>OY288110.1:593013-3286352 GCA_958431115.1 Syrphus vitripennis | reverse complement strand
TAACGTGCATATAATCAAAATCTGTTCAATTCTTTTAAATTTATAAATTGATCTTTTTTTGTGTGTAGAAAGCCGCAATTTAAATTAGTGGACATTTTATAAAACTGTAGTCATCTTGGGAGCCGGATTAATGTTTTAACTAAGCGCTAAAAACTTGCAGGACTTTTCTTTAGACCTTTAAAAAAAAACATTAACAAACCTTGCAAAAAATTTATGGCTTACCAATTTCTGAAACATTCCCCAGAAATACGATAATTTTTTCATCAAAATCCCAACAGATTTCGGAGCCTTCATTCATTTATTTTAATATTATTTTAGTATAATAATTCTTGTAACTACCATTGCAAGTGTAAGTGCAATGTCTAAAAATGTCCTTAAAAACCGTTGAACCAATTTATAGGAGTTTTTTTTTTTGAAAATTTCCAATTTCGGGTGCATAAAATGACCTCAAAGTTATTACTAAAAAAGATTAAGTATTCAATCATTTAATGATCATAACCTAGTAAAACACTTGACTCTTAAATAATAACTTTTTTCTAACTAGCTTTCAAAAGGAATTTGTATAAACTTTCTTTATCGAACAAAAGACAACAAGAGCTGGTGTTCAGTTAAGCAGGAGAACCTTCGTGAAGGCATGTAAGGTACATAAATGCGTAAGACAATAGAAATTTATTAAGAAATCAAACAAAACTCTCAAGTATAATATTAATAATTTTATTATTGATCTATTAAACAAATTATTACTTGTAAATAAACCTCAATTTTTTACGTGCACCATTAATCCTATGGAGAAAATGCTAATTTGTGCAGGCATACCTTAGCGTATACGTCTTAACAGCTTCATTAGCAGTGTTTATTGTCTTTCGCACCAAGGCTAATATTTATACAATGTACACAAAGCTTATAATATGATGTACTCATATACAGGGTGTCTCGTACAACTTATTAATAAATTTTTTATTTTAATGTATTACACAAAAAATGCATCAACTATATAGTGTCATCATTAAGGTCTATAATCTTTTAAAACGATTATTGAAGAGCAATAAGAATTTAGAATCCTTTACCAGTGTCCGTAGTTAAAAGGTGTTCGAAGAAAGTAATTTACTTGGATTTTTCGAAAAGAAAAATTACCATGGAGACCACAAAAGAAATATATTTATTTTCTACTATAGGTTACCCAGGGCACCCTGTAAATATACGCCATCCCATATGAAAAAACACAATCGCATAACAAATAAAATTGGTGTCAGAGTCGATTTTATGTTAATATTGACGAAGCTGATAAGAAGAAGTAAAGTCGTCAAAAAAAAGAACCAAACCAACAAACACCTTATATCGCGAACCTCCTCAATTTGATACGCTAAAGAATGCGCCAAATGTACACACAAGACGCATAACATGCGTGGTACCTGTGGCAAATATAGCTCTTTTATAAAGCCAGCGTGCGTTACGTAGGCGGCGGCTGCCGCTGCCGCGCCGCCGCCGCCGCCGCTACGACTACGTCATGACAGCTGGTGTTGATGTTGGTGATCGCGCGGCACATCCAGCTATAAAACGACAAGTGCATGACAGCCTACACCACCTCACCTATAACTATATAAGCCTAAGTCCAAGTCAAGTCCTCCAAAACTCCAAAAGGTATTTTCAACAACTTTCCCACCATTACGCGATATTGTTCTTTTTTGATTGATGAGAGAATAGTCTGACACTTGTGTTTGGGTATGTGTCATTCCTAATCATGCACAAATATTTGCCCAAAGTATTGAGGGTTTTCCCAACTTGATGATGATATGATGAGTGGGTATACAATGCGTGTTTGGGAACGGGACAATCGCGGTAGGTATTCTGGTAATATTTGTTTTTTTGAACTTGTTTGGGAACTGGTAACCTTTTTCTTATCGGCTCGTCATGGAAATGCGCATTCAAGTGCGATGTGTATTTAATACACCTTATTTTATTTTTTTTTTAGAAATTGTATGGTAATTGTATATTAAACGAAAACCGCCACTGTTGTTAGCCGCACGATCATCAGAGTTTTGACTTATGAATGTATAATGTTGACCGAAAGCATTCTGTTCATCAGGAAAGTTAATTCTGCGGGTTACGCATATTTTTTGTTTGTTTGGATGACTGGGAGGTCGTCTTTTACTGCACTTAGGCTGTAGTAACAATATAATGACATGGGACTGCAGATTTTGACATCGCAAGGTGGAACATGGACTTTGCATTTTATTGTTTTTGAAAATTTAAAGCAAATACAATACAATTTCTTGTGTCCCCCTCCCAGCACTCCCACGGTAAGACTGCGGTTACCTGTAAAGTACTATAGAAATATGGTTACCCTTCTAAGGTCAAACCCATTCGGTTTTCAGCAATTGACTTTAAATTGGTAAAAACGTTAAAAATTAAAATTAGAAATAGCAAATTAAAAAAAATAAGAAGATTGAATAAAAAATTAATTTTGCAAAGTTCTGAGCTTAAAAACTACAATTTTTCTAAAACTACTCTTTTTCTTAAAAAAAAATTAGGAATAGGTGTCTGATCTTTTTAAATGTTTTTTTAATTTGGTCGAGACTTTCACTTTTTTAACTTAGAACAATGTTCAAGTATTTAACAACAAGATTCTGAAAAAAAATTAAAATTAAAGAAAAACAGTTTATTTAGTTCTTATTTATCACAAATTTTAAGAAAACAGTTTTGAATTTAAAAAGGGATTTTTCAAAATCTATATTTATCGAAATATAAAACTATATTTTTTTAATAAGCACACCTATACTATAACATTCTTAGACTTACCTAACTTACCAACTTGTATCTTCACAGCAGACAATGTGCATCAACCTATAAAACAAAAACAATTATTTTACCTAATGTTGCATTCTAATTTTTTTTCAACATTTCGTTGCGCGTTTTTGAGAAAACAATTGAATTTGATTATTATCATCGTGTACCTATCTTACTTGCAGATAAATCACCTCTTCATGCAATGGTTGCAGTAATTATGCGGAAACCAGATTGCAGTTGCAGGCAGACACACATTGAGAATTATTTAATTTCGCCGCAGGCATTTGTTTTGTATATTTCGTAGATATTCATGCCGTTAAGGTAAATTTAACTCCCAAGGGAAAATAATGCATGCTACATAAAGCTATTTGGCACATTTTGTTACCAACAAAAGTGAGAAAGATGTGTTCGCAGAGTTGACAAATTGCTTGATGCAATGAAGATTTCATCGGTTTATATGTGTTTCACACCAACTACTCTCAAATTACTTACTGTTTCACAGTATTTCTGAATGTTTGTATGAAAGTTTTATTTTTTTTTCATGGTTTGACGGTTTGATTAGATCTGCACATGATGTGAATTGTATTCACGGTGACTTATTTTCCGTGCTAATGGTGATCGAATGCAACATTGTTGAACAAAGAGGTGTGAACTCTTTGTTATTGTACTATTCGAGAAATTTTGTAAGGCCTGCAAATTTTCAAAGTATTAAAGTTAAGTGATTTTACACCCTTAAATTTCGGGAAGTCCTTAATTACAGTGAAACGATTTTTATTTTTTATCCAAAAAGAAGAAGTTGAATAGGAATATTTTTATTAATTTTACTTTTCGATTTATTTTTTGCACACACAAGAAGTAGCAGCTCGTGGCATAATGGAAAGGGGGTGGTAGTAGGTAGGTCTGGGTTCGGTTCCTATTCTCGTCCATCTAAAATCAGAACTGTTTTTTTCACGGGCGGCTACCTCTTGTGAGAAACTGACAAACTTTCCAAGACTGTCACTTGTCAAGAATAGATCACCTCTCACCCTAGCCTTTCGGTTTGTAAGTCCCCTCAAATCCCTTATATCACTGTTTCTTTATGTCAGTGTTTCAGCATGGAACACGCACGCCACCATCTTTTTTTATTTGGGCAATGATTTAATCCTTATGTGTAACAAACATTTCTGATACATTCTTTTACGTTTCAAGTTCCTTACACACCAGACAGCACACTGTTTCACTCATTCTATAAACTCAGCATTGTGCGGTGATACAATATTTTATAAATTCTGTTATCGAAGAAACAACTCGTTATCAATATCATCCTTCAAAGGGTTTTTACACAAAAACTATCAAAACTAAGTGAATCAAAATATTACTGAATATGAAAATATAAAATAAAATCCATCAACGACACACGGTGACGGTAAAGTAATGGACTTGCGGACCCCTTTTAAACCATATTTTTCTGAACACCTATCACCCAACAATATATGATACAGAAAGCAAGTGTTCATATAAAAATGCACTTTGAAGTGTTAACGTAGAACGTATCCATGTCATTCTTTTTAATATTTTCGTTAATCCTCGAGCAAATGACCCAGCTTCAGATTCACCTTTTATAATAATGCAGGTACTTCTGCATCCGATGTAAGCCCTCTCTATCCTGTGCGCTGTTGGTACATAGTTGTTGTTGGTGAAGGTGGACAGAGTGGACAATATGCATCCGTTGAGTAGGTATACCTACAAGAGTTTTTGTGTAACATGCAGAGGAACCAGAGCTACCACCGGAGACGAAGTGGAGTTGAGTCACCTTCTTTTTTTTTTTTGCATGGAAGAGCTACGAAGAGCTGGGAAAGTTATAAATCTGCAATGATGACAACTTTTAAATGGAATCGCTGAAAGAATGAATAAGCTGTAAATGAGAGAAAATTTATGAGATTTCCTGCGACGCGTCTTTTTTTTTTGGTGGTGGTGGGTTTGTTCCTGATGAAACATTATTGTGTTCTGTATTCCGAATCAAGTCCATCCTCCACCAGCACCGGTAGTTGTCAACCATGTTTTTTTTTTTGAGTTTTCCCTCATGCCGTTTTTTTTGTATTTATATTTTTTTTGTCAGAAACCCTCCGATGGAAAACCGTGTTGAGACATCCTGAAAATTGTTGGACTTTAGCTTGTGGGTAGTATAGGCAACTGATACCGTAAAAACGCATCATATAAGAATAAAAGAAAAAAGAATCGAAGTTTGTATCAGGTTTTGCATTTTAAAGTCAACTTTTAGTTCTGTTCGTTTAATTTTGTTTCTGTTTGGTTCTTGAGAATCCAGTCAAAGTAGGAATTAAGGGAAACATGCCCAACAGTGAGACGTTCCAATTGACTCCGAATAAACAAAGAAACAGAATGAATTATTTTTATCTTGTATCAAGCCATTTGTTTTAAACCTTTTTATAGAGTGCTAAATGATTTCAAATCTAAATAATTCAAAGGGCTGTCTCAATGTTGGGAAAGAAGTTTCTCACTGCCTGGTTTTATTTGATTCCAAAACAATTTTAGTAAACGTAAAACTAATTTTCTTAATGCAAAAAACAGACCAAAGTATAAATTTAACTATAGAATTAAATATCACCTAAATACTTAAATAAGTTTTTTTTTTTATGGAATAGTCATTGAAAAAAAAGTGTCTCACTGTTGGGCATCTTCCCCTACATTGAAAAAAAAAGTTTTGTTGAATAGTTTCTGGTATTCAGAAAAATTCAAATCCAGATATCGTTTTGAAACTAAAACTTTGCTGACGATGCGATGGTGATTTTTGTGGAAGTTAAATTTTCCACAAAAAAAAGTTGATTGCATCTACCAGGGGTTTGTTGGTATTTATTTCAAGATACCTCTGGGGAGTAAAAAATATAGAATTAACTGGAAATGAACAAACGCAAGGTATTATAGAATTTATTTAGAAACTCAATTTCCTTTGGGTATTTTTTTAATTTTTTGTGTTTGAGATAATATAAAGAACTGTACTTTTAAAGTGGATCATAAATTAAGTTTATTTGGAATTAAAATATCTTGTAATTGTACAAAAATTTTATAGCAATTTTAAGGAGACTTTAATATTAGGAAAATTAAAAAAAAAAATTAGAACGTGTTTTAACATAAATCACTGAAGACAAAAATTGATGAAAATTTGCTAAGAGTAATTCAATAAAATAAAAAGTGCGTATACGCCTACGTGTACCTCTCCCACTGTTTTATCATCTCAATTGGGTGGTTTTAATTTTTTTCATATTATTTAATTTAATATCGTTAAGATAAGTATTGTAGTTCATCATATAACATGGCAAATGCTAGCTAGATCGAAGCAGTCATCTATAAAAAGAAAGTCAAATCTTTTTTCACACTTTTTTTCCCTAAAATAATTTTCCATAAAAAATAAAATTTCCTACATACAAATATACGTATTAAAACAGAATCAAAATTGCATCTAACTTAAAATTATTAATCTTAGTTCTAGGTCTAGGAATTCATTAAAAATGCTTTGCATAATAATTTATTGTGAAAAATATTTTCCAGCCAATTATGTTTTAAAAAAAAATAATTCCAAATCTCAATTATATAAATATTTTTTTTCCTCCAATAGAATTTACATATTTTAACAAAAAGATTCAAATCGCGTTTTGATAAATTTATTCTCTTTGGATATGTGGAAAAGCCATTTTATATTTTTTTATCCTCCTGGATTTTTCTGCCACTTTAGTACGGACAATAAAAAAAAAAAATAAAAAAAGCCAATAGAAGGATACACCTACGAGTATATTAAATCCCATGCAAAAAAAGAACATTTAACCAATAGTTTTTTTTCCATAGGTAGATAAAGATACAAATTTCACTCAATCGAGATACATAGTGTGACCGGAAAAAAATTATTTGAAATAAAACAGGACAACATCCTCAGGTCATTCATAGTGAAGTGGACGGCGGTGTGGCGGTGGCAATAACAACAAAAACAAAATGTCAATCAGATAATTGCACGTCAATCGATGAATATTTTTAGTTTAAATAAAATATCTCCATAAAAATACACAAAATCACATAAAATGCATTTTAAAAAGATTAAAAAAAAAATTTGAAAAATTACACAATTCTCTTGGAAACCCTGATTTTTTTTACAGTAATCCCATCTGCATGGTTGTGTAACTCATTCTGCTTTAATCCTTTATTTTTACATGATTTGTTAGCCTCTGTGGAAATATTTTCTAGCTATATTGCAACTCGTCCTTCATATAGATACTTTGCAGCATATAGTGTCAGTGTGAATCTTTTCATTTTTTTAAAATTGTTTTCGGAAAATGGTCATTTGTCAGTTTATCCACATTATCCTCGTATTTTTGGTAAATTGGTTGAAAAAATTGGTAAAGTATTTATATCAACTGATTCCCAGGTATGTCCATATGAACCTACTGTTATAGGTATCTACTGTACGATTGATTGCTGAATCCTGATGACGTATGTAATGAACGTCCTAAATAATGGAAAAAAAAATAACCCTTGATGTGTGATGCGCAAATTAATTGAGAGATTTAAATAAAATTGCAATGCATACAACTCTTGGATTTGAATTAATTGCATTTTTTGTGAATTCATACATGTATGCAGTGTTGCAGTATATTATATTTATCCTTTTAAGGATATAAAAATTAATTACAAAATGTGTGAGTTGAATTTAATTTTCTCAAATAAAAAAAAAAACAATAAAACAAAAGGTTTACTCTTATTTATTCAATTTATTCAAAAGTTCTTAATTAAGTCAGTGTTTATTATTCATGTGTTTTATTTTATTTGTTTCGTCTAGGGGAGAGGAGGACATCGATTCAATTTACTATTTTACTATTTTGATATTTAAGTTTAGCATATAGATGTTTATATTAATAAATAAGGTAAAAAGCCTATAAATTTAAGCTTCTAAAAGTGGTCCCTTCTCCACTACTTAAAACAAATATTGCAAAAACAATTTTTTAATATTTTCGCAATATTTATTTAAACAACAATTAAATTGAAAACAGTTAACTTTATTTTGCATGGTAGAGTAGGTAGCTGTATACACATGAATAGTGTTTCAGTCTCTATAAAAAAAATTATTTAAAAATCTTCCATTTTAATGATTAATTTATTTTTTGTGCTTTTCACAATGCGTATTTTTCCCAATTCACTGCTTCATTTGTGGGGCTTCTCAGAAAAAGTCGACAGACCTCTCGGTTTTGGATTGTTCCTTGTCTGAGGCCAACTAAATGCATGTGTCTTTACAGGAGTTTTTTGTTCTGCCTTTCTTCCTAATATAATCTTGGTGGCATATTTTTTTATATGACAGTACTGCTAAGTTGATACGTGCTGTAGACTATCGTGTAGAGAGCTATACCATTGAAACAAATTTAAGAAATAGGCATGTAACAGAAAATGGGGAGATTAGTCCTTCTCGATCCAACGCGGTATCGATTTTTCCCCTGATTTTTTTTTCCCCATACATCAAGTGCTCGCTGCAAGGATGTATGATCTTCACTTAAGATAGCTTCATCGTCAGCAAAGATTAACTTATTTATATTTTCAGTTCGGTTACGAAAATTTTCTTCTCTTATTCCAAGATGAAAAATTACTAAATTAAAAGTGTTCAAGTAAAATCCAATTTCATCACTGTCTGATGTTTAAAAACTTAATAGTTAGAATGAAGATATTGAATTTTCTGTGTCTACCTTTCATTTTGGTTTGCAAGCAATTCTAATCGACGAACACACAAAATTCAATTTGGCCCTCGAATAAAACAAAACCATCATTCCTGCTCCTTCCTTCAAGTTGTTCCCTTTTGTGCAACATCATTGCAATAATCAACCACACATGCACAAAGTGAAAATTCCAAAGCTATTTCACGGTAATGTCAAACGTTCAATTCTCAGCTGTCTCCACGGAAAATGAACTTCATTTTACACACAGTTTGCATTGAGCGCAACGAGCAAATTGTCTGAAACAGAGAAGAGCCAGTCCAAGCAAGTAGAGGCGTCATTGTTGTCGTTGTTGTCATTCGTTTGTTCACTGTTGTTGTCGGATCGTACAGCTTCTTGACAATCACATTTAATGTACCTAAACTTCTACGAGTAGGTATAGAGCGAAATATACCCAATCTACCATCGTTCCACATACTCACATACTCGGATATCGACAAGGACGTTCGTTCATTTTCGCCTGCTAAGCCAACACTGCCACCCTATACTATTTTCTTCTTGAAAGTATACGAACACAAAAAAATTCAATGTAACCATGAAAATTTATGTAACAATCGCCTGGGGAAATATCAAAAAACCGCACTTGTCACGGAGTAGCAGGTTGCAACACATCACTTCTGCCACTTTCGACTTTAGTATTTATGGCCGAGCAACACCATCCTCGCAGCAATGGATGGTGGAGTAGCCTAAATCGTTGTTTGTTCGTTCGTTTATATTGTTTGTGTATGAATTTCATCAGAAAACTAAAGTCTAGAAATGCTTTAAACCTAAAAAACCCAAAATCGTAAAAAAAATAACATAAAAGAAAGTTGAAAATCCCCAAAAACCCTACACACGGAAAACTTCAAAATCTGGAAAGACTCGTATATGAAGAATCCAAAATCACAACATCCCGAACCTTCAGGATACCAAAAACTTGTAATGCAGCAAATTTATACTACCTCGTTGGAATGTATGGTTTTTAAAATATTGGGGTTTTGGGATTTTAGGTTTAAGGGATTTTACGTTTTCAGATTTTCGGGGAGTATAGGTTTTCGGTATTTCGTCTTTCGAAAACTTTATTGTTGACAGACAATAATTGTAAACCCAAAACTACAATTATAGTAAAATTCACCTGATGTTGCCTTAAAGTGTCAGAAAAGAAGTGATGTGTCACACCATAGCCAGAGCACCATACGAGTATAGTCAGTAGGTACCCAGCAGCAACACCATCATGTGAAGATACTTCGTATAGCGCCATAGCTTATTTCCCATCTATCTATTCCTTTATATACCATGGGACTTTTCGTGCAGAAAATTTTGCCCGATTCTCTCGATTCCCATTTTCTTATGGTTTAGAAGAGGAGCCAACTCCCAATGTTTTACAAGACTTTTCCACCCATATACATGCTTGGTTACAAAGCGCCATTCAACCATCAGCCACAGCCAGAGAGATACGATATACGAATAAGGCAAAAGGATTCTATTGCTCCAAAAGGGAGTAGTTAGCTTGATAAACTGCTGCAACCGCTGTGCTTTGCTGTAGTGACTATTGGAGGTAAGTCGACTCAGTTCTGCGGTGGGACATTGGATACACGGCAAGGTGATTGAAGTACACTAGCCTTGACTGACTGCTACTGGATAATAGGGCTGTCGCACGTGACAACGCCTAAAATGGATTGCACAAAACTAAATGAAGCCAGTAAATATATGTAGTTGGAACAATTCATGAAATGCCAGTAGTCCATCACCCAACCGGTGCGATGTAAGAAAAAAGAGTGACTTTGTTATAGTTTCGCTTTAAAAAGTTATTTTTATTTTGTGTTTAATCTTTTGACTTGTTTTTATTTTCATTAATCTTGATGGCTAGCTTAGATATTGTTGAACACATCCCTACATGCATTCACTGGAATATTCATTTATTCAACAAAAATGGCGAAAAAGAAATGTAAGTGCTATTCCCTCAGCGTCGTTATCGGTCGATGTCGTCTTCCTCAGTTGACGTTTGATGGAGAACCCCAGCTATAATGTTGTTTTGTGAAAGGTGCTCATTTTATACGAGTGTTTGGAAATAAAATGTTAAATTCCATGTTATCTATGCCGTAGTCAGAAGTATATCGACTGCTAGATTTACAAAAAGCATGATATTAGATCTAATTGCATTTTTTCTTCTTTTAAGCTCGATTAAATGCTTGAAGTTTTATAATTTTATCAGTTCTCAATTGACAATTGTCAATTGCAATGGCAAATTTTGAAATTAAAGCGTCGTTGCTTTGCGGATAGCTTTTGTTAAAAAAAAAGCTTGAAATCAAGATCAATATTTTCATGACTCAATATTTTTTTCTTATTTGAAAATTTAACCTCAAAGTACGATATGTTTATTATCAGCTGTCAATTTTTTATGAAATAAGGCCCAGGTGTTGACCAAGGATCAGTTCTAGAAATGAAAGAATTTAGATGGTCTTTTCAGTAAATCTCTAAATAAAAAATACGAATCATTTTATTTTTTAGTCAGGATTAAATCACATGACTATGTCACACCAAAAACAAACTTCACAAAAAATTGATCCCGAATCATTTTTTTTTCATTTATTTACAATCCACATAAAATACATTAGGTACTCTTTTAACATTTAAGTTTGGTGACAAACTAAACCACCAGTACCACCGAAAAAATGCAAATCTTTCTAAATTCTTTGTAAATTCACTCTAAAAGTGCACATTCGTGTTTGATGGTTTTATTTCTATCCTATGCGTTGCGGTTTGAATAAGCGAATCATTGACAATATATTTTTTTTTTTTTTTTTTTGTTCAAGGATATATCCTCCTGATTTTGGCTATCCACATCCGCAATGGGTATTTAACTTTCTCTGTGGTGCTGGTGGAATCTATTTGAATTTCAATGCAATTAGATTTGTCATACAAAAAACTAAAAAGAATCTACAAATATACATAACACATTCATGCCAATGCAACAAAATGCAAAAATGAAAATCCAAAAACTTTTGCTCACTTTTATCGCATCTAGCATTTATAGTATCTACATTCGACATTTGCAATTGCATGGATATTTTCAGCCATACATATACCAATATTGGTCTGGTCTGCTAGCTAAACCACACGAATTTAAAGCCATTTTGTAGTCAACCCGTGCTTCGTTCGAACACACAAACACGCTTGAGCTCAGTCAGACACAATTTAGTCGAAACTGAACGTGGATGCGGCATGATGCTGCAGTTGTACTATAAAGTGTGCAAATATCATCTGACCGAGACTTTGAATTTGAATTGATGTATCAAGTTTGTGGTTGGAAAGATAAAGTATCTTTGCGGTTTTTTGACGCAACATACAAATTAGTCCTGATGAGTAAAAAAAAAAACAATCATTCCAGTCATATTGACATATCTTATGACATACGTATCATTTACATGACAATCGTTATTTTATGACATAAAAGTTTATGTTTTGTTAAATTCTGTATAGGATAGGATTGTGGTGAGATGAATTTTACTGAGATTGACCCTTTTTTCCCATATACCTATTTGTCGCATTTTAAGAATATAACATTTAAAAGTTGGGTCAAAACCAGGAAGCTGTAACATTTTATTTTTCACAAAGTCCTATCAGAAAGGGTTCAAAAATATAAAATGTGGTTTATTATTTGGAATGGGGACACATTCAGATGACCAATTTGAGTTTAGGACAAAAGATATTTAATGTTAGGGAAGTAATTAAATCTACAAAATAGTCAAATAAAAAAGGTCCCACAGAGTACGACTTGATATTAGATTAATGAAGGTGAAAAGGCAGCTTAAAGAATATTCCGTTGTGCTTGCTGTATAAAATGTTTACTGTATAGTTTTATTTCGTTTTCGTTAATTGTATTTTTTTACTTTATTTTAGTTTTTGTTTCTAAATTAGACTAGCTGATTCGTTCTTCTGCCGTTTCTTGAAACTAGGACTATCCGAATTATAAAAAAAATAGTACGTATACGCCCAAGTGCGCTCAGTGTTATCATCGTTTTAAGATACTATACCCTCTGAGAAACACATTCCCAAATTGAATAGCATTTGAGGATAAAGGCAGTTTTTGATGAAACATCCAGCATAGTGAAAAATAGAAAGTTATATATTTTCAGAAGATGAAAAATTGTGGAAATGTTTTTAGTTGGAAAAAAAAAACTTTTGATTTCTCTTATCAATTTACGTCAGGAATTAGGTAGGTAAAATAATAAAAAAAATTAAAAATTATAGCTCAACTCTAGCGCCACCTACATATAAGTTGATGTCTACAAGCCTTCTCCATGAAAAAAGAAATTATGTGCCAACTTTCATATTCATCGGCCAATGGTCTACTACATAATTTTCTGCCATCAATCTCTTAAATATTTTTTTTTAAATTAGCACATTCTAAATTTCAAATCAGTATTGCATACATCAATATGATAAAAGACAAATTAACTTTTATATTATCTATAAATTATCTTGGGGTAGTTATGCAACATTCTGCACTACCTCATCTAAAGTATTTTTTAATTGCAAGCTTTTCCAAGAATTTTTTCACATCTCAATTTAAAGCTAATTAAAAATGTATTGGATTAAAAGGAAATCGATTTCCTGAAAAAACACAAATACCAAATTCAAAAGAATAAATGAATAAATGAAATTATATCCTTTAATCCGTTTTAGATTAAATTAAATTCATTTGAATTTTTGAAATACTGAAAACCCGCATATAAATTGATTTCACTTATAATATCCCCACAAGGATTATAGAGAATATTCACTTATGTTAATGAAAATGTAATTTTTCTTAGATCCCACGGCATTAAAGATACACATCAGGCATTTATTATCTAGTTCACACCCGACGCTTGAGATCACCCAGGTCGCACGCATTACAGCCACAGGTTCACACAGCAATTGATATCAATTAGGACGGCAATAAAAATGGAGGCAAATAATCGAGAGGCTGTTTGTGTTTATAGATAGAAAAACAAGTCGACATTCTCGTCCTCGTCGTCGTCGTCATCGTTATCTTCTTCTTTATTATGTCCATGAATTCCTCCCGTTTTACCTGTTTAAACAAAAGTGCATCTGAGGCAGCAACATCACCTCCGACGCATCACACAGCACACAGGTGCGATCAAACCACCAATAAACTTGTTACTCGCTGCTATACAGCCGCCATTGCCGCCACATTCGCGGTTCCCTCTGGTTTTGTTTACAAACAAATCACTTTGTTGTGTACTGGTGCAGCCGTGGAAACATTTGTTGCTGCGCGCTGGAATGCCAACCGAACTAAATGATGGCACTGCACTATGAGCCCTTGCGCTAGCTGCATCATCATTTTCATTACATTGTCATGAAAAATGATTATATTTGAAGAAAATACTAGCACCATCTCCAACTTGCAAGCAAAGTGTATCTGCATCAGCATCAGCATCAGACTGCAACTCTCTGGGGCGTTTGCCTAACGATTCTGGGATGTTTGCTCTTAATTATCCCCCATTGTCAGGAGCAAAAGCCACCGCGTCGCTCCACGCTACGCCAGAGGAACCAAAATCGACCGGGATCTGGTATTAATAATGTAACAGTGCATAAATTCCAGCAACTAGGCACTATCTCATCACTGCACCATTAAATCTCGTTCCAAATTGTTGGATGGTGCTGGTGGATAAGTTAAGTTTACCTGCTCGTTTTCTATACGTAAGACCAAATCGTACTCGAATCAAGAACTCTTCCTGCTTTGTTTGCTTCTTATTTTTTTAAACAGGGTCCAAGTAGTATGGATCGCTAACAAGGCGCTGATGAGGTGTTGGAAAAGTATTGAAAGGGCGTTGTGGAGGAGCTAAGGAAAGCTAAGAAAAAATGGTTTTCATTTCCAAAACAATGCGAAACCGGCGAGGAGCAGTCGTGACGAAGAAAAAACAATAACGACAACGCGTTGTCAATCAAAGCAACCTGTTGTCTTTGTCGTTTTGAAATGTTTCGCATAGGTTGGGTAAACCTTAAATCAAAAAATTCACCAAATAAAGAACGAAATGTTAAAAATTGGAAAACTGCGAAAGAATTTCGAATTCAAATTCACAACTCTCTTCTTTAATTTAATCTAATCCGCTCCTGTCCTTAGCTGGGCATGGTTGTTCTACCAAAATTTTCTTTTATTTTCATAATGACGCAAACGAGGTTAACAAAGATGGAGGCGGCCGGGCCGTGCTGATGGTGCAGCACCAGAAGAGCATTAAGATAGGGAGACGAACGGACGGAGGACAGAAATGAAGGAATTGATAGAGGCAGCAGACAACTAAACTTCCACTAAGGTTTACCTTTCTTATGGTTGCGTTTGCTTCCCCCGATGATGGATGTTGGTCTGTTGTTGGTCTATAGTTTTATCCAGCCACACAGAACAGACACAGAGAGCCGAAGGAATTTCCCACTGGGCGAATTCCAGTGTTTACTTTCTCATGGGGGCCATATCAAGAACAACATTGTGCGACAAGTGGATAAGAAAAGAAGATTCGTGTGTTGTGTTTTGCTGTGTGTTGTTCATACACTTCAGGTGGGTCCCCGATGATGCGAGAAGAGAAAAAGAAAAAGAAGAAGGTGGTGTATAGGAACATATTCTTGATATTTTGTGCAGTACTTGTAGTCTGGAAATAGGACTGGGAACCATGAACACTACAGACTACACAAGACATCGGAACACTCTCGGCCCTGGGACTGGGACCGGTCCGACGAATGGTGTTTGTTTTTGTGACTAAATGAGTGATGAGAAGCTATCGCTTCCCTTTGATGGATGATGGTGATGTGTTGTTGATGGCAAGCGGCACGGTATAGGACGACCGATAAGAAATCAAGTGTTTGTATTTGATCTGGATTGAAAATCTCTGAGTACTTAGGTTTTTCTTCTTTTTTTTTTAAGTTGGTGCTACTATGAAAGTGTGAACGACTTCGGTAAGTGAAGTGCGAAAGTAAGGATGACGGTGACAGGTGTTTGGGGAATGCCTTAAGTCAAGGATATCTTTTGATTTTAAATTTCATTTGTGTTTCTAAATAGTGCAGATTTAAATGCATGAAACCGGGATCAATTTTTTTTTTAAAATAGGTGATAAAAGATTTACATTGAGAACAGTTTGTCCTTTCCCTATGCTCTGACTCTTTTTCTTCTTTCAGTGAGTTTCTCATCCCAAAATATTCAAAACCAACGAACAAATTGATTGCGCGAACTTGTTGTTCAAGTTGTTCAAGGTAGTATTTCCGTCATTGATTTCGATTGCTTGTGGTTATGTCGTCGACGATATGATTTTCAAGATTAATAAAATCATGGCGGTTATTGAATTCCTCTCCTGTTCTTCTCGGGAAGTTTTTCACATACCAAGGATGTGTCATTTATATATTTTTTTCTATGCAACAATCCCTTGATGCGATTATGCATGCAGGAAAACATTTAAGGATCGTTGATCAACAATGTCGAAATAAAAGGCACAACTGGATAAAAGTAGATCCAAGATCTATTAAACTTTTGAAAAATTGTTCAACAAAGTAAGTGAGATTGCTAAAACGCTCTTTGACTTCATTCCATTTGAAGGACCGCGGAGCAAAACGAACATGTAAAATTTTGTGACCGTCAAAGTATGGACCGCGGCATCTCTGTGTTTTGACCCTAAGAACTCTCCCAAACTGACTCGATTCTGTCGAGACAACGAAAAAAATAATAACAATGTTTTGTATTCGTCGTCACAGTGATAGAATCGCATGGGTGTGCTAAGCCTCAACCGTTATCATTTTTACATATTTCTAAATCCTTCCATACATCCATTTGGTTTTCAGCGACCTTAAAGATGATATAATAATTTAATTTTCGACAAAAATTGACTTTGATCGTTATTCCCTGCGGCCCTTCATATTTTCTAAGCCAAATCAAAGAGGCCATTGCCTTTTGAATTATAAAGAATGTTTGTATTAAAATGCCTCACTTTCTGAGTGATGCACATTATATATACTCATTTAGATTCTCTCTCTCGCCAATGCCAATCTATTGCAACATTCCACCAACCAACCTACCAAACCTACATTAAATAAACCACAACTTCATTGCATTGCACCTGTCCCCCAAAGCGAAATGCTCCACTGATCTTTTGCCATCACTACTTACAGCAACTTCCAATCCAACCAACAACAACAAAAAGACCAAACACGTAAAAGTACGACCACGATCGTGTGCTCTTCGCCTCGTTCGTCCACGTGTGACCATTGCGCGAAGGTAAAACTAAACAAAAAAAAAAACCAACCAAGATTGGAATGCGAGCTCTTTGGAGCTGTGTTTTGTTTTCGGCATCCCCATTGGAATTAGTTGAACTTTATTCAGTTGTAAATGCACATACATTCACTTCCATCCAGCTCTTCGTCTCTGATTCTACATCAATCCAAATCCAAGAACCAAGAACGTTTTGGTGGTGACCAGATGCATAAATTGCAGGCATGCAACTTCGGCAGCTCTCGCGAGCTTCCTAACCTTCATTCTTGGTCGCCTGCTTCTTGCCTCTGCTCTGCTTCTGTGCCTATTGCACACAATTCTGTCATGACAATGCAATAACTCTTCTTTGAAACCTTCGGTGTGGTGTGTTCCGTGGTCACAATGGGAGTTCACACATTCCCGGTTGCATTTGTTGCTTCCATCCTGGCTGTTGGTTGCAGAGGGGGGGGGCACAACAGCACCTGGGTAGATAGGTGACTCTGACTATATACCTAAGTGCATTTAATGCGGTGATGTTGCCAAAGTGATGCCTGGCAACGGGCATCTCTTCAGCAAAACTCAGCTGAGCCAGAAGAACATTGAATATATATACTGCAGGTGGGATGCGATGATGGCAATGGCTTGCTGCTTCCATCCAGCTCACTTGCTTCGACTTTGGCATCGCGACCGGCTCACTAGGGAGAAAATGATCGCATAAAAAAGGTTGCACAACGTTCGATTAGAATCCCGCAGGGGAAATTCCTTTTAGCGCGACGACTCCCGGAACTAGGGCAACCGGTGGTGGCTATGTGTAGTGCCTCTGATGATGCGCTTCTGTGCAAAGAACGAGAGAAAACAGAAAACGTTTTCAAGTTCATTTACCTTGGGCGCTGGCCTATCATCATTCCGCAATCAGCTCCTAGCTCCCGGCTCGAATGGGATTCCGATGGAATTGGCGGCCGGCCGTTCGAAGGCTATAGACACAGGTATTTTCCAGCGTTTCGCTAGAAACTCACATTAGAGTGTTTGGCTTGAATGCGTTTTATTGCACTCACCAGCCTCCTCTCCCATTTGCCTTCCCTCTATCCTTGGTATCGGAACTTGGAATGTTCGATTTGACCTTGGGACCGATTTATGTATTTCCGTATTTAAATCTGCTTCATATAGAGTTTATATTTCCTTTTATAAAGCTGCCTTTAAGGGATTACTTAAGTCCTCGTTAGGGTGGATGGCGGCCGGTAACTAATTATATTTAGCAGTGCTATTAGGAATTTCCTGCTGTGTTATATAGGATTTCAATAAGAATTAAATTATACTTTTTTGGTCCTAGGCCAGCAGAACCTACCGAACAGAAAGAAATTTTAGATATGTGATTCCAAGAAAATTTGTGTCAGCTACAAATTGGTACATAGGATAAGCGGCTCTCACATATGCCTCACCCAGACAGAGAGTTAATATCTGGGCTTTTTTATGGTCGTTTATCTAAATTTAAAAAGACATTATACGAACCTCTTTTTTGCCATTTAGCCATGGCCAGGATTTTTAATGGTGAGTTTTTGTTGGGCGAGAATTTGCTAGCAAAGGACTCAGCTGTATGGTAAATGGTTCGAAGTTAAGATTGAATATATAGTTTAAACACGTATGAGCAACACTGCCGTTAAATATTTGCATTTTTCGAATAGCATAGGAAGGATGTAATTTATAATCTACCAGCAATAGGATAAGACTAAAAATTTAAATTGAAATAGGGTCTTTACTGCCAACCATAAAATTACTTCATGGGTTAATTCTTAATTCGTATATATGCAGAATTAAAAATAAAATGGGTTCAGCACTTGAAACGTTATGATTTAAATACCAACAGGGTTGTTGTTTAACTAAAATTAAATACAAGAAATAGTTCTGGAGAGAAAATGCAACCCTGTGGCATATTTGAATTTCTATGTTCAAAATTACAAAATTTGGAAGCCTATAGTAGTCGCGGTTAAAGTGTCTATGTGTAGCAAAAGAGTAATCTACAAAATAAATGGAACAACAATTAATTTATTGCTCTTTTGTTTGGTAAAATGACTTTAAAACTTCAAAATTCGAAAATCAAAGCGAATTTAGCTCAAGCTTAAACAAATTTTGGCAATTTTTTAAAATACTTTAAATTTAATATTTTAATTGGAAAAATGTTTGGAACAATTTTTTAACTTTGTACCTTTTTTGAAAAAACACATATTTGACTGTAAATTCAAAAATGCAAAATATGTTTATAGTTTATAATCCTGTTCCATTTTAATCATATAATAATTTAAATTACTTACAAAAAGTCAAAAAGTAAATTTTATTAAAATCATTATTACAAGTTTAATGAAAATCGACAAACAGTCAATACTAGCTGTACTAAACAAAACTCTAAAATGAGGGCCCATCAATTGCTACTTATATCATTCAATATTTAAATAATATAACTACCAGTTTAATTAATACCAAAGTAGTAGCACCTGCCAATTTAACTTAACTACAGAAAAGTTTCTCCTGTGATGATACCAGCAAGAAGTGTCATCGCTACTAGCCTTAAGAAAACTAAGAAAACATATTTAGGTACATTATATTGTGTATGCATATAAAACATTCTCGCATTGAAATAACTTTCCAGTTCACTAAGAAACGGAACAAAAAAGTTTTTTTGCAAAACAAAGTAAAATGGCTATGTAAAACAAACTGAATGAAGAAATTGAACATGCAACAAAACTCATTACAGAAATATAATTCCCCGAAGAGAATATCTATAAAAAAAAAAGACAGATATGTAGCTGTGCAGTGGTCATTCTTGGCGAAGAACTGAAGTTACACTTATAATATAAAAGATTCAAGCACCTACTGTAGTTTTGCCCTCGAGTTTCGTGCAATGCATCAACTCTCACTCCAGGAAATTTTATTTTTTTTTGTTCGAATGACACTGACACAATACCACACACTTAAAGCTAGGTACACTTGGTGCTCCCAGCATTCTTACTCGAAGTGAGTATTGTCCCTTAATTGCATACAATCATGATATTTTGGCAAAAAAAAAATATAGGGAAATAATAATGGCATGCTTTACTTTTGCGTGACACTTAAGTTACAAAGTCTCTAACTCACTCATTGTTGCAGAGACATAGATACAAAACTGTTGAAAAAATATTCACGTACACGTACCTCGCACAAACTAGCTGTAAATAGGAAAAACCTTAACTTAAAAAAGAAAATTATTTTTCTATATAGTACTTAAACATTTGAAGAAATAATTGATGCAAAAATGTTGCTTGAAATATAATAAAAGCAACAAATTTTGTAAGAACATTGTTTTCTAATTAGGGAATTTGGGTTTTTGTTGGTACCATCACAGGAGAAACTTTATAAAAATAGGACTTTAGTAGCTTCTATTCACAATGTATAAAGTTTTTTTCTTGACTGAATGAATAAATATATATCATTTCATATCAGGTTTTAAAAACTAAAGTTTGGTAATTGATCCATCCTCCCACTTCAATCTGACGTTTGGGTCTTTTAAGAAAGATTTTTGAAACTATTATTTAATTTTTACTATAAATATTTATTTTTTTTTGTTTTATTTATTTATTTTATTTTATTTTATTTTATTTTATTTTATTTTATTTTATTTTATTTTATTTTATTTTATTTTATTTTATTTTATTTTATTTTATTTTATTTTATTTTATTTTATTTTATTTTTAACTTAGGTTCTAGTTTTCTTTAATAAATAAAAATTAACTCGAATATCAAAACAAGAGTTTTTGAATTGCAGTTTTAAAATAAAATAAATATAAAATTTTGATGAAACAGATACCCATCGGTCTTTAGTCCAAATCGACATTTTTAAAAAATATATTTTTGGAAACAATAATTGTCTATAGACCGAGTCCAGACTAACTCTTTGGCCAACAAACTTAATAAAATAAAATAAGGTTTTTAAAACATACAATTGAAAAATAGTATTACCATGCTCTTGGTTTTGCCTAGTTGCTCTACATGGAACATTCCTATGGAGCATATGACACTAGGATTTTTTAACAAGTTTTTGCCAATTTTCAAAATGTGTATATCTCTTTATACCTTCTGTTAATCTTTTCAAATCCCTGTCTCACAGCTTCCCTAAACATTCTACATTCATGTCAATAAAAACGATAGACTCCATTTATTTCCATCTGTGCAATAACACCATTGTCGTTTTATATTTTAGAAATGTCATTTCTATGAAAAGGACACATCTTGTAGGTACCTACAAATCTGCTCTATTCTGGAATGAAAATTTAGGTTTTATCGTCCTTTTGAGTGAACACAAGCTTTTGACCATAATATGCTCATCTCAATACAAAGCAATGCTTTTAGGAAATGACACACATTTAAAAGATTCACCATCATACACGATATATTGTCACACGGGAAATTCAGATAATTAAATGAACCTCGTACTCGTATCCTTTTTCTATTTGTCTCAAAGTCCTTTTATATTTAAATGTGTCAATGTAACAAAAACCCAAAGACTCTATTAAAATAAACGACCTCAAGGGTATTAAGACAACATACTCTACTCACTCCAAAAAAAAAAATAATATAAAATCTCCACAAAAATTTCGAAATTTCCATTTCGAATTCTAAGGACTTTTGTATAGGGTCCTTTGGATATATTATTTCATATACATACCTAATTCAAATTCAAACTTTAAAACATGAAAACAAGCAGCACACAATGTCCATACTACGAGCACTTTAATAAAATTTAATTTTCTCAACACAAACATGGAGTTTGGGAATACTGTGTCTACCTACTGGTGATTCAGGTCCAAAGTCGTCCTTTCAACAAGCCACACAACGCCTTGGGCAAGGTTTCTTCCCAATTATATTCATATCTCTTATATGCGCTCTGACTTTAACTTTATATACAAGCCATCCACCCATCGGCATCGGCCAAGAGCCCAAACTCAAACCCAAAACCATCATCCAAGCCTTTAGGGACTCAATGTTTGCGGATATAGCAGGATCACCATTTAGTATAGAGAGAGATTCAGAATTTCTCAATTAATATTTCGTTTTGGAAACAATTTATCATACTTTTGGTTGCTTCATACCACACTCTGGGACGCAATGAATAATTTATTAACTTCCTTGGGGATTGTGTGTATAAGTACTTACCTATACTTCTATTTCTGTAATTAGGAGTTGTTCTTTGTTTCTCGCCGATGCGATGACGACGTACGGTGATGATGGCGGCAGCAAAGCTATAAGGCAAAAACTTGTGCCTCCCCAAACGTCGATAAATCTTCTTAAACCGATGCCGATGAATTAGCTTGTCTATTTGCTATTTTCAATGGAGTTCCTTTAGTACTCTATTGAATTTCGACTCATGA
This sequence comes from Syrphus vitripennis, assembly GCA_958431115.1. Lineage (NCBI taxonomy): Eukaryota > Metazoa > Arthropoda > Insecta > Diptera > Syrphidae > Syrphus > Syrphus vitripennis. Next base: position 3,264,201 of record OY288110.1, on the reverse strand, counting down.
AAAAGACTACCGTTATTGGACAGAAAAAAAAAACGAAAGGAATAACCTTATCGACCTCTTACACCCTTTCATAGCCATTTATCTTGCAATTTTCTTCTTTAGCGTTGCGCCACCATTTCTCTCAAAGTAGGTATCTAGGTATTCCTTGAGGGTAAATAAATTTAAAGCTTTTGATTTTATTACTGTAATCGCTTGTTTACAGACGAAAGTTTCTCAAGAGGTTCCCAAAAACCTACACAAATGATAAAATTGAGCGCAAAAGACAAACAGAAGAAAAAAAAAACACTTTCCTTGGAACTTGTAATAAGTAGATATACCACCTTTTTCTATACCAAGCACTGACTGGAGGGATATAACCATGAACTATGATGGAGGGGGCTTGAATCCACACACAACCATCAACACTTTTCCATCCTTCTAATAGCTAACATGCACATATGTGTGTAGTAGTTTAAAGTTAATGCCAAGGAACTATGTTGCATAACCCTTAAATAGTACAAGTGGCGCCCAAGCCCAAGCCCAACTATAACTACATTGCGGATCTTTGTGTATGCTGCTTCTGCTTCTGTTTGAAGAGAACATTTTATGGTACGATGCTTATTCACCTGAAACGAGGTTGCAGTATTTCACCTTAAATAGTCCCACGATAAGGAGACGACTACGACGATGCTCGTTTGCCAAAAAAAGAAAAGTAGACAATATGATACCCTATCCCCTCTTGAAAAAGTCTTCACTTGTAAAAGTCCTCCTGATATGTGGATATTTTAGTGGAAAAGGAAGGATTGTTTAGTAGTTTGGATGTTTTTCTACCCAAACGGAGTAAAGGTACCGAAAAAAAAACAAATACAGTATACGAGTATAGAGGACGTTCAAGTACATACATTGTTGCTTCAATATTTTATGGTGGGGAATTTGCAATTTATGTACATTGGGTAGGTAAGGTACATCGATAGAAGTTCAGCCTTGATGTTTTAAAAACCCCCATAGCACCTTGGAACATTATGATTTATAGACACACACGTTGATGTTTCACAGAAAATTGTATAGGATTTTATTTTTCTCTCTGTTGTTACGTACGACCAACACGAGGAGAGAAGGCTGCACACAAAATCGCTTGGGCTAATCAATCATATTGGCGATGGCTGACGTATTTCTGGGATACTATGAAAATGAGTAATTGGTTTTCATTTTCAAAAATTCGAAAAATATTCCAATATACCAGCGTACGAGTATCTAGGTATTTATTTGTTTGCCAAAAAATAGTTGAAGATGCAATAATAAACTGAAAAATTGGGCATAGTTTTGCTGCCGAAATATTTTTTTTTTTGTTTTATGAGTGACTATTAGCTTAGCGATGGAAGGAAGCAGCCTTTTAGAGAGAAGAAATTTTTTTTTGAAATATTTGCAAAGTAGTTGCAAAAGTGATTGGCTTTCATTTATCCGTAGGCTAAAAGGGCAATTTTTACGGTAAAATTCTAACTATCTGATGCATGAATTATGAGGGCCGAATTGAATTTGTAGAATTTTTAATTTTCATGCAGAAGTTTTTGATTACCTACTGAGTTTTCAAGTCAAACAGAATGTTGACAAAAATATAAATTGGCAATCTCAAAATACATAGATATAGATTAGGGTATCCCAAACTCATTTTTTCTGGAACGAACAAACTCTAAATCAAGAGTTTATATTATCTCAGGAAAAATTATTGATCAACAAAAATTTGGTCTGATGGCATCAACCCCTAAGTTTATAATCTTCCAATACAAAATTATATTAACACTTTTTACATTCTGTCAAACTATATTAGTTATTCTAGTCCCTTTTTTTCAAAAAAAATATGTATACATTTTTAAAATCTGCATTTAAAAATTTGTTTAAAAAGAAGTATAATATATTTGGATTTTAAAATTTATTAATTATTTTAATATTTTACCTTTTTTAGATTTTTAGACTGAGATTTATGGTTTATTAATTTGGTATTATTTTTATTTATTGAGAACACAGTAGTTGTTATTTTATTTTATTAATTTTTATTTAGTTATAATTTCTTTAAAACCTTATGAAAAAAAAATATAGGTACATATGTACATACATATTTTTTAATTTGTTTAAATTATTATTTTATATTTTTTTAGTTATGTATATATAAATACAGAATGAAATTGATTTACGCAACCCTCGATTAGTGCAACTCCTCGATTTTTGCAACACTTAATTTGTAGCATGTCTTGACTTTATAAGTGCAACTTTGGTCTGAACAAAATATCCTTAAAAAATAAACGCATCTGAAAATGTATGAAAAAATGAATTAATAATTTATATCAATAGTAAAAAGTTTAAGTTTTTGTTTTATTTTTAAAACACCGTCACTTAAACAGGGATAGAAATTGTGAAAAAAGTTATTAAGTTTTTTTACCTGTCTACACTGAAAAAAAAATTATTTTGCATGAAATAACTATTTTTTTCTGTTCAAATCATTTTAAGTTTTTTAAATAATCTCTAATATACTATTGGTCAGTATTTATTATTTTGATAATTGCAAAACCGAAGATTCAAAAGAAAACCGGATACAAAATAATTTTTTAATTTAAATTTTAAGAAACTTGCCTTTTCATCAGTAAATATATTTTTTACATCCCAACGGACTTAACTAAATGCTCGCTTACAGACAGATAAGGGCTTATTTAGACATGCTATGCATGACTCCAAACCTTCAAAAAATGTTCTAAATTTGATTTTCAAGGTACAAAGGAAAACTTCAAATACTTCTTAATCCAAAAAATTCAAAATTTGTCAAACGTGGTTCAACCTAAACTCAATTTGCTTTGGCGCACTAGATCACACTTTCATATATTAAATTTAATCTTTGATTCAAAATTTTAATTTACAAATTTAAATTTAATTTGACGCTTCTTCTTTAATATATTAAGCTATAGGTATTAATATGTGTTTATAAACTTATTTTGCACTTTTCAAAGAACTTTTCTAATAAAATGTTAAACATAATACTTCAACCTTTTTAAATATGTTATCCCTTTCTTTAGTTGTTAGAACTCTCAAAATGAATAGATGTTGTACAAGCTAAGAACCAAAAAAAAAAATTACCGAAGCCAATCGCACCCTTTGCTCTGCAGACAAACACGTTATATACCTAACATAAAAAAAAAGATAATACCCTCAAATTGTTTTGCCAAGTTTTATTAAGTTTTGAAACCCTCACACCATATTTTTTTTTTTTGGAGTTGGTTCTATGTTTAAAGTAGGTAGGATGAGAGTTATATTATATATCCATCAACCGTCACTCGCTGTAATCCTTCCTCGCAAAAGCATTCCCTTTTTGCAAAAAAACTTCAAACTTGACAAAGTTTAAACTCATATAACAAACAAGGGCAAAGGAACGCTGGTTGGCAAAATAAAAAAAAAAAAGAGAACGAATAAGGAACCATAGGAAAGACAAATTCACTGTATATACGAAAGGGACCTTAAACAACAACAAAAAATATATATACAAGAAAAAACAACGATGCTAGTTGTAGATTTTAGACAGAAAAAAAGGGATAACTGCAAAAGTTTTTACATTTTCAGCCTCAAAGCTTCAACTCAAATGAGGGCAGTAATGAAATGCTTCAGCGTTTTCATCGTATCCACGCTCCTATGCTCAGCTGAGCAAATATATAAAAAAAAGGGTTGATGCTCCATTAACTACTTTGCAACAAGCGGAAATTGTTTTTTTTTTTTTTGGAAAACATTCTGGTAAGGCAAATATGTTCGGTGCAAGGAAATAGCATCAAAACAGGGAATATAAAAGTTAATCTAAGAAACAATGAGAAGTATTTGCATCTTGAGATATTTGATTGTAATTGGTATAGTTGTTATTTTTGTTTTTGTGTTTTTAACTTTCAAAAGAAAGAGTATGTTTTTAAATAATTACTGCCTTCCAAATTTAGCTCGACTTAATATCTGCTTTTTCCATTTAAAAATTAAGCGAACAGTCAATCAAGCCTGGACTTCATCCCTAACCCATCAACTGATCTAGTCTTAATCGATGAAGTTCTGGAATTGAACGCTTAGCAACACCAAACCTGCAAGTATGACTTAGTCGAAAGCTTGGACTTTTACAACTGCAAGCCAAAGCAGTCACCTGGCCCGAATGAGGTAGATTACGTCACCATCAAGAGACTACCACAGACAGTTGTGATCTCCTTTTCTTTCTTCCTGAAGAACTGCGTCAACAGACCATACATCCTTTACACCATAGTGAATGTTGTCCGAAGTATTGAGGTTCACATCCGCAAACTGTTCAAATTCAGGAATCGCGATGAACTCATCCAAATTGGAACTTCTCTGTTTTATGAGACCAAGGGGCCAACCAATTTTCCTCTGAGCAAACAAAATCCGGTAAAAGGTTAATGGCTTTTTCAAATAAATTGATTGAAAATCAATTTCACTCCCCAAACTTGCCTAATCTATTCCAAAAATCCAGTACTATCCTATCCTAATCAACTGCCAGGAGGATTGTACATACCAACTCCTTTAATTTTTGAAAATATGTTATTGTTGCAATGCCTTAAGCATCCCTCAATATTTTATATTTGAAATTTTATCTCTTCTTATACTTATCGTTTTTGAGTCAGTTAATTGTTTTCTGCAATAATTACTTCTGTTAGTTATTTGTTTGAAGTAAATTAAATAAACCGTTGGCCATCACAACCAAATAACTCCCCAAAAAAACAACCATGCCAAAAAAAAAATCTAAAAAATATGATTCCCGAAGCTACTCGCATACCAGGTGCAGATCCCACCCAAAACATAAAGTGATACATAGAAAATACGGAAGGTAACTAAGTACCTGGTTAAAATTCTCCAATTTAGTTATAAGTTAATGACTTTGTGAGTTGTATTGTATTTTTCGTTTTTACCAATCGAATCAAATTAGTCGAGTTAAGTTAATTAGAGTAGAAAATATAACTAGACACACGATTGAGTTGTTTGCTCTTAACTTAAAGAAGTTATGATACGATACGCCCGCAGGTTTTCAACAACAACGTACCAAAACAACGTACTTCTTCTTGGATGGTTATGGAGCGGAGCAGTAGAGCGCGTAGGTACTCGTTGAATGAAGAAATGAAAATATGTACAACCGTGCACTGGGGTGTGAAAAAATCTCAGCAAACAAAGTGAATGGAGCGATATAGACTATTATAGCGATAGAGTTTCTGGAATGTTATCAGAAATTACTAAATTAAGGTCTAGAGAGTTGCACTCTGGTTTCGGCAAATGAAAAAAAAAAAAATTGAAAATTTTTTAAGGTTGTTCGGAATGTCCATGGCTCATAGACCATAAATGGGAAAAAAGAAAAACTTTATTATTAGATTTGTTCCGCATGAGAGAACGAAAAATAATTAAATCATTATTACTTATTTTTGTTTTTATAGCTAACGGAAAGATGGATGTGCATTTAATTTAATTGAGCGTTTGTATGTATAAAGCATTTTTGAATTTAAAGTTTTAACAGGAAATTTACGGAGAAATCTTGGGAGTAATCCTTTTACAAAGCTATTTCCTATTTATCGTCGTTACATAATTCTAAAACAAATTATTGATTAATAGAAAGAAAATAAACTTTTTAAATTTAAAAATAACGCACAATCACTAACAGAGCTGAAATACCAAAGGGAACCCTATCAAGTTGTTTGCAGAAATCTCACTGAAAATAAATTTATAAGTCTGCTAAAAAAGGAACTGATTTTTTCGGAAATTTATAAGTGTCATAGTGCGACTTATGAGTCTCGTCGTGTATTAGCAGACTTTGTAGTTCTCAACCGTTAGTTTGTGCTTCTATTAGTAACTTAAATTCAACAGTTAAAGCTGTGTTAACATGGCCTAATACAGTATTAGAGTAGCTAAATCGATTTTGAAAATTTTAGTTTTTCTAAATTTATTAAGTGCTCTTGACAGATCATTATTGATGACTCTTCATCGGTTTTTCACCATCCTGTGAAATTTGTTTTTGATTTCTGAAAAAATATTTTTTTTTAAATATTTTTTTTCTACACCTATTTATATTTAAATTTTTGAAAAACCATCATGGAAAAAGTATTTCAACATTTGTGTATATTTCAAAAAAAGTTTGACCATTTTGATATGAATAACATATTATAGTTAGATAGAACGTGAAAAAAGCTAGTCTGTCCGTGTCCGTGTTGCCAACACAGTCTTGGTCCTGTGCCGCACGTTTAACTGGTAAGACAAAATTGATATATTTCGAAAATGACTTAAAGTTGCCGATTATGGCTATTCGTTTTGTAAATCATTGAAAATTTTAATTGTTATACATTACATTACATTACACTATAAAAAGAAGAAACAAAATATACATAAATCAATAAATAAACACATATACAAGACTAGCTCGCTTAGAGTATTAACATGTAGTCTCTTTAAATAACTATTTTCCGGAAATGCCTTATTAGATTGAAACCCTTTTGAATTCAAATAAATATACTGTGTACATTTATATTTCCATTTTTGAGTAGATATGAAAAAACCTTTTGTATCCGAATATTTTCTGAATTCAAAAACTCATGCAGGATTTGTTTCCTCTCAAATTTTCAATAATCCTTTATCAAAAAGAGAAAATCATCGATTTGATAAATACAAAGCTTGTATAAATTTACTTTGCTATAATACTAAGCATAACTTTCAATCATATAAAAAAAAGCAATCCAATAACTTTGCCCTGCCAACGACCGGGACCAATGTCCAAGTCTACTTTTTCATCCATTTGTGTATAGGTATGTATGTGTGGCCTCAATGAAATCGATTTCCTTTTGCACATTTAAGTGTCAAAACCACTATTCCATTTTTCACAATCTTTTCTATCCTTTTGGATAAGGGTGTATAGTGTGTACAGAGGGTATAAACTACTATAAATATACACACAAGCTTGTGCTGCTGCTTGCCCCCCAAAAATTATTCTCCAAAGGATATGCCATTCAACATGCATGCAGATGAACATCATCTGAAATGCTCTAAATGCGTTGCGTCTACTCTATAATCCTCGTCCATTTACATCCATTCAAGCCTCGAGTTTTCAATTTATTTCATTCGCCCAATTGATAGAATCTATCAATCAATTTCAAGTGTCGATTTATAAGCTTCTATTTTTTTTCTATTTTGTTTATTTTTTTTTTTGTTCAGCATCAGGATGAGAGCGATCGACCACTATTCCTATATTCATATCTATTCCTGTTGGTATAATATTTTTTCAGCTTTCCGTTTACAAAGGATACAATATCCACTTGGTAATCACTATGGTGCCTTTGGTAGATATAAATGCACCTGGCACTCCTAGGTTTTTGTAGAAAGAGGGACATAAAATAAGCTTCCATTTCTCCACACACATGTTTACATGTGGTGAGAGTTAAAAAAAAAGTTCTAGTATCGATTGTCGTAGATTTTCATCTGTTTTTTGACGAAATTAATAAACACTAATTCATCTCACTTTACTAACTGATTAAAGTTACTAAGTGTTTATTAATAGAGGTCTAGCAGCACTACACGTCATTACGCACATGCAATGACTTTGATTTCTCTAGAAGAGTTAGTACAGTTCTGATTTTGAAAGGAAGGGAAGATTTTCAAAGGCCACACCCACTTTTTAATTGTTGTACAATAATTTTTGAACTGTTTTGAAGGGCCCATGATCTTCTCGAAAACGTGAAAAATAAATGAAATAAAGATGGATTGCTGAATGGACTAATGTTTAGGGGAGATCACTTTAAAAAACATGTCGATTGCAAACGAGTGGTGTTAGTACGTGTAATTATGTTTTCTTTTGCGGGCCTCACCTACTCCATCGTGTCATCGTGTACAGTTTCTTGAAATGAATTTCAGTATTCTCCAACTTTTGCTCAGTTGTGCCCTCTCGTCTGCGGGCATTTCGGCGAAATCTACTGACGAACGTTTGCAGCTTAATTGTGACAATGGAATCGACTTTCCAAGTGCTGTATTAAAGAAGCACGTTTTAGACAATGGAGCTTGGTCTTATAGTTTTGTTTCACCATATTTCGGGAAGCACTTCGAACACAGCCATTGCTTTTTCCATCCGACTGTTAATTTCTACTTCTGTTCCCCCAACCCGCGACACTGCAAATTTATTTTTATATGTTTATCTTTAGTCCAACGATTTCTGCTTCTCTCTCCATCAACCTTGTTTTCATTTGATGGAATAAGCATTAATTTTCATAATAAAATGGGCGCAGCAAAATCGTCCCAGACTTTTCCCAGAAGCAAAGATATTAGAAAAGAGGGTGTAGCAATGGGCGGATTTTTTTCGAAATGATTTTTTGAATTTATGTCTTGCAAGAATTACAAAATTTTGAAATCATTTTCGAGAAACTAGAATGTAAGGAACATGAAGGTAGAGGTGGACGTAGCAGCCTTATATTACCCTTCTGCAGTAAGTGAAAAGCTGAGATTTAAATACTTGTATTATATGCACCATAAACATCCTGCAAATTTTAGCTTGCTTCCATTTCTTCCCGTGTATCCCAAAGTCAAATGTCTATATCTTTACTCAAAAGGTAAAGTGGCTTAAGTCTTTTTTAAGTATTTTTCAGGAGACCGATTTTAAGCTTTAAAAAAATATTTGAAAAAAACTGTTAGTAGTAGAAACATGAAATTTAAACAAAAACATAGATTATTTTTCCCTCTTGTTTAAGGAGTTTGAGGATTAAAAAATTAAGTTAAAACCAGTTATTTAAAGCACATTTTCTGACCTAAGCCCTTCTTACTTTTTTTTAAGTGCTCTTTTAATTGGCTTATGTCACTTAAGCCAGTTTTCCGTATTCATTTTTCTTCTTATTTAAACTTACGTATACTTAGGCCATTTTCCTTTTTATTAAATTTAATGATTCCAAATTTTAAGACTCTTTTCCCTTAACAAATGCTTATAAAATTTTATTCAAATAATTTTTATTAAAATATAACATAGAAATAAGTTAATTAAAAAATATTCCTGAGATACCAGGACATTAGTAGATACTATCTATTCAAAAGCGTCTTCCTCTGTGAGGTCCGGATGAAAATCTGGCATTGATTCTGTGCAAAGTCTCTTATAAAAATTATGGAACTGCTCATCGATTAAAGGGAGTAACTCGAGAAGATCTTGTTTTTTGGCTTCACTAATTTTATTAGGCCCTTCGTAAAGCAATTCAAGGCAGTTTGGGTTCAATTGGTTACATCCTCGTTTTCTTATGTTAAGCGTTTTAAAAGGTTCTTTTTCATCAAAAGAATTTTTGTAGTAGATATTAAATGGAGCATCTGATGAAAAACGGAGCCATCTTATATTTTTCCAGTTAACTTTGTTGCCGTCTTCATCAACTTTGCGGAAAATAAATTTGTTCTTAATGATGGATCCAAAGTTTCGAAAATTAGCTCGAGACATCTCAGTGACTACAAATTTTGTTTTAGTTCCAACTCCTCTAACAAATTGGTACCAATCTCTTGGATGGTGAATTTTGAATGATGATTTCTTCTTCTTTCTCTCGATAATGGAATGGTCTATGTCACATTCCATGTGTGTGTGACCGGGTATCAAGAATTTGTGATCAATGTACTTTATATTATTGGTCACATCACAAGCATGCATCAACATCATAACAGCAACCATCTTGTTTTTGTTTTGTCCGAAGCAGTTATCACTATAAAAAATAACATGCTCGGTAGCTGATGATAAGACTGATTCCGAAATAAGATGTTCAAATACACACGAAGCAATCTCATTGCCACCCCTATTTGCAACACCTTCATGCCACATATAACAATGGGGTGTTCCTTTCACACAGTCGTGCACAGTTAAATTAAAAGTATATAACTGTCGTTTGTAAAAAGATACGGAAGATTGCAAAAATGGAGTGGGAAGGCACTGCTGGAGATCGAAGGTAAAAACTTCCATATCTTGCCGATTTTTCGCAGTCTCAATATCCCTCTTTTTCGATGCATATGCTGAATCTGCATCTTCATGGTGTTGTTTTTGCTCCATTTCTACCAATGTTAGATCATCTCCCGTGAGTGATGATTTCCTCATAGCCAATAAGTCACATTTTGTACACGTATCAAGTTTTGGTTTCTTGAATTTGATGTTAAGGCTCTTGAAAATCTCTGCGTATTTAGTTATGGAAATTGGGCTTTGAGTTATTTCCGTGTAGAGCTTATACAACTTTGATAATGTCAGATTGGTGTCAAAATACTTTTGAGCGGATTGTTTGCGCGTATAATGACTCTCATATGCCGGAATACTCTTAATATGATTCAGAACTTCATTTCTTTTTTCCTCTGAGATTTTGTTTTGTGGAACTGTCCTTCCCCGCATATCTTTCACTACCATGGTACCTGGAGATTCAATTTTTTTTTTAATAACAGTTTTTAAGAAACGATCAGTTTCATCCAAAACCAATTTGAAGCATTTTTGGCAGACCTGTGTTCTCACGCCTTTTAGATTTAGGAAATAGCTGTACGTAAACTGGCGATTTCGAGGAGTTTTGCCACTTTTTTTAGAACGTGTTGTTTTTTTCTCTTCGATTGAAATCAGTCCAGATACAAATGCTAACTTAAGATTATAATTCCCAAGTTCCCAGTACTGTTTGAAAATCATTTCCTGTTCTGTTGGTGAAATTTTGTCCATACATTTACGTTTGCAATCTGTCAATGGTTTCATCGTTTTTGCGGGGACGTTTTTTCCAGTATTGGTAGTGTATTCCTGGCCTAAATTTCGTTTTTGACTCCTTACCTTCCGAGATTCTTTTGTTGATGTATTTTCCTGATTTAAATTATAATCTACTTGGTTTCCAGCTTCTGACGCTAAATTTTGTTCTAATTGTAAGGCCATTTCTTCAATGTCTGAATCAAAAAAGAAGCTTTGTGGTGATTTGTCTGGCAAACGAAAGTCTGGATCTTTAATGCTATCATCACTATCTTCATAAAATGATTCGTCTGACATCATTTCAGGGGCCAATGTGCATTTCAAATTTGAGATGATTATATCAGACAGCTCATTTACACATTTTGTAGCTGTTTCGTTTGGAACAACTGACTGGAAGACCTCGTTTTCTGTTTTAAAATTGCATTTAATGCATATACCTCAAGATATTTAAGTAAATCTTTTTCTTACCATCAAAGTCCCTAGGAAGAGCTAAAGTTTTAACATTGTCTCCAGAGCAGCTTTGAATCAAAGCTATGTCACCTTATGGGGAAAAGAAACTCATAAGAAACTGAAACTACAAATTAATCAAAAATTATATCTAAGGATGTGATTATATTGGAACTTCAAAATGCGATGTTTTTCTAACAAATTTATAATATAGACGACGATTTTCCTTGGTAGGAACGCATCTCGAATCATTCATCGAAGCTCCAACATAAACACAGACCCTAACGTGAATGATCTGTGTTTATTTATTTAAAATAATAACAAGCAATTTTTTGCACGAATTAACTTGTAATTTTAACTTATTTATGTTTTGATTAATTTAAAGAAACAGAAACACAAGACCTGACACGTACGAGTAGGTGTATTTAATTAATAACAAACACTGAGGTAAAATGTACGTACCTGATTTATTTAAACTTGAACTTTCGGGTTCAGCACTAATATTGGTGCCCTTCAAAAGGGCAAGTTTAAGCATTTGTCTTGCTCTATTCATTTTGATATTTTTAAATCTTTTTCTTTTTGATTAGAAAGGTTCTTCACAACAATTTTTCTTTAATTTTCAAATGATTTTTTTGTCTTATTTTTGTTAATAGGTACTTTCACAATCCACTCTCACAAAAATTACTATACTTAACAGCCATTTATTTCACTTTTTCTAATACGACCGTATATTATGACACGTTCACAACTCAAATGATAATGGCTTATGTCCACATAAAACGATTTCCCTTTTAATATTTTATTTTAAACACAGGCTGCTTTGATCCGAGTAAAATGGCTAATGTGGATTTAAAAATTCGCTTTTTCAAATAATGCTCCTGGTAAAGTGGCTTATGTCCGTTAAACCGTTTCTCCAAAAGAAAAAGCCTTAAAATATTTTATTTTTTCATTTGGAAAAGTGGCTTATGTGCACATAATTCAAATAAAATCATGACTTTCATTTTGTAAGAAAGTCTTATGTCAGTTAAATTAAAAATTCAAAAGGGAAAAACGGCTTAAGTACAAATAAAATTTTACTTCGCATACAATTTTGTTTTGGAAAAGTGGCTTAATTGAACTTAATGTGGTCTTCCTTATTAAACTACTGAAATTTGAAATATATTAAAAATGGCTTAGTTAGACATAAGACATAAAATAATAAAACGGAATAAATATCCTGCAGTTAAGACGCTTTACCAAATGCAAGTCTTTGAATATGATTGAATTAAGTCGTTTTGACAATACTAAAAAGAGCCTTCTAGATCGAATAGAAATACACTGATAAGACAGAAATGAAGCTATTTTGTCATATTTTTTGAATATTTGAAAAAATCGTAATTGGCTAAAGTCGACTTAAGCCGCTTTACCTATTGAGTAAAGATATTTACTAAACTACAAGTAAATACTCTGAAGAATGAAGATCACCAATGACTTCTGTTTACCAATATATCTTCCAATACTGGCTAATCCTAAGTTCTTTTTACAATTTCAATAGAAAAAAAATCAACAGAGTGCAAATATCTCCCAGGAACTTTTATACGAAATTGAATTGAAACATATCTACAACTCGAATACAGATATTCATTTTCTTTGACAAAAAAAAAATGTATATTCTCATCTTCTGCAACATTTTTTATATACTAGTATGTACAATATAGATACCTAATTCTGCCACGAAGAGTAACCAAAAATTGTATCTCATATGTTTGTATTCATTCAAATGCAATGATATCAAAGTTCTTACAACCGCATCACGGATGGATAAACTGCTTTTGCTGTAAGGCAACTTCATCAAAAACCACTGAACCGATATGTTAAAACGAAAAAAACCCTTTTTCGCTCTCTTGATCTTCTTTATTCTGTATAGCTGTTTGTGCGGTATATTCAAAGTATCCTTATCTCCACATTTTTTTTGTATTGGTGAGCTTTGGGCTTTCTTCGCTTCGTCATTCTTACATTTTTCCCATTTCGAGGTTTTCAAAAAAAAAAAAAAAAAAACAGACAATATGTCTACGAAAATTTTGAAAAAGAAACATTCTTCTCCAAAAAAATATATGCACTGCAGTGCATAATGCACGTGTCCTTTTAACCATATCGAGAGGATACAATACAAATTATATGTGGCTAGTCCTTTTCAATTTCAAACAAGCCCGTCATCTGGCGGCAGATATATGAAAACATATATTCAATTGTTATGCTTCGGTAGGAGGGGGGCTACCACAGATAGAAGGCAATGAGTCCTTTTTATTTTATGATATTTACGACTTTTGTATAAAAGTCGAACTTTATACATTAAATCGAAGCGCATTGCTTGTGGGAATAATAATGATACAGAAATGTGTGATCGTATCTTACACTCCTGAATCCTGACTCCTGAGCCATTGGAAAAAAGTTGTAACGAAATTTCTTTTCTGGCCAATTTCAGAAGAAAAAAAATTGAGAAAAAAAGAGTGTTCTCGCAGTCGCAGTCAAGCTCCCGCCTGACAGGGTTTATTACATAATTAATTGGGTGAGGATTCTTTTTTTTCTTTTGTTTTCTTCCTTTTTGTCCTTTTTCATTGTCGTCTCATAGTCGTCGTTGTCGACGTTTTTTCGTTGTTTCTGTAATGTGAAAAGTTTTAAAATTGTTTTTTAATGGTAGGAGAAGGAGATTACTTAAAACTGAATGCAATTGTTTCTTGAAAGTTGTTTCATGAAATAAATTCGCGTGTAAAAAAAAAATCGAGAACAAAAAAAAAACGTAAAATAAACTCACAATGATGATGACGATGGTAGGATGGTAAAGTCGAAATGGGAATGGGACTGGAAATGGGAGTGCACACAAGACCAACCATGGATGGTAAATTAAGAAAACTTTTTACGGATTGATGTAATGAGATTGTGATAAATTTTGTGAGTGTTTATAAGTTGTTTTATTGTCAAGCTGTTGCTTTTGACGGATCAAACTTGAATGTAATTTTAACTGTTGTAATCATGTCAAAAAGTCTGGAATTGTATTAAGGATATATAAATTAAAGTTAAGGCCTCCAGGAGTTGAATGTCCTTTTATATTTTTATATGTCGTGTAGTGGTAGTATCTATACGTGATAAAATATACGAGATGCAATAAATGTTTTAATATAACTTTTTGTGACTTTATATAAAACAAATGAGTTTTTGAAGAACAAAAGAAAAACCTTAAGGGGGGGAATTTACGTGGCACAATGAAGTGGTTCATTTATTACGAATTAGATTTTTCAGTGATTTTCTTTAACATTTTTTAGACAGTGATATATTTGCCTACTTTCAGAAAGGCAATAACAAAAGACCTATTGGAATTTTTAGAAAAAGAAATGAAATTTAATAGTATAACCTAGACGTGTTTTTATATTTGCAAGTCTGTGTGAGATTAAACGAAAACAATAAAACAAAAACGATTTACAAGAATCAGTGACGTCTGACGATAGCACATGAAAATTATCATCACTATCAATTTTTGGACAAGACAAAAAATAATCAATACTTGAGGCACATACATTATTTTCCCACAGCAAACTTGGGTGTTTCCAGAAATAAAAAAACGACTTCCTTTTAGATTTTTTGAAAATGCAGTGCTTTGAAAACATTACTTACCAATTATGTGGAATCGGAAGCTATTCCGTCAATCTTAATCCTAAACCCTCAAAATACAGGATTTTCTATTTCCAGAATTTTAGAGAACAAAATTTATCATCAAGAGAATTTTGAAAAAATCAAATTTTGAATTAGCATAGAATTGTGGAACAAACATTTTTTGAAAGCAAATTTTGAAACGAATGTACACATTTTTGATCCCATATTTTTTTTAAATCCCTAAAAACTGCTGACTCTTCTGAACCTTTTCAAGTCTTAGCCAACTGTAGCCGGAATAGAATAATAAATTTTTTAACGGTGTTTAAAAGGTGTATGACATGGTAGGAACTGTTATTTATGGGCTTAAAAAATTGTTCTCCATTTTGATGGGAAAGGCAAAAAAATGACTAAAAATGGTAAAATAATTAAAAACAATAGTAATACCTTAAAAACCTACAGCAAGAAATACGATTTCATCATTCGCTACAGTAAGGAATGTTATGCTCTATTTCCTGTTCATTAGAGAAAAAAATCCGGTATCCATTCTGTAATATAGGAACGAACATGCAGATAAGATTCCCACATATTTAAAAGACCAAATTTTAAATGTCCGTCATTGGCAAAACATATTTCAATAAAGCATTAAAACTACAACTGCAATATTTATTGCAAACAACACCAAATGCTAAAATTACAGACCCTCAAAACCTATTGCGTCAGTACAAAACTCATACACGATTTACCCCAAACCACCAACTACATCCCTATATCCTTGCCCCAAACAAACCAACAGTAAACAAACAAAAAAAAATACAAATGGAACAAAAATGTCTACCGCAGTCAATTCGCTGCGCCACTAAGTCTGTAAAATCAACTCACTTATGACTGCCAGTCTATAATAGTAATCAAGTATATAGTTTCGCTGCAGATAGATGGAGCCGTTTTCTGGGAACTGCAAACACATACATCGCAGCCTATTAAAAAAGTTATAAACAAATAGTTTTATATCGAATTACATGAGAAACTCTGATGGAGGCAAACAGAAAATAAAAATTAAAGCGATCAATCTGAAAAACCTTACATATAGCCGGTAAAAAAAACTTCAAACAACACGGGAGAGAGAGAGATAGAGAGAGAGGCTGCAATTAAAAATCGGAGCGTGGATAGATTTTTACGAGCATTCAAAGCAAAATATAAATCCATTCTTGGTTAATATAAACACAAACCGCCATAGGCAACATGGCAGCCAGTGGTCATCATTAATGGGCGACCAACTCTATACAACAGATGAACGAACAACGAACCACCACCGCCAACTAACGTCAGTAACTCAGAAAGTACTATAAATGCCTGAGCTGAACTCAAACATGAGAGATGAAGTACGGAAGACGTAGGAGAATCTACGATGGTCTGGATTGGAGTTGATGCTGGCTATGGGTGAAATTGCGAATAAAACGGGAGAACCATAGTCATCTACACACATGTTAAGCAATTGGTCTTCGTATTTAATTGCCCGTGCAGTTTATCTTCTTCTCTGGGTGAAGAGCTGGAGCTGAAGCTAGTCTGTGCTCACACTAAACAGTTTTTCTTGGAGTTTGTTCTACGAGTATAAGACATATGCATGCATGCATATGAAGAAGTGTTGCCATGGTGAAATTTTAATCACTGTTGAATGCTGCACATTCCATAATACCCACTGAAGTCTACTAAGAAATGTCAACCCTTTATGAAGGTTAAATGAAGGGCAAATAAATAAACACTGGATTTTGAGCAACTGTGATTATTAAGTGTTTTTTGAAGATATTTTAGACTTTGATTTTGGCCATGTAAAGAACATTTTGGTCCTTCGAGCCGAACAACTTCATAAAGGGTTTCACATTTCTTGAGCTATTTAGTACAAAAAATTAAAAATTAAAATTAAAAATTAAAAAATCATGATTTTTGTAATTGATTTTTACTAAAGTTTCTTCTTCCTTTTTAAATCAGATCAGATTTTAATAGAAAATATAATTCTGTACAAAAACACTCTTAAACTTAATTGGCAAAATTTGCCTAGTTTTTGAGTTAAACCTGAAATATTAAAAAGTGACCAGTGTAACCATCACTCAGAAGCAAACGTTTGAATTGAGTAGTTATTTTACGCTTTCTTAGGTCCCAAACAAACTTAGTCCATCATGAAAAACATTAAATATATTATTATTTTTAATTTCAATTATTTAATTTTAATTTACTCACAAATATGTTTTTTTTACGTGAAACCTTCATATCAAGTGCATAATATTGTGCATTAAAGAAAAAAGTAAAATTCATCACCAAACTAAAACAACATGGCAACACTGTAAAGCTTTTGCAATATTTCGTATGTACTTTTATCTAAGTGCACCTTCTAAAGGAGGTGTTCAACGAGTGACATGTAACGTCAGTTTCTAACTTATCTGGAAGTTTGAGCTCGGAAGCAGGCAAATGAGGGGGTGTTCAGAGTGATGCAAATTTATAGCTACCCTACTACACTATCATCATTTAAGACTACTACTGCATCAGCAGCTATGCAGAACCCACCAACTAGCAGCACAATCACGTAATTTCAAAGGAGGTGGTTTGGCAACATTCCACCTGTATGACACGGGAATGTGCACAAGCAGTCTGGTCTACAACACCTCTCTGGTGGGTGATGCCGACCGACCGACCGACTGCGACGACCGACGCTGACGGCCGCCAATTGTGTTGGCTTGGCATGGAAATGAAAGTGAGTGTGGAACTTTTGCTATAGCTCCAAAATGAGTAGGTACCGCAAGTGCAGAATGCTAGCTTACCCAAAATAGGAATGGCAATGAGAAAAGAGGACAGAACCCACGCGACATAATGTTCGCACGGAATTTTAGCCGTGATGTGACCTTGTGGTTGTTTGTGTCCACCATCGCAACACTCCCACTTGGGGCTTATTTAAGCACATTGTCGGCATTATTAGACAAAATGTCGCTCTGTCCAGCACAGCGAGATGATGAATTTAAGTATTTTAATAAAACTGTAAAACTTTAGTTCGTTTGGTGTCGAGAGGGAAAAGTGAATGCGGCCATTTGAATATGAGGATTAAAGTTTCACATTTTATTAAGCAAATTATTTTATTAATTTAATTTCTAAATTTTGATGGGACTTGGCCAGGGAGCAATTAAATGAAACAATTCAGTAAAATGTCATTCATTTCTGAAATTTCACCCTTAACGTATGAGGAAATGGTGAATAAATTTACATACATTCATTTTTTATCTAATGAAATAAGAAGTTAAAAAATAAAAATTATATGAAAACTAAATTAATTTTTCACTATAAAAATACATAACTTTAAATTTTGTTCTAAGAACTGCGCACAGTAGCCAGCGTATAAACAAATATTATAAATAAATCTTAAAAACAGCCACATCAACCACACATAATAATATTTAAAGGATAGTAAAATAGGGTCGTTAAACATTCATAAAGTTTAGTTTTATGATAATATTAATCTTACTATATTGACTTAAGTTGATGTTTAAAAGTAAAAATCGTTTTTATGTGAGTTTTGTTTGATGAGATGAAGAAAGAGATCTTTAAGACACCTTTTTCAAAAATAAAAAAAAAACACGTGAAGATATAAAGCATGTGCTTCTGTTTATTCAATTTCAAAAATAATCGGATTTGAGTAAAAAATTAGCCGACTATGGGAAGAGAGTAATGTTTTAAATCAGTCTTTTCCAAAAATGAAAAAATGGGGCCTTTTGCGTCTGACATTAAATTTTCGGGTTAGTCCATAGCAAAAAAAAATTTTAAGATTATTGAATAAAACGATTTTGATTAGTCGGTACCTAGTGTTGTAAAAAATGCATTTCTATGATTTGCTTAGCTTTAAGAGAAAGTTAACGCAGATATAAACTGTATCACTGAAACAGTAGAGTTGTAAATAACAATCAAAAAAGCTTTTGATACACCTAGAAACATATACTTAAAAAACATATTGTCTCCTCACTCAAATCAGGTTTGTTTTTTTTTTTGTCATTTTTTTTTCAGCAGAAAATACTAAAACTCCCTGTAAGTCCTTTTTTTTTCTTTAAATTTACAAGCTTTATAGCTTTAAGCTGGGATTTGGCTTAAATTTAAAAACTAGCCATGCATGAAAAAAAAGAAATATTTCGTCAAGTGCAATTTATTGTTTGATTCGGCTCAATGTTGATTTCGGAAAATCAGAAAGAAGAATTTAACTCAAAAGACTTTTTGTAGAGAATAAGATATCAAAATAGATGATTTATAAAAATATATAAAAAAATTAAGCATTCAAAATTTACTGCAACAATCTTAAAAAAAAGCAACGTCAATTATTTTATCAATCCTGTCATAGAACAGAATTTTTATTTTCGATTTTCTTATAAAGAGTTAAACAGACTACGATCAATATGCGTTTGAAAGCAAGTCCTTAATGCTCTTAACTATATAATTCGTATCGAAATTTTCAAAAAAAAATTGTCTGGAAAATCAGTATTTTGAAAAGAAGCGGATTGTTTTATTTTAAGTTGGTTTTAAAATACGTAAATTCTGTCATCAAATTAAATTTCTAAAAATTCTTAAAAATTCTAAAAAAGAGAAAATTTGTTTCTATTCATTTTATTAAATCTTCTTTTCCGATGCAAAAATATGAGCAAATATTTAGTTTGGTTTTTAGTCAATTTTGTACCTTAAATTTTTTCATAATCCTCTATTCGAATAGAAAATCTTATTACTTGCAAAAAGTCATTTTATTTGTTTTGTTTTCGAGTTACACCATAATTATTGAAAACTGACTACATTAGTGCTGAGATTTAGGTAATTTAATAATGAGTGAGATGAGTCACTTTCCATTGACAATCGATGTAGATATGCAACAACTTAAGTGAGTGAATAATTTTCTGTTTGTTACTAACGTTTTTTTGCTTTCATTAGTTTTCTCTGTCTTACATATTACGTCAAGTGTTCGAACATAAATTCGGACTTACCCATTTTACTAAACAGCAAAATTTGCGAGTGAAGTGACACGAGTGGGCGATTAAAATAGCAAAATATCGGCAGAAATAGAAGTTTAAAATTTAATTATCAAATTTTTGAATGTTTTAAACATTTCTACATTTTCTACATACTCGCTCTAAAAATTTTTATGTCCATCTAACCTATTTGACAAATATTTCAATTTTCGGGCGCAGATTTGCAAAAATTTATACACATCCTAATAATTATTAAAATTTCTCAATATTTTAAAATATTATCTCCCCTCTTCCGAAGAAGTTATTTTAGTCTCTATGCAGTTCGTATTTATTTTTCCTGGTGGAGTAAGTAACCAGAAACTTCTCACTCTAAGATTATCCCAAAGAATAATGTTTGTGTTTATTTACCAAATTTTCTTCCATGACAAGCACACTCCAGCACCAACACTCCAATCTCCAACTACTCTACCTCCAAAGAAAAGATCTTCTCCATATTACGAGTATACGAGTATAATGTGGGAGGCACATCATATCGTCTTCAGAACTAGATACCTACTCCAGATAAACATACAAAAACATGCACTCGTCGAGTCGGCCCACATCTGTTGAAAGATTGTTATAAAGCCCAAGAGCCAAGCCACTTTATACCCCCATGAAAGTGTATCATTCTGTACTTCATCTTCCATATGCATATTTTGGTATACCACATATTCTCTAGACTTTGGAAAACTGTTAAAAGATTCATATATCTAAAAAGGCCCGTCTTCGCTTATATCTAAAGTGTTGTTGTTTTTCATTTTTTTTTGTAAAACTTTATGGTCATCTGTTTATTGGAGCTTTACACTATCATCATACAAAAAAAAAAATATTAAAAACAACAACAACAACATCTATAGGAACGATGAATGAGGTGAGGAATTTGTTATGTGTGTTGGCGTTGAAGTTGAAGAGGATTTTGTGGCAGCGAGTGTGGTCGGCACTGTCGCACCACAAATAGACCCGCGTGAAGTAGAACTTTCATTGCACCTGGCAATAAAATTACAAAGTTTTTTTTTGGGCCAAAATTGTTCGGAGAGTGGTTGTAGTTTAAACATTATGGTGGGAGTATAAAGGAGTATTTGGACGTGATGTTTACATTTGAATGCGGTGATGGAATGTTGATAGCTGCAAAGGGCCCATCGCCCATTAGAGGTGCTTATACAATTGTTAGTGATGAGATGATGACGAAAAGATATGCCACCAGATGGATTATTTCATATATTTTGATTAATTTTCAATACCTGCATTTACATATGTTGAAAAGAAGGGAAGGTGATTGATTAATAAAAGACCACACAAGAATAATAATATTTGTACATGTTTGCTTTAATTCACTTTTTTTTTAATTCTTCAATTTTTACTTGGGAAGAATTCGTTTGAGTTTCAAATTATAATTGCAACATCAAGATGAAAATTCATAGATTATTCCAAATAAGTGAAACTAAAGTCCTTTCAGCTACCGAATATCCGAGATGTGAAATTTCGAAAACTTGAAACTTGTTTTTATTTGTTTAGTTTTTCTTCAAAGTTTAGTGTTTGAAAGTGTATTTTCATTTTCATTAAAAGAACGTGATTAAGAATTAAATTAAAAAACCTTTCATAACATTTTAATATTGCCGTAATTTTTTAAAAAATTAACATAATGTCAGTTTTCAAAAAAGTACCTCTCCCATCTGAATGGGTGTGGGTACCCTTTTCAACATGATGTTTCGACCCAACCCATGGACCTAGTCTCATGTCCTTTTTAAACCACCTATATGATTAAAGAAGGAGTAGGTGCGTATATGACAGACACACTGTACCAAAGACATCTCAATGAATTACTTATTTAAAAATATGAACATTTAATATAAATATTTAGTATTTCGTTTAAAATTGATAAGAGCATTAAATATTAAAAATAAAAATTATATTTAAAAAAGTTAAATTTCAGAAAAAAAAATAAATCTAGTTAAGAAAATATATTTTTTCACATAGAATTATTTTATTTGCACATCTTCTATTTTCGAAATTTTGTTATTTATTGATATTTTAGTGAATAAAAATAGGAATTTAACTTTGTGTTTACAGTTGTCAAAAGTCAAATAACCAAAAATTATAACAACATTTAAAAACTTATATTTTGAATTATTTCGAGTTTTCGAGTAATAATAAAATTTGAGTATTTGATAAAATATGTGCAGTAAGAAAAAGTAAAAAAAAAACTGGTTTTTTCGGACTATTTTTTCAAATTTGAAATATTTTTATATTTTTCAATTTTGTTAAACACATGTTAAAGGCCATTGAAAACATAAATTTCACTGCATTCTTGACTTTGAAAATAGGATTTTCAAATTTGAACTTTTCAACCCACATTCTGGCCTAAATTCTGACCCCAAATTTCGAAAAATTATTTGTTTTAAATCAATTGATGTAAGAACTAGTGTTAGATTTAGCTAATTCGAGTGAGTGAGATGAGTCACTTTATGTTAACGTTTTCGATGCTTTTTTTGTTTCCTCTGTCTTATTCAAGTGTTGGAACATAAATTTGGACTTACCCGTTTCAGTAAATCGCTTACTCACTTTTGATAGTGAAGTAACATGGGTCGTCTAGTAAAGCGAGTCATCTCACTTCACTCGCCAAAAAATCTATGTAAATCTGGACACAGATTAAGAAACGAATGTATTCCTTTAAGAAAACAAAAAACCTGACATTTTGGGTAGATATTGTCATATTGTAATTATTTTTGAAAAATCTACATCGTGTCTCAGCAAGTTAAATAAACAAATAAAAAATATTTAAACTAAATTGTCCTTTCTTATTGATAAATTATGTTAATTTCTATTTAGTCAATTGATAGTTTTTTAATTACATTAAAGTGGGTACTCCAATTTTCAAAGTTTTATCTTTAACAACACCCTACTCGAAAAACAATCAGTATAAACGTTTTCCATTCACAAAAACTATTTTATTTACATATATCTTCTAATAAAATCAAAAACGCTGCATGCTATACAAATAAATAAATCTCAAGCCCCATTCGAAAACACAGAACTTAATGATATCCCACCTACCTTAATGACGAAAAAAAGAAATACAAAACACAATACAGTGATACCTACACCAAATGTCGAATATAAAATTTAAAATAAATTGTCGCTATATATTTATCAAAATAATGATGGCTGATGTTTTTTTCTTTTTTAATTTTTTAATTCTATTCAACGATCCAAAAAAGAACAAGAAACCGATCGAGATCGAAACACATTGACATCGTGAATGGTGACGATCTCTTCGTCGTCGTCAGTCGCCTTTGACAAAATGATTGTGGCAGCAGCACAATGCCGGCCGCCTCCACAGTTTTTTTTTTTTCAAAATTAAAATATAATTAATTTATTATAGTTTGCCGGTGTTAATATGTCCCGCTTTCATTTATTTATCACACTGTCGATGTCGTTGGTCGGACGTTTATAAGCAAATCGAATAATGTTAAAATAAAAAAAAAACTTTAAATATAAAAATACAAAACATGAATAATAATCCAACCAACATTTTGATAAAGGAAGACTTTTTTTATAATATGTTTATTTTTTGAAGGCCACGTTCGATGCGCTTGGATATAGACGCATGGGAAAAATAATTTTTCATTGAAGTTTGCTGTATTTTGATGAGTGGAATAAAAGGAAGGAAGGAAGAAGGTTTTAAGTTACGCGCAGGTTTTTGATAGTTGGCGTTTACAATTTTGTTGACTTCCGTGATCCGTGAACGGAAGTCAAATTTGATTGAGGAAACAAGTGGCGATGGAGTATCGTTTTCGTTTTATGGATTTTTAAAAGTCTTGGGTCCCATAAACAAGGGGATAAGCATTTCGGTTCATTTACCTTTTTTTGTTTTACGCGATGATTTATAAGATCAACTTGAAAATATCAAATCTAAAAACAAAAAGTCAATGTACGTATACTGATGCGATGCGTTAACTTGTTACAATTATTTCTGTATATTTGCTGTAACTTTGAAACAACGGTTTAAGGTAAGGCATGTTTTTACTTAAAGTCTCGTTTATATACACTTTTATTAATTTCAAGTATTGAAAAATTCAGCTAAATAATAATTTTCTTAGCAAAGTGGCGTTAAACTAGCGAATATAAATTTATGTCATTTAGAAATGTCAAAGTGACGTTTCAGATGTTCAGATATTTAAAGCGATTTCCGTATTTTTTTAACCTCGCAAAGTGTAACCATTACTTTAATTGCTTCATAATTTAAAGTTTCAGTTCAATACCAACATTTTTATTTTTTTTTGGATTTTTTTTGGATTTTTTTTTTTTGAAAATGAAATATTTCGAAAGTGCATTTTATTTTATTTTGTCTTTGAAACTGAAACTTAGTACAGACTATTGTCAGATCTTACAATATTTTCAGATCTGTCTCTCAAAAACTATCCGGGATGTCTTGCAACTGTGTGTACATTTTGTCTCATTGATAATATTGTCAGAAACGTCATTGTTACACAACCATCTGACAGTAGAATTGTCAACTTCTGATGAAAATCGTCTAAAAACGCAATTTTACGGTCATACATTCATTGTCAAACTCATCGGTCGTTGTTCGATATCTGTTTTAAAAATTTCTGACCTTTTTTTCACTGTCGAATATTTTGTATTTGTCAGCTACTGAGCTTTAAACATATAAATAAAATAACATTAACATTTAAAATACCTACTTTTAATATTAAGAAAATATTTACAAAATCTACATACATAGCTACGTCTGAGAAAATTTTGACACGAACAAAATATCTCCACCTACCACATTAATTTACCAAATAAAACCCATGACAAATCTCACCTACCAACGTCAAAACCACTCGACAAGTTAAATAAGAAATCAAGTCGATTATTATTACATCTACAGATTTCAAAGTTTATTCCAAGCCGCAATATTCTTTGGTTAACATTTTATCGTTTAAGGCGTCAAACACAGAACAAAAAACAGAACTTATCTGAAGTTTCTCATCTTCTCTCTCTTGATACCATTACCATTGAGAGCAATAAAATACTGAAAGCAACGGTTTAGTGTCAAGAATTTTCCATTCCAAGCAATTCCATCTTAACCACTATTATCTATCTATCTTCAATCGTCCGTCGCACGTTGGCCTCCACCTCCACCTCCACATCCGCCATGCCATCGCCACCCAAAGTGTAATTCAAGTCGTAATAGTAGTGTCCAGAGAAATCCTCGACTGATAGCCTCTCAATGGGGTGCTCTTCTTCCCAAAGATGGGAAAAATAATTTCGAATCCAATAAATATCTATATATCTCCTCTATAAACACCTGAATCTTTACTGTTGCTTGGATTGGGACCCCCAACCCTACATTTGAATTAAGATGTCACCTGGGAAATTTTTACATATATTCTAAGAACTAAGTCCAAGATGCCACCCTAAAGGTCATTTAAATAGAAAAGTAGTTAAGACAAACTACCTGCAGAGATTCAAATTGGAATTTTTGGGAAGAAGTATCTCGCCCTCTTCGCCACTTCCACAGCTCAAGAACTCCGGTCGAAGATAATAATTATTCCATGGGTGGGCAGGTGACAAAGCTTAATCTGGTGAAATTAATGGAGGAACCCACACGACTGTACAAATGAGTGTCAGGTGAGACTCTTGTTTTAGAAAATCTGGATTCCAAAAATGAGCAACGAATGCGTGTGTTGTTTTGGTAAATTCAGTTTTGTTTTTTTTTTTGGTAAATGTTAAAATGATTATGTCATCTCTTCCAGGTTCGACCACAAAAATGATCGACATCTGTGCAAATGGTGGTTGTGATGTTGTGGCGGCTGGCAGAGCGTTGGCAATGGATGGCGTATCTATAAGCGGACTCCAAAGTGTCTATCTATGCGCGATGATGATGGCATGGCGGTGAAAATGAGTCGTGGGAGAAAAAAGCCGCACGGTGCGTCCGTCGTCGTCGCCCCCACCGCCAAAATGATTCTAAAAGACACGTAGTCGCAACATGACTTTCTTCATTTTTATTTAATTTATTTTTTATTTTTTAATTCGAGTTACAAATTAATGCCTTCGTTCTCGAGATATATAATTTTTTTATTTGAATTGTCTGTGAAAAATGAGATCGACACAAAAAAAAAAACGCTGTGAGCGGTGAATTTGTATTTGTAGACATATCAGACAAGTCTGATGACTGTAGGGGTTGGTGGCGGGAAAACCGCCACCACCGCAACAGTGTAGTATAGTCAACTTGGCGGGGACGAGATTTATTGAATGGAGATTTATATGAATTTAATTGGTTTGTTGATATTTTTGGCTGTTTTTTTTTTTTACTGATGATGATTTTTGTTCTTTCATCTTTTCGGACAGATGCATCGTGATGAGAAATTTATCGTTAAATATTGTGTTTTTATCTGACAGATACTGATTTTAAAATTTCCAAAATGATTTTTCAGAAAATTTCGGTGTGTGTTGGTTATTCGGTTGGTGGGGTGACTCAAGCTATTTTTTTTTTTATCACCTGATGCAGTATTTTTGGCGGATTGGTTTTTTGAAAGAAAAAATAAACATTTCTATACACTGCTATTATATTGCTATTGAGTTTTTAATTTATTATCAACAAGTGTGAGAAGTGTTGTCATTTCGGTTGAATTGATATTTTTATATTTTCTTGATTTATTTTAATTGGTGGATGATTTTTTTCATCAAGTTTTGCCTTTTTCAATTAATAAATTCATTAAGTTTACTATAGACTTTAGAAGACGAATTCGGAATTCGATTCTAAAGAAAGACTTCAACTGTATATTAAAATTTATTTCATTGGTTTTGGGAATCCAATTGAATGCTTCTAAGTACTTTTGTGTTTTCCCGCAAGTGCCAGATATGAAATAGTTTCCTCCTAAGCTGGATTGAAAAATAATCTGTCCATATACAATTCGAATGAAAATATAAGTACATATTTTTCTGTAAATCTTTTCTTGAATTTATGCATCTTAGGGAATAATGCAATTCACAAAATCCAAATAGTCTATATATCAATTTCCAACTCATGTTCATATAAGTATAAAGATATAGCAGCAATATTGTCGTTTACTTTATTTTCAAATCGAATAACAAAAAAAAATTCTTAGAAATAACTTTTCACTTTACATTTCGTTGTCGTTACTCTTGGGATTTTTGCATTTTAACAACACCCGATTACGTGATCATATTTTTGGTGTAGAGGAATGTGGTGTCATGGAAAATATTGTATTCTTATATCGAATAAAAAAAGAAGAAATAACCACATTCAAAAATAAATTTTCTCACTCTTTTTTTTTTTTCTTTTATTTGTCCATAGGTAGGTTTGATCACACCCAAAGAAAAATGTACATAACCTACGCTATTGTCATCAATCTAACCTATCGCCATTTATATAAGATATTCATACAACATAATTCAAAAAAAAAATAAACTTTCTGAGAAGATATGCATTTTTTTCTTGCTTTGCATTTATAAACATATTGACACTCTGTACAGTTTTGTATGACCGACACACACATTTTTTGAGTACTAAAATCATTTTGAATAATAAATAGAATTTGTTAATTTTTCTTTAAATTTTGTACGTTTGGTGTACATGTTCTAAAGAAAAAGAAACAAATTTTGAAAAACTAAGCACAAAGTGGGTTTGGTTAACTCATTTAAGAATAGAATTTTAATAATACTTTAATTATGTCCACTTAATGTTTACCACTTTTTGTTTTGTATTTTCTTTGAAAAAAAATTAATTTGCCTGAATTCTTTTTGAAAACAAAAACAAACTATGCATTTTAAGGTTATAGCTTAACACTTAAAATCTTAATTTTAAAAATATTGCTTATGCTAATTTGTTTTAAATTTTTGCGAAAAAAAAATCTTTGATTTTTTATGAAAATTCGAAAATTATTTTATTTTGAAAATTTTTATTTACAAAATAAAAATAATTCTTTGAAATTTGAAAAATTGTGAAATTCGTAAAAATTTGCAGTTTTAGACAAAATAAAATATGTTTGTTAAGATTTCAAAAAATTCTCAGAAAATTTCAAACAGGTCTTTCAATAAAAATAAAAATATTTCAACTGACGTTATTGTATAAGCAATTTTTTTCCCCGGGGCACCTTTTTGAAACTTTAGGAGGGTCTGGGATTTTTCATTCAAAAAATAGAAAAACAAAAAAATAAAATTTTGAAACATAATATGCAATATTACCTAAACTCTTTCATAATAATAAGATTTTTCAAAAAAAATTACCATTACCACCAGCAAAAAAAACAAATTTTTTAATTTATAAGTTTGAGTTCAGTTTCACCATTTTTTGCAGTTGAATAAGTAATCCTTTTAAAGCTTTTCGTATTATGAATATTTTTATTTATAAAGCGAAACGAAAATCTTATTAAATTTCTATAAGTTTTTCTTCATCAAGTCAATAAGATTTCTTTATAGAACTATTTTTAAAACCTATATATTTTTTTTCTGGCTTTAAACAAGATTTCTGGTTAGATAACTTAATTTGTAAGTATATCTTACTATTAAAAGTATTGTGTAATTTCCAAGAGACGAAATTAAAGCAAATATATATCACACCCATTTTTTTTTAAATACCTTCTAAATTAGTTTCTATTGCATTTTTTTCATCGTGTCAAATAACAATCATACATTTATTTAATTTTCTTGCAATAAATCAAAATAATATAAGTAATTAACATATTTGTAGGTAGGTACCTACCTTTTTTTCTACCCTTCCTTAATATAATTAAATCCAATAAATTTGCCCAATAGGTTGGTATGTGTTTAAATAAAATTAAATCGAAACCAGACAAAGACCCTATGCCCTACACCCTAACGTAAAACAAATTGCAATCCAATTAGCACTCATTGGTTTGTTAAATGTTATCCGTGTGAATTCCATTAAATTGCTGCTACTTAAAGCCATTTCCATTGCCATTTCCATTTCCATTTGCCTTCATCAGGACGACGAACTCCCTTTCGAACATTTTCTTAATGACTTACAGACAAGTAAAGAACACTTGCTGTAAATTTTTTGTCATACCAAACTGTCAAAGTCCATCACCTGAACATTATCGTAACAATATCAATTAGCCACAGTTTCTTAACTATTTGTAATAATTTATTAACATATTTCTCAAAAGTTACTTTTTTTATTCTTTAGGTGTATTAACTGAGAGAAAAAAGGACTTATCTTAGTTTTGTGTCTGAATTGCGTGTGCAATTCAATTTCAGTTATAGTTTCATTAAAAATTATCATTTCAAAGCGATTTAGTTGTCCCGACCGACCGACAGACATCATGGCATGCCATTGGAGGAGACGGTGTTAATTGTAGTTTACATTGCCTTTTGCATCATTATTTTGTATATAAATGCAGTCTACATTATTATTCTGCTAGAATGCCCTTTTAGAACAAAACACGCAAGGTCTAACATTAGCAATAGTTTGTTCATAAATAAATATGCACGTTAGTGATGCCAATTTAAATGAAAAGTACTTAGACTTACTTCTTATCCGACGAAATGTCAGTAAACAATTCTGATATATATTTTTTGATGTGATACTGCAAAAAAAAAATGTTTATTTGAAAACAGTGGAATCGAATCCCCTTTAAAAGTTAACTTAAACATTTTCCAAATTGACGAAAAATAAACGAATCGAATTTAACCTCAATTTCAACACAACACATTTCGTTTTTAATAACTTATATCCCACCAGGTAACGTCTCATCTTCCTTAAGAAAGAAAATTAGCATTTCAAAACATCCTGATAATAAATATACTTCACTAGATTTATAGCATTTTCTCTAAAAAAAAATTGTATAAACTGAAACAGAATTTCCGTTCCCATTCAAATAAGTTAGCATTTCCTTTGAAAATTTGCACACCCAAGGAACGTGTTTATATAAAACCACATAGCAATATAATCATAATAGACTGTGCCTCCCTCAAGTCTTGTTGGTATTTACGATGAAAGTACCTCCAATTTCTAACATCCAAACAAAATATGATCAAAACTTCAACGGAGCACTGCAGTACCATGAATCTAGTTATCCCATTCAAGCCCCTTGAAGTGTAGCTACATTACATCTTCATCCATGTAGATCCGTGATATAGAACCGTATCACATAGGGCTATAAGATTTTTTGATAAGTTATTATATTTTGTGTATATGCGCGCAGCACTGCATGCTGCCACAATGTTTATGCATTTTCTGTAGAAAGCGCGTGAAGTATTGTTGCGGGCATGAAAAAAATTTCAAGTCTTTTATGGAAGCGATTCATCTGCATCATCATCAAAACGATCGGTTACAGGGATTTTGATTTTCCAACATTATAAAAAATAAAATAAAAACGAAAAAATAAAGATCCCGCTCCAAATAATAATAAACATTATGGTCCACCAGACACAACACAACACACAGTGCAGACACACGTCGTTGCAGTGCATTTGTTGCTGCAAAGTATGGTGAAATCAGACCAAACGACGACTAATGTTATTGAATGCAGCTTGCGCGTGCGATCATCGCACGGATCGAAAATGATAATATGCGAGAAGTGATTCTAATTTAAGATGCTATTAAACTTGGAAGGAACATGGTGCATCACATTTTTATAGACTCTTTTTATTCGTTCCAAAATGATAGGTTTATTGGGTGTATTTGCGGAATGAAATCGTTTGGAACACGAAAGTTTGTGTTTGGCTGAGTGATTATAATATAAAAATCATATTATAACAAAAGGAGCGCATAATAAGTATTTGTGGATATAGAAACATGAGTTTGCAAAAGAACCTTGTTTTGAGCTCTGAAATGATTAGTCAATTTTTTGTTTTTGAAGAGCAGGGAAGGTGTTGTAACAGTAAGACACATTTGCTCAAACGCCTTTAAAGAATATTTAGCCCAAATACCAAAATGTTATGATTATTTACATAAAACCAGCCAGGCAAAGAGTGTATCTATTCTTCCAAAATGTCTTCAACGAAATTGAATCCTGTATTGCATTTTTAATTTCTCCTAAAATACCCGCAGGTTATCTTCGATTCCAATAACTGTACATTTATTTACCTACAGTAAAAAAAAATTACTATAAGTTAGGTATATAAGTATTGAGTATGCAATAAAAAGGGACTAACACCAAAATTCTTACAAAAAAAAAAAAAAAAAACTCCATCTGCAGTAGTAGTAAGAATAAGAAAATTCCTTGAATTCAAATCGTGTGATGAATTTCTAATGGAATGTTCCCTATCTCACTCTCTTCTTGTCTGATCTCATGATGTTGTACACTACACAGTTACTTAACTTTTTCATGTTCTTTTTAGCCCAAAGGACATCACCAACATCAAATAGTTTCTGTACATGTGTATATACATATATTTATTTGCCAACACAACTGAATGTGGCAACCGTGAAAGCAATGCAGTGGGTTTGTTTGTTGCTTGTTTTTTTTTTTTTTTTTAAACAAAATAAAAATGCTCAAAAATCAGTAAAGTTTATAGAGAGATAACACAAAGGTGCATTGCAGTGTGTTGGAAAAACTAAAAACTGAAAATGTTTTTAGGGAATTGCGGTAATGTTATGGTGTTAGAATAAATTTGTATAACTAACTACGTCTACATGAAGTTTTGATGTTTTCGAAAATTAAACTAAATAAATGGAAAAACGGTCTTATGTGTAAATTTGAAAATAAGCTTTGTGGTATGACAGTTGGCAAAAATACGTTTTTCAATTGAAGAAGTTTTCAAAAATTTAGATAAATAGTAACTACCTGAGGTGGCTTTGTTGTTGGGTTTTATAGGGTTCCACAAATTTCAACATCAGAAATAATCTTGGTGGTATTAATGTTTCAAGTTCCAATATTTGTTGGTAAAATTCCAAAAGAAATTGACCCGTTTAAAAGTCAGATTATTGTTTTAATAATTGTTTAAGACTTGCAGAAGCATGTAATTCAACTACTGGAATACTTTGAGCTGTAGCTTCTCAAGAAACAAAATTACAGAAAACCAAAACAATTCCTAAAATCGAAAAGCAGCGCGTTTATAACTTTAATAGATGATCTATATAAAACCGAAATGCAAATGAAAATTGCCAAACATTTGGAATTCTCTGCAAGAAACTTTTTTGGAGAAAGTAAAATCACTGCCAGAGGACACTGCCAACACTCCAAAGAAACATGGTAGTGGAATGTTGATGCTAAAGCAGTGATAGTTAGGGCAAAACGGCTGCATCTAAGAACGAAGAAAGATACATTGTGTTAAGCAAGAATCACCCAAGAGTTCCCAATCTGAGTAGATGTGCACCAGGTCTAGAGCATTTTGCTTTTTATTCTAGTCTGTGTTTCTTGATGATAGGATTCTTTGCTGGAGCCATCAAAAGTGAAGATCCTTTCAACAAGCACTCGATGCATGAAAAGCCGGGAAGACTATCATCTTTTGTGATCGAAAAATTTCCCCCAATTTTAAAGGAAAGCTCTGCATCTGCATTTAGTTGGCATGCAAGAATTCAAAACCCGGAGGCCTGTCAACGTTTTCTATGGTCAACCTGGCAAACGCCACTGTGAGGGAGTTGTGGTCCCAATCGAGATCATGAATACTGCCGGTAAATGAAGAAGAACAGATTTAATCGAAGTACCCACTTAACAAAAACTCAACATTAGTTAAAACAGCTTCGTTTTCTTCAGATTCAACTTCTCTGTAAAAAATAAACAAACGTTTGTTTTTGTTTTGACTTTGGTCTTCCATCTCTTTCCGAATCGATTTGCATGATCTCTACACACCAGTTTAATCTTTTGTCTGTTTAAAAAAAAAAAACAATCTTTATGATCTTCATCTTCATCAATCGTCTAAACGCATCACAACAAAAAGTTTAACCATCCCACAAAAAGAGTACCACCACCGACCGCCGCCACCAGCTCCACCATCATCATCATCTATATAAGCAATCTTCTCTTTCATTTTTTTTTTCCAATGCGGTGGCGGTTCATCACCATCAAACTTTTATCTGCGTAGCCCATTGTAAGGGTTTTGTTTTGTGCTTGCGCCCTGCTTCGCAATCGTAAAGGATCATCACAAAAGATTACAAAATTGAATTTTTGATTTTCTGGCATTCGTTATTGTGTGTGATGGGTTGCGCTGAAACAAAAAAAAAAAAAAACAGAGCTGCGTTCCAACTGTCTCTGATGGGCTGAAGATGCGCGACATTGATTTTGTCCAAGTGGTCGGTCGTCGCGACGCGACATAACGACGGACTGAGTTCAAGATTCGGTCGTTCAGACTTTGATTGCCAACTAAACCAAGGACCATCACAACAGTCTTTGTTGGGGTTTTCAAATGTCTTCAGTCTTTGGCAGTATAACTGCGCCAGTTGTCCATCAGAATTTTAAAACAAGAGATCAATCCATCAAAGTTTCTTTCATCGCAGCCAGCAGATCCAAACGGCTTTGTTTGTGTGCATGCGACGGCGTGTGTGCGTTTTGTGATACAGATGCATGCATGATGCATCCATCCATATGGATATAACAACCAACAGCCGAAAGGCGGCTAACGTCCAAAATGCGCTTGCAGAAGTGATCGTGCAGATCTTTAAGACATCAGCGACGGGCATATAGACAAGCTAACACGCAGAAGCTCGATGGAGCTCTGGTCGATGTCCAGGCGCCGACTTACACCTGTCCTTTTCAATGAACTTTAAGGAATTTCACCACACGAGTGTCCATCTTCCTGCTTCTTTTCCATCATTGTCCGCTTGGTTGATGATGCTGCAGATCAATACCACGATCACCAAACCGATCGATATAAAATGTTCAACGACGTGGCACGGAATGGTAATGCCACCACCGCCATAGCCGATGCACGATGGTGATTTCATTGGCATAAGGAGTGTGAGTTGTGTCCCCGCTTGTCTCTATACCAAGCATTGTCACCATCAGACCTTCAACACAAAAATTATTACATTTTTTTGTATTTTTCATCAAAAACAAAAAATATATATAATCGAGAAACAAAATGAGAACAATTAAAAATTCTGCTTGCATTTCATTTGACTTCCGATCCGATGCATGCGATGTGGACAGGATCCGAATTGTTTTGTTTTCGTTTAATTTATTTTTGACTTGTTTTTGGAGTGCGCTCAGTTGGTGTGCCGTGCCTTTGTGTGTCCATATTTGGATTCTCCTTCGATCGATTGCCTCGAACCTATAAGATTGTCGTCTCTTTGCTGTATATCTATACCATCACCACGGGCACCTTTTCTATATGAATTGGATAATGATGGTGGTGGCTTCATTATGAGCGCAGATATGATATTCTTTTGGTTTTTGATATATTTCGGTTGCGACGCAGACAACCGACCGACGCGACGCACGGACTCACGAGAAGTTGTTGTTTCTTCGTGGGTTTCTATGAATTGTGATTTAATATTCACAACCATTACGCTCGGCATAAATGTTTCCGATAATTTGATTTAGAGAACAAAAGAACAAATAAAAATAAAAAAAAAACCTGGATCATTTTTATAATTTGTTTTGTGTTTATTTGGTTTTTGTTTTTAGGTTTTTTTTTTTTTTTGATTTTTATTTAATGGCTCGGCAGACAGTTGGATCATGGGAAGAATTAAATACTCCACGGTGACAATTAGACAATGGATTTTCTTTACAAAAATTGTGAAGTTTTCATGTTTTAATTTAATTTTTTTCAATTTAAACTAAAATTTGAAAAATGTTCTAAAATGTAATTAAGGACTATAAAAAAGTTTAAAAATGTTTTTAGAAGTTGTATTTATTTTTGAAGGGACCCTCTTACTCAAATGATTTACATTTCTTTGTATAACATTCCCATCATTATTCTAATATTTTATTTATGGAATTTTAATGCCCATACGGACTCAAGAATTTCGAAATAAGTAAAAATAATTTGTTCTCATTTCAGCTAACTTTCAGTTATTGTCAGGTGAAATATCAGCAAATATCACAGGTCACATGTTAAAGTCAGAAATGAATTCTACTAGAGCCGTTTATTTGACAGCTTTGTTCACACCAAACCAGAAGTCATTCTATTAATTTAGAATTTGTTAATACAGTAAATATGCTTTCATCACCATCTGTTGGATCAGTGTCAAGATTTAGCTATTGCTATTATAAAATGAGATGATTCACCTTACTCGTTGACTCATCTCACTTCACTCACATTATTACCATTGAAGGGGTACCAAAGTTAGTTTAAATACGAACCAGTTAGATGATAAAACCATCTTTTATAATTCTTAACCACCTCCTAAACTTCGATATATAGCCCAAACCCTTAATACTAAACATTTTATTGAGTTCGTGTTTGACTTTGAAAACATCAGAAACATCATTTCTATTCACATCTTTCTGTAAAAGCTTTAATTTAATGAATCCAAAAAAAAAAATGAATGTTCCCCCAATTGGTAGTTCTCTGCCTAACCTTCAAATTTTTTTCAAAACTCTTTTCATCATAGATAGAGATAGCAGGTATAGTATTTTCTTTTTCAGTCAATTTGTATTCATCAATTCATCACAACTCAACTATACCATATCTGTCTGTAAAACCTTCCAAGTCATTGAATCTGGGGCTTCCAATTAGAATAGGTACACAAATCTAATCCTCCCTTGACATCCACATCAAAGTATGTTGTATTAATTTTAAAAGTTCGCCGGAACTCGGTCTTTAATTGGCATGTCCTTGTAGCTTTCAAAAAATATTTTCCATTCGAGGTCGTGTAAAAAAGATTATTTTTTTTTTTAATTCATTAAAATCACAGTCGCAGTCAATTTCAACAGCAGAGCATTTTTTTTCCTCTCTTAGTGTTGAATAAGTAATTCATGTACCTCTTCATCCTTTTTGGAATTCCTTTCAATTCAATATTTGAGTCTCTGCATGTCTCTCGATTTTAGCTTTGTTCTTGATACACCGGTTTCATTGACGCTATCAAAGGGCAAAATTTTACTGAATCACACTACAAATCTGCAACCTTCATCGCACACACAAAGCATACCGAATATAGAGTCTCTCTTTTATATGTCCCTAACTATAAAAGCCCCTATACAGTCTATACCGTTTCATGCAAACGACTTTATCCCCTGGATTTCCGCACTTGTGCCCTCGTATCCGTTTGTCAGGTGCAAGCAACCACCACCACCCACCCCATGACTGCAACAGATCTAAAGCAATGGATTTTCACATTCTGTGTTAAAATAGGTATAGGTTAGGTTTACGTTCCTAGGATACTCATACACGTTTTGTGAAAAATGAAAAACGACCATACAGTGTACATGGCAGGAATTTTTTTTTGGGGGAGCCAAAAGCGAAAAAAAATCTCTCACTATACCCGAAAAAAATATGAGCTTCATGAGAGAAAAAGTTTAATAATAAAATTTCATTCACTGCTGTTGTCTGGCAACGACGCGAGTTGCCCACAAAAATCACGCCAAAACTAAAAAAAAAAATAAAAACAAAATCACGGTGATATTCTGGAAAAGTCATACCAAAACCTCATAACCGAAACAGCGACAAAAATGCTTCCATAAAACTGTCCTCTGTCATTGAAGTATTTTCCTCAAGAGTCCGCTGCTGCAGGCTGGATGCTTTTCCTCGTTGGAGTTTTTACAGTTGTTGGAGTTGGGGTTTGGGTTAAGTTACGTTTGTCAGCCCCCCGTTATTACTAACTTTTATTACTGTTTGATACCGTCACTCTTTCATGATATAGACGTACAGTATATGTGCATTAAATGGAAATGCATTTTATACACAAAAAAAAGGAGAAGCTATTAAGCTATTGAAATTATATCAAAAATTGGATCAAAGCTGGTTGTGCATTCGTTTGCTTGAATGATGGTGGAAAATTTTCAATTTCAAAAAAAACTTTATAGGAGATAGCTATAGTAGAAAAAATATGAATGCAGTTAAGTTTTACAATAATCGTAACAACCCCGGGATTTTTTTTTATTTTTGTGGGGATAGCCTTGCAATTGCAACCAAAAAATATTAAGCACCCTCAATCGAGCTCCTTACGCTCTTTGAAATTTCACCAGCAATATTATTTTGTATTATATCCTTTGCCATCAAATTGAAGTGGGCCTTTTTATGAATTGGTGGTGTGGTATAAGGGCGCTTAAGTTTATAATATACGTTAAGTATTTCTGTTAGCCTTGACCGAAATATTACTGCAAGCATTGATATTTAAAGTTGATGAAATGTTAATCTTTGAGGATTTATTTATTTTTAAATAAGTACGATATGATTTTAAATTGCAAGATATAGGCTGAGTTATTTGGAACCAAATTGCATCGTTTGATCTATTAAAGTCTATTTTTTTGGGTTATTTTAATTAGAAGCTAGCAGAAGACGAAACTAGTCTCGGTCTCATCCAGTTTTGATCTAGAGGAACCTAGACGAGACAGTGAGTCAATCTCTATGGCATCCGATACTAGACCAAGATTAGACGGAAGTTTGTGGAGCTTTATTAACAGAATGCCGCGGCGATTTAGAAATGTAGAAAAAAAATTAAAAATTGCTTTTCAAAATATAAAATTGAGTATTACAATGTAAATATTTTTTCCAAAAAAATAAAGGGTCCGTCATCTAACGTTTTTTTTTCAACGAGTGCTTATTTCGAAAATGGTAACACTTAGTCTGATTTGACAGATAATTAGTTTTATCCTTCCGCTGAACGAATATGGTTGTGTATACGCTTGAACAACGCTAGGAAATGAGCCCGAAGTAGCCGTTACAATCGATGGGGATCGTTATCGGGCCATGTTGAACGAATTTTTGTTTACAGAAATTGAAGAGGAGGATATTGGCAACATTTGGTTTCAACAGGATGGCGCTACGTGCCACACAGCCGAAGCTACACTCGTTGTTTTGTGGTTTGGCCACCTCGGAGCTTCGATTTGACACCGTTGGACTATTATTTGTGGGGTGCCGTAAAAGATAAGTGTTACGCCGACAAGCCAGAGACAATTGACGCTTTAAAAGACAATATTTCTGAAGCCATTGTTAAAATACAGCTGCAAACAATCGATAATGTGCTTAAAAACTGTACCGATCGTGTAGGCTACTGCATGGCCAGCCAAGGCAGCCATTTGAATGAAATTATTTTTCATTATTAACCGTAAGGATTGTACTTTCAAATAAAAAAAGAAATTTGAGAAAATATTCACTAGTTTTTTTATACCATTTTCAAAAAACAAAAAGTTATTTGGCGGACCCTTTATATTCCTTAACGAGATGAAGACCTATACCAAGGCGAGATTGATTTTTTTCTATTTTAACGATCCCAAAGCTTGTCAACCATTATGCATTCGTGAACAAATTTTCCCTCTTCCCTTCTTTGAAAATTAGTAACATGAATTATGGTCGAAGTGACCTTTTTAATTTATTAGCATTACAAATAAATATTTCAGTTCTGACATTTCAATACGTCAAATTCGCGTAACTGGATAAAAAAAGGTTTCAAGTGGGACAGTAACAGAGTTTCAAGTTTTCAAAAATGGGAATTTCAGAGGGAAGTTCGGTAATTTATGAACTTACAGGCACAGAACTGCGGGCCCACCTTTTTTGGGTTCGCTTTTATCGTATTTGAAGGTCTGATTAATATCTCGAGTTGATGTTTTTTTTTGCGAATCCAAAACTAAGGGTTTGGTAAAATGTGCATTTTTTTTTAAAGCAAAAAAATAATCACATAAAATAGAAAAAACACTATAACATTTTAGCATGATGTTCAGTCGTTTTAAAACAGTGGGAATCTTATTAATTTAAATGAACGCTCTACCTTTGTACCAATTTGCAATAGAAAGTTCCAATATTAAAAGTTAATCGCGTCAAACAACACATAAAACAAACTTTTCCTTGTTTGTGTCTGACCTTTTTTATTGAATTTTAATAAGTTAACTTTTTAAAGCAATAAGTAGTACGTGATGATCTTCTTTTAGTGATATGAAAATCTGATCAAATTTCTATACATTTTCCATTCGATTTCCCTTTTGGAGTATTTGGAAAAACTATTTTTTTTGTTGTTGCTTTAAATAAGATTTCATGGTAAAGTAACTCAATATATTGTTTTAATTTATTTTTCTGTGTAGAATGCAAAATTTTTGTTCGAAAATTATTGAACATATTTTTATGTTTTTGCTGTAGAAAAACCTACATTCTTAGTCTCATTATATTTTTTAGGTGAGTTTTATCCATTTAAAAGCTAAATTCAGACACAGACACGTATATCGTGACGTTTCCCATCCCATTTTTTTTGTGATGGAATTTACTAAGGAGGCAATCAATTACTTCAAAGCTTCATGACTCGCTAATTAATTTCATCAGCAGCCCAGACTGACATACACACAAAGGCTGCCATGCCAGACAATCTAGACAGACAGACAGGGAGACATACAAAAGACACACACATTTATTCCCTTCCTTCCTTTCAAACGCAATTACTCGCGTGTTGTTAAAATATATCAAGTCTCCTCTCTCGATGATGGTCTATTTTAAATCTTTGAATTTAAGGATTGGCATTTATAATACGCATCATGAGATTTTTAACTCAGCATGGAACCCTTTTTATTGGTAAGTATACTATATACCGTCCGTTGTATACAAGTACAATTGTTGTGCAGCCGCATCAGCGATGCCAATATGGATCT
This sequence comes from Syrphus vitripennis, assembly GCA_958431115.1. NCBI lineage: Eukaryota > Metazoa > Arthropoda > Insecta > Diptera > Syrphidae > Syrphus > Syrphus vitripennis. The sequence goes on along the minus strand of OY288110.1, from coordinate 3,224,719 downwards.
TGATCACTAACAACAACAAAAATATACAAACAAATAAATAATATACGAAAATCGAAATAATTCGCGTGGGCCTCCTGCAGTTCCAGGAATCATCATCCTGCATAATGTTACTCAGTGTTAAATACTTTTCCCTCTCTGTATAGCAGAATCCTAGATCAGATCTTGGAGTAGACCGTGCCCTATTGCCCACAACAAACCCAACTATACCTTTAGGACGAAATTCGCGTATCCCCATCAGCCCCAGCTATCATCGTCCTCATCATCATCATCAGCACCAGCAGCACTCTCTTCTGATCGGATCCGTACCTTTACTTGATGGCGCCAAAAGAAGTGTGTATGGCAGTGGCATACATGATGTATGCGCAGCGCCCAGGCACATGCAACATAGGCAACACCTACTCATTTTCCCAGGCTATGTTGTTGATGCTCTTCCACAAGAACCATCTACAAGAGGTGACCAAAAAGAAGAAGATGATTCCCAAATAGAGGTAGGAAGGTGAGCACGGATTAATGCGGCCCGTAAACAGGCACACACCTCTCATCCCGCCTTGTCTGATGAACTGAGTGTGCTTGGTGCTCTGCCCCTGGCTATGGAGAAGTGAGATATCCCTTGTTAACATTAGCTCTTCCTAGCTATGTTTATAGGGTTCTCAGATCCAATGAAATTAATGACCACCAAAAGGCTTTGTTATATACAATCTAATGGAGAAACGACTGCTGGATTTATACGCTGCACTAAGGTCAAATTGGTCATAAATAATTGATCGACCTTTTCTATTTCCATTTCGATGTGCGTACATTATTTTTTTGGTGATAAAATTTATTTGTTGGTCCTTGTTTTAAGATGCCAACATGGACATTGGACAACCCTGGCTCTTTATTTTATCTCTATTTTCAGCCAATATTCCCTAGATTCCTATCAGGGTGCGAACATTCACTCTGAATTAGGCACGCATGGATGCGAATGCGAAATGGTTTTGGTTGTTTTGTTTGTCTGCGAAAAAAAGGTTGAATATGAATTGGACGGAAGCAGTGCGCAAATTAAGTTTGCTTGCGTTAATTGGTCGACGCTAAGTGCATAATTAGTAGGGGCTTTAGTGCCGATTTGTTGGCATTGTGGCAAGTGTTTTTTTTTTGTCTTGTCTTGTCTTGTCTTCAAGAGATTTAGGTAACGTAAATAAATCTAATCAACGACGGGCCTAGGTACCTGCAACCTGCAGAAAGTGCATCAAGAGGTGAATGATTTAATTTGTTTTCTTAATATTTTTGAATCTTTGTTATGGAAAAGAGATTTAGAGAATGTGGAGGATGGTTTTGTTTTTGGACGAGATTAAAAGGACAAGTTTTAAAGCGATTTTCAATTTTTGTCCTAATTTTGATCCGATTAGATAAAATAAATTACCTATTTTGAGTTTTCTTTGAAATCAAAGAAATATTTGATCTTAACCGTGTTTTAAACGAGCGGGTGCACAATCTTTAAAAAATAAATTTAGTTTGTTTTGGCTCAAGGTAAAATGGTGATAACTTTAAGAAGTGAATAAGATGAGTATACTTTTTCTCTAGCCCTGAATGAAAAAGAAATAGTCAGGGAGTAAGCAATGCCATGTTCATCTTTAATTGGGGAATTTCTATCGTCTTCATGTGATATGTAGACTTGACTATACCTCGTTTCATCCCACTGCTCATGCAGTTGCGATGCAAGATTTAAAGTTGTTTCCTTCCATTCTGCAATTCTTGCCCAAGTTTATTTGGAGAATCAAACACTATGGCTTCTTTGCGCCGACAGAAACCAATGGCTTTCGATTTTGTTGGGTTCCTTGCAACAGCATGTTCTCAATCCTTTTAAAAGGCAGTCCAATAGTTGTTGCTAGATCTATAGCCCGGAGCAAACTGTTCCTGAGGTTTTTGATATTCTAAACTCGAAATAGGAACATGCAAAAAGGTAAATGCTTAACAATCTTTATTTTGGATTTGCGCAAAGTTCTCGATGTACAAAAAAAAATATTGGAATCAAAAAAACTTAATTTGGAAGAAACTACGACTACATTGTTCCATAAATAAATCTCTGATCTAAAAATCTTTGCGAAAATCCCAAAAAAAATTACAGGCTCGTTTAATTTTCGGGGGTGGTCCCGAAAAACAGCATTTTATTATATGCATTGACCAAAAACCTTGTTAAAGATTCAACTTATAAAATATACAAATTTTTGTTCTCAAATACAAATGATCTGACGATCGAACCTTTAGTTGGACAATTCAATCAGAAGCGGCATCGTAATGACGATCCTTTTATATAGAACTCATTCTCAGAGAAACTTCTGAAATTGGATACACTTCTCCCAGGGGAATACCATTTATTTAGTGATCAAATGTCCCCAGGGGTCTTCGCATCAACAACGCGAGCGGTCATCAGCCGTAACCACCACCGCTCGCCGTCGTCGTCGCGTCGTCGGTCGCTGACGTACGTAACATCATTATCAACCAACCCACTGTCGGACGTCGGTCGGCGAAGACCACAGCGACAATAATGAAACGAATTCGTTTAAAAACGTAAAAAAAAAAAAACGGATCAACATATAAGGTACGTATGTAGCAATCTTAACTTAAGCGCGCACGGACCACACCGATGAGCCTGATGCGCCTGATGGAATTTGGTCAATTTTGGCATTCCAGCTGCGATAAAACTGCGAGTCAGATAGGTCATTACTCAAATCCTCTCGCTCTCGCTCTTTTTTTTTGGTTTTATTTGAAAACAGAAAGGATCTGCGTCAATCAGTGTTCAATAAAAATGCATTCCGTTGCTTCTCCATCATCTCTGGGGGATATCATCACAATGAAGTTGTTCCCTTTCAGATTAAGTGGGATTGGAATTGTTGCATAGGGACTCTGGGATGGGATATGATGCTTCACGGTTGTATATGCTCTTCTGTGTGGCATCCAATCTCAATGGCCAGCAGCAGCGAATGTACCTAACTGCTGACATATTCACTCAAACGTCATTCGATTTGTACGTTTCCATGTTAGGGATTTAATGAAGACCTCTATGCTTTGCTGTAGGCATCGCGGGATGTCGTCACTTTTTTATGCGAAACGTTTCATGGGTTTTGTATTATTCCAACCGATGATTATAAAGTAGAGGAGATCTTAAGGACCATGGTATACGCGCATGTGGTGACCGTTTGTATTGACTTTTCTCAACAAAAAAAAAACAATGGATTCAGGTTTTTTTTAAAGATTTTTTTGAAAACAACTCAAACGATTTTGATCAAAATTATGTTTTATGCGATCTTGAAATTTTTATTTTCCAAAACTATATTTAGAAATTTTTAAAAGCTTGAATAACAGAATTTGCTAGGACCATGACTTGTTTATTAACAATTCACAATTTGATAAAAATTAGTAAATACTTATTTTTGTTTGTACGAAATAAAAACAGAACCTTTGGTAACCATATAAGGCTTTACCATCAGGAGTCCTTTTTTCAACACAGACACAATTATGAATCTCTAAAATGTTCGCCTAATTGAAGGACAACGTAAAAATATATCCTCAGCGCCTCATGAATAGTTAGTGTTTTCAATTCGTGGAATATATTTTTGAAAAGTGATTTAATTTAATGTCCATGCTACTTTTTTCTTTTCGACTGTGTTATCGACTTTGTGCACCAGCCACTGTTCAACCCCTTTTAGGGAGGGTTCAATGGCCAGGGATCGAAGTAGCTAATTGATGCTTTATTCTTGACTTGATATGTATTTTTTTATTTCTGTCCAGAAGGCTTAATCCCTACTATTGACAACCAAACAAACATATCATAAAGCCACTACGCCGGGATGATCCCAACCGCCAATCAATGCGGCTTGATAGCTTGCGTGCAGCGGTCTAATCATAAGCCCACATATCGATTGAGGCCAATCGACGACGACGATCATTGCGTCTATTTGCGGTGTCTGGCTGTAGCTCCTGGTGGTGGCTGCCGTTGTTGTGAATGCTGATGCTGGACATTAATCGACCAGTTCTTTCAAACCATCAAGCGATCAAGATGACCATCATGTGTTATATGTATCCCAAAGCCCACAAAAACATCTTTAGAAAAAAAAAGGTTGGAATTCTGGAAAGACTTAGGTAGGTAGGTACAAAAAAATTGAAACGCAAATTTCGTTCAAGTCTGTTGTTTTTTATATTTTATTCTTTTGATGGCCATCCAAGTATATCCGAATCATTCAATTCATGGTCAAGAACATCAATTAGAGATTTTGTGATCATTTCGGAAATGCAAAACACTCGCCAAGGATATAGAGATGATGCCATGGGATATATAGGATCGTCTTACAGATTTTCTGACATCGGTGGTGGCGGCTGGTGCTCTGACGGCAACGGCTGCATGAAACCCGCTGCCGATCTTATGCCTGATGATCGTCCAAGGCATCAATTATCGGTTTTTGTGTGCTGCTGCTGCGCAAAGAGCAGAGGCCATAATATTTGGATGCCGAAAGCAGACCGTCGGTCGGTCGGTCGGTGGTTGAACCTGAATTAAGGATGTATGCTTGACTTGCCAAAAGAGATGAATTAACATGCGACCAGGTGTGGTTTTGGTACAGGTGCTAGATGCACACAATCTTCTCTTCTTCTTGCTGCTGTTATTGCTTTAAGGTATTTCATTTTTTTATTTTTGTTATTAACTCCTGTGTTTGATTTTTCTTCCGATTTTTTTTTTTGTTGTTGTTTGAAGAATCATGTTGCGTGCAAGGAAATATGTAATATAGTCGAAGGATGCGCAAAAAATCGAAGCCAACTGTTAGCAAAGCACCACACTTAAAAATGGATTGATGATTAGACTCGTGCTATCCAAAATATTTGCAAGGCGTTCTTAAGGATAATATCCCTAATCCATTTGATTTTGGAGGCAAATTATTTAATCTTCGAAGAGTAAAAAAGTTTTCGAATGTTTTTTTATGTACTTTTGAGATTATATTTTGGTACAAAAAAATATGTGCACTTTTGCTTTTATAATATTAATTGGGATGTTTTGAACTTTAAAGAAAAATGTAACCATTAGTTAAACACTTTTAATCTTTTAAATTCGGCAGGTTATTTGAGATTTAGCTCTAGTTCAAGATCTTTGTGTGTTATAACAGCTAATTCCATGCTTGAACGAGCGTTGAACCGCAGCTAGTCCGACGAATTCTGCCAACTACAAATACAACCCTCTTCTTATTTTAATTTCTTAAGTATTTTTCTAAAAGTAGTATTTTCTTTCTTACGTCACAACTATGACTTAAGAATTGACACGTGACTCGCCTAAGAGGATGGACCAATTTATTTCTGCTTTTGTTTACTACATTTTTGTAGCGAAAAATAGAACAAAACTTTTTTAAAAGTATTCCAAAACACTGGTTACTCAAATTGTATAAAATGCTAGGTTTACGCCAGATATGCATGAGCCCACTTTTTGTTACATGCTTACTTATAAAATCAGCTGTTCGTTATACGTCAAAAAATGTGGCAGATATTAGAATGCCAGTAATGGCTGTTCAGATTTTGAATATATATAAAAATAGAGAACCTCTCCCAATCCAATACGAAGCATTCGTAACTTTAAAAAAATATTTAAGATACACTACGGTAATTAGATGAGAAAGCGATATCGGGCGGTCAGAATTCACCAAAAGTAGCTTTCCTTATCCGAAAGTAGGGACAGAACAGGAGCATAATTTTTATTTCTATTCTATTTGGTAAACATAAATTTTTGTTTTGTTTAAGTTTATCAAAAAAAAATAATTATTCGGCTGCGAAAAGTGCGTATACGCCTGAGTACACCTATGATTGTTACAACGTCTTAACTTTGTGGTTCAATTTTATATGAAGTTCATTGGTTTTCTTAACGCATAAACATTAACAGTTACTCCATTATTTCTGAAAGCTATTTCACAACTTTTTAATAAAAAATTAATTCTTTTACTAAAAAAACTTGTATAACAAACCCCACAGATTGTTAGAGTTTAAAGCTTACCTCATTTTTCTTATCTCCAGAATTATAGCTTTTACTGTAAGACAGACATTAAGAAAACTTTAAACATCTGAAAAGTAAATATGGCATTTCTGCGCAGAAAAAACCTTCCCAATATAAACTTAACAAGTCCAAGAAATCTTTTCAAAAGTAAAAAAAGAAAACTATAAATTGATTTTTTTAATAATTTAGTTTTTTATTGATTTTTTTTTATTTTGTTTTTTTTTTTTATTATTTTGATATTTTTTGTAACATATACTATTTTTGGCAGTGTTTTCATCTCTTTTTTTTTGACAATAACTTTGTTTTGTTTTTATAATTGTTTTGCATCAGCGACAGTTGTTGTTGTTGTTTTTTTCCAACGAAAAAAGGGTTATTTTTACATTGATGATTAATGAATGATTACATTTTGCTGTTTTCATTTCTTTCATTTTGCAGAACAAAAATTATATTGGTATTTTGAGTGGACATATGTATGTATATATTTTTCTTTCTTTTTTTTTTGCTGAATCTAATTTTACAGTTACATATAAATTTAATTTTTTTTTCTTTGGTTTTTTTTAATTCACTTTCTATTTCAGTTATATTTTTTTTACATTTAAAAACAAAAAAACAAACAAAAATAATATCTAACGGAAGATATTCGTTGTATTCTATTTTTTTTCTTCTATCTTCTTTTGAATGATTACAATTATTTTTTTATTTAACAAAACAAAATATATATATATATAATATTAATAATAATAATAAAAAAAATAACAAATAAATAATATTAATAATAATAATAATACTCTTTTGTGTTTCTCTTTAATTTCATTAAGCCTTTTGAAGAGTCAGTTTGAGTCAGTTGGTTTGTTTAAACAAAAAAAAAAGTAGGTATAGTAGGATATTTGGCGGCTTTTTTTCAATATAAATTAATTATCTTTTCATTTTTTTTAATAATTTATCAACAACCTTAAACTTATTAGATATTTCTTTTTAATGATATTTATTTCACTAATTTTACATTTTTTTTTCTTTTGTTTAGCATTAATTATAATAATATTGAATTGTCGACTAGTTTTAAGTTATATTAATATTTTTTGTTTCTTTATTTAGCTTTCTTGCGAAGAATTAAGGATTCAATAGTTTTTTTTCTTGTCTATTTTTTTGATTTATGATTTTTTGAAAAACCACTTTTTCAGCTATATTCTGAGCTGACACATTTATTTATTTTTTTTTTTGTTTTGTTTTTATTATCTAAATAAAAAGAGAGTAAGTGACTTTAAAACTGCAGTAAACTAAAAGTCTACACAGAAAAAATCACCACACTGCGGTTTTCGTGTGATTTTGCGCATTCGTAAAAGAAGAGACGAAGAGAGGAGGAGTAGGAGGAAATTAAACTATTTCACTTGATTTCTTTTCATTTTTTTTTTACACACTTTTCCATTTTTAAATGTATATTTACACAAATACTTTCTATCATTATTTTTGGATTTGAGTTTATTTTTTTTGTTTGTTACTAACTTACGTTTTTATTTTTTCATATTTTCTTTATACAAATCAGTCTTTGGTAATATCACAACAGTTTGTTTCACGTTTTGGGATCAATTTCATAAATTAATATTATTAATTGAGAATAATTACATAGATACTTAAATTTAATGAAAAAAAAAACATATAACATACAAGAAGAAAAAGAAAAAAAAAACAATTAAATATACATATTTATATTTTTAATTTAATATATATAGGAAAAACATTAATATAGTAGTTTTTGCGAGTGTTTTTCTTTGTTAATTATGGTTTAAGATTGAAGAAAAAAAAAACAAATCTTCATTTGAGAGAGACAGAATAAATAATAAAAATAAGAAAAACTTAAAAAAAAAACATAAATTGGTACTTCAGAAAAAATTAAACAAAAAAATGATTTCTTAATAAACAAACATTAAAATAATTTAATTATACAAAGTTTTTTTTTTTTAAATAATAATAATTAATATTAATTATATTTTTTATTTTACGAAACACCCAAATCATGAAGCAAATGTTGTCTCATTACTTCACCCTCTTCTTCGAGTATTTGCGCAGTCACTGTATTTATTAAATTGAATACAATCGCGAATATTGTAAATGCTGTATAAACACCTAACGCTAACCACCACATAAGATTCTCATGGGTTTTATGTTCGAAATTTTTTAATACTAATAAACCTATTGTTAGACCAGCTAATGCTCCTGTTATATGTGCTATGTATGATACAGCGGGCGCTTTATTTGGCTCATTTACATATTGGGAATAAAGTGCATAGCCAACGTCACATGATACTGTAATGATAATAAAAAGAAAAAAAAGAATTGTTAGTTAAAATTATAATTATATGAAAATTTATTTAAAAAAGGAGGATTTTTTATTTAATTAAATTTCTTTTTATTAAACTTGATAAAAAAATGATAACTTACCAAATATAAGCACCGATGCCAATTTGGACACAGCATATCTCATTTCACCAAAGTTAAGCAATAAATTAGCTAAACTCGCTGCCAATAGCGCGTAAACTCCACCACTAGCACCAACCAGATACACCTCTGATTCAACAACACTCGTACCCAACGAACCAGCAAACACACCCGCCAAATAGATGCACGCAATTCTCAGCGAACCATGCACTGTTTCCAGTGGCAGCCCGAATAACATTTGCACCACAACATTGAAGCCCAAATGAAACCAATTCGCATGCAACACCATATAAGATACGAAACGCCATATCTCCTGACGACGATCCGGCCGATAGATAAGCACCGAATCTTGTGATATTGGAATATTTTGTTCAGGTTGGAAATCTACTGTCATGTAGTCATAGAGAAAGACACCAATCTGCAATAAATAGAAGGAGAAAAAAAAACATTAAAAATTTATAAATAAAACACATCCCATCATGATGAGAAAAAAAATAAGGCAGTCTTTAATAAATCTTTATAAAATGCCAAGACAAGTTTCCATTACACAAGGGTGTGTTCGTTCAATGTGTCTGCTCGATGTCTCCCCAATGTCTTGGTGGTGGACAAAACAGGGCAGCACATCGAAAGATGAAAGGAATCCAAAAAAGAGGATATGAGGCCCCAGAACCGCAGACTACACAATCAGTAATGAGTTAAAAGTTGTGGGTAGATAACTCACATGTATTGGGTGTTCATTTTGCAATTCTTTTCATTGTTCCTTTTAAAACGAAGAGTCTTGAGTCTTTGGCAAGCCCTTAGGTGCCAAAACGAAGTAAATTTAATCAATCTAATGCGGAAAATTCTACCCTCAGTTCGTCTGTAAAAGGCAATTTTAGTATGTCTCACTCCCATTAAAAATTGATTGGGAATAAAACAATAGGGTGGGCAATATTTGTATGTATGTATGTTGGGAGGAGGTGGAGGTTATTATGTCACCAGAGGTCTTTTTCTATTTCTCTCGCTCTTTCTTGTTCCCTTCTATTAATAGGTTTGTTTTCCCCATCTTGGCTGCATAAAAATAAAACACGCATTCTAACAAATAAAAAAGGGGGCTTATTTTGTGACATACAACATACACACACAGCCCCCTTACAAAAAAAAACCACCCACTCACTATAAAAGCCAAACCAACCCCAATCCCACTATACCTACTAGTTCACTCTCCGAAAACAAGTTGAAAGTTTTCAAATTGTTTTTGTGCTGTGGTTTTGTTTTCCTAGCCCATAAGTGTGAGACTTTATCGATGCCAGACAGATTCTTCGACTAAGGGTTGGTTGGTTGGTTGTTGTTGTTCTTGGTGGTTCTTACTACACACAAGTAAAATGGGTTTTCCTGGTTTAGGTTTGCTGCATGGATTGATAGTTTATTGCCCTTTCTTCATTAAACTTTTATTGTAATGAATGACTTGGCGTCTTGTGTGTATGTTGGAGAACAAGAAATTGTTATTATTTGTCTGTGATGACATCGAGTTTCTCTTTAAAGGAGACCAAATTTTAAGGGTTGGATATAGGTACATGTAGCTAAAGCTACAGTCTAACATAAGTATTTAGATATGTATATATGCTTTAATATGTTTTGTAAAGAGAATGACAGTTTTAGTTTGTACATGTGTGTCACATTAATTCAGTAAACTAAGCAATCAAAATTAAATTGAATATAATAGGACTTATTAAGAAGCCCTGTGGTACTTCAGTTTATTTCATTAAGAATAGAGATTGAAATCCACAAACAAATGGTTTTCTTAATTAATTTTCTTTGTTCGATTTTTTGGACAAAGTGGTTGTTTTGATAAACAATAATTTTAGGAGGAAATTTGTATACAGTCTTTGGAGTAAAAGTAAAGCACCTAGATGACAGCCTTTTGGTATACACTTTTAAAATTTTTAATTGAAATTTGAACTTGGCTTCTAAAAAGATTTTTGATTTATTACATTTTTTAAAAAAATGAAATTTACCTCAAGTAACGATATCATTATCACAAATAATGGCGGCGGACAGCACCTTTCATGGTCAGCAAGATATTTTTTCTCCTCTTCCGTACTATAGGTAATAACATTTTCCACATAGGTGCTGTCATCTGATGGTATATCTATAACAGTAGATTGATGATGATATTGATGCTGATGATGTTCCAGTTCCTGTTCTTGCTGCTGCTGCTGCTCCTCCTCCTCTTGTTGTTGTTGGTCTTCTTCGTCTTGATCTTGATCTAGTGGTCTAGTGGATTCCTGTTGAACCATACTTGATGACATTTGTCAAGATAGGTTTTTTTTTGGGTGTTTATTTTTTATTTTGTTATTTTTGCAGGTGAATTTAATATCACTCTGCAATTTTAGTCCTTTGACATATATTCGATATCATCGAATATTAAATTAAGAAAGGATGTAATAGAAGGAGAGGAAGTATTTTTATTTCGCTTCGCCCCAACATATGGATTTCCAAATATAAGAAGCAGTTCTTCCAATTAGGGTATTTGTAAAATTTTGAAAATGCTGTTTGTCAGTCAATTCGAATTTGGGATTTCCTTTAATTTTTTTTTTGTTTTTGTTTGTTTTAATGCCAGACGCCGCCAAGAGCACTCCTTTTTTAGCAGCTACAATTTAGTGTCGCGGATGTCGCTGTCGAGTAATTAGACATCGATGTTTGCTTTTGCTTTGAGATCTGAACACACACGAACGCACGTACAATTTATAAAGACAGACGGAATCTGCAATGAGAGAAGAAAAAAAAAAGAAAAATTCCAAAATTAGAAAATGCAGTCCAAGGTTAATTTCAACAGAAAAATCGAAAATTTATTTGTGTTTTTTTTTTTGTTATATATAAAATATTCTTGGTGTTGGCAGCAGCAAAAGTAAAAATAGACAAGAAAAGAAGGAATAAAATAAAATGTATACGCCACTTTAATGGCACAGACACTTCAAGGTACCTTCTTGTTCTTTATACCTATAGCTACCATAGAATATATCTATCTACAGAGAAAATGTCATCCGAGTTGGCAGTGAAAAAAAAAGCAAAGAAGGAAAAAGGATACAAAAGAAAAATAGAATGCAACAAAATTTTCTTCGCCTTGACGCCACCATTCATCATGAAAATGAATGAAATAAAGTTAGTTTTTTTTTTTTTTGCTGATGGTTATATTCTTGCTTGTTTGGCAATGGCAGCCTCATTATGTATCCTCTCCCTTCCTACCCTACCACCCAACATCTGTCCCACTTTAGCCCACCCTTAGGTATTTTTACATAGAATTTTCACAAAATTTTTCCAAAGCCAACAAAAAAAAAAAAGAAAAAAGAACTAAGTTATAGAAAGGACGAAGAAGAAAAGAAAAATTGCCGCAGAATTTTCCTCCTTTTTTTCGTTTTGTCGTGTCGTGTTGGTCGGGACATTTGCCAACCCGACATAGAGTCTCCTATCTTACATCCTTTTTGGACAAACTATATCGCAGTTATACACATATCTATATGTATGGTAGAAATAAAAATAAAATAGGGAGTAAGTGGAATGTGTTTTCACACACATATACACACTTTTCGCTCAACTGAAAACTTCTCCCTTTTGGAGAAGGAAAACTATTTTCATGTCTAGACCTTGGCTATGTGCGCGAACGAAGCGATGGCATGTTTTCTTTGATTTTCGTTTTTATTTCAATTTTATTACCTTTTCTACTCTTTTCATTTTTTTTTTTTTTGTTCAATTTTGTTGAACCCTTTTTTCAAAAACAAACTTCATCGTGGTTTCTATATTTTTTTTTTTTTTGGCAAACAGGAAACGGGCAAGCACACACCTTGGCAAAGTGCAAAAAACTGTTTAAGGGTTGGAAACGTGAAGTTTGCAATTTAAATAATAAAAAAGGATCTGTCAGATACACAAACATATGGCCGATGTAAAGGTAGCTAGATATAGAAAGATATATAATCTAGATACACGTCATCATCAATTAAATTCCTGCTATAGGAACGACGACGATGAAGTAGAAACAACAACAAACACAAACAAAAAAAAACAAGTAAGAGAAGGAGAAACAAATGAGTATTTTCTTTACCAACAGAAAAAAGGAACAACCTGGATGGAATGAGCTTTGTTGGTGGCAAAAGTCGTCGTCCATGGTGATCTATGTCGACTTGATGTTGGTGGCAATAATGATTAAGTTTCCATCTTCCATACTACGAGTGGCACACACCCCATTAATGTCGACAACGACGACGACGACGACGACGACAGCAGCAATAGAAATTATAAATAAAAAAAAAAATAATCGAAAACAGATTGACCATATCAAGGGTTGAGGCTTTCAAAAAAAGGACACTTACAGACAGACGGACGCTTTTTTTTTTGTTTTCAGTTCGTCATAAGCCCCTCATTTTCATGTTTTAGGGTTAAACTTCGTGTTTCGTAGTTGGTGGTTTTGTGTACAACCATATCATTCGTGTTGGCATAATACACCTGTGTATATTTTTTAAGGGTAGTAGCAAATGATTTTTTGATGTGTGCTTTATGCACACGAGAGAGGGCTTCATGTATGTACAGTTTACGTAAGTAAAAGGATACATTTTTGACAGGTGCACTTTTTAAAGGATTTTTTTTATACATACATATTGTATATTTTTTTGTTCAACTTGACTCTCGGGATAACCTAACCACGACAAGCTGACGTGTCCATATACCAACATGGGGGGTTGAAAAATGTTTTATAAATTTTGATGAGATAAATGGAGTTTGCTGTTTTTTTTTTTATGGAAAGTCAAATGAGAAAAGTCATGCAATACAATTTTGTAGACAAGGCTTTAAATAGGTAAATTTAATTCCCCGATGTAAGTGCAGAGACAGAGAATATATGCTGGAATCGTAAAGAAGCATGGAGTATTTGCTTCAATAAGTTTATCCTTATTGGAAACTCAGATATTTATTGCAGTATTCGCTCCATTCATTAATATAGGAAGTATTCGTTTCAATAAGTTACTCGTTATAGGAGTAAATGCTGATATAGCACATTTCTCATAAGCAGATACTATTTTCTCCAATAATTCAAAAAATGCTGATATAAATCATTCTTCAGCTATTTATTGGAGTATTTGCTCCAATAAGTCAATAGTTATTGGAGTAAAGCGTTTTTAAATAAATCAACCATTTCGTTTTGGTGAATATCCATACCTTCGACTTATTTTCTCTATAATACCCACACTTCTAAGAATAGATAGTCACTGTCATCCCCAAATGAAACTGAACCTCAAATGCGTTTCACTGAACTTCGATCTAAAGCGCCATATTTACCAACTGAATCAGTATTGGAAAAAGAATTGAGAACCACGAAAAACTTTATCTGAAATCTGCCAGGCTTGTCACATCCTATTTAGCACGCGGTGTTAATAAATCCCTCCAAGTCAATCGGCGTTGATACTGAAATAAATAAATTTCCCTCCAATTCACGAAATTGTTTATTTATTTTATTTTTTTTATGTCGACTCTCTCCCCCAAAATAGTTGACACTTATCAACGCTTTTTTCTTCATTTCTTCCATAAAATAAAAAAAAAGAAATAAAAAAGTAAAATACATATTCCCATATCTTTTTGGGTTGTTTTATATATGTATATATTGACTCGACTGTCTGTCTGTCTGGTTTTATGTCTACCAAGTGAGTGGTGTGCTTTTTTATATTTATATTATATTACAGGACCCCAAGGTATGGGGGAGACAACAACGAACCGCCATAATCGTTTGGTATTAAAAAAAAAAACGAAAAGATCAAGGAGCTGAGAAGATTGAATGAAAAAAGAAATACGACCGAGGCGATGATGTGATGGACGATGAACAAAAATCTCATAAACAAAAATTATCTGCCTCAAAAAATATAAAAACATTATTATATATGTAGGAAGAAGCACCTAATTTTTAAGCTTTGCATTTTTCTGTTCGTCTGCAATTTAGGTAAATATAGGAGATAGATGAAATGAAAAATAAACACAAAATTCTTATTTTCCTATTTTATTTTGAATACAACAGAAAAAAATTGAGCCAATAAAATAAATTGTATCAAAAAAAATAAAATGTTATATTTTAGGGTATTTCTTCTATGTGATACATTACCCTCTTTTAAATTCCCTAGAACGAGAAACGAGGAATTGTCTTTGACACGAGAGAATGAGAATAAGAAGAAGCATAACAACAACAAAAATGTAAGACTAATATTGAAATTAACCGTCGTCGTCGAGACATCTGTTACCAATGTCTTCAGTTACAAAAAAAAAATTTACGGAAAGAGCATGAAGAAAAAGACAGACCACCAGGAGAAAAAAAAAACTTTATCATTCGATCAAGAGAAAAATCTTTTATGCTCCATGATAAGGGTAGATTCAATAGAAAAAGCTTTGACAGCTTGTTTTTGGAGTAGGAGGGGGTGGTTGGGGGTTGGGGATAGAATCTTCTTACTTACATCATACGACGATAAAATATGTCGCGGGAATTGTTATAATATATAAAAATGAAGAAAAAAAAAAGAAGAAAACTGACATTAGCATAAATCATTTTTGCTAAAGCCCTTTTAGCATAATCGATGAATGGGTGGCAGCATGTCTTGCCATAGAGTATAGATGCTTAAATAATTATTAGAGGCTAACACATGTGGCAGAACGGCAAGTACCTACTATTGTAATACGCATAGGAGAATACAAATAAGAAACATACTCAAACTTGGCGCCACAGCTGCTGGCAATGAAATTTATTTTACATTTTTTTTTGTAATTTAATTCGATTTCATTTTGTATAACTCTCCACCAATGGGATACATTTTGATTGAAGGAAAAAACTGAAATAAAAATAAGAAACAAGGATTCCACAGATGTATACATGCGTTCCATTTATTGGACTTGTGAAATTCCCATAGGGACGAAAAAATAAATGCATTCCACAATTTTCACTTTCTCTTCAGAATGAAATTCAAAGAATAAAAGCTTCAAATGTTCGTCTACTTAATTCAACTCAATTTTTTCGAAATACAAGCTGAGGCCTTAAGAATTGTGAAATTCACGGTGGGAATTTTCACTCACATTTAGCATAAACTTAAAGTTTAACTCTGATTAATGGATTCAATTATAGAAAACAATTAGAGACTAAATTTTGAAATTCAAACAATTATGAACAATTTCTGAATAATTAAAATCAAGACTATTTAGCCATTTTGTTAAAAGCAATTCCGTGACAGAATTACATGATATTTTTTTTATTAATTTCTCGACAGTAATTATTAAAAATTTACAAAATAGGAATAATAAAAACTATAAATTAAAAGAAGAAGAATGGCAGAAGGAAAAATAAAAGCAGAACAATCATTTTTTCACACATAAAATTATTATTATTATTTTTTTTTTCGTCTTCAAATGTGCGTGAATGCTTTCTCACGGGATTTGCTTTCGCTATTACACATTTTATTGTCTACATGCTTTCAAGTCATAAATATATTTTTACTCTTCTTCGTGTTTTTTTTTTTGTGATCATAAATATGAGCAATGTTAAGGCTGATTTTTTTTTTTCTGTTTTAAATTGCATCTTATTATGAACTCTAGACTTTTAGGAGTCATACAAGAAAAAAAAACAAAGAAAAAAAAAGAGGAAACTCTTCACGCTTTTCTTCGGATGAAAGCCTAAAACCAGAACACAACATGACGAAACAACACAAAAAAAACTAGTCAGCAAAAAACGAAACTCAGATAGAAACTTTGTATGTCGGTGGTACAACAATTCGTTGCGGGTCAGTAATTACAAGTTTTTTTATTTCTTCTTCTGCTTTTTTCATTTATATACATATCTTCATGAGCTTCTTTGCAATGCTGCTACTCTATGTGATAGATAATGCACCACCACCGAGAGAAGGTTATTTCTATTTTTTTTTTTTCATCTTTTACAAATGTATCTAAAAGATATGAAGTGTTGAGCAAAAAAAAAATGAGCGCATTCATCCAATGCGGATTTTAGAGCGAACAAATCAAAAACTTGACGCTTTCTTCTTTTTTTCTGCATAATTGTTGTTGTTGTTGTAAGAATATGGTTTCGATTAGGAATTATTTGGATAAACAAAAAATTACGACAGATCTCGTCGTCGCGACAAGATGACATCTTCTTGACCAATTTATTAAATCGAGAACAGTAAAGAGAAACTGTCATGTTATTCTAATTGAGGGAAATTTAAATTGTTTTAGGGTCTATTTCATAAAATAAAAACAACCTGTCCTAACTAGTTCTTGAAATGTATCATAACATACATAAACCATAAACAGTAAACACATTTCATCAAAAACTAAAAATAATAATTCCCATCAAAGATCAAACAACTAATCGTAAATCGATTTATCAATTTACCAACTATGAATTTTATTGGATGCCAATGTCAATTTAATCGCGATAATCATTCAAGATAAGCCGTTTGCAATACAGTTTGCAAACTACTAAATAGAGAAGAAAAAAAAAGTATCTCACCTTGGTGATAATGATTCTAACGTTCCACTTGATCTGACGAGGTCGTCCTCATCGTCGTCGCGGTATCTTTAAGACTTATCAAAAACTGCACTTGATCGCGCCACACAGGAACATAATGAGATCTTGTTATGAAATGCAATTTATGCTGAGTATGTGAGAATGATTAAGAAAATGCAAGAAAAGAATTTAAGAAAGAAAAAAAAAATACCCTGATGCGAAACTGTGATGGGAACCAATTTAGATTCTATCTTTCATTATTTGCATTTTGCGGATTTTTTTTCTTTTTGTTCTCTCTTCTTTTTTTTTTTAAATTATTACATCAGAAATTTAAAAATAACAGATCGTAACATGATGTGATCTTCGCATCACACAATATTTTCTGTCCCAACATGGAAAGTAGTGTACCTACATACTTTGAATATGAATATAATTTCAATTAAATTATCATCATTCTTTTGACAAAAAAAAATTATTAAAAAAAAACTAATATAAGGCAATAAACAAGAAGAAGGAAGACAAACAAAATGAACAAAAAAAAACAAGATCGTTTCTCTAAAATGGCATCTGGGTGCCCACGCTTTTCAATTTGATTTGGGAGAACCTCAACCCCTACACAATATTCTTCAATGAACAATGTTGTTTTTTTTTTACTGTTACTATGTTACAAACTAATAATTATGATTTCATATAATGCTGGCCCAGAGATGGTTTTATATGACACACCTTGGGCGGCATGGCGGCAACATTGGAGGTCTCTTCTTGAATCCATCCCATGTATGCAGAACACACATATTGATCACCTGCTTTGGACCTACAACATGACCGACTGGGTACAATGCCCTCAACACATTTTCGCGTACTGTTCTTATTATTTTGTAAATGTTCTTTATGGTTGTTCCGTTTTTTGTTTTTTTTTTTTTATTTCCGTGTGAATTTCCGCTCTTTAATTCCTTCACTACCCAAACGGTGTCCACCGTACTATATTCAGTCAGTCAGTGGTATGGCAAGTATGGCACTGTCTGCGGTAAGTTGTTGTTAATGTATGTGCTACCTGCCTGCCTGCCTATCTACCTTCCAACCTTAAATGTATCTTGCCACCTTATGTTTAACTTCCTCCTCATGGCCATATTATACCTACATACCTATTCTCATATAATATTCTTTCATTCTTCCATAGGTTGAAACTAACTATCCATTCATCCGTAACATGAGTAGACTTCTAATGGGGTGTGCATGATGAGTAAATACGTTGTTACTAGCAGGCAACTTCCAGCCACTTTACCATCATCATAATACACTCCATGTCTAATAATAATAATCACAATAAAAATAACAAAAAAAAAAAAAAGGAAAGAAAGAAAAAATTTGTATGATTAAATGTATCTCGCTGTCTGTGAAATATCTTCATCGTCATCGTGCGATGAGGATAGCTTTATTAAATTAACAGTTAACTCAATCAATGGCAATTTGTACATATGTACATACCTAAAGATCTTTTGTTTCTGTTGAATTTATATGAATGACTACAAAATAAAGAGATAGAGACGATTTTTATTCTTGCATTTTTTTTTTTGTTAATTTTGAAACTTTATGCAAAATGAAGAATAAATAAATATTTCTATCATAACGAAAAGGAAAGGATGAAATGTTTTTACTTTTTTTTTTATTTTCAATGAATGAAGAATTTCAATGACAATAAAATTGTAGTGTAAAAGAAGAATAGAGAAATGAAAATTTGTGTTTGCCTTTGGGGAAATGGTTGCATATCTTCTCAAATAGAAATATGTAGGTACATAGGTATATAAATAATATGTAGGCAAGTGACAGGATCTTGCAAAGATAGGAATAATGTACAAAATATGAAAATTGAAATTATTATGAATTTTTATTTTTGAAGAAAATGTTTGCACCTGGTAGGAAAATTATTTGAAGATGAATAAAAAGATACCTATGCAGTTACGTATTATGCCTCCCTACTTAGCAAGAAATTTGTACAGAAAGTTTTAGTGAAATTTATCAAGTATCTATGTATGTATGTATGTACATACATATGTAGATATTTTTTATGGAAAATTCTGATAAATTAATTAATTTCTTGTTTTTTTCCCAAATTGGAATTAGTTTCAACAAAGCTAGCAACTTTGAAATTCCAAAAATATCAATCAAATTTGAAAAAAAAATCACCAAAATTAATAGGTACCTAGTCCTCAATTATAAGACATCAATTTGAACTAGAACTGGAAAGTTACATTGAAAAATTCAAGTTTTATCTACTAAGTCCAACCATTTGCCAATCAATCCAGGCAGATCAATACTATAAGGACTTGATGAAACAAAGTGCTTGACATATTTTTAATATCAAGTATTTTATTTTTCAAAATTTACTAAGAGGTTACTACACGCTTCTAACTTTCTTTGTAATCTTTTTAAAAAATGTCTCATGCCAATAGATAAGGAATAGGTTATACCGGCAAATAATTTGGTTTTGAGTCACATACAAGGTAGGTAATCTGGCATTTTTTAATATTCATGGCCCACCCTTTGGGAATTTCCCAACAAAACAATAAATATTAAATTCTCAAAACTCGCACTATCATAAAAACGAAACAAAAAAAAAATTGCCTAGAAACCAAAATGAAAAAGAAACAACAAAAAATATGTTGAAAGTTCCCCACCAGCCACTAGGTCACCCTTTGTTTTCTACATCATCGCACTCGCGAAGCGGCATAGAAGCAGGGAGCAGCTAATAAAAAGTCGCCATGCGACACCGAATTTGTTGTGCCAACATAATTGCACACACACCCTACACACAACAACACCAGACCAAACATTTTCCTTCCTTCTTTTTTTTTTCTTTTTTCTTTCATAAAAATAAAAATACACCTCGAACAACAACACCTGCCCAATTGATTGTAAAACAACAACAACAAAAAAAGGAACCGAATACCGAACAACCAGCCGTCTGTCTGTCAGTGTTTCTTTTCTGTCTTTAATTCCCGTTGCCATTTATTTACCACAGTTGGTATATATTATCATTAATAAAAATAAATAAGTTGCAGTAGTCACTTAAACTCTTTCATCAGAAAAATAAACTACAGCAAGGACATTGTTGTTGGAATTTTGCAACATAGTATAAAAATGAAGAGAGATCACTTTACTCACCTTATATCAAAAATTATTATAACTGCAAATCAATCAATTCATTAACAAACGCAAACGCATTGAGAGGTTCGTTTTCCGATAAGAAGTTGTACAATATTTTATTTATTTAGTTGAGTAGAGAATCCGTTAGAATTTTTTGGTACACACACAAACACTAATGCTGCACTTTTCTAGCGAAAAAAAAAAACACAAAATTTGACGTTTGGGCCAACTGAAGAGTAATCCAATAAATTTTTGTCACTTTTTTTTCTGTATTTCTTCACACTTTCTTGCACTTTTTTTTTTGAAAATTATTCGAATTTTCTTATAAAATTTTCACTTGAGAATTTTTTTTTTTTTTTCGTTTTACAAAACCACAAAATATATTTAGCGATTGGAATGAATTTTTTTTTATTTTAATTTTTTCTTAACAAAATATTTTCTTATTTTATATTGTTAATGAAAAATATCCTTCTTTTTTTTTAGGTCGAAAGAAAAAATTATAAACACGGCTTGGAAATTTTATATCCTTGCTCTGCAACGAACCGTTCGCAACTGAATGAGACTTGCTATCGAACGAATAGTTTTATAGAAAACACCTCCTCCGGCAGGCGATTCTTTTGCTTCTGGCACTGTGTCTGTGTGGCAATGGCAGCAGAGCAGAAGCAGAGGCAGACAGTTTAGCTCATCGGTCGTCTGTCGTTCACCGTTTTGTCTGCATTTTTCGTCGATGTTGGTTTATTTTCAGTTGAAGTTCGGTCGTTCGGTCTTATTTCGGGTTTCAGTTTGGATTTTGTTCGAACAAAACCACCAACACCAAACACTAATGTTTTATGCCAGTTTGCCTATACGCTTTGGCTTTACCATCGGCAAAATTTCTTATCTTTTTTTTTTCCCCGAGTGGATTGGATTTTAAAGAGAGTGCGCAATGCATGCGAGCGAGATTCGTTATCGTTATGCGGATAGAAATATGAAAATGTGTTGGGGAATTATGTTTGATTGGATAGGTGGAAAGAGTTTGATATCATGCTCTTTTATAACTCTCTTTAAAAATAAAATTGAAAAAAATTGATATGAGTCATTAATTCTCATTTTTAATATTACATTATTTTTTTATTTATTTTATTCGTCTTGTTTGAGCTCGATACCAGTCTAGATATCGGTCGGTATCGGTTTCGGTATTCCAGTTCGATCATTTGGGCCCTCGAGGTTTTCTGCCTTTAGGCAAAGGTTTGTTGTTGTTATTTGCATAATAACCAACGAGTGTTGGCCTGTTGGGTTGGCCCATGTTTGACTTGTGCCTACACTTTATGGTTGGGTAATTGCGATTGTGAAGGGAAAAGTAAAGAAAACATCTGTTGGAAAAAGAAGACATTTGAATGAAAAAGTAGATAATTTTTGCAAGAAAATTAGTTAGGTATTTACTATCGATGTTAAGAGATAATAATAACTGCAACTTAAGTACATACAAATTACGTATGATGATTTCATCTTGGCCTTAGTAGGTCTGTTAATCTATATTGTTTAAATGAATTTATGAAATAGGAACAAAAGTATTCTATTGTATATCTAATTTCCAAATGAAAACCCCAACAAGGTAGGTAGGTACCTATAATTATTTTGGAATAGCATATCTAGAATTTAGACATTTTTTACAGATTAAACTCAACTAAAATCAAATACCTATTCATATGTTTAATAAAGAATTTTTGATTTTAAAATTAAAATAGGTAGGTAATAGGTATGTATAGGTCGGCAGCGGTCGATTATTTGGACTCAGAAATTGAGGTTAATCTCGTCTAACCACAATTTCCAAATAATTGATTTTTTAAACAATAGGTACCTACATACCTACAATTCATTTATATGAGTAGGATATTAAAAATATGTAAATGAATTTTTTTCTGTCTGAAGTACCTACATACATACATAATGTAGTTTTGATATTGCACCTATTCATTTGAAAGGAATCATACATTTCGTCGTGGTCCCAAAACGCAGAAATTGGAGTAACTTTAAAGAGCCAACTTTTTCTAGTGAAAAGTTTTAAGGAAATTTATTAATTATTTTTTTAATTTTCAATGAAATTTCTGTTTGTATTCAATTTTAAGTCGGAAACTTAAATCCAATGGTTTTTGAGACTGCTTTATAGGTACCTACTTACTTTTAAAAATATTAGCAAATACCTACCTATATGTAGCCGATAAATGAAATAAGTATGTAGGTATTTCCTGAATTTCCCTTCTCTTTCCAATTTTTGACTTTCAATTCTCAAGACAATTGAGTTGACAACCAGTTTTTAAAATTACAGCCTGAAGTCGTTGAAAAAAAACTGTTTTTTTTTCAAAATTCCATGAAAATCAATATACCCCTACTCTCCTACCTAATATAATTACTAGTAAGCGTTATGGTTGGAGTTAAGAACAGCGACAAGTGATGTGAGTAAAACGAGCTGATAAAACTTGACATTTATTAGAGTTCATATTATCAGCGCTTCGAACTTCTAGAGCTAATGTTAAGTTCTTTCAGCCTTAATCATATCGCTGCTCGAATTATTCAGCTTCAACATCAACAGCGAAAATCTTAGAAATTTGTATTCTTCCTCCGGCAAATTGAACGGTCAATTAAATTTCATCGTGATTAATTTATTAACATTAGAAAGAAAATAAAATATTCGGGTTTTTTCTAGCCACAAAAAAAAAAATATATATAGGTAATAGGTAGGTAAGTAGATACTGATTATACCTAAGTATGACTAGGTTACAATCATTGAAACATTGCTAAAAAATGCACCGGTAACGGAAGTTCAGTACAGCATTCCGCGAATGTACATTCATAATATAGATATAGATGCCTACCTATCGACAAGTCATCATAACATAGCCATGTCCGATAAACAACAACAAAATACATAAATTAGCGTCTCACTAAAATAAACTAACACAACTTTTTCCATTATGAGTATCAAACTCAAACCTGAAACCTGAAATGTCCTACATGCGCATACCTGAGGAAATAGAAGTAAAAAAAGAGAAAAGAATTTTTTTTCAATCGATAAGAAAAATAAAAGAGAATAAAATGTAAGAGTCTAAAACTTCAAACAAGCATACTGATAAAGAGAATCTGTCCCAACAAAGAGAAATATAATTTAAACAAACAATTCTCTTAAGTTGGTAAAAATAAAAATCACTCTTTGGTTACGTTTGAAATAAAGGTAAGATTAGCATTTTGGTTGTAGATTTTAGTTGCAATGCAACGTTCTTGAGGTATCCGAAAATCCGATTACTGATTCCGATTTGGGTAGTAAAACAAATAAAACCACGTTCCATCAATATCAGCTCAGCAGCACTCTCTTTTAAGGTCGAGGGGCTGGCCTGACACGAGCAACGATCATAAAACCATAAAAATAAACCTGAAGCCACAAGCAACGTTTGGTGCGATCTTCCAATCAGTGCAGCGTTTTTAGTTTTGTTTGTGTATGGTAAAGGTATAAAATTGAGAATTTGGGTTTAAGGAGAATTAAAAAAAAAATGGTGAAAAAGGTTGAAGCTGGGCATTGGGCAAACTATAGATAGGTTAAGCAGGTAGCCAAGTATAATTATAGAGACTTGTGTTCAAAACTTAAATATGTAGGTACCTGGGTGGGTAGGTTAGGTGTACCGTGTACCTACCTATAAATAAATACTATGTACCTATAATGGTAAAGCATGAGAGAATAAGTAAACAGAGGTCCAATCACAATAGCACTTATACCTAACCTACGTAACTAGGTACATAAACGTATATAGTTACCTATAAAGATTTGAGAAAATACTGAAATCGTAGGTTCGGAAAAACCAAGCCGAAGCACATATTCCGTCTTTACTAATCGTCAAACGTCATTACGTCAAACAAATTCTTATAGGTACCTACCTTTATGAAATTTTTTCTTAGCCGTATTAGTTACGCTTTTCGAATGTCAAAAAAATCTAATCTACAACTCTAGTTATAATAAACGTAGAATAAACCTAGTTGATTTCCACAATTATCAAACATTTGGGAAATCCAAGATGTCGAAATTGCTAGAAATTGTTAGCTCAAAAAGCCTAGAAAGTCTAGAACAAATGTACATTCCAACTGGGTTAAAAGTACTAAATTTATTTTGAAGAATTCGCCGAAGGATTGGCACTTTCATAAATGTAACACGATTAAGACTTTTTTCAGTTTATTCCATAATGATGATATAAAAACCAGTTATTTAAGTTATCTACCTGAATTATAAATCTTGTAAAAAGTGTCTATAAGTCTACACTATACCCAAGGGTGGAAAAACGAAAGACATATTAACACATTAAAGGTAGAAAGCAATAGCATTTTTTTGTTTTTGTTTTTTGAAATCAGAAAACAAGTAATTATGTGAAAATGATCAATGCAGTACAGGGACGATTCCGAATAGACATGCCTATGTACAGTACATAGAATATAACAAGCAAATAAAAACCCACAACACAACTCTACACTAATGACCCAAATCAAAAGAACAAAGGATAATTGCACAATGACGACGCACGATACCTACGAACGGTTCTCAGATACGCATAACTACTCTCCTTGCGCTGCCATGCGATCCAAACCGACAATCACAATTTGTGCCACCAAAAAAAACACACACAATTTCCAAACTATCTGGCAAAAGTATGAGGCGGAATATGCCTTTATTTATATTTATACCAACATACACCTAGTCTAATTACGTTCGGTGTTGACTTCAATTAGAATTATTGCCCAGAAAATGTCTACTTATAGGTACTCGTAGCTAGTCCTGAGTGTCATTAGGATTCGAATTTATCTGCAGAGAATTTCAATATGAAAAAAAAAAAAAACAACAACAACCCTTTTCTATCGAAATCAGAATGTTTTCACAAAAACAAGCTCTTAAGGGGGTTGTGTGTGAAGGTAGAAGGTTGATACCTATGAACATGGAGGGAGAGTTCCCACGGTGTCCAGAGAATTTTCTGATTAGTGGTAATACAACGCGCTTCTTGTCCCACCAATGTGTCTGGGCCACTGTCTATGACCGTTCGGTGGGTAGGGTGAAATTGATATATGCATATCTCTTCATCCCTTGATAAATGAGTGACAATATTCAGATTGGATGAAAGCCCATGAGGGTGGGTTATAACTGGGTGGTATTGGTATTGGAAGCATTTCCAATTTTGGTGTATATAGTTTGCAGGTAGCAATGCGAAGTTGCACAACACAATGTTGCTGTCGCGGATATTCTCGCTTCACTCCGGGATCACTGAGTTATGAGCAACCGTAGAGCCAGACCGACACTAATCCTTTCGGTTGAGTGCAAAGGTTGTTCCATTGCACTATGTGCTACACCAACCGGCCTGCCTCCCCATTGTGTCTGCTAATTATTCCTTTTGCTGCGTTCGCCTGGATGTTTTGCAGCTTGTAATGTGACACTGTCATGTGATGTGCTTACTGCCTTAACACTCTCCCTCTATTAGTGATGGGATTTCGTTTTTTTTTTTTGCACACTCATAACGGACAACTTCAAAAATGTTTGCAAGTGATATCAGTGCTGTCGGCTGTTTGATGATTTTTAAAATGCCTCGTTGTTTTCTAGATAATCTTTTATAAAATTTTGAAGATTATTCACCAAATGCTTATTAGTTCATGAGACTCCTAACCTAAAAAAAATCCTCTTTCATTACCTCATGAAAAGGCAATATGATATCTCTATTCCCCTGAAGAATTCGACGAGAAGATGATCCCTAGGTTTAAAGCCATTATACAAAAAAAAAATTGAGTTATCATACAAACTATCGATAAAATGAATGAAAGTATCGCTTGCTGTCCATTTTTCTCTGGGCTTATCTAAGCACCAAGTGGAAACAGGGTTACCAATTCTTCCGGGGCCTAGAATAAAAATGTGAATACTTTTCCTGATGCATAAAGACGTTTCGGTCAATAATTATCGTCCAACGTTATCTAAAAGAATGGTGGCATTAAACTGATGAGTCTTGGTAGCTGTCACTTTTGACAACTAGAGAAGTCAAAATGCTTTTACTGATGATAGAAATAAGAACTGAGAGAGTCATTTCCATTTTATATTTCCTTAAATTATACATTGTATCTTTTTACTCCCATTTTGACAGCACTGTTCCATACATGTCACGCATATGAATCCAATGTTCATTAAAAAAAAAGTTATAACATGTCTACAGTTACTTACGGCGTGGAACAAACTACCGATAGGAAGCCCCCGAAATGCATTATTTTGCATGCATGCCCAAGAATTGCCCTCTGGCTGGCGGTGATAAAAGTCACCAGGTTTTGGGGGTTGTGTTGCAAGTTGCAACTTACGGTGACGGTCATTAGAGTGAGAGACAAGGGTTGGTTTGGTAAATAAATCAGTTGACATAATCCAACGTCAGTGGTATTAGGATAGGGTCAGAAATATCTCCAACATTTTTGTGTACCTACGTAGTATTTTTTTTTTAAGAAGTTGGAGTATTAAAGATTTAAGTAGTTATATGCAGCTCTTGGCACTGAGAAATCGATTTTGAATAGGAAGTAAAAGTATTTATACCTACCCATCGTCTATGATGTGGAATATTGATCGAAAAAAGACAACAAAAAAATACAGATCTAAAAACTCACGGACTAAAACTTCATAGTCATTCCATTAATGGAAAACACCCTCTCTGTTACCAAACTACCACGTCGACGACGTTTCTTCATCGTGGATAAAAGTTTGAGTTTAGTTCAGTGCTTCTTCTGGCCGCCCTAACCATCCAACTTCTTTATTTTTATGGAAAAGAAATATTTGGTGTATAATAGTAGGTACTTCGTTTTCCTTCTACTATATTGCACATAAAAAGATGGGAATGAGATGGCGGAAAAGTTTTAAGGAAATTGAAAATGTTCGTTTACCAATTAATGGATTAGGGGTTTCGATCTGAAGTGCAACTCGCAAAGGTGTCATGAAGTGTATACTGAAGTTTGTGTACTTCAAACTTAAAGTTTATTTTTCGGTATAAATACCTTTATTTTTTTGCTTTTAGTTTCTAGGGTTTCGGGCAATGTTTATTTTGAAAAAAAAAAAGAAACACATACAATAGATATATACATAAGTCAGTAGGGAAAAAAAGTATTAAAAGCTTGGAGTTTAATGCCAATAAACAACATTTTGAGTTTTAGAAAAAAGTTTTCCTTTAGGAATAGAGGATTTATCATAAATTAAATTGAAATTTAATTGGAATTTTGGATTAAATGGAAAGAGAAACTTTGAACATTCTGAGGGTTAAAAAAAAAATAATTGTTAAAAATGAATTGAAGATAAAGGTAGGATAATATTTTTTTTAGAATTCATTTTGGTTTTAGTTCCAAAGGAATAGGAGTATTTAAAAATAATGAATTCATAACCAAAATAATAATCCTACTTAAATATCATAAATGGCGCCCGAGTAAGAATCAATTTAAATTGTTTTGACACGTTTTACAGAAATACCTACATAAATACATATGTATATATTTTTTTTTGTTTTTTGAGAAAACGTCCAGTGCAAATTATATATGTAATTATAACGTCCCGTAAGAAACAACTTTTCATAAAATATAAGATATGGCGCCCAAGTAAGGATTTAAGAAACAATTTTTATTTTTTTACAGTGAGTTGATCTATTATTTATTATTTTCACGGCCTCAAATGATCATATCATCTGCCCAGCAAGAAAAACTTGCCCCCTAAAAAATTAAAAAAAAAAAGAATAATAATTATTACGATCCTCATGTTGATTTATCCGAAAATGTTTTGAGAAAATATTTAAATAATACACCTCTGCCAACCGAATATGAATGAAAATATCATACACATGGCTTCTTCTCAAATAACAGAGATACGCCCATCCAGGACCTCATTAAAAAAATGCAAGATGCACCTTTCATAATTTGCAATTCATCAAAATAAAAAAAATAAAATGTCAATTGATTTCAAAACCATATGCTACATGCGCCACACCCTCACTCCTCCCTAGATGCATTTCTTTTTATATCCAATCTCATTAACCATACATTTTGACACAAACTACAAATTTACGTTCCCCATCATTATAATTATCCCATCGCGTTGTGTTTGCACAATATAGTACAAAAAAATATACGAAATACGAATTCTGGAAGAACACACGTTCTACAGAAGCCATCAACAATACAAAAAAAGGACCACGCAAGCTGTTTTTTTTTTTTACTCACCCCTTATTTCGAAAAAGTAAATAATATAAAAATCACAGAAAAAAAATCAAACTCAAGGAAAAACAATCCAAGTTGATTTGCAAAAGATCGTATCTGCCAGATACAAACGAGTAAGAAGTCGTAGCAAAATCCGCTGAACACACGACACGAACATCATGGAGGTTTCCTTTGAGAGCCTCCATATAGTCCTTGTCAGGATATACAAACAAAAAAAAAAACACAAAACAACCAGAAACGACAACGATCCGCCACTAGTGGCGACGATGATAAGGAGATGACGAAAGTGGAAATTTTTGCACATGCCGGATATGCAATCACTCGCTTCGTATCTTTGTCATCTCTGGTGCAAAGGTATTTTTTTTTTCTTTTTTTTGCTCGACGATGTTGGCCTTGGTATATGACACGAGCGAGCGCGGGGAATCGCAATCGTTTAGCTTGAGATTCGTCTGCATCTCTGGTTTTAACTTCTGGGCAATATGATGGCGTGCACCTTTCTTGTGATATATCCTTAAAACTATATAGCAGTATTATAAGAACACATTTGTCTATAGGGAAGCTTGGAGTGTGATGCATCATCGTCTTTGATGATCGTCTCGAATTACATCCCTTTGTTAGGGGAAGGTGTTTTACATACATCTTGGTTAGTTCCTTGATTGCAGGG
Organism: Syrphus vitripennis; assembly: GCA_958431115.1. NCBI lineage: Eukaryota > Metazoa > Arthropoda > Insecta > Diptera > Syrphidae > Syrphus > Syrphus vitripennis. The sequence goes on along the minus strand of OY288110.1, from coordinate 3,195,718 downwards.
TGTTTCCGAAAACCTTAGGGGTTTGAAATGTTGTTTGGAAATATATATGCATGATACATTTTCAAAATTAAAATTAATCAGATGTGATCGGATATAACAGAGCTCTTTTTTTTAGGCTTTTCTGAAAATCAAAATTTCTCGCAAAAACGATTTAATTTTAATTTTGACTCACTTTTGATAAAAAAAAAAACATTACAAAATGTTTAAAAACGGTTTTTGTAATTTTGATTAAAATTTTTATCCAAAAGCATCTTAACATTATACATTTTTTTCAGTTGAGACAAGTCTGTTAAACTTATTAGTGCTTAGTGATAACCGGCCTCCGATGTGATTGCCCAGTTATGTGTTCGAGGTAAACAAGTTTTAAAAATAAAAATCGAAATGCACAACTCTATTTCAAGAACTTGCTTTTAAGTTCTAATTCCCCTTCATGATAGTTTAAAGCTACAGCTAACATGATCTTCCCATCATCAAGGAACTTGGTGAATTTTATCAATAACAACAGAAGGAAGCCAAATTTTTTAAACACCCTGTTGGAAATTTCGAACTCATTGAGGGTTGACAAAAATGCCTTCCAGCATTTCGGTATGATGCCGATGCGGCCATAAGAGGTTAGAACTTAGAAGGCATAATGATTTTCCAGCAACACGGAGTTCCTTCTTCCTTAATATATTTTGTATGTACTTTGTTTTCGGTGTTATGCGCATAGTTTTGCATGTCATACTTTGGTTAACGTTGGCTTTGCTTTACAATTCTTCGTTTGTATAGCCTTATTATGTATATATGTAGGTAGTGTAGTAACAAAAGAACGATACCTACGTTTTTGTGCAGATTGAAGGTAATTCAAGACGGGGCCAATTATTATTGTTCTAGGGTATATACCAAGTGAGTGCCAGAGTGGCAGATGACACGATAAATGTCGATGGCAATCACTTAATTTGGTAAACGAGATTATACGACCTATACGTATAACATAACATAATAACAACAAGGCATAGAGCCAAGCATGGTTGGTATTATTTACCAACAAGATGAGATGATCGTTATCAAATTTGGCTTTTGTTTTATGTATAGAACGCTTTTGAGAAATTTAACCTCCTACTCCAGTTCCGGAGAGTGGCTACTGGAAATTTTTTAAACGGAAATAATTCATTTTTTTTATTTTTTACTTACCGGTTGAACAGGGATTTGTTGAGTGGCACGCTTTTTAAGTTAGAACGTGGTTGATTTAAAAAGGAGATTAAGTGTATTATGCCAGGATATTGCATGGGACTCTATCTGGTGTTTTTAATTTACTAAACGGGTATATCGTTATCGCTATTGATGAACAAAGAGTTTTTAACAACGCATATCGTGTAATCTTTGCTTGAGAATTATCGAACCTTTCATCGACCGCTTATACACAACTCAAGAGACCCAAAACCATATTCAACGAACAGAAATAAAAACTATGAGCGGTCACGAGTCACGAAAACTTAACTTAAAAAAAAACTCGAAGGTGGGGTTTTTTTAAAGTCCAATGGCCTTGTTATTGAAAAAAAAACACGTCTGATGGGTTACACGAATCCAACTTTGAAAAAAGGAATTTCCATCCATCTCTTCGTAGAATGACCGTCATTCTTTTGGTCTTGGTTCTATTCCTGGGCTCGTCCATGTAAAAACAGAAATGTTTTTTACACGGGCTGCTGCTTCTGGCGAGGAATTGACAAATTCTTCAAGAGTATGACTTGCCATACCTGGATTAACCCGCAAACAGCAATGGTTGCGAGTTTTCAGACCAAAAATCTCTGGGACTTTACCTATGCCCTGATAGAGATCGTTCATCAGCCATGTTTTCATACTTGTTATCGATAGTTTGTATGGGAATTCCATTTTTTGCCCAAGATGGCGTCGTTTTATTTAACAGGTCTATTTAAGCATTAAGAAAACGAACGGGGGACCATTCCGTCTAGTGACCTCTACATATATATTTGCTAGAGATGTAATTGAAAAAGCTGTAATAAAAAGACGATTAATCGATCGTAATACGTGATCTGGTTTCAGGATCTTGCATCGCTTGAAAAATTCTTTAAAATTTGTCCACCTGTTCTGCGATAGAAAATCACGACTGAACGCGTTCTACACACAAAACTCCTCTTTTATTGTTTCCGCACTATACTGTGCCTCTATCTGAATAAGGATAATGTTCCTCTTGCTGTTCCATTCGACAGGAAGAAGAATGAAAATATATTGGAAGAAAGACATTCCTTTGCCAGAACGGAACAGATGTTTTGACCCTGTGTTCATGATAAATGTAATTGAAAGAAACCTTGGCGTGCTTTCACGTGCTCCTTTTGCGCTGCACAGTTAAAAAATATATCCTTGTTTTTGTTCCTATTACACGCAGGTTAATATATATACTTTGCCCTACAAGAAATCCATTTTTATTGCAGGTTGATATTTTTTTTGTAGAAATGTGTTCCGTATCAAATTCCAGTTTTCTATCTCTCTTTAACTATGATAGGAAACCTATTTTTGGATCCGATTTAATACTTGGTGCAGTTGAACGTAGTTTACTGGGTGTCTGAGGAAATACATTTTTTGCTCGACTTTCTGTCCAAAGATCCTTGACGACACCTTAAAGGAAACATACAAAAATTGTTCCTACTCCTATTTTTAAAAATCAATTCATATCTTGGCAAAATAAAAACAGAGAGAGGGCAGTCAAAGATGTAGGAACATTTGATGAGCCTATTTATCGAATTCGCCCCTCTCTTATACAAAACACAATAAAAACACGTGTGTCATTGAATTAATTCTCTAGATATCAAAAAGGGATCTTGCTGTCGCTTTGTGTCTTGTTTTATTCGGTGAAATGAGTATTTTCACTTGTCCCGCAGGATACGTGTACATTTGACAGGACTACGATTTAATTCGGTCGGAAAATGTTCGAATTACATTCACAAAATATCCCACAAAGGATTAAGAATGTGCATTGTTAATGCTCGTACAGCTAGGCTAGGTTTTCCTGGAGAGATGCGTGTCATTGTATTGTAATATTATCATCAGCTGTATCCACCGGTTTATGTTGCGGGCACGTACTTTGGCACTTTTATTCATTTCCCTTCGATCCTTGGGCATCTGCAGAAATATTCTTGTATTCAGTATGAATTCCAATAACCTTGCTCAGCAGGTTACCCTCTGTTCTCCTCCGTTCCGTAGTCCGTCTGGATTTGGACTTATGGGTTGGTTGATTGTTGTGTAAACTGTTTTATCATGTGCGGGATGTTTTGTGGATGGATAAGGATATACGGACGTGCGTTGGTTTGAGAGATTTTCATTTTGGGATTCTCAATAATTTTATTTGTTATGTTGATTAATTGCCGAACATTTAACTCTTAGGCAATTCATTTCTTTTGCTAATAATGCCATATCGGTCTGGCAGATTGCTTTTTGCCCAATAAATTATCCCGAAATGATGCTTTGAATAAATATGTGATAGAGTGAGAGCGAGAGCGAGAGAATGCTGATTTGGCATAAATTCAATTTGTATGGTTTATTTTTCGTTTATGGCCCTTTAACCTTTCTATACATAATTCTTCTTTAAATAGCTAAATATAGCATCTGCCCGGACATCAATTCAAGACTCAAATTTAAATTGTTTTCAAAGCTAATTGGTCTCATGGGAGATATATATGTATGTATGAGTATGAGCATTTCACCTATGTACTATGTGATGGAGCATGACTTCTTGCACTATTGCCTGTATGAACTACGCTGACATGTTTACACATGTAGGTGATTATTTAAGGAATTTCATGATTTACGACCACCCGTGCGTTGTCTTGTCATGTTAAATGCTCAGGATGCACTCGTTTGACAAACCATGTTCGAGTTAATGTAAGGCGTATGCAAACTCTACTGTAGGTACTAAATATGTACATAAATGATCATTAACTTCCGGCCAAATGTGAGTCATGGTGGGTCTTAGTGAAAAATTAGAAACACCGTAGGCACTTAGGGGATGATCTAATTGGAATTACTGTTATGTGGAATGTTGGTAATTTTTCAAAAATATTTTAGTTCTTGGTTGAAGAAATAACATTTTATGTATTGTACAAAATTAAAGCTGCCCAAAAGTGAAACAAAAGCCGGGAAACTGAGCAGAGAGCATAGTCGATTAGAGTCAATGAAGTAAGTAAGATGGAGTCGATCTCAAGTAAGCGACATCGTCCAATTCCGAAAAAGACTACGATTCACAAATAATTGCGATGTCGATGACATTGGTTTAACAAGTTATAACTATGCATGAAATTTATTAAATAGATAAATATTTAAAGAAAAAAATAGTATGGAAATAGTATGTAATTAATAAAAACGACTATTTTTGAAAAAGAAAAACATCCACTTGTTCAATTTTTTTTAAATAATTTTTTATTCACTATACATATTTCTTAAATAGATAGATAAAAAAGCTAACATGCAAGTTTTAAGTATTTAATAATAAACAATTAAAACGACTGTTTTTGAAAAAAATAAGTTATGAACTTTAAAAAAGTAAAATTTTTTATTTTTTCAAATTTTTAAATCTAAAAATACTTTTTTTTTGAAAATTTGAATTTTAAGAATCTCTAACACAAAATTTTTGATCAAACTTTTGCGAACAGTTTAAGAGAAAATAAATTTTGTTCACCAAATACACACCCAAGAGAAAAAATTTCATTAAAAACTTCCAAGCGGTTTTTGAGAAAAGTGAGAATTTAAATAACGGTATATGGCAGTCACCGTCATTTTATGTATGTGATAAAATCTTTGCTCCAAAGCCAGAACAAAATTGATCTTGTGGTTCAAGCTGTGATTTATAGACACACAGGCAGAATTGCGGAACCTACTTTTTTCATATCGGCTCTAAGTTAAGCTTAGCTTACACCTTTTTTCCTAAGTGGAAAGAGCGCTAGATAAAAATAATAAATAAGTTATTCAACTAAAGGTCACGAAAATAGGAACCCAGTAAACTACAACTAAAAGTTTCAACGTAACGGAAATATTGGGTTTTGAAATTCGTTTGATTCTTCTTTCTATTTCTATAATTTTACTACTTTTGAAAGCTGAAGAAAGTATTATTAACCCACCTAGTAATTAAAAAACAATCCTTACAAAAGTTGATAAGAACTTAAAAACAAAATACTTACAAAATTTTTAAAGAAAAATCTTTTAGAATCTACACCACCACCTAAACAACTACGAGTAAGTACTCGAATAAAGTTTCTTTTTTTTCAGAGCTCATTTACTTAAACTAATGAGCTTTTAAAGTTTAAACTAAATACCGCATCAGAAGAAAATTAAAGAAGGATACCAAATGTACCTATACACAGAAGGAAAAACCATTATTGAGATTAACAAACAAAACGATAATTTATTCAACCCTTTTAAGAGGTGCGTTTTTATTTGAAATTTATTTTCAAGACCCATGAATATAAAATTTATGTATTTAACTTTTCCAACAGGCAATTTACAACTTTTACATAAACTATGTCTTATCTCTATAGTCATATATGTATGTATAGTTGTACATTTTGAAACAAGACCAAGAACAAATGAATTCACAACTTTCAATTTAAAATAAATAAAAGAAACAAAATGCATTACCAGAAAGTTACACCAATCCCGAAAACCTATGAATGTACGTTTTATAGAAAAGGAAAATATTTTCAGAAGAACACCTGCACACTTTTGCAGCTTAATTTTCCTTGAATCTTTTATACGAAAATGTATGTTATACCATCATAGACATTTCCAATCTATAGGTATATAGAATGAGAAGAGTTTTGTGAATTATATTTGAAAAACAATTTGAAACTTAGATTATTTTGTAGAAAAGGTACACGAATAACTATACGAAACTAAATACCCAGACAAAAGTTTTATATCAAAAACTTCTCAGATCAACTTGCATATAAGCACTCAACAGTCCTGAAATGCGATTTATTTTTGTAACTTGGCCTAGTCTAGCTTAGTTTTTTTTTGTTTTTGGTATTCCCACTCATTTTGGACCCACTCATCCACCCTCAACGCTACTTTTTGGTTCACTTATTTGGGAATTTATTCTAAAAAGCGAAACAACGTATTCGTTTAAATTATTCAATTCATTCAAAATTTACATATGAATGCTCGCTCTAGTTCAAGAGTTTGCTTTAAGAGCATTTACTGCTACTGTGGAAAAAGGAACCAACCTGGAGCAGATCTGCACACACATAAATTCTAGACTTTTCTACGCTTGAGATACTCTTTATAACGTTTTCCAGAGTTTTGCGTTTTCATGGAATGCACGTATAGTTTTGTGTCCACGCTATGGTGTGGACTTGCGGTCTTCTGTTCCACCACCATTCCGGACGCGAAAAGATTTTTTTTTTTTTTTTTGTTTTGCTTCCTGTTGGATTGAATTGAAAACAAAAGTCAAGAAAGGAAACACCAGTGTCTAAGTTGTTTAAAACCAACGAGCCAGCAAGAGATGCAGGATTTTTAGAATCCCAAAAATTGTCCCTTTTTTGCGGATTGAATTTTTAAAATCAACACGGTACACGCGGTACTACAAGGGTAACATACAGATTTAAGCCTTCTTCTAACGTGAACGTTGTGGTAGGTATACGTGCGGCGCGGCGAGGCGCGCTGACTCTTGTGGCGTGTAATTCGCTTTAATCTGTCGTCGAGGTTGCGGAATAAGAAGGAAAAATACGGGATTATAGGGTTATTTTTGTATGAATTTTATAATATAGGGGATATCCTTGTACCTACCAATACGGCAATACCAAGGGTACAATGAGAGGAAGAAATTATCCGGGCATTATGTGGTGGTAAGTGAACCGTTTTATTACCGGGTTTTTGGTGGTAATTTAATTTTGTGGATGGGAGACCGGTGCGGTGTTGTAATTCGTGGATTACTTCTTATTCCCTCTAGTGTATAGGATAGAACTTATAATGGGTTTTCATGGAATAGGTATAAGGTGGACATTATAAGCACTGACGCAGAAACAGGTAATTCTCTGGGGTCCAAAGCACAAGAGATGGAGGGATTTTGTCAACTTTAGCCTGAGGAGGGTGGCAGTGATTTATTAAAAAAACATAATCTCATTTGTTTGTCTTGTTCCTGGAGTATAATATTGTTATAGCGATTTATTAAACTGACACAATTTTAGGGGCAGCCTTTAAATTCAATGTTAATAATAATATAAGGTACCCTACTTTTAAGTCTGTTATGTTGCTTAATTTATGCAATCAAAATGCGTGACGATATAAATAATTGAGTCAGAAAATATCCTGGTCACTTTGGCTGTCTTTTGAATTTCTAACTAGTTCCATCGAGCGGAAAAGCAGGTAAAATGTTGCATTTGATCCATCATTCATGTGGGTTACTATCGTCAAAATTTTGTAGTGTACCTAGACAGAGAAGGCACTCGTGGTCAGAATAGTTACGTCAAGACATATTATTGTTGTTCTACTAATAATCGGAAGTTTTGTTAGCTCTACAATATCCGACGTTTACCAGACGCACTAAGTAGAAAATTAGTTTTTTTTTTTTGGGTGTAGAAGTTCTATCCAAAGAGTCCTGCAGAAGAGGCCAATCAAACGTTTAACCTACTGGACGGTTATTCTTGTTTCCATTTCTGCGCGTATTTTCAAACAAACGGCTGGCTAGGACGTAATTTAATCTGGAGGTTCACTTTTCGATCACTTCTTCCAATATTTGTGGCGGTATACAGGCATTAGCGTTGTCCTCTAAGTCATCGATCGTCAGTCAACAAGCAACTTCACATATCCCCACAGAAAATAGTCTAGCCGCGTTTAATGCGAAACCTAAAACTATGCGGTTATCTAACGTTTCCTCCAATAAATCAATTGTTGCACAAGCTGTGTGAGCCGCTATCATATTGAAACCACAGCTTCGACATATCATGGTTGTTCAATGGAGGAACGAAAAAGTCAGTAATCAGTGGCTCTATAGCGGTCACCATTGATTATAACGTTCTGGCTAGCATAGTTTTTAAAGAAGTACGGACCAATGATTCCACCAAATAGTCAGTTTTTTTTCTGGATGTTCCGGATCTTCACTCCAAATATGGCAGTTTTGTTTATTAACGTTGCCATTCAACCAAAATTGAGCTTGATCACTAAAAAAAATTCTCTTATGAAAATCGGGATCAACCGCCATCTTGTTTTGGGTCCATTCACCGAATCTACGTCTTCCTAGTTGATCGCCGTCAGTCTATTCATGTTGAAATGCCGATGCAATCACTTAACAGATGTTAAGATGGCCGCCAGTTTTAAAAGTGTTACCAACTTAAAGTTCAGAAAAATAATTATTTTTATTAATTGCAAAGAGTGGCCAAATGTCAAAAAGTGAAATATACATACATATGTATGCATGTCCATGAATTTTTGAAATAGTGTAAGCAACTAAAGTATTTTGTTTCCGTTATTTTTTTTTTACAAAGTCACTTTTTCGACTTCTTAGAACCTAGATCTTTTACGTTGGCTAACATTAAATTAAAAAAATAATGATCTACAACTTTGGTCATTTCCGTTTTTTTCTCTAGAACTTAACTTGAAATTTTTATTTTTACCTACTTGTATATACTGAGTTTTCTTGAAATCAGATTTATGAATCCCCCATAGATTAAAGAAGATAACAAGCTGTTGGGTCATATTAAAACTTCACTGCAGATAGGACTCTATCAATGAAATCATAAAGCATATAATCCAAAAATACGTCCTCTATCTCTTTTATATTAAAAACCTCTTGCACATCCTTACACTGCCATACGAGCACGTATTATAATAGACCCTCAAAGTAGTGGCACGTACGCCTGCATGGGTATGGTGTTATATGGATGTAATCTGAAACCGGAACAAGTTGACGTGGTGCAGGAGGTTAATGTAACAAAATTATCCGCTGAGTTCATTTCATTATTTTTATCCCTCGTGCCATTATGGTGCATTTTCTTGTTGTTTTTCTACATAACAACTTTATTTACAAATTTTGTTGCTGCCTCTGTGTGCTGGCTACGATCCCTTACCACTTAAACACGATGCATCCTGATACAAATATATTTTCAAGGATATAACAGAGTTTCTCCTTTACAATTCAATTTAAGAAAAAAAAAACAAATCTTCAAGGATAAAACAGTTGCTATAACAAAACCAAAACATATTGGTGCCCTCAAAAACGATTGAGGGCATTTTATTTCAACTAAGGTGCACACACAAAAACCATCAGTTGTAGATATTATAGCCTCTCGACCCACATAATTTTTCTCTAACGGCACCCATAACATTCCATCATCACTGCGATGTGTCTGTGTCTTTACGATAAGGTTCAATCAAATTGCTAGCAAGGTCTCATCATTTATCCTTTATACAAAGAAATGAATACGAATTTGATATCTGATTTTGATTTTGATTCCTTTTGATGCCCTGCTTGTTTGCGATAAATCGAATACAAACCTTCTACATATATTGCAACAGAAATACAGATAGATTTTAACGATGTGTTTTTGTATATTTTTGCTATTCAAAATCAAAAATAGGGGCGCTCAATGAAATTCTTATGAACTATGAAATCCTTATAAACTATTGAACAAAATAAAATCGAAATAGTTTCTTGCTAGCAATTGATGCAAAAATGGCAATTTTACTGAGAACCTTTTTATGTCAGAGAGGTATTGGAAATGTTTTGATTAGAAAAATAAATGTTCTTAATAGCCAGATATTTCGGTTTTATCGAAGTTCGTAATTTAATAGCTCTATTTAAGAACTATGAAGAAAAATTTTTATCGTTTGAATTATGAAAACTTTTAGCTCGAAAACAGTATTCGAACCCCAAAAATGGCTCAAACAGTAGTACATGCTGAGAAAAGGACGTTTAAATGGTTTCCATCTAAGAGAAACGTTGTATTGTAATAATAGAGAAAATCTTATCGACCATTCTAGAAAAATACCCACCAGAAAGAAATTGTATATTTTAATTTTAGCTTACAAAAAAAAACTTATCAGACTATTTTTAACATCCATACACTAAAACTATTAGTTGAATTAAGTACAAGGTATTAATGAAAAATATTTTTTTATGTTTATATCAAAATATCTACAAAGTTGTGAAAATTATTTTTGCCTAATCATCCAATCATTAAAAACAAAATCGAATTCACCTTATCACGTCATTACAAAAATTCATTCATTCAAAAGATTTTGAAACAGCAGGATGGAAATCGCCGCAATGATGTGGGTGCGCTGAAATAAATGCTTCATTATGTACGTCATTGATGTGTAAAGTATATTTATCAGTAGGTACATATAAACAAATCGATTGAATGATCTAAAAATTTAATGGAGTATTATAAATTGCACAAGTGATGATTGTGCATTTTGATGAATTGATGTTAAAAATAGATTATGAATTCAAAAACGAATTTTTATAAGAATGTCCCGTAGGTTGTAGGTATTGATTGATTTGCTGGTCAACAAATTTTTATTTTTACTAAAGAAACTAGAATGCATCTTTCTGGAGGAATTTTCAGCCCACAAAAATTCAAGCACATCAGGTTTTGAGTAACATTTGAAAATAGAAATCTTTCAAAAAACGTTTTTCGGTATATTGGAGAGCTTAAGTAACAGTGCGATGGAAAATTTTCAACACATATTTTTGAAGCTTTTTAATATGCTCAACTTGAATTCAAGCTGAGAACGGGTTAAAATTTTAAAACCACTATTTTCACGCCTCACTGAACGGACTCTTCGAGATTGCGCGTCGAAGACTATTCTGAATCATACTTTTGAAGATTTAAAGTGATTTTTGAAAAAGTGTCCTTGTAAATTATTCCGCAATGCTGCATAGCTTCAAAAATTGAACAATTCAGAATTCAATTGAAAAGTACATTCCGCTTTCTGATATAAAAAATACCTCGTTAACTACTATTACGTAAGGTTGAGATGATCGGTCACAATATTTCCCTTGGAGATTTTTTTTATTCGGATAGGTGTATGAAAACAAACTACACAGCCTGAAAGATGTCAAAAGGTTTTTACGACGAGAAAAATTTGAAAATACGATAAAATTATCAATAACGTCTTCACTCACTTAGTCGACTTCAAATAAACGTCAAATAAGCATTTAAACAAATTATTAATTTTTGCCATTTCAAAAATCTAAATAAATAAAAAATAAAGAAATTTGGGGGCGTGGCAGTCCATGAAGCACCAGATCCTGTGACTTACAACTCCCAACCATTCATGTGTGCTTGCTATTGCAGGAATGAAGGGGACCTTAAGGTTACGTTGAGAAGCACTCAAGCATTTTCAACAAGTGATACTCTTGAAGAATATTTCAATTTCTCGCAAGTGACAGCAGCCGTGAAGAACACATCTGTTCCTTACATGGACGTGGCTGGGAATCGAACCCAGATTTTCGGCATCACTGTCCTACGCACTAACCATTATGCTAATGCATTTCTAAAATCTATACAAAAATTGAAAAACAAATTTTAAACTTTAACTTCTAAATGAATTAAGAAAAGTTCTTGAATAAATACATTGTAAAACAGAAAAAAGGGTAAAGGAGTCAATCATGAAAGAATTTTGAGCGGCTACAACTGAAACATTAACAAGTGTGAATTTTCCTCTGAACGCATTTTCTATCCGATTTAAAACTTATACGTCTTCAAATCTTAAAACTAAAACAAGTATATGTACAAATAATGACTTCTAAACCTCATGTATAATTATCAAGAACGTTCCTCGAGTACAATTTCAAAAGAACATGTTGCATAGAAATTATAGAAATACTATGCATGCATTTTTCTGCAACAATATGTTAAATTGTTGTAGATCTGATGTTGGTAGCTGCTACTGCTGCATTAGTTTGCTGACAAAGTGTCACCTTTGCGACCGGATTACCAACCTGTTCCACCCACCGCACTGTAGTGTTGTTCCCGCTTCGCTCCAGACACCGCTAATGCAACAAAAACCAACTACACACGTGAATTTCATAATCGGATTGCAATAAACACGGGATTTCGGTGTCGGCTGATATCTTTGAGAATTTTGTTGGTTTTTTTTTTTTGTTGTAACTGAGGAATTTTAATGCCACCACCAGCAAGCCGCCAGAACTTAAAAATATATAAAGAAGATCCGACAGATTCTCAAATTCAACTAAGTGAAATAGCATTTGTGTTTTAAAAATAAAAATTGGCCAAGAAATCGGGTGATTAAAAATGAAAGCAGCAGGCGCATAAGCGCGCATACGAAAAAGTAAAATGAGTATATGTGTGGTAAGGGCTGCATTTAATGGGGTGTTTATTTTTAATTTAAACAATTTATTTAATTTTCGTTTTTAGTTTTTTTTTTATTTATTTTTCTTCATAATTTATAAATTGTATTAACACTGATGTAGTTATTGATCTGCGAGTGCATTTCAGTCATTATTTATAGGGATTTTTTTTTTAAGTGTTCTTGTGTTTTATATCACTTGAACATGAAATCCAAGGTCTTTTGATGAAATGTGGATCATTTTTGTATAAATTGGTGGTACAAAATGAATTATACAATATTCAGATGAAACTGTGAATATTGTCTGGTGCATTTTTAAAACATTTGCAACCAAAAAACATGACACTATGCATTCTGTTTTATTTATAATGTTTTTCAAAATAAAAAATTTTAAGACTTTTTCTTAGAACTTTTAACAGGTTCAAAATTTACCTGTCCAAATTAGTGCAAAAAGCAACTAAATATTATAATTAAATACTCCAACATTTGAAATATTTTTGATGTTCTTCCTGGATACAACTGAAAACATGTTACATTCTTATACAGGGTGCCCCGTGATTAATGGATAACCTTAAAATAGGTGATAAATTTTAACTAATTTTTCTTTCGAATAATATTTAAAAATGTAGGTTTTTTCTGATAACTACTGCCATGAATGAAGAATTGTTATATTCTTTAATATTAAAATATTCTTTTTTACTTTAATTCAATAGTACCATTTAATACAGTTAATTTTTTATAAGAAGATCATTGAATATTTATTTTCAGCATAAGTTTGAAAATTGAAGACTTTCCTAAAATTTATCTGTTTAATGATTTTTTAAAATGGTCTAACACATAATTTTATCTTTACTAAAACTAGTTTCACTTTTTTAGCTTTTTATCATTTTATCAATTGAAAATGAAGTAACAGTGCAAATAATAATATTTTTAGAAAAAGAAGAAAAAAGTATAATAACTTTGAGTCATTTAAAAATTTTATGGGATATAATTTTAGTTAAGTTTTTATTTGTTTCAGTATAAATAGAGTTTGATTCTTGCCCCTTTTTTAAAATAAACAATTATCTTAAAACACAAAACTAATTCAATTATTTCTCTATCAAAACAGAATTATCATTAAAAGTCTCAATCAATAGATACTTTACAAATTCAATAAAATTTATAAATTTAATTCTATTCTTCAAAACACTTGATACGAAACACACCTTGAAGTGGTATTTATGGAAAATCATTGATATGGCATAATATACCAATCACCATTATGCAAAATCCTTAACCATAAACACATTGAATTCCCTTTGAATTTGATGAATATTGTAACTGGAAATTCAAGAGCCCCCTTCGTTTATATAGATTTGTACATACCTTTATATGCATTTGAATGAAAAGGACTCAAAGAAGGATTACCTTTATGTGAGAGTCATTCAATATGCACAAACAACTATTTCCTATATATGTATGTTTATACTTATTATCGAACAAGTGCTTCGTTTTGTCCTTATATCATCATCGTCATCGTATTACTTGTATTATTATTGTATCCTTTCAATTGAAAATCTATATTTAGGTGCATAACTATGTTTGCTTTAAATGCGTTAAGGCATAAAAGTGTGCATTGTGAAATGAACCGATTATTGCAGATACTTTAACTATATGTATATATTTATATGAACTTAATTATTATAAATAGGATGTATGGAAATGAATTCAATACAAACTTAAATTATGTCAATGAAGGATCCCTTTTTACTGTATGATGAAATTGATGTATTCTTGGCAGGGATATGCGGTATAATGATATCAATTTTGGAATTGCAATGACATGACAAAATAATTCACACAGATCTCTTTTGTATGGTTCGAAATCAAAAACAAACAAAAGAATTATTTGTATCGGTATATATCGAAGTTAATAAATAGTTCCAGTATACGTATAGAATTGGATCACTCGTAAATTCAAACTTAAAAGGATGAGAAAAGATCAAAGACTAAGAATGAGACTTATAAAGCTAAACATTCTGGAATGAAAATCAATAGAAGGGTATACAACATGGCTGTTGTCAAAATCATTTTTTTCTGGTTTCTGATATGCTGCAATTATATACATAACTAAAAATTTCTTTTGTGACAAGTCAATCTGGTGAAACTGAATTGAATGACTAAATAAAAGAGCTACTTACATAGATTTTTCTAATACAGGTACTTCTTATGGCTGGTCTTAAGTTCGAAAAAAATCGTACCTCCTAAAGTCTTTTTTTTTTGGGTTTTCGATTGTAAAAACCGTTCATCAGTGGCACTGCATTCGTTTCATTTCATATCATTTTCATACCAAAGGATCTAATAATTAAAAATAATTTACTCTACCAACATTTTCAAAATTAAATATTTTTGAATAACCGAAAAACCGAACTAAAATCTAGAAGATAGGTAATAATTTTTAATTAAATTTTTCCATACAAGAATTATTATCCACAAAGAGTTATTAGAAAATTGTCCTGTTTATGGTACCTACTTTCTAAAATGTTATAACACACACTTCTGCCAATAATTAAACAAGTATAATGAAATATGTAGACTTAAATGACCTTAATTTCATCACCTCTGTGGTCACACGGACTCACAAAATTGACCTTGGCGCCTTTAGGTTAAAGCGAAACATAATAATACTCTCCTCGTTTTGCAATCAACTTAAGATACTATTTTTAAAATTAAATTGATAAACCTACACATTTTTTTAATGAAAATTTACACTTCATAATTTTTGGAAGAAACATGAAAAAATTATCTACCTACTTTATTTGTTCAACACTTCATAATACAATTCGATATCATGCGATTAGGAAATCGTATTACGCCAAGAAGAATAGAACATTTACCAGATGTAAACACAAGCTAAGCAAAAAATTGCCTTTGATTTCTGATTTTTCAGATTCCGATATGCCAATTGAAGAAGAATATAAAAATGAATAGGCAAAATATATATGTATGTATTCTAGTTCCAACTTGAACGTGTTCATTGTTCAATGACGTCTAAGAGATAAATATTTTTGTTGATTGAACCCAAACTGTATGGGCATAGGAAATACTAAAAGTACCTCCTCAAAGAAATAGGTTTTCCAATATACTCGTATATATAATATATATATAGGAAAACAGTTAACACTTATATTGTTGGCCAGGAATCCTTTCTCGAAAAACACACTTGATATTTATTTTTGGGTAAATTGGTTTAACTCTATCTATAAGGAGAGCTCTTTTATAGATACTTTGACAATCGAACTATGTGTATGTAAGTTGCCTTCTCAATGAACTTGAACTGTGCCAATAATATAGCTCCCCTTATCCCCCCCCCCCCACTGAGATCAATTGAAAAGGACACCATCAGAATGAATGAAATTTAATATCTGTCCTTTGTGAAAGCAAATCAAGCCAGAAACACATCTTTTCCCCTCCATCCCCTTTCTGGCTTCCATCTCCTTCCAATAATAATAGTGCTCAACTCACATGGAACATAACTTTATCTTCAACCCATTACACCGAACATTGTTGTGAAGGGTACTCTGGTTGGCTTTATTCAATTGTTCGGTGCTTGCAATTGGTTTTCAAAAACAATCTAACTTTGGTGTTCTGAGAAATATACGCCATGGTGAATGGAATCCATTATTGGATCTGTGCTCAATGGAGCGATCAAAATAAGATGTCAGCCCCCACATACAACCATAAACATCCGACATCCTCTACAAGCAGTGGCAGCGGCGGCGGCAGCAGCGGTAGAGCTTAAGATAAGAAAATGGATAAGAAGTAAAATTAAGTCCAACAGACAATGTGACATTTATTGCTGCGTTCGACCAAATTTTAAACTTGCATTTTTATTGCCACCATCATAGATACCTACACTACATATGTATAAGGCGAGGCGAAGAAAAAAAAATCATGAAAATATGTAGGGCAATAGCTTCGAAACTGGCGACGGACTGGTGAAGTTTATTGGCCAATTGCCAACGAAAAATTCACAAAACTTACTTTGTATGGTTTTGTTGCAGATTTTTCTGCCTGCATTTTGGATTTGTTTTTTTTTTTTTTTTTTTGGAATTACGTGATATTCTCGTTCGACAATTTACAAAAAGGCTATCTCCATCAAGGGAATATACTATGAAGAACTGCAGGATGCACATTACTTAACTTATTTTTTTTTTGTCATTTCACAATGGCTAACTAGTTTCGCGTGAATCCCTAAAACAATTGTACTTCATTTTCGAACTAAATTAAAAGTGTATACGCTTGTATATCCTTTTTCCGTTTGAGTTTTGTGGCGACACAATGTTGTATTGTTTTAGAAAATAATATCCGCTATAAAATCAACTCACATGGTTTATTGCTCACTCCTTTTTTTTTAATAAATGGCAAATGTGGGTGTTTAAAATGCATTAGTCCAGTTATTTTCGGGCACTGTTGTTTATTTTCTGCTTTTAAAGATGTTTGTTTTTATTTTTTTAGAATAGGATATGTGTCAGGGATGTTCTGATTTTAAAATAATTATTATTAAACTACAAAACTCTGTTCAATTTATGTATACCAAAAAGTTACTTGTAACAGCATAAAACAATTGTGTGAAATACACTTTTAAGTCTATGTTTCGGTGGCGTATACGTACTATTTTAAATTTCTGTCAACTAAAAGGCATGGTATTTGTGTATTTATTTCTCAATTTTTTACATTATGAATGTTAAGGTAATACAAAAAAGGACATACATATACTTTGCTCAAACTTTGTAATGTAAAATTATAAAAAGTAGTAAAACAAAGAAAAAAAAATATATTTGAAATTTTTTTTTCTAAGAACGTTGAGTTTTATTATTTTTAAACCATTAAACTACCTTTTTTGATAACTCTACCATTAACTTGTTTCGACCACCCACAGTTTTGAAAAAAAATCAACTTTAAAAAATTGTCAGCTCAAAGAAAAAAAATGTGGAAGCTCATTATATGGCTGACGTCTCGTTGGCTTATCACATAAGCTTCCTTCTACGTCTGTCTTTTTAAATCTCCACCTGTAGGTGCATAATGTTGATTGAAGAAAACTAAAAACAATACACAGATTTTGGAAGCTGTTTTTCGTAAATAGCATATTTCAAGAAATGAATACCAATAACAAAATTGTCGGAGCAATGATTTTTGCTTCAATCGAGTGAGAGAAATATTAAAGCTGTCTCAAAATATTTGAGGTTAGAAATCCAACTGTAGGTACTGCAAATAAAACGAGATAAATATTTTACTAATCTAAATATTTAATATCGAAGAAATGTACATAAATGTAAGATTATACTTTAATTCCGAGCATCAAATCAAACCATTATTTCTTGACTTTTTGAAATTATTAATACATTTCAATGTTTGAAATAATAAGATTTTATTAGAGTGTTCCAAAAGTTTTGTTTGGATGTAAGGACACCTGACCACAGACTGTAATTTTCGTAGTCAAAGTTTAAAATTAACTTATTTCATTATTATATATTTTTTTTTTTAACAAAACTTACAGGACATAACAAGGTTGGACAAGACAAAATCGTTAAACTCTGCGAACACAAAATACCAATATCTTTTTTCGAATTCTATTTTGTAGTTACGTACATAAAATGAAATGCCAAACAAAATGATAATAATAGAAATTGAACATGACTTTTACTTTAACTTTGACATTGCACAAGGTAAAAAACAGGTAAACTGTACAACAGTACAAATCCGCAAGCTCATACAGTTGTTTTTACATTTAGATATACGGTGAAGTAAATCTATAAACATCCTCTGGCAAAAACCTTCGGTGGATATTGGGGAGGATTAGACCGAAAGTTTTTGGGTGGATCCTTTGATTTATTTCTGGAAAATTGTGAAACTTTCACAAGAACAAATTTTTGCTGGGTCAAATGCTTGTTTTTTTTTTTTTGTCGAAAACATGAAAACGTTGCTATGACACTATGGCACCGCGAGCTTAGAACTCCATATCCACCAACAACACCACCACCACACCCGCCAAATACTAACTATAACAATAAGATGGTAAAACTTTTCGAAAATTTCTGAACACTTTGGATAAGTTTCAAGTTTCCTTGGCACAATAAAACTATTAATGTTATTGAAGTTTTTAAGTGTTTTGACATATGCCGTGGTCGTCTTTTATACCTACCTATATACTAGTAGCCCCTCTGCAACACAAGATGATGATGATTCGTTGAAAGTATCTTTTAGTGCAAACTATTCCCATTAACCTCGTCCAAAATAAAACTACATATCTATATCTAAGAAATCCATTAATTTTGCACCAATTCCACTTGGAAGAAAAGTCATCGAACTTTCGCATAGAAACAAAACACTCGCTGCCGCCGGGAACAAAGTGATTTGATGTGATGCTCTTTTCTCATACAACATCATTGCCCATTCTTGTATTGAAATTCGAGATACGGAAAATTTTCACAGCTGATAGAAAGCACACAAAACTAAGTTTAACATTATTTCGTTGAAACACTAAAAAGGAGGGTGACACTGGTGATGCTCTTAAAGAAAGGCAATGTCAAATATGTACGTTTCTGTACTACGTCTAGACAGGATGTTCCGCAATGTCTGCGTACACTTCCAATCGGTCGTAGCAGAGTATGGCACTTGCAAAATTTCATAGAAGACGTGAAAATGCAGCTATTTTTAGACAAAATTCTATAGAGGCGAGAAAGTCTCTGTCTGATGTCTTATATACATATATATGCACGTTAACTAAAAGTTTGCTCCAGACTTAATGATGTTTTTGATATTTCCAGAGTTTCGTCATTTAATGTTTTTTTTTTTTTTTTGAAAAATTATACAAAAATAACTTGACTTGGAAAAAGGGGTGGAATAGTCGTATAGTGAATGTGCCGACACCGAAATGATTTATTAGCAGCGAAAATAGCAACTTGTTGCATCAAGTTATTAATGTGTCAACTTTGAATGTTGTTCGCCTTGTGATTCCGCCGAGCGAACACTAAAATTAGTCTGATCTATGTAGATGATGCTGGTTTCCGGCAGATAGCACAGTGAAGAATTATGATTAAAATTACCTAAGAAACAACAATGAGCTGTCGTGTTAAACTCAATCAAAAGTTTTTTGATTTATTAGCACCTACATAAGTATATTGTTTATGTTTGTGTGGCAAAGTTTTGCGAATTTTGAAATGTAAGAGTTAAAAAATATGTGGGAAAAATTGAAAAAGTAAAATCTTTAAAATTGGTACTTCACTTTGTTTTAGTTTGATTTGGTAAAATAACAAATTTTATTTGAATTTAATGTTAAATTCACATTTTGAGCTATTTTACTATAAAATCTTTCTAAAAGCAATAAAACTATAATAGTTTTTCTAAATATTTCTTAAGAGAAATCGGATTAATTTAAGGAGAAAAGTCTTATTGATTTTTAGTAAGATTTTGAATTGCCTAAAGAAGAATACCACTTTAAATATACACCGATGAATTGAAAAACGTATTGTTTTAACAGTTTACCTATTAAACTTCAATCCTTACAAATTCAAATGAAAAGTTCAGGATAAGACAGAGAAATGTTTCTTTTGACAGATCTTTAATGTAATGAATTTTAAATATCCAAATTTTCTATTGCGAATTAGCACTAAGGGACAGTGGGTAATCGGTGAGATCAATGGTCACAAGAAAAAAAAAGAAAGAACTGACACTTGGAAAAAATAATTAAACTGAATGACAAACTTTTCTTTCATATTTTTTTTTCTTTTTCTAAATTTGTTTTTGAAAAATCTTATTGAAATTCGGTCTTTTTCCCTTTAATTTTGCACGGCCGAAAATGTTCTAAAAAAATACCTTAAACATAAAAAATGTTAGAAAACAAATTTTTTTTTGTACTAAAACCCATTCGCTTTTCGAATTCGAATTTTTTTTTTTCTGAAAGAAAATTTCAAATTTTGAAAATTATTTAATCTTTTAATTCCTTCAAATTCATTTAAATACCCAAGATGCTTTTACCTTACAACACAAACTATAAATCCTGCGCTCCTTCTTCTTTCTTTCTATTCAGCAATTCAAATTGCTATAGTCATGCTTAAATAGGCAGCTACCTATGTTCATACTTAACATATATCTATCTTATTATGTTTCGCTTCTAAAACACTTTCAAATTCATAAAAATAAAAATAAATAAAAAAAAAATTAAAAAACTCATTCATAATACAAAATACAACCTATCCTATATTATATAAAGAAGAAAGAGAAGGCGCTGTTAAACAAATTTAAATTACACTCGTTCAACCTTTGTCACCTAACCTCTGAACGAATTCACTCTTAAGAAAATGCCATATACACTTAAGTGCCCTATTTATGTCAACGGTGAAAAGATATGTTTGAAAATATGTGATAATTGGTAGCAAGGAATAAAATTAAGTGTTTCGTTTCTTCGTTCTTTACAAGAATATAACATACACCCTTCAAAAAACGATGCTCTCATAACCATATTGTTTCTTTTCTATAAGCACAAACAGCACGGGGGTATTTTTTAGGGTCCTCGCCTGTATATGGTGGAGGGAATTTCTTAATGTTTCTTAAAAGCCATTAACGTGACGCCCCTTTCTGTGTAGCCTTACTTCCTATTAATATTCATATTTCATTTCTATGGATGAATAAATGAGGCGCATGCCAGAAATCATTAGATTCCAGGAATAGCTACAACAAAATATGAACAAACAAATAAAAAATGCGGGTCTCAAACTCAAATCAAAATATCTGAATCCGAACTGACAGGCTGGATTAATGATCCCGAGGTGATCTCAATTAAGATGTGTAGTCCCAAGCCATCAAACTAAACTGAAATAAATGGAATTTAAATTTTTGCAATTGCACTTGAGTGCACTTGAAATGAAGAAAAAAGGTTGCAGTGACCAAAAGTTGAGGGTGGTCTAATGGATCTTAAACTCGATGGACCCTTAGTGTATGGATGTGATGGGAAAAATCACATCAGAAACTTGATTGACGTTGAAAAATCTCCCAATGAACTTCTAAATTATGTGGAAAGTGATAACGTCATGATTTTATGATTTTTAAAAAATATCTTCGAAATCGTTTGCATGGGAAAATATATCTCATAGAATAAGATGGAATGGATTGGATACAGAAGCTATCCAAAGGGAATGTTTTTTTTTTTTTTCTTTTTTTGTTGAAAACTGGGCTAAATAAACACCCGAATTGGAAGACTTCTTGCTCAACTTTTCCATTCTAAACATAGTTTTGATGTGAGCTATAATTAACTTTTGGATACAATTTTACCATCAACATTTAAAGTGTTTATGGATCGAGGTTCATTTCGATATATGAACTATAAGAGGATTGATTATTTGTGTTTGTAGACTAAACATAAACAAGAGTGAAAAAATTGATTTGAACTGTTTTGGTTTTATCTTAAATGCAATTGGGGTGGATTTATTAATTGTGTCGATTTATCAATGTATGTTTTTGAACTTTGGCATCACATGAGTAGTTTCAAATACAAGTATAAGAAATTGTGTAATTTGACGTCGGTCGGGTTTAATCTATTTTTCAAAGGTACATTTTAAAAAGATGCAAATAGCTGCTTACGTCTGTTTAGTCCACCGAAAAAAGATATATTTTATTAGTTTTAGTTTTAATAAAATATAAAATACCTAAATAAACTTACTTCATAAAATAATATAATGTTGCTCATTTCAAAGAATAGACTTCTTAAAATAATAAGAATATCTCAATTTTTTGTATTTCTGTAAAAATTAATTCGATGTAAGATTCTCCCAAACAGGGAGTTTCGAAGGATTTCATCTTGCACCACCTTCATGACCAGTTCAATATCAAGAAATCTACCTGCCATGGTTAAAGGATTTTATAAATATCATTTTATAAATATCATTGGAATATTAAATTTAAATTCGAATTGCGTCATAAAATTAAACTCACTATTACCATAATATCAGTTTACAATTAGTTAAAACATTTTTAGAATTAAATATATAAAGATTACCTCCAAAAATTTGGGTGCCGCAAATAACTATAATAATTTTAGCATTCAGGCACGCCTCATCATATCATTCCCTGTTTCTGACTCACTGATGTGAATAATTGCAAAAAAAAAAGAGTATTTATCACTTAATTAGCATTTAAATGTGTTTAAGATAAGTTTTCAACGGGTTCATCTAATTTACATAAAATAGATTCCACCGCCACTTATTTATATAGATAATAATAAACTTGTTGGCTATTAAAGTATTTCTAATGTTAAATAAATTGACGTAGCAGCATGTTTGAGTGGGTGAAGAACGAACTGGATTTTCAAAATCATCATAGTTTTTTTTTTCTAGTAAAAACAAATTCATTTAAACATTTAAAAATTGAGTTTGGTTTAGTTTTTGGTAAATGAAAATATATTTAATTAAAAAAAACAAATAATAAACTCATCAACACAACGGTCGATATAATTTTTAATTATTGCGTTATTTAAAGTTTGAGGGCAAGTAATTCGTTGTTTGAAATATAAAATACACGACTGGAACCCACGTACTAGTTGATTTTATTAAAAAAAATTATAAAACAGGAAATTAAGAAAACATTTTTAAACGCTTAAATTCATTGATGGAGATGCTTAAACGAATATGTCAGCTGATGCATTGCAAAAATGTAATTTTATGAAATTTTTTTAAAGCTGTGGAGCTGCTTTTGAGAAAATTCAGATATTTACAAAACACCTAATTAATTTGTACAGCCAGGTACCGTCGTTATTTTTGGTCTTAAAAAATTAAAAATACCAACCTGCGTGCAGCCAGAAGAACCATCTATACCAAGTTTGAAGAAAATCCAGCCATTCGATTAAGCTGTAGGAACCTGGTTTTCCAGATTTTAGCTATTATTTTGATTTCAAATGGCAGCCTTTTCATTTTTTTCCATTAGGTATAGTTATGAACCCAAGCAGCATCCTTCAAAATAGTTTTTACTTACACAAAACTATACGAACTTGCGTCATTCAATTCATTCCCAAAAATCTGCTAGTATTATTTCCCAGAAACTTTTTTCAACACATTTGAATTTAATAATTGTTCATACATCACCCATAAGAGCACGTAAGTGGACCCAATTGAGCAATAAGTAGTAGTAGGTATGTATTTTTAAACAAACTAATGAATTTAACTCAATAAACTGAAACAAAACAGAAACATACAGGAAAAATAATAAATAACAGGTAATATTTCATAGAATCATTTTGTGTTGATTTCATCAATCACAACAATTTCAATGATTCAATAAATAATAAAAAAAAAAACTAACTTACCTCACATTCTGATATTATGAAAGAAAAACAAGAATTTTCTATTGCCGGAACAATACCGTTAGATCTTTTTTCAAAGATAAACAATTCTAACTTCCTAGGAAAATAAACATTTTAATCTGCAGCAACTGGAATTGTATAGTTATACGTTATAGTATACGTTTTTTTATTTCGGGAGCACTGATTTTATATCATTTGATGTTTTAAAATGTATTCGCTAGTACTTTAGGTATTCGAAAATTGCTTCATCGTTTTATATTTGAAATTGAATTAGGTACATAATGTAACTGTCAAAATAATTCAAATATAATTTTAACGAAAGATTTTCTTTTACTTTATTGGTTCTTGTACTCGCTAAGTAAAGACAACAAAAATTATTGGTGATTTTATAGACTGCAATAAAATTGGTTATTTATTTTGAATTTCAACGATATGGTAAGGTGTTTTCTTTGTACATATATTTATGAAAAACATATACAATTTTCATATACAAAGGTGTTTTCAACTATGTATAGCGAAGCGAATTTCGTGTTTTGCACTATTAGTACAATCGCAATTCCAGGCTTTGGTTGTTTGCCAAATTTACCTCTTTTTTTGCTAAATAGCCTAGTTTTCAAGGCTGTACTTTATTAATGGCCAAGTCATAATCTCTCAGAATTCAGCAGCTATACCGAATCATAATAGCATTTCACTAAGGGCTGTTCCAGATGGTGCTTTAGTGAATTCGAATAAATTAGTACACAAAGAAAACAAATATGTATTAAAAAAAAACAATGGGATTTAAATATTTAGCAACTTTACTATAAAATTTTATTAAAAACAAAACAAATGATTTTTTCCAAATCTGTACCTATTTCTTTAGAGAAATTCAATAAGATTTTCGTAGTCCTTTGAGACGAATATCACTTAAAATATTGCAGACAGAGAAACCTTTCTTTTGTCTATGGTGCAACGTGATTAACTTTAGACAGTGGAATTTTTTATTCCAAATTGGCGGTAGGGCGTTCGGCTGAGAATCGGAAGCCCCAAGTTCAATATACCTTTCTACATATTTTCATATACAAAGAATATACATACATACATATGTACTAAGAAAAAAATAAAGAAACATTTTCCATGGGTTACTTTTTGAAATTTAATTACGTTATATTTTTTTTGGTGAGTTCTTATTATTAGTTATAAATCAATTATTTTTAGACATGCAGCTAGACAAACTAACTGTTTTCAAACAAAATAAAAATTTTAATTTATTATTATTATTAAAATTTTATATTGTTTACAAAAATGGTTGCTCTTTTCAGATACCTACAATTAAATTTAAAGATTAAATGTAAGTTTACAAATTCCCAGATAATGCTTTTGTTTCCACATAATGCCTTTTTCTTTTAGCAGACACAAAAAAATGATTTTACCTACTTACAAGTGCAATAATTCTCTGAGTTAAAAAAAACTTGTTTCGGTAAGCTTCTTTTTTGTTGCTTGATTTAATTTTAATTTTCATACATACATTACCTGGCCACTTTCAATGGCAATGAACTTTCCAAGGTCAAAATATTACATTAACAAAATTTATTTATTTTAAATAAGTTTTGTATTAAAGCCCTAAAAAATGAAAATACTTTGCTTTATTGCTGATTAAATGTCGACAACCGTTTGAAAGCCTATTAAACTAAACAAAACAAAATAAGCTTTGTTGCAGTCCAGTTTCAAATTGCAAACAATGCAAAATTAATGGCTGTCACTGCCAGCGCAGCGTATCGGTCATTCGGTCACCACTCACAAATCACAATCATTCATTTGCCTGGGAATTCACCAACAGTGAGCTTTTTTTCATTAACAAGAACAGTGTTACCGTTTCCAGATTAGAATACTACTAATTTTTTATCACCTCCACTAGCAATATTCAAGTTGAGAAATAAAACAAAAAACTTTCAGTGATTTCATTATTTATTATTCCAACTTTCAGAAATCTTAAGCATTTTTCAAAGGTTAAGTTTAAAAGAGAAGGTACCCTTATCTAAAATTACTTCAGAGAATGTTTTATGATCAAGTCAACATGAGAGACGATAAAAATTTTTATAATGATTTCTAACAAGTTTCATAAATTTATCTATTATCTTCTTATCTGTACATCCGTTAACACTGTTCTGCAGCTGAGACTGAGAACTCTGTTCAAAAGACAATAGCACATAACAATACTATCATGGAAGAATGTAACTTACTTTAGATGAAGCTTACAGCTCAGGATGGGCTACGGCCTCAACCAACAAGCGATTCCCGTCAGTTCTGTCTCTGACTAGCTGTATTATTGTATTGTTCGCCTTATAAAATTGTTATATTAAAAAGGCTTTAGTTGGCAAATATGTATACTTAATGATTTTACTGAACGAGTACAGGTACTGTAAGTGAGCTTTGCATTGCATGCTAACTATTTTTTTCGAATTTACTCCAGTATACAAAAAGTATAAAAATATTATTTTTTACAAAAACTTCATATTTTCCATACATCAGATTTTTTCTTTCTTAATGAATTTCATTTTCAGATTGTAATGTAAAGGTACACAATATTAAACAGTGTAATGCAAAGGTATTAGCATGACATAACTTATCATTTATCAACCACTCAAACCACTGATGGCTGACTGGGGAACGGACCTCTTGACTTTTAAAAATGTCAAAGTGACATTGGATTTAGAATAATGCTAAAAAGATAAAATCGACCTTTGGCGATTGTAGATTAAGTAAAATGCTCAAAGATAGTACGATGCTTTATTCGTTGAAAATTAGCAAAGTAAATTTTTTTACCTTCAGAGAAAATGTCTAGTAAAACATTAGAGTTCTTGTCAGATACTTTTAAAATATAACTATTACATAAGTTCAGCCATACAAAAATCATAAAATATAAGTTCTTACTTACAAAAGCACACTCTTTTTAAATAATATTGTTATTCAACAGCTTTTCCTTCAAAAGCTCTTTCTAAAGTTATCTTACAAATCGGACAACGACAACGCTGCTCCAAAATAAGCAAAGTTTCTTTATACATAAATTTAATACAATATTGTTAACCCATTGGAGATTGGAGTCTTTTTTAGTGCTGCTCAAGAGGAGTTTCATTATTCGTTTTCAGTCAGAGAACTTCTGTGTTTGGTTAAGGTTTATTTACGAAACTTATCTGTATCAGTTGTTGTCGTTTATATTTTGATAGCTCTAAAGAGTTTTAATAAATGACGGACCTTATCAAACAAATTTAATAATTTTATCCAGCTGTTAATTTTAAATCTCGAATTCATTGTTTACGTCTATGTTTTTTCCCCGGTAAATAAATAATAATAAAGCATAAGTGTGTTTCCTTTTATATAAAAGAAAGTCCAAATTAAGAAAAAACAGAAGCGAGAGTGCGTGTCACATCGCCTCATTTCAATTGAAAAGTGATTTTAAAGTAGTTGCGTCTAAAAAAAAAATACATCCATTGTTTACCGACAATTGTTCAACTCTAGAAGAAATCTACTTCAGAAAAAAAGAGACACAAGGCGGAAAGTGTAATTGTTGACATGTCTCAACACAAAAAGACACCTGATCTACAAGATGATCAAAGATTTGCTTTGATGAAGGTAAGTAAGCCATGATCATGATGATGGTTATTTATTTTTTTTTTAATCTATTTATAATATTAATTAACAACAATAATTACTATTGACTTACACCAAGTACATAAATTGTGGTGACTAATCGATATTTCAGCATTCATGTGTCGCTGTGATAAATCAACAATGCACTTGCGTGAGAAGTATTTTGATATTAAAATGGAACCAGATTGTTTGGGGATTTTATCTAAATTGTTTTAAATGTTTTTTGTTTACTAATTAAAGCTGTTGTATGGCGTATTGTATACCACCAATTTGAGGCAATATTTTATTATCAGAGTATTTAAGCTTACAATGGAAAAATTGTTGATTTAGATTGTCTTTACAATCTTGTGTAAGCATTTAAATCTTGGTTTGCAACTAATTTTGTAGGTCAATCATGCAAAAAGGAAAAAAAAAAAAACTTTGCTGATTTATTTTGCAACGTGACACTAATGAAAAGTATAAACTACTAACCAAAGGCTATTTAGTTTCTTGAATGACTAGATTCTGAAAAACTTGTTTGGATTGTTATTTCCATACATGTACATATATATGTACATTCATAGAGATAGGTACCTTTAAAAAAAAATCAGTAACGTCTAAAGTTTGTTACTTCATAAAAATACAAAAAACCAATAATTAATATAGAACGAGTTCTGTTCGGGGTTATTTTTGTCGTTTTTATAATTTTGTTTTGTTTTAACTTAATTTATACGAAGCTTCATAGGTAGAATTTAATTTTACCTATAATTATATACGAAATTAAATATTTTAATGCATGACTGTTTTCAATATAAATATTTATACTAATATGCTGAAATTTACCATTCTCATTACCGTACATGTACATGTTTTGTTTAGTGAAAACAAAAATTTGTTATTAGGAGTTGTACCTATTAAAAATTCATCATTCCATTTATTGTTGTAATTAAAGTAATTATTTGTACAGATGCGTAAAAGGGCTCTAATGTATTTTTTTTTTTAAGTTACATCAAACTCAAATTATGCTGTCAGTGGAATACGTATATTTATATAGGTTGGTAATGAATTGTTGGAGAGCACATGTTGAAACAAATAATTTTTTTTTTTTAATTTCTGGTTTATTATTTTCAAGTCTGTGCTCATACTTCATTATTTGGCAAGCGAACTAGAACTTTCAGAAGATTTATTTTTTATTAAAAATTATAAATAACTTTCGTTTTCATTAAACATTTATTACAACCTGGCTTTTTCCTTCTTAGTCCAGTAAAATATTCAAAAAAGGCTTAAGTTTGCGTAAAAATTTTGATCAAAGAATAAATAAGGAGCCCGATTGAAAAATTAAATTAGGCTGCGGTCCAAGCAAACGGTCTTGTCCCATCGAAAATGAATTGATAGGTACTTAATTCAATTATTGTGGTTACAATGCTATGCATCTGCGCGCTCTGTAGAGTGGAGGACCATTAACAAGGCCATCAATAAGGCCATTTTTTTTGGGGGGGGTTATAGAAAAAAAAAGTATAAAAACGAATTCCACCGCATTTTGCTTATTTTGAATGTAGGTATCAAAAGCTATAAAATTTAAAGATTACAATTTTAAAACTTGAAACGACTTTTTTTATTTCGTGACTAAATAAGAAATCAGGGGTTAAATATAGAGTTTTTTTTAATTCTTAGAAATGTATGCACTGATTCCTTTCGTAGCTTTTTAAGAAGGTGGACAAAAACTCCCAAAATCTAAGAGTGCTGGTATGTGATGTCCTTCATTCTCTCTTTATTATTTATTCTAGAATATACATTTCTATGTAGTGTAGGTATAATAAATATCCAATTATTTTTTTTTTTTCATTTCGTCAAATACTTTTTTAGGCTCTGTTTTGAATAATAAACAATAAGTAACAACAACAAGTAATATTTTTCATGCCTACATTATATCGAATATTAAAAATAAATCGCTAACAAATTGTAGAATGATTAATTTTTCGTTTAAAAGTTAACACGACACTGTGTAAAAATTTTGTTGTCAACACTCATGAATCACATTCCATATGAAAGAACATTTTTGATTTTTTGCAAACTTTGTAAGAATCATCTTTATGGTCTCAAAAAAGCAAGCAGGATAATTTCTCCCCCACACAAAATTGTAATTTCAATGGTTTCCGAATTTATTACTTAAAATTTTGAAATTTCCAAGGGTCATTGTTTTCTGTAGTTAACGTGAAATAAGGTTTGAGATTTTAGATTTTATTACAAATGGAAAAAGTACTATAATGATTTTTCAACATTACAAATTAATCTTAAAATATTTTCTACTGAATTTATAATAATACATACGAGTATTGTGGCTAATTTTAATCTTTTAATAATATTGACTGTTCCTCCATATTATAATTATTTGAACTAGCCAAACGTGTTTTGTCCATATTTAATAGATATACAAAACACCTTCCAAAACAACCAGAAAATGTGTATTCCCGTTGCTTTCCTATAAAATTCTTAATGTTTGTTTTGTTCTATTTTACATATACCAAATTTATACAAATATTTGCAGAACTTGTTTTTTTTCTGTTTGGCTAAATCTTCGGTCTAGAATTGTTATCATCCGTTATATTATGTACATAAATAAGTTTCCAAAAGACACTGACGCGAAATTTTACTCGATTAATAGGTAGATGTTGGCGCTCATATACGAAAAAATGTATTTATGTTTAACCTAAGCGCTGACTTTCTTTTTGACATTTTTACAATTTTTTTAGTGTCATGTTAACAACGTCAATTTGACAATTTATAAATATCAAAAAAGATATGACTGCTCATGAACTGTGCGCTCGCGGTTCGATTTTTATAAGAAAATTATTTTAATTTGATACCAGCTGTACTAAATGTACTTAAAACTAAGATCGTTAGTACTGAGTTCTCATTAGACCCGAAACGCGGTAATTTTGTTTGACAGTTCAAGCAGACAGAGAGAGAAAACAAAAATTCTCTCTCTCTGTCTGCTTGAGAAATTTCAAATTTATGAGGCTCGTTCAAAATGGAATCCTAATTTTTGTTAGGCTGAATGCGTTCACTTAATTTCGTGCAAATTTGGTTGAAATTGCTTCATTTGGAAATTTGAATTCGTATGAGAAATGAGGTAATTTGGGAGCTAACGGTTTTTTATTCTCTGTTTTTTAAATATAAAAACATTTGCATATTTCTGTCAAGTCTAACATAAATAATAAATATTAAGGTACATACAAACTTTTTTTTTAATTTATTAAAATTTTTTGTCATCAATATAATCTTGCAAGACTGGTCACACTACTCGAACTACATTGTCAGTAAAGCCAAAGTCAAAACCAAACAAAAATCTATGCAAAATTTATAAATTAAGTCGAACTTCAATGACCAACTTGACGTTTAAAATACTGGAGGACAAATAATAATGTATTCATTAACATATCGTGCAGATTTTATTAAAAGGCACAATTTATATGGCACAGTCACAGTAGCTTTTGAGGTTCAGATAATAAAAAAAAAGCAATTGCGTCTTAACAATCTCTAATTAAAAAAATTAGATTTGAAAGGTTTAAAGTGAGGTTTAATGAGAATTCAAAATATTCACATTATCATTAAATCAAATTTATTTTAATTTCCATGAATTAAACAGAAAAAAAAATCACTGGCCATTAATCTAAATCAACCTCGAAATTTCCTTTTCTATAAGGTTTAGATCAGGCAAGAACATTTCACCAGTAGGTACAATAAAATATTTATATTTGAGTCAAACTGTTAAAGTTATTAAAAAAAAAAAAACAATTTAAATAGTTATTATGAGGTAAAGCTGGTTTTATTTGCAAGGTTAGAGTATTATATTTTATGATTACTCATTTGTGAAAAAAAATTAAAGTCTGAGGAAATGAATACATACGATTGGTATTTTAAAATACATTACGTATGTACGAAAGTAAATATTTATATGGCATTTTATTCTTACTTCTATAAGGCCCTATTAGACATAGCACAAGGTTCTTTAATCGAACTTGATACTAATAACATATAATAAAATGCTTTGTTGCAAAGTACCTACTGAGATAGATTATGATAATTTTTTATTATACTACATGCTTGCCATTTGATAAGGCAAATCAATATCCACACTATACAGGTTGTATATAGTCTTACTTTGAATTGATCAATGCATAATAAAACCCCACTAAACAGGCGTACCTAAAGTGCATCGAAAGACTACCCACTTGTTTTAAATAAAAATTATTTATTTAATAAGCATCACTATAAAATTGTGCGATAACCATTAATACATGATATGTAATTTTTAGAATAAGTTTTGGATTCGTAAAAAAAATATGAGAGAAAACAACTGTTTCTGGCGCAGTTTAAACTTAACGATTTTACTACATAAGATTCTAACGCGATTCCCTTAAAGAAAAATTGGATTTTTAGCTCGGAAAATAGCATAGCATAAAGTCCTCGAAAACATCTTTAATAACTTTTTAACAATATTGTTTAAAAAACTACAATGCTTTTTTTTTGTATAACTTTTACTATTTTTTGAGTTTTTTTTTTTTAATTTAATAAACGCAAAATTTTTAAGCCACTCAAACATTAGATCAAGTACGTGTGACCTAATCGTACCATTTTTGTAATGTGATCGATAATAATTGCCTCTGCCATAGGTCACGATTGTTGAAGCTTATGCAAACCTTATAAATTTTCATTTTTATTTTGTGAGGTTGTCAAAAGGTAATTCATGAAGATAATTACATTCCAGCAAAACGAAACAATATTTGATCAGATCACGTTTTTATAAATACAGTTAGGTTTTTTTACATTAAATGCATTCAATTGAACACACTGATCTGCAAATATTATTTATGCATTGCAAATCATTAGGTACTTATAAGTGGGAATCGAAGTTGAATATTTGAGACTGTGACGAAAATGGAAGTCAATTGCAATAACTGTTAAATATGAAATTGTGGCATTCAAAAGTGGGTGTGTTTTTGTTAAACTTTTTTGAAATCTTGTGGAATCAGCAAAGACTTAAACTTAAACTATTTTTAATATAATTTATTTAATGCTTAGTACAAAGAAAGCTTAAAAACAAGATTATAATCAATACAATAAACTTAAAGATTTGATAAGTTTGATTGATTAACACCTAAAATTCTTATCAGAAAATTTATTATTACCTTATATTCGCCGATTAAAAATCAATAAAATAAATGTATTAAATTAAAAAACAAAGAAAATATGCATAGGGCATTGTGCTTAAAAATTCAGATTAGATTAATCAGTTTTAGGTGCATTTTGTTTTTGATAGCGTAATCATTTATCGAAATATCGCAAATGTTTATAAAATGTCATTAAAATAATGTTATATTAAAATTTTTGCAAGAAACAATTTCGTATCAATCTTCTCAATTAAAACGTTAAAATAACTCTTTTTTTTAAGGTTGATCTCATGCCAATAAAATATTTTAAAACCTATGAACATAGCTGAAACAATAAAATAAACAATCTTTAAGCATTCAATCAACATTTATTATATAATAATTAAATACTACATTTCTGCTTTGAAATAAAAAAAAAAAAGATTGTTTAAAATAATCCAATATGGCCTCATGCCACATGCAAGAAAAAATTCAATGTACACTTGGAATCCATCACTCTAATGAAGTAACGTTAATTCAATTCAAGCGTGCAGCATTACAACAATGAAAGGAAACCATTGCAGCGTTTAGCTTCCAAACACCAAAGTAATTATTCAAAAACTCTTCAAGAAAAAAAAATTATGTACAAAAAAAAACCTACCTATTTAATTGTTAAGATATAAAAAAAAAACAATAACAACAAAGTCTAACAATTTGCACGCAGCAATATTTATTATTTTACGGATACTTGCACGAATTCAATTATATGTATGTATCTACTCATTTCAAAAACAAATTTATATTTAATTTTCACTTCTCGGTGGAAGACGAAAATGAAATAAGACACCGAACTACTTTTGATGAATTTCAATTGAAATCGAATGCAAATTATACAAATTAGGTATATTCGATTTAATGCAAATGTCATCAAAAAGTATATCGTTATTATTTTTGCATTTTTATAAAAAAAAAAAAAATAAAAAAAACGGAAACATATATTGTCTCATGGAAAATTTGGCAATCGAAAGAGCTCCTATATTGTAAATATTTGTCGCTGAGCTTTCAATGTTTTGCCTGGCAATGGCACGCTTAATCAAATGAAGGTTTTGCTTGGCATGCAAATGAATCCACGCGCAGGCGCATTGTAAATATATATAAACAACAAAATTCTGTGGTCTCAAATTCAAATTAGTTTTAGAAACGAATGGTTATTGTTTTTTTTTTTTATTATTTTGAAGTGAGGGAAAAGTCTTTGACCTTAAACACAAGTAGGTGCCTTTTTCGTATTGTTATTGTTCTGTTTTTTCTTTCGTCATTGAAAGCAAAATTTCAAACAAGAAAAATATGGAAGAATAATAGTTGATAGTAAGCAAACAGGCTTTTATTATCTTTAATTACGTAGGTACTCGTACCGTTGTTTTTTTTTTTAATAAAACGTGTGATGAAAGATACCTGCATAGATAGACACGGAATTTTGACCGATGAAGAAAAATCAGGGTCAGCTTAAATTGTTATGCCTCTTGAATTCGTAATTTTAATTCACTGAGAGTTCTTTTGGGTATATTTATACATATAATTAATAATGCTGACGAATTGATACTTTTGAAAAGAACGAAAACAAAAGTAGCTCTGGGTTTTCGCTTTCATACCGGGATTAGACTTTTAGTTCTACCTTCTCAATCAAAAAAAAAAATCTCCTAATATTCGTTGGTGTTTTTTTCTCACATTCTTTTGGTGACTGTCATTTTTATTGTTATTGATAGTTGAGCAGTTTATTTACTATGTTGAGAATTCTGAGATATCTGCGAATGTTCTTGAGTATTTGACAACAAAAATACGGAAATATTGGAAGTCTATTTTTCTGCAAAATATCATACCAATATTAGAAAATTGAACAATATTTACAAACCAGCCAGTTTTATTCTGTAATTTTTAATTTAAAATAATACTCAAAACCATCAATTTCAAATCAAGTTTTCAAAGATATCTTCTTCAATTTCATGTGGCATCCCAGTATTTACCGACTTTTTTTGTTGAAAGGGAAAATACTGTTTTTTCATTCAAGATTAGTACCTAATAGGTACCTTCTTTATGCTTCATCTAAATACACTTTTTACAAAGTTACAACTCTTCAAAAACACTAACTAAGACTCTATTTTTAACTCGCTCCAAACCAGTCTTACCACAAAACTAGTTCTAAAGGGTTTTCCTGCTTGAAGTTTTTCAAAAATATTTTGATATCTTCAACTTTAAATCTTAATATCGAAAACCCCCTTGAACAAGTTCTATCGTAGAACTAGTTTTGAAGCGAGTCAATAACAGGAGTGTGAGAAAAATTGTAAAAATTATAAATTTTAAATTATTAATTTTAAATACTTGGTTCTCAAAATAATAAAAAATATTAATATTTTTTTTTAGTTTCGCCGAAGTGTTGCTGATATTCTACAGCCTGAGCACGATGACTACTATCTACTACGATGGCTTCGAGGTAAGCATAACATTTGTGCAGAATTTAAATTACGATTTATTTAACACTTAGAAATTTATAATTTCTCATTTTAGCCAGAAAGTGGAATGCAGAAGCAGCAGAAAAAATGCTACGAACTGTTAGTATACACAAATTCCATCAAATCTCCATAAATAAAAGAAACTGCTGTCTTACTTTAACCACTTACTGTGTTTTTTTCATTTTTCAGAGCCTCAAAACCCGTGCTATGTGGAATGTCGATAACATTGAAAAATGGGATTGCCCGAAAGTTCTAATTGAATATACTCCATCAGGTCTTGTTGGATTTGACAAAGAAGGGTCACCAAGTAAATTAAATGTTTGTTTTTTTTTAAAAGATAATGATAGTAACATAAGAACTTTTTCTATAGTTATTGTGTGTTCTTTTGCTGGCATGGATATGTGGGGAATGTTGCATTGTGTGACAAAATTTGAATTCCAAAAATACACAGTTCTCCTATTGGACCGATATATGAGAGCTGGTTATGAAAGTAGCAAAACATTTGGACCTCAAGCTCGACAACTTGTTGTTTTCTTTGATATGTCTAATTTTAATTTGAAACAGTATGCATGGCGACCTGCTGCAGAACTTATAATAACAATGATGAAGCAGTATGAAGCAAATTATCCAGAGCTTTTAAAAATGTGTTACATTGTAAATGGTAAATATTTATAACATTAATCAATTGTTTAGTTCAAGTCTGACGAAATAATTTTTTTAGCTCCAAAGCTATTTTCGGTTGCTTTTAATTTCGTGAAGAAATTTTTAGACGAATATACAATGAG
Organism: Syrphus vitripennis; assembly: GCA_958431115.1. Lineage (NCBI taxonomy): Eukaryota > Metazoa > Arthropoda > Insecta > Diptera > Syrphidae > Syrphus > Syrphus vitripennis. The sequence continues at coordinate 3,160,029 of OY288110.1, read as the reverse complement.
CAAAATTAATATCTATAAAAGTGGATCAGATAAATGGAAGTCACAAATGTTCTCTCATGTCGATCCAGATGTATTTCCAAAGAGGTTTGGTGGTAATTTTGTAGATGAAAATGGTGATCCTGATTGCAAGTCTCTAGTAAGTATCGATTTCTATCAATTTACATAAATATCGGCTACAGATTGTAAATTTTGCCAAAATAAAGGCTTCCCAAACCAACAGTCGTAACAGCGTCGTGTTGTTGTCAATCTTGTCATCTTTTTGAATGGTTTGGGAAAGCCTTCACTCTGAAGATTCTCTTTTATTTCCTGATCTAAACATATACAAATTAGTATTTTTGAAATTAATTGATTTTCATTTACAGATTTGCTATGGTGGCAAAATTCCCAAAGAACTTTACACCCAACAAAGTGATGACAATGACAGTGGCAAGACATTCATTGAAACCACTGTAAACAAAGGCAAAAAATTAAAATTAGAATTTGATGTAGCTGAGGATTCTAGAGACCGCTTGCTCACATGGGAATTCCGTACAACTGATTACGACATAAAATTTGGAATCTACAGCATTGACAATAAGACTGGTGAAAAAACAGATGAAATTTCCTTAGCCACTGTATACTCAAATGAAATGGATGAAATAGGTTTCATCAATTGCCGACCAAATTCCAAATGTTTGTTTAAATTTAAAAAAAAGTATTTAAAGAATATTGAGATATATAGATTTCTAATTCTTTTACAGATGTTGCTGTTTTTGACAACTCACATAGTTATTTGCGAAATAAGAAACTTCGTTATTGTGTTGAGCTAGTGGAAGACATAGATGATGATGTTGAAGAACTAACAGAAGGATTCAAAGGAACAACATTAGTGGAACAAAATTAAACTATTTTGTTTTTATTTTGTCTCTTATTTAAGTCATCTTTTTAAAAACAAGTATTTTTTCTATTTTTTAAATTAAAATCCTAGTTGAATCTTTAAATTTTATTTTTTGTTATATATCTTTATACGTACTCGTTAAAACAGGGTTGTATGTTTGTATAATATATATAATAATGTAAAGAAAGGGATTTTGTATTTTAAGTTATAAGCGGCAATTTTTTGTACATTTTATTTTACCAAAAGCCAAAAATGAAATAATAGTCCTATATCCAACGAATTTGTGATAACTTTGTATAAAACGTTAATGTTTTGTTTGTAAATAAAAAAAATTAAAAAAAAATATGTTAAAGGTGTTTTATTTAAATATTTCAGAACTTTATTTCTATGCATATTGTTTGATTGACTTTAAATTTCAAAACTTACCCCAAAGAGTTTTTCTAAAATACAAAAAAAAATACAATGAATTTGAATTTTTTTATAAAAAAAATAGGTAACGTATCGTAAACGTAAAAACAACCGATTAGCAAATACTCAAACCTTAATAATTCAATAATTCAACCACTTGTATTGACAACAACCTTTTTTAAGTAATAAACGGACGATCTAGTACTTTCGTTGATTGTTTGGCAATCTATTACTAAAACCACAAATATCTATAGCTTTGTTCAGTGAGAAATGAGAACATACACAGGTGTGTATAAAAGGTCGTTATAAGGACTAGTTTCTTTGTACGATCTTAGATGATCTCTTGAAAAAGAGGTGGATGAAAATTAAAATATAGTACTTTCTTCTACTCAGGATATCAAACAACATTATCATTTTTCTTTTTACGATAGTCATACAAAGTTTTTTTTTTATCTAAAGCCTAGTATAAAGTCCCTCAAAGAAAAAAATGACATTTAGTTGTTGTGGCAGTGATTTTTGCTCAAAAAAATGTTTGACGTTAAAATTTTTTTCTTGAACTGTGGACCAACTCGAAGTGAAAAATATTTATTCACCACGACCCCTTCGTGCAAATCAATGTATCTGCCATTGTTTTAGCAAATAAAAATTTGTGCTTGAAATTTTCAAATGTCCTTCCTTCAATTGGTACTAGTCTTCCGTTTCACGAAATAGCTCGTATAGAAATTACACAAGTTATAATGTTTCTCACGATTAATAAGACATTTGAAATATTTATATTAATAAAGCAAACAACATAATCAACATAATTGCTCAGTTGATAGGAGATATATATTATACCATCGGTAATCCAACAAAACACTGTAAAAGAAATATCCAACCAGAACAAGAAATTACGCATACGCCATAGTGTACCTTTGCACAGTAACCTGTATGGATTCTTCTGATCAGGAATATTTAAAAATTCAAACAATCCAAACTTTTTCGTTGTTGGGCTATACTTGCTATATAAAAACAAGCAAACAAAAATACGATCTTTTTGTTCAATTATACATACATATATCAACTCCAAAAACATTTTTCACCCAAAAGTGGCGTTATCTCTGGTTCTTGACTTTAGGTGTTTATTTACTTTTTGCAGAGTGACCTAATGATTTCGATAACCATATTTTCCTGGGCTCCATTTGCAACAACATCAAAGACGAAACATAAATTAAATAATGACTGATTTCATTTGGAATAAAACTAATAACACACAAAAAGGCAATGAGCAAATATTGCACTCCGCTCTAATAATATTGCCCTTTAATATTATCAAATATACGTTCGTATTCAACACTCAGTATCACTAAAGCGCATGCCAAAATTTTTTGTGTGGGCCTGGCCAAAGTTGTTCAATGTCTAACTCTTAATATTATAAGATTCCTTGCTGATTGTTTTCATTATTTTTCTTTGATATTTTTCTTTGTATGTCTATAAAAGAATGTATAAGGTATGATTAAAGAGCATGAGTATAATATAGACTTGTTTGAAGCAAAAAATCCAGTCCTTGATTCACATTTTGAATCCAATTTTGTTAACGAAATGATTAAGAATAATTAATTTTCAAAATCAAAACATTGAAAACATTGTAAAATGTTGAGTTTTTCAAATTTCGATCAAAATCCACAAACCAATGTAGTAGTTTTAAGTACTTAAAAAAAAAACATTTACAAAAACACCCAATCGTTTCGGAAAATACCTTTTTGTTTATTTCCTACAAAACTATAATATCCGTACTGTCCTTATACATTACATCAGAATTTCATTTCTATTTTGGATTGGCTTTACATTCTCAAGTACATTATATTAATATCTCCAGCCTGCATGCACACACATAATCATAATATTATTAATAAATGACAAAAAAAACATCCTAATAATCTTATTTTTTTTCTACTACTTCAGTTTTTTTCTACATAGTTTCTTTTTTATAGTTTTTTTTTTTTTATTTGATAAGCATAAATTAAATAATAAAAAAAAATCAGAGATGTTTAGTAAATTAAAAATGTATAATAATAGAAAAACGAAATTACAATTAATAATAAAAAATAATATAATTACTGTAACTAAAAACAACTTATAATTAAAAATGTATTAATAACTTAAACATTTGCTCTCCCTCTAATCTTTTTTCCTGCTCTGGTTTTATTCTCACCCACCACAACAAAAACTAAACTTTTATATACCACGCCCCTTATTCTACATAACCTAAGGTGTTTCGGGCGGTTCTTCTTGCATTAGACGCCTTTGTGAGTTCTCTAAACTAGGAATTACAACGGGCGAATAAAGTTCTTGTACAGAATTATCTTCGCCATCTGAAAAATTCGACTGACCCGAATCTTCTTCCGGTAACGGAACATACTCTATAGTTGGGTAGTCTGTTTGAAAATCTTGCGGATGTTGCAATGGAATAACAGCTTGGATAATATCTTCCTTGTGCAGTAAAGGTATCGGCACTGATGGAATAGATTTATGTGGTACGGTTTCTATTTCCAAAGTAATTGGAGCTGCAGTTGTCGTCGATGTAGTTGTTGTAGTGGTTGATGTTGTGGTTGTCGTCGGGGGTGGAGTTGTGGTTGTTGTCGTAGTTGTGGATAAAGTACTTATCATGGGAGGAACTGCTGGAAGAGCTTTGATGAACTGTGAACTACTCGACGATATAATAGCAGGCAACAAATCTACCTTTTTCATTGGTTTCGGAAACGGCACAGCAACAAAAATCTGTCCAGATTGAAGAATCAGGGGCAGATTTTCAGAATACGTAGCCTGTATAAGAAGTGGTGTCTCACTGCAAACTTCACGATCATTTTCATAGCATTGTGACTTCCCTCGAATACTAGCCTCCTGCGAAGACATTATAGGACAAAGCTCATTTACACGTTCGAACTCGCACATGATTGGATTGTCTGCGAAAAAAATTATATTACATGATTATTTCTTCAAAATTCTTATCAAACTTACTCTCAAGCCAAATTTCAAGTCTACCCGGAACACCATGATTGGAACACTTTGTTTTGGAAACAAGTTCAGCTGAAACAGAAGTAATTTGATTGTGCATTAAATTGGCATGACAAAGAACTGGCAAGCCATGGAAATCCTTTTCCAATTTTGTAAGATTATTGTACTCTACCCTTATCGTTTTCAACGATGGAAGAACCGTCTAAGATAAAAAATTAAATAAGATATCGGAAGAAAAATATGTATGCGATTCAAACTCACAGTTGATGTATCTTCCAAAGTCAACAGCTGATTGTGCGACAAATCCAAAGTATCCAAACTTTCTAAACCAGTAAAATCTTCTGGGTCTATACGCTCGATTTGATTATAAGTGAGCATTAACTTCCTTAATTTGTTCAATCCACTAAGTGCGCCATCCAATGATTTCAATTGATTTCGATCCAAATACAATTCAACTAAAAACGACTGTGAATCAATTCGATTCTCCTGACGTCCAGTAAGTTTTTGAATTTTATTATATGAAATGTCCAATTCTTTTAAATATTCCAAACCTCTGATTTCGTTCATGGAAAACACTTCCATTTCGTTGAATGAAAAATTCGACTTAATTAGTCTTTTCATTGGCAACAGTGAATTGTTGAGGGATTTAATGTTGTTGTATGCCATGTCAATAATTTCCAATGACTCAACTTCAAGGAATTCATCTTCAGCTAGGTATTCTATTTGGTTATTGTGGACCTTGAGTTCCTTTAGTTTTTTGGCATTGCGCAGAACACCATCTAAAGACTTCAATTGGTTGTATTGAAAGAACAGTGAGTCAAGGTTAGGCATGTCCCTCATGCTTTGAGGTAGTTTCTCAAGGCTGTTGTTTTGGGCAAGAATGAACTTGAGATTCTTTAAGACTGGCAATTCGTTTTCTAGAGATTGGATATTATTCATGTTAATAAAGAGTGACTCTAGATTCTCAAGTTCTAACAGTGTTCCATTTAAAGTTGTGATTTGATTTCGACCCAAATGCAAGGATTTAACTTCTATCGGAAATGTTCCTTTATCTAATCTTGCTATATTGTTACTAACTAATATCAAAAACGTTATTTTAGGATTTCCTTTAAAGTCGTCTTGTAGAACTGCTTTAATATTGTTTTTCCCCAAATCTAACGTTGATGTTTTCGGCAAATGATGCAGCACATGTCTCGGTATTTCGTCCAATTCATTTTCAGCTAGTCCCAGGTATTCCAAGTTCGATAGTCCTCGAAAAGGCATTTCTGGAATAGTCCTATAAATAAATGGAAGTAATATTTATTTTGTTATTGTTGTTGGTTTTATTAAGTGTATCATGGGATAGGTAATTTTTTTTTGGTCCAAGAAATTTTATTTTTGTTTTGATTAAGTATTATTGATTAAGTATTAAGTATAAAGCTGATGGCGTTTAAGTTGAAGTGATTCATTGGCATGGTTTCCATTCATGAACTTATTTTCCCTCTTTCTGTTTAAAGGTCATACATGAGCTTGTTTATTTACCTTATCTGAACATTTATTTATAGCAAGAAAACCGTAAGCATAAGGTTTGTTTTGTTATGATAAGACCGTCTGCTTAAATTAATAATTCTTAAAATTATTATTAAATCTAGGGTAAGTATTTGGCATTAATTTGCAATCAAAGCTTAATATCACAAATGAAGAATTTTGTTTTTTGTTTCTTTTACTACTGAAAGATCATCTGTAAGAAGATCAGATGAAATCTTCCTTGAAGATTGTTGTTTGTTTTTTTTTATAAATTAAAACAAAAATATTTGTTTTGAAATTTCTGCAATATTCGAGTATTAATCAGAAACTTCAAACTAAAATGTTGATTAAATCTTTTATCTTATTGATTTCATAAGAAGTGTAAAATATATTTTATGTTTTTCTTAGAGGAGAATATTCATAAAGTGGTAAAAAGGGACAATGGATGTAGTGCTTGACAAATTAATTTTTATTCGATTCAACAAGCCCTTCTCGCAAATTGTATGAAAATCTTAGCTTTCATTTATATCCCATTCACAAATATTCCTTGTAAGACAAAGCACCCAAGATACAACTAAAAATTAATTTCCTTACACAAGGAATCTCATCAATTTTGTATTCCATTCTGTTTGGTCCTGCAATAATAAATCCTTGCTATTAAAATTTTATTCAAAGTAAAAGGTAGTGTAGATACCGTGTTCCCTTGTACCAAAATCTAAAATCCCAAAACCAAAATACACCAAAATAAAAACCCACAAAGCCAAATCTTTCAGCAATAAGAAGTGTGGAAAGAGGCTCAAAAATATATAACAAGATTTAGACGATGGGGATTTTAGATCTACTGATTCTGTTTCTGGGGATTTTGTCGGTATCTACTACAGGAACTAAAGTTAACTTTAACGAAGGCATTTTTTACTAGACAACCCCTGAACAAATGTAGTAATCTAAGTATTAATAATGATCTTATAAAAAGATTTTGTATTGAGCCATCTAAGTATATTTTAAAAAGAAATCTATAGGTACTATATCTATATGAGAATCAAAAAGAACGAACTTATCAACTTCGCAAAGGAGTAAGAATCGGAAATACTAAATTTTCCATTCGGTAACAGATAGCTGCGTTCCTCCTGAAATCCATATAAAAAACAAGTATCATAAACAACAACCACGGAAATAAACAAACTGATTAATTAAAATGTCTTGCTATAGTTTTTACTTCCACATCAATGAAGTTTAATACTTAAATCCGATTTAATATCATAATAAGTATTAAGTAAAAAGAACGCAATTCGCTTGTCAAAGTAGTCGGTGTACGTAAATGAAGAATCCACACCGCATATCTGACGCCAGGCGCCAAACGTCAAGTACTTGACATCTTTCATACTCTAAGTCAATTGATTCCCTTAATGAAGATTGTCTCTTTGAAGAACAATGGGTGAAGATCGTTAATTTTTTTTTTTCTTCCAAATCGACCCCACTATTTTACTTCTTCTTACTCACGCTTCACGCTTTGAATGGAAGTGATAGACATTTATTGAAGACACGATCATTATTATATTGGAGAAGAGTCATTCGTTCTGGACAAAACATACTCGTACAATGGAGGGTTGTTTTCCTTTTCATATAAATACTTATATAATATAATATGATACATGATGGGAATTTGATTGTTGGCCTTTTGCACTGTAATTGAAGTGAATGTTTTGAAATTGCCTGTAACTCGCTCTGATCTATGATGGCGTGTGGACTGTGGAGACTGTTCTCTGTCACTCTTTCTCTCTCTCTCTGAGACTGACAGTTAATCTTATGCATATCTATACATAAAGTTAGGTTAAATTTTGACTAAATTTTGCAAATTCATTCATTTAAATTAAATAAGAAACTTTTAATTAATTTTGCGCTTGTTGCGAATCGGTGGGTGTTATGTAGAAAGAGCATTCGAAATGTCATTTGTGGCAGGTTGGTCTTAATTAAGCAAATAGTGATGATTATGTGCATTTCTTCAGTTCATTTGCTGTAGATGATAATATTATTGTGTAAGGTATATACGTTTATATACAGTATATTTGGTATCAAGAACTTAATTAGAACCTACTGTGGGTGATGCGAGTCTTGGAATTTATTGCTACAACGGCGACGCGACATTGGGAATAGATTCTATAAAATGTACATAGCTGAAAATGCTCACTCGTCTGACAGCAGGGTTGTCAGACTAGGATTACGCCTGTTTGCCTATAGGACACTGCACCCGCCATCACCTGTTTACTCTGTAAAACTTAGTATTTATAATAATATACATAATGCAATATGCATTATTCATTAACGGCCTCCTGCTCCTAAAGTCGTTTCCTAGTTATTTATGCCTTTGATTTATTCAGAGGGACTTCCTTCCTTTTACTATACACCATACAATCTCGTGCAAACTCTAGGCTCTTGAGCACATTCCGTTACGCATTCTTCCATAATTGCTGGCGCTATGCCTCGGAGGTAAAAGGTATTTAATAGTCAACTTGATGTTTGAGCTATTTTTAGAGCATCTGGTGGTAAATTCTTGCGTCGGTTGGTTTCTGTGGGTTCTATTTTTAAATTTAATGCAAATTAAGTGTTTCCAATTAACGGCGCTTTCAGAATTAATTATATTTTGTAGACTGCCTTTAATAGACATGCATTTTGTCGCAAAATGACATTTCTAAATATATTCATAATACATACATAATTATGCAACCAACAAGGATACGATGGAAAACGCGATGGTTAGACAAGGCATTCAACAGCTAATTTTTGTGACCTGTTTGAAGTGGGAAGTTATAACTCTCTATGCTAGTATACAAATATAAAAGTATAAATCAGAGTTAGGTGAGTGATTGCTTTGAAAGATAAAACTTGTTAGAAAAGCTAAATGCTAATTTATTTACATTAAATGGTAATTTTTGTTTTACTTATTTCTTTAAAGATTATTTGTAAGATTGTAAAAACTTTTAAATAGAAATTGGAATTCTTGTATCGATTTTATGAAATGCAGTTAATTGCAGGTAAAAGTGGTCAAATTGTCAATTCAAACCTTAAAAACTAAAGCTGATGCAGACCTTAGAATCCCATGCGAAACATTCGTTCTGCAATAATCTGACCATCAAGATATATAGGTATAACACAATATTTTCAGTTGAAACTAAAACTCTCCAAAACTATCATTATTGTCATTAATAACTAATCGATACTTCGAACAATTGATTCTGTGCGAAAAAATATTCAAAAAACTTAATTCTATATTTTCCTGTGTTCTGATTGGATCTTACAAGAATATCTGTACCCAGTTCCATCATCTCACAACTATTTACTCACACTTTTTGTTTGTTTTTTTTTTTCAATTAAATAGAAATAAAATCGCTACCTCGATGCAGTCGTTAAAAAATAATTTCTCATTTCAATATCGTCAGAGAAACAACATGGCAATCTACATATGTATATAGCACACAAGAAAAAATTTACTACCACAACAATAATATCAGAAGAAAATATTTTCTTGGAAGCAAATTAAATGATGATGATCAATTGTTATGATCAATCAAAGGCCAAAGGCCAAATAGGTCGTGTGACAATTATATTAAAACTGATCAAGTTCAGTGAATGTTGATCCGACGACGACGGACGACGACGATGTTGATGTGATGCTGATGCTGATGTTTTCATTTTATTAGGTACACCCTCTACCCCACCCGATTCGATACCACATATAAATAATTTGAACGATCATGACGAGGACGGAAGATCGACCGAAGACGATGCGACACATTGCTGATATTTCTTTAGGATCTAGTTGATCTTTTCATTATTATGCATGTACCAATGTACACTTGTGGGTATGTACGTACATTATAAGTTTTCAAGATTTGAAGTGTAGAACTACTGAACTTCCCGGCATATTTTATTCCCATTACGAAAAACACTTCAATAGCCAACCTCCTTATGGTGAAAAGATAAACTACGAAAAATTAAATATATCATACATATTTGCAAAGTGTCCATAGAGGGACTTCGTTTTGAGTGTCCTCTTGGTGACAGTATGTATATCGGAGAAATAAACACTCATTCGTATTTTTTTTTTTTATTTTATATAACGAAGCGAAGATATCAGGAATAGCAAATGCGCAAAAGTTTCACGAAGCCGCCGCAACGGCCGCCGCCGAACCGTCAATTTCGTCAAAGATGAGCGACTAATTGAATTTAGTTAAGAGTCGTGTAGACTCACTCGTATTCGACGTAAAGGCAGAAGAAAATACAATAATAATAATAATTGTTTGAATTTGATTTGGAAATTTTTCGAATTAGTTACTTCCTCATTTGCATAAAAACAAAAGACCAACCAACTCAACAAGAAAAATAGTATTTTGTAAATACCTACGTTCTTCTTCTAGACATAATTGCTTAAATAAATTTGTGCAATAATAACGGGTAATACCTACGATATTTTACTCAAGGACCACATTTACGAACATGACTTGCTCTATTGTTATGGGTGAGCAGTGAGCACTGAGCAATTTTGTAGTGCTTACACGAAAATATTCGTCTTAAAGATTTGTAATTTTAAAAAATTATTTATTTAATTTTAAGACTATTGAAACTATGTTGGGCGAACACACTATAAGTACTCACATTCACTCAAAATTAGATTATCGGATTTTCCGGTACAGATACCAATAAATTTCTTATGGAAAAAAATCGATCGAATATAAATGAAGTTTTGATTATGATCACACTACAGGACTTTGATGCAAAACCATAGGTCATACTTTCCAAAAAGTTAGGTACGTAATAAAATTACTTCACTTTGAAAAAGGATTACATCGCCAAGTAAATAAAAAACACGTTAAACATTTTTGAATTTGCCAATGAAAAGCTACATGTAAAATGAAGATACGAGAATTTGAGATTTCTAAAAATACAATTCCTTTTTTTTAGTATTTGACCCTATATGTTGGGTGATTTTCTGAAATTAATGTGATCTCAAGACTTTTCAAAAGGTCATGTTATGATTTTCAAATTATGGAATGGCAAAACATGTTATTGGTATTGTAACAAAAACATTTACATCCGAAGAACTTTTTTTGATTTGTTGGGTTGTTCATGCAACCACTTTCGATGATATCAAGAGCATATTGCGCGAGCTTTTAGGGAAAAAATGGTATGTTTTTTTAAGAGAAAAGTTCGGACTTTCTAATTAAAAAATTTATTAGCAACGTTTTTTTGTTTAAAAAAAAATCATAACAAAGTAAAAAAACAACAACAAATTACATGAGGAACTCAAGTATACGGTTATTTGGTTTTGACAATACCATCCTATATTTTGATAGTTTTGACATTTGCACTTTCATTTTTGTGTGTAAATATTTTATATGTCGTTCACAATTTGAATATAACCGCTTTAAACCACCTTAAATACAAACCCAATCAAAAACACCTTCTATTGGTTACTCAAATTAACTTCAAAAGTAAATGTATAGATTTATAGCATAGACATATTAGCATCTAGAAGACTTCATAAATTAAAAGAGATTGTCCTCTAGATCGAGCAAAAAAAAAATGTAATTCGATTTTCACGCAGGCAAATGCGAATAATTTTAATTTCTTAAATTGCTTTTTAATTAAACAATAACTCACAAAGGCAAAATTATTTAAATTATTTATTCAAACTCATCCCTGCCGCTTCGCAGTTGATTATATTGGAAATTCTTTACAGCAGATTAAAACAATGGATGAATTCTGTACGTAGAAAGCTTATGTATGACAGTGTCAGGACAGGGTCTAGGTATGGAGATGAGAAGCACACATCTTCACAATGCGCAACAACAACTTTTATTCAATAACTAGAAAATAAAATATCATCATAAAAAAAAACAATACTGCTGGCGCCAGTCGTAAAAATGTCAAAGTGGTCGTTAAATGGCTGCAATCTCAACACAGTCTTTAGCGATAACCGCTCGTTGGTTCGATCAATGATGTTCTGAGCTGCTTCGATGACACGGGATTTCCATTTGAATTGGATTTTGAATTGAATTTGTCCTAATTGCAAAAAAAAAAAAAAACACGATACTTTAATGTTTAACTTCAAGTATACTCTTGTTGTGAAGATCTTCAATTGCCTACAATATGAACGAACGAGTATACAATTGTACTTTATCAGTAATTTGCTGTAAACAAAAGTATGAGATGTTATGAAACAAGCAAACTAAAACGACTACCGCCACCGAACCGGCTGAACAAGAATTATTGTTGCCATTTGAATATTCTTGATATGAAGTTATTTTGTAAATATATTTTAATTTCTCTAATTGATTATTATTATTGTCAGTGAATTATCGCATTTACAACGAATGTTATCATCAATAATCTCCTAACCGCCATCAAACATTTTGATAAGAATCCTTTAAGACACCTCTATATACCTTCAGTTCAGTATTTGTATTCAGATGGATGACCTTTGGAAATATTTCATTGATAAAACAAAAGAAACGAACAAAAAATAAAAAATATTGATTCATATGGAGGAAAGAGGAAGAGTTGTTATGATTTATCAACTGTGATGCACATTTCGGTTGATAAGATGTGAAAACTTAAAACAAAACAAAAAATAAAGATTACGTTGTGTTGTTGGATTTTTTTTATGAATTCTATAGAATTAATAATAATATTCTTACAAAAACAAAAAACAGCTGATACATGTATTCATAAATAGGCTCATTCACGTACTTTTGGGCTACAATTTTTAAATACCACCTCACACGCATTCTTGGCCGATATTTTATTTTTCAGTACGATACTGTAATCGAAATTTTCTCCTCCTTTTCATCTCCTTATTTTTCAATATGTATCTGATCTATATCAGAAGCCATTTTTTGCTACACAGTTTGTGTGTTTTATTGGTATTCCAGATCGAAGAGTTCTTCGGGATTGCGTTCGATTTGCATAAGAAATGGCGGTAAGTCTGTGAAAGGTCGAATTTAGAAATTGTAAAAGATCTGAAGTAAAGTTTCTAGTTGAAAGCAAATACTTAAAATTTGTATCTCTTAAATACTCTTTTTTTGTGAAAATCAATGACAAAGATTTTGAATGAAATTCACGCCATAGAAAATCACAGAAATTTATAGAACCGAAACAAAACTTACATTCATGAAAATACAAATTCAAAATAATTCGTTTTCTTTAGTATTTGATTACGGAATAGCAAACATTTTTGTGTATAAGTTCTGAGATCTCGAAGAATCACCCTAGATATAAGTTTCTCAATATTTTTGTCAGAACTTGGCTGTTTTTGCCTTGAAACGACGATATAATTTTCCAACTTAATTATCTTGGAAAACGCTTACCTTAGCATCGGATTTTTTAAAATTTGCAACCTTAGCGCGTTAAATGTTTCCTCATTTCTGTATTCATTCTCACTAAAACAGTACTCGTATTGTGTTGTATTCACTTAGGAAAAATCTTTATTTCTGCAAAGTTTTCAAAAAATTTCTTTTGGAAGATATAGTCGTACTAAGTTATCCCAAAAAGCTAAGAGGTAGATAATCCCTAATCAGCTGTGAAGTATACCAATCAAGTTATTGTTTTGTGTGTTTTTTTTTTTTGAATTATTTAAAATTTTTGTTTTCAATTTAAGGAAATGTCATCTATCAAGTAAACATAAAAATCTTATCTCATGCTGACACTTTAGCTCTTCTAACGCCGCACTTTGCTCTCGCCATAATCTTTATATTGAGCACAAATTTCTGTACGAATGTTAACTTGCGATACACTCACGCAGAAAAACCAAGCGTTTTTGGTCTGTTAAAAAAAAAATGTTATCTCAAGCTATACATAGTGAGTTAAATTATTACAATTTATTTTAACTCATTGTAAAACTCATTATGGTTCTTAGTTTTCAGGTAATTTAATATTATTGTAATTTAGTTAACTTTATGCATGTATCTTTTTCAATAAAAAACAAAAGAACCTGAAATCTTGAAAGCATCCAAGTACATATTATGTAGGGACTAGAGACATAATAATTTTATACTCTAAAGAATATTTATGATTCTCAACGCTTCTAAGTAGTATAACGTAAACGACTCAATTGGAAATTTCCAATTCTTCATTAAATTTTTTTTTGTCAATTTCAAAGAAAATATGACGCGCTTGGCACGTCAAATCTCATTTCTCTGCCTTTGAACCTTGTTTTTTTGATAAAGGGACAAAAATACGGCTTGTTTTTCGATTTCTAAAGAGATCTTTTTTTAAATCCATCAATCTTGGTCGGAACAATAATAATATCGTCAAAAAAAGTTCGTGATAAAGTTCTAAAGTATGGTCAAATGACATTTCGGGTAGTATCACTCGAAACATGCCGCCACCGCGCCGCAAATGCTGCTGATGTGCTGCTGTTATTCCATCACAACAATAATAATAATATCAGTTTCTTTTTTCAATAATAATTAATCTACATATACAATATACAAACATTACACTTTCAAAAGAATTTCGTTCCTATACAGACTGTGACTTTATAATTCGAAATAACGAAAAATAATATAAAACAAAAAAAAAATTGATGATAAGGCCTGATTATTTTCAGATGTATGTACATACTTCAAAACATACACGCTTTCTCCGCGTTCTTCGGAGAATCTTTCTTCAGACACAAAGACTAGAGTAGAAGCAGCGGCTATCATTCCTTGCAAAATTCATTAGAAACCGCATATTGAAAAAAAAAAATACAATTATAGAAACAAAGTAAATACTTTACCTTAAATTATCGGAGGTCATTCGTAGTTTATACAAGTTTAGCTTCATTTCCGAAAAGGATCGCATCTCCAGGTCATCTAGTTGCGAGTAAGATATTTCCAAACTTATTGATAAATTCGACGAGAACTTGCCCGCCGCTAATGAATCGACAATTTGATTGAAAGAATCGACTTTCTCGCATGATAGTGCGATACGATTATGTGTTAGCATTGGTTCGCAAGTACACGGTGAGATTTCTGGCCGCGCTGAACAATGCAACGAAGCAATATTCAAAAGTATCATAAGGGAGTCCATTTTGGGGTTAGGTTTAATTTATTTTATTAAGGGTTTCACAGTAGCTATGTATTAAAAAAAAAGATTAACTACTAAAATATTTTGCACACATTCAAAATTCAATACTAATATCTTTGTTTTTTTTTTCTAGTAGGTATTTATATTCGAGTATAGAGATACGAGTAGTAAATTCAAAAATTGTTTAAGTATGTATTTATTTTTTCGGGGAAAATCCCCTTCAGTTACACACGTTTAACATTCAAATGTATAGCGGAACATGAATTCACAAAACACTTTTAGAAAATATGCAGGCCATTCAACGACAACGTGACACGAAAAAAGGACACTTTCACCAGATGTTTGGTGTTTCCAAAACTATCGCGGTGTTTAAATCAAATTTAATCTCATAAACGTTGGGAAATCCCGGAATTTAGGAATATTAGATCAAGTCCTTAAGGAAAGAAAAAAAAATATAAGGGATCTTATAGTTTTAAATTGTTGAACATCAATTTTAAATATCTTTTCGTTTTAAATAAATTAAATTATAACTTATTCGTAAGAGAGGAAGCTATTTCACGTCTGCATACCAGCACGGTTTGGATTCGACTATAGAAACGATAACGATTTTCAATGGAAGAACCATAATAGAGTCCCTAAACGATCACCGCGATCTTCATCAACAGCAGAAGCAGCATCATCTTGTCGTCGTTCGTCGTCCGTTGTCCGTCGTGGTTGTTTTTTCTCCACTGGCGCGATTATTATTTTTCAAGCAGCCAGAGCTAGAACCTCAGAGTAATCGCAGCCGCGTCATTGAGTATATAATTTTCAGCTATCTAGCTCTAGCAGTGTCTCCCATAAGTCCCATAAAAAAAAGAGACTTTCTCAATGATCAATCCAAGAGAGAGCGATGCTGTGAATGCGATCCTCTCATCTATAGTACATTCTACAGTCAATATAACTTCTGTCGATTGCTCTTGTTGTTGTGTTCTCCCTTGCAACTTGTGGCGTAGTCGCCAACGCCACGCCAATCAGAAATGACATCCCCGTTTATGATCCAACGAATTCGCATGAATTGATTGTGCGGTGCATTTTATATTTGGACTTTTGGAGAGATCAACGAGCTTTCCTCCTTTTTTACTTTGGGGTTCGAGAGCTTCAGAGATTTGGATTGGCTAAGTCGTAGGGAAAGAGCTGTTTGGGGGCCGTAATGGGTAGCGCACATCAAACCCCACAATTACATCTGCAGGTATGTCAAGTGGAGGTTGTGATTTTGGTTGTTCCATTACCTGGCGATTAAAATCAGCATTTGACTTTTTTCCTTTTTTTGCAATATTTATAAGAAACATGTTTTATTATTATTAAATTTGCATGGAAATATAAATTATTTTAATTTGGTACCTGCAAACTTGGGTGAAATATTTTCAGACACAGCTCATTTCATGTACAATAAATATTAAGATCAATTGTTAACTTGTCAAGTTTATTAGGCTAGGCATGCATGTACAACATGTTGACATATTGCACATATTTGCTGATATTATGTAGGTAACCAGTAACAGGTAGCATGAGAGGGAATTTAATTTGCTAAAATAAGCCAAATTTAATTTGCTAAAAAAAGCTGCAAAACAAAGATGCCAAAATTTCAATCTTTGATGAAAGCATTCTAACAAGCATTATTTTATGGGTTTTTTGAAAAAAAAAAAAAAAAAAAATTTTTGAAAATTTAATTGCTTTAAAGCTTACAAAATTGAAGTTTAAAAAATCCAAAAAATATTAAAATTTTTTTGAATATCTTAATATGCAATATTACTAGGATTGTATAGGGCTTATTTCAAAAAATGTTGGTAGAAATTTGTCAAACCTTTGATGAGAAAATCAAAGGTACAGTTCTATGGCAGGGCGGGATACTGTTTACGGTTTTTTTAAAAATATTTTTTAACAAATAAATGGTAAAAATACTGTTTTCGAGCAAAATAAATTTTGTATTTCAATTGCTTTTTAAATTTTTTCTAATAATAAGTAATGGATAATGGACTCAATTTCATTATTGTGAACTAATGCTTAAAAAAAATTGTGTTGGAATAAAAAAAAAAAACTTAAATAAGTTTGAAATAGAAACACTTTATTTTGTGAAATTGTTTAAATGCTTATAAAGTCGTTTTGAGTAAATTATGGTGTCATCGAAATGAAGAAAAATAAACTAGCGTAGAGGGGGATAACTCTTTTATAATATGGCTCAATCAACATTTCCAAATGTCATGACAACATTACAGATTTACAAAAGTCATGCTTTCAAACGCTACTGGGGAACGAAGTCTTTCTAAATTAAAACTTTAAAAAGACTGTCTTCGGTTGTTAATGACTCAAAATCTCTTAAATTCGCTAGCCATTGAAAAAATCGACGAAAAATATATAATAACAAAATCCACATCAAAAAAATTAAGAAAAGTTTAATGTTCAGAAATTTATTTACTATATCTATTTTTGTTCAATTGTGTTTTTTCGAAAAAAAAAATAATTTTTCTTTTTTTTTATTTATGTATGTACATAATTACAAAATGATGTATTAAATAAAATGAACAAATTAAACTCTTACATATTATGTATGTAAGTCATGTATTTTTATTTTAATAATTTAGATATTAATTCCGAGAAATTTTAATTTTGTGTTGGTGTTACAATGACAATTTTCATTATTGAAATTTATAAACAAATTGTCAATCATTCATCAGTTTTAAATTGAAAAAAAAAATGATTTTTTTAGAAAGGAGGGGGCCCCGAGGTTAGCATTGCCTACGGGCCTCTACATGTCTTAATCCACTCCTCCATAGGTTGTATATTAAGGTATAGAGTACAGACAGATAGATTTGCGGGACCCAATTTCTCGTGTTCTATATCATCTTTATGTCATGTCTGATTAATAGCTTGAATATGAAGGTGCGAAAGATTTTTTTTCAATTCATAAGAATTTATATGACAAAAAATTACAACATAAAATACTACAATGTCCCTAACATTCGTAATCTTGCTTCTTCCTCGGTTCCGAAGATCGTCTCTATTAACACATCTGCTGTCAGCTCACAAATTTGCTTGCAACACAATTTGCTGTTAATTCGACGCTGCCTGATAGTGCTATGTCTCCTCCTGTACTTGAGGGCGTAAATGATTTCATGGGACAAATCTTCTTTCTCACTGCTGGAGTTGCAAAAGTCCTGAAGACCTCGGTATACACAAATCCGCTGCCCCAGAAAGTATATCTCCTATTATTCTAAAGCAGTTTTCTCCTACGCTGACAAAGCCATTGCTTAAGCATTTCCATCCACCCTAGTCTACTAGTCTTTTTCCAAGCATATGGAAATCTGTGTATTTCTCGTGTCTGTCACTAAAAAAGATGAATCTTTTTCACCCTTAAATTAGCGACCAATTTTGCTGACATCCCTTCTTCCTAAGGTCATGGAAACGCTGAGAAATGTTCAGCTCAAAAAATATATTTCAAGGAACGAAAGCTTTTTAATATCCGACAGTAAGACTTTCGTAGCAATATTTTGACTGGTGATCTGATGGTATATCTCACCGAACAGTGCAACCAATCTTAACATCGTTGCGCTTAATATTTAAAAAGCCTTTGATAGAGTTTGGCACCAAGCTCTCTTATCGAAAATGCGTCCATTTGGAATTGGGTTAGAAATCACCTTTCAGACCGTTCAATTCAACTTAATTTGGAGGGTTTTAAGTTTGATATTCATAAAATAAATGCTGTTGTGACCCAGGGCTCCGTTTTGTCTTTCATTGTTTTATTTCTACAAACAATGGTCTAGCCAGTTGCATTTCAGAGTTTAAGAATATCAGAATTTCCGAGGAACAAAACTATTGCGCACTCAGGGAGGGGCCGTAAGGCGTGGGGCAAGCTAGTATTGTGTAGGCAAGTGCAGGCGGTATGTCAGACACGCACCATTATAAATCATTAAAGTCAACGGATTTTCAAAACAATTGAGAAAACAACAAAATTTTTTCGATGAAAATATTCGCCCAAAAAATTTCAGCTAAAACAGCTAGGTAAATAATAAATTAATATACAAAGCAATATGCAATTTACATAATGTAAATATGAAAGTACATTAGATGCATTTATGTAGGTACTACTATTTTGTAATGTCCAGTACAAACTCCGAAAGGCCTGGCCTCTCATACATTATATTGTTCCTTACGTAAATTGATTGACTTGATTTGCCCTGGAATTTTTTAATTAACTTATTGACTAAATTAAAATTCTTTACTGAGTGGCGTCTGCTTTATGACCAAAAAATTCCAATCCGAACAACTGACGATAGCATTCCAGAACAATTTGTTTTCTGACGTCTGAGGCAATTTCCATTCAAAAATGCGCATATTTTCCTATTTAATTAACAAAAAAAAATCAAATTAAAAAAAAACATCCTTGATACTGTTGCTTTATTTTTAGTTAATCTTCTGTACAACAAACTATACTCACATAGAGTTGGGGCATGTCTCGCGCACTAACAACAAAATATACCAAACTACTACTGAGTACTGACTGATGGACAGCCACCACTAGCTATAATACAAGCCAAGATAAAGGACGCAATATCAACTTGTGGCACATGACAGAGGCTAACATCGTCGTTGTCGTCTTCTTCTTCGTTGTCGCCGTCGTTGTCTTGGTCGTCTCTCTGATGTTTGTCTGTCCTAAGTACGTCATCAAATGGCAATTGGAAATGTTGCGAGTGCAGGCAATTAAACAGGAATATGGCGCCCAGGCGCCATCGACCATCGTCATTCCTAAACTCGTGGATCATCACGGTTATCTCTTGGTAAAAATTTCCAAATGATTTTGCCAAGAAATGAAAAAACGTCACTTAGTAAAATCTGAAATGTGGCTGGCTGTGGGATTGTATGATGGAATTGGAATGCGAATGATGTGGCTACAGGCTGCCGGCCGGCCGGCTGGCATGCAGCGGCGTCACATTGGGATCGGGAATGTGCCGAGATAAATCTAAACAAGATAATCCATCTCTGCACTGATCGCTGAAGTGTGGCGTTGTGTTATTAATCATGGCGATGAGGCTGGAAAAGGAAGAGATGGGAGGAGCTGCTGTGGTGCGTGCTCGACTTGACTCGGGACATGCTCTTATTGTTTTTCTTTTAATTTAAATCAAAGAATGGTACTAACGTGGATTAGGGTTGCCAATATTTTTCCTCTTAAAAGAACAAAACACAACTCTTTTAAAGTGGTTTTTAAATATTTTCTTCTGTAATTCAAAAGAAAAAGTAGAAGGTTGAAGAGGCATTAAATCATAAAAATGAAGATCCGAACCTTAAATAGATGAAGCGCAGCATTTACTGGGTTTTTCAATATGGTAACCCTAACTCAGACTACACTTTATGCTATGGTAATTGGGTGTCTGTTGATCCCTGTGATCGTGATAATATTTTGTTGCTGATGGCTGTGCGGCTACTGTTGCCAATTTGCAACAGACCGAGTTGTGTTAATGTGGTAGCATATTTGTGCGTTGAAATAACATGACTTCCGTACGCGCCATTTGAGTTATGCACGTTTGAGATGATTAACTGCAAGATCGCAATATATTTGTCCGATGGATCGTTTTACAAATTGGCTTAGATTTGAGGCGCCGGATGTCTGTATTTTTGCGAGCATAGTAATTGAATGGAAATTTTTCAGTTTTCAGTAAGTTGCGAATTAGTTGAAAGAATTAGAGATGGTTTAGTCTGGTACATTGGTTGGTGGTTTTCCCTTTCATGAACTTATACAGCAAAAAAAAATATGCATAAGCCTAGGATAGGTTAGGTTAATGCATAAACCTGGTATATTGTGGGATTAAAAGCAGAGATCAGAAATAAATCTCAACCTTTTGATGGGTCTCCTAACAACTGTTATTTGATGAGCTTTTCATAAATGCTCACTCAATAACCTTTATTTTCAACCAAAAAAAATATCCGTCAAAGTCTGAGAGTAACCTTGATTTTTTTATTTTTTACGTTACGGTTAGCCACTCAGTTTTATTTTTGAGAGAAAAAAATAAACCTCATCTGCAATTTTATCAATCAGAATGTCAGTTAGTATGACCGTTAGTATTTTGTAAGCTATGATTCATTAGGATGCGTTTAATGTATCATAATATACCTATTTATTTTTAAAAATAAACATGTTCTCATCCATCGAATTTGTTTTTGCATTAACCATTTTTGATTTATTTTCAGCGAAAAAGGTTAAAGGTTGACCTTTTCCATTAATTTTTTCTTAAAAAAACTCAACCATTGAAAGATATTTTTGAAAATAAAAAATAAAGGCCAACCGATAACCTAAATTTTTTTTTTAATCAATCTCAAACCGTAACCAAATTCTTTCTAAAGAAATGTGGTACTCTTTGAGAAAAACTAATTGAAAATAAAGGTTGACAATTATTTCTGATCTCTAATTAAAAGACGTATAGCTTCGATGAGCGCTTTCGGGCAATCAATCCATATATGTACATACTTGCTAACCTAACATCATTTCCAATAAACTTATTCAACTCATTTTACTGAATAAGTTTGATATTATTTTCCTCCAAGTCTCTTCAGAGGACTACTAACTATTTTCGTTGGAATTTGCGACGGTAAATTTTCCCCTAAAGAAACATAAGATTGGCGACCCATTAGATTGGCGGTATTCACCGCAGACTCATAACTCAACAAATTCTCCCCAATTAGCTCCTGGAAAGGACATTTTTAAGACCTATTGAGCTAGGATTTTTTGAGACAAGTTACACACGACAGTTGTTATCTACAGAACTTTAATGGCACTGCAATGGTGCACTTAACTCATAACCTGCTAATTTTAAATAAAATTTTTATTTTAAATCTGTTATTTTTGAATCATAATAAACAAATTGTTAATTTTGTACTATTATCCAAAGTAACCATATAAATAGATTTTTTTTTAATAAACAAATATTTTTCCTAAAATTATACCTACTTAAGTCAATGTGCTAACATGTGGAATGTGTTTATTATTATTTCATTTCACCACAGAAGCAGCAAGTTTATTAGTCTTTTATTTAATATCACATATGAACCACACAACATCTATATTAATAATTTTCTGTTCAGGAATTTTTAAATCTAAAATATGATGACAATAATTGGATTATTTTTATTTCTGATACAAACAAATGACTTTTATTTATAGAATGGCTTCTTGTTTGTTTATTGTCCAGAATAAAAATTCAACTCTATAAATAACACCCACACCTTGAATAATTTATTATTGATGGTGGCTTACAGGGCGCCATAATGCACTTGAACTTTTCAAATAAAAATATTGTTTATCCACAATTCTTTTATTAAATAAGATAAGTTTCTGTGCAATTTAAAAAAAAAAAAAAAAACAGTTTTATTTTTATAAAATATATGTTATTCAATTTATATTTTTAGTCATGATAAATGGGTCCATCATTAAAACAAAATTAATTTTCTATGGAAAATCATATACAGTTTTAGTTGCATACGTCAAAAACTTTAAACACGTCACGCGAGGTGGGTGGAGAAGGTAATTTAATTATGAATATTTTTTATTTACAATATAACTGTGGGTCATGTTTTTTATTATAAAAATGACTAATTCAAGAGACAGTTTTTTAATATTTAAAGCGTGTCGTACATTTTTACTATCACTTGCTGGTAATGTGTATTTAGTATTTACTTGCCTTATTTGTTCTTGTTTTTTGGACTGAAACAGAACCATTTTTTTTTTGGTGGCTGTTATAGCGATTTTAATCTTATATGAATTTAGACACACAATTTTTAACTATTCTAGACGAAACTTCCTGATTCGATCTCGATTATCTCATTGATTCTAATGGAACAATATTTTGTCGCATCGAGACTATATCGGTAAATAATGTGTGTAAAAGATTTCCGTACTTTAAGCCTAGTATATACCTACAGTTCCTAAAATGAAACATGTTTTTGAAGAAGTGGAAATGGATTGATTTTGTTTTTATAAGATCCCCCAACAAGTTAGGTATTCCATACTGAATTTCAGGGTGAACAATACAAAAGTAGATCATAACTAGTATTTTTGGTGAGCAGTCGGTGCAAACCAAGAGACTGTCTAGTCCAGAACACCATAACAAATAATTTTTTACCATCAAGTAAGACACCAAGGTATTTGACGGTATTGACAAAATTTACTTGAAAGCAAACAGGGTTCATTAGAAACAAAATCAGAAATCAGATTCATTAACACTGAATTAAAATTTTTGTCAATCTGAGGAATGATAATAGATATCGCCATTAACTAAAATACAGACAAAAAATGACAGACTAAAGTAAAAGGTCATTCACTTTTCAGTTTCGAAAGTAAAACTTAATAGAATATAATATGTACGTTTTTGATGAGCATTTTATTTCTTTATAAAGTTTCAACTTTGCTATCAAGTGTGAAAAACAATATCATTCAAATGGCCTCCTAAGGAAGATTTTTATTTTTTAAGAACTTTTTTGCACATCGCAGCCATAACTTGAATAAATTGGTTTTTCATGCAGCCCCAATTCGGCAATTATTCGCTTAAGCGTCTTTTGCGTCTTTTGCGTAGCACCACAAAAAATCTAACAGTTTCAAATCGAAGTATGAAGCGTAAATCATTTAAACACCGTTAACTATCACTCATTCAAAATCAAGCCAAAAATATTTAAAATAATTTTCGATAAAAACCTTAAACAAAAAATTTAATTAACTTTTTAGTTTTTTTTTTTACTAAAAAATTAAACATAGCCAGGAGTCCTCACCAGGAAACTATGTACAAGAAGTATTGCACAAGAGCCGATTTTTAACTAATTATAGGAATAATACAATATGTACTGTTTTTAAATATATTGTCAAAATTTAAACAAAGCTTCCTGGCGCCTTTGAGGTTTGAGCCCGTTGAAAATTCTTAGATGGTATCTGAAAATAAAATTCACCATATGCAAGCTATAAATTTGCAAAATGATTTCGAATTTCCAATAAGATCGTTGCAATATTTTAAATTAAAAAAAAACTCCTTATTTGTCTCTAAAAAATAATAATGAGGCATGAAATTCAAGGGCAGTTTTGACTAATCTAAATAAGCTTTCATAATCCATTCCAATAATTTAGTCACTCAGACCCTCGTTATAAACGATGCAGAATCTCATTAGTTCACATACATAAATACAAATTATTAGCATTTTTCATACCATGAGGAGCAGTATGTTAGGAGTGTTCCGGGATCCGTACTAAACGAAGCCCGTAATATGCAAAATTTGTTTCATAAATTTCACTTTCGTTGATAACTTCATTTTATAAAGCATTTGGCCCTATCGAGGTAACCGTCGGAGCGGAATTCTCTCCAAAGGGCCCTATCATCGTATCCGATCGGAACGAAACTTTCTCCGATTTCTACGAAATGTAGGAATTTTGTATCATGGTAGCTGTTTCGATTGATAAATCGGACAGTCCTACGAAATAAATTGAAATATGCGTTGAAACTTTTAAAATCGAAGTAACGTGTCTCAAATTCATGCGATGCCTAGCGATTAAATGTCAAAATCCGAGCAACGCGTGTGAAATACACGCGATGCTTAGGTTCCGATTGTCTCCGACAGCAAAATTGTTGTGAAAAAAGTTCCGCACACAAATAAAATCATTAGACACCATGTCAACTAGAGGCGTTGGTATGCGTCTATTTCGTAAGTCCGATACGGATACCATGAACAAAATAAACGTTCCGATCGGAACTTCTCTCCGATCGGAGATTTCTCCGATCGGATACGATGATAGGGCCCAAAATGTCTCCAATCGGAGAAATTTTGCTTTGAGGTAGTTCTGATCAGGTGATCGGAGATTCTCTTCGACGAAATTAAACGCATGCCATTTGCATGCGATGAAGTACTTCAAATCGTTTTTTTTTTTTCTTTAATATTTTCTCCGAAGTCCTCCGACAAGTTCTTGGCGCGGCAGTTTTTCTTTTTTTCCGATGACAGCTACTTCGAACCAAAATTGATTCTCCGACGAAGGGTGCGTTGCGGAGAAAGTTCCGCTCAGACGGTTACCTCGATAGGGCCGATTGTTTTTTTAAATAATTGGTGACTCTTGTAAGCGTAATTTCAATTAATAAATTTAACGCAACATTGAATCGCAAATCCTACATTTAATCTTTTCATCGAAAAAGTGCTCCCTTCGCAATATCACTTGAAGAATCGCCATTTCACTCAGGATCACTCTAAAGTACCCGCTATATTAATACACATTTAATTTGTCGAATAAAGAAAATCTAATTCGATTAGTGTTTATGTATTTTGTATTATAACTTTATTTATTTAGTAAAAGTTTTAAGTGTTTACTACTATTACACAAAATTGTTGTTAAATAATGTTTAATGTATACTTTTTCTTAAACTGTAATCACGTTCAACAGAATCTCATTTTCAGTCATCCAGAGAAAAAAATTATATCCTATCAAGTAACAATATGATTAATTTTAAAAATAAAATTCATAAATGGAGCTAAAGTTACAAAAAAAAAAAAACAAATAAAGAAAACAAACTTTACCAAAAAAAGTAATGAAAATAAATTCAATAATACACATTTTTTAAATATATTTTGTTAAACTTTTAAAGTGTATTTGCCTGCTCTCCGAAGGAAAAACACCTGGTTTTATTCATAACCATCAATTAATAACTTCAAATTAATGTATACATCATGTTAGATTGTATTTTGTTGTTGCAATTATGATGCCACAAATAATTTAAATTAAAAATATTAAAATAGCAAAACACAGGAAAAAATTGAATAAAAAAACAAACACATCAAACTCTATAACAATAAAATAATAATATATCATGAACTCGAAAATAATAATTTATCCGTTTTTCTACAAGCAGTAAAATTAAACCTTTTTTGAGTTTAGTAGTTTGTGTTTATCTACTAAATTATGTTTATATATTTTTGTTTACATGATGATTGATTTCAGTGCGCAAATTGATTAGTTATGTTTGTTAAAATATTTCGATGTATGTGGAAATTTGTCTGCGTTAAAATCAGTATCTGTTTTGAGGCGTTCTTTGACACCGGAACGTATAGTCTCACAGAATGAAGCTTGTACTGTTGTGTCTGTAGCTATTGCATTAGAAATTTCATCGGCGCTTTGGGTTGGATTCGATGAGGATGGATTCTGAAGACCAGTCGTTTGTATCGCACGTCGGACACTTTCTGCAAGCAATGATTTAACATCGTGTGGTGGTTTCGTACTTTGGATAAGCTTTCGTCTTTTCGCCGACATTCCTGAAATGTATGCATCTGAAAATGGTGGTTGTGGTACCTTTTGGAAAGTAAAAAATTACATTAATTAAAATATTACGAAATTAAGAAGAATAGTTTATGGAATCATTGTGCATAACGCTTGGATCCTGTTCTCTAATCCAACAAGTCTTTTTTTGACGAGTCAACAAGTCTCTTGTTGTATTTAAGCACAGCCACTTGCATTACTTAACATTAACATACATTTTCTCGTGGGTGTAGGGCAATGTCTCGTGTTATAACTGGGAGCCAAGATGCTGGGAAGCTTCTGTGCCAAGTGTGGTTACCAACAATAACTGGCATAACTTCATCTTCGGACTGAGGTGGTGGAGTAGAAATCTCGAAATGACTACTTGATGAAGAAGATCCCGAAGCAGAATCTGTGTCCATTGGCTTAGAAAAAAAAATTAATAATTTTAAATTAATTTATATTTCAAAAAAAAAAATGTGGTCACTTACTGTTACTTCATTACTTGATGTTGACTTGTTTTTTGAGTCTCTTGAAACTAAGAACCTTTTAACATCTTCCAGTAATGGTGCGGTAACAGTGTCAGAATTTCGGTCTTTTATTTGAATACTCAAAAAAGTCAATGCTTCACCTTTAAATCCTGCAATTGTTCAAACCAAATGATTAAAACACTCAATAATATAAATATTTTCTAACTCACGTTTACGAATTGCAAGCAAAACAACATTCTTTATTTGTGCCCAATATAGTTCTGCATTTATTTGCCCCACACAAACGAATAGAATAACAAACAAACGATCGAACAACAATCGGAATTCTGAACGCAAGCGAGACTCAAAGTTATTTATGTCCGAGGAATCGTTGATAAGGTTTATAATCAGGGGCACACTCATACGAACCAATTTCTCAACTGAAGCTCTCGAATTGTATTCTTCCATATCGTATTGGGGCAAGAAGATCAGAATTTCGTTTAGATATTGGATAGCTCTTTCTACGGCTGCCGACATGCCCACTTCAGTTACAGGTGAATTATCAAACATTGCCGAGGCGATAAACGAGCTCAGCTGGGTGCGTAAGGAATTGCGTGTAAAGTTTGTTTGCCCAACTGCAGCGGCTGCAGCCGCTCTACTACTGCTACTGCTACGTACCGATGGTGATGGAGAGCGATTTGATGTGGTAGAAGATGCAATACCATCCAAGTTTCCTGGCGAAGAAGTCGAATTTGGACGTCGAACACGACGTAAAATACGGGTTTGCACACGTGGCGGAGCAAATGGTTGACTTACATTAATATAATTGTTATTTGGGCCGTTTTCTCGAGCTTCAGTATCGCGAATGTGATGACTATTGCAGGGTAAAAATCTATTAGAAAACAAATAAAATAAGCATCATCAAACCAGTGATCAAGCAGTATCAATAATATCGATTAGATAATATTTTTGAGAGAAAAAAATAAATGTCATCTGCAATTTTATCAATCAGAATGCCCGTTAGTAAACCGTTAGTATTTTGTAAGCTATGATTCATGCGGATGTGCATAAATGTATCATAATGTATTTATTTTCAAAAATAAACACGTTCTCATCAATGGAATTTATTTTTGCATTAGCCATTTTTGATTTATTTTCAGCGAAAAAGGTTAAAGGTTGACCTTTTCCATTAATTTTTTCGTAAAAAAACTCAACCATTGAAAGATATTTTTGAAAATAAAAAATAAAGGTAGGAATAAAGATGACCTATTTTTTTTAAATAAATCTCAAACAGTAACCAAATTCTTTCTAAAGAAATGTAGTTACTCTCTGAGAAAAACCAATTGAAAATAAAGGTTGACAATTATTTCTGATCTCTAGGAAAAACTATTGGGCTAGTATTCGTTTAAAATTAATCAAAAATTTGTGATTGCTAATAAATTATTTTTGTGATAATTAAGAGCGACCATGGGGCCAATTATTTGTTTAAAAGTAATCCTGTTTTTGGTAATTTCTCATTTTTGCGATGATTATGATATTACTGGTTATAGAGATAACTATTTATTAGTTCACAGAATAATACTGGGTATTCAGATAACTACTTAATTGAAAAAAAAAATTTTTGATCAGTGCATCAAGCATATCTACCTGAAGTTCGAATATTTACCTATCAAATGAAGACAACATATTTGCTGGTATAACACGACTATTCCAGGCTGATGGAATATTTGCAACTTGGACTTGTGGACGAGCTGTTGAGCGTGTTTGAGTTGATGTGGTTGGATGTGTAGTTGTGTCAACACGAGCCTGATTTAAACCAGCTGAATTTGTATTCGATTCTGATGCGGCAGTAGTACTTGATGCTACCGCAGATGTTGTTGCTGTTGATGAAGTTTCCGTTGATTGTGAAGTTGTCGATGTTTGAGTATTAATTTGACCCGTTGAAGAAGCTTGTGTTGCTTGTGCACGTATACCTGCATTCAATGGTACGCCAATTGAAAGAATGCTGGGTGCATTGATTTGAACGTGGAAATCTGCATCAATAGGAGCTGAATTAACAACTGCTTGAATAAGTCGTGCCACTTGAAGTTGGTGGTTAGCTATGGATAGAAATCAAAACTAAGTAAGAGATGCATACATATATATACATATAAAGAAAAAAAAGGCTTGATGAAGAACATATAGATGTTCAAAACGTTGCATTATATTAAAATCTTTTATCGACTAATTTAATGAGCTTATATTAAAAAGAAACACAGTTACAATTGATTTTTTTACAAACCGAACCATAAATTTTAAGATTATAGAAATTATTTAATCATAACTTATTAATTAATGACAAGCACATAGATTTTATTTGAATTTTGTGAAAAGTTTGTTGAAATGTGTTTAATAAGTAGTAAAACGTTTAAGCGAATTGAATAAGTAAAATCAAAATCGTATTTGAGATAAATCACCACTCTCATAAACAACATGTAATTAAATGTTATACACACTGCAATATAACTTGATTTAACAACAAAATCTGATTAATAAGACAAAAATCATAAAATAAACATACGAACGAAAACTGCTCTTGGAGCTAGATTGAGTACGAGCTCAACTTCATTTTCATCTAAAAAAATAAATAAAATAACAAAGCAAGAAATAATATAAAAAAAGAGTGGCAACAAATAAATGAACATTGATGAGAATAGATCAGTGAGTTTTTCTTTTCAATTCCTAGCAAAACCAAAAATTGTAATAATAATATTCACAAACCTGATAAGCCTTGTATGGGTGATGCATTGGATGATTGTCCTCCGCTTGGAGCATTCGCGGAAGGAGTGGATGGTGGGGTGACAGTTGCTCCTCTTCCACTAACACTATTGCCATTGTCTGATGAATCATCAGCAGTTGCTGATGTTGAAGCAGCTACAGTAGGAGGAGTAGAACTCGTAGTTGATGGTGTCGAAGAGCTTGTTGAAGCAGCTGTCTGTTCCCCTGGAGTTGATGATCCAGTTTGAATTGTGATTGGGCCGTTGCCTGATGGATTGTATGTCGTATAATTATTGGAACTGACATAGCCACTTTGTTCAACCAAAATTGGACGACAGCATAAGTAACGTGGAGCTGGCCTTGATACATCCAACATCAAATCGGAAATAGCATGTTGAGCATGAGAAAGATAGTGAAAAGCTTCCGAAACTCGATCGAAAAGTCTTTGAGTGTTTTCACGACCGGTGTTGTCCTTTAAATTTTGTTAAAATTAAAATTAAATATTTACAATCAACCCGGTTATAATTCTTACGTTTTCTTCAAAGGTCGGTTCATTTTGCAACAACTCATAATACTGATCAATAAAAGGATTCAGACGCGCTTGTACTGTTCGCATTTGTTGAATAACTTGAGCAAGCACATGTGTTCCGGTCCTTTGACGACTTGGACTCTGACCGGCGTTTGGAGAGGATTCGGCCGCCGCAGGACTGCCCTCATCTGTCTGAGTGCTGGGTTCAGTTGTATCCAGACCAGGTGCATTTTCTTCTGCCTCAGCATTTGTATTACTCTCCGATGTAGTTTCGTCCATTGGTTCAACTGATGCAATTGAATCGCCCGCTCCACTATTTGAAGACATAGCATCAGTATCTGACGTTTCAGACCCATTTGGATTGAATACAGTTGGTAATTGAACAACTGTTAGATTAGCATTTCCATTTTGACGTAAGGCTGCAGAAACAGCACCTTGTAGAGCTTCGACGATGTTTTGAGTTTGATTTTGTTGTATGTCCGTGATACCAACTTCGACGACAGTTGATTCCATAGTCCAGCGGCCTTGAGCCAAGATGTCGAGTGATGTGTTGTTAAGTCCCTGCAATTTATAAAATAACTTGTTAACATACACCCATGCAATGCTTAATCACTTATTAGTTACCCTTTCGGGATCTTCCAAATAAGCCGCGATATTATTGGCACAATTGAGCATATGCCTGGCTACAGTGATTCTGTTCATACAGAAAGACGAAGAGGACGATGTTAATGGGTTGATTGTTGTTTGTGGGTTTTGCTTTAAAAGATAATATTTATTTATTTTTTGAAAACAAAACAAAAAGTTTTTGTCAAAACTTACAACCCCAGCATTCATGGGAATTGCCATAGCACCAACTACCATCCCGTCCAATGCTCGGAAAAGTGGTGAATTACGCATTCCCCGTGATTCTGACCGTCTGATACCAACTCCGCTAGTAGTATTTGTTGAAGTCCGAGTTGATGGCGGAGGCCTTTCGGCAACATGAACGACTTTTCCGTCGACATCTGTGTAAGTGGCAAGACAGATTAAACTTAACTGTTGGAAATGACGAAAATAAAAAAATTGTTTTTTACCATATTCTTTAACTTGTTTATCATCAGCCAAAACTCGTCCGCAATAAATTATTCGTTGCTGTTCTGCTGCAATATTTGTCTTCTCAGCAATTTTATCCTTAAATTGCCTTATAGTTATCTAATTAAAAAAAAGACATAAAATGTCTGTTTAGAACCTTTAAATAGTCTAAAAGATCTTGAAATATAAAATAAAAATAAATTTCGTTGCCTACGACATGTTAAGTTTGTTCATATTCATATAAATATTATTTAGTTTTCTTTTTAACAATAAGTAATCGGGAAAAAATTCAAGGTGCCCAACCAGACACGAAATGTCTACAGATTGCCTCTTTTGAATGATTCTCTTAAGCAATTCAAAAACTAAAATACTTGAATTAATAGACCTTTAAATCGTAACTTTAAATTAAATATTTTACTAATCAAATCTTCTTTCCTTACTACAACTATAACTAAAACAAATCCCTACTGTTCAAAATTAACTGAAAATATTTTATAATGCTATACGAAAAAGCTTGTTTAAAATTAAAAGTGTCCAGTAAATGGTCATTCGCAATTTCTAATATACGGCCTTTTCTATGCTGATGTCCAATGCAGTAAAAGTAAGATATTTTCCTTTTGAGCAATTTGACTGGAAGGTGATAAATAAGTTCATAATATTCCGGGCAGTATCACTATTGCCTCCGTATATATATACAACAAAATTAGAGAGGCTATTTATTGAATCAAATATTGCCAATGGAGCCATTGGTTAGATGAGGCTGATCCATTTGTCTGGTCTATCAAGTGATATTTAAACCCATCTTATTCGGTTTTTTGGCTCTATTCGACGAAAAACGAGTTAAAATCACTTGAACCTGCTACTAAATGAAAACACCGTCGTATACAACAACCCACAGCTGCTTGCTGCTTGAAAGATCAAGTTTTGAAAAGCCTATTAAATTAAAAAAAAAAACCTGAAATTCAAATTAACTTATGTATATCCATTTGAGTTAAAAAGCGTAATATGTCCCATCAAAAAATTATTTCGAATACTTTAAGAATAACAGGCATTTTTTGGAACTTGAAATGCTTTTGATGGATGTTCCATGAAATCAAATAAAAATAGACTTTATTGAAATTCTTAGTAAACATCAAAAGTATTTTAATATTAAAAAATAAACAACTTATTATTAAAATGAACATATTTTACAGTTTTATAAGGTACCCGGTTTAAGTAGTTTTGCTTCGGGCTTAAAAGAAGACGTTCTCCAAAAAGAGAACAAAGGTTAAAGGTATTCACGTTCTTTCTTGATCCGTCAAAGTGCGGCTGGAAAATTTGGAAGATCGCCAAAAGGAGTACAAGCCATTTACCTTTGCAAAGTATTTCACAAAGGTACCTGCACAAATACTGCTTCTCAGCAACAACTCTCATCAATATTTCTCTCTAAAATTGATTCGCTCACAGCACCCATGTACATTATCCACTCATGGCAAGTCTTAAAATCTCTAAAACATGAAGCCATTGCTCGTGTTTTATTTAAATATGGCAGTAACAAATCTGATTTCATTTTCATTCAATATTTCAGGCGCAAATTTTACACAAAAAGATAATTACTCCTTGTTTAACTTAGGTATTTCAAAGTTGTTCCACCAGTATATATTGCAAGTCAAAAACTTGAAGTGACTCACCCGAAACTTACCAAACCAAAAAAGAAAAAAAAATCATCACAATATCTCTTCGTGATTGGAAAAAAATTGCGTTATTGAAAGCAAAAATCGATTAAATAGAAGATTAACAATTAAATTCAACCACCTACCTCATTGTCAATACTGAATTCATGTGTTTGGGAGTCCAGAGTCTTCACTTTAAGATTTATAATCATTTTGAAATTGCAGCTGCTTTCACTTCGATTTTTCTTGTTGGATAATTTTGGTACGTATATATATATTTTTATACTATGAAATTCTAAATTATTGAATTTAGAAAATTTATTAAAAAAGGATAATTTGTCTTTAGTTCTTTCGTAGATAAAAATTATGTGGTCGAGGAGACGAGAAAAGTGGAAACTGATAGCGATAGTGGTCACAAAACATAACCTCAAAAACCGAGCTGTCACTTTTTGTCACCTTTTTATGCGTTTTTGTTTTTTTTTTTTTAATTTACTTCTTGTTTTAGAAAAAAAGAGACAAGTTATATATTTCTTTGTCACTCACACAAGATGACTGGAGTAGAAAAAATGTTTGGTAGTCTTTTTTTTTTCAATATGAAATAGACCGTGAAAAAACACTTCCGCTAGAAAATAACAATTTCAAAACGTTTTTGACTGCTTCAATAATGTTTTAATGAAAAACTTATTTGATTACTTTTGCTTTTTCTAGTAGAAAAACTAGATCAAAGCTATAAGTTTTGGAGTTTTCTTGAGCACGGGCTCTGGGCTCGGGTGTCGGGTTGACTTTTTAGTTTCCACTTTTTCAAAAGAGAGAACAATGGGCTTACATGTGGCAGTTTTGTGGTATCTAAATTGTGGAACGGTAGGAAGCGGACTGGAATTTATAAGAAATGAAAAATAGGTGTGTTTTTTTCAAATCCCAGTAAAATTGTTTAAAAAAGTTATACGGAAATCGTGTGACAGTTTCTTAAGAGGAGATACGACATCTTTGGGTATAGTTATAGGGGCATATTCATAGTTGTCTGACAATCAAATATGAAGACTTTTTAAAACAAGGAGCAATTGCAAATAAGACTAAGTAACAGCGAAGCAGTGTTGTTGTACGTTTTATTTTTTCATTATTCATTACCAGATTGTTGACAGTGGACGAAGTTTTTCTTTATAAATAATGGCACTAATAACCTAAAATCGGTCGATTAGCTTTTTCCATGATTATCTAAATTAATGGATTCCTTTCTTTAAGGTTTGGTTAAAATGCACAATTGAGCAAATACGGATTGAAATAAACAAAGCGGGGTTTCTATTTTTGAACTTGTTTAAAGAAACCCTATGTCCGATTTCTGGAATCAATATACCTAGAAGTTTTTGAAACTCATAAAGCTGTATAGGTAGTTCAGTAATTTTACTTTTAAAATAAACCCTGTGCATCAAATTATGAACAAATCGGTCATTAATATAAACTTTAACTCCGGCCAAAAATAAAAAAAATAAACGAATTAATATAAAATTAATTCGTAAAAACAATTGGTGGTAGTGCCTTAAAGTTGTTGTTGTTGTTCACAAAAAATTCATAAACTTTTATTGTCAATTTTATTTCAAAACAAAAATAATACAATTATGACACATGAAATATACAGTTATTATATTATTAGCTTCTTCTACTCCAATGGGGCCATTTCTTGATAATTCCATAAAGGGAATCCCCTGGACTGTTCGTAGAGCTTAGTTGCCTATGACCGAATAGTTTATAGTCTTCCGATAATTTTTTAATGTGAACACCTTCAGCCATCAATTCTTTTGCAGTATTAAGTGCTTCTTCGCTAGGTGCTTCAGCATCAAACGTTCCAATAAAAGCAATGCCAATGCTATCAATGTTGTGACCCCTTGTATGTGCCCCAACTTTTTCCCAACCTCTCCCCTCATACACATTACCATCGTTTCCGATAAGAAAATTGTATGCAATATCACTGAAGCCCATCACGTCCATTTGCTGTTTTTGAATATTCTTAAGCTTTTGTTGGCAGCCGGCCTATTTAAATATGATCTCTTTTACTTAAATTATTTCAATCTTTTGTCAAATTACCTTACCATGTCGCCACACGAACCTGAAGCAGTGTGACTTATTATGACCTTATTCACTGGATTTGTAAGATTATTAAGATCCTCGTCTGCGTCTTGAGCTTGCCATTCGGCTCTAGAAATAATTTTAAGTCCATCAGTTGCTCTGAGAGTCCAAACAAGACAAAGGCAAAAACTTAAAATTAATTTTATCATTTTTTATATGTATGTAATTTGAAAATAAATTTTTCTGATTACACCAATAAATGCGCGACTTTCGATACTCAATATACGACCGATACTGAGCTGTTATTATACTTTTCAATATTGACGATTCAAATATTTAATGAAGTCTTATCAAGACATCAGCAGGGGAACCACTTTTTGTTAATGTTTAATATGTGATAGTACTAGGTAGATACATTATTTTTATGCAGAGAGTAGGTATAGAGATATGTATTTTTAATTGAAGAAATTCAATATTTTTTTTTAACCTCAAAGAAATTTACCTACATAATTATCTAGTCATAGGTTGTCAGATGATTTAAGTACAAAATATATCAATGCTCTATGTTATACTAAAAAAAACTGTTTTGAATTAAGTAACTGCGGCGACATTTCTTAAATGAATTGGAAGTTTCACCTTATACAATATACATAGCTCACTTAGTATTTTTGTGCGAAATGTCCACCAAAATAAAATACATATAACGTATTATCTTAGAAGAAACTAAAATAGTTCAAATAATGTTCAAATTTAAATATGTAATAATATAAATCGTCTTCTGCCCGATTTTACTCAAATATCCCCCCTCATTAGTTTGAACTAACGAAATATGTATCATCTCACGATTTATTCAAATTTTGGATTTTTCTCAAAAACAAAAAGTTTCAGTATAAAATACATATAATGTAATAGTACCAAAGTTGGCAAAAAAATTTTGAAAAACTATCGGAAACATCTTAATGATGCTAACTTTGTCTTATTAAGACATGCTACTTCTATCGTAGTGACAATTCACAAGGTTTGCTAACCACAAGAGTAAGACTTTATGATGCCGTGTGGTGATACCATTGTTCGTGAACTCGATACGATACTTTTCGTGGTGCAAATCTGATATGAAATACACGATACACATAGTACAAAATGCCTTATTTAGGTAAATCAGATTTGTTTATTCAATATTTTTAAAGAAAAGAATAATTTTGATGAATTATTCTTGACAAATTCTAATACAAATTGGTTGCTTACTTTTTTTGTTCGATGTCCTTAGCCAAACAGCTTTGATTTTTTAAAGAAAAAACAATAAATAAATATAGAGCATTTAGTTTAAAATACATGATTTAGTTTTTTTTTATAATACTGGAAATTCAAATGTATTCCATTTTTATTAATTCCTCCTATATTAACGCTATTTTTTGTTTTGAAAATATATGAATGTGTATAAATATGAACTTAAAAAAGAATTAATAAAACAACTAGTAATTTCCAACAAACTCAATTATCAAGGTGGAAGATAGCGAGTACACATAATCGTAAATATATGTTCATATATATATACTACTATATAAATACATACATATATATAAACGTATAAATATATTTTATTTAATTAATTTGTTAATAATTCCATATCTAAAAAATCTGATTCTTTCGATCGGAAAAATATTCGATTAGCCACTTTCGTCCGATATCAGCCAATTCGTCATCGCCAGACTGCTTCCGGAGTACTTTTAGACACATCGAATCCGATATATTGGGACTATTTTCTTCCAGTTCCTTAAGTTCCTCTTCATCATCGATTATGCATTCGTCTTCGCACTTGATTTTCTCAGAACTCTTTAGAAAAGAACGTTCGGTCTTTCGCAAGAAATTATATAACGCAACGCAGCCAAGAGTAATCTTTCTTGCGTTTTCGCTGTCAATTCGAAAGGGCGCTGAAAGAATAGGGAATATATTGGTCAACATGCGCAAAGCGCTTTCAGAGTTGTATTCTACTCGATCCATGGCATAACAGTATTTGTATTCAGGGCTGCCATAGTTAAACCACGTGGAACTTTCGCTACTACTGTACGGAACGTACTTAAGAGTATTCAAGAGGTATGGTTTTACTGGCAGGGCACCGTGACCGACAAAGAAGTAATTTGGTCCAGTGTCAGGGTGTTTTGGCAAATTCAGCTGATCTTGTTCTATTAGGTTTTTGATTGTGGATGATTCGAAAACTTGTTCGCCATTATTTGGGCTGGGTTCGACATTGGCATAGACAAAATTGTCGCTGCTATCTACAATGCCGGTGAATATCAATGTGTCCTCGCCGTCACTTTGCTTGAGGGGATGTTTGTTAAACGTAATGTGTTTCATTGTTAAACTACCAATGCAGTTTGGAACTCGTGTTTTTTTGTAATACGCGGTGGAAATATTTTTCCATTCTCCTTCAGTCTTTGGGGTGGAAATGAAATGATCCTTCAGTGTTTCATAAATATTCATACAGATGTCACCGATCATCTTCAATATCACAGGTTTTGATGCTCGGAAACAGTAGTTTCTACATGAATGGAACTCTCCTAGAAAAAGAAAAGAGATAATATTAGGGTAAAAAATTATTAAATTAAATAAAGGAAAGAGGTGTCATTTTCTCCTTAAATGACTTTCTACTGACTGAAAAATGGCTACCCCAACGTGCATGCAATTTTTAATTAAAAGATGCGTAGGATCTAACACATAGGTACACCAAATCACTATTGACAACCGGGAATGAACATCCTGAGGATGATAAAGTCAACTGATCATAATAATATTGAAATAAAATTGAATTGATGCGTTGGAAGAACATTTTTTTGAAAACCAAAAGCCAAAAGAATTTCCAAAAAGTATTTCTGATTTTAAAAAAATTTGGTGGGCTTTATCGAATCTTGTGTATAAAATCATAATCAAAGCAGGATCATCTGTTAATGAGAAAATCGTCTTAATTTAAAATTTGTATACATTAAAAAATAGAAAGTCAGTAATAAATTTAATAAAATTTTTGAAGATAATTTCGAGAAATTTAAGTTTTTGTAAATAGTTTTTTAGCGTTTGAACGGTAGGTTCCATTATTTTTAATCTTGAGGAAAATTCCGAAAAATAAAATTTAACAAATACCAAGATAGGTTTTGAATATCAAATTTTGGCTCCTTTTTTTGGTCCACGCAAGTTCGCACAGGGTCGTAAATTAGTCCCACCGCTAAGTCGATCCTTTGCATCCTCTCAACTTCCGCTAAACTCCACATTGATTTTTACGGATGCGGATGTATAATCTCCGCATTAATTGATTCAGGTGCGAATATCCGCAATATGTATGTATTGTAAGTGTCGGGTAATAAATTGCGACTACTTGGAAGTCATTACAAAGTCTTAAAGCACAATGAAGGGCAAATATGACTGAAAATCATCTTCTTGTTCGTATTGGCCAAAAAAAGTTATAATAAATTCGCAAAAAAACACTAGATAGTAATGTTTAAAAATAAATAGTTTATACATCCAAACGAAGAGATTTTTTTCCTAGCCAGAAAAATTAAATGTAATTATTAAAGTGACAAGGAGAAACAAATTTGTCTAGAAACAGATACAAATCAACATTTATCAAATTCTAACTTTTTGAAGATTAATTGATGTTTTTCTTTGAAATTTATGTATTTCACTTCGCTTTAAAGTATGTAAAATCTATTTGTTTAGTAAAGTAGTATCTGATATTCTTCAAAAGTTTCACTTCAAATAAAATAAAATTAACCCACTATCAATACCTTGGTTAATATTAAAAGCTTAACTGTTTTGTGTTCATGAGAAATTCTTTTTTTTTGTCGCATTTAAATTAACATGGGTATATAACATTAAATCTAAATAATCCAATCATTAGAGGAATAACATAAGTTGAGTTAATAGAATAAAAATTTCCGATCCAACCATTTAAGCTGTTTGTCAAATCGACTGAAAACGTTTAATATTTTCTAATTGAAGCATTTTTTTAAATAAAACGATTCCAAATGTATGCATTTCTTTTGCAAACAATTTGCGTATGGAATATTTCTTAAGGGCTGACACACCACAGACCTAACCACAAAAAAAATAATTAATTTGTATGTTTTCACAAACCAGTATACATGTAAATGTTCAATTAAAAACGAACATTACTGTCTAAACAAGTATGTGAGGTAGGTATCTACTTTTGTTATTAAATAAACTGACGAAATACTAACCTAATTATCAATATTACATTCTTCAATCTTAAGACAAAAAAAAAACACAAATGTCAATAAAAGATAGAAATTGATGCATTAGATACATTTTCGATTGATTCTTATAGAAGTAACCTTTGCTGCAGATAACCTGCATTAAAAGAAAGCTTCAATATATACCTAGGTAGTATACCTACATTAAAATATAATGCAATGCGTCTAAAATACCCTTTTGCGAAGCGAAAAAAGTCACCCCGTAAAAATATAAATTAAACAGAGTAACATCCCTTGGAAATGAATTTTTCCCGATCGATTTTTTTTTCAATTGCAATGCAATCATTTTTTTTATTTGTTTTTTTTTTTTTGCTGGACAAAAAATCAAATTAACTTTTGGCCTAATCTATTTCTCTCCTTAGTTGGGACTGGTTTGTTGTTGTTGATTTCGTGATGAAAGAAAAATAAAATAACAACAAACAGTTCGTGCGTGATGTGAATCACGTCAAGCTTTGTCTGGTTGACAAAATCTCTTCCAAATCTAGAAACGACGAAAAAAAGGACACACCCCACCAATAATTGATAAGTCAATATTCCCGATCTGGGATCAAAGTGCATTATGTAAATTGTCAACGAAAAAAGAAAACAAATGAAATTACTTCTTACATATAATTTTTACCTACAAAGATGACAGTCTTTCTCAAAAATGGCACCCAACTAGAAACCAATATTTCGATATTTTCTTGGGGAAGTGAAAAAACAAACTAAGATACTTTTTTACCCAAACCCAGAACTTACCTGTAGCTAGATATTTGAGCGTTATGGCGAGACGTTCCTCGGCACTGAATTCTTTCTTCTTGCGATGTGGCTGGTATTTTGTAATTAGTGGTCCTAGTTTATTGACTAAAAATCGAAATTGCTTTTCCGTGATGTCAAAAAAGCAATTCAGATGATAGATTTCATTATTTCGGAATTGAATTTCTTTGAGAATGTTTTCTTTCGCAGTAAACTGGTTCTGGTTCTTCTTTAACCAATCTTTAGTCCACTCGAGGCGACGTTTGCAATGCAAAATCCCAGCCAGGTTGTTCATGTTGACGTTATCCTCCCGCAGGACTCCTATGAATTTAATTTTCAGATGATCCATACTTTCCGAAGATGGATTGGATATATTTTATATAATTTTTTTTCTATTTTTTTTTTTTTGTATTTATATTTGGTCTTTTGTCGTCCGTCTCGTGTGTATCGAAGGAAGAAAATAAGTTTTGTGGAAAAGTTTTGGGGTTTAGAATTACAATTTAATTCGCTAAGGCGAATCAATGAAATTAATACATTTTTTGTTGAGAATTGAAAATGTATGATTGGGTGTATATAATTCTAGGGCAGCGATTTTTAAGGAATATATTTTTTTCGTTTCGTTTGAGTTTTTCCGTCGCTGCTGCTTTTTGGATGACAAAAGGAAATTTTCTTGTTTACCTCCTGCTTCCAACGAAAATACAACGTTGGATGGTTGGATGGTCTCGCTCGCCGGAAATCAGCTGATTACAGTTGTGTGAACGAGACAAGTAGATATAGTGCTGATTAGCTGAATTTAACGTGTATACATAAGGCGTTTGGTACTTTTTTTCTAATAAGATTTTTCAAGTTCATGTGGTTTTGGTTCATCTAGTACCAACTTGTTTAGAAGTACGTCAGAGTTTACACGAATGTGGAAAGCCAACGTCTAAATGCTTGCCTATAACACTTTGTTGTTATTGTTTCTTTCGTGGAAACGACAGTTCCGGAAACGAAAGCGTCGGAAATTGGTGGTAGGGGCAAGAGAAGACTATTTTTTGGATTATTGCATCCAAAAATATAAATAAATATCAATTAAAACCTCCATAAGCTCTCCGCAA
Source organism: Syrphus vitripennis (assembly GCA_958431115.1). Taxonomy (NCBI): domain Eukaryota; kingdom Metazoa; phylum Arthropoda; class Insecta; order Diptera; family Syrphidae; genus Syrphus; species Syrphus vitripennis. The sequence goes on along the minus strand of OY288110.1, from coordinate 3,119,248 downwards.
AAAAAAGAGTAAGGGTTGCAGGCATACTTAAGATGTCGCCCCATCGATTTCCACCATGATAGTACTATAGTTTATATATACAAAGGTTAAGGTTGGTAAATTAATTACTAACAAATTGAAGTTTAACGTTAGCAGTACATAGTAAGAAAGGTACGCTTTTTGATTATCAATAAAACTATCTTTTCCCAGCGAAAATTGATTATTGATCGGATCGGATCGAATCTGTGGAATCCAAATTATAAATATACTAGACACTTCCTTGAATTTTTGGCCTCTATTTTGCCTTATTTGATGTGGCACTTTTTCACTCAGCTATTTTTTTGGCATGTCCATTGAGGTTTGAAAAATAAATGGATCTGTCATTTAATTTGCTTGTTTTCGCTCATTTTCATCAGTTTTTGTGAATTTAAAGTAATAAAATTAGAACATATTTATTTGCTTAATCAAACAAAATGGTAATTTTAAGTTTGGAACATAAAGAAAGAAATATTATATAATAGGTTTATTTAGTGAAGCTGTTCCGAACAGTTTAGAACAGAAAATTACAACTTTTTGCTGTTCAGTGAGTAATTTTCTGTTCCAATCTCTTCTAATTTGCTGTTCAATGAGTCTGTCTGGAACAGTTTGGAACAGATTAGAACAAAATTTCTTGCACTTGCTTTTTAGTCAGAGTAGTCTATAACAAATTCATGAATCATGTCAGAATGTTTATGTTATTCATATTATATATCTTCAACTTGTTTTTTTTTTACTAAACAGAGCTGCCAAATTCCGTATGAATAGTAGCTGTTTCCAACCTTGGTATTAAGTTTAGACTAAAGGCTAATTGGATTATGTGCACTGTGGCTTCCGACAGCCTCAGCGCATTGTATATGGAATTGAATAGTACTATTATGAAGAGGAACGAATGACGAATTTCAGTGGAGACGAGTGTAGACTTGAGAGTGCACAGCGTTAGCTTCCTATATGATTAAGCTAAAAAAAAAGCGTATTGACAAAATAGTTTATCCCGGAACGTGTACAATAAACATTTCAATTGTCATTTTCATTCCTGTCAATCATCAAACTTACTTTACAGATAATTGTGATTTTTCAAAACAAATTTGTAATATTATTAGAAATAACAATTAACTCAGTTCTAAAATGTACAATAATGAATGTATTGCAATCAAAGATATAAAACCCGGCTTAAAAAATATCAACGTTATCTTCATAGTACTCGAAATAGGAACAGCAACAGTGACAAAAGAAAATAGAGAAGTTCGTAATTTTAAAGTTGGTGATCCCACAGCTTGCATAAATGTATCAATTTGGGATGAACCCGGCAAACTTATCCAACCGGGAGATATTGTTAAGTTAACAAAAGGTTATGCATCCATTTGGCGTCACTGCCTCACTCTCTATTCAGGAAAGAATGGAGATATCTTAAAAATGGGTGAATTCTGTCTCACCTTCAATGAACAACTCAATATGAGCGACCCTAAACGACCAGAAATGCCAATGGTATTAAATCCTCAAATGGCAATACCAGGTCCAGGATTGCTATCCAACAATGGCGCTGCCAATAATGGCAATCCGATTGCTCAGAATCGACCCCTGACGGCCCCTTCCACGGTGCCGAGTGCTGCTCCTTTAACTGGACAAAAACTTCAAACCCAGCAAAGTAGAACCATACCTGCAGTTGATACCTCAAAACCTATTGTAGGAATATCGGGTCAATCGAATGTCCAACAGAAGACTAACCGTGTTGCGCGTAGCAACCAACCTCGAACCAACGTAAAGACGGACCGAAGATAATATACTTGCAAAGGAATAGTTTAAAAATACACATAAGTTGACTAACAATCTTGCGAAACATGTCAAGTTGTAGCATTTTATAAATTTAAAAAATTAATATTTTTCAATAAAAGTAAAAATTTAATATTTGACATATTTTTATTACCCTGGGTAACTACTATGCACATAGTAAGGTTACGCTTCCTTGAATCGATGAAGTTTACTTCAATAAAAAAGTTTGAAATTATATTTAAAAAGAATACCTAAATTAGATTTTGAAAATTTTGACATACATACATATGTAAATTCAATATGCAATAATACATTGTACATACATATGTATCAATATTCTACTAATTTAGAATGAAATATTTTTGATAACAGTACATGCAAGAGGCACATCTATCATTTTTTTCTGTTTCTATAGTCATTTTTGTTAAACTTCATTCTACATTTCACTTCCAAAAATAAATTTAAAAAAATCTGGATTTAGGTTCTAATAATTTTAATGAAAATAGTTACTGTTATAACTTTAAAGTCTGACGATTTTTTTGTAAATTTGAATATAAAATGCCGAAACCGCTACATATTTTACTTCCAATAGAAATTTCCGTTGAAAGGCGGCACGGTATGATATAGAGGTAGAGAATTTAAGAATCTTCAAACAAAACGACAAAAATTAAGTTACCTTTTCATGTTAAGGTTAAATTTAATAAGTTTTTATTCAAATATTTTATATGTTTTTTGAAATTAGCTAGAATATTTTTTATTTTTATTTGCCAGCATCATTCATTCCTTTAGGAAGGCTTAGCAAAGAGTTAATAAGTTCAGAGTTGCGTTTGGTCATCATTCCAGAGATTCCGTTGCCATAGTACTTGCAGGGATTATTAGAAACTGGAGCTTGAAGAGTTGATAACCAGTTAATTAATTCTCGAGTATACTGTGAAATATTAACAAAATAGAAAAAAGCAAAAAAAAAATCCAGTTAAATGATATATGAGTGAAAAAATTTTTATAATATTACTTCTTTGTCCAAAAACCTTTCCTCGTCGGGAGTAGGCAATGCAGCTGAGAGTCCCAACAAAATTACAACTACAGCCAAGAAGATGATAGCCATTTTAACCATGTTTACTTATTTTTTGTTTATGAGAGATATGTTTATCTGGTATGAATGCAAGCAGTGAACTGATAACAATTGTGGTTTTGTCTAGTTCTTTTATAGTGATAGAAACAAAGCCAAAAACCGATACCTACAACAATGTCAATTTCAGGACAAATAACGTTAGGTAATATAAACGGCTAAATATACCTAAATTAAATCAACCAGATTAAATGACCTTTTTTCAATGTTTGTAGATAGGTAGTTTAAGAATTTTCATCTTCGAGAGGAAAATGTGCTTCTTTGATATTCAAAAATAGGAATCGAAAAACGTATTTCTTTGACATTCAACATTGATAAGAAAAGAAAAAACATACGAAGTATGAAATTCATTTTTGAATATCTATAACATGTCCTGATGAAAGTTTGGGCGATAAAAAAATAGCATCTAATTTATTGATCAGATATAAAATTAAGAAAAGAAAATTCAAAAACCCATTGCAGGTTTAATTTAAATATTTATTTGTGTACAAAACTGAATAACTATTTTTTAAAATGCAATGTGATGCTTTGACACATTGGATTTCAGTTCCAGTTTCATATTTTCCCCATTCAATTCATCCAAAACCGTAACTCAATTAAGTTCAACTACAGTATACACAATTAAGAATCATCCGACACTATGTAACCAATATACTTAGATAGTACAAAAACATAGAAATAAATACATACTTGCCTTATTTTGTTAAAAGGATAAAATTAATAAATTGGTAGAGTTTTAAATTTTCTAATTCTGTCACAATTAATATGAAAAAGTAGAACGATTTACTTAGTTTATAACTTAAATATATTTACGAATGCCTAACGCTATTGCATATATACTTTTATTAAATTTTCAACAAAAAAAAAACGTTTTTTTATTTTATTTAATCAAAAGTTTGATCCAACATGTTGATAGACAGATAGATAATCCGTTTGCATGAAGGATTAAGTTTGAATTGAATTCGGATTCAATTCCATTTACACCTAGATCGGATTGAAATAGGATTTATAGATCCAATTCGAATTTGCGAGCTGGATCAAAGAATCATTTGTGTTTTTATTTGTTTCTTTTTTTTAAAGCTTTTGAACAAAATTATCCTTTCGATTTTGTTCCTGTATAATCGTTTTCTTAGCTAATTCAGTTCGCAGATTTACTTTTCATTGAATATCGATTTAGCTAGTAAAAGTGAGTGAATGGATTTTCTGTGTTGTTGCTCGCGTTTTCAATTTTGTTCTGTCCTCTTCATGTCCTTCAACTGCTCAAACATAAATTCGGACATACCCATTTCAAAAAAAGTCATCTCATTTGAATTTTCAATTTTCGAGTTTTTATTAAAAAAAAAACCATTACAATTTAACTGCAATAGATCACACGCCATTTTATCTAGTATTCTCATCTTTAACAACTCATCACCTTAATTTTGAGCATTGTTTTTAGATGTAAAAATAAATCAGTTTCAATCTTAAGTTCCTAGTTTAAACGAAATCAAGCAAGAGACAACATTTTGGAACCCCTTTTATGCGTGATAATCATCGTTATGTTTATCTTATTAAAATCTCGATTCAATTTGTATGCTATTTCAAGTCTTGCCTTTTAGTTTTTTTTTTTTACAAAAATTGAACAACATCTTATGGGCCATTTACGTGAAACTCGATATAAAGAACTACAAAATAAATTTAGTTTCAAGCAAAAATGTGAAACTCATTTAATTTATTCATCACCGTACAAAGTAGATTTAATGCAACTAAAAAAACAAATTTTAACCAAAATTGTTGAACCTGTTTTCGAGAACGTTCTTCGAAGAAAAATATGTTAAATGTTAAAACATACATTTATAATTCGATTTAGCCGAATTAGAATATGCTACTCCTCTCATCCCTTTTTCTGTCGCCTATCGCATGAACAACTAACAACAACGCTTCGTTTGAATTGATACATTTCTTTTAAATACTAACTAGCAATGGGGGATGTGATATTATTTCATCACAGCTTGTTCTATTCTGCTAGTGACAAGTGCTTTAGCAGGTAAAAGGATGATGGGTCCTCATTTATTTATTTATCTTGGTTATAATAAAACTTCATTTGCCGAATGCAAATATGTATTTTTGTTTCTTTTTATTACATTTTTCTAGACAAAAAATTTTCATTTGTAGTTAATAGGACATATTGTGATAAAGTAACTAGCAAAAACGTGTGGCTGGTAGGTGTATATTTGTTATAGCAATTTGTTTAAATATTATTTGGTGTACTTTTATATTCGTTTATAATATTTAACGTGATTATCCCTCTTAAGAACTCAAGGATGTTCCTATATACATTAATAAGAAAAGGTTATGTTGTATACGCACAATATTAAATCATGATAATAAAAAAGTATATTAAAGTGCATACACTTATATGGAACTTTAAACACTCTTCTTACTGTGATAACTAATAAGTGCATGATAAATATTAAATTATTATTAAATATATATAATTTTCTTTCTTTACTTCTTTTAAACTACTTTTTTTTAAACTACATATGTTTTGAATTTTTTTAAATTCTCGAAAACGTTAACTCAAAACTACACGAGAATAAAGAGTTTCTTTCATTTGTTTCAAACTTTCTTTTATGTGTTTGATGTTTTTGACCTTTAAAGTGTTTGACAAATACCAAAAAATAAATAAATAAAGTTAGTCGTAGACTTATATTAATCGTGAAAAAATCTTCCGGACCAGACAAAGTCTTTTAATAGCTCTATAAAATATGTGGAATTTGTGATTTTGTTGATGAATAAAATTTGAAGAACAGGCTGGCCAAATTTTGAGTGAGTATTTTAATCTTCAGTTTAACATTCAGTTAGAGGTCAGAGAAATAAGCTCTCTTAAATGTAGAACAATCGGATAACAACAACCAATTTTCAATAAAAAAAATAATCTACATATACATAAATATAATTTTTGTTTTAGATTGATTACAAAGCAACAATGAAACATTTTAAAGCTTCCCCAAACCAATACGAAACTGGTGCGAAATTGTGGTGACGACGAATTAACAATTACAACAACGTGCTGTTGTGAATCATAAGCAATGTTTTGTTATTGTTATTTCATTTTCCGTCATATCCGAATGTTTCGCATTGGTCTGTAAGAGTCTTTATTTGTATAGCTTTATCTCTCTCTTAATCTCTTAAATTATCAGATATTCGAAAAACTAAATTTTAACAATTAGATTCTCCTAAAAACTGTAAAAAGTTACTGTTGGTAACTAAAGGTTTTCACGAATAGTAACATGTCGCGGCCATTTATTAAATAAAACATTCAATTTAATCAATACAATTTTTGAGAAAGAGTCTTAATCAGGGCGCTCTTCAGTTTAAGAGCCTCTTAATCTAAGAAAGGGAAATTTTTTATGACCTAATGAGGAAGGAAAAGACCTACAACTGATGCATTCTATTCTTGATAAATGATACTCCCGGAGATTTTGTTAATTTGTCACAAGATGTTTCTGTTTTTAGTTAGACGAGGCTGGGAAAAGAACCCAGAGACAAAAAATGTCAAAATGAAACAAACGAAGAGTATTTAAAACAAAAAATGATGTCTTTCCAGCTTCAAAATTTATCGAAATTTGTAGAAAATGATTGTAGAGATAACAACTGTAGATACAGTTTAGTTTAGATTTAACCATATCAAAGGCTTAAACATTTATTCATAGACACTTCATCTGAAAACTGAAATTTGAGTTAAGTTCAAAGGAAACGAAACGGAAGAGATTAAAATTTATCAAAATGAAACAAAGAAAAAACAAAATTATAACAAAAATGATGTCTCTAGTCTCTCCAACTTTTTACTCCATTTTTGATACCGATCTCGAATGCAAAGTACTTAAAAGTACTTTCTTAACCAAATAACTTTGAAATGCAAATTGAGCCCATGTTCACCTCTAGAAAGCTTTTCTGCCATCACCAGCTGTCACAACTGTCATTCCTTTGGCTTTGCTTTCAATTTAGCACGTCACTAATTTTCTATACAAATTTTTCTAGCAAAAAGTTACCAAATAATTTATTTATTAGCATAATTATTCTGTTTAAATTCTAAGTACGTACACCCTTAATAATAACAAATCATTTCTCCACTCAAATAAGCAAAAACATAATTTCAACAAAAAAAAAATATTTTCCATTGTTTGCTTTTATTGTGTTTTTTCTTTATTTTTGCCAATAGAAATTTTTTTCTCCGCAAGTCCAAGGAAATGCAAAGAAAATGATTTAAAAAAATCAAAACTGACTAATAAAAGTGTAAAACCAAAAAAAAAAACACTTGCTGTCGTCATTTTCGGCAAAATACCAAATGCATAAATAAATATTTTTTAGTATGGAAAAGTTTCCACTTAAAGGCAATCGGGCAGTCGCTGCTGAAGGAAATAACTATATCACTGCATATCAATCTGTTTTAAAAAAGGTAAGTCAACCATGTTATAGAAGATGCAATGGTTCTGGAATACTTTATTTACTTAAATATTTACGCATCAATTGGCTAAAATTTTGTGTGTATACAACAGTCAGTAATGTGTTTAAAGTTTTAAATAAATACAATACGCAAACGGATATATGAATATCGCACAAAAACGCCCCATTTTACATCTAAATTAATTGCAATCTTTTATATATTCGGTATCATATTTCACTCGTTAATATATGTAGAAGTTGCACCTTCACTAACTTACACCTTGCGTCTTAGATGGCAATAATAAGTAAAATGCCCGATGCAATAATTGAATCATTACTACATCTCTTTTTAACTTCTTTATTTCTGTAATCAAAGAAGAGGGGTGTAAAATAAAAGATATTTATTTTCAGAGAATGCAAGGTCACGTGAAATGAATGCTTTTGTCAACGTTGGATTTAAACACATTTTTAAAATGTTTTTTTTTTTTTTTTTTACTCCACTCCAAGTTAAATAACAGCCCAATTTGGAAGCTTGAAACTTTTGTTTACACTTCCATTTCAATCAAAATATTTATAAGTCATGACTGTTTTACTTCCAAGAATACCACTTTCCAATCCTATTAATATAACTATAAGTTAAAAACAAAAATATTAACGAAAAAATTCTTAATCAATTTGTATAGTAGGTAAATATTGAATTGATAAGCACGAAAGCGACAGGAAACAATAGTAGTCAAATTGTACAAATATTCATCAAACAGACTTGATAATAACTTTTTAACAGCCCATCACATACGAAATTTAAGAATGAAGATGATAAAGCTGTTGATTCTTGTTGTGGTGGAGCCGTTAAATAGTCTTAGATATTAACCTAATTCGATATGGAATATCGAGAAATAAAGGAGCAGATATTGTAAATGAATTTGAAAAACAATAAAACAAAAAATTCTCAGCGTTTTTCTTCCTTATTTCAAATTGGAATACTAACTAGCACTTGATTGTAAAACACGGTGATAACTGATAAACAAAAAAAAAAGTAGGTATAACAAATATTCTGATAAAAAATCATAACTTATGGAATGGATAAGTTCAAAGAATTACGTTTTCAAGAATACCAAATAAAGTAAATTTTATTTTGATTTAACTTCACTTTCGTTGATATTTTATTTATTTGAATACGTTGATTACATAATATCTCGAAGTAAATAAATAATTTAATTATATGTATTTTGCAAAATATACATATGTATGTGTTAATATACATAGATATAATATAAAGAAGACATTAGGTGTTAAAATAGTGCAAAAATAATTTTGTTTTAAAACTATCAAATTTGATATTGCCATTAACTGAATTTATTATAAATAATTATTAACTGATTTAAAGGACTATTAATACCATGGTTAGATCTGCTAAAAATACTTCGAATTGGTAATCTGTCTCGTAATCTGACTCTGCCGACATTTAAATTAATTAGAATCAAAATGATAATGATAAAATACATGTACATAATGTTAAATTAATAAATAATACATAAAATATTTCTGATTTTGCTTTAAAGGAATAAAATGCAATACTTATCCCTTTTTGGATAAGCAAGACTTATGCTTCTCGATGTTAGTATTTTTTTCTTATTGACGTTAGTACTTTACATAATACTCACGTTACGATCGGTTCTATGTATCTAAATATATGAAAAACATGCAAAATGGTAGATTATCACTTCTTCCTATTTTAACATCTTTTAAACGGGACTCTCCTTTTTTACCTGAGGCTAAATTGAAAACAAAAGACGCTTGGCTATGACTCCCATGAGTGTTAGAAAGTTATTTAACTCACAACCTCACGTCTGTAGCTGCTTCTGTATTATATTAATTTTAATGAGATTGTATGTATATATTTTAACTTTCTATCTCTCATCTTTTGTGTTGAAGAAATGAATTAACTCGCAACTCGTAGTTTACTGAAATTCCTCGAAAAACCCCTTCAGCTGTAAGTTTTTTCAAGACCATCTCGCGTTAAGCATGTGAGAGCATAAACTTGAATCAGCAATCATCGTTATACATATACTCTATATCGCAGTACCAGCTTACTTAAACTTAAAAACAAACTGTCCTTCAAATATGCACTCAACGTCTGATAAGGCTCGTTAATCCTCAGCTTATAATAGCTTGCTCCAGATTCAACGAAAAGTCTCTGCTTAACTTTGAAGACTTAAAAAAGTCTTAAATTGTAACAATACTAAATCACTTTGATTTTATCGTCTATACATTTATATTAATTTATAAAAGAGATGATCACCGGTTAATTGTTTCTCCTTCCTGATGTCTTTTGATACTGACACATTTTCCTTTATTTTAGTATTTTAACATTGAGATGAGAAAACCTAAACCGATTATACTCGTACCATATGTGTTTGCTTAAATATATTTTTTCTTTTAATTCTTTTGATCAATCAAAATGGTGTTGTTCCAATTCTTTTGTAAAATCATTAACATTCAGATTGTTTAACATTCAATACTTATTAAAATATAAATGATAAAGCTGTATTCGGAAAAATAATTTTTCTTTACTGCCCCTCTGTACTCCTCGTTTTGTTTTTATCGAGAAGTGTAATAAAGAACTTCAAAGTTCATAGACATTAAACATGGGTGTGTTTAAAAATAAAGCTGAAGGTAAACCAGAATTTTAGTTGGTAAATGGATAACGGTGCACTGGTACATAATTTAGCATGGTTTTGAAGTCTATTTTTCCCAAATATGAGTTTATTATGATTTTTTTCTTGTATTTCGCTATGATACATTTAAAGATCAGTGGATGATGATGCTTTGTGGCTTTCTGTATGCCCATTCATTCTTGTTAATAATAATAATAGATCTCAACATCGCCTAAAAAACTTATATATTGACTTCTATTAATCAGATCGTCAAGATTAGAGTTTATGGACTTGTTTTGTAAAAAAAAAAATCATTCCAAACACAATTAATGGTTATGACACAATTTATGAATTTGATCTGTTGCCAATGTATCCTAACTCAACAAAGGCTTTGATGTTTTTTTTTTTACTTTTACTGTGCTTATAATTTTGACAATAACCCCAACCAAAAATTAATTCCTTGAATTTAAACTTATTGAAAAAATATTTCCACAATACGATATTAATAGAATAAAGGCTGTTTTACTATCGAGTTCAATTAAAGTACAATGAGGCCCCTTTGAGTGAACAAGCTTTCATATTTATATTATGTGTGCTGTGTGTATGATTCCAAAATATTCATTTGGGGCCAAATAAAATAGTTTAATTCAATATTTTTTTCTTGCTCTTCTATAATAAAGTATATGTTCTAGGGTGTTCCTTAAAAAGGCCATTTCCATCTAACAGCCCTTCTGCTTCTATAAAATAAATAAAATAATCCCTAGCTCTCAAAGTTTTTTATGAAGCCGGCACCCAAGACTATGCGCATGTTATTTTGGGCATTTTTTAAATCAAACCTTTAATTTTTAAAACAAAAAGTATGAACTTAGAACAAAGAACGTTACTTATATGGAGATCCAAATAAAACGTTGATATGTTATTTTCTAGACTTAGAAAAATTGTTTTATAAGTGACTACATAACTTCAAAATTTAAAATGTATTTCATCAATCATTACCAAAGTTACACAAAATTTAAAGTGTGATCACAAAAAATTACATGTAGTTTCCCATACTGCAAAGGATTTTGGGGGCTAACATTAATATCGTGGAAACGGCTTAGACCTAGCTAAATGACTCGCTTCCGCGCCGAATTGGATCGCTTGGTTTGGATTTATTTATTGTGTGAATGGACTCCGTCGAGTCATTTGGATTTTCAGAAAACCATAATCCATGAGTTAAATTTGGTCCCAGCCATCTGGTTTTTTTCTTTTGTTATTGCTAGCAGTGGTAATGAAAAAAAGTAGCACTGATTTATTCTCGACATTTCGCTCAAAAATTAATTATTCAAAATTATTATGGTTTAATTAATTAAGAAACAAGTACCGACGACCCACCCAGTCGTTCGTTTTATCTATATTTTATTATTTTATATGTTACAATATTTTTTTTTAAATGGCGGCTGTTAATGATTATGACAGGTCTTTTATTGTTAGCCACTACCACAACCTCATAACACCTTTATTCCTTTAATCTTCTTTATTATTATAATAGGTACAATTTGTACCCCAAAAGAAGAACAAAAAAAAAACAACACGCTTTAAATGTTATTAACCCGAGGATGAGGTACTCGAATATAGAACGAAGTTACAACCCAATAATCATTACGTTTTTTTTAACCGATTTCAAACTTCTTTGAATATTATTTCATATCAACAACAATTTAGTATCGCCAATTTGGCTTGTCGCTAATACATCAAATAAATTTGCAGTCAAACGGTCATAACATAGAGGCGGACATTCAGCAGCAACACCCTCTGGCTGCTACCACAACAACATCACTGACTGCTGCTGCTACAGCAGATGATGATGAAATGATTGATATCACACCACGCACAAGTCCAATTGAAGCTCATTCAAATACGAATTTAAACAACGCCGCCAGCAGAAAAACAGAAATGGATCGATCTCATGTGCCAACTCACAGTGCTTTTGGAAGTGATTACAACGATCCAGATGGTGAGTGTTTATATTTTATATTAAAAATTATTTGTTTATTAAAGTATATTTATTATTAAGTATTATTATTTTTGAAAGATTGTTCAATTTGTAATTCCATTTACATTTATGTTGCTTTGAGTAACAAGTTCTTCAAGATGATGATGATGAATAAATAACGTGTAAAACTTAACTTAGAGCAAAAATAATATTTGGTTTGTTTTTATGGAAAACCGAAAATAAGAGTGCAAACAAGAGTACAAAGTTACAGTATTTTGTTAATGTATTGAGTACAAATTTTTTTATGTGCAAGATTTCTTGGGAGGTAAACTGAGTTGTAGGCCAAAGATCTTTGGAAACAGCTTTTAGGCAAAACGAAATGACAATAACACAAGAATACATTTTTCTTATTCACAATTTTGTGTTTTGTTTCCAGAGGAAGATGTAATTTTTGGTGATCTCGGTTTTTCGAAAAATTAGCAATCTTAAAGTTGTGTATTTTTAAATTAGTAAGTAACAAGACATTATTGCAGTTGCGTGCTTTATGAGCAGGGGTCTTGAAATTAAGTAGGTTTAAAGAATGTTAACATTTATGTTGGTTTTTATAAATTTATAATTTAAATAATTAGACCAGAAAAACATAGATTTATAATTGAAAATTTTGATGCTTAATTTAAAATGAATAAACAATTATTTGTCGAACAGGTAATTTGGTGTTTTTAATTTAACAGCCACATTATTTTATTTTTTTTTTTCAATTTCACCAAAAAAATTAACTTTTTTTACAGGAGCAATATCGTTCTATGGTTCCCAAGGTAAACTATTTTTGTTTCAAAATTTTGTAGCCAAGCTTACCAATTGATTTATTTACAGAACCACATGAGGATATACCTGGCATAGGACAATATGATGATTTTCACACAATAGACTGGCAGCGAGATATTGCTAGAGATCGCATGCGACATAGATACATAGTTAAGAAACGACAGGACTCACTTTGGGATTTAATAAAAGTAATTCAAGTTATTACAAACGCTACGAAATATAAAACTTATATGTTTATTTACTTTAAATGCAGGGTGCTCACGATGCTTGGTCAGGTTGGTTATGCGTTTTACTTGTGGGAATTGCTGCAGGTATGGTTGCCGGTATGGTTGATATTGGAGCCAGTTGGATGTCCGATCTGAAGCACGGGATATGTCCTTCGGCATTCTGGTTCAACAGAGAACAATGCTGTTGGCCCACCAAAATAAGCGTTTTCGAGGATGGCAATTGCACGACGGTTAATATCCTTTTTTTAAACCTATATTTCCATAAATAATTCCAATTTTTTTAGTGGAAAACATGGCCTGAATTATTTGGACAATCCAGAAGCGGAGCAGGATCTTACATAGTTTCCTATTTCCTCTACATAATGTGGGCACTTTTGTTTGCATCTCTGAGTGCATCACTTGTCAGAATGTTTGCTCCCTACGCTTGCGGTTCGGGTATACCTGAAATAAAAACCATACTTTCGGGCTTCATCATTCGAGGTTATCTGGGGAAATGGACGTTGTTGATCAAGTCGGTTGGCTTAATGCTATCTGTATCGGCTGGACTTACGTTGGGTAAAGAGGGCCCAATGGTTCATATCGCCAGTTGCATAGGAAATATATTCTCTCACCTTTTCCCAAAATATGGTCGCAATGAAGCAAAAAAACGTGAAATTCTTTCGGCGGCTTCTGCAGCAGGTGTCTCAGTGGCGTTTGTTGCACCAATTGGAGGAGTACTTTTTAGTTTGGAAGAAGTTTCATATTATTTCCCATTGAAAACACTCTGGCGCTCTTTTTTTTGTGCCCTGATAGCAGCTTTTGTTTTGCGGTCAATTACACCATTTGGCAATGAGCATTCGGTATTGTTTTTTGTTGAGTACAATAAACCCTGGATATTCTTTGAACTTATTCCATTTGTTTTGCTTGGAGTGTTAGGGGTAACTTTTAGTCATGAATTATTCTTAGCTATTTGTTTTAATTATTTTCTCGACATTTTACAGGGAATAACTGGAACAGTATTTATCAAAGCTAATCTATGGTGGTGCAGGTATAGAAAATTTAGTAAACTGGGTCAGTACCCAGTGATGGAAGTTCTAGTGGTTACTTTGGTAACTGGTATTATATGCTACCCGAATCCCTATACGAGGATGAACATGAATGAGTTGATTTATTTGCTGTTTAGTCAATGTGGAGCTAATGATAGCACTCCTTTATGGTGAGTTTAGAGCCTTTTTATTATTTGAGGTATCACGACAAAAAAAAAATCCAATAGTGACTACACACGCCACAACATAACAAGCGGACTAGCAGCAGCTATAGAAGTCGCAGAACCTGGTCCTGGTGTATACAAAGCCATTTGGTTGCTTATCTTAGCATTTTTCCTTAAACTAGCACTGACGGTGTTTACCTTTGGCATGAAGGTTCCTTGTGGTTTATTTATTCCATCATTATTGCTCGGAGCGATCATGGGGCGCATTGTTGGCATAGGTACATTTATTTATTTTATTGCGTATTATGACAATACATAATTAATTATTAAAGGTGTCGAACAATTGGCTTATAATTATCCAACACTCTGGTTCTTTATGGGTGAATGTGCCACCGGAAATAATCTTATAACCCCGGGATTGTATGCAATGGTAGGAGCAGCCGCTGTTCTAGGAGGTGTAACCCGAATGACTGTATCACTAGTAGTTATTATGTTTGAATTGACTGGAGGTGTGGGTTATATTGTACCATTAATGGCAGCCGCTATGGCATCAAAATGGGTTGGAGATGCTCTTGGAAGACAAGTATATAAACAAAGAATTACTTAGTGTTGAATTTTGCAATCATTTATGATTTCATTGTTAAAGGGTATTTACGATGCGCACATTGCTTTGAACGGTTATCCGTTTTTGGATAGTAAAGATGAGTTCGCTCACACTACATTAGCAGCTGATGTAATGCAACCAAAGTGGGTTATATTTCCAAAAAAAAAATTCATACAATTAATTACAATTTTTTTTGTAGGAGAAATGAAACGCTATCGGTTATTACACAGGACTCAATGACCGTTGATGATATTGAATCACTTCTTAAAGAAACTGAACATAATGGTTATCCAGTTGTGGTATCAAAAGAGAATCAATATTTAGTTGGTTTTGTTCTTCGGAGAGATTTAAATTTGGCAATTGGTAAAAGTTGTATTATTATAAATTGTAAATGAAATTTCTATTTTAATGGTATTTAAACTTAAAAGGCAATGCAAAAAGACTTATTGAAGGTATCAATAACGCTTCAGTAGTACTATTTACATCAGCAACGCCGGTACAAAATTTAGGCCCACCGCCATTAAAACTTAAGAAAATACTTGATATGGCACCTATAACAGTAACTGATCAAACTCCCATGGAAACTGTAGTGGATATGTTCCGAAAACTTGGCTTGCGGCAAACACTTGTTACGCATAATGGGTAAGTTATCATTAAAATGTAAATAAATCAAGAGTTAGTACTTATTTATTTTGTATTTTAGTCGTTTACTTGGTGTGATCACCAAAAAAGACGTCCTTCGGCATGTTAAGCAAATGGATAATGAAGATCCCAATACAGTTTTATTCAATTGAGTCCATAGGCGTCAATATAATCTTCATAGGCAGCAAAAAAAATGGTCTTGAAGAAAATAACTGTTATAATTTATTTACTCAATATCATTCAAATAATATTCATTATTTTTTATTAGTTTAAAAAATTTATATAGCAAATTATGTTTATAAACAAGTAATAAGTATATTTATACATATATTTTTTATTATTTAATATTAATATAAAATATAATCTATACTTGAAAATTGTAAAATAGACACTTTAAATTTTTCTGTAAATCCTCACATAAATTATATTTTCTGATAGATTTTCTAAATATCATTTTGTTACATTTTTACAAGAGTTGATGGGGCTAGCTATAATTAATAAGAATTCTTAATGAACATTTTTTTTAAAACAAATTATTTGTACCTTACTATTATTGCCGCTTTAAACGAAAATAGAAATGTCATTAGCTTTTAATTTACAAAGAAACTGTATTCGCCCACTTCTCTGACTGTGATTTTATTATGTAAACTTCTTCAAATTACAATAAATCTAAAGTTAAATAATTAGTAGTTACTTTCGTTTTTGGTTTTATTTTGGCATATTTTGATTTTCTTGTGCCCTTTATGGAATTCGCATTAAGTGTGAAAACTAAAAAAAAATATAGACTAAATGATAATCATAGTAATTTATATAAAAATAAATGTAAATAGTAGAGTATAAAATATACCAATGGTAAAAAGAAAAGAGTATTTTCATTAACATGATCAAATAATGGAAAAAAGTCTTTTATTTATTCTTTTGTTTAGGTATCTGTTTTTTATTAAGAATTTAAATTCATACAATTTCTTTTAAAAACAGATAGGGCAGGTAACGTCTAATTGAAGTTAGTCTGACTTCGGTGAAGTTACAAAATGACAAAAAAAAATTATCAATACGATTTTATTTATTAATGATATGCATTTACTCGTACATGTAAACAGTTAATAAAAAGTTTGATTTAAGAAGCGCTGGCAAACCTCACTAATGCCTCACAGGTCACAACAGCCTCACAAGATTCGGCTCTCCTTCAAAGCAGGATCGCAATAAATGTGCGATAAACATAAAGAAAATCCATGCGACCAGGGTTTGGGCTGTCTTGACCGGTGTTTTACAAAAGACTTCAGTTCTATCTTGAAATATTTTTTTTTTAATGAAAAAAAGGATATATTTTAACAGTTGAATATTAGTAAGAATATTTTAAAAGTTGTTTGTACAAAAATTTTTTGGAACCACTAACGAGAAATTTTTTTTAGCTGTTTCTTATTTTTACTAGGAGATTTCTTTTTTCAACAAAAAAATATGACCAATTTAGTTAAAAATTTCAAAATGCATGACTTCGATTTTTACCGCTGATTTTTTAAATTTTTCTTTATTTATTTTTATTCTCTACAAAAAGTCTAAGTTAGATATTCAAATTTAACTTAGTTTTGAAGTTGTACCTAAAATATTGAAAAGTGATCAGTGTGACCATTCTCTCTTTAGGTCCCACTTAATCAATCATAAAAAACCTTGCAAAAATTTGTTCCTTTTGAAAACCTATTAAAAATAATTATTTTCTGTTTACTTAGGGGCGAGTTATAGCGAACAGGAAAATGGATCAGGAAAATTTTTCTGATGGATTATTTAGTAAGTTCTCGATCGATTTGAAACACATAAGCTGAAGTAATCGATGACAAATGACAATTTTAATGCACTATGTAAAAAAAAAATTTATTGAACGTAGGATTTTTGATAAAAAAGCATTTGTTTATTTTCCTGATGCAAGTTCATCAGGAAAACAAATAAATGCATTTTTATCAAAAAACCTTTGTTCAATCAGTTTTTTTTTTACATAGTGCATTAAAATTGTCATTTGTCATCGATTACTTCAGCTTATGTGTTTCAAATCGATCGAGAATTTACTAATGGGGTTTTCCATGGGCAAAATAAATCAATTTATTTTTGATCCAGATCAGTCAAAAATCAAATTTCCCCTGTTTTTGCATTCCATGGGGCAAAATAAATTGATTTATTTTTGATCTAAGATCAAATCTGCAGATCTGGATTTTTCGGCAGATTTACCCCTCTTTGCACTAATACTAATACAACTTTCAGCTGTTAGCTTGACAGATACAAGTTTTTATTTTTATTTGTAATTTGTTTTGGTTTTGTTTGAGTTTTCATCTATTAAACAAATAAATTTTACAAAAAATGGAAGCAATTTTTAATGAATTGGTAGATTCATCAACTTCTTCTTCTGAAAAAAATCAAGCGGTGAAAATTTTTTTGATGTGATGAAAATTCTATTTCAAAAAGAAAACAAAATCGGGTTCCAGATTTTGTAAACAATTTTGTAAATAAATATACGTTTACACGTACACGAAGTTACACCAATATAATGACAAAAAAAAATCAATTCCAATTGTATTCCATGGGCCACGAAAAAAAATCAATTTTTTGATCGAAATCTGGATTACCCATGGAAAACCCCATAAATAATCCATCAGAAAAATTTTCCTGATCCATTTTCCTGTTCGCTATGACTCGCCCCTTAGTTTGACAGATTAACAATATGTGACAACGCGTCGTTACCAAATGATTTGTGAAAAAGCCTAACAATGACACTCCAACAATATTTTTTTGTCACATTTAATTCAATTCTGAACTTTTGAGTCTAATATTTTGGACTCAAATAATTTAAAATAAAAAATATTTTATTTAAAATAAAAATAAAATTTTAAAATCATGTTGCCCCGACCCTTGTGGTGTCGCTGCTATCAGTTCATTTTTTACGTGTAGAATTTGATTTGGGAATATTTCAAGCATCGAAAATTGGGAGTTCCTACTCCAAGAGGAGGATATTATTTCGATTTCAGTAAGCAATAAATATCAATTACCTCTATAAGCTCTCCGCCACAAAATTTGAGAAAGGGTTGCCCTATACTTTAGATGTCGCTCTATTCGACTGTCACCATGATCACAACTTACGGGTCTCATTTTTTCGAATAAAGCCAATGCCATTAATGGCGCTTATTCTCAGAAATTGGCCGATTAGCTAAATCCTTGTTTACCAAGGATTGAAAAACAAATAAAAAAGCAAAGTTTTATTATTTCGGGTGCGTTCCATTGAAAATGGCTACCAAAGTATTCAAAAGTGCTTTGCCACCTCCAAAACGCCTAGCAAAAACATGTTTTTATGATTGTATCCATTTCTTTGGGGTTTAGAAAAAAACACGACTAGACATTTTTTATGAAACTTTCTGAAATGTTTTTGGTGCGATACGCCTAATGATAATGACACGTTATGACATTTGACATTTCTCTATGACATTTTATAAATTCATTTATCAATTGTAAGAAAAGAAAATCGTCCTCTCAAATTTTCAATTTATTAAAATTAATTAAATTTATAAAAAAAAAAATGAGTGCATTTGTTGATCCACGCCGTAAGGACAAAGTTATCCGCTACAAACCACCTCAAAACCAAGCTCAAGGTGGAAATGGGGAAGATCTAATGCCCGACTATATGAACATTCTTGGTGAGAAAAAATTTTCAGACGATTATTTTTTAATTTTCTAATCTTATCTAAATTTATGAATTAAAATAATTTAATTTCCAAAAGGAATGATATTCTCTATGTGTGGGCTAATGATGAAACTTAAATGGTGTGCATGGTTTGCCCTTTATTGTTCCTGCATTAGTTTCGCCAGTTCTCGAGTTAGTGATGATGCTAAACAGGTAAAGTATTCTTGATTGTTTAATGATGTTTTTATTTTCTTTTAGACTTTTCAATTTTTGCAGTATTTATAAAAAAAAAATTATTTCTAATATATCAAGCACCAACGTTTGATGTGGTACGGATATTATAATTAACGCTATAGGTTAGATTCAGACTAGTTGAGTGGTTTTGTAACAGTTTTCTTAAAAGGAAAGCAAACTTGTCATGCTCCTTCTTATAAATCCTCATGCTCAAATTTTAAATTATCATTCACTGCTTATATTTCGTACTTAATGTGAAGAGATTCAAACGAAAAACCCACTTCCATATTACATACGTACATTATTTTAGGTTGCCCCAGAGGTTTCGCATTTCCATATTATTTATTTAATTGAAATTTAATTAAAAAACTCAATATAGGTCTTGCAAAATTAACCAATTAATCAAGCTTCCTTCTTGAATGGTTTAAGGAAAATTAATTTCCAAACTAAAAATGTTGCACGTTTTTTATTTCTTTTAAAAATAAAAGAATTCTTGAATTATTAAAAATTATTTTCAAATAATTTACGTTAACTGTAAGAGATGCATATTTTCCCATTTATTTTTCTGTCGAGCTGTTATGGCATAGTTATATATGAACTTATCACAGGTTCCATATTTACAGATTTGTACTACGAACGCCGAAAAAAAGTAACATAGTTTCAAAAATAAGCCTCATAATAAATTTTGTTTTCAAGTTTCAATGGAATATTAAAATCCCAACTACTTGCACATTAGGAGATTATTAGTGGGCAGTTAACTAAGTTATTATTTCCACCTACTCACAAGTAGCTTCGTATTAAAAATAAAACAATTACTTTTTATACTTTCAGAAAAATAATTTACTTTATTATTTTGTTTTTAAGTTTTTCAGTGTTATCTATTCAACAATTTTTGTATTATTTCTCTGAACAGAACTACTACATTTTTTATTTAAGTTTTAATTTTTGTTTATATATTTATTTAGATGACACTGCATAATAGAGTTAAAAAATAAATATACCACAGAAGTAAGAACAAAAAAAGACTGAAACTTGTTGTATGATAATTTATTCATTCCGCGTTTTGTGATGTTTTACAACATTTTCCCATCGTTTATTTAAAATATATTAGTTTACAAGAAATAATAAATCATAGGAAAACCAGTTGCCAAAACATTATTACTAAACTGAACTGAAATTAAATGAAGTTTTGTCCAAACAGCAAATTTTGCACCATTCCATTTTTTTTTTTATTTTTTAGACTAATACAATAAGCTAAGCTCAAAACACCAATAATAAATAATTCATTAAAGATAGGCCTATATTTTATGTGTACTAATTTATACTCTAAATGGAAGGTTACTTATTTTATTTCATGTACATTCATATATGTACTTCTTTTTTACATTAAAATATTTTGAAATAGAAAAGATACTTGATAAAAATTATCTATTTTAAATTTTAAGCACTTTTTTAAAGACTTAATGGTGAATGGATTCAGTGAAAATTTATAATAACTCTATGTTTTGTATGTTAAAGTTGCTAAGAATGAAATTAAAAACATTGTATTATTTAAAACAAGGACTTGAATGCAGATGAAATTCATTAATGGAATTGCTAAAAGAACTGTATAAATGAATTAACAATAAAATTAATTCATAAAAAACAATTGGTGGTAGTGCCTTTAAGTTTAAAAATTCAATGAAATTGACGGAATAAAGAATGGTCAAGTCAAATAAACTGACATTCTATGTACAAGTAGTACACTTAAAAAATAAATTAAAAAAATAGGTTTGAGTATATTTTTGTATCGCAATTTTATTAATTTATGAAGTTTCAGCCAACAAGTCTGAAATTAAATTAGTGATTTACCAAAAGGTTCAATACGCCGACAATAGCCTATACAAACATTTTATCAAGTAGCCGTTGTAGATCAAGTTCGAATAGACTAAATTGCTCCTAATGTGAGGTCTGATTATTATCTAGTGTTCGATTTAATTATTAAAAATGCAAACCGGAAGTTAAAATATTGCCAAGGCTATTTATAATATAAACACATAATATTAATATTTGGAGACTTCAGATCATTTGCATTGTTCTAATATTTTAAAAGACTAACGGATATACCAATTTTTTTTTATGAGTTGCTTCGGGGTTTCATGCCTTAAAAATAAATGAAAACAAATTCAATGAAGGTACGTTTAAAACTGTGCATGTTATCTCACCTTGTACACATATTTAATTATGTGTTTGTAAGAATATCAAGCACTGCGTTTTACATACTATTAATTATTTTTAAACTTCTTCAAAGAAAATTTAAAAAAAAAATGTTGCGACATTTTTTTGTACAAAGCAGAATCTAGAAACAAAAAAATGGCACAGTAAAAAGAAATCAAATTAAAAATAATTGCTACGCATCAATACACCGGTGATACCTTAAAATATCTTTATTTATAAATTTTATTAAGGATTTCCAAACTCTGTAAACTGGAATACTTTTGTTTTGAGAGTTTGTTCAAGCTATTTTTTACTATAACATTTATTACCAATTTGTAAAACAAAAACTAAAAAATTGCTATAACCTTAAATTGTTTTATTTTGTCTTGTAACTATCTACTATTGCCGAATAAATTCTTTGTTACGATATTTTTTTTTAGGTCTTATCATCATTTATGCTCAGTGTAAGTGCAGTTGTTATGTCCTACTTACAAAATCCAGCACCCATGACACCACCATGGGCTTCATAACACAATTTCGCTTCGTTTAAATAAAAATTGTTTTTTGTTTTTTTTTTTTTGTTCCATAATGAAAAATAATTAATGTTTGTTGTTCAAATGAAGCAATCAAAACAAAAATAATTGTAATTTATAATTTTAGAAATTTATAAGTACATTATATAATTCAATTTTGAAATAATATAATTAAAGCAATCTATAAATTTGAATATAAATATAAAGTGTTTCTTTTTACTATTTAAAAAAAAAATTAAATAAGAACTAAAACGAGTACCAAAATAAATATAATGAGGTTGATAGCAGCAACGGTGTATACTCAAATTTCCCCAAAATTTGCATGACCGGTTGATTTGGCGTGTTGTTGAGCTTGGAGCTGGCCAACTAGCATAACATCGCATTGCATGCAACGCAGAGTAAACTTTTCCACATCAGTAAATTGCCGTGACGAATTGGCTTCTTTTGCCAGCAATTCCGCCTGTTGGTAGACACCGAGTTCTTCAATTGGAAACATCGTTGCCGGTACGTCTCCCTGAAAAATAAATGAGCATTCGTAAGTTATTCGAAGTACGAATTTAATTGAAAACTAAAATCTTATGCAAATATTAGATATTGAGCTTTTTGTAATGGTAATTACGCAGTTATGCATTCAGCGTTTGATATATAAAAGGGATCATTTGGGAAGCGATGAAAGGGAATATTTGTGATACCGCTAAGGTCGATTTGATATAGGTGAGTGGTTTGTTAAATGTGTTCATAATATAATATTGTTGAATTCTAGTTTTAAGCGGTCCTTAGACATTCAAAAATATGGTGCAGTATTAGATATTTTACAATATTACTGAGCGTCTAGGGAAAATATTGCATTTAATTGAAAACTAAAATCTTATGCAAATATTAGATATTGAGCTTTTTGTAATGGTAATTACGCAGTTATGCATTCAGCGTTTGATATATAAAAGGGATCATTTGGGAAGCGATGAAAGGGAATATTTGTGATACCGCTAAGGTCGATTTGATATAGGTGAGTGGTTTGTTAAATGTGTTCATAATATAATATTGTTGAATTCTAGTTTTAAGCGGTCCTTAGACATTCAAAAATATGGTGCAGTATTAGATATTTTACAATATTACTGAGCGTCTAGGGAAAATATTGCAAGGTTGTGCAATATTATTAAAGTAAATCAAAACCTTTTTGATATTTATTACACAATATAAAATATTGTATCGTCTGTGGGTACAATTGCACTATCATTGGATAAAATATTGAATATTTTGCACAATAATATTGAGCGTCTAGGGACCGCTTTAAAAATTTTGTTTTTCCGGACTAGTTAAATTCTAAGATTATCCTATCATTGTAATTGAACAATCAAAAAAGTTAATTAAATAAAAATCGATTTTTCTAGATTAGTGTATCCACAGCGTTGTTTTTTTTTAACTGTTCGGTGTATTGATATTTAGCCTAGGAACTTACCGCAGCCGATTCCATATACAAAGGATCGTAGTGAATCCCATCAAAAAGTAGAAACACTCTCAGCCCATAGTTCTTGTCTTCTCCAAAGCGATTGATAATCGAATTTTGAATATCAACAACATCGATTTCAATACCATAGAAATTCGAAAGTATCGCCACCTCAATAGCTCCGCCCCATGACTCGGATCTTTGAATCCACTCACAGTATTCGGCATTAGGCTTGCCAAGAACTCCGTCATTGTACGATACTGGATCTTCGGCCACTTGAGTGGCAATAATTTTCCTCATAAAACCACCACAATCTGTAGACACTTTGCCATTTAAAACGAAGCCAATACTTGTAAAAAGGCATGAATTATCTGCAGGTACAATTTTTTTTAAAAGAATTCCAACGAAAGGATTTGAGGGGTCTTGCACAGTTTGCACATCAGGTGCTGACAGCATTTCTTGATCTTCTTCCTCCTGTAATCTTCGGGCAAATGCGGCATCATCTTCTATGCTTGGCGATACCTTCTCTTCTACGATTAGTGTGTCGCCACTTGAAATTCCAGTTGCACTTAGGCTAATGCTATTTTGCGATATATCCAAGGGCTTTGGAGGAAAACCTATCAATATGTGTAGAAATGATGAATTGATTTGCGTAACTTGCGATATCTTTGTTTTAAGATCGCCTATTGTTGTGCCTGCATTCAGGTCACTTACAACGTATTGACCGTTTTTTGATTTAAGCTTTAGAGAAAATCCCGTCATGATGAGAAAATTATTTATAATTTGGAAAAATTTAATATAGCGAAATTAAATATTTAATTTTAAGTCCAAAATGGAGCAAAATAAATTCTTTTTTTTTTTGGTAAATATGTCCGTCGCAGTCTGACTTTTCAAAAAATTGACAAAGCGTCTAGCTTTGTTTGTGTCACAAGAACCTTATGGTGGACACAGATTAGAAAAAAAACGTTTTACTAGAGGCTTTGTATATGAAAACTATAGTACTATCATGGCGAGTTTTTTTTAGGGTTGCAGAGGTCCTGGTGGTGGCGCTGCAAAATGTGAGGTGTAAAATTCGATTTGGGGAGTCTTTAAGCGTCGAAAATTGGTGGTGGGGACAAGAGTAGACTATTTTTTGGATTATTGCATCCAAAAAATATCAATAAATATCATTTAAAACCTCCATAAGCTCTCCGCAAAGAAAAAAGAGTAAGGGTTGCATAGGTACATAAATTAGATGTCGTCCCATTCGACTTCCACCATGATAGTACTATAGTTTTCATATACAAAGCTAGAGGGAACAAACCTCGAGTTCGAAAAAACATCGTAATGGTTTCTAAAATGCAAAAATTTAGCGGATACCTCTTTGTATATGCAACCCTAAAAAAAACTCGCCATGATAGTACTATAGTTTTCATATACAAAGGATACCTTTAAATTGTTGTTGTATAGGCTCATTTTTGAACAACTGTTGATCACCAACTTGTATGCAAAAGTATCTCATACTTTCACTGAAAGGCTGTCAGTTTTTCTTTCATGTTTTCTTTTGAATCCCTCATAACACGAAGAAATAAAGGATAAAGGATTCATATAAAAATGTTGAAAAAATTTTATATAACTAGCTTGACGAGAGGACGTGATAAGTTTACAATGTCACCAGAAGAATTAACTTGGCCAACAGACTAGGCACCTAGAAAATTTTTCACTATTAGCATAAGTATTATCCATCGAAAGTGGCTTATTGATTGCAGGGAGTCAAGTTTGGAAATAAATAAAAGGATTCAAATTAACCATCTTACGAAATCGTATATTTTCTTCTCTTTAATGTACCACCAAGTTGTTTCATCTCCATGATTTGTTCTCTTTATTAGGTTTTATTAGCGACATTGGCATCGCC
The DNA here is from genome assembly GCA_958431115.1 of Syrphus vitripennis. Taxonomy (NCBI): domain Eukaryota; kingdom Metazoa; phylum Arthropoda; class Insecta; order Diptera; family Syrphidae; genus Syrphus; species Syrphus vitripennis. Next base: position 3,093,816 of record OY288110.1, on the reverse strand, counting down.
GACATATACTTTCTACCATCTGGCAGTGCCTTCTTCGAAATATCAAATAAATCAGCTTTGTTCCCTTGGCGTCAGGTTAAAAAAAATATTGACATCTTTCTTGTTGGAAGAGTAATGAAATCGGGCGCATTGATTGAAGAGTTGTCAATTCAAATTAATAAAATTAGAACATACATACATAATATTATGTACACTTAATCAAACAAAGTAATAAATTTAAATATATATATGTAGGTATACTCAAGTGAAATATCATCTTCTTTTGATGATTCGGTATCCTATTCTTCATATTTTTTTTAATTTCTATACTTTTCGATAGGATTGTCGCTTTTGTCTAGAAGATTTTTTAAACTATTTGGCAAATTTATTTATGGTACGAAATTTCATTCTACCTTAAAAATATGAACATAGATATATGATCATCCTCAGTAATTTAAAAGTAGGTATATCCCGGAGTTTAAAGTTACTCTCCATTGCTTGATCAAATTCGAGTTTTTAATTTTTTTGTTTTCTTGTTTTTGTAACCTTGTATTCTTTCATCCAATAACAACCATTTTTTTTTAACGAAATACTTGTCAAAAAAAATTTAATATCCAACGAAACTTTTGTCAAATTTATTTTTGAGTTCTGCGGATGCGGTATACCGACACCCGACACTACACTTTATATTCTTTGTTTATATTTATCTTATAATTTTTGTTTATTACATAGATCAATTAACTCACGCCAAATGGAAAGCAGAAACATTAAAAGCAGACGAAGTATTCATAGGCAAACTCCTGAAAGTACAAATAGTACAACCGATTATAAACTGCAGGAACAATCTGATGTTTATGAATCAAATGATGAAAACACAACGCAAGATCTTGAAGAATCACTAGGTGAACGACCAGGTGAAAGAGAGAAACTGCGAACAAGATCCTTAAATAACTCTAAAAAAGATGTGCGTACATCGTCTTTGCATCGTAAATCATCTATCCCAGATAAGAGCAAATCCGTGAGACTTGAGTCTGCGGTTGTTGACAAACCGCAAGGATATGGATATACAATTTGGTTAATAATGATTGTGTTCGGCATTCTTATTGCAATGGCATTGGCTTTTCGAGCGCCAATAAATAGTCGTGGTGAAAAACGAGTGTGTTCTTTCGCAAAATTGAAGCAAAAGTATCCAAAGGAAGGAGACTATCTGTGGCATCACTTACAAATCGGTAATGAAGTTATATTAAACAAGGAAAGTGATAAACCTGCGGTATTTCTATTTGTGCACCACGGCAAACCAATTGTTGAGCAACTTATCAATGAAATAGCTCGTACCTCGGCTGATTGTTATGGTAATTAAGTTTTACTTGAAAAAAACATTTTTATATGCTGTACGATTATACTTAAATTTTTCTATCAAAAGTAGAGTCAACAGGTTCTAAAACAACCATCCACAAGGACATTGGCTTAACATCAAAAGAAGCTATAAAAGATTATGGGCATGTTATTGATACATACAAAAAGTCCATCCAGGAGGGAAATGTTATTTTCATTGCAAATCTCAATATGGTAATTATTATTATTATTATTATTATAAAGAACTTTAGCTTGGTCAAGTTATTTAAGGGGGTGGAAATAAAGCCGTGATCTAAAAAAAAAATCTGACCGTGCCTTACCTTTTTAATTTCCAATAACAAAATAAGACCTCTATCGAAAATTAAACCGGCCGGTATTTTTCGTTTTCAAAATTAAATTAGGCCACATTGAAAAACGTAACAAGGCCGTGCGGTCAAATATGAAGATCGCCGCCTTATTACACTAAGTCAGTATGTATTTAAGTGCATTCTAAAGGGGGGAAAGCGTATAATACATACAACTTTTTCTCCCAATTCAAGAAACAAGTTCTAAGATAGACTCTTTTAATCGTTTTATTAGATTTTTGTTTACTTATAAAACTGTCTAACTATTTTCAAATTCGTCGAAATATGCTTTATTTTTTTTTTTTTTTTGTAAATGTTATAATTATTATACAAAATTATTTTTTAAGATTCCTGGCGAAGCAGCAAAGGCACTACATTCAATTTGCGATACAGTAACACCTCTGGTTAAAAAAGTTATTATTTTGCTATCCTTGACTGTGGAAAAAAAAAATAGCGAAGGTAAGTTTTGGCAATGAGTGGTGCATGGATTACTATAAAGTTTTGAACAATAAAGCAACTAAATCTATATTGTATTACGTGGTAAAAGCAAATCCAGATAAGATCATGTTTGTGTAAAATACAGCTATTAACGAATTTAAATGTTATCTAAAAAAAATTATTCCTTTCTTTATTGTTATATAATATGATTGCATAAAAATAAAACATAAGATAAATTCTATTGCATAAACAATAAATAAACAATTTTACCTTTGGATTTCATTTCAGAAAAAGTCATTGATTCTGCTGAAAATGCAATAAGACAGCTTTGGCAAGATAAAATCAAGCCAAATGAACTGGAACCAATAGTAACACGTGTAACTGATCAAGTCTTACTACTCCAAAGCAATTAACTTGCTGAATAATAATAATACAAATGTTTAAGTTTCACTATTTTATAATTCATTAACTGTTCCTTCTCTGTATATTTTTATTAAATAAATTATGTATCCAAAATTACATTTATGATATTGTTTTATTTTAAATGAAGATATTGTTTTATTTTAAATGAATTTTAATATTTCAACTATCAATGGTAAAGTAATTCAATCCAAAACAAATAAATTTGATATCGCAACAGTCTATGAAGAACCAGTGCCAAAGTGAATTGTAATCCTCGAATAAACCACTTTCTATAGTGCGCCCTTTGAAGCAGTGAACACACTTATCAGAGGGACCCATATACATATAAATTTGTCTCTTTTTCCCTTACGCTATTTTATTTTCGGGTATTTGATTGTTCTTTTTCTTCGCATGCAGAAAAACTATTGAACGAAAGCTAAATTTTAGATCTTAGAAATAGCTCCACAATGATATTAGGAGCCCATATTGTTAAGGTAATGCGTGTTAGAAGATATTCTAGAAATCAAAAAATCTTATATCTATCTATCTATCTGCAAATCAATTTTGTTTGTGAATTGTGGAATATTTAAAATATGTTACCAACACTTTGTCATCGAGATCCAATGGATTAAAACCATCCCTCAAAATTTATAAAAATAAAAATTTTTGGGGACTTGATACGAGGGAATCTGTGATAGCGGTGAATAATACTGCCAAACTTGAATTTCGCTAAACACGAGCCCACAATCGACAATCTTCAAATAAAAAAAAATTTACCTACCGTGAATCTCCTAGGGGACCAATTTCCATCGAAAAAAAATCATATGAAATGACATCAATTCCCAGCGAACATTTGAGAAAGGGGAACACTTTCAAGGAAATTTTGTTTTCGCGATAACCCCCAAAATGGACGTCACCGTGTCGTAGCGGAATGTTTCATTAAAATACAGAAAGCCACACTAACAAAATTTTCAACAAAAAAAAAAATAATAACAAATACATTTTCATGTTTTACAATTTTTTTGTTTTATTTTCCAATTTTTTGTATTTTACATGTTTTTTTTTTGTTTTGTTTTATTTCACCATTCCATGGTATTATGCACTTAAATTCAAATTTTATTTCTACATCAAGTGTATACAAAAAGGATATTATTGAGTGTTAATTGCATCCCTTAAAATTGAATGTTATATTTACTTCAGTTACCCGGTTAAGGAATCTGGTGAAAATTTTAACCAATAATTGTGATTTTTCAAAAAAAAAAAAAAAAAAATAAAGATAAAAACATAGTATGCACTCTTTTCTGATGTTTTTTTTCTAAAATATTGACTTTACAATGCAATGTTAGGGAAACAATTGATTTTTAAAATATATTCTCTTTTCTATGAGAAGAATATTACTTATATTATTGGATATTATATAAAAACAAAGAAAATAAAATCATATTTTTAAAAGTTCATGTTTTTGTATACATGTTGTTTTAGTACTAAAATCAATAGATATAACTTTTTCATTTTTCATTAGTAGTTATTTTTTTTTTTATTTCACACGTAAAAATCTCAAATAATTGATTTTTGTAAAACTCAGGCAAACTGTTTTTTTTTTTCGCTGGAACTATGTAGTAGAATTTAGGAAAAAATTATTATTTTTTTGTTTCTTTTTTCTCTTAAAATAAAACACAAATAATGCATTACACATGAATTTGATTTCTTTTTTTTTTTTGTTAAAAAAATCTTATGTTCGTATAATATAATTTTTAAAAAAATAAAAAAAAATAATAAATATAGAGATTTCTTTAAAAAAAAAATATATATATATAAAACAAAATATTTAAAAAAAAGTCCATGAGGTGCTTTAATTTAAAAAAATACACACGATGCTGGGTACTAATAATTTTGTCTAAATAACTTCAATTCTTGTAATGCATATTTGTATTAAATTTGAATTTATGCAGAACTTTCAGTTGTTGTGTTTTGCACTTGTTGACCAGCGTCCTGCTGTTTTTTTGTTTTGTTTAATTTTATTTATGATGTTTGTTGTTGCGTACAACATTTTTGAGGGGAACATAACCAAAAAATAAAAGAAATAAAAATCATAAATTAAAGGAATAACTTAAAATGAAACTAAAACAAACAAAAAAAAATATCCGCACTCATTTGGTGCATAAAATTTAATGTTATATAATTTGACGATCAGACATTAAGCTGCTCCAATTGAACGGCCACCTCATCAACAATTAGAATCTAAAATTGAGTTTCAGTTGTCAACTTGGTTATTTTGCTTTCAATAATTATTAAACATTTAAAAATGCAAACAAACACCAAGCACTGTTTTTTTTTTTACTTTAAATGACAAAGAAGTTGTCTTTTAATTTTTTTTTCTGGTAGGATGAAGTGGACACATTTCGACTGAAATAGCTTGACGTTTTTCGACATTAAATGATTTGTATTCTATGTAAGTATGAATATATAGTAATGAAATGGAATGCAGTATGTATTTATTTTTATATTTTTTTCACTTAAAATTTTATGGTTCGCGTTTTTCAAACTCTAATTTACCTGCTGTTGAGGTTGTTGTTCACCTCCATTTGAATTACCCCCACCGTTGTTTTGTTTCCTGGGGTTGCGTCGAGTGCGAGGATTACGTGGGGCATCTCCTTGGCCACCTTGGTTGTCTAATAGAGAAGAGATATGTTTTTTTTCATTACAAAGCTGATTGATTTTTAAATTTAAAGCTATCATACAATCTTCATTACCACCATCGGCGCTGCGGGGACGACGTCCACCTCCTGGTGGTCCACGGTTACCAGAGTTAAACTTACGTCTGAAGAAACGTCTTGGTGGTCCACCGCGACGTTGTTGGCCGCCCTGACCATCTCCTCGATGACCGTTGGATTCAACATTTTCGTTTCCACCCTCTCCACCACTGAGTCCGCCATCACCGCTCTGGTTATTCACAGAGCGTCTTTGTTGACGTCTTGGCCCATTGAAGTAGTTATTGTAACCACGTCCACGACCGCGGCCTCCACCGCGACGATAATTCCTTTGTGGACGTTGCTGCTGCTGCTGTGGTGCCCCACCATCAGTGGCCTCACCTTCATCTCCGGTCTCAGCGTTGTTTGTGTTACGGCGCTGTTGTGGGTTGCGACGGCTACGATACAACCATGAACGGTATGTACGTTTCTTATCGGCCGCAAATTGGCTTCCACGAACTGGCTCACCAGATGGACCAGTCACATTTGCAGCTTCATTTCCCTTCTCTCCAATCACTACATCAAACTCAACCAGCTCACCATCACCTACAGATCTTACAGCCTTTTTGGGGTTGTTCTTGGCGATAGCACTTTGATGAACGAATACATCTTCCTTAGTATCGTTGCGGTTAATAAAACCGTAGCCACTCTTGACATTGAACCACTTTACTGTTCCACTTACTTTCGTGGCTTTTGAAAAAAAAAAGTTAAAATTAAAAGGATATTATAATTTATATGTACCTAAATAATATCAATATCTAAAACAACTTTTTCCAAAATTCACCCAAACTATGTAGATTAAGAAAACGGATTTAAGGATTTTGATGAGTTTTTTCTTCAAAAAAACCTTTTAACGGCACCTGCCATAGAACCGGATTTTTGTTTTTTTCATATTGTAAAGGGTTTGTAAAAGATAATCTAATTAATACTATGGTATCAACATTTTTGGATTAAAAAAATGAGTTTTTTTTTCTCAAAACTCAACATTTTGAAAACGGGGAAATATTATCCATTGTAATTTTATTTTTATATAATTACAGGTACATATCTATATTATTCAATACTAAAAACTTGCATACCAAAATCTTGTGAATTTCTTATCTTTTAAATTTCCATTAAAAGAAGACCGTATTGCAACATGAAAAATTGCCTATCAGTTTTGTTTATTGACAATTATGTATAATAATCGAAATAAATGAAATAGGCTAGAAACAACGACACTAGAAATACAAAAAAATGTATTTTATTTCTTTCCCTTTGGATGAGGGTTGTAGTCTTGCTCTGGTTGTTGACAACATCATCCCAGATTTACGAAAGAAACACCATCAATGCTTTTAAACAAAGTGTTTTTCGTCGAGGAGATAAAAAAAGAAGATCTAGGCTGCATGTATGTAGTCATTTTAAAACAAAAAAATTAATAATCAAAATATATGAACGAAAATAGGTGTATATAAAAAAATTTAGGCTTTCGATTTGAAAAAATGTAATCAAACCACAAGGTGTTCATTGTTTTGCCGGTCAAATGGGAATGGAATAGAAACAGCCTCCCCCTCGATATAATCACATTAGAAATGAAACAAAATGGCGGTGTCCTTTTATTTTCGGAAAATCAATACGTGAAGAAAAAATGTGGCCGCCCGCCGGTAAATGCGTAACCACAATCTTTTTTAATTTGGAACGAGGTTGATGATTTTTTTTTACTTTGTAGATAGAAAATTATTAAATTAGGCTTACCAATAACTTCTTTCGGTGGCGCAGCCGGCTTTGGTTGAGGCTGATTTCCAGATTCGTCAACCTGCGAATCGTCTTGCAATGGTTGCTGTTGTTCAGTAGGTATCTTCTCTGAGTCTGCCATTTTTTCACAATCGGATTTTCAACTCGAATTCCTTGTTTTAGCGTTGATTGTTGAATAATGTTTTTATAGCTGTTATTATTGAGGGACTCAACTACTGTTGTTATTTTTTTATTTGAGTGATGGATGGTAAAAAATCACTCTTCCAATCCTTTTTCTCTCTATACGATGGTGTTGTCCGCTTTCCAGATCTAACTCGATTGACGAAAATCAAGATGGCATCTTTCCGCTTAATATTTTTTTTGCGATAAATGGGAATTGGCATTATTTATTAGGGTATCATTTAAGTGAAGCCAATTTTAATTTCAATAAGTCTTAGGCCGATACTCACCGGACGCTTATATGACCATCAGGTTTTATTCTTCTCACATCGATAAAATAGGTCAAGGAACGATGAAAAATGGATCAAGATACATACATCTTATTCCATTCTTTATAATTTTTTCGATGTGAGAATTTACAGGAACATAGGAACAGAGTCATTTTATCATTTATTGCTCTCTGCAAAAAAAATAAATGAGGAAGTGTTGCCCCGAAACTTTAGATGTCGCCCCCCTTCGACTGCTTTGTATATGAAAACTATAGTACTATGGGGCGAGTTATAGCGAACAGGAAAATGGATCAGGAAAATTTTTCTGATGGATTATTTAGCAAGTTCTCGATCGATTTGAAACACATAAGCTGAAGTAATCGATGACAAATGACAATTTTAATGAACTATGTAAAAAAAAAATTTATTGAACGTAGGATTTTTTATAAAAAAGAATTTGTTTATTTTCCTGATGCAAGTTCATCAGGAAAACAAATAAATGCATTTTTATCAAAAAACCTTTGTTCAATCAGTTTTTTTTTTGCATAGTGCATTAAAATTGTCATTTGTCATCGATTACTTCAGCTTATGTGTTTCAAATCGATCGAGAACTTACTAATGGGGTTTTCCATGGGCAAAATAAATCAATTTATTTTTGATCCAGATCAGTTAAAAATCAAATTTCCCCTGTTTTTGCACTCCATGGGGCAAAATAAATTGATTTATTTTTGATCTAAGATCAAATCTGTAGATCTGGATTTTTCGGCAGATTTACCCCTCTTTGTACTAATACTATTACAACTTTCAGCTGTTTGCTTGACAGATACAAGTTTTTCTTTTTATTTCTATTTTGTTTTGGTTTTGTTTTGGTTTGAGTTTTCGTCTATTAAATAAATAATTTTTTAAAATATGAAAGCAATTTTAAATGAATTGGTAGATTCATCAACTTCATCTACTTCTTCTGAAAACGAATCAAGCGGTGGAGATTTTTTTGATGTGATGAAAGTTCTATTTCAGAAAGAAAACAAAAATCGGGTTCCAGATTTTGTAAAGGATGTTGTAAATAAATATTCGTTTACACGTACATGAAGTTACACCAATACAATAACAAAAAAAAAATCAATTCCAATTGTATTCCATGGGCCACGAAAAAAAATCAATTTTTTGATCGAAATCTGGATTACCCATGGAAAACACCATAAATAATCTATCAGAAAAATTTTCCTGATCCATTTTCCTGTTCACTATAACTCGCCCCTATCATAGTGGAAGTCAAATGGGGCGACATCTAAAGTGTCTGCGCAAACCTTACTCTTTTTTTTTGTAGAGAGCTTATGGAGGTTTTAAATGATATTTATTGATATTTCTTGAATACAATTATCCAAAAAATAGTCTCCTTTTGCCCCTACCACCAATTTTCGACGCTTAAAGACTCCCCATATCGAATTTTACACCTCAAATTTTGCAGAGCCACCACAAGGGTCCGCGCAACCCTAAAAAAAACTCGCCATGATAGTACTATAATTTATATATACAAAGCATTATGTTTGTCATACACAAAGCTGCTCTCTAGGTTAAAGACGCCATGACCATTGTATATAAAACTTATAGTACTATCATCACGATGATTTTTGAGTTGTGCGCTGTGGTCGTCTGAGGGCGCACTTGTATATACACAGAAACAGCAACCAGAAAATTAGTATGCGCTGTGATCGCTTGGGGCCGACGTGGTGGAACGTGCTGATGATAGTACTATGCAAATTTATATACAATGGCCATGACAGAAGAAAAATGAAGTTGCTACAGAAACTATCGATATTTATGTGTGAAAATATCGCTTGTCCATCCCTATCCGTTGAAAAGCAAAGCCGCGACAATTTTCTGGGCTTAATTAAACAAACCCGGTGGTTAGTTGTTGTTGAATTTAATAGTGTATTTTCATTAGGCCAGATGAGGTAATTTCCTTAATAATACAAGTTCCCATAATTTTAAATTTGTACGAAATTATCTGAGAATTTATGTACCTTTCACACACAATAGATATTTAAAAATGAAATATGTTAATTGTAAGGGTCTCTATACTTATTTTGTCTGTTCGATTTTGATGCGCAAACTTGATTGAAAATAAAAACTCGGCATATACTACCTTTAATTGTGTACTGTAGTGTTAACATTGCATTAGAAAAACATTACGCGACCTTACGTAGGGTCATTTGACGTGTGAACAGCTGATTTGCAATCCATGCTACTTAAAAAAAAATAACTTTTTCGGCACAAGTACATTTAAAAATGAATCAAATAAGAAATATTCTAACAAAAACATACTTTAACAGAAAATCAACACTATTGATTCCTTTAACTAGAAACTTTGTTGCAAATGTTGATAATCAAACTCAAAAATCCTTCCCATCACCCGAAGATGAGGCACGTAAGGAAATACAAAATGCTCTTGACATAGAGACAAGTCTCTTTGAAAATTCATCAAAATCACATCAACCAACTACTGCTCCAAGGCAGCTTCTTAAAAATGTCCCAAAACGAGTACGTAACTCAAATGCACGAGACTCAAGAGAAAGAAAAAGTAGCCAAGCTCAAATTCCACTTCCACTTGTTCAGCAATCTAAATTCAATTCAAAAACCTATGAGCCCACAATTATAGAAGACAAATCTCTCGGATTAAGTTTCACAAAACTCAAACTAAATGATCCGATATTGAATAATCTTCTCACCACTGTACGTTCTAGCAAGCGGCGTACCAAGAACAGGCAGATCATAATGGAAGGAAGACGGCTGATTGTAGAAGCAATCTCTGGTGGACTAAAATTACAAACAATTATTTTTAGTCAAAAAGAACAATTAGAACTAATAAGAGATTATATCCAACCTCTGAGAAACAGCATAGAGGTCTACAAGGTGCCACAGCATGACCTAAAAACATGGTCGACATTGACCACACCACCTGGACTGCTAGCCATTTTCAAACGTCCTTCTGACGACATGCTAAAATTTTCCCCCGAAGATGAGATGTTGCCAATAACTGTTATTTGCGATAACATTCGTGAACCCAACAACTTGGGAAGCATCATCAGGACATGTGCTGCAATTCCATGTCAGCAAGTGATCGTTTTGAAGGGATGTTGTGATCCATGGGAAACAAAAGCACTACGAGGAGGATGTGGTGCACAATTCCGGGTGCAAATCAAAGATGACATCGAATGGAATAGAATATTTGATCATTTACCAGATAAATTCTCAACGTTTGCAGCTGAGAATAGCTTGGACAAAGTTAAAAACTACAGATTTGCAAATCCTAAGAAGCAATTAATCAAACCCTATTTGGAGATTGGTGAAATAAGCCCACATTATGTTATTATCATTGGTGGAGAAACTCACGGAATTAGTGAGACCGCATATGAGTAAGATATGAGCTTATGTTTAATTTTCGGTCCTAAAATTGATCTTTTTTATAGCTTCGTAGACTGTGCCGGAGACAACGGAGCGTTTCTTCATATACCACTAGCTGGTGGAGTTGAAAGTCTTAATACAAGTTGTGCGCTGTCTTTGATTTTATTTGAAATTCGTAGACAAACGTTGAATGCTGCACAATTTAATAATACAAATGAAAATAGTATTGAATAAAAATTTTTTTGTTTCATATTGATTATATTGAACTCTAGGTCTTAATTTATAACCGACATGTGTTTAGGTCTGGATTAAGCAATTTAAACCTGAATCCAGAAGTGGTCATTGATATTACAAACATCCCTGGACTCAATTACAAATCTGAATGAATCGATTGAGCAATACGGCGGTAAATCTATATAGTGCTTATTAAAGGGTGTGTTGAATTTCTACTCCACTGCACGAGACTCATGAATATGTTGGCCAGATTGTCTTATAATAACATTGACTTGCACATTATCATCCATTTACTGCTCATAATTTATATTTACATATTCATCTTTTATTCGATTCGCACAATTTCTACACTTTGTATTTCTGTTTCCAAAAAAAAAGAAAAACAATTTATATTTCTCTTTATTGTGCTTCTGTTTTATTTGGGAGCGTTTCGAAATCCGGTTTCATATTTGAGGCTAACGTGTGTAAAATGCCCCAAAGTAATTTTTTCCATCTTCTAAGATTTTAAATGTCAACAATTCTAAACAGTTTCTTGTGAGCTCAAATTACCAATAAATTCCGAGAGAAACTGCGATCCCAATTCAAATTCCGTGGGAAATTTTAACTTTTTTCTAAAATCTTGCTAAATTCCAAATCATTCACTCACATTATTCCGTTAGGCTTTTTAACATGACATGAATTTATTAACGTACAAAATTCTCCACTTTTTTCTAACTTCACAATATTCGCCTTACGGATATTTCCAATAAAAAATGCATGTTTTGAGGAATTACATACCTTGTTTTGTTTTTATTCGCTTGTGTTAAGTTCTTTTAATAAGCCGTGTTCATTTCAAGTAAATTCGCTCATCAAATGCTCATTTTTCAATGTACCTTCCAATCAAAATCAAAGCAATTATTTTTTGTTTAGTTCGTAAAATGAAAAATTAGTATTCAATAAGCCGAAAGAAAGAAATATGGCTGTTGTTATAAATGTATACATATATTTAATTAATCAATATAGCCTTTTTCAAAAAAAAAAAAAAATTAAGGAAAAAAATAAATAAATCTCAAATTCAATAAAAATAAAATATACATAGTTTAAAGGTTTAATAATATGTACATTATACATAACAAAAAATATATAATTAACTTTTTTTAAAGCAAACACAAAATTATTAATATTTGTTAGCTAACATTAAACCAACAATAAAATAAAACAACAAAAAATGAAATCTAAATGCGAAACTCTGTTTTGTTGGTTTCGCCACTTTTTGTAATTTTAGGATTATTTATGCGTTTGTTCTCGAAAAAGCTCTTCGTTTTTTTTTGTGTTTAAAACCATGCAAATTGATTTTATTGTTGTTATAGTTTTTTTTTTTATAGTTTAGTCGGGTTAGAAATTGAAACCGCCATGAGGTGCTGACTGATCCGGATTAAAATTGTATTGATTGTTTTCCGCCGAGGGCGCTACACGTGCATCCTCTTCTTCATTGCCAAAGTATTGCTCAATGATGTAGAAAGATTTATGATAGATGTCTCTATTTTCATGTGATTGAAGGTATTCAATTTTATCAAGTCCTGTATAAGGTTTCAGTTTAGAACATTAAATTATGTATTTGGCTATAAATAATGAATAAATACAAACCTCCACACTCTTCAATCATCATTGCATAGGGATTGGGTCTGGTTGTAATTTTTTGGCCGGCCTTCAATATGTTCTCTAAAGCGTTAAGTGCTACTTGCACGATATCGGAGTCGACTACAGTCAGGAAATCACACATTGGCGGAATGCAACCTACATGAACCTTAATTTATCAAAAATAAATGATAAAACTGTTGTTATAGAAGAAAAATCCAAACTTAATTCAATTTACCAAATATCTAATTTGTTCAGCTGTACCACTGCTAGTAGCATTTGTAATGGCCCATGCTGCTTCTTTTTTTGTCTTGAAATCCGACGTTTGTAGAATACTCATTAAAATTGGAAATATATTCGCATCAATTACAGCCTGAATTTGTTGACGATTACCTGCAGCAATATTCGAAATTGTCCAACAGGCTTCTTTTTTGATCGTTTCAAGTTCAGAGCTTAACAATGCACTTATGCAGGGTAATGCGTTGCAATTTAAAATTACTTGCGTTTGAACATCATCGCCAGTAACTATATTACCAACAGCTCGCAAAGCTGCGGTCACTACATTATTTTGAGGATGCCTTTATATAAAGAGTAAACATTAAATAATTCAATTGTATCGATACACTATCATACATACATAAGAAGTTCAACCAAACGACGACAAACACCTGCATCAATAACAGCTTTTATTTTGTCATTTGGACCATCAGATAAGTAACTTATGGCCCAACAAGTATCACTGAGAATATCAGCATCGTTGTGATTGAGAAGACGAGCTAGTGTTGGTAAGCCTTTGACAATTTTTAAGAAATCAGCAGGTGGGTTCTTTCCTCGACACAAATTTGATAAAGTCCAAACGGCATTTCTAGTCATAGTGAGTCGTTCTTCTTTACTTAAAACCCTAAAAATTTAAAGAGATAAAATGTACACTAAAATATTGCAGTAATTAATCTAGTTTACACGAAAATGTTGCAATGTTAATTAAATTATTTGAAAAATTTTCTAACGATTATAAAAGAAGACAAAATTAAGGTGTTAACTTTACTTTAAAACCAAACTGGAATAAAGTTAACTATCAGTTGAAGTTAAAAAAAGAAATAATTAAAAAAAAACCTTTTCGCTTAAATACATTTTTTTCTTTTAAGTTTAAATATTTCATTTTGAAAGTTTTGATATTTTTTTTTTTTGGAAAATATCCCATCAAAATCGTTGTGATAAATAGTTTTGTGTAAGGGTTGTATGGCAGCTTTTTTTATTTTCGGAGCTAAAAATAGAATTCAATTTATATGCAAATTTTTAAGAAAATCTGTTAATTGGACTTTAGGTCGAGGTACAAACAGGGAGGTAAATTATATATTTTTATTATATGTATTCAAATTTGGAATGTTATAAAGATCGAAGTAGTATTTCTCCAAATATTAAAATAAGCCACTTGTTTTTAAATCAGTTTTCTGTTTGAGTTTTTTTTTTGTCTGAATTTTTGTATCCACTCTTGTATTTTAATATTCAATATTGCCCTCATTTGCCACATTTTCTATCAAAAAAATATTTTTTTTTCTATAATAATTTTTGTAATAATCTTTTTCTAAATTCTGAATGTTGACAGCTTGAAAGCAAATGCAAATAGAATCTAATTAGAAGAATTTTTTTTTTGGGTCCTATGTTTAAAGGCCCTAAAAAGTTGCCATAGTTCAATTCTGATTGGATTCTAATTAAGGAAATTATAATAAACTTATTTTTTACTGCTAAAATACATTTTTGATGACTTGAACTTAAAATATGGAAAAATGATTTTTGCATAATTTAGTAGTAACGCAATCTTTGTTAATTTTTTTTTTAGAAAAGCCAAACGAAAAATTGAAAGAAAAAGAAAGCAAAACTACATCTAATTACAAACTTTGCTAGTTCTACAATTTCAATTGCTCGCATTTGTAGAACTACTTTAGAAGCCTAAATGATTAAACACTTATTCAGCATCTGCTGGGTATTTTCAATCAACAACTTGGTTTTCAAAAAAAAAAAATCAAATAGGAAATTTTGCGCGACGGACAAACAAAATTGGGCTCACATTTTAAACCTTCAATATCCTCGTAGTGTCAAGTTTACTAATGTCTCAAGTCTTGTCTTATAGTAGCATTAATTTGTCATTCAACATTCATTAGAGAAAAAGGGCAGGTCTAGTACACTTTGCAAATGTGGCCAAATTTTCCTAAATTGACCGCTAATGGAATAAAATCGATTTCTAACCTAAGATAATTGCTTGCTTCGTTTAAGCACTAGCACGTACTAACTATTTACAACGTAATTAAAATAATTTTATCGTTTTCTGAGATCAACCCAGGGAACCTCACAAGTGGAGCCTTAGGGTGAAGCAGTGGATTTGTGGTTCCACTCGAGATCATGTCAATTGTCTATAAATTAAGAAGAAGAAGTCTTACTGCAATAGAGGTGGAAGTATGCCAGAGTTAAGCAAGTGATCCCGGCACAAAGACGAATCACCTGCAATATTGCCAAGTGCCCATACTGCCTGTTCTTGAACATCGTCATGAGGACTAGAAAGTAATTCAATAAATATTGGTACAGCTCCAGCCTCGATAACTATTTTAGTTTGTTGAGATGTGCCCGATGCTATGTTTGTTAATGTCCATGCAGCTTCGAACTACAAAAACAGAAATATTGAAATAATAACATTATTGCTTTCGGATAGTTACTTACCTGCAACGAAGCATTTGAGTTATTTTTTAAAAACGTAACAAAACGTGGAACTATTCCATTCTGAATGACTTCCTCAATCGGTGGATTAGGATCTCTAGATAAGAGCTTCCTAAATTTCTGAGTAGCTATCAGCTGAAGACTCTCATCATCACTGTAAAGTTGCTCGATCATATCCTTCTTTATAATGGCATTTTGTTGCATTTGCATCTCCTCCTCCTAAAGAATAAGCAATCATTTTACTTTCATTTGTAAAAACTATGCAAGTGACCTTGCAGAAAGAAAGTTTCTTTCAACTCGAACAAAATGACCTTGTGTCAATGATTGTTTGCCAAGAGACTATGCAGATTTTTATCAAATGGATTTAGGTATTACCTGAATATTGTCACTTTCCATATTGACTGGCACATCGACATTTCTTCGTTTGATCAATTGTTGTTCACGTTTTTGTTTCCGTATTTGGATGCCTTCCTCCTCCCTACGGCGACGCATTTCGCTCGAGTCCAATCCAACATTTTTATATCGGTGTCTGTGAGTGGTAGACATCTAGAAAGGGAACTTATCTTTATGATATATAATACAATAAAAGAATTTACAGCAAAAAATTAAAAAAAATCTATTAATTTGTTTATTTTAAATTCGAATACACGGGGGTACATTCACGAGAAAAAAGCGCAGTCAAAAAATCAGCACGAGTACTGTCACTTTTTTTCTACACACACACATGATCCAGTCTCCAGAGCAACCATCTTGAAAGCGACAACCCATCGTTAAATTGTGCTCGTCAAAAAAACCCAACTTGTAATAAACATTGAGCACTTTAACCAGTTCACAGGTAATTACATCAATTACTTACAGTGCCTGTAGTTTATTTTTTAACACTTGACTATTACCTTTTTAAGATTTTACAAATTTTCACAGATAGTTTTAACACGCGAACGTAAGGAACCTGCAACTAGACTAGGAAATTCTTTCCGTTTCGAAATTGTAGACTGGAAAAGTGGATGAGGCTAGTGTCAGATTTGTGGAATGACAGAAAATAAAGGATTCGCACATGATGAGGTGCAGGAAAGGTTGAACAAATTGCAGGAACATATTGAAAGTGAAAAGATCGAAAACGAAGATGATCAGAAAAAAGAAATAATGAATTTATTGCATGATTTTAATGAAATCAAAGATGCAACACAAATGGTGTTGGGTGCTTTGGCTAATATTTATGGTGTTACAATTAAGGATATGCATTTGAAATATAATTTACCAATTGATTAAATATAATTTATTTTGTTTATATAAGAAAAAACTAATAAATCAACAATTTGAATGAAAAGGCAATTTTTGTGATCTATTGACAGGAGAATTTTTGAGTTATAATCTTATGAGTTTTGATGAACACCAGCCTAAAGGTCTGTTTATGATATAGGACAGCAAAGTGCTAAACCATGGTTTTCATATTTGTTTTGCTGACTGTGTATACAAAAATTGCTGTCGTATTCATTAATAAACATAGTTCATGTTATATGAACATAATTATGTTTCTAATATTGACGAATGAATTTCACTGCTCAACAATTTTTTTTTTCACTTTCGTAAAATATTGCACATAAACAAAAAGTGTAGGCTTATCCTTATCAAGGTATTTTCGGAATATGGAACTTGTATCGAAATTTTACTGGAACAGCTGCAATTATGAACTTGTTTTATGGTTAGATAGAATAGAATCTAAGTCAAAATAAGAAAAATAGTTACCCGAATATTTTTGTTTAAATAAAGGTAAAAGAAAGTAGATTTTTTTATATTGCGTAAGAAACTAGAATGGCTATATCATATTCGTGCAATGACTTCCTGGAATTTCAGGTAAAATTGTTTTGAAAAAAATTTTATTGGCATTTATCGAAAAGAATGTTGCAATAACCTCTTGTCGGCTTGAAAAAAAAATGCATTTAACCTACAGGAAGCGCTTAAGAAAATGAGAGATCTCGATGATAAAATTATCTATGTCTTAAACACATCATTGCCGACAGAATCCTTCAAGGGACAAGTAGACTCAGAAAGAACCTGCCACGACTTGTACAGTAAACTTCAAGTGGGTCATCAACAAAGGGAAGAAGCAATCAAACGTTGTATTATGGTAGCCGCTGAATCGGTAAAACAACTTAAAGAAGCACGAGAATCAAATCGGGATGACTTTGAAGTGGATAAGAAATTCAAGTCTGAACAAAGAAAGGTATATAGTTCTTAAACAGCAAGCATTTGTTGTTAATGATGATGTTTTATTGTCAATAGTTGCGGGTCCTTCAATCGGAACTTAATGTAGAAGACATAGTAAAAGATCGATCATACAAAGCTTTTAATGAGCGCTGCAGGGCATTTTTCCGGGCTGGAACCTTATAACAGAGTTTGGAATTTGTTGCTAGAGAAATACTGACTTTTAGTTGTTGCTAGTAAGTGGCAGCCACTATTCAGGTTGAAGTAAGTTTGTTAATTTTTTTAAAAATAAAGCCCATAGCCGGTTCGTTTTGCATTTGAGTAAAAATTTAAAGACACATTTTACTAAATTTCTTGTGAACTTGTGAGAGGTGATCCTGATTTTTTATTCTCTCATCAACGTTCAAGTGAACATTGTTCAAACTCAAACTGATGAAATTGTTGGTGGAGGTGTTTAAGGATAAATTTCAATTAACCCTCTCCCTTTGACTTTCCAAAAAAGTTCTGTCACCGCTTAAGGTATGTGCAAATTCTCAAATAATCACATTTCTCACGAAGATGGTGAACAGTTCAACATTTAACTTTTTAGGGTACTGAACCACAGATATTGTCTAGGTAAATTTACACAAAATGGGACGAATATATCTGTTGTCTTTGGTAAGAATGATAACTCCTCTTTTACGTCCGCTTTGCGCCGAGCTAAAAACGGATTTACTTCAAATTTGGAACACATTATTTTCATTGAATTGAAAATAAATAATTTTCAATTTCTTACAATGCTTAAATAGAATTTTAACGCCTTTGCTGGAAAATAGAAAAATTTGAGTCAACATATTCATACCAAACACCACAAACATATAGTTTTTCAACTTAATAAAAATTTGTAGATCGATTGTTGCACTCATACTTGAGGAAATGCTATAAAGAAAACAAATCTTAACCTTAACCTAGCCTAATTAAGTCTAAGCGGTAAGTAAAACGAATAAGGCTTCAAAGACTACATTGACGAAACAATGTAGACACGTAATTGCTTCTTCGTAATCACGACAATTGTGTATTGGTTTCGCATTGTTTTGAGGAAGCCTTTAATCTTCCTGCCATACTATTTCATCTTGGACTAAAAAGAAGTTTCAGTCCAAAAATGAATCCAATTATATTAATCTGACATAACATATAAAAATTGGATTAAATGATTGGATTGGACTAAATACATCTGGTTTAGGGTATTAATCTTGATTAAACGCCTGGAATCAGACAGTGTTATTTATTAGATTTTTAGCTACTTAGACACTCTATTCTTAAATTTGTGCAAATATCCTTTTTTTCTTAATAAAAGTAAGTAGATAGATAGTTAGATAAATTTTTTATTTGTTTTAATTTTTTTCATCATAAGATTTTATAATTTCCTAAGAATAAGGACATGGCATTGACTGCCGTCTGCCTGAATTGACATTTCATTAGTGATAAAAAAATATAAATTAGAAAGAAAATGTAAAATTATTTAAATAAAAATATTACAATAATTATAAAAGTAAATATTTTCCCAAATGCCCTATCGACCCATAAATGAAAGAATACACTTACACTACTTCGAACATTCCACATTAGGGGTGTTCATGTAACAGCGTAAGCTGATAATCTGAATGTGACACACCAAACGTCAAGGTACAGCTATACAAAGTTTAGACATACTATCTTCATTAACACAATACATTTTATAGGTGAAGGTGATAAACCTAGAAAACTAAATTTCTGACAGCTTATTTACACAATATACCAGTCTACACTTTCACCAAGTTTACCATGAGCTTACACATTTGCATGAATACTCCTAGTCGTGACAGTTGAGGGAATATTATGAATCAGTTTCTTCTTAAATGAAGTAGAAGAAGTGTTGTAACCTTCAAGCAAGTGAATTTTACGTTTTGGATCCGCAAACGAATCATAAACGGAACCAAGAACGGATCCAAATCTGTTAAAATTAGCATGAAATAAGAATCACCACGGACCCATTTTGTGAATGTGAAAAAGCAAAGTTGAAAATATTTATAAACATTGAAATGTGAATTATTAACCGAAAATCGGACTATTACTCGATTTTTTTGTATATTTACGAACACACCCAAATACCAGCTGATAAAAGTCTCCACTAGTTACGTGCCCATTTTGGCGTTTGTCAGAAAAAGTAGATCATCGGACTTCGCATAAAAACAGATTTAAAAAGCAAAAGATAGAAAAGTAAAATATACCGCCGAACAAGTTGTATAATAAGTTTTTAATTTTTCCTTTAAATATTATTGTTAGCATTACAAATTTGAAATAAACAATCGAACAGTGAGTTATTTGTTATTCATGCAATATAAATTGCAGAGCATTTTTATAAGGATTTTATTTTACAGATGATTGGAAGAAGTATAATAAATCTAGCAAAAACCAGAGGATTTCTTTTTCAAAGATATATTTCATCGAGTACAGTTCGAGCACAGCAAGCCAAGAATCATGCTCCCGATAATTTGGAAAGAAGGTTCCTTGTGTGGACTGGTAAATACAAGTCTCTCGAAGAAGTACCACCTCATGTTAGGTAAAATTTCATTATAGTTTTTGGTTGTGAAATACTTTTTGTTGGTTATTTTCTATCAATTACTAGGTCGAATCGTTAAACAGATGATGGAAAAAATATTGCGAATGCATGTTAGATTAAAATAGATTGAAGGTCAACGTCTGTTTTCATTTGAACAAGAGTTCTGTATGTTTTGAATGAACTTTTTTGTTCTTGACATTGAAAAACAAATTTTTAAGGTACCTTGAAGATTATGTTCTTTATTGAAACAAATTAGAAGAATAATGCAATGTAAAATATTTGGGGAACTAGCTCATGACAGACATTTATGTTAAAATTTTTTTGCTCCAGGCGCTGCTTGTGAGAATGACAAATCCTCAATTGGCCATACAATCACAGATCAACTCCATTCCTCCGGACTAACAACAGGCTACACATTAACCAAAATAGATCAAGCCATTTTTAAGTTTCTAACGAACGCCCTCTTTCCACGTCAATATTTGATGCTGTTATTAATGATACTTAACAGAGCTAATTTATATCTTAGACTCTTAAAACTGGTCCAAACAATTTTAAAATCAAATTTACCCTTTTTATCATTTTTGTTAGACCCTTGACATTGTCCTCAAAATTCTACGTATTGAGTTGTTAAGGGTAGATTTTTACGATTTTCTTATGAAAATCAACTAGAACTAATCAATCTTAAAACATTGAGCAGACACCTCGTTATTATGCTGACATAATTTGTATGCGCCAAATTTTTAATTGGAAGCCATGATTGTCCAGCATTGAATGTGAAAATTAGATGGAACGAAACCATCGTACTTTTAGGACCATACCTTTTCGTCGTGCTGATTATGACCAAAATCAACCTATGACTAATATGTTTCTTTAATTAGGCTTAAGAATTTAATTATTATCTAGCTTTTTGTCATTAGCTTATAATAAATTAAAAATTATTTTCATTTTAAATCGGATATTCCCAAAATCCTAAACATCTGAGCAGAAATTGATCTTCTTTGAAATCCTTCGATATTTTTCTAGCTTTCGCACTTCGTTGGAAGATTAAAATCGATTTTGTGTCTGAACTGAAATAATACTTTTTTATATTACTTTTTTATATTACTTTTTAAGAAAAAAATGTTATTCCTGAAAAAGTTTGTTTAGATTTAGATATAACTTTTAAGGTTTTCGCAGTTGTTTGACGTAATTAATAAGTATTTTTCGGATTAACCGCTCAATGCAATTTGATGCGAAACGTTCGATGTAAGTTCTAAATTGTACTCTTTATATTTAAATAACGCGGCTAATCCAAAAAACACTTAATAATTGCATGTAGATGTTTAAATAATCCTCCTCGCCCTTGTTTTATTGAAAAAAATATATATTATATTTATAAATATATAATAAAAAAAATATATATTATATTTATAAATATATATTTTTTGGGGTAAACAAATTTTTTTTTAATTTCCTAAAAAAATACAAAACTCTCATACAATATTATTTTTGTTCTTATAGCTTTGATGAGATGGAACGATGTCGCAATCGTATTCGAATTCGCTTAGCCAATATTATGATGGGACTAACAGTTGTAGGATGTATAATAATGGTCATTAGTGGCAAAAATGCAGCTAAGCGAGGTGAAAGCGTTGCAAAAATGAACTTGGATTGGCACAAGCAGTACAACGAGCAAGCTGCCAAGAAGGAAGAATAGTTTTTGTTGGAAAAATTTCATTCACTATTCACAGAAGGACACTTTTCGTAAATGTTGCAAGCTAAACAGTGATTTTAAAACGGTCTTTATTATAAATTATAACTTAGTGAATTAATTAGCTTCACCTTAGAGCCAAAGTTTAGAGATCTTGTAAATGTAACTCATTTTTAGAAACATTACATAATACTTATTTTGTTTGTTTGCTGCTATAAATAAATTTATTTTATTATAATGTGTTTTTTTTTTTAAACTAAATGAAAAGAATAGCTTAAATCTAATCTAATATTTGATTTAAGAGTACATTGGGGGTGTTTATAAACATCACCCTCTAATTTTAATCACTTCACGGTCTAAACATAAATGAAATAAAATTCCTACTAAGTTTAAGCTCTAATATTAATTTTTACCAGGTCCTCTAGTCTTCGAAAATTTGTATGGGAAAATATAACTGATAATAATTGATATGTAGTCACTTATTGAAAAAAAAAAAACAGTTTTCATACACTTTTTCAATTTTCTGCCATAAGTAAAAAAATATCTGTTCAAAATAGTTTTGTAAAACATCATTTCAAACATGATATATGTACATATGCAAGTGACTAAACTTGAAAACAGTTTCAAATATTTTTTTATCAATTCTTAGAAAAAAAAACTTGTAACACTTCAGGATTTTATTTAAAAATTACATGCTTTCACATATTAAACCTCCGGCGACATGGGCAGGTTAATATTACAATCAAGAGATTCTGCAGGGATCTTAAGCAAATGATTTTCAAGTTTTATTATTTTTATTTTCGAAATACTCTCAAAATAGTATATTATCAAAATACAAATGTTTAATCGTAAGATCGTATTGGTAGATTTTGAAGCATGTTCTTTTTCGATCAATACGATAAAGGTGTGTGTAGAGCAGATGTCTGTGACGGTAGGAAAAATTGTTCTGAAATATCATTGGAACAAAAATTAAATTTGTTTGTTTTGTATTCTTCCCTTCGTACCAGTTCAGGTAATCTCTAAAAAAAAGTCCCAATTAAATAACCTAACGATTGCAAAAATAAGTAAAAATCTTATTCTTGAACAATTCCAATAGGATGTTATTAAAATAATTAATTCATAAAAAAGAGAAGAAAATTAGCAAAAGTAAGAGACAGGCAAACCAAATCATCATCGTCACTTCAAACAGCTTAATTTATTCTGACACACGGTGTCAATTTATAGTAATTATTATTATTTACTAAAAAAAAATTTTAAATAATAATAATTATTTTATTGTAAAATCAACACAACTGGAGTTCCTATAAAAATCTCAAACCAAAATTATAAAAATTGCATTTAAGGAACCATTTCCGTTAAAAGCGTTTTTTTTTTTTGAGATTACAGAAGCTGATTGTATTGTCCAGGGTTCAAAAACATGCCTCATATGAAAAACATTTAAAGAAATTTTTATCATATGAAAAATTATTTTTAAAAATCGCAAAAAATATTACAAACATAGATTCAAGCTTATAAAATATACCGTTAAATTTTTTTTGAAACATTTTTAAAAACATAAATTAAAAAATTTTTACTCTTCAACTTTTCCACTTTTTTTGATTTTACGGATTCTTGTTTTTTACCAACAATATAATATTTCAGTGAAATCGTATATCTAATTTTAAATTTTTTAAAAAATATTTTGTATTGTTATAGACCCCATCTTCAGTACTATTTTTTTCTTGTGTCGACTCAAACTAAAACTTGGTATATCTAATACAAAATATGTTTAGTGCGTAATGTATTTATGACGTAATGTCAACTTTAAGTAACTCACCATTGTCGGTTTTTTTTCGAAATTTCAGATATAATGTACATACATGTGTATTGACAAATGCTATTGGATATAACTGCGAAGAAATATCTATTGTATCAAGATATATTCAGGGTCAAACCCTATTTATAAAAAAAAACCTGTACCCAGTTTAGATTTCCATATTTGTGATGCTCTGTTGTTTTTTAAACATTATGGAATATGTGCAAAAATTAAATTTATCAAAATGCCATGTTTTGACTTTGTATTACCTGCATTAGTCTTGAGATTAAAATTTTCAATACAAACAAGGTGATCAAACATAAGTGCACTTTTATGTTAAAACGCTATACTAAAAGCAAAATGGTATTTTTAATGATAACTTATTTATTTTCTCTCATGAATTTATAATAATTTGTCCACTCTTTTCCTTCCTACATGCTACAAGGCTACATGTGCCCGACAAATGGATTTTGTATGATTACAGGTTGTCAAAATTTTACGTGGGTCGTTATTTTTCACAAAAATGTACCTACTCAATATTATCTTCTCTCCTTTTTTATATTTTCATTTTGTTTTATTTCAATCTTTCGTCCATTTTCAAAAATGTAATGTATATATGTAGGTATATATTTAGGTATGGATGCGTCTGGGCATCGAGTTCGAATTCTTTTTTAACACAATTTATTGTCCTGCCTCTTCCATTCCCATTTGAATTGATGTTGATGATTACGCGATGGCTACGAATGGTTCATATTGCTTTCGTGGTTCTTATGCATGCTGCGGCTCCATACCTGATGGCAAAAGCAGTTTCATTTTAAAGTTGCTTATGGTGCACACGATATTTGAGAGGAACTCTCTATCCACTTGACTCCTATAAGTAGAACTTTAAGATTGAATAATATATAGTTAGTTTTATTTCTAGTTTATCAACGGTCTTAATGAAATATTCGTGCATTTTAATAAGTATTTAGGAACAAAAAGAAATAAAAAGAATTTTCTCTTCATTGTTAGTATCATTCTTTAACTTCATCTTGAGAGTTGGGTACTCAAGGAATTGTGTATCTTAACACTGACTCTTTCAGTTATTTTCAATAGGTAGTTAAACTTTTAAAATGAATATCGCGAAATAAGTATTATAAATTGTCTTTTTTTGTGAAATCTTGGGAAAGAGAGAAACAAAAAAAATATACATTTAAAGTGAAATTAAGTGGGTTGCTACTTCAGCATGGGTCCACGATAATCAAATAAAAAATATTTATGCATATCTCTACAGATTGGAAAGGCTACACGTAGACGTAACTAACAGCACAATAACCTGAAGTTAAAAATTCATTTCGGCTTTTTTTATTTTTTTTGCGCTCCAAGATAACTTGTTTTTTTTTTTTTTGTTAGCTTTTCGCCTTACATATAGTTTTAAGATATACATACATATGTAGTTATGTATATGTATATAATTTGTTATTTTTATATACCTATGTATGTATGTAAGCTTATACATATAAACGAAATCATTCGGTTCGCAAATATTGCACATTGAAAAATTGGAGCTTAAAATAGATTTGATTGGAACAAATATGTACATTTATATTTAAATTTAAGCAACTACTTACAAGTAGGTGTGGCATTCATTTAAAATGGTTGAAATTTTATATCTATGCGATCCGATTTTAGGGTTTGAAAACTACGAATTTTTGCTCATGTTTCTTTTAATTTGTGTTCATAAATATTTACATATTCTTTTTTCAAGAGGGAGTGATAAATGAAGTTGGAATATTTTGGACTCATAACAACTAAACTAGGTATGACTAAAATTTAGTTAGTGGAAAATGCGTCAGTTACAACTTTCATTGAAATTCATTATTGAAAAAGCGAATTTGAATTTTTGAGATATTCAGAACGCAAAAGCTAAAAATTGACATTATAGAAATACATTATGAATTCAATAAAAGTTCAATAAAAGTTTTGCGTAAGAGGCACCAAGTACAGAATCACATACATACATAGGTACACAAGATGCAATATTATAAGTAGAGGGTCAAAATATATCCCCCGTTCAAATGGGAAAGGCGATAAAAAAACAACTAATTAACATAAACAAAGAATTACAGAAATAGTAGCAAAAGTTTTCAGATGGTTTTTCTTAGAGCCAAAAATACATTCCTACATTTGATTTTTAAATAAAGTTGGTCCAATAAATAGTTTTTGAAAGATAAATTTTCAAATAACTAACAAATAAAAATTGTATTCCTCCTCTTAAAAAAAATTAAGATTTGTAAACTAATTTTAAACACACTTTCAACGCACTTACTTACCCTTTTTTGAAATTAAGACTTAATATCATTTAAATTCAGTCTTGAGTCCATCAGAAATCCTACTATACCTTTTTAGATGTTTTTTTTTTTTTATTAAGTCTTACCAATAAGAAATCCAAATTTTCTTTTGCGGATCGTTTAAAAAGCGATAGCACAATTTCGAACAGCTTCGGCTTATTGCCAAAAGCAAAAATTTGATTAAAGCGATTTTTCCATGTTTTTCCATTTATATTTCCTTGTCATCCCTATTTTTTACATTCAGTCTTTCCTTTTAAAAAAAAATGTTCAAAAAAAGACAAAAATAATAGATGTAATAACAATTAAGTGTGTTCCGGCTTACTTTTTTTTTCATGAATTTTCTGTCAAAAAATGTTTTTTTTATAACTAATTTAATTAAAAATTGTAATTTTAAATGACAAAATAGTAATTATGTAATTGATCAAAAACTTTACAAACTAATTGAATTTATTTACACTAAAAAAATTGTCATAAAAATAACCTACATAATGTTATAATAAATTGATTTTCAAAGAATTTTTTATTTTAAATTAGTATGCATTTTTATTTTGTACAATTAAAGTTTTTATTAGATAAAAACTTTACAATTTTTGTTTTGCAAAATAATCTATTTTGTGCATTTTCTGAGGCGTTATAATAAACAATTAAATTATTTACTTACATTTTCCAATAATTTATTTGAAAATATTAAATGTTATTAAGGGACATGTAAACGCTTTACAATCTTGCTTGAAGAATCGCTGTTTCAATCCGGAACACTCTTATATTGTTCTTTCAGATTGAATATATCACTAGGCTTACTGTCTCTTCAATAGTATTATGCTAGTGTAACTATACAGAAAACGTTATAATTATTTCTTGTTCTTAACAATTTAAATACTTACTTTAAAAGTAGATGACGTATATGGCGAACTCTGTGACATTTCCTAAAACAAAAGAGCTGAGCAGCAAACTCTGAAAACTTTGATAAATTAATGTATTCAGAGTTTAAGTGAAATCAAAAAAAAAAAAAAAAAAAACATAACTTTTTTCTACAACTATAATAAAGCACAATCCTTAGCCTTAAATCATGAAATTTCCACATTGACCTCTTAAAAAAAGTCCTAACAAAATTTAGGCTATTGAAAGCCGGAAATTTTTATTAACTTTCTATCTTTTTTTCAAGTCTCATTTTCGGTTTATACCTAGTCAAACAATTAAGGATCAAAAACTTTTTTTTTAAATTTAGGTTTCATAATTCTGGCGAATGCAAAAAAATCAGTTTTAATAGGAGAACATTTCAGTTTTTAAGAAAATTGAGAACTACACAAACAACTTTTGTGTGTTTCTATTCAAAGTCCCATCATTGGAATAGAAAAAAGGAGCACGATGAAAAATTAAACGTGCAAATTGACTAACATAGAATCATAGACATAGAATCTTTCATTTTATTTTAAATATTATTTGTTTGTTTTATTAGAGCCAAGTGAATTGGTTCAAGCTATATGTGCCTCAAGTTCGCGCCGAGACAATGCGGTGTGGCAACGTCTCAAAATTTAATTTTGCCCGCGTTCAAGTCAGATTCACACGCAGCCTACCAAGTTTGCTCATAGCTGAGCTTTCGCGGCTAGCTTCCATACAAATAAATAATTAATAGGGAAGTATCAGATATACATACATATTCGTGTTATAAATCACGTCGCGTATACAAAAAGATTCAAAAACACTATTGGAGTAACTTTATATTAGTTTTTTTTTCTCAAAATCTGGAAACAAGACGCATTTAAATTTATTGAAATATTTTATTCTATAATGTGCTGCAATTTTTAGTGAAAAAAACATTAATTTCTTAAAGCATCTGCTTTGTAATTTTGTGTGTGTTTTTCTCTTCAAGTTTTTGTTTTCAAAGGTAAAAACCTAAAGTTGGGCAAAACTATATATAATTTTGTTAGGGAGTTTTGGAGATATAATTTTAGGAAATACAAACAAGCTTCATATCAACTTAATGACATATTGACATTTTGATTGCCCTAAAAAGTAAAATAAAAATTGTTTCTCAGATCACATTTGGAAATTTGAATCTTATGAAAAAAAAAAAATGGATCACTCCCAACACATTTATTTAATACGAGTACTCCTAGTGAGTTTCAATTTTTTACATATGTATCAAGCTTACAATGAACAGAAAGGGGTCGATATTCCAAATAAATGAGCAAACAATAAAACAGGTTGAAAATACATGCGACAATCCTGAAAAGGTAAAAAACAAACTATAACTGTGTTATAAAATTTAAAAAAAATTATATTATGGCATTTGCAAAAATTCATATATTTCCAAAATGTCAATGTATATTCTTAAGAAAACGTATTGTAGTGTTTTTCAACTGTTTTTTCATTTTAAGTAAATCGGTTCCGTTTAGGATTTAGCTCAGTGTAAAGTGGGTTTAAGGAGTTAAAGATAAATAAAAAGAGCTATCAGGTTAATACCAAATACCAAAGATATATTATTATTATTATTATTATTATTATTATTAATTAGAAACAAAAGAGCTGAGTAGCAAGCTCTTAAATATTTCTTTTTCTTATCCTCTCTTATACATTTTACAGAATTAAATATATGCCCAAATTCTGTAGCATACTTACATAGTTCTATAGTTAGTTATGGTAGGACAACGGACAATTAGTGGTCAAAATTTGTTGGCCAACTGCCATTTAAATCTAACATAAGCCAAAAAAAAGTACCATAACAGTTCTTATTTTTTTTTTGTCGTAAATAGGGCGTTGTTCTGAGGTTGACTCTTAGTAATCGAATATCATTTCAGTTATATTTGACAGGAAAATTATCATATTCTTTGCTGTGATTTCACACGTTAATTAAAGCGAAAAATATTATTTTCAATATTTTTACCACAAATTTTCGTTTTTTTTCCCAAAAGTGGAAAATATCAATTTTTGTTTTATCAGAGGACACGGTAATGAACTACAACCAAGTTTTGACATCATAATTTTTGGCAAAATTTGTTACAAACATTTTGAAATAAAAAAATAGGTTTTACACTTTATATCACTTTATTTAAATAGACATACCGGAAAAAATGTTATTAAAATATTTTTTATCATTTTATTGTGGGCTTAGCGCTAATATTAACTTCGGTAAGCTAGCTTTATGACGTTATATTTCACTCATACAGCTAGATAACCAAAGAGAACCATAGCACAAATTTAATACATTTTTTTTAATTTTTTTTAAATCAAATTTTGCACATCCTTTTATAAAAAAAAATGTCTACCAATATCATAATTAATTTGTTAGTACCTACACAAAATATAAAATATATGCTTTAAAAGTTACATATGTATTTAAAAAAATAAGCTTAGTAGGTAATGTACCCGTACTCGGTATGAAAAAATTTTAAGAAATAACAAAAAAAAAAATCACATACAATTAGTTCTAGACTGAGGATAAAAACCTACTGAAGACAAATATAAGATAGGTACTTCGTTTAACAAGTGAAAAGAAACACAAAACAAAATACACTTTGCTTCCTGGATGAAGTAAGTTTGCATTCTTTACATGTTTCGGTTGGTCAAGTGACTGGAACGATGGAATAATTCAGTTTTACTTTTGGTCAACCATGAATATTTGTGTTTTCAGTTTCATTAAAATAAAAACGAAACAAAGTCAAATTAAAGAGTTCTCATCATAAAGGGCTTTGGTGTCTTTCAAAAGAAGCTGTTGTTGTTTTTCCTATTATTATCATACAAAATTATACTTTGGGCGTTGTTTTATTATATACATTTTCAAGAAAAACTTCAAGGGTCATTTCGATTGCCGATGAACTAGGAATAATTTTATTAAAAAAAAAATCTGAAATGTAGGTGCCACCTTGAGTGGGTTGAATGCGTACATTTAACTGCGTGGGTACTTTAACTGTTTATTGTTCTTTCATTTAATGAATCGGAAAACAAAAGAAAATGATATAATCTATTATAAGTAAAATCAAGATGTATAAAATGTTATGCTAACATAAGCAAAACCTTAAAGTTCTTTAGAAATCAAAGGCACACGGTTCGACTGCATCTTATAAAGTTAATGAACTTCTGTGGGAATATTATTATACTGATGTGGATGAGTTAAAAATATTGGTTCAATTTAAAATAACACATTAGGTAAACAATTTAAGACAGCGGTGAATAAATTCAATCGAAGAGTCTTTGGTTTACAATTTTTCGAAAGTAAAATTGTTTTATGAAAGTTAAATTCACCCCATAGTATTAAAAAGGATAGCAAGCTGCATTAAAGAAAATGTTTACTTTCATATAAATACAATATAAATATAAAAATACAGGTTAAATACTACCCTCAGTGAATGAAACAATTAAAACGGCAAACAATTATTTTTGTCAAACCATCAAAATAATTTTTTATATTTACAAATTTGTTGCAAAAATATTTATGGTAAAAAATAACAGCTTTACTAGTTTTGAATTTCAGAGTAAAGAAATTAAATTGAAATATATTCAATATATTTTTGGAGACATAATATAATCAAAATATTATAGGACTGTAAAATCACAAAATCACTTAGACCCAATTTTTCATTAGAGATAACCCGAGTTAGCTCACCAATTATATTAAGTTTTAAGCTTGCACTAACTTCATAAATTTGTTTATCTGTTTTTTTTTTTAGCTTAAGGTTTTTGCACTAATCCACCGCTAAAAAATAGCTTGTCGAGTTATCATTTAATTTTCAGGATTACCTAACTTTGGTTTAACTCAGCACTGAAAAACTGGGTCTTAAATATCATTAAGGAAATGTGAAAAAGTTTTGTTTGTTAAAGATGTTTAAGATTCAAAATAGTTGAGTTTCGTACTTCTTTGAATAAGAAAATTGTTAGAAGACTGAGCATTAACGCATGTCAAAAAAGGGTAACAAGAACACTTTATCATATGTTTTAATATTTAGTGGGGCAGTGAACATCAGATTGATTGCTGGGCAAAGTATTGATTGATAGTTTAAAAGTTAGTCAAAAATACGATTATTTAGATTCAAAATGGATATTTAAAAAAAATTTGCAATTAAATTAAATTAAATATTTGTTTGATCTTCACAAAAATTTACGACACTTATTAATTTTTTTCCTTCAGGTTTTGACACAATTCCTCCTTGCTCTTGAAATTGGAAATTTAACTTAATATTTACTACGGATTTGGACAGAAAATTATAAAAAATTTAACAAATTTGCAGAAAGGTTTACTAAACAGAATCAATCATCTTTTTCTATAATTGACGATTTCATACCGAGTCTCTATAGCCAAACCAAACATATCTAAAATTGTTCCTTTTTTTTAATTGTTTTTAAAAAACAAATTCAAATTCTTAAATTTTGTATGAAATACTTATTGAAATAATACATAAGACTTAAAATAAAAATTATGAAAAATATTAAAGGGCAAATTAATTAAAAACATAAAAGAAGAGTAGGAACTGATTATTAACCAAGTAAAATCGACGGAACGACGTACCATAATTTTTGAATCTATAGAACTATCAACTTGATAATTATAATCACTTTATTCTGTTGAATAAGTATTGTTTATTTGATAACTTCCTTTATTTTATAATTCATGGTTTTTTTGATGGTTTATACGGAATGAAATAAATTTGATAATTATTTCTTACAGTTCGACACAAATTATCGGGGCAGATTTGACATTTGAGGGCAAAAATGTCTGTGTTTGTATTACATACAATTTTGTTTAGACAGAATTGATTTATTTAATTTTGAATGCAACAAATAAATAAAAAAGCTAGTATTAGCTTTGAACAATTTTTTGTAACTCATTACTCAGTTACCATAATTATTATAGTCCAGACACCATAATGCTTATATTTTACCAAAATAAATATATCAATTTGATAAACTTGTACATCACCCCGACTCTAAACCTTTTAAAATGGATTTGTACAAAAAGCCAGCAAGGGGTTTTTGGGGGATTTTGGATATATTAATCAGCTATCTTTCTTGGACTATTATTGAAAAAAGTCAAAAGGAGAAACCGACCGATCGTAGGACAGAAGCAGTTAATGTAGCATTTCAATTCGTACATATTATTTGGAATTCAAATTATACAGAAACTGTACTGCATTTAGTTTTTAATTAACGATAGCCATTATCACCATTATCGAAGCATGTGATAATTCATGCAACAATTTAAACTATGATATGCAAAAGGTTTTCAGTTCTATGGTCGCTCAACATTATTAATCTTCAAGATTCAGCCAACTAGCTGAATCTTAGCAATAGTTCAAGGTTCGAGTAAGAGATAACAACCAATTCCATGCTTGAACCAGTGTTGAACAACATCTAATCAACAGAAATCGACGAATAAAAAAATAAACCACGGCTAAACGACTTTTGCTACAACTGACCCTAACCCTTTAAGAATTGAACGTTTGGCAACTCTATTTTAAGAAAAAAGCTTAATAGTTTCAGAAGAAATAAATTTGAACTTTTGTCCAAAAAATTTGATGAAAATCAATTTTAATGAAGCAATACAAAAAACTCAGAAATATTTCGGCCACAATCAAAAATTCAATATTTAAATTCGAGTCACAAGTTTTTGATGTGAAAAATATGCAAGTGTCTACATTAAATATAGAAATCAACAGCCACCTACGTATACATATTCAATTTCAGCTTCTACTCATTTAATAGTTAATGAAGATAGATTGAACATTTAAATGTGAAGATTAATTTTAGCACAAATATCTAACACGGTGTCAATTAAGAATAATCTATATTCACCATAGCTATAGTTTGGCACTTTAGAATTAGTTTTTTCTAACTCGCCAGTTGCCCTAACCAGTTGAAAAAACTTATCTGGATAAAACCACTAAGTGACGCATCTAACATTCTCTCGCATGCAAACATCCATATATTTATACATAAATGTAAAAATATGACAAATAAAGTAAAATTGCAAAACAATTTTTTTTGTAATTTTATTACTATAACAAAACAACCTATGTAGGTAAGGTATGACTGATCGTGTACAGAGTTACATTATGATCATCGCCATCATACCTACAACAGGCCAAGCCAATAAGGAAGTCCAACAACCCCACTACACTCTGTAAAACACGTTGACTTCGGCATAGCGACGTATATATAATTATAAAGAGCTACTAACTTGCGGCCATCGAACGTCAAAGTTTTTTCCCAGGAAAGTTTATAAGTTATAAGCTATTTAAATACCACGTGGTGGTGTGATATTTATTCAAATCTACTCCGCTAATTTTTTTTTTTTTTAATTAAATTAAATGAATATTATGTTGCTTACCTTACACGAGGTCACTCTAAATATTGTCCCACACAATATTATAATATTCAATTGAACTTTTTGGTACAATTTGTGTCACATATTATTTAGGCAGAGGTTATAAAGGTGATGTAGATTTGATCGTTATTTTAAGATATGTTTTGAATTTTAAAAAAATGTTCAGAAGCCGGATGTGTATATGTACGAATTTTGTTTTCACACGAATTTTTGATAACGTCATGGGTTTATTTTTATGTTTTAATTATTAAAGAAAAAAACTAAAATCTAAACGGAAAAATTAATAAAATTATAGATTTGCGAATAGTTTCGTTGGTGTTATAATTTTTTAAGAGAAAAAAAAAACGTTTATCCAAAAAAATTATATATTTTTTAAAAGAGCTCCATCACGAAAAAACCGTAATGGTGGTGGTGTAAAGTCAAATGAAAAAAAGATCCGGACTCAGAAAATAAATAAACTTGGCAGTATGCTCGGATTCACTTAATTTGGTATTTCCTTCAACGCCAAACACTTCTAGACTAATTTTAGTTTCGGTTTTAAGACTTCGATCGGGCTCCAGATCAATTCTCGAAGTGATTCCATACCTGTGCGACGGGAAAGATTTTTTTGTGTTGTATTTCATTTCTCAGTTAATGTTGTTGTTGTTGTTGTTATTTGTACGTGTATTTTGTTACCTGTTATACCTACCTACAGGTATGAATATACAATGGAAAAAGGTGAAGTCTTGGTCGGTTCAGAGTCGGTGTATCTTTTTTTTTTTCAATTTCTAGCTTACCTTTATTGATTTTTTTTTCTTTTCTTTTCTTCAATAAATGCGGGAGTTAAGAGAATAAGCGAGAGAAGGAGAGAGAAACCAGTTTTCAACATTTAACAATTTTTCAAATGAAAAGACTTAAGGTAAGACAGAATAATACAAAAAAAGAAAGAATAACATGAGGAATAGACAGCAGCAGCGCGCTGTAAGCGGCAACGTATAAAAGACAAAAAATCAGTTTGAATGTACAGATTTTTTCTTTTAGTTTTTATTATTTTTTTTTCTTTTAAGGTACCTACTCCCATCTAAATAAATAAATGTGAGAGTATCTGATGGATATGTACATATGTATCTACTATATATATATATATATATGTATATGTATAAGCTCGTAGGTATCTGACTAAGTATGTAAAGCTAAAAAAAACCTCTCGAATGGATCTTGTATATGCGATGAAGATGGTGAATGATAATCGTTTGTATATAGATTGATGATGTGGACTGTGGAGGCATTTTTCGGTGTACATTTCGAGAGATTTTTATTTTTTTTAATTTTCAAAAGAAAAAAATAATGTGAAATGCGGATGAACTGTGAAGATTCAAAAAAATAACAAAAAGAAACAAAATTAAAAGGAGTAGGTTTGGTTAATTATATTTCTTATTTGAAATTGTTTGGTTTTTGGTGGTTCCTTTTATTATTTTTTTATTGGTGGGATGGGGGAAGATGGGAGTAATTTTTGGAACAAAATCTTCAAACCATAAATATTAAGAACGAGAACAAAAAAAGAACGCTCATATAAAAAAATGCACATACCAATATGTAATCAAACCTTCACGTCGCGTCGGTCTTCAGCGATCTTGACCGGTGCCCGTATTGGGAAAAGAAAAGTTACTCCTTTCAAAAATTTAAATAAAATACATACTTATATGTAAAAACCTTGCATTTCACAGTCTTACTTTATGTGGGCAGAGCAGGTGTGAACATACATAAATCACAAGATTTGTGATTTTCTTCTGACTCGATGAATAGGTATTATGGTTTAAATTGTTCGTGAATCATTTTTTAGATCCACCATATTACTTATATTGATTTAACTTTCAGACGGACGTTTGATTGTGGTGATGTCATATTATATTTTCAGATGATATCTTGATCGAAAATTGTAGTTTTAATAATTGCTAGTTTAGTTTAGTATAAATATCTATCGTTTAACAATTTTATGGTGACATTTAAATTTAATGACCATAGTATATGTATGTACATAATATGTACAGCATAGCTGTAAAATAATGCCATATTGCCGGATTTACACACTTTTATAAAGTGTTGTAATAGTTTTTTTTATTTATCTTGTTTTTTTCTCAACTCCTTCGTTTAGGTGCAGCTCTAACGGCAAAATTTTATTGTTAAGTTTAAACCTACATACATATATGAGTGGAATATAAGAATGCTATGAGATTAACCTGTAGTAAGTAACATATCTATTATGTGTGATATGTCACCATTTTTAAAAATGAAGCCGATTAATAATCCGCTTTCTTGGAATTTTACTTCAATAATAGAATAGCAAATAAATAAATATGTACATACAACAAAAAGCTATAGTGCGCATGGGTTGAGGCACACAATTTTAGTGCTTTACATTTATTTCAAGTGAATATTTTTCAAAGAACCCTCTTTAAAGAAAAGATAAAGAATAGATTTTGTTTTGAATCATACTATGAGTGGCTAAAAAAATTATCATTAGCTTCCATCGCAGCGTAATCAACTTCGCATCGTATAACTAAAAATTGCAACCCAATTCCAAACATCCTTTAACATGAAATCCAAATTTTTTTGAAAACCAAATATTTTTTTTTAACTTTCGAATAAATCGTATACTGGTGGAAAAAGACCCCCTCTGTTAAGATCTATGTTTCTGTTGGACAAATTACACTACGTCAGCTTTTTCAGATACGGGAACATTGAAAATAAAAACGTTTTTTTTTTCTATGGTTTACTAAAAATGCCTTTGGGTAAATATTTTTTTTTAATAAAACAAAAACAATAAATTATGTTGACTAGTATATTTCTGTATTTTGAATAATGGATATTTGAAAAAATTGGGCAAAGTATTTATTTTTCTATCTGAAGCCGAAAAAAACAAAATTTCTAAAAATCTCAATAAATCAAAACAATATCTCTAACTATAAAATGAAAATCTGGCACATTTTAATTGTATTAAACATACTTTAATTGGAATAAACAGTTAAATATGAAATGCCGAAAACTCTATGTCAATTCCATTTTACTTTCATTTTTTTTATTTATTTCTAATCGAATTAGCCGCTACGAGCACCAGAATTCAATATTCTGCATGTATTCTAAAATAAATATATACTTACTAATGATCTACCTACATCCCATTCTAAAATAAAAATTTATGTTAAAGTGAAATATTTCAATTAGCTAAAAAAGTGCAATTTTTTTAACTTTTGATACTTTTCTTTTATTTTTGTAAACGGAATTTTAAAAACCCGCATTTCTTAGACAGAAAATTTGACCTTATTGTAAAATGTGGCCAGAAAGACATACATACCTCTAATACATCTGAATCTAAGTCACTATGAAAGTTTATTTAAAAAACATTTTAACGATATTTTTGTACACTTTTAGGCAAATGAAATTTAAATAAAATTACTGCATCACATGAACTTTGAGTTTAAACGTCAAATTGGCCGCATTTCACCATTAATGCTTACTACTTTTGCTGGTATACAGATGACTTACATCAAAATGAACTGAGAAGTAAAATTCCTGCATAAATATTATCTTTATGTATCCCCAGCTCTAACTGAACATGGTAAACCTCATACTATACCATTAAATCATGGTGCACCCTTCATTGAAGAAAAAAAAAGGAACTATTCCCACACAAGATTTTGATAGTGTTTGCACCCTTTGTATTTATTGACAAAGAAACAGGTAGTTCGAGTTTTTATGTTACTATATAGGGTTTAAATTTAGCTATACACTGTAGTTTGTATCCTTTTGAGGTAAATTGAAAACGACGCACAATACATTAAAGCAGATTAATTTAAGGTCAATTTGTTTAAGGACTTAAAAAAAAAAATAAATATTGGATTTAAAGACTAATGAATTTGGGTCTTAATCAAAATTTAATGCTTAAAAAAATAAATGCCATTATAGTTATTTCATTAATCATTTTCATATCGGAGTTAGTTAATTTAATAAAATGTTTTTTTCTTTTCTCTTCGAAAAAAAATATTTTAGATGCATGTAGAAAATAAATCTTTTCATTTTCTGGGAACTTTTCTTATGATACAAAATTTGCAATATTTAAATATATTTGGCGTACTTGCAAAAAAAATAGTTTGTTAGGCCGACCACCTTGAAATTGTTTGTCCTACTCCCAATACGTAAACTGTCACATTAACGAGGACTTTGGAGGGTGAATAAATTGGAGCTTGAAGATTGGTTTCAGACTATAGGTCCTTAAGTTGAATTTCTTTTTTAGATTATTTTTTTTAAATACTTACATATACATACTATTTTAATGGGAAATTTAATCAATTTGAACGTGAAAAATGACTTTTGCGGAGATAGCATTTGGCAGCCGATCTCAACCGAATACAAAAGAAAGATTTTTGGTAGAATTGAAATGAAAATTATAGGGGAATGCCACTGTGCTATTTTACCCGATAGTTTAGTATGCCCATATTCACATTATTTATTTATTTTTCAATATTATAACAAATAAATAATATTTTGAGCAAATTATTTCACTAATCAAAAACAATATCCGCATCTTTTCACAAAAGTAAGTAAGGTATATTTTTTTCTATACACTTTTTTTTTATTTGAAGTATGTATTCCCTTTAATATGGAGGTCTATTTATTGAAGGTTCAATACAATTTGAATTGTCAACTTGCAAACAGCTGGAGATTGCCAATATTGGGCCTACTATTTCTAGGTATATTAGAGAAATATGACCAAAAATGTCGAAGAAAATTTATAAAAATTGTCGAATAAACTGTTTTTTTTTTTAAATGCTGAATATAATTTACATACATGTGCTTCACCACATTTTTGAAACTTTGCTTTAACAATTTACAGGATTCTGTGTATTGTATTATTAGAAAAAAATGCAATTAAATGAATCACTCAATTGGTTATTGAAATATTCAACCTTTTCTGTATCTATTATTATTATTACTTTTTTGGCAATATTTTTTGCGGAAGGTTCTTTTGAGAAAAAAAAAAAACAAAATTAATTAAATTAAATAAAAAGTAAAGATATCATTAATTGAATTTATCCTCTTTATAAGAAATTTGAATATGAATTGCAAGGCTGTATTACGGACTTATTTTCAAAGACCGAATGAATATTTTCAATTTCAACAAAATCGGCATGAGACTCATAAATTTGCCACCAGTGACAAGATTTAGCTAATTCAAATGTGCGAGATCTTTCAAGTACTCGAACAAAAATTCGGACTTACGCATTTCACTTAAAACTAAATCGCTTTTGCAATTTAAGCGAAATAAGTCGACAAGTAAGTTTCACCCGTCAAAATAGCTAAATCTCGACTTTGGTATCATCTTTAAAAAAAAGTTGTGCATTTATTCTGCTAACAAAAATTGTGAAATTATACCTATATGTACATATAAGTATAGGATAATGCTTTACATAGATTATGGTTCTTTAATCTAAATGCATTTAATCATGCATAGTTAAATGTATAGGTATATAGTTTTTTCATTTGCACTTAAAGCTTCAAAAAACACCTCTCTTTGCAACTGCTCCTAATCCAACAATGGGTTCGTCACTAACGCTATCGTAATAAACGATGATCTAATTGAATCATTAACGATCAGTCGGTAAATTTAAATTGTGAAAAATGTGTAAATGCTTTTGTAATAACTATTGCAGGTACAGACATTTATATAGAACTTGTTCGCATTCGATTGATCATAAAGCAAATTAAAAAATATATTTATACACGCATTTCTTATACCCAAGCTTCGAAGACAACGACGAAGCTAGAGCACCAGCAGAGCATCTCAATGAAGGTTAAAAACATTGTCTTTCCGATTCGAATCGATTGGCCGTTTATTTAATTTTTTTTTTGTTCCATTTTAACTTCATCAGTAAAAGGCATCAGGTATGAATTTGTATAGAGATATAGAGTCAGGTAGATGATGCATAAACTATAATACAAGTATATGCTCCCTAGGGAAGTATGAATGTATAGTCTGTGGATTTAAAAAGTCAATGATGTTGCTTGACAGCCCCGACTATAATATTCAGTAGAGGGAAAACAGGCAGTACAGAAAATTTGGTATTCCTAAATGGCTGAAACATTTAGAACTGGTTTTCTTTAAATTGTTTCCAAGAGATACGAATAATTTTCTCCCAAACCGACAGTTATGTATGTTGTTGTATATGATTGCCAGCTAAGTGAGAACGAGCAATATACATACAACAAATATAATTCTAACTCAAATTCTAAAAATAAGCTGACTTATTTTTAAACAAAAAATGTTATTTCAGCTCTCGTGTTCAGGGTTACTCTGTCTTCTAAGCTTTAAAAAATATGGCTTAAATGCCTGAAATTTAATTTAAGTCCGATTCAAAGGTCAATACATGTTCAAAAAAAAGTTCGTTGAGCCACTTTTGTAATTTTTTTTACTAATGACACTAAAATCTAAATTTCACTCTAAAAAACTATAGGTAGTGTAGTTAGGTTTATAAAATGAGTCAGTAGTTTTAAATTCTTTAGTAAAACTTCTTTAATCATTTTGTTTAATTGTAAACAAAAAAAAATTAATTGGCAACCATACTTTAGTAAATCAGTGGCGGTGGTGACTTGAGTCTGTGAGTGGTGTGTTTGTTGTCCAAATCCGTGTGCATACCTGAACCTGTATCTCGGGGGTTATTTTTTTTTTCTTGATTTTTAACCGGTAATAGCCGAGGATGGCTTAAACAAAAATGATCACCACCATCATCGTTGTCGGTTGCCGCTGCGTTCATTTAAATTCTTATA
Organism: Syrphus vitripennis; assembly: GCA_958431115.1. Taxonomy (NCBI): domain Eukaryota; kingdom Metazoa; phylum Arthropoda; class Insecta; order Diptera; family Syrphidae; genus Syrphus; species Syrphus vitripennis. Next base: position 3,053,691 of record OY288110.1, on the reverse strand, counting down.
TTTTCTGTTTATTTATACACTTCGGGGGCCCACAAGAGATATTTCAAATAAAACGGACGAACTCTATAAGCAACAAAAATATAACGAGATGGTATATAAGAGAAAGAATACAGGTATTCATATGAGTGATCGAACAACATGACAACGCATGTACCAAAAATCTAGAGTGGATGGATATGGTAAAAGTTAGCTTTCAAAAAAAAAAGGTCTTTCTCCTTCTTTGCTTCGTTTTCATATCTGAAAGCCACAGCAGCAGCTCTCTCTCTCTCTCTCGATCATTGTTCAATAAAAAATACTTTGCATATTTGGGGCTGGCTTTATACCTACGTGCTTGCTGAGCCTATAAAATGATTTACATATGTCACATAGTTCTCTGACACATACTTTATGCTGGATAAGGATCTAATTTGTTTTACAGCTTAAAATGGCTTTTCGACTTGTTTTTAGATTTTTTAGTCCCCCCAAACAACTGACAGCACTACAAACGCACCTGTACTTAAATGGATGGAGATGGAGTATAGCACTGTCAGAACGCCCTCGACAGAATTTAAATTTTTCCTGATTGGTATTTTTATTTCGGCCAGTTTCGCATGATAGTGGTCGTTTGAGTGTACGGGTAAACTATACACATTACGGAATTTCGATGTATGGCTGATGATGGGGCTTAAACAATGAATTTAAATTAACCGAAATTCATGAATTATGAGTTAACAGCAGTCACACAGTTTTATGTAGGTAATAATACTCTTTTGGAAATTCAGATCTGATTGTGAGCGTATGTCTTGAATGACAATGAGTTAGCCGGAGGAGGAGCATTCTATTATGTCGGTACACAATCGGTCTACTCATCACTGCATAAGCGATTCCTTTTGTGGTTTCTAAAACTGTAATGTGTACGAGAGTGCAAAAAATGGAAAATTGAATCAGATACAATCGTCGAAGATTGACGAAAATAAAATACAAATACCCATAGTAAAATCAATTCGCAGTTTTTTTTTAACGAGAGAAAATTTTGGAGAAGGTAGCCAACAGTGAGATACTTTTTTTTTTAATGACTATTGCAAACAAATAATTCTAGTATATATAGTAGGTGATGTTAATTATATATCATATGTCTCACTGTTGGTATATCTACACCACAGTGAGATACTTCTTTTGCAACTGTAATATGGGCTTTTTCGTTATTTCCTGGGAGGATTATCTATATTTAATATCATTCAGGCCTCTAAGAATAATAAAGCATAATATAAACAATAAAATAAAAATAGCACTAAACCCAAATCATCAACAGTGAAACCAGATGGTTTATTTACTACATTTTTTCAGGACGCTGAAAAATTACTGTAAAATTTTCTACATAACCTTTTATATTTCGCCTTGGGCTTGGCTGGATAGAAGCTAAAAGTAAATTATTCGGATGAATGTCTGTTTTATGATTAATGATAGATAGCATCATGACGTGATATAAGTTTCTTCGGAGTTATTCGGAATGTCTCACTGTTGGGTATGTTCTCCTATATCTGTATAATATGTTTGTTGTATCTACAAAAAGGAGGGAAAAAAAGCTTAATTGTAGAAAAGAATCAAATATTCAAATTCATTGAAAACACAGAAAACAATCTGTGCTGTATGAAAAAAATTTTAAGAAAGTCATGATAGTTTTTCATGTTCGTAGTTACTCGATGTACTTGATAACGGAAAATAACTATTTAGATGTTTCTAATTTTTTCTGTTTTTTAAGAAACTAAAATTATTTTGTTAAAAAATGTTTTTTTTTTACATAGGTAAGAATTTTGTTATTATTTAGAACATATTGACTTTTCCCGTTAGCGCCATTTTCGGTGAAGTGAAAAATAAGGCGACGTGAAATTAGGCGGCTTGAAATAAGGCCGCAATTGATCTTGTATGACGGTCTTATTTTAATGAAATAAGCAACTAAAGTCCTTGAAATATTATCTTTGCCTTAAAAAAAAGTATTGTTTGATTTTCTAAATGTTGTTATTGGTTTTTAAAACTTTTTCGTCTACGTTTAGAAATTGTTTTTAAGAAAACCAGCCTTCCCACTCTTGTCTTTAAAAAATCTGACAGTCGTACTGAGATAACATAACGGTATATGTACATAAATGGTATAGATATAAGCCGTTATTAAAGGACCCTGTTAACTAAGAGTTTCATAAGATAAAACCATAAGTATGATGGAGTTGTCCTTATTTAAAGAAAATATATTTTCTAAGCATGGAGTCAAATATTAAGTACAATGTTTTAATAGTTAGCTGAAACTTTATATTTGAAAAAAAAAATATATACATATGTATGTATGTACAAAATTATTCATGAATTCTCCGTTATTCTCAATCACTTATCGCTATGATTTTTTTTAAGGCAACAATCGATCAACAGTTGTTGGCCTCATTTGTCGCATTATTTCCGCTTGAAGTAGATCCGCCATTGTGTGGGTGATTGATCAAGTTCGAACTAGAAGTGATTGCGTCAGCTCAGTATACTCACTTCTACTGCTACAGTTGCCGATGCGGCGCTGCCGTTCGCTTTTAAGACGGCTAGCTTTTCTGTGCGTCATAGCTCTCTTGTCTCCAAGCGGAGGTCAGACTTCTTTTTCGAAAATGTAATGCATAGTCACACTAATTCCGATTTAATCTTCCGAATTTAATTTAAATAAAAGTCGAGAGGAAATCAGCCACGTTCTTTTAAACAAAAACAAAGAAAAAGAACATAAAAATCACAAAAAATCTGTACAAGGTACAATCTGTATAGGGTACTACCTATGTATGTGTAGGTAGGTACTCTCCTGACTTGTTTTAGGGGGCGAATTTTTATTTCACGAACTTCGTCAGCTATAAGTTTCGTATCATTGAACCCAATCACCCCATTCCGAGTAATTTCACCTCTCAAGCATCAGATCGATGAATTATGTATGTGGCCGTATACATACATATTTATATATGTATGCACATATAGCCACTCTGGCTCAGATCATTTATCTGCCTCACTTTTTCTTTATGGCCAAGCTATGTAATGTATCTTTCTCCTCTCGGTTTTATCATCGAAACTATGGAAACCAGTTTAATTTTGTAGCTCTAAAGATCGTTAAAAGTTCTTAAGTTCAAGCCATTTATATTGAAGACACGTCGACTCTATACCGAGCCAAGGGGCCTCCTTTTATCCAGTCCTCATCATCTTCATACTCGTGCTCTGCTCTGCCTTTGTCGTTGTCGTCGACTTGCTCGATCGTGTACGTAAAACCAACCTCTGAATTGGAAGGCCAAAAAGAAAATGTAACCGAAACAAGAATCTTGTTCTTTAAGAGATTTTAGATTGTTTATTGTTCCTTTTCTTTTTTTTCATTATATTTGTTGTCTTGATGGTTGAACTCTTCTTTTTTGGTTTGGTTCATTGGGCAACCAAACTATAAAGACATGGAGTCAACTCCTCGACTCGATCCCTTCAGAGATATAATCGGATATTTGTATGCATTTGCGTGTATAGGACATCAGCCCAGCACAGCATCCCATGTCCCATGTAAGTGCCCCCACACAATCCGGTATATGTGCATTTGAACTTGGCGACTAACCTACACCTTGGAGTTGGGACAGGGGTCCAACAATTCGTCGTTAAGGAGTTTTTTTTTATAAAAAAAAAGTTAAATAAATTGGTATTTCTTAGATGCTGTGGCCTTAAGACGTGGTGCTTTGTTAAGAGGGTATATTTGGATAGGCGAACACAGAACACACATCCCGCGCGTTGGTGGAAAGAGGAAACCAGCCGCACTAACAATCTCTTGGAGCTTGCGGACTTGTGGCTTAGGAGAAAACCTTCGTTTTACCTAAGCCTGGCCAGGAGACGACAGCCATTATGCGAATTGGATTTTATGTGCGGACTTCTCCGGTCCGGTTGTTGTTCATGATGTTCAATATAAAAAAGAGGGTTATGTCGGTTGGCGCGAAACGGGGGGTAGGATGGGCAGATAATGTCCTATATGGGTGCGGGAAGAGTATTGGTTAGGTTAGATGGTTGATGGTGGAAGAACAATTTACTCCTTTAGGTAGCGTCCCAAGAAGACATGACGACTTTTATGCAACCAGCATCTCAGAATGTAACTTTTATTGCAACCATCTACCATCGCCATCATGGTCGTCGTCGTTGTTATATTTCGCGCGGCTGTGTATCTTTACCTTTTTTGTATCTCATTTTATTTGCTTTTGGGAAAATTTTATTTATATCTTTTAAACTGTCGGTTTTATTTTTAGATTTATAAATGTTAAAAAACTTGATGTTGCCAGGCAGGTCCTTCTTTTTTCTTTTGGATATGCTGCGGTATTGGTTCGGTTTGGTTTTGGTTTGGCGGAACGCGCGCTGCGCTGTTGGTGTGCTCAATAAAAGGGTACAGTTTCGCGCGTGTACAAAAACTACATTCCATTTGGATGCTGGATGCACAACAGCACATTCTTGAGCCACTTAAACTCTAGACTGAATTGGTATTTTATTTTTTTTTTTTCATATCTAGTTGAGAATTAAATCTATATTTTGTATAATTTAGTTGTCACACCGGAAGTTGTGTTAAATTTGTATTTGAGTCTTTTGATTTAAAAATATAATAACTGCGGGTATATGTATGTACTCAACTTATGTAAGTCCTTATGCATCAAAAAAAAAATATACAAAATTAAGTTAGAACAACAAATAAGTACTTAGATAGGTTATTTACAAGAATGAAACTTTCAGGCTCATATGCTTTTATGCCTGCCAATAGTTCGCGGGAATATTTGCTATTCTGCTATATATATCGGGAAAAAAAAATATTTTTTTAAATTATAAATTGCGATTAAAACACAACATTCAACTATTAAGATCTGTTAAAGATGTGATAGGTAAAGCTTTGAACTAAAAAACAATGGACTTACGAACATAATTTGTGTAATATTGAAAAAAAAACATTCACGTGAATGGAAACTTTCGGTCGAAATGAATACCTATATCGGAATAGGGTTGATGTGTTAATGGTTTAAAACTTTTTGCAACATTCACTTCTTTCTGTCATACTGCAGCATAAAAATATTTATGCGAACGTTTAGAAGAATAAGACCCTTTATGTTATAGGCCGTTAAAAGTTTCTTCAAAAGTTTTGCAACAAAATTTTGAGTATTTTCAAAACTTTAAATAAATAATGCTATAATTTACGCTACATTCCAGCATTAGACCAAAATAATTAAATGCTTGTTTCAATGGTTTTTCAAAAACATCTTAAACGATAATTTAGACAAGAAGTAGGTCACACTTCACAATCTTAAATGAACCATAAAGGGCTATTTAGCTGTACACTCTGAACAATACAAAAAAATATTAAAATCTGATTAAATAATTGTAGATACATACATACATATTATTTCGCACGTAAAAACCGGAATTTTTTGTACGATAATTATCAATCAGATTGTAAACGATCATTTTGAAAAACGTTCATAAAAAACCATGAAAAATCATCCCAAACCATGAACCATGTTGTTGTTTTGCAAATAAAATTTTCCGGTTTGTTTTTAATTTTTGATTGGAAACAACACAATTTTTGTTTTTTTTTTTAATTGAATTTTTGTCAATTTTTTTTGTTTTTCATGGCCGTTAAATTAGGCCATGAAAGTTGACCAAATTAGACCGCGATTTAAATTCAAGGTTCGTTGAACTTTCTTTTATTTCAAGGGTACCTATTGTTGAAAAGGCATAAAGTCGTCATAAACATTGTAAAAGTGGAAAACTGTGTTACTTTAATACATTTTAACTTGAATATATGATTTACACCGTTTATAAATTTACTATGAAATTGAAAACAAAAAAAAATTGCTTCTCTCATAAATTTCTATAGACAAATCAGATTGGTTTAATAAAGAAAAACAGTTTGAATTTTAATAAGATATTCGTATTATTGTAAAATTATTGTTTTAAAAAACTTATTATTCAGGCGCAGAGAGAAGTATGTTTCTTTTATCTGTTTTTTGACGTGATTTTATATTGCGAATTCGCTTAGAGAGTGTTAGGCTGGGAATCGAAAGGTCACAGGTTCAATACTGAAAAAATAATTAAAAAAATTATAAATAAATACATTTTAATTTTTTGCCGGTGGTCATTTAAATTGAGTCAATAAAATTGTCTCATTTTTTAATAAAACCTTCTTCTTATATGAAAACCATACTGACATCTTTTTTCTCTCTACATATACCTACAGTAATATAATAGTTCACAGTACTATATTTTCTTCATAAAATCGAAAATGACCAGAACTGTATATCGTCACAGTTAAGATATGAGTCCAAAGTGAAATCACCTGGACAACATGCCATTTTTTATGAAATTTTTAGAAAAAAGATACTTCTAACCTGACTTTCTTGCTTTCTGAACTGAATCAAAGACTTGATTTGCGATTTCTATCAATTCGTCATAATAATGGTATCAAAATGGTTCATCGAGCGCCATTTTGTTGTAAAGATAGGAGTTGATTACTTCTACCATAATTTTCAGGTGTGTGCTTTCTTGATTTAATGTGTATATAGTGAACAGATTTAATTAATTTGTTTATAACAATGATTGGATAATCATTTTCTAACAAAATACATTTAATATTTTCGATGTTATTTCCCAGCACAATTTATGCCTAAAGGTGGACGTTTTTTGATAAAACTTTTGACTATAGTATTTTGCATTTTTACTTAAGGAGCTGAATAAAAATTTAGTGATCTAATAAGTGCAATAGGTTTATAGAACCAATTTGTTATTTGACTTTCATCTTCATTGTTTTTTCACATCCAAATATTTTATCTCGTGACTTAAAATATCTTCGGTTTCATATGTAAAGAAAATGCTTCGGTCATATGACTTAACAGCTGTTTTATAATATTTCATAATATTAACAATGAAAAAATTTATTTTTATTTAACATTTACGAAGCATCACAAAAATAACATAAATAAAGTTCGTTGTGCTAAACCAGCTAAACTTTTGCATGAAAATATTTTTTTAAATTTTAGTCCCATAAAATGTTACAAATTAGTTTTCCGGATGCATAGAAGGGTTGAGTATAAGAACAGTGTTTTTGGGCTAAGACTTCTCTTAAGCTGCCACTATTTTGGAAAAGAGGTTGCTAAATATTTTCCGTCCTTCACAACCGTTTTTTGTTCATCACAAAATCATTGTGTAGAGAATGTAATTTTCAAGACTTTTAGTATCGATACCCTTTCTTTAGTTTAATCAAAGTAAAGAATAATAAATTTAAAAAACGAATATTTTTGGTTCATTATTACTTATTATTTACTTTACTACGAACACATACAAAATGTAATTTTTTTTAAGTTAACTTATCCATGAGAAATGTTTGGGCTCAACTTCTCGGCATAACTTTTGTGAATAGGAAAATACCAATCCGCGTTGAAAGTAACAAACTTAACTATTCCTAACTTTTTTTCGTATGCTGAATTTAATTCAGAACTTTAACAGGTATTTATCATAAATTCATCGATTCAACTCTGGCTGATCATTTGTACAAAAATGGCCTTTAATTAAGTTGGACAGAAAAAAAAGAAATAATTATTCATTTTATTTTATTTTATTTTATTTTAATGCGATTAAAGAAGCAACCTATATTTAGTTGATATTATTGAATTGTTCAGGCATGGAACAATCCAAAACAAGAGGCCTGCCTTTTTTCTTGCTTCTTATTTTATTGATATCTTCATTAAGATCCTTCGCCATCAATCATAAATGCAAGATATTGAAACAGTTCGCACTTGGGAGGAACTAAGTCTTCAATTTCATTGCAAAAAATAATAGTATTTGTTGTTGTCAAAGACGAAATATTGTAAAAATAATTTATCTGACTATTTTCATATTTAATTCAGTATAGTACCTATGCATAAAATACTCGTATATTTGTTTATAGTTGAACGTTTAATATATAGCAGTGAAGGTGATTTCTTCCTCGCTGTAGCACTTGCAATTGAATCGGTGAGTGGATGAACAGAATTGAAAATTATAGAAAAACAAATAAACCTCATCTCATACAGGTTCGCTCGTGGCCTAATTCTTTTTTCTCCAAAAATAAGTATTTCTTTAAAATTCTCTCCAATGGTACGTATTGAGTTCCTCAACTCACTGATTCAATTGAATCTTCATTCCGCTGAATTTTGTTGGTTGGTAAAATTTCTTTAATTTGTTTATAAAAAAAAAATTAAATATTTTAATTATTCCACATGAGTTATGATCATGCACTTTACTTTACTATTAAATAACAATATATTTATATTAAACCTACTTACTATCTAAACATGGTCAATACAATCGCACTTCTTCAATAGAATACCATTTCGAATAATTCTTTTTGCTGATTAATTTCTTTTCAACAATATTGTACAAAACAGCAGCAACGCTTTGAAGATCGATAATTTGCTTTTTAAAACCCAAAAATACGTCGTTCCACTTAGTTAAAAGATCGCATAGTCTTTGATCTTTGGAGAAGGTCATTTTTTGGAAGTGAGTATTCAAAAAGATTCCAAACCATCTAAGAATCCGCAGATCATCGTCAATTTTGTCTGGATGGTCAGGTCTTTCCTCAAGACATTGATTCTCACTACTTATAAGTGTGTATAGATGTTCCAACATTTTTAAAGCTTCATCATATTCGATCTCTCGAGAAATGTGACTGGAAATAGTATGATAATCAAAGGAACAGGAAAGAATAATGTTCATTAAATCGGCTCGAGTTTTTACGCTTTTAATTTCATAGGCTTCTTCTAGAAGGTCAATATTGGGAAATTCGTTGATATCAGTAGTTATATCAACTTCCATATGTTTACCATTAGTTAACGGTTTTTCAGAATCCTTTTGTTCTTCATTTGGTGTTACTTTGAAGTCCTGCAGTACATATTTAAGGGTTTTAACTAAAATTCTTTCCGATATACTGGTATACCTTCTGAGACACACAGCAATATCTTCAACCAAATCTGCTTTTATTAACACTGATAGAAGTTTTTCGGTGATTTCATGCTCACTTGCACCACAACACTCTAGCTGTTTGGCTATAATTTGTACTTCTTCGCTGAAAAATCCAGTGTCACTGAAATTAGCCATAAGATTTACCTCATGATCTTCGCAGGCTGATTCTATTTGGACTAGTTCGACATGAACATCTTGATTGATAAGCTTATTCAGCTCTTTATTGAACTTTTCATCGTCCTGAAAAGGAATTGTTTTACCATTTGCAACCATTGCGACATCAACTATCTCTTCTTTTTTTTTCTCTTCTTTTCGCTTATAAATTTTATCATTCCCGACAAATGGTTTTTGAACTTCAGCTAAAGAAAGATGTTCTTCAAGTTCTTCTTCCTCATTGACAAAATCAGCAGCAACACTTTGTGAAAAATCATTAGATATTTGTGAGCCGACCAAATCTGAAAGAGTTTCTTTGCTCATTTGATATGATACAACAGATAAATTTTGTCCCATTGCCAAAAGTATACTTGATCCAACTAACCACAAACGAGAATAGTTAAAGTATATTTTGAAAAATTGTTTCGCTTTGATGACTTTAAATTGAGTGTTGTAGAGGAGAAGCGAACCACCCTCTTGTGTGCTATTGGCGCCATAAATGGCTACACAATGTTTAGATAACCCCAGAATGGTAAGTGGTGAGTCGACTTTGAGGTCACTAAACATCGATACGAATTGACCAGGAGAGTTTTGCCGATATAAATCTTGAACGAGAAAGTTTCCTAGAAATACTCTGCCATCAGACCCTGAAATAAATTCGATGATGAAATTAATTAGATTTTAATATAAATTCAAAATACATAGTAAATGTATGAATAAATATTTTTATATTTTAATTTTTTTATTATTTTATGTTTTTTCGTTCTATTTTTTTTTCGTCGAAGCGAGAAAATAAACGGACAATCAGTCCTTAAACCGAAGTCAGAAATAATCCCGAAATCTATAATCCTAATACGCATTATGACGAAAATCCATAATCCTTAAAAACGCATCCCGGGGAACTATATTCCCGAAAGATTAAAATTTCAAAAATAAATTTTATTTTTAAAGTAATCTCATATCACTTTCCAAAATAATAAAATCTCGACAAAGTAAAAGACAGATATCAAAATAAAAAAGGAAAACTTATAAATCAAAAATGCTACAAAAATTAAATATTTATTAGGTATAATATTTAAAAGGGAGAATATTTTGAATTATGAGTATCAATTTGCAACACTGCTGGAAACAGATTAGGAAATGAACACAATTTTTTTGTATTGTTTTTAATCTTTATTTCTGGCACAATTTTGCTTTGGGGATTATGGGTTTTTGGATTCTGAGCCTAATTCACTTTGAACTTTAAAAAAAATGAACTGCCACCTAGTGAAAACTTAAGCCACTTCATGTATAAACTTTTGCGCCTCTTTTATTCATAAGCCGTCTTCTAATGGAAGCAAAAGATATTCTTGGTAGTCAGACTTTAACTTAATACAACACAATCTAACCTCGAACACTATTATGTGATCAGAAATCTACGAATTAAATCGGCTCCAAGGCATTTGGTTGGATTGTGTATGGCTAAATCTTGTCTTTACAAATTTTAAAAACAGTATTTCGATATCTGCATATTGTGAATGGGACTAAGTTTAAGTCATGTCTTAAAAACGAACAACTCTAATAGTATGATAAAAAAACCAACAATTTGCTGTTGTAAATGCAGAACTGGGAATAAAATAACACAAAAAAAAATACTTACAAATGGTGAGCAATGCTGGCGAGCTTTCACCTTCAATTACTGAATATCCAGAAACAGTGACATCTTGACCAGATCTACTAAGAATCAATGTTTTGGGACTTTCAACCGGTTTTAAATTAGTCGAATCAATTTCCACTGTTATCAGTTCCAATGGATTGGATTCTTCTTTTCGGAAATAAGTCAAAAACTTACGTCCATCAGTGAAATCGACTATTTTTGGATCAATGATGGAATGCGTTGCTAGCATTTCCATCTGCAGATTGTCTGCGGCTTGTTCTTTTCTTGATTGAATAGCCGATGATAGGGATTCACAAGTCCCATCGGCGTATACAACCAAAGCTTCATCGGAATTATATACTAAGTCAGCGATATTCTTGTGAAACTAGTTATAAAGAAATATGAAATGTATAGAAAATTTAATTCTTCATATAATGCCCACTAAATTACCTTAAGTTTCTTGCATTTATTAATATCACTGACTGTTTCGTCCCATAGCCTAAGAAATCGGTTAGCTATGACTCCAACATATCGTTGACTCTTGTGGTCATACACGACTTTGCAGGAGAATTTTTCAAGCATAGACCAGCTGCGTATTTGCTTTTGTGTTGCTATCTTGGGTGAAATAATAAAAAACAATGTACATATTAAAAAATAATTTTTCTCTGAAAATTTTTATTCAACTTACTTTTATCACTATGGCTATATTTCGACCAAGGGTTGCAATTATATTGGAATTATCGCTGTCGGGTGATAGACCCAGAAATTCTTTGGTATCATGTATGGGACACAAACTGTAATATGCTATAAATTTCGTCATAACTTTATTTTAGATTTTTCTTAGAGAAAATTTATAATTTTTTATTAGTTTTATAAATGAAGAGCCGTAAACTAGACACACGTGTTTTGCTTGTTTATAAATTTTCCAGAGGTAAATGACGTTTGTCTTTTTAGTTCCAGACAATTGTCAGTTTGACAACTGGAAACAAAGCTAATTATTTAAGGTGTGTTTATTTTCTCTAATATGTTTAAATTTAAGGCTGGTATTAACCACAGTACACATATAGAAGGTATTTTATTGCGCAGGTTTTCAAAAACGAGACCTGTCAAAAGGGTAATAAAGATGGCCGGCATGGTGATATGACAGAGTATTAACACATAAACACAACAACAAAATTCCAATATGGCCGAATAGGTGATATTGTAAACAACGATATCCAACAACAACAAGTATGGCACAACAACAAATGAGGCTACGATTTTGCCAGATGCGCAGTAGAGAACAAAAATGAAAACTGATGATATTACCTTCTTTATGTGTACTGTGGGTATCGTATTAACCGAACACTAATAACTTTATGAGTGGAGCGCTCGTAGCCTTACTAGAGCTAGTGCTGAAAGCTAGCCAGTTGTGCACATATACCACTTGTGAAATTAGTACCAGATGTTCAAAAAAAGCAACCCAGTTGCTCAGGTTTATTTTTTGGTCTTAGTTATGAGACGGGTAGCTAGTACTAGGTCGTGTGGTTAAGGGCTTTTCCAGACCAATGCGAAACATTCGTATACGACGATGAAACAACAAAAACAGCACGTTGCTATGATTGACAAGAACACGTTGTTGTTATTGTTGACGTTTGTTTTGCTTGAAATATTAAGAAGCTATCCCAAGGAACAGTTCTTAACATCAATACGAATACAGTAGCCATTTAGCCAAATTATCAAGGTAATAATTTTATTGGTTTATGAACCACTTTTAAACCAAAAACTGTTCCTTGGGATTTTTTAAAGTAATGTTTTTATTTAGAATGTAAAACATGTTTCATCGTCAAATTCATCTCACACGAAAAGCATCTCAAATTATTTTTTTTTTTATTTGACGTAAGGTTTTCTTGTTTTGTCTCACTGGGGAAGAGTTGGAGTTGGAGAGAGCTGAAAAACGTCTTCAGGAACCTTAAGGGGAGACTAATGGACATAATAAGTCCGAGGACCTTAGTAAGTATTCGGCACTTAGGTTGGTATTCACCGATCCAGTTTTCATTAGTCAAGTGAGGTAATATCGTTCATAATTTCCAAATTAGCTGCCAAATTATCTTATTTCCAATACAAATTCACATTTCCAAATGAGGTAATTCCAACCAAATTAGCATGAAATTAGAGCAGAAATAAATAACGCGTGCAGCACAAACATAAATTTGGATTCGATTTTAAACTAGCCTCATAAATTTGAAAATTTCTCAATGAGACAGATAGATTTAACAACGATAATCTGCCAAACGAAATTACCTCAGAAAAAAACCTAGGTTTTATATACAATGTTCAGAGTCAAAAGTTAAGAGACTTTTAAACTTAAGAGCCCTCGGTGAATACCACCCCTACCCATATAAATCCAAATTCGTCAGACTGTTAAAAAAGAAGCATAAAATCCCAAAAGATTTAATTGCTAAAAATAATTGCAAACTTTTTAAGATCAAATTTATGAAGTATGGAGGTTACTACATCCGAAATGGAATAATGGCATTTTGTAAGTGAATTCAGTGAATGATTTTTTAGTTTGCACTTTGCATTCTCAAAAGATTACTGTCTATTATAGCTCTCGTAGAAAACTCCTATAAGCTTCAATGAACGAATTGATGACTTAAACGATATTGTTGAATATTTTATTTGCGCCTCTTGAACACAAGCAAAACATAAAAATATTATTATATATTATAAACTAAATTCTTAAAACTTAAATTTTTAAATTAAATACTGTCTTCAAGCAGTTGGAGCCGGTTCCATGGTCACTTTTGTCTCAACAATTCCTATGGTTTCATCGATAGCACTTTGTTCAGACACTGGCTCTTGTTTTATTTCAACTTCAGAAGATTTCTCATCATGCGAAATAGTGACATTTTTATTTGGTTCTTCAACTATATCTATTTCCATAGAAGTTTCCAATTTGGTTAAGTTTGGCTCTTCCTTGGCTACCGCGACACAATCGCTCGATTTTATAAACAACGAATTAACTCCTGTTGTTGCCGCATCCACTATAGCTGCAGCAGAAGTATCTTCTTCATCTTCTTCTGTTTCTGATTCGTATTTCTGAAAATACAATTGTGAAGAAAAAACGAATTCTGTAAAATGAAAACCATCTGTAAACGCTTTACCTTTGAAACGTGAAAAATTTTTTGTATTGGATAATTTTCTTTAACTTTTAAACTCTGTTAATAATTTGAATAAGGGGCGCGATTAACTTTAACGCAACTAGTTATTTGTTAAATCATTCAAATTCATTATGTTCGAAATTGATTTGATTGACTTGCTTCACGCTTCTCAGCTGACAATAAAATATTTTAAAGAAATGGAGTAATTGGAATACATATTCATTTCAACTTACTTTCTGAATGTATTGTTTTTTTGTCGGCAAACTTATGTGCAGCACACATGTAGCATCTTCAAATATATTTGGAACAGGTTCCTGACACACTACGCCACTCTTCTCCACACCGCATGCACGAAAGAGAATTTGTTTTTTGTCCTCGAGAATATGTTTTCTGCAGTATTTGCAACTGGGCATGGCTCTTTCACCACATTTAACTCCACCTTCACTGAAGATGCATTTCACAAAAGGTAGACCTTTGGGAACATTACCTTCGCTGGTTTTCGACCGCTTTTCTTTGAATTTTCTATGAAGAACAGCTTCGATTCCATGGCGTCGATGGTAGTGATTCAGGGCTTTAAGTTTCTCGTATAAACTACGTTCGCCGGGTGATCTTTTTTGCTGTTCATGAATGCTACCTAGAATTAAAAAAATCGACAGTTCAATTAAAATATTATGATGTAGATTTTTCATGACTCAAAAATCACGAAAAGAAAATACGTATGACCTAATGAACACCGACAAAAAAGCTTAACATGTATTTTTCGACCTTTCTGGTTAATGGATGAAACTTTGGCGCATCTTCAATAATGAACAAGTCTGGAACCCATTGACTCTATTATACGCAGACGTAAGTGGCAGTGGATTGGCCAGAAACTTCGAAAGCGCACCGCAAACTCTCTCACGCAGACAGACGAACGAGTGGGCCGACCTAGAATCACTTGGAAGAACGGTGGAAAAGTAATCAGCGCAACTGGGAAGAGTTGCATAGACCTGAAATACATCTCCACAGGGACCGTACAAGATGCGGTTCAGTCGATTATGTCTTTTTTATAAATAATAAGTTGGTGAGATTGACTTTAATGATGATATGTAACACTGAATTTAATAATAAATACGTAGGTTTGTCAGTTTTTTTATTTAATGGACATCAATCTTTCTATCACCAAAGATACAGCGATTTACAGGATAGGTCGAAAAATACATATTCAGTCTATCTATTAGGATCTTGACTCAATAGCTGCTTTACTTTTTATCATAGGTATTACTTTTTTTCGCAGTTATGCGGTTAAATTTTTCATTCTTTTTTTAAAATATATTCGCAATTGATGTTTATTTGATCTATTCATTAATATGGACAAGTCGTCAAAACCGTTAGTTTTCTAGTCAAATACATATTTAATTTTAGTCATGTTAGCTTGCAACGCAGTACTCGTACAAATATTATATGAGCACTGAGCTTAGAAAACCTTGAAATTAAAAAAAAACTCATGGAAATAAAATTAACTAACCCACTTTAGGGATGGGAGGGCACAAATACTTACATAATGTCTCCCTTTCTTTGCGAATCGCATGCAAGTACCTTCGACGTTTCTCCTTCAAAATGTGATGCAATCGATTTATCTGTTCCATATAGAGATTTTGAAGATTGATAAGTTTCTTCTTTGATATAGCAAGGGCCTCTTCATTTGTGTAAATGCCAGCATGTCTATGATTAGACTACGATTACTTCCCTTATACGAATTAATAAAATTAAAATACTCACTTAAGTAAATCATCATCCTGGGAATCAACACTCTCATCATCTGAAATATCCCACTCGTGTCCCTTGGACGTGTTATTCAAAGTAATTGGCTCCACGTCCGAAGAACTATCTGAGGCATAGTCGAGTATTCGCCGTTTTTTCTTTATCAAATTGTTGACTGTGTTAAGGTCAGAGATTTGGTCATAATTTACTGGAAATATAAATTAACTTAGTTTTGAACTATGTATCTCTTATTTTATTTTTACCAAATTGTTGAATATTAGGAGAAACAACATCAATCTCTTCGTCGACTTCACAGCTTGGCGGAGGTGGTGGCGATGAAGGTTCAATGCTCAAATGGTGGGACAAGCTATTCAAAAGCACTTCAATGGTTTCCACTTGTTTTAATTTACCAATTGAATTGCGAGTCGTTGTTAATTGGGATAGACGACTATGTTCGAAGCAATAAATTGTCATAGAAGGATCTTTCTTTCGGTCATGTTTTGGTGTTGCGTGAGGGCATTTCTTTCCATTGGCAAAGGTGTAGGCACATGGTCGGAAAGGTGCACGAGGGTCTTTTAATATATGACGAATACAAAAT
Source organism: Syrphus vitripennis (assembly GCA_958431115.1). Classification (NCBI taxonomy): domain Eukaryota; kingdom Metazoa; phylum Arthropoda; class Insecta; order Diptera; family Syrphidae; genus Syrphus; species Syrphus vitripennis. The sequence goes on along the minus strand of OY288110.1, from coordinate 3,037,424 downwards.
TCATATCCATCCAATCGAGGTATGGAACACTCGTATGTTGGATTGGAGCAAGCTTTGGATTTCTTTTCAATTTCTACGTGAAGTTGTTCGCGTAATTCCTTTTCTTGATCGCATAAATTATGTTTAGCGGGTAACTCGCGAGTTTGAAGAACTGTGATTTTTTCCATTGCGTATTATTCGTATTTAAAACCAATTTAATTTCAAAAATTATATGAAATGGCCGACCGACACGACACGAAAACACGCGAAAAGCTAAACGTTTTCCCAGTTTGGATTGATTTTTGTTGTGATTCCGCAATCCGCACTGTGAATGTGAATTGTGAAAAATGAAAATTTTCTGTGGGGTTTCTCATAAAAGGCTGTGTTCAGTGTGTTCATCAAACTGGCCAGAACTGCCAGATCTAGTTTGAAAAAAAAAACTAAGGGACTTTTTCCTATAATTGGGATTCTGGGTCGAAATGTAAGGTTCCTAACATACTAGCCAGTTCTTAAGAGCCCTTCACACTATCAGTGTTTATGGTCAATATTCATCGAACAGGAAATTTTCTCCAGTGAACAATAGCAATAGAATTAGACCCTTTCTAAAAGAGGAAAATGCCTTACATTAGTTTTTAGGAGCCCAGGCATTGTATATAAATTTGCATAGTACTCACATTAAGACGTTCGACACGTCGGCCACCTAGCGATCACACCACTTACTAATTTTTTGGTTGCTGTGTCTGTGTATATACAAGTGCGCCCTCAAACGACCACACCACACAACACAAAAACCATCTCGATGATAGTACTATAGGTTCTATATACTATGGCCGAGGGCAAAAGGGAATGTGAAAGAACAAGAGCCTTTTAAAGAAAAACGTCCGAAAGAGTCTTTAGAAATTAGTTTCCTCGTTTGATAGTGGTCTTAAGGCTCAATTACACCCATCTAACTTTTCCAAAATCACAAAAGTGTTATACATAACACTAGCAAAAATGTTCTGAATAAAACGAACAAGAAGTTTGTGTCATCTCTGTTATAAAAGTTATGACATTTTCGATTGGTGTTACAATGACAGTTCTTCTTCTGAAAAAAGAGAAATTTGGTCTCCATTTTATGTTCGCTATCGTCAGAGAAGCGTCCAGACGTATTAAATTCATCTTCCTGATTACCAAAAAGCCAAGTGCTTTTAAGCCTAAGGCTGGTATTCACCAAGTGATCTCAACTTTGAGAGCTTTCACATTACAAATGACCCAAGCAAGCCGTTTTTTCTTTATCAAATTGTTGACTGTGTTAAGGTCAGAGATTTGGTCATAATTTACTGGAAATATAAATTAACTTAGTTTTGAACTATGTATCTCTTATTTTATTTTTACCAAATTGTTGAATATTAGGAGAAACAACATCAATCTCTTCGTCGACTTCACAGCTTGGCGGAGGTGGTGGCGATGAAGGTTCAATGCTCAAATGGTGGGACAAGCTATTCAAAAGCACTTCAATGGTTTCCACTTGTTTTAATTTACCAATTGAATTGCGAGTCGTTGTTAATTGGGATAGACGACTATGTTCGAAGCAATAAATTGTCATAGAAGGATCTTTCTTTCGGTCATGTTTTGGTGTTGCGTGAGGGCATTTCTTTCCATTGGCAAAGGTGTAGGCACATGGTCGGAAAGGTGCACGAGGGTCTTTTAATATATGACGAATACAAAATTCATATCCATCCAATCGAGGTATGGAACACTCGTATGTTGGATTGGAGCAAGCTTTGGATTTCTTTTCAATTTCTACGTGAAGTTGTTCGCGTAATTCCTTTTCTTGATCGCATAAATTATGTTTAGCGGGTAACTCGCGAGTTTGAAGAACTGTGATTTTTTCCATTGCGTATTATTCGTATTTAAAACCAATTTAATTTCAAAAATTATATGAAATGGCCGACCGACACGACACGAAAACACGCGAAAAGCTAAACGTTTTCCCAGTTTGGATTGATTTTTGTTGTGATTCCGCAATCCGCACTGTGAATGTGAATTGTGAAAAATGAAAATTTTCTGTGGGGTTTCTCATAAAAGGCTGTGTTCAGTGTGTTCATCAAACTGGCCAGAACTGCCAGATCTAGTTTGAAAAAAAAAACTAAGGGACTTTTTCCTATAATTGGGATTCTGGGTCGAAATGTAAGGTTCCTAACATACTAGCCAGTTCTTAAGAGCCCTTCACACTATCAGTGTTTATGGTCAATATTCATCGAACAGGAAATTTTCTCCAGTGAACAATAGCAATAGAATTAGACCCTTTCTAAAAGAGGAAAATGCCTTACATTAGTTTTTAGGAGCCCAGGCATTGTATATAAATTTGCATAGTACTCACATTAAGACGTTCGACACGTCGGCCACCTAGCGATCACACCACTTACTAATTTTTTGGTTGCTGTGTCTGTGTATATACAAGTGCGCCCTCAAACGACCACACCACACAACACAAAAACCATCTCGATGATAGTACTATAGGTTCTATATACTATGGCCGAGGGCAAAAGGGAATGTGAAAGAACAAGAGCCTTTTAAAGAAAAACGTCCGAAAGAGTCTTTAGAAATTAGTTTCCTCGTTTGATAGTGGTCTTAAGGCTCAATTACACCCATCTAACTTTTCCAAAATCACAAAAGTGTTATACATAACACTAGCAAAAATGTTCTGAATAAAACGAACAAGAAGTTTGTGTCATCTCTGTTATAAAAGTTATGACATTTTCGATTGGTGTTACAATGACAGTTCTTCTTCTGAAAAAAGAGAAATTTGGTCTCCATTTTATGTTCGCTATCGTCAGAGAAGCGTCCAGACGTATTAAATTCATCTTCCTGATTACCAAAAAGCCAAGTGCTTTTAAGCCTAAGGCTGGTATTCACCAAGTGATCTCAACTTTGAGAGCTTTCACATTACAAATGACCCAAGCAACATTTTGTAACCTCAGTAGCCAAATTACCGCGGTAATAGTTTTCTCGGTTTATAAACCTCTTTTTAACCAAAAACTGTTTCTTGGGGAAATTAATAAAATTTCGTAGATTTATCATAAAACAAGAAATGTCTGTTGTTTTTCCTTTCTGATTTTCTCCGATCTATTATTTGGTAACGGATACCGTCATAGAGGGCTAGTTATTATTTGATAGTCTAGGCGGGGGGTAAATTATATAAGTGAGTTGGTAACCTTATATATAAAGAAGAAGAATTTCCCTAAGTAAAAAGTGAATCCCTACAAAATGCAAAAACAAATAAATAAATATAAATAAAATTATTTCTCAGTAAATAAACTATAGGTATATTCACTTTAATAAAAAAATAAACATTATTTTAACCCTTTAAATAGAATTTTGATGTTAAAATATTTAAGAAAGCACGCAATAAATTTTCAATAGAAAAAATTCCCTCCTCAAAATGCCATTTTTCTAGTAAACCAAAAATTATAGCAAATTCTGACGTAAACAAATTTCCCTTCATGTTGTGGGTCGGCCATTCTTGCGGATACAACATCATTTTCTGTGAAGTGCTAATTTTTTATTAAATTTCTCACATTAAACTCACATCGATTGTTTTAATTCAATTGAAAACTGAACGCTCTAATGCGATATTAACAAGTTAATATACATTTACCAATTAATACCGCCGCCGAATCGCTAAAAAAAGTGAAAAACTCCGGAGCCAATCCCCGCGACCAACCATTAACTTGGAGCTTACGTGAAATTTTTTCATAAATGGCGTCTGCCTCTGCCCATCATTCATTGCATGAATAAAGAAATTTAAAAAAAAAAGAAATTTCGTGTGTATAAATGCTCGCTCTACAGAGAAGGAAAAATCCGAAAAGAAAAAATCTTTCGATATTTTTTCACTTACTCCAAAACATGTATGCAAAATTTTGTTTTTCTATTTAATTTAGGTATCAAAAAAAAATTGTTATGCAGTAGATCGCATTAAGTTTCTTGACATATTTGCTTTTTCAATTTTTTTTTTTGCTGTGAACCCAAAGATAAAGGAAACGAATCCCAATTTCCCCATTTTTATTTTCCCATCCATTCATCTTCACATACCACCACACAAAACACTATTTGTCTTTTTCTAACCTAAAACAGCAAAGAATAAGAGAGAAAGCAAAAGTGATAAAATCCCATATTTTTGTTTTGGTGTAGAGACTTGCTAATTGTCAGTTAAAGAATTGGCGCTGCAATCGCTTCGAAGGGGAAAGTGAGCACACAAATAATAAAAAAATAATTAACAGGAATCAAAACAAGACGAATGCAAACTTGGCCGCGTGTCTATCTTTGTAGTGTTTTTTTTTGTCTGGTGCTAGTCCGCAGTTAAAGTTTGAAACAAAAAGAATCAAAGGGAAAGAAAACACAAGACAACTGACAACCATCCCAAAATTCCCCAGACAAGAATAATTTTAATTTTCTACTATCATCAACCGTATAATTTGTTTTGATTGCAATTTTTCGTGATAACAATTTTTTTCTCAAACAAAAGCACAAAAGAAAATTAACTTCGCCGTCGCACTTGTTCTTGTTTTTCTCTTTGAATGAACTCAATTTTCGTTTTGTTTTTCCGATTTTTCCAAATCGCGGCTATTGTATAATCGACAATAGTGCTTGAACGCGGCAGTTGATAACTGGGCTAAATGGCTGCCATAAGCAATGCATCATCGGGAAGTGGCAATATCAGCAGTGGAATGCCGCCGCAGTCATCGTCCTCAATAAGCAGTAGCACAAGCAGCACACCTAATGAGGTCAAGGAGAAGGATAGCATTTGGTATTTCACATCGGAACAACTGGCGAACTCACCCAGCCGAAGACATGGCATCAGTCCTGATCAAGAACTATCCTATCGGCAGATGACTGCCTATCTTATTCAAGAAATGGGTCAGCGGTTACAAGTGTAAGTGATGCTCTCCTATAATTTCTTCACCCATTCCAAGCTCTTGTCTCTATCAATGTTTCATTAACTTGCAGATCTCAACTTTGTATTAACACAGCAATCGTGTATATGCATAGATTCTATGCATTCCATTCGTTTACACACTTTTCTCGTAATGGCATTGCTTCGGCGAGTTTGTTTTTAGCAGCTAAGGTCGAAGAGCAACCGCGCAAGCTTGAGCATGTTATTAAAGCTTCGCAGAAATGCCAGACCCAGCCCTCAACAGCACCACCAGATGCTAACTATAATGAGCAGGCTCAAGATTTGGTCTTTAACGAGAATGTTCTTCTGCAGACTTTGGGCTTCGATGTGGCCATCGATCATCCTCATACGCATGTTGTGAAAACATGCCACCTAGTAAAAGGTAAATGTATGTTAATTTTTCGATTTTTCTTTCTTTATATATATCTTATACATTAATACTAGAATAGTTATGATTTAAAGGAGAACGTCCAACGAAAAACCCAGTGCAGATTTAAAAAACAAAATAATGGGCAAAGTCATGGACAGAAAATGATGTATTTCTACACATTTTTGATAATAACTCGAAAACTTCCATATAAATTTGATTATTTTTAGTTGTATATGAAAGTGTGCCTCAAGTGGCTACATGCTATACAAAGTGTTTTGTGTCTGTTATAGTTTTCGAAATACGGTCCAATAAAAACCTATGCCCGATAAATTTACAAAAATTCGCTCATAAAGTAAAGTTATCAGACACTATCGAAATGTTAAATCTTTGTTCTTACAGAATTTAAGCCATTTGGAGCGCTTTCATACTCAATTCAACTGTGCAGGGTAGTTTCTGAGTTATGACAAAAAAATGTGTTAACTGTATACGAAATTACTTTGCTTTAAAGCTATAACCGAAACAATAACTCTTTTTTTTTTTAAATATTTTTAACAGTATTTGTTCCTATAACCAAAGTTGTTTATGTTTATAAAAGTGTGTCTATAACTTTTAACTTTAAAATAAAGTAATTTCATAATTCAACAATTAAAGCCCTTCCAATCCAAATATCGTTCCGTTTCTAAGTTAACCATTAGGTATATCTACAAAATGAATTTTAAATTTGTGATATCTCTAAAATTAATGCAATGTTAAAATACTTCTTTTATCTGAAATTATTTGAAGTAACTATACACAAAAAAAATTTAGTATTGCATTGAACAAAGAAAGCAAAATCCTAAATTTTGTTATGACCTTTAAAAAATAATTTTGAACGCAGTTAACGCAGAAATTGGGCGATATGTTTTAGTTAAATTTGCGGTGGCTTTTTGGGCATTCTCCTTTGCAGAATTTAAATAGTTTCAGAAAAATAAAGGTAGACAATTATTAGAGATATCTTCTACTTCTTTTGAAAAAAAAAAAAAATCAACGGTGTGGTTCGGTAACTTAAAATGTCCAAATAAGGGTAATAAAATGGAGATATCACTAAAATTGATACAGACTTGGCTTTGCATTTTATGTCTCCTCCTTTTTCGCTTTTATTTTTTTCATGGTTTGACATATTTTATTTCGGGCGGAGAAAAAAAATGTTTAGAAAAAATATATCGACTTCCATGTTTTTATATAAATTTTGTTTCTTTTATTAATTATATTTTTACTACCTCTTATGAAATGATTATGCCATTACAGACGATTGTTGTTTATTTTCTAAGAAATAATTACAAAATATTACGAGGAATTTAATATTTCACTAATCACCTCACTGCCGCGCCCCCAATATCGACAATCCGTCTATTTTAGTTTTGCATATACATATGTACTATACATATACATAGCAATAAAACCCAGGCAACAAAATTCAAATTGCTTGACTTTATGGTACCAACGTGATGTGTGACATATGTTGAGATAATAACGGAAAATAAATATGTAGCCCAGGTAGAAAATTTGACGTTAGACCAATTATGATGTCCAAGTGTTGTTCTTTTTTATAGCATAGGTGATAACCATTTTTTTAATTTCTTCCGTTTGAATATCAAAAAAATCGGGTTTTAGTATTCACTGCAGATATTTTTGAACAATTATAAAATGTGTGAGAGTTGCTTATTAGATCTTTCAAAAAACACTGTTTTTCACAAATTTTCCACATATCTTCAGCTTGATGAAGATCTTAATCAAACGCTGGTATATTGTTGTATTATACTGTATTTAATTAAGCTACTTTATAACAGAATTATATACCTTAAAAATTATTTTTTACAGATTCATTTGCATTGAACTTTAATTGCACCAATTTAACATGGTACGACAAATAATTAAAAATTTGAAAGCCTTTATATATTATTGTATTTCTTGTAATTAGGGAGCCGTAAATTGTTTACATTTCTTAATTGATATGGTTGAACTTCACCTACCTACCTAACCATTAAAACATAAAAATAACTATGTTAAGGCATGGATTGGCTTGCGTCACATACTAGATCTTAAATAAGAGCCAAACCCCAGCTAACCTATTGAATTTAGAAGATAAAAGATACCGAACCACTCTTTAAATATTTGTGCAAATGGTACTAAGAGAACAAAACACGCATCTTTTCATCATTAGCCAATTGAAAAAATGTCTTTTAAGGTCCAGTTTCTCAGTACTAGATGACATGATTTCGATAATTATATTTAACTTAACTTATATTGCTAACTGTAGAAAGTAGTTTTTTTATTTAAAAAAGTATAACCAGCTGTCTATTTTTTTGTCTTCTCTTATCTTCATTACAGCCTGCAAAGACTTGGCTCAAACGTCGTACTTCCTTGCATCGAATAGTTTACATTTAACTTCAATGTGCTTGCAGTATAGGCCAACAGTTGTTGCCTGTTTTTGCATTTATTTAGCTTGCAAATGGTCCAGATGGGAGGTAAATATACAAGTTTGTCAATTTCTTTGTAAAGGAGAAGACAAAAATATTTTGTATGATCCCCATTTAGATACCTCAATCGACGGAAGGCAAGCATTGGTTTCATTATGTCGATAAATCAGTAACCATGGACCTATTGAAACAACTTACCGATGAGTTTATAGCAATTTATGAAAAGAGTCCAGCGCGACTGAAGTCAAAATTGAATTCAATAAAAGCCTTGGCACAAGGTGCCAGCAATAGGGCCGTGAGCAAAGACAAAAAATCTCAAGGCGAGGATTGGAAAATGGGTGATATGCTGAAGCAATATCACTCATCTATTCCCACTGACACTACGTCTAATGGTGGCGGTATGACCATGGATCAGCAAGTTCAACAATATCAACAAGAACAGCTGCAGCAACAACAACAACAACAGCTGCCACCTCCAACGTCTGCTTCACAGCAGCCAAGACGATCAGAGTCGCATTCTAGTCACCATCGACCACATCATTCCTCCTCGTCGCATCATCATTCCAAGCAAATCTTGCCACCAAGCGAAATAGGAGGTAAATAAATTCTATAACTTTTTCACATAATTTTTTTCTAATATTTTTTTTTTTTTACAGTAGAACACAAACCGGTTATTCACAAACAACCGTATCCTCCAGTTGGTCGACAACGTGATCCCTCTCAACCGTATCCAGTAGTGGCTGGCCATAGTAGCAGCAAACAAATGCAGCCACCTGTTCAACCACCAGTTGGTTCATCACGGTCGTCAAGTTCACAGAGCCGACCTCCGATAGCAGCTGTTTCGCAAGTACCGCAACGACCACCGCCTCAAGCTCACGACCCCAACTATCACAAGTCTTCAAGTCGAGCGAGTGTACCGGTTCCTCCACAGCTGAATCCACCTGTTGCAGTTCCCAACCATAAGATGATGTCGAAAACCGAATCAAGCAGCAGTAGTAGAATGCTGCACAAGGATCTCAACAGCAGACTTCTAGATCCTAGTAAACTTTCTTCAGGCAAATCATACCCACCGACGTCTGCACAAAACGTGGGTGTTGATATGACCCGCAGCATGCTACAACAAAACGTTCTGCCCCAACCACAGCAGCAGCTTAGGCCTTACAATAGCCAGGCACCAAACAATACACAAGCACCTCCGCCGTCTTCAATTCATCCCACAGCGTACCCGAGTAGAACTACTAGCATAAGTAATAGCAAATATGATCAACAATTATCCGTCCAAATGCAACAGCAACAACAACTATTCCACCAGCAGCACCAAAAGCAGCAGCAACAACAACAGCAACCAATAATCGAGTCTTCCTACAATCCACATCAACTCACTCAGACCTCCTCGATGCAGCAGCACCCGCAGCAATATTCGAGACAACAAGTGGAGGATAACTACAGTAAACAGCCGCAGCAACCTCCACAAATGCAACAACAAGGTGATCAAATGGAGCTCTGCTCGCCACCTAAGTATTCTCAATACCCTTCCCAGGGCGGTTTCATTCCTACAGCTCAACAACCGCAGCAACAGCAGCTTGCGTCAAAGCAATCATCGATCTTTAGTCCCGAATACTTAGAGAAGATACCTCAGAATGCGACAAATAATGGCGGTAGTAAAATGGGAGGGCATAAAACATCGAGTCGCGATAGTCCGAAGAAGTCGGAACGCAGTACACCAAAAAAGGATAAGAGTCGCTCTTCATCCTCGATGATGGATGTGAATGCTGCATTGTCACGACAGCATAATCAACCACCACCGGGATATAGCAAACAGCCGAAGCAAGAACAAGCCCCTGTGATACCACCGCCATACGGAGCAACCAGCTATGGAGTTGTTAAAAGGCCATCCAGTAGTATGGAAATAAAACAAGAAGACGACTTAGTGCTTCGTGATTCGAAGATTCGTAAAATAGATCTGAATCCCGTTTCCCCGCCGTCGTCACTCAAAACTTCCTCTTCAACGTTCCCTGGTGGAACCGTGAATGGAATCGAAACAAATCCCGACTTGGTTAGTAGCCTTCTCAAGGAGAGTTTGTGCTCGAGTGGCTTCATCAAGACTGACACGCTCATTAAGTCCGAATATCAGGATCCAATGCAACTATTCGATCCTACTATGACAACGTTGCCGGAACAAATTCTCCAGAGTAATCCACCTGCAGCCATCAAAGAAGAACAAGTCACCTCCGAGGTTATTAAGATGGAAGATCAATGTGTTGACTCGGTGAAGCTTGAGAAAAAAAAGAAAAAAGACAAACACAAACACAAGGAGAAAGACAAGTCCAAGGATAAAGAGGAACGGAAAAAACATAAAAAGGACAAAGATCGCCACAAAGATCGCGAGCGGGGGACGGAAGCTTCATCTGAAGCTTCGGAGCCGGTTAAAATCAAGATCAATTTATCGAATTCATCAAACGAATCCAGTGTCAGTAATGTACCACCACCTCTAGGATTTAAAATAAAAATTCCTAAGGACAGGATCTTAGGTGATATTAGTGCTCCTATGGGTGGTGGAACAGGAGGTGGAGGAGGGAACTATGAGGGTTCGGCCGGGGGTTCGGCCCCACCACTCAAGATCAAAATTTCCAAAGATAAACTCGACAGTAGCTACAGTAGTGTGGGAAACATGGATCAACAGAAGACAATGTCAAGTGGAATTCAAGGCGTGAGTGGATATCATCAGCATCATGGAAGCAGTGGTAGTAATAGCACCAGCGGTAGTAGTAGCAGTAAAAAAAAGGATCGAGATCGCGATCGTGACCGAGAAAAAGAAAAGAAAAGAAGCAGTCATGACCACAGTAAGATGAATGGTAATAGCAGTAACGGTGGTGGTGGTAATGCCATGTTAACTGCATATTCCGCTGCATCATTGACATCGTCGTCAAGCAATTCGACGAATTCATCATCAAAGGGACAGACATCAAATAAGGTGAGTTTCTAGTTTTTTTTTGTTTTGTTTTATTCAATAGAAGTATTTTAGTTGTGCGCATGAATGTTAATGTTTTTTTTTTCTTTATCAAAAGCAAATGTTAAAGATTGTAGCTATTATACTGATAGATATGTAAATATGGTTAATACATAATTTTTGGTGTTTGGATTAATTCACGACAACATTTATCTGTATCATGTATCTTTATCCCGAAAACAAATAACATTTTGTATCATTTCTTATGTTACCAAATATCGACATTTATGTATATCGCCTCTTTGTAAATACATTTTTGAGGAGCTGTAGAATAAAAGCGAACCGGTCCCATTCCCATTAATGTTTGTAGTATTTATTAAAAAGCTATATTTGATGTGTTTATTTTGTAACGAATAAGCGCTAGTCAAATTTTTCGAATTTAAACAAAATAGTTAAAAACAAAAACTTAAAAAAAAATCTATTTTTCATCGCTGTCGCTAACAGCTTATTTATAAAAGCTTAATGTTGTTGATAAATAGAGCATTTTTAAGTGCTGTCCTATTTGTGCTTTGTCATTCACTAGAGTGATTTCGAAATATGTAATTGCTTAGATTTCGTGGTTGTCAGACATAATTAACAAATACTTTTAGGCTGGCAACGTTATAAAAATACAAAGAGTGAAATTTATTACTCACTCCGAAAGTTTTGAATAAAATTTATATTTATTGAATTAAATTTTCACACTTTATATGTTGGGTTCAGTTGAAAGTTTTCGTACATAAATTTGATCAACAATGATTATTTCTGAACGATTTTTTTTGATCAAGGATCTTCTTCTAATTTTATGATCCTCTTGTTTTAGTTAATTTCCTAAATAATTGAACAGTTCGAAAATTTCAATCCTCAAATTAGTTTTAAAATTTTAAGTCTGTACAATTTTATCACTACTCAGATTTTGCTGTTATATTATTCGTGAAAATTGACAACTGCAGTAATGTTGATTTACAACTGCAGATTTCAATTTTAGAAAAATCATATAACTCCACACTAAAATAGGCCCTGCGAACATGTTTATGTATATTAAATTTCAATATTACTTTTTTTTTAAATAAAATCAAGTGTGTATCCTTTTTTTACCAAAGAGATCGAGAAATCTGAAAAAAAAATTATATTTTTAAATTTTTCGGAACCATTTGATAAAGGATAAATATCGTCCCTGAATGAAATAAGGTAACTTGAATTCTTCAATTTTATAAGTTTTACAATGTAATAATCATTTTTATGAAAACTTACAACACTTAATGACTTCTGACAAAACAAAATATAGGATATTCATTAGAAGTCAAAAAAAAAAAAAACCGTTGCTGTCTGAAAATTTTAAAGATAAGTTACCTAGTTATTGCATTCAGGGCTGCATATTCTTTTTGTAGACAGGAATGTTTATGTTAGGGTTTGGCGATTAAATTGCTAAAGAGCATACAAAATATTTTTCATAAGTTTGAATATCTTTAATATGGTTTATTCGAATTAAATGACGAAAATATATTTCATTCTTTCTCAAAGATTGTCGGTTAAGGTGTTTTTTTCTGTATATTAAATTGTAAACGAGTTAACTGAAACCAAATATTTACCCTAAAAACCATTACATTTCATTTTTATGTAACATACTTAATTAACAGTTTTTTGTTTGGAAATGGAAACTTTATTTTTGGAATTAAACTTTGATTAACAAAAATTTATTTTTTATTTTAAGAGCAATTCAAAAAGTAATTATTAAATTTTAACATGGTAACAGGATACACAATATTCGTGGAAGTCATTTGGTGTTTCATTTTGATTTTCGTAAATGCCCATACATTTAATTTAGCAAATTGTATCATATATTTTTGTTATTAGAAATTGAACAAAAAACTAAATTAAGGTCATTAATGTATCCAGGTTATTATATATGTACATAATGTATACACAGAAACACATCCACACTTGCTCGTTATTACATTTTAAATTTGGCAAATAAAACCCAGGGTCGTGTTTTTTTTAATTTTTTTTTTAAATTCCTAACTCCACAAAGTTGCTTCGGGATATGGCTAAACAAATTTAAAGTTATACAAAATCGTATACACCCCCTTTCATGAACAACTCATATTAAAGAAAACAAAAAATTCATTCAAATACTGTGTGCAAAAAAACAAAACGCACCACCAAATCTTACAGATTCACCATCATTACAACAGCAGTAATATGAGTCATTTGTTTGGAGAGTCAAATGATGACGACGACGACGATGATGATGACTCTGACAAGGATGCCATCTGTTCTTCGCCCAAACTTCCGCCAGCATCATCATCCTCTTCCTCGTCTTCCTCGCATCATAAATCAAAATCTTCGCACGGACCCTCTCGATATTCTTCCGCCGAAAATAGGTACAATAGTAGTGGTAGTAGTAGTGGCGTAAATATGCAGCAGAAATTCTCACAACATCGACGTCAGTCCTCTTCCTCGTCGTCGTATCAAAAAAATAACAATATTAATTGGTAGTTGTTATAAGTTCTCCTGGGCAGAGATTTTAACTCTTCTGCTAAATAAATTGCAAGGGCTAAACCCAATACAGAGGCTGAAATTTTGTGTGGTTTCCACTGCATGCATTTTTTTCTATAAATTTAATCGTTTGCAATTTTATAATAGCTTGCATTTATGTATCTTGAAAGTGTTCTTTTAAATATATATATATATATAAAAATAGATTAATTTACCATATTATGTAAACACAAAATACATTTATAGCTTATAAACAAAACAAAATTTGTTCTTATTTAATTTTCAGTTTCATGCAGCGCAGTTTTAAAAATTAATAATGAAACAAAAACAATTTACATAAAATTTCATAAAAAAATCTTGTAACAATATTTGATGACACGCACGCCCTCTTCAGTGGATCTAAAGAGTAGTGCGTTCGATCTATATTTTTTTTTATTAATTGTTCAACGCTTAAGTTGTTGTTTTAAATAGCATGATAATGAAACAAAAAGAAATAAACACGCTATATTTAACACGAAATAATATTTGTAAGTAGTAAAATTGTTGATACTGAATAAAAATAAAAAGAATGTTCCTTCATTCCATGTTTAAAATTACATTAACAAACAAAAATATATAAAAAATATAAAATAAAATAATAAACTGTATAAAAACTAAAGTACCGTGAAACAATACGCCTAAACTTGTTTTTTTTTCTGTATTTTTTTTTTAAATTTGCCTTTTAGAGACAAATAATAAATAATTTTAAAGGGCAACATTAAAGTTTATTTTTATTTTACTGATCTTATTTTTGTAGAACTAAAAAAAATACAAAACATTATTAAAAATAATTAAACAACAAACAAATATTAAAGAGTGCAATCTTTTCATTTAGTTGATATAATTGTCATCCAGTTTTAAGATTTCTGGATTTATAATAGTTTCACACCAATTCTAGCTAAACCTTCTTGGATATAACATTTTAGAGCAAAAGTACTTAAAACTCCAAGTTAAGTTTAACCAAAATTTTAAAACAACTATGAATATGCCCAATACATCGTCGTCTATGAAAAGTACTTACATACATAATTGTTGATACATGATATTAATGTTCTATAATCTAAGGTCTATAAATATTTCAAAATTAAAACTATCTCAAATCCTTGCTAGTAAAAATTCTTATAAATTGACTCAAATTCCATTGAGCGACGACAACATCTTAACATAGATTTAGATTACTGGTTCATCTTGCGATGCCAGATAAACAACGCATATTTCAATATAAAATATTTAGACCGTTTGAGAGCTTAGGGCATTTTTACAAGAGTTGTTGCTGATTTGAAGTCTCCGATTTCTTAGAATATATCAATCAATTACTGTTTAAGAATTTACTGAGTATCATTTAGCTGCACTGAATATAATATTTTTTATCATTTTGCAGGAAACATAAACTTCACGAGCATGTTTTTTTTATCAGTATGTACAAAAATAGAAAAATAGAAAACTTGATTCTTTATTTATTTAATTTTCATTTTTTTCAGTTATCACAGATTTACCTGTTCGACAATCCAAATCCAATACTGGTTATCCAATTTACAATTTGTATTTTAATTTTGTCCTATATAGAGTCTTTATTTCTTAGTTGAAGTGAAGAAAAAGAAAAACAAAATGATGATAACGCGGATTTATTAATTCTTTGGTCTTATGGGCCCTTATTATGAATGGCGAATCGAACGTTCGACTCCAAAAAAACGTTTGTTAAGATTGCATGATACTAAGAAAAACGGACTTCGATGTACAAATGGAGCCAAACAAATGAGTGTTTTCAAAAACGATCACTTTGAGTCGAGTTAAAACTTTGAGTAATACTCAACTAATAATAATCGACTATTTTATTAACACCGCTTCTTATTATCATAAGCTGTTGTCTTTGGTTTATGATCGATTTAGGATTGGCTGCAAAAAAAAAAAAAACAGACAATCCTCAGTTTACATTGATCGTTTTTTTTTTTTAATTTTGTGATAGAACCTAGATAGGTTTTTTTTTATATTGCTGTGCTTCTTTTGAGCAGAAAAGGAATGTTGTAGATTTTAACAATAACATAGCATGCATGATTTTTTTAATAAATTGGATAGTTAGGAAAATCAGAGTACAATCGCATTTCAAATCAAAAACAGCAGATTAACTTAACATCAGGTTTGGAAGTTTTTATTTTTATTCCCCGTCTTATTTTGAAAAAAAAAATTTGTACCTTCACACATTTCAAATAAGTTCCTTTTTTTGGAATGCTTTTCATTTGACAATGTAAAACGAAAAAAACTAAAACACTTCTTTCCACTTTACGTTTTTCTGTTTGGCAAGACATAATTATTTATGTGCACTCTAAATAATGAATTATATTCCATGGAGTCCAAAAAACTAATTTGGCAATTGGAATATTCAAACTAAATTTTTGCAATACAAACAAATCAGAAGATCCTTTAGCAATGTAGCCTTTTTATTTTTTTAAATCAAAAATGAACATATTTGTATATTTTTGGATTGGATTTGTATTGGTTAAACCTGCAATGATTTCTAGCATGTATTAAAAATCATGTGGTAGTTATTACGAAACGCTGATGTTATTTTAAAATTTGAAGTTCATTCTTCAAGATCGTAATAAATAAAAGATATACAAATAAAAAATAAAAATAGTTTGGTTACAAGCACTGCTTCGTTTTGCTAAAGTTGTTTATTTAAAAACAAAGATACATTACTAACGTTAAAGAATTCTAATACAATCTTGGATTTGAATTCAAACGGGATTATCGTTTCGATGTTATGCTATCATTTCCGCATTTGAATTCAGCAACTTAATGTTAAATAAAGCAGCAAAATTAATTAAATAACGGTAATATCTAACAAAATAATTGATCACATTCAAATCTAATAAAAATATTAATGATTAAACAAAAAAAAAACAAAAAACAACACGCTCACACCTTTTCATCTTATATTCATACTTTACTAACCATCTCTCTCTCTTTCTCCTCCTTTTATCTTCTAAGATCATGTAGTTATTAAGAATATGAAATAATATAATTATCAACTTATCTCCTATATTGTCCAATATATAAGGTTACATTTAATGTAACTCCCATTTATGATTGAACAAAAAGTTTTGCATAAAACAATCATCTTATATTCAAAAAAACTCAAAAAATGAAAAAAAAAAAAAATTGCAATATATAAAATATTCATTTACGCCTTAAAATAATTTTATGCTAAAATATAATTTATATATGAAATAAACAAAAGTGAATCCAAAAAACGCCAGCTAACAAAGCATTTTAATTTATTAAAACAAATCAAACAAAACAATATTGAAATTATTAAGCCACAGTTTTAAACAAAAATAAAACCATGCTGAACATATAAACAAAAAAAAAAACATACATACATATATGAATAAATTATGACAAGATAACTATTGTAACAGATTTATAATATGAATAATCCAAAAACAGATTAGATCAACAAATTGTTATTATCTTTAGAGAAATAAAAGAAGAAAGTACCTATAAATAGATGTTTTCACGTTTTCGAGAGAACTTGTTAAGAAAAATAAAAATCAAAACAAAAAAATTATTAATTTAAGCTATTATTATTTAGTTTAAATTTATTTTTTAGTACTAATACAATTTAAAACAATTTATATTTATATTTCAGTTGAAATTACTAAAGCAAAAATTCATGAAATACTACCGAAAATGAAAGAAAATTTGTTTTGAAAAACAATAAAAATAAAAATAAAAATAAAAAAATTATATACAACATAATATCAAGAGCAATATAAATAAGTTAACACAAAACAATAATTATGTCAAACTATTATTTACATAAATTTTAAATTTCTTATTTACTTAAACATACATTTAACATTGCAAAATCAATATTGTATGTATGTCTGAATGTATGTTGTGTGATTATGCCTGAAGTTATATAATAAATAAATATATATTTAAATAAAAAATAATAATTTTGTTCACGTATTGTTGTGACAGATGTTATATAAATAATAAATAAAACTTTATTAATATTTTTTGTCATAATATTTTAAGAATAAAAAGAAAAAAGAACCTATTTAAATAACTAATTCAATATAGATTACTATTAGTAAATACACGATCACCAGCATACATAAATTTCTAATTTGAATTGTTAACATTTTTAATTTTTGTAATTATTATGTTCGGTTGAGACACAGATTGGTAAGCATTATGTTAACATGACCATTTTTCTGCCACGCTTTTTTTATTTACTTATACATTTATATATATAAACATGTATTTAGAAAACTAGAAAAAAACGATAAGAATATTGTAAATATTAGTTCGTAGAATCGTTCAATTCAATTTTCATTAATGAGAAGCCAATAAACTATAAGTTTTCTTTATATAAACAAAAAACAAACAAACAACTAAATGGAGTTTTTTTTTAATTGAAGGCAATGAATAATACAGTTTAAATAGTCAAAAAAATTTATATTCTGAACAAAGAAAAAACGACTGTGAGTAAGTATGTATATCAGTATTAAATAAATATACACATAAATTAAGCATATTGAAAGTCAGTTTATCTATTATTTTAAAGCAGAGCTGAATAATATCCACTTCCCAAGGATTTAGATATTTTTTTTTAGACATTTATTCAATTAATTTAACAACGGTATAGGAATATCATTACTCTCAGATTTAGTACAAAATTAAAATAAAGATAAAGATATGGCTTAAAAATAAATAACCAAGACCAAGTTTTTCAGTGCAAGCATAAATGTAACCCCGAGTTAACTCACCAAATATGTTGAGTTAAGCCTGGATTAACTTCAAAATTGTTTTTGTTTCTTTGTGTTATAAGTATTTGGCCCTTCTCCATTCATCCTTCCCCATCCACTACTTAAAAATAGCTTTTTGATTTAGCTATCATTCATTTAATTTGCAGGATTAACTAAATCTGTTGGAACTCAATAATGAAAAACTGCTCCTAAGAGGAATTTTCAATTAAAGTTTCTAAGATAAAGTAAATATTTTAAACAGATTCCTCAACAGTCAAAAACAGGCTTAGCAATTAACCTTGAGGAACACATTTTTTAAGGGAGCCGTTTCGTGGAAAATGTACGATTTTTCAAAAAAAAGAGCAACTAGTTTTGTAATTTATCAGTCGGGGACAGGTGTTACAAACCCCCAATCGAAATAAGTGCAAACAAACTAAGTACTATAATATTTCAAAAGTAGTAACATTTGTAGGTTTTTTTATTTAATTTCTTATCTTTAGATCCAACGCTTTTACTCCAGTGGTGAACTCAAAGGGAAAATCCAATTAGTGAATTTAACGCTTCCTCAAAGTAATATGAGTCCGCTTGTTATATTTCTTTTTTGTCACATTCATACAGTTGCCAGGGTCCCAGCAATTAGATGCATTTATTTATATATGGATGCATGTATGCTTGTATGTACATATATGTATGTATGTATATGTTGTTAAACGACAAAACCCACTCCGATACCAATTTTCACAAAGAGGACTAAAGCCTTATTCAAACAAAGTAAATGTTGTTCGTAATAGTTTTCATCTTTCCTCAAAAAGCTTTAAAATGGTGTTTGATGCTCATTCCCAGATGAAATTCCCGTTGACTGAGTTCTACTGTTTTCAACCTATTATCAATTGTAATTTCTCCTCCTGATAAGAGCTATTCAATTGTACTTTTGTCCTAATGAAGTAAATACGTCCGAACCAAAATTATTTTTAAGTGAACTTTTAAAACAAATTGGAACCAATACTCCTATTTTCTTTACACTAGCGCTGTGCAAATAATTAAATCTAGTGAGCACATATGAAAGGTGGGCAAGCTTTCTCCAAATCTGAAGAAAATTCAACAAAAAATGATTTCGGACCAAACAACAATCGGACGCAGTTAATTTTGACGCACAATGTAATTTCTACATCTCTGTTAAACAGTCAAGTTTTTTATCATCCTTTTTAATTAAATATGATGAAATAACGAGCCTAAAATAGACAAAGTTATGTGCAATTTATAACACCTCTATTTGGATATAGAATGTTTTAAATGTAAAATTAAAATTATATCAGATATGTACATACATATATTGCATATTTTAAAAATAAATAAACTTGTACGAGGGTTCAGACAAGTTTCCGGAAGAGGAAATTATCAATTATGTAAGTAAAAATACATTCGGCAAATTTGCACATTTTGGATATAGACAGATAAACCAGTTCAATTTATATTTCAGCTGTCTACTATGCTATATAGTGCGTTTCATGTCTGAGCTGAAGGCTTTATCATTTGTTAAGCAGATTTGAAATTGAAAAAAAAAAAAACAATATCCCGTGATGAAATTGGTTTACTAATACCTTTTCAATTAAACATAATTTGCCTTCGCTAATTCATTTTTTTTTTATAAATTTGTTTAACTTAAAGTAAACCAAAATATAGAATTTGATAATTAAATGTAAACATGTATAGTTAAGAGACGGCATCATACGGTCCCTGATGCCTTTCTAAAAATAATTTATGAATTAAGTTTGTAAATTATTTCAATAAATAAATAAATACCTAGTAAAAGTAAAAATATACTATTTCGTATCAATAATTTATGGTTTTCATAGATTGATCCGTTCCGTTCTGTACATACCACCAACTTAGTCGCAATTAGAATTTTGTTTAAAATTTACTTACTTAACACACGAAAATCATAGGTCAAACTCATAAACGTAACTTGTGCAAATCACAGCACAGTTCCAAAACACATAATTAAAAATCCCTGCTACTCTGAGTGCCCTAAAAGGCTAAAATGTAAATTGTTGTGCAAATTCAAAGGCATGTAAGAAAATGTTGAGTTATCATGCCCATTTCATTAGCTTTTGCTTTGTTGTATTTATCTGCTTCGCATATCTGTTTTGCTTTGCAAAAATTGCATTTGTTTTACAGCCAGTAGAAATTCTCTTGAGGATTTGTAAGAATTATTGTTAAACAAATTATTGAATTGTTTATCTTTTCAAAACACGAATACTTAATGCAGCATGTTAAATCATGCTACATCATTTGAACACAAGATTTCTTCTGTTAACAATCGAATAATTTCAAAAATATTTCTTAATAGAATGTATACAAATTTTAATAAGGTTCACAAGCAACGACCCTATACACCACAAAATTCAGTGTCAATGTTGACAACCAAGAGTATAATCTCAACCGCAAATCTTCACCACATCAGAATGGAAAGCATCTCAAGTGACCAACAACTTCACATCAATTGTACCTTCGTCCTAATAAAGTACACAACTTCACATCGGGTGGCAATGACTGATTACTACCTTAACAACATTATTTGCTAAATCAACTTAATAATAGACTTATCCGCTTCATGGATTCCCAGAGAGCAATTATTGAGTTCAATTATTTAAGACATAAAATTCCAAAATAAAAACCACCGGTTAGTTAGTCTATAGCGAGACATACCCATACTCAGCTCCTACGAAAATTATGACTCTCAAAGCGTAAACAGCTAAATTAAAAGCTTCCATGAGTGATTCACCATAGTCCATTGAGATCTTTAAGTTGTAAGTTATAGGTATTTGCAAAATAGCTGGTTACTATGTTGCTACCGCTAAAAAAGAGTGTACCTATCAACTTCAATGAGGCAGGTAATTTACCCACATGATAATGTTACAGTAGCTTTTTTCTTTATCGGTTCGAATGGAATATATAGCTTTGAACGTCAGACAACTTGAACCTAGGCAAACAGCATTTGGCTTGAACTTGCACACGCGATCAGCCTCAACAGCTGATTGATAATATTCTACTATAAAGAGTTGTTAGCAATTCTTGAGTGCTGAGGTCTAAGCTGCCAGTTTAGTAGTAAGAAGCTATATGCAACTTACATAAATTGGCAAGGAGATTGTTAAGA
Source organism: Syrphus vitripennis (assembly GCA_958431115.1). Classification (NCBI taxonomy): domain Eukaryota; kingdom Metazoa; phylum Arthropoda; class Insecta; order Diptera; family Syrphidae; genus Syrphus; species Syrphus vitripennis. Next base: position 3,016,242 of record OY288110.1, on the reverse strand, counting down.
AGACTTAGTTAAGTGAAGTGCGTCCGTTTGTCCACATCTATAAAATTACCAGGACAACGCTATAAAAAATCTCCTTTAGCAATTATAATAATAATTTGGGAATTAGTCATATTATTTGTTTAAAATTTCAATCTTGATATTGACCAGTCCCAAAAATAAAAAAAAAAACAAAAGTGAAGATTTTTATACATAATTTTTTAAAAGTGCTCAAATTAACTGACTCTTTCTTAAAAAAAAAAAAAACTATATAATTGCAATATGACTCCAAAACCACATCAGGAATTGAATAGTGGTTTGACGCCACCAAGCGTCAAGGCCAATTGTTCAGCTTCAACAGTTATCATAGGAAATAATGATGATAATAACACTACTTGTGGATCAGCCTTTGTTAACGGTGCATTTGAAAGTGAAAAGGGAAAAAGTGCCGATGGTTGTCTTACCTTACAAGTGGTTGGAATTATACCAACAATCACTACAACCACAACTGATAATGAAGAAAAGCCATTGATAGATTTCGATGATTTGTTGCCAATGGTTGGTGAATTTGGCTTATACCAGAAGTTCCTTTTTTTATGCATGATTCCTTTTGCGTTTTTTGTTGCATTTGTGTATTTTGCACAAATTTTCATCACTTTGGTGCCGGAGGAGCATTGGTGCAGTGTTCCAGAACTGGATCATCTTAATATCTCAGACAGGTAAGTTTTATTTTATTTTTATTAATATTTTAAATTTTAATTGCTGTAGGTAGCTAATGTAAGTAAAAAACTATCAACTTAAATCTCTACACCTTTTGGGATCATTTTAGTAAAAAAAATGTAGGTACTGAAAAAGTTATTTGGCAGGCTATATAAGACAATTTAAAAATATTTTTTTTTTCTTGATTGACAGGCATCTATAATAATTAAACCTCTAATGAGCCAATATTAAATTTGTTTACAAAGATTTCAACGTGAACATATAGTGGACAAAAAAAACAATGGGTATTGTTTTAAAAGAAAAATTGCGAGTTATTTTGTTGCAAAAAAAATAAAAACAACTTGAAGTCATGATTTCGAAAAACACGCTCCAATTTGTGGATGATAATTTCTTTTCTTTTTTTAATAATAATTGTTCCTTTGAAATAATCTACCAAATCAAAAACAATACTTTTGTAAACCAACCAGAGAAAGTCCTTGCAACCTTTTCATAGACATAAATCAAATCAACGTAAATTCATTTCATAGCTGAAAATAAAAAATATTTTTGATTGGATCATTTTCTAGTGACTTAATTTGATAAAAAAAAATAAGAACCAACGAACTGAAAAATTATTGTACTAAATATTTCATTACTCTTTAGATAGTTTGTTTTTGTTGTAAGGTGATGCAATATGATTTGTTGGTTTATTAATAATGTGAACACAAGGCTCAAGCATTTCAAATATCAAATATTAGTAAGGTTTAAGTTAAAACCAAATTGTCCAACCTCACGTTTATTTCTTAACATATGTTTTGAACAAACAATTCTCAGACAAGTAAAAACAAAAGCGATTGAAATCTTTCTTTATTATTATTTATATATTTAGAGAAACAATAATATCTTATATGTGTTTGAGCTGAAAAAAAAAATAAAATGCACGAATAGATTTTTATTTTATTTTTAAATGGAAATGGGCATATCTCCATATATTTTTTTTTTTAATTTTTAGAATAATAATTTGTAGAATTTCGCTGCATATGATTTATGGCGGATGCTCTCAATATTAATATTTTTTAGAATTAAAACAAACAAACATTTATCCCACATAAACTCGATAATACCGCTCACAAAAAAAAACTTTCACTTGATTTTATAAAAGTTAATTTTTTAATTATAGACATTTAATTATCTGTGCGATAGTTTTCATTCAAAAAGAAGACGGTTTTTTCACTGCAATTTGTTACAATGTCAAAAGAAAATTGAAGATTTATATCTTTAAAAGTATACATTCTAGAGCAGTTGGCTTCCATCTTTGACTTGAAATTGATAAGAGGATTGAATTATGAAAACAAAAATAGTACTTAATAACGAAAAGCTATAAAAAATTAGTTTGAACAGTTTGTTTTAATCCCCAAATAGGCCTGTTAAAAAAACAACCTCTGAAAAAATGGAGTTTCCATACAAACTACTATAGACAGCGAATTTGAAAATATCGCTCTACAAATTAAATCGGCAAATTTGCGAAATATTAAAATGTAATATTAAAGTCAACGCTTTCATCTGACCTCTTCTTAAATGTGTGTTTTGTTAAATACAACAAAAAATGCAAGTAATAATAATAATGCAATAATTGGGCTTTAGACATTTGTTTACCTATGTAAAAATGAATAATTCAAACTTTCCACAATAAGTGTAGATAATAAGTTCTATTGTCTGTATATAATAATCTCACCATTAGATATAACATCTTCCAACAACGATACAAATTACCAGTTCCGGTTTTATACCGGAAACAATATGGATAATGTCAAAGCTAAGTCATTGTATATATTAAAGAAGTATCTTAAACAAGAATCCATAACCGAATCTATTTTAAAAAAAATTATAAACGATTGCCAATAAATATGAACGAATTAAATTTTGATTTGATTTTGTCTTTTGTGGTACCTAGATTTGAATGTGTATATGACTGATAGAAAAAAAGGTTAAACGAAAACGAAACCGTTCCTATACCCGATCTAATTTGTTACAGAAACTCAAAGTAGCCAATATGCTACTGTTTTAATGTTTATACAACAGCACTTGCTGTGCAGGTAATTTATTGGTTTATACATCCGATCTTTTGTCGTATACTCGCATAGGTACCACAACATTCAATTCAATTCAATGCGGTTGAACAGCGAGATTATCCGAAAGCGACGGCTTTTTCAGAGAAGCTTGAAACGTGTTTAAGTCCCAATCCTATACCATAATATGTATCTATGTTTATACACTAATAGACGTTATTCTCACAGTGGTGATTCAATGGCAACCATGGAGGCATTGTTTTCTTGCTCGAATGATTAATTACTATAGGATTTTTGTTTATTATTTTTATTATTATCATTGTTGGCTTACTGTGGATAAAACTTTAATAATGTATAAGTACCTACGTTTTACGTACATACGTATGTACATATAGGTACCCGGCTAGTATTTGAACTTAACAATAACTTAACAAAGACTTAACTTGATTATGGTCACTTGGGCACGTTTATTTATCATACTGGAGATCTAAGAATTCAATTGAAATACAGAGAATAACTGAATGTATTATTATATGCCTAATTGTTGTAAGGTGTGTTTTAACTGCTAATAATAATTGAGAATGGACCAGGTTAATGTTTCTTTAAGAATCTACACTTACAATTCTGGGTTAGAGCTATTACCTATTTTTTTTTTTTTTTGAATTGCAATAAAAATAGTATTTTAAAAAATGAGTTTAAGATTCATTGAATTCATACTTAATTTTTGTAATTTGTGACTGGAATTTTTTTTTCACAATAATAAGTGCTTCAATTAAAATCTTGCAACGTGTACTAAATTAGTTTGTTTTTTATGTGGCTGGTTTAAAACAAAAATATTAACAACAAAGTTTGTTTATTACAAAAAAAAAACCAATATTAATTCAATTAATTTCAAAGTGTGATGTCCCCAAATCTAAATTAGTCCAGTTAGTGGAGATTTTTGTCCCATAAAAGTTTGTGTATCAATAAATATCCATACATTTTTAAACACCATCCGCTTCTATTATCTAAAAAGCGACGTTTTCGGCGAGGTGTCGAATCTGAAGTCAGAAATTCTATATCAACTCCTGTTTTTGAAATAATCCTGTTGATAAATTAAAATCCTAATGTACATTATGCTGTTTGATTATTGAGCCTTAAGCTTAGTTTAGAGTTCATAGAAATTTTGCAGAAAATTGATGTAATATAATATGTTCAGCTTACAATTTCCACATATTTCTAGCCTTTCAAATTCAAAAAATGTTTTCGTATTATTGTAAGCGGTATAATTGTCATACGAAAAAAGTTATTTAGGTTCCGACTTTTTTATTCTGTTCATTAATACTTCATTGTATGTATAGAAAAATTCATTCTGATTTTGTTTGCGTCCGACAATGTTATGATCTTTAAAACTATTTTGAACACTCGAGTTTATGAAGGGTTTAAATGCGCGTCTAATCTTTTGTTTAGCTGGTGACAAGGTAAGGCAAGCTAAATATGTAAGCACTTGTTAATCGGAAATGTCATAACGATGTAAGAGTACCCCACAAATTCTAACAGATAAAGTTTCGCACAATTCATATCAGGCAGTTATTCATTTCCTCTACACCTCAAAAAAAAAAAGATTATAAAAACTATTATACTAAACTCTTCTTAAAAAAACTTTGTGGATCACAAAGGGACAGACATACACTCAGAGAAAAAGTCATGTAAAATCAAACAGAATCTAACCAATTCCATTGTTATTATTTTTCAACGCTGTAAATCATTTTCAACAAGATAATAGACTTGAATGACAAGAAACTAAAATTAACAAAATATAGTGTTAGAATAATACGACCTTGTTCTAGTCTACCCTGCAATATTTGCTAAAATGGCATGTCATTTTATTAAATAAACTGCATCACAGTGTCGAAGATCTTTTCATGTTAATTTAAAAGTAAATAGTTTAAATTCGACAGTAATTTGTGTTAAATTTTTTAATACTGACCGTATAGAAGAATTTTTACCAAAAAACAACCGATTTCTAGAATTTTTTTTGTCGAAATCCGTGGCTTTGTCCCCCTGGAAAAATCGCTATGGTTTGCTCACCAACGCCTCTTTTAGAGACATAATATCGTTTAAGACAAGAAAACAGTAAAAGAAAAATTTTTCATCATTTTTGTATATTTCTGAGTGAAACATATTCATTATAATCACTTCTAATAAATGCCGCAATCTAAATTTCAAATCAGTATGATTATATATTGTGCCGAGTAAGCCGTAAGCCTTTAATTTATTCTTAACCTCTTTTATGAGTTGTAAAATGTGTTGTACGTATAAAAAACGCTATTTGAGTCTGAGAAATATACTTTTATACTACACAGGCATTACTCGGGACTACGTAATGTCGGTAGAGATAGCAGTTTTTTTTTCAAAACTATATTCGTCATAGTCTGGTCATATGGAAACATTTTTAATGACAGAGATTATTTAAAGCGTGGGGCTCATAAACTTTTAGCACTTTTAACACTAGGTCCCAATTGCATAGATTAAAGAAACCAAATTGTTATATAAACTTGTCTCATGTAAAAGTCCAAGCAAATATAATTTTCGATCTTATAAACTTTTATGCAATTCTAATCACAACCATTTTGTCTAATTTCTAAGATTTCGTAAGCAAACTGCTTATTACTTGTTTCATCGTTCTGAAAAAAAAAATACACACTGCAGTTGAACTTAAAATCAGCCTTCAAAAGAGTTAAATCGAACATTCAGGCCTTGAGACTTAACTCTCGAACAAGAAAAAGTAAACCACTAATAAATTAGACCGTGATTGTATACATAAGTTTTGTATACGCTACAATTCATTTTCTAAGCTAGTATTTTACTTTAGCTGCCGCCCAATTTATGTTATCTTACGCTTTTGCACTCTATATAAATGTAGATGCCTATATATTGCCCATATAGCTTTTTTAAATTCTTGAATCTAGCATTCCATCGACTAAATTTTATTTATAAAAATGAATAGATCTATCATCAAGAAGTTAACAATACACTACACAACTTCGGGTCATATGGATTTTACGATACTTACACGCTGCTACTCAATTGTTTTAAGTTTGCTTTTAACCTTTTCAGTATATGAATTGACTTAGACCTTGGTTAAGAAGGCATTCAAAGAAGTACAAAAGCTGGTGTCCATAAATATCTACTTCTTTTGTTTAGATAATTGAGAGAACAAGATTTAAAATGAACCTACATTTTAGCTTTAGGTTAGCTAGCTGGCTCTGATGTTAGATTGTTAATTTAGAGTCCTTGAAGTAAAAAAGGCAATTAATTGTTATTATATGGCTGCAATTACATATTGTGATTGAGTCATTACGAACAAATATCTAACAAGCATAAAAGAGCTTCCGTGGTTTGGTAGGTTGCAGAAACTGAAATTACTATGCCAAGTTTTATTTTTCTTACAACTTTGGGTTATTTTTTTATGAATGGGTTTATTGAGATGAATAGTATAATGTGTGATATTGAATGTTGAAGTAGGAGGCTAGTAATCATTAAACTATAAACAAGTTTGACCCCACATAATATTCGTTCACACCAGTTCTAGCCAATTATGTGTATAATAAAATACATAATATTAAATGTCATTATTAGTTAATAACGTAGACATAAATTTGTTTTTGTAAGTAATAGCGTGCTTCTTTAACACTGTAACGAAAAATTTTTAAATATTTAAAAATTAGTAAAATACGATTTAATATTTTAAAAGTATACTTTTGAAAGTTTTGAAGTTGAAAATAGTAAGTTCACATTAAAATGAAACTTAAAAAAATATCTTTTACCTAATTGAGATATTAGCACAATAGAAATTTTGAGGCTAGTTTACACCGAGTGCTTTTAAATGGCTCTCAACTTTACAAGGCTCTCAACTTGTAATTTGTTTTGTTATTCACCAACTACTTCTTTTTAAGTGTTTTCCGAAGTTCAATAAAAGAAAGCTTGAACTATTAAATCAAACTGTTTTCGAAGAAAAATGACAGCTCATTCGGAGAGTGCGTTCCTAAGCTTAGGAGTGGTCGAGTCCACTCTTAACTTTCAAGAGCTCTCCACTAATATTGCTTGGTAAATGAGCTTCTTAAAATATGAGTCAAATTTGAGTTCGATCAACACAGATTTCCTAACGTTAAGTTGCAGAGTTCATTCTAGTTAGAAGAGTTGTTTAAAATGAAGAACAATTCAAGCGCTGTGTTAAATAGAGTAGGTTTTATTCTTAAAAGCGATATCAGTCTTATTTATTTTATCTAAAACTTTAAATCTTAAAACTCGTTTTGTATAGAACTCGTCTCAAAAAAAATCCTTTAGAACTATAGTTTGGTCGTAAAACTATTTTTTTGAGGCGCGTCACTAATAGGGCTGAAAAAAATATCTTTCCCTTAGTTTTTATGGCAAGCGCCTTTTTTAAGATATTCGATAATACATATATGTACATTTAAAATTTGAATTAAAAAATATCTACCAATTTTGGATGAAGTATTGATGAAATAAGAAATAATTCTTTTTGAAAATTTGTATATAAAATATTATTTGAGTTACAATATGTAAAACCTTTTATTAAAATTTTAAACAAAATTGAAATATGATTCTTTGTAGATATAGGTCAGGTCAAATACTGTAATATATTTTTTCATTTTGTTTTTCATCAAATAGTTTAATTCACCCACAAAACAAATTTCATCGAAAACGTTATTTTGTAAGTAGCCGGATAAAATTGGTGATGATATTGAATTCGTACTATAAATATGATTCTAGAGTTCTAGTACCAAATTATTCAGTAACATAATGCTGCGAGGCACCTGAGCCGTTCACCCTCAAATAAGGAATTTATTTTTTTAAATGATAACAGTAATATAACTAATATTTCAGGCTGTGAATCATTGCGTAATGTCTTAAAATAGAATTGTTTTCCCATATTTCGAAAAGTCTAATCCCTTGTTGAAAAATCACGATCAGCAAACATTATCTCAAAGGTGTTAACAAGACTTTTACGATTTTATTTCAAAAAATTACACAAATTCCTTTCAAAATTGTGAAATTAAAAAATAGCTAAAGAAATCTAAGTACGACGCAAATTTCCAGCATTTTCATTATGCCGATCACTGTCACGATCACTTTATTAACTTTTATTATTGAAGTGCGATGTCGATAAAAAAGCGTATCACAATGCTCCTGCCCTTTATTCTATTTATGAAAAGATAAACATTTATAACTTCTATATTTTAATTTGCAGACATGCGAAAAATTAATATCAAATACATATTATAATAATGTGTTAATTACTTTGTTTTTTTTTTTTAATACTTTCTTGTAGATTGGCACTAGCGATCCCACGTGAGGCCAATGGTCACAGCAAGTGTTCTATGTATGCAGTGAACTTTACTGAAATGCTTGCCAAAGGTATCAAGGTTGCTGATCCATCATGGCCAGTTGTACCATGCCAACGTGGATGGTCATACGATTTTACAGATGTACCCTATGAAACAGTTGCCACCGAACAGCACTGGGTCTGTGATCAGGCAGCTCTACCAACATATGCCCAATCAATATTCTTTGTTGGTGCAATAGTAGGTGGATTGCTGTTTGGATGGATTGCTGATAGATTTGGCCGAATTCCAGCACTTGTTTGGTGTAATTTAGTTGGATTTGCAGCTGGCGTTGGGACAGCTTTTGCTGGAAACTTTTGGCAGTTTGCACTTCTTAGATTTTTGGTTGGATTTGCATTTGATAATTGTTTTACCATGATGTACATATTAGGTAAGATAATAATAATTATTATTATAAATTATTGCAAGTAAGATTTTATATTATTTACTTTTTATTATTATTCTCTATTTAATTGTGTTTACTCAACCCGTTATATTGTATGATTGATTGTTATGTACATAGGTAAGTGAATAGTTTGAGAGCACATAACCTTTGTTTAGATTGAATTGAATTAAAAAGAAGTTCCGCATTTCTTATAAGCAAGAAGAATAATGATATATGACTGCAAATAGCAGTCGTGTAATTTCATAAGGTGTTGAGAAAAAAAAGCCCTCAATATAATGTACAAAAATCATTAACAGATTAACCTGATAGTTTACTTAAGCGCCATCTAATATCAAGTCGATAATTTTGTAATTTAATATTTATATTTGAGGTTTATATATATATGTAGTATAATATTCGCTATTATCTTAAGACATTTAACAAAAAATCCATAAAAATAAGGCTCTAGAATTTACCATTTATTATAATGGTGGAAAAGCGAAAAGTTCAGAGACTATTTTTTTTTTTTTATAAAACTCCATTTATCGGTTTCTTGTTTTACGAGTATTACAACAAAAAGTTTTACAGTCCTTATATTCTATTATATTTTTGGTCAACGAGAAATCGGTTTTGGGAAATTAAAAACTTTGTTTAACTATAGACAGTTGTTAAACTTTGGAAAATGGGTTAAAAAATAAACATTAAGGGTGTTCAGGCAACGATGTAAAACGCTGGATAAGTTGACCATCTGGTTAAGTTTACCAACACTGGTTAATGGACTGTTAAATTTTTAATGGAAATGGTTTACGGAAATTGCTTATTCAAAGACTTTGCTGCGGAGAAATAACAAGATTAATTTTTTTAAAATAAACAAAACTTAATTGCGACGGACGTGCTAAGAAATATAATATAATATAAATAAAATATTGCAGAGTTCGGAGACTAAAAAAAACTTTACCTTTGTTATGTTACCACCAAATTGAGATTATTTACCAATAATTAAAGCTATCCAATTCTTCTCGGATTTAAACAAAACAAAGTAGGGTGAAGCAATAGGATAGAGAATTCAGTTTTGTAAGCAATAGAATTCGAAAAAATAGGAAATGCAAATCTGTATGTTTCTACCCCTTGAGTGGTATAGGGACAGGTCTACTCATCTAGTTACTACTAACAAAAGAAATCTTTGGTTTTGAAAAACATTCATCACCCAAGCATCCTTAAATAAAATTTTCATACAATGTTTTCATTAAAATCACTGTAAGATACTTACAAAATATGTGCGTCAAAGTTTTATGAGGATTAGAATTAAATGTATGTTTATACATTATGTCGTATTTAACATCTAAGCTGACTGTTACAAATCACTACTCAGTTATGGCTAATTTATTATTAAAAAAAATTAAATCAAGTATAAAACTTTTAACCTTGTTAAGTTTCAAAACACCAATAAGTCCAACGTATTTATCTCTCTTTGGGTAATGATAATGTTATGGATTGGCTCACGGAAGTAAAACAAAAATATCAGAAGGGTGCTTGCCCCCAAGTCAGTGAATTCTGACATCGAGCTGAAGTATGAAATCTATCGAAATTACATTAAAAAAATCAATCTTGCTTTAATACTTGTTTTTCTTTGTCTCGCAAAAGTTTATGAAGGTCATTCTATAAAAAAAAGATAGCATTTATCCAAAAAAAAACTACAATGATATTGATTATATCAATGGTGACCATAATTGATATTTAAAGGAATTTATTAAAACGTAATGAATGTAGCTATGTAATTATTAATTTGAAGCTGTTTTGAATATATTCTGTAAATAAGAGGTAATTCTCTATAATTATATCAATAGATCTTTTTTCCCGCATTTTTGAAAATTTGTAAAACACACTCAAGTCGAGATTTTTGTTGTAGATATATAAACAAACACATTGCTTGTTAACAAAGTGCTAATAACAAATATTGCATTGTATTTCAATGAATCAATAACACTTTATATGCTTAGTATACTTGTTCGTTAAAAACAACAGGGGTTATAGAGCCATTTGACTTAATCATCTAAAAATTTAACTTTATCGAACTTCTATGCACGAGTATCTAAGTGAAAAAATAGAAACAAGGAACAAGTCCAACGTCAATCACTTAATAGTTAAATGCAGAATCAATTCAACCAACTACATTGTATACCTACCTACTACATTAATTAAAAAAATTGCACCGGCCATCTTGATGGTCATTATTTTGACATTCAGAAACTTATAGGTAGGTGTTTGCATTGTCAAATTAGTGTCAATTTACCATATAGTTTGTGATTAATTCCATGAAACAATGATCCAAACCAATCCAATGAACGACAAATCGCAAGCCCAATTATAATGCAATATTGGTTGAATTGCGTGCTAATTAAATAACATTAACATTGAGTGTTTTCGTTCTTTTTTGTTTGGCTTTTATCGCATAAAACTTTAAACGGTTGAGAGGTGGCCTTAAACACATTTTGCTAACAAAAAAATTAATAGCAAAACTAGTGTTTCATAACCGCCACACAGCCAACGACAACCAACAATGTTCTAAACTAATTAATTACATACATATCAACTTAATTAATATTTTATTTTCATCATTTTTTTTGCACTTATACTTCACATCTGGTGAACAAGTTGAACTTGTCTACTTTTATATCAGTGCAATAATCTGTTAAAATATTATTAAAAATGCAAGAATTTACAAAAAAGAACATACTGTGTTACTAAGTAATTTCGTTCTAGTTAATTATAATTTTTATTGATTTGTGTAAATAAATGAATTAGCATATAATTTTCTCCTTGGTTTATGGGGATAAATAGCCATATGGAGTGGATAGAGTAAGAAAAGCTAATAAGCTATCTACTAAGTAATGTGAATTTGCATGTGAATTCATAAGGGATTTCCAAGGTTGAAATGCCATATAATTATTGCTTGAATTCGAAAATTGAAATCTGAATAAATTGAGTGTTAATTTGTAACTATCTTTATATTAACAAGCATATAGGAGGTATCTATAATTTAGAATAAATATGCCGTGTGAAAAAAAAAACAATACGTTTTAAAAATGGTCACGAAAGTATTATTTGCAAAAATGATCAAATCTTAATCTTAATCTCTTTGATGAAACGAAACTTAGATATTTAAGTTTATCATACAAGCTTATTTGAAAGCTTATACGTTGAGGAAAAAGTAGATCATAAGGATTAATTTAGAACATAAATATTTGAGTTTCGTATCAGCAGGCTTTTCAATACGTACATACATACATAAATTTTCGCTTATAGTTCTTAGTTTCTCAGGAAACTTTTTAATGATAGCAAAGTTTATTTTTATTCTGATGCAACTTTTTACTAAATACTGGAACCACATTCAAATATTTTTTAAGTTAAACCAAAAAATACATTAAAACTCAGGAAATCAGAACTTGGTGTTTTGGTTAGTGCGTAAGACTGACACGTCAAGGGTCTAGGATTCAACTTTATCCTGTGCGGGAAATATTGTTCAAGGGAATTTGAATTGTAGTTCTCCTGCTAAAATTTTTACAATATAACGTTCATACCGACTTTAGTGAGATTTTTAAAGATACTTGACAAAAAAATGTTGTTTTTGAAACTGTTTTTTTCTAAATTCTGAGGTCGGATCAAGTAAGATGATTAACAATAGCTACCCCTTTATCGAGAGGAACTCTTAAATTTCAACTCTAAATTGAAAAGAACATTTGGTTGTTATACCAAAATACTCTTTTTGTCTTGTTTCAGTTCTGGAATACGTTGGACCAAAATGGAGAACCTTCGTTGCCAATATGTCGATTGCTTTATTCTTCACAGGTGCAGCTTGTGCACTTCCATGGATTGCTTATTTCTTAGCCGATTGGAGACTTTTGGCTATTGTCACATCCGCGCCTCTTATTTTGGCTGTGTTGACACCTTTCTTAGTTCCCGAATCAGCAAGGTTAGTATTTGTTTTATTTACTATCTCATAGATTAAAATTAAAATGTGTTACAAATTTCTCTAGATGGCTGGTATCTCAAGGCCGATTTGAAGAGTCCATTACGATACTCAAGAAACTCGAGCGTGTAAACGGAAAAAAATTGTCACCCCAAGTTTATGATGATTTCCGCAGTAGCTGTCAGAAGATACAACAAGAAGAAACATCTCACAACTCGTACTCTGTTTTGGATCTCTTTAAAACTCCAAGACTGCGACGCATCACTCTACTGCTGATTGTTATTTGGATGGCAATTTCTCTGGTATTCGATGGACATGTTCGTAATGTTGGATCGCTTGGTCTAAATATTTTCTTCACATTCACTGTTGCATCATTCACCGAATTCCCTGCCGATACTATGTTGACTTTAATTTTGGACAGATGGGGACGAAGATGGTTGGCATGTGGAACTATGATACTCAGCGGTATTTTCAGCCTCTTGGCAACTACAGTACCAATCGGACCATATTCTGCAGCACTTGCCATAGCTGGGCGATTCTTTGTTAACATCTCCTATAACATCGGGTTACAATATGCAGCTGAGCTATTGCCAACTGTGGTTCGAGCACAAGGTGTTGCCTTTATTCACATCATGGGCTACGTTGCCAGCATTATTGCTCCATTTGTCGTCTATTTAGCCAATTTCAGTCCAATGTTGCCCCTCCTTATTCTTGGAGTTTTAGGCATTGTTGGCGGTTCATTGTGTCTTCTTCTTCCTGAAACTCTAGGACATGAATTACCGCAGACCATGGCAGATGGCGAAGAATTCGGCCGAGGACAGAGAATTTGGGACTTTCCATGCACGGCAAAGAAAATCGATGACGAAATTACAGACATTGAGAGAAACAAAGTGCAGCATTTTGTTAGATCGACACAAACTGGGGCATCTTTGCGGGCTTCGACGCGAGGTGAAGCACAATCAAGTATTCTTCGCCGATCAGTAAATTCTAGACTCTCGTCAAGGCAATAAACAAAAAAAGCATTCGCTATATTTTGTCCATTTTATATTTGGACTTGTTTTACAGCAAGCTTCTTAAGTAGGTTAATTCATTTAGCCATCAACTAGTCTCAGAAATTCTTTATAGAATGTAAATTAAACTCAATTTAAGTAGTATGTCCTCGAATATGATGGAAAAACAGCTCTTCAAAGAAGTGACAAGAGCAGCACCAATTTATTCGTTGATATAAATTAAATCTTGATAGAAATAATGTTTGTTAATAGAAATATTAAAATGTATGATAGTTAGGTTATATTCGATGTTAAAATGCAGTATTTGACTGACACATAAGGTTATTCATTTAAATGCATATACACTCCAGTATTATGCACAATCATGGAAATTAATCAATTTAGATTTAAGATATCTATACAAAAGTAACTCCTAAGACTCTATGTGATATTGATAAATAACAATGTAATGTTATTATAGATTACACTATTACAAATAATAAAAAAACATAAATATAAAAATTAAAAATTTTAATTAATTATTTTGTTTTATTCAAAAGATAGATATTCATACCTACATTTTTATCTCATTTTTTTAAACTCACTTGGTTGAAGAATTAGATCTATCCATCAGATATTTGTACAATTTAGTCAAAAAAATTTTAAACCGTGTCATTAACGGTATCAGCTATAAAACCGGATCTTTAATTTTCGATAAACTCATAATTATCGTAATTATAATTTTGAAAATATTGCATATTTAAATTTTCAAAAAAAAACATTTGTTTGGATTCTTGAAAAATAGTAAATTTTTTTTTTTTGAAAACTCAATATTTTTAAAAATTTTGCTTAAAAAAGTCATTCTTATTAAATACGAAAAATTAGCAACTAAATATTGGAAAGTTCTGGAGAAAATTTGGTAAATAACCATTTTTATAGATTTTGGGGTGCTTTTCCGAATTTTCACTTTGCCTCTGCCGCTCAATCCGCTATGTCAGCCAAAAACTGTTTTTTTTCAATATTACCTTTTAAACTAATTTTGAGATTTAAACATTCAAGTAATGAATTAATCCTGCGGAATTAATCCTGCTGTATTCTTTTTTCTTCGTACGATAAACAGCTAACGCCACACATTGGGCAAAACAGTCAAAAACTTTTTTTAGCAATAGATATTAGATAAATTTACCCTGGAAAATTCACTACATTTTATGTCGTATGATTTTTTCTAAATATTAGTGGTTTTGAGGTTTTTGATTAGTTGTTTTGTAGAAAAATATTTTAACGAACCCAATGTTTTCATAGTTTAAGGCATTATTTTTGAAAATAATTCATTTACCAAAATAGGAAGTTGTTAAAAAATTATATATGCTCAGTATTTTAATCAATCATAGCTTGTTAAAAATTATAGAGAAATAAAAAAAAACAATTTTTAATTAGTTTTAAGTCTAACACACCTACATATAGTAGGTATTCCATACACCCAATGCAAATCTTTGGTAAGCTAGAATATACAATATACATAGCTACTTTTAAGTTGAAAAAACTTGCATACTTTTGGGCATTTGTAATAAAATAAAGCCCTTGAATTGATACTACAAAGAAATATACTATAACAAATTTTGATTTAAAGTGTTTCATATAAAGATCAGAAATTCGTTAGACATTTTTAAAAGAAGTGAGAAGTAAGGAAGACTTCATTACGAATATGTAAAGCGTATATCACAAGGCACTTCGTGTGCAGCAGGCTTAAATCTTTATTGAGTTCACTTTTTAAAAAAAGTACGTGTACGCCACAGTGAATTTCAATACAAAGATATCTGTTGGTATTTCTTTTGTTATCAAAAGAAGTTTTTTTTTAACGTATGTTTATTGAAGACTAATCTGTACATATATAAACGTTCTTGCCATTATATGTTTGAAGGTTTAGGTGGTCATTAAAAAGGTCATATTTTTGTTAAGTTTTTCCAAATAAATAAAAAAGACCCTTTTAAATTTTTAACTCCTAATAATGTTAAGCGGGATAAAATGAATTAAAAAACGATATTGCCCATAAGCATTGTATATAAAACTTATAGTACTATCATCACGATGATTTTTGAGTTGTGTTGTGTGGTCGTCTGGGGGCGCACTTGTATATACACAGAAACAGCAACCAGAAAATTAGTTAGTTGTGTGATCGCCAGGGGGACGACGTGTGGAACGTGTTCATGAGAGTACTATCTAAATTCATATACAATGCCATAAGTTCAATAATTTGGGCTTCCACACTTTTATGCTCCCTATATACCAAACATCGTGCATTTAATTGTGAAGCAATCATATGGTAATAATTTATTTATAGCATTTGTTATCGTGTCGCTTGCAAGTTTTCTCGAAATCTGAAACTTGGAAGAAAATGCATTCAGTAAAGACAATTTTTGGTACTTTTTTTTTATTTGTATCATCCATCCTTTTCAAGCATATGAACTTTATCAATCTACAATTTACTTAGACTCTGATCGAATTTCAGGCTGTGAGGTTACCCTCAAAGAAGTGGGTGCAGTGAAGTGTACAAGCACACTCAACATATAAACATCAAAGTTCGTTTAGAGAAAATGAAGGGTGGAGGATGCTTTCAAGGGAGTCCGAATAAATGAGTCACAAGAGTTGAATTTGATTACGTCGAATTTTGTACTTCACATTACTATGGCACCGGCAAATAGCAAATAAAAGCTCTTCTATTGACTTTCAGTTTCATTGCACGTACTCTGAATGCCTGCGTCATAGTTAAGCTCTCATGTACTACCGATGGCTTGTGGTTAAGTAACGAATTGCTTTGACTGAGTTTTGACCGTAAGCCACATCGAAAAAAGATTATTTCCATAGTTCAATCAGTTGGTGGCAATATTTTCCGGCAGTTGGTTGTTGAGCTCGCTCTTTCTCTCTCTCCTTATATGTTTCTCCGTCCGCGTGTAGTGTTCCATTGACCATTCAATGTTGGTGTTATTTTGTTATATGTGATTTTTTTCGATTACATGATTATTTTAAAATAAAAACCACCATTGTCTGACTAATATATTATTTGTATTTATTTTAAAAAAAAAATCAATTTTTTAATTTTTCGGGAAATAGAAAATAGCAAATTGTAAAATGCAAATCTCAACAAGTTGCCTGTTGATTTTGTTGGCCTTCGCTGGAATTTGCTGCTCCTCCTATTCAGATGCTCAGGTGGTACACGCATACATTTCAGATATATAATTTGCATAAATCAAACAAAAAAAATATTTACTTTTTTTGTTATTAAACGCTTTCCCTATAAGTAGTTATCTACTATTGTTTTTTTTTTTTAACAATTCGAGTTTGTGGTTTGTCATAAACGATGATGAATGTTTGACTTTTTGTATACTTTGGTCTGGAGGTGGCTGAATTAAAATGACAAACAACAAAAAATCAAGGGCTAAAGCTTAATAAATAAACCTTTGATTTTCAAGCAGAATAATTGTTTTAAGAATGAATTTATGAGTGTTTTTATAATTTTTATGAACTAGAATTGATTTAAATAAATTAAATGATTAAAAATTTCGCAGAGTGTAGATCCGGTATTTTGTTTGTTGACAACATTATTGACATAGCTATTCGTAAATAATTGGTTCAACAAGTGTTCAATTATAATTTGAATCTGTCTTTGTCTTTTACTACACAATATCTCACGTTTGGAACGTTATTTACCTAATTAAAAACTCAAACATACAGTGAGGTGCGTTTGAATAAACCCACTATTTTTGTATTCATAAAAACTTTCATTCTTTGTTATTTGGTTATATGAAGGTTTATTAATTGGTAAAAAAAATTCTTTCAGCTAGTTTTGGTTTAAATAGCATTAGCAATAAAATAAGCTTCACTTTCCACAGGAGTTGCTGTCTTCTTTAGGGTTAACTTTTTATTTCGTAAATGTAAAAATAGTTGATCACAATTTTGCACAACAAAAGAAACCTTTATTTTTAACTAAATAAAATATATAAAATAAAAGTTATAAAGAAAAAGACAATACCATACCTAATTATAAAAAAAAGAATTCACATAACAGCACACCTTTTTCTTAAAATAAAGTCGGATTCGTTAAAAAAAAATAGTGGGTAAAATGGTTAAATTACAACTTGCTGTTACAACCGCCAGTTTTTGCCTGGACTATTATGCGTACATATGTACATTTTAAATATAAAATTGGACGAAGTAGAATTTAATTTTCTTTGTTAAGCAACATTTCGTATGATATACATATGTACGTGTTCCGTGTTTCATAATATTTGTCTTACTAGGCATAGGCAACTTTAAAGTATTATATAATAAACAAAATTCCATTTTTTTTTCTAAAAAAGAATCAGAATTAAAAAAAAATTAAAACAGAAAAAAAATTGTATCAAAAAAAAAACAGTGTATCTAACCAAATGAACCGCATTGTATTTTTTTTTTGGTTCTGAATAATCAAACTGCGGAAACAAAATTTAGAAAGAATTGCATTTGTTGATAATAATAATTATTGTTATTAGTAAATACCTATATAAAAGGGGTTACCGTTTTCGAATTATTCAATTTTTCCATTTTTTGCCCGAAAATATTATTTGTCGTTTTTTTTTATTAAAAAAGAAAAATTAATGTGAACATGAAACACAAATAGGTATATATACATTGTACAATGTACATACTTTTACTTTACTTTTGAATGCGGGATCTAAGCTATGCACTGAATGGCCAGTTATTGCTTTTAAGGGTCGGTAAGTTTCACTAAAACAATTTCATTAATTAGTGATGAAATAGTTTTTTTAATTTTAAAAAAATTTCATTTGTTGTGATAAAAAATGGTAAGTAAAAGGTCAATTAATATCAGTAATTGACATTGAGTTTTATAATTTTTTTTGACCTTTTATAAATGGTCAAACGTGGTCATTCATTTTATTATATTGCTAAGAAATAATTAGGTTATAAGAAAGATTTTAAACATGACTAAACTCAAATTCTATTTTACAAATAAATATATCTTAAACAAAACCAAACAGACAAGAAAAAAATATCAAATTTTTCACGATTTATACCAAAAATTAATTAATTTTTCCATTGTTTTTCTATAATAATTTTATTTTCATCCCTAGTCAACAAACTCATTTCAATTGAGTTATCCAGATGATAATTCCCATCTTAATGAGGTACTATCTAAAATGTTGGTGCCGCGAGTAGTAGGTAGCCCAGGTCATGCAGCAGTACGTGAATTTATTACAAAGTAAAACAAAACCTCTCCGTCTCAATTTCAATTGAACTTATAAATATTCTTTTGCATGTTTTTTTTTTATAGGGAAATGCAATCCTTAGGATTTGAAACGGAAACAGACAAATTTGCAGAAAACGTTCCAATATTTGGAAATTTGACATTTTACAATATAATAGCAACATACAACTCGGACGCCGATGCATTTCTAACGCTAGCCTGCCATTATGACAGTAAATATTTCAAGGACATACCAAATTTTGTGGGAGCTATAGATTCAGCTGTTCCATGTTCAATAATGATAAATGTTGTTAAAACAATTGCTCCATATTTGAGTAAAAATATTAAGGGACGAAGAGATATTGGTTTAATGGTAAATATTGTATATATAATTTTTTATTTAAGAGAAAAAATATTTTGGTTTCAGTTAGTATTCTTTGATGGTGAGGAAGCATTTTTAGATTGGAACGATCAAGATTCCATCTATGGCTCTCGACATTTAGCTAGAAAATTAAGTGAGTCAACGTCAATGTTGCGCAGTAATCAGCAGATTCGAAACATCGATAAAATCGTAAGTATGCCTAATAGTATGTTTAAGAATAAATTTAAAAATAAAACTTACTGAGTCTTTTCACTATCTGAAGTTCAAAAAAACCGCCGAATTCCATACACTTTGAAATTAATAGTTTAGTTTAGTATCAAATTTAAATTTGTTCATTGTTAGTTTTCAAAATGGTGAATTTGATTAGCAAAAAGGTGAAATAAATAAGTAAAAGAGTAAATTTTTCCAAATCAATGCAAAACCAGCCAGGAAAACGAGGAAACAATAACAACAACGTGGTCATATCAATTATAGCAACATTTTGTTAATTTTGTTTCCTCTTTGTCTCCGAATGTTAAGCATTGCTTTGGAAGAGCTCTTATCATGAAAATACAGAGACAGAATTTCGGGAACCACTCGCGATCTCTACCATCGTGTTGTTTAAAATATGTATATCTGGAGTTAAAATATTTTAGACCTCAAAATTGCTTTATTGCTGCAAGTACAAAAATTAATAAAATATAACATAACTATAATTCGAAAGCTGGATAACTCCTCACATAACGAGTATAATAAAATCAAATTCCGATGGCTTTTTAGAAACATGATAATAACCTTCATGATAAAAGAGTAATTTGCTTATTCTTTATAAATCATCTTAATTAAATCCATATTTTACTACTTAATACCATCACCAAGTCAACTGCACTTATGAAGAAAATAACTTTCAGATACACCATATAAGATTTTGTAATATGTTCTTAAAAATGCTGTAAGTTTCTGATACAAAATCGGTAAGGCCCAGAACTTTTCAAGGATTATAACAATCTTTTGGTAGGATTTTTTAAAGATACAACTAAAGCTAAAGTAGATTCGATATTTTGCATCATTCAAAAAAAATTAAGTCACTTACAATTTGTTGGATTTTCATCGGTTTCTTAATTTTTTTTAATTTCCAGGAAGTTCTTGTACTTTTGGATTTGGTTGGTGCTGCAAATTCTAAATTCTTCAATTTTTATCCAAACACACAAAATCTTCACAGTTCATTGAGTGAAATCGAGCGCTCGCTGAACAAACAGAAACAATTGGAAGGTCACAATTTGATGATTATGAGGAAATATGCTTCGGGTTATGTTGATGATGATCACCGTCCATTTTTACAACAAAGTATTATTTTTTTTCAGAACAATTATTTTAAATTAATTAAAAACATTACAGACGTTCCAGTTCTTCATTTAATTTCAACACCATTCCCCAAACAATGGCACACCGCTGACGACAACGCTGAGAACCTGCATTGGCCTTCCATTCGTAATTTCAACAAAATTTTAAGAGTTTTTGTTTACGAATATCTTAATAGACACACGGAGAACGTGAATTATAGAGCATAGAGAAATGCTTTTTTTTTTTTTTTTTAAATGTTTTATTATCTCTTACAACTTATTCTGTTAATTAATATTAAAACAAGATTTGTTTGTCCTAAAATGTTTAACGCCTCTTTCTACCAATCGCTAACTTTTTGCTGGGTGCTCTTTGACCTTGACCACCTTTAGGTTTTTTAGCAGCCTTACGACTTCCCTTACCACCGCCCTTCCTTTTCTTGCTCCTTTTACCGCCTTCTTCGGATTCTTGATTATTTCGTCTGTAAAACAAAGGTAGGTATTTGAAATACACTTTTAACATTTTATGCAATATTCTCAAACTTACTCAGCTCTGGCTTCGTTCTTTTGCAACGAAATTGCTTTTTCAACATCAAACTTCGGTTTTTTATTGAGTACACTCTTGATAAGATCTAAGTTGGCTTCTTTTTCAGGTACGTCACTCAAATGTGAAGCCTTTCGCTTAGCACCAGGAATAAGCTCTTTGACACCAATACCGCGGGCTTCTTTTTCTTTGGGTAGCTTGTCTTGGAATTTTCCAACTGAGGCTGTTGAGGATTTGGCCACAGTAACAGCTGTAAGCAGCTGACTAGATGAGGCTGCTTCAGCACCAAGATATCCCGAACGTGGTACTTCTTGTTTTCTTGCGCGAACAATATTTTTCATGCGCTGAATTTCGTTTTTGGCCACCTTCTCACTACGTAAATCAATCTTTTTCTGAAACATGTCTGAGTCCGGATCGACATTCTTCGGCACTTCCAAAACCCAGTCTTTTTGTTTTTCTGCATCGGCTCGCTTGTAACCGTATGTCGGTACCCATTTCTAAAAAGGAAACATAAATTGAAAATAATCTAGGCGGAAGTTTGCTAAACACAATAATGAAAACTTACATCCAAAACTTCATCAAACACTTTTTTATCCTTCTTCTTCTTCTTGATACCCTTTTCTTTTGCAAACTTCTCCCATTTAGTAAGTGGTTTCGGACCTGGAGGCTTTCTTAAACGAGGTAGTATTGTTGTAGGTGCCGGTAGCTTGGCAACTATACATTCATCAACACGTTCTGTTGGTAATTCCCAAATAGCATTAATTAAAAGTTGTGTGTTGTCTCTTGTCAGGTCTTTTAAGTAGTTTTCCTTATTTTTTCTAAATTTGAGAAGATGAATGTTAACGAAAGCTTTAAATTAATACAAATTTAATCTTACTTTAACTCTTCTTCATCCAAATCATTTGGATCAGAGCATAACATCATTCCCACATCAAGTCGTACTTCTAAATGTTTTTCAACATTAATTGGCTTATATTTGTCTAATTCACGTTGCTGTTTTTCTAAAACTTCTTTTACGATATCCATGCTTGATTTTACAAATGCTTTTCGAAGTATTTTCTTTAATAAAATTCACATAAAACTTTTGGCAAAGCGTGTAAAATACTTCACTGCAACGCACGTGCTTTGTTTACACGTCAAAATTGACGTTTCTATTATAGAAAACACGCCATTTTGAATTAATGAATGGAGGAGTTCAGAGCCATACAAAAGTGTTTTTATGGTTCCTTACCTATCTAAAAAATGTAAACGAATAAAATTTGCTATAACATATTATTATCTTTAATATTTATGAAAAAACTTTTGTATCAAAAGCATTTATAGTTATAGAAATCAAAACAAATGAATTGAAAAAAAATTTAAACAAATAAGGCTTGCCTATTTTTAAAATATCAGAAAAAAAAACTTTTGTATCAAAAACTTTTACTATATACATACCTACCTAGTCAAGTTACAATTAACAAGACAAAACATCCGAATTTTATATTGTATTTCTTATTCTATTTAAATTTAAGTTAAGTATCTATAATGAATTGCAATAACAAAAAGAAAGGAAAAAACGTAATATGTAGGTATATTAATAAATTTATCAACTTCAATAATTATCTGAAAGTACCTACAAAGCATAGTACAAATTATTATAATCTAACAAGCTTATTGTTGTATTGCCGCAAATATAATCATTAATCAAATTGAAATGTCAATCTTAGAATCCCTGTACATACATTATTCCCTTTTGTACACGATATAACAGAGACTTTAGAATTGTCTCTATATTTTGTTCGTAACTTTCTGATTCTCACTTTTTTATTATTTCCTAGGTTAAGTCTCTTTCTTCATAATGATATGTGTGTATATTGTGTATATATAATTGAAATTTATGTTTGTGAAAAAATCTCAATAAATTACGTATGTATATGTATATTATACATTAACATTATTTTCATTATAGCTTTCTTGTTTTCTTGGCGTAAATTGATTGAAAAAAGTTGCGAATTCAAAATAATAAATTTAGATAATTTATTGCTAAAGTAAACAAAATAGTAAATTCAAACTTTGGAACATACAGAAAAAAATAAAGTATGAAACTAAAAAGTTTACTCTTAAAAATTGTTCAATATACATACGTAAAACTACAATGTATTTATTTTTACAGAAAACTATGTTTAAGGCCTTCTTAAAAAAAATAACCTCACAATTAACTGATCCAATCATATATTTCGTAGGAGCATGTACTTGCGACCCAGTCCTTAGTTTTATTTACTTATTACTCGAAAACTACAGCTTGTGAAAAAGATGCCCAAGTTTTTAAATTTCTAGCTTTCTAAAGATTTTGTTTCCGACCATGCAATGAAAATCATAATCTGATTGAAAGAAAAAACTTTATCCTACAATTCTTAAGCAATTTTATATACTTATAGTTGTACTTAATCCAATATATTAAAAAAAAAATTTTTGCAAACACTTGTTTTTCCATGTTGAGTCATGTATTTTTGTTGGCAAACATCAGCACCACAAAAACATAAATCGGAATAAATCCAAACTACCCCATAAGCTTCAACTTGCTTCCGAATGCGTTTATTGAGGATACATATATCGACTAGATTAAAATTAAGTAAACAGAATTCTGTAGTGGAGTAGAGGCCCTTTACTTTTAAGAATGGTACTTACTCCTAAACTTACTTCTCAAGCTGAAGCTGTTTCCAAACTGCACTCTAGTAAAACAACGCAGAACCCTTTAAAATGAGGAGATACCAATCTTTTGTTGTCCTAATATGTAAATAAAAATCACATAATTTTGTTTCTATACGTTTTCTATTTTATGTAAACTGCTTTAAAAAATACAAAAATGTTAAAGTGTATAATGTTTTAGGAATATTATAAGTAAAATATTATAGTTCTCTCAAACCGAAACAAATCAGCTGCGGACGACGAGAAAACAATAAAAATAAAGTATTATCAATATAAACAACATGCAGTTAAGTCGTCGTCGCAGAATTTTGTTCTTCGGTTTGGGAGAGCCTTTAATCTCAAAATATATATTGACAAGAAATTGGCATAGACACATTTAGCTTTAAGCGTTTTTTTTTTCTACCAGCGTTAATAATTATGTTTGTTTACAAAATACTCGGACGATTGAAAGAGACAATAACAATAAAAACTAATCGAGATGTAATACCACACACCGTTGCAGTATGTAAGTTGCATAAAATAGTTCCCAATCTCCAGTCCACTGAAAAAATAAAAATTAGAGAATGCCGACGGAATGAATATTTGTGTTCCTAAAACGGCATACAGGCGTTGCTGATTCGCCGCACTTAGCCTCTGAGCAACATTTTTTTTATACCAAGTCGAAATAACAGTATACTTTAAAAGTTTCTCCAATATCAAACAAGCCACATTTAGAAGGCTCCATATTAAAATATTCAAATAATAACCATGCCAAATGTATACAAAGAAAAATGTCCCCAGCGCCGAGAAGATCTTCCTGAACGATGAGGAATTTTTTGTGCAAAGTTCAGCGTAGATGTGTTTAAAAAGGAATTCATAGAGTCCTTGGTCGAAATGCTTCCACATCTCCGAGTAAAAGTTTATGTACCCAATACATTTTGGTTGATTTGGTGGATTGAGACCATCGAAAGACGCAAATGCAATGCCAAGACCGTAGGTGATTACATAGAATATGTGAAAGAATTGACCCATAAAATATCCGAACGCATAAAGTCCATAAGAGTCACCCAATAGTTTAACTGCATCTATATCCTTCTCCATATAATGAATGTATATAAAGTGTAAGGCGACATCAAGAGCAAAAACCCAAAAGAAGACTTTAATCAGTCTTTTTAAGAGGAGCATGTAGCGGTTAAATTGGAAAGCCTGCTCTTTTGTAAATGTTACGTAACGATCGAAAATCATAAAAGGTCCATGGACAAACACCGGGAAATAAAATGTATAGCCAAGAAAGTTACTCAAGTTGTAGACATTATTGTGCTCATCCTTGATTTTGCCAAGGTTAAAACTAAGACACTTCAGAACACACCATGCCAGGGATATAATCAGTTTATAGTATTCTCGATAGCCAAGAAACTCATAGAGTTCGTTGCTATTCTTTATGAAATTTATTCCGCACATCCAAATTATTGCCATAATCCAAGTTAATGATTTCGATCTCATATTTGATGTCACGTAGAATGATAGAAGTTCAAGAAAAATAATAAGCAATGAATGCACTTTAAAACTGGCAATCAAGAAGGCAAGTCCCACGCATGTATGTGCAATACTCCGTCCGTTTGGTTTTAGAATTCGAAAGCACTCGCATATGAGTAGATGGATCCCATACCAATGACCGTTCTTCTTCAGAAAATCCTTAAAGTATTCGAATTCATCGTTTGTGTTATCCTGCGGACGACCAATCCATTTCCAGCCTTGATCGAATTCTACTTTGGCAATTGATAAGACTGTGTCTTTTTTGTTATAGAGCTTAACTAATCCGTGGGCAAGAAATAGAAGATAAACGCCGAGGTAGAAATAGGTTTCATACTTTGGAAGCGACATTTTTGTGTGCAGCTTCGATTTACATAGTTTATAAATCGCACAACATATTTTGACTTTTGAATCAGGTAAGTACGTTTTATATGAGTTTTTAAGTTATTTCAAAATTTAATTTTTTTTTCCAAATAAAGGTTGTTTTAATTAAAACTTTTGAGTAGGATTTTGTTTATAAACAAAAATAAGTGCTGTGCCATATTTTGACTTTTGAAAACTCCTGAGCTATAGGGCTGCCTCCAAGGGGTGAAAATTAAATCATACGGAAATTAAAGCTATGTCTAGACTCATGTAAGTGTATCTTTTTTAAAAGCCCCAATGGGCATGTTAAAAAAAACCACTGCTGCGCTGAACTATATAATATATCCTATGATTGGATAGAGATGTTTGTATGGAAACTCCATTTTTTCCAAGGCGCCATCGTTCAACCAGAAATGTCAATTTTTTTACCAAACTTATTGAACCTTTAAAAAAAACCACCGAATATCGACACACTGAAATTGACGTTCTACATTGTGTTCAGACACATCCAGGCCGACTTGATTCTGTCGTAGCGACGCCGGTCACATTAATTACACGCAGTTGTCAATGAAAACAACACGTTGTATTTTTTCGTCGCAAAAGCGGAATAGCGTTGGTTCTGCAGTGGATTAAATATAATAAGTCAATGGGTTTGGGTTTGCCTTTATAATCAAATAAAACATACCTATTTAAATCGTGGTCAGTGTTAATTTGAATTGAAATGGTGCGAAAAGAGACTCAAACTATTTTCTGGTGCCAATTAAACAGAAAAGACTAAACACAATTTGTTTGGTCTCCAAAAGTACATTTCAAATCAAATGTTTTAAAACAAATTTGCATGTAGATTTCATAATATGTAAATAACATGTGGACTATTTTACCTTATGAATGTGTATAATGTCGTACACGGGTTCTAAAATTAAAGTTCAGATGTCCTCACATTCGCTTAAAAGTGATTCATTCTCCCGATTATTCCTCCTCCATTTTTTTCTGTACGTCAACCCGTCAACGTCACTTCACAAAAAAACAAAAAAGCTTGTAATTTGTAAAAAAAAATACTAATAATTTTCTTTATTTATTACGCTAAAAAATGTCCCGGCAATCATCTCGATTAGATACGAAAAAAGTGGTAAGTGTTCCGTAGATTTGTATAGTCATAGATAGCATTTGGTATATTGTTATATATAAAACTGAAGAAAAGACTGGTCACCCTCATCGGCTTACTTCGATTTTCTAGTGAACTGAACTGCCTCCTCCCACATTCTTGGATAATTTTCATTCGTGTTGTAAGAAATAAAAAAATAAAATATTAATTCCGAAATGGAGGGCCCCACCAATAACGATCAATCCCAAAATAATCAATCCCAACAACAGCAGCAAATAAGGCAACTTACCCAAGGTGGACAAACTGCTCAGCTGCAGGTGATCCCAGTAATGCCCAATGGTGGTGGACAATTGATCCTGGGCCAACAAGTGCACCAGGGGCAGCAACAACTTATTCCATTGCAAGGAGGAGGTCAACTTATGCTACAATCGGCTCCTCAACAATCGTCACAGCCAATGCAATTGGTACAGCTTCCGGATGGCCAAACTTTTCTCTATCAACCAGCGATGTCTGTGGATTCGAATCAATCGGCTGCGGCTTCCAACCAACCGCAAATTATCAACATAAATGGGCAGTTGATTCAGATCCCAGCGGCCAATACACAAAACCTTGCAAACGCTCAACCACAGATCATTGTGATGCCCCAATCCGCTGCGGCTTCGGTCAATACGAATAATGTGCCTCAATCGACTACGACCTCAACCAACACTAGCTCTCAACCCATAGTCGAAACACAACAAACTACTAACACTTCTTGCGTGGGTACTATAACGAATTCCGCAGACGAAGAAACCAAACCAGACGCCGAAGAGGAACCTCTTTACGTGAATGCAAAGCAGTACAAGCGGATTCTAATACGCAGACAGGCTCGAGCCAAACTTGAAAGCAGAATACCAAAAGAACGTTCAAAATACCTTCACGAGTCGCGACACAGGCACGCAATGAATCGCGTTAGGGGTGAGGGTGGCCGGTTTCATTCTACACCTGGGGTTCCCGAGAAGCACAGCGGCTCCCAGTCTCATCACAACTCTCGTTCGATGCCCAGTCGCCCGATCACACAACCGAAGCTTATTGCACCACATCAACATCAATCGCCCACAATAACGATTACCGTTATAAAATAGGCAAATTTTAATAAAGCACGTTTATAATAATAACCAATCATAGATTTAAGAATAAAAAAAATGTGTCCTAGTTGTAACATTTTTTTGTGCAAAAATGATTTTTACTCTGTATTTTTTTATTGCTTTTTCTCCTCCTCATCCTTCTCACTTTTGACAGAACACCGAGTTCCTTACCCTAACTTATGGAGCTTTTGTCACGCAAATGCTGCGAGACTATGAGAATGTCGAAGATGTAAACAAGCACCTTGAAAGGATTGGCTACAACATGGGTATGCGTCTGATTGAGGATTTCCTCGCACGAACCTCGGCTCCTCGTTGTCTAGAGATGCGTGAAACAGCTGATCGGATTCAGCATGCATTTCGCATCTATCTCGGTGTCCAACCAACAATATCAAATTGGTCAGCAGCATCGGATGAGTTTTCGTTGATTTTCGAAACAATTCCTCTGACAGAATTTGTGGAATTGCCACCGGATTTGTCCAATTTGCGTTACAGTGCGATGTTGTGTGGCTGCATAAGAGGTGCACTCGAAATGGTCCAACTTGAAGTGCAATGTTGGTTTGTGCAGGTTTGATAAAGAGTTATTTTTCTGTTTATATTCTATTTTAATTCAAATGAAATTTTAAGGATCAATTGAAAGGAGATAATCTCACCGAGATTCGAGTTAAATTTATTCGTCGTCTAGAAGATGCAATCCCAGCTGGCGAGGATTAAAAGTTTAATAATAAGTAGACACTTTGTTAGGCATTCCTTTCTATCAAATGGCAACAATAATTTTGATAAAAATGAATAAAATTTATTTTAAATTGAAGTACCATATAAATAAAATTTGTTTTGTTAAATAGATGAGATGCACCAAATTTTGCTATCGCAACATTGGATTATTACAAAATGTTGGTTTTAGAACTTTTTTTAACTCGATTTATTTGCAATAGGCCGGCCTTCTTATGAGTAAAATATTAATATTCATTGAAGGTTTTTTTGTTTGTTTGCACGAAAAATATGAAATAAAAAATGGCTCATCAGAATAGATTCAAATATTAAATTTCTAGTAATAATTGAAAAAAAAAAGAAAGTTTATTATTAAACGGGGCATGGCTTCTGAAATCCAATACTACTATTCAAGAATATAGCAAAACTGCTAAAACATCCTATTGTCACCTTAAAAACTCCCCTCAGCTACTAATACAAGACTCATCGTCAGAATCGATTGAAATTACCAACACTGTGCTTCAAAAATTAAGTTTTGCCCAGTAAAACGAAAAAGTGAGATGCTCAAAAATCATCTTCAGCAGCCTACTACAAAGAACCATGTTTGTTTTTTCGCTGTAATAGTATGAAGTTTAGTAAGATTTTTGTTTGTGTGATATATAGATTAGAGGAGGATTTAGAAAAAGATCGCCTCATAAAAATCGATCATAATTTCGATCCAAATTAAAAAATTGTGGAAGTCCATAACATATCATAAATTTAAATTAGTTTTGTTCACAACATTGACCAAATGGCAATTTCCAATATTTGATGACGTTAATGTTCGAATATATTTTTCTTTACTAGTGGACTCATATATTTAATAAAAAAGTACTCGTACATTATGTATTATTTTTATTAGTATTATATTTTTTTGGAAACTTTTCTTGAGAGCTTGGTTTTTGGATTGTAAAATTTGTTCTAATTTCAATTACCTACATTTGAAAACAAAAAATCATCAAAATTTGAGCAGTTTCCACGGATTCTTCACTTATGCCATTTTTATAGCTATCGTTATTCCACTGTGATTTTTTGTTATTATTTTAAAACAATTCAATTTCGTTTATAACTTCAAATAAAAGTTAAATTTGTCAAATATATTTACAAACAAAAATAAGATAGACCAGTAATGGCTCGATAATGTTTCCTTTCTTTCGAAAAAAAAAACTAATTCATATACTTTAATACATTTATTGCACAGTAAACATTTATAATAAAATTTGATCCAACACATATACATACGTTTTTTGACCTTATATATTTTGCAGCATAAAAACAGCATATTTAAACTATTTAATTTGGCTTTACAGCATAACAACAAATAAAAATCTATTTAAGTTAAAAACAAATTAAAAAATAAAACAAAAAAATGCGTAAAAAAATACAAATTTGCTAAAGAAGCCAAATTTTTTGGATAAAATAAAGCATTAAAATGCACATATTATGTATTTGGTTATCTATTCCAACAGGTCATAATATATATTGTATTGATAGGATGTATTTCTTCTTTGGTTCGCTATTATAGATGGGCGAGCAAATTAATTTGATGCTACGCCACTTGCTTGGCCTTGATTTGGACACAGCATAAGGTTAATGTTCTTGCGAGTGAGTAACCTTCGAAGTGCTTGAAGCGTTTTCATGCATATTACAACGCAGCACCCATTAGCAACTCCTTCGGCTGGCGATTTGCACGTGCACGAAGAATTCTTAGCACCCTCAGTTACTTTTGGAGTAGCTGACACTTTGGGATTTTCTTTGGAGCAACAACCCGAAGGAGGTTTCACAGTTGGAGAGGGAGGCATAGGAGTGCAAGTTGAAGCACCTCCGCACTGCTTCGGCGGTGTGGGTTTTGCAGAACAGCAACCTCCACTTCCACCAGTTCCCATCGATGCTAGGTTTTGAATCAACATTGCAACATCTTCAATATTTTGATTTGCTTGGGATTTCTTATCGCCACAGCATCCAGCAGCAACAGGAGGAGGGATATGCGCCTCAGATTTTTTTACAGAGCAACAACCATTATTTGTGTGAGGTGGCTCTGGTTGTTTATTTTGACAGCAGCCAGAAGTAGAAGTCGTGACCGATTGTACTTTATTCGAACATTTTGTGGACTTCTTACGATGGCAAGCTTTCTCATTAGAGCAACCACCCTGGCACCCTAAAGTTTGATCACATTTACAATTTGTGCAACTGCAAATTCCAGCATCGGCTGTTATTTGTTTAAGAGTAGTTGGTTTTTCTGGAACACTTATCTCTTTCTCAGGTGAAAATACTTTTTGGTTACCTTCAATTGCCATTAAAATATCATTAAGCAGCGATTCAGTTTCGAGATCCGGTCCTGGGTAAGATGACTCGGATGGTACAGTTTCCTTCAAAAGCGACTCTAGATTGTCCGATGGGTTTGTATATCCATTTGCTTCAGCCGTGTAAGTAGAATTTGTGTTATTGTTGGAATGATCAAACTGAACAAAATAAGAGTCGATGTCCATATTGGTAGATTGGTTATCTTGATTGTTGTTATTTAAGACAACGTACTCTGTAGGTGCATCCATAAACGAAGACTGTACTACTTGGGACTGCATGTTCATTTCAAAATTTCCAATGGAATTCGTCTCCATCTTATTATCTTCCATTGAGTTTGGCGTTGATTGGTATGGCAGTTGTGATTCCATTCGCATGATATCTAATTTTTCTGGAGGAAGTACAGAAGAGGCTATGTTTGAATTCGATATCGGTAAATCAACAAAACTGGGAAGTGCTGTTGGAAGGGCAACACATGCTGGAGTAACTCTAGCCATGGGAACTATTGGCTTGGAAGCAAGCACACCTGTGTCAAACCATGGCATTGGAATTTCTTCCTCAGACGCATATGCCATTTGAAGGGCTTGTGAGGTTTTCTTAGGAGCATAGAGTGATTGCATTGGTTGATGTTTAGTTTCCTCCTCTACGGTTGATTTGATCTGTTGAAAAATATTTGGCTCAGTTTCAACATTATTTAAAAATTTCTCCTTTGACTCGATCGTAAGGCTCAAATTATCATCCAAAAAGCAACTGCTTTCGTTCTCGCTTTGTGAGCACGAATGTGTGAGACTATTGGGACTACTGCAACGCTTTGACTTGCGTTTGCGCATCTTCCTTGGCTCTGACTGCCTTTGATGCGTTTTCTTATGTGATTTTAAACTATGCGAGGTGCTAAATGATTTTTGGCAACTATTTTCTTGACAGGGGTATGGTCTTTCTCCGGTGTGCGTTCGAATGTGAGTCTTCAAATGATGCGATGCTGTGAATGCTTTTCCACAGCTATCTTCTGGACAGCGATATGGTCGCTCTTGGGTATGTGTTCGCATGTGCTTCTTTAGATCGCTCAGAGTGGTGAAACATTTCTGACACTGTTCACAGTTGAATGTCTTACCATTATGAAGACGCAAGTGAGCATGCAATCTAGAAATTTAAATACATTATTGAATAGATAGGTACATAAATAGACTCTTATTACACTTGTAATAGTTTACCTGTATCTTGTATTGAATGCTTTATCACAACCTACGATTTCGCATTGATATGGCTTTATTTTTGTATGCACACGTATATGAATCTTCAAACTATATGATGTTAAGAAGGCTTTACCACATCCTTCCTCATTGCATTTAAACCGATAGTCTCCTAAAAAATTTGCAAATTAAAAAAAATCTGTTATATTTAAATCTTTTTTAACCCACCTCGATGAGTCTTAAGATGTGTACGTAAGTTTCCAATCGTGCTGTAGCTTCTTGTACAATTTTCGTAATTGCATCTATAACGGCCTAGAAGCTCTGACGGATCGCTATTACTCTATAAATTTTCAAAGAAGATCAGTATTTGTTGGAAATGTGGCATCAAAAGAGTTTTGAAGTGTCTAATGCATTAATTTGTTCAAAAATAAAATTGTTTTAAAGTTTTTAGATAAAATATGAGTTTTAAGAATTTCATGCAATTGCAAACAAATTTCATGCCAATTAAATGAATTTAAAATCCTTGAGTTTGAAGTTCATTCGGAACACAAAGAATTACGTGCTTCGAGCAAAGATTTAAGAAAGTATTTCAAACTACAAAGCTTTAGGTGAGTGAGTTTTATGATTCTGTCTGAGTTCTGATTGATGTTGTCGACCTTACTAAATATTAATCAGAGACAAATTTCGACTGTACGTTATCTGTAAAGCTTATATCAGTAAATAGTTTTGTATTGTATTGCCTTTGCCCTTTCCACTTGTAATATCTGTACAATGTGCATACACCTAGTATGTATGTAGATATGTACTTAAATGATAGTCTTTTAATTCAAGTTGTGCTTTAGTAAAAAGAAATCGAATATTCAAGTTGTATGGTCATGTTCAGACAAACAAAATTAATGACGTTATATTTTTCAATGTTTTTAATCACTAGTAATGGGAATTTTTAACTTTTTTTTTTTTAATTTGATCTATTGGGTGTTTTTTTTCTATGATTTGCTTCTGATAATTTTTGCGCCAATAAAATTCGGAATTACTCATTATGTATGTACCTCTTCAAAAACACCAAGTGGTTTTCCCAAAAAAAAATAAAACAACAACTCTCTTATTTATTAGACTTTTGTCTATTTAGACATTGTCTAACTATTTTCAAATAGGCTTTATTTAATAAAAACAAATATCATTTTAGTCATGGTTAAGGTAAGCTATTCCTGCGTCTAAAGTTATACAGCTCAGCTATTTGACAAAAAAAAACAGTATTTCTTAACATATTTTCAAAAGTTGGATAGCTGTCTAAAGTTAGATAAAGGTCATAAATAAGGCAGAGGTTTTTCAAAATATAATGTTAAAGCTAGATTGCTTAAGTCGATTAAAAATAATGTAAAATTTTCTATTTCGTTAAAAAAGGTAAAAAACTTTAATCCTGAAAAAATTTTAATTTTTTTTTATTATCATTATTGTATTATTGATATTAACAGTTTACGTTTCAAAAAGACTTTTACGATCAAAATTTTATGAAAGATGTTGTATCATTGAATAAATAGAAATAGATGTGACACCTAGTTAAAATAAGTCCCGCTCCTTACTTGCATGTATCAATATCTTGACTTGGATTTTTTGCTGGAATCCAAAACTTGCCACATGGTAGTCGGAGAAGTAAAAATGAAAAATATTTTAAAGAAAAACAAAATTGTAGTTAAGTATTTAATAATATATGTAAACTTAAAAAATAATTAAATATCTGAAAACTTCGATATTGCAATATTATTAAGATAATAATATAGAACCATTGAATAATGAATTTGACACAGTTTTTCCGATAGAGCTAGTGTCATCAAAAAACGTTTTTGTCATCAAAATAAATTTTTCATAATTGTAAAAGGAATGAAGGACTTAAAAAACGATTATTTCTCCAAAAATCCAAAAAAACAAACAATACGCAATCATGAAGAGAGAAGCATACATTTCAATTCCTTGAACTTATAATGACGAACGTATACACAAATTTAAATAAATAAATATTCCTTTACGATGGTTTGTGGGAAACATCTCAACGATAACTTTTTTTGTGAAAAAATAATAGAAGCATTTTTTCCATAATAAATTCAGCATTTAGAAAAAAGATAAACCACAAGTTTTAACTGTGTTAATTTACTGTATTAATAGATTACTGTATTAATTTTCAATTTTAGAGCACTTTCAAAGTAAACGGCTCATTTATAAAGAGATAAAAATTAAATCAAGCAAACTCTGTCTAATGTGTAACTTAAGTAAACAATAAATATAACCCACTGTGATATTTTTATCGATTACTGAAAAGAGTTATTTCTTTTTAGTGGTAGAAAGGTTCAGACTCAGACTTATATGCTTTTTTTACATTGGACGTAAAGAAGCATCCGGAATGCTTCAAAAAACATTTCATGGGCAACAAATGCTTTTCTGACGATTCGCAGAAGGAAAATTTGATTATTGATTTAAAATTAGAATGCATTCAATAAGCAACAATTCATTCAACAAAAAACTTCAAATTTAACGTTTTCTATATGACAAATAAAAAAGAGGAAGAAATTAGGTGTTCCATTGGACTGGAGTGTAGTGAAACCAATGGAAAACGACAATAAGTTCAAATAAAATCAACTTATTTCTGCGCCCACCTTTTTTATATTTTGATCTTTTGCGAACATCTTTAATTATTACGATAAAGTCTTCACAATTCATTCTTATTATCGAGGGAAAGATTTAACCTAAAGTATTTACCCATAATAATAATTTATTTGATAGTTATTGAAAAATTGTTATTTATCTAACCAGAAGCTAAGTAGGTACGAAAATTCATTGATGTTTTAAGTGTGTTTAAGTGAAAGCCAATCAATTTAATAAGTTAGATATTGATGCGTTTGAAGTCGTTTAGGACGATGTTAAATTATTTTGAATCTCATACTTAATGAAAAAAAAAACGTTCCGTACACTATTAATTTGTCCCCTTTCCCATGACAGCGAATATTATATACACAGCTTTTAAAAAGTTAAAAATCTATATATAAAATATATACATATATGCTGATTGTAAAAGGTTTTCCTTCGCCTGTTTTGGTCACAGTAATTTTAGCAATGAAACAAAATTTGTTTCATTTACTTCTCCCGAGGTTTCGATATTCAAAAGAATATAAAATTAATTTATCACAATGTTAAACAACAAAATAAAAACAATACAATTTCAAATTTTAAATAATAAAAATTATTTATATTGTTGGCGAAACTAAAAATATTTTTAAGTAAGGAGTTGGTAAAACTAACTCTAAAAAGAAAGAGCGAGCAAAATACCGCTGACATGTTCTGTGTGTCGGCTTTTTTTGTTTTGTCATTTAGTAATATATACATACATATTACTGTGACCGAAACAGCCAAGGAAAACCTTTTCCAACCAACAAATGTATATTATACAAATTGGCGAATAATTTAAATTCTTAATAAAAAAAATATATAGGTGTATGTACATATAATATATACAATAGGGGGTACTTTTTATAAAATAATTATTCCCCACTTCTCAAAAGTTAAATTATAGTCCCAACAAAATTCCTTTTTTCAGATTTGTTTAATCCACCGATCTTGCTATTTTGAGGGAAGTTTTACTATGCATCCCGATGAATTTTCACATAAGCTGACCCAGTCAAATGGTAGTTTACGCTTGCCTTAAATCTGAGTCCTATGAAATTAATAACTGAATACCATAATACCCTTGCTTTAATTTGATTCACACTATACCCCTAAAGCCTTCATTCAATAAATTATTCTTACAAAACAAATAATGAGTATATTCACATTATGTATACCTGATGCGCTCAATCATTTTACCCTAAACTCACCGGGGTGCATAGCAAACCTTCCCAATAAAATATATCGACACCAAAGGGTGCAGTTTTCTTTAGACCATTTTTAAACTTTTAACAGTGGAGAAGCATTAGCATTTTTTAGGACCACCCTAATATATAATTTATTAAAATTGAGCTTAACGGTAATATTTTCTAACCAAAAATTAAGAACCATTTAGTAGATTTTAGTTGAAAAAAACTGAAAAAAAAAAATGAACACAACACCATCTACGAGTTGTTAGAAATAGAAAGATAAAAGTGAGATAGAGAAACTCTTTTTTCAGTTGTGTACCTCGATTGTAAGAGTTGCGTGAGTTGGTGGTTCCGCATTAAACTTGTGTAGTGCACCAGGGTGTATGCAT
This sequence comes from Syrphus vitripennis, assembly GCA_958431115.1. Taxonomy (NCBI): domain Eukaryota; kingdom Metazoa; phylum Arthropoda; class Insecta; order Diptera; family Syrphidae; genus Syrphus; species Syrphus vitripennis. The sequence goes on along the minus strand of OY288110.1, from coordinate 2,980,010 downwards.
AGTGAAATTTCATCAGGCTGAATATCAAGTTCGATGCAACTAAAAATCATCGAAGTTTTATAATTATCACTCATAAATTAAAAAAAAAAATAATTATAAAAAAAAAATAGATACAGACGAGGCAACAATAATGGAAGCAGCAGCTTTTATAACTTTGAATGTATATCCCTTGAAAGCAAATGATAAAATGTTACAAATTTCAAACATGTTTGTTGTATTTAATTTGGCAACACACTCATTTGTTTAGAAGAATTAATTAAACTCATTTAAGGGAAGAATTAGCAATAAAAACAAATAGCGTTAAAAATAGGATGCAATTTTTTTCTTTTGATTCGCTTAAAATAGAAGTATCGACCGCGATGATAGTATTAGTTCGCCTCACAAGTGGCTCAAGCAATAAAACAAATAATAAGTTATAATAAAAATATATCTTTCGATCAATTGGAAAAAAAAAATGATCATCTACCCTTAGTGCTTAGTCTAAAGAGCAAAGCTAAAAACTCGCTTCTTTAACATTAAATTCAAAAATTATGAAAAAATAAATAATGTTGTTCGTTAGTGGCAAGCAAACAAGTTGCGTAGGCGAGGCTACGGACTGCGGCAGCGATTCCCACCTGATGGATACACATTAAACATGGCAAGCTTCTTCATCATCAAGATTATTATTAGGTGTACAATAATTTCTAAGGACAAAACGACACAATCTCTTTCGCATCATCCACTACAAAGACTTTTTAATTATAGAATATTGTTGATTGTGTTATTTTTGTAAACGGTCAGCTGTAAGAGGCGGGGGAGCTTGCGCAAGCAATGCAACAAAGACAAACAACTCTGGGAACAGGGAGTAGATGCGGAATGCAAGCGCACACAGCGTGTGTGTACCTGTAGTCCCAACTATCATTTCTCTGGCTATTGCCACTATTGAATGGGGCAGCCGACTGTGGGTCACCGTCGCTGCTGAGGGGGGACAATGATGTCGCAATCCCAGGTATTTGGCCACTGTTTATGACAGTGGTGTTGGTGGGTGCTGCAATAGGAGGTTGAACTTGTACCAGCTGGTGATCTTGGAACTCGTATTCGAAATTCAGGCAAATGCCACTATCGGTGTTAGTCATGTATGACGATGGGGATGCTACGAACTGATAGAGTGGCTCCGGGGATTTTCTATGATAGGTGTCTGTTGAAGAACCTAAATCATCTAAGCTTAAAATATGTTGCACCTGTGACAGTTGCTGGTGATCGTGATCGAGATCGGCAACGTTTAGTACCAGAAGGCTATTGTCTCCACCGCTAAGCTGGAAGCTTTCAAACGCTGAGTCACTTGAATGAACATCACTGGTGTTGCTGCTGCTGATCACATCGGAATTTTCCAAGTTCTCGATGTTTTCCAAATTAGCTTGATCGTCATTAAGAAAGAACGATAGTGAATTGGAGACGGAGTGAGGAAGAGTAGAATCGGAGGTCGATATCGGAGCTTCCTCAGTTTTAATTCTTTCCACGAGATATGAACACGAAGTGAGCGAAGGAACCGATTCCATTTGCAACTCACACTTTTTTTCTATTTTTATTTCCGCCATTTGATTGAAGATCGGTTAGGAGAATAATAGTTAAGAGCTAATTCCAAAAACCGAAATATATATTCACTTATTTTTTTTTTTTTTGTAAGAAAAAACTACGATCGAAAAATGACAAATAAAATCGATCAAGCACAGAGAAACAGAGATCGTTTTACTTGATGTATGATTTAAATGGAATATTTTTTTCTGATTTAAGGGAGCGCAGTCATATACTCCCACACATTTTTCTCTTAAGAAAATATTATTTATTGATTGTGAATGGAATCTGACTCAAGTTTATAAGGAGTATTCACAATTAGGTTCTCTACAAAAAATAAATATTTTTCTTTGATCCTATGTTTTGGACTTTCATGATATGTTAAGGTTTGCGAATCATTCGGAAGCGTTGAGGATACAACCATAATAAAACATTGCTTTTTTAATTTTAATTTCGAGTTTTTTTGGTCACACTTCCTTATCTGCGAATAAAAAACTTTATTTCATACTCATTCCCTACGTTTCGTTGGATTTTCTCAACTTCCTTAGGGGTTGTTTATTAAATCTGAATAAAATTATTTTCTATTATATCACAAAATTTAACGTTAAAATAACTAAAAACTTACATGAAATATTTGATTTACATTAAAAAAAAAATTAAAGTTGAATAAATTTATAAAAAAATTTGGAACTGTATGTATAGTATTTTATGTATAGAACGACTTTCACGAGAAAAAATAAATTTTTGGGGCTTGTAACTTAATTTTTATAAGACGTTCTAGCCGAATTGAGGTAAATTCGTTTGACAGATTATTATTTTTATCTTTCTTATAATTTAACTATATTCTTTTTTCTTTATGTTCCACAGTTTAATTTTATTTAATTTAACTATAAATTTTTAATCTGACGTCTACGGAAACAGCCTAATTAGAAATTGTGACCCTGACATAAGATTTTTTAATTTTGTTATTGTAAACAGCTATTGTGAATTGCTTATAGTTTTGACTGACATTTCTAATGCAGTTTGTAGTCCATTACCCACCCAAATAAAATAAAAAGAGACGTTGGAAACACGTCACACATAAAATTGAAAGAAAACTTTTAACTGCAGTCAATTTACCCACTATATAATAATAAATAAAAGAAAATTAAATGGAAGCGCTTTATCATCAAACAAATAGAGTTCTTCAAGAAATTGAACGAAGTTTCCAAACATTAGCAAGCGCTCCACCAAATGATTTTTCAACTATTGAAAATGATATTCATATGAAAATAACAACAGTCAACTCGTAAGACTACCTAATTTTTGATTATTTATTCCAAAAATAAAACTAAATTATGGTTTAGAAATTGTGATCGATTGGATGTGTTGCTGTACAAAGTTCCAGTTACCCAAAGACCAAGTGCAAAAATGCGAATAGATCAGTTGAAATATGATATAAGGCATTTACAGGTTGATCGAATTGATTAGGTATTACACAAATGAAACGTATTAAACATATTTTTTTGTTACAAAACAGAACGCACTTGAGGTCTACAGACAGAAAAAACAACGCCGCCAAGTGGAGATGGACGAAAGGGAACAGCTGTTGAATCACAGATTCACTTCGAATCAGGAAACATGCCTTGACATCGATTTCGCCCTGCAACAAAACACCTCCCTGAATAATGCCCATACCGGTGTGGATGAAATGATTTCTACCGGAGCTAACATTCTGGGGAGCCTTATAAATCAGCGCGAAACTTTGAAAGGTGCCCACCGAAGAATCCTGGCAATCGGCAGCACACTAGGCCTATCGAACCACACGATGAAGCTGATTGAGCGGCGATTTGTCGAGGACAAATACGTCATGATTGGGGGCATGATTACAACCTTGCTTGTGATCATGTTGGTAATCTATTTTATTGTATTCTAAAATGTTTTGATTCTAAAGAATGACGCGAGTCGAGAAATGTGGCTTATTCCAACAGTAATATAATATTATTTTTCCATGCACATGAGATTTGTTTTTGAATTATTGATTTTAACGATGTCGCGCCTTTTTGATGATTCGGGCAACTTTGGATGAATTCGAATTGAGTTTGTGTTTTGCGCTCCCACTAGGTGTTGCTGGATCCTTGTTGCTTCCATCCCTTATTGGTGTGGTTGCCCCTGCTTCAGCTGTTAAGAAAACAAGTTCTCGTTAGCAATGCTGAGAGTGGAGTTAATCGAGTAATTTACCATCATTTTCATCTTTTCCTGCGCTCTTGATAGACGTCGTACCATCATGTGCTGTAGTAGTATTGTGGTTGGTAATCTGATTGTCACTAGAGTCTTCGTTAGTGATTGAATCTGACTCGCTTTGTCGTTGTTCGGCTAAAAGAATAATTTATTAATTCAATGAATCCTTAACTCATTACTCACGACTCACGGTTGCATATAGCCAACGAAGTAATACTCGATTTTGAGAATAAGCGTTCAGCTTCTTTGAACTTTCGATTGCGCTTGTCAGCTTTTGAGTTTGTTGCCTTGTTTGTTACCAAATAGCGCTCCCAACCGCGAATGATATTTCCATACAATTGAGTATCTTCAAGATATGAACCTTCGAAAGCATAAATTTGTCGTTCTAGGTTAGCCAGTTGTTCCTAACGAGTTTAATAATATGTGTTATGGTTGTTGTAGAATATGATAATGTTAAATAATTTATATTTTACCGAAGTTTCTGCTTTCTTTTTGATTAAATCAGCTAACTCAGCACGGGTATCAAGATTTGATGATTTAGCTGTCATGCTGGCTTTTGATGACTTTCGTTGCTTTGTAGCACTAACATCAGCAATGTTATTTTTTGTTGTTGGTGAACTCATTTGAAATTTTATTTAACTATTAATAAAAAATTGTTTAATTAATTTTTTTAGAATTTATTGTGCTCTGTGTTTGTATTTGGCATAAACAATTTGTCTTTTTTTCTAACTCAGCGAAAAGCTGTCAAAGTGGTATTATAGTTTTTATAAGAGTGCTACCAAGTTTCTTTCGGTGACCATCTCGATCTATTTTTATCAACAATTTACCTGAACATCATTAAAAAGTTTTGAGATTTGTAGGAGAAATTGTTATTTGAATTTTAATTTCAATTAAGCTCTTATAAAAGATACATTTTCAACTTCTTTTGTAATTTTTTAAATATTTATTTTTATCTGAGTTTTTTTTTCTAAACTAAAGAATAAATAATACTTCTTATACTAGCCCGAGAAATCTGGGTAAGCTGGCCTAAGCGAATAGAAGCGATTATAGTTGCCCGTTAAAGGCTTAAAAGTGAAAACCAAAAATATGTGGGGTACTTAAAAGCTGTTAAATAAAATCTGAAATGATCAATTAAACACAATTTGACAAATATTTTTTGCACACAGACGTATCTTTAGTTTTTGACATTTTTTTGGAAAAGTAAGTGAATGTAGTCTTAGGCCCTCATTATGAATAGCGAAGCGAGCTTAAAAACTTGCGAATTCGATAACTCTGTATTATGAGTATCGATTCGCTAAAATTAAATTCGCTTCATATGTCAAAATATTATCGAACTTGCTTATCGACCAATTACAATTAGCGAATGTTCGCTAATTTAACCTCTCAAAACGTCGAATTCTATCGAATCAAAATATTCAGTGATAAACCTAGCGAATGTAGAGTCTGGTGTCTGTGTGCTAACATGAGTGACAAAAGGAAAAGGTATTTGAAAATAATTTGTATATTATAACAAAAAAAGTAAATAAAAAATCATATTTTCAAGGACAAATGCAAATCAATTTGCTAGGCTTGTGCAATTGATGAAATCCGATATCCCGATATAGCAAAGGGCATAGGTGTATTCCGTTCATCAAAAAGGAACCATAAATAAAATACATATATGTATTTTATTTATTTTTTTTATTATTTAAGTTTGAAGAGTTCCTACCTAAATGTACATATATGTGATAAACTAATCAATTGTACTTATCATTTTATTATTTTTCAATTTAAAATTCACACAAAGAAAAAACATCAAATTCTTCACTTTTAAAATATTCATTTGACATTTGAGTTATGCCATTTCAGTATGATGATTTATTGGCAGCATTTATTTCTTAGCGAACGATGAAGTTCGCTATTAATAATACAGTGATAATAAAAGTTCGCTAGATCATTCGCAACTTAGCGAATTGTCGATTCGCTATTCATAATGAGGGCCTTAAGCCTTAACTACAGTCACTTACTTTTCGCTAAAAGTGCAAAAGTACGTTTGATTTATTATTTCAGATTGATTTAACAGATCAAACAGCTTTTCTGCTTTTTCACTTTTTGCACTTTTTACCATTTTTGGCGAAACTGACTTCGTTTGTTTCAGCTTCACAACAAAATATAACTTTCTTGGAATCACTCCTAAAATTTTTCATGGCACCACTCACTCACCACTCATTGGACTGTCAAAATAATTTGTTTACAGTACACTTTTGTTTTTCACTTTTATAAATATTTTTCTAATGGAAATAACAAAAAACATGAGCAATTCCAACAAAAATTATTTTGTTCCTAGAGTAAATCAGGTATATTTTCCATTTAAATAATATCTAATATTTGCTTAATTGATTTCTTGTTTATAGTTAGATGCAATTTACCTAAACAAAGATATAACTCGCCAGATTAGAGAGAATCTTTTAAGCAATCTTCAAGCTATATCGGTAAGTTATTTAAGCTTTTAATATATCGAAAAACAAATATCAATAAAAACAATTACCAATAGCCAATTTTGTTTGCTAAAATTCAACCAGAACTGGACCTATTTGTTCAGTCTGCAATATGGCTTGGATCTATTGGCAAACATTGCTCCTCCTTTGGTCAACAACTACTTGTTCTCTCATATGAACCTGAGATTTTAACAACTACTCGCCTAGGACTACACTTTGCGCTGACTGTTTTGCCAAAGTATGCCAAGAGTAACTCTGAATACAGACTTGCCAGCAGGGACTGGGTGCGTAAGGCGATTGAATGGGGCGAAAACATTGCCCTGGTCCTTTCGGTTTTGAATTTTTTCCGGTTTCTAATGACAGGGAGGAAGCCTTCACTGGTTGACTATATGCTTGGCCTTGACTTTATTAGCCTCCGAGCTAACCATAGGAGAGAGATAGGCTATAAATATCTGACGCGTGAATTAATTTGGGGTGGATTCATGGTAAGCTCTCATTTGTTTTCTTCCAACCTTGAGAACCTACATACAATATTGTTTTTTTTTTAAATTAAGGAACTTCTTGGACTTGTATTGCCTATTATTAATTTTCAAAAAATGAAACGAATACTTCGCAATAACTTCTTTGGATCGTCTGTTACTTGTAACAAAGGTGCACTTAAGGCCCCTAAACTAAATGTGAATACATTGTGTGCCTATTGTGGCGACAGGCCAACATTGCCCCATCATATCGGCTGCGGACATATCTATTGTTTCTTTTGCATTCAAGCCAATGCTCTGACTGACTCGAGGTTTTGTTGTACAATTTGTGAAAGAGAGTGTTCTGATGGTATTTTTCCAGTAAGCTATACGTAGTAAGCCAATCGGTTTATGATTAAAATTATTGGGGATGTTTTGCATATTGATTTTAATATTTTATGTATGTTCATAGGTGTTGAAAACTAATTCCTTTGTTTAAATATTTTGAATGCAGGCTAAATTCATTTGGCCCTATCAAAAATCAAATTTAGTTGTGACTTAAATATTTCAGCAAAATGGATCGAAATGGAATGGACTCTAAGTAACAAACCGCTAATGGTATTATGTTAATATTTACGTGAACTATAAATAACGAATGGATTGAAAAAAATAAACATAAAATTTATTGTTAATTATTTAGGATCCATACCATTTTGGTTCATTTACTGAAATATTTAAGTCGTAACTAAATTTTTATTATTGACAGGGCCCAATGTTTTTAATAGATTATTGTTATTATTACATTATTATAATAATATATTATTATTAAACTGGTTAAAAGCTAGACTTAGGTTTTTGAAATTATGGAAAAAAAAAATTCAATTAGTTTAAAATATTTTCAATATAAATATTTACATAAAAGCAGTTCAAAATTTGGTAATAGTTTTAAATATTAAAAAGTCCATTAAAATATTAACTGCTGGAAATTGCTTTTTTGAATTGTAAAATTTAAAATTATAAATAAAATAAAATATAAATTTATGGTAAAAAAAGCTAGATGTTTTGTTTGCGTGAATGATAAGGTTCAAATGCTCCCCTAAAGGTCATTCAGAATTTATTTCAGTTATACAATAGTTATTGCAAAGTTTCAATCAATTTAAATAGCACTAAGAAACCCAATAAAACACAGATTAGATACAAGAAAATAAAACTTTATTCAAATATTTTCACTAAGATTCATATTTCTCTGATTTTGCTTATAATTCTGTTAAAGTATTCTAAGAAATATACATTTCAACAAGAGATTTCAAGAGATATTCGGGTGCATCCTTTGTCGGAGATGGTTCGAATTAGCTGTCATCGGAAAAAAAAAAAACTTCCGCGCCAAGAACTTGTCGGAGGACTTCGGAGGAAATATTAAAGAAAAAAAAAAAAACGATTTGAAGTACTTTATCGCATGTGTTTAATTTCGTCGGAGAGAATTTCAGATCAGCTGGTCGGAGAACTACCTCGAAGCAGTCTCCGATTCATAGAATTTCGGATAGAATTCCGCTCCGATGGTTACCTCGACAGGGCCGCTTGTCAAAATTTAAGCCTTTCCCAAGCCAGTCCGAAACCGTTATAAACAATTTGGTTGCGAAACAATAACAACAACCTTTGTATATGAAAACTATAGTACTCTCATGGCGAGTTTTTTTTAGGGTTGTCCGGATCCTGGTGGTGGCGCTGCAAAATGTGAGGTGCAAAATTCGATTTGGTGAGTCTTTAAGCGTCGAAAATTGGTGGTAGGGGCAAGAGTAGACTATTTTTTGGATAATTGCATCCAAAAAATATCAATAAATATCATTTCAAACCTCCATAAGCTCTCCGCAAAAAAAAAGAGTAAGGGTTGCCGGCATACATTAGATGTCGCCCCATTCGACTTCCACCATGAGAGTACTATAGTTTTCATATACAAAGCAACAACGTGAAACGTATTATTGTTGTTTCTTCGTCCTCATCTTTATCCGATTTTTACATTTTTTCAGTGCACTTTTTAAATTTTTTTGAAGATATAATTTAAAACAATGAAATATTACTTCTATTATTATTTCTGTAGAACTTTTTTATTTTTAGAATGAAAAATATGATAAATTATCAAATTAATCTCACACGAAAAGCATCTCCAATGAATTTTTTTCGATTTTAACATTTGGTTTTCTTGTTTTGTCCCACTCACGTATATTTGGCGTAATCTTGTATTCTTTCATACATGTTTTACCTTTGTATATGAAAACTATAGTACTATCATGACGAGTATTTTTTAATGTTGCCCCGACCCTTTTGGTAGCGCTGCAAAATTTGAGGTGTAAAATTTGATTTTGGGAGTCTTTAAGCTTCGGAAATTGGTGGTAGGGGCAAGAGGAGACTATTTTTTGGATTATTGCATCCAAAAAATATCAATAAATATCAATTAAAACCTCCATAAGCTCTCCGCAAACAAAAAAAGAGTAAGGGTTGCCGGCACACTTTAGATGTTGCCCCATTCGACTTCCACCATGATAGTACTATAGTTTTCATATACAAAGGTTTAACCGAACACGGGGTTTCGATTTGAACGGCGACAGGGTGTAATATGGTGTCTTAATTCTGTTTAGAGCTTAATTCGTTAGAAACATTTTAACTTCGAAAATTAAAAACTAGGTGGCCATAGTGTAGGGAAAGAGAAGTCCACAACTCCAAATGTCAAACAGAAATTTTAAAGCGCGGGTTTTTTATTCCGTCTCAAATTTAATTTTTATAATTAAGTACTTAAAAATCGAAATAAATTCGACTAGTTATCTCTAACTCCTACAAAGTTGAAAAAGAAAGACCTTAAAAGCAGTTCATTTGAGGTAATTTATTAACAAATGCTTTTCTTCCATTCAAACACCACCACTGGTGCCAATAAAATTTTCCATTACGCTAAATTGAATTGTACAATTACATGTCTCTTGCGTACATCAATATTTGTTATTTATGAAACTGAATTTAAATATTTAAAATATTTGCAATGCTTGAAGATTTTCCAATTATCGGTCACATCACAAATAACAAAAGTATTTGCAGCAACAAATCCTAGACAGAATAAAAAAAAAAAAAACAAAGTTTTTGTTTGTGTGGATCACATCTGTGCAGTGGATTACATCTTGTGGAATCTGTATGGTCACCTGGCTGTCATTTCGCTCTCAATATTCATTTGTACAGAGAAGACAAAGAAAAAAGAAAAACAAGAAAAAAGTGCAAATAATTAATATTTTTTTTGTAAAGTTTTCGATAATTTCGCTCAGAGGAAAATTCCCCAAAAAAATACTTTTAACAAAATTCACATTTGCCAATTAAATCAAACGAAAGTGAAATCAAAGTGCTATCAGCATTTAACAGGAACATTTAAATTATCATCCCAAGTTTCATAAGCGCTCTCCAAAAATAAGAAAGAAAAAAGCGAATTTGCGTCGCAGAGAATTATTTTGTTTTGGTTGTGGATTTGCAGTGGTTGTTTTTAAACAAAGAAATTTTCTTATTTAAATATTTTACTCAGTACTCAGAGGCAGGGGCGCTCACTGGGTAAGTCATCTTTCTTCGTCATCTTCGTTCCGTCGTCCGTCTTCATTCTCGATGATCTTTTTTTCTCGATTTTTGTTTCTTTCTTGGTAATAATCTTGAAATATACAATTTTCAGATAACTCACAAATTTTTACCTTGACTAATAATACTCGGCTGAGAAAATGCTGGACTTGGAAGTTGTTCCCGAGAAATCACTAGGATGTGATAGTTGGGAATTTGTCCTGGGAATGCATTTCTCTCAAGCCATCGCCATAATACAATCCCAGGTGGGGATAATCAAGGGCGTACAAGTCCTATATTCGGACACAAATCCACTGGGCGTGGATATCATAATAAATCTACCCCAAGACGGAATTCGATTGATCTTTGATCCTGTTGTCCAGCGACTCAAGACAATCGAGGTTTTTAGCATGAAATTAGTGAAGCTTAAATACGGCGGAGTGTTCTTCAACAGTCCTGAAGTGCTTCCCTCAATTGAACAGATCGAGCATTCCTTTGGAGCAACACACCCAGGCGTGTACGATGCAGCCAAGCAGCTATTTGCACTGCATTTCAGAGGTTTGAGCTTCTATTTTCCCGTAGACAGTAAACTTCAGGCTGGCCATGCTCATGGGATGGGTTCGTTAGTGTTCCTCAATGGTGCTTCGCCCGTGGTATCAAAGATGTCCCTGTATTCGGGCAGCAATGTGGCCGAGAATAGACCTCCGCCCCTGCCGTTGTCTTGCTACAATCGACAACTGCACCTTGAATCGGCTTCTGTGTTGCGTAACCCTTTGGGGATGACGCGTGGACTGAAGCTTAAGCTCTTCACCGAAGGTTCGGGTCGGGCTCTGGAACCCCGTAGACAATGCTTTACAAAGGAAATCATATTCGGCGATAGTTGTCAGGATGTGGCCATGAACCTGGGAGCCCCAAACAGAATTTTCTTTAAAAGCGAAGACAAAATGAAGATCCACTCATCGAATGTGAATCGTCAGGCGCAGAGCAAACGGAGCGATATTTTCTTCAACTATTTCACACTTGGCATTGATATTCTCTTCGATGCACGAACTCAGACATGCAAGAAGTTCATTCTGCACACAAACTACCCAGGCCATTTCAACTTCAACATGTACCATCGCTGTGAGTTCCAGTTTCAATTGAAGCCGGACAAAGTCCTCGATGGGGACAAACAAATGTCGTCACAATCAGTACCCATTACGGCATATTCGAAATGGGACGACATCAGCTCGTCGTTGGTTCCATCCGAACGGCCAGTTGTCTTGCATCGCGCCAGCTCAACAAACACCGCCAATCCATTCGGGTCGACCTTTTGCTACGGCTATCAGGACATCATATTCGAGGTGATGCCCAACAAACACATCGCCTCGGTGACGTTGTACAATACGTCGCCGTCCAAGCAAAAAGAATACCTCTGGCAGAACAACAAAATGCAGGACATTCGACTAACAGTAGCGTGAAATTTCTCAAAGCAAAGAAATTCGAACGTGACACAGTAAACATGGCCAAATATAGGCAAAACTAACTCTTATATAAAAATACATATATATATAATATATATATTGTTTCTACACACACCCACATAACATACATATGATAATGATGATGATCTATTTTTTAAACAATTTCCTATACTTAAGTCCTTAAAACAAAAACAAAAAAATAATAATGAACAAAAAAAATTTCATATAAATTAAAAATTAAATTAACTGTGTTTTTGTATTTTTATTTTCTGATTTTATGTGAAAAAGTTGTGTATTAAGTAGTGTTATGTTTAGATGTTCATATACAATAGAAAGTAAATTAATAAAGTAAACTTCTGTACATACAAAAATTTTGCCAAGCGAGCGAGTGGTGGTGTTATTTTTCTTCTTGTTTTTTTATTTTTTGTTTGATTTTATTTTGATTTTCTATTTTTGTAGTTGGTTTTGTTTTGTTTAGAAAATTCAGCTGAAAGTCATGAAAGAAACTATGGAGAATGGAGATGAAAAAGTCTTGCCTAAGTATGATCCTAGCAGTTTGCCAGATATGCTACCGGTCTATTATAAACGTTTGTTTCCCCACAAACCGTTTTATCGGTGGCTTTCATATGGCTTGTGTATGTTGATATGTATTGTTTTTCCAATATTATTCTAAAGTTTTTTTCTTTTGTTGGTAGCTGAACCAGGAATATTTTCAAATCGAGAAATTTCATTCACACTGGGGGATGATATTTATATACGTTATCTTTGCTATGACACAGAATCTCAATTGGAAAAGGATATTTGTGCTCGAAATCCCATGAAGATTGATATTGGAGCTGTGATGCAAAATAAGTAAGTTGTTGTGTGTAAAATTTGGTAAACAAAGTTTTTTTTCTGTATTATTAGATCTTTCTTATTTTGAATTAATTTTATCTTTTAAATGTTCATGGTGGTGATTTTAAGCGTTTTTAAGAAATAATAGAAGAAACATAAAAAAACACTTCCCTCCAATCATGACTCACCATCATTCGAAATACTTCAGCACAGTTTAGGTTGAATTTAAAAACCGTTTTGTCTTATAAAAATATAGTTTACATTATTAAAATTGGAATAAAATTGCAACCAAAAATATGCCCTAAGCTCTTAAAACGGACTATGCCCTAAAAATTAAAAATTAGGCTCAAAAATGTCCCATACAAATGTGGAACATGCTTTAGATACTTTTCTGGTATTAAAACAAAACTTTGAAAAAAGCTTAAATAAATAGATTTCTATTGAAATTATAAATTAAAGAATTAATTTTTCGACAATACGGTTTTCCCAATCGGATCTCGAATAGATGGTTACTAGGAAGTTTTTATTGAACTGTAATTGGAGCCGGAGGAAAAGATCTGTTTTGTGTGGTTGACACACAGTCCACACCGATCTGCCCCACGTGTTAGCTTTGTAATAATGTTTTGTAGAAGTTTCTTTGAGGTATTAGGGTTATTTTTCAATAACTTAACCATTATTCGTAAAGATATTTAATTCATAGTTAATCGCAAATAATTCAACTCAGAAACTAACCTTCATTCGTTGTAGGATATTATTTTCAATTTTAAAATCAATGCTGTAGTTAAAATCAGTTAACATCAATTTTAGTTATCTACATCAAAATAATAATAATAAATAAAAATGCAAAATAAAATTTAAGTGAGAATGTGGAAACCATTATAGTTCTCTAATTCTATTATGTTATTAATTTTAGACCCGCAGTTTTGCGAATGTCCTCAAAGTCCATGCTTCCTGTGCAACGTGAATTAGTTTTCGATATTGATATGACTGACTACGATGATGTGCGAACTTGTTGTGAAGGTGCTGCGGTATGCCTTAAATGCTGGAAGTACATGACTGTCGCATGCAAAATCTTAGATTTGACCCTAAGAGAAGATTTTGGCTTTGAACATATTTTATGGGTATTCTCTGGTCGTCGTGGTATTCATTGTTGGGTATGTGACCAAAATGCTCGTCATTTAGATTCGAAAGGACGCTCGGCAGTTGCCGAATATATGCAAATAGTCAGTCGTACGATGAGTGGTGAAAGCAATAGTAGTGCTCGAGCTGCGATTGGCGAGCGAATGCATCATAGTGTTAAACGTGCGTTGAAATTTATTGAACCCATGTTCGAAGAGGTTGTTCTTGAGGATCAAAATCTTTTCGGAACCACAAAAGGCATTTCAAAGCTTCTTCAGATGATTCCCGATGAGAATGCTCGCAAAGATTTAGAAGCTCATTTGAAAAAACACGAAGGAGCCAGCTCAAAGATTATTTGGACAACATTTACTCGTTTCGCAAATTCGATGCGCAATCAAGCAGCATCAACTGTTTGGACAAGAAAAATGAGGAATATAGTGGAGGAGATTCAGTTGGCGGTGATGTATCCACGTTTGGACATAAACGTCACAAAAGGATTCAACCATTTACTGAAAGCTCCTTTTTGCATACATCCTAGCACGGGGAAGTTGTGTGTTCCGTTTAATGTTAATGTGGCATCAAAGTTTGATCCGATTACAGTCCCTACCATAGTATCCCTGATGGAGGAAATAAATGTGTTTGATGAGAAGAGCAAAGAAGAAAATGCTTCCCAAGATAAGAGTCGCATAAAAGACTTCAAGAAAACTGGCATGTTTAAACCTGTGGTGGTTTTTGAAGAATTCCTGCGTAAGCTTGAGAAAAGTTATAAGTCAAAGGCAATCGAAGTGAGCGATACAACTTTGGAGTTTTAAAATTTACTATATAATTAATATTAAATTTTGTTATCTTTGATAATTGTGTTTTTTTTTGTTCTTTGTTAATCCAAAATGTCTCTGACAAAAGAGCTTGATTCGCTTGATTTGGAGTTTCAATACTATTGGTAAAATATCTTAGTTTTAGAAACCTATGAACTAAAATTTTATTTTCAGTTCGTTGTTCGAAGAATTATTTTGTCAACTTCCAAATCGGGATCAGAAAAACATGGCTAGCAAATGGAATCGCAAGCTTACCGATCCCATATACAATGCACAATCGTTACGAGAAAAGAGAAATCATTATTTGCTGATGCTAACGATTTGTTTGAATTTAAGAGAATTGAAACCGCCTTTTAATATACCTCCTCCCAATGGAGTTCTATCAGAAGTTCGTTCCATTCAGAATCTAAAAAGAAGTTTAAATTTAAATTGCAAATCTACTTGTCCCAACGAAAATCAGAAAAAAACATGCGACTTCCATGAAGATAGATGTCCTACTGATGAGGATAACATTTCGAAGGTACAGGTGTCGTACAAGTTTTTTGTTTGCCTTTAACTAGCTAACAAATTTAGGTTTTGGATGAGCAATTTGCATTTCTAATTTATTTAACTGAACCAAATGTTGAAAAATTATCAGATATATCCGATCGTCGTAGAGCACACCAATGGATTAAGTTTCTATCATCAATTGGAACACAGTGTTTTCAAATGAAGAGAGTTCGAAACGACTATGCTATGCTGTTGTCCGGATATATTTTAAATGATGAACTTCCGGGACCTTTTCTGCAACCACCAATTGAAAAGCTTATTTCTCTGCATGATTTGGTGAACATTCTTGATATGAATAATCATATGATTATTGATCCGTCTCATCCGAGAGCGATTAAATTTATGAAAGATGTTCCTCATCCTAAAGACGGAGCATTTGCTTTCCTCGCTGTGACGGGTAATATTTGTGATTCTAATAATTGTAAAATAAAATAATTTTCGTTGTTATGCTCAGAATAGATTTAAGAGTGCTTTTGGATCTTAGCACCTAATTTGTAAGATCTAAAAAAAAGTTTTTGCAAATAGTAGTCTATATTGTGTTTCTATTTCTACCGGGAAGGAAATATGGCAGGGATCGAAAAATGAAATAAAAATGCGAGGAAAAAAGTTATCAGCAAATTAATTAACAAAAATATGATCATACAATTTCTGTTGGTTAGTTTCTTAGTTTTTAAGTTTAACCAAAAAAAAAATGAAAAGTGACTATATTCTGTTCAATTTTATATTTGCAGTACAGTCCTTATGGAAGAGGTGTCTGTTGGTATTTGCATGGCATTAAACTTAGGATATTGCCACTGAGGTATTTGCATGACACTAAACATACATTCGGAGTTTCTATTCATCGATTGATAGAAATTATACCTAAAACATTTTCCTATGGTTTTTGTTATGTCTTAAATAGTTAAAAAAAGGCTGTTGTGAATTATTTTTATTTTTTTTTTCTGTGATTTATTTTTACGTTAAAATAGATTAGTCCTACTGGGGAATTAAAAAAAAAACGCCTACTATCTTACCTCTTGATGGTGTGGAAAAAGATAGATTTAACTTAATATACATTTATTTTAATTTTTTAGATTTAGATTATGTTCTACATGTTTATGTTCATAAAATCTAAATAAATAGTTGGTAATCCTACCAACATTTGTGAAAGAATTATGCCAATTTATGATGCTCACTACGGCAACCATGGGGGAGCTTTGAAATGGAGATAGCTTATTGAAATTCGTAATAGTGAGGTTGAAAGGAAAATATCCTATCTTCCCTGTAATGCAAATATAAATTGAACAGAGTATAGTGTGACCATTCATTCAGAAATGCACCGGTAAATTTAAAACCCTCTAAACACAATTGTTCCTTTTTAATAGTTTTATTTAATATCAATAGCCTATAACATTGAATTGGAATCGTTATGTTTGATTGATAATTTTTGACAGTCAAAATATTTCGGAACTATCTCTTTGACGCAAACCATTGCGACCATTTGGAACGAAATCAACGATAATGACGCCAAAAATGGAAGTTTATCTACATCGTATCAGTTGGAGTTGCATAGATAGTAAAAACGAGGTCCGGCCATGGTTTGAAATGTTGACCCCTGATTTCAGCGGATTGACTTTGATTCAATGCCAAGTGAAATGGAATTGAATTAAACCACCGTTTAAATATTTGTAAAACTGGTTCATACTATATTTTCTCTATTCGAAATCCAGATTGCTCTTAGATTGATTACATTTGGACTTGTTATGAAATGTACTTCCCTTTAAGACATCGATTTTGATTCAGAACTATCTTTGACAGTTGTTGCTCAATTTGGTTCTCATCAAATTGTAGAGCGTATTCCGATCTCTGGATTGGAAATCCCCACTCGACAAAAAATATACTTATTTCGAATTCATATTTTATAGCCAAAGATAAAAAAACTGTTCTAAAAATTAAATTGAATTTCTTATCTGTCTGTCTCATTTTTATGTAGAACTTCTAGAATTAAAAAGAATTCAATTATTTGATCAACTATTAAATACATTTTATTTAAATCTTAAAACAATTAAAAAATGTGAAACGTATTTACAAACATTTAAGTTTTATTGAGCTCGTCACACCGTCTTCGTTTAAATCTACGTTGGCTTCAATTTTAAAAAGTCCTTCGGGTGTAGCAGCTGCTTTCAAACTGAAATCTAAAGTGGCATCTTCGCATTTAACATGAAAAACTTCGGTCTGTTCACCTTCCTCGTTATTGGCTTCCTTCTTGGATTTCTCAACTTCGACAACAACAACACTTGGCAATAGCGAACCCTTTTTGAGAAAAACTTTCAATTTATCTTGGGCGTCATCGTGCCATATGTGAAGATCACTCGGAGTGAAGAGACAAACTTCTTTGTCGGTCAAATCTTGGCCTTCAGCATCGAGCAAAAATGTCGCCTGGCGCGCACATCCTATGGCTACAACTTCGTCGGCTGCATAACTTGAATGGATTTTAGCTTCTGGAAAGCGACTTGTGATAGCCGATTGAATTTTGGGGATCTTCATGGTAGCGCCGAGAAGAACAATCTCATCAATATTCGTCACTGTATTTTGGTTATCAGCAAAAAGCTTCGCAACGGCTTCATTTAGGACGGCCATAAATTTGTTGATGACCGGTTGGATCAAACTCTCGAAACGGGCACGTGACATTTGCATGCTGAAGTCAACGCCATCCATCAAAGAGTCGATGTAGATTTGTGTCGTTGGCAAGGAGGTGAGAATGTGTTTGGAGTTAGTAGCAGCGGTATAGATCTTAGCTATTGAACGGCGACTCTCTTTTGGATCCAGCCGATACTTCTTGTAGAATTCTTGGCAAACGAACTCTACCAGAGCTTCGGTGTATTGGTTACCTCCAATCGTAAATGGCCCTACTTCCTCTATCAGAGTATAAAGTCCCCCTGTTACTTCATAAAGAGTGAAGTGGCTGTAAATGCCGCCGCTTTTAATGCAGAGTACAACTTTGCGCTCTGAATCATCAGCTTGTGCTTCCCCAATGCCGTAAGCCAAAGCTGCAGCTGTCATCTCTGAGATAACTTGTGCCACATGGAATCCAGCTTCTTCTGCTGCAGCAGAAAGACTTGGCCAGGATTCGAGTGGATAGTAGTTTGGTATAGAAAGCACCACAGATGGTTTGGGAATTTCCTGCAAGTATGATTGACGTGCTAGTTCGAATTCGGCTTGGAAGAACTTTACACAAACAGCATGTGGAGATATTTTTGTGACAATTTCTTTGTCTGCCTCGCCTTTTGACTTCAACTCGAATTCCTTGGTGCTCTCGTTATAGTAACAAGTGATGTACTTACACGCGTCTTGGATTTTTTCCGGTGTCAGTGTTGACTGTGAGAGGAAAAATTGCAAGCTGTTGGAAACACAAGAGGCCGGCTTCGAGGACATTTTCTGCTTGGCAGTCAAACCGCACTCAATCTCGTTGCCTTCGGCAAGGAGACAAGCTTGTGAGACTCGATCACCCTGCTTGTTGGCTATTACCTCTGGGTTTCCATCGGCTTTAACTGTTGCAATACAAAGTGTGCTATTGCCGATTTTGATTCCGAATCTTGGCCACATATTTATTTGAGTGATTTTATTTTTCTTAAAATGGATGGAATATATTATTATTTAAACAAGCAAGAAAATGTTTATAACCTCACACGCGATGCCAATTGAAAATTTTTTAGCTCCAAATTTTTCTCACGATTGACATTTGTTTAAAAAAAAAATTGTGTGTAATATTCTTGATGACAGTTTGGAACAAATATGATCCACAACGTGCAAGTGGAAAAAGTAACGTAAAGCTATGGGGGTTGTAACGTAATATCATTTATGAAAGGTGGAAACGGAATGATAAGCAGAAAACGAGGTATACTTATTAGGTTTTGACAGTTTACCGTGAAGTCACGATCAATGGAAATTATATTTCATAGAAGAAAATAATTTCATTTTATTGTATAGTTATTTTTATTCTTCTATTTTTGAATGATCGATAGCTTAGATGTAATTTGTTTTAATGCACTGTTAGTGCACCGGAGAAAATAACCAAAATATAAATATCTAACAAGTATTTGGAAAATAACTTGATTTTATTTCCTATAAAACTACAAAGTTAGTAGGTATTCAGAGATTAAAATTTAAAATAAAAACCTAAAATTGGTATTTTTTTTAAGTAATGTGAATGAGCAACGATTTGAATTATTCAATTATTATTAAACAATATTAAAATCTAAAAGAGATAAATTAAATTATTAATAGTACATATTCTATAATTAAAATATAAATATACCTTTTATGCAGTTCAAACATTATTATCAATAAAAGGCGGGAGCTTAAATTTCACAAGGCGGCTCCATTCAATTCTTGAATGACATTACAAAAAATGAAATACTTAAAGTATACAATTTAGGAAGGAGAAAGAAAATTTAGAATCCTTGAACAGGTTGCCAACTTATACAAAAGAAGGTATTATTATTAATGAGTCTGGCTGACAGAATAGTAGAATTTGATTCCATCTTCATCACATCCTCTTTGTATACCTATGTGTTGTATACCTATGGCTTACCCAAATTGATGAGAAACATTCGGATACGACTCACGGTGAAACAACAATAACAACACTTTGCTATGACTGACAAAAACACGTTGTTGTTATTGTTTTTTCACCTTCACGACTATTTCGCATTGGGTTGGAGAAGCCTTAAATCGATTACATGTGCCGAACGGAGTCGATGTCGATACTGTGTGAAAACACCTATATAGGCTGAGGAGTTGGTTTGTTATGTGGAATTCCTTTCAACTCAAAAAATCGAAAAGACTTGAAATATTTCTTTCAAAACAGACTTTTCATTTTAGCAAAATCTACATGGACTTCCACTCGTACTCTAGTTAATTCAACTATTGACATGGCTGAGTGAAATAGGTCGTCAGTGCATGAAATTGAAACGTATGGATCCCAGTGACAACTTGATCCCATGTCCTTTATATATTGCCGGTTAAATGATAACCTAGCACTAGATCCAAATCTATAAATACATATAATACAACAACAACGGGTTTTGTCAATCATATAGCAACGTGTTGTTATTGTTTTTTCATCATTGTCTCCGAATCTTTCTTATAGTTTTGGTCTGCTTGCAATCACTTGGTCATCTGATCTTACCGTATTTCCTTAATTTTAACAAATAATTTTTGTACAGCAAAAATTATTATGTTTATTTCTGATTCCTGTATTAGGTATTATGTTTTATATTGAAACAAACAAATCCTTACAAAATATATTAACAAAAGATTATACAATTCCCTTAGTTTGAATAAATTCTACCTATGCAATCATTTTCTTATGTTTACTATTCGCACTAAATTTGTTAAAAATTAAGGCACTGCCATTTTTAAAGAAATAGCTACTGACTAAAAAATAACTATAGACCTGCAATACTATTAAAATTTATATTAAATAAATTCTTGAACGTTCCTTTTTCGGCGTTAAACGCTGCAACAGTAAATCAGCCGAAGATGTTCTTCTCAATCGCGCTGACCTCCTTCGACTGCCAGCGTTAGTAAAAGATTTGCTTCGAACGTGACGCCTAAAGTGGGTATTTCGCTTTTTATTGCTTACTCTGAAAGGATTATTGACATTTCCAAAACATGATGCTGAATTTTCCGTTTCGTTCGATTTAATTGTTTCCAATTCAAAATCGTAACAAATACTACCACTGCTATGTGTTGGGCGATGTTTGTATTGACTGCATGATGGCTTTTCAATTTTCACAGAGCCAGATGCAGAAGATTTTGAATCTAAATTAATATTTTTTTCTGAATCTGATGATGGCGTGTGGCAATTGTAGTTTTTCTTAATGATTTGGTTGAACATTTCCAGTGGATTTGTTGAAGTAGATGGAATTTGATGATTATCAATTGTTATTGGTGAGGGATCTCTAGAAAGTTCAGAACCAAAAATACTGGCATTGCTAATGTATGAGTTTCTAAAAAGAAAAAACAAAGAAAAATGTTTTCAAGTTCATAGAAGCAAGTGGCTATTTAATATATCTAACCTATCAATCGGTAAATTGGTCCCGTAGTTTAAAGACTCAGCCGGTAGAAAATCATTTAAAAATGTTTCAGGAGACGAAAACGTATGTCTTAATCGTTGAACTCTAAAATTTTGATTACCATTGTTAAAAACAACCCAGGAACGTTTTAGATAAGTATTTTCAGTACAAATGTTGCTCTTGGGACGTTGTGATTCTGCAATGAAAATAAAAAAAGAATTCAATTATGAGATTCCCTAAGAATATTTTTAAATAGTTTTCGAATCTATGTATATTATATCGAGCTTCAATGATTTTTTATTTACCAAAAGGAAAAGAAAAACAACATCTCATAAAATAACTTAAATGGCGCCCAACAGAAGTATCAAAATTGATCTAAATTTGGTAATAAAATCAAAAAATTTCGTTGAAAATAGGTTTGAAGTTTTATAAAGGGAAATTCTAAGACTTATGCTTAACTAAAATTTATCTAAAAATCAACGAAAAAGAGCATCAACTGAATGAGACTTTTTTTGGCAGTACCAAGTGGATATTTCACACATATTGTTTTTCATTATTATCCTCCTGGTTTATAATCCATGTATTAATAGATGGTCTCCAAAATTGTAGTAGGTACACTTTTATCTTAAACAGAACGTATCGGAAAAAAAACTATATCGATGAAAAGGTCATTTCGAGTAGATGTTTTTTTTAGAATATATCTAGATCTAACGTTTTGAACAAATAAAGTCGAATTTAGGGGGATTCTAGTTTATGTAAGATCAAAATAAATTGCAGGTTTTTTTTTATACGATTTAAATGAAAGCTCTTGTTGGAAGGGCCGTTACTTACTTGTATCACTTCCCGTCAACGTTTGTGGTATGGCTAAGGTAAAGGAAATGTTGAGGGATTCGTCTCTAAACTCATTAGAGCATTCCTCAAACTGCGTTGGCGTGCCCGAAGAGCTTGGCTGTGGCTGGCGTTGCTGATGGGAAACCTGGAGTTCCGAACAGGTTGTGGGTAATTCACCCCCAATGGAAATCGATGTTGCGCTCGTTGCATTCCCCATGGGTTGACTACTCGTCGAGCACCTGCATTGCCTCTCTGCATTCGGTTCTGCAAGGTCTGCAAATGATAATCTTATTTAAAATTAATTAAAATGCGATTTTGGATGAGTGAAATTATATGCATTCTACCTACCACAAGCTGCAGTTGCTGTCAAAACACGCGTGGCTAGCTCTTGTATGGGATCTTCCATTGGATTAGTACCGCTTGTTTGATTTAATGCTGACGCTGCTACTGCTGCTGATGAAGTCGAGGGACCGTACACATGTACAGCTGGCTGAGGAAGGTTGTTGTTGGCTCTGCTTCGACTGCGAGATCTGAATCACATATTTCTTTATGTTGGAAATCACACACGGTAATAGAACGTTACCTTGATTGGTCATGGTTATGTCGCCGGTGTCTTCTCTGCCTTTGACGTGATTCATGATTTATCTCTTGTTCCATTCCAATTTTAATAACTTCTTCATAGTCTGGTGGTGCCTCATAATCTGGAGGCTCATCTGTTGTCAGTTCCTCTTGTCGGTCTTTTTGATTAAAAAGAAAAAATAATTAATTTCTTAAGGTAACTGATTGAAATATTTTACCTAACAGCTCACTAATTGTTTGCAAATGATTCTGCAACTCTCGCTGATGTCTAGCTCTTACACCCATTCTGTAAAGAATCACCATCCACCCGGAGAGGACTGCAAATATGCCCAATGTACTCATAACAAATATTCCTGTTGCTGTTTTCAAGTCTGGATATTGCTCCATTTTGGGAAAATAATAATTTGGTTTGTGGGAATACCATCGACGATCATTTTGGAGATGAGCCCAATCTTCTTCACATGATTCGGGCTCATCGCTTCCATCACCACAATGATCAAATCCGTCACAATGCAAACGAATGGATATACAATGGTTGTTGTTGCACAAGAATTCGGATCCAATGTAACAATCTAAGAATAATATACATAAGAAATTAATGGATTAGACATTCTAGGGGTTGTTTTACAAATGTTTTAGGCTGGGATCTCAGACTGCAATTTTTTTGTATTGCGTTAAAAGGCGATATTAAAATGAAATAAATTTTTCAAACGCCGGTTGATTTGGTTGTTTGATTCCGGCCTTATTTTCAAGATAAAATAAGGCTGCACAGTCTTATTTAAAGATCGCGGCCTTATTTGAATATTTTCAATGAAATAAAGCTGCGTTGTCTTATTTAGGTTTTCTGATGCGCCTTAAGTCCCACTCTCCCACCTAGCTCACCGACATTTTTAGTTAACAATGCTGAGCCTTATAGCAGGCTGTTACTTACTTAGATAATTGAAGACACTGTAGACTATTGCGAGCTTCGATGACATTCCAAAAACACCCCTTAGGCGAATATAGTAGCCAGTTAAAATTGGTACAATATGGTTTTCCTTGCTCATTCCATTGTTTGGCCAAACAACACTCTCAATAATCGAAGCATCTGATGTGGTCCCCTGGCGTATAGTGAGCTCCGAACGTGATGCCATTCCGTAAAATGAGTCCAATCTGAGAGATATATGCGTCTTCATCATCATATAATTATTTCCCGGTTTAATAATCCAAATGCAATCATACAGGCGTACATCCGTGGAGTTATCTATCATGTTCATCATTGTTATTGCACCACCTGGTCCAGAAACCATACCGCCGCAATCTAGAAATTACATTTGAATTTTTCTATTTGATATTATTCTTTTCATTTAACTTTAAATTCACCTGTATTAGGTATTAACTGTTGGTCCTTTAGCTGTTTAGCAGAGACAAAACTAACTTCTGCTCTAAAGCCGGATCCTGTAACGCCATTACCACGGAATTGCAACAGTAATGATTTGCCACTGCTAATGATAATCGGTGGGCGAAAATGCTCCCCAGCATATGAGTCTAGCATTTGGCCATTTGAGTCGAAAACCTTAAAATGTAATAATAAACAATTCAAATTTTATAATCTAAACTATAAGCACCAATAATAGTTATAGACCTCCAAAGTCGACGATAATCCAAGTTGGAAGTCTGTGAACTCCAAGCGAACTTGACAATTATCTGCTTCACATGTTAGAATATGCTCAATTCCATAGTCACGAGGATATGACATAGGGAAATAAGGCGTTGATATAATTTGTGGCAAGAACTGCGAATAGTTACTAACAATGGATTGTGTTGGCGAACCACTTATTATCTTAACGTTTCCTTGAAAAGAATAGTAAAATTAGAATACCAAAAATAAAATTGTTTATAAGATTTCTCAATTACGACAAAGAATTGTTATATGTTTGTTCTTGAACTTTAAAATAAGATTAGAAAGCTATATGTTTATCGATTGAGTGGTGCAAGAGAATTAGGAATTATTTGTATTTATTTAAAGTACAAGTGCGCACAACTCGTGACGTTGTTTTTTTATTTTTCTACAGCCAACAATTTGGAATAAAATTTTTTGTCTGCCTCCCTTAAGTCTTTTTTGTTATGTTCTTTAGTTCAGTTAAACCGTCATTTTTGACCTTGAACTCAGTGGTACACAGTATTCGATTTATGAGTTGATAGAGATTCGGAACTGAGCATGGCGGACGATCCAAAAAATAGTTACCGTAATTGTATCGCATTTTTATTGAATTTTAAGTTTTACACAACGGTTTTTTCATTTTCATGTATTTTTTTTGTTTTTTGTCTACTTTCTTAAAACTACTACTAGTGGGCTATTGACTAAATCTTTTGAAAAAAAAAACAAACTTGTTCAAGGGTTTTTATGATTGATTGGAGCCGAGGATTTTTAAAACCAAAAAGGGGTACATTTTTTGTTTCCAAAATTTATTTTTGACCAATTTTTATTCTCGGGATTCTTTGACAATATTTTTTTATTTTTTTTTCCATAATTTATTTTATGCTCAATTTTTAGCATATTGTTATTTTCATTTCACGTTTTGCAAATTACGTTTCGATTTTGAATCGTAAGGCAAATGATCATTTCGTGTTTTTTTCTTCGCAATTTTGAAATTGTTTGGCATTTTCCAGTTTCGTTTTTTTGTTCGGAACTTTGTTTTTTTACATTTTTTATTTTTACACTTTTGGGTTAGTTTTTATTTTGACTAAGCCAAAACAACAGAATGCCAAATAAAAAAAGCTGAACCGAATTTAGTACGTCCCGTACGAATTATGTACGTCCCTAGTTATCCTTACAGGCTTCTTATTTATGTAAGTACATATTTTTGTTTACCGATAGTTCAGATTAACTTACTTTCTGAAAAATATTGCAGTGTAAAGATATGACTGTTAGTAGCACGATAAAAGAACTTTAAAAGTAGTGTTCTTGTCTTGCTGCGAAAAACCTTGCCATCACCACAAAATTCTTGTCCCGATATTGTTGCATCATATGGTGGTTCAGAAAATTGAATATGCTCGCAAGGACATATTGTAGGCGATTTTCCACTTACGCCATTGTTGGTGATTCTCTCACATATTTTTGAAAAATTTACATATGTGAAAGTTATTCGAATCACACACTCCGCACAAGTGACCAATTCTAAATTACATTGGTACCAAATATCGTTTGTGCGATTCCTTATATTAAGAGGTGTATAAAGTGTACTCTAAAATATGAAAAACGTTAGTTATTCACATTAATTTATCCATTATTTTAACGGCTTTCACACCCGATATGCTGAAGTAGTAACGTTGCGGGCATGTAAATCGCCCCGCTCTCCAAGTTCGAGAAAATGTCTCCGGCCATTCCAATGACTACAAATATCCAAATCCCGATGACTGTTGCCCGAGTAAGCTGAGCTGGTATCCTTAAAGATTGCGATAAACACGAAACCGATAAAAACAACTATTTCTAGGGAGGTATTACTATTATAATTATAAAACTGTTTCATATCAAGAATTGATTTTAAAATTAAGGGTCTAGGATCAAATTAGCAGAATGATGCTTGCGAATGGAAACCATTAGTCCAACCGTTCGCGACTCTGTATGAATTTCAACTAAACCTATGTCTGGTCCCACTAAGTTAAAGCTGCAGTATGTTTCAAACTAAAGCAACCCCAAAAACAAAAACGTAAGAGCTAGATACGTTAAACCTTATTTTTTACCTGCTACCTGTTTTTCTTTTAACGAAGCCATACAATTTTAGCAAAACAAATGTTTCGTAACTTATACTCGTAGTATGATAGAAAACTTTCAGAATGGGGAGACCGTTTTTATTGGAAAATGTCGCAAGCAAACGTTCCTGTTTGCACTCAAAAAAAAAAACATAGTTTGAGAAGTTTATTAATGCACATCTATAATAAGAATAAATAAAAAATACCTAATGGATAAGGAAAACATTTAAATCAACATATGTATGTATGTTCAACATTCGACTGTTTCGGCCACGTTCAAAAAGAAGATTCTTATTCTTGAGTTGAAATGCAAAAGGCATTTTTGTTTCAAAACAATAACTACGGTATAAGAATGAAAATATGTAGAAACGAAGATTTTTGCCATTTTTACTGTTTTAGTTCATTGAATTAAGTAGATAATGTTTATAAAAATTATTAGCATATAATTTCTTTTCAACCGAAATACATACTTCAATAATTACTATTTTTATAATTATTTAATTTTGAACAATTTTTTGTTCAGTGTTTTTTCTGCTCTCCCACACAATTTGATAGTTCTAGTTCTACAAAGGGAAATACACCATAGAAGACGGTATACATTTTAATGTTTTGAATTGGTGGATCATGTCAAAAAGTAATGCAATGCACACTTCCAGGGATTCATTGACACGTTTGCGGTTTTGCATTCATTTACACGCTTTTTTAATAACATAATGTATGAACCTACAAACAGTTTTTCATGTTGTCCCTTTACCAATATCTTTAGCCTTAAGGACCTTGTTAATAAAAAGCCAAGAAATTAGTATTATTTTCGAAAAATTAACGAACATGCCCGATGATTTTGTGGTTCAAGGGACAAATTAACATTCAATAATCAGTACTAACAGGAATGTTTTTATTTATGGAATTTCACTCATTATTTTTATAAAGTAATGAGCTATAAAATATTTTCATTTAATTTTTGCTAGCAAAACTACAAAAAAAATTAAATATTCTTTATTTATTGTCAAGAAATATTTTTAACAATCTCAGTATTTTACGTTCCGAAATCCTGTGGACGTGAGATAGATAAAATAGAGAGAAGTAAAAAATGGATGTATTTCTGACTGTTTTAACCATTCTCTTATCTCTCCTAAATTGAATAATTTCACTGTCAGTAATACTGAACAAAAAGCACCCATTCTAATTTTAGCAAATGGATATTGATCAATGTATTTAATCTTATCGAGTTGAAAATCTAAATCGAGAGTGAAAATCTTAACTAGTCTTATATGTACATCTCAAAAAAGAAATATATTTTCCTTTCCTTCTAAATAAACTTGCTTAAAAAAACCTTAACGGTGAATTTTATTTTGAGTTTTTTACTTTGCAATTGTCATTTAAATGTTAAAATTGTAGACATCAAACAAATGTATAGGTATTTATACAAAATATAGCATATAATTCCAACATTTAGCATACTCATCAAAAATAACTCTTTCGACTTTGCACTTGGTGGTGACACAAATAAGTTGTTGTTTGTTTATTTAAAAATGTTCAATAGTTTTCACAGTTCTGAAATTTAAATTCAATTAAAGTGCATAAGAAACATCTTTTTTATTTCATATTTAATCCAATTTTCATCTCAGCTTTTTAGGGCTTATAATCTACATACCTACAGGTAATGTTAAACGAAATTAAATATAATTCAATTCATTCGTTTTTAGTCTTACTATACATATACATATGTATGTATAACATATTCTACGCGTCCAATTCACGTCAATCATCGCTGTTTGCTGTAGTTATCGCTTTTGCCATCACAAAATTACATCATAATGTCTGAACTTTATTTAATTCAATGACACTGATGCGATGTAAACGCATCGAAACAATTTTCTTTTAACTCACCTTCACATCAGCATTCGCAGGTTTTCAAATTTAATTAAAAACAAATAACAACCTTCGAATAAGATTTAAAAAATAACATTTTATTGTTTGTTTCTTGCACAAAAATATTTCTCTGATTGGTAGGTAGGTATAAAAAAATGAAGAGTTACCTTCGAGCAGTCTAACAAAATACTAACATTCGCGCCAGCGCTGCCTTACAAATGGGATTTACTCGATACGAGTCATTGCTTGAGGGCAGTCTTCAAATTGTCAGCCAACTTGTCCATGAACTCAAATGTTTCCATGTAGTCCTTGCGTTGAACGTTGTTCATACCCTTGATGCAAATAGCCAAATCTTTGGTCATGAATCCGGATTCAATAGTGTCGATGCATACTTTTTCAAGGGTTTCAGCAAATTTGGTGAGCTCAGCGTTGTTGTCCAACTTTGCACGATGGAGTAGACCTCTAGTCCAAGCAAAGATCGATGCAATAGGGTTGGTTGAGGTTTCCTTGCCTTGTTGGTACATTCTGTAGTGGCGAGTGACTGTTCCATGAGCAGCTTCTGACTCAACAGTTTTGCCATCTGGACAGAGCAGTACTGATGTCATCAAACCGAGTGAACCATAACCTTGGGCCACGGAGTCAGACTGTACATCACCATCGTAATTCTTGCACGCCCAAACGAAACCACCTTCAGACTTCATGCAATATGCAACCATGTCATCAATTAGACGATGTTCATACCAGATGCCGGCTTCCTCATATTGCTTCTTGTAGTCCTTTTGGTAAATTTCTTCGAAGATGTCCTTAAACCGTCCGTCGTATTTCTTGAGAATGGTGTTCTTAGTACTAAGATAGAGTGGGAACTTCCTAGCCAAAGCAAATTTCATGGAGGAGTGTGCAAAGTCAACAATTGATTCATCGGTATTGTACATGGCCAAAGCAACTCCAGGAGACTTATATTCGTGTACAACCTCTTTGATTACCTTACCTTCTCCGTTGGTTGGAGTGAATACCATTGTTAATGTGCCTGCCTCAGGAACAACGAAATCAGTGGCCTTGTACTGATCAGCATGAGCATGACGACCAATGATGATGGGCTTCTCCCATCCAGTCACCAGACGTGGAATGTTCTTGCAAATAATAGCCTCACGAAAAACAGTGCCTCCGAGAATATTACGAATAGTTCCGTTAGGAGATTTCCACATTTTCTTCAGCTTGAACTCCTCGACACGCTTCTCATCGGGTGTAATTGTGGCGCACTTGATACCGACATTGTACTTCTTGACCGCTTCAGCACAATCAATGGTCACCTGGTCGTTGGTCAAGTCACGATTTTCCATTCCCAAATCATAAGTATGCAAATCAATGTTGAGGAAAGGTAAAATAAGTTTTTCCTTGATTGAGCTCCAGATGATGCGAGTCATCTCATCACCAAGCATATCAACAACGGGACCACTCTTTATCTTGGACGCCATCTGAAATGTTGATAAAAATTTTGACATTACGAACTATTTTTTTTTCTGAGTATTTATTTGCAAAGTTTTAATTGTTAA
This sequence comes from Syrphus vitripennis, assembly GCA_958431115.1. Taxonomy (NCBI): domain Eukaryota; kingdom Metazoa; phylum Arthropoda; class Insecta; order Diptera; family Syrphidae; genus Syrphus; species Syrphus vitripennis. The sequence continues at coordinate 2,950,307 of OY288110.1, read as the reverse complement.
AATTTTAAATTGTTTATTATGTAATGCACGTTCTTCCGCGAACGTTTAAATGCTTTTAAAATCTGAATTATGGATTATGGAACTGCCTCGGAATTTTTGTTATCAAAACGAAAAATACACATAACACACAAACAAATGAACTGTCATTCGGTTCTTATCAACAAATAATGCGCTCAACTAGTTTTCTCTTTCTTTTTCATGACATTCGAAGGCCGTGCCATCTTTCATCTTTGTTTTGTTTATTTACGATAAACAAGAAATCTTGTTGTGCTTTTTTGTAAAGCTCCTTTAAGATAATAAAACAGTGGCGGCGCGGCGTTCAAGTGGTAGGCTGATGGAGTATATATTCAAGTTTCACAAAATTTTGCTTGATTAATTTTGTTGAGAATTAAAGTAGAACTACACTATACATATCTAAGATTAAAGTAGTAGTATTAATACAAGCAAATTTTATTTTATTTGAATAATCAAAAATAATTTTAATTATGTATTTGAAGTTGATGATTGCTACATCTAAAGTTTTTTTTTTCTTTTAGAATTGCAACTCTTGATAAGTATGAATGATATTTGAAACTTTTAACCAAAATGTTGGGCTAATATTTTTGCAGGTGGAGCTGCCCACATTTACAAACCAAAATTATTGGAGCAGTTTTCTTCTTCAGGTTAATATTTATTACAAAATAGTTTTATAAATATAGTTAGATAAAGTATGAAATTTTTACGAATTCGAAATTATAAATAAATTAAGTATAAAATTATTACGAATTCGAAGTTATTATTTTTTTTTTGAAAGTTTATATCTTTATAAAACTTGGTTCTTACAGCCTGTGACACACAGCTAGCGTGACACCGTTTATACAGTCGAGTAGAGTTCGTGGTACATTTGTATCAGTAAATCGCTAAAGGAAAGAGCCAACTCGTAGCGCAAATAATATATTTTTGCCTGCAAGTTGTCAGCTAGATATCGTGCTAGTTCAATATATTTTTCAATGTTTTTTAAATTTAGTTTTCATGGTTTCAAATTTGTTTGAGTTTTTGAGTTTGTCTTGAAATATTAAAAAAAATTATGTAGTTAGACAAACACAATTATGTACATAGTTAGACAAACACAAAATAATTAGAAATTTTTTATTTATTTTATCCGGTTCAGAAAATGATGATAATAAAATACATCTACATACATAATAAGTACCTAATTTCTTTTTAACCCGCTGATTTTTTTTTTTTCATAGATTACAGTATTTTGGCTAGATAGGTAATTATTAATTAAATCATTTTTTTTTCTTTTTACATTGTTTTTAGTTCTGAGATATTCCTGCGTCTTTATGTAAGTACGTTCCAACCAGTTATGCATTTTATGTTTTATTCAATGTTTTGCTGTAGTCGTTATTTGTTAGATTTATTTTAACGAATTGACAATCGAAATGAATCATGACGTGTATCTCAGCTCTTGGATGCGATAGTATAAAACACCCACAATCTTAACTACTTAAAGCAAATCAAAATTTTCGCCAGACGTTGATAATCAAAATCCATGAGTATACTTTGAGATAAGCTTATAAATAGAAGAAAAAATGAATAGAAAGCAACAACATTTCATTAGTTGTCTGTTGTTGATTTTTCGCTTTGCACAAAAGAATTGTTTGGACTTTAATATGGACTATATGTGTAGTGTAGGTATTGTTATTTTGGCTATTATTATCCCCTCATTTTTCGAAAATTAATCAAATACAATAATGTTGACAATTATTGTACCCTCTAGCTTAAAGATACTAAAGAGACTCCCCAAAATTAACTTGTTTGTAAATCTTTCGGATGCGGCGTAGTTGTTATCTTATAAACCAAAAGCTTCAATTAAACAGGTGTAGAATAACCTTGAGACGTATGACTGCAAAAAATAAAAAAATTGGATGCAAAATTTAAAAATTGATATCGGTAATAATAGAATGTTACGTATACGCCCAAGTCATCCGTTTAAAAAAAGCTATAATAAATTTGATAAGTATTAATTTTTTTATCTAAACAAATTATGTGGCAAATTTAAACATTTTACTAAAAAAATAATAAAAAAAATAGTTATAGGTATATAGGTAATGAACCAAATCCAAAATGAGCTTTTAATCCAAATAATACCTATTTATCTCATAGGTATATTGCAAAGTCCAATATGAACTTATTAGTTTTTATTTTGTTATCGTTATTTATCTTATCAAAGAAATCTTTTACCTGTTTTAACTAAGTGATATAATATATGTATAGTTATTTTACCTACATATGTAGTTGTTTAACGTGTATTTCCTAAACCTAACTACAAGAAAAAAAATTGTACAACCTCATTGCCCAACCGATATACATACATACCTGCATGCATAACTTGTATATTTTTATTTCAAAAAAGCTTTAATTACGATATTCCATTTTTATCGACTGGAATACATTACATTGCACAACTATAATGAAATTAAAAGCTTATGTACCTATATTCGATATATCTAAATAAATAACTGCAGTTCTACCTGTTAGACACTCCCCCTGACTATTTCTTTAAATGAAAACCAAATCTCAAAACCAGTTCTCTTATTTATACATATAACGAAGAAGGAAAAGTCACTTCTAACGACCTACCTACGGTTTTCTAACAAATTAATCGGTAAAAAAAATAATCGAAATTCCATTTTTAAGAGAGAATGAAATATGCACGAACTATGACTGCTAATGCTAAGTCAAACTAAATAATCAAGTCAAGTCCAAACATTAAATAAAATTATTCAAGAAAAGACGAGCAAGAATTTTCAGTATTTACGGATTCTGTTTTGATATGGTAAATCAAAGAAAAAAATTAAAAACCAAAGCCAAAAACCATTTTGCATGGATAATGTGGGTAAACCTAGAGTTCAAAGCGAAAGTCAATTTTCTGCATAAATTTTAACCAACTATATGCAAAGCAATGCAATCGCTGACCAGAATACCGCTTAAGCTTTCGATGTAATCAGTGAAATCCTATAGTCTAAAATTATTTATCTATTTTACCTGTGTATTGACATTTGTTGGCAGTTAACTTACCTTTTTTTTATTATGAATTTCTCTTAAATAACAATAAAATGCAAACACCGGTAGTTTAGTAAACAAAATGGTATTTGGATGAGTTTCAAAAAATTATACACACTTTCCCACGAGCACGCAAAGAATAATATCCAACCACTCCCAAACGAACACAACGACAGACTGACTGACAAAAAAGTTGAATAGTGAATACTGAAGAGGAAGACTGAACTGAAACTGAGTGAGACTGTGAATTAAAATTAAAATAGAAATTTCAATTGTGCTGGCAAATTTCTGGCGCAGCGAAAATAAAATGAAGTGGCGAACTGGCGACGGTGAAGAGGATTTGTTATTGTTTTGCTTTGAGTGCCGGTATTTTTGGTTGGAAAGAAAACGCAATAGCGGCTTTTAGCAGCAGGTTGTCTGTTTCTCTTGTTTTTTTTTCAAAAGCTTCCCTTCCAATCAAAGGTTTAATGTCCCATTCCATTTCAAGAAATTTGAGCTTTCATGGAAGGGTCTGTGTCTTTGGTTTTAGATTATTCTTATGTGACAGGTCACACGAAGAAAATGTATGGCATACGCTGAAGGGGTAATCTAAAGAAAATGATCAACCATGAACTCGATAATAATCGAATTCAGTGACAGTTTTTTTTTAGGGATTCCTAACAAGTTTTACGATGGAATTTATTACTTAAATTTTAATTAGGTAGGTATATTGATCCATGAATATTTATGGCAGCTATCCTTTTTTATTCTTTAAATATTCTTGGAGTTTCGTTGATTGTGAACATTTTTTGTGAAACCAATTTTGAACTGTCAATATTAGTTCCTTTGTATATGGAAAACATAGTACTATCATGGTGGAAGTCGAATGGGGCGACATTTAAAAAGTGGGGGCAACCCTTACTCTTTTTTTTTTTGCGGAGGGCTTGTGGAAGCTGTAATCGTTGTTTTTTGATATTTTTTGGTTGCAATAATCCAAATAATAGTTTCCTCTTGTTCCTACTACCAATTTTCGATGCTTAAAGACTCTCCAATGGTCGGGGTAACATTAAAAAATACTCGCCATGATAGTACTATGTTTTTCATATACAAAGTTAGTTCTATCTTTTTGGGACAGCTATCCATAGTAGGTGCCGTAATTTGTATAAAATACAAATACACTGCATCGGTAGTCTGGATACTAGCGATAAAAGTTAAAGTAAATTCTTACTATCGATAGAGATTTTACGTTTTTGAGGGTTCCATTTTTAGATGTTGGTGTCATTGTTAAACCATGTGAAAAAAGCGAATTATAGACATCTGATGTATCAACATCGCATGTTATTATTTTCTGGACAGATAGGGAATATCTTTCTACCGAAAAATGACAGTTGGTACCTTTTTTTGAGGTTCTATTATAACAAAGAAAAAACTTCATTGTTATCAGATCACATAGATACGTAATATGTTGATTTAATTTTGCGACCAAAATTGAAACTTAACGAGATAATTTTTTCTAAAATGAAAGTTTTTTTTAGTAAAAACGTATTGCCATCGGCATTAGCACTAACTCCACACAAAGGTCGAATTTCTTGTCATATACACGATTTGATGAAATGATTGTCATTTTTCCAAACAACAAACAAAACTCTTCAATCAATTTCTAAATTGTAAAAGTATAATCTCATGTTGCATGGATAACAAAAAAAAAGTCACAAAAAAACAAATTTAGTTCATCTATTGAGACATCGTCATTTGTCAACAGTAATTTCACATAACCATTGATTTTAAGTCAAAAGAAACTTCTTTTCAAAGACCAATCTTTTCTATACAAAGAGAATTTCCGTCCCGTATTCTCAATCAAAATCACACGAAATAAATCTTCATCATCAGGTGGATAACCATAAACTGTTAAGTTAAGGAAACACATATAAAAAAAAAACGAAGAGAACAGAGAAAAGAATTAAATTGAGCACTTTACACCTCCCACTTAGGATGGGATGTAGGTTGCCAAACAATATAAGTGTACCTTTTACTAACTATAATGCCTTTCTAATTTGTTCCACCAAATACATAGTGAAATGCCCAGAGGTGCCAAATTGGTCCTAAAATGGTAAAGAATGCGCAAACTAGGTAATAGTCGAATCGGGCATAATACGCATCCCACTTGCACACACTTTTATTTTCATTTTTTGCCCCACAGTGCTGGATAGTGGATAATTGTAAAAAGAAAGTAAATGTCTGCGGTTTGGTGGTTTTAAATTAGATTTTTTTGTTTGAGTTTTTACATGTTTTCTGCAAAATTCCAGTTGAGAATCTAGGTAGTCTTTTTTGGCGGAGTTAAGTCTTTCTGAATAGAAAAACCATAAAACTTGTTTTCTGAACCCATTTATATTATTTGTGACTTTGTGTTTTGATGGCCGATTAAAGGTTTGGAGAAAGTCCAATTATTTTTTGTAAGCAAGAATATTTCGATTCAATTACAGTTTAATTTAAATAATTTGACACTTTGGGTAAATATTTTGACAATTTACTCTTTGAGATGTAATGCGCATATTAGCTCATTAATAAGTGGCCGCGTTCAAATTTCACCAGATATGTATAATGTATTGTATATGGAAACATTTTTAAAAGATATCTTGAGTTTCGTAGATATGTACATACATATGTATATGTAGCAGGAATCATCTATTTTTCACATGGTATTGTGATGTGCATCTTCTACGGATCTATATGGATCAGGATCTGGATTATCTAAATAATAGGGGATTTTTTTACTAGGATCCAAAATTTAGTTTAGATACAAAATCTTGCACGAGTCCGATAACTTTGGTGCCAAAAATTGATAACGTTTTTTTTTGTAGAGGCTTCGATAACAAGCATTTTTGATCATGGACCATCTCTCCCCATTTAGGAGGGAGGGGCAATTTCAGAAATATATAAAAAAAAATTTCAAAATTGTCAAAAGAAGTGCTAAATTGGCTTTTTGTGGTAATGTTATTTCTTAATCGAGAACAGAAAACCGAATGGTTTTATGTCATCTAGTTTTTTAGAAAATTGAAAATTACTAAAACGTTATCAATTTTTGGCGCTAAAGTTATCCTGCTCTCTCCAAAATTGTATGGATATTTTCGTTTTTAGGTAGTTCTGCAGAAAAGAGACAGATGTATGATACAGTTGTCAGTGGGATCCGTATCGCACCATGAAGCAGGTGCCTCATTTCATAATAACAGTTGGAGTTTCATTAACCTTTGATTTCGGAAGAGAAAAGCTCTTCCAACAACTTACAAAAATGAACAGAATTAAAATTGACATTTGGTGAAGTATGAATGAAAAAAGAGAGATTATTAATTTTTACCAACTGTTATTTCGAAATTTTCCAAAAAGAATATAGTTCTATTTGTACAATCGTTACAAAATGTTATCTCAAAATTAGAAGTTGATTTTCATTTGAAATACATAGATTCAAATTCAATAAATTTTTATTATTGATTGCTAGCCGTTTGAATAGTTGAAGCCCTATGAATAACATGGTTCTGTGTTTGAAATTTCCCATGAGTAATGCAAAGTCACCAACGTTTCTAAGTGTTTATAAATATTATTTAAAACGACATCTAGAGCGACGCCATCACAGAAACCAAAACAAACGTATTAATAACAAGTATGTATGTGGTTTGCGTCGGTAACACAGTTTAAAAAAAAGCCTTTTCCGAATTCGTTGCTCTTGTTTTAATCCCACTTGCCCGGAAAACAGCAGCCAATTACATACTTATGATTTTTTTAATTTTTCATATACAATATTAAACTTTATCCATTTTAACCCTCATTGCAGAACTGACACAGAATTATGGTTTTTATTAAAACTGTAGAAATTTTTTTTTTATTAAATGTTCATGTCAATCAATCAATTAAATTTCAAACACTGAAATGAAAATAAAACAACTGCAAACACAACTCAAATAAATCCAAAAAACTTAGGTCATCCATATAAGTTCAATTCATTCACTGCTCTTATTCTATTCAAAGGTATACGAAATTAAAATGCGTCGATTACTTTTACTTAAAAATAATGAGGATTATTCCTCACATATACCACACAAGCTTTTTCTGCTCAATGATCTTGTTCCGGTGGCCTGGTTTTAAAACTAAAAAAAGTCTTGCTATTTTTGTTAGCTACAGACCTCTTACTTAAAAGTTCAATCTCGTTTACTATGCTAGTCGCAAAATGCTTTATGCGGATTCCCAAATAGAGTCAAAATTTGAAATGCAGCAATGTTAGGGAAGGCGTATTTAGCTACCACTTGTTGTCTATATCAAACGATTGACCCATAAAGAAGAAGTTAAAACTGTAACGGCCATAAACGAAAGTCGTGCAATATAACGAACAAACACCAGAGCGGAAGGCACGCATGGTGCTGTTGGCTGATGGCTGACTTGACAACAAAGTGACTGGACTTTTAAATTAACCAACAAAAAAAAACTAAGTTTGTTTAGTTTATTTTAGCATAAGAATTTTCTTGAATTTGTGGTACTCTTGTAGGCAAGGTACTTAAAGTTGAAATAATGCTGCAAGTCATTTCTGTTTTTAGTTTGACATGGAAAAACTATTTGCCTTTCTCCGTATTCTTTTGACAAGTCTGATGAGAATCTATCCGATACATTCACAACACATCTAATGCTATGGCATTGAATAGAAGAATTTAGATAAGGCATGTGGTGGGCTGTTTGCGGAATTAGCACTATAATCATCAAATAAAATCATCATTTCTTTTTTAATTAATCCGATTTCGAAAAAAATAAAAACAACAAAATTTGCATTCCTTGCATTATTTAGTCATTATATGACAAAAGGCAAAAAGAAAATTTCAATTCGAAAGTAAAATCTGCTTAACAACTTTACAGTTGTGCTTTCAAAATTAAGTTAAGTAGAAGGCTTATCATAAATTTTGCATCGAGCACATGTCTGTGTCGCACTTCTGGCTTAACGCTTCACTGGATAATAATAATACAGTGGGGTCTTTCAAAAAAATATCATGAAAAATTGAATAATGTAGTCGTTTGAGTAAATTGAATATTATACATATGGTTAGTTACAGCATAGAACCATATTTAAGTAAAGTTTACTTCCATTAGGAGGGATCCTTAACTATGAAACAATAAAAACAACAAGTTGCTATGATTAATAACACCGTTGTTGTCATTGTTTCTTTTTCGTCACGACTGTTTCGCATCGTTTTCGAATTAGTTTGGGGAATTAGTTTGGGTAAGCCTTAATTTGAAATCGTACTAAATTATAGCATGTAGGACAAACAAATACATTATTTGTTATTTTCGCTTAGTTCATAGAAGTGGGTTCGTTTTCCATCGATAATTAAGCGTTGTTGTGTATATGGAAATAATGTTTTCCTAACACAACTTAAAACACATAAGAGGTCCCACTGTTCAAAACCTGCAAGCATTATTTACAAGTCACTTTCTTGTGAAATATTTGATTCCCTACTCAGATATAGGCAGAAATTCTCTTTCCATACTTTGAATCATACTGTGATGCTGAGAGTAGCCAGAGGCAAGCGGTGGTGGTTGCGATGAAGACGGTGATGGTCATAAAGTTGTTATAGAGATTATATATAGTTGTACTTTACTTCGTTTGTCCATCGCTTTACGCTTTGACCTTCTTCGGCACTATGGGCAACTCTTGAACTTGCCCTGCATTGTATTGTGCTGTGCAACAGCACTTCACCATCAGCTTTTAGTAGTTTGGGTATGGCATGATCGTGTGACTGTCTATATGGAACATGATCTAAATTTTCCTCTCTCTACAGTAGATCAGACAGAAGAATTGAAATCGACTTCATCCCAAGTCATACAGGTGCTTGGTTTTTCTCCTCGTCCAGTAAATAGTCGGTCTTCGATAAGTTTTTTAGTTCTAGGGCGTATGCCAAATGAAAATGAAGGAGGTGGCGACTGAGGAAGTTTTGACTGTTTTCATAATGAAAGTTTGTAGGAATTGCCTAAACAAATAGAAAAATCTAGAACTATAGGATCACAATGTTTAAGTTTATATTTATATTTTATCAACAACAATTTTGGGTTTATTTTCACCCTACGTCCAACTTTCCCCCTGGCTACGCCCTTGTTTTACTTTCTAATAAAGCAAAGCCCTACGACAGTTTTTTTTTTTATAGACATACATTTTTAAAAAGATTTCCTAGATACGCGACCATAGGCAATGAAAAGTGAAGTTTTTTTTCTTCTATGTTACAGATCAATAACGATCAGTATCTATGTTTTAACTGTCACTTTGAATATAATTGTCACAGATCTTTGAGCTTTGATTATCCACAAAAGGTATATTATCGTCACTTTAATTTGGCTTTATAGCTTCTTTAACGACTTATTTTAGTAGAAAATTAACAAATAAAAGCGATAATTTTGACAAAATAGTGGGAATTAATAAAAATAGTTAACCATCAATTTGCGGATGGTTCAAAGGAAAGTGAGAAGAAGCTTCTTTTGATGAATGCTGTTGCTGGTTGGCATATTGTAATTTTTATTTCCATTTATTTATTTCCTATTCTAAGAGAAAAACAAGATGTTGATGGATAGACAATGATAAATTGCTTTAAGCAAAAGTGAAAATTTAAATGTAGACTACCGCAGGTATATGGTAAATGTCTGATTATGTTGATGATAATAACGGAGAAGAGAAATTTTTACTGTCGTCTTCACAGTCTGTCGTTTGTGCTTTTTTTTGTTGTTGTATTGTTTTTGTTTTTATTTTTTATAGTTATCTTCTTTAATCGATGAAAAAAAAAAAACAATCTTTAATTGTTAGAAAATCAACAGACTTAGTTTTTACACAACTAAATTTCAGTCGATATGGATGTGGACATATATATTATGTACTTACTTAAATATTTGGATGATGTATGAAGATTGTTATAGCATGGAAATTATAATTTTACGTGTTTACTGGCGACTATAGCTTATGGTACCTATCTATGTATACCTGCTAATGTCTTCAATTATCAACCTCGATTACTGAGTTCCCAGAACTTATTTCGTTGCGTTGGAAAATGAGTTAAGACTAAAGAGACAGCACTGCGAAAATTTCAAATTCAATAATCGAAATTTAAATACACATTCATAAATCTTAAACTTAAAGTTGTGTATTTTCTATGAAAATGGTTTTCGAAGCGCAAGCTGCAATTTGTTATTTTGTCAAATAAATGAACTAAACACAATGACGTTCACAGATGTTTGACGTTTATAATTAAATTGCCCAAAATTTTATTTTTTATTTAAGTATGATTTTATTGTTTTATTATCGTACTAACTCCAATGTCACTTTGACGTTTATAAATGTGACTAGGAAGTGTTTTCTTCTATAAAATTAAGAATCTAAATCGTAATGAACATTTAAAAGTGCATTTAATTGACAGTTAAAAACAAATTTACTGCAGTGAATAATTCTAAGAAAATACGAATTATGGATTTTCTGAAAACAAATTTTTGTCCACGTGCACATTCTAGAACCCTTAGAGTAACCTGTTGAATAGGCCCAAAATTGTTATTTTTGATCTTTGATGAGGAATCGGTTTAACCTTATCAGGTACCTACAACTGAATACGGTACGGTATGTAATCGAATATTTGTAAAGTGTTGGCGATAGTCTATTTCAAAATTATTTATGTAAAAAGTCTTTTCTCGCTTTTGAAATCTACTAAATAAAAAAGACTTGATGATGTTTTCAGAGGTCAGCCCGTTAAATCGCACAAAAATGGAGGCTTAAGATGAAGCCAGTGAAGTGTGAGAGATATCGTTTACGATAAGAAGAAGAATAAATAAATATGTTAGTCTTGTGAAAGTTTGAAACACTGTAAAATACTTTTGGTATTTTCTAAAATGACATGAATTTACATATACTGCACTTCATCTTTAATTAGTTAAAGTACGTAAGTAAACGTCCTTAAAATATAACAGGAACTCAAATAAGGTCGAAGAAAATGTGACATTTATAAATTATAATCATCATAAATGTTGACCAGATTTCGGGAACCGAAAGACACTCTTCAACTCTTACTCCCTAAGTGCCGTCCCGTTTGCTATCTATGGATATCATCAATTATTAAATCTCCACAATTCTTCGGCTCAATTTGCATTGGTATAACCTTATACATAAATATCATTCTCATAATAAAATTTACACGCCAAGCAATGTGCCAACCAACAAAAAATATCAACTTGCCGGCAACTCGCGTCGAAATAATAATGCGGAAGTTCCAGGTTGCACCGAAGGTACCCACCAAAGAATTCGAATATAAGACAGATAAGACAGGCACAGATTACATTTACAATTTACATAACGTGTAATAAAGTTCGATCGCGTCGTCGTTGTGTCGTCTAAAGAACATCGCACAGTCTCTCCAGGTCGCAGCTATTTATATCGTATTGTGGACCACTGCAATATGATACGTTGAGAGGTTCTGCCTTCTGCGAAACCGTGGTACATACGCTAAGATGAAGGTTCTTGGTTTTTGGTTTATGCGTTGAATGCATTGTGGCCGGCACTATGCCTACAGTCGGCCATCAAATGCCTTGGTGTAGGACATAAACGCATTTATGCAAGCATAATAAGGTGAAATTTTTGGGGAAAAACTGGGTAGAATGGTGTGGTATATATGTACGTAGTTGGAAATTCTGACCTCTTTGGGAATACAGCTTTCACAACTTCTTTCCAATCTTTCTGTCGTCATTTTTGGTTTCTTCGTTCGTCTCTGCTTGGCCCAGCTCTGGCTCTATTCTTTTTTTTTAATTTTTTTTTTATTATTGTTGTCACATTGAAGCTAAACGATGGCGATTGTGTTAAAGTATTTTTTGTTTGGATAACCGTCTCCCAGGAGGGAGAACCAAGTGGAAAATTGGTCTAACTTGACACATGAACTAAAAAAAAAGAAAACAAAAAATTGAGAGGAAGTGATGCTTGTACACCAATTTGATGCACCCAAACAAAGTGGCATTCTTATAATATGAATCCCCATCGGTTATAATATAGGTGTTATTATATATTCATCTACAAGATGCGATGGGTGTGAAAAATTGATATCAGTGAATCTCATAATTTTGTTGCTTGTTTGGAGGGAAGGGAAAAAAATGCCACAACATGATCACCACAACCGTCGACGAACACAAATAGAAGTGTTTTCGATTGGTTGGTCGGTTTTGGATTAAGATTAGAGCTCTGCGTTTGCTTTGAAATTATGTATGTTCATATACTTTCAATATTTGCTTTCCATTTTAACGGTTTCATTGATAATTTCGGCATGAATGAAGCCAGTTTAATAATAACTAACTGATTGAATAAAACGATTGGTCACGATTCACGATGACAAATTGGAAGCTTACTCTTAATAAAGGTTTATAGATACATAATATTTAGATGCATGTATCAATGTTTCATAAACGAATATTAATAAATTATGTTTCAAGAATTGACGATATATGGAGTTTAATGTTAATTTTAAAAATGGTAAACTGGATTAGAATCTTGAGAAAAGTTCTTAGATGATTTAAAGCGAGGAGCTTATGATAATTTAACATTTGGAATATACATATGTATTTATGTTTTCATTTGGTCATCCAAAATTATAGTTCTTCTCAAAGATGGAGGAAATATTGTAAAATTGTTGGGAGTGTTCTAGATCCTGGTGGTTGTGAAAACTATGTAACTTATTGTCAATTCAATCTTTGCGTTCTCTTCTAGAAATTAGGACTAGGACTGGTCACGAGACTGAAACAAAACTTTTGAAATCGCGTCTCGGTCTCGAAAAAATTGAAAAATTTCAATCTCCGATTTTTTTTGTGAGAAAAATGAGAGGCAGTCATTATTTTCTTGAGGATGTCTAATAGTTAAATTGAAATATTCAATTTATGTTTTAAATATATAGTTTTGGATATTTTTTACTAAAAAAAAACACCGGGACTCGAAGATATTGTGTAACAACAACACTAAATCTTATCGATCAAATAAGGATGGACGCCGCCGCCGGCCGTATCAGTTCTTTTATTTTTTTCTCTGAATACCGAACACTACCTCTTATTAAAAATGCGATTGTTAAACAATAAAACCAGCATACGATAACGACATTTTTGTCGTTCAGCTCAACTCAGGATTTTGTATATGTATCTGCTGCAAAACTGCTTTGGTCCTTTGACCTATTTTTCTATCAGTCATAGGAAATTTTGTGTTATTGCATCCACCTTGGCAATATTTACCTATAAAGGTTGCTTTCAACTCAAAAATAAAAGAAAACCAATGCAAATCAAAGAAGCAAAAAAAAAAAAAACAACAATATCAACCGCAACCAAGAAAGAATAACCCAAGCCTCGCATACCTTCCTAGCTTTACTCTATGGTCAAAGATAAGATATTCCAGTAGAAAGTTTATCACATCGCGCTCCATTGAGTGTTCTTTTTTTTTAGTTTTTCCCCATTTGTGCCTTTTTTATTTACATACAAGATGACCATGAGGAAGATGTTCCTCTTCATTCATCATCGACAGTGTATCTTAAGCATAAAACATTAAAGTCGATAGTACGAGCAAATGTCATGCGGCACTAACAGAGTGCGCAAGTGAGTACACACGGATTTATAAGTTCCATTTGGTCTGCGGCAAATTGTTGTTGATTAGGATTGTCATGAGACTCAAAACATATTACAACAATTTCACCAAACATTTGCGAATATCTTCACTTTGATTGGGTTGTGTTTTTTTTTGTAGGTATTTGATGAGAGGCACTTCTAGTAACCCATGACTGACCAGACGCTGATGGTGAGCCTTCTTTCTTTTTCAATATAAATGAGTAGATTAAAGATGCGACCCAATTCCTGCGCTCTGCGCACTGTCAGTCTGGAGAACCACGAATCTCAAATTCAATCTTAGAACAAACACTAACACTAGGTCAAACACCATATCTGAGCTTAAAATAACATTGATTGTTTTTATGCTATTTTGCGGAATGACTGAATGACCCTTGTATATTTGAATAACAGTTTGCATACTTATGCTTGGCGTATAGGTGATGTTGTAAACTTATAGCTTTGCGAAAAGTAGAAATAGGCTTCGTGGTTGTCGGTTTGAGATGGGAAATTCAAGTGGACATTTGTTCGTGGTGATTTCTTCTTTTGAAGACAACTTAACTTTTTTAAATTAAACTTTCTTTTAAAGGCACTATAAAAACAAAGGGAAATAAAATCTGCCTATGCACGACTGTGTAGTGGGCTCAAAACTTGTTGAAGTCATGGATTCTAATTTTTAGGTGTCATAAATTAAGATTCCATAAGTGTGAGGATGGGACTTATTATTTTTTTTTCGAAAATAAACTTGTATTTTGAAAATGAACCCAATGCATATTAAATTTATTTTTGACAAACAAATTCTAGATACGTTCTTATTATGTCAACCAAAATTATTTCGCAAATTACAAAATAATGATTTTCTGTTGTGAAGAAAATATAGATTTGCTGTGGGAATAGAGAAAATCTTGGCTATGGGCAATATCGTTCTTCACACGTTTATTATGATCAGGAAAATATAATATAAGAATTTTTAATTTTCTTTCAAACATAATTATTACCGTCGTTTTGCTCAATTTTAATACAAAAGTCAAATGATTAAAACGCATTTTTTTATGTTCTTGTGCACCAATATTAAATAGTCTTTTAATTTTTTTAAAAGCATTTGGTGTAACCGGTCATTAATTTGTTATATTTTTCTTTCTAATATACTTTGAAGCAGTAGTAGTTGACTCATCTTTATTAAATTTCATCAAATTAATAGCAAACTAAACACATACATACTTAAGTATATGAAATATAATTATGTCCGTAATATTATCATTATCTGCATGTGTACTGTACGTGTATATTATCATTATTTGTTATCAATTCATTTATTTAATTAAAATATGTTATCATTCACCCTGGAGATAAGGGTCGAAGATACCCCATATTTGTAAAACCAACGAAAAATAATTAAAAATTCTATGTGTAAAAAAAAATTAAACTCAAATAATAAACAATGAATAAAATTTGCGTGTAAGTTAGAAATTGAATTAAATTTAACATAAAAGCAACCTTTTTTTATTATTCGTACAATTTATTTTCACATCAGCGAGAGATCGAAATAACTGGGTTTTTGACAGGTTTAGCACTTCTTCTTAAAAAAAGTTTACGTAGCAGGAATTCACAAGTTTTCCAATGGAGAGGAATATTTTTCTCCTCCATTTTGGTCTCCCGTTAAATTTTTTGAGTTATCAAATAGGAAGTCGAAGCATTTGTATAAATCTCACGTCACCATACACAACGTGTGGTGTTGTTTTTTTGAAGGCCTTAAATAGTTCTGTTCGATATTCCCTCCAGGCGGCCTCGGGTCTTCCTGATCTTAACATCTTAAAGACCCCATGCTTTTTTTTTGTTGAGTAAAAGTTGAAGTTTTTGGGTTGGAAGCCCTAATCCACAAACATCTGCCTCTCAAACAAATAAAAATTCTGTTTTCTTTTCTTTTTTCAGGAATTTTTTTTTGTTATATAATTGGACAACAGCAAGTCATATATGAAAAGCATTAGAGCTGACATCTGACCAACCCGTTCTAAATACATGCAAGAACGCTGTATGCCACACCAATGTCACCGCTAATATTAGTCCAAGAAATGTGGCATACCGATCAACACTACCAAATCGGAATTTATTTGCTTTAGGAAACCTTCAACTGGTTCAAGCATTCGGACCGCAGCTAGTTGCAGAAGTATTGGTCTGAAACACCCTATCATAACAGCATTGCAGCAACATCATTTCATTTGCTGAAATTTAACTCCCAATTAAGAAATGTGCTGGGTTTAAAAAAAGAAAAAAAAATATTTTCCAAGCAACTTGTTGAAGGAACAATTTTTCGAATGAAAGATACTCAGAATCTGCACCTGATTGGACTTCGACATATCTATAAAGTTAATTTAAAAATAATATCTCTTATATTCTTAAATTTTCTTCCACTTTTGGTAGAATTTTTTTGTGGATTAAAAATAAAAATAAATCTACGTTGCTTAGCGTATCTTATCTTTATCTTTTTTTTATCTTTATCTTTCATACAAATGTCCTCCAAAGATAAATTTTAGCGAGGATTTTTAGCCTGTCAGTACGCAGTTCACGAGCTGACTTTAAAATGTAATCTATTTGGTATTAAAACTCTTTTAGAGTATTTTCGACTCTTTTCTCTCAATTTGAAAATTTTAGGGGGTTTCTTCAAAATGTCCCGAAACCGGTCCAATATTGTATGTAAATCCAATCTACTTTATGAACGAGATTTTGTTTTCAATTTAGTTAAGTACGTTTAATTATGGTTCCTTTATTCCTTAAAACTCTCAAAGTTTTTTGAAATTCAAATAAAAAAAATATCAAGTTCGACTGAAACTGTCAGAATTTGGCTGTTTTGGAAAGTAAACAAACAGATCTACAATGGAATGTACTTATGACCGTACATTAATTCCACTTTACTTTAAAAAAGGGAACCAACAGTTTGCAATAATATTTATGGGGTCATCTTAATTAGGGTGGTAGATTGGAGCCGCCCAAAAAATTGATCAAAAAAAAAAAAACACACTGAAGTTCAATTTTAAAACGGCATACCACTGCAGCAGAGCAGTGTGTTAGAATGAAAGTATGTACTTAAAACATGCCTACTTAGTGGAACAGCCTCTGGAATATGTATCCAAGAGCATCATCATCTTACATACATTCCTACATACGTTTCACAGGAGAAGGCGGAAATTGGTTAACAAAAACAACAAAACAAAAAATCAGCAAAGCGGCGAAAATTAAATTGAGATGAAGATGAAGAGGCAACAAAAAATCCATAAAACAAAGTAAAACAACAACAAAAAAGGCAACATCCAACAACTAAAAGTCAAATAAAAAAAAGAAAAGAAAAGAAAAGAAAGAACCAAAGACTTTCTTAATTCTTTCTTTCTCTAAATGTGTGTTTGCTTTGGGCTGTTTTGTATGTGAAGTGACCAAATGCGAGAGTGAGTCCCAATCCCAACTTTGCACTGTGTTTCGTCCGTGGCTCTTTCAGTGTCAGTGCCAGTAGATACCACTTCTTCTTCGTCTTCGTCGTCGTGTTCGATCTTCTTACTTTTTGTATGTTCACTTCTTCTATTACTTTTTCCATTTCGCCTTGAGGTCTCTCAATTTCGGTAGAAGTAGAAGACAGACCAGACCACTGCAGAAGCATGAAAGCCACAGAAGCGCACACCAGTAAGGTGGTGGCGAAGAAGGGTACTTATACTTATACTTACTATACTTAACTCTGCGGCTTCGTCTTTGGCTTTGGCTTTGACTTTGGCTGATGGAGATGGGGCCAGGCAACAAGTTGTGCGCGCATACATAACATTCATATGATGGGGTATGGGGACGGTCTCTTCAACTTACCAGCGCAGTATAAACTATGCAGTATAGGCACTACTATACTCCTCGATATTAGAGAGGTATATGTTAACATGCTATTTCGATTCTTCAGCTCAGTAAGTTCTTAAGTCCGTTGATGGTCTGGTCCTCTTCAGTTGGTTTCTGACCATCAATTCGATCGCACGAGCAGCTCGTTCGCATATTTAAATCATCGATCGATCAGGCAGCAGGTTCCTGCCCCATTTTTAATTTTTTTTTTAAATCGCATCTTCAATTTTTATTGCAACTATAAAGTGATTAAATAAATTTTAGAAATTCATAATAATAATCAATTATTGAAATACCAACTGATCGTTCTGAAACTATCAATAATAACGATCAATGAATTCATCATAATCATCATCGTTTGGGAGAGTTTCTTGTTGTTGGTTTTATATTTTTCTGAAAAGTATTTTGCGGCGGATAGTATAACCATATTATTTTTATAACGGTGCAGAAAACCCCTCTTGGAACGAAGAACGAACCTTTTTGAGAGGCTACTCGTACACACACGATCCATTCTAGTGTCACTTCTTGATGTGTATCCGTTGGATGCATTTCCAGCAGCAGCCGCATCAGTTACCACAACGAGCCTAGAATTTATACCTTTAGCGGCTTCTTTGGACTCTGAGACTCTCTAACTCTGTTGGTCGTTTGGTCCTCTCGTCCTGTTCTCGTCTACGTATCGTCGCGAGTGTACTATTTCGGTTTAAAATTTCGCAATTCTTCATCTCCTCCCAAATAAAATATATTCACATTTTTTTATATTTTAAAAGTGGTGTGTTGGCTAAGAACAAAAATTAAAACAAAAAAGGAAACAACCTCGTAACCGGCATGTCTTTTGCATTATATGTGTTCCATTAAAACAAAACAAAAAGACACATTAACTTGAAAAAGCCTCTCATAACTGAATGACAAGAAAGTAATAATTTCGATACAACAAAAAAAGCCGGCTTTGAAAAGTTGGTCTCTATAACAGCATCAGGTTCTAATTCTTAATAAATTTAAATTTTTCTTCGTTTGGCTTTGGATTTTACCGTGAGTGAACTCATAAAGATCTTTTTTTTTCTGGGACGGTTTTTTGAACTTGCAAGACTTTTATAAAAAAAAAGTGCGACTCAACGAGAGTTGAAGACAGAGTACTATATAACAAAAAAAAAAAATTGTGTGAAAATATGACGAGAATAAGACTTGTCAAGAAGACCTTCTTTGCGGCTAATCGAGTGATGGTAAGTGTGGATAATTTTTTTGGTTTTTTTTTTTTATATTTTTCATCTTGTCTTCAGTTGAGGATGATTAAAGTTCATAACGATGTTAACCGCGGTATATTGAAATAAATTGTTTGTTAATTTATTTTTCTGTTTTATGTAGGTAGGTATATGTATATATTCTTTTTATTTAAGTTGCTTAAGAAACAAGCCCAGGGGTAATATGTGTGCCATGGTTATAATATTTCTGTAACGTGAATATTTGCAATGGGATTGTATTCTTTATATTAAGTATTGTTTTTTTCTGTCAAAGAGAGGGAATATGTACATAAGTGCAACCAGCTTTCTGGAGTACGTCAATTTATGGTTCAAGGCCTTTATTAAGATTTAGCGAAGCTAGTTCTTTTTATAAAGAGTTTTTTCTTATTGGAGATACATACATGTATACTTTATACTTGTTATTGATACCATAAAAAGTATCTAAACAAATTGAGACAGCTTTGTTAGTTTTCTTTTTTTTTTGCAGAAGTTATATTCAATTAGATATCATTCTAAAACTTTAAGAAGATGGTAATAATCAAACATTCATATTCAACTGTAAACTGTACAATTCGAAATAGGTCACACGGGCAAAAATTAATGTATTTAAAGTAAAGTTCCTCAAAACTTTTGAACCGTATGTACAACTGTACATTGTACAGTACATACATAGATATACATATGCACATCAATTTACATTCGAAAAAATGGTGAACATTCATTCATTAAAAAGCGTTAAGATATTCTAAGTTTTAAGAAAATTAATGGTTGAACAGAGCACAAACATTGAAAAATCAATAAGTTATCGAAATAAACATTTGAGAAGTTAGATGTAGCTTTCAGCACAAGCATTAATTGGAAAAAAAATTTATTTGTTCCTTAAGAATTAATATTTTCAACTCACAATAAAAATAATTAGGGCTAGTTTTGGGGGTCGATTTACTAGGTATTTCTAAAACTGCACTGCACCTTAAAACAGAAATAATTAATTTTTCAGGCGTTTTCAAGGTGCATGGTCAAAAATGTTTTTCAAAAGATATATCCCCTAATTACTTACCCGTTTACATTAAGGTTTTATCTCCAATTAACGATTAATAACAATTAATTGTAAAAATCAGAATTAATTGACTAAGATTTAGGAGATAATCTAAAAGCTCGAAAAAAGTCTTTTTGGTTGGGTACGTACCCAGAATTACAAAAATTATATACCTTACAATCAAATGACGAATGTTTTCATAACAAAAAAAAAAAAGAAACAAATATATTCCTACATCGCTCTCATTAAAGATATTGATCTGCATGTAATCCTATTAATATAAACTGTCTACAAATTTAAATTCCATAAAAATGCAAATTTTAAATCATTATTGAAAATGAAATCAATTTTATTGATGCTAACAAGTTTGCGAACTTTTTTTTAGGTTCATACATAAATTCATTTAATAAAGCAAATTAATCATTTTATAGTAATATTTTGAAAACAGTAACATTTTCATTAGACAATATGTCTTTCACTCAAATTTCTAATAGCCAATTAAAATTAATTAGCTGCTGAAAGTAGGTAAAACTCAAAAAATAATATGAGAACCTGTAAAAGACATTAAGAAATACTGATTTTTTTTTTAAATTCCTTGTGAACCTATTATTTATCTATCTCATGTTAAATAAGTTTAAGTAAAAAGAAAACAAATCAAAAACCTACAAAATTAATTAAAACTAGGCCAACAAACTTCGTCAAAATTTTATGAGCTGAAAATGTTTCAAGAATTATACCTTCAATCCTATTATTTTGGCAATTTTTTGTTTGTTCTACTCACTATAGAATAATATTAAAATGCTTTCCATATTAAAATGGCAAACATTATAGGTCAACAAAATCATAATCAAATAATGGCAAACCCAAGAAATTCGGTGAATTTCTCACGGGTATTAAAAAACATTAGAGACTTTATTTATGATACAGTCAAGTTGTAATAAATTTGATATTCAGTGCGGCTTAAACTTTAAAAAAATTATTAATGAGGGTATGATGATTTCTTTCAACGGGGTGTTAAAAATAATCACTCGTATTATCAGATAAAAAATATTTGAAATATTAATTAAATTATGAATTATTTTGAACTTTTAACTTAATTAAAAAAAGTCCCAATCATGGTTTTAACGAACAATGAAGAAGTATATAGAAGTATCAGTGCCACTAGGTCTGTTCCTGTTCGTCCAATCTACAACGTGCCTCGGCCACCATTAAAAAAAATCAAAAAATTGTTGCACTTTCTGTTTGTTCAAAAGGTCCAATGTTGGAATCTAGCTAGTTATCTATCTGTGATATAAATAAAGATCCACAATCTAATGTTGCTTCAGATTACTCCTGGGGTTTAGTAGAGAACTTTGGATAGAATCAAACTTTTTTTTCATTTTCCTTATGAATCATAAATTATGTAGATATATCGTTTCGAAACAACAATTATTTTTAACCACATATTTATAAGCTCATTGCAGAGTCTGAGAAAAGTTAAAACTTTTGTATGCCTAAAAATTTTACTTATAAATAACGTGTGACGTTGAATAGATGCATTTTAAGCTTAAAGCGTTTAAAGGCCAATAAAATTAGAAATACATATAATGGTCAGACACGAATTTATATGACGCGCTAATAATAGCGTTTGGGTCCCTTTCATTTAGTCATATAGTCTTCGTTAACTTTCACTATCGTTAGGAAGGGCGCTTATCAACCGCTCCTGCGAGAGAGAACTGACAGCTAGCAATATAAATTAAAATGACAAAAGCGCATTATATGTCTGATTTCTCCATTTGAGTGTTCGTAAAGCAACTTTCCGTTGGCTTATAACATTAACGTCCGAAAAATAATAATAAAAAATAAGAAAAATTATCGCTCAATCTTCATGTTATTTTTCCACAAAACAATGGTAGATATGGTCGAATTCTCCACTTGACTGCTCGGGAAGCTTTTTGAGGTTTTTGACATTAGCATACGACATCACATAATATATGGTTAGCCTTTAAACCTAGTACATACTTGCTCGTGTTTTGACATAAATCGATGGTACTCATGCATACATTGCGAACTATTGACATTTAAAACCAAAATGAATAAATGCCAAGAAGAAAATTAATTTTTAAGTTCCTGCACATTTAGCTCGGCAATTGCTCGTAAACGAAAACTCTTCTCGCAGGTTCAAAAGTACATTCACGGGTGAACAAACATTTCAAAATTGTATGGATTCGCTAGTATGCACTATAGGCTTTACGGATTTATGCCAAATTTTAAGGTGGTACTTTTTTTTTTTTAAGAAGGACTTTCTGTACTATTTTCTTTTGTACAACTTAACTTAATATGTAATACTAATAGATAAACAAATGTAAATCTTTTCTTTTCTGTTATTTTCTTTTATTTTATTTTACTTATTTTACTTTATTTTATTTTATTTTATTTTATTTTATTTTATTTTATTTTATTTTATTTTATTTTATTTTATTTTATTTTATTTTATTTTATTTTATTTTATTTTATTTTATTTTATTTTATTTTATTTTATTTTATTTTATTTTATTTTATTTTATTTTATTTTATTTCATTTTATTTTATTTTATTTTATTTTATTTTTTTGGGTCACCCCACCCACTTCAATTTATAATGTATGTACTCATAGCCTAGTAGTGACAGTAAATCTATTTCTTATTATTGCAAAATATCATTGTTATTTATATTTATTTCTTTCTTTTTAATGCAGGTATAAAGATTTTAAGAAATAAATTCATACTTCAACTCTATACTATTATTTATCTGAGTTTAATTTATTTTATTAATGACTGCACACGAATTTTCAAATCAAAGTTTCCCATTATAGAGTTCATTGCTCGAGTTATATGTATGTAAAATTGGCCAACGAAAGCTTCCAACATGGAATAATTTTTAACTAAACCCACAATAACATTCAAATTTCACTCAAAATCATGACAAATTCTCGAAAAGAGCGCTTTCGGATGTCGCCGACGCGACGCGACGATGAAAGTGGGTCTTCGCAGTTGGTACTTTACCACTAATATAGTGCAATTTTGTAGGTACATACAAAATACAAGGTTTCTCTAATCCGACCATCATAGTCATGAATCATGATCATCAACACATTAGCCATCATCATCGTCATGACAAAAACCACAACACTGTGACACAGAAGAATTGTTGTTGTTGTTGCTGTGGCACGCTTATAATATGCGTGGTATCTCTTATGGTCGGTCGTCGCGCGTCGGTGTCCCATTTTGGTAAGACATACTTAAGACGTTTTGGAAGCTTGATTGTTAATTCTTCAATTAAATTAGTTCATTTTCAGTTCATTATTTAGTTACTTTGTTGTAGGATTATATAAGTCTTTTTGTATTCTTATACCAATAACATAGTATTGAAATGCACATATTGTTTACATTGTGATATAATAATCATATACTTGCTCAGTAAGTTACCTTATATATCTTCTAACTGCAACATCTTTACACCTGCATCTAAAAATCAAATAAAATGATTGCCAATTTCAAACGAGGAGCAGTGAGGCCTTCATAATTTCTAAGTGTAGGTACATTTTTTTTTTTTTTACATTATAACAGTGAAACATTAGATGAAACTGTACGAATCTGTCAAAAGGGACAGTCTTTGCTTTCTGAAAATTGCAAAACTAAAAAAGATATTATGTATAAAGAAGTTTATGATAATTTTTTGAAGGCAATTCATTTTTTTTTTAAGCCGGCATACAAAAATATAGCATTTAAAAATTTTAGCCTGTTCTTTTTTAGTTCTGACAGTTTTGGACCAGTAAAAAAGAACAGTCAGTATTTTCAGTTCCTTTATCTTTTTATGTAACTATATACCCCACAGTGTTTTCGATATTTGTAATTATTATTGAAGTTCAACCACTAATTGCGAGTTGCGATTGCAAATATGCAACGTATGCAACAAGTATTCTGCGATTGCGATGGTAGTTTACACAGGTGAAGGTAAAATTGGCGTGGCACTGCCAGTGAAATTCACTGTCAACTCCGCAACCAACCAACCAACCAACAAGCATTGGAGTACTGCAGCCAGCGTGATGTAGAATGACAGCATTTGCATCTACCTCGTGCGTGGCGTTGATTTTTCTTTTGCGGCTTTCGAGTGAAAACTTGAAAACTCTTCGTCTTCGTCCGTTCGCTTATAGATTTACGCTATTTCTGCCTTTAGAACTAGATGGTTGTGGAGTTGAGTATTTATAATTTAATTCCGCTGCAATGTCTATATATTTTGCGTGCTTTTACTGTTATTCCATGGAATGAATATATGTAGCTTTCAAGTTATATGGATAGCGTTTTTTTTTCACTTAGATGCGCTAGTAGGTATTGATTACGTTTTATGGCATGGACCATGGAATGTGCGTTACCATGAATCATATGTGTGTGTGTTTGAGTATGTCATAAAGCACTTGAACCTATCTTTTCTTCAACATATGCTAAAATAAGCATTGTGGAATTGAGGGAAAGAAGGTTTGGCCATTTAATTGATAGGGTATTTTTTTTAGCACTTGCAAAGCTGAAAACAAGAATTTTTTTTGATTTTTAGTTGATAATACTTTTTAAAAAAAAATGAAAACATGTCAAATATCAGATGATTTGCCGCACCCTAAAAGCAGCACGGATTTAACATTGTAGCGGAACGGCCATAGGTCGGTCTAAAAGCTTATAGAGTTGTCTATCCATATTTTGGAAAACATCCTGAACGGGGCATTTTCTTTCCTGATTCGACTTTAATATCCACTTCGGTACCGCCATCAGAAGAGACTCCCAAGGTATTTAAATTTGTCTACCATCTTTGCTAGTTGTGCAGAAATATTAAATTGAGCAGATGAAGAAGTTCCAAGATTGATCCTTTTTGTTTTTGCTGAATTGATCTTTAGCCCAACAATTTCTGCTTATCTTTAACTAGCGTTGTCATTTGGTGGAGATCTATGATCGACAAAGATAATGTACATCACTAATATCCAACTGAAAAAATATTGGTGACAGTATACAGCCTTGCCTAGAAAGATTGTGAAATTTAGAAAAAAATTTCTTTCATGAACATGCAAAAATTGTACCTAAATGTCTTAAAATTGTTTATATTGTGAAAATTTTCATCACATGATGCAAAGGAGTTATTCGCACCACTTAAAATTCCTTTAATAAAAATGATTTTAAACACACTTTAACTAACAGGTGAAAAATTCCACATAGGGATGCTAAAAAATGCTTGATCCTGCATCAACACCAAACACCGGAGCAAGATGATCGCATTGATCTTCACCGCCTTCAGAAGATCGCTTCAAGCTATAGGTGATTTCTTGGTTTTTTTTTTTGCGTACGAAAAAAAGATCCATTGTATGCACAATAACACTGAAACGTGCGTCGATATAAACTTCCAAAGATACAAAGCTGGTTAGGGCTATTCATAAATAATCCCCTCGGAGGATTATCGTGACGTCGTCGTCGGATTAACCAGCCCAACGGAGGTCTGCAATTAATGTCGATTGGATGATGTATGTATAAAATGTATATAAAAGAAGGAGAATCTGGTGCAATGTTTAGGTCAATGAACGCATTAAGTGCGAACTGTTCTGAGAAATCCATTTTTATTTTCTGTTTAAATTTTTTTTTTGTATGCGACGACAACGATGACGACGGATACTGTATAATCTAAAAAAAATGATTTAATGCGAGGAAGTGATTATTATTTTTTCTTTCTTTTTCGTTTGTTAAAAGCACACAACAGCAACATTGCAACTCAAACGCAAACGCAAACGAAAGACATGCAATCAAATTCGAGATCAACGCAGGGCTTTGTTTTACTTTTGCCGTTTTTGATGGAACGATTTTTGTACAGGGTGCCCCCTAATTCGTCTTCAGGATCTAAGGGCATGATTCTTGGATAGGTACATTCTGAGAAAAGAAAATTGTACTAGAGTCAAGTTTTGATACGATTTATCGGTGATTTTAGAAAAGGCTTATTTAAGATAATTGTGCTGCTATTAGGTACCAATGATGGAAACATGGCTTTACTTTACTTTACTTTTTGTAAATGCTTTAACATAAATTTGATATCTTATCTCAGTTTTAAAATATCCAGCCTCTTCCATTTTTCCTGCTCATGCTAATTGAATTTAAGTTCAATTTTCTAATTTACTTTAAAATTAAATATATTTGGAGTTAAAATGATTGTGAAAAATTGTTGTTTTTTTTTCAAAAAAAAGTTATTATCGAATCAATACTGGACCCTGTGGATTTTATTGTTTTGGCAAGTTAAAGTTAATTTTTAATAATTAGCGTTGACACGCCGAAGTATCCCACTTGGATCTCAGTGGATCATTATCACTCCCCAGGAATTTAAATGGGAAGAAAAGATGGACAGATAAGGGAAGGATTTTGTGGATTTTAGATACGGTTATGAAGTACCTCAATCATGCTGAACCATCCTGAAATCTGGATGAATTGTTTAAGTGGCAAAAAAGAAATATTATCCAATTCATCGAAGAAATATTTTCACAGAGCTCCGTTTCTGATGGTTTGAACAATGTATAGCACTCAACGAAACCATGAGTCATACTGTGGCACACAAGATACAGAAAAATAAAAATAATTTGTAAGTCTTAGAATCTTTTATTTAAGATATGAAAAATGATTTGCGAAATACTCATAAAACGTTCCTCAATCAATTTTGCTTCTTTTTTAAATTGCTATTTTGTGTGTCTAGACAATTTGGGAACAAAAAAAAATAAATTTAATACAAAGTCCACTTTAATTCCGTATATATGAATATCAGTTTAAACTTCATTTTAAATAATAAGCGTATAGAACGCATGACGTGCGAAAAACTATTGAATAACAAAATAATTGGTGTTCAATGTCAATGGCTTTAACGGAACTTTGAGCATAACATTTGTGCGCCAATTTAGCAACAGCAGCCAAAGCTTTACCAAATCAGATTTTTTAATATTTCATGCACGAAGACAATCCAATTAAGCTTTATTTATTCAAATATTTATATGAATTAATAATTGCGTTTGCTTTTTTTTTTGTTTTGGTATAAAATTTTCTTTATTGATTTATTGTTGGAGACACATTTAAAAGACCATGCATTATAATTCATTGGACATTCATTTTGTGGCATAAATGACTGTGGCCTTGCTCGAGAATATGTGTGGGGAATCCAGAGGCAGAATGCCAACGATGTCTTTCTACTTTTCCAGCTATACTTAACCAAATAGTCGTCATCGTTAATAGAAACGCACGAATTTGTATGATAGGACAAACAAAAAAAAAAAAAAAACAGCGGAAAGCGTTTATGTTCCTTTTAGTTGAATTTGTGGCATTCAATGGATTCCGATTTCATACTTAGCATGATGTCATGTGACTCCGCTGCAATTGGCCACCAAAGCACTATACCTTCCAACAGCATGCATTCACAGCAAGCATCAACATGCCAAACGATTCCTGGGTGTCCATTTTCAGAGATGATTCAAAAAGCAAATACGCAAAGAATGCGGCAGCAATATAACAGTTCTTTGTGCCACTCTTGGTCAGTGTGGTTGGTTTCTTTGGATGTGCAAAAATAAAATAAAAAACATGTGGTGGTCAGTGAAAGATGCAACAAACAACTATTATAAATAGTCAGTATATCCTTGGGAAATTGTCAGCATATTTGCAATGACTATTGAATAAAAGTGACTCTGCCTACCTAATATAAATAGGAACAACCCAAAGTATGTTGCGTTGTCTTTTGGGTCTTCATTTTTTTGCTTGGACGTATATTTATTCATTGGCGCACTCATGTTCTTAACAGTCTTCACTGTGATAGTTGACACAAGTTGTGCAGTGACAAAAACATTCCATTTTGATTATTTTAATGCGTCGAAGTAATTATTTAAGACTGGAAGAAGAGAGAATCCAAAATCTATACATTTTTGCCAATTTTAATTGAAGCTGAAGATTGTGAAAAATAAAATAGCAGCAATTATCTGCATTGATAGTTTAAATACTTTTTAAGTAACAATTTAACATTTTCTTTTCTTTTGATGGGATGTTGTTTCACGTTGGGCGCCATTTTAGATTCATAGCTTTGTTTGGGGAAACAATGCAAACTAACCAATGGAAAACATGAACTATAATTTTATCAAGCAATTTGAAATAGGAAATTGATCTTGCTAGCACTTTTTTCTCGGAATTGAACTTCATATTGGGCGCCATTTTAGATTAATAGCTTTGAGTTGAGGAATTCAATACTAATTAACCAAAGAATCTATACCTTTTGTTGTAATTAGTTATTAAAAAAATCTGAAATAGTATAAACTTCCTAACAGGACTTTTTAGAATTTAGCTTCACGTTGGGCGCCATTTTAGACTCAAAGATTTTGTTACTTGATTTAAGAAATCCAAAATAAAATATTTAAAGAATTAAACAGTTAGAATCATGTATTTAAATTATTGATTTGAATTAGTCAATTATGTCAAGTAATAATTTTCAATGGTTGTTTGCTACAAAATGTGTGATGATCGTATTTACGAGAGAAATTTAAAATTCTTGTCTTGAGAGCATCTAAGTACAATGTTCTTTCTATACAAACTGCCACAATGCACTTGATACACAATCCCTGCCTTTGGCAAATCAAGCGAATTAAATGAAACAAAACCTTCATTCCAATTTTCCAGACCACATCTCAATAGCTTGTCATGGGAATATTTTTACGGTAAATCAGTTTGTTGTAATTTCATCCCCATCCATTCCATGTAGGGCAATGAATACGATTCCGTGAGATAACAGCATGCAGCAACACAGCAGTGCAGCGGCCAGCTTATACATACAATATATACATACATAGGTACAGGTGGGTGCGATGCTAATATAAGTATAAGTGCGGTCCTAGGTGGAAACGAGGAGCGCTATAAACCACACAGTGTGCACCTTAAGTGTGAATGTAACATGATCTTTCTCTTCCTATTGTTTACTCTGGTAGAAGATTTAGAGGTTCGCTTTAGATGACAGAGAGTCCATTGGCAGCATATTTAACAAAGCCACTCTGACTCTGGCATTCCCCAAACCCAGTCACAAGTTCTAAAAACTTCATATTTAAAGATGCCTATCTATCTTTCCTTTTCTATTGTGTGCACTTTTTATATGAGTAGATGCAACAGATGACTTTAGAAGTTGGCTCATGCGCAGCAACGAAGAGGGAAGAGAATGACAAAATGAAGCGAAATTGTTTCGTGAGTTACGATAAGGATCAGATAAGGGAAGGAAGGAGCTGAAGCATCAGGCATCAGGCAAACCTTACACCCTATATAAAAGACAAAATCAACTATCTACCATTCATACCATACTATGTATTTAAAACATAAAGCCTTCCCAGTTCTAATTCAGCCATTCACTTCTGAGTTGCTTCTATTATTGTTGCGCTACTGCTGCTGCTGCTGCATCAACTTACAGGTGAAATTAATGATGATGGTTTATTCAACTTGCAATTTTGTAGATTATACCACCTTATACATAACTAGCTAGAAGTTGTTCTTTTCTTCTTCTACGTCTTGCGGTCTCTGGGTTGTGGAAAAAGTCTTGTCATTGTCGCTTGAATTAATTCGTTCCACTCAATTAACACAAATTTAAAATTTTTAATTGGATTGTCTTTTCTACATAGTTAGCCATTTAAAATAAAGTGAATGGCATCTTGGTATCTGCATATGTGAATCTCATTGTTCCTTTTCCTAAAAACAAATTGGATTGATTGAGATTTGTTTTTGAATTAAGTTTGTTATAAACTTTGTGACCGTTGCACTTTGCATTATTGGTGGAAATGTGTGTGATTTTTGTGCAAAAAAAAATGTTTGACGTTTAATTTTTTTTGTATTGAACTTTTAACCAACTGAAAGCGAGAAAAAAGGTTTTTTGGCGAAAAAAATTGACTTTGACAGAAATGTAAGTTTCTTGTGACGAAAATATTATGTTTTACGCATGCGATTATATTTCAGAAGAACTGTATTCGAGGTTTTATAAATGTTATTGGAGGTTTTTTTCGTTCACAAAATGTCAATGTGTTGGATTCAGTTGTTTCAGTTAGTTTCTATTGAGCAAATAATTTTAGGGTGATACTAAATACAAAAAATTAAAAGAAAGATAAGTTTGGAAAATGTTTCCAAATTTTCAATTTTTAAGTCCCGCTGCTCAGTCACACTTTATGTCAGTTATTTTGAATGAACATGAGATGTTTTTCATTCAAATTGTTTTTTTTTTTTTGAGCAGAATTAAAAACTTTTTCACAATTCCTTTGTTTTTTGTAAATGGAGATCGGTATGAAGTGGTTTTGTATGATGTGTACTGGTATGAACTGTGGCGATATATGTAAATTGCCTTGATTTTGAGTATGATGGTACTTATTTTAATATCAATTTATTATAATAATTTGGACATATAAAATATATTATTTTTTATCTTTTAAGAAAAGTTTGATATGTTTTTCTTTTAAGGATTTATTTTTAAGTAATGTCTTGATTATCAATAAACACAAACTAGTATTTTGTGTTTTCTTAAGGAAAGTTCCCCCAAATCAAACGTTACGAAATTTATTTCATAAATTCATAAAAAGTTAAGGGTGTCCAAAAGAAGCTGAGAGTTGAGGAACAGGTTTTAGCCAAGCCAATAAATAATAATTATTCTTAATATCACACCATAAAATTGTTTTTCAATCTATTTATGATTTAATTTTTTGTTTCCAGATCCTGGTCGTCATCTTTGCCGCCCTGCTCGAACATTGTCTAGCCAGCAGCTTGGGATCCAAATGCCAACATGACATGGACTGCACAGATTTCATAAAAGGCAGTACGTGTTCAATGAATGGATATTGCGAGTGCGCGCCATATTTTGTCCAGTACAACGTAACGACTTGTTTGTCATGTAAGTATAAAGAACGTTTTCTTGCTTTTATTCTATTTACACCGATAAATAATACAATGGGTGTATGGTGGATGCAATGGAGTAGAACGTTATAATTCTAGGTTGTCCGTCGTCCATTCCGTTCGTCCGTCTGTTATTCTGAGGTTTTCCGTTTACTGAATATAAGTATGGCATGTGTCCTCGTTTTGCCATACAATAAATGCTGGAAGTGGCACCTTCGTGCACTCTTGTATAGTGAAAAATGTATGAATGTTTGTATATGACCACGATCACTTAGAAACATTTGAAAATTACTAGCATCCGCCTATGGCAGATCGTAAATGTTTGCAATGGTAATTAGACTAGCGAAGGCGCTGGGTGTGTCCTTCTCTGGTAGTTATATGCACTCTGTGACCGGTGTCTATATCCCGAAATTTTTTGTCTCGAGTTGGATGCCCGGTAACCAGGCCATCGGTAAATTGATGTTTGCCATAGTGATCTTGCCGTAACTGGAAATGCATTCCTCAGAATTTTCTATTGCCGCACTGCACACCACCAGCCAGCACCATTCATCCGTCCATTTCATTCAATATTTGTCCGTCCACATTATTTTATATATTGTTGGACAAACATAGTGGAACCCTGTGACTTTCAAGAATATGTCTAAATGTCTGCTTACACAATGAATTCTTTTCTTTTATACTTACAGCGCAACTACTTGGAGGAGATTGCATTTTGGCCGATCAATGTACGATGAAAGTGGCCAACAGCAGTTGTTTGGATGGAGCTTGCCGTTGCGTCGAAGGATTCTTGCAGTTCCGGAAGCATACATGTCTTGGACGTAAGTGATTCAATTTCTATCAACATTTAGCTGGCTGTGCGCATGCTTATTTATTAACATGCACACGTTTTCGCCCCTTTTTTTCCAACGCGATGATGATGATGATCATCAATCATTTGTGTAAATATACTTTTCTGATATTTTCTATCTTTCTATTCAATGGATGTGACAACAAAGTTGCGCTATGAGATATTATGAGATGAGATGAGAATTGAAAATGTTTACATATCTTAAGCTATTGCACGGTTAAGTCAATAACAAAAGTACATAAATAAGAAAAAAAAGAAGAATTGTAGATACGTTTGTGTTTAAAGAAAAAAAAAATGGTGTCATTGCAGTAAATGCTGCATTGATATAAATGTTCTTAAGATTAGCACTTGGAGGCATTTAAAAATAATCAGACAAATATGTAATCGAAAAATATCTAAACTATGTACATAATTTTCTAGTGAAATCGTGCTCATACCTACTCACTACTACTCACTACTTTTATATTGATAAAATTTTGGAAGATCATCTACATAAGTCTGTAATTTTAAACAATTTAAACATACTTTCGATCTAGTGAAATAACAAGCTGCACTTCTCTTGAATTGAATATACAAATATAAGTAAGTTGCGAAACGAGTGATTTCTTGAATTTTTACGAAAAGAAATCAATCCTCTGATACTTTAACCATCACTTAGATACCAGTTTAATGTTCGTCCAATTTTTGATGATGGGAAACATTCCTGGCCCTAGCATAGTCTGATGAAAATTTTCAGTGTCATCACAAAAAGTAGCAAGTCAAAAAAAAACACAAATTAAAATAATCTCTGGGTTAATAACGACTAAAACTCAAATGTCACTTTTTTACGGACAATTAATAGTAATTGTGCGGATTGCTGACTTTTCAATTTCATTCATGAAACAGTGTAGGTAATGCAGAACAAAAAGCAGAAGGAAGTTTGCAGTTACCTAATGATTTTGCTGTGGCATTTTGGTATTGGACTTTAGATACGTTTCACATTAGAAGATATCTAGGCTTTAAATGCCAATCACATGAGCTACGACGAAAATATTATTTAATATTAACTACAAAAAACTAACAAAATACATTTCGATGGGTTACAACAATTATAAGTACCTACTTAATTCTATTTTATAAATTTAATTGTAGCCAAAAGCAAATTGCGATAAGAGAAAGACAAGAGCAAATAAACAATAAACTACTAAATTAGTATTGCATATCACAATTGTAACTTTGAAGTGTTATTTGAAGAGTCCGCTTTGTTACCAGTCAGCTAACAAACAATATTAATCAATAGAAAACAGATACTCTAAACAGTACAATGTGGTCTGGGTCTCCAATATGATATAATGTCAATCAATTAAAATTCAATTACTAATCAAATACACCTTATTGTATTTTTTTTTCTTCAGCCGTCGCGTCGCATCGTCGTTCGTTGTGCCGCGGCTGTGTGGGGATGATTTCCTAGCTAACAATTCAAAACATTGCCAGTTAGAGCGGTAGTGATTAATCGTTGACAAATCGTATAAACGCGATTACTGTCACTACACGCAATGCCACAAAGAACAAAATGCCAACAACAATCCGATCACACTCGCGTATCGCGTCCGTCTAGTTTGTCTAGTCTGGTTTCTTCGGTGTGGACTGAGACTGTAACTAGATGGAACGCAATCACTGTGGCATTACTGTTGGACATGAATGCAATGTTGGACAACATAACAGATGATTGACCAGACCAAGATACATATACCAATTCCGTACATTATATTTGTACACCTACCTACATATGTACCTAATCTATAAGTTAAAAAAAATTTTTTGTAGGCTACAAGAATAATGTAGCTTCTTAATTGAATTGCTTGTGGCTAATGAAAGTTATTTTTTAATGTGTTGTTGTTTTACAATTGCCATGGAACTAAGATCTCTTAAATACACTTCTTTCAGTTTTTTCCAATGTGCTGAATATGTTTCGTCGCGTCCTTTCAATTAATATGAATCCTTTAATTCAGTAATTCATATTTTTTTACTTTACCTCAGTTTCAGTTCATTAAATAGCTGTAAGAAGAATGTCAACCATGTAGGATGGAAGATTCAGATTCAGATTCGGATTCCTGCCTACATATTTTAGAATCCAAAGGTTGATGTTTAGGTGTAGGTTTAATTAATAGTTTTTTTGATGGGTGTAAGAAGACGCCTCTATTTCTAAAAGAAAACAAAATTGGTTCGAAGCCTTTTTTTAATTCGTAACAATAAAGGGCTTACCAAAGTGGTAACAACACTAGATTAAGTTCCCAAGGAATAGAAAATTTTATTCATCTTTTCTATAAACGCTAGACGTTCCTCCTTTACTTATGGGCAAAACCTGAAACTATATGACGGTTCTGCTAAGTTATATGTTATATGGTTTTCTCATCACTGCCAGCAGAAGTTAGAACGAAGCTGTACCAAGTTCTTGGTTCAGATCTTATGACTCCAATTTGGTGTAGTGTGAGCCTAACCTACTAGTCGTCTTATAGTTAGTTGGCATTCCATGCATGTTTTTCCGGAAATGAGCAATGTGTGTGATTGAGTTGAGCCATGTAATATTTATTTATTTTTTGTTCAATTTTGTGAGAGTTGCTGGTACAATTTGATTATTCTGCGATATTTCTGCTTTGGTAAATTTTTTTTTTTGCTTTCACACTGGCTATATCGGCACAAAAACTGGATGAAATGAAAGTGTGTCAGCGACAGAGATGTGCTTGGAATGGTAATTCTTCTGATGACTCTAAGTTAATATTCTGATGTTGATGGGAGAATGAGTCACATCTCATATTATTGCACCTTTAGCTATCTATTTGTTGGTTCTATAGGAATTTGTTTAAAGAATTCTTAAGTATAAAGGAGATATTGTTGTGTGCTACTTTGTATGTCAAGTTGGACTTGATCTATTATTATGGGGCAGAAAATGTTGATTGTAGTTGATAGAGAAGGGACTATTAAAATGTTTTAAGATATAAACTTGCATCCTAAAACTGGCCCCCAATAACAATAACTATCCATCTATCTAAAGGTTTTGCTTGTGGGGTAATAAAGATGGGTGCATTTTTTACTACATCTTTCATCCATCCATCCTGTATATAAGCTTAGTTTCTTGCATCTGCAATGCATATGTATCTATAGGCGTGTTAAGATTCATGCCATAACATTGGATCAGATAAGCTAATGGCGCCAAAGTGCTCAGCCTCTTTGCCGTCACCCAAGGCAGATGAATCACCTCAGCATCGGTTGTCTAGAAGAGGCGGTATGCGATTGATCGAAGCGAGTTTGGTCTACTTAAAGATGCAGAATACATAGCATTGCTATACTATCTTTATAAACGTGTAGGTATTTTTATTTACATATTCATTTGAAAGTGAAGATATTTATTTCGGTCGCGTTAGTTACAAATGGTGATGTGACACTTAGTCGATTTTATTTACAATGCGAGCTTCAAATCAGTCTCGCATCGTGTGACTAATTGAATTGAATTAACTGGAATACCTATATATGTACATATGTGTAGGTAATTGTGGAACTGGAACTAGTTCAAACGGGAGTTTTATATAATGCAGCGTTACATATGCAAATATCCCAGTGCATTTACATATATAATCTGATCCAGATGTTTGTACATACCACTCCAAAATTTGTTTCTCTCATTCAAAGCAGAAAATAGATAGGAGATCATAGCCCTGGGTTTTCTTTTTGTACAATTTAGGCTCCTGATGTAAATCCCGCAATCAAAATTGAAAATTTAATAAAGCGCGGGAAATTCAAAACTCTATTTCATCCTCATAACTCATGTGTCTTAATGCATTTGAGTAAAAGTAGTGGCATACAAGCCGAAAAATATCAATATGAGAGATGTTTTGTTTTTATATTTCGATGAGAGTATTTGTGATAAATATGTTTTGGTTGTTTTTAGGCTCTGTTAGAGATATAGATTCTACTAGACCAAACATTTCTTCCTATACCTGACCACTATTATGGTCAGCGAGTAAAAAGCTCCAGGGCATTCGTCTTATATAAACCACCTGTGAACGGAACTTTTTCTTAAATAAATTGTATGCAGAAAAACTATAAATCAAAACAAAACGTAACATTAATCATTGTGTTTTATGAATTTCACAATTCACTGATTTTACAAGAAAAAAGTTTTATGAATTCATTCTTTCCAACAAATCCAACTAATATTTCGATATGATTTATGAGCTTCTATAGATGAAATCTTAAATAAGAACTATATACCTTACCTTTATCTTTCTTTGCTTCGCTTTCCATTCTATTTTGTTAAATTTCAGTAGCCAAAAAAAAAAAATTATCTCTCATCTTAAATATATACAAACAAAAATTCCTCAAATGAAAGTGAACTTAATCCTATATCAATAAATATTCAAGTTGTGGAGTTAGTATCTAATTAAAAACATCAAAAAAAAAAGAAAGAATGAAAGATTATAAAGTATTCATTCGCAATCAAGTTAACCCACATTTTATCGAGAGATTGGGAAAATTTTGACACTCGAATATTAAAAAAAGAATTAATATACGTTTAAAAATGAAAGCCCACTTGGAACAAGTAATAATATTGTTGTATTTCCCAAATCTGCGGCTGTAGGTTAATCGTGTTATCTTAATCAGGGGCGGATTAAATTATGAAGGCGCTGCCGCTGTAAGGTATAACAAGTTTTGTTTTCTATACAAACAGAGAAACATCAGAATCTGCCGTAATTGGAGACTTTAAAATTTAAATTGTGAAACCTTGAAACCACAGAAAATAAAGAACTACAAGAAATAGACGAAAGGCTATAAGATTTTGTTAAGAAAGGCGCAAAATTAAGCAATTGCACATTCTACAGTGATTGTAGTATTTGTTTGCCATTTATAAATTGTCATTCATTTTGTTAATGTGATCGCAACTGCCACCTCATTGAGACTTATAAAAGAAGAAGGTCTTACAAAAACAATTGAGAAAATCTTATTGCTCGTATAAAAATGGCAGCCGTCAAAAATTTATAATTAAGTAATTATTAATAATATAAAGTGAATCCATGCAAATATTATTTAATTTACTTGAGTGATTAATTTTTTTTCAAGTCGAATGCTCCAAACACGAACTACGACAAACAATAAACAAAACTTTGAAGTTTAAAAAATAAATTGTTGAGCACAGAAAGAGTATATAGACAGGCGATTTTCCAAGAGCACATCAAGCTGTGCAACATTAGGCAGAGCTTGTCAATCATTGAACAGCTCTATTCGATACACTGATATCAATCGAAAAGCCATAACGGCAATAAGCTAATTTAGACCTGTAGAGCCTGTATTCAATAAAAAGAATCAAGCACTGAATCTTTACTCATTGATCTAGTAGAGTCTCATATTTACTTCCTTGAGAAAGATTAGCGATTTTCAATCTTAATCTTGATTTTAGTAATTGGCAAAAAAAAATTACGGATTCATTTGCTCGTTATGTTATGCCATGCCCATATGTGATCTTATTGCAAGGCAAATCACGCCAGAGGTCGATAAACCTTCTCTGATATGATATGATGATTCTAATTCTAAGCCATCAACCATGAACCATCTCAAGATTTTACTTCATGAAGCCAAAGCATAGATCTAGTATACAAACTTTTCCAAGTAGTTACTACATATTATGTATTTATTTAGGTATGTATGTACGTACTCGTATATAGTTTGATCCAAAAATGGTTTTGAATTTCGTTCTTAAAATATTTGCAATTGATGAACGCGTCTTCGTCTACTTCCATCATATTACTGTTGTTAAAGCAAGCGATATATATGAACTTACGAAAGTGCAATTAGAGTGGGGGTTTAGGGGACAGGAGCATCAGCACGGGCACAGGTCTTATGAGAGTTTTACAGCGAATTTTATTCATCCCGTCCAATTGTTATGCCTTGTAACTCACATAAATATAAGACACTTTATATATACAACTTCTCTAATGTGAATCTCAGAACCTGTGAAACTATTATATGGTGAAAGATTCAGATGCACTTTAATGCTCATAAGTTGCTGCACGTTTTTTGTGCATCTAGTCGACATTGTACACAGTGGGGCAGTAGGAAAGGCAGACATTTATCAATTGATCAATTTTTCTCATAAAATTCTAATAATAAAATTTTTTTATCAACTTATCGATTGAGAATAAATTTATTATATTTTCAAGCCTTTGTGTTTTGCTTGAGGATAAAAACTAAGCTTTATTGAAGTTTTTATAAAATGGAGTTATTATAATTATGCATTTTAATTTGGTAAAATTTACTCTCGGCTAAATCAATATTTGCTTAAAGGATTTGAAAAGTAACGTTACAAAGAAAGAATTTGTAGCAAGGCTTTCTTTTTAGGTTTGTTAAATCTAAATAAAACTAAAAAAAATCTCTAAGTAAAACTGTAGAAAAGTTGATTTTATTATTGTATTGCGACTAAAAAGGTATTAAATTAAATTAAAAAAGAAATACTGGATGCTTTATAGAGCGGCTTCTTTTAAGATACATGTTTATTTTAATTTAACGAAGTTTATTGGAAATATGCCTTTGACAAAATTTATTTTTTTATTTAATCTCAATCCAATTCAAATGCCAATCTGACCCACTGTGTGCGACTCGCCGTCGTCATCTTCATCGTCTCTTGAAGATCATCGTAAAATGTATATCTTCTGAAGGTATCTGCTCTGGTTAAAACTATGGATACGGATGTTATTCTACGGATGCAAGCCTTAATTTCGTCTTTTCCGAATTAATAATTAATGAGAGGAAAGAAGCTGCATTGCTTCTCTATACTTTGCCTGTTCTTTAGTATTCGCTAATGATGGGTTTGGTTGGGAAGATATACAATAACACTAAACAACAAAAACAATCTAATGCACTAGATGCATAGTACGAGAAGAGCAAGTGTATATGGTGATTGAAATTCTTATATACAGTTTTAAAATAATTATCATCTAGCAATTCTTCTGGTTGTAGTATGTTCTACGTGTATAATTGGACACTAATGCAGTATTAAGAGCAATATAAAAGATACAATTTTTTGTTTTTTTTTTTGCTGCTAAAACCGAACTCCTTTCGACACTTGGCTTTGCGCGAACATTCACAATTAAACTATTCAGCATGCTGCTATGCGGGCCGCAAGCGAATTGATTTATCGTGGTCGTCATTTCGCCTACAGGGATTCCAAAAGCTATTCAGCCCATAACCAACTATAAGTTTGGTCGATCGTCCGCCGTCGTCGTCGTTAGAATAATAAATTTATAACGGAATCCAATCTATTGTGAGTACCTACAGGTGAGTTCCTCTTAAGGAGGTGCTGCAAACGTACACATCTTGTAAAAGTATCCTCCGCCTAATATATGAATTCATTGAGGAAAAGGTTGTTTTTTTTCTTGATATTTTATGGCTTGTTGCTGCAAATGAGAGATCATAAAATTTGTTTACCAATTTTGTAAGAGAAATTTCGTGTTGTTAACAGTAGTTTAAATGCATTTTAAGGAGAGAAATCAGCACATAGAATGCGCCAAGATACAATGGACTTAAAAAAAAAAATGGGCGGATATGTTGAAGGATGTATAATTTTTGTCTATACCTAGGCCTATATGCTTCGGCCAATTTATTATTATTGATGAAACCCTTGATGAATGTTTCATCAATTTTACCGACACAAATACCGTTTCTAATTTCTTATAAAATGTAAATAGATAAGATGAACTTAGTATTTTTTTCTCAGATATAAAACTTTATGAATATTGACTAGATGTATTGGAGATAAATCTAGCAGATTCCTAGGTATTGAAGTTGAAAACGATAAATCTTTCAATCTTTAGTGTTTCCTTGTTAGTTAAATGTTCGTAATTATCTTTTAAGATCTGGTAAGTGTATATCGGTATAATGAGGAAAATTTCAAATGATTTTTAAGTAAAATTAAATATTCCTCAGAAAATAAATTGCGAAAAACGAATAAGAAACTTGAACTACAAAAACTTTTTGGAGAAGGCTATTATACTCGTATAATGAATAATAGGTATGGTGAGCTTATTTGATAGCAAATTTTACAAAAAATGTTCCCTGAGCTGAAAGAAATGCTCTACACATCAGTTGTTCGTCAAGCACTTACATACGGATCACAGTTTTGGACAGTGCACAAGAAGTATGAGAGTAAATTGTCGGCAGCTGAAATGACATCTTCGCATGACAGCAGGAGTGATAGGGCGTGATCGATTAAAAAACTGAAAAATCCGAGGAAATCTGCACGCCAAAAATACCATCTCGGACGAAATACAATAAGACCAACCCTGAGAGGCCAGTTCAAAACGTAATGGTGCACGACGCGACGTTACAACAAAGAAAAAAAAGGAACACAAAAAATCATGTATCAAAGAAATGCAACGACACCTGCATTTAGTTGGCCTCAGATCTGTCGACATTTTCTGTGGTCAACCCAACGAACCCCAGAAGTGGAGCTTGTCAAATAGTTAATCTGGAAGAATATCTCACCTGGAATGTATAAACCTCTAATCACTACATAATGAGGAGATGTATCCATACATAAACATAACTCAACACTTCAACAGTTTACAATCAGTATTTATTTTTCCCATAGCTTCATCAAGATTTAAAGGAAGTTTAATGGAAATTCCCAAGCGCACGGACTGATTATTTGTAAATAAATAAAACTCCACGCCATTAAAGGGATATACCATCATCATACACCACCATCCAAATTCACTTCGATCATCATCTTCCAATAAAGATGTGGCAATATTTCTAAAGGCGTTGTTAGCGTTGGACTTGCAAAAGTGAGCTCAATGGCATAACATAATGATCAATTTTGTGAAAGTACCTTTCCAGAGCTGGGCGTACTGTGAAAGTATTGTTGGGATTAATCTTGCGATATTATCGTATGGTGTGGTGCATTTATCCTGCAGTCATTGGCGAAATTGCGCTGCAAAACTACCAAGGTATATTCAGGAAAACTACACATGATGATTAACCTGGCTACAACAAGGTGCTCTTTGTTCTCTCTCTCCACGATTACAGTGTGCTCGCGCGCGTAGGATAAAAGTCCATATTACAGAGGTAAGTGTTCAATCCCGGGATAACAACGGGACAAGTTGATGCATGTGTCAGAGGAGCTATATAGGAACAGAGGCAATATCTATCTCAGTAACAACAACCACACCATCATCTCTATCCCACTCCCCGCAGTCTTTAATCGTTGATTCGCTTTGATTTCAACCGTTCGTTGGTTGGTGCAGTTGTTCTTGGCCACTTCGAAATGCGACCCCATTGACTATATTTGGGGACCACTTGCGTGCAATGCACCCATTGTTGGATTATCCTATTCCAAAAACCAGCCTCCGTCCGTCGCTAAGTAATTATTGGACGTCAATTAGGAAATTGTGTTGTGTGTTGTATCTTGTATTTATTCTCCCTTTCTCCCGCACCAATCATCACATTGTCGGATCGATCACATCCCATTACTGATCTTCATCGACAACGGCGACGACGACTACGACGACGACGATGGAAACGCATTGCTTTCCAATTGAGCTCCACAAGAACGATTCTCATTAAATTGAAAATCGTCAATCAGTCTTCTTAGCTAGCTGGCTCCAGCCCGTCGTCGCCACTGACGTGCACTCTGTAACCATGGGAATATGATCACCGCCTATGCGCCTTGATTGAATAAGGTGGATCTGATACACGACGATTGATCGACTAGGTTACCAAGTCGGAAGGAATCCCGTCTCGCGTCATTGGTGCGCGCACGTCAGATTGTCTGGCCTGATTTTCTTTTTATACTTTAAGTCTCCGATGCTTCACTTGCTGTTCGAATATCCAAAAGCACATATATGAAACGGTACATGGTGTAAGTTTTTTTTTTCTTCTTCTTCATCTGAGTGCGCGCTGCTGATCTTGTATCGATTGACTTGACTTATAGGTACGCATTGAGTCTGGGGAGTCTTCTCAATAGATTAATGTTTAAGATGATCAAGTGTTTTAAATCTCTCTAGATTCCATCCCACTGATGAGATATGAGAACACAGCCACACAGGGGTAGAAGGGGATAAGATGAGGTAGATATGGGAATTCTTGGCGCACGGGCATAACACCTTATGGGAATTTTTCCGTATAGATTTATTCCCGTAGCACCAAAGAAATGCAGTGGCATTGAAGGCATCAGTGCAATGAGATAAACTTAGTGTGTACTAAAGAGTATAACTTTGGGAAACCATCTAAAACGAATGTGGGTCAGGAACAAAAAAAAAAAGCTTTGCACAGGTGCAGAAATATTAAACATATATAACCCAGCCTCAAGCAGGTCTCTGTGGAAGGCCTAAACAATTCAGATGTGGAATGTGAGACGATCGTTTTTTGTGTTATTTTGTGTTTTTCATTATTTCTTCTTCTTTGCGAGATGTGTGTTCTTTTTGTTTCTATAATGGTATGCCCGATGTAACCGCAAGAGATTTTCTTTATTACCTATTTTTCTGCGGGTCTTCTTTTTTTTCGCATAGGTTAGGTATAGGAGGATGCTATTTTAAGAGTCGAGACAGAGTTGCACTAAAAAAAATGTCTGGCCACAAAACTTCATTAGCTGGCACATTATTTTTTTTTTTGAAGATGATCAAAAGGATTTGGAAAAAAGATAATCCGTCTTCGCATGAATTTTTAGATTAAATGCCAATTATGTGACATATCAGACCATAAAGCGGATTTTGAAATTTGATACTCTATTTGGTTGAATGGACAGATAAAATGTTGATGCTAACATGTTGCTTTTTTTGTTGTATGATTTAACAGCATCACTTTGACATTTGGTTGACCATTGTCAAAGAAAATCATGTTCTGTTAAAAGGATGCAAAATGAGATTTTTTTTCAATGGAATGACATACATATATGTATACGTGTAATTTGAGAATTCTGAGTGTCGTGAAATCAATTTGAATTGTATATGTATTATAACTGTGGACAAATAAATAAAGAATAAATTAATTTACCAATCGAACACTCCACAAATCAAATCGAAACTACAACCAGGAGATAACCATGCAAATATGTCCAAGGTACAAAAAGAAACTATCACAAGATGTGATATCATTTTAGCAAGTTATCGCAAAATACATTTTTGACAATTTCATCTAAGGAACTGCGGCATTATTTTTTGTATTCAATTCCCAAGGTCTTGCGATAGTTGACAACGAAAACTGATAACTGACTGAGACATTTGGGTGTAGTTATTTGTGCTACAACCTTGCCTAACGTCCGTCGTTAATAGAACGTATCTACCTTAGACTGGAGGTAGATGACTTATTTTATGAACATTTTGGTCGGTAGTTCATAAATAGAAATATTCTATTGGCATTTAAAATGATAGTTGCTTTCCTGAAAAGAAGGGAGAATGCTTATGGATTTAATCTTTTGAATCGGATTCAAATCTTAATTTAGACATATTTGTACCCAATTGATTTGTAAATAGGACTGTTATACACACTTTAAATCTTATTGATTTTTCCGGAATGGTCCTTTTTGTTAGAAAAATAATACCGTTATAATTTAATTTAACGTTTAAAACCTTATAAAATTCAAATTAATTAAATATTTGTTTGTTTTCAATTTCAGCTGCTCATCCAGGAGCTGTTTGCTACAGCCACGCCCATTGTCAAATGAATGACAGAAGAAGCCATTGTGATTTTCTTATTCCCAATTTATTTGGACGTTGTCAATGTACATCACCAGCTAAGCAATATGGTGGAATGTGCATTGAAAATGATAGTTCTGTTGAAGCCGATTCTGTTTTAAGTCAAACCACAACTAACGCACCATTAATTACACCGCCTTCAACTGTTTTCCGACCTATCGATTTGATTTCTCACTATGAACTTTCAACGCAAGGTCATCCGTTGTTAATCAATAACAATGAAATCAGTTTTCCTTCGTCTTCTACAGAAAAGCAAGTTGAGTTTACAAAACTACCTGAACTATCCGTAAGTTCTTCGAGCGAACAGGCAGGGGGTGAAGATTTGACAGCGGATACTGAAGCATTTGATGTTCTAAATAATTATCACATTTCAAGTCCGTCTACACAAGAACCAGCAATTGATGTAGCACAACAAGCAGTAACGAGCGATGACTATCCATATAAAATTGATAGTGAAACTAGTATTAATGAAGAAGAAATAGAACAAATTGAAGAAAATCCACAGTTGCCTGTTGTTCCAGCTGAAGAAGTTGTTTTAATACCACACGAAGAATCAAATGAGATTATAAAATTAGATAACGAGATACAAGTTCAAAAAGAAACTGAGGTGGACTTGAAACCTGAAGATGAGGAACAATCAGAGAATATATCTGGGATTCAGTTATCTACTGAAACAATTCTTGTGCCGGAATCTGAACAGGAATCAAATGAAGAACAACACTCCGAAATAGAACAAGAAAAACACGAAGAGGAAATACAACCTCAAGAAGAACTAGTTACAGAACTGTCTGCTGAAATTGAGCACATACCTGAATTCCACCCAGAAAATGAAGCGGAACAAGAGGTAGACTTTGAAAATTCAGAAGCTGCAAGGCCTCACGAACAATTAGATCACAACAATGTTACTGAAGATGTCTCGGGTGCACCAAATACAGTTGAAGAATCATCACATGTTTTCGAACAAGTTGATAGCCCTGATAAATTAGAGT
This sequence comes from Syrphus vitripennis, assembly GCA_958431115.1. NCBI lineage: Eukaryota > Metazoa > Arthropoda > Insecta > Diptera > Syrphidae > Syrphus > Syrphus vitripennis. The sequence continues at coordinate 2,906,014 of OY288110.1, read as the reverse complement.
TTCAAGATAATATCAGTCAATCCGAAGAGTCTGCAGCAAGCCCCGAAAATTCGGAAGAAAAAATTGATTTATCTGAACCAGAAATGGTAGATGAAGCGTCAACTGACCATTTACAAACATCCAATCCAATCGAGTTTATTGAACAGGAATTACCTCATGATCAACATCTGTCTGAACAGGAAGGTTCAATTTTGCCAGAGAACGTATTACCAGAAGAAAATTTGTCTCAATCAAGCCAAGAATCTTCGGGACCGTTGAATTTAGAATCTGAAGAAACTGCTGATCCCACTGAACAACCCATTGACTCAAATTATGATGTTGAACAAGAACAACAACACCAAGCCTCTGAAGAGAAAGATAAGGAATCAGCTGAAGAACAGACGTCAAGTGGTGGAAGCCCAATGGAAGAATCACATTATAGACCTAGTTCAGATCTACATAGCCAGGAAGAAGCTGCAGTTGCTGATGAAGAAGTCGAAGCGCATATAGATATGATCGGAGAAATGATTCCCATAAGCTCTCAGGAGCATAAAGAAACTCCAGTTGTCCAGGAAGAATCAGAGATCGGTAGTGGTGACATAAGCCAAGCTTCAAATATCGAAACAGAAGATGAAGCACCTCAAACGAATTATGTTGAAGATCAAAGCGTTCCAGAAATGAACCAAGCACAAAGCGAATTTGGAATTAATGAAAGTCCGACTCAAACTAATGACATTGTAGAAGACATTCAAGAAGGAAATGTACAGGAGCAAGTTCCACAAGAAACAAACTCACAACAATCAATTGAAGAATCCCAACAAGTAGCTCAAGAAGCACCTCAAGAACAAAATGTTCAAGAGCAACATCCAGAGTTAGCGAGCTTAAAACATCCAGCTGAAGTGGAAAAAGAAGCTGCAGAACCTACACAAGAAGAAAATAAGCCACAGCAAGTTTCATTAGAAACAATTGCAGAAGAATCAACTGAAGAAGTCAAAATAGCCGAAGAAGCTGCACAAGAAGAAATTCTGCCAGAACAAGATAAAATTCAAGATGAAAAAATAACTGAAGATAAAAATAAAGTTGAAACAAACCAGGCTGAAGATAATAAAAATGTTGATGAAGAAACATGGCATTCGACAGAAATAGAAAATGAGAAAAATAAGGAAAATGAGAACCAATCAGAAGGGGTTATTTTTTCTGTTGATCAAACTAAACCTTCACTTGATAAAGAAAACTCACCTCCAGAGAAAAATTTAAGCGAACAGATTAACAAAGACAAAATTCCAGATTTAATTGAAGAGAATTACCACACTTCTGAAGAAGAAATTAAAATAAACAAAGTAGACCAAGAGAACAATAATTCTGCAATAAGTGAATTGGAAAGTGGAGCTCAAGTCCATAAAGACACAAATTCGTCTACCGAGGATCTAGATCAAAAAATAGTTGGAGAAGAGCAACAACAAACAATAGAAGAATTGCTTCAGGTAGCCGCTCAAGTTCTTGCTGAAAAAGGCACCGAAGAAATGAACTCCGACCAGAACAAAGAAGAAATACAAAGTATAACTGAGAAACCAGTAGTTGAAAGTGAGGAGGAAAGTCTACAAACACTTCAAGAGGAAGAACCTAAACCAGCTACTTTTGACGATTTGATTTTTATGCCAGACAATCCAGCAGTATTACCTGAAGAAAATATACAAGAAAAAGAAGATTCAACACCAAAATCAACTGAAGAGGAATATTCTTTGTCATCCAATGAATCAGAATCGGAAGAACATACAAATCCAATTGAACAAGAAGTTATACCTGAAATGATAACTGAAGCTGTTGAATCAGAGCTGCAAGTAGCGTTGCCTGAGAAAGTAATCGAAATATCTTCGATTGAAGACCAAGATCAAACTCTAAATACTGATTTAGCTACAGAAAGTGTTTTACAAAACGATCCTTTGGAAGAACTTCCAGCTGCAACAGAACAAATTGTGGAAAATGAAGCAATTCCAATTAGCTTGGGAGAACTCTTGCAAGGTGAACCCTTAAAAGCAACTCATAATAATATCCTAGGCTCAACTCAAGAGAGTGTACCAAATAGTGAAGATTCACAAATTGCTTTAGATACACAGGAAGAGGAATATGTAACGGAGTCTATTGAAAATGCCGAGCCTTCCAGAGTAGAGGAACAAGAATTAGTATCAACACCAGATTTGATTGATTTCACTGCACCTATTGACCCTCAAGAAATAAATTCTGATCACGCTGTATCCATTGGAAATGAACTTCCTGCAGCTGAGAAAGAAGGAGAAATTAAAGAAACAGTGTTGAAAAATGAAAGTTCAAATGAAGCTATCCAACAAGTACATGACTTGGAAAACATTATTGAAGGCGCCGAACCATCAAATATTGCATACGACAATAACCCAGTTAGCTCACTTGAAACATTGCCAAGCAAAATACTCACATCAGATGCTAGCCAAGGTGACGAAACTTTAGCATTAGATGTAAATCCAATCTCCAGCGATGAAAATACTATTGGTGAATCCAATGAGAAAATTGAAAGTGATAATGCACTTGGCACACATCCAGAAAATAAGCCAATCGTCGATGAGGTGAAAGAGATCGACATTGACGTAGATAAGATCAAAGAAAATGAAGAAGAATTATTAGAAAACGATCAAGCGACAACTGTACGTTCCGAATCTGAGCAAAATTCTGATCACGAACCACTTGTCCACCCAACTTTCGAATTGGAAGAAACACAACAAGTGGTAGAAAATGTTAATGACAAACAAGCAACGAACATCGAAGAAGCAAACGAAACACAATCTGGAGCGAATGCCAATGAAAGTGAACCTGCCGCCACTGAGTACGTGTCTTTGGTAGCTGTAGAGAGTGAAACATTGGCCACACCTGTTGCTGCCGCTGCTGTTGTTGAACCTGAGATCAGTGAAATTATTGAAAAATTTGAAAATAACCATTTGTTTAATGAACCGTCAGAGATTGACAATGACAATGAAGACAATTTGTCTGAAGAAGCTACTGTTACCACTATCAGCCCTACTAATTTAGAAACACCTCAAATTATTGAGCAAAATATTGAAAATGATTTGAAGGCTTCAGGAGATGCTGAGTTTAATGAAAACGAATCAGTTTTAAGTATTTTAAGTGGTTTAATAGAAAACGAGGAAGAAGGTTCTGGAACACAGCTGCCAGAGACTTCTATTGATGATCTCAAAGCCGAAGAAACGGTCCATAGTGAACAAGCACCTTCCACCGGATCATATTATCCGTCTGTGCTATCCGATTTGCTAATGAGTACGAAATCTGAGGAAGTAGCGAACAATAAACCAACAACAACAGGTCCATTAAATGATAACATTGAAAATTTCACACCGGAAGAACTTCCTTTTGATCTATCATTTGTTTCTCCAAACGACCACGAAGAATTAATGTCAGATAATTTGGTTGTTGAAACAACACCTAGCGTTTACCCGGAAAGCAGTAGTGAAGATAGTATAACAACTGAAGTACCTGATATTTTGGAGATTACAACACAGACAATGCTTGGGTTAGCCAGTAGAGTAACTCTAATGGAACCAGCTGCTCCAATTGCCACAACTTTAAAGCCTTTCATGACAATGGAAGAAGATTTCTCTACTACTTCATCTTCACTGAATATTGATTCCTTGATAACATCGAAGCCAGGTTAGTTGAAATTAATAATAATTGTTTTATATCTTGTTGTTTATCATATTATTTTTATTTTCGCAGTCCGGAAGCGTGTAGAGCTTGGGAATGGTCCGGTTTCTTTAGGCTTGAATTGCAATAACGACAAACAGTGCCAACTCGCTGACCCAAATACCATCTGCTCTGATCAAGGAATATGTGACTGTACTTCAAAGACAACAGCAGCCACATGCAGCGCCGAGCGTACTGGTTGCAGTGCAGGAACATTCCAGGTAAGTCCGCAAAGCAGCTACCACATTAGAGCAATTTGTCAAATTATAAATAAATGGTTTTAATTTCCAAAACAGTGCCGCTCGAGTGGAGTTTGTATTTCGTGGTTCTTTGTATGCGACGGCCGCCCAGACTGCACTGATGCTTCCGACGAAGAATGCACGTTTAATGCACGACTTAACCAAACATGCCCGACAGAATCATTCCGTTGTGAGCGTAGTGGACGCTGCATAAGTCGTGCCGCACTTTGTGATGGCAGAAAACAATGCCCACACGGAGAGGACGAATTCGAATGCGATTCTTTAAGGACCGAAGGTGGCCAATGCCCACCGAACACGTTCCGTTGCAACAGTGGCGAATGCCTGCCCGAATATGAGTACTGCAATGCAATTATCTCGTGCAAGGATGGCAGTGATGAGCCGCCACATCTCTGCGGATCACGATCTGTGCCAAATATCTTTCTCAGATTACTTACCGCTGCCGTGGTTGACGATGGTAGCGCTAAAAGTAGCCGTGGCGGAATCAATGCTTATTGCCCGCACAGGTGCAGCAACGGGCGATGCAGATCGACAGCCATTGTTTGTTCGGGTCGTGACGGCTGCGGTGATGGAACAGATGAAGAGACCTGTTCTGTTTGTCGTAAGTTAATGTCCATATAGAAATATCAGTCTTGTTTTTGACTAACGTTTTTATTCTAAATTTATTAAGGTTGCCCCGCCCCAGCTGATGCCAGTACCCCTGCCCAATTTTTAGCGCGTCAACCCCCCATGCCATTGTGGAAATAATAAAAAATTTCCTGTTATAAAAGTCAACTTCAAACAAGAAACAAACACACGACCCCCATCTAGGCGATCGTTGTTTTATTTCATTTCAAACTAGAGTTTGTGTTGTGTTAATTCTATAAGTAAAATTCTAGACTCAAATTGCCAATTGACGCCTTGCTAGCAAAGGACATTATATTCAAATTAAAACGAATAATAATTTATTGTCTTATTTAATATTTAACATAACATGTTTGGTAAAAAAAACTAATTTTTAAAGTAGTTTCGACTTTCGAATTCATACTTCGAATTTAAGTTTCAGTCGAAGTTGATTTTCGTTTTGTGTCCTTTGATCTAGTGATGCAGACAATTGCAATTGCATGTAATTTTATTGAACTTAATTGAAGTTTTTTTTTTTGGCTATTCTCGTTAATTTTTTTAGACATTTTTAAATGTTATTTCGTATTTAATTTAATCTTTTTTTTAACTGAATGTCTTTTATTAATAATTTTCTATAGAATTGTATGTATATAGGTACGTTAAAATGTTCTCCTAATTTAATGAAATTTAAAAAAATTTTCTTTCACAAATATTTGAAAAAAAAAGAATAAAATAGAATAATAAATAAATTATGTTAGACATAAAGGAAATCACAAACAATAATTTGAGTAAATAAAACGAATTATTTTAATCAATTTAAAACAAAAAGATGTATGTTTCTTTTAATTAATATAGAGTGATGTTTAAAAGGTAAGACAAGTGTGACTGATCATTCAAAGAATGAACAAAATTGTTATTTAAATTGAATTGCCTAATAATGATCTCACAAGTTATTCGTTTCATGCCCATATTGAAAATACCTTTAGTATAAGGTCAGGTTTTCTAAATTTTCAACAGAAACTCAAGTTTTCTTTCGATGGTTTCTATTTCGTTGGGTACGAAAGGTGAAATTGTGGACCAAGACAACATTTGCTGTTTTTTATTAACCACACGATCTGACGTGGATTTAGGAATTTTTAACACTAAACCCAATACCAAAATATGTAATGAGAAATTTTCAAAATTAATCTGGTTCAGATAATTCTGACAAAAAAATACAATCTAAAAATTGAAAACTTGGTTATTTAAAATTTAACGCTCTCCTAAACCTAACGAAACAATCGTCGGCGTCGGCGAAGACAAAGGGCAAATTCTTTAACGCAACATTTGCAAAGCAAACCACATGCAAAGTAAATAAAGAATGCAGTTGAAAAGGCAAAGCAAGTGAAGTGCGCAAGATATTTTTGACATTTGCCGAAATACATTTGCATTTGCGCATGAAAATAAAATCTACTACATTTAGGGACAATCTGCTTAGCAGGGATGTTTACGTTTGCATTTTGGAATTGTTTGCTTAGCATAATTTGCGCAAGTTTTGCGTTTAAGAATTTGCCTAAAGAACAATTAACTATGTGTTGTTTTCGCTGCCGTAACCAATACTACAAATCGAAGACAACACGTTAACGATTGGTTTATGGAATTTGAAACACTTTTCGAAGTCGAAGTGAAATCTCTCAAAATACTAGATCCCTTTACTAAAAAAAAGAATTCATGTCATGCAATTTCCAAAACAGCACTAAGAAGTTTAATTTCATAGGAGCCAATAGGTAACAATATCCTGAAAGCCAAACCGTCACCATCCTACAGTTTTAGGCAAATAAACAGAACACTCTTCTGACAGGGGAAGGAGGCCTTTTACAACTGGGTGCTGATAATACACCACATGGAGACGCAATAATGAGGATTAGAGATTTGAATGCCAAAGTTGGTAACTACAACGATGGTTCAGACATGTTATTGAAAAACATGATGTTGGCAAACGCAACGACCATCTTTGAATGCTTAGTTGATTTGAGGAACCATTTTTGAAGAAGTTCCTCATCCTCAAGGAACTTATAAACTAGTTGATTAGGCGGCGATTTAAAATAAAAACTTTCGTCAATACGTCGGAAACAGAAGAATTACATGCATAGGAATGGCCCGGAACCACCACATGATAGTTACCACCGTAAGACTACGTACAACTGCAGCTCGAAAATCCCTACGAAGCATCCGAATGCTTAAATTAAATACCTAAAGACTAAGGATAGAAAATAAAAATTAAAACGACTGGAAATCTAGATACAGTCTTATTAAGTGTTTATACACAAGTGTTTATTTAATTATTTGTAACAGCTCAGAATATTTACGTAGGCGTAACCACACAATTATTGTTTAGTTAGTTTGTTGCATTAGATACAATATTAAAGGCAAAATAAATATTTAAGCAGTTATGCAAATATATTTAATATAATTGTATCTACTATTGTTTTAAATGTACACTTAATTAAACTTAATTAAAAAAATTGATAAAACTTACTTTATCACCCTTTATGACTCACAATATTAGTCGCGATAAATATAGATACGAACAATAATTTAAAATGTGGCGCTCGATAAACTGATAAGTTTTTATTTCAATTCTTTTAAATCAATTTTTATTTAAAAATATCGATGAAACTTAATTAGAACTCTTACATGAATAAAGATTTGTAAATATCGTTTCGTAAGCCCAAAAAGCTGTTAGTTGAGTTTCGTTTTAATAATGCATTGCCCTCTAAATTCCATTCCATAAATAACTATCAAATTGCTCTCAAAGATTAGCTCCTAGAGTAGGCAGTCAATTTAAACAAATTCTGCTTCTAAAATCATACTTATCTACATTCGTGAAAAATGAAGATAAATAATTCAAATTCTTAAAAAAAAAAAATAATACATGCTTCTTAAAAATAAACTTAACACTTATGCAGATGATTAGATAGTGCACCTACAAAATATTAGCGGATTCAGATTATTTTGTGTTTTGTGATACACGAAAATAATCTATGAAAATAAAAATCAGATACTAACTATGAACAATGCCGAACGAACTAATATTAAAAAATTAATCATACACTTGCTCTGACTTAGTTGATTTATTATTCTCTTGGTTCTTGGTGACAATGCGTACGAAATTGTTGTGATTAATTTTCAATGTTAACAAACTAAAATATTTTTTGCTTTAAATGCAGGAATTAAAAACAAATTATTGTTTGCAGATTTCAAGTGCTATGATAACGACCATTCCTAATAAATAATGCTAGTTCATTGATTTGCAAAGAAATAAGTGTGTATTTTAAGTACCAATTCTTCAAGGCTTTAAAAATATCGTTCAGTCATGAAGATTGAGTTTATCGGTAACTGCCCATATATACAGCTCGATTGTTTAAAGAAAGTTTGAAATATGAAGGCACCGAATCTACTCGTGAAAATAATTTTGCTGCCTATAATTCTGGAATGCAATATTTGTCATTAGATAGTATTCCTTATTACTATAAGTTGAAAGTGCGTGTTGAGATACGAAAAAAATAAAAATCTACAATTAGAAAGACTATTATTAAAAAAAAAATCATAATCAACAAAAACTTTAACACAGTTCTATTAAAAACTACTTTGAGAATAATGACTAAAAAGTTTAGTAAAGAAAACAACGTTGTCGATAAAAGTTGTACAAATTAAAATCATTTTAGGCAACAGCAAAAGGCTCTTTTAAAACTAAAGAATCTTTAGTCGAAATTGTTGATTTCTGATTCGGTGAAGTGATATAGAAAATCGAAGAATAGTTTTAGTGCATCGAAAAGCGTAGTGTATTTTGGCTTGAAGGAGGAAATGATAAATGTAATTTACTGTTTAAAGTTTCGATCAGAAATTAAAAATAGAAACAATGTTGAACTATAACGACAGCCGAACTATGCATAGGTATTTGTTTTAAAGTGCAAATTCATGATTCAGTAAGTCTTTATTAAAAAAACATTCATACATCAAATTGAACAATGACGAAAAGTCCAAAACCACAAATTGTGTACCTTTTGAAAACTATTACGATCCTATTTTGTGTGCTTCTTGTTCTCAATAATAGTATTTCCGTGTTTCAGTCTTCGTTATATTTAAAAGAAGGTAGGTTATGAAAAATATCAATTTTGCTTTCAACCAATATTAAATTCTCTTTCGATAGAAATTTTGTTAAGTAATCAAGCTACATCTAAAAGTGCTGTTGTGGATACTGCTAAAGATGGTATAAACTCATCGAAACATTCAGACTTACCCCCAAATGGATATCTGGTTTGGAATAAACACTGCCGCATTCCCGATATTAATCCTTTTACCCCAGATGCCATGAAAATATTTAAAAAGAAAAACTATTCTTCTTGCTCTAATGAATTGCCTTTGACAAAAATTCAATTTGACATGAATCTTCGCACTTACAGTATAAACATTGACGAAAAGGCCAAACAAACGCTTAGTGATAAGAACATTACTTGTTGTTATCAGTCCGTTATACGTTCCGGTACTGGTAAACGTGTTGACAAAGATTTCAAGTATGATTGATACCTTGGATATGAAAAAGAATATTCTTAAAAGTTCACTTTTTTGTTTCACAGATTGAAGAACTGTGTAACTTTTAAGGATGGCGATGTGATACCTCATGACGTTGAGAGTTTTATTGTAACTTGTACCAATAACAAGACAAAGAAGAAGTTACAGCAAGATGCATTTTATCTAGCTTGCGAGAAGCCTGAGGTGCGCGAAAGGCTAAATTCTTTTCGAAATAGAAGCTTTCTTAACCGTCCTGCTAGTGTTTTAATGCTGGGAATTGATAGTGTTTCTAAGTTTAACCTACGAAGAGTAATGCCAGAAACAACGGATCGACTACTGAAAGACAAATGGGTTGAGCTAAAAGGATACAACAAGGTAAATTATTAAAGAAGTGACATCAGAAATTGAGGGGTTGCATTAACAGTACATTATATTATTAATTGGCATATATCTTGAGTCATTCCCATTTATTAATCGGTGTATGTAGTAGTTTCGTTTTTTTTCGAACGTGATTGTTGAATTTGATAATGGCGATAAGTATAAAAAAAATTTGTTTACTTTGGTGTTTAACGGTGTTTTCTTGTGTTTTCGCATCCAGAAAGTGACACTTCCTAGAAATTATTTTATTATTAGTTATAAATTCAAATTCTTGAAAAAATTCTAAAAAATTGAACCTTAAAAAATATAATTTAATATATGTATCTTTATTTATTTATGTACATAGATTGACGATAACACTTTTCCCAATTTAATGGCATTTCTTACTGGCTACAATAATACAAGGGCATATTCGAAATGCAATCCAAAATCGAGCAGTGGATTAAGCAATTGCAACCTGATTTGGAACCTATTTCGCCAAAACGGATATGTTACCACTTACGGCGAGGATGAAACCTGGATGAGCACTTTCAATTTTAATAAGCTGGGCTTTAACAAAATTCCTGTGGACTACTACCTTAGACCATTTATGCTCGCTATTGAAAAGACACTCAAAGTAAAGAAACAATCAGGAATGTCATTTTGTGTGGGATTACGTCATTCAGCAGAGTATATCTTTGATTTTGCCATCGAACTAGCAACAAGATATAAGAATGAGCCATATTTTGGTCTATTTTGGACAAATACTTTTAGTCATAACTCTTTTAATGACCCTCTTAGTATGGACAACCGTATCGTGAAGTATATTGGTGAATTGAAAGCAAATGGTATTCTCGATGAATCTATAGTCATACTGTTCAGTGATCATGGAATGAGATTTGGGCCATTGAGAAGTCTTAGACAAGGATTTCTTGAAGAACGTCTACCGTTTATTTTTATATGGCTTCCAAATTGGTTTCGAGCAAAGTATCCCCACTTTGCCGAAGCATTAAATACAAATAAACATCGATTAACAAACCCCTATGATCTACACATGACGTTAAAGCATATTCTCGAATTAACTGGACGAACTCCAAAACTACCGCAAGCTGAAGGCTGTTTAAATTGCCAAAGTCTCTTCTATCCAGTTCCTGAACAACGCTCATGCAAAGATGCAGCCATCGATGAACATTGGTGCACTTGTATACCATATGAAGACGTAAATAAAAAGAACAAAGTAGTCCTTGACGGAACAAATGCCGTGTTAAAGCATTTGAACTCTTATTTGGAAAAGGGAAAGTTCTTCCCGCGGTGTGCAAGGCTCACACTAAAGACCGTTGAGATTGCTCGAAAAAGATATGATTTTGATCATTTATCTGGAAACAGCACGAATAACCTGGAACACTATCGAATACGATTTAACGCCCCAAAGGGCAAGTTTGAGGCTAGTATTTCTTTTTCGAAAACTTTGAAAACCTACGAAATAATTGATAGTGTCAGTCGTTTAGATGCCTACAAGGAAACATCTGGGTGTGTAGAAGATGGAGATGCGAAAAAGTATTGTATCTGTGATAAAAACTTTAAACCTAAAGAAGATGCTAAATCTAAGTCTAAGCAATAACATTACACATTGACTGCATACAGTTATAATGCCTCTCCTACGGAACGCAGAAATGTTGATCACAAAGGTCTAACCATAATAGACAGGCGCTATAGTAAGCTGTGGGATGAGAATTAGAGATTACAAAGAAATTAAATGATAGTCTCATAATATCATTAAAAGTTAATTATGTGACTGAAAAGTGTCTCAGCGAATTTTAATAAATAAGACTTCAAATGTGTTCAAGCTTTTTTTTGCAAAAAGAAAAATAAATATAGATTTTGTTTGTAAATTTTTATTTCCATATTCTTTGCATATCAAATAATTCTACAATGCCAGAAATGGAATGGCACGGTTATGTTAGAAGGAATAGAAAGATACAAAATTGTATCTCTCCCATTTAGGACTTCAAGTTATGTATGGTTGAACTGAATTGTTCAATGCAAGTGTCGCAGTAAAATTCGAAAATCATTTTCTTACACAATTTGGGAATTCGTTAATAGGTTTGTTCGACGTAACTCGTTCCAGGGCGCCCTGGAGAATGTCATTCAATTATCAAAAAATCCAGGTCAGCTCGGGTTTTAATTTTACATCGAACACCTCAGAACTAGAAATGTTATCAGCAGATCAAATGATATCAAATGATAACAGCGGATACGAATTTTGACAGCTCTAATTTTTCGCTCTAAGAGAAACCTGGGGTCGGTTGGAGTGCGTCCAGAGCTCGCTCAGAGCTCACATCGAACACAGAACAAAAAAACTAGAGCGAAAAAAGAGCTATATAAAACGCTTCAGAGCGAATTCAGGGCGACCTAGGGCGACCCAGTGCTTACATCGAACAAACCTAATATTAACAAACTAAAACGAAGTTCACACCGTTAATTTTGATATTAAAGTAACGAAACACAGAATGCAATGGATTTTATCGTATCATAACTTTTAAAAAGTGTTACTAACGCCTTTAGCTAAGCATACGCATGTACATATGTAGGTGAAAATAAATAATTCTAATTATTCAAAACCCTCATGAAGATAAGATATGTACTACAAAAGTAGACTACACAAATAGGTAAAATTTTATAGATAAGATATATTGTGAAGGGGGACTTTTCGACGTTTAGATTATTATAGTACATATTTCATATATTAATCTGTGAAAGTGCAGGTTAGTCCAGTAAAGTTAGAATTGCAAAAGTACGTGCAAGCTTAAATTTTGGCAGGTCTTTTTGAAGGTGGCTATCTAAATCTAAGTTTGGGACCTTCCAGGTCTTGAAGGGACGGTACGAAATCCATTTTTTTAACGTAAATCCTCGTTTATCAGGAAAGGACTGCAATGATATGGATGACTGAGAGAAAAATTTTATAAAACCCGTGAACTGCAACACCCTCCACCCACTTTTATTGTTTCCTGAAAACTGTTCAAAATATTTCGATACATTTTGATAACGAGAAACAAAGCCATAAGAAAAGTGGGCATGGGAGTGTTTTATAAAACCAATTTTTTTTTAAATTTTTTCCAGGTCATAAAAATATCCATACTGTTTGTAAGTGTTTTCTAATAAACCAAGACTTTAAGAAAAGCAGGTAAAGCAAGAACTACGCTACACCAATCCCCCAACCACCATTCAAATATCAGCTCGCCCATACGTGTTTCCATTTGCTTCATAATAAAATATGGGTCTATTTACTGTACTAGGTATGCGTAAATGGAGGTAAAAGTTAAAGCGATATTAAGTTAAAATTTGTTTAAAAAAAAAAATATATTGTTTGCAGATTTCGTATTATAGGTGTAGGCACTAACCATACCAAATAAAAAATTCTTTTCGATCGTTTTATAGACACATTAAAGGTTAGCTAATAGCAAGATAAGATTAAAAAAATGAGTGACTGGACTGGATAGCACAGTTTTGTTCTTGTGCCCTGAACTGTGTCTTCAACACTTATAGTGACATTTATAAGTATCTTCAAATACAATACACTAAATACTTTATTATTTGATATTATTTAATGTTTTCACTTTTTTTTATTACTTTTTACCAAAACATAATATTTCCATTTTATTATGTAGGTACATAAAAATGTCAATCGGGCAAACGGCAAAGCCACGCTTTAACGATTTTTTGTAATATAAATCTATGTACATAAATTGTACTATGTACGTTTGGAAAAGAAATTAATCGAATATAAGTCTAAAAAAAATCAAATACAATGTTATACTATACCGGAAAGTTAAAAAAATGTAAAAGTAGATAGCCACTTCAAAAAAAAATGTTGTTCCTTGCCAACCTTTTCTTTTATTAAATATTGAAGGAAATGCAATACTGCTTACTTTCTTTAAACAATACATTTTCTAAGAATAGAAAAGCAGTTCCGTTTCAATCATGCACGGGAGAATCACAGGCATAGCATTTAATCAAAATCGTTTGTGTCATTTCTAACTCAGTTTTTTTTTTTATTCCTTCATCGATTGGTTTCAGGATAAGAATTTTTATTTTATTAAGAACAGAATGAATGAAACCCGAAGTGTTTGTATTAAGTTTGATGAAAACTTTAGAACATTTTTTTAACGAAACCGATACCTGTTTCCTAAAGCTAGAGGAAGTTATGTACTTGAATCAATTAGAAATAAATAATAATTGATAAAACCTTTTAGCAAGTGTTGACAATAGAAGCAATGTTTGGCTGTTATGAAAAACTATATCCAAACAGATATTCATTTTAAAGTGTATGTTCCTAACATTCATTTAGTTGTGAAAAAAATTTTCTAAATCATTTTCTGATAGATTTAAAGATTTTTAGCAAATCATACATCAAGTAGAATGATGTGGAAAAGCAAAAAACATACAACTGCGAACATTTTGAAAATTATAACCGTTTTGTTTTGTGTGTTCCTTGTTCTGAATAATAATATTTTCGTATTTCAGTCTTCGTTATACTTAAAAGAAGGTACGAGTAGGTTATGAAAAATATCGATTTTGCTCTCAACCAATATTAAATTCTCTTTCGATAGAAATTTTGTTAAGTAATCAAGCTACATCTAAAAGTGCTGTTGTGGATACTGCTAAAGATGGTATAAACTCATCGAAACATTCAGACTTACCCCCAAATGGATATCTGGTTTGGAATAAACACTGCCGCATTCCCGATATTAATCCTTTTACCCCAGATGCCATGAAAATATTTAAAAAGAAAAACTATTCTTCTTGCTCTAATGAATTGCCTTTGACAAAAATTCAATTTGACATGAATCTTCGCACTTACAGTATAAACATTGACGAAAAGGCCAAACAAACGCTTAGTGATAAGAACATTACTTGTTGTTATCAGTCCGTTATACGTTCCGGTACTGGTAAACGTGTTGACAAAGATTTCAAGTATGACTGATACCTCGGATATGAAAAAGAATATTCTTAAAAGTTCACTTTTTTGTTTCACAGATTGAAGAACTGTGTAACTTTTAAGGATGGCGATGTGATACCTCATGACGTTGAGAGTTTTATTGTAACTTGTACCAATAACAAGACAAAGAAGAAGTTACAGCAAGATGCATTTTATCTAGCTTGCGAGAAGCCTGAGGTGCGCGAAAGGCTAAATTCTTTTCGAAATAGATGCTTTCTTAACCGTCCTGCTAGTGTTTTAATGCTGGGAATTGATAGTGTTTCTAAGTTTAACCTACGAAGAGTAATGCCAGAAACAACGGATCGACTACTGAAAGATAAATGGATTGAGCTAAAAGGATACAACAAGGTAAATTATTAAAGAAGTGACATCAGAAATTGAGGGGTTGCATTAACAGTACATTATATTATTAATTGGCATATATCTTGAGTCATTCCCATTTATTAATCGGTGTATGTAGTAGTTTCGTTTTTTTTCGAACGTGATTGTTGAATTTGATAATGGCGATAAGTATAAAAAAAATTTGTTTACTTTGGTGTTTAACGGTGTTTTCTTGTGTTTTCGCATCCAGAAAGTGACACTTCCTTGAAATTATTTTACTATTAATTATAAATTCAAATTCTTGAAAAAATTTTAAAAAATTGAACATAAAAAATATAATTTAATATAATTATGTATCTTTATTTATTTATGTACATACATAGATTGACGATAACACTTTTCCCAATATAATGGCATTTCTTACTGGCTACAATAATACAAGGGCAAATTCGAAATGCAATCCAAAATCGAGCAGTGGATTAAGCAATTGCAACCTGATTTGGAACCTATTTCGCCAAAACGGATATGTTACCACTTACGGCGAGGATGAAACCTGGATGAGCACTTTCAATTATAATAAGCTGGGCTTTAACAAAATTCCTGTGGACTACTACCTTAGACCATTTATGCTCGCTATTGAAAAGACACTCAAAGTAAAGAAACAATCAGGAATGTCATTTTGTGTGGGATTACGTCATTCAGCAGAGTATATCTTTGATTTTGCCATCGAACTAGCAACAAGATATAAGAATGAGCCATATTTTGGTCTATTTTGGACAAATACTTTTAGTCATAACTCTTTTAATGACCCTCTTAGTATGGACAACCGTATCGTGAAGTATATTGGTGAATTGAAAGCAAATGGTATTCTCGATGAATCTATAGTCATACTGTTCAGTGATCATGGAATGAGATTTGGGCCATTGAGAAGTCTTAGACAAGGATTTCTTGAAGAACGTCTACCGTTTATTTTTATATGGCTTCCAAATTGGTTTCGAGCAAAGTATCCCCACTTTGCCGAAGCATTAAATACAAATAAACATCGATTAACAAACCCCTATGATCTACACATGACGTTAAAGCATATTCTCGAATTAACTGGACGCACTCCAAAACTACCGCAAGCTGAAGGCTGTTTAAATTGCCAAAGTCTCTTCTATCCAGTTCCTGAACAACGCTCATGCAAAGATGCAGCCATCGATGAACATTGGTGCACTTGTATACCATATGAAGACGTAAATAAAAAGAACAAAGTAGTCCTTGACGGAACAAATGCCGTGTTAAAGCATTTGAACTCTTATTTGGAAAAGGGAAAGTTCTTCCCGCGGTGTGCAAAGCTCACACTAAAGTCCGTTGAGATCGCTCGAAAAAGATATGATTTTGATCATTTATCTGGGAACAGCACGAATAACCTGGAACACTATCGAATACGATTTAACGCCCCAAAGGGCAAGTTTGAGGCTAGTATTTCTTTTTCGAAAACTTTGAAAACCTACGAAATAATTGATAGTGTCAGTCGTTTAGATGCCTACAAGGAAACATCTGGGTGTGTAGAAGATGGAGATGCGAAAAAGTATTGTATCTGTGATAAAAACTTTAAACCTAAAGAAGCTGCTAAATCTAAGTCCAAGCAATAAATGGGTTAGATAAATAATGTAAGCTAAGATAAAATATAAATTGTAATCAATCAAATTAGTTTTTTTTTTATTTTGCGTAAGAGAAAAGGGGGAGAGAAAACATAAGCCGAGTTGAGTACGAGAGAGATAAATTTCGAAAATATATCATGAAAGCGATTCCTTCCGAATCGATTCATCAGTAAGCGAGCGACGTCCCTACCATCCGATTTGCCGACTGCAAATTGGGACGGGGAGCGACCACGTACCCGAACCGTTTCATTTCATTGAAGAGCAACTCTCGGACACTAATTCATTTACCCAAAATTAATCAACACTCTTAACCAAAACATCAAAGACAAAATAAATGATTTTACTATAAATTATATGTAACAGAAACTGTTTTGCTCCCATTTGCGGTTTAGCTCAAACTTACTTTGCGGCAAGTTTTTAATCAACTAGCGAGAATATTAAATGTTACCATGTTAACTTTAAAAGATAACAAATTATTTTTTCTCCATGAACATTATGTTCATAGTTAAATAAAATACGTTATCCGTTTGAGTATATACATACATAAACTCTACATATGTATGTAGAAAACAAAGGGCAAGCATATTCGGCAACTAGTTGAATATGTTATAGGCAGAGCGGAGTTTAAGTTGGGACCAGCCACCGCGGCTCAAAATTTGGGGCGCCCACAAATTTTGAATTTTATAATAACTATCGATTTTTAAGAAAGATAGAAATTCTTGAAATCACATTGTATGCGGAATTTGAGATTTTCAAACATTGAAATTATATTGAAAGCATTCATTTTGAAAATAAATGAAATGGAAATTTAATATTATGAAATGCAGGTGGCGTTCGATTAGACGCAAACATAGCTAGCGAATCGATCATTCCTGAAAAGCGACTGATCATCAGTTTAGCGTGTTATCCAGTGACGTTATAAAACATTGCCTTTAAGTATGTAAATTTATGGCCAGCCATAAACTTCGAAGAAAGGAAAAAAATGGCTTTATTTTTTTCTTTAAATAAATATCTAAATTTGGTGGTGCAGATTCTGAACATCTAACTTTAGAGCCTGCGAAAAGGAATGTCTTTTTTCTGGGTTTCTATCACACCACAGGCTACTTCCATATGAGGATAGTTACTATTATTTTCAAAATGTTTATTTGTTTTTTAACAAAATTATGGAACATTTTTGTTGATTTAAGGTTCCCCACATTTCCCTATTAATCCGGCTCTGCTTATAGAAGTCATATGTATTATTTGTATGTTAATACAATAATATACATATAAGATATAATAAACTTCAAATGGTCCTCATTTTGACTTCGTGCAATGACACAAATGTAGAATTATGTAGCGCGTATGTTTTTGTGTTCTTTATTCAGTGTGTGAAGTATTCTTAACTAGATTAATTAAAAGTTACTCTCAGGGAACACAATTCAAAAATTTAAGTAGATCCTTTTATATTAAAAGCTGAGGTGATATTATAACAGAGAAAAAATTATAGAAGTGCACCAAGTTGAACAATGTCAAAAAACAATTCAATTTTGTATTTTATTAAAATTATTGCAGTTCTATTTTGTATTATTCTCGTTCTCCATGATACTATTTCCTTGTTTCAATCTTCGTTATATCTCAAAGATGGTAATGAGAAGTTCGACTCTTTTTTTTTGTGAAACTAAAATTAAATTATCTCTCTATAGAAATATTGATAACAAATCAAACTATAACAAAAAGTTCTGTAGTGAATCCTGATGGTGATCCTGGGAAAAGCTCAACAAACAATTCAATCATACCTCCAAGTGGCTATCTGGTGTGGAACAAACACTGTCGCATTCCCGATATAAATCCTTTTACCCCAGATGCCATGAAGATATTTAAAAAAAAAAAATACACATCGTGTTCTACTGAACTGCCATGGACAAAAATTCAATTTGATATGAACCTTCGCGCGTACAGTATACATTTTGACGGAAATGCCAAAAATAAATTAAATGATAAGAACTTCACTTGCTGTTATCAATCCGTGATACGTTCCGGTACTGGTAAACGTGTTGACAAGGATTTCAAGTATGACTGATACCTTGGATATGAAAAAGAATATTTTTAAATGTTCACTTTTTTATGTTTCACAGATTGAAGAATTGTGTAACTTTTAAGGATGGCGATGTGATACCTCATGACGTTGAGAGTTTTATTGTAACTTGTACCAATAACAAGACAAAGAAGAAGTTACAGCAAGATGCATTTTATCTAGCTTGCGAGAAGCCTGAGGTGCGCGAAAGGCTAAATTCTTTTCGAAATAGAAGCTTTCCTAACCGTCCTGCTAGTGTTTTAATGCTGGGAATTGATAGTGTTTCTAAGTTTAACCTACGAAGAGTAATGCCAGAAACAACGGATCGACTGCTAAAAGATAAATGGATTGAGCTAAGAGGGTACAATAAGGTAAACTATCAATATTTTGTTATTACCGTTAATCATTTTTTTAATATATCTGTGATGGCAATATAACAAAAAAAAACTTAAAAAAGTGGTTTGGAGAAACTTAAATTTTTATCAAAAAAATTTATTTAGTGTGGTTATTGTTTTTTTAGTGAATTCATTAAATAAGATAAATATGTACATCATATTTTGTGTTATTTTTAGTAAAAATAGTGGTCGAAAAGTAAGAAAAATATGTTTATAGGCTTAGGTTCTTCTGCAAAAACCAATATTTAAATAATGCTTGCCTTGAGTAGTAACATGTTTTTCTTTAATTTTTTTTTTTCAATTTCTATTTTCTTAGTTTCGACAGAATAACTTATGTTTACATAGTACTTTAGTCAAAATAAGTTTTAATGAAAAAGGCAAAGGGAAATATAAAATTTAAAATATCGCAAGGTTTACTTCGACATAAGATTTTCTGTTTTGATTTGATTTTTTTAGACTTAAAGAAATTGTTTGCCATAAGATAATCTGTTGAAAAATTTCATAGTCATTCAAACATAAATGGGTAGAAAAACAACAATATTTTCGCTCGGGAGACAGAATTGTAAGGTTTCATCTGTATAGAGTATTACCAGTTAAAAAATGGAAAAAACAATTATGTCATACTACCACAGATATACAATTCTTTCTTTTTAGAAATATTTTGAATTTTTATTTTATCATGTTTATATTTTTTTTAATCAAAAAAAAATTACCTATAACAGAATAAATTTGAGTTTCTAAAACGAAAATAAAAAACTAAGAAAATTGAATTAAAAATGTGCATCCTTTTCATGAACAGGATTCAATCGAAAACTAGTTTTTTTTTCAAATATTGAAGGTGTTAAAAAAAATTTTTTTTTTTAAATCCAGAAACATGTCGATTAGCTAACTAATTGACTCTTAATTTTTTTTCATTTATCATAAGTATAAGGTTTAAGTGTACCCCAATATGTGTGTTTTCAAATATATTGTCTGATATGGATTAGAAAAGTCCCGCACTTCTTTTTCTTAGTTCAAATCAACATGCTACCTGGGCTATTTTCCTTTAAAGTTCAGAGTCTTATACACAAATACCACCTCTAAATAATATATTGACAAAAAAAAATTAAAAACGAACCTAAGTTTAAAATCTTGCAAAAATTTCAAAAAAGGATACACATTTTTTTCCTTTTTTTCAATTTTAAGTTTATCCAGTCGCAAGCCTTAAACAAAATCTTTGAATATATCTTTATTTATTCACATATTTAGATTGACGACAACACTTTTCCCAATTTAATGGCGTTTCTTACTGGCTACAATAATACAAGGTCATATTCGAAATGCAATCCAAAATCGAGCAGTGGATTAAGCAATTGCAACCTGATTTGGAACCTATTTCGCCAAAACGGATATGTTACCACTTACGGCGAGGATGAAACCTGGATGAGCACTTTCAATTATAATAAGCTGGGCTTTAACAAAATTCCTGTGGACTACTACCTTAGACCATTTATGCTCGCTATTGAAAAGACACTCAAAGTAAAGAAACAATCAGGAATGTCATTTTGTGTGGGATTACGTCATTCAGCAGAGTATATCTTTGATTTTGCCATCGAACTAGCAACAAGATATAAGAATGAGCCATATTTTGGTCTATTTTGGACAAATACTTTTAGTCATAACTCTTTTAATGACCCTCTTAGTATGGACAACCGTATCGTGAAGTATATTGGTGAATTGAAAGCAAATGGTATTCTCGATGAATCTATAGTCATACTGTTCAGTGATCATGGAATGAGATATGGGCCATTGAGAAGTCTTAGACAAGGATTTCTTGAAGAACGTCTACCGTTTATTTTTATATGGCTTCCAAATTGGTTTCGAGCAAAGTATCCCCACTTTGCCGAAGCATTAAATACAAATAAACATCGATTAACAAACCCCTATGATCTACACATGACGTTAAAGCATATTCTCGAATTAACTGGACGCACTCCAAAACTACCGCAAGCTGAAGGCTGTTTAAATTGCCAAAGTCTCTTCTATCCAGTTCCTGAACAACGCTCATGCAAAGATGCAGCCATCGATGAACATTGGTGCACTTGTATACCATATGAAGACGTAAATAAAAAGAACAAAGTAGTCCTTGACGGAACAAATGCCGTGTTAAAGCATTTGAACTCTTATTTGGAAAAGGGAAAGTTCTTCCCGCGGTGTGCAAGGCTCACACTAAAGACCGTTGAGATTGCTCGAAAAAGATATGATTTTGATCATTTATCTGGGAACAGCACGAATAACCTGGAACACTATCGAATACGATTTAACGCCCCAAAGGGAAAGTTTGAGGCTAGTATTTCTTTTTCGAAAACTTTGAAAACCTACGAAATAATTGATAGTGTCAGTCGTTTAGATGCCTACAAGGAAACATCTGGGTGTATAGAAGATGGAGATGCGAAAAAGTATTGTATCTGTGATAAAAACTTTAAGCCTAAAAAAACTTAAAATTTACCTAAATCAAAAACATTATATTTTTTCAAAACTAAAATTTTTTGGAATAAATGTAAGCACAAAAGATAAAGAAATATCAAATTTGTGTTTTTAAATTTGCAAATTTGTTTGCATTTTTTCTGGAGTCGAAGTAGAATTCTAAAAAATGGACTGTCCCAGTCTATACGTTTCAAATATTTTTGATATTCTGTACGGTGGACGGCCTCTGTGGTAATGTTAATGGCAGTAAGAAGTTTGAATCATTATTCTTCAGTTTAGGATCCATTAATCCATATTTATTGCAAGTGTTAAGTAATCGATAACTTAAAAGAAAAAAATCCTTACAACTATCGATTACATGAATGTAATAACACCGGTAGAACAACATAGTGTTAGCACCGATGCATGTCTTACAATTTCCTGGTAGTTATGTTTCTGACATTAGTTGTTTTTTTGAATACCCGGGGGATTGAAGATGGGTGTGTACATTGCTCATTGCTGCATTGAATTGTTTTGCATTTCTTAAATACATTAAGTGCAACTTTTAGGCTGGTGTTCACCGATATCAAATTTTTCCATGTACTTTGTTTTTATCTCCCATTCGTTGATCCAAAGTTATAAAAGTCTAAGGTTTTTTTAATTTATTTTTGACTTTCATTATTGAAAATGCTTTATAAAAAACAAATTAAAAAATATGGAACATTGGGTACCATTAATACTTATCGCCACCTGCAATCCTAAAAGAAAAAAGAAATAGGTACTTCGGATGCAGCGATTTTCAGCTTTACTTTTATTTTATGTTATTTTATTTCTTTAATTTAAGTTTGTAGAGTTCATTAAAGTTTAAAAATCAATAAAATATTTTTTTTTTTAATTTAATTTTTAATAAGAAATAAGAATCACATGATGTTTATTCATAGGTCCCTCGTCAAATGATATATACATAATAATAATATTACCACCTACACGCTAGACAATTAAGTTTTGTTCATATTGAATATTCCCGTTTACATGTCCACCCACAAGGCCATGACCTCAATTACAAGAGAAAGGACTCTTGCGATAAATACAAATAATACTCTCTTATTTAATTTTTGTATTGTAGGTATTTTTAAACATAGCAATAGCAACAGCTGCTGTGTGGCGTGACGAAAGAAACGCTATATAGCAATACTTAACACAAGCTAAACTGCAATGTTAAAAATACAAAAATGCTTTTGAGAGGATTTCCCATGTTTCTCTCTATCACGCAGGATCAGAATCAGAAAAGAATAAAAAGAGAACACAATATTATGAGTTTATGTTTTTTACTCATTGTATATTATGTACATGGACGTAAAACGGTATGGCAAATTCTGAGTAATTCTCAAATGCTTCTCTAAATACAGTAAAGTGTTTTTTATTAATGAATAAAAAAAAGTAAATATCCTAGAATTTATTCAAGGGGTGGAAAAATATTCGTTGCAAATTTAAGACTGGCTTATACTTACTCAATTGACAGACCTCACCCTTAGATGGTTAATTTACTGTAGCAATTTTATAACATAGCGTAGCCCTAGCGCCTAGATTCATACTTAAAATAAATGTTAGTGCTGCCGTATCACATGTATGAAGGTTTTTTTTATGCAAGAAATAAACATTTCAAACTATACATTTTTTTTGTTGTGGGCACAGCAGACTACCACAAATTACCTCAGACTTTTTTTGCAAAAAAACGCCAGCCAAATTTCAACATAATTTTCTGGCCCGTTTTACTTTCTTGTTCTTGAAAAAGTGCCAAAAAAAACTATTTTTTAACCTTAACAATTGAAAGAAAGAGTTATATTAAGCATTGCTTTTGTAGGGTGGTAGTGTAAACCAGTCATTTATATATATAAAAAAAAAACTAATTTCAAGTTTCATTTTAGTTAACTAATCCTATCGGAAAACAAAAACTTTTAGAGCAAAGCTCATTTAATTTAATCACTATTATTTATGTAGTTACCTAAGGCACCAGTTATAATAATCATTAAAACTCACCATTGAACATTCCCATTTTTAATTTTGAGCTCTTGAAGAAGCAACTTCATTGAATATTTTAATGGCAAAATAAGCCTTACATTTAATTTAATTTTATTTTATTTATTCATAAACAGAAGTAAGCATTAAAATAATTTTAAATTTGTTTTACTTTAATAAAATAACAAGTACCTATGAGGCTTATTTCTGTAACAAAATAATTTTGAAGACCTCAAATTTTTTTTTGAATTTGTGTATTAGTCTTAGTCTATTCCAGTACTATAATAAATACATTTATGTGATAAATAAATATGTTTTTACCTTCCACATCGGATGCATAGTCACAGACTTGAAGCTCCCAAAAGTATACTTCTTTTTTCAATTGTTGGTAATATTGACAAAATTACAAAGTCTTAGAAGCAGAAAATAATAAAGACTTTTAAATATTTTCATTTCTACAACACGCAAGTTACGTTTCCTTAAAAAACCACATGTTTGCTCACCCATATAAAAAAGGGGAAAAGACTCAAACTATCAATTAGGTATCAATAATAAATTGCACACCATTTATGCGAAATGGCTCCCGCTCCAAACTCGCAATTTGAACGAATGATTTGTACCGATGCTTATGCTTAATTCAAAGAGTCAATTGGCGCTGTCATCTCACGCAGGTTCTCCGTTTAAAGGGCAATATTATTACCTTAGGCCATGAACTATTATCATACACATAAATTTCACCTGTCATTTCAGGTCAAAATCCGAGGTTTATATTCTTAACGTCTTATTTTTTTCTCACACAAAATCGAAATTTTCTCTAAAATTATAAGTGGCATCCCTAATTTTTATTTAGAAGTACGAAAAATATGACTCAGATCGTCCTTTTGCTATATGAACATCTTTTCTTTGCAGAGAGTTCTCGCACTACTCAATTTTGAGTGTCCTTTCTAGTTAGAATTCAGAATATAAACACATTTGGATAAAAGAGGAAGTGCGGTTTTCTAAATTAAGACGTATACTTTTATGCTGTTAAAAAAGTATAATCTAATATTGTTAATAAATATTTGCAAAGTAAGTAAATTAAACTAACAATGATAATCGGATATTGGAGTGTTAAGAATTAAGATTGTTAAAAATGATAAAGTAAAGAGTATCTAATTATTTATTGCGAAAAGTGTATGCAAAAAAGGCATATTTTGGTATGTGTGTATATCCTTTTGCACACCTACAAATAAATTATAAACAAATACTTGCATAAAAGTGCTCTGATGACAGCATTAAATATTGTATTTCGATAATGGTGATAACATTTTCGTCGGAAAAATTTAATTTTGTTTCATTTGATGAGTATTCGCAAATATGTACACATAAGCTAGTCATACTATATTTTTCCTGTTTACTGGATGAAATATAATTATGTATTTGCGCATATCG
Organism: Syrphus vitripennis; assembly: GCA_958431115.1. NCBI lineage: Eukaryota > Metazoa > Arthropoda > Insecta > Diptera > Syrphidae > Syrphus > Syrphus vitripennis. The sequence continues at coordinate 2,881,223 of OY288110.1, read as the reverse complement.
GTACTATGTATGTCTATTTTGATTACGAGTGAAAATACACAAAAGACAAAAAACATAAATGCTTTTACATAAACTTCGTTCGGACTTGCGAGATAGGTATACTTAAATATACGAGTAGGTATTAGGCAAAAGTTGTTCCAAGGAATTCGTTAATATCTTATCCTTCTAAAAATTTAAAGAAAAGAATCAAAAAAAAAAAAAAATAATTAATGATACACTTTCAAAGCTTCTTATCAAGTTATGACTCCTTTATTTTTATGTTAGTCATTGACAAAGGAATAACTAAATTAAATGCCTTCTATTAATGAGAAGAAATTTAGGCCAGCCAGCAAAGTCAAAAATGAATTTCCATAATGCAAAGTAACACAGTTCAAATGTTATGATTAGAATTGATAGCTGAGTGAATTTTTAGTTTGATATGAAGATGTCGCTGCACATCTTAAGGAATTTGTAAGTACACGTACATAGGTACTATTTGGATAAAAAATATAATTTTATTTTTATTTTTTATATAGGTACAACTTGTTTCATAGAACTTATAATCAGTTGCTCCAAAATCCACTAAATGACTAAAACCAGTTTTAGCTAAATTGCTTATTTTTTTCTGTTTTGTGAACCATCCCTGGTTTATTATTTTAATATTTTTTTAAACTTACCGAAAAATTTTAACCAGTGCAAGGAAACTTCACTGAAAACCTCTTCCACTCTATCGTACTGAGTATTAACACAATGTCAAAAAAGTATAAATACTCGTACTCAGTGGGATAGTGAATTTTGTTTAAAACTCGCTTATAATAAAATTGTATATCAATTGGACCGGCAAATTTTTTTTTAAATAAGCCGTTCTCAGGATAAAGGTTAAAACATATTTTTAAAATGATGGCCAACGTACAATACTTACAGACACAATTTGAAGTCTTTCTTTCAATTAAAATTTTATGTAACATTTGAGATGGGAATTTTTGCAAAAAAAATCCTCTTCCTACTGGTCAAATTCAAGTGTGCCTTATTGGGAAAATATAGGCATAGGGTGCGTGTCATCGACAGAAACTAGTATTTATAGTACCGACTGGTCTCTAGTCTACATTATGCCGGTATATGTACATATATATTTATAAATCAACTGGGATTCCAAATAAAACTAATTATTAAAAGAGTTTGTTCTTTATATTTTCTATTAAATAACTAAAATAAATAGTTAGGTAACTATACTTAACTTACATTAAATAAGTTTTAATCTGTCCTGTTTTGAAGCTTGGAGGCATTTTATTATTTTTTTATTGATATTTACATAAGGAGTTACTACAAACTTGACTATTATGCATCTCAATGGTCAAACGAAATGATGTCAGAAAGGGGTGTGGAAAAGTCATCCAAATTGAATTGCTATAGGACATTGAAACAAGCAAATTATTTCGTGGAGTAGGAGAAGGAGTAGGTATAGAATTAAGAAGTATCCTATTGAGTAGCAAGTGTTTTTTCACAAGCACATTAAAAAAAAAAGAAAAAAACAAGACCTAGAACTTAGAACTTGCAATAATACAGATTAGTTCTTCTTCCTGCTTATTAGATTACCGAATTCGTAAAAATATTTCAATCCATAATATGTATTTGTATGTGTCCAAACAACATAACAAAAAAAATAAAAAATCGAATGAGTCGCTTTTAGAAAAAATATATTATTCTAGGTACTAACATACCTGCTGTGTATATAAAAATTTTAAAGTATTTTTATAAAAAAAAATTGATAAGCAAGTTTTTAATATAAAGTTATAAACACCCAAAAACAAAATAAAAAAAAATATCCAACTGTTTTCAAAATATTTAGTTTAAAAAAAAGGTTTGATTTTTTTTCGAAAATCTAAAATATCCTTTTTTGAATATGTTAATATTATAAAGTAATAATTAATAAATAAATGTTAATATTATATAAAAATTTTCCATACGTTTTTTTAAAACAATTCGTAAAACTATCTATAAGAAAATCGAAAACCTAAAATTCGGCTTCATGGCAGGTAACGTAAACGATTTTTTGAAAAATATTTGTAATACCTAAACTACATGTACATATATTCAAATAAAAATTTACTCCATTTAACATAACAATTGTTAATTTATGTGCTGCTTTAAAAAAATATTTCTCCTCCATCGCTTAAAAGATTCAAAATAGGCCCGGGACAATTCTATAGTATTTTTCAGATTTTTTCTGTCAACCCCCGGTCACGGTTTTTGAAGGAAGGTTTTACTATGGCCTTTGTATATGAAAACTATAGTACTCTCATGGCGAGTTTTTTTTAGGGTTGCAGAGGTCCTGGTGGTGGCGCTGCAAAATGTGAGGTGTAAAATTCGATTTGGTGAGTCTTTAAGCGTCGAAAATTGGTGGTAGGAGCAAGAGGAGACTATTTTTTGGATAATTGCATCCAAAAAATATCAATAAATATCATTTAAAACCTCCATAAGCTCTCCGCAAAAAAAAAGAGTAAGGGTTGCCCGCATACATTAGATGTCGCCCCATTCGACTTCCACCATGAGAGTACTATAGTTTTTATATACAAAGCTATGGCATCTTTTTTCAGTTGGGACAAAATGTATGTACTGTACATATGTATTACATATATGGTCAGGTCATGTATCATGCAAGTTTTAAATTTAAATCATTTTGTTCTCACTTTGTTAACCAAAATCTCAATCTGGCTGATTAAGAAGACATCACAAATACAAAAAAATACCTATGTATATGGACACATTCAATGTTTTTTTTTCAACCATGATATAAGGTATATGTACGCACAGACATCAATCAAACGAAGATAAATATTTTATTTAATTAACATAACAATCATTTCAAAATTTATTCACTCTCGCTTCTCTCATAGCCTCGACACTATTGAAGATGCAGACAGTTTTTGTTAATATAATATTTATACAATCAACGCCCGAAGTTTACCGGAAAATATTTCCCTTCTTCATTTTCCTTCAGAAAAATGTTTAATTTCATATACATCAGTCGCACAAATCTCATAATGGTAATGGTATGGACATTGCAATTTTGCATTAGAGATTAAACAAATTGCATAAAGCGATTAATACTCTTTGTTTAAGCAAAAAAAAAATGTTTGAAATTGCTATGAACCTAATTATTGTCGTCTGCAAAAACACAAATAAAAAATATTTATGCTGAAAGAGAACTATTGCTCAAGAAAATAGTGCCCTTTCGACTTTTTTTTTCATATATTTGATTATGGTGTGTGAATAGCGTAAACACCAAGCCCGGGCTTAGGAGAGGGGGGGGGTAGGTTATATAAAATATGTATTTAACAATTTAACAAATCTATTACATGAACTGATGGCAGAGCTATAGGTAATTAAAAAATTCAATTTAATTATTATAAATGCTTTTAGCTGCAATGATTAGTTAACTGTTGCTAGTTTAAAGTAATGACTTCTTAGTAATTGTAACAATAAAAATGTAATAAAAAAACACTATAAAGGACTTGAAATTTGTATGCAAATTTAAATTTAAGTTTTTTTTTTTAAATCAAACCAAAATGAAAAAAAATCCAATCGATACTCATTGCATTTTTGTAGAATCGGTACTGTAAAAATATAAAAAAGATTTTATTTGTTTTTTATCTATGAACGTCGTGGATAAAATTTTGACTTTTTGATCCGTTTTTCTTATGAGAAACTAAAAGTATAATCTCCCATCATTCTTTCATACCAATAAACCTGTTAACTCCATTGATTTAATTTGTTTGGTTCAATCATGTCCAATCCATTTGGTGTACTGTAAGTGATATATGGTTTGTTGTACAGTGATTTATTCTATTGGATTGATTTTAAAAAATACAAATTCTTTCACATTTCTTACACTTTGCAGTGACCGCAAAAGTAATGTTTCACTTCAGGAAAGTGTTTTCAAAATGAGTAAGTACCTATTATAAAAATGATCTTTAAAAGATTTACTTCGACAGAATAAAAAAAAAATTGAAACTATCCAGATCCACCCCTTCCAACTTTATTTCTGTATCAGGGCCTGCCATTGTGAGATCTTTATTAGCAAAATTAGTATTGAACTAAACTCAAGCATTCATACAGCATTCAGTCCACCAACTCAACCGCCACTACCCAGTTGCTTATAAATTATTTTTATTTTTTGTATACAAAAATAGATGTGGCGCGGCGCAGTGCAATAGCGACCTCATGTGCGGCTAATTTTTCTTCAGAGATTTTAAAAATAAAATAATTCTGTGCTAATATTTTGTTCGTAATCAAAAAAGAAGGAATTACTTTTTGCAAGATCATAACGACCTTGAATATTGTGTAAAAAACCTCCCCTAAATTATAAATTTTTTCCATAATTGGAAATGAATGATGGCAGTTAAAGAACTTTGAAAATGTTTAGTCAGTTTGTTGATAAGCAATAAAAAAAAGATATTTGTGATTTTGCTCAAAAAAAAAATATTTGTGATCGAAGCGAGAAAAGTGTTTCAATTCCGTTAGATAGTTTGACAAGTCATTTTTTGTTTTGTGCAAATAGATCAACTTTTCAATTAACGCTTGATTAGTTCGAATGACGAGTATATTTTAAACGAATTTATTAACCCTACTATTGGACTTGTAAATAAACTTCGTGTTTGTCAGCAGGTTGGTGTCTTGTCATAAGTAGGTATCTATATTTTGTACACATAATTATGTATAATACCTATTGTTGAAACTATACATTTAAAATAGTTCTTTTCATATACAATTTTTAAACAATTGCTATGAAAAAAAAATATAACAAACAACAAACTGCACGCGATTTCAGCTAGGTTAACAATTTGCCTATATAGTTGTATTTAAATTGGCACTGATTTATTCAAACGAATATGGACTGGGCTGGTATTTTGTTCGAAATGTAGGTTTGAATTGAAATAAAAAAGAATTTAATTTAAATAATTAAGAAAAAGTAAAGTGAAAAAATGCACGACGCACAGTGATCGGATTTATTAGTTTAACTGAATAAAAACACCTTTGAGTTGGGTTGTAAATAAATAATTATCATTTTATGTTTCTTTGATTTTTAAAATCATAAGTTGAGTTATCACGGTCAGGCACTGACCCTACGAAGGAAAGTGCTTACGATGCACACGAGCATCCGTTCGCACTTTGAATTGTTTCCCACCGGGAAACTCGATCCGGGCAAACACCTTCAAAGCTGTCTGCATGGGAACTGCATGTCAGCATAATTAGATTTAGCAAATAAAATGTAATGAATGATAAAATGTTCAGTTCAATTTCTATTCTCCTACAGTGCAAACGCATTAAATAAAAGAATTATAACGTTAAACAAAGTGTTTTATTAACCAGACCAGTGATAGGTCTGATGAATCATATTTTTTTAATATACAAGGAAAATATTTCCTTTACTGTTGTTATTAACTTACTTTGTTGTATTATATATTTATTGTCTCTAAAATAATATCCATCTTGAAAATAATAGTAGTTCTAATAATAATTCCTCTTGTAAATATTTTTTTAAAATTGATAAATTGATTTCCGGCATACAACGTTAAGGAAGATGCGTTTTGATATGAGGGGATGAAAAAAAGTAGGAATGATTCTTCAAAGACTGCATAAGGGTAAATCGCTGTAAAAGCAACATTCCAAACAAGGATGGATTTTACGATGTGTCTCGGAATAACGATTCTTAGATTACAAATCGTAAAACGTACCTACTGTATTAATCAATACATGAAATTAACGAGTGGATGTCAAGGATTGTATATTTTATATTGTAAAAACACAAATGTTTGATTGATCTCTAAATACTTTATCGCGTGTCTCTCATTTTAATACTCATTTTAATTATTCACAAAGTTACAGCCTCCTCTAGTTTAAGAAAGATTAAACGTAAAATAGAGTTAACTCGCCGATTATTTTGGGTTAAGCCTGGCCTAACTGAACAATATCTTTAGCTTTTTTTTCCAGTATTTACAGTAACATATAGGTAGATTACATTTTATGTTCAGTTATTTTTAGTTATTATGAGATTTAGTTAACTCTTAGTTTCACTTACCACTCCATACCACATCTCTCAAGACTCTTAAAATAGAAAACAGACCAAATCCTGGTAAAATAAAATATATACTTCTGGATGTCCAAAAAATTATTAAAAATACACATATGAAAAAAAAATACTTCTTTGTGTTTAATCTATAGCGAATTGCTCAAGTTTTAATTCATCATGTATTTTACAAAGCTGATAATATTGCTTACAATAATAACTAAAGTGCTGCTATTTATTGTATCCGCTTATCTTCCTTGAATAAATTTCTTTATATTTTTATATCCTCTGTGTGCAGCAGAAGAAAAGCGACACTCGACACATAACATATTTCATATCTCAGCAGAGGCAAAAAAAATATACTACACATTAGGATGATGCTGAACAAATAATATTAATGTCCTGCTATAATTCAGATGCATTTGTCTTGTCTATCCCTTGTGCTAACTCAATTTTAAGAAGTAATAATTTTAATTTCTCGTAGATAGATAGAAAGATGTTAACAATGTATTTTAAATGAAGCAGTAATGCCAAAACCAAATAATTCAGTCACGTTTTACTCAATACGATAATTTGGCCTCTGGTATTGTACATAAATCTTCATTGCATGGCTTTGCCATCTGCCTGTGCAATGTGCATGTGCATGGCTCAACAAATTTCCCTTAAATTTTTGAAGTAGGTTTTATGTTGAATTACAAAATATTAGAAAAAATGTTTCTTTTTTAAAAACGAATCCATTGTATTAGTAGATCCAATTTGCTTGTCAAAATTGGTAAAGCCGTTTGTGATAAGTATTAAAAAAAACTGGTTGAAAACGTCATTATTAGAATAATTAGTCAATTTCTAATTTTTTTTTTATTAAAACCCATTTTTGTAACATTTGCCCAAAACTTCTTAAAATGCAGTCAGTAAGTGGAAAGGATACAAATTTAAGAATAAATTAGGACTTTTTATATTTTTTGGACAGATTTAGGTGGTGAACCACATAAGACTTTTGAAAAAATAAAAGGTATACATAATATAAGAACCACCCTAATGTATGAGCATATGCATCTGCATCTGTGTTGTGGAATTCTAAGTTATCAATCTGCTAAAATATTATTTCAATAAGTTTCCACCATTATGTATGTAGATAAGATATCAGAGCCTTGAGTCATTCCTGTAAATGGAATGCTTTTTATCTAATAAATTGTGTCGGTGGATTTCATATAAATTTATACACATATTTTGAAGTTTTTCCTGTTGATTGTGTTACATTTTTTTTACATTTATTCTTCCAAAACATTAGTAATACTTTCAACCTAAATAAAAAGGAAATTTAAAAATTTTATCAAAACAAATATTATGATGCTGATAAGTCAATGAATTTCATCTGTGGGTTTTCCTGTGCGAGAGTCATCTAAGTAACTAATTTATAAATATTTGTATGTGGAAAAAATAAATTGTTAATATGTTTTCGTGTGTTTGGTTGCACTGGTTTGCCAGTGGTGAATTTATTGAGACTTCTTAAAAGACTGAAAATACTTAGAACCCTTCAAACTTTGGACATAAGGTTTTGGGGAGATTGCCTAGAGGGGAAATCGAAATTTGTTTTTAGCTCCACAAATAACGGTACCTGTCATAGTACCGTTTAGACAAAACTTTTTTATCTCCAAAACGGCTCTAACGATTTTGATGAAACTTTTTAAATCGGGTTTTACTTGTGACTATAATAGCTAATAGTCGGGTAATAAACAATCGTCACAAAAGGCTCGCATAATTAATATGATTCTTTTCAAATAAATTTATTATTATATTCAGACTTTAAATCCAAGATGTTATCGCACATAGGAGCAAGTACGTGCGACCCAGTCTTGCATTTTATTTTCCCTAGAATTTATGTGGGAAACATAAAAGTGAGACGAGCACCCTCTTAGTGTAAAGTGTTGATATCATTTTTCTTACAGTTTTTTTTTATCAAACAAGCAATTTTTAATGGTAGATATTAAGAAAATCAAAGCCCCTTTGTGTTATTTTACGCAACCTACTGTTCATGATATAATAAAAAAAAGTCATATAGTAAAAAGCCTGTCTTTCTTGAGTATCTTAGAAGTTGTCCTGTTGCTTGTGCAAGATGACTTCGTCGAATTTTCTTGCTTCTTATTAGATCACGCCTTGTCACTCCTGGTGTCATGCAAGCATCTTTATTTCAGCTACCATCAATTTACTTTCATTCTTCTTATACATTGCCCAACCTTTATTAAAACCTGTTATCTGTTTAATTTAAGATGGGTATAAGATTCCTGTAGGTACAAAATATCTACGCTCCAACCTGATAAGCAAAAATAATTTTAAAAAACTTCTAGATTTTGAATTTCTTGTCCTCAAAATATAATTGAATAAAAAGCTTATAAATTATTTTCAGATTAAAAATAATGACCAGCAAACATGAGCAACTCAAGTTCCAGCGGTAGTAACGATAGTGTTCTTGAGCCGTTACTTCAACAACAGGACGACGACGATGACGATGAAAACAAGACGACTCCCATCAAAAATGGCGACACAAACGACGCCTGGTTGGTCTCACCCGCCTCTACAACAAACGGAAGGAATCTCAAAACAGATTCTACACCCGCCAAAAACCGATACACCAACAAAAACCTACTCCGACATTGTAAAAAGCCATCGATTGGCAATTCAATTAACAACATATTCAGTCGGCGTAAGCGGGCTATTGTGTTGTTAGGCGGAACGTTCCTATTTCTATTCTATATAAATTCCATGATAATCAACAGGAATTCTAATCAAATGATTCCTGTAACTCACCATTCGACTGTACCCGGAATGAAGGGTAAGTAAAATTAAAAAACATAGTTTTTTTTTATAGCTTATAGTGGTTGAAGGTTTTATTGTTCATAAATTTTATATAATATGTATCTATACCTATTTACCTTCAAAATATTATTTTCAAAAAATGTAGCTGGGAGAGTGGGAGCCAGCTGATACAGTAGCTGGTTGAGTTGATTGCGTTGATATAAAAATTCTTGAAAACAAAAAAAAAATACTAACTTACATCAAAATTAAGTATACTAACATTATTGTTTTATATTTTTTTTAAATTTATAAATACTTACCACTTTTTTACATTGCACTTTTTTTTATTTTAACCACAGCTTTTATTAGATGACTTCTTATCCCTTGGTCAACTGGATATAATAGATAATTATTTTATTTACTTAATTCCAAAAATGATATCATGAAATCACAATTTTTTTTGGTCGTGTTCATTGTGGTTAGACGATCTGATAGTAAAATACATGGTATATACATGGTATGGTCGTATGATGCTCATCGTGCTTATTCCAAGCAATTGATGAACATTTTTTTTGATAGATTATTATCATAATTATTATTAATAAAAGAAGATATTAATAACTCTGGTATCCAAGATCTTCTGTGTATTGTAGGTATAATCAAATAAATTTTGTAACAATAACAATAGAAATCATCGACAGACCTTGGCTATAGTTGTTTTTTTTTTTTTTTTTTGTTTTGTATCTTGAAGCTCTTTTGAGGAGATTCAAATTAATGATTAATTACACAAAAAAAGTTTCAGGTTAAAAAATGTGAACAAGATATTTCCGGATATTGTGCAAAACAAACATCAATGTTACAGGTCGAAAAAAATTACTATACCTACTTATACCTAATCGAGGTCGAGGTCGTAGCCATGTGGAGAGGGAAGGATCAAGTTAATTATTTTTTGCCGTTGAAATTCAAATTAATGATAAGAAATTTTGATCTGAATGGGGCATATTCGAATATTCTTCGTTGATTTTAAAATTGAATGAATTAAGATAAACCTAACTAATTTAGATAGGATTTTTCCTAGAAAGTTCTTAATTTTTAAATTAGGAAATCGAATTGATTTTATAAAGAAAAACTTATTGAAATCAGAAATACCAATAATAAAAAAAAATTATTGTTTTAAGAAGTTACCCCTTAGAATTCAATACTTACAAATGCAAATACAAAACAACATTTGTTTATCTCGAAAAGTGCTCTTACTAATTTTATCAAATTCTTTCTATAATATATTGTAGGTAAATCTTATTATTTCGTGTATTTAACATTTCTTGTATATTAAATGTACAAAATAAATTTTAAATCGTGTTTATTTTTAAACATCATCCACCAAAAATGACTATTAACAGCTAAAGAAAAAAAGTTCATAGTCTATTTTTTTAAAACACGATCAAATAGTATTTTTAAGATGATAAGGATCAATAAAAAATTGCACAAACGAAATTTATTAGAGAACCTTATTAAATTTAATTGACTTAATAATACAATAAAAAAAATTTTAATGCACGACCCAATCGCACGACTTCAATACCATAGTTAATTAATGCAAATATTTACTATACATTGTTAACGTAAAACTGTGCAAGTCACAAAAAGTAATATTTTAATAGATAATAAATAAAACTGCTCCGTTGCCTCGCCTTCTTTGCGATTTTTGAATGATCAAAACAGACATAGGGTTTTTTTTCTAAAGCGGGACATTTTGAGTATTTTGTTTACGGCGCGACACAAAGCTCTATGTTGGGGCTGTTCCGACGAAAGCGGTATTCGTACCTTAATGGTACGAATAAAAATCATTTGAGCTGCTTTCCAGAAATTTTGAAGAAACCAAAAAAAATAAGCTAAAACAAAAATTCAATGTACACCCTCACATAAAAATACTCTGTACCAAATTTGAATCAAGTAAATATAGGCTCCATAGCTTGAAGATTCATTAGAGAGGAAAGCAACGTGATAAGAACTATTAAATTTAGAAATAAATATTATTATTGTAATCACTTCATTTCAGGAAAATGCTTTAATATAAATAATTCTAAAATCAGCCCATTTCCCCCTTAACAGAAAGTAGCTCCAATCCATTAAAGCTTTATTTTTAAAAATCGTTTCAGTTTATATATTAAAGATTAAAGAATTCCAAAGTTATTAATTTTGTAGAGATGTGTTAACTTGGCTCCACAAAGATTCCGGTTTTTCAATTTTTGCTAAAATATTACAATTTGACCACCCTGTAACGTTTTTTGACCATCCGCAGTTTTCGAAAACATCGATTTTGAAAATTCGGATGTTGACTTCCAAACACCACGCCCGAAAAACAAATTGATTTTTTAAAATTATATTTTTTGTTCTATTTCTTTTTCTTAGAATATTTTCTATTTCTTAGAATATCTCTTACTTGTTATTGTTTTTCGAATTTAATTGTTATTGTAGCCCAATAATCTGAAATGACCATTCTTATCGAAGAAATTCTAAAGATTGTTCATTTTATATAATTATGTTTTTAAAAATATTAATGCCTCAAAATTAATAATAATGTTTTTAATGAGTGATCTTTAGGAATATAGTCATTATTGCGCTTTTTTCTACAATACCCATTTAACTAAATTCGAAAAAAAATTTTGGTAAGTAAGAGACATTCTAAAGGATGATAGTTTTAGATAATCAGATTTTTTTACATTATCATATTTCAAAAATTTAAAGTTAAAAAAAAATTAAAAAATGATTCTAGGGGTGTTCAATGATGTATTAAAGAGGACATATGGAAAACAAAATTTGAACAAATCGAATTTTTGCGGGCCACTTTCTTTTGGCCCCCAAATTTTCAAAATCGATTTTTCAAAAATTGGGAGTCAGAAGTGATCATTAAAAATGTGATCTTTGAGCAAAAAGTTAGAAACATCGGACAAACTTTTGCGTTAAGTTAACACAAGTTTTTTGTATACATACGTTATTATCCATCAAATGACATACATTACATTTATGTAAATACATACATACTTTTATTACATATGTACGTACAATTACTCTCAAAATTGAGTATACACTTGCAAAAAAATATTTTTTTTTAAGTTTTTAAATGAAAAAATTTAAAAGTTAATAGAAAGAATTTAATAAGTAAAATGTTAATTTTTTTTTTGGCAAAATAATGGTGAACATAATTTTTTCTTATGACGAAAATAGGCATTTTTTGGTGCAGGTATGCTCAATTTTAGGATTAACTGAATATTATTTGCTTCCGTTTAAAAAATTCAAAATATGCAACGAAAACATGCTTTTTGATCTTGTAAATGCTTTGTTCATACTATTTTTCAACTATAGCTTTATTGCTTTCTTTATTTCAATATTTCAAATTCTTTTTTTTTAAGAAAGTTAAAAAAAAAAATCTTTTGTCTTTCTTTAAATGTTGACTTTAATTTTTTTTAATTATTTTCTTTTTCGCATGTTTTTGCTATGCTTGTCTACTGAATTGAATTACAATGGATATTTAAACAAAATATTTTTTTTTTCGAAATTTATAAACTGTATTTTTTTAAACTTGATCATAATTGCAAAAAAAAACAAAATTATTGAACGCAAAACAGCCTTAAATATATTTGCTCGAAATGCAAATGCAGAACACCAACAATCGACTCTAGGTGCCACTGTCGATGTGACAATGAGCCCGGATAAAACCACTAGGCAGACCCGATCCACCGGATCAGGAGGGGTTAAAAAATTGATTCCAATTAAATCGACTGCGATGCCAAGATTAGATATAGATACAAGTCTTAAAGTTGCTACAACCACTGCTTCAGCTAACACTCCCATCTCTAATTCAACTAATTCAAATAATTCAACTATTCTACCTCCTCCATCAGGATACTTGGTATGGAGCGATAAGTGCAAAATGCCTAGTATAGATCCATACACGGCGGAAGTTATGCAACATTTTAAACGGGAAAAATATGAACCGTGTTCCACGAGTAAGCCTCTAACCAAGGTGGCCTTCAACTCCACAACGGGCAAATATAATTTGCTTATAAATCAAGACCAAGTCAAGTATTATACAAAATCTGGAGGACAGCTGGACTGTTGTTACCAAGTGATAGAGAGAAAATCCGGTGGTGAAAAATCTGATCAAGAAGTTGGGTAAGGTTAAAATTTAAAAAAAACAATAATGTTGATAAATTTTAAAATACATTTATTTGTTCGTTATAGCCTTAGTGAATGTTTGAGTTTTCGAAACTCAGCCCAGATTCCGAGTACCGCCGACAATATATTGGTTAAATGCAAAAGCAAAAAGAAGCAAACATACATTAATGGTCATCCGATGATGCCAGAACGGTCTGAAATCCGAAAACGATTGGAAGACTGGAAAAAATCAAACACAGACACAAAAAAGCCCGTGAGTGTCCTTATGATAGGAATCGATAGTATCTCAAGAGTTAATCTCATACGAGCAATGCCAAAGACTGCACAGTACCTGTACGACAACGAGTGGTTTGAAATGAGTGGATATAATAAGGTGACTATATTAATACGAACATGCGTTATTAAACTATAAAATTAAATGGCTTCCAACGAAATAAATATTTTTTGCAAATTATTTTAGGAAGAATGTTGGGAAATGTAGGACCAACTTCTTGTTGTTGGCTAAACTTTTACTCATGTTTTGTATGTTAATTCAATAACAGTAATTAATCAATTGTTATTTCTCAGATGGGCGATAACACTTTTCCAAACTTGATGGCTATCCTAACTGGCTACAACGAAACTATGGCATTCAACAAATGTGTTCCAACAAAAGTAGGTGCTCTCGATCGATGTCCATTTATATGGAAAAGCTTTCGCGAACATGGCTATGTGACAGCCTATGCTGAAGATGAGTCCTCAATAAATACTTTCAACTATCTTAAGCTGGGCTTCGAAAAGCCACCAGTGGACTATTACCTGCGGCCATTTTTAATAAGTGCCGAGCACAATCTAGTTAATAAATTCAAATCAGGACTAATATTTTGCCTTGGCTATCAGCATTCAGCTGATTATATCTACGACTATGCCCTTGAATTAGCCACCCGTTATCGAGATGATCCTTTTTTCGGACTCTTCTGGGCCAACACATTCAGTCATAATGACATAAGTGATTGCTCATCAATGGATGAGAAAATGGAGGATTACCTTAAACAATTTGCCAAACGTGGTATCCTCGATCGATCAATTGTGATATTTTTTAGTGATCATGGAATGCGTTTCGGGCCAACGCGGAAATATCTATCCGGTCATCTGGAAGAACGTTTGCCATTTATGTTTATTTGGTTACCACCAGGCCTAAAAAACTCTCACACTGAGTTTGTAAATGCCTTGAGTGTGAATAAAAATCGATTAACCAATCCCTATGATCTTCATATGACATTAAAACATATTCTAGAACTATCGGGAAGAGTTAATAAATCGGAACCTAGTCAGGGGTGCCCCAAGTGCCAAACACTCTTACAACCTGTTCCACACAGCCGGTCTTGTGATGATGCAGCAATTGAGGACCATTGGTGTACGTGTATTCCCTATACAAGCATCTACAAGGGATCAAATATAGTCAACAAAATAGCTAAATACTCAATTAACTACATCAACGATTATGTTGCTGAATTTAACAATGGAAGCGTTGCTGACAGATGTGCTCAGCTGAGCTTAAGTGAGGTACAAAGTGCCTATCGAGCACTGAATGGTGTGGATACAATGACGAATGTGACAACAGAAACTTATAGAATAATTTTTATAACAAAGCCAAATTACGGATTATTTGAAGCTACGATCCGGTATACTATTGAAACGGACAAAATGGAAGTAACTGGGAGTATAAGTCGGCTGAACTCATATGCTTCAGACTCGAGTTGTGTTTCCGATGGTGGGGCCAAAAAATATTGTTCATGTGGTAAAAGTTCAAAGAATCGTCATGCTGCTGCACGTGCTCCTGCTGGTTAGGATACACAAGATTTTAATATATAAAAGTTATACATACATATTTTTAAATAAGCCCTTCCATTTAATATTATAGCTTTGCGAAATCTTTTCTTTGTTTTTTTTTTTGTAATTGAATAATGTGTAACTATCCTTTAACTTTTAAAAATTAAAAGGCTTAGATCGGAGGGTTTAAGTGATTTGTAAAAGATTTTACTATTAGTTTTTTCTTAAAGTAATCAAAACAAAAATTAAAACTTACATATCTTACCCAACCGTTATATGAGGTCCAAAAAAAGTTACAAACCAAAATTAATAATAATAATAATAATAATAATAATAATAATAATAATAATAAACGTAACAAGCTTGCCAAATACATTCAAACCAAATTGTATAGTTTATTATAAAATATTAAGTTAACAAAGATATTTAATAAGTTTCCTTTTAGAAAATAAAAATAAATAAGAAGCTATAAAAGAGCAAGCCGAGAAACTTGCACAATCTGTGATTACCATTAAACAAATAAATCAAAAATATACCAACTCTCTCTCTCTTTTTTTTCTCTCTCTCAGACACACGCTTCTATCCTTTCAAGTGTTGACAATTACATTTTTAGTTAATATACCTTAATTTATGTAAGTAAACGAATATAAAGTATTTAACTTTAGTATAGTGTAGTAATAATAATGTATAGGGATAGTTTTGTGTGCCTTTTTGTTGTTAGAAAGACGAGGTGCATCTTTTCACACAATAACCATATACTTGTGAAGATTAAACAGAAGTTAACTATAAGTTTCTCACAGTCAGTTATACTTAATTACATAGAAAAAGAGAAGAAACTATTTGTAACTTGTGCTTTAAGCAAAATTATCGAAATAAATATACAATTAATTATTTTGAATAAAAAATAATTATTATGATGCGTTTCTGATTTGATAAGTTAATTATAATATTTTTATTTGAAGGAAAGAATAACGAGGTTTGTATCACTAAAAAAAATATATGCACACGTCATATTAGTGGCAACATACCTCCATGGCACACATTTTTGTATTTTTGTATATTTACTATATGTACAATAGGGCAAGTTTTGGATTCGTGAAAAATTAAAACTCGAGATTTTGATCAAACATGACATTAAAATGATAGGGAAGTCGAAAAAGTGGGTCTGCTGCCTGTCTGCCCAATGTGATGTGATTTTCTGAAAATAATAAAAAGGAAAATCTTGTATTTGTATTAAAAACAAATTCCTTCGCTTCTTGATCATACCAATTTTTTTTTTAGTTTTTTAATAACTACTGCAAGCGCAGTAGTTTATGGGGAAAAATCAGTTTAAACAGAAAATTAAGTAAAGTGCACAAAGTTTGCTGCTATATTAAAGTACATACTTTGGAGTAAACTTTATCTATGTAGGTATCATAAAAGAAGAGTTCAATTAAAATGATAGGGAAGTCTAAAAAGTGGGTCTGCTGCCTGTCTGCCCGTTGAGCTGCAGCCAACAGTTGGGTGTATTTTCTTGAAACTTGGTGGTGTTTTCTACACCGTATCTCCAAGCTAAATATCTAAATAATGGTACCTGCCATACATTTCTTTTTGTCTTTTTGGAAAATACGATTGTCCTCCAAGTGACTCGGACGACTTTTTAAAAAAATTCTATAGATTAAATTAGATATTGTCTGAATTTCGATAGCAAAGAAATTCAAAATGTGGAACGTAACATGAAATAATTTTTTTTTATTTTCTCAAAAACGGTTCATCTGAGTGTTTTTTAATTTTAAATTAAATATTTCAAATTTTTTTTTTTATTAAATTTTTTTTCTTATATTCACATAGGTAGGATAAAATTGTACTTGACTAAAATCCCAGCACACATTTTAGGTTTTGGTTCAGTGTTACACATTTATCAGGTGTAAATGGCGAATCCTCTGACCCCTGTTGTTGTGTTCAAATTTGTTTTCTCGAAATCGGTCAGGGGACCATTTTTTTGACAGTTGTAATAATAATAATACCCTAGAAATGTGTACTGTGAAATAAAATGACCCATAGTCAAAAAATTTGCCACTTAAATTAAATACTTATCTGCAGCTGACTTTCTAATAGATGGATTCTATGTCTGAGATTGTAAGTCCGCATAAACCATTTAATTGATCCGAAAAGCTTACTCAGATCATCATTTTTGTACCCTGTTTTATTACTGCTGACTTCAATATGCAATTGCAGTCCATCGAAATTCTTAGCTACAGTTATAATGATTAATCCTTTAAATTGAACTTTAAATTCCAATTTATCACTTCTTTCGGCGAAGAGTTTCTCTGTTTGTGCAAGTTGATATTCCATAAAGGTGGGACTACTTCTTTGCATTTCACGCCCTGTCCACAAATCCACCGAAGAGCTTATTGCCCATTGAAAAGGCAAAGGCACTTCATCCGTTTCGTCAAAATTCTTTATATTTAATTTCCCTATGGGAGGCACTGGTGTCATATCAATTTTATAAATTTTAGTGATTATTTGTGGAATAGCTGCAATATATGCTTTGGTCCATAGCTTTCTGAGTTCCAAAGGGTGATTTGCAAAATTGGCTAGTGATTTGAGTTCATTATCTAGGGGAATTATGTCCCAACTCGTCATTATTGGATTGGATGTATGGTCCAAATCCTCTATAATATTGACGAGCAATGATTTGTACAAATTTTTCATAGATATTTTTGGGTCGCAACACTTCTTGTGGGCCATGGTTATGCATTTTTTCAAATATTCAAAATTACACTTCGACAACTTTTCGGTAATGGTTCTATTGGCTGTCGCTATGTTTCTGTTGAGATAAAACATGTCCTGAACACATATTGGATAATCTGTCTCCAATTCTTCTGCAGGTACACCCGAGGATGCGGCTAACATTTTCATCTGTGCCTCGTATTCAGGATACTCATACAATTTGTTCTGGAAATCAACCTTCTTGATAACTTTTCCCAGATACGGCGCAATGATAACATCTTTAAAATCCAATAAGCTATAGAATTCGAAAAATCCTTTTATCATTTCATGAATGTTTTGAGTGAAGTTCATCGGAATGCATCTTGAGTTCAGTCCAAAATTAATGCCATTAATTACACTTTTTTGTGCAGTTTGTTGGATAGTCTTTATAGATGCCAAGACAGGCGGATTAGTGTTTTGTAGATAAAATATAACAAGAGTCAGTAGACAATATTTGGTCATGGATAAACTTGAATAAATGTGTAAATTTTTAAACCAGATCTTTATAAACGTCATTAGTTCCTTAATCCTGTTATCCGCTTGTTTAAGTTGGTTTATGAACTCACTGTTGTGAATGTCATATGGCTCAGAAATGTCAATTTTAACAATGTATCCAGTATCAACGTGAACACAATTTATAATTGGAAAGTTATCCATTGATTCAACTTTTGAAAATTGTTTACTAAAATCAAGCACTTTTTCTAAGTTATATTTAATGTTGCGATCTGCTTTTAAGGTTGAGCAATATATTGACAATTCGATGTGATTTTCTGAAAATAATAAAAAGGAAAATCTTGTATTTGTATTAAAAACAAATTCCTTCGCTTCTTGATCATACCAATTTTTTTTTTAGTTTTTTAATAACTACTGCAAGCGCAGTAGTTTATGGGGAAAAATCAGTTTAAACAGAAAATTAAGTAAAGTGCACAAAGTTTGCTGCTATATTAAAGTACATACTTTGGAGTAAACTTTATCTATGTAGGTATCATAAAAGAAGAGTTCTTGAAAAAAAATTTGAGAAATTGGTAGGTAATCGTTTTTTTTTTAATATTTTTAAAATGTTCAAATTTAAAAAAAAATTGGTATGCAAGTCAGCATTTAAAAAATGCCAAAGAAAACTATTTATCCGTTTTCAAAATACTGAGTTTTCAAAGTTGCACAACACATGCCAACGCAGGACACAAACTCAGGTCATCCCTTTGCATGATCTGTACACGTTTATAAAGTGCGATTGGGGACTCCCTTTGTAAATTGATTTTCCTTAAATTATTTGCTAAATTTACTTATAATTTAAAGCTCTATTGAAGAGAAGATTTCGGGCTTTAAAAAATATTAAGTATTTTAATTGTTTTTTAATATTTTTTGTTTTCTGCTTTAATTATTAGAACAGTCATAAATCTTATTAGAAGCCAGTTTAGGCTAATGCATTTACTTACTTTCTATAGATAACCCATTTACAATTGATTCATACGGCTCAATGATGTAATTTTCTATTGTGGCCAATTCTTTTTTTAAGCTGCTATGAACACGCAAGTAATTAGATAGGACATGATCATCATCGATGAGGAACATCTTGAATATAACACTGAGTTCCTTCCCAGCATCACAGTTGGAAATAGCTTTGGCCAAATCATCGCGTAATTTCGTTCTGTCTTTGGTATTAATGTATTTCATACAATAAATAATTTTATTATTCAATATCGACTGATCCTTGGACATTTTTTCTTCTTCTACTTCTGAACGCTCCATAATTATTTTTGTCAGCTGAAATAGAAACATTTACATACCCTTATAATAAATATTACGGCTTACTCAATACTCATAGTTACAAGCAATTTTAAACCATCACTGAACGCCTGAATATGGAAGTAATACAAAGATCTATTCCAAAGGCGTGAGATTATTATTCATTAAGAACTTGAAAAAATGGCATGCAACTCTATTAACTTACATATCTATATTATGGAATAACTCTGTTTGGCTTTGAACAGACTAGAAAAATGAAAAGTTTATTTAGTTACGCTCCAACGATGGGTTGATTTAAAGCTCAGGTTTCTAGGAAATCCCTTAACGGCACTATGTCGCATGAAGACCATCAAGATTTCCATCGATCTCTCTGGCAAACTATTAACTTGTGTTATCTTAACTTAAACTTCAATTTTACTATTTGACCAAATATAAATTGAGGGGTTTTTATAACACAGTAGGTTTTTTAAATTTATTTTGTGGATCTTCCTTCCAAAAATTCTATAATTAAAATGCGAGAATATTGGCATTGGGTATCTTGACACTTGGACTTGACTGTAGCGAGAGTACATACAGATAAAATTGTTTACTTTTCCTTCTTCATAAAAGCTCTGTTCAGTGAGGTTGAACAGTTTGTCCCCTTTCACACGAAGCAACAGGTTACAATGATAGCAACGTGTTGTTATTGTTGTTTCATCGTCGTATCTGAATGTTTCGTATTGGTCTGGACAGAACTTTAATCTCCTTACAAAACTCTTGTACCTTTCACACGAAGAAACAAAATTTCTAGAGATTAATGGTTGTTTTCTTTGAAATCTATTCGTTGAACCATTGAATAAATATGAACAGTGTGAGAAGGAATGTCTAAAAAATCTCTTCGTATCCTCGACCGCAGGGAGATTTTGTTCACCCCATTCCACCCGCCCCTTTTTCCATAAAACTAAATATTGTTAGCAACTCAGTTTCAGTTCGGATCTAGACAATTTGTGGAAAATGGCGGTTAAATGCGTTGTTAACAGAGAAAAGAGTTGCCAAACAGATCTAAAATTTCAAGTTTTTGTTGTTCAATGTGATGGACTGTTAAGGACGAAACATCAAATATTCATTGTATACAAAAGACTCCGTATAAATTTGGCTAATTCAGTTAATTAATGATCCAAATTTTCAAATTCGTTTGCTAGGTACCGTGGTAGATTTTTTTTTCTTTACATTTCCTTGGAGTTAAGATAAAAACACAGCTGATAATAATAATAAAAAAAAAACAGAATCCCCATTGATTCTTTCTTTTTGGTTTTTACTTTACTACTTAAAGTTAATATTATTAGTTTATTTTTTTTTGAAGAATGCATTAACATTTTCAAATTACATTAAAATTAAAATCTTTTCTTCTATCTTATTTCGATAGGTTCGTTTTTTAAAAGCCCCAAAAGGTTTGTTAAACAAATAGACGTCGATCCTAGAAAAATATCGAGTTTCCATATAAACATATCGATAACAAGTATGAAAGTATAGATGATAGATGGTTTCACGTGAATGAATGAGACGAATTCGACAAGACGATGAGTTTTTACTTTTCATAGATAATACCTTTGTATATAAAAACTATAGTACTCTCATGGTGGAAGTCGAATGGGGCGACATCTAATGTATGCCGGCAACCCTTACTCTTTTTTTTTGCGGAGAGCTTATGGAGGTTTTAATCGATATTTATTGATATGTTTGGATGATTCTCGGGGTTGAGCCTATAGAGATTTGGTACAAAAGATATTTTCATAAATGTTATCGATAGTTTGTATGGAAACTTCATTGGTCTTCTGCATTGACGTCCTTAAACGCGGATACCGTATTTTTCATCAATTACCGAGGGGATTAGAAAAAAAAAACTGATTGGAGTGTGAGTGTGTGACACACATCGGTTATCATTGACCTATTAAATATGGTCTTTTAGGATCCAACTTCACGTTGTTTCTTTCTATTGCTAAACACCAGCATCGGTTATGATGATTTTACCCAATTACCGATTATTTTCATTGAACTATTAACTGTAAGTTTTAATACTTGAGCCTTATGACTGTAAATTTTGCAAACAACCAGGTGAAAAACTCAGTAGAAATATCTAAAACATTTTTGATCTTTTTTTATTCAATACATGCATGGGGTCAACTCCACGAAAAATAATATTTGTACTATAGGTATTACTGCAACAAAAAAAAACTATTTTTTTTTTCTTTGTGCCAAATAAATTTTATTTGAACATTTTTAGTTTAAGAAATACACTAAATAGTTTTATGCATATAAAAATTACATTTTGTATGCCATTTTTTTAATCAAAACAAGAAAAAATATATCGTATTTTAAAAATCTTTAAATTTTTCAGAGAAATTTGTAAATATTATAAACATGCTTACATATATGTAGCTACTAACATATATTTGAATATATATATTAATTTTAAAATCTATATATTGTTATATTTAATTCATTTATGATACTTTAAATTAATGCCATAGCCTAAAACAGCCCACAAATTGAGAAGAAATACCATTTCTTTTTAAACATACTGTTATTTTTGTACACAGACTGTCGCGCAATATTAAGTGTTTTTTCCTATGGCTATCTTTAACTTTACCAACTTTCAACGGATTCTTAAATGTTTCGTTTTTGTTTTTTACACAAAAACAGTTAGCAGTTTTTTTTAAATGTTTCGGTTTTGTTTTTTTACACAAAAAAGTCAGCAGTTTTTATCGGCCGCACATATTTCTTTACATTTTTTCTGTGAGGATAACAGTTTTTTCACTTTATTATCACATATTTTCTAAGCATTTTTTTTTGCATATATGTATATGATTTTTTTTTCTTGACAAAAACATATCACTATGGATAATTTCTTCTTTTTTACTATGAAATCTCAATTTGCCTTTAATAAAAAAAACACATCTAAAATTATTGAAAAATATAAGAGCAAAAAAAGAAATTTTAGTTTTTATACAAATATTAATTTTTTCAATTTTTTATCCTTTCAAGTGTATTTTTTGTTAAAAAGTATTTTTTACTTTTACGAGAACAAATTTGTCTCTCATAATTAAAAAAATACTTTAATGAAAAAATGCTTGAAAATGTCTTTTATAATAAATTACGGGAAAACCGTTATACAAACAGAAAAGGGTAGTGTAGCCAATAAAAACTGCTGACTGATCTTCTGTAATAAAACAAGTTTGCCGTTAGAGTCAGTCAAAGAAAGAAACTAAATATCATAAAAAAACATTTTTTCTCGTAAACTAATCTAAAACAGAAAAGTTACCTCGCAAGTTTTTCTGCGGTGGTGATTGTTAAACACATTATATATTGAAGTCGTGTGCACGCGAATTGGATTAAATTTTTTTTTTTATATCTAGAAAAAACTACGTATAAATTAGTCTTGGCACCATTTGCTGAAACGAAACATTCGAATTCTACATAAGAGCTTACGTAACAGTTTGGGCTGATAAAAAAAAGTAGATCATAAGCGTTTAAGAGAATATAAATTTTTAGATTATCTTTTAGAAAACAGCTCTTAATATTAGAAAATGGATATATTTATTAGAGAAAACTGCAATAATTTTTCACTTGTATAGTCAAAATAAATTGTTGTTAAAAATAACAAATTTTAACACGTAACATGGTGGTCCTAAACTTCGATTTTTTTTTTAATTTGTATGTTGCCAGAGGCTTAATTGTAAACATTTTTTGTTTGTATTTATTTGGAACGTTTGGAGCATCTGACAGTATACAAGTTCAAAATAAGGGCCACTTATACGATTGTTGGCATTTTCAATTATGTATTCATTTAGTTAAGTGTATTTATCTATTATATTGAACGATTTTGTTTTTAATATCAGATATTGTAATAGCTTTCCACTACGGTGAAATTCGTGATGAAAAAACTCACACATGAAGAACATCAACTTTACATTTTTTCCCAAGTAAAAAGTGAGTTGATATGGAATATTTGGAACAATTTTGAACTTTGACAAGACAGAATTAAAAAAAAAACCTTTCAAATCATAACACTTCTTCCTCAAACTCTATTGTATTCCAAAACTTTTAACTGCTACAAAAACAGAACACATAATTCCAATTTCAAATTTTGGAAGACCCCTTTAATTAAACGACCCATCAAATAATCCGCCAATTGTTTGGAGAATGCACTGCGTCCAATGGAAAGAGCTAAAACTTGTGATTTATCAGAGCCTAACACAAATTATGAGAATGCGGTTTTTTGCTCGGAAAAAAAAACTGAAAATTCAAAAAAACAGTCATAACTTTTTTCAACAAATCTAGCCAATCGGACAGTTATGTGAATTCAGACCAAATCAATCAGTCTTTGATAAAACAAAAAAAAATTAATTAAGAAAATTACTGTCAATCAGCAAAAGTCGGCCCACTCCGGATTGCACTTGTATGTACTCGTAGTTTAAATAGTTACGTATAAAATAATCTTAAATAGAAATATACTTAAGTCTTAAATCTTAATTAGACCCTCTTATCACACACCTTCAGCTTTTACCTGCAACCTTTCAAGTTCATGAATTCTATGTTTAAGATTGTAATTCTGCATAGAACATTTAAGAGCTCCGAAAAACTTGCGCAGAGGATTCTTTTTACACAGTGTTTCATTACTGCTCGCTTCAATGTGTAATGAATTGAAATTTTTAGTTATAGTTATTGTAATGAATCCTTTAAATTGTACAGCAAAATTTGACTTCTGTCTTCTTTCTGCATGAAGCTTCTCCGTTTGGGCAATTTGATATTCCATAAATGTCACATTATTGCGTGGCATCTGCCGACCAGTCCACAAATCCACCGATGAGCTTATTGACCATTTACAAGGCAATGGCAGTTTTTCGGTTTCGTCAATTTTTTTGAATTTACTATTCTCCGTCGGGGAAAGTAGTGTCATGTCAACTTTATAAACTTCTGTGATTATTTGTTCAATAGTTGCAATATATTCTTTGGCCCATAACTTTTTAAGGTTTATTGGTTGATCAGCAAATTTGGCTAAAGATTTGAGTTCATTCTTTCGTGGAACTATATCAAATGTCAGTGGATCTCCAGTAATCAACGGTATTGATTCGTCGACCACAGGAAACATCTGTCCAAGTTCTTCGATTATATTGACAAGCAATGATTTGTACAGGTTTTTGTTTGATGTTTTTGGTTCACAACACTTCTTATGAGCCATGGTGATACATTTTTTTAAATATTGAACATTAATCTCGGATAGGCCTTTGGCGATATTTATATTGAGGCAGAACATGTCCTGGACACATACGGTGCAATCTGTTTTGAGCTCTTCAGCTGGTTCACCCGAAGATGCAGCTAACATTCGCATCTGTGCCTCATATTCGGGATATTTAAATATTTTGTTCTGGAAATCTGCCTTCTTGATCACTTTTCCAAGATATGGTGCAATTATAACTTTTTCAAAATCCAATGAGCTATAGAACTCGAAGAATCCTTTTATCAACTGATGAATGTTTTGACTCGAGTCCATTGGAACACATCGTGCATTCAGGCCAAAATTAATGTCATTTATTATTCTTTTTTGTGCATTTCTTTGAAGAATCTTAATAGATGCTAAAACTGGTGGATTACTGTTTTGTAAATAGAATATAATCAAAGTTATGAGACAGTAGTTCGTCATATTGAAGGCACCATAAATGTGCATGTTTTTGAACCAGATCTTTAGAAACAACATTAGTTCATAAATCCTGTTATCTGTCTGATTGAGTTCATTAATAAATTCACTATTATGAATGCCATATGGCTCAGAAGTGTTAATGTCTAGGTTAAACCCAGTGCCAATGTGAACGCATTTAATGATGGGCACTCGGGCCTTTCGAATGGGTACAATGTCTGAAAATTGTTTGCTGCGATATAGCATTTTTGTGATGTATTTATAGGTGAGGTTAGGGTCAGCGTGGCTGTTCGAACTTGAAATGTGCAAGTCGATATCACTTGCTGTAAAAATAAATATACTAAATTATTATTATAGGTTAGTTATGTACGTATTGTGTAGGGCCCACACCATCAATGTTATCTGACAATATTACTTGAAAATGTCTCAATTCAGTTGGAAATTTGTACAATCATCAATGTTCATGCGAGAAATTGAAACATTGACCCAATTTAAAATACTCATTTCAAATCTTTAAATTGAAATACATTGGTTTTTTGAAGGGTGTGGAGGCACTTTTTTCCACCAATGTTATTTGATAAAAAAAATTGTCAACGATACCTGCAGAGTATCACTAATCGTGTGTAGATTTTAGAGATTTTATTTATGTTTTTGACTTAGAGATTCTAGAAAATTTATCGAAAATACGGATGTTTTTTGTTGAATGATGTTATCTTATCTTTCGATAAAAAAAGAACAAAAAATCATAAAGGTAGAGTGGATACTGTACTTAAAGGTGTGAATTGAAGCCGCATTCTGAGTAGAATTATTTTTTTTTATAACACACTTTTCACCTTCAATTTGATGAGTTATTGAACACCATAATTTTAACACACTCTTTCAGCAAAAATCGAAAATCGAAAAATGTGTTATAAGAAAAATGGATGTTATTGGAAAAAATGCCAAAAAGCATGAAATTCATTTCTTTAATTTCCAAAAGTAAGCGCAAATTCAAGTCTATGGTTCAAAGCCCAAAAATGTACAAATATAAATTCAACAACTTTACAAATATACTCACATTTCAACGCCAATCCATTTGCAATCGATCCATATGGCTCAATTCTGTAGGGTCCTATTCTGTCCAATTCTTTTTGCAAACAATCATGGATGCGCGAATAAATACATAAGAGATGATCATCATTGATAAGATACTTCTTGAATATTACACGCAGTTCATCCCCATTAGCACAGTCGCTAATAGATTCGGCTAGATTTTGGCGGAATTTCTTTTCCTCTTCGGCATTTATTGTCTTAAGGACAGCATTGACTCTTCTCTTCAATTGATTTATGGGTCGTTTTTTTGGGTTTTTTGTAGCCGAATGATTGAGTAATTCGTGTTTAAGGACATCTTGAAGATTCTCGAATGGTTGATGACAAATTTTACATTCCAGATTCTCACGTTCACTGTCAGTCAGGCTTGAGTTGTTTGTGGATTGTTCTGTGCTTGTTGATCCTTCTTCTGTTTTTGGTGGATCTTCCATCATTATTATTTGGGCAGCTAAAATTGAACAAGAGAAATAGTTAGAGGACATAGAGAAATCAATTTTGTGAATAATCTACATTATTTATCTCCTTTGGCTGAGGGGCTTAATTGGCTTCTTAAAAATCATGTCTAATCTAATTAATACTAAATAAATTTTTTGGCACAATTGATTGCACAACATTAACGAGTATAGGTTAACGGATGTTTTTAAAAAGGGATAATTTCTCCGGTTCTTCTATCGATAACCTTGGCAAAGAACTCTGGACTTATTACTCCATTTAAGCCAGGACTCAGTATCACATTGTTTTCGGAGCGGTAGAGCTCTACACCTTTGCTAATTGCAAGTTCGGTGTTTAAATAGATCAGAACTTCACAATTGTGTCGAATTCCACTGACCCTTTCAGTTCCTGGTTTAAGTTTATCCGACGCAGAAAAGTGGATATGATTACGATTCATTCTTTTTAATCCGAGTCTCTTAATAGCAGGTAGATTCTTATGAAAAGTTCCATGTACTACAAGAGGAACCTCAGATGCATGGCGAACTTTTGTCAAGTTCAACTCTGAAACCTCAGTTATCGAATGACCCTGGTTGGCTTTGATGAGGATTTTTGTGCTGCTCGGGCAGGTGGTGACGGTGTATCGATTTTTCGAATCCGCTTCCACAATTCGCATGATATCCTCGGCTGTATAGCGATTGCTTAGATTGCGATGCGATAAAACAGCATCGAGTGGGATGAATCCATTGGCTGCTATGGGTAGTCCCTCCTTAATGGCACCATGTCGAAGGAGCCAAGAAAGATTTTTACTGAGTTCGGTGTCAAAATTGCGCGGGTAACTCATGTCTTCTGTAATGCAAACACTCAGCACAAAAAGGAAATCTGTTTCCAATTGTTTAAGGAGATTGAATTATTATGTTAGGGTTTTGAGAATATTACCTTTCAAGAATTTTGATGGTTATTTAAATTGTACAAATATGTACACATACGCACAGAACGTAGGTAGATATAAATAAGTTATAAGATATAACGTTGGAAGTTCCCCAATATTGCGGAAAATTAATTGAAATAAAAGGAATATGCGTTCTACAAAAAAGTGTGTTATTTTCTAAGATTTTAATGTTATAATAACTAGATACTTTTAACATCGACCTGAAAAGTGAAGCTTGTCTGCCATTTTCTCGTAGGCAATGCCTAATGAAAACCTCGTAAGAGAAGTCTTCGGCCATCTTCTGATAGGCAAAAATCTATACAAAAAAATTTCAATAAAATGTTTCGTTTTCTGTTTGAAGTTTTTAAATCCAGGGATGTTACTTAAACTAAGAGATACCTCATCTAACTTTATATGCAGAATTATTACTTGAACTACGGTTGAATTTTCAAACCAATTGTTACTTACTTTTTGTCAAAAGTGAAAAGCAAAAACATGAAATAGTCGTCACGACGAAAAAATAGATTACAACATGTTGATATCGATCACGTGTTGTATTGTTGTTTTATCGGCGTCGCCGAATATTTTGGTTTGGGAGAGCAAATGTCCGCATTTTGAGAACATCTAGATTTTAATATTTAAATGGATACCTACGCTGATTTGACCATAGATTTTAATATTTAAATGGATACCTAGTTTGGGCCTTCCATTCAAACTGGAGGTGAAACAATTTTTGATTTTATTGTATGGAGTTTTACCTATCCGAAGATGGCCGGTGAGTTCATCTTATACGATTTTGCATGTGCTAGTGCGAACAAGGTTTGCTTTTCACAAAATTTCACAAAAAACGATTCCTTTCAATGCTCAAAGGTAACAATCTTCCACCAAAAGTAGAAGTTTAACTGATCAATTTGCTGTCAAAATCCATAATAAAAACAAGTTTGTGAAACTTGGCGAAGATTTCAGTATCCCAAACAGATCTAAAAAACGATTCATTTTGCTGACACTTTTGACATTTTTACTTATTGATTTGTTTTTCTCCCAGCAAAATCATCAAAGACCAAACAATAATTTTTCAATGGAAAATTGCGAATCAAAATTCGCTGATCTTTACAAATCCAATAATAGAACTGATATACAAGAAAATCGACGAAGACAACTTCTAGAAAAACAAAAACTCCATCGATCACTGTTCCAAGATGAATCGAGAAATCTCCAGGAAATCCTTTCAAAAACCGGCAAAAATCAAAGCAAAGGTAAATTCAAGGTGAGAACGTTTAACACAAAGTATCAAATCGATGCCAGACTGCAGCTCTCCGAATGGTTAAAAGAAAAACCAGAAAATATCAACGATTGGTTTTTAGTTCCTTGTCCGAAAGGTCAGCGTTGCATGGTAATTGCATGTAATGGTTACACAGAGATGTACACCAAAGCTGGACGATTGCTGGATACTTTTCAATCTTTGCTGCCGGGTAATGTAGGTCCCAAAAATGATGTCACTATACTAGATTGTGTCTATGTGGATGAAAAATCAACATTTTACATATTAGACGCCCTAGCTTTTGGAAACCAAGATTTAATTAACTGCGAAGCACAGTTCAGGTTCTTTTGGTTGACTTCGAAGTTTGTTGAAAATACCTTCGATGAAATCAGCGAAAGTAATCCTTATGCATTTGAGTGCATAAAGTTCTTTGATTTTGAAAACACGACAAGTGTCTCAGTAGGTTTGCAACAATATCCACTATGGGAGAATAACTCTCCCGATTTGGATGGCTTTCTGTTTTATCACAAAGAAGCAAGCTATACATTTGGAACGACCCCTCTAGTTGGCTGGCTATTTGCATTTATGGTACCAGAAGTCCTTGGCTATGCAGTTAACTCTGAATATATGACACAAAAGCCAGAAGATTACTCCGATTATATTCGGTATATTATAGATTTCGACGAAGCAATGACAAAGAAAAAATATAAATACCGCAAAGTTGGAAAAATGGACACAGATGGGGCGAGCAAAGACGAGATTGAAGAAATCGAATTTGATGAGGATGATGGTGCATCGCTAAGAGCTTTATTGGAGGCTGAAAAGAATTTGGAACTAGAAGCAAATGACGTAGTGGACAACAAAGCTTAGTTTTGAAACACCTTTAAATAAGAAAAATAGTAATAAAAAAAGCTTTTGTAAATTTAGTTTCTCTTAATTTTGAAATTTTATATAGTAGGGTGGAGAGCCAACATTCTCAATCCAATACTATCCAATGTGTATTGTTCTTTTGCCAGAATAATGAGTTATCTATTATTTAAGACATGAGGTGGAAAATGACCGATGTAAATTGGTACGCCAATTCACCGGTTCTTTAATTTGTTACAATACTGTTATAAGGAGGAGCAGTTCTTATTCGTAAGTAGTAACAAAAAGAAAACATTTAAGATTGAAAGATTTTTTTGATAGATCCAGAATTAAATGATATGGATGA
This sequence comes from Syrphus vitripennis, assembly GCA_958431115.1. Classification (NCBI taxonomy): domain Eukaryota; kingdom Metazoa; phylum Arthropoda; class Insecta; order Diptera; family Syrphidae; genus Syrphus; species Syrphus vitripennis. Next base: position 2,851,293 of record OY288110.1, on the reverse strand, counting down.
GTGGATGCAGTTGGATCTCGATCGGGAATTTATCTTAGAATGATAATAAAGTCTTTAAAAAAACATTTCGCCTTTCGTTTGGGTATAAGTTTTATCAAAATATATTAGTCAATAGTTTGTTTACTATCAATTTACAAATTATTTATAGAATTTTTCTAAATCAATCGAATCGAACCGAAGAAGTTTTTCAAGACTAAAACTGAGTTTGAAATGTGAGCATACACATAAACTCGCAAGTAAACTTTCTTTCCATTGCCTTAATCGATCAATGCTACCAACGTTTTTAACCAAACCAATGGGCTCCCATACAATCTCTTGTCCATTCAGTTTGACATATCCAGCACCATTCGAAACCACAACCTGCTCGTGTACAAACCATGTGCATGCAACCACCTAGAATTTTGTATTTTGCACAAATAAATTTACAATGATTTGTTCAATATTTGATAAAATTTACCGTCTCTCTCCGTTGGAGTACGACATTTTGGACATGGCTTTGTAGAGACTTTGATAGTCACAGAAGAAGGATCGTGCCATCGTGCATCGGCAGCTCTCTAGTAGATGTATAAATTAATAAGAAGACGTTCGAATATACAAGAGACTAATACAAACGTTCGGATCAACGGTATATTCACAACTTCCACCATTTGGTATTAATGAATTATCTGGAAGACATTCTCCAATATGATATCCCTGAAGACAATTCCTACAAAATACATACTAAGAAATGTTTCATGTAAAATAATATCCCTCAAAATTATTCGAAAAAATTTAAAACTTACTCCACAACCTCCCTCACACGTAACTTTTTTGCAATCGGGTTCGACTAGAAGACCCATTCCACATCCAGGCTGAGGACAAAATACCCCACCAGCTTGCAAAACGTACTCTTCCGCTCCGAAGCGTTGGTATCTTTCATATTCATCTTTGGTAAGCAATTTAAAATGATGAATCTCTGATATAAAGGATCCAGAGCAGCCAGTTGGGCATGGTAGAGTGTACCCATATTCAGGATGAAGCATTAGCTGGCGCTCCATCAATCGTGATCGAGTATATTGTTGAAAGCAATCGATGCATGTGACGTGTTTTGATTCACAGGGAAAAATAAGAACAGTCTCGCTAATGAAAACTTAAGAAATCGATAGAAACAGAGGGATGAGAAAGCAACAACTCACCTGACATCTGTACATGCCAAGCATGGGATATCTTTAATGTTGACTTGGATGAGATTTAAAGGAACAGAAAAGTCTGCCTCACCTCTAGATGGATGTTCAGCACATTTGAAATAGAATTCTGCGAACGGTGGATCACCGATTTCGTTGTCCTAAAATAGAAGAAATGTTTGATGAATTCTTATATAGGGATTATTTTCTGTCGAGCTTACCACACAAGCAATTTCCTTACTTTCGCAATGACCAGTGATTCTTCTTGCTTCCAAGACATCATTCCAGCATTCTGGATCTCTGTGAACAGTAAAAGCGCCTCCTTTGCACAAGGAACAACGAACCCTCAGTTTACCCCTGCATAACTTGGAGCACTGGGAGCAATGCACGAAGAAATGAGCCTTTGATCGTTCTCGGTCTATTAACGGTAAAAAAACTCATTAAGAAAATAGGTACAAATATATTTTATGTACAAACTTTCTTCGCTAATATTAACCCTTTCATGGCTTTGTAGCTGCAAATCGACAAGAGTTTCACACATAGGTTTTGAAGGCTCCTCTTGGGATTCTTCTTCGGTGAAAGTGGAGTGCAGTTGGCTTTTATCTTGTTTATTCGGAGGTGGTCTGGTTTTGATTGCGTGCAGAACACTTTGTTGACCTAAATCACATTCCTAAAGGAACAAATCATTAAGTTAATTTAACTAAAATTCTATTATTAACCTACCTCTATTGTTGTGGAATCACAAAGTTCTTTGCCAGCAAAAATAATCTTTACTTCATACGGTTGTAGTCCAAGTTGTGGAGCAACTATTTCTTTGACATTTTTTATGTCCCATTTGGGATCCAAGTCAACAGTGAGGGTGTTCCCTGTGTTTGTTTTTACATAAATACTTAGGGAGTTTTTGATGGTTTTTTGACCAATCGACAGTATTTGCAACATCTTATCGATTATGGCACGTAAAAAGTTTAAAAAGAAACTCATAATCCAAGGGGATTAATTTTTTATAAAATATGTATATATCGCATGTGCTATTTTTCTTATAATCTGATTTGAAGAATTGAATTTTTATTTTCGGTCGGACTGGAACTTCTAAATTTATTTGCGGTGTCCTGCAGTCCTCCTCCCTGTTCAGTTCGTGGTGAAACTCAAACAAACTATTAAACGTCAAAATTTCCATATGGTTTTGTTTAGAATTGTTCAGAAGAAAAAAGCGCTTCTTTTAATAGAAATGAAATCTTTCAAATTAGAGAGATTTACACAGACTTGTACAAATACTATGAAGATTATTTGACTTCAGTGACTGAATACACACACACAATCACAAAAAAAAATCGATTTCATTTTGACAAGTTCCATGCAACGAAAAAAGGAGCGATCTTTTTTGTAAAAAGTAGCGCTTTTTTTTGTTGGATGGAAATCGACATTAGTTACCAGTGCTTGTATTATGACATGAGGTGAATTTTGTTGGCATTTTGTTTTGACAGAAACTACATACTATATTGTTACAAACACAGAATATTTATGTGGTTCCATAGTGTAGCGGTTATCACGTCTGCTTTACACGCAGAAGGTCTCCAGTTCGATCCTGGATGGAACCAGCTGACATACATTTTTTATTTCTTATCAAGAAAAACTACTTGTATCTCCTAAAGCCTTCCCTTCTTGTTTGCAGGAATGATTATAATATTAGGATCTTGACAAAGAAAGTGTAAAAACCCTGATCTGGGCTTCTTTGTTTTTGAGTAGTATGTAGGATTGCAGGTATCATAAAAGAAATATGGACACAATGGGTTTTGAAAATTACCTTTAGATTTGAATTCAATATTTTCATTCAGCTCCTGTCTGTCTGTCCGTTAAAAATATTTTAAGAAAAAACTTTAAAAAAAAACAATTTTTTATCCTCAATTTCAAATTTTCCCTTAAGCGTAGTAGGTAGGTATGTATGTACATACAATTATAGTCGAAATAAAACCTCTACCGTTGGCGGTTTGTGATGAATGTAATAATTTTTTCTGTATTATTTTAGCAATTAAAATATTAAAAATTTTGCTTTTTCATAATTTTCTCTAATAACATTCTTACTGTTTATGTAATTTGTTTATCCAGCAGGTAGTGCATTTTATTTTGAAAAATTTTGTATCTGTTTCAATTTTTTTTTTAGAAAATTACTAAAAAAAAATGCTCTTTCTAAGGTTTCTACAAAAATCCGTTATTATTTTTTGATGTCTAAGTTGTCGAATTCTCCCCTACACTACTGGTCAAATGATGATTCCATATGACATCAACCGAAATAAAGCAATGTTGTTTTATAATTTTTAAAAACTTTTAGATGTTTTTAAAAAATAATTTTATTTCTTCTACAATCTACAATCTACAAAACTCAATAATTCTATTTTATACATTTTATCACATGCTAAATGAATCCTTAGAAATTGTCCCAACGAAATTCCTAGAAAACAACCCCTATCCCCAAATTGTACTGATTTGGGTTTAGCAGGAATAATTTATGTTATGAAAAAAGCTTCTTTGCACATTCCAAAATTATTCGAAGCATGTAACGCAAGAAAAATCTATTCACTTTCCCAGTTTAAAGGGGAGAAAAGAAAAAAACAGAGCAGAGCAGCCCGTATTTGATTGATTATTTTTTTCATCAGCGTTTTTTAATGCAAAAAACTGCGAAAGCTCTTTACGAGTATGTTTGGCTCCGTTCGCAATCACTCACATGGCACCTGCGTGTAACTAGCTCTCCAATAATGTTCGTTGCTTGCACACATGAAAATTAGCTCTCGAAATGCGAATGTTTTTACAGATGTATTTTGGATGAGGCAACAACAAAACAAAAAAAAAACTGAATTTCACAATGAACTTCAGCAATTTCCGTTACTACTTCAATTTCCGGTTCCGTTTTAAAATATCTGGTATCTGCTATTGACATGCACCAGCTTTGATGATAACTTTCCAATATTATCAGCAATCCACTTAAGCGCTGGTGTTTTCGTAAAATGTATCAACATAAACGTACTTACCCACTTGGCGATAATCTTCACATATCTTTGTATTGTATATTCAAGTCTTCCATCTTCTGATTCATGTTGCTGTTTATTTTTAAGAGCAACACTGACACAAACATTGTTTTTCTGTGTTCATAAACAACTTTTTACGTTTGTGTGTTCGTAACATTAGTACCACGTGGGTTTTTTGAGCTTTTTTGTTTACAGAATGAGTACACAAAGAGGACGAATCAAAAATCCTCTTGGAATTTGTTCTCGCAAATGCAGAAATCAATATTTATAAAAATTAAATGAATGAAGTTGAACTTTTGAGAGCTCAAGATAAAAGAGTGCTCACATAATATGGCAAATGAAAAAAAAATATTGAAACCAAAAGCACATCTCATATAAAAAGAAAAAATAAACTTTAGGCGGTTTTGGTTTGGGAAATGTCGCTCAAACGAATATTGACCAAAGGACATTATATGCGTCGTTCTATGAGAGTCTAACTACAAGGAGTATCGATTGAATTGGCATTTTGTTTTTATTTTCGTTTTTGCAGTGTATGATGAACCTTTTTTCTTTTAACTGAACTTTTAACATACATACATAATGTGCTCATAATAGACCCAAAATCTTGAACACACCAATTTTGCTACAAAAAATTCAATGAAAAAAATTAATATTTAACATTTTCGCTCTAAATCACTTTTAAAAAGTATTTTGTCTGTTGGATTCGAGTCTAAACTCAAAGAACTCGTGTGACACCCGGATTAGAATGTGTTTAAAATCAAATTTTTTTAACAGGATGGATGTTACGCTCAAACAAAATACAAAGGAGTTTGTTAAAAAAATAGAAAAAGTCCGTATACGCCCAAGTGCACCACAATTTTAACTACATACTTGATATTTATTGAATCATTTTGTGGGTGAATTTTGAATTATTAACCAACGTTTTTGAATTTGAAATGTATAAACCATTGTTAAATCAAAGTTTTAGGGTTTTCCTAGAAGAAATGCTCTGTTTTAAAACATTTGCTCTAAACTGGTTTCTTTTTAGTAATTAGGGTATAGATGTAAATTTAGTTACCAATTTTAACCTAAGCTATCAATAAGCTAGAGAGATATATAATATTAATAAAATAGCTCAAAACCGGGTGACAAAGCATTTGTTTAAGGTTTCCAAGTGAATTCACTTCAGATTTTTGTCTGCTTGTCTATTTATTTGATTTCTAACATTTTGCAAAGGCGTCTGCGTACTCAGCACATGATCGACAATCACCAACTGAGGACGTGTAAAGTAAATAAAGAAGACAAACCCCCTGGATAATGGTCGTGGCAGGTCTGGGTTCGATTCCCAGCCTCATCCATCGTCCATTTTTTTTTTCACGGACTGTCCCTGGTCAAGAATAGAGTGCTTCCCACCCTAGCCTTTCGCATTCGGCATACAATTGTAGACCCACTCCTATAATAACGCGCACACAGCACAGCAATGGTTGAGAGTTGTAAGTCACGTAGGCCCTGATTTTTCATTGATTGTAGCAGAGGTTATGTTTCTCAACGCGGAAATCTATGACGATTGGGAGGATGTACTTGATGTAACTTTAGTCAACATCTATAATATAATGGTGGGCAATTGGAGAATTTCCCTTTTAAATTTATTTTCCGATTGTTATCAACTTAAATTCCGAGCCGAAAACCTCTCTCCCTTTTAAATATTCAAAAAACAAAACTGACTGGAAGGAGTTCAGTAAAATTGTTATTTCTAAACTGCGCAATGGTTTAGAATCCAGTAAGGATTTTAAGCTTATTAACTGTCCTTAGACTTTTGCGGCTACTTGACTTTATCAGTTTTGTTTGAAGCTAAATTACTGGCAATAAGCGACGCATGTAAGATAGGTACTCACACTTAACCCAAACTAGAACCGAAATGCGGCATCCTCCACGCCAAATCGCGTTGAACTAAATTTCTTCTTTTAAATTCTTAAATTTCTTCTTTTATGCATTTTTTTGACTTTTGCTTAAAATATTTCCAATCGTCTGATGATGTTAATTAAGGGTGCTACTCTCTCTTAGAATTTTTAACTTCACATTTTATTAAGCATACGAGTATTCTCACAATGGAAAATGCTTGCTAGTTCTGTAATATTAAGGAAATATGTCCCAACTAATGTGTTAGTTGAATTGCTCAGGTTAGGAATTGGAAGTTAAAAATATAAAATTTTGAAAGTTCAAATAATAACGGCCATACCACCGGAATGCATTTTTCCCATTTATAAATCAAATAATTTAGCAAAACATTTTTGACCCACACAAATCTTTTTTAACTAACAAAATATCTAAATGGTAAAATTTGATGAAATCGGTCCACCACCCGTGGAATTAAATCGATATTTCTTGTTTTTTTTTTTTTTCTTACATTTACTCGTATATCAAGGAGTGAAGTACAGTCCTGAAATAGACGAACGAACAAATGAGAAAAGCGCGTTCACCACCACCCTTCCTATATTTATGTACGTGTATATTCATCATCATACTAACATTGTCCTTGTGGGAATTCCGTTTTCCTTGAAACAAAAGAGCGGTTAAATGAATATTTTTTTTCTTTTCTTACTGTATTAAGTGAGAGGGTAAATTGAGCTTAAAATGTGCACTACCTCTCTTTTTCATATTAAAGATAGGAGATATCTCTCTTGGCCGGGCACGAAAAAGGGGGTTCGGTATCGGTTAATGTAATATGTTCTTATCAATGCACATAAAATAGTCAAAATGCGTCTCAATTTTGGCTCTCTTTTTCTATGGAATGTCTTTCTCTTTTGTTAATTCTCTCTGTTTTGATGTGAGTTCTGTTTTAAACTTGATTTCGTATAGAGCATAAAAGCTTACTCTATGTTTCCAGTTCTGTCAATTTTTGCCTGTGTTTTGCTAGCGGTATAGATTCACCGCTTTAGGCACTCGGGGTTGGAAAAGCAAGAAAGCTTCGTTCTTTTGACCCGAAATGTAAAAACTCAATATACCCGAACCCGATCGAAATTTTAGTGTGCGGTTTCATTTGCAATAGACGAACGTTGGCAGAGCAAAAAAAAAAGAAACAAAAACCAAAGGCTTCCTTTTCGCTGGGTGTCCAGAGAAAAATTCACATGTGTACGGAAAATACGTACGGCAATTTTTGTCAGTCTTCGTGTCTAATTTCCTTTGAGCGGTTCTTTACCTGACATCTTAGTCTTTGGTTTAAATTTTTGAAATTTAAATATTTTATCTTGCGAAAATAAACTCAAATCTTATAAATAAAATCAATAAACATCTCAAGTGTTGAAACGAAAAAAAAAAAAACTAAATAGCATATCGATAAATTTCGGGCGCGTATTCTTAGTGCGCGCGTTTTCATAATTTACTGTGAAAGTTTTCTTTGCAGCAAAAATGTAGATATATCCTTCCATATGTCATCATACCATCATCACTACATGAATCGATGTATGTAAGTTTAGTTTAAGTTTGAAAATTTAAAATGAAATTCCTTAGTTTAGCTAAAAAAGGATGTGTGAAATTTTTCCTCAGATTTTTACGTTACTCATTTTTATTGATTAATTTTGGCAATGACGCTAGCCACGCGCGTTGTAAAAAAAAGGATTACTCCTTGCTGTGTTGTCTTCTGCAGATACATAATATAATACTGTTCTAGCCAGGGTTTTGCAAAAAATGTCCTCCTTTTATGTAGATTTATTTGAATCGGTAGTTGTTGTTTAGGGTGCTTTTTAGTTGACCGTTGCTCAAATTTTGTGTTTTTTTTTTTCGAATGTATCAGAGAAATTTTCCGTTAAATGAGAGTATTTAAATAAATTGGAAAAAAATGTTTTCTTAAACACTAAACTAAATAGCGTATTGTTACATTTTCTTTTCGTATAGAATACTTATACGTAGGCACACAGAAAGGTCCTGCTATTATATGTTTTGGTCATACCTTACTATTAGAAAGAAGTTTGTAGGAAAAATTAAGAATAATAGAAATTTATAAAATGCAGCTTTCCACTTGCCTACATTGGCCTAACGTATAATATGAACTAGGTACATAGGTATTTATATTTTAAAAATAAAATATAACGTTGGACCATTAGATTAAGGTCCATATGTGAAAAAGCTTCAAAGTTATGTTTATATTGTATGTAAACATTTAATTGACTTCGTTTAATTAAATTCATTTTAAAAATTCAAAAAGGAAGAACTTGTTTGCTCGAAATTGCACTTATGTATGATACTTATCACATTGCGATTTAAACAAAAATTCTTCAAAATGTTGAAAAAAAAATGGCATTCAAAGTATAAGTACATATATGGAATGCAGCCAAAAATTTAATTTAAACTAAATATCAACGTTTTCGACTCTCTTAAATGATATCGTAGGTACCTCCTACTTTAGGGAATTTAATTTTGTAATTCTTTCAATTCATGTAGTTTTTTGTAGAAAAAAAATTAAATAATAAATACTTAGGAACATTCAATTTCGGCGAAAACTATAAGTTCAATGTTTGAAGAAATTCGATTCAGCAGTTTAGGATTCAGTTCAAGTTGTCAGACAGACTGACAAAATAACAAAATAATAAAATAAATAATATGTAAATGATTATTTTGCAAAACTCTAAAAAAATTATCAAAGTTATTTAAATTTTTTTTGCCAAACTCCAAATAAATTATTGTTGAAAGTATTAGTCCAGTCAAGTTTGCTTGAATTTTTTTTCTTTTTAAGGAAACCATCATTTAATAAAGAGGACTAAGTGTAACTTTTTTAAATGTAATTTTATCGTTTTACTTTTTGTCTCATAGATTTTTAAAATAAAAATAAAATAATGTGTCCCATGCTAGAATTCTATTAAAAATAAATACTTCAGTTTGATTAATTTACACGTTCCCAAACCTGTTAAAATGTTTACGATATTTATAATTTTTAAGAAACGGTAGTTTAAGTAAAATTTTAAATATCTTCCTTAATTAAATAAATGAAATCTCCATACCAAGCTTTGAGAATAATTATACATATTAAAAAAGACGATTTATGCTCAAAAAGGTTATTTTTGAAATTAAAAATTGGAGTATCAAATGATACAAAAATTATATTATTAATAAAAAACCTTAATTATTAATTGAGTTTATATTCAACAACGAAAAATACTGTTAGGTATAAGAAACTGATTTCTTTTTTTAAAAATCACAAACATTTTAATTATCAAAACAGTTTTATTATCAAAATTTAAATTAGGTTCAATTTAATATTTGATCAGATTTTTGTACGTAAAGTATTAAGCAAAACATGCTATAACATAATTCAATAAAAATTAAATAATTGTTCTGATTTTTTTGAGAACGTTTGTTTCTATCCATAACTTAATTGTTATGATCGGACAAGCCTCATTATATATGTAAATACATACCTAATATTGGACTTTACTATTGTTGGTTCTTAGAATAATTTTTGTCAAAAATTTGTAACTGATGTTAGAAATCCGCTCAACGCAAAATTTAATAAATTACACAGGTCTCTTGCAAAACTTTAAATTTTAATACAAAACAATAATTTTTGTTTTCAAAAACCTTATTAATATTTTTTTTTTAATTTAGGGAATAGAGGTCGCTATTCTTTATTACAAAATTCTGTACGACAAAAACTATAAAACAGTATATGCACACAAAATTTCAAAATTGTGTATTTCAAAATTTTGATATTCAATGAAACAATATCAACGGATCGATAAATTTCGGAAATGTGTTATTTTCATATCACAGAATCAACCAAAATTTACTATCCATAATAGTTCTGCATATTGGCTCAGTGCGTAAGATTATTGTAATAAAGAACTCATCATTAACATTATTTACAATCGATAACTTTAAAAACTGAGGAAAACAAAATAGGAAAAACCATAAGCACGAGGACACCGGATGCAAAAAAAAACATCACTACCACTATTTTAAATTATTACATTATATCAAACCCTTCCGCAATAAATTATTGGCAATACTTTCTATACTCCATCAAGTATAAATTAAGTGGTGGTATGGCTTATTTGCCTTATTGTTCCTTATTTCTGTTACTATTCCCCATTTCGTCATCGTCTAACGCAACATCATAATAGAAGTGAATGCCGTGTGATTCTCTTGTTCATTCAAACTTGAAGTATGTTCAAGAGCCACTCCCTCTGGGCAACCAGCTGACACCCCTTGCAGGAGTAGGAACATACTACCTACATATTTAATACCCTCTTGATATGGGTAGGGTGAAAAGTGGCTATTCCTTTGACCTCAATGCATTTGCACATTGGTGTGTAGTGTATTGTATACATGCAAGACGACTTTTATTGATTTATACTGCACTTTATGAGTTATTATGGTTGGCTACTAGATTAAGGTAGAGAGGTTACAGTAAAATGACAGAAGAGAAGCTTTATAAATGTTAACTTATAAATTATTTCTATGCCATTTGACAAAGTAACTTCCAAAATAATATACTGTTAAATAAAAAATGCAGATGTTATATTTAGTTTTTTTTTTTGTTATCCTATGGTTATGGGTATTGTGCTTTCCCAAATTCGATAGTATCATAGCTGCTCAAGGAAGAATTTGCGAAATGAATAAAGAACAAATTCCATACTTAAAGTTTCATTCTACGTTAATATCGAGAAACATTTCTAATTTAATTTGAAAAGTTGCCTTTTTATTAGAATGATTTTTGAGTTCTTCTTCATGCGGCTTTATTTCGATCCCTGGTTTATCAAGCTTTAGGACAGAGGTTATGCCTAACGCCAGAGGGCTAAGAAACCACAGTTTATTAAAGGCAATAATTCTTTTGTGGGAATAGGTCCACTAGGCTTCTGGTGATCTCACCAAACAGTGGAATGAATCTTCATATCGTTTTAGAAAAAATAAAATTATTTACACTTGATATTTCACGTTCGCTATATTTTTTCATAAAGCTCTCTTATTAAATATGTGTGCATTTGGAATCGATGATTTTCTTCATATTTGGATTAGGAATTACCTTTCGTAACTGGTTCAAAGTTTGATATCTATTAAATATGTACATGTACATAAATGGCTTGCCCCAGGCTCCGTTTTCTCTCCGACTCTCTTCCTTATATTCATAAATGACCTTTTGTCTGAAACTTCAAATCAATTAAATTGTTTTGCAGACGAAGTGGATCTTTCACGGCAGCGTATGAGAAGCTCGTTAAATTCTGATCTGTACAGCATTGTCCAATGGGGAACTATGAACAGTGTAGAATTAAAATGTTAAATGTCCTTAAAACGAAACTTACCCTCCTCCCATTGTCCAATAAATGACATTTTCATTGAGGAACAGCTTTCAGTTGTTGGTATGTCTGTTACCAGCATTTTCATATTTTTGTTAAGAATTTATTTTTTTCGCAATTCGAATACCTACCTAATGTATTTAACCTTCTATGACATGAAAAGGAAGTACGTGTAACCCAAATGTGCTATAGTTTTATTTTGCTACAAAAAATTGTGTACAAATAGACACAAACCATCAGAATCTTGTAAATTCTTCTATTGACTGCCATTTTTACTTATACCATTTGTTAATATTATATTGTCTTTGATATTAAAACATTAAAAATATTCTGATAAAACGAAATACCTAAAGACTCATTAGTATTAACTTTCTTATTTATGTGTCTACCGTAAGGGGAGGATATTACGTACATACATAATATGTATATGTTTTTACATTTCAGTGGTTCGGCGTATTTCCATTAGGTATTACTCTTTAAACATTATACCTTATAAAACAAAACTATAAACTAAAATTTCACAATAAGATGCTTTCGGCTAAAGAACAATATCAAATAATATTCTTGACTTCTCGCTTTGACAAATAAGCCCTTATTATATTATTCTATACTTTTCCCGCGAACTATGTACTTTATATAAGTAGGTATATGTACAGTTAAATATACAGGAAGGGGTAGTTTCCCGCTTTGACCAATTTTAACTAACAAATAAAACAATAATAACAAAAAAAAAAACAAGAATAACCACAAGAAAAGTCTCAGCAACAAGTGGCCAATTTAGGGTGTGTGAAGACGAGGAGATTGAATTTTTGATTGTTAAGTTCTCTTTGATCGAATTGGAGGAATTGTTGGGGGGGAAAAGTTTTTCACTTCTGCTAGGAAATTGTATTCATTTATTTTCATGGGTTTTTGATAATTTTCCTTTTATAGTTATTTGTACTTTTTTGTTTTTGAAACTGGGTACTTGACTTCGATTATTTTGATAGTGCACGATGTTAGTGGAGTGGTGTTGTGAAATTGTTTTTAGTCTTTTACGTATGCCAAACTAAAAGAAGAACAAGCCGGAACAAAAACTGCAAAAAAAAACTTAAAAGATTAACTTTAAAAGGTACAACAATAAGCAAACAAGAGTAACTTCTTTTGAAGTCAAAAAGGTCAGTCGTTAATCTTTAGCAAGTAAGTTTAATTTTTTCAAATTTTGGGTTTTTGATTTTTAAATATGAATAGCAAAATAATAGAGAGCTCACAGAAGCCGGTGATTAGGGTTATGTTTCATTTTCAAATATTCTCCCAAAGTTTGCAGATTATTATAATGAAGACGTACGATAAAGTATACCGGCCTGATATATGCATACATTCAAAACTGACATAATGTATGTAGTATGGTGGTACGCGTCTACGTACATTGTCTTCAGTAAAGCTACGGCAAGTATGTGTACCTACATACATATGTACATATATTTAGCTCGCAGATGAGTTATAATTAACTGCAAAATGTAAGTTGTGTTCGCGTTGGTCTGTTGATACTTCTCGTAATAGCAGGAGTAACTTTTTGGATATGCTCCGAAACTGTGTAGGTATAAATAATATGAACGCTTGCCACTAAAGAATGTAGCTTGAGTTGTCTCCTGATAATTAAATATTTTGGTGGGAGAAGTTTTCAAATAATTGATGAACTGTAATTATTTTCAACCTACCCTTTTGAAATAAGATTTACCGTAAGGGTATATACATTATATCAGAGAAAAGACCACTATGAAATTTTAAAACAAGTTTTTAAAGTAACCTTTTCACCAAAAAGAATCAACGAAATTCCCTCAAGTGTGATTAAGAAGAATTAAGAAAACTTTATGGCTTATTGCTAGAATGAATGTGTAATTTAATAACTGCTTTCTATTTTTCAATAAATAATTTGATACGAAAATAAAGATTCATGATCACGTGACCTCAGAAGCGCCATGCGTAGTGCAAATGACTGCGATCGAGTTTGATCTAGGTTCAAGTTCGCCCTGGTGAAAAAAATTTTAAGTTAAAATTGAACGATTAAACCCCGAACACCACTTACAGGAGTCTGATGATCGTAAAACACATTTTTCAAAAATTGTGTTTTACAATGGTCATCTTTGAAAATTCGAAATGTTTTTTGATGAGTTGGAGCTATTTTAAGGAATCGTAATTTTAGTTATGTAATTGTGGTTTTAAAGTGGTTTTTGATGGGTTGTGGTGTTCTTTCAAAATTCGAAAAATAAAGTTTTTTTGGTGAATGAGAGCGACTTCAATGTATTATCGTTTTGTGTACATAGAACAAAAAAAGTTAAAAAAAAACAACATTTTTATAAATTTTTTTTTTAAATAAATTTTTGATAATCGGATTTCTTGAAAACTGTTGGTTGGCCAAAATATTATTTGGTATAGTCAAAACCGAAAAAAAGCCTTGTAGCAAAATAATTGTACACTACTCGAAATTTAAGGTACATTTACCATACAAGTTTATTTAGCATTAAAAGTATAATTTTACTCAAAAACCCCTCCGAAAATTTCTATTAAGAACATTAAGTAAAATATTCATAGTGCTTGTAACTTATAATAAAAAAAAACAAATTTTACTCTGATAGCATATCAGAGGCTTTCATCACACCTTATGCAAATCACCCTGTATCCTTTTTAACACTCTATACCTACACATAGTATAACCTATTTATTCAAAACCATTAAGCATTAAATCAAATTAGCTCAAAAATATCTACATACTCTGCATACATACATAAGTATCTGCTCACTAAAAACTAAACTGAAACCATACTCATTTTTAAACAACATCGTGGCCAGACATTGGTTTCGCACCTATTATAAATTTCTACACCATGACCATATCAACCAACCAACTTAACTAGATTGGAAATGTATTTTAATTCAATTTTCTCTTCCGATACCCATCAGCAATAAAATCAAGTCAATCAGGATGCTTTATAACAAAAAATTGTTATGCTGCCCATAGCACTTTAAGAGTTAAACAAAAAACCCTCCAGCTTCAGCTTTAAATTGAGTTATCTCTGAAAATTTCATTATAAAATAAATTCATCCGGAAAATCGTTAAGTTTTTTCCATTCCCTATCAACAGAAAGCATACGCCACAATTTATATACATATAGTACTATGAGTTCTATAAATATTCATCAAAAATTTGTGAAATATTTCAAAGTTAATTCATGGTACGTTCGTCTATAAGCATTTTATATTACTGAATTGACTTTTTTTCAAAAATAAAGCAAAAATAACACTTCATTCAATTAAAATCCTGATGGTAAACGGGTCAATACAATACTTTCGAGGTGATGAGGGCACATTCAGTTCAATTGCTCTGGAAGTCAATTGCAAAATATAAAGGTACCTTGCTGTAACCTGAGTTGGCATTGGTATAGATTTATTTGAACCCTCTGTGGAAAGGCTCTGCGATCACAATCGAAATTCCATGTCAGCAAATATTTGTTCTCTGAATACACAAGTCATATAATATTTAATTAATCATCATATACCCAGATGAGTGGTAATTTAATCTGACATCCATCCAACCAATCGTCGTCGTCATTCTCAAATATTTAAACTTCTGGTATACAGAACCGTTATAAAGTCAAACATTTTTTTTTTGTATATTTTTAGGCGAAACTCAACATGAGTCCAATTTAATTTGAAATCTTCTGCCAGATATCCATTGACTTGGACACAGTCTATTGGGGAAAATCAAATAGAAATCCTGCATTCATCAGAAAAGTGTTGCCTCAAAGAAAGAAAATCAATTTCAATTTCCCAGTGTTGCGGAAACTTGTCACCACCACTCTGCACTCTGGCCTCTGGGCCGTTGGATATATTGAACCCAGAAAGAAAGGGTGAAAAATCAATAAGCAATGAGTGGAATGAATGTGTAATACGGGAGTGTCACGGTGCACACACAAAGCTCACATACATAGAGAGTATAAGCGAGTGGCCATCCCAAAGGACTTCGCTCAAATTTCTGCATTTCGGACTTACAAGGCCAATTTTGTGCGGAGTGGAATTAGGACGAAGGGGATAAAAAATCAATTCTCGTTAATATATTATAGAGCTCCCTTTTTTACTGCATGGATTACTGCAGTACTCG
The DNA here is from genome assembly GCA_958431115.1 of Syrphus vitripennis. Classification (NCBI taxonomy): domain Eukaryota; kingdom Metazoa; phylum Arthropoda; class Insecta; order Diptera; family Syrphidae; genus Syrphus; species Syrphus vitripennis. Next base: position 2,835,701 of record OY288110.1, on the reverse strand, counting down.
GAAGTATTCGGAATACGCCGGACCGACCCATCCCATGACAAGCCGTGTTGGCGTGGACGCAGTACTTTCAGGTGGTCCTCCTAATCGGATGGCTCCCAACGTTACTGTGGTAGCTGGCCACAGGCACCAGCAAGTGCTTCGGTATCAGGAGCATCAGCATAGATTGGCAGCAATGCATTCTTCTGAAGGACTTTATCAGCAGCAACAGCATGGCTTTGATAGGTATCTTCCATCAGTAACCTACCCATCAGCCGAATATCATCGACCCTCTTACGGAGCTGCTGGACTTAGTTATGGGACTTTGGCAAGAAGAGATTTAGCTTCCCCATACCTGAATCCGCATACACCCTTGTCACACCATCTCTATCATCCGCCACATTTTGATAGCACATACAATGGCCGAATGATTGGAGGTGGCAGGACAGGTGCATCAGCTCTGCCATATCACCCTTATCGTGAAAGATACGACCACCAGCAAGGAGCCCCATCAAGCATCCTCCACTACACTGCAAGAAACAGTGCCTTCCAGTATGGGACTGCTTCGGCTCCACTTGCATCACAACAGCAACGTGAATATCTACACTATTACCCTTACCATCCAACTACGTTTTTACCAGAGCAACGTTATGGCCAGCATAATCTTCATTCAATTAATGGGTTCCAAGTTCAAAGCCCCAAGGACGATGGACGAACGGCTAAAAGGGACGACCAACATATCACAGAATCGGAAACTTCTTATGTACAACAACAACAACAACAAAACTTACCACCGGTACCGTCGATGGGCATTACAATGATTGCTTCGCCATTGACTAGCGGTAGCACGACTACGGATAGTGGAATAAGTGGAAGTTCGCGTTGCGGAAGCACACCAATTAGTATGGTTACAACGAGTGCGGGATTTTCTGGCGAGTATACAGTGAATGCTTCAAATTGTGCTGGAAATGAAGATAATTGCAGCCCCTCGAAGGAATATAATAAAGATGATCAAGAGAGTAAATCTGAGAGCAATGAAGGAATCGAGAATGGAGTTTCTAGTGCAAAAGGTATGTGCATGTATTTCTTGAAACTTTAACAAGAGTAGAAACAAATATTGAATTTATTTAATAATTATTTTTCATTGAACTTTGAAATTTTTACAGGATTAAGGGTTATAACTATTATAAGCTTATTGGAAAGAACATAAATAAGTTAGGGTCAAATTAAAGGAAGTTGCTTAGTTTTTGTTTAAATGTTGATTTCTTGGGGATCTATATGATAAAGCGTTTATTTAAATATAAGTTGAAAGGGTTAAGTATTAGAGTATCCTCATTACCATTTTGTTTTTTCTCATATACCTACACTAAGCATCTCTCTCTCTCTCATGAGGGAAATTGTAATGCTGAGGCTTAGCATATACTGAAACTTTCCAACAAACGGGCTATGATTTTGTTCTGGAAAATTGTACTTTTAGAACGTTCGGATCCACAGTAATTTTAAAGTCTTCCACAAATTCTGACACAGATACACCAGATCCAAATAATCAATTGACACAATTAACCTAAACAAATATCAACAGTAAGATTTGTAAACTTTTCTACAGTTTTGTTCATCTAAAAATGGTAAAATAGTGGTACACTCGAGCGTATACGCACTTTTTTATTTTATGGAATTTTCAACGTTTGTTCATTTGTGTTTTCGGCGGGTGTGTCTTCATAATAAAAGAGGGATCGATCCTACTCTCCTCAGAGCATGCTGTACTTTGTCAGGTCTAAAAAAGGAACAACAAATTATTTGAAAGCACTATTTATTGATTGATTGAAACAATAAAATTGCCAAACGGTTGTGAGCAACGGGACATTACCCTTGTTATTGAAATGTAAAAATCATGATAAAATAGATTAAATTTAAAGTATAGCTGCATTTTTACGAAGAGAATAATTGTGAACAATTGAATTTAGACAAATTTAAACTAAAAAATTTTATACCATATTCGAATTTAAAGCAAACAAAATTTCCTTTTTGATATCATCTGAAATCACTGACTCAACATAATGACTTATAAATTTATTGATAAATTTGTCAACTCAATTAACATCCCCGCACATCGTCCGTCATCGTCCTCGTCTACGCGTATACATATAGATGTTGAATTCTAATTCTATTCGTGTCGGCCGACATGCCGGCAAATTGTTAAATGAACAGTGGAATAAATTTACATTTTAAATGGGTTATCATCGGAAATGAGTTAGATACTTTGTCACTATGGAATGTTGACAAAATTATGAATGTGCTCTTACATTTGGATAAATTTATATTAATATTAATTATTTGTGAAGCAAGAATGATCATTTGCTGTCATTAAACAACATTGTAATAATAACTGCAAGTTTGTAACATCCAAATTATAAATTTCTTCTATTGCATAAATATATATATTTTTATAATATATGGAAGGTAAACCTCTAATTAACCACAAACTATTTCCAGAATTCCTCAATCGAAAAACAAAGAGAACTCACAGATATATGTATGTATGTGTTATTGCAACCGCAATCCATAAATGGAACTTATTAATGCCTTCACCCATAAAATAGGAAATTTGTTTTCCAAAGAAAGAGGTTCCTCATTTCATCAATTTGTGTGATTTGAGGTTATATTGTAGATAGAAATTCTTTTATGAGGATAAATTAACAAATACAATGAACCATTGTCTGTTGGATTTTTCAAAAGTTCTATAAATGGCTTTGGTTGCAGTTTATTTTATCTGAATTGAACTTGGTGTGTAAGTGAATTTTGTGAGGATGAATTGAACTATATGTACTTATTGGGATTAAGGAATGAGTAAAATATTGTTTATGGTTTATACATATAAGCTTATCAAAAAAGCTGAAAAGTTACAAATCACATTTGAATTTTTTAAAATTTTAGTACGCGAAAAAAATTCTAATTAATAGAAAAATTCGATTCTCCAAGTTTGAAGTTTCTACTTAGCCCGTTTCAACTTTTTTACTCATTCCAATTTAAAAAAAATTAGCTCATTTGACCTAACATTTTTCTAAAACTGTTCATGTTATTGCAAAATTTAAACTGCTCAAATATCTTAAGGACTACGGGAATCATAATAAAAAAACGTTTCCTAATTTTTCTAACCAATATCTCCAGTGAAAAATAACTGTACCTAAATTGAAAAAAACAACCATATTCATTGCTATTTGATATTTTTGGAAAAAATTGTAAATACTGTGTTTGGGTGCATCTCATAGTAATAAAAAAAATTGAAAATTTTATCAAATGATATGAAAATTATTATTATTATTATTTGAAGCTTTATTTGCCAATTTTTTAAGTTTTACATTATACATAGTTCTTAAAAATAATTAAAAATTAAATAATACATTGTGACTTACTTATCTTATAAATAATTATTCTAAATATTTTGGTACATTAATATATTTTAATTTCTATCTGTTTTTCAATTTCAATCTGTCTTTCAATTTCTATCTGATATGAAAATACGTGGATTTTATTGCAAATTAAGCCAAAATAAAGCTAAGAGACTTGAGGAGATTATTTTTTTTATTTATTTAGAAACTTTGTGTATTTAAATTTAAAAAAATCACAATCCTGGGGTGCAACTGTGAAATTTCGTTAAAAATATTTTAGAATTGTTGCAAATATTATCGATACTGATGAAACGTGCATTGGCTTTCAGAAAGTCAGAAATTAAAAATAACAGTACTCGTATATTCTTAAACATAAATTCAGTTTGTATCTAATTTAAGAAAAAAAAACATCACTTCCTGTTTTAAACATTTGTTGTTTCTCAATTTCCCTTAAAAAAGGTCAATGTATTTTTATTTTACCATAGTACCATATCATAACCATCTGCAAACCCCTGCTGAGAATTTTTCAACAAATGAATCCGTGTATTCGATTGATTGACGTCATCCCCCCTAAGCCTTTACAAAATATCCAAATGTAATCAATAATTTGAGAATGGCAAAAATCTACCCGGATTGGGGGTGCAATCGTGCAACCACCCAATACCAATAAACACACATCCATACGTGAACTCCGTTAATATGGGGGGAATCAAAAAGGGTGGGGAGTTATAAGGTGGTAAAAAAAGCGTCATGGACAGAATAATAACTTTATCTTCAACAAGTATCCGTGTGTATATTTTGAAGCGAAAAGAAGAAACGAAATCGAAAAGAAAATAAACTCTATATATAAGCTTAAATTTCAACTTTTCAGATTCTGACAGACGGATGAGAGCATAAACACCAACAAACAATCCAACTGCTGTGAACAAAAAAAAACTAAGTTGCGAATATGAAAATAAGCTTTCGTGTCCTTACTGAGTCCATAAGGGAAGGTTGGTGCGGTCGGTGGTGGAGGTAGAAGACGCGACCCTCTCCAGATCCAGAGCAATATATAAATTGTTTTGTATGGAAAACTTTTCAAGAAATTCCAATGCTTTGGGGATGATGTTGTTGTGTGTATGTATGTGTTTGTCTATGGGTAGGTTGAATGGCTGATTGCGCGATGAACATTCAACAAGTTGCGTAGTCGTTTGGGGTAGTTCTGTATGGTTTATGCCGCTTTTTCTGTTTCTGTTTCTGTTTTCTTCATTTATTATTTCTAACAGTTTCTATACAAATCTCGTGAGTTGGATGTGGGAGGCTTTGGGGTCATCTCTCGTATTCCCGCATTCGTATATTATGTCAGAAGAGAGCATAGGTATTTAGGGGTTAATTTAATGCTCATTCAACTTGGTTCTTTTTTTTGTGAAAATGGATGATGATGATGATGAGCTTTGAATATGAAAAGTGAATGTGCACCTTTTTTCCATCGATGTCTTTCTCTTATAGTTACATATTTAAATGATGAAGGAATAACATAATAAACTTTCCCTTATACCTATGCCAATTTAAACGTAAGGCAGGGCAAAAAGAAAGAATTTGTAGATATATTTGCCATAAAAATAATAATAAGCTTTTTTTGTTTTAAATTTAATTGTCAACTGATATATGTAGAACTTTTATGAGTAATTGGTTCCTGATGGAATATTATTCAAAGAATATGTGTTCATTGACACGTTTTTGTTATAAAAATGGAAATAATTAAGAATGATTTCCTAGATACATGGTTCCCTTGGAACTTAAAAAAATTGATTTCAATTGACTCTAGCAGGTTTGATTTGGGATATTATTTATGTATATAGTTGAGCTAGTGACTTCTATTGGTTTGAGCCAAGTATAGTTCTTTTGTACAAAAAAAAACAGCCTATGTGGTTTTTTTGCCCAAAAATCTCCCATTAGAAATACATACATAATTACATATATCTATGTTTTTAATCGAAGAACCTTTAAATAAAATTTAAAACTGCGTGGCACGAAGTTGCTCTTGCGAACAAAATTTAAAAGTGCAAAATAATTACAAAGGTAATTTTTACTTGAATTTTTTTTTCTATAGCTATAAAAACAATGAACGAATAAAATATAATCGAAATAGAGTAAACTCCTAATTCTTACAATATTAGAATTTTTGACCATGGCTGGGATGAACCGGATCACGTGACTTCAGTAGCGCAATGCGTACTGCATATGGTTATGAGGGTTCTGGTTCTATGCTAGGTAAAAAGTTTTAGCAATTAAACAGCAAACACACTGTTTTACTGCCTTCTTCGGCCGAAATATCGGGTTGTTCCAAAACCATTGTGACCAAAAAAAGGGAAATGATAATATGGTTTTAAGCTTAACCACAAATTTGTCAATACATCAGCTTTAAATTCTATTCGATCAACTTTCTTTCAATTTGGTGTTTTAACTAAAATGCCAACATTTTAAAGTATAAATGCAATATGTATACAAAAAACACATTTTTCTTATCATACTTGTATTTTTAATTAAATTATCTTTAACTCTAAAGGTTTTCCCAAACCAACGACGAAGAAATAATAACAAAAATACGTTGTTGTCTATCATACATATCAATGATGTATCGTCGTCGCATCGGTTTGGGAAAGCGTTTAAAGTTCTCCCAACAAAAATTGGTGTAAAACGTTCGGTGACAATGAAAAAACAATACGTCGTGTTTCATCATCACCATCAGATATTTCTCATCGCTTTGGAAGAGCCTTTTGACTTTTATGTGACTTAGGCACTTTTTAAAACTTTTAAGTAGTGTACTTTTAAGAACTTTTAAGTCGTGAGTTTTTTTCTATATAAAGGAGTATAATCTGTAGACTTTTTTTAATTCCATGCAATCAGCAGTCTGACGAGCGATGACTGAAGTGAAAAAATTGCCACTCTTATCCTTTATTTTTACTGCTTATATTTCTTTATTTCTTCTAACTCCCATTATGTCAAATGCAAAAGCAGTCGACAATTTCGTACTTGATCTCTCAGGGGCAAAATTTTAGCTACGAGTATGAATATTTAAAAAAAAATGCAATTCTAAGATTGCTATGTGAACTGTCAACCTTTTCGAAAGATTAAGGGTGTTCTTGATTTATAATACCAACTCTAAATGATAGTCATTATAAGACTATAAGTTCAATAAAATATAATATAAATTAAATAAAATATTTTACTAATAACGTTATTCTTCGTTATTCCCTACAGATCAACAATTTAGTCCTAATCCATCGAGCATCAAATCATCATCATCCCCCCACAATCGTAACGAAAGTGAAAGGACATTCTGTGAAAAACAATATGCTTCCAATCGAAGGATAGACTGTCTTACTCCATTGGTAAGTATTTCAACTGATGAAGTTTATTTAACTCAAAAATACCAATAAAACTCCTACCAGTTGACGTCCAAACTTGACCCCTATTCAACCTCAAATGAAAAACTATACTTAAACTTCCTAAATGTAACTACCTATGTATATAAATATTTTTTCTTCAACTTTTCATTTACCTTCCAGGAAAACTTAGGTTATATATTAAATACCCTTAATAGCCATGCCTGTGGCTCGTTAAATAAAAAACATTTTCACTCTAAATTATTAGTAAAAGCTTCTGTCCTTCGAAACTTGACTATGAAAAGTATGAATTACATTTCAAGCAACAAGCTAAGTACTTACTTATACACATAGCTAACGTACATAATATATACACTCATAGTTATACATAGTTCCAATTAAAGTTCAGAACAAAATTAAATTTGCATGTTTTAGGAAATTGTTTAACGAGTAAAACCAACTAACTTACTTATGTTGTCACCGTTTTTCCAACGGAGTAGTTTCTGATAAAAAAGAATTTTTGTTTTTGAAATTAAACCATTTATAATTTGAAATAATTTCGAGTAAGTAGCTTCCTGTGTAGGACAAACGTCAATAATATGAACTGTTTCAAAAGTTGTGCTACTTGTTGTTCTGTAATTTGAGATAAAACTTTTGATTTAAAACAATTAGAGCTTTTGCTTTGCTTTTTTGCCTTTGGCAGTTTGAATTTGTCACTTTATTCTGAGGAAGTGTGTGAATGTCACGATTTGTTAGTTTCACTAAAGAGTTTTTGCACATGAAACTTTGGCAATTACTCGACAATGACTTTCAAAGTCTATAAAGTCACTTTCGTGTGGCTAAACTGACTGTCATTCAATATAAACTGTCAGTAAAATCTGTGAATTTTGGCATATAAAAGTGATAATTTCATTGAAAAATTGCGTTCGACAGTCACTTTAAAGTGGGTCTAAGTTGGGTGACGTTTGGGTGTCGAAACTCAGACATATTATTCAATTTCAAGTTATAAACTGTGAAATCCAATCAAGGATAGCTACGATGAATTAAGAAATCTCTTAGGCCCAGCTTTTCAGTACTGAACTCCTTAAACTGTTTATAGTGATGGATGAATGCAGAAGGGCGTAAAAACTCGTGAGATAAAAAGACCAACAGATTTTTGGAGTCAATCAAGCGTTAACTCGCACTAAAAAAATTGGGTCTTAAGTTCACTTCAGAATTTCACGTACGTTTTACGTCACAAAGTCCACCCATTGAATATTTACGTAAACCAAACAACAAACAAACTTTCATACGTTTTTAAGGATTCTGCCAAAATGGGTGTCCTTATTTTGTCTGCTTTTTAATTTATTTCTGTTTATTTATTCAAATGCATTTGTTGAGAACTTGGCCGTTTTATTTTGAAAATTTAAACTGAAAAAGCTGTTTTTTTTTTAACTCAGTTCTTAAGAGCATATTCTCAGTGCATACATTTTTGTCTTATATTAAGATTACGTTCTCATCCTTCGTATTCGACAGTAGATTAAAAAAAGAAATGTGAATTATATTGAATAAGCGGCCTAATGAACCCCATTGTTGCAAAAGTATCCAAACGCCCAAACCTATTTCGCGCTCTATTTTGTTCCGTCAACAACAGAAAATCCAACCAAGGGTGACGATATAGAATTTACTGAATATCTACATTAATGTCGAAGAGAAAATAATATAACGCATGTGCCTTGGAAATCTAGGACAGACGATATGATGTTAGATTTACTCCGGAATATACCTACACAGGTATAGCTAAACGACACATTCATCGACCGGCTTTTTTTGAAATTGTTAGGATTTTGCGAGATGATTTTTTGTTGCCTGCCAGGCTTCAACGGTGCTTCAAGTTTTTTCGATGCATTACATGCCGGTCGATCATGAGAAAGAAAAAAAAATGGTATGACGAAATTTAAAAAAGAAAATCCATATTGATTTTCATTTGAGAAAATGAAAAAGTTCTCATGGCATGTACTTGTTCATACAAATACATAACGCAATGTAGACAATTAAAAAGACTATACACATTTTTTAATCAACAATTTTTTATTGTTTAATAAATCCAAGAAGTTTATTAGAGTTCAAAATTCTTTAAACGGCATTTGACGAACAGTCCTAACGAAATTCCCCCACATTCCATTAAAACTTAATTTAATTAAGGTTATTCACACTATCTTTTATTTTTCCAGCTAACTACACCAGAACGCTGTGGGACTCCATTTATTTCCAACACTCATCCGTCTCCAAACTTCCAATCACCACATCGATACCAATATGCTCAGAACAAAAAATTACCTAATCTATGTGATACAAATGAAGCACCCTCGAATAGTCCTAAGCCATTAAGTCCGAAATCTTTTAGTCCGAATCCAAACATTAAACTTATCTATTCGCCTGAATGCACACCAACTAGATTATTTGAAGAGAAAAAGAATCGCATAGTAGAGTGTGACCTTATTCCAAGTAAAAAATCTAAAAGAAAAACGCTTGAAGCTGAGGATATACGTGAAGAAATTCGGGTAGGTCTTTAAAACTTCTGACTCTCGTAGAAATTTATACAATTTAAAATTTTTCTTTGCAGAATATCAAACCCCTGCCAGGATTCCAACAAGCTTTTGGCTCAACAGAAATCGGACGTTTTTTCGAGACATTTCGAAATATACCCTCAAGCCCTTACGCTTATGAATCCGAGGTAGATACTCTGAGTCCACAGCCCTGGGAAAAAGAGAATTCAGGAGATGGATCCCAATACGATGTACAAATCAGTGCATCCTTACAGACACTGTACAAAAGTCCGTTAGGAGACAAAAAATATTTAAACGGAATTCGATGCAATGGGTATTAAAAAAATATCTGTACATATAAAGAACCAGAAACAACTCAGCATCGAAATGAAAGTCCAAGTAAAATCAAAATTTGTAATGTGAGCAGAGATGCCAAATAAATATGTATTTTTATTTTAAAGAATTTTTGTATTTACTTTTTTTTATAAAATTAAAAAAATATTGTTAAATAAAGCAAACAAAAGATAAAATACAGTTTTCTATAGCCCTTGGTATGTGCCTTTTTTGGACGAGATTAAAAATAAATATTATATTTATATAATTAAGTAATTTTACAATAATAAAAGCGGTTTTTTGAATTTAATACTTATTATTCTTTTTAAATAAGAAAACCTAGTGAAGTATATCACTCTTTCAGAAAATTTAAAACTCACTGCACAAAGTAATTATTTCGAAATGTATTTCACAGATTTAAATTTCACTAAAACCTTTTATTTCCCATTATATTAGTAATTTTTCTGAATTTGTATTAAGTAAACATAAACACAACTAAAAATATAAAATATAAAGTTGTCTTCCTTAGGTTTTTCCCTCAATCAATTTTCCATTTTCCAACACAAAAAATCTAATCTCTCAAAAAATGTCTGCACCACAGAGCAAAAAAAAAGTATAATAACAAAAAATTTGTATGATTTATATAAGTGAAAGTACAAGAACATTATTTACCATAATCAATTCGTAAATAATGGTATAAATTATAAAATCAAAATAGTAAATAATCAAAAGACACATTGTAGTTAAAAGTTATTATTTATATATTCCAAGGAAACAATGTTAAGATTAAAAATATATACCTATACATATACAATTAGAATAATTAAATACTGTGCCATTAATTTGATCACAAAAAATAACATAATAATAATAATGATAAGGAAATGATATAAAAATTGATAAGTTTAGGGATTTTTTTTTGTAAAATGTGTCAAAGTTAAAAACAAAAACAATTAAATTTTTTTTAATTAACTATTTAAAATTCGATTTTACAATAAATTATGTATTTTAGTAAATATACAGTGCCTTATTAGTTAATTATTTTTTAATTATTTGTATTTAAAGTTAAATTGGTAAATTTTTTTTCATATTTGTAATTTTTATTTATTGTTGATTGATTAATTTGTAAACAAAATAATCAAGTTTTGAATTTAATAACAAAAAGAAAAAAAGTCAAAATAATATTGTGTAAATAATGGCAGGTTTCACGTGGGCCCAATTTGTTCTCACAAAAATACATATTGAAAAATTAAGAATATATTAAACAAAAACAAAATGTTAGATTATAGTTGTTCAGATGATTGTGCATTTCTTAGTTTAAGATTTCATATAATGTATATGATAATTCTTTTAAAAAAAGTCTTTTGTGTATAATAAAATAAATATTTCAAGCAGAATAGAAAAGTTCCAATTTTCATTCATATATTGTCTCCTAGAACCCAAAGGTCTAACATTTAATTTTTCTATATTCCTGCTGGGGAACGATTAAAAGATAGAAAGCAAACGAGGATCACGGTCACATCTTGACCAAAGAGCTGGGGAAATTACGGAACATCTCATGGTAAGGACAACGACATGATGGCAACGCACGGCACCATCCCGGGGATCATCCCGTTACAAAAAAAATAAACTTATGCCAACTTAACCTCCCAACTATGTTCCCGGCTGACACTCTCAACGGATCTGCTGATGTTGTTGCATAGACAGAAGCTCACCTTCACTTCTCCCTTTACACTTATGTACGAGTATGTACCTCGGCTAAGTCATCACTCCTTAACGTTTCATATTCCGCTTATACCTCCGTAGCCGTACTGAAATCATCATTTCAAAACCCAGTTGTTCCAATAGAAAACCATAAGTTTGGCGTGTATATGTGTATATGTATTACTACTTTCTGGGATAAACTTAACTTTTTGTTTATTTTTAGAAATTTTAGTTTAACTAAAGTTTCATTCGGAAATGCAGTAATGGGAGCGACAATAGAACTTGGATTTTTACATAAGTCTAGCCTGAAATTTTTGTACGTATTATTTATTAATTCAAATAACATAAAAAAGAAAGACATTACTTTTAGTTTTATTTTTATGTATTTTAAATGATTTTTTAAATTATTTCTAAGTAAGAACATTTAACAATTTTTGAAAACATTTATTAGAAGAAAAAGTACAAGCTCTTTTTGTTCGAAAAATTTAAACAACCGATAAATTAGAGTGAGATTAAAATTTTATATTCGTAGTATACCTACGAGTACATCTAAACGGTTACTTACATATATCGTTTTCGATTTGATTTTGGAACAGGTGTACCTACTAATTTTTTATTCTTATGGAATATGAAAACGCTCCCTTACAAAATTTACACACATACTACCTCAGAAAAGGCTTGGAGCTGCCTAAATTTTTATCTTTAAAACGATCTGCGATAACCTTCTATTCCTTTTTAACATTTTCATTTTTTACACCCCCAACCGAATTTGTTCCATTTTGACAGCTGTCATTTGTTTTTGACTCATTACTTGTGACCATTTTTGAGCTTGCACTACCTCCATTATTATTGTTATTGGTGAGTAGAGCTGTCAAAGTGGCATGAGATGAGCTTAAAGAGCTCTTTGCCTTTGGCGGGCTTGTTACTGTGTCTGTTGAAGTTGATACACTATTTAAAGAGCTACTACTGCTTGCTACCGAATTAGTGGTTCCCACAGATCCAGCTGCTGAGCTTACGGTTTGATTACTGCCTTGGAGCAAAGCATTTCTTAAATGACTACTATTTGCAATATTTGAATATGAATTTGTTATCAATCCTCGGCTCTTGATGTTCAAATCTATAAAGAACAATTTCATTTTTTGAATTATGAAATTGGGAATTTTAAAAACATGCAATATGGAGAGATTTAGGTTATCGCGATCTTTGTAAATGCCGGTTTCTCCAAGTGTCTTAACTTCGTCATATATTAAAAACAAAAATCGAGAGTTTCTATTTTGTATAGGAATAATTTTCTGCTCAACCAACCAATCGCGATCTTGGCCATCGGGCAGATATCGAATAAGTTCGGGATGTTTACTGGCTAAACGTTCCTTTCCATCTGTTCCAAAGCCAAAGGCTTGGTTAGCCTGAACATCGAGTACGAAATTAGTTTCTGTAGATATAGCAGCAGTATTCCAAAATATTTGTCTTCTTGGGGGACAATTTGGTCGATTTGGTTGTTGTTGTTGTATGAGGGCTTGTAGATTTGACTGCGAAGATTGTTGCTGCCCGGAAATTAGTGCAGGTTTTTTTGGAGTCTGAGCAGGTGGTTCGGGTATTGAGGGTTTAGGTGCAGAGCGCTTGAGAGCCAAAATAGTCTGTGTTGAACTTTCTGGTTTTACATTTATTTGGTCTGATGAAGGTTGAACTGCCACTAAAGGAGTTTGTGGCAATACAGTTGTTGGTTTGTTGCGATGCGGATTGTATTGCGTCTTTGAATTTTCAAGAAGAGCGCAAATCATTTTTTGTCCCTTAAACCGAGTAATAAGTATTTAAATCTTTCAAGATGAATATTTCACTTTCTTACCATCTCCTCCGTGACAACGTGGTCTCCTAGGTTTTCTTTTATATTTTTGAATGCTGGCTTAAAATACATCTTTATAAAAATAGAAAAATTATGTTCAAGCGAAAGATATTTTATATAATTTATGAGGGGGTACTTACTTCTATAAACTTTTTAGCTATGGTGTCAACTTCCTTATCGAAAGCTATCTGTATTGTAATTCGCAAAAGTTCTAGCGAACGCATAGCAGCATCTGAAGATGATTTACGGCCGCTCACATGGCTACCGAGACGCTGCTTAAGTCTGCCCAGAACGTTTTCCGCCATCTGTGGGGTTGTCACATACTTCTAGTAACATGGGGAAAGATTATTTAATTAATGATTTTGATTCAACAATATGGGAGGAAATGTAATTTTATTTATTTTAGTATTTAAAAACAAAACTTATTTAATTTTGCTTGGCGCATATTAAAAAAAAAAGTATGGGCGCAATTTTTGTTATAATTTATAATTTCGATACGTTTGTTTGTTTGTTTCGTAAACACAAAATACAATTTTACTGTTCAAAAACTTACGGTTTGATCCATTTTCGATAATGAATTGTTTGTATTCGAAGTTGCTACTGAATTATTTGTTTGATTCGATCCATTTGAGTCTTCAGATGAAGATGTTGCACTCATTTGCAATATATTGGTAGTTTTTCCGTTTTCAGTTTGTATTTTCCAACTTCGTTGAATAACCATTATATAAATTTTTATTTTGCAAGTAAAATTTAAATTGAAAATTCAGTTGTACGTAGAATATAATTATTTATAACAAACTTAAATAATTGTTTACAAACATCCGCCCACTTGCAAAAATGCAATAGAAAAATATTGATTTTTCTTTTCTTTAAAAACTTATTTACTGGTTCTGCGCACTAAAAATTGTTTGTATATTGAAGGCAGTGCCCTCTGTTATGTTTTGTTATGTTTGTGTTTCCAAAAAACAAAGTCTGACAAGAGTACGATAACTTTGGCTCCAAGATTTAATAACGAAATTTGTACAAGCATTTTTTCTTCCCCCGTTAAGGCGGAATAGCAATTTGAAAACTAATTAAAATAACAGTAATGCTTAGGCACAATTAAGTACTATACATTCTCTGTTCTATTAGCCTGGTCTTAAATCAAGTGAGCTCTGTGCATAGTGTTTGAAAAAATAAGTTTTAATCTAAAAGTTTAGACAACTCTTTTTTCTTTTTATTAACTCCTAATCGAAAACTTAAAACTAGATAATTTTATGAATTCTAGTTTTTCAGAAAATTAATGCGGATGCGGTAATTTAAACCTACTCTATTTACTATGCTATAGGGACACTTGAGAGCATCCAACATCTAAAAATGAAACCCCCGAAAAGGTAAAATCGCCAGAATCCATACTTCCGGCTAACTAACAGCTAACTAATTACGTACTCACAGTGAAGATATATAAGGTAATATATTGCGTATGTTTTTAAACATAACTTTTTGTAGGCTCTATGTTGCGTTTTTAAATAAGGCTGTAATGTCAAATTTTATACGAAAAAGTATTTCATGAACTGTACTTCCCTATTCACCACACCTGATTCATAAAAACAACACTGTCATCCGATCTCACCATATTATTTGTCATGTCAAGAAATATACCCACTCGATCAAATTAAATAGCTCATTAGTTCTGCAATTGTTTAAAAGAAAAAGTTAAAAATAAATTATTTCCTCTTACATTTTTGCCAAATAAAATGTAAACTCAATGAAATAACAATACGAATCAATTAAAAAAAGCAATTATTAGTAGAAAATTCCAACAAGATATCGGAGTTTTGTGCATCAGAAAGTCTTCTGTGAATATTTTTTCTCGCTAATTGAATTAGTGAAACGAAACCCAAAACAACACAAAAAGAGGCGGAGCACTAAAGGGTTGGTTCAAAATGCATCTGAGTGCTGATATTTCAAGTGCATTGCAGCAAATCGAAGCTGTAAAGCAAGGCATTGATGAGTCCGATGACCCAAAACTTCAAATGAACACAGCAGAGAGTATTAAGACGATTCTGGACATTCTGCAGGACCCAGTGTTCAGGACAATAGTTCATGTACAGGACTCTCTGTCAGAATTAAACACTCAATTAGTGCAGCATCCTTCTATGCTGCCAAATGACTTCGACATTGATGTTAGTGGAAATCTGGTTCTCAGTGTTCCCTCCGATGTTGTGTATGATTTTGGAGATGAGACACCAAGGGTTTCATCAGCACAGATGTCTCCGAGGAGTCTGGGCAGTCCTACTAGCAATAATTATCCTATTGTGAGCTCAGCAGGTAAGCAGCAAGTATATTATTTGATTAGATGTTTCTAACCCCGATGTTTTTTTAGAACACAGTCTAACAGACGATCATGGAACGTTTATGAAGAAGACGCGTGGCTATTCCGATCTCTCACGCAGTGCTGATGAAGAACGTCCTCAGTCTGTGGTCTCAGACTCCTCGAAACACGCCGTCGACCTATTCAGCTCCGACTACGCCCAGATTCAGGCAATCGAATTGGTTAACGACGGAACCGGTCTTGGCTTTGGTATAATTGGAGCTCGGACATCAGGAGTCATTGTAAAAACCATTCTCCCTGGTGGAGTCGCTGACCGGGATGGTCGCCTTCGCAGTGGCGATCACATTCTCCAAATCGGCGATGTTAATTTACATGACATGGTCTCAGAACAAGTTGCATCAGTGCTCCGGCAATCTGGAACTCATGTGCGATTAGTTGTAGCTCGACCAATTGAGCAAGTTCAGCCTAAATACGAACTCGAACCAGGATGTGCAACTGTCCCCTCAAGGGTTCTAGTTGATCCAATAGAATTGGAACGTTTTTTGATTGCCGCAGGATATCCCGAGATATTTGGTGAGAGCTCTACTGCCTCTACCCCACAAACAACAACAGAAGACGAGCGATTTGTGTATCGCAGTGAAATGGATATTACCAAACGTCCACCAATGGCTACACCAATCGATTTGGATGATTTGGAGTTGCCCGAAACTGAGAAACTCCAAGTTGAATTGACCAAAGACGCTAATGGCTTAGGTATTACCATCGCTGGCTATGTCTGCGAAAAAGAAGAACTGTCGGGAATTTTTGTGAAGAGCGTTTCACCTGGCAGCGCTGCCGATATGAGTGGTCGTATTCGTGTAAATGATCGAATCATTGAGGTGGATGGACAAAGTTTACAAGGCTTTTCCAATCATCAGGCGGTAGAGTTGTTGAAGAAGAGTGGACAAGTTGTCAATTTACGTTTGGAAAGATATTTACGAGGACCTAAGTATGACCAACTGCAACAAGCAATCGCTGCAAATGATCAGGTTCCAAGTAGCATTCCATCTACACCTTCGAGAACATTGCCAGCAACGCCACAGAGAACAGTTTCAATACCACCTAAACCAGCAGCTGTTCCGCCGGCTACTGAGGAACAACCAGAAGATATTACAGATGCACCTTTGCCATTGCAAGTAAAAAAGACTAACGAAGATTCTTTGACACTAAACAGCTTCGGAAGCGGAAAAAAACTAATGGCTGCACGCGATTCATTAGACACCATGAAAATCATTCCCACCGAGGTACCCATTGTTAATTTACCAGAAAGCAAAGTTGATGAATTAGATGAGGTATGTATAAAAGTTGATTTTATATTTTTTTGTTTGTGGTTTGATTTATGTTCCGCCTCATCTTTGAATTTCTATTGTCTTCAAATTCTTGTGATTACAATTTTGGATCTTTCTTGCTTTTTGTTCCCTGAATCCATTATAAAATAATTTGGGTATCATTTAGTCATTCGGACTTTGTAGAATATTTTTTGATGATTTTATTTTAAATTTGATAATTTTGACTTCGTATTTGGTTTCCAAAGATGTTTGCAATAATATTTTTAATTTGCTTACATTCTGATAAACCAAAAAAGTTCTATAAAGCAACAGCAATATCAGCACTCCTTTGATTAGTTTATATCATCTCTTAACAAATAGAATGCAGTACTGTGTTGCCCTAGATTAGTTTCAATTTTTTTTTTTAAATAAACATACATAACATCTATGTACGTGTATGTATGTATGTACCAGAGTTTTTAGGAAATTAAATTTTTTGGTATTTTATTTTTGAAGTCTAAATCCTACTTCAAAATAGGCGTTTTTAATCAAATGATAGCAGTATGAAAAAGATTTTTTTACATCTGTGGTATGTGCATGGTGAACGCTCATCGCGCCATCACTGACTGATTCCGTTTGGCTGTAAAATAGTATAGAAGTGGTGTGGAATTGCTTATTGTAAACAAAATAAATAAATGTGGTGGCTAACAACACTCACCATTTCTGTTTACGTGAAAAAATCTTTTTGAATAATCATGAAATTAATGGTTCATAGAAAAAAAGATCTTCCGAGTACCAGTCGAACACTTACGGCTGTGTGACCGCTGTGTACACCACACACATAACAGAAAAAAATTATGTGGTTTTAATAAGACAACTTCTTAAAAAAAATAGCCTACCATGTCATTTGTTATCGTTTGAAGTGGTATTAACAATAAAAACATTTTAATAAGCTACATGTTAATATTTCTGAAATTCAGGTAACTCCGGAAACCTAAACTGCTTCTACGAATTAATTACATGTTTAACATTCATACAGGAGTACATACCTACAATTTCTTGAGGATACATCTTGGGCAGTATAAACTTGTATTTTTCCATTCAACTTTAATTTATAAAACCCCGAGTTGTTTGTTTTTCTTTTTCAACTAAAATATATTAGTGGGGATTGCATATCGTTGCACTATTACTATATTTTCATTCAACAAACATTGTGATAGGTTTTACAATTTTTTAAATATTGAGCTGAGTTTGGAAAGTTATCAATTTATGTAACGGCTTCGTCTCAGTATATACATATGTGTTACTGATTTCAATCAGAGGAATCAGTCTTGAAATTTCTCTCAAGTCAACTCACTTTCTATTCTCATTAAATAGAAAGCAACATTTTATAACTTCTCTTTTCCAATTAACTTTTATTACTTATCTATCCCCTAGATGTAGAATCCCTATTTTAACTTAATAGTTTGTATTAGTCTTACACCCTTTAATATTCCGAATATGAAACTTTGTTTGAAAATATGAATTTTTCTACTGGAATAGCATGAATATTTCTCTTTTTATCTGTTTTTGTTTCCAATTTTTCTAACATTGCTTCCATTATAAAACAAAATATATATTCCTAGCAGAATATACTAAATACTTATTGTTAGAATATGTACCTTAATAATGTATACTACATGATTCATGTGGAAAAATCATTAACCGAAAATAAATTAAAATTTGTAGCTTTTAAACCATGCTCCGATCTCTAATTAAGATTTAATTGCGAACATTTAATTTGACGACTGAATAACCTGCAGATCACATGGAAGATAACAATGAACTGGCTCGGAGATATTAAAAAATTTGACTATCAAACGCTGATATTCTATTTTCAAAAAAAGGTACTTAACCGCTCTCATAATGTAGACATATTCATCTCGAAGAGCTAAAATAAAAAAACCAATTCAAATTTATTGCATTAGCAACATACACGACACCAAAAAAATAAATAATCTAGTCCCATTTTGTATGTCATCGTTCTCTCCCCTAAAATCTTTAAAAATACAACAGAGGTCATTTTATTGATTCACCATATTTCTTACAAATAATCTTCTTTTGTGATCCAACGAAAACTATAGTTAAAGTTTTATTTTTTCCTAGGAATCGGATATACTTCATGCAAAAAACAGTGCAATCATTTCCCGTCACAAATATTTCACAGAACCCGAATTAACGACCGAAGCTGAGCAAGATATCCTGAGGAAATGGAGAAAAATCGTTGGCCCTGATGTTGAAGTGATTGTTGCCCAGATAAAAAAATTCGCTGCCGGAGGACTTGGTATATCTCTGGAAGGAACTGTAGATGTAGAGGGCGGGCGAGAAGTTCGTCCACACCACTACATCCGATCGATTCTTAGCGACGGGCCGGTTGGAATTAATGGAGTTCTTAAATCAGGCGATGAGCTGTTGGAAGTGAATGGAGAACGTTTGCTTGGCATGAATCATCTTGAGGTGGTTGCTATACTTAAGGAACTTCCACAAGATGTTCGAATGGTTTGTGGCCGAGGAAAGAACATTCTTATACCATTTTCTGATGATACTCTCAAAAAATTAAGCAACAATCTAGAGAATCTGCTTCCCTCCTCTGATCGGCTGGTAAAGGCTAAGTCCGATGGAAGTCTTGCCACTGTGGGCAATGGACCCGATGAATCGTTTACAAAACTTAAATCTAGATCTCTAGAGCCACTTACTGGACTGGCCATGTGGAGTTCTGAGCCTCAAGTTATCGAGCTGGTAAAAGGTGATCGTGGACTGGGCTTTTCCATACTCGACTACCAGGATCCCATCGATCCCAACGATACATTGATTGTTATCCGTTCATTAGTTCCCGGGGGTGTGGCCCAGCTAGATGGTCGTTTAATACCTGGAGACCGTCTGCTTTTTGTAAACTCAATCAACTTGGAAAACGCATCCCTCGACCAGGCAGTTCAAGCTCTCAAGGGTGCACCAAAAGGCACCGTACGCATCGGCGTAGCCAAACCGTTACCAATGTCGGACAACACTCTAAAAGCAGCAAATATCATAATCAGCGATGCGAATACATCAAATCTCAGTAATGCATCCACAGCCGAACCCGATTTGATTCCTGATTGGACTAAATAAGCAATTGGTATATTAATTTAGATCAATTGTCGTCGTCGTTAGTTAGAATAGAAAAATTTAATCAAAATGGCACTCGAAGCGAAGCGTTTTAATTTTCCTTTGTTTATTTGTTGTCTCCGTCCTTTCCTCATTGGTAAATTGTGTTCAAATATTTCTGAGTACTTAACAATTATTCATATCTATTTTTTTTTCTTTTCGGAAGTTTGTATTATTTACGAAAAAAAAAACTGTTTTTACATTCCGAGCACGAACGACATTTCTTATTATTGCAATTAAAGTACATATATATAAAGTATTATTTTATTTATCATAAAATGTTATGCATTTTTCGTGTTTTTAAAATAAATAAAAATTATTATAAATAAAAGTACTAGAATTAGATAAATATATTTGATAATGCCGTAGAGCTGTCAACCGAGGGCGAAACTTGGATCACAGAAACTCTCTGACTTAAAAGCTCAGACATTTATGTACAAGACAATAATTACGCTTTGTTAAAAGATGCTTAATTACTTTTGAGGTGAACTAGAAATGGTTTAAGGAATTACGGAGTACATCATATTACGGAAAAAATTGATGGACCTTCAAAATTTGATTTGATAAACAGTTTTTTTGTAATGTTTCGTCTTTAACGACTTCAACGATGGAATTGGTACTTTTTTTCCGAAAAAATATTTTCTAAATTTTTAGATACATAAAATTTGTTTCATGTCAGACTTTGAATAGCGTTTTAAGCGGCTTTTTTCTACATAAATCTATTTAACATAGAAAGCAAATTAAAAATCAAAATAAAGCTGAAAAGTCTAAGTCTTCGATCGAATGAACTGGAATTGCAGAATTCTCTTTCTTTTCGTGGCATGAGCTAC
Source organism: Syrphus vitripennis (assembly GCA_958431115.1). Taxonomy (NCBI): domain Eukaryota; kingdom Metazoa; phylum Arthropoda; class Insecta; order Diptera; family Syrphidae; genus Syrphus; species Syrphus vitripennis. Next base: position 2,814,926 of record OY288110.1, on the reverse strand, counting down.
ATAGCATAGTCATGAGAGTAATTTATTTTGTGTTTTTGAAGTTTCCACATCCACAAAATTTTATTTGACTTTGACTTCTTGTCCCTCGATAATGAAAATCGAGGACGTGCATATCAAGAAAAAATTAATTAATTTTTTCTATTTTACGACAGTTACCTTTTTAATATAGGTTTTTTGAAAAAAATACTCGACAACAAAATAATTTATAATTTTACTTTCAAACTAACTTTTATTCAAACGGTTGTACGGCAGGTACCAATATTTTGGAGCTAAAATACAAAATAAATTCCCCCCTTGCAATATCCCCTAAAAACCTTAAGTTCAAAATTTTAAGGAAATCGATCCATTTGTTAACTGGCCGAACAGAATGCAAGTTCATTAAAAGACATCAATTTTCATCTTAAATATAAATAATTTTATTTTAAATAATGGTTAACTTTTATACAATAGAAAAAGTCTCAAAGATTCATTCAGTGCCTTAGTTAAATCATTTGGAGTGTTTCTGAAATAAAAAAAGAAATAAAGTTGAAGAACAACAAATCTGAAAATTCATTCAATTTAGTACTTACAACACTTTTCTTAAACGAGTTAAAGCTCTCGGTAGAATCTTTAGATTACCTAAAGCAATAGAGGTCGATTTAGTTGTCTTTCGATTTTTAATTGTACTCGTCTAAAGAGAACTTTTTCCCTCCAATAGACCAGCAAATAAAATAGGAAACCAATTGCACCACACACAACTGTAAATATTATGAGGTTTCTTCGTTCGATTTCCGCCACATGATCACAACTACGTGTGACAATTTCACCGCTCTTACATCTCAGAACTTCCTTGTAATGAGTGTTGATGCAAACTCCCAGACTCTTGCTGACCACCTCGAATTCTGTACACGGATGACATTCTTCGATGAGTTGATATTCTTCTCGTAGCCAGCAAGTGGAATTGTTTTCGATGACAACTTGGGGCTGGAAATTATGTTCGTGGACATTGATATTTGATTCGATTATTATGACGATTATGGTGCAGGCAACTAGGATGCCCAATCCCATGAACATTCGATTGCGGGGATAGCCTTCCAGCATTTTAATTCTTTTTTTTTTTTTACGTTTAAATGCAGAGTAGTTTTTTTTGATTTTTTTTAAAAGGATTTATTTTAAATTTTGTATTGTTTTCATTTTATCTTTGGAAATAATCAGTAAAATAAAATTAAAATAAATATGAAAACATCGTCACATCACTGAATAGTGAATACTCAAATGCCAAAATAAACCAGCTGTTCGACAACGTCAAACCAAAATAAGTGATACCAGTCTTCAAACTATTTAAAATTTTTCCCGGCCGTCATATTAAAAAAATATGTTGACAGCTTTCTTGTTGGAATGTATGTATGTATGTATTCTTTATTGAGGCTTTTTTTTTTTTTTTACATAAATATTTGTTACACATGGGATTAAAAATAAATAAGGCCGACTTAGAATTGGTCTGGCCGTCACAGCAATGTTTTTCTTTAATTCTAATTTAACAATAGAAAAAATAATATAAAACTTCTTAAATGTTATTTCAAGTAGACATGTTTGCTCAATTAAAACATGACAGATAATTGATTGACTTAAAACTAGGTAAAAAGGAATGAGATGAAACAAGAGAAAAGGAACTACTGGAAGAGTAGTGCCAAAGAATTTAAGTGAACAGAGATGTAATGCAGTTGAAAATACAAATTGATTATTTGAAATTATGTTTTCACAGTCGAGTTAAATTCTTAAAATGAATATACTTAAATGTACTAAATAAATTATTACAAAGGTATTTAAACAGGTAGGTTTTACCGTACTTATTAGTTTAGGATTATTTAAATTGTTTTTAGTTAAGTTTATATTTACATTTGTGTGTTCATAGAGTCTATAAGTCTTATAATGATAATTTTTTTTTTTTTTTTTTTTTAATTTTATTTTTAAAAGAAACTTATTAGAGTTATTGTCAATTTCATATTTGATATGTTTAATATTAATTTATTATGACTTATGAGTATATATATCTATGCAGATTTATTTTTAATATTTATCTACTATACATTTGTACGATTTTATCACATATTGGTGAATTGCAAGATATTGATTTGTCAGTCTTTCGTGAGAGATATCTATCCTCTGTATGTATGTATGTATGTATGTATTCTTTATTGAGGCTTTTTTTTTTTTTTTACATAAATATTTGTTACACATGGGATTAAAAATAAATAAGGCCGACTTAGAATTGGTCTGGCCGTCACAGCAATGTTTTTCTTTAATTCTAATTTAACAATAGAAAAAATAATATAAAACTTCTTAAATGTTATTTCAAGTAGACATGTTTGCTCAATTAAAACATGACAGATAATTGATTGACTTAAAACTAGGTAAAAAGGAATGAGATGAAACAAGAGAAAAGGAACTACTGGAAGAGTAGTGCCAAAGAATTTAAGTGAACAGAGATGTAATGCAGTTGAAAATACAAATTGATTATTTGAAATTATGTTTTCACAGTCGAGTTAAATTCTTAAAATGAATATACTTAAATGTACTAAATAAATTATTACAAAGGTATTTAAACAGGTAGGTTTTACCGTACTTATTAGTTTAGGATTATTTAAATTGTTTTTAGTTAAGTTTATATTTACATTTGTGTGTTCATAGAGTCTATAAGTCTTATAATGATAATTTTTTTTTTTTTTTTTTTTTTAATTTTATTTTTAAAAGAAACTTATTAGAGTTATTGTCAATTTCATATTTGATATGTTTAATATTAATTTATTATGACTTATGAGTATATATATCTATGCAGATTTATTTTTAATATTTATCTACTATACATTTGTACGATTTTATCACATATTGGTGAATTGCAAGATATTGATTTGTCAGTCTTTCGTGAGAGATATCTATCCTCTGTAATTAAGGCTGTGGCTGTTTTTATAAAAGTTTGGCAAAAAGCGGTTGTCTTCCTCTGTTTCGAACAGAGGTACGGACCCTTCACTGAGGGAGCAAATCGGTGACATGTAGTAATGATCAAGTAAAGAGTGGTTAATGTTATCATTATACACTGAGCGAATTATCGCGTTTGTGTGGTATCTTAAATTAGAAAGTCTTATTTTTCCTGTGTTTAAAAGGTATGTCATTATTGGAGTAATTTTAGAAGTATCGTATAAAATTTCGTTTCTAAACCATTTGCCAGAAGATCTTCTAAATTTTCCTGTGCACTTCCTCAGGACAAGTCTTTCGAATTTTTGAATTTCTTCGGCTACGGTTGGGGAAATTTGGAACCAAACTGGGAAGGCATACGCTATGATTGGCCGGATAAGTGTTTTATACATTAGTAATTTGGTTTTGGATTCAACTTCAGATGAGTTGAAAAGGGTTTTTAATTTGCTTCCAGCAATCTTACATTTTTTAAGAGCGTATCTTGCATGTATGTTCATTTTCCATCTTTCATGTAGAATAACACCTAAATATTTTAATTCTTTTTTCAAAGGAACATTGTTTCCTTCCAAAGTTAATTTAATACTTTTGCTTTCTCTCACAGCAAGATGGTGTCCTTTGTGAGAAGCATTTCTAAAACAAATTACTTCACATTTAGGTATATTTAATTTAATTCCCCATTTTTTATAATATGGAAGTATAACTTCGAGATGTTTTTGTACTCCATGTAGGGCAATATGTGGTCTTTCATCTGAATCGTAAATAAGTGTATCGTCGGCATACAGAATAGAATTGGAGAAATAAAATTGAGTCGGAAAGTCGTGTAAGAAAATATTAAATAACAATGGGCCCAGGATAGATCCTTGAGGAACACCTGAATTTACCGGGACTGGTGAGGAAAGATTGTCGTTTAGATTAATGGTTAAGTAGCGATTTTTAAGGAAACTGGATATCATTTTAATGAAAAAAACTGGGAAATTTAATGATAATAATTTAGATAAAAGACCATCGTGCCAAACAAGATCAAATGCTTTAGTGAGATCTAGGGCACATGCAACTGTGCATGTCTTGTTACGGAGGTTTTTAATGATAGTATCTTGTAAATGCAGAAGCGCGTGTTCAGTTGAATGCTTTCTTTTAAACCCAAATTGGTTTTTTGGTATGCATTCATTTTCTGTAATAAAATCTTCAATTTTTGAATATAAAACTCTTTCTAAAATTTTTCCCACATTTGATAATAACGAAATGGGTCTGAAATTACCTATGTCGTTACAATTTCCTTTTTTCTTAATGGGAATAAGCTTAGCCTCTTTCCACGGAAGAGGAAAGTGTCCATTATTAATACAATTATTTATAATAGGTGTTAAAAATGTTGGAATAGTTTGTGAACACTTTTTTAGTATAAAGTTTGAGATTTTATCAGGTCCAGCTGATTTTTTATTATTTAGAGAGAGAGTGATGGACTCAACTAAGCTTACAGAAGCAAATTCCTCACCATGGCATGAAGATGATCTATTATTGGGAGAAAATTCTGTTAGAACCTGGGTTGAGTTCCAAGCCTGAAATGCTCGGATTCGGGTTACAATTTCAAGGTTGAATTCAGGATCATTTTGCGGAACAGTATGGGAATAAAGATCTGTATAGAATTTTTCGAAAGCTGTCAGTTTGTCGCTGGTTGTGTGATGCAAAAGGTTATTATAAAAGATTGGTTCAGAAGATGAATCAATGGCTTTCTTCCGGCCGGTTATTCTGTCAATTTCTTTGAAAACAGCAGATGTAGGTTTCATTTGTTTTAGCCTATTTCTAAATTGGTGATTTAAGTGTAATCTGATTTGATCCTTTATAATTTTACTCAAGCAGGATATCCTTGAAGAAAGTGAAGTATAAGCGGTGTTGATTCTGTTGCCATCTCTGTGGTATATTCTTTTTAACTGACATTTCCAGGTTTTTCTTTGTTTAAGAAGGTTTAAAATATTGTCACTAAGGTTTTTGTAAGTACTTTTAAAATAAACTTTTTGCGAATGTATATCCATGCAGTCTTGTATTTGATTTGAAAAAAGTTCAATAAGGTTGTCTATTTCGGTGTTTGAGAGGTTTCTGTCTATTGGAATATTCAGGTTGTTTAGTTTTCCCGAGAGGTCATTGTTAAATACTTGCCAGTTAGTATTTTTAAATGAAATTTTTGAAGGAGGATCTGCGAAAATTGGATTAAGATTAAAAGTGTCAAGAGCGAGAAATACTGAAAAATGATCGGAAAAAGGGTAAGTAGTCACGCAACTATAATTTCTTTCTGTAAACTGTGGAGCGATAAGGTTGGCTGAGACTATGTAAAAATCGATTATGGATGATGAGCTTGGTCTAGTGGGGGTTCTAGGTGAAATAATTTCTATGTTAAGAAGTGAGGCATTTTGGAACCAAGAAAATAAATGTGTTCCATTGAGGTTTGTCATGGAGTCACCCCAGAAAGAATGTCTGGAATTAAAATCACCACCGATTATGAAAGAATCGAAAGAAGAGAGTAGTTGGCATAAGTCATTTAGAGCATCGACTAGACTGGCTCCAATATTACCAGGAATGTAAATGGAAACTAAAGCAATTGATTTGTTAGGACCAGAAGGTTGAGCTACAGAAAAGGCAACTATGGTTGTAGATATAAAATTGTTAGAAAATTGAATAGATTTCGATATAATCGTGTTCTTGATCAAGACTCCAGTACCCCTAATCGAGTCATTTCTCAAGAACGTGTAGCCGTCGAAAGTTCTTCTATGGCTTATTTTTAAAAGTGTTTCCTGAACAAAAACTGCTGTTGGCGAGAAGTCCCGCAACAACAGGCTTAGTTCAGAACTTTTGTCGTGAGAAATTAGTGAATTTATGTTAGCGGAAAGAAGTTTTAAAATCATATTGCGATTGAGGAAACGAATTCCAGATAAGCTACTGTCTTATCGGAATCATCTAACTTTATATAATTCGGCCAAAATTCTCGGACTCGAATGATTAAAATATTTATTGGTACTCCAAAGAGCCTGATTGATTCCTTTAAGAAATCTCCAAAATCAGAAGTTGAAGGAGCTTCCTTACCTTTATTATATGAATTTATTGTTGTAGTAACGTTACTGCCTTGTTTTAATATGTTTGCGTAGGAATGACTGGACAGTGCATTATGGGCAGTCTTGGGAATTTGAAGTTCTAATCTGTTTGGAATTTCTACAGGATAGCGTCTCTTTTTGGTTAAATATTCGATCCGTTTAGGACATTCGCTGAAATTAGCTGGATGGCCTGCCTCACCACAGTTGATGCATTCCACTTTTGATTTGTCTACACTTTCTATAATAGAGCACTTACCAAGTTCATGGGAATTTTTGCATTTTACACATCTAGGAGGGAATGCACAGTATGAGCTAACGTGGCCAAATCTCTGGCACTTGAAGCATTGGATAATAGAGTTTCTCTTAACCGTATCCCATCGGATCTTGTGTCGCAGAATATTTTTGACATTTTTTAATTTGTTCAGGCTTTCTCTGTCATCGACAGTACAAATATAAATTCCTAGATCTAGTCCGTTGTCTCTAGACCATTTCGTAGTAAAAGTCTTTACTTGCACCCTCAGTGAAGGGTCCGCACCTATTATGTCCTCCTCAATATCTTGAAGAGCAAAGCCATCTGAAAGACCCTTAAGTAATATAGAAAATTTCTTAAGTTGTTTTGGAACGAAGGAAAAAGCATTAGTCTTGGATTCATTAAAAGATTTCATGAGTGAAGAGTGCAAATCAATATCTTTTACATAAATTTTCATTCTACCTAGCCCTCGGTTTTCAAATTTAACATTATTTAAATCACCCTTGTAATTTTTTTTTAAAAATTCTAAAATATTCTTAGAGCTAATACCTTTGGCGAAAATAGGTGGGCACCAATCTTCAATTCGTCGGACTGACTTAGGATTCTCTTGATGTTGCTTTTCCTGGTGGACATCTGTACGGTTTAGGTCTGGGTTGAACTCAGAACTGAGTGTGTAGTATGGGTTGTTGGCCAACTTGTTAGGCGCCATCTTTTTAGAAGTATTTGGAACTAAATTAGCGGCGCTACGTTTTCTGCCGATCACTTGATTAAATGTATTTGAGTCGTTAATTAAAATACGCTGCAAATCTTTTTCTGCTTTCTGATTGAAAACTGTAAGATCATTATTTTCCCAAATTGACAAGGGCAATTTATTATTATTGGAACGCACGTTACTCGGTAACGACCCTGGTGGGTTGGCAAGTTCACAATTTTTTGTATTTGGTATCACTGAAGTTTTTTGAATTTGAACGTTTTCTTGTTCTTCGATTTCGTCTTCGCACATATTTTCGTCGTACTCATACATACAAGAATTTTCATCCATATCTGACGCCGCCAAACTGGCGTCCTCGAAGTTCTGAGAAATTCTGTCTTTCTCTTCTTTTGATAGAATTTTTGAGGGAAGCACAAAAGGTTTATTAGTTTTAATTTTTATATTGGGATCAGGGGGGGGACGCCCCACCTTAGAGTTAGAACTCATTTTAAAGTCACTCAGGGAGATTTTAATGTTTTAATGGCTTTTATTTCTAGATTGATTTGTTTTTTTTTTTTTTCGTTTTTTTTCACAAGGCACAAGTCAGAACACAACCGTTCGCAACGAGTATCCGCTTTCAACTCTTCTTGTTGGAATCAAGTTATCAAAAGTAAATTGGTTGAAAAAAGCTGTGAATTCAAAATAAAAAAATTGGAACATTAAACAAAATAGTAAATTTTAACTGCGGAATAGAAAAACAATATATTTAAATAATTCAAAGCAAAACCAAAGTACTCTACTGACAACAACGAAAAATTATTCGTCAGCTTCTTTTGAATCTGTTCTTGATTACTCTTCCAACAATGTTTGACGTTTGCCTTGTTCTTCTTTATTTAACAGTAAAACCCAGACACTTGGCTCAGGATTTTAATTCACCAATTTCAGTTATCGCACATAGGTCCTTGAATCACAGCTAAACTTCAACTCCTGTTGATTTTGAAACATACATAATAAGTGCTGAATCATGTTTGCAAAACTGGAGTAATTAAAAAATATGTATTACAACAACGACATGAGATCCTCTTTTTATGGCATCCCAACACACTGGAGACCGGTGCAAAATAGTCGTGACAGCGAAAACTGTTTCTATTCCAGTTTTCTTCTACTGACTAATATGTATTTCAGCACCATGTTAAAATAACGCCTAATAAAATATGATATAAGACAAGTTCGAGAACAGCCCAATACACCTCCTTAAAATTAAAATCTTAACCATTACTGTACTGTATTAATCTTAACTTCCGAACACTTCCTTTTCGGCGCCAAACTTTTGATTTGACGTTTAAAAATTCAAAATATACAAAATATTGTTGCGTGATTGTTTATAAATTGTGATTGTTATTAATTAAAAATAAAAAGAATGAAATAAATACCTGCAATGGAAAGACTAAAGAAAAAAATCTCAACAGCATTCAAACTAAGCGGCTATGTCATTCGTTCAGAGAACACGACCTACCTTGCCGAACAACTCCTTCCCTTCGAAACTTCGGAGCACGATAAATGGCTAACGACGGTAATCGAAAATATCCAAAATCTCAAAATCACCTCAACCAACATTGATCGGGCCGTTATTGAGAAAGCTATCGTCGAGATCAATCGCGTAGGCTTGCAGGAGCATGAGCATATTTTTGATGTCATTGATGCCTTTGATACCCCACGGTTTGTCTATAACTTGCAGAGCAAGAAATTCGAATTGGATAAGAAACATCGCTCGGTGCTGGGTAACAAGTCAATGCAGGTGGGATACCTTCAACAGCGCTACAACATGCTCTACCAGAAGACCATTCGTCATGAACTATTTTCACCAGCTATTCTAAAGAAATCCAGCGGAGAGGAGGTAAAGAAGTTCAAGCTTCTCAATGTAGAAAATCTGCTTGCTTCAACTGAGGTCAAGGAAGCAGTAGTATTGGGCCAACTGAATCAAGTCGAAGAGGGTAAGTTGTTTATTGAAGATCCCACGGGTTATGTACAAGTAGATTTAACCTCGGCACGCTATCACGCTGGTTTCTTTTGCGAGGGGACGTTTGTCTTAGCAGAAGGATCATACGAGAATAAAATTTTTAAAGTTGACGGATTAGGGTTTCCCCCTGCCGAACCCGCTTCCAGTAGTCGTGCTTTCTTCGGAACAGCTAACAGCTGGGGTGGTAAATCGGAAAAACTTCTTAAGTACTCGGTTGCTCTTCAGGAAGCTGAGCGAACAAACACAGAAGCCACAATGGTCTTCCTCGCAGATGTGCAGCTGGACATTCCAGATGTTATTACGAAGCTTAGGAAGTTGTTTGTTGGATACGACTCCTGCCCACCAGTGTGCATTGTTCTGATGGGACCTTTTTCGACGACAACGCACAACTACTACGAAGTCGTGCCACTTTTCAAGCAGCTAGCTGAGGCTGCCAATGGATGTGACCAGCTGAAGAAAGAAACTGACTTGATTATCGTCCCCCATCCTAATGACCCTATTTCTTCGGACATCTTCCCACGCCACAGCATCCCGCCTGTGCTGTGTAAGGATTTACTAAAAGCTTGGCCGCGTACTAAGCTAGTCTCGAATCCCTGCAGACTGCAGTATTGTAACCAGCAGATTCAGGTCTTTCGGCTGGATCTAATGGCGCGCATGGCACGCAATACGATCCACTTCCCAGACACGAAGAGCATAGACAATCACTTTGCCCGTACTCTCATCTGCCAGGGACATCTGACTCCATTTGGACGGCATGTTAATCCTATATTCTGGGACTATGATACTTCAATGTGGCTATACCCTCTCCCTGACTTGGTTGTGATTGGAGATACTTGCCAGTCGTTTAGTATTACACAGCATGGTTGTACGATTTTGAATACGGGATCGTTTCCGAAATCTAACTTTTCCTTTAAGATGTACATTCCTTCTTCGAAAACAATCGAGGATTCAGAGATTCCAGATGGATTTGGGGACGAAGATGAGAGAAGTGAAGAAGATGAACAAGAAGAAACGGAGGATCACATCGAGAACAGAGTTATCCTCAATACTGGTATTAATGGAGGATTATTAGACAATCAAATGACCGAAGATGATTCAGAAATGTTTGGAGATTCAGAGACCCCAAGTGTTTCTGAATCAAGGAATACAGATGCAGATCTCTACAATGATGAACCTGGAGTTTCTGGGTTAAATAAACAACAAAACGCTCATTCTCTTACAGAAGAGGATGCAGCCCAGATACAATTGATTCAACAGTTAGAACTGGATTCTGATACGAGCGATGAATTTTAATCTAAATTTTAGCCTTTTTCGTTGTTTCTCTTTAAAATGAGTCAGTGTTGTTAATAAATCTGTTTTTTTATAAAAAAAAATCTGTTATTCCTTTTGTTAAAAAAAAGCTGCACAAATGAGCATTAACGTGGTACATATTTCCAATAATGGTAATACTTCTAGATGCTAAGATCTGCAGGAATTAAAGAGTATTTTCTTTTTTTTTTCAGATTAAAGAAATTAAAGAAATTAAACAAAAAAAAAAGAAGAAAAATGGCAGTATGTGTAATAATGGTGAATTAAGAAGATTCTTCCTCATAACCTAAATTTCATAATATTGCAAAGGTGAAGTTGGAAAAAGTTCTTCGTGGTAAGTACAAACTGCCGACGAGCAACTAGAAAAGACACTTTAATGGAGAGATATAATTTTATTAAAAATTTTAACCTATCCCATCATGACTTAAAGGAAGTTATCAACATTTTGATTTATTGACAAAAGAGATGCATCACTTAACCGAGAAAACTCCCATTCTTGCTCAATTTATAGAATTCGGTTATGAGTTGAAAGTACTTAAGGTGGTGAGTATACACCTCATCTTTTTTTCTATGCAAAAACGAAGAAGTAGAATATTGTTATTTGCATGTTGCTTAACAGGAATTGATAAAATTGTTTTATACTCGTAGCTTTGTTTCTGTACTCTAAAATTCTGCACATCTTTGAAGACTTTAGTCCAAATGCGATTCCGTAGGCGAAATATTCGTTGATTTTCAGGAGTGTTCCACAAGACAGAAAAAAACTTAACTTTGATTATTTCATGTCCAAAAAAATTTCTCAAACAAATTGGTTACCTAGCAAAAATAAATTAAAGGTACCTCGGGAGTAAAAGGAATAAAAACTTAACCTGATAGGGTCTTTTAAGTTATGGGAAGTACTATCATGGCGAGTATTTTTTAATGTTGCCCCGACCCTTGTGGTGGCGCTGCAAAATTTGAGGTGTAAAATTCGATTTGGGGAGTCTTTAAGCGTCGGAAATTGGTGGTAGGGGCAAGAGGAGACTATTTTTTGGATTATTGCATCCAAAAAATATTAATAAATATCAATTAAAACCTCCATAAGCTCTCCGCAAAAAAAAAAGAGTAAGGGTTTAGATGTCGCCCCATTCGACTTTCACCATGATAGTACTATAGTTTTCATATACAAAGCTCTTTCTTCCTTTATGATGTAATCATACTGCTCTTTTAATTTTGCTGGTTTAAACTATTCATTATGGGCTTGTTTTGGTGAGAAACTGCAACCCAATCAGTCAAAATTTAACGATAGATAAAACAACAAGAATCTACGGTCATTTAATTTATTTTTTTTTCACAGTCAAATCTAACTTGATGTTAATGTCGTACTCAAAATCAGTGGGAACTAATCATATTAAAAAAAAAAAATGCTGGTTCACCTTCTTTATTTGTATATTTTTTGTTGTTTTCCACTTTTTTTATCAGCTTCGCTCTGGATCGCTTTCTTGATAATGTTTTACTTTACTGTGCTATTGAATAGCTCAAAAAGCTGGCGGAGTGAAGTAGTTGCAGAGGCCGTCGAGTAGTTTTTTTTTTTACCTCATACTAATTAATAATGTACAACCCAAACGTACATTATTAATTAGTATGTGTTGTCGCTGGACAAACAAATCAGTCGGAAAAAAAATACTACTGAATGTCTGCATGAGAAGCAGGGCTGAAATTATGGGCCAAATTCTGTATGCAAATGAAACTTGGGTTTATCGATTTAAACCTTAGCCAAAGCAGGAATCAACGCAATGATTCAAATACGGCGAAGCACGTATGATACGAAGTGTATCATAGTTAAAAAATGTCTCAAGTTTAACTTACTTTTTCAACAAATCTTTTTGAAAATAATCAAAAGTTTTTACATATGTATGTCGTATGTGTATTGGTGTTTGATCCTTATTTAATAAAAATATTTTTTTTTCTCCGTAATCTTTGTTGGAAATTATGTGTTTGGAATATACATGTTTTGCACTTTTTTTTTTTAAATTATGCAAGATCAAGTCGCACACGTTTGCGGCTTTAATATGCCGCCTGCTCGTAGCTTAAGTCTTCTACTGATTTCTTTCTGTAGTTGTATCATAGTTCAAAACAGAGATGTAAAAATGTATTTTCTTTTTCTCAGTGAATTTTTGATGGCATTACTTATTAAAAATACAAAATTCGCTAAAAAATAATTTGCATTTAAAAAAAATGTATGCAAGGTAAAATAATTTGCATCAAACAAAATTTATTTAATGCGACAAAAAATAATTTACAAATAGAAAATTGAATTGAAAAATAATTAGTCGACTTTGAAAATTATTTGAATTAAAAAAATTGCAGAATGCAAATAATTTGAAAACAAAATTTAATACAAGATGAAAATATTTTGCATCGAAAAAAATTCAAACTGTAAATGAATTTGTTTTGCATTAATAAAAATGCAAATTCCAAATATTTGTTTCCATTAAAAAAATCAAAACTTAAAATGAATAAAAATAAAATGCAAATTTAGAATGAACATTTTTTGCATTAGAAAATGGTAATTACTGGAACGCTTTCAACTTTTTCCACCTTCTCGGCCATTGTGTTCTCAGTTCATTGTTCTGGAAATCCGATTGAAAAACAGAAGTTATGAGTCAAGTTCATAACATACATAGGAATAAAAGTTGACAAGTACATACATTATGTATGTACATATGTATATATCTTGAATCAAGTTCAACTGTTATATTTATTAAATTCGCCTTTTTTAAATGCCAAAAAAATTATTTTTAATCGCATTTTTTAATGTTAAAAAAAAAACATTTGGAATGATTTTTACAATTAAAAAAAATATGTGCATATATACATATACATACATATACAATTTTTAATCCCTTTATTTTTTTTTAATTCATCGTTTATATTAAAAATCTACTATTCTATGTATCTATAACCAAATCCTTTATACTACCTGTTATCTTAAATTTAGTTAGAGTTTTTAATAAATGAAAGTAATAATATTTGTAAATAGAAATTTGATCAAGTAAATTTGTAATAAATCCGTTTCAAGGTTTTTCTAACAACTCACACACCTTTTAAAAATTATGCTGAAGATTTTTGCAAAAATTACCATCTCATTTGCCTATGTTTATGTGAATATGTAGACATGTTTGTAATAGTTGTACAATTTTTTTTAAAAAATGGTGATAGTTTTTTCTACAAAAACAAGAAAAATTAAAAAAATTTAAGATCACAAAAACACTACTAACTTTCCAATCTACAATACGGTATATGCATTTGTAGCTATTTGAAAAAAAGATAGTAAAATAATAACCCTGATAAGCATTAACCTACTTAAATTGAAAATCTAATTGGATTTTATTGTGACATTATCCAGATTGCAACACATCTTAAAAATCACAAAGCTTGAGAAAATCGCATCATCAAAAATCCGGCTGTTACTCACTACACCACAATTATTCGCTCATCAAATGTCAACAACATTTGTTGCCCTTCATAGAGACTTAGTTCAATTGTTTTGGAAACAAAACTTCTTCATCCTTAAAAAGATAAACCGCATAAAAAAGGGACATCCAAATACACAATACGGCAATGCACACATTAGATGCTTCATTTTATTTATCTACAATGATGAAAAAAAAAAAATAAAAAACAATCCATCCCTTTTATTGCATTAGGTGTCGTCTAACCCCCGTAGAAATCTGTACGTTATAAAAAATACACGTAAAGCAAACATGCGGTAAAAAATGTTGAAATGCATTCGAGGGAAATCGTGTTAACGAGTTCACGATCGCGTAAAATTGAATCAAGGCTTTTCCGCAGATTTCATTTAAACTAATATACCGTCCTCCATTTCCTATATTTATGTATTTAACATTTCTGAGTATAAACAGGACACTCTCTTGTGGACATTCTCAACTTGTTTAATATTTCTTTTTGTTTTGTCTCCCTCCCTGTACTCGATGTATCTAACCCGGAAGTTTATTTTCTTTTAATGTACTTAAAATTTTCCGCATTTGTAGATACTAATTAAATTGAGGACACTGACAGGATCAAAATATTTTCTACCTTCTCTTTCGTATCATAGAGCTCTTGTCGCCATTCCGAGTTTTTGCACATGCCAAGGCTGCCTCCCCTTCCTCCATCATCTCCATCCATCTATTTTCGGCCACTTAACAGACAATATTTTAATCAGCCTACAGAATGAAAGGATAATATCCTATCAGGGCGAACAGAACAAGAACAAAACACAATCCTAACAAAATGAAGGAACAATGCCCAACAAAAACAATAAATTTCACAATTACACAAAGTCGAATTTATATGGCACTTGTGAGCTTGTGACCCCCAGGCAAGGACACAATCCGAAATTTCACCGTAATACCAGATTTTGTCCTCGAAAGTCCTGGTGCTTGGGTTGGTTCTGCTGCTTTTGCGTTCACACACCCAACCCTCTGGACTTAAAATATAAGATGACTGCGTGGGTTGGTTGATGTGCCTCCATATTTAAGCACACACTCTTGGTCGAATGGTCGGTTGGTGTGGTTAAAAAACATTTTGCCAGCTGAAGGACCCAAATCGGAAAATCGGCTTATGTCTCCAATGGCGATTGGTGTCTATCTGTGGGAAATAATAATTGAAATGGTGCCGACCAAACAACATAGCAGCCAGCACCCGGTTTCGCGTTATGCTGCGATACCAGAATTATCAGAACCAGGAGGTAAGGGCGTCGTCGACCGGATTTTCATCTGGGGATTCAAGCTTTTATATACCTATACCGACACACTTCCACATTTATTATCTTTCTACTGTGTTGACAGTGGTTGGCTAAATCGTCGTTGTTGTCCGCTTATACACCAAACACCACGCTAAGAGGATAACCACAACCCAACCCAGTACTATTTTCCTGGGCTCTGTAAAGCATGCCGATGCCGAGAACTGTTATACTTATATAACTGTTGTGTTGAAAATCCCGGATTAATCTGATAACTCGCGGACATTTTTGATTAATGGTTCGTTTCGTCATCGGAGAATGTGGTATCTGCAGTTTCTGTTGTGTTTTTTTTTTCATTTTTTAATCTTTTCCTTCTTCAATGGCACAAAGTATAATTGTTTTTTGTTCATCTGTTTGGCTTAAGAACAAAGAATGAGTTTTACAGATTGCGTTTAATTTTTTTCTTGTTATGGAAATTAGATACAATTGTTTGGTTTTAAATACAAAGATGATTTATGTTTGTCCTTTGAGTGTAGCTTAAAACTCTACTTGTCTATATCCATCTATCTTGTTAATAGTTGTCTTGCCTGTCTTGTGAATGACGATTGTGGAGAATAAAGCTAGTATTTTACTCCTTTAAAATTTGTTTTGCGTCGCATGAGGCATCGTACTCGTGCCCAAAAGGTGGTATGTCTTGCATGCTGATTTTAAGAGTTTGCCTTTACGCTAAAAATGGGTATGTACAAACATAGTTTTGTTTAATCTGCATTAATTTTTTTCACATACCCGTCCATGTCACGAGCGGTTGCCTCTTACGAGAAAATGATAAATTCTCCATGAGTATCCACTTGTCAAGAATAGAGTGGCTTTTCACCGTAGCCTTTTGGTTTCGACATTAAATTGTATAGGTTCCCTCATTCCTGTAATAAAACGCACACAGGAATGGTTGAAAGTTGAGAGCTGAGAGTCACTTAGGCCCTTGTGACTTCATGGATTATCGGGCCACCAAATTTATTTTTAATTATTCTTTGTAGGTGTGTATATCAGAATTTTTTCATGTTGCCCCGACCCTTGTGGTGACGCTGCATTTTTTAGGTGTAGAATTTGATTTGGGGAATCTTTCAAGCACGGAAATTGGCAGCCATAACCAAAAACTATTAATAAATATCAATTTAAACCTCCACAAGCCTCCGCCATATAAAATTTGAGAAAAGGTTGCCCATGCTCATTGTATATAGAACCTATAGTACTATTATCACGACGGTTTTTGTGTTGTGGGGTGTGGTCGTTTGAGGGCGCACTTGTATGTACACAGAAACAGCAACCAGAAAATTAGTTAGGGGTGTGATCGCCAGGGGGCCGACGTGTGGAACGTGTTCATAATAGTACTATAAGAATCTATATACAAAGCCCATGCTTTAGATATTGCGCCATTCGACTGCCACCATGATAGTTACTATGTTTTTCATATACAAAGAATTATTTTTAAGTTATCTGTAGAAAATTTAAGGGGTTTTTATTTTGTCATAACAATTTTTTACTTCCGATGATTTCTTTCGGCACAAAAATTTCGGTGAGAATTATTCGAATCGTAAGCACCTTCTATGTTTTTTTTAATTAAAAAACACTGTACGTTCAAAAAATACACACAGTTCATTCCTTTAAAACTTAGGCTAGGTGCACACTTGTTATTTTTAGTTCTGAAACTGTTGAGCAACTATTTCATCCTCGATTCTTGTTACTAAAATGATTGTGTTTCCCATGAAGTTCTTTTCGTCTTTCGTTTTTCTTCAATTTGCAGTAACATTTTTTATAAAGATAAAAATAAAGTTTCCAAAAATTCTGTCCTCAAGCAAACATTTTTTTTAACTTGCGTAAAATTTTTCTATAGATAGTACAAATTATTTTCAATTTGCATCAAATTCGATGCAGACATTCGACCAGACATTATACCTCAAGCATTCAAAACTGTCTTTTCAAGTACGTAAACTGATTCATTATTTGTTTGAAAAACGAATTGTTAATTGTCCTTCAGCCATTTTGAAACAAAAAGAGAAGCCAAATTAATTTTGTGCAATAAGTTTTGTTCACTGAGTACTTAATTTCAACGATGTGTTATATTTATATTTCAAAATAAGTACTTATGTCCCTTATAAGTGTGCACTTAAAAAACCTTCTGTCTTGTCATGTAGCACCTAATTTAACGAAACCTATTCTCATAATTATGTTCCCATGCTTTTTCACCTGTCCGCAAAATTCCAGATGGTAGAATTCATTTCAACTGTCTTCATTATGCTTATCCCAATTTAATTCTCCGATTAATTAAAAGAAAAACTAAACTACATATCCTCATCATAACATACCTAACTGTTTGTACACAAACAAATGACATAAAACTATACCTAACCTATTATGCCACCTCCATTCCAGTTTTCATCTAATTCTCACTTGTTCAAAAAGGATAACATATTTTCATCTGAGTGAGAGCTTTTACGCGTCAGAACCAGAGCAGATTGTTGTTTACTAAACTATACAGCAAACGAGGAATTGTGTCGGCAGGAGGCGTCGGGAACACAAATGTAACCAAAGGAATTATTAACCCGTTGACACTCAGCAGCCGAAATGATATTCAAGCTGTTATCCTTTTTTACAGCTTTTTTACCACATTCCGCTTGACAGGCTTTCCGAAATATAAAATAATAAAAAAAAAGAAAAAAAAAATACATAACACCAACAACACATGTGCGAATGTGTACGAAACAATATTTTCCGGAATCGGCTTTGTGCTAACCGAAAAATATATTTTATGTTACTTCCATCTTGCCAAGCAGTTTCAAGGATCTCCTTGCCAAGCACCCTCCATCCATCTGGGAACTTAGTGTGAAATTCATGGGGAACCTATTCTCGCCCGCAATTCACATACTGTTTGCGGAACACATATTGGGGGACTTTCGCTTATCAGTTCGCCACACTCGTCCTTAAAATTTGGTAGCAATGGTGGCGATATGATGTGAGACTATTCCATCTTTTTATATAGGGATTTTCTTTTGCAAGTGCCAATGAGGGGTGGTGGGGATTTAGATACATATTATATATTTCTGTAAATATACTCCATCTCTTGGCATATTTCCCATCATGGAATAACACATTTTCTCGTCTCTGACAAAAAAAAAAATTAAATAAAATGGTTTCCACAGAAGAAGAAAAAAAAAAACGAGTCCTTATGCGTGAAGTCATTATTTTTGATGTTTTTTGAAAGTTTCGTTTTGGTGTGAAGCCCAAAATCGTATTTGATGTTAAATGACTTTTTTTTCGGATTTCTCTTTTTTTATCATTTTATTTTCTTAGCTGACGATGGATGAAATAAAAGCTGTTATCTATGTATTTTCTATGTATAAATATAGACTAGAGTTTGTGGCGACAACGGGAAAAGAGAAGCAATGATTTTATGGTGTCAATTCATTTTTATTGACAGCCATTGAATGAGATTAAAAATATGGCCATTCATAATTCTATAGTCGAAATAAGATGGTAAAAATATTCGTCATTCTTGTTTCTTCTCGCCATCAGTTGGTTATATTTGGTCAATTGAATGGAAAGATTTGTGATGTTCTATTTTCAAAAATATTTCCTTCAGAATTTAAGGAACTATACATACCTATGTACATATATTTCCGGAAATCTTAGATCTTCTTAGAAACTTATCGGTTAAACCTTTTGTTTGTTACTTAAAAATGTATCAGTATTGAAAGTTCAATTTAATCCCCCACACAAAAATTTCTTCTAAATTTGCTTGGAGTTAATTTACACGCTGAATCAAATTTAATTTAGTATAAGCTGTTTCGTAATCTAATTTTTTGAGGCTTAAATCAGGTTTTAGTTGACAAATTTTTAAACCTGAAAATTCGGATTTAAAACCATAAAAAGCAAATCCATATATAATATTTGTCAACCTTTACTGTATCATGTATGGTAATCGTTTATGAGGAATATTCTGAAATACAGGTTTAACTAGCCAAACTACTTCTTGAAAAAACTATAAAGAAGCTTCTGCTTGATTCATTTGGAGGATTAACTAACTCTGATTTAAATGAGCACTGATGAGCTTCCAAAAATATCCAATTCCTCATTTTATAATGAGAATATTTACATAGATTTGATACTATTCGGATAGTGTCGGCAACCCGAAACTTCGGATAGTACAATTATTACATAGATGGGTTTAATAAATTTGATAAATTCTGTTCAGGTAATCATACCTACCTGTCTTTAAATATGGAAAATTTATGAATAAAAAGTCACTTGCTCTTGGCATAGCTAAAACCCAATTTACCGTTAATTTGCCAAAATTTTGGACAACCCCACTAGAAAATTTTTTTTTTTCAATTACATATTTCTATAAAACATTAACCAGAATGTATGTGACATATGTATCAAGCTTTATTGAATTTGAGAATTCGGATGTTACTTTTTATGAAGCTCTACTTTTTATTTATCCATTAAGAATTTCTCAAACTGGATTCGGTCTTAAATCTGTTTCCATGTATCCGCCACTATATGGATAATGTTGGATCTCAACTATCTTATTTAGCTATTTTAATATCTGACACTATCCGGATAGTATAAGTTTTTCGATGTTGGGTTCAAATAGTTACGGAAATCCGAATTATCCGAATACTTCGCGGACGTATTAACACTTAAAAACAAACAAAACTTTGGATTAAAAATCTGAAATCCATTATTTGTTTTCATTTCTTCGAGAATCCAAAATGCATTTAAAAAATAATTTTACCAATTTTGTTCTTTCTCAATTGAGTAATCGTGATGTTATCGAGAAAGTGCACTTTTCATTTTCATTGCTTTTACCTTAAAATCTTTTTTTTTTTTGGGATTTAAAATCCTTATCGATAACGAAATGTCCACACCCAAAGAGTTTCACTCTCATGTATCGTATATTTTTTGTTTATTATATTCCACTTATATTTCACATTATCCTCTTTGTGCTGTTTCAGAATGACCTGAAGGTCCATCGACTTATCGCAGAATTGTTTTTTATATGTATTTCTGAAAAGATGATGTTTTTTTTTGTTGTTGTGCCTTTCACCCCTCTCGAAAATCCAAGGACCAATAACACATTAGTATTGCCCTAAAGCTATAAAGAGGAGCTTCATTTTTTTTTCGAATTTTTTCACTTTTCCTGGTATCGAAGAGATTTATTAATCGAAAATTGGAAAGAAAGTGTCAATTTCATAAAAGTCAACTAAATTGAATTGAGCTCTGGGGCTTCTGTATAAAAAGCATAGGGTGAATTGGCTATTTGATGGTGTATTAGTATGAAGGTTCCTTTCTATTATAGTGTATATATTATTATGTTATAGCAAAGTGTATCTTCTATAAGGTTTGCGATATCTTTCGAACTTTTTTAAGTTAAGAAAATGATGGGGTGGACATTATTTGATATCAGTAAATCATATTGTGTTTATAGTTCAGGGTAAAAATGATACAGTAATAAGGTTAAGCGGCATTTCGTCTTTGAAGCTTGAACTATTATAGTTTTTTCGAAGCAAAGATCTATGTATGTACATATGTATAGATATAAAGAAATAACAAACAGTAGAATACAAATTATTGTTCACAAAGTTTATTGTTCATGTATTGATTGGATTAAGGACAACAAATAGAAAAAATTAGGTACTTATATTTTCCAATTAAACAAGCTTAGGGCAAGTGTTTTTCACTATTGTCGAAATTTGAAGTTAGAATCTTCTTGTGAAAAGAGTCGAGCATAACAATGCTTGACAAAATGTATTTCGCGTTTTTTGTAAAAAAAAACACCTTTATGCCTGAGTGTCCTATTATTACAATTTATTGAAAAATATCTAACTCCTACAATATTACATTATCTAAATAAATAATGCCTTGAAAAACTTATTCAAAAAATTAACTATAAAAGCAATCACCCATTCTTTTCTAAAATACTGAAATAAGAATATTTATTTATTTATTATCTAGAAATTATTTTTGTCCAAAAACATTTACAAAACTTACGAAGTTTTTTTTTCAAAATATTGAATTTTCAAAAAAAACTTATTTTTTATCATAAATCCAAATATAATTCTGAAAAATTTTTTTAGTGAAAAAAGTGATTCTTTTTAAGGTACTTTATAACAAAAAAAACTTGCATGAAAATTCTAGGGGCTATGCCTTACCTCGGCCTATAGTTTTAGAGCTGTACCAAAACTTTTGAGGGTGACCATTTGCAATCAGAGTCAATCGAAATTGATTGGGGTCATTAGCCCAACTTAATCTTCTATTGTTAAATGCTAATTTAGCATTTTCTTTTTTAATCTTTCATAATACATATTTAATATTTTAAAATTTTATCAATACAAGAACATTAAAAAAAAGAAATAAAATTTACGATTCCTAAGGTACCCATCATTAATTTAACAAAATATTTAAATTCATTTTTAAAGTCTCTATACCCAAAATGAATATAAATGATATCAGAAGTATAATTAGTAACTTCTAAACCACGTTGAGAAATAATAAAAGAATTTTCTCATCACTGTTATCAAGATCAATTAAAGAATTAATGACTCCCTTAGCTTTATAGAAGATGATGATGTTTAAGACGTCTTAAAGGGAAAACATTATTTCCACCCCTAAACAATATAAAAGAAAAAAACAAGAAAATAAAATACTTAAAAAATCAAACGACGTCTTTCTTATCAGCTTCACAAGGAAGGAACAATAAAATAAGTATCAGTTTCCACCCCCTCCCCATAACCGCATTACCTTGAAAGCGAGTACTAAAAGTACTCCTTCGAATTCAATTATTTATCATGCAAACGGTGCTCCACCGTTTAGCGAAATCAATTACAACCCCTAATCGTATTTACCATTTTGCCAAGAGAATTTGACAATCAAAACCGCTAGATTTTGAGTTTTTTTTGTTGTTGTATGTTTTTGTGGGGGTAGGATATTCATGACTCTTGTTTAAAAAAGAAGGAAATAATATAACAACAACAAAGGGTGTCGATTTCAACCCCCTAGGCATATCGCAATCACAATAGTACAGAATAAATGAAGGGGTGTGTCGCCGTCACCGTCGTCGCCGTCGCCGTCATCGTTGTCGTATACTATTCCCTTGGTGTAGCTGATTTTTATTATGTATATGAAACTGAATGACTTGACTCTACAAAAAGTTCTATATTGCGTTTCCGGAAAGGAAGACAACACCGAGTCGCAGGAAGACAAATGGGTCGTTGTGGGTTTGGTTGGCAGTTTAAATATTTTATTTTTGTTTTAATCATTTGACATGATCTAGGTTAAGGAATATATACAATGCTAGCTTTGTTTTAAACAATGATATATCTGAAATAGCGGCACAGTACTCGCAAATTTAATTTTTCAAATGAAATGAACCAGAACACAAGATTGTTGTGAAGTGATGTAGAGAGAAGTCATAAATGAGCAACCTGCTATGATAAAACATACCATAATAAATCTGCTTTTTTCTTTCTTTCTTGAATTTAAGTCAGTGGAGGAATTAGAGAAACTTTTGAAGGTTTAACATGCCAGAAAAAAAATTTAACGTGGTTTTTTTTTGACGCACTAAAACGTGTATGGGTCAGTCCATATGAAATCGTAAAATCGAAAAAGCCAACACATTTTGATTTTTTTTTTAAACTTTGTGGGAATCATCTTTAGGGACTGAAAGAACCTTAAAAATTGAAAAATCGTCAATGTAATAATTTTTTAATTGCTAAGTTTGAACACATCTAAATAACTGAGATGTCATATTTAAAAAAAACCGTATTTTATTTCTTCAACACTTTAAAAAAAATGAAATTTTATTTTATTATTGTAAACAAGCAATAGTTTAAGCTATGTTCGCATTACACATTAGCAATTTTTGTCAATTTCTCGTTTTTTAAAAAGCCTTGGAAATTTCGTTCAGATAAAAAAAAATCCACGATATATTTATTTGTTTTAAAACCAACTTTATACAGTAGATTAAGCTCCCATCACTCAGTAAAACTTTCTGGGGATGTCAAAATTGGGAAAAAGTTTATGATTTCTCTCAATTAAATACCGTATCTATTAAATTATTTATGTTGTATAAATTCACGAAAAACTTTCAAATCTAAGAAAAATTCGACAAAAATACTCAGACGGATTTTGGATTATTGGATTGTTTTCTGAATAAGAGGGTATCGATTGCAATTTTCAAATTCAGATCTGATGAAGTTTCTAATCAGACATAAGATTTTTTAAAATTTTTTGATGTGTTCATTCTAAAAAATTTAATGACAAAAATTGTTATAAGTACTCAACTTAGCTCCCTGAATTAAGCTCAAAAATCTTCTACCATAGCAGGGTGTTAAGGTAAACCTGTTTAAGAATTATTAAAATATAAATAATTATGTTAGAATATTATTTTTTCGTTATCTATATTTGAGATTTCTTAAGTGAATTTTAACAATAAATTTTTTCAAAATCCTTCTTTGTAGTATGCTTATCTCCAAGTGAAAATTTGGGTTTTTGAAATATTTTGTTTTGAAAACCAAACCAAAAATTTTATTCTCTAATTACACAGCGTAAAATAAATACATAATTATCTTTTCCTCTTTAACTCTCCAAGAAATCCGACGTTGAAAGTTATGTGTTCTTTTGATACCTTATTTTATTAGATATTTTTTAATTATCAAGAGTTATATATAATTAAGGATTTTCGGACATCCGCTCATGAGCATTGCTTTCAATAATGCAATCTTTGGAAATTTATAAAATATATTGATTAGAAATTCAAAAATATAAAATTGTCTGGTGGGATCCCTCGGGGAGCGTGCTCGTGAACGCTTTCCCGCTAATGCGCGTTCCACGATTTCTCAAAGACATTTTTTTTATTCCAAGCATGAACTGAGTAAAATTAAACTTTGGAATTTCAAGTTAAACATTTCACGTGAGCGAATTTATATAGGAATATTTAATTTCAAATCAAAATGGAAACCAAGCTTAAATATCCATTAAAATCCTTATCAATAAATAAACACGACAAATGTCACATGTGCCAACATATTTTACGTATTGTATTTTCATTGACATTTTCTCTTTAAAAAAAAATATTCCTATCATCTTGTTGGTACTTCAAGGACCCGAGCAAAAAAAAAAAAACCTTTACAATAAGGATCTTATTTAAAAATTCCATTCACTCAAACAACAAAATCAACTAATTTACACTTGAAAAATCAAGTGAAAGAAAAACCTCACGTTAAACAGCCAACGGCTTCGTGTAAATTACTGCCAATCTCTCACACAAAAAATCTCTGAACAAAAAAAAAAAAACAAATCAAGAAAGTGAAACCGAATCCTTTTCATTTGAATAAACACTTTGACCATATGCGCAACAAATTGCATCCTGGCTCCTTCCACCTTTCGTAATGTTTTCTTTCAAATGAACCAAAAGCCTATTGCGATATCATTTCTCCCCATCATCGTCATCGTCACTTGGCATATGGTAGCCTAGAAAAGAATTCAAAAGCCAGCCTATTTTCAAATAACCCCAGGATATTCATGTGGTGTGCACAAAAGGGTTGATGTGCAAATCACAAATCCCTTACAACCATCGCACACAGTCCCGTCTTTGAAGTTTTCTCTGATTACTTTGTTAGCTAAGCAAAAGAAAATCAAACCAAAGTTTGGGATAATAAACGACAAATCTCGAGTGAGAGGTCACTTAATACCATTCAATTAATTTCCTGACAGGATATCAAAATCGGAACTCAATTACTTATGGTTCGAAATTTATCTTGAAAAAGGTGCAATGTGCGAATTACAAGAAACACCAAATGTGGAGACTTTGATTAATTGCTATTATGCTTGAGATGCCGATTTCCATCTGCGATGATAGACGGGGGATATGAGAAGAAGAATCCGCTCCACCTTGCCAACTGAACAAAATAAATGACTTTCTGATTGTTGTCTGATTTGTTTGGAATAAGTTCCCATATGATTGCGACCGATGTCAAATCACCAAATCAAGTGTGCCACTCCCAATGGGATAATCATTCAATTAATAGGAATTTATTTGTTGGCGGATGTTTGAAATTAGAATTTGCGGAAGAGAATGGACCACCCGAATCGTGACACGTGTCGCCATCTTGTAGTGTTTACGAAACTGATAACAGAAGTTGGCGTGTGTGTTGGGTGAAAATTAATGGGCGCCACGTGGCAGTTTTTCAGTGATTGAGTTGTTTGCACTTTTTATGGCCAAAGGACATCTTGTTAAGGCGAAAATTTGTATTAAAATTGCCCTCAACAAAGTTTTTTTTTTTTTGCATTTCAATTAGAATAAATCTTATATGAGCTTATGGCAGTGTGTCTGTTGGAAGTCAGCTGTCTGCGCTTATGGTATATTATTGCCTTGAACCTTAAATGTGTGAAGAAGATATGAAACGGCCAAATCGGATTAACAGATTGCATTTTAAATAACACAAACATCAGCAATATCAGTGACATATAATTTAGAATTAAAGTTAGGGTTGAAGTGATAATAAAAAAGATGGCACCACAAATATGATAAGTATTTTAAATCAGTTATCCTGATGGCTTAAAAGGTCAGTAAGGATTCATTAAATTAAAAAGAATTTATCTTTTTTTAAAGAAATGGATCTGGATCCTAATTATTGTGAAATGCAAATATGTATTTCAGATTATTCTGAAAAAGTTGGAAGTTTGTAAATGATTAAACAAAAACTGTTGCAATGTAGTCATACAGATATTTGGTTCTACTTTAGGAACTATATTAATAGGGGAAATTCGTAGAAAAGTATAGGTTCCGCTATTCTGTCTGTCAATCTGTTCGACCAACTGAGTTACCATAAGAAAAAAAAATGAAATTCATTATGGATGAATTATACTGAAGCTGTTATTGTCAAACGCTATGCCACCTGAGAAATAAGCTTCTCTGGAGACACTTCTCCAATGACTTGGAGATATTCTCGGGCTGTCCAACCTAAAACTTAGATTAAATAAAAGCTACCAAATGGCTTGAAACTTCCTAAGCCCTATCAACGATAGACAAGTGTATCCTGCAGGAACGGCAACTAACGGAGAATGGTCAAAAAACTTCGCCCATACACCAGTGCGATGAACACCAGCATCAATTAAATGATGTGGAATAGAATTTTTTCCTGCTCCAAAAATAATGATTCCTGCCATTTCACCGTCACGATACTTATTCATCTCGAAATCGGCTCCAGCGAATGTGATGGCATTTTTAGGCGATCATCAGTTTGTTTTTCTAGTAATTGATACTAAAATAATTTTTTAACATAAAAACAATTTTCAACTTTGGTTTTTTACCAATGTAAACCTTTCACTTCTATTACCCAAAAACTAACACGTGATTTTCAAAATATTGAGTTACAATCGACCCCTATCGCTTTCAGCCAAAGTTTGAGATAATTCAAAAGACACGACTTTAAAAGTTCTTGATGTGGTGAACTCGAATCCGAGAGTGGATTCGGTTCAGCTCAAATATTTGTGATATTCACGGAATCCGAATCTGATGTATAAAATTATTTACAAATATCAGTAAAGCTATTCGAGGTAAAAATCTAAATCTGGAAAAAATCTAAACTAGCGGCCTTTTTTTGTAACAATTTCACTAGACTAGCTTGAAAATTACAAAAAACTATTTTTTTTATAATAAATCGAACAGTTTATGTTTTTTGATTTATGAGAATTTTTCCACTTTCACTGCCAACTAGCTGAGATAAAAACATTTAAATTCTCAGAATTCGCAGAGATTTCAAAAAATATGAACTGGACAGATGAAATTTTGGAAAATAAAACCTTTTTCAGATTTTTACTTTGCTGTTAGTTATCCCTAAATTTGCTTTAAAAATGCAAAAAAGAAATATAATTTGAAATATTTTTGTGTCTTAGAATACAGGAACAGTAACAAAAGTAAAAAAATTAAGAGACTTGAAATTGGTGTATTTAGCAGCAGCATCCATTCAACGTTTTTACTTCCATTATAAAAAAAAATGTAGGACTTTTTTGATCAACATGAATGTTCACACGAAAGATTTATTTATGGTGAAGGTTCTTATCTCTCAGAATTGCTCTAAAAGGCAGTGCTGGAATAATGATGCAACTTAAAGAGTTGGTGCCATTTAAATATTTTTCATTTAAAGCCAATCAACAAAACTATATCGGTTTACTTATGTCGGTTCACTTGGGCGAATACGCACTTTTTTAGTGATTTTTTAAAAATAATTTTAGCCATAATAAATAAATGTGGTGTTACATTCAGTTATTTTTGTACAAACGATGCACATAAATATATGTATGCATATTTTCGTTTTGAAATATTGATATGTATAACATTTTCGTTTAAAGCAAAGGCTACAAAAATTGAGGCAAATGGATGGAAAAAAATTTACTAAAAAAAACAAAACGAAAATGCTCACTTTAATAGCGAGTTTACTAGTTTCCTTGTACCAATTGTTTGACGTAAATTCAATAATAAAGTAAAATAAGCTTCTTTGTTCTTGAAGCTCTTGAGTAGGAGCTACAAATGTACATAAAAAGTGAAACGAAGATTCTTTTTTCAGAATTTTTGATAATTTTTTTTCATCATAAAAAAGAGAATACTAAGGCTTTTAAATACTAAATTATTAATACTTTTTACAAAATTAAAATAAGTCAAATAGAAAAAAAACTATTTTAAATGACCAAACGATTTAGGAATATTTCTTCAGTTGCAACAATCTTTATAATTTTCACACGGTCTCATAATAAAGAAGGAACACCCTTAACTTAATTTCAGTCCAATAAATGTTAACACTCTTATTGTCAGTATTAAGTTTTGACAACAACTAATAAAAATTTGTTTGCACTTAATTTTCACTGTCATCACCATATTTTTACGACTCGAATGCCAAACCGCATGAGTTCGTTAAAACGCTCTGATACTTTGATGAACTTATTTTTGGCATAGAAATAGCGGTAAATTTTTCATTGTCCTCTGCTACAACAGGATGCGATGGCCATTTCGGGCTGGTCGTACGGCAAAAACATAAAATCATCTATAAAATTCACACTTGAGAGGTGAACTTATTACCAAAACTGACTTGGCTCGTTACATTTTTGTATGGAAAAAATAAAAAGAGACGAATTTTTCCGCTTCTGCTCTGTGGCTTTTCATTTCTCACTTTCGAATTTCGAAAATTCGAATATCGGAAGCAGCAACCCCCAAAAGAAGAAGAATATTCCTAGATTTTACTCATCTCTATTTGGAGGCGTATCCTTGTCGCTGCCCTATCGAAAAATCGAAATGGAGTCTTTTAAGCTAAGCAAAAATGGAGCCCTCTCTCCTAAAGATGCACATATGCCCGCGGATAGTACATAAATCCCATTTAACCACCGACCACCCTCCAATGGGGGTTGTACATAGAGCCTTTATATCTTGTGTAGAGAAACATGTGTGATGTGTGAGAATCCGTATGGACTTCGAGAGAAGACACATATGATGGCATATAAACAACTCCCAGTCCCCGTACTACTGCTGCAGTGGGTTCATGCCTCGATCTCCCCGCAGCTGCCGCTTGGCACGGCAAAAAGGAGGACTAAGGCGGCGGCGAACATGTTGCTTTTCGGGAATATCTTGATTCTTTGTTCCCCATTGCCTTGTCGCAGCCAGTACATGTAATCGAGAGATGCCTTGAATATGGAGTTGGGATATAGAGTCCTTGAGATGTTTTTTTTTTTTTTTTAGCTATTCACCAAAAAAAGTTAACAATTATCTCCTTCATCTTTATGGAGTTGGTTTTGCACATTTCTTGGTTAACACTTTCTCGTTCGGATCGGAAGGGAAGGGGATGGAGATTTTGTTGGTGTGTATAGTTTTTCATGTTTTGGAGTTTTTTCCTTGTTTTTTTTTTTTTTGGGTTTTCAAGGAGGACTTCCGTTCGCCTTGGGGGGATGATGATGATGACGATTCTCTGTGTGGTGTAGTTTGGTGTAATGGTGATGTTTTGTGGACTGATGATGATCGGACTTATGATTTATGTTGTCGTTGTCCTTTCTTTTGGTTCCATATGATTGATGGACCGAATGTGTTTTTAGCTGCGAGGTATATTTCCATAAATGAAGAAATCAAGAGGATATAGATGATTTTCGGTCTTTGATGAATGTAGCAAAGGGTGAATATTTAAGTCCAGTGTCGTTTGTTTGAGTGGAATGAAAGAAAGCTAACGTTTGCATTGTGAAATCAATCTAGATATTAATGAATTTTTTTTTTATGAGATTTCTTCTCTTTTGCTATTCATCATTGTTTGGATTTGGACTAACGAGAGATTAAAGTCAGTTTGAAGATTGCTTACTTGAAGATTTAAAGATTTTAAAAATTCTAATTCACAGAGTTTAAGCATTTAAAGTCTTGAAGTTCTGAAATAAAAATTTTCATCCAGATTAAAGACCACGAGGCCAAGATTTTTAGAAAATTAAAAAAATCTAAAACTCCTATCTTTCTTGATGAACACATGATGATGGTCCACTGAATATATCGCTGATATGGAAACTCTTCACTGCTGATGGATTAAAAAAGACAAAATGCAAACGAGAAATTAAAAAAAATCACCTCAATTCAGACGATGTTCAGTTAATTTGTAATTATGTTTGTGAAAAAAAAACTTCAAAAATATCTACTATCTCATCAAGGCTTTCAAAAAACTAGATACCAACCGATAGCTTTTTCCAAAGATACACAAAACCGCTGTTCAAACAAGTCTCATCTTCAGGTTGATTCTATTAGAAAATGTAAAATTATCCATAAGATTGAGGTGTGAAGAACAGTGGTCGGAGAGGCTTAAATTCGTTAATTGCACTTGCTAATCGAAACAATCTGAAAAGGCTTATCCGACTAGAGCAGCGGTTTTGTTTATGTCCGGGCTAAAGTGATCAATTGGCATCTCGTTTTGAAAGCCGCGATGAGAATAGATAAAGTTACAATCGCTTCTTTACTAAAAAAGTTATTGTAATTTATTTCTTTAAAAGAAATTATTTTTGCTGGCGGCCATTTTGATAGAAAAGTCAATAAGATTTTCCCTATTGTAATAATGTGACGTTGTTGCATTTTATATTTTCCTATTTTTTCTTTGTAATTGCCCACCTAAGAGTATATTTTTTTTTCTTTTTAACTGTTAAATTTTTACAGAATAATAATTTAAAAATTAAAACCAAAACTTTGTACATATAGCATAAATTAAATTTGAAGTTTTGTTTTGAAAAATCATTTTACAAGAACTCCAGATTATGTATATTTAATTTTTTTTTGTGTTTCCGTGCAGTGATCTTCAGATTATTAACTTTTTATATTTATTCATCCGATTTACTGCCCTGCCAACATATTCTGGAAGCTTCCGTTTTCATTGCAATATAATATATACAAAAAAATATATATCTCAAATTTTTTCGTATTCTTTGCCAACCAGAAATTTTGTCACAAACATATTTGCATAAAATTCCAAAGTTAATTCTTAGCCAGACAATTCCGGAAGACTAACAACCTCGGCAAATATGAATTGGCACAGATTTATTACGCATATAGACATTCTGCTACCGTAAAATGAAACCTTAACCTTTCATGTGTAATGAATTCGTCTCCCAAATACGGCGCGGCATTTGTGTTTTTTTTTCAGAATTCAGCAAACCAAAAAAAAAATTTGCCAAAAAATATTTTATGTCTAGCGTACCTACGTACTTTCCTACCTTTACAAAATTTTTGCAATGAGGCTTCCAAGTTAGGCATATGTAACAGCTCAGCACCGCCATACATCATGTAAGGATAAATGTATTATTTTTTGTATCTCCAGGACATCCTATATTTGACTGTTTTTGGCCCCCTCAAAATATTTAAAATTATTTTTGTCGCGAAGTTAGAGATGATGTATGATTCAAGGGTTTAGTTACAAATATTCCTCTATGCAAACAGTTATACATTTATTTGAACAAAAACAGCAGGAAATTGCATACATTACCAGAATATGAGAGTGTGGCGAATGTCCGTCGCGCATCGGTCCAGATTGTAATTTGGCTAAGTGGTCATTCTTCATTTTAATGTTTCGAAGGGAAAATCATAATGGAGGTCGCGTTGATTAAATGGCCGCTGAATAGGTAAATATTTTTGTCGTTTAACTTTATGCTTATTCAATGTTTTTTTTTTGTTGGTTGTTGTTGTTTGAATATTTAGAATCATAAGTCACCACAAAAACATATAAAGAATTCCTATACTTTAACTTTTGTTATTTATATACATACTACATAAGTGCTGAAGAAGCAAAAGGGTCAATTCTTTGATTTGTTGGGCAATTAAAAATTATTATGGGCTGATGTCGATGCTTTATGATAAAAGTCAGAAAACTTAGTTGAATTTGTGGAGACGAAAACATTGGTTTGAATGAATAAATAACAAAATATAAATAAATTAATTCGGCTTATTTTAATCAAGGAAAATATTAATTTAAGATTTATTAAGCAAAAATAATTGTGATAGGTAGTATTTAAGTGCTTTCGTGTTGTTTATAGCTTTTATATTGTGAGTATATTTTTTTTGCATTATTTTTAATTTGTTTTTTTTTTTTTAATCTGTGGTGTTTTTTTTCAATTTGAAATTGAGTTTTCGTAAGTTGTATTTTTTCCTAGAAGGGAAATTCGAATTTTTGTTTAAATTTATCTGAACTGTTATTTATGTTCTTCAAGGTGATTTGCATAAAGTGTGACGAAGGTATAGAGCGGGAGATTTGATCGAGGCAAGACAAAAACAATTATTTTAAAACAACGAACGGCAATACTTACTTCATTTCTTTCTATACTGCGTTATAGCTTTTTTTAAGGCCACAGCTCCATTCTATCAATTCAATTTTTAAATTAAGTTATTTCAGTGCGTACTTTTTTTGGGTTAGGTCTGCGCTGTTTTTAAATAATTATTTTTCCAGTATAAGTCATTTTTAACAAAACTATATAACCCTCCCTTACGATTTTTGTCTAGTCTCTGTTCACCGTACATGCCTTACTCTTTAATCCTGAGTATTTTCATTAGATTGTCAAAGTTTTTTCAAGCTTGATAAAAGGTTTTTTATCAAGCCAGTAGGATATGGCTGGAGTCAAAAGAACAATTTTATAAATTCGAGCCATTTTCTGCAGTGGAAATATTTTTTTTTAAATGGTATACGTCCTTTTTTGCAAATTTGTATTCATGTAGAATTGAAGGTACGATACGTTGACTTATGTATGTAATTTAAATATAAGGTGTGTTGTTTTACAAGTTTAAATTGGACGAAGAAAACGTACGTGAGTAGAGTACAAAAGCAAAGCTGGAATTTTTTATTGCAAATTTTGTCATTTTGATTAATCTGACATTAATACTCTCGTATTTTGTTTTTGTAAATGCTGAAATATATACATAGGTCTGGAAATCTTCATTTCTAACGTTTCGGAAGATATTACCTTTGTGGTTGCAAATAATTCACGGTTTTTTTAATATTTTAAAAACATGTCCTCTTTTTCTTGGCTTTTTTTCTGCTTCCTATTCAAGAGTATTCATTTGCAAATTTTTTTTTCCAAAAAGAAAGATTATTAAAGAAAGATGAAACTCACTCAAGATTCGGAGGATGTATTATTTTAATTTTTCCATCATTAAAATGTATGACTGTGCATTATCTAATGAATATGCTTAAGACTCTTTAATAAAAAGGCATTGATATTGTGAACATTTTACAGTTCTCTGGTAGAATTATTAAAAAAATGATTGCCTGTCTCTGTTTAGATATATCATAAAAAATACATATTTCAACATAAAAAGGTCATTAAATAAAAGAACCGCACGCTTTTGCTGTTAAAACTTTAAACCGGAAGTTCGAAAAGAACCACATTGTAAATTTAGCAACATTCAAAATCAAACCGAAGAATCGTAAATAATTTTTTTTATGACAACTTTATGCAAAGGAAACCACAACATCTTCTTCACATATACCCCATACCCATACACCATTCCTCTAATTCGAAGTCCCCTCCAGTTTCAATTTAAAAAAAAAAATCTTGGTTGCCATTTCTTTGTGTAAAAATACACAAACCCACTCATCTAGTGTTTAAAATTATTTTTTTTTTCTTTTTGACATCTATTACAAGTACCCGTATGCCAAGGGTCGTCTCCATCATATTTGCATAATCAAATGATAAAAGTCTGAAATTTTCTTAAAATTTTCAACTGAATACCGTTATAAAAATTTGATATACGGCTTACCATAAAAACAACTTTAGAAAACAGAAGTAAGTTAAGAGGTTGGAATGATGTAGAGAAAAAAGAAAGTTGGGATATCCCCGTTACGGGTGAACTACGAAAACCTAGTATCAACAAAATTATTCAAAATAAATTCAGAAATTATTTCGAATGTTGATGGAAAGAGAAAAAAATTGATAAATAATTGTAGTTATTTATGCAAACTGACAGAGAACAATCCGCGCATAGAACAAAAACAGGAACATTAAATATTATGAAGTTCGCATATATTTTGAGTTCAATAAAAGAGTAGAACTTTTAAGAAATATATTTTTTTTTCAAAGAATAGTTTTTTTTATGTATTTTTTTCGAATTTTATTTCTTGTTGGCCTTTGTTTATTAAAATGAGCTTAAAAAAAACTTGAAAGGAACATAATAGTTCACATTTGAGACTAACTTACTCACTTCCACTTGGCTTTACTTAAAAATAAGTACAACATTTGGGCAATCTTCAAAGTACAGTTGATGCCTATATCATATTTAAAGATTCAAAATTTGAGTTTTCTTACACGTAACCAAAATTTGAACTTCAAGAGCACAATCAGGACAAATAAATTCAATTTATACGTGGAAGCTGTTTTCTATAGATACATAGCTGTCTTCCTGCCAACCGTAATATGAGCTTAAAACAAAATCTGCAATTAAAAACAAAAAAGTCTTCGTTTGATATTCTTTTTTCAGCAAAATTAACTACATAATTCAATATGTATCTCACGATTTCTTCACATTCTGTATACAAATCACGAATTTATCTACGAATTATTGTATCTTTTTTTTCTGTGTTTTAGTTCAACATTTTAGTTGCTTTTGCCAGGTGAATTTGCTACCGAACTCATATTTCAAATTGTCGCGTGAAATATAAAGGGAATACGTGTTCGCGATTAGTAGGTTTAACTCCAAAATGTTCACTCCACGTCTGCTAGTTATTCATTAGCCTGTAATTTTTGCTGCTCCCCTTGTGGTGGTCTATGACGCTTTAAGAATGTTTTGCTCTGAACAAATGGTTTTAACAGCTTACAGGGTAAGTATAATTCCTCCTTAATTACTATATCACAAGTTAAAGAAATTTATAACTCATATTCTACGAGTTTCCCTTGAGTTTATTTGACAGAGTTAACCCTGTTTAAGAAAGGTTAGGGGTTGGTGGGAGTTGAGAGTTGAAAGGAATCATTGCGAAGTAAAATATTTCTCCGCGCGCGTGCAATTGCTTACCGGTTTGTAATTGCGATAAGCAAGCAGCACAGTTATACATCTGTATAGTGGGGGTATAACTACAGTAAAAAGTGCGACCGATGAATTGAAGAAGAAGAAAAAGTAGAATGAGACCCACATAGAGCATGCGGGGTGAATTTTTAAGCGGATTCATAAAAATTTAGGGAGATAATTTAGTTATCAGCAAGAATGAATGAAAAGAATAAAACTTAACAACTGTGGTAAAGGGATGTTGAATTGTATATAGATGTGTTCTGTATATTTTCAGTCCGAAATGAATTGATGGGATCTGTTATTATAAGAGCGAAATATCATATCATTTTTTTTTTCTTTCAATTTCTGAATTTGTTTTATAGGTTTTTGTATTTTTTTTTTTATTATCTGTTATTATCCTTGTGAGAAAAGAATTTGATGTGAATTAATTTATGAACTAAAACTTTTTGTTTGCTATTTAATTATAATTAATTATATTGACTGAGCAAAAACAGCAACCAAAATTGACTTTTCACAAGGTTTTTTGTGTGCTGAATTTTAATCTGAACTCGGAACTGTTGCACCTTCATGCTTCATGGAGTGAAGTTAGGTTCTTAGAAAATATAGTTCAGTTTAAAAAAAAATCTATGTATAAATATAAATAAAATATTGGCTTACTATGAATGAAAAAAAAATTGAAAATGTGAGATATACCATTACCTATTCTATGAAATAGATTCATTTTTTGATTTTCGATTTTCGCATTGTAATCAAAATTTGTATGCAAACGCAACTAAAGTAATAAAAATGTATTCAAAAATATAATTTTCTAAAATTTTTGTTGAGTTTTGAAAAAAAAATAAATAATTTTTTGAATTTTTTTTTTATTACTTTATTTGATAATTGGAACACAAAATATTTTTATTTCAAAAATTATAGAACCTCCAATACAAATGTTAAGAAAAATCTCAATTTTATTGAAAACGGCACCGACAATTTCGATAAAATTTTTTGAGCGTAATATTATTATATTAAAAAAGACTTAAAATTCAAATTAAGGCATTATTAAGGGTACTACATGTAGAAATGATGAATAAATATGTTCTCAAAAAAATTCTAGAAACATTATTTTTTTAATAATTTATTTTTATAAAAACGTACATACGTACGTTGTTCTTAATTTCGGTCGAATTTATCTTTGTTATTTTATAGAAATATTTGAGTCTGAGAAGTGTTAATTCATAACCCACTTAACTTTTGTAAACAAGGTTAAATCTTTGCTTCAATAATCTATTTTTGAAAAACTACACTTTTACCTCAGACTCACAATTTCGATGGAATACAGAATTCAAATCTTTTCAAATATTTGTAATAAAGAAATGTTAATTGTTCCAAAATAACTTATCTAAAACTAAATTACGAGACTTAAAGTAGCTTATTGGCTTATCCAACAATTCAATTGTTTACCAAACAACCTTAAATCCCACAATGTTTTAAATTATCATTATGAGTTTCCGCTTATACCCAATACAATATAATCCTTAATGTTTTCCAGCTCATTCCTATTTGCTAAAGGCGATGGATGGCGCGGACTATATACTGGGTTGAAGTAGCAGGTAGTATATATGCAGATTGATGGAGCTATTTTCCATTCACCATACCAGCCAGCCGCAGGCTCTAAAACCAATTTCTCCATTTTCATAAAATTCACCCCAATCTGTATCCAGCAAGTTATAAATATTGTGATGCTGGTGTTGCTGTATTATTACTGTGCAAGGGTTGATCCACTCCTCTGTTTCACGTTTATTACCCGAGGAGCTCATTTAACCAGAATTCGTATGCTACCGCCTCTGCCGAAAGGTCTCCCCTGCTTCCATCAACAAGGAGTACAATGCCGACGTCAAATGTAAATCCTTTTTGGAGGCTAAAATATGTAAACAATACCACGAATGGCTTTCACTCAACCAACCGTCAACAATATTTTGCAACACAGAAGCAGCATCAGGACCTGCCTTAGAGCAAAAAAAGGTATAGAAAGCTGAGATATAGATGAGAGCCTTTTATGGGAATCGCGTAGAATAACTGGGGGATGATTTTTATTAGCTTAAACACTTTAACCTTTTAAATGGGATGTTAAGCGATTGTTTTCACTTGGACTATTTATGTGGTGCCTGTCGTGCCATCAGGGATGACACAAAACAAACATCAGTTGGTTTATTCGTTGTGGATATGTGTGGTTTTGTTTTGTTGGTGGTGGTAAATTGACACCTTTTATTTAAGAAAAAGAAAAAAGGTAATGATTGCTTGGTTTATTTTAGTAAAAATAAACGTATGTATTTATTTTGGATGAAAAACGAAATAAAAATCACAGTGAAGCCATTTCGGGATGTTTGAAAATTTCTTTACATTTATTCAGTGCTAAAACTATTTAGGTCAAACGGGCTCCTAATTACTTAGGTCTTATGGAACATAAGAAGAAACTCTACTGCTCTTAAGCACAATAGTGTACGGTCCCTGAATATGTATTTCAGCTCTTTCGAACTCTTCCTCTGTTGTGCCGAATTCTTCGATCGCATTCTTAGCCAAGTGCTTCTAGGCCGATCAGCCTATTGCTTGACTAGCAATGCACTCGTTACCCTTTCTAAGCAGAAAATCTTCAAGATGTTGCGCCGACATCTATTTTCGAACGTTTGGAGCTTTGTACTGACATCGGCTGCCTTCGAGGTGTTCTTGCACTCACTCCAGGACGATTCTTGGTATTACTCGTACCTTGGTTAATGCATGATGCACGCAAACTCCGCTCTAATTTTCTCAATCCGTTAAATTACCTATTCTTTTTTCTACTCTTTGTTTTCCAAGCTTCCTCAATAATATGTGCAGTAGCTCACTTAATTTGTTGTTGAAGCCGCTCGTAATACCATCAAGTCCAAGTCAAGCATGCAGGAATACCATCAAGTCAACCCGCTTTATTTTTTAGCATTGCGGTAAAAATTTCTTCAATGGGTACGATCTAGGGAAATTGTTGCTTCGGACCGATCATTGGGCACGTGGTTTAAAAAGTGCTCCTTCGACTTTTTAAACAGGTCATCATCTGTAGCGGATATCCGTTTGTAACTTTTATCAGGTGCAGTTTTGAGCTTGTGAGTTTTTTGGTAGTTCTGTAGACGGTTCTACTGTTACACCTTCTTGCGACTTCTCATACTTCTCCAGCCAATGCTTTGATGTAGCTATGGTTAGAACGCCGCACGCTTCGGTGAACTTGTTGCTGGAGTTGCTACAGTGCGAGCTATGACGCGTTTCCTTTTTTTGATCCTTGCCCGAGTTTCTTTTAACAGCCAAGCAGATGCAACACGTCAATTAGATTAGAAAGTCATTTACTTGAGGTAGCGCTTGCTTTCGGGGGAGACAACAGCCTCAGCTCGAGAAACATAACCAGCTCGGTCCTAAGCTAGCTGCCTCCAATTTTACACGCCAAGTTCGTTAAGGTCCTTTCCCCACCGGTTGTCATTGATGATCTTTTATTTCAGCTAATGCTTTTTTTCAAAACAACAGTTCATATCGGTTATGAAGGAATTGGTATAAATAAAAAAAAATGAATACAAAAATTTGACTATGTGATTTCCTCACAACTTTATTTTTTAATTTTATAAAATAATAATAATCCACTTATTTTACGCCGACCATTCATTTAACCAAAAAAAGACATGAAAGATAATTAAACACTGTTAAATACCAGTAAAATGCAACCGGAAACTAATTCCCTACAATAGAAACTTCTGACAAACTTTTCCGTGACCAAAGCCAAAAAGCGCCTTCATTAAATACCTGTGTATGCGGTGGCGGTAATTGAGTGAACAAGAAACTTCTTCCTTTGCTGACAAAATAATTTTGTCCTTCGCGATTTAGCCTTTCCTCGAAATTTTAGTGAAACTAACAATTTCGTTATGAAATTCTCAACTTTTCTGGTTGAATTATTATTAAAACACAAATATTCGTCGCACATTCCCCGTTCCCGTTATGGTTAATGTAAACCTCTAGCTTGAGAGGAAACCTTGATAAATCTACTTCAACACTTTGCGACAAAAAAAAAAACTATGCTTAACATCCTGAAAGTCATAATAATTCTCCATTAGCTGCAGAAATGTTCACTACCAGCAGTCATTTGTTATACACACACTTTTAATTCTATGTTGAGAAGAGGCCTTCCGCAGTAACAGTCTCAGACCACCTTTTACACTTACCTTGCCGCAGATCAACTTTTGGGCTCTTTTGGCAGCGGGAAGTTACAAAATTTTATTACCCTTAAGTTAGTCCTTGGAATTGCATATTTTTGCCTCGAATCAAAACAAAAGCTCTGTAGGACAGGCCCTCAACGAAAATCAGAGGAAGAGAGTAGCAGTGCGATGATATGGTCCCGCTATAGAAAATTAAAATGACAAAGTTCAGAAGCTATATGAGTGGATATAGTCGGTCGTTGCGTTGGTTGGTTTACTGGATGGCGGGCTCACCTCAAACCGATTCCATACTCCATAGCAGAACAGACTTGCATGACACTTCCTGTCATTTGACTTTCCGACCAGGAAGCGTTCGTATATCATTTTTTGTGTCACTGCCATACCACCATCGAGATGGAAAACCTCGGGGACGAAACTTTTCTCTCTCTAGCTAGATAACTTGGTAAATAGAAAGATATACCTACATTCGGATTGGATACTGAACGAATGGAAAAATTTCATTCCATAACAGTCCTTGTGGACTCTTTCAAATATGGCCGGAAGATGCACAGTGGTCTTTTGTTCTGTGGTTGAACGTATAGTATATCTACCGCAATTGTGGCAAATGCTGAATCAATGACATGACCAGTTTGAAAAAGCTCCCGAATATACCATATATAAGGTGTACGTTGTACGTGTGTTTTGTAGAATGCGATAAATTAAATTTTATTGTTGCTCTAATTTTCCGGAATATGTGAATTTATGTTTTGCTTCCTTTTGAAATATGCAAAATGCATATTGCTTGGAAAGAGCCAACATATAGCCGCCACTACGATTCCAGCTGCCAGTGTACATATTTTTCGCTTGATTTTTTTTTCGATCGTTAATTTCAACTCATTGCTCGTTGGAAAATACTTTGGTCAGCATTTTATTGTGGTTATGGGGTATTAAAGGGTTGGGAGACAATTTCGAATTTCGATTATTTTTTTATCGATTGATTTTATTTTCAACAGAGATAAAAGAATATTTTGTTCTTTGTCGAATGTAGCTCGAATGGATTTTTCTGTACGAGCATGTTTTAAAAAACTAAAAACTAATTTTGTATCTATGATTGGTACTGAGTTTGCTTTTATAGATTAATAGTGATTAAAACTATTTCGTATTATTTTTATAAAATTAAAGACGAGTCGCAATGTACATTAGAAATAACAGACATCGAGAAGATTTTTTTTGCCATAGGTAAGTGGTATATAGTACATTTTTACGGAATATTGATCAGACCCGACATTACGATGATAGACAACGCGCAAAAGTAAGTCCCGCAATTTTGCCTGTCTGTACCTCGACCTACAGCCTAAACTACTGGAGGAATTTTTTTCAAACTTTGAACTTAAGGTTTGAAGGAAATTCCCTAAAAGGAAATTTTTTTTTAACTTCAAAAATATTTTTATTATTTTTTTTTTCAAAAAGCCGTTATTAAGGGTACCTGCAGCAGAAACGGAATTTTGTTTGAGTTTCTCATAAACGGTTTGCTGATTTCGATACAAATTTTTACGATACACACATTTTTCTTTTAAATTTTGAACTGAATTCAATTTCTTTGATTGCGTTTTTATATATTAAACAAGTATAAGAAAAAAGAAATTAAAAATTAGACAAATGGATTTTCAAATTTTTCAAAAACGTAGAAAAGTCGTTAAGTTGATGTAATTTTGCAAATTTCAATCTTTGATTAGAATTTTATTTATTATTACATCAAACTTATTTGTTAAAATATAAAACTTGTTTTCGAAATTTTTTTTTCCGTAAGGTTATATTCTTTTTCGTCTCTGGGTTGCATCTAAACTGGTTCATCGAGACTTAAGAAATACCAGGGTAAATATGTGACTGCGTACTCATACGCAGAATTTATTTAAAAAAAAATAAACTGTAACTAAACAAAATTGTAATCTTTAATATTTTCAAGTAAACTTTGTTGTTTGAACATTTAGAAGGGTTAACATAAGGTCTGTTTGAAATGCATAAATTTAAATACGTTATTAAGATCACCAAAATGACTATAAATCACACAATATATGTATATTTGAAAAACAAGAAATTCGGCACCAATTCGACATAGTTAATTTATTATATTGCTCCATTGTGTTCCTTTTCAATAAGCTAAAATCCAACAATAGGCCACGCGTTCTAATCGGGTGTCAATATCTCCATAATCACATGAGACAAGATAATAAATCGGTCGAAGACCAAAACCCTGACAAACATATTTACATTAAGTTGAATAGCGTTAGCGCCTTGGCCACTGATGCTTCCTTATACTACATAGCATTGTTGTCGTTGTCGTATATAGCCAAAGAGACATCTCTTTCCAATTGACATATCATCTGTGAATTTAGTGATTTTTGATTCATCCCTCTATTGTATTGTACAAAAACAACACCCAGGCGATTCGTTTTGGCTCATTTCAAAATGAGATTCACCCTTGACTTCCTTGTTTCAATGTGCGCCTGGAGGAATTTGCTACGCTCAGTAAAATTTGTAACGCTATTCCGATGGAACTTGCAAAATCATTTTTGGCTGTGGGGTTCTCATGGGAACCGCGAACGTAATAGAGTCAACAAGGTTTTAGGGTGTTTTGTGTGTTCCCGCATCCTTAGAGTATAATAATATTCCTATAGAGAGGAAAGGAAACTTGCAGTCCATTGTCTCTATGCTTAGCTATACACCATGAGAGATCAGACTATTGCTCCGATTTTTAATGCTTCCGCTTTTTGTTTTAACATACGGCTGCCCGTCATATCTTTGCCAAACATTTCGTACATGGTGCGAACATTGGAAAGCTCATTAGTGTTAGATATGGATGCGAGGCAGGGAGACTCCCATGAGGTGGAACTAAACGCTGCATACGTTTGCAACAACTGCTTTTGCTTGAGTTGGCTAACAAGGTGAAACATATTTCCACACGCGATCACATTTTTTTTTTTAACTTTTTTCCACACTCGTAAATGACTTGTGATCATTTAGCCATTTGGCCAATGTAATTAGGGACAGGAACAGATTTTCGTGTGAAAATCTCCTTTCGATGGTGGTTTTTTTAATTTCTTTTGGTCGTGGGAGTAGAAGGTAATAAGTTAAT
The DNA here is from genome assembly GCA_958431115.1 of Syrphus vitripennis. Taxonomy (NCBI): domain Eukaryota; kingdom Metazoa; phylum Arthropoda; class Insecta; order Diptera; family Syrphidae; genus Syrphus; species Syrphus vitripennis. The sequence goes on along the minus strand of OY288110.1, from coordinate 2,773,009 downwards.
GTCGGGTGACATGGAATGCATGAAGTTCATTTCAGGTTATCGAAGTATGAATTAAATTCTTTTAAATAGTTGCAAGCCTTCTACACTAGCGACACAAAATGGTAAAAGAGATTTTTATGATTTTTTTACGATGAGTTGTTTTAGTTATACATATGTATTATATATACATATATGTATTTGTATAAGGCAGGAAAAAATAGTATTGGAGGTAGGTCTACCTCTCCCTTTTTAGAAAAATTACTTGAAAAAGAAAAAAAAAACATCAATGTGCTATACCTTTTTTTAAAACCAATGTATTCAGTCCAAAATAAATTTGGATACAATTGTGAACCACCCTTTTAATTTTTAAATTTTTCTATGAGAAAGAAAGAGAAAACAACAATAAGCTGTCACACGAAATTACCTCATTTGTAATGTGAACGCTTTTTTTGTAATTTGCGAAGTTACCTCATTTCGGCTCGTAATAAGAACGTAGTTTCAATATTTATTTTTGATTGCTCAAATTGTATTTCTTCTTCAATCGATTATTGTGTTTGTTATTTGAAAATTTCGACAGTAAATGTGTTTTAGCAGAAAGGATGAAAGAAAAAATACAGAATTTTCAAAAATGTAGAACACCGTGCAAGATTAAAGAGACATTATCTCGTCTTCGTCTTGTGAAATAAAAATTTTAAATATGTAGAGACATTTAATTTATTATTTACACAATTCCTTTTTTAATTGAATTTTTGACTAACGAGACTCCCGGGAATTTTCGGCCAAAAAAAATTCTGTCTAGTCCCGGAAAGGTAGATTTCAACAAACAAACAAAAATCACATGTAGTTCTTATGAGAATGAATTTTGCTCAAAAAAAGAAAGTTTAAAGTTAAAATGTTTTTGTCGGAGTGTGAACCTACCCTAAGTAAAAAAAATCATTCACCACGACTTTTTTCCATTGTTTTGTGTCAAAATGTAGATTTGGAACAGTAATTTTTTTTGACGAAAATATTTCTTTTTCTCAGCACACACATTTTCTTCCAAAAATAAATGTTTTATCAAAAACAAAAAAAAAAAAAATAATTTCGAAGAACTTTTTTCTTTATCAAAAAAATGAAATCTGGAAGAACTTTTTTTCCTTTTAATATGAAATATTTTTGTTTTCTTCATAAATGAGCAGTTATTATTAGCATCTGTGCATTTGTTCGTTATCTTTTGTGGGCCATCTGCAAATGCATCATGTTTATTGAGTCTCGAGAGAATCGTAAAGTAAATATTGTATTTTCCAACTTCATATATTTTTGAGGGTGCTTTTTTATTTTTTTTAGACAATATGTTTAAAAAATACAGAATTTGAGGTGTAGAACCCTATCAACAATTTAGATTTCTAGCAGAGAGCGAAAGTATGATATGATCTCTATTCTCTGTGTTATCAATTCAAATCTTCCCATTTATTACAATTCGTTTTAAACAGTAGTACTTTAACTTAAATTAACTTTTTTATTCATTATCTTGAATTGTTTTTTTTTTATTTGTTTAAAAAAAACTTCCAAATTATTTTGGGTAGCATTGATTTATTAATTTTTTTCATTACTTTGGGCTTTGAATTAAAAAAGAAAATAATGTATTTATAATTTTACAAAAAAATGTGCAGTTTTTAACGAGGGTTAAATATTAGAAGGTGTAAAGGGGTAATGTGAAAAGCTTGGTAAACACTATTTTAGCATTGCATATGAAAAAAATAGTACAATCATGGCAAGTATTTTGTAATGTTGCCCGACCCTTTTGGTGGAGCTGCAAAATTTTAGTTGTAGAATTTGATTTGGGGAGTTTTTAAGCATCGAAAATTTGTAGTAGGAGTTATATCGATTGCCGTAGCCAAAAAATATCAATAAATATGAATTAAAACCTTCATAAGCTCTCCGCAAAAAAAAACTGAGCAAGGGTTGCCCCCACCTGTTAGATGTCGCCCCATTCGACTGCCACTATGATAATAATATTCATAGTTGTCTGACAAGTTGTTTCTTTGTCTCTTTGTCTTTTTAACAATAACTTGAAATTTTGAGTGTGTAGGAACTTTTCAAGTTTCAAAAACTGTACTCAGTCATACATTGTCCCTTCAAAAGTAAAAAAAAACAGTTTTGTATTTATACTTACCAAAACCAGTAATTTGTTTTCTACAATTATTCCAACCTATTTGAAATTTTCGACAATTTTATGTATCATTTCAAATATTTTTGAACGAAAAGTATCAAGTACCTATTTTTTCTGTATAGTGTATATGTCGTTTTATAATTTTTGAAAAATCAATTATTACTCCGTTTACATGGAGAATCTGAATAGAATCCAGATTTATTCCGTGAGAAACTAGATTTAATTCAAATTAGATTTCTCTATCCAATTCGAATTTTTGACGTTAATTGAATTGATATTAGACCTGGACCGAAGAATTAAAATATCGAGTTTTAAGTGTTTTGTTTTCGTATTTCAATTTGTTTCATTTTTTTCTGAACGAAAGTTTCACTTTAGGTATACCTACTTCGATTCTAGATTCAATCTTTTGATCCACTGCGCTCATATAACTAAATCGGGACCTCAATTTTATATTGTCCAATCACCTCATGCAAATAAGGTAAATGAATATTTCCAAAAAACTATTTGATTCGTTTCAAACTTTAAAAAGAAAATGAAAAAAACTAAATGAAGTTGCCAGAGAACTACATTTCAAAATTTTTTTTTGTAAATTTTGAAATTCAGGCCTCTGGAAACTTCATGATTCTGAAAACGTTTGGAAGACTTTGAATATGTTTACTATACGCAGTTATATGCCCAAATTCATGTGACACTAATACTTGCTCCTAAAAATCTAAGAGTTTCAACTTAGATTCAAATGAAAAGAATAAATTATTTTGTTTAACATTTATATTTAATTCAATTTATTTCTTATCATAAGTTCTTTAATATTTACAAAGATTTTTTGTTTCTAAAGTATTTTATTTATTAAGGTTTTTTTTTCATTTTATTAGCCTTAACACTTAATTTAAATATTCTTGAAATTCAATACAATTTTTTATATTACAATGTTTTATTTTTATCTATCTATTATTAAGGATTTGAAAAAATCCACTTAACCTTTGGAAGGTTTATTAAAAATTAAAAAAAAAAACAATATATATTTTTAAACAATTGCACTCTGCCACATCAATGTTTGCCTCCGTTATCAAAATAAATATCACAAATTGGGATACGAATTTATCATATCGTCTAACTTAAAAGTATCCGAAAAAGGGTTTGGATCACTTGGAGTTTCGTCGATTGTTGAAATCATCTGCTGCGGATGTGGCAGGTGCCGATGAGGTTTGATCGCTTTCTTTGTCTTGATGGGCGGTCATATGTCGGGTAAGATGATGACGTTCTCGGAAAGATTCATTACAAACGGGACATTTCAGCTTTTCTTCGCGTTTTCGACGATTCGGGTCACAGGCGACTTCACTTTTGTGATGTGACCTCATATGATAAACCAGGTCACTGGTCATGCGGAAGCTAATGTTACACTTGGCACAAACGTTCTGAGCAGTTAGAGAGAAGGTAGATGCGAGTGTAGGTGGAATAAGTGTAGATAGAATAGCTGCGGCTGCAGGGCTTCGAACGATTCCGCCGATATCACCTTGGGGAGCAAAAGAATGTGCTGTAGGATTTGGGAACGGGAAGCCGGGGTAGGCTGATACGAATCCATCAGGTGAAACACTCACAGGGTGGCGGTACATCAACTGCTGCTTTATTCGCTGGTTCTGAACAGCCAGTGCTTGGACTTGATTAACTGATTGGAAGGCCCCGTTGAACTGGTACTCTGGTCGAAAGTTCTGGTAAAGTCCTGAATTGGGACGTGGGGGAGTTGTTGAAATCGGTGGACTCATCGAGGGACAGCTGAGCTGATCGGGACTTAATGGTGGGGGAACTGGTGACTCCAAACGATTGACTTTGGTGAATGCACTCTTAGGATTCTCTGGCACATCAGAAGTGACTACAATCGTTGGGTCATCATACACTCTGGGGGGAGATCTGACAACCACTTGAGAGCCGGAATACCGACGGGATATTTCGGTGTTGTTGTTGAAAAGTTCCCCCGTTTCGACATGCTGACGCGGTGATAAATCCGTCGGGTAGTGGCGGTCTCCAAGACGAGCTTGTTTCTCCAATTGCTGTCTTTGCTTGATTCGATCATCTGGCATCATTAAAAATGCCACATCAAAAGAACGCTTTAAAGATGTTGATTTCACATTCGTGGGAGCGGCCGAATGGTTTTCCGAAATTATCAATTCTGAACGTTGATGGTTATCCATTATCATGGCTGCACTTTGCACTCACTGAATGTCGTTTCTGATTAGATTCCAACAATTTATATATGAAACACACTCAAGGGCGATTTAAACTTTTTTATTCAGAGATGCTTGTTACTCGGCCGGAATCAAAATGCGAACTGTCGCCCAGCTTCCATCTGTCTTCCCTTAAGTAGATTTTTTCGCAGCAACCCTCTGGTTTTATCCCAACTAGAATATTGTTGCACTCAAGCAACAATACATCCTCATCCCTTGTTCTAACGCACACATGCTTCATTCTACTACCCTTCGAGAAGCTGGTTTCGAATTTTCCAACATATTTCAGAACAGACCTGTTTTTTTTTGTCTTCTATTCTGCGTGCTCCCCCATTGTTCCGGGGGTTGTTTTCGAACATTTATGTAGGGTATCCAATATTTTAGAAGTATCGCCATAATATTGCTCTACATCTGGCACAAGGGGTGGAGCTCTATAGAACACTTCATCATCCCCCGGTGTGAAATATAAAGCAAAAGGAGGCGGTCCTTTTGCTGCCATTGTTTTACGGGGGGATTTTTGTATGTGAGCCTTCTGTTTTCATCTTCGAAAACTGGAAACAGGTTGATTCTGCCTCTCAGAGTGACTCTCCGAGTGGGAGCATTAAAACTGCGCTGCTTCGCTTGTGGGCTTTTCGAGTGCTTTATGGGTTGATGCTTCCCGCAGACATCAGAAGCAGCAGCACATAAAAGGATAACATGCTGTCTGTGTTGAATGGTAAAAGATTTTCAATGTATGATTTTTTAAATGAAACATAATCTAGCGTTTTGTTTTTTTTTTTTGCTTTATTTTCATTTTTGTTCTCTGGTATTTCTGTGGCAGGAAGGTAGGTATGTGCCATACCTGGAGTAGGGATTATCGTAGGTGTAACGAACTTACCTACATAAATATCAAATCAAACAAGGTGGGTATTCAAGGTGGGTAATATTTATAGGATATTGCAACGTGCGTGAATTTTCAATGTGAGCTGTTATTTTTGAAACATGAAAGCACCTTGGTATATGTAGAATTGTAGATACCTATATAGACAATAAATTGAGATGTTAAAAAATTGTTTTGTTAAATTATTTAAAATCAGAAATTCAAAAGAGTATAGTATATTTATTTTTTTTTACAAACTCAATAAATTTATTCAATATTTTAAAATAGTAGTTTTTAGAAAAAGATGTAAAAACTATTGACTATATAAGAAATTTACAAAATTTGGACCTAATGGAAAAGAAAAATTGGGAAAAGTTAAGTTGTACGTAGTAATCATAATATGTACCTACACTGTTGATACGAAATGAAAACTTTCGGTGAAAGAAAACGAAACAAAGAATTATCATATTCGACATCTGAGGGGTATAATTTCAAAACTCGTTTATTCCACTTTTTTTTCTAAAAATAATTTAAGTATGAGAAAGTGTTCTCTGGAACGGCCCCGATCTGAGTAATTAGCTCAGATTTATCAAAACTTGTTATTTCCTTTACTTCTGAGCACTTCAAAAGTGAAGTTTTTTTTTTCAAAACTACACTATATCCTCATTCATTTAATTTAAAACTCATCTATTCCCATACAAACCCAATTTTGCACCAAAACTCTTCTTTTCCTATGCAAATCAAAGTAGCCGCTTTCAAAACTCGTGTATTCAAATGACATAAAAAAGGCGGGAGTTTTTGTCATTTTGAGAATATTCATTGGTTTTTTAGTGGTGCTTTAATTCTTGCTAATAACTCTAGTATAGTAAAATGAATTAAATATTTAAAAAAGTTTTTTTCCTTTCAAAAGTCCTTTATTCCTAAAAAGGTTGAATCAAAACTCAACTATTCCAATTATTATTTTCAAAACTCTTCTTTTCCAGATTTAAATGATTTTTTATAATTTGTAGGTCTGACTTAAAGGTTTAAAACCATAAGAAATAGATAAAGATTATTACAAACTTATAACTTTGCCTTTAAGCCAATAGCCACTATCATTTTAGCAACTTCTAACAGTTTTTTTCGTTTTACTCCAAATTCTCAAAAGTGGAAAAGAAGAGTTTTGAAATTATACCCCTCCTATGCTACGGTTTTAATTTCGAATACTTATACACATAAGGAAATATTCAAATGTCTAATACTCCTTTATGACAAGAGGAATTATGATTTACAAGTTTCTGGAAAAAACCGTAATTTGATGTATTTTGTGACAGCAAAGTGAAATTAAAATCAGTTATTTTCTAATATTCTTGGCTTCCCCAAACAAACGAAAAACCAATGCAAAACAATTTTGACGATTAAGGAACAAAACCTAACAACAATGAGTTGTTTTCAAGGTTTTGTACTCCAAAAATCTGTAAATCTAAATTTCTGCATTCCAATTTTTTTTATATGAAGTGATGAAGAATGAAATGAAAAGAAAAAATATTTTGATAATGAAAAAAGTGCGTTAAAGACACTCAAGCGAGACCCTAAGGCGCTTTAAGATTTCTTAACTTTCTTTTTCAATTAATCCTATTAATACATTTGATTTGACTCGGTCTAAAGCTTTCTTTTAAATATTAGCTAGTACGTTTTACGTTAAGTTAGTTGTCTACTTTTACAGATATTTAAGAGTACATATGTATATTTAAAAATAATTTTGGATTTCTTCAAAAAAACAAGATTTTTTAAAGCCACATATAAAAATGATTAGGATACTACTAAAAAATAAGGAGTTCAACTTGTCAGTTTAATGGAAGGTAAAAAACCAATAAGTTTTTCTAGAACCTTAAACACATTAACAGGTTGATTAAAACATTTAAATTACAAAAAAGGTTATAATTACCATATTTTTTAACTATTAAAGTCAATTCTAAAAGTAAGAAAATAATGCAAGCTGAATATTAAATTTAACAGTGACATACTGCCACATGAATAATACCATAATTCTGAAATCATTTTTTGTAGTAAAAAATAATCACAAAAAATATTTGGCACAAAATCCCTTCATTCATTTCCATAAACTTATTCAAAATGTCCCACACAAAAGATATGCATTTTTATATTTAATTATATACAATCTGAAAACTTATTCATTCTCTCAACTCTTCTCTGAATTCCTTTCTTTTGTATATGGTTTGGGTTGTTCTAGAAGCATTTCACAATTATACAAATTAGATTCAATAATTACACCTGAAACATATCCTTATTTCCGTGTTGTGAGTCGAAACATAATTTCGAAATAATATTAAATTTTCTCAGACCTTGGGAATTTTGAAATTTATTCATAGAAAGATGCAATCTTCATGTGATGGCGGAAAATCTGCATAAACTGGGTGAACAAAAGGATCTAACAAAAACAGAATTCTTGCATAATATATAGGATAAGATACTCTCTACCTTCATATTGTTATGTAGTATACCCACATAATTGTCCTTTTGAAGAAGATGATGGCTTAAGTTTGTTGTCTTGGGTTATCACTTTCAAGGAGAATCTTGAGCATTTCAGAAATTTCCCGGCCCGGTATGCGGTGATGTTATTACCCATAGTTCTAGCAAGAAGAAATGGCATACGCCAACGCTTAATTGGCGGCTCATGATCAAGATAGTGAAAATTACTTAGAACTTTTGCTTTGTATCAAATATAATAATAAAAAGAAAAAAAATAACGGAAAACTAGATGGTTATCTTGATTGAAAACAATTCCACCATAGATACCGTGAAGAGTGGAGGGTTAAACGCAATTTCACGCCTTTTGAGCAAACATTGTCAATATTAGTTGTTGCCTAGGCTATATCCGACAACCGACATCCCTTTAGTCCTTAGTGTGACAGACCACAACCCCATAAGTTGCTGCACTATGTGTGCTATGTTTATTTTCAACATGTAATTCATCAAGTGTAAGATGCTTAGGGGTAGATTTGGACAATCGGATTGTGTCAATTGATATTGAGTGATTGGTTCTAAAAGAATTAGTTTTTGTTTTTGGAGAAATCAAAACGAAAAGTGGAAAACTATAGTGACACTAGGGATGTGGTGTGGGTACCAGAAAGTCATGAAAATCAAATGAGAAATTTAATAAAAGTCAAACTTTTTTATAGGAAACAGTAGAAAATTCCAAAATATATTCACACTGTACTTGCGACTGTTGGTGAAAAAATCAAATGAGCCTTTTGTGCCACAAGACTGCCATCATCTAGCTTTAATTTTTTATCTTTTCTTGGACTCTGGCCTTGAATTTTAAAAAGACAAATTATGAAAAACTGAATTGACGAAAGCTATATATTTTTTAATTTCTTTTCTTGTAAAATTGAATCAATTATTATTGTTAAAAATCAACAAGTCACCTTGGAATCAGCAATAAGTTGTATCGATTTATTCATGCATTCATTAAAACTTGAATACTTCAGGGTAGCCATTTAAGTCCTATACTTTTTATTTTATTAATGATTGTCACAAAAGATTCCTGATATTTGTCCTTTAAAAGGGTTAGAAATAGAATGGAATATTTCTTCTGATCTTCCTCCTTCCAACAACATACTTAAGCCCATCGATATGAATAGTCTTGAGAGCATTTATAATTTAATAAATGGAACAATAGGCTCTGCATCTTTTGTCTCTCATTAATTATTATTCCTCAAAGAAACTTGAAGAAATTGTCAAATGCATAGGTACATATTTCAAACTATCGGACTTATTATAATGAAGGATTTGCTTCTTAAAACAAAATTTTTAAATTATTTAACTTACTTAATGCTAAATGTTTTAATTTGAAGTGGTCTGATCTGATCTAATTTGACTTGATGATATCTGATTTCCTGAAAATACAAAGGTTTCAGTGCGGCCAAATAATACCGTTTGGAATTGGTTGCCCGAATTCGTGAACTTCTAAATTTGTTAAGTTACTTTACAAAACATGGCATTGGTTGAGGCAATATTGTAAAAGTAGTATTGCCAATCGATTTAACCACATGTGCTAATATTTTTACCAAATCATTCCGATTATTCTATTTGATTTTTTTTTGAATACTAGTTTCATCTCTAAACCCCTTACATTTACTAAGACATTCAAACAAAATGGGATTCTACTTTGCATTCGTAATCCATCCGATTATGTGATTTCTGTAGTGTTAAATAGAAAACAAAAAAAAAAAAAATCCGAACAATGTAACTAAAAATCAAAGAATTGTCAAATTCATGCGGTCACCCTCAGGGCTCGTTATCGTTGCGCAACAAATGTACGAACAAAACAATTCAACCAACATTTCGAAGGAGATCTTCTCTAATCCAGTTAAATGAATGACAGAGTCTAATTGGAACGAAAGGAGAGAGATAGCTAGGTACACATCAATGCACAATACGGAAAGCGGAACAAGTCCTTGCCATATGCTCTACAAAAACCACATGTTATGCACGGTCTTTAAACACGAACGCAACACAATACCGCATGAATTGCAGAACAAGCGCCTGAGGTCTGAACTCGATACCCAATAAGAAATCATCCCAAAGGGCAAGAGCTCACTGTTGTTGCATTGTTCACGATTCGAATGTATGTATATAGCTCGAACGAAAAATCCAATTCGAATTTCATTTTAATGGGAATGAGAATACTAAATTCGAGAGCATTCGCATTATTATCATCCCTTAGCTCGAGCTGAAAAGCTGAAAATCCCTCTGATCCCACTTGAACAGGTGTTGGTTTAACTTAAGCCATTTAAAGGAATTGCGTTGAAATAATGAGGGTTACTATTTAGTGTGTTTGTTATTTACAGCGCATACAGGTTGCGGTTCATCCTACCCTTCTAAATCAAATGTTGATGAAACACCCTTCGTCAACAGCACACTGTATAAGTCTGAATTCGATGTTTACAGGGTGACTTATTGATAAATATGTTTCTACAACTTTGGTGAATCGGTTGCCTTTGAGGACACCCTTTATTTAATAGTCGCTGATTGAGCGGGGATTATACAGAATTTCGATTCAGCTAAACAATACACAAAGAACCTGCTAGTCGACCACTAGTCCATATGCTCGTTTAAATTTCATTGCAATCTTCGTTTGGATTGACAATATGGTTCCTTACGTTTATACATATTCAACATTGAAAGGGATGTTTTTTTCGCTTTGTTTGATGAAGGACAGAATACTTTTTTTTTTCATATCAATCGTACTAATGAGTGAATTGAAAGTTACCCGTATAAGAAGTGAAAACCATATTTCAGCAAAACACCCCCATTTATTAAAAAAAATCGAAAATCCAAAGATCTGTACAACATCATCGAAATCAAAATACCTACCAATAGGTACTTATAGATGAAGAAACCAATTCAATTCACATTTCACGAAACAAGGCAAATGTACTTGGAATGGATTTATTCACATACGTGTTATTTAAATGCTATGCTGTATGAATGTAGAATTGTGGGAGGTAGAGTCCTTATCTAAAATGCTTCCAGATGGATACACTTGTTTTCATTCAATGAATGCATCGAAATTTACAATTCGATGATCGGTGTTGAAGTTTTGTGGGTTTTGTCAAAATAAAAACGTAATTCTCTTTTTTGAATAGAAATGTATGAGCTGTAATCGTGATACTCGTAGAGTATGAATGGAGAAAAGTTTTTTTGCTCTGTTTTATGATATGGATTTCTAAAACGAACCTTTTGTTACTGTAAAGTAAAAATTTAAAACTAGGTCTTCGAACAACTTCAGCTTTATTTATTCAATCATTAAAATCCGATTTTACAACATCTCCAAACCTAAAAATCTTATTTAAAAAAAAAAAAAACGAGGAATAGAGCAGGATTAAGCCGAAGCTGGTTTATAGGAAAGGTAATGCCGTAGTAATGACGTTTTACTATCTAAATGTGATTTTGACATAAAATCGTGTGAAGTTTACAAAAACAAGTGCCAACGATTTCTTTAAATTCTTTGATACCAGGACAAAATTAGCAGCGGGCATTTATAAAATCATTCATTCCGCGAGTCATATTTTTATATTCACATCGAAGTTTGGCTTTCCAAATGTTTTGACATCAGGAATTTCCCAAAGTTCCTTGAGTCTGCAGAGATTGATAAATGCAAATCAACTGGGTTTTGTCTACAATAACCTGAGATTTAGATTGACATAAGGAAGGCTTATTTGTTTATTTGAGTTGGCGTAAGGAAGGAATAAGTGTTTCCACACGGATTAGCTATTCCGAAGTTGGAATCAGTATTAGTGATATCTAATATAATAAGACTTTTAAGGTTTAGCGTTCAAAGCCAGCGCGTTTCTATTTTTACTCAGGTATTAAGTCTTGCCGGTTCAGTTGTTTTTTATGAGATATTACATAATTTGTGAAAATTAAAAAAACTTCAGGAAAGTTTAAGAACTGTAGAGAATTTTACAACTGCACACTAAAATCTTCAAAACATCGTTGGAGTAGTTTATTAAACAAAAGAAGTTTTTAAAAATTAGAGGTGTTCTGACATTTCTTGAAATATCTCGTTTCCTTTGGTTTTGTTGAACAATCGTTACAGCCAAACGCCAAAGTTGAAAATGTTTCCCGAGAAAAAAAAAAGAATTTTTGTTCAGTTTATTTTGTCCTTACTTTATTTGAATACCACGACTACATGTAAAATTTATTTGGTAATAGTCTACAATATTTGTGCGTTCTGATTTAATCCATAAAACATTCGTCCTAATCTATGATCTTCCAAAATGGATTTTCTAAATTATACCCACAAACAAAACTCTCAAAAATTGTCATTTTCACTATAACCTCAAAGAGTTTTCCACCCGTTTAACGTGAAGCTCTTACAATAGAATTCACCAATACCATGCGTATATAAATAGAAGCTTAGTTAATATTTCTGACAATAGATTTTCCTGAACCATATGTTGATGCCACATTAAATGCAACATTCATTCGTCTTGCGCATCCCTTTTTCAACAGAATAACTAGAGGAAAAAAGGTAATCAAAGACCTTTCAGGCCCAAGGGAGATCTACACTCCACTTATCGCGCATATGTCAGGATATTTTATTCAAGTCGCCCTATTTAGATGTGGTCGCGAACATAATTAAAGACAGTTTCAGAGTTTAAAATCTACCACCACGACAAAACTTCAATATGCTGCTGGTTCCTGCCAAATCCCATTCCAATCTTTTTCCACAGTTAACATAGCCATCATCAGCAATAAACTAAATGCTTTTTAGACCGATATGAACAAAAGACGACTATCATGGTTCGGCTCTGATGTACTCGTATAGTGCGAAAAAAAGTGCACAGATGGTACTAGAATATCACTCTATTAAGGGGTAGTTTTCATTTGATTCTTGTGTTCACAGTCGGTACCGGCCTATAAGTTTGAAATGAATAAATGGTCTGCGGAATGTGTTAGGGATCATTGAGTGTAGTATCAGTGGACTTTTATAATTTTCTGAAAGGGGGTCGTAATATTGCATTGCAAAATCGAAGCAATATGTGTTGTAAATGCTCTCACTTCTCGATCTTGCAACTAGAAACGTATTGTCAGATTTTTGATATACGTACACGAAAAAAAAACGAAAGACAAAAATTGGCCGGTCCAATATGACTAAATAAGTGCTTGAGTCAATGCATATTGAAACCTGTTACGGCAAAAATTAAATAAGGGATGTGAACCTGTGCCTTTGTAAAACACAAGGACTAGCTCTGGTGGTTTGATTTTAATGGTTGAAAAACAAAAGAATTGAAGGGGATTGAATTTTGGTTTATGGTATATTTGCTATGTGTACTCTTGACATTCTGTTTACTTATGTTTGCTCTGGTTTTGATGCGGTGCAATGTGGTTTCGTTGTCACATTAAATATGGTCAATTTAATTCATATGCCATATAAATTCAAATGACGAAATATGTACCTACTTCAAAGGTTTCTGGAAAATGCTCGTATCATTGATTTTTGATGTGTTTTTTGTGAATTCATTGTTCATATCCCTGTTCTTAAACCAAAGGTTGGTTTGATTGGTCCAAAGGTTAGTTGATTGATACTATACGCTTAACTTTTTAAAACCAGACTAAACGCTTACTGATATGGTATTAAAATGCGTGCTCGCACCCACTCTAATTCTTTTCAAAGTGCTACTCTCAAACTCAAAGAACTGAAAAAGAAAATGAATAAGTGGGCAGATATTTTTTATTAAATGTGAATTATTTACACCGTTTGGGGCTTATTTATTAAGCACCTTCTTATGCATGATGTAAAAACTTTACATTTATGAATATATTTATACAACGTTGCGCAAACATCATTAACCTTCTTGAAGTCGATAAATTCTACCCTCCCGCTTCCTCTTCCACTGTATAAATTAAGCTCACTAAAAAATAATCATATTGATTCGAACATCGACGATTTCTTCCTCCACAATTGTGAATAAATAATTGAATTTGATAACATCGAACAGGAATAACGATATTCAAAAAAAAAAAAAAAAAATGTATATATATCTGTGACGACTTGACTCCGAAGACGTCTGTGGTCTTTGGTGTTATCAGGATCAAAAGGCTTCAGGAGAATATACCACAAAGGTCGTTAAGATACTCCCGCGAGATTCCCACATTCCCGCATTCTTGATTTCATATTTTTTTTATGCGCGGAATTCTACAAGATAATAAATAAATTCCTTGCTCCACTTCGAGAACAAAAAACAATTCAAATCGACTCATTATCATATGTAATTCACTTCGCTTTGTAAATAAATGTAGCATAAAGGGACATTAAGGATTCAAAATAATTCTCTTCCTCTCGTGGTATGCCAAAACAAAAAAAAAAATTGTAAATCCTGTGCAACTAATCATGCGGAATAAATCGAAATCTTTTTTGGATCGATTGTTCGAAAGAGGAATATACGGAGTGAATATGTACTTTAGTGATGGATAAACTCTGCAAGAATAATTGAATCAAGTTTCATTTTTTTTGTTCACTTCTCGCCATCTTCTTTTACAATTAATCCATTGGCAAAGATGTCTTCGTTGGACGTGTCCTGAATGTCCAGCGAGTCCATCAGTCGGATGAAAAAACAGATAATGTATTCTAATGTGTCAACATTTTCACTAAATAAAAAAAAAAAACTTGCAAAACTTCCTGCAGAAGTGTCCATGCCCATGTCCTTGTATATCATTTCTCATCCCTTTCGAATCCCCCTTTTACATGACTATTTCTCCAACTCCCTTATAAGTATCTTGAGCTTCAGCAAAAAACCAACTGAAGCGTTAAAGTATATGTCAACTGTTAGTCGTTCATTGTGTTTTCTGGCAAGATGTCCTTTTCCCATAAGGATCAGAAAATCCATACGAGTTTCTGTGCTCGGTAAGAATTTATGGTGTGTTTTTTGGGTGGCAGCTATATCCGGGTGTGGACCTTAACTATGGAGATTGCAATTATTCCGGTTGCCATCCAGGAGGTACATAAGTGGTGTGGTTGTGTTTGTGAGATGATTATTATTGGTAACATCATTTACGTATCCAATCTGATTCAAGGACCTTTTCTCGTAACCTAATCAAGTGGTATGGTTCAAGATGATAATTTAACATATAGAAAGGCTGTGGGTATGTGTGTTTTTCGTTTCCAATGAGATGTAAATTGGAATGTTTTTGGACTTAAACCAAAGCAAAACAACCCTTTTCAATCGACTTAACAGTAAAGAAAGGGTATCATTATTTTCACACATATAAAACCATTGGGCATATCCTTGTGGTTGCCCGTTCTTCGCCTAATCTTCGTTTAATGATTGAATTTAATTAACAGAAGCTTATGTGAGGATTGCTGAGAGTTGGGATCTTAAGTTGGTGAAAAGAAAAGATATTGTTGCATACATATTTGATGAGGGGATGATGTCTATGGCTGATTCAAATAAAATTATTTGCTGGGGGCCACGTGGTCATGAATTTAGTCAATTGTCTGCTGAATAATAATTTATAAGTGTTATTGTTGTCATTGTCAGGGCAACTTGTGTCAAATTTAAGTGGAATAGATTAATAAAAAAACAAATAATTATTGGGACTTAATGATTTTTCCAAGACCAATGTGGAACTAAAAACCAGCAAGTTCTCTTAAGAAGAGAAATTATCAGTCAATTTCTGAAATAAGCAAAAAAAAATATCCAGACAGCAGAAAGTGGTGAAAGCGGTATTTTGTTTGTCCTTGATATTTTTCACAGCAATCGATATTAGGTTAAAATTTGTTTTTTAATATTAATCATCTTTCAGTTCAACTTTATTTTTTAAAAACACAATTTTGAATGATTTTCTGTAATTAACCGATACTCTCGGTAAGTCTCGCTAGAAAAATTAGCATCTCGTCTTGTACATCTAAAAGTAAAATGGAGACGAAACCTAGACTTTTCTTGACCTAGTGGCCAGAACCTAGATTTTGGTTATCATCTTCTCACAAGTAATTCATCACATCCAAAGGAAAACGCCTACTATTAAATTAAAAGGGTTTATTTTTACATATCTTGATAATGTTTTTTAAATATATTTTTAATTGTATAAATATTATTTAAAATTAACGTTTGAGAATTTTGTTTCTATTCTTTTGTAACGATTTAAATAATTTTTTTTTCATTAAATAATATTTTCTGGTACATTTTGGATTATATTTTTTTTAGCTGAAACTTTTTTTTGGCAATTCTGAAATGACTTTTTTATAGTTATATTATTTCTGATTTTTGCAAAAAAAAAATAAAGTTCAAGACTGCATCGCATAAAATAACTAGCTTGATGAAAAAAAAAATACTATCGCCCATATTTTACATTGACCTATTATGTGGTCCGGTGTCTCCTCATGAGCGTTGCAGAATCTGCTTACTAGGCCAAGGATGCTGAGATGGTTTCTCAGTTCACAATGGCCTGATGTGCTGTGCTCCTCACAGGCTGTTATTTTCCTGAGACTGTTCCTGCTTAGGCTAATACAGGATAGGTAACGCTCTCGGTTATAGTTCCCGAGTTTGGCCTGTCTCAGTTTTGGGAGTTCGAGGATAGCAAAATATTAAAAATTTAGTCAACGATCTTCAAATTTCGATTCAAATGCAGAAAATCTGTTATCCTATTATCTCTAATGGAAGTTATAACTAAACCAGTCAAAAAAGTGTAGAAATAGGTTTACATTAAATTTGAACAGATTATTTTAATGGTATAGGTTTTATCAGTCCTCCCTTCGCTAAAACGAGCGTTTCATTATTATTGAATAACAAAAAAAAAAATAGAATACAAACAAATCACTTAACACCACCAGCTACACTGCTAATGTAATTAAAATCGTTTCTTTTATATTTATAAAATATCGCACTCTGTTTATATTGCAAAGCATCCCAATTCAGTCGCAAACATTTTCACTCAAATTCATTAGTAAGTGAATCGACAAATAACATTCAATAGCCACCCACCCCGACAAATCCGTTTATCTGAGTAACAAATCCTTGCCTTACAATCAATAAATTAAAATAAACCGGCCATACAACCCTTAATAGCATTATAATAATCATTCGCAGTAATATTCGCAAATATTTCAAATGCACTTAGTTGCGAATATATTCCATTGATACTTGCTTGCATCTACGTATACGAGTTTATAGTGTAAGGTCTTGAACATGTGGCACATTTCGATAAATTTAATATTTTAACAAATATTTTCGATATTTCCAATTCAATTTATCCAGCAATAGCAATGGCGAAAAACAACCCCCAACCTCTGTTGATAATGCGTAAAATTTACATTTATGGCTCGCATATGACAGAAGTACATATTTGGCTGAACGCTTAATGAATCATTCGGTGATGCTGCTGCCCCACTGTGTGTGATTCGATTTGTATACGACGACGAACGAAATGAGATATGATGACATAGCGATTAGGACTGCCATAAATATCAGCCGAGGATGACAATTCGAACAAACAAAAGCCAAAATCCGATGGCAAAGCCAAAGACAACCCCTTTTAAATAATCATAAAATATCGTGCGAAATGAAATGTTCATTAGGGGTCGATTTACGATCACAGTACTTAGCACTGACTTGTGTCTCTGCGAATGAATCCTGGCGAATCCTTATAGATGGTAATGGTAAATATAGCGGCGCGGTCGATGTATCCACATCCACAGAGACGACAAGTGTTTTCTAACCTTCACTCTCGATGATATCCCTGTACTGTATGTTCTGCTAGGGGGTGGTTCTTCCTGGCCTGGTTCTATGTGAGCTGTGAGGAAGAAGTTTGAGTGTTGAAAAAGAATATGCGTTGGAGTTTTGTATCCTCATAAATTATTGTTTTTATCGCAGTTGTTGTTTAGTTATGAGTGCGATTGTGAAACGAACAGAAGGACACCGAGGACATCTCGATTCTAATAAGGAAAATGTGTTTCTGCTCAAATGAGTTGCTGTTCCTAATCAAATCAGTGCTGGGTGCTTTAACTTGTTTTTTTTTATGTCTTCATGATAATTATGATCTAGACGTGTATTTAAAATATGGCATCTTTTGAAGAATAGGACTATGAGATGTTTTTTGCTTTTTTTTACTTGAAATCATAATATACGGACGCTACGCCACTTATGACCACCTAGATTACCAATCATTTCAAAAATATTAAAATAGTAAAAAATCAATTCAATGTTCTGTTCAAACTTATTGGGGCATATTCATAGTCAAATTTTAGAACCGAGTCCAACTGGCCTCGAGTCTAAAGTTAACACACAGGTTAGAAACAGCTGCTATTCATAGAGAATTTTGCAGCTCTGTTTAGTAAAAAAACAGAAATCTACTACAATTTTAGTAGTATTGCCCGTCAATCCATTGAAATTCAATACATTTTTTGACAGATAGAAAAAAAACAACTTAGTCACAGAGTCAGCCGTTTTTAAAGTTGAGCTCCAGTTTATCTTTTGAACCCGGGTCCAAATTGTCTATGAATAACATAAACTCCAGGTTAGCTTAGAAGAGACAAAGAAACAACTTGTCAGACGACTATGAATATGCCCCATTTTTTTTTTCAAAATTTTAGAAAAAAAAGCCTTGAAGTTAGTATATAGTCCAGTAAACCCAGACATTTTTAAAACTGTCTAGTTATATTGAACTGTATGTAAACTTTGGGTTATTCGGGTGTAATGAAAGAAATTAAATCTAAGTTTTCGGTGGCAGGATTTTAGGGTGCTTTTAAACAACCTTAACCATTTGAGTGGGATTTTTAGGATTTGCGGCCAGCTAAATAAAGATGGCGTTGCATTTGTTTGAACCAGGAGTTTTTGTGCCTGCCTTTCTTACGCGATACTGTTGGAACGTCTTGTGCCACTGCCTTTTGAGTTAGGTATCATCTTTTTACATGACAATTCCAGCCAAATTGGTCATGCTGTATTTTTAAATTGATGGCTTCCTCATATTTTCTTGCACGAACAAATCGCTTCAAAAAATCTAGCTATTCTAATTATTATTTTAACTTTAGGGTAAACAGACAAGGAAACCTGTTTTTGCGTTCGATTTTGCACAAATTAAGGTAAAAAAATCTTCACATATGCCCGGCTAAGCTAGTCTCTTAAATATTTAAGCTAGTCTCTTAAATATTTGGATGAAATTAAATCTAAAATGAAAAACAAAATAGCAAGAGGGACCTGAAAACCTTCCACAACGGATTTAAGACAATTTCGTTCAATTTCACCAACCAAATGTGAACATTTTCTCTCGACATCTTAAATTTTAGTCTTTAAATCATCAAAAACTTACAGATTCGAAATTCGAAAAAAAAAATAATAAAATGAAGAAATCCTCACGAAAAAAACAACACGTCTCGAAAAACATATTCGCCATTTTACAACTCTTAGGTACCGTTTCCAATTTGAGCTAAACATTTAAAAAATGTCTGTGTCCATGTCCAACCCTCACATCACCACCGCACGAGCACATATACAAACAATAATATTCTCCCATCAATCTGTCGAAGTAATAAAAAACCCATCGAAACAGAAAACAAGGATAACAAGTTAAATAAGCTCATCTCATATTCATAGAATGAAATTGAGTTAAATGATTTTTGTGCGGTGGCATTTAATGGTGGGGATAACTTGCTGGAGCAGCAGACAAAACTGCTGTTGTTTTTTCCTCGGGCTCGCTGTAATTATCATAAAAATTCATCAACCCCATGATGTTATATGCGTTAAATACCTACGGAAAACAATGTTTTTGGAGCACTGAATTCCCATAATGCAAAGGGGAATTAAATGGACAACAAAGCATTATGTGGATTCAAAACGTCCTTGGGGCACTTACGTATCAATTCACACCCACAACTTCTCTTGCAAGTAAATGAATTTGGAACGATTTTTTTTTTAATTTACCTTTTATTCGTTGGTCGTCTTTGTATCCCATTAAATGACTTACTTTCTGCATTATTTTTCAGGATTCAGAACGAACACAGGAGAAGACTTCTGAAAAAAAAAAACAAACAATGTAAAACGATGCGAGTTTTCCATTGTTCCTTGACCGTAATTTATTCCTTATTCCGAATTGAATAAAATTTCGGAAATAAAAGCCACTATTATTCATAAGATGGCGCTAAGTGGCTAAAATTTATTGCAGAATATGTTGTGGTGTCGGCACATGATTTCGTTAAATGGTTGTTGTCTTGGAAAACTGGTATAATATTTTTCATTGCAAATGTTAGTTTGCATCTTTGTATCCAAAGCTTTCCATATGAAAAGTTTTTCACATACAAACTCAAAGTTCTGAATAACTTTTATCCATGTGGTTTTGTCAGTGCTTTTATCTTGTTCGTTATTGAAATGTAGCTTCATTTGATTTCTGCAAAAAAAAAAAAACAAAGGATGCCAAATATGAAATTTAAATTCGTAAGATACAGAGGGAAGACCAAAATGCAGAAGAACTTCATAATCTGCATTATAGGAAGTTGCCATAATCACGATAGTGAAGACGAACATGTTTATTTTTGCTGGTACTCGTTCACACTTTCGATTTGTTGCCATGCGTTTGTCTGCTCTACTATTCTGCATGATCAAGATGCAGCTCGTGGGATCTTGCCACCGAAACTCAACCTCGCCTGCAAACAAAAACAAAGATCAGGCAAGAGAAAAGAAAAATTACCAAATTACCAGTGACGTACCGACTCCTCACATCCTCTTGCCTCGCAACAAAATGGCGCCCAACGTGGGTCCCGAACCCGCGACCTGAGACGGCAAGAAAAAAACAAAATTTTGCTGTCAATTAAATAAAGTTATTGAAAGGTCATTTAAATAATAAATATTTCAATAAACATACACCATTGTAATGTGCACTAAAAAAAGAACATACAAAAAAAAACAATAAAGTAAGAAAAGTGCGTATACTCCCGAGTGTACCTACCACTGAGACTCCCTACCACTAATACTCTTCCAAACCAAAATTCGAAATACAACCGCTGATGACGACTACACAATATTTACAACGTGTTGTTTTCGAAAAATCTAAAAAATTCTTTCTTTCTGTATATCAAAAGCCATCTTTTTATTTTTGTTAAAAATCTTTTTGATTTTTAACTACTTCTACCGTTAACACTGTTCTTAACTATTCTTATTCTAACCGGATCTCATCTATTCATGGCCTATGTATGTGCAAAATTTTAAATTTAATTGAGATTGCACATACCCTTAGAGTCCCCAAATTTAAATACAGAGATGTATTTTTCGCACCACCCTATTGCACATTTCATTGAATTTTATTTAACAATTTTTGTGATATATATTCATCAATTCTAAAGTTCCATCACAATTTAAATCAAGTACCTATGACTCCTTAAAATGATTATATTCATTACTACTTACACTTACATAAGGATGATATTTGTCAATATTAATTATCATCATCACTGTCACAAAAAAAACTTCAACAATTTCACCATCATTCATAATTGTTTAGAACAATTCGTCCCATTTTTTTTATTATGGGATTCTCCCACTAATGGGTGTTGTGTTAAGTAATTTGAAATTCCTTCGCCAAGTATTGCAATTATTTCGGACGAATTACGAAATTAAAATAAACGTTCTACAGTGTCAAGAAATACGACAATCAGTTATACTTAATAGAGTCTAAGAGGCAAACCACTGCGCTGGATGGTTTTTAAGACAAAATGAGCCTTACCAATGGTAATTTTGGCCGAAAATTCCAAACATTCCTTGTGTGGAGAGGATCATTTGGGCGGCACCAGCGAGACAGTGAGTGCGGAACACCACTTAAAACAGCTCAAACACTTCTACACCTAATCAAGTGTTCAGCCCTCGAGATAAGGCTGCTGGCTGCTGGCGGTCCAGCACAGGATGATCACACTGCGGTGATGCGATGTGCAATGTGCCGACCGGTCGGCTCGAAGGGTAATAATTCTTGAAATTGTTACCAGACACTTAACGATCCAATGTGCGCATGTGAAGAGACCTCCTCGAGCAATCTTCTTCGCATCGTTGTTGTTGAAGTCTTTGCAGGTTCGGATAGCTGCTGCCCCTTTGCCCCATCCGCTGACTGCACCGCCCGCCAGCCACCGCGCCGCCATCACAACCAACGCACATTGGAATCTGCCACATAAAAAAGAAGACGAAAAACTGAAGCCCAAAGAATTCATGAGGTGCAAAGGGTTAAGCACGTGCTTCACATTTCATTCCTTCAGGTCAGCGCTTCTGATTGCACCCGTCTTCTACTTCTTCACCATCTGCTGCTGCTGCTTCTGCAAACTCGCCTGCTGGCTGCTTCTGGTACTTACCATCCACGCTACCTACCATCAGTTTGTTGTGCCCATCGCCTGTGAATTGTTATTATCCTTTGTACTGTATCGCTCTTTATCTTTATCATGTTTTGATTTTACAGTGTGACTTGCGAGAAAGAATCAAATGACCATAATATTTTCATTCCATAGACATAATTTCACATATTGGAATTTATTTCAGTATTTCAAGGTAGGCCAAAATGGTCAGAAATGGAAAAAATTACTCGTTAAATTGTGCTCAAATGTTTGCTAGAATAAATAAGGAACGAGACATGCCTTAAGCGACACTTGGAAACCACATGCCGTTTGCCGTGTATTCAGTGGTGAGTATCGTGATGGCCTTTAAACGTGTTGCCATTTATGAGTCGTTTCACACGTGTCGCGTTAAGAAAGGTTACGTGTGGCGTCTCACATGTGACATGTCCCATGTCCTGTGTGTATGTACTGTTGCGCGTTTCAAGTGTTGTTTCTCGTTTATCGATCGTGCAACTAGTTTAGTCTGTAGTGTACACTGTCTCAAAACAAGTCAAAATTGTTCGCCTGATCAATTCCATGTCCCAGACAACAAATCATAAGAATGTTTCCCCTGATGTCGATTGTCAAACATACTGTTCTAAATTCCTTTAAAATTCTTTGTTTTCTCACACTCCTGGATTTCTGGGTTTTGTTACTTTCGGCGCAACCTACAAACAGATTTTTTCGCAGAAACTCGCTCGTTTTCTGTCGCACGGCTGAAGAAGAGCGGCGGCGTGCGGCGTTAGTGATGGCGATGGCGCTTCAAAACATTTATGAACTTTTTTTTTTGTTTTTCTTCAAACATCCTATACGCCTCGTTATATTCTCCATTTCATCTTAAAGCTCTGCTTTTTTTTTATTTTTGTTGTTGTTAGTAATGGCATATTTCATAAATGTTCAGTCAACGTATTTAATGTGTGTGCAAGAGTTCGCAAGGCATTCTTCAAAACAACGTCCATTCGTCATTTTGAACATTAGGTTGAAGATTTGCGGGTTAAAAAAAGAACACAACAAATATAACTCATAAAGTAAAACAATATTTTGAGTCTTAACGTCTTGTTTTCGGTTGTAAAAGGTTTGTTTGGAAAATGAGGACATCGCCTGCGAGCATGCGCGAATAGAAATGTTTATGACGCCTATAATCACCTGCGTTCGTTTGTGCAGTTACACAAAAAAAAAAAGAACTATACAAACTCTGTCTGGAAGGTGGAGGTTGTTAACCTAATTTGGGCTTAAAAAAAAAAACAAATAAACATTCAATCCTATAGCACTATGATCCCAGATGTTTTTATGCAAAGTGTGCGTCTTAGGTCCTACCAGAAGAAGGACCTGACTCGTGGTATGCCTTTTTATCCTTCCACATTATTTTCCTTGCGAATAAGATTTAACACATTTGATTGTGAAATACAAAAAAAATTATAATAAACTAAACAACTCGTTCCTGAGGCAGATGTTTCTCTCTTTAGTCTGATCATCATTCACAGCGCACTTTCTTAAGCCGAAACACACCTGTACTATTTATATAAAATGTTTTTTTTTGGTAAAATTCGACTTAAACTTACACCACTTTCCTTGGTTCGAATCCTTTGCTAAATTCAAATTCTTCCGACACATTGTCCTGTGGGCATGCGACTGATGATGACGACGACAACGACAACGATTACCCAGAGAGCAGAGAAGCTATTCCATCAAATGGCGTGCCATGCATTTCGGCTCTCTTTTGTCCTTTGGATTTATGATTTTAATGTTTTTTTTTTTTTGGCCAAATATAAATAATCAAGCAGACTGTAAAGAAGACCAGGGCCAGGATTCAGAGGACGACAGACGTCTTTTTTCTACCACCTGCTTGAAGAAGTAATTTTTCATCGGTTCGCCACTATCGTAAAGCAGCTATCAGGAGTTTAAGATATTGCTTTTGGTAATGCCAATTTTGCTTAAAAGAGTAATGATTACGGGACTTGGTGTGGAACGTGTGAAAGGTGCTGCAGGTGATAAGTTGGATGACGGCGCAGACTGCCTTTTTGTCACATTTGGGGAACTATATTTTGTTTGTTGTTTTAATTCTTATGTACGGCATTATTTACTTTTATTTATTTTATACAATATGCAAATAAATAAACCATTGAAAGTGCACACATTTAATGAGGATACAAAGGTAATAAATAGGTAACAAAATTAGTCAAAAGTAAACGTTACGCAAAATATTTTCAGCAGATATGTATATTGCAGATTATAAACGAAAAATTTAGTTGCTTTTCAAATTTCTGAAAATTGTTAGTTTTCTTGAAAAATGTTTTCCTAAGAACTGTGAAAAAAATTTTTCGTACAACGGAAGGACGGACTTCAAACCACAATAACTTTAAGGTGGTTAAACGTTCCGATAGAGCTGGGGCGAAAAAATAGCATCCTTAGGTGAGGTTTTTGTTGTGTAAATTCACATCTAATTTAATCTGAGTCCAAAAAATTCTCTCACGTCAGGTTCCCAAGAAACAAAAAAGTCTGACAAGAAACAAATATATTTTTTTGTCCGTCATTAATATTTAAAAACGAATTTCTTGAACTAACGGGAGCTGGAAAGTTTGTAAAAAAAAAACCAAAATTGCGGGAAAATGACACTAGGAATAGTTGTGAAAATGTGAATTTTAATCTTATCTTAGGTCAACATGACGATCGTCATGAAATATGAGATCTGCTATTTTTCACTTACATGTAAAAGTTTTAACTTTCAAAATCAAGTTACGTCAAGAAAAAGATTGAGGTTAAGGTTCTCATAAAAGTTTCATCTATCATATTAGGTTGTCCTTCCCATCAGCGTCCAGTCAAGTTAAACCTATTTAGCACATTCATACCCCACAACCAATATTAACCTTTATAAACTTCTGAAGTCCAGACAGACGTCCACAACAACAAAAATTCACAGACATCACAAACAAAGGACACAATAAGTGATTTCATTCTTTCTTGGTTTTTGCTAAAGCCATTCCCCGATGATTTAGCACAAAAATTGTGAGACCAATTTCTGTGAAGATGGAATGGGGAAACATCCAGCAACAACAACAAGATTGTGGCGTGTATAGGCTTGGGTGACTATAAGACGACGATGACGGCGTCTGGGCATCAATTGCACCATTCGCACCTCAAAATACCACTTCATCCCGCTCAAAAGTGATGATCGCAACGCTCAAATGCTCATCTTATTGACTCTCGCCCAACTCTTCGCACGGGAACTTGTAACCTGGAACCGACACAAAATTGAGATAAATTATTGCGGTTCCTGCGGTTGACGCCTGGTCAAAGTGTATGATTATCGATTATGCCGCGCACTTCATTCAATCAGATGCTCCAGTGGCATCGGTAGTGGCAGCAGCGGCAAGACCGACAGAACTGTTGATCTGTGAAAGAGGATTGTGATTTGTGGTCCTTGGGATTCATATTCTTTTTCGTTTTTTTTTGGCGAGAAATTGTGTTTCTTTTTTCAGACTCCCTCCCTTCTATTTTGGAACATGCGGCGGCGCGGCGCGGCGGCGGTGCGGCGGTGGCTGCGGCGGGAAAATCAAATTTCCTGCGATGATTTATTTGAATTCGAAATTGGTCTTTGATGCGTGCAATGCGCGAGGACGCACAGAGCTTTAGCGCCTTGTTTCCCAACTTTTTGGCAATGCCTCAGTTAATTTTTTTTTTGCATTTTTTTTTTATTTTGTTGTTTTGGGTCCGGATCACAGGTCGCAAGCGCTTTTTTCGTACTTTCCCACTGGATGTTTCTGGCTGTGCTGCATTAATTACGATCGTCAAAGACAAAAGTGATGATGGCCGAGCCCCAGCTTGGTAGCGGTAGCGGTGAAGGTGCCGGAGCTGGTGCGCAGAGCACGGTCCAATTCTGCGGCCAATGCAATTTAAATAAATGGGATCTTGTTAGTCGGCGTTTCCTTTAGTTGGAACTTAGAACCGAAAACAAAAAAATGGAATGCATATTATTTTTTTGTAATTTTTTTTTTGCGACTTGTTCTTTTCCTGACGTTTCTTGGTTGGGATCTTCGGTTTTATTTATGGAAATTACAGGCGCTGTGGAATGATCTTTCCAATTTTTTTTTCATTTTTTTTTTTTTGGTTAGGTGATCTTTTTTCCATGGACTGACTCCTCGTGAGAAAGTGCAAAGGGTTCGAGTCTCTGTGGTAAATTTAATGCGGTTAGCTGAGAATAAGTAATGAGCTTGTTTCGGCAATTTGGTAACTATACATAGGTACATATACATATAAAGTGACGATTTCTACTTTCACATTTTTTTTTGTTGGTAGATATGTACTGATATTTTTGGAGGGAAGATAATGAATTTTCAGATGATTGACTAGAATTTTCTAGAATTTTAAATGTGTGCAGTTAAATATTTTCGGATATCAAAATCTGCGTTTACGTCTGTCCCAAATTTATGTAAGATATTTTTTTCAATTAACACTAGCTTACTTTTTTGCAGATACATACCTTAAAATGTGCCACATCTTTGAATCATTAACCACCAAATTCTTGAGCTCAACATTTTTGAAAACATTAAGTTCAATTATTATATATTATTACATCAAACATTATTTTTAAGAAATAAATTCCCAAATTGTGTATTTTAATAATTAATAAAAATTTGTTCCATGCACGGCATACCTTTTTTAATCGATCCATTTAATATAAACTTTCTTTTGTGACAATTTGTATATTAATGCCTTACTTACAAATTAAGGACCTCGCACGTATAATGTCCATGAGTTTCTCCTTGCAGGACATAGGACATCTACCACTCATCGTGTACGGTTTTTGGAGAAATATTCCAGCTCTCTTCAACTTTTCCACAGTTGTACTGATTAGTTGAAAAATCAATATCAATTACGTATATAAGAGTAAGCCTACTTCAATTATAAAAAAAAATCATAAGTAGTCCATATAGAGTGTGTGTGTTTGAGATATTTCGAATTTTTTGGCGGCAAATTAATTTCTATTAAATATATTTTTTCCTGTTAATCCCACAGAAAAATTTGTTTGATAAAAAATGTATGCTAAAAAAAGTTGTTAGTATCGACAAAGTTAAAAACCAAAAAAGTTGAGAAAGCTTAATTTCTCAAGTACATATTTTGAAAAATTTCCTTCATGTGTTGATGATGATGATGATGTTTTCAAAAAATGTTAAGAAAAAGTTTGATGAAAATTCAAAAAAAAATTTTTGGTATTGCAATAAAAAAATATAAATATTTTTCTTTTCTCATTGAAAACTTTTTTCCATGGACCTGTTATATGTAAAAGGATCAACTGCACGTTAGTTCCTCCTCTGATTTAGCGCCAGCAGAGCTAATTGAGCACGAACGGACTTCTGATATTTGAGTTTTTTTTTATTGTAATTTAAGAGTCAAACAAAACATTTTTACCAAAAAAGGTGGTTACAACTGATCTATATCAAGTTTTGAATTGGAATATTTAATATTAGGTTTTATGTTTTTACTGTAATAGTTTGGAGATTTTGAATATGTATGTAATCGATACATATTTCACTGTAGCAACATACATATGTATGTATGTATGTATTGATTACATATTGTCTGTACTCAACGAACGTAATTAACGTCAATATACCGTTTACTTAAACTTTGCGTCAGTCAATGCTCGTCCATGGTAAGTTTTCATCGGAAATCCCGTTTAACTAAAATACATAATCATAAATTTTGTTGGGGTATGTTCGTAAATAAAAGAGAACTTTGTGAAGTGTTGCCATGCTTTCATTGACTTGAAATATCAAAGGAAAAAAATATAAATAAAAAATAAGTTATGTAAGTTAAGATGAAATTATCTATCCGTATGCCAAATAGTCAAGAAGCATTTATTTGTTTTATTAGTACTTACATAAGTCTGTTAAGCTTTTATATTAGTGAAAATAAAAAATTGAAGAAGCGTCAAGCAAAAATTAAATAAAAAATAAAATAATTTTCACTCTCCGACAAGAAACTCGATACAAAAAATTGAAATTAAAAAAAAAAAAAAAAAAATCTCCCCAGTGGCCTCACATTCTTTTGATAAATTTAATTATAAAAATACTTTAGTTGCTTCACAGAGGGCCCAATTTCTTATATGAGATTCTTATGCAAATGTCCAACAAAACCGAAGAGGCGAAGAGAGAAAAAGAGAGACACAGAGATAGAGCGAGATAAAAAAAATCAATTCCAATCAAATATCGCCATGTGTGGTACGCATTCCTTGTCCACCTCTCAGCGAATTCATCCCAACACCAAACCTCATTCTGCCAGGCTCACACCAGCAGCATCAGCGGCATTCGACCCCCATACTCCACTTCGGTTCACCTTCCCAACACCACCATCCAACAGCCCAGCACAGATCAGCAGCATCAAAAATCTAACTTTTTAATTGGGTTAGCTAACCATCCGCGAAATTCCGCAAGATCAAAGTATTCGCTCCAGGGCAGCCTCTAGAAATTCCTTACAGGAATATGATCACTTCGTTGTTGTCCTCGTTGACTTGGTCTTCGTCATCGTCTTGGACCAGGTTGCCCTGTGTACTTACCCCGACTTGGCTCAAAACATCAGAGCTGTGTATAGTGTAGTTGTTGTCGCTGTTTCGTTCACGACAGACAACCAACGGACATAGGCAGAGGGGGATAAAAGACATTCCCAAGCCCCTTAAATGTGCCCAATCATGAGAACTCCAGATTGCCCGAATTTACACACGAGATTTTTGTATGTCGGTTGTGTTCGGTTGGTTTATATGTATGTACCAATACCTTTTCGCCAGAGAGCCCTTTCCCATCCATCCGTGGCCCGTCGTTGTCGTCATTGTTGGGTCTTGTTGTGCTGAATAAATTAAGGACATCTCCACAATGGGGGAGGAGGGTGAACTGCACTGCCAGACTATATACGTTCTTGTGCTGGGGGACCCATCAAAAGTGAAATTATATTCAGCTTGTGGTATATATACGACTACCGCCCGCATGGTAGTAATTGTAGACTCTTTAGGGGGCTCCGTTTGGCCGTATGGCTAGTGGATTCAGTTCTTCCCGAATAGGTTCACATGAACCGAGCGGGACCGGCGCGCACTCTAAAGACTTGCTAATAAACCATTTCACTGTTTTTGGGGATAATGTTGGCAATAGTGGCATTTAATCATTCCATAAAAGGGGAACTTCTGAAGCGGCTTTGGGACACCAAAATTGCGGGACTCTGTGACCATGTTTGGTGATGCTTTGCGGAGTTCCCAAAGGACTTCACATCACATACATACAGAATAATTTGCTTTGACGAGTTTTTATTCCAAAACGAACTGTTGCAAAAGCAAAGTTTATACTTTGTGTGTGAGATTTGATAGATTTATCAAGCAAACAATTCTCGTGAATTTTTTAGTATATTCTATTTCTCGTAATATTTAATCAAATAGTTAAAACATCTTCATTTGTTTGTTTAGCAAACAGAATTTAACTTAAAGTGACTATCAAAAATCATTCCGTTTTCGCACCTTTATTTTCTATTTTTTATAAATGTATTTCCATTTTTGCCACCGCTAAATAAAAATATGCAGGCGTGGTCCCGGGGGCTGATTTACCAGTTTTCCAAAAATTACAATTTTTAGAGTTTCAGTATCAAAATTTACTTTTAGAAAAAAAGAAAAATACGCGAAATTGTTCTTGTTTTTGCGAAAATTATTTAGATATGAAAAATATTTTTAAAAAATTTTGAACTATTAATTCCAATATAGAAATCTGTTAATGATTATGTTATAGTATTAAAAAAGAATCCAAAATGCCCAGTGAAGAGCTTATTCAACCGATAAAAATAAGAACTTGGTCCACCCTTATTATGGAGATATATCAACCGAAATTTTGAAATTCTATAATTTACCGGCAAGCCTTAGCGTTTTAAAGCGAAATTTATGAAACAAATTTTCTGGTATCCTATTATTAAAAAAAAACTCATTGAACTCGTTTTGAAAAAAAAAATGTAAATCAATTTTAATTAAATAAAAATTAGCGAGAAATCAAAACTACAAACAAATACTAAGAATGTGCATAAAAATTATCGACATCTAAATAATCTGACCTGAACAGATTTGTGTCGAAAAGAGTAATAAATGCCACTTTCGAAGCAGAGAAGTCATTAAAGCCAATTCTATATTTTTGCCGCAGGAAACTTAAGGAACTTTAAGTTTTTAATGACAAACCACCATGTCGGCGACAACACAAGATAAAACCCTCATCAACCTTTGCGTTCTGTCTGTCTGTCGGTCGCTTCGGCACTCCTCAGATGAATTAGATGATGATCGCAAACCTATTAAAAACGAAAATTATAAGGCGCTTGTTTATGGTCGTTTCGGGTGGCATTGGGGCCAACCTGTTGACTTGTGTTTAGACACATTATTATCATTTATATGCTTGAATGTATCTAGATCTGATCTTGGAGATGTCCATTCAGACAGCTTGGACCAATCATTTAATTTAAGGGATTTTATTGTCTGTGCTTTAATGTTAGGTACGCGCATTATATAGAAGTAAAGTTACATATTTTTCAATGCTCTTATCACTATCTTGAGGCACTCTCACCTGATGTCTTGTTATCCACCAAGAAGTCTTCACGAAATGAAGGCGTTTCATATTACAGTCGGTTAATCGTAATCCTGTTTAATCTCTTCTCCACATATCCAAACCATCCCATGGGGCATCTGGGCGAATTTGGTAAATTGGCTGACCGCTTATGTTTTTTTTTTTATTTTATTCCGCCTTGCTTCAAGGATCTTTGTTGTGTGCCGCATCATTCCGAAAATCGTCTGTGTACCTTTTAAATTGGTGCCAATTGGGGCAATCTGATGTGATGAAGCCGCTGGGTGATTTAAAATTTTGCCAAAATGCCTCTGAGCTGGTCACCCCCCATATTCGTTCATTATCAGCACAACATGTATATGGATTGTATATTTATGTAGGTAGATAAAGTTTAGAGCTATAACATCACTGAAGTGCTGCATCACCAGTGATTGCGATGTGTTATTATGATGCCGGTCATTTTCACATGCCATACATTATCCAAAGACGACTCCTGATCCTGACTCCTGCTGCTGCCAACCTCGACAAGATCGGGTCGATTGAGGAAAGAGACGTGGCAAACGTGGCTATAAAATCTAATCAGAGTGTGGTTGTAAAATTTGTGGCCAATAATAATAGTGTGCGGTCGTGCCGACATCTTTTGGGTAGTATTGCTGATTACATTATGATTCATGGCTTTGTTGTTAGCGCATCAGAAATCAAGGAGTGTTCTTGAGACGTGGTTTAGTCTGTGGAAGGGGAAAGCTGATGCTGGGGCTTATTAATTTTTATAATTAAAGTGACAAATGAAAGTTAGCATATTTAAGAGTGAGCATTAAACCGTCGCAGTGTTGCCATCATTTTGAATTGAAGAGTGAACTAGAGTTTTGCTTTTTTTTTGAATTTTATATGTATAGGAAACAATATTTGGGGAAATCTAAGAACCCAGTTAGAAATTAACATGTAAATAATTTAATTTGCACAAATTAGGATGATATTAATTATATTGAATACTAATAAATTTTATAATTTTGGAAATTTAATGAAAATGCATGGAATGTTTGATAGTTTTTTTTTGTTTTTGACGTAAGAAATAAAAAAAAAATGTTTACACTTTTAATTACTTTAATTTTTCGAATTTTAGAAAGACCAATTCTCTTTTAACGTAAGGTAGCGACCCTCCTGAGTGGTTGGTGGTCAAAAATTTGGATTTAAGCAAGTTCGTAAGATCCAGTCATGAATTTTACTTCAAGAATTAGACTTTTACTAAGAAAAATATTCTTCAAAATATTTTCCAGAGCCAAACACACTCAATCATTGTTGTAAAAAAATAAATCTTCCTCAATCTTACTCATGTGAACGACCGCGTTGTTTGGTCCCATATATAATCTGCAAAACCTTACATTATCTGCTAACCAAAACATCATTATATTGTATTTTACCACCCAAAACGGCTCTATATTCTTATTCCTTAATTAAAACCAATAAAGCCACAGAATATCGCCAAATGGCCACAAGCCAACATTTTGTGGGTTTTAATGAACCATATCAGAGCAAAAATTAACCAAGAACCAACTGCTCTGTGAATTAAGTATAAAAGTTCAAAGACCTCTTCCACACCCACAAAATCAAACAAACAAACAACAACAAAAAAAAAACCCTTAAATCTTTACTAAGTAAATAAATTCTTGCCATGAACCCAAAAGCCAGCCAGACGACACAGAATTTAATAGAAGTATAGAAACTCACAAACAAACTTTCAGCGCCTCCGCAGCTTGATTCGCGTGATATGGTTCAATGTGTTAGAGAGTGGATGAAGATGGAGATGATGCAATCTTTGTGTCCTTCTCCATGTCCAAATAGTCGTCAATGTCAAGAAGCACAGCACAGCACAGAGCCAGAGTAGCAGCAGCAGCGAAAATTCCCACAGCGAATATTTATGATTTTTCAAAGCTACATACCTACCTATGTACATACATAAAAATTCTCTCTCCTTATGCTCTTCCGTTAGTTTATTCTATTTTCCTAGGTCCTGCCATGTCCCTTTTCAACAAATTGCTCAACAAACCAAATAATCGTCCTTTTCTCGATGTCTTCCTTTGGGAGAACTTTTACGCCAGCTTCGAATTTATGCACTCTATCCAGAGGGACACCGACAGCAACGACGACAACAACAAGGACGAGAAAGTTATAAATCTGTATACAAAAGGACGAAGAAGTCGCCGTCTTGACGCTTTGTGTGTTGCTGTAAAGAAATGTGGCGCCAAAAAATACTTATCGTCCCGTTAAAATCATATTGGGGAGGGATTGGTGGTGATAGTATAGCATGGTTTACAAAAAAAAAATCACAAACTAATAAAACAACTGATAAAACTTCCCAGGCTAGGAAAATATATGTAGGTATGTATTTTTGTAGGTATGTAACTTTTCATGGTTTTGTTTTTGGATCCTATAGCAGATTTGAGAATAAAAACGCGAGTGAGTGCCTCTAGCAAAGGAAAATAAATGTACACATGCCAGCTTTAAGTAATAGAGATTTTTGTTTTAATTTTTACTTCGCATTGATCGTGGGTTATGGAGGAAAGGATAGTCACTCTGTCAGGCTCCAGGATGTTAAGAATATAAAGTTCATCGTGAGAGAGTGAAGAAATGTTGTTTTTCTGATATACTCGTACATAACTTTACTCAATGTCTTAAATTAAATTGCTTGCTTCAATTCTTTTTCAAAAAAAGAAATAATTTCTGGAATAGCATTTATCTTGCTATAGTTGAGTTAAGGTTTAGGAGGAAGTTTATTTAATATTTAAGATTATAAATAAAAAAAAGAAAGTAGATTTTAGAAGATTGGAATCAGTTTCAGATTTAGAAATTAAAAAACCTAAATATTATATGTTGAAACGTGGTAAAAAAAAGTGTTTTATTCCAATAAAAGAGTTAGTAGTTTTATCGTAAAAGATTTAATTTACTTTTCTCCATTAAATAGTTTGATTCGCGTGGTGAGCTAAGGCCTCCATTTTCCAGGGTTCTTACACAAAAACAAACAATGTTTAAGCCGCTTCTCCCGGTAGGTGAGGTGATAATTGGTGTTCAGTGAGATGCCCTTAACAACTCCTTCCTTTTACCATTAACAAGAAAAGCAACTACGAAATAATCAATTGGAAACTGTTCCCCACTGCTACAGACAAATACAACAAGAAGCTTGAACGTTTTGTTTGTCACAAAATACAGTTAGTTAGAAAAACCGAGAAAAAGACAAGCAGTCAAAAAATTTTGCCAATTTCTTCTGTTAGCAGTTCAAAGATCTTCACTAGCCCCTCCGTGTAAGTAAGCTATGAAAAGTTTCTCGTTTTCTTCTTTAACTTATTCAATTACTAAATAAACTTAAACTGGATTAGAAATTTTGTTCGTCAGCGAAAAATGGAATGCTTGGTTAAAATTTGTTTTCGTTTTCAAAATTAGTTAAGAAAATTCAACAAAACATTGCTGTTATTGACAGCCACCGTTATTATTACGTATTATTTCTTCGTAGTCAAACTTCGAATTTGTTTTTTAAAGTTGTTGCTACAATGCCAAATTTCCAATACTTTACAAATCACAATTTTGTTTAACTCTTAATAAGGAGCTCAAAGTAATAATTATATAAGAATTAACAATAACAAATAATTGCCAAATGTTTTTGGAAATAATTTTAAACGCTTTCAGTCACAGGCAAAAAAAAGGCTTTGTTTGATTTTTGTTTTTGATTGAGGTTTTCGGGCATAACGCTACCATAAACTTATTGTTTTCAATCCCTTATTTCCTACATCATATATCCCCAAATAAGTTGTATGATTATTTCAATGACATCATCTACTCAACCTTAAACTAATTCAAGCAAAGCAGACCTTCGACCTTCCCCAATTTATTCCCACAACACCACAACGATAAAAAGTATCTACCTACTCTCAAAATCAAAGCAATCCCACGGTAATTATTATTATTTGAGTCCTTTATAGTTGTCCAAAAAGAGATTCACTTTATCAGATCCAACTCATCTTTGCTGCCCAACAATTCCGTAAATAATTTTCTCTCCATACACAAACGAGTATAATATGTACTGTTTTTGTTTTTTTTTTCTTTCTTTGTATTCGAAATACGTCCGATTACGACAGACGTTTAGCCTCGGACTTATTTATTGCGCGCATGAATAGATTCCGACAAGATTCTGAAAACGGAGAAACTCCTTATCGTATGATGTCACCCCCAAGCCTTATCCCACTTCTGGTCCGTCCGCGAATTTAGACTTTGGGAAACAAACAAAAATAAAAAAAAAATAAAAAAATACAAAAATGATTGGGAAATCAAAAACGAAATAAAAACAAAATTAAATACATAAATAAATACAAAACCTGCTGGAGACGAAAATGTTCCACCGATCACACGAAATTCTTTGGCAATCGACCACGATGAAGCAGGAGTCCAGTTCACTTTATGTAGGAGACAGCAGGGCTGCACCACCAGAGAGCTGGAGCACCAGGCCAAAAGAGATGAACGACTTATAAAGTCACAACTTCATCTGATATAAATGACTTCTGTGTGGTCTGGTAAAAAATTAAGACAACTTCTGTGGCGTTCCCTCTGCTAAGATGCGCTGCCACCGCTGCTGCTGGTGCTGCATTATACGGGTGGTACCTGCACGTACTGCTGCTGCTCCATCGTATATGACGGAGATGGTCCTCCGTTGTTTGGAGCATTGTTACCAAACCAATTTTGTTGATCTTATTATTTTTTTTTTCTTTTCGATTCATCCACGAGCTGGTGATCTGAACTTAATTAATATCTGGAAAAAAATACAAATTTCGCTATAAAAAAGTGAAAATTTGGTGAGAAAATTATAATCTGATACAAAAATCACAAAAGTATATTGAAGAACTAGACTCAGATCCCGTTAGAATGCCTATAGCTAGATGTCGTTAAAAAATTTTATGTTATGTGTGTGAGGGTTTGTAATCTAATTAATTTTTTTGTTGGACGGAGAGAAAAGGTTTCAAACAAATTAAGAATATTTTAATGCAATATTTTAAATTTAAGATTTAAGAAATTTCTCCTTAAGCTAGTTCTCCCTTTGAAATTTTGAACATTTCATGTCTTAAACTGCAGTAGAATCGGAAAGTGGTAGAGTTGACAGCGTAGTGTACCTATAAGGCTTGGCAAAAGAGTTGGCAAAACTTTCTTTGCCAGAAGACACTGAAGAAGTTGGTTTCAGGTCCAACAGTTGCAAGTCTGGAAGATAATCAAGGAATTGGTTATCAATAAAATGCCGAAAACATCATATCTTCAATGATTTAGACATCAACTGGGATTGCATTCTCATTTTGACAGCTCGGGATCCTTTTTTTTAGCTTACGCTTTTTTTACTGAATAGTATCTCTAACAATCTAACTCCATCGGAGATGTGGACATATTTATAGGCAATTCATAGTTTTTCAGAAAGTTAATGAATTTTTAACATTTAATAAGAAATTCAGCGTAAATGGCTAAAAATAGTTTTTTTCTAAATCGATTTGAGTGCTTTTTCGTTTTAAGTTGTTTCCAAACACCTAACCCCAATTAGTTTTGGGTGTGACTCTATTTAATATTGAATGAGATACAGAACTATATATATTAGAATGGTTTCAACTAAGTATTTAACAATTTTTATTACAAATCCCACCTTCCGTATTAAGTTAGTTGCTAAACATTTCAGTACATAATTTGTCGGTGAATCATCAACAAACTAATTCTAGAATTAACCCATAACAAGTATTTCAAGACACAATGTCCTTAATTTCACGCCTGTCCATCGTCTGGTGGTAACTGCTGCAGCCTCATCTTATTATCATTACTTCTCATCGTCTGGCCCTTTGTCAGTGGTCTATCCACATTTTAGTTTCAGCTTCCCTCGAAAGAAAACTTAACTTATATTTTGTTTCCACCTTGCCACCACAATGTGAAGACGTAGATCCAGACTATCATCATCCAGGCAACATCAAAAGACGTGCCTCTTTGGAAATTTCACTTTGTCTGGCACAATTGGTACGTCCATCTATCCGTCTGGTGTGTCTGTTAGTTTTAGTGTCGAGAGTAGGTACATACACCTTGTGCAACATGAGTTTGCAAACTATATCTACTCTCAAAATAATCTCCGTAAGCACACAGTACAGTGCAACTGCAATCGGATGTGATGGCAGCTCAGACGCGTGCGCAAATATTTAACATGACCCCTGTTCCTGCTTTTGTGTTTTTTGTTTGGTTGTTTTGTACAGCCATAGGTATATACTGCTGCCCCAGCTGGTCCAATAATTGGTAGCAGTCGCGTCGGCGCACAGCCGCGAAATGGAGCAGACTATATATATTTCTTCTCTTTACCTACACTTGGAATAGTTTACATAACACAAAAGAACAAAAGAAGCGACTCCATCAATAACACAAAACAACTACTCCATGTTGCAGATCCGGATCCTTCGTGTCTGCTGTTTATTTTATGCATAGCAATGTGCATTTGTTTTGCTAAGGCTGTCATATATCGAGGTAGCTAGCTGATGGTTGGAAGACTGGGATATGGCGCACCAAAGCAAGGAAGCTGCGGAAAGATAAACACTCCTGAGCCCAGACCAAAGAACGAACGACGACGACGGACGGAGGATAATGTTGACAGTCAGTGGTGTTGCTCTGGTGCAATTGATGCTCAAGCTGTGCTAATAGAGTGTTAAGTATAGACACAGACTCATTTCATGCAAGATTGTGTAGAGCATCAGGCTCGAAATGTGTTTTTCATTGTTGGTTCGGCTTAGCACCTTTGGTCTGCAATGTAGCTTATCCTGAATCGGCACCTTCTTTCTTTCCATTCGCCCATATAATAATTGCCCTGTTAGAAATAATACTTAAATTAGCATTGGGATGATAATCTGATGTTTGTTTTAGAAATGAGTAATTTTAATGTAGTGATATTTTTATCAGGTTTTTGATTATTTATAATCCTATATCTAATTTCAAGAGACTTCAATAACGTAAATCTGTAAAATTAACTAAACTTTATTTCCGAGTTCCTCAAATAACAACATTAAACTAAGAGCACGTTCTAACGTCAACTCTTTTGTTTCGATCTATAGTTTCTCTACGTTTATAATGTTTTAGCCAGAAGCTTAATTTCCAATCAAGATTTATTTTTTTATTAATACAAATCAACAATGCTAAAGCTTTCATGTGTTCTGGCTACATAAATAATGCATTATCAGTTCTATTAGTTACAGCTCAATTTCGCATAAGAATACAACCTAAAAAGTATTGATTATCATAAAAGAGCAAATCCATAACATAATTTTAAGTCTTATCGCAGCAACAGCAGTAACATCAAACTGGGCAGTGTTGCTGATGTGTAAAATAATCCAGAACATCACATCAATATATCTCAACCCATTGGAAGACTCAAGTGAAGAATAAATATATCTCCATTGTATGATATCTTAATCAATAAACATAAAATCTCATCAGGTCGTCTTAACGATGGGTCATAAAAATAAATCCACGGCAGTCTCTGATCGAATCCGGGCGGTACGGTAGTGGCAGCGCATTCAGACCGTTCACCAACAATAATAACGACACCAAACCAGACTCTTGTTATTATTTGCCTTGCCAGCACAGCATCAGCCAGCAGCCCCTGAACCTGGGTGCTCAGACAGAATTCCAACCAATTGGTTTTGGACTTTGTGTGGTTCTGTTTTATTTTCGATTTGTGTCTTGTCTACTTCGATTCCGAGGTCTGTTGATGCAGGTCTCTGTGGTTGGCTTCTATATGAAGAGTGAAGTTTTTTCTTGTGTTCATATTTGAAGTACATTTTGATGGCAAGGGTCTTGCATTAGCCTAGCTGAGCTCACCCACATCGAACATCATGCAAAATTCTGGATGTTGGGAGATGAGAGCCAATTTTGTTTTACTGTAACTATAAACTATAGGTTTCGTTGTTGCAACCGAAAGATAGCTCACGGTGTATTTTTGAAATAATCTAACAAGCCTTATAAAAGTGTTATTAAAACTATACTTGACCTAACATCTTCGACATTTCACTTTTTGATCATAATAAATTCTTAATAATAAAAATCTATTTGTCTTTGCATATTTTAATGTTGTTTTAATCCTGAAACTGAGTGATAAAAATTTCATGATTAGTGTGTGAGCAAGCTGAATAGGATATAACCTTTGATGTAGCCTTTAAAGTAAAATATAGAAAAAAAAAATATTCCAAGGACAATCAACCATAGGAATACTAATTTATCGTAAAGGACAACAAAAAGAAGAATATCAAATAAATTGAACCTCATTTGTAATGGTCAAAAAGCTGCAGACACAAAACGTCCATAGAAAAAAAAGGTCGAACTCGTTAATTCATATACTCGTATAGCAAGAGGACAGAAGCAAACCAAACGAAAGGAAAGGAAAGGAAGAAAAGGTCCAAATGTATTAGGAACTATTAATGCTGTTGTATAGGTTTGTGTGCGTGAGAGTATGTGTACGTCAGTCTGACAGTAATTGACCATTGATGTAGGCGGTTCTTTTATTTTGACATTTCAATAATTTATGACCATCTGCCCGAATGTATAATAATTTCATTTCCCTTTAAAGGCCTTCGGCTAATTTTTCTATCTCACTCTTTCGTACTCTTGCTTTCTCACAACTACTCTCAGATGTACCTTAACTACATACACATACATATATACATATGCATATGTATGTATATCCCCTCTTGTAAAATTATTGAAATGTTAACAGTTTGTTTATCGGATGGTCTCACAGGATGTTTTGGGTAAGTTGTTGAAATGCATGAAATTCACTTTGACATCATAAGAAAAATTCCCAATCGGCGAACATTAACAGGATATACAGGAGTGTATAATTAATAGATATGATTCGGATGAAAGATATAGGTGGCACATGGGTTTAGATTTTGGGTATATAGAAAGGTAAAAAAAAGGTGAAACATGATGGTGAGTAATTGGCTTCCTTCTGTGTCATAGAATTTGAAATCAAGTTTTTGCGATAACCTAAGAAATTAGCAAGGGAAATTGTGATTCATCAACTGGTCTTGAATCCTTTTCTAGATTAACTGCCTAAAATTTTGACCTGAATTTAAAGGTGGTAAATGATTCAGAATTTTAGGATTTCTAGGAAAATGGTAATTTAACTCATAAACTTTTATGTTTTAACTTCTGAATACCAAATAAGCACCCATATGTCTCTGACACCTGGCAAAGTTTCTGAACTGTGAATCAAGTGCCAACCAAGTCTCTGCATTAGGACAAACATATCTGTAGCCCAAAAAAATATCGAAACTTTATTATTTATGCTCTCAATTCTATAGTTAATTGAGACGATTTAAGAATGTTTGAGATTTCTCAAAATTCTATACGGTGTAGTCTTTTGAGAAAGTAGCACGTGGCTGTGTTTGTTTCAATATAAGATCCAGGAAAAACTCTTAACACCCTGGACGTTAAAATAAAACCAAATTGAGCTAAAGTCATTGACTTATAAACCAATATGTACTTAAATATGACTCCTTTTTGTTTCCTCTAAAGAAACTCGAACAAAATCTAATTTGGTTTTCTTTAAATAAAAATCACACCTAATTCTACAAAAAAAAAAAAAAATTAAAAAAACGACATACATATATTATTTGTTATTATTTGTTGGCTCAAGACACACAAACTCGTCTTAGAAACATCTGCTCCCGTATTTGTTCATAATTCGTTTGTCCCACACAGGATTTCTTTCTACTTTGTTTTTTGTTTTGTTTTTTATTTCCTCCCCAGTTTGTTGGCATCAGGCTAACACTATCACTTAACACTAAGGACCTCTGTCTTAATCCAAGAGTCTGAATTTATTCCAGTTTGACAGTACAATTTGCTGGCTTCTTAATACCATTTGTTTTTTTCTTTTTTTCTTCTTCTTCTTTTGGTTTACGTGTGCCCATTGTCACACAATCCCTATAACAGAAACGGGAATCTCTTCTATTAACTTCAGGTAATACAATAATGGAACCTTAATTTGGGGGAACAATGAGGGAAGGATGACAAAAAAAGGACGACAACGACGATAGCAACGTCAACGACAACGTTGTTGGTTATTCAATGAGTATGAACAAAAAAAAAAAGTAACCTAAGTCTGCAGACGAATACCTACATATATTCAGAGTCCTTAGGGAATACAATGTACAAACATATATACTTGCAGGAATTAATTTTTGAAAATTTTCTATTTGTTTGTGATCGTTTCTTCCGGCCGGGCCGCCTGCATCTTCCCTAATTTAGAAATTGTTTTTTTTTTTGTTCTTCCTTGTTGATTTCTCTGTCTTTCTTTGTCCTTCTCTTTTTCTCTGTTTTTTTTTTTTTTTTAATTTTGGATGCGTAATTTTATTTCCTGTCAGGGATTTTGTATAAATTTTACTTAGGTGATAAATTTGACTGACAAATCTATTTGGAAATCTGTTTTTTTTTTGTTGTATTTTATGGTGAAGGGATAATAATTTAAAATTCAGTTCAGAATATTGATCTTCAAAGAGGATCTGAAAAAAATAAATAAATAAATAAATAAAGGATTCAAATTTGTCAAAATTATCACGAGGGCAACGAAAATAAAAAAATACTATGAGGTATTATTGTCATATGACATTTCGAAAGGATTTCGGACACACAATATTGTTACAGAAAGTTTTGGAAAAATTTATTTACACTTTTTTCTATGAATTGTTAGAACCTAAGTCAGTTAACAGTTTTATTTTTATTGTTTTCGGAAAAATAAATAAACATACTTCTAATATTCCAACTTTTCGTGCAAAATATCGTAAAGCGGTGTTTTCATCTTTTTGCAGCTCTGTCTAGGCAACAGTGAATTTTTTACAAGACATTATCCTTGGCCCATAAAGTTAAGGCTAGTCATGTGATGTAGTGGTTACCCTCACTCGTCATTATAAACCGATTGGTCATATTTATTTTGCAAAGTCTTATATTACTTATTTTATATGAGGACAATTACCATATTTATATGATAATGTACCTAACATCACCTTTACTTATGAAAAATATCAGTTTAACATTTTTTCCAAAAAAAAATAAATTTATTAATGAACCATATTTTAGATTCTTTCAAAAATTTGGTATGCAAAAGCATTTAAAAATTTTTAAATTATTTAATAACAACATTTTCATTTTTCTGATTTTTTTAAAATAAAAAATTTAATTGGGTGTTTTGATTTTTAAAATTTGTATTTAAAAAAAGAAACTGGCAAACAATTCTGGAAATAATCTACTTAATCGGTTTATTAACACATGTGCTTTTATCTACATATATAAAATGAACATACACTATTTTTTGAAAACTTTGATGTTTCAAGCGAAAAACCGATATGTTTACTTTTTGATCAGTTTTAAAGATAAAATAATTTAAATTATTGGTACTGAACCAAAATAATGGTGAAACAACTTATATAACCATAAATATGCAACAAATTGAGTAAATCAAGAAAGTGACAAAAGTTTTCATTTAAAAGTCATTTGGAAGAAAATGCAAAGATATAAATATATATCAACCTTGCCTAAAATAAAATAATTTTGTTATCATTGCATTTTTTTGTTGTCGAATCTTTAAAAAGAATCTCTTTGTCGCCACTTTAAAAGGATTCACCTTGTCCACGCACCATAATGAACTTTGTTTATAAAAAAAAACCAGCTTATTACGTGAGCTGAGCACATTACCACGCAATAACAACATTCGGTTACAAAACATGTCCCTGTGTCTCTGCTGCACTCAGTCTGCAATCCATGTGCAGTAAGTGCACAAAATTGGTAATACACATAGTCGTGGGAAACTGTGAATGTACGTGCATCACACGATCTTTTATTTCGGAATG
The DNA here is from genome assembly GCA_958431115.1 of Syrphus vitripennis. Taxonomy (NCBI): domain Eukaryota; kingdom Metazoa; phylum Arthropoda; class Insecta; order Diptera; family Syrphidae; genus Syrphus; species Syrphus vitripennis. Next base: position 2,730,466 of record OY288110.1, on the reverse strand, counting down.
TTTTTTTTTTTTTTACTGTGGAGGAATTTTATGCATATACCTATAGAGTGTTTTCATTCATGTGACGGATCTTTTATTTTTAGACAGTAAATGTGTATACTATTTAGAAATCTATACATATACCGTTAATCACAAATTCCCTCTATAATAAACATCTGAGCATAACCTTCATTTTTTTTTGCATTTCATGTCATTTTAGATAACGCTCTTAGCCAAAAATCAGTCGACTTTAAAAGATTCCAATAGTTATGTACCTATATGTTATTTACCGTTTTTATCCCATCCATAAAAATTGCCGCACCGTCTAAACACATCATCTCATCGAAAACTAAATCCAATCCAACAAACGTTCCGCTTGATCTGCTTATTAGACATCACGCCCGCCCAAAACAAAATGACCCGGCCCTTTGTATATGAAGATGAAGCAGACAAAACAAAGAGCGAACAAAACGACATGAAATGAAATAAAATAGAGGAGCAGCTATAACCGAACGAACTCTAGCAATCAACCGAAATTTAAGCCTCATTAGAATGATCGTTCTTATAAAGCTCCTTGTCTCGCACAGTTTTGTCTCTGGTGCTGCCACTGGCTGTATAGATTTTTCTTTGATCCCGTTCTTTGTGTCCATCTGACCATGGTGCACCAGCAAGCATTTCGATAAAAGTTGTGTTAGTTGGGTAGCCCGGCCATGCCAAGACGATGCGGCGGCGCGGCGGCGTTGACTTATTAAGACATCGCACGTCAGTAGGCAGTAGAAACAAGATCATCAGCATAGAATTACACGAAAACCGATCAACAAAACAGAAACATCCACACTGGGAGGAGATAAAAGGTAGCTGAGTGCTGCCTGTGCTCTTTCTAGGTCCGATCGATGGGCTTTCAGCAGCAGAAGGGATGTTGATCAGCAACTACCGCAACGAGATGGTTAGCGAAGAGTGATCAGCAATTTGAATGAAATCCAATATCGTGGGGACGTTTGATGAAGGTTGACCTAATCTGTATCCATCGTTGTCGTCGTTGCGTCGTCATCTCTGCCGCTTCGCCGGTCTATCTATATGTGGTGCTTTTGGTTGGTTTGATTAGATCTGTTGTCAGTGGCTACGACTATGAAGGGTGTAACTCCGAAGTTTTTTTTTTTTTTGAAGATGATCTTCGGTCGTATTCTTTATTGATAGTGAATAATGGAGGTGGCTTTTGTTTGTGATCAATCATTTGACAAGAATGTTATAGCTTAGATAGATATGGTTTTTATTGAGATCCGATAATAATTCCGGTGTGTGGTTAATTGACGATCAAAATATTTGTTGCTTCTGTTTATTGTTAGTTGTTATTGTTAGTTGTTAGAAATACAAATAAATCGTTATATTCTAGGCCAATGCTTCCAAGGAAGTGCTTCCGTCTTCAAAAATCGGGAACTTTAATAATGGTCAAAGTAACCGTTGGATTTTATTGGAATCAGAAACATATAGTCCAGGGGGACTGGGCTTTCATTATTCATTTAATGGGCCAACTTAGCGCTTGCAAGACACAGCGAAAAAAAAAATCCGGGAGAGAATTTGTTTAGAAGTTTGTAAGATATTTTAAACTGAAAACAATCCACAAAGTTGTGAAGAAAATTTCTCTTCTTTTCGCAAGAAGAACTACTAGACTGTCGCCAATTAAAAAGGACACTAGGAATACTAAAACCCGAGAAGAAAAATCGAAGCACTCTATAAAGCTTCTATTTATAATTTTGTCGGTTCCCTTCATTGTTTTAAAATAAAAATGTTTTAATAAATTCAATATAGTTTCTTGGTAAAAAAAAAAACATAATGAACAAAATTGCTTTCTTTTGTTCTGGATATCGCCACGTCACTTGTTTATATTAATTCTCAATTTCAATATCACCAATTTGCAATCTTGTTTCTATAAACTCTTCATTATAATATTTTTTAATATTATGGACGACAGCTTCTTTTTTTTTTGTTTGTCATTGTCTCTTCTTTTTGTGCCGACACCGATTTTATGAAACGAATACCCTGTCATCGTCTTTATCCTCACTCAACGAGCCAATAAACAATAAACACGCATTAACTTAAATGTTCACGATAAATTTCTAATTAAAATTCATTTGCTGCGGCCGAGCCAATGTCATTGCGTTGTCGCGTCCGTCGTCGTGTCACTATATTATGTGCAGCGCGACAAATGAAAGATATCTTTAAGTATCGTGGCTAACAACACTTAAGTCGGTCGCGAAGCTCCTTTGCACGCCACGCCACGCCACACCACCCCCGCTCTTATCGCTCCATCGATTAACGAGTGATCCCATATAAAACTCGTCCGAAGCGATGCCAATTAACACTCCGAAATGAGTAATAAAAAGGTTACCGGTTGGTATAATAATGATGATGGCGGTGGTGGTGGTGGTGCAGTGACAGAGGATGATGACATTGACTGGTTGAGCCGCAATATATGCGCGTGTATATGCTAAATTTTGTGACTGCGAAAAATTTTAATGACAGCTAATGATATAGCTTCCCAAACGGATTGGATTTCATTTAGAGCTTGGCATTGATTTAGCAAGTGTATTTAAAAAAAGATGAGACTTTTATTTTTGGGCCTAATATTTTAAAAATTGGGAATTCTTCCAATTTTTGGTAATGTTCTCTTACCAGGTGCGATATAATCAAGTACCTTCAATTTGATTCAGAACCTCAAGTTGCTAAGCACATTCAAACCTATGCAACCAGATGAAATGAAATTGGACACTACAACTTTAATTATTGAATTTCATTCACTGTAACACGTAAAAAGATTTAATGTGCTTCAAAAAAATGAAGCAATTTTTGCATAAAGTAGAACTCTCAATTGATAATTTCGTGGCGCGACAGTCCATGAAGAACAAAATCCTAAGTGACTTACAACTCTCAACCATTCCTGTGTGCGTGTTATTGCAGGAATGCAGGTGACCTAGAATTGTTATTCACCTACGAGATGATATTTAACCGTGTTCATTTCGACTGTATTTAAATTTGAAATTCTTAGAAGTCCAGTTCACATTGCCAACTTAATTTTGATTTATACTTGAGTCGATAATCCAGAACGCCTTTCATTCTGTCCGTTGAAAAACAGCGATCAAACCATAAAACATTTAATTAATGACTGTCATTAGAATTATCTATACAACGAAAATACAGCAACCGCAAAAGTTCGAAATCACAACGTAAAATATGATCAGCCGTAAACTCTGATCACAACTATCCCCATGGTGCAAAAGTTTATTTATTTTTTATTTTTGTTGTATGCGGTACAATGCAATCCAAAAAATTCTCAAAAACTTCGGTCAGTACCCTTGGTTGATGGCAGCAGAGAAGAAAAAAAAATACAAACAGAATTCAAAAATTCTAATTTACTTTGGTCGAATTCAAAATGCCGCCAAAAAGAAATAGCAACGAACAGAATACAGAAAAAAAAGAGCCCATGGGACAGGAACAGGGCGATCGTCTGCGCGAAAAGGAATTTATTGACACCTATAAATTACGAAATTGAACACAATAACAAGAGACTGGAGGTCAGTCTCCAAAAACACTCCACAAATGCATCCCGTGAAGAAAAAAAATCTCTCGGCGCAAAAATCCCTCCGAATTTGAATCACAAACGGAGTCCTTTTTTGTGATTTTAGCCCAGTTCGGGCTTTTGCGGGCATGGAATCGAAGCAGAGACATCTTGGCTTGGCATTAACCCTACATGAAGACAATGGTCAAATGCATATCAGAGTGTACGTGAGAACTCTTCTGCCATCAGCTTATGTTCGTCCAGTTTTTTTTTTTTTTTTTTTTGCTGGACCGCACTCTGATGCCAACATTATAATAATCCATCGTCTCAAAGGATTCCCATAAAAATCATTTACATGAGAAAGGCGAAAAAGCGCAAAAATTCCAAGAGACACAAGACAAATGCTGCAGCCCCGCCATATACACCATAAGCCAATCCTGCAGCAGTAACACCAACAGCTACAGCAGCACAACCAGAGGTTGTTTCTGCGTCAGAGTCACATAGCCCTTCCTTGGGCTTTGGTCACTGGAGGTGGATGTATGGCGTCAAGATGTTGGAGATAAGATCAATGGTGTGTCGTATCAATGCCCAATAAAATTGAGAGAGGCACTGGTTCCCTCGATATGTGTTGTTTTCGGTAAGCTGTCGGACTCGGTGCTCTCGGAGGTGGTGGAGTTGGGAATTGGAGGAATTGAAGTCACAGTAGGCTCTGCCGGGTGGACGAATAAAGAATGCGCTGAGGAGTGAAGACACTTTTTGTAAGCGGAATGGTGCGGTGGGAGTGGTGGCGGTGGCGTTGGAATGTGCCCCATGTTAAAGAGAAGTGCATCAGCATACTCGTGCAGGTTATTATTCCACCTTCAAAGGATGCGCGCACACACATATTGTCCAGAGAGAATGATATTTACTTTTGCTGGCGCTGGCTGGCTGGTTGGCTGCTCAAACATACCTACCTATGTATACTCTCTTGGCATAAGAAAACTCCGTGCCAATGTTTTCACTTGATTTCCAATTCAAATTTTGAAGAACAAACAATGATAATGGATACTTTGAGGGGGGTATTGTAAGCTATCTTGTGTATTGATCAATTCACTGTTAAAATGTTTCTTTTTTTTTTTGGTTAGAGTTAAAATAAAATGTGTTTGTTAAGGTTTAGCGGGCGAAATTCAACAACTTCATATTCCTTATTGTGATACAAATAGATAGGAAACATGTGCTGCTTTTGATATTAACACTGTAGAACCCGCCTTAGAAACAAAAAAAAGTTTCTCTATTCCTGAAAAAGCTCCCATCAAAACAATAGTTAACTTTTTTATTGACCACCAGCAAAAATGTTTTCATTTTTTTTCTTATTTTTTTAATTATTTTTTCCAGGATGCCAGCTTTAATTTTTTCCTGAGGTTTGGACCTTCCGCGATTATAAAGGCGAGCACTCATCTAATGTTCCAATTTGCAAAACCAAATTTCGATGTTAAAAGTAATCACTTTATTAGAATCCTGTGAAACATTTATCTGACGATTTAGTGATTTAGTTTGCATTTGATTAGTTGATTTTTTTAAATTATAGAGTTTCATATTGTTGTCGCATGTTTCTTCGGTATTCTTCTTAAAATAAAAAAAAAAAACAAATTAATATTTTCGTAAAAAGATTCGAAAATAAAAAAGGAATTAAAGCACTGAAAAACACAAGAGATGAGGAGATGACCAGGCCGAACTAGAGGAACTTGGCGAAGAATCCAAGAGGATTCAGGAAAATTTAAATTTAAAAAACTTATAACCAGTGTTGCTGAAAAATTCTAGCTCTTTCCCGTCAATTCTAGAGATAAAAACATTTGGGGAATTTACAGTAACACACTGGATACAATTATATCCTACGGGGAAAACATATAAAATTGGTGGCTGTTAGGGATTTTCCTGATACAAATTTGTCCAGAATCGCTCTGCCGAAAATTTTGTTTTACATATTTAATACTATAATTTTGATATTTATAGATATTTAAAATAATTATTTAATTAATAGTAATTTATGATTGAGTTGAAGTATTTTCCCTAAAAAAAAAATTCCAGCCGGAAATACGAAAACATTTCAATTAAAAAACAGGAACCAAAGACTTAGGTATGAATGTCTCTTAAGAATCCACAAAACAGGTACCTTACTCAAAGTAACTCTTCTTGGTGTATATTGAGACCAAATTCCGTATTCAATTAAACATCCTCAGACAAAAAAAAAACCTTTTTTCTTGTACCGTGAGAGATCTTAGGGACACAGGTAAGGTTTAGATCTTTTTCATTCATTCACAAAATAATGGGAGGAAATCTTTCAATGAAAGCTAATCACCGGAACGTATTAGCACTTCCAGATTGTGTGTATACATGAGAAAGATACATAGATACGGTTACTCCCTGTGAGGTCATGAATTTGAGGTTCATTCATTATCCCATCAGGTACCTTTTGACTTTTGTTTTTGCTTTGAGGACATAGCTTGCAACCTTGTAACGTAACTTACGTTCGTTTGCTATCAAATTTGCACCGGAGGTGGTAGCTAAATGGTTTTTCCTTTTTTTTTTCTGTATATGTACTTAAAATCCTATTAGGCACAATTATTTGTATCTGAGATTTTCATCCGAATTATGTCTGTTTGTTGCAAAGCATTTTTTTTTTCTATTTTTTGGTTGAAGATAAAAAAGAATGTTTTTAAAATTTAGGTTGCATGGTACTGTATGTAGAATTTATTGTATTATAACCAAAAGGTAGATAGCAGTAGTTGTTGGTTTTGCACACGTGACACGTCATCGATTTGTTGAGAAACCATAATTGTTGTTAACACGTTTTTCTCGAATAATCAGATTTTTAGTTAAAGCAGTGAAATTGAGTGCAAAATGTACCTTTTCACTTTTAAGGTTTTTTTTTCTAGCTTTTTAATTCAAACCAACTTATAGCAACCTCTCAACCTTTCAAGCCAAAAAAAAGAGAAACATTCTTTCTGTGCACTCGGTGTATTTTCAAAGAACTTTAAAGTCTTGATAGTCTGTTGAATAGGGTCCTCTATAGTTTCTGAATTATTCGAATAAAAAAAAAATCGATTGTCTGGCGCAGTTTTTTTTTGTCTCTTTTTTTTTTGCTTGTCCTGAATTCACATTCCATCTTTGCGATGAAGCAATGAAGCGCCGCTTTTAAAGACAATCTCCAACACCTTTTGGCATAAGGTATTATGTGTCGCCTGTCCGCATTCCATTGCAGAACTTGGTTAACTTCAATATAGGTATACCTTCATACAAAAATATAATCATACTACCACTGTTGTTGGATCCTCAGTAAAGCAACAATAACTTCAATAACCCGGGACCCTTTTTGGAGTCGAAAAGAAAATGCCGCCACTGAACTCTTTAGACACATTATACAATGTTACAGCAACTCTTTGGGTCGGTCGGTCGGTCTAAACGGAGTCAAGATACATCGAGGATAAATGTTTGCTTGCAGAGCAGTATACATTTTGTGGCATAATACACACTGTGTTGTCCAATTTTGGACACCCTCGAAAATGTTTGAAATAAAAGAGGAATATATACGTTTGAACGAACGAAAAAATGAAGGTCTTCAAGTCTGATTAACGTTAAGACAATACAAATAGTTTTGGGTTTTTCCTGAAATTTCATAGTTGTCTATACAATAACTCTGAGCCCAAAAATTATTTGGAAAGATACTTTGTGGCAGTTATCAAAACTATTTAAATATTAAAGTTTTTCAATACATCTGGATATTTTTGAAAATTAATCTTATTAAGGATCAAGCTTTTTCTCATAATCTCTACTTTCGCGCCAATTATACCTGTATATTAAATTTTTGAAGAACAGTACTTAATATATCTGCTTCAATGTGGTCCTTCTCAAATAGTATTATTGTAGTTGGCTAGACTTAATTCACCTGAGGCAATTCGAAAATCAAAATTTGTCTAGAAAAACAATTTGTCGAAGTCTGTTTAAGCCAAAAAAAACAAACTGCATTATCATAAGTATTTGAAATTAATTTGTTATCAGCCTAAGCTTATTTATTCATTATGAAACCACAGGGGGCAGTTTGACTTGCACATCTAATCTCTGATTAGCTATTCAAACTATCCTTCCTGTGGCCTTTTTACTTTTATTCATTCTCTTTTTTCTACTAACCCTCTTCGAGGTAAGACTTATTTGATTATTGTTACAAATAATACGATTTTAATAAAATTAATTTTGTAAAACTTGCAAAATTCTACTGAGTTGTTTTTTCTTTTGTTTCTTTATTCTTTATTTGGTATTTTGACATCAAAAATACCGGGATCAATTCCGCATTCCAACATATGGTCCTATAATCGAGCCGGATTATTAAAAATCTACGATTTTATTCTAATTCTTTGGCACCTGAAAAGAGAAAAACCTGAAATTTCCTTCCAAATCAGCATACAGTCCTGCTCCGCAAGACTGGAAACATTCATTTTAATAACGAACGAAATATCAACTTGTATAAAAATTCCATCAAGTTCGGCTAAAAAATTATCGTTTTTTATCGATCTGAAAGGGAAAATCTACCATCAGAGGAATCATATCATCAGCGATCTCCATCTTAATAAGCATCCTCACCATACAAATTTCATACATCGATCGTCATCAATATTCATCATCGTCATATCCCTGCATGTACTCCCCACCTCATTCGATCTACAAATCATTCATTAGAAAAAAAAAATGTATGCTGTTCAACTTTAATGCACATCAAAAGTCTCTCTCTCATCATTAATCTCATCACAACAAGACAAATTCAGTGCAATATTCACCACTATCTTTTCAAGGCCTAATAAATAATAATCGAAAACCAGTTTCTTATCGTAAGCCGATGACAACAGGTACGTGTACTTTATTAAGTTCTTGTGCAATTTTATGAATATATTTAGTTAAACACCTACTTACTGGTATACATATAAAAAAAAAAAAAGATATTTAATTAAATAAAGGTTTGGAAAATTTATTCCATTTTCCTGGGTAAAATCTAAGTATCATACGCATCTTTCTGTGCAATTTATTAATTTTGTTATTTGAAAATTAACTATATTTTTGTAAATAATGGCTGAGATTGAGAATTTTATTTTTTGTGCAGATCTTTTGGTGGAATATTTCGCGGATATTAAAGAAATTAATACAAATACACTTTCGCTTCATTCGTTGGAAGCAAGGAAAATAGAACTTTCTAGTTTATGGGCAGATGTTAAATCTACATATGCAATTTGTGTTCGTAACACGGTTGAGCCATTATCTCAAGAAAATTTAAGTGCAGTGAAATCTAAATACAAAGCTTCTACAGAAACTTATATCTCATGCCTAGAATTCATATTAAATGCAGCTAGTAGGTTAAACCCGACATCAATTGGCGGTGATTCGGATCCAGATAAGACCGAAAATATTGCTTTGGGAGTATCCCAAGTCCTGCTTCAGGTTAGATCTCTTGCTAAACAAACCGAAAATGCCTCGCATGGGTCTTTGACATTGCCTGCTTGTGACACTAGTGTTTTTTCTGGTGATTATCTTTTGTGGCCAACGTTTCGTGACATGTTCACTGCGGTTTACATAAAGCATCCAAAACTTAGTCCTGTTCAGAAGCTATTTCATCTTCTAGCTAAAACTCGTGATGATGCTCATAGCATCGTTTCTAAATTTTCTTTAACGGATGACAATTTTCAACTTGCCTGGGATGCTCTTAAGGAGCAATATGAAAATAAGAGGGTATTGGTCAATAAACAATTGAAGATTTTATTGAATATTTCTCACAATACAGTTGAAACCGATAGGTGTCTAAAACAGATCAATAGAGAAGTAAACGACTGTCTAAGTGCTATAGCTTCATACGGGATTCAAACTGAAACCTGGGATTCGTTCCTAACATTTTTAATTTCAAGTCGTTTACCGGAAAAAACTTTATCGTTGTGGGAAGCGAGTTTAGAAAATCCAACAGAGATACCAACATGGAAAGCAATGAGTAAGTTCTTAGTATCTCGATACAAAGTACTTGAAACGGTTAGTGACATTCGTGTTACTAATCCTAAACAGGGTGTTTCTATCCCACAAACACGGCCAATGAGGAAATTAAGAACGCACCTTGCTAAGGTTAATAAAGATTCCTGTTTGGATTGTAAAGGTAAACATTCCTTACGCGTTTGTCCTTCGTTTTTACAAAAATCAGTTTTAAATAGAATTGAAATTATAAGAACAAACAAAGCATGTTTTAATTGCCTATCTATTTTCCATTCTACACACCAGTGTAAAAGCCTTTTCACATGCAATCATTGTAGAAAGCGACATCACACGCTTTTGCATTTGCAAACATCACAATCTATTGAATCAAATTCTCAAATTAATGAAAAAAGTCAAAACTTTAATTCTATTCCAAATTCCGAGTCAAATAAGGATTCACAACTAAATAATATACAGTCCACTTCCATATCAAACCCTCAAAACGTGAGTTCTTTCTTTTCAAAGTCATCGAAACAAATTCTTTTAGCCACAGCTTTAATAAATATTCGTTCTCAGGGTACAAATTATACTCTTCGAGCTTTAATAGATCCTGGATCAGAAATTACTTTGATTTCAAAAGCTGCTCAACTTCGTTTGGATCTTCATTGCACCCCCACAAATGCAACTATTTCAGGAGTCAACGCTACTCTAGCTACGACTTGCAAATTGTTATGCCATTTTAGAATAGGTTCTAAGTTGAACTCTACTACCGTTCCAGTACAAGCCTTCGTCGTTGATAACCCAACAGGGAAACTTCCTTCTCAATCCATAAATTCATTGGATCTTTCAAAATTCTCTGGGATTCAACTAGCCGACCCTTGTTTTCACAAATCTTCTCGAATAGATCTGCTCATTGGAGCTGATAATTATCCAAATATCATTTTAGAAGGTCTTCGTCGTGACGTTCATGAAGGCTTGATAGCACAGTGCACAATTTTTGGCTGGATTATTTCTGGTCCCCTTCAAAAACCAAATAACTCTACGCCTTCAAACTTTGTGTCCTTCGTCAACCAAGTCTCACTTGATGATGAAATTAAACGTTTTTGGGAGTTAGAAGAGATTTCTACTCCTAAACTTATGTCGTTGGAAGAAAGCTTCTGCGAAAAACTATATTCTGAATCGACCTATCGGCAGCCCAATGGTAGGTATGTTGTAAAATTACCGTTTAAAAGGGAATTTCCTGATCATTTGCAACTTGGTCTTTCAAGAAACATCTGCTTAAAACGCTACATTCAATCCGAAAATCGACTCAAAAAGTCACCTCTAATTGAAGCGGAATATAATAATGTTATACATGAGTATTTAGACGTTGATCATATGAAAAAGGTTTCTTCTAAAGAAATATCTCTCGGCAATAACACTGTGTCATATTATTTTCCTCACCACGCTGTTGTAAAGCCAGAAAGCTCAACAACACGTCTGCGAGTGGTCTTTAATGCCTCCAATCCATCCCAAAATGGAAACAGTCTGAACGACGTTCTACACACCGGTCCAAGCTTGCAACAAGACTTACTTTCACTTATGTTACGTTGGCGTGGACATAGATACGTATTTAACGCAGATATTGCAAAAATGTATAGGCAAATACGCATTCATCCTTCTCACACCTCATATCAAAGAATTCTCTTTAGAACATCACCTAACAAATCTATTGATGATTTTGAATTACAAACGGTCACGTTTGGTGTTAACTGTGCACCCTACCTAGCAATACGCACTTTGTTGAAGCTTGCTGATGACGAAGAATCAAAATATCCTTTAGGATCACAAATGCTCCGCAACGATTTCTATGTTGACGATTTGCTTTCCGGTTCTGACACCTTAGAGCAATGTCTGCAAGCACAATCAGAAATAATTTCGATTCTCGCATCAGCTGGTTTTGTTCTAAGAAAGTGGACAGCCAATAATATATCTCTTTTAGACCACATTCCAAAGGATCAAATTTTAAATGACCTTTTCCTTAACTTAACAGATCAAAGCTCGGTTAAAACACTTGGGGTTTTTTGGAATGCCAAAACAGATTCATTTTATTTTAAAATGAAACCCATATCTTTCTCATCTGCGTGTACTAAGAGAGAGGTTTTTTCTCATATTGCTAAACTATTCGATCCTGCAGGTTGGACTGCACCTGTTATAATTAGAGCTAAAATTCTTATGCAGCAGATATGGAAAGATAAAACTCTTTGGGATGAAAATTTAAAACCTCATTCACTATCTATTTGGGAGTCTTTTACAAAGACTTTCACTGAACTTTCAAGGTTAAAAATCCCTAGATGGCTAGGAACAGGTTCTTCCGTCCTAGTTGAAATTCATGGGTTCTGTGATGCCTCTGAGGTAGCATATGCCGCTGCCATTTACGTAAAGGTCATATATGCTTCTATGAATATGAGATGTCAACTCATGTGTGCGAAAACGAAAGTAGCACCTGTCAATACAGTTTCACTACCTAGATTGGAACTCTGTGGTGCTGTTCTCCTTTCAAAGCTAATAAAAAACGTTCGAAGCATAGTTGAAGCTGAAGATATTTCTGTTTACTTATGGACAGACTCATCCATAGTTCTTGCATGGTTAGAAAAATCGCCATGCTCTTGGCAAACATTCATTGCCAATAGAACGAGTCTAATTAAGGGTAATATAGGAGATATTCCGTGGAGACACGTTTCATCAGCCGACAATCCAGCAGATTTAGCAACACGGGGTATGGCTCCTGGTGAACTTCTTGACAATGTTTTGTGGTGGCATGGTCCGCTTTGGCTTCGTACCAATCAAATGCCTTATCCGTGCTCCACTCGCTCATCTGTCAACGAGGCTGACCTTGAGTCTAAGCCTCTAAAATCCTTTCACACTTCTAAGAACAATTTTGAAGATCTACTTGAAAGATTTTCATCTTTCCCAAAAGCATTAAGAATAATCTCATATATATTTCGGTTTTACACACTCTCGAGTCCACGGTTCAAGGTAAAACCAATTTATAAAGATTTAAACATTCAGAGAGATGAAATTCTTTATGTTAAGGAAAAGCTCATTATACTTTCTCAAAAATCTTATTTTTCTTCGGAATACAAAAATTTATATGACAATCAACCAATTAATAAATCAAGTCAACTTCTAACACTGAATCCAGTTCTCGATTTAAAAGGTATAATGAGAGTAAACGGTCGACTTGTGAACTCAAGTCTCACTTGGGCTGAAAAATATCCAATCATTTTGCCATACAATTCCCTATTCGTCAAACTTCTTGTGGATTTTATGCATGAGATTACTCTGCATGGAGGCAACCAATTAATGTTTATTTTAATTCGACAAGAATATTGGATACCTAAGCTCAAGAATTTAATTAAAACTCGCATAAATGCATGCAAAATATGCGTAATTCACAAAAAACAGCAACGCTCTCAACTTATGGCAGCCTTACCTCCAGAAAGAACAGACTTTTCAAAACCATTTTCCAAAGTTGGAATAGATTTCGCTGGTCCTTTCGATATCAAAACATATTTTGGACGCGGTTGTCGTATAACTAAGGGCTATGTTTGCATTTTTGTATGCTTTTCCACGAAGGCCATACATTTAGAAGGAACTACAGAGCTATCCACTGCTTCATTTTTGGCTGCTCTTTATCGATTTGTTGGAAGAAGAGGTCTTCCTAGTAATATTTATTCCGACAACGGAACGAATTTCGTTGGAGCTAATCGAGCTCTAAAAGAAGACTTTAAAACTAGTCTTAAGGAATCCGCTTTGCAATTTTGTAAAGCTTACAACAATTGGCCATCATGGCATTTCATTCCACCGGGTGCTCCTCACATGGGTGGATTATGGGAAGCAGGAGTTAAAAGTTTCAAGATGCACTTTAAAAAGGTTGCTTCTTCTTACAAGTACACCTTTGAAGAATTCACAACACTGCTATGCCGCATAGAATCGTGTCTTAATTCGCGTCCAATTAGCGCAATTACTGAAAATCCATTTGACAATCTTTCCCTCACACCAGGACACTTCCTTATTGGAAGACCACTTTTATCTATACCTGAGCCAAATCTTCAAGACTCTTCTATATCCTTAATAAATCGGTGGGAAAAACTAAAATTCCTTCATCAAACTTTTTGCAAAAGGTGGAAGGAGGAATACCTTAAAGAATTGCATAAGAGATATAAGTGGAAGTTTCCTCAGCGAGACATTGAAGCTGGAGATATTGTAGTAGTGAAAAAAGAAAATTTACCACCAAATGAATGGCGATTAGGTCGTGTTACGAACGTCTTTCCAGGCAACGACGGAAGGGTGCGTGTAGCTAGGATTCAAACGCAGCAAGGTGAAATAACTAGACCGATAGTCAAGCTATGTGTAATTCCTACTGAATAATGTTAATAATCATTTTTGCATTTATCTTAATATTATTGGATTAAAAAAAAAAAAAAAAAAAAAATGGATATGTTTGTGAATTGCATTTGAACATTTTGAAGTACACGTATTTTATCTAATCTAATTTATTTATATAAATATATTGGATATCTATAACATATGTATATCATTTTACTTATTACATATTCATAAACTATTGTTTTGTTTCTCCTTAAGGATAGTTTAGCTGTCCCCTACTAACATACCTTCCTCCGGAGTGAGTGGAACCCCTTCGGGAAATAAAATGGTTCCCAATCCGAAATCGTATTTCGGATATAGGGATTAGTTTTTACTATCGTTTTGAATTTTTTGCAGTTATATTACTGCAAGGCGGGCGGAAATGTTTAAGCCAAAAAAAACAAACTGCATTATCATAAGTATTTGAAATTAATTTGTTATCAGCCTAAGCTTATTTATTCATTATGAAACCACAGGGGGCAGTTTGACTTGCACATCTAATCTCTGATTAGCTATTCAAACTATCCTTCCTGTGGCCTTTTTACTTTTATTCATTCTCTTTTTTCTACTAACCCTCTTCGAGGTAAGACTTATTTGATTATTGTTACAAATAATACGATTTTAATAAAATTAATTTTGTAAAACTTGCAAAATTCTACTGAGTTGTTTTTTCTTTTGTTTCTTTATTCTTTATTTGGTATTTTGACATCAAAAATACCGGGATCAATTCCGCATTCCAACAAAGTCCTTGTTCCAAGTTTAAAATGCTTAAAATTAAAAAAAGAATTGAATATTAAATAAAAACAAATACCTATGTCATTAAAGGAAGGACAAACAACAATAAAATGAATATTGTTCGAAAGGCTAAAATGAACAAAAAATAAAATTGAACAAAAATTGTAATTTTACAAATAAGTACGAATGGATTATAAAATTTATTTTAAAATAACTTCTGAAACATAAATATCCATCCGTTTTCAAAATATTATTCAAAAAAAGTTTATATTTTCCAAAATCCAAAATTCAAAAATATTTTTAATTGTTTTACACGGAACATTTGAATTATAAATGATATACATAAGTAATTGAATTAATTTAAGTCAGTTGCGGTAACAAATTTTTTCATTTGGTTGTTCCCAGTTGGTTGGAATTTACCAACCTACTAAAATGGGATTTTAAATGGAATCTACGTTCCATTTCAACCTAATGGGTTAAGTTTTTGTGCATGACTAGTTCGTGGCTAAAATTAAGCTCGGTAGACGCCGGTGAGCAGGGCACCTAGCTCGCATGAGTGAAAAGAAACCGGCTCGGAAAGTCCTTTGTGGTACATTCTATGTTAGACGGTAGCGTGGTAGACCATGCTTGCGCAGGAGAGATGGCGTAGACCAGGACGCCCGAAGCCTTGGGGTGCGCAACTGGATGGCGTCGGCTCAAGACCGGGATAGGTGGATAGACTTGTTGTAGTAGGCCAGGACCGGATCCCGGTTGTCGAGCCGACGATGATGATGAGTTCGTGGTCACTTTTAAGAAATGTTGCCGTGAAGGCAACACTGTTCGATTCGAAGGAGGGTTTTGCAAAAAAAAACTGCATGCATGATTAAATTTTTCTTCTCGAGCCGTTGCAATCACACTGCCCTCCCATACCATAGAACAGGCTTTGAACAATAAATATTGAGAAAATCAATAATGTATTAAGTCCTTTTTTCGTTATGCCTTTAAATACCATCGCAATTTAACACATGAAATTTTTCAGCTAACAACAACAACAAAACGATGGAAATACTTACCATCGATATTCTCATTTAAAAAAAAAAATCTAGATCGGATGATTCAGAAATCGAAAATTTCCAAGAAATTCCAATCAGCCTGAAATTTTTAAGAAAAAAAATATCAGGCGCGACCAGACACCGACAAGCAAACCGCAAACTATAATATAATGGAAACACTTAATCATTTGGCAACTGATCTGCGAATCAGCGAGGCGCCTTTAATCTGAAGCATAAATCTATCAGGTGTGATGCCCCCCACTGGGCCAAACCACTACCACTAAAACCGGAAACCAAAGACTGTGATCCGACTTAAAACTATGCAAAGCAGCCCTAATGGAATTCCTTTCCTTTCTTTGCCGACGACGATGCTGCCGGCTGCCGTCAGAGAAGAAGAAAAACAAATCCCAAAACACTTTTAAAACAAAAGTCAAGAAATCATCCTCGTAAACTGCCCAATAAAACTGTCAGAGCGCCTCACAAGATCGAAATAAGATTCTCGATCAAGATGGAGTCGCTGATAAAAAAGATGTGCACAAAAAAAAATAATTTTTTTTTTTTTTGAATACCGAAATACCAAAACCTAATCTGGAAGGCGTTTGTTTTCAACTTCACACATGAATCACATGTCGCCTTTCGCGCACCCCAAGAGTATAACATCTCGCACCAAAGCTTGTCGTCGGCGATTCTTTGGCCCCCGATTCCATCGCCGTTGCCACCACACCACCGTGTTGTCTTCACTTGCCCGGCCAGCCGACCAACCGGACACAAGAAGAGACCCAATAACATCACGAAAAATTCAATCAAATTAAAAACTGGCGTCTACCATTTTATCATCGCCTTATCAGATCTTAAAATCGTATAATAAGATCTTTGTCACATCCTTAAGTATCTTATGTGGTCCATATATCAATGGTGCATGTGTGTGTGTTGAAAAAGTGTTGCGCCACTGTAGCTGGGTCTCTTCAAAAATTAACATAGTGCAACGCAAATAAAATACCCTTACCCCTTTGTTTCCCCTCCCAAAAAAAAAAAACATTTCCCTGTCAATTTTATAAATTAATTGGCTCTTTGGAATTTTGAAATGGGGCAACCTCCCATGGAAAGATAGAAATCGGCGGCAAACTTAACAGACCCAAATCCTGACTGCAACACGATCAGGCTGAAACACAAGATCGCAGAACCGTAAAGGAATTAAAAATGTCCTTTCATCGAAAGTCCATTGATGTAGGAGGCAGAGAGGGAGGACTACATTTTGCGGTTGTTAGGTGTTAATGAAATCATTTTTGGCCACCCATCCTTCGAGGTTACCCGACGCAATCAAGCACGCATACCACCTCCTGTGCTCCTGTGTGAATAAATTTCCAAACTGGGAATCCATGTGTATTATGTAGATGGGGAACATAATCTTTTGGAAATCAGTCCCGTTTTTCCATCCACGCCCGTCTTTCTCTCACATAATTAGTATTAACTGTACGGCCGGCGCAGCGGAGGCGGCGCGGCGAGGCGGTCCAATAAAGTGTTTTATCGATTGTAAATGATTTCCTAGAATTTGGATCTTCGTCGTTGTCGTTTTTGTGTTTTCGTGTCTTGTGAAGTTCGAAGGTATAAGATATTTCGGTGCTTCGATATTTTCTTGTCTCCTGTATCGAAATTGCTTTTTTGTTGTTTGGCGTTGCTTTGGGGACACTGTTTTATTATAATTATTTTTTTTTCTTTTTTTTTTGTTGAAAATAATTTTATGTAATAGTTGAAGTTGATGACATAAACGATATTTTTTGTTTCGGAAAATTTCACTGAAGATTAAAATTGAAGCTTGTGGATTTTAGCTATTCTCTCTTCATACATTCTTAATTTTTTGTAATTATACTTTTGACCAATGAGGATTGGGTTTGTGATTGTGATCCTTGATTAAAAGTATAAAATAAAAAATGAAAAGATTTAAAACTCGCGCGAAATTTCGGATTTGACAGTTCTTGCTGTTATACTTTTAAAAATTAAACAAATTCGCGTGAAGTTTTAAATTCAATAAAATGAATCCTCCTTGACCAAAACTATGACAAGCAACTAGGAATGTAAAATTTGAATTTTTGTGCGTATTTTACTTTTGGCCCAACAGAATTCTATTTGTGAAATTTAACAAATTCGCAAAAATAAGGAATATTAAATTAAAAATTCGCGTGACATATTAATGAAGTTTTGGAAACATTTTTTTTTTAACATTATTTTTATCAAGGAATATACATTTTAAAAATTTTCCACATTAAAATCAATTTGGAAAAAATTAGAATTTATTTAATAAAAAAACTGCTGTTCTTCTAAATTCCAAATATGCTTTTTATATTAAAAAAATGTCTTTTCATTGCCTTTTCCTTTGCCTCTTTTAATTTTAAGCAATGAAAAAGTATATATAGGATCCTTTTCGTCTCGTTTCTTGATTTACTTTAAAGCATCCGAGACGAGGCAGTAATATGTAGTTGAAGACTTACCGCCTCGACATCATTCAAAATTGTGTTTTCAAAATATGCATAACATTGAATATGAATGCGAAACTTTTGAATACGATGAAAAAACAATAATAGAAAATACGTTGTTATGATTGACGACAACACGTCGAATCGCATCGGTTTCGCGTTGTTTTAGGAAAACCTAAATTCATGTCTGGCGATATTATTTTAACCTTTGAAACAATAATTTAGAATACCACGTGGAATGGCAATAAATAAATTAAGTAGAATGCTCTGTTTTTGGGATGACATTTTTGCTGTTCAAAAGTTTACCTGTTCACAATGGCTTATTTAAATTCAATTTTAAGTTACAATTCCTCTCAGCAATATTAAAATTACATCAAACTTTACACATAATCAAAGTGAATATCTCCCTCTTAAGAAAGTCGCCAACCATCGCATGTCCCTAGAGACAATCATTATATCAAAAGAAACGTTTCCATTATACAATTTTGGATGAAGATGATTATGGGTACGATTGGTATTCCCATCAGTTCCAACTATCTATATATACCCAATGTATCATATATCTGCACAGGAACAAAAGACAATTGAAAAGGGCTTCTGCATCATGCCCATCATCATCATCATCATCATCCGACTTGTGCAACCACCCACCGAACCTTAAGCATCTTTCCATCATCATCATCATCATCATCATTCCAAATCAATTTCTTGCCATTTAAAATCCGACTGCAACTATCTTCTACACATCCACATTACTAGGAGGAGGACGACGACGACGCAGTGCAGCAGAGTTTTGTAAATCAAGTCTTTCTATAAACTTTGAGAAGTTTATTCCATATTGACGGTGTCTCCAGAGAGTTTATATGGCAGGCCAGAAGCACAAGGCAGCAAAACAGCAATTGTCACACGCACGCACGAACGATATGAAAAATCCACGTCGAAGCGAAACTAAAAATGCAGTCAATCTCCCGAACTCCATAAATATTGGTCATTCCAGGAGTACTCGTATATGATTAGGTAGTAGTAGTAGTAGAGAAATGATGTTTTGAGTGATGACAGTGATGACGATGGGAAAACAATCGATAGTCCCAGGCACCATAAAACTTGACTTGAAGATACGAAGATAAAACAAAACGGTTCTGAACTTCAAGAATGTCAGTCCTTGCCAAATCGAGCAGATGATTTTATTTGGTTAAGGTCCTATAGCCTTGCCTATGGTCTTGTCTTACAACAAAGTACACCATCCACATCGACTGCACAACTTCATAGTTGATTGCAGCTCCTCCGACCATCCATTGTATCGTCTGCCGGAGTATCATTATCAACGTGTACCTAATCTAGGCCGTAGAGGAATCAAACGAGACAGATAGGTGCCTAGGCACGACAAGGCGGCGGCGGCGGCAGTGGTAGTTATATTGGCGGCGACTGCGAGGAACCCGTTTGTGGTTGACTATGATGCTCGCAAGCAAGGAACAGCTGAGTGAATCTGGATAGATGGATGACCGCATTGCTGAGCTGACAGTCAGACAAGCTGGCTGGCAATATATGCGAGCACCAAATGGGTTCTGGTTCTGGAATTTTAAAGACTTCTTCTCTCCGCCGATTAATTGAAGAGGCCCCCTGATTTGTCGCCATTTACGCTGTTGGTTCGGTCGATCTATGATGTTGTAAATGGTAGTGGACGAGTTTTTGCTCCATCAAACCGGCCTTGAGAGTGCAAAGCTGTTTGGTTTTTGCCCGATAGCGATGGCGATGGCAGACAGCGCGACGTCATGCGGACACAGTGCACAGCTCGCTTGCGTAGATCTAAAGCGTAGTAGTATAGTGTAGAAACTTGTTGTGCAAAGGCCAAATGCAACGACGACATTTTGTACGGAAGCAGTGCAGTCGGAAAGGCAGTGGTGGTGGTGGCAGTGGCAGTGGCGCGCGGAAATTACTGCATCCAATTTGGGAGGACTTGCAATTAATCAGAATGCACGGTCGTAGAAATTACCATTCCCTTCCGAAAATGAAGCGCATGGAACAATCTGGATGGAATCTGTTGGTTCGCTTGGACGCTTTTGCGCTTCCTTTCAACCGACCACCAAATGAGAATTAATTTCATTGTTCGTTTGTGCATATATATGTATCAACTGCAGACAAATAGATCTACAGAAAAAAAACGTCAGTCCGACTTACAGACGAAAAGCCCGACGACACGGAGTGATGTTGCTTTGACTTTAATTTTAATGTGTATTTGAGGGAGCGGAAATCTTTATTTTCTTGTTGGTCAATTTTTTGTTGTTGTCAGTATTTTTACATGGCGTTGATGTCGATGCGATGTTTGTGGTTGTGGAAATTGCCCCTTAGCCAGAAGTTGTTGTATTCTTAGAGACAAGTACTGAAATTTATTTTTTTGTTGTTGTTTAATTTTAATTTTTATTTTTACTACTAGGTACTACGCTGACTGCAGCAGCAAGTATCCGCATACGAAATTCGTTTCGTTCTGGTCTCTTGAACACCGCCGCACAAAAGTTAATAAGTCATTCTTCAACAGTCATCTCCACCTTTTTTGTTTTACTTCTGGTCTGTCTTGTCTTGTCTTGGCCAACTCTGGGATTTGGATGCTTCTTCTTTGTTTTATATGTGTATGTGTCTCTCTCTCTCTGTCTATGGAAAATATGGCTTGGACTACTTTACAAATAGACTTCGGATTCGGTTGAAGGTTTTAGACAGCAACCAACGAACGTTCAAAATGAAAAACGACCGACCGACGCGATGTCTTCTTTTGGCCGTCGTCGTCGTCATAGTCATTGTTGTCGTTGCAGTGCAAAAGCGGACGCACTTGTACGAGTATGTAGTGGGTTGTTTCAATCTTGAATTAAGATCTTAGTTATTGCCGAAGGCATGTCGTCGTTGTTAAGTTCAATGAAATCAGTGGAACATTGGGGGAGTCAAGCATGCAACCAAATTGTTCCCACATTTTTATATTCAAATTATATACTTGGGTACAAGAAACATGTAATGTAGATTACTGAATAGGTTAAGGTCAAAAGGGTGTGACTTTAAGCTCGAGCTTAAATTTTTAGCTAGATCTATAAATAACAAATCTGCTTAAAATATTGCAGGTTGAATCAGATTTGCATCAAACGCAACAAATATCAAACTTTCAATGGGAAATCTAGTTTGATTGTGTCACAAGTATAATTAAAAAAAAAACATTGGATTTCCCTTATCGGTATTATATACATATAGTTGCCATATTGTGTTGAAGACAAACATTCCTGAAGTGTGACGATCTATTGAAATTTTACCTGCCATTTTTTAAGCCCTAATTTATGGGGAATCACACAACAATCTTTTCAATTTCTTGAAATTAACTCTTATCGAAACATTTTTTAAAAAACAAGTTGATAGTCAGTCTAATCGTTTCTTATAGTGGTTCTTTATATTGATAAAAACAATGAAATTCTAAAAATAAATACATACTGCAGTCGGAAACTATACTCACTTATCTATACAATCTCGAAATGCTATCAATATCTAATCACACCTAAATGTATTTTACTAGCATTATTTATATATTTGCAAATAAAGAAATTGCAAATACTTTCTTAAAAATACTATCAGTAAGTTCAAAATAAAACATTACTAAATTAATGAGTAGTGTAGGGAATGGTCTAGAAAAATGAATATTTTACTCACTCTTTGAACAAGTCAAGGAGGTAATATGAACATATATAAATTCGTTACTGCGATTATAATTTCGATTTGTTTATTTTTATGAATTTGCTTACTACATTTTATGGAATATTAAAATAAACAGCTATAATAGCCAATTTAGTCTTCTTCTTTAAGGGCTCACGAGTTTAGATCGCTCCATGTTTGAGGCCAACTCAATACAGGTATTGTTGTCGTTGCATAAGTTTGATACAGGCGCTTACTTTTCTTTCTCGATAGTGTTGGTGTTGGAACGTCGAATACTTCTATCTTTCAAAGCTTCTGAATTTCAGCTGCCACTTCATCAACCCTACTCTAATACCATGCTTGATTCGGCATCAAAACATCATCCGGTATTGGTCGAATTTAAATTTTCCGCATTTTGTAAGCACTGTTTCATTCAGAAGAATAAACTTTTGTGGATCCTAAAATAATGGAAAGCATTGGTGAACGGTCTTTTTCCATCTATAGAAAATCGCCGGCAACCATCGAACATTTAGCTCAACCATTCTTAAAGTGTGTTGATACAGCTTGTTGATTGGTTGGTTATATGATTGCGACTCTTGTCACCGTAAATACGTACATAAGTTTAGAGATGATAATCTAGACCCGATGTTTATGGGCCCAATCGCTTTTCACGTTATTGAAAGTTTGTACCGCAGCACTAACTTCTTCGATTGTGATGATGTGAGCTTTATAGTTTTTCGGTCCCGTCAATATCGAAAAATTTCTGTCAAGGTATCGTCTCATTGCCGTAAAATTATTCCCCGGTTACACGGTATATTTTAAAAGCGCAAGTATATTTTAGTAGGTATATTTTAAAAGCGAGTTTTTTTTAAAATAGTATAATTTTTTAACTGTCTTACAATATTCAATAATCATTGATTTAACAAAAATAAGAAGGAAGAAGCCTTAGGGAAATTTATTTGCGTTTTCAGTTAACTTAACTGTTACTTTTACCAGACGATGCTAACCCTTAGACTTAATTTATTGTTTTTTTTTTGGTTGTGTCTTAATTTTCAAAAAAAAAATTTATGACTTTAATCCTCAAATTGAAAAAATAGAACTCCCTACTCATTACTTTCTTTTTCTTAAAAAAAAAGAAAAAAAAAACTAGGTAAAATTAGTGATCTTAACAAAAATACGTCGTCAACTTAGCATAATTTTTCATTCATGCCTAGTTGATTATCAACTGAACTGTATAATTATCACGCACAAACCTGGTTGACCAACCTTTAAGATGCATCACTGCGTTTAAAGTTCTATATTATTATAGGCACACTACTGTCCTCCCCCAGGTCCTCCCCTCAGAATGGGTTAAATCCAAGTAATTACTCGTCACCCTCCTTTTCCTTTTTTTTTTTCTAAATAAAGGGCTTAAGAAAAAGGTTCCAACAATCGGAAACCACAATGTAAACCACATGGTAAGGTGGTGGATGGCAACATGCACCCACGCGTGAAGATCATATTTGTGTCCTGCTCTATCACAAGAGCCTGAATAGTTCTATCTCTAGTCTAAGGAAACGTAAACAGTTATAGACCAAGTTTGCTTCGCACACTCATCAAATTGTGAAAGGGTCATAACAACAGCAGTGCGCGGTGCCGGTGGTGCTTCTTAAGTCTTGAATCTCACATGCTTCTGTCTGCAGTGGCGGCGCGGCATGATGGCTATCGTCTTAAAAGTACTGCAGCGCATTGACGACAAAGATATGTTTTTAAGTCTTCCGTTCGTTTTCATTTTTACATGCACGGTGTTGCACCTGTGTACGAACAAGTTAAATTTCGCCTAAGGGAAGTAAACCTTGAGATTAAGCTACATGGCTTTGCATATAAGTCATTGGCAACATTATTTTCTCCAGAGTTACCAGGTTAGTTATTTAAAATTGAAAGACAACGATTCAAATAAATAAAATAATCTAAATATCAGTTACTTCAAGTGAAATACTTATGGATATTATACATTTTTTTTTGACGAACTGGCACTGTTTTGGAAGAGTTCTGTTCAGCTCTGACTTTATTTTTTATTTTCAAACACTCAACGAACACCATGAAGCAATATACCTAGACGCTTACTTAAAATCGATAAATTTATTTTTAATCCAGTGAAAGAACTTCCTTTATCAACACAAAACTCAGTTCCGTGGATAATAAAAAGGTTCCCAATCCAAGTTGATTCCCTGGCATCTCTGCACTTGTGACAGACAATGGCTAGGGCTCACGCTGACTGACGACGACGATGGTTGAAGAAACTATTCCACAACGAACGTGATGATGACTCCGAATTATTAGTGTTTACACAGAGAGTGTCATGTGTGCGTACTTGAACATTTTTGCTCAACATAACGCCAAGCGTCTGAGACTCTTTCAAGAGGATACACAGGGACATCACACACAACCAAAACAAATCAACAAGGTCTGTTTTAAATACATATTAAACAAAAAAAAAAAAATGCGCAATAATCGTAAATAATTAAAATTAAATTAGTGTGTTGAATCTCTGATCATCCATTAGCGCGCCACCATCCGTCGTCACCGCGGGTTGCGCTGCCACCACCACCGTCCGCGTCCCCTTTGTCATTTATTTTTATTCCAATACAAAATTTATACAGAGTGAGGGAATAGTTCCTGTTATTTAGACAGGGATGCAGATTGAGGCATAAGGCATTTTAAAAGACGCGATAGTGGCTTCCGATGTCAGCTGTTATCATTGTTGAATGGAACCTACCAAGTTTCAGATGACAAGACGAAACGAAATTTTGTTTTTTTTTCTTTCTTGTTTTATTTGTGTTGAGGGAAATATGAGAAGTATTTGTGGTTACAAATGACGTGAAGTGTCAACATAAGGTTTGGTGTGTATGTTGCATGGTGATTTTTGAATCATTCACAACAAAAGACATGCATCATCATGATTGAATTAAGTGTGTGATGAAATTGATTGTAGCTTGTGTTAGAAAAAAATTTAGGGTTTCAAAGACCTTAGTTAATGGTATATGTACTTCTAGAATGGTTAAACAAGGATAAAATCGTGCTTAAGGTTCATGAGATATTGATTTCAAAAATGCAGTTTGTATTGATAAGAGATATTTCTTAAATATGCATTTTAAAAGAGAAGTCAATTGGAGATCTAAAAACCGCTTTCTTAACAAGTCTGTTAACAAAAAAATAACTGTCAAAATTTCAGTGAAATTCGTTCTGTAGTTTTCGATTTGAATTAGTTGATAAAAAGTTTAATATTCAAAGTAAAATGTGTTTTTGAATCTTATAGGTTTGACAGTTTCAAAGTTTATGGAAGCAATAAATATTTAAAAACGTCTCGTGGAACCAGGCATCAATATTTAAAACACATTAAAAATGGTTCTTCTTGTCCTAAGACCATCTTGTTTTCAGTGTTTGACTTTAAATTGTCATGAGCATTGAATGTTGAAAACAAAACATACATATATTTTTAAAAAACCACTATAATTTAGAGTTAATTACAAAACTTTAAAATTGTAAAGAAATTTTGACTTTATTATTTCCTAAGCATATATTAGTATTAAGTTTGGAAAATGCCATTAACAGCAGCATTACAGAGCGCAGATATTTCAGGAATGAAACCTTGAAGTAAAATTCTTTATGACGAATCGCTTTGGATCCCATTGGCAAGCGAATCTGTAAAAAGTCGAGACGGTCAGTTCAATAGTTCTGTGTCCTATCGGGAGTGAATAGATTAGTTAAAACCGGAAAACTCGTTCTTATCTTTCTAATCAGTGGGTTAAGTGACTAAGTGGTGTGTGTAAGAACTATTACCCAATTGTATATAATCGGCATTTCAACTGACTGACTTGACTGTCTAACTCAAAGTAATTTTCCTATTTTCTGTTAGGATTTAAACTTATATCAACAACATTCTCCATTTAACTTTCCAAACTAACCTTAACTGCAAGTGAGTACAACATATATGTATGTACATACACATATGCACATTTGTTTTATTCATAATTTGTAATAAACCTTTATTTAACCATCATAAACAAAAATAAATTCTCATAAATCTAATTCTAATAAAACATGCTTCATAGTTCCTATGCCTAGATTCATTAAACCAAACATCACCTCTTAAAGTCTGGTTTGATTAGCACAACACATTAAGGTCTCTTCCAACAAACAACATAAACCTCCAAATAGCTGAACAAAACAAAATGAATATAAGTGGCTGCTGGATACTTCACGATGACACTCTCCCATGGATTAGCAATGCCCAAGAGACAAGAATTACCACCAGGCCTGAGTTTGAGCAGCCAACAACTCCACCTTAAGATAGATATAAACTCGCCATCAGAGAGATACCAATCAGCGAGAAAATGTAACAACATTAACCCGATCTGTGAAGTTGATGGCCCGCCATCACCACACATCCACACACCGCCACGACCACCGAAATAAAATTCCCGTCATCTTTTTGACCCCCCACTCTCTAAAATCTGATGAGTCTTTTTTTCCCATCACCTTCATGATGGTATCTTCCGTTGTCCGTTGTCGTCTTAGCTACTGACCATTTCTATTCTAATGATAATTTCCAAGACCAAGTTGAGAACGCATTTTCCCATGGTTATTTACTTATTCGGTTACCTGATGGTAAACAATAACTCAGGTGGACAACTGTCAACAATGGTTCACCTGTGAATTGCTGATGGTTGAGCAATATAATAGTGTCTATAGGTAATTGGAGGTAGGTAACTTGGTACTCATAATTTTTTTTTTTTATGGAAGCTCGCAAACATTAAAAAGAGGAATAATTCGTGCTTAATTCTGTCTGCTCTTCGGCGTAATGACAACAATCAAGGCGTAGAAGTTATTTAAAAAAAAATGGTGATCTTTTTTCTTTGGCTTTGGGTATTTTGACAACAATTGTCAATTTAAAGAAATATTATTATTCTTTGTTTTGTGGTTATTTTGTTGTAATTTTTGTTCACATCAGACTAAATAATCTCATTCTCACAATCATAGATAAAAAAAAGGACATTAATGGGTTCTTAAAAAATTTATTTATAGATTGAGAGATATTAAACAAAAGTTACATTATGATTTATTTTACACAACTATAACTGCTGTACCTAATTTTAAGAAATGACTTACTTTTTATACAAAGCCGTAAATAGTTTAAATTTCATCAGTAGTGTTTTTTTCTTTAAGGAAAAAACGTTAGGTTCATGTTATATTAAAAAAGAAACTTGCGCGCAGACTTTTTTCCAGGGTAAGAAGTACCAAAAAAAAATGCACATGACATCTAAAATTTTGTTTATGAAATTTTTGAAGGACATACATATATATATAAATAACTTAATAACAAAATAAAAAAAAAGTAGTTACTCGTTTTCAATTTTTTAATCCAATTTTTTTGAAAATTTTGGTATGGAATATTATAAGCTTTAGGACCTTAATAATAATTTTAATGCTTTTTGCATTTTTATCTTATCGCATCCTGTTTCTATTCCCTTTCTTTCGAATTTTGTATTTATAAGTTATCTTTTTACGGTACGTAAACTAATAAATATAAAAAAAAATACATCAACTTAACCCTGAAAATAGGTAGGCTAGGTACATAGTTTTACAACTATAAGTACATAGGTACTTACCTTCTTATATCTACCGATATCACAACAGCTAAAACAACTACAATACTTCATCCGCTAATTGTCCATTCTTAACTTTTAATTGGATTACGATCATTCAAAGGTGATATTATCTACATAATTCCCACTTACAAACGCCAACAATGACAAATCTATACAACACACAACCAAATTAGATATTCACTTAACAGAAAAAGAAGAAAAGAAAAAAATACAAAACAATAATACAAAAAAAAAAGAATCAATAGCCCCTCTAATCAAAAAAGCACCCTCCTCATTCAACAACAACATAGCTGCTGCTGTAGATAGACGCGAAACGCGACGTGCGCGATCATGCACAACCAACAACAATGCATACGCAGTTTTTAAAATTTCTCATATGACAGTGACAGTCGAAGTCGACCGCAAAGGCATAAAAATAAAAATATCAATACAAATATACGCAAGTAGTATCCAAGAGTATTTTTGTACAAACTCAACTCTCCGTCTCAATAATACTCATACCGCTCAGTTTTTCGACACCCCATCCAACATCCAACTATAAACACAACCTGTCCTAGAGCTTCACTGAAATGCGAGAAAAAAAACTAATCCCCATCTTCATCAAAAAAGGTATCTAATGCCGGTATTCGAACTTCCAACTAAAAACAAAAGTATCTTAATCTTACTATCCTTACAGCTCTGTTGCGCTATTCGAACCACTCTGTTGTATGAAATGATATTGCCTGCGTGTTCGATGGTATTCCTCAGATACTTGAAATGACTGTATATAATTTCACAATTTAGTTTATAAACGTCAATCGTTCTGGTCGCATGTTGGTTGCTCTTCATCGTTGTCGTCGTCGTCGGCTAGAAAAGGCATCATCGGTCAAAAAGTATATTATTTATTTTTTTTTTCGTTCACCCGTCAAACGAATCCTTTACGAAGAAATTTAATATTTTTTGAACAAAACACGATTGTTTTGAATTGAAAATTCGGTTAAAATCATCTTGGAGAAGTACAAAAATAAATTTAACTGATAACCCAAGAATTATGAGATTATGACGAGTATCTAGATAGATATACACTTTCAAAGAAAGATAAGACTGCTGGCAAATTTTTTCTACGATCACATTCGGATAGAAGAAAAGATAAAGAAGCTGACACTGTCACCTTTTTTTCTCTAATTCCTCCAATAGAACAAACACCCGACGGTCGTTCTATTTATTTATTTATCTCTCCCCAAAAAACAACAACAACAAAACTATCGCAGACGAATAGACGAGCGAAATATATTTTGAAAATTTACCAACGTCTGCTGTTCTGTATTTTTTTTTCTGTATTATTCCTCTAAAAATCAAAAAAAAAAAAAAAAAAAACAATAATTTTTAAAGTCTTATAAAAATATTCATTACTCAAAAACCAAACGCATTCATTATTTATAAAAAAAGTACTACTTTAACTTTTTATCGTTAAAAAAAAATAATTAGATTGAAAATCAACGGTGCTTTTCAGTTCTCACATACCTATAGCCGAGTCGTCGTGTTGAGTTTTCTACTTTACCGTCTCCGTCGTTTTGTGTCGATTTATAATTACTCCCGGCTAAAATTAGAAAACGAGTGTGTCTGGCAAAGAGTCCAAGACATATAGTCAAATAGTAGCAATCCGCCGGAGCAGCAATAGCGGCAACAGACAGTAGCAGCCCCAAAAAAAAAATTGTACCGCGCGCATCACCCATCAAGAAGTATATCTATGAGGCATTTACATCTTCTGTGTATAGTATCCATCTCCCATGTGTATTTAGAAGAATTATTACAAAACCTATACTACAACATTTAAATACTACAACTACCTATGTATACACTATACTACTTACACGAGAATTGATGTAAGAAAAAGATAGAGAGAGATTTTAATTTAAAAAAAAAAAACGACTTCTCTATAGTAACGAAATACGCGCTCGCTCAACGCAAACGCAAACTCAAACGCATCCGCGCATCGAGTACTTAATTTTTTCCGTCGATTTACAGATCTTTTCCATCGCGTGTGAGAAAAGATAAGAATAATTTATTTTTTTCTTAACGAATATAAAAAAAAATTCAACTCAAAGTGATAAAGTGGAGGAAAATTGAAAGGAAAAAAATCAATTATGTATATTTGTTTTTGAAAAGTGCTGAAGAAGAATACAAGAAAAATCTATTTTCAAAAGTGTATTAAACCAACTTGTGGTTCGAAAATCGAAACAAAAAGTGTTGTGAAAGAAGCTTTTTTCCCATCGACTTTCCTTTATATCTAATTATAAAAAACTACCAATTTTAACTCAAAAACCGTCGATATTATTTGAAAACCCCACTAAAGCAGCTTTTTTTTTAAATTTTAATATCGCGATAGTTTTTAAAAATCATTTAAGAGAAAGTTTTAAATTTGTTGGAATAGGTCAAAAACTCTATAAACTGTTCGAAATAAATATACATCACGAAATCTTCGTTATTGTTCTTTGTGAGTGTCGAAAAAAAGTTAAAAACCTTAGAAATCCTTGTTTAGTAGATTTAAAACTGTTGAAAAATCCACAAAAAACGCTCTGACAAACCTAATTCTCATTTTAAAAAATACTTATTTTCAATTCGAATACCCAAAAAAAAAAAAAAAAAACAATCCTCTCTTTAAAAATGTTTTCTAAACGAAGACCTCTCAACTGTCACACTTTTAATTAAAAACACTTCAAGGATAACGCCGAACCAACACCTGATCATAAACATTTTTATTTTTATAAAAATTGTTAAATTGTAACAATGAAGATCATCTATCGGCACGATTCCAATTATATTCTGCGACAATTTACCCATACCCGTGATATACATTTGGAGCGACTTTTAGGAGATATTACTAAGTGGCACAAGGTCACTGCTTGTTAAGGGATTACACAGAATTAAATAAAATATAAAATAATAACTAAAATAATAAAAAAAAAATTCAAAACCGATTGGTTTGATTTTTAAAAACACAAATAACCTTAAAAAAAAAAACGAAACCGTGGAATCTTTGTATTTTAACTTTGAAACAGGGGGTGGCTTCACACGGGACGCCATGTATGCGCGAGAACTGCGCAAATGGAGTCTAAAGTATCACATGTCCTATTTGTGGCTATCGGTTATAGTCACAATGCTACTATTAATAATCTACTGCCCAAATGCTACAAGTATGCATCTGCCAATAAATACAAAGACGAGAGACCCAGCCCTGCGGATACCAGAAGCAACAGATAGCACTAGCTACAACTGGTGGCTGGACAGACTGAGCTCAAGCAGCCCCAGTAATAGCAATAGACAACAATTTAATACAAACATCGACAGCAGTAGTAATCTAAGTAGTAGCAACATAAGCAATAAAAGTAATATTTTAAATAGTTATAATCATCCGTTAGCAGTATTTAGTGATTTAAGAAATCACAATGCCAGAGCTAGAGCTCCTGTTAACGAAGCCACCGCAGCCACACATAGCACCATCCACAATAACAATAATCACAACAACCACAATGTTCCAAATGCAAATAGTCAAATAAATTTTAACTCTTATGCGTCAAATAGTTTAACTAAAAATGCATATGACTTTAGTAGTAATAGTAGGAGAAGCAATAAATTAAGAAGACATACCAACAATCAACCAAATTTGAATTACCACAGTCCAGTCCGGGTGGGGGCCCCGGCAACGACAGACAGTCAGAGTCACAGCCAGAGCCAGAGCCCTGTGCCCTATACCCTTTTGCCGCGCTCGACAACGGTGCAGCGATATGCAATCACAGCTTATCATTTGCCACCTGAATCTTCGCCACCATTGGTTGAGTTCGATCAGCACCGGAGGCGGCGAGTTCTGTTGAGACAACAAGCTCGCAACCGGACAATTATGCTGGCAGCTCGCAGTCGACGGGATTCGGCAACGTCAGGTGTTCCCCTTGGATACCTTCGAAACGCACCCAGTTACCCCAACAACAACTATAACCACAACCATAAGAAGCATCACCACAAGAACAACAACAACTTTAATCACAACAACAATCGCAAACGCCCGCGACGTTATTGTTCTGCCCGAGACCCCGCGCAACTAGCTTTCGAAGCGCCGACCGTTTTCGAGGGTAAGATCATCTCGATGACCCGCGATCGCCGAGCGAACTTCTCGGCCACAGTTGAGGTGAAAGAGGTCTTCAAGAAGCAGATTGGATTTCGATTGCAGAAGTATCTGCGATTAAAATTCGCTTATCGCAATTCGAGCGCCGAATGTGACATCTATCGGGAGTTCTTGCGACCGCGTGGGCTAGTTCGTGGTGATGAGCTCGAACAAGGCCGGATCTATGTGATGTTTGTGCGCCAAATCGATTCGGGTAACTTCACAATATTGGGCCAGCCAATTCGAAAAACACAGCACGTTATTCAGGCGGTTAAAAAAGCTGTGAGCGATAAATATGGTGAGTTGAAATATCAAAAATGTTCATGTTTTTTTTTTGTGGGGGGCTTACGTATAATAATATCAATACTGTCATTTTGGTTTTTTGTGCAATTATTGACCGATGTGTGAATTGATTGTGATCGGTAGCATACACTTGTTAATTCTTACATCAGCTGATGTAATAAAAAGATTTATTGCAAACAATGGGCGAAATCATAATTAATTTTATTGCTGCAAATCGGGAGATCAAGTCTTAAATTATTGTATGCTTTTCATCATGAGACTTGGTGGATATTATTTTGCAAATTTTTTTTTATGGCTATTGGTATTTTTTTTTATTTTGTTTTTATTATGTTCTCACGACCTTCATTTCACTTGTTTAAAATATATTAAAATCAGAACATAAATAAAAGCTTCATCAATTTTATAGTATGGGAAATGATTGTTTATGACTTATACAATTTTAATGAATTCATCATAGATAATTTTCGTTTAGAAAGATGAAGCTCCAGCATCATTTGTTTGACATAAAAAAAAAAAATTGGAAGAACCAACTTTCTATTTGAAGTTTTTTTAAGGTTTTTATGATTTGTTTATTATCATCATTGAAAATTGTAATAACCCTAATTAAGAACTAGGCTTTAGATTTATTCAAATCAAAATATTGAAATATATTCATTACTATTTGAAAAAGAAACATTTTTTTTAAATAATTACAAAATAAAAAAAGTTGTTTAACATAATTGAGCTAAAATAAATGATTAAAAAAGTTTAAATCTTAAACTAATTAATTTAATTAAATTAAGTTCATCTGTATTCTCAATTGAGTTAATTTCTTCAGAAAATATAATCTCTTAAGCCTAATATAGAGTTATCTGTCGAATTTCATTTTTTGCACAAAACAATGGTGGTGACAAAAAAAAGTCGAGGTGAAAAAACATATTATTTACTTAGGGTTTGTTCACACTTCGATAAAAAAAATTAAACGTCAAACATTTTTTTTTGCGGAAAAATCACTCCCATAAGAGAAACATATATTTTGGTTTTCGTTGGTGAAGTGTATACTAGGCTTTAAATTAAATTCTATTAAAAAACAAATTAAGTAGGAGGAACATTTTTTAAGAATCAAAGTTTTGCATGTCAACCAATAAATCTTTCAACATTAAAAACAATTAGTCCCAATTTGCTTACAGCCTGCCTTTTCGACTGGTTTGGTGTGGGACTGCCCTTATGCTGGGATGTAGTGCAATTAATTGACACAGAAATGTCTGTTAAGAGAAATTATTTATTAGTTCTCATTTTGTTGCAGACGAATTTTGCACAATGTATGAATTCTTAATTATTCAAACACTATATATGGAAAAAAGTATTAGTAAAAGTTAATTTGTGAAGCTTGCGTTGACACCAAATTTTTAAAGAAATTTCAATTTATCTACTCCGAAAAATAATCAAACGTTTCGAATAGTACCTACTCTTATTCATAAAAGTATTCTGTATTCAACTTCAATATTAAAAAAAAAAATTAAAACATCAATTTTCAATTGAAATGAATTTAAAAAAAGAAATTAAAAGAGCCATATAGAATTTCCCCGTTAGATAAATAGCTATAGATTCACCACAGCACTAAACTCCACCAACCCCCTGTCGTGTTGCCCCTTCCTTGTAAACAGTACACACCCTTGATGTGTCAATTGACGTAAAACGGTCATTCTCTATGCGGAAAAAACCTACTCCAATCGAAACTATGAATGAACGCTTGTCTTATCTATCATGGCAAAGCGCCACTTGGCTAACACATTTGTGCCGCAGCCGCAACCGCCACCGCCTCCGTCACCATTCAGCCATCGGGCACAAAGCGTCGTCGTCGTCGCATAATAGTGGTCGGTCGTATTTTCTATACAACCAAACCATACACAATAGCCACAAATGTCGGACGCAAAATAAATAAATAAAATAAAATAAGAATGAGAATGAAAAAAAAAAAAAAATAATAATAAAACGCTCTCGGTGCCCGATGTTATGTTGAAATTTATCGAAAATGAAAACATAAGCGATCAATTTGCCACACATTAACACTGCGGCCACTGCAGTTCAAGTGGCAATCAATTTCTGTTTGTGTAGAACGCTTCTTGTTATGTAGATGGTGATTCTTCTGCCGGCCGCAACGTTCGTTCATCCTTTTCGATATTACATGCTGCATTTGCTGGCTTAAGTTGGGCTGACCTAACCTAAGATGAGCCAGCAGCTTATGGGCACTAGACAGCGAGCAATTATTTAAAGGGGCACTCACAATCCAACGGCCAACATGCATCTATTGAGCATTAGCAGCCAAAAGCAATTGGCAGTTGGTTTGGCAGATGAAATGAATGGATTGAGATGCATTTGATTTGACGTTTATTGATTTGTTGAATATTATTGACAATTAAAGAGATAACAAGGCGGTGATGGAGGCAATAGCAGCGATATGCAAGATCGAAAGTGAAGTGCGAAGGCATATAGAATTCATGAGATAATAAAAAGGCAAACGGATTAAGTGTGGGAACGCTTAGTTTGTGGGGTTTATAGTTTTTATGAGTTAAGATTATTTGGGTCGGAACAAAGAGATAAATGAAATTGTTTACAGTGTTTTTGTTTTTGTGTTTTTTACACATTATTAAATTAAAGGTGTGACCATTTCAAATAAAATGAGTGGCATATCGTAATGAAGAAGGTTTAGTAGGACATAATATGTAAGGCCAGATCTGGAAACTTGATGATTTAAAAAAGTCTAACTGCTAGGTGTGTGTAAAACAGTTAAAAATGGCTTTGAGCCGTTTACCAGAAAAAGGTTCACTATTAAAACTTTACTTTTGAGTTGTAAACAACCTGACTTTTCTAAAAATGTATGTTTTGGAAAACTTATCAGAATTTTTCAAAAGACATTAAGAAAAAGAACCCAAAGTTATAAATTTATTAAAAAAAATAATATGCAAAATTTCAAGTACAAAAGAAAATGTATTAATTATTGCTATTTATCTAACTACTTCTTCTTACAGCGAATAAGATACTCATGTGCTTAATCATGAACAATAAAATGAATTCATTGATATGATCACCCTGCACTTCCTTAATTAATATGCAATTAGAATGAGAGTAAGAAAGAAAAACTAAAAAATAAAAATAAAAACAAAGATTTTTTTTTGTTTGTTTAATTCATGCAAAATTAACTATTTATGTAAGCTCTAGGTAAAGATGCATGAGAGTATGAAAAGGCCACAAACGCTTAAGATCCTTACGTTGTGATAATGTTTAACACATAAAATATAATGGTATAACAATGAACCACCAACAATCAACATGCATATAAAAAAGCGAAGATGGACAAAATTACAAAATGTAAAAACGCATTTTTTTTTGTTTTTGTTTTTCTTTGTAATTGTATTATGAATAAAAACAAATAACAAAAACAAAACAAAACATAAATACATACATTAATAGCAATGTGTGTGTACGTGTATGTATGTGTATGTAAGTATGTTGTGCACTCTTGTCAAGTCTATTGTATCACACATCACGGAACTTACATTGTTATTGTAATAATACTTGTAAGTGATAGAACCTCTGTATACCTATATGTAGGTACCTTCTTCTTTTTCATTCGTATAATTCCATTCATATGTAGGTACATACATATATATATATTTTTTTGATTTCGCTAACTTCACGCTCCGATAATACTCACCAGACCGAAATAATTTATTCCACACACCCGCGATTTCGAGAATGAATAAATTTATGTGCGGTATTTTTCAATTTCATCTCCTTTTCGATTGACCTTTGATTACCTATATATGTTGATTATATATTATATAGTATACACATAGAATAATAATGTTCGACCAAAAGACTAACCGACCGACCCACGCACGGACTCATGTGGTTTTTATGATGATTCAAAGAAAATTTCGGTATATGATGCTTATATGCATTTCCATAAACAATAACAATATTAAACACAAAATTGTTTAAACAAATTACTAACTTAACCAAAACTAAGAGCAAATTAATAGCACTTTAAAGAAGCGGGGAAGAATGCTAAGTAATAAGTTCAATTTAAGTTTAAGTGCTTCCTATTTGGAATAACTTTTTGTAAAAAGTTGCTTCTGTTCTGTTACAATTTTTAAGCCAAAACGAATAAAAAAAATGTATCTTGTTTTTGTCACAGATTCTTTAAACAAAATGTTGGCCAGCTAAGACTTAGCAATAATTTATTGATTAGGTATGATTTTGGTAAAACGAATAAGAAGAAGAGAGAATATGAAGAAGCAAAGGAATTACTGGTATCTGTCTTTAAAACCTTAACATATCAAAAAACCCACACTAAAAATAAATGTAAAATATTAACCTGTACCTGCCGTTTCCCCCTTATGAGTTAACCATTAAGTCTGTCTGATGAATGTAAAGTATTAACTCTTGTTTTGTCATCATAATTCGCTGAAGATCAAGATGATCATCATGATTGCTTAAACTAAGATCCTAAGATCCACATATATAATCAACAATAGAGCAAAACTATCTATACAGAAATATAGCAATCAACATTAGAGCACCATATTATCATCTTCTATAGCGCACATTTGGCAGCTCTTCAGCAAATCTTCGTCTGTTTCTTTGACGATCCTCACACAACTTGTGCGCGTTCTAAATTTGTTCGTCTATATCTATTTCAGGTATAGAACAGATTCGATTTGCTTCAATATACAAACTCGATGCGTTCACGTCTTTGCTGCTTTAGCTGCTGCTGCTGCTGCTATAGATTCAGTTTACTAACTCATTTCAGTACTTCCAAGAATATTGTATTTCGAGAACACAATTATTCGAGTAAGATACTACATAGGATGGGTTGGTCGTTTTTGCATGTTTGCTAGCTGGAAATTTTTTTCCCAAATTAAAAAAAAAAAACTCTACATAAATAAAAACACAATTTCATCGAGAGCGAGATGTGAAAAATAAAATAAAAATTAAACATCTTAAGAATGACTAGACGACAGATGATACAAAAAAGAAACGATTAAGAATGCTTTTTCAACTTGGTTTCTTCGTTTTCTTTGTCATTATATAGTATATACGACCGGGTCTGGGATCTTGGCTGTACGTTCGAAAATGGCCAAGAAGAAAAGTCAATGTATTTTCCAGTCAGACGGAAAAAAAAACATTAAAGCATTTTTGAAACATTGGACTATTTTCCTTTTGCTGGTTGCCTGGATCTGACTGGATAGATGATGGTTCTTGGCTGAATTAATCTATTCGCTTATTGGATTTTGTGCTGGGCTATTTTTGAACTCGAACGTACCTACATATATACATATTTTATGCAAGAGAATTAAATTGTACTTTTTTGTTTGCTTTTTACAGAAGACTGCGAATTTTATATAGGCACTTTTGTGATGCTTGTGAAATTTTAGCCAAAATAATTAAGGCTATGTAATGAATGTTTAAATTCGCAATTGATTAAGGAAGCAGAAAGAACGTTATAACGAGTTGAACTATATGTACTGTATCTATAAATATTATTCTAGGTATCTATTTATTATTAGAGTGTCTCTTAACAAAGACAAATTCAGGACTTAATGAAAAAATTATTTATATTCTAGCAAATTTTCAAGCAAACCGTCATAATTAATTGACGTCTTGAGGACGCTATTTTTTAAATCAAATAAGAACCACCCCAACTTGAGCCTGGCACAATTCAATCGTGCTCGCACAACTATTAATAATTGTTCTTACAACATTGTTCATATATTTGTATCGAATTAAAAAACTTCATTACATCCAACACAATCTACCTATTATAGTCGACACACCTCAAAGGACACGCAAAATTTCTTTTCTGAGCACGGAAACCCCCAAATGAAACACTTCCTTTTTGTGACCGCCTTGTATCTTTTGTAACTAGCACGTTTATTCCACATAAAATGTGTTCCGGAGGCGTGATTAATCATAAACATCCTGCGGCTTGTTACCTTGACAAAGAGATTATACATATATGTATATACCTACCTGTTGAAGGGCAATTCCAAAAAGAAAACCAACTCCAATTAAATTATATTTTCGTCTCAGCAAAAGTTGTTTTTTTTTCTGTTCTGTTCTGTTCTGAATCGCCCTGTAATGGCGCACAAAATTCAACAAAAATATTCCCACGCGCCCACTATACTTATACCTGACCTTTAAATTGCCGACAACAACGCCAACAATAACCAAAAAGTAATAATAAAAATAAAATTACGTGCCTTTAAACATTACAAGTCAGTGGCACGTATTTTCCCAACATTAAAAGAATTAACAAACAAGAAGTCATCACACATGTTATCCAGATGTTAAAAGGAGACTTCAAATCAACCTGTAACTATCTAGTTATATGCACAACTTTGTACCTTCCATTCGTGTGATTGTCTCTTTTTGTTATCTTCGTTTGAGTTGTTAGGATGTAATGAAATGGACAATTTCTTTATGCATAAATGGACTGAAAGAGTTCAAATCAAAAGAAAGTATGTACTAATATTTAATTTTCCAAAGATTGCATTCAATTGATTGTATTGTATATATTTGAATTGTTTTGTATATATTTACTTAAATAACTCCCTCTTCAATGTGTTTGTAAAGGTGTTGAAAGCCTCAAAGTATCTGTAAAGAAAAAAATTATAATACGTGTGAAGCTAAACCTCTTGAAATGCATCTGTACAAAAATGCAATACTTATAAAGTTTCATGAATTAATTGTTTGCAAACTCCGAAGCAAATTATTCTATCTTTTTTAGAATGTTAATACAAATTTTAATCAGATTTCCACTTTTATTTTTATCTGTCTTTCTTCTTGAATTAAAAAATTTCAAATACTTAAAAAAAATATGAAATATTGTCGAATTATTATTCCAGAACAGAGAATTTACATTTAAGAGAAAACGCGAAATATAGGTCACGTCATCTGCTAGCTTGACTAGGTACCTAAGCTATCTTTTTCAGGTAAGTTTAATACATAGACAGCATAGTTTATAATTAGCAACTTTTACCAATATTTCCATGGGGATGGGACTCGTGCGCTTCTCAACAAAAAAAAAATATTACTCAAAAACTTAAGTAAATTCATGCTAAAATCAGACGGAAAAAAGAGACACCGCGCCATCCATGCCATCATCACTGCCTTGCCGCCACACACCACTCATATCAATGTACATATATGTATGAAAGATGAAAAGAAATTTGAATCCAACCGTCCGACGCGTCCGTCATTGAAAATAGCAAAGATATGCTTTAGTGTTTTTGAATTTATTTACACTCTTACTCTAAGATGTATAGATTCTTGTGGCAAAAAAAAATACAAAATTCAATTATTTTTCAAGATGTCTGGCCCATATGCCGGCAATAGCAGACGCATCAGGTGAGAATATTCATCATTCAAAAGTTCTGAGGTGTTGGTTTGTCATTATATTTTTTTTTTTTTTTGAAATGTTTCCAAGAATATACGTTTTGGCTGACTGGCCAAATGATCCCAACCCAGTAATCATGAAAAATTGCTTTTTCTTATTTATATTACCGCACCAAAATGTATAAAAGATTTTAATGTCAACAATGTTGCGGGTCTATTTTTTGAGGTTGGAAGTACGTACTTAATATTTTTTGATAAACATTAATTTCCTACAAAAATTATTACGTAATATGCTTGATTTTTTATTATTTCATTCGTGTAAAAAACGAATCTTCAAGGATTACAATGTTTTCGGGAATTGAAAAAAATCGCCTTTCAATCAGGTGTGGGCTTACAACTGACATTGGATACACAAGCCGCCGCAACGCGCGCCGCCAATTTATGTAGCCTAATGTACAAATCTATCAAATGATCAGAAAAAATATTCAACGATTTGTTTGGTCTTATTTGGCTAATCGACTAACAAAAATCTCTAAAGCTTGTTTAAAATTCAACGCCCTCATTTCCAGAGACAGCCAGAAGGTGGACAATGTATCAGTTGTTGGTTATCATCACCATAATATAGATGTGACCAATGATCAAGATTCTTGTTGCCAATTTTGTAAATAATTAAATTAATTGGTCAAATCGTAAAAATGCATTTTAATTTCTACAGCAATCTCAAACATTTGTCGTTTTTTTAACATTGAAAAAAATCAACTGTCTTTTGTCATTTTTCGAATGCTTTTTAACTATCATTGAAACATTATTTAAATTTTTTCTCATAAAAGGTTTTCAATAAAAAAAAAAAGACCATGATTATGCAATACCATAAAGATTCTCTGCAAAATTATGTCGATTAGAGCTCTCTCATATTTTACTATGGTGATTAGTACAAGTGCTAGTAGTTTAGTTACAGTAGATTAAAATAAATGGCAAAACTTCATTAACGTTTAAAACGCAAAAAATAAAACTAGTTGTGCTACATTAAGTACATTGTAGGTATGGATACAAGCATAACATCATCTCATTTATATGAAACACACAGAAGCTATCTGGAAAAAAGCGCTAATCTTCAATAGTGTATGGACAGATGGACTGTGAAATTATACTATGTATTTGTATATAAGAGTACAGCCTGACTAAATCGCGAAAAAAGAGGACTCCTTTTTTCCTGAACTCACAAAGTATCTAAACAAAAAAAAAAAAAAAAAATTATGACGATGCATATAAAACATTTTTTGTTTTGTCTTATTTGGAATACACTGTCTTGTTGAACACACATCTCTGCGATGATGCCCTGAAAATGCATCTAGATATAGTCAAAGTAAAGTAAAGAAGCGAGAAATAAAAAAAAAAATTATGAAACAGGGTGCTCGCACTTGATGCAGATGCAAAAGATCAGTGTTCATGAATCATGATTATAATTATGATGTTTGATGCGAGATGGGACAACTGCCTGTCGAGATTGTTGTAAGCGATAAAATGTGTTTTGCTTGAAGCTATCGCAGAATATTAATTTGTTTTACAAAATTTATATTTAATCGAATGGAATGTTGTTGATTCGAGAGCGACGATTACAGAGATGCATTTTTTTTTAAATGAAGCTTTTGAGTATAATAAAGTACTGTCATTTGACGTCAATAGAAAAAAAAATTCAAGTCAAGTCCTGCGGGAAGATTCATTTAAAACGCGATGATAACCAATTATCTCTAAATATCTTTTAGCAATAGATATTACAATAGTTTTGTAGCGAATACTTTGCCAAAAGTAGTACTTAACCGCAAACTAAAATGTAGGTATATTTAATTGAGTTTTGTGAAATGTTGGGCTTTCGAAATATGGGGCTATAAAATCTGAGATAAAATTCTGCTAGATTTGAACGCAGTGAGATTTTTTTAATGTACAATTTTGGTATGCAATATTTTCGAAACCGGATTTTGAAATGCGGAAACTAGCACTAGCAATCAGAATTAACGTAACATTACAAAATTCAAAATATGTGTAAAGCTTAAACACTTTTGGCAACAAACTTTTACTCTGAAGCTTATAAAAGACTTATAA
The DNA here is from genome assembly GCA_958431115.1 of Syrphus vitripennis. Lineage (NCBI taxonomy): Eukaryota > Metazoa > Arthropoda > Insecta > Diptera > Syrphidae > Syrphus > Syrphus vitripennis. Next base: position 2,689,055 of record OY288110.1, on the reverse strand, counting down.
TGGAAAAGTGGTTGAGTGAACATTTTGTTCGGTGTTGATTAAATCAGCCATTTTATTATTATAGATTCTTCGAAGGTTCTACTGAAAGCGAACGTTTGGGAAATCCAAGATGTCAAAATATTGGGAAATGCGAACTTCAGTGTTCGTATACAGAGCAACATCTCCATCTGATAAATTTTTGCCTTTCAAAGTGAACACAAAAATGCGAGTGGGGAAATGAGTAATTTCAAAAATGTTTGCTTTGAGTTGCATGCATAAAAAAAGCCTTAGTGACGCAACAGGGAAAACAACATAAAGCAGGAAAAAATCGAGAGCTGCATTTTAGGAGATATCTTCTATAAAATTCTGATGTTAAATTAATTGAATATTTAAGTTCTGCAGAAACAGGTTTTTTTTTAATTGCACAAAGCAACATTTGTTTCCTTCTTTTTGCAACGAAAGGTTCAGTAAAAGTTTGTTCTACATACTTCTTTTCTTGATGTTTCTTCTATTTCTAATTACTTTTGTTTGTTCTTTTCTATAATAAAAAGAGTCACTAACCTTTAGGTACAGATACTGATTTAACTAAAAAAGTACCGATACGGTTTTCTCCTCTGTTTTTAATTTTAATTTCTCTAACCTTAAGCGAAACCTTTCTCACGTCTCAATTTCTATTTCACATGCTACCTTACCTACTTTTGTATATACATATATACATAAATACTATATAAAGATTTGCATTCTCTATAATACCATCAGTGACGGTTTTGTTGCATGCAACACAATGCATTGCTTCAACTTTGATGAATATAATGTCCGCCACATAGTTAAAAAAAAAAACTTTAAAAAAAAAAACAACAACAAACAAAGCCACACATTCTAGTACTTATGTATAATAGTAGTAATGGGAATGTAGGAAGCAAAAGGCCAAGCTGTTGTAATTCCATTAGATTGCAATTTGTCACTTTTACCTATACCTATCGGCAATCCGATTAGCTTCAAAGCATATAAATAAATATATATTTGTGTGATGTTTCAATGCAAAAAAAAATTGTTATGATTTGATTTGTATATAAAAATATTTCTTAAAGCATATTGTGGGAAATTAAGAAAATATCTTATACATGGTGCAGTAGGTACATTCAATTCTTCATCACCCTAAAAACAAAATATGTTCATCCATCTCATCTACGTAATGTTTATTTGAAGTATCGTGTTGCAAAAATAATAAGACTCCGCGCCGCAAAATATACTTGTTATGTGCCAAGAATTGAAACGACGAATTTCCAATATTATTCGCTTTAGTCGATTCGATGGGTAGATATGTCTTTCTTGGTTGTTTAGATGGTACTATTTTAGGTTGCCAACTGAGGTGCTATACAACAAAAAAGAATTTATTAAATTTTATGCTTTTTATAAGAAATAATTTTAGTTTAGTTTTTACTACAGATAAGTGAATTCAAATTTTGAATGAAATTTTGAAAAGATTACAAAAAATAAATAGCATCAAAATATTTTCTTTTCATAATGACCTTGTTCATTTTTAATGTGTTTCTGTTCAAAAACACAAAGGAACCCATTTGGGTTTTATTACAAAAAAAAAAATTATTGGCAACACTGACAAGTCAATTATTCCTTGATAGTTGGCTGTATAGTCATAAAAATGTTTCAATTTCAGGGATTTTCATTTTTCACACAGCTTCCGATACGATACGGACGGTAAAATTGAGATCACCATAAACGCTATATGAACTGAAGTGAAAAGTGTTAACTTATTAATGACTTTGGCAGACGTACTGCAAATTGCAAGCGGCTAACTTGTCGATTTATTTGATCCGTATTTTGACGAGCGTTGTAATTGAGGGGGTGGGGTTTTTGTTTTTGTTTTTTTTTGTATTTACATTTACTCGGTGTACCTATACCGTTTTGTATGTTTACTGACGACATAAATATATACACACAGCACTCTAGTACTCAATGCCTGTTGTGGTCTGGGTTTTTTAAAGATATGATGGTGATGGGATGCTGTATATTGGAATCAATGGACTCGATTGTTTATTGTTAATTGCTGCGAAAATATAAAAGTCTGAATGTGTGACGACTACGACGACGACAACAACGACAACGGCACACGGGGTGATTGACTGTCCGACAATCAGGCACATAACTGGAGGCTAGGTTCTGGTTAAATAGCTCCATATTGTGTACATGATTTCTAGAGACTTATTCATTTATTATTTTCATATGGTGAAATAAAGGGGACGGATGCTTTCTTTTGAGTATCTATGTTTTTAACTAACTTGTTTTGCTTCCTGGAGTATTTTGAGGTCAAATTGAATAATTTTTGTATCTGTAAAAATTATTTCAATAGTGTTCACCTCGTTGGCTTTTAAAATGATTGCAACTCAGTGTTCACCTCGATGTTTTTCTATTTTTTCAACAATTGTTACGTTGGAAGAAAACAGATTGAAAAAATCAGTCGAGGGTACAAAATTTATAAAATGCTACAACAACTACCCCTCTACAGACTTTGGGCAAAAAAATTGTGCTACCGAAAATAATTGCATACCCACATACTTAAGGTAGAACAATAATCGTCAAACGTCACCTGAAGTGGTCGTAAGAAACGAAGCGAATACGAGGAATTTATATGACGCGCCCATTATTGCGACTGGGTACATTTTGTTAGGCTTCGTCAACTTTCGCTATCGTCAGCAAGAGCGCTCATTCACCGGTCATGCGAAAGTGAATTGACAGATAGATATAAAAATTAAAACGGTGGAAGCACTTATGTAATATGGCTAACTTCTACATATTTTGGTTTTGGTTTTGGGAAAGCTAATTTTCGTTCGGTTTTGACATCAGCTTCCTACCACGTTCGACTATTATAGTTCTACCTTTATTCAATATTGATATAGTTTGTGTGGAAACTCCAGTCTTTTCTGTGATGGTGCCATTTAATCTAGATGTCGTTTTATACAATTTCGTGTTTAGCTGATAGCACAGAAAACTGTTTCCCTGGCAAGAATTACCTGTTTGTTATCGATAACTTCTATGAAAACTTCAAATGTTTTCTGTATGTTTTTGGCAAAAAAGATTGCTTAAAAAATGAGCAGTATTCATTCTTTTTCTCACTAGTTTGGTTTTAATAGATCCAGTGATCGCGTGCTCTCCAGTTATGATGATTTTCAATAAATAATCGCTTCACAATAAAGATTTTTGTATTCTCCAGCTCACCAAAAGAAAAAGAACATTTTAATCTTCTAGTAGCTTGTTTTTAGTTAAATGTGATAAAAACAAGACTTAAAGAGAAGCACAGCAACTAATAACGCCAACGTTAAATCATCGTACCTAAATATATTTTTTATAATCATTGCCCAATTTATATATTTAAACTGTGTTCATTCTTAATAATGTTTAAATCAATAAATGTGTAAAATAAAAGTGACCCAATTTATTATATTTTATACACTTCATCACTACATGGTTAATCACTCAATTTGCTAGTTACTTTGGCATTCAAGACATACTGATTGTCAATGCTAAAGCCGGCAATGCTCTATCCAACTCTAAGACACTTCGCCATGTCACTTAACCATATATTCCCCACACAAAAAAATATCTAAAAAGAAAGAAAAAGTGTTTAATAACTGACTAGCTGACTGACGTCTCAACATGCAAATCTAGTTAAGACCGCGTAAGTTACACACTCTGCTGTACGTCTGCGTGCACATATTGCCCTAACAGGTACCTGTACGTACCTCTGCATTTGACAAGTTGAGTGTGTGAATTTTCTCAGCCAACCAACCGCATACAAAAACGCGCATTTTATTCACAGTATTTTGACCGATGTATCACGCAAGCTTCAACAACAATGGACAAAGTGCAATGGGCATTGCGGCAAATTGCTAGCATTTTAGGCTAAATGCATACTAGCCGCCATTGAGCCGGCAAAACTCGCATAGCAAAACAACAACAACACAAAAGGCCTCGAAACATAATTCACATTTAAATACTTATTTGGGAGTTTATGCATATAAACATGTATCTCAACTTCACCGGCGAGTCTGTCATGACTAAAAATTTGTTTCAATTCAAAGAATCCACAGTGAGAAAAAAAGAGACACCAATAAAAAAAAAAGACCTGAAAAACGTCCATCATGCAAAAACCATCCATGGGAACTTTGTGTTGTGCGCAGATACAACTTAACACAAACTGATTTATGCTGTGATTGCTGCTGTTGCTGCTGCTGTTGCCGCTGCTGCTGCTGCTAGTTGCAAATGATTGTACTGACTGCATAACAGCAACAAAACCACAAGCAAATCAAGACACAGTGAGGACAGTGAGAGCGACTCTGAGGTCTGAGCCTGAGCCCCAGCCATTATTGCAGCTAAATTTGTGAACTAAGAGTGCAACATTCTGAAAAAAAGCTAGTATAGTGGTGGCAAGTGAGAAAACGTGCTTCGTAAGTTATTGACTGTTCCATTTTCGGGGGTGTTTGTTAATTTACGATGACAGATTCCATGATTACAAATTACGAAATTAGCTGCCAGTTTGCCATTTGGAATTTGATTGGAAATTCATTAAATTAAATAAGCTATTGGACGATGTTTATAATATTTTATTGCGGTTTTGTGAAGATGAGTTATTTTAATGTATATGGGGAATGAATCATGGTTTTAGAATTTTTTTTTTTCTAAGCTTTTGGTATTTAAGATATTTTTGTTGCTATTGCTGAAAATATCAAGTTTGTGGAATTTGATAAGGTGGGAGTGTTGTTTTATTTAGGAATAACGAGTTAAAGTACATTAAGTTAGATGACGAAGAGGTTTTGTTTGAAGATTTGACTTAAAGAACAACAAATTATTCAAGAAAAAAGTTATGGAATTGAATTTTAGAAAAAAGTTGAATAAATTGTTCATACTTTTGCATATTTTGGTGTCCTGTACAAAGTGGCTACAATATGGCACTTAAAAAGGTAGAATGTTCAAAATTCTTACTTTTTTTATTCAATTTGAAACACTGGCAACACTTTCGAAGCTAGTTCCAAATTCCAACCTTCCAAAAGAAAACAAGTATACGTTCTGCACATATGCAACGTAATAACCCGTGTCATAATGGTCCGTGTGTAGAACCAACATGCCTGAGGTCTGGGTTCGATTCCCAATCTCATTCATCTGAAAACAAAATTGTTCGCAAGCTGCTTCCTCTTGCAAGAAATTGTCAAATTCTTCAAAAATATCAGTCGTCAAGAATAGAGTGCGTCTCACCCTAGCCTTTAGGATTCGACATAAGAATTGTAGGTCCCTTCCATTCTTGCAATAACACGCACACAGGAATGGTTGAATACCAAAAATAACAGAAAAAAAAACAAGAACGCACATTGTAATTTATTTTAAAGTTAAATTGCGTCATGGTATGATAATGACATTTAAATAGCATCTGATAAATTTTCATCGATTTTATTGCTAATCACTTCAATGATTATTTTATTTGGCTAGACTGTGCAACTCCGAAATAACAGCGCCGACGCAGTGTTATTTACAGTCATTCTCACAAAGTCTAGCCCGATTCTCTTTTCGATTAACTTAAATCATTTGTTTGTACGGCTGTATACTTTACTTATACTGTACATACTCGAGTGTATTAAATTTAGGATTTTTTTAAAAATTACATTCCGCCGTGTGATCAGACCATGTAAGATCACCCAGGGCTATAGCCAACATTACCCTGCACTCCAATGGCAGCGTAATCAATAATCAAAATGATAGAGATCTTGTTTTGGGGGCTTCGTCGTTTTTTGTAGCTTTTTTTTCCATTTGGCGACATGTGATACTGCATCTAGACACCATGTAACTCCATTGGAATTCCACTTTACCATTGCCGTGTGTGTCTGACTTCTTTTGATAATTTGGGGAAGGGGTACCCGGGGTGAATAAGGCAAAGTTAACATATGCTAATTACGCGCCATGGGAAATTTTGTGCAACATTCTTTGCATTGCTTGGAGAACTCCTGTTCTGTTCTGTCCTCTCCGTTGCTGTCCTGGCGTTCTTAAGGATGCTCTCGGTTGTGCAAGAGAATCTGGAAAATGTTGTAGTAGGTACCAACTACCAACCAACATACATAGTTCGTCGTCGCGTCGTTTGTTTTGGTCACTACTTTTGCATTAATCTGACACCTTGAATACATGCTTCTCATGCAGAACCGTCTTTGCTGCGCTTATGTCATGATTTCTTACATCAGATACTTTAATGCACCCGCCAGTCCCAGCAGCTGGGGTAATAAAACCCAACCGCCACACAATTACCGGTTGATGGCTTGTTACTTGGTTGGTGGTAAGAGCTATTATTGCTTACTGTTTGCAGTAGGTATTGCTGCTTGGTGCAGCGTGTTTGGTTGAAAAACACTCTTTAGCAAGTGAATAGTCAAAATCGGGGTTGCCGATCATAACTTGAATAATATTATGTTAACAATAACTTCAAAAAAAGTTTTAAAGCCCTACTTCATTCATCAAACACTAAAAAAGTACAAAGCTTGTGGAGTTAGCTATCGATCATTTATTTTACAGGATTAACTAACTCTGGTTTAAGTCAACACTGAAAAACTCGGCCACAGATTCGGGTGTACAAATGCTGCTTAAGTTTTTATCCCACGGATTTTGGCGGATTAACTGTGGATGTTGCCTGGTTGAAATGAGTTATTGAATGTTAACACGTACTTAATTATAGCTGAATTCCGCCTAATCCACGGAAACCGATGGTTTGAATATCATAAAACGCTCTTTTTAGATATTGTTATTAAAACATCGTTTATCCTCGGATTAAGATTTGAACTTAGTTTAGTAAGAGAATGTACAGATTTATTGATCTTCTGTCAATTAGCCCAAATTGCTGAATTACTTAACAAAAGATGGGAATACTTATGGAAACACTTTCGTAACAACCTTAGTGACCTTTTTGGAATGTATCTTCAATGGTAAAATAATTGAATTTACCATAATGGTAGACAATGAATTAAAAGTAGCCAAATGGCAACCCTGTGTGAAATCTAAACGATCTCTTTAGTTAGTGCATAGTTGTTGCTGAGCTCCAGTTGCGGCGACAAGAAGACGTAGTATCATACAACCAGCTTACTCAGATAGAGATACTGTTAGAGATGTGAAATGCTCCTGTACGCTCGCACTGTGTGTGTCTGGCTTAAACGCGTTTCAATGAAGGTCATCCATACTATACGGTATGATACTGCAGTTGGCCGCGTAGCGCATTCATTTTCATTTTCCCATGTTTCACCCTCGTTTGTCATTGTGCATCCATCTTAAAACGTGAGTGCAATTTTTGTTTTGGGTGGATGTGCATTGTGTAAGTGATCGATCAACTATAAGATTGATAGAAGCTCGATGTTAACATAATATTTGCCGCGCTTACAAAACTAACTGTAATTTTTGATAAGTTTGTTTTTGCAAAATTACTTATACAACATACATTGTATAGTTTGTTTACCTTGAATATTCCGATAAAGTGAAATTTTTCCATCATTGTAGCAGTATGGATCATGAAAATTTCACCTTGCAATAAATAAATCGCGCCACCATATGGCACTGCGCCGCGGCGCACTCGTCGTGTGATATAATCTCATCACAGACATATCTGACAGACGTGTACACAACTAAGAATATAAAAAAAATATATATAAATGTGTATAGGAGGTTTAAATGCGAATATCACTATTCTCTGTCTCTGGGTTAAGTTAATTGAAAATTCAGGTCCATAAAGTGGAACAAACGGATACGTGGATAAAAGATGATCATTGATATGTCATTGGTGTGGTCATTTTAATGGGTGACGTTTTTTTTTTCTTTAAGTAGCACGTAAACTAAAATTTTATACTTTAATCAGAACTACTACGATACTTTTTTTTAAATATTTTCAATTTTTTTTCCGATTTGTTTTAAGGTCATCACCCAGTGACAAAATACAAAGTGTACCGAAATAAATTATCCAACAACTCAAAGGCAAAATTCAATTACCTAGATGACATTTTGTTTCGAAATACATAAATGCGTTCTTAAATCACACGTCACTTGTCAAATAACCACAATGACATTTGTATGATCTATTTTCGGAAACTAAAACATATAGTTTTAAAAAAAAGTTTTGTCGATTGTTTTCTTACACCCAAGCTGCCAAACAACGCCGAGTAGTGGATCGCCTCTATTTTTTGTTTTCATTACTTATTTGATTATGAATCAACGCAAAATCTGACAAGCAAGTCACATCTAATGCTAATGTACCATAAAACCTGACAAAAATCATCTTTTTCACATATATTTTTGCAAAATTTTATAGATACAAGGAGCTTTCACTTTCATCTTCGAAATTGATTACACGCGCTACATTAAATCTCATAAGCATATAAAGCAATGTACCTACTATGTTATCCACATATTTTTGTGATAAATCATGCGATCGTCAGTTTTAAGTTCGAAAAGACTATAGGTTGGAATAAATTTGTAGCGTTGATGTCGTGCGTCGTCGTCGTCATGTCGTTTGGTCAGCCGGCAGCATCGCTATAGATTATAGCGGGACTGTTCTGATTTTAAAAAGAAAATATAATGAGAAACATGCGTTCTCATACGTGCGAATTACGAATAGAGAAAAAAGTTTGCAAAAATAAAATAAACTTATAGATACGAAGATAAAATTATTTGCATGTTTTGCTACTATTTTTTTTTTATGAATTTCAATTTTTTTGGCATTAAAGATGAAGATGACAGCGTTGATGGAGAAGCAAAATTTATTGATTTTGTGTATATGTATATATTTTAATTGTATCACAGATAAGTTTGCCAAAAGAATAGCGATTTGAGCGACAAATTGGACACCTTTTTTTAGAATAACATATTCGCTCATCGTTTTGTCGAACCTCGGCAGTAATTTGAAAAGTTGTACACTCGTAAATCAAAAGTATTTTTGCTGAAAACAATAAAGTCGCAACTAAAATAAAAATAATTTTTTTTTTGAGCGTGTTCTTTTGTAAGCACATTCCAGATATAAGGAAAACTAACAAACGTCTGGGTGGCCCGAATATATGTGTACGTATGTATGAAGAGAAACTGACGCACTGGTAGGCAGTGTTATGGTGGTCAAAAGAAATTCCATCCACTCCACTGATCTTGCTTCTGTTGAATTGGCCTTATACGAAATTATTATTAAAGTTACATCGATGGTGGGTTCCTCGAGTGCCGCCACATGCATCGCCATAGCCCCACTCACCCGCTAACTTTAATGCTATCAACTTTGCGTGCTCATATTCTATACAGTGGACAACAATTTTACCTTAAGGCAATGACCACTTCTGTCCACCTCTGACAAAACAAAATAGTCTGCAAAGATCTGGTGCGAACGCTAAAAGAAAACGTTCCAAGAATACCATCATCCAATTCCAGCTTCGTATACTGATGATGATGATGATGGAGGCATGCAAGGGCAAAGTGAGTTGAGAATAGAGATTTTTGCTTGGCATGCTGCTCTACTCATCAATAAATTCCACCTCACCTCACCACCAGCAGTATTTGCGCGCCATCACCATCGATTGCATGCAAATCAACGAGCAGGATCGATTAAGCGCTGCATGCTCATCTTTCGATCTTCGGCAAATGATGAAACTTCCAAGCAGCTACAAGCCTTTTGAACAGGTGGACTTTCATGGATATGATCTTCGATTGAAATTCATCGTCATCATCATCATGCAGAGCCTTAAGGGGGTGTTTAGGTATTCCAATTATGTAACGCGCTTAAAAAAAAAAAAAAAAAACAGGAGGAGGTTGAATTTATCAGAAGGATTTATTTTTGAGCTTCCGGTAATGGAAAATTGGTAGTAGCCATTTGTATGCGATAGTCGATTCCCTTTAGGAAATTTTCATAGTTGAGAATTTAATTAGTAAATTAGTAAAACAAGTTAAAAAATGAGGATATCACATTTTTATGCTAAATAGGAAAATAAATTATAAGATTTGCATTCTAGTTTTTTGTTTAGCTTTTAAGAGGAGAAATGATAAATTATTTTGGAATTTAATTCTTCAACATTGTCAATTAAATTTATTAGCTTTCCTTTGAACACTCTGGGGCAGTTGACCAGCTTATCATTGTTTAATGTCATCTTCGTATTTCATAATCGCATTCCAAATGTTGCTAAATACTCTATGGCTAATTATTTCTATTCATAAGAATGCTATTAATCTACTCTTAAACAATATGAGATACCTTGAGGTATTCAGGAGCATTCCTCTGTTCAGTTTTTCAACTCCGTCTGCTCTATAATTTTATTTTGAGCTCATAAAGCGCGGTCCGAGAATACTCAGAGCGCAAAAAAAACCCTGAGCTGTTGACAGTTCAGGCTCTGCTCTGAACTAATAAAGAAAAATACTTTTTATTTAGGTCAACATTAGTTTTCGGCTTTCGCTTAGGATCGCACATCGGTATAGTGTTCGATGCCTGGCAATTTTGGTCTATTTTCTATGATTAATATGATCTCGACTGGGATCACAACTCTTTCGTTTCACTGCTTTAAAATGCGTCAGCAGGTCACCCATTTTGAATTGTTTTGTGTTAAAAGCTGCCTTTCTGCGATAATGCTAGAAATGGTTTTTAGAACTGGGTCCATAGAGAATCTTGAATTGACCTGCATTCTTAATTTATTTTTAAAAAGCTATTGCATTCAAAAACTTAAATCAATCTAAATTTTCTTCAGATTTTCACTTCTGAATCTTAAGATCTTTAGCGTTTCTTCTTAAAAAAATGTTGTAAAAGCTAAATCCAACAGTTTCCGTCAGATCATATTAAAAAAATCCTACTTTTGACTCAAAAACCGCTTAATAAAATACTAAACTATGTAGTTTTTTTTTTTATCATACAACAATTTAAATCTGAAGTCTTTTATGTGCATACAAATATTTATTTTCAAAAAGTGTGCCTATGTTGAGCAATATAGACGTCTAGTCTGTCCCTATGCATATCTGCGGTGCTCTTTCAACAAACAAAAATTGACATTTTTTTTAACAACCGAATTTCATAAAAAAACTAATTTTCTCATCAAAAACTATAATGTCTCCCTGCTCGTTATTTTTTTTTTTTTTTTTTGTTTTCATTTTGAAAGCAACCTCCAGAATTAAAAAAAAAAATTAAGAAAAAAAAGCATTCTCCTATATGTATTCCAAAACAAAAATATTTACTTTGCCAACAAGAAAGTCGCGCGAGAGTTATTAATAGGACAAATCGCTCCCTCTGATGATCGCGCACTATCCGCACCGCGTACACATATTTTGACATCCGTCTCCCTATAGGACATGACGAAATATTTCTCGTCTAATTTATGTTTTTTGGTATTTTTAGTAGTAGGAGTTCATATTGGATCGACGCGACGACTATGCCTGTGGTTAAGATAGTTTGGTAAAAGTGTGATGAAGAGTATGAAGAAGCAATTGGTACACAGTGGCTCATATAGTATGAAAAATCTATTGTAAATCCAAAAAATCTACTATGTACATTATGTATACACATTTTGATAATATTTAGAATAATCTTCCGCCTACTGATACGCCCACTTCAAATAAGTTTACTCTTTTACTTGCAATCCAATATTTTGGCTTTGCTCGCCCATTTCTTGAAGGGCTAGTTTTTATCAAAGTTTTGTGTTTTGTATAAAATTTTAGTACAATAAATAAAAGATTTGAAGCACTAATTATTACAAGAATAACAAGAAAAAAAAAGAATTTTTTTTAAATACTGAGATTTTCGAAATTGTGAAAACTATTTTTTCGAAAATGAATTCAATTTTTTGTTTGTTATCTGATCCATTGTACGCCATATTGACTATATGCGTTTACTAATTTTTAGACATCAGGAACACCGACGATCCACCGACAAGGCGAGTGTATCTCTTTCAAGTTGTTCGCGAGATAGCTGTTGGTTTTTGGTGCGTGCGTCCTCTTTAAACAGACAGATTAAACGAGCGCTCCCTAGGTGCGTGTATAGATCTCACTTTCAGTATATTTTTCTTTCCTCGATAATCATGTTTATTTTCTTAATTTTCCACAACTTGTGCTATATAAGAAATTTTTTTTTTTTTTTTGTTTTTGTCTTCCTCGTGCGAGACCGAAAAGAGACCACATCTTCATTTTCTTTAAGCCAACTGACGACGGCGCCATGCGGTGGAACTACAGCACCAGAAGCTAAGGGCAGATCAAAGATGCCAACAGAGATTTTGTAACCTGTGGCGTGCGTTTATTCCAAATACATAAACCATCCTCACCCTCACCTTCGGATATTCATCTTCATGACAGATTAATCAATATTTTCCCGTGCAACATCTGTTTGGTGCAGTTTCACTCATTGAGTAGTGATAATTTTTTTTTAAACCACTCAATTCTAATATGACTGGCAACTTCTTTACGTGGGTGTCCGTTGTGTTAATTATATAAAAAAAAAAAAAATGTGAGCCACACAGGTTTATCAGATACAAACTTTGTTGTAGCACCCTTTGATCTCGATGGGAAAGCTCGTTTGCTTATTGCGCAGGGGGTGAAATTTAAACAATCATATTAATCTATCATCGATAGGCGATTAGTTTAAATTTTTTTTTCTTTGGAGTTAATGATCAGAGAGCCTCTTAAAGTCGATTCTAAAGCGCTATGTCTGGCAGATTTCATATTGTGGGATAAACAAAAGTTTTAAGCAAACCATAGGTGGAAAGTAGACACGATCGTCCATTTAATCACTCAACGCGTCATTTGAGTGGTTTCTACTGAAGATCATGAAGGAAAATTCAACTCTTTGAAATTGAATACGAGATAATGCAAGAAAATGGCAATTTAATTTATTATTGTTGGAAACAAAAGTTTAAAATTATGGATTTACTAAACACCGGCTGGACATCTAACTGCGAACATAAATTTTAAAATGGAAACCAGCGGGACTACCCACGTTATTATTATTATAGATAAACAAAAAATATTCGCTTTCAAAAATCATGGCGCCAAATTCTTTCTATTTTCACTCTACGGAAATTCTAATTGCCGTTCTTATTATGACCGAGTAATTACCCACTGGGAAACCATAAAGATACTTTAAAACAAAAACACCATATCCTCCCACGGGTTTTGAGTGCATTCTTTTTGAAAGTATTTATTCTTTCTTTTTTTTTTATTCACGAAAATTATTAAATGTCAAAAAAAAAAACCAAATCAACAAGCCTTCATACATATTATGTTACATATAAATGTTCCACAATTATAAATAATTTTCATTTTTCGTCGAACAATTGTAGACTAGGCTATACGTAATGAATGTAAGTTAAGTTACTTCTTTGGTTAATGTGATAGAAGATGTAAGACAGAAGCTGAATGAGGAATTTGTTACTTTCCTGATCCTTTTGAACCTCTCCAAGGCTTTCAAGATGGTCAATCATTCTTCTATATGTCTCCTTTTTCTGTTATACTACTCACATCTTATTTAACAAAAAAAAAATAATCTGTGGAAACTACTCTAGCAAAATGTCTACTTTTGGTTTAAGGTGTTCCACAAGGATCCGTTTTGGGTCCTCTCTTATTTTCAATGCACATCAACTATTCTTGTTTGCAAAATTAAGTGCTCTTAAAATTTAAGATCAAGAAAGATCAGTATAGATTTTTCTTCTTATAACGAAGTTGTTTTAGTTACATTTGATTTTTTTTTATTATTACACGCTAGAATACTATTTATAAATTTATTATTCTCTTTAACAAGTTATTGCTTCGAAATTCATCAAATTATTTTTGCCGAAATTGAAGAATTCGTCATAACGAAGTTTTTATATTATTATTTTATTTACTTAAGTTAGAATAAAAAGATATTATATCAGATCATAAAGATAAATATCTCATCAAATGTAAAATTCAATTTAAAATACATACTCATTAAAATATATATTAAAACAAAAGTTATCCTGACATCATTTTGTTTAACTAATTGATTTAAAAGTTGTTACTGTCACTCTGCGTCTAGACACAATGATATCTATTCCTCTCTTTACAAAATTACCTTCAATCATGCTGATCTACTTTTACCACACCTAGTTTGACATCACTTACATATACCTTCTTGTTTAAATCACCTGGTGATGACGAAATCCGGGTTGATGACTAAATATGGTTATAAATTGATAATTGATACGGGTAGTTGAAGGTTGATATCATTAAACCTTACAAGATGATCGAAGAGTGTCGAACAGAAGATATAAATTGCATTTATTGGCAGTTAATTAATTGTTATTCTACGAGTATTAAAGATCTTACTCCCACATTTCCTGAATGAATTTTTTTTTTAAATGTATATAAATTCCGATCTGTTATAATTTTCATTCATTGATTCGATAGACGAGATATACTTACAAATGGATGTTTCTCACATATTTGCAAATCATACAACAAGAAAGCTGTCAAAAAGTAAACCCCGCCCTAAAAAAAAAAGATTCACATGCTGTCTGGAGTTTCTATCTCTCCATAAACAAAATTTTATCATATCTTAACAATCTTTTGATGATATTTTAGGTTTTACTGTCCGTGCGTTAAAATCCTAATAGCTCAATTTAAACGAAGTTAAATGGATAGGGTCATGCTCATGTTTTATTTGCATATTTAACAAAAATTCACATGTTCTCACAACGCAATTACAAAATAAAACACATAAAAAAGTTATCTTGAAATTAAAATTTGTGCGCATTTAAGTCATTACAAGTTTATTACGCTGATTAGTTTATCACCATTTCCAACATAAGTGACAAAATAAAAACTCACTATGGGAATACAAATTTTAAATAATTCTCCCAAAAAAAAAAACGGGTCAGTCTTATATTTCAACATACCACAATAAAAATTCGGGTTGACGAAATTCAAAGAAAAAACTTGTATACAGCTTTTGGAAGTGTAACAAAATTTAGTACTCGTTACCTTGCTTGCTATGGCGCCTTTTTGGCGGATCTTCTACTATATGACATGTTTCTGGTGATGTGCGTTCGAGAATGAAATATTTTCACGTATTTTTTAGATGTCTTATTTATTTATTTTGGTTTTATTTTTATATGTTTTTTTTTTAATGAAATGGGTATAAAATGGGAAGTGAAACGTTGATGGTTAACAATTACAAGGTAATAAAAGGAATTTGGGTGCTCAAAAAAGCTGAATTCAAGCGAGGGTATTGTAGTCTTTGAAGCAATTAAAAAGCTAGGAACTTTTAGAGCTCTAATCGCAAATAAATATGAAAAAAATTTATTTTACATGAAGTTTATAGTAGAAAGTTGTAAATTTGCATTACCTGGTTTGAATATATCCAAGAGGCCGATTTCCCTCAAAAACATTCTACTTCTTCAGTATACATATATTTAAACTTGAAAAAAATGATTTAAGTTTGGAGAAATACTGCTATACATTACTACTTCATTTTTCGCTGGGTTGACCTTCGAAAACGACGCCAGGCCTCTTGGCTTTGGATCGTTTCATTCCTGAGGCCAACTAAATACCGATTCCGTTGCATTTGTTTGATGCTATGTTGTCTTTCGGCCAGATTCTTGGACCATATTATGAATCGGGAAGAATTAATAACAAAAACTTTATCTTACTAGGGCATTTTATATTACGAATACTGGCAATTGGAATGAGTTAAGCACTGAACCTCAAAGCCTTTAAGCTCAGGTGGCAAAAATGAAAATCTTTTTTTTGAAAGAAAAAACCTTCCTCAATTCATTATCAGTCAGAAACAAATACACAATACCTACTTACATAAAAAGAACTAAATTTGAGAACATTATACTTCAGGAAGTGCTGGACCCTTTTTTTGCACAAAAATCCTTTGACGTACGAATAAATCAGAAAAAAATCAATCGCAAATAATTTTCTCATCATCAGGAAAAAATATACATTCTACTTTTAACTATGAGCAAACCTATGAACACATTTTTCCCATATGATTTCCTATCCTCCTCCTTCTTCTTTTAATGCTTCATCTTCTTCTTTATCTGCACAATAATACCGGCAAAACATAAGAGGTACTTTCAGGATGCAACCATGACCAACTAAAGACATGCCAAATGTGGTAATTCAAAAGCTATTCCGAAAAGACCACATTTCGATGCACTAACAAAGCCACCAACTTCTTGTTGTTGTTATTGTTGTTATTGTAAGTCCAACGCGTTCGTACAGTGTTACATTAACTCTCACGGCGCGCAATCAGCAAGTTGACCAAACCGACACACACATAAACATAATTCAGAGAGATGCCAGAGGCACTTGATCTATCTATTTATATCGAAATCTCTTCACCTACGAGATACCTCTATACCTCCAGCATACAATATAAACTGCAAACTGAAGCAGCACCAGCTTCAGGTCTATCTGTTATAAAGTCTCTTTTTCTCTCTATAAGTGCATCCAAGGCACAAAGCAGCGGTTTTACGTTTTACCTGCGCCATCAGAGCCTTAAGTCTGCTGGCTGTTTCGGCAGTGGCTCCGGTTTCATGTTCCCAATAAAGCTATGCCAACTAATAGCCCGTCGACAACAACCGACGACGTACTATTGGTAGTATAGTTGTGGTGCCGCTGACGCTGAAGCTGCTGCATAAATAAAAATTGTTGTAGTAAAACAAAGAGCAGTCGTAGTAAATAATAACAAATGATAATCTAAAAGAGATTGAGGCAAATAGCTTTCTACAATTCCAAATTTGGGATGAAAATTGCAAACTCCATAAAACTAAAAAGTATAAATAAAAAAATAAATAAAAACAAGAGACTGGAATAAAAAAAAAAAATACTAAACAAAAACAAATCAGTAAAAAGCCCGCGTTGATGCTTCTTCTTCTGGTAAATTGTAAACTGAACATTTACTAAGACCACCGCAACAATTGTTGTCATCTCATCATCATTGTCGGCAGCAGGATCAGATGACGATGTTGCTGTCGATGACTATTATGTTGTGCTGTCAATGTGCTGATGGGAAGGAGGAGATGATGACCAAGGTAGTTTATTTCAATTGTTCTCCCCGGGAATATATGGGTCGGCATGGCCAACCGGAGCGGTATGGATTGAACGGGCCTGAACGCATACCATTTTGCGGTAGGTGCGCGTGTGGGCTACAATAGGCGAATGCCTATGGGAAGATTTATCATCTTTTTAAGTGACACTGCGTGGCTATGGTTGTTAATTATTGTTACTTTAAAGGAGCTACAGGTAAATTATATGGAGATTTTGTACATAAATGAGGCATATTTAGGCATACAGTTGGACATTAGTTGGGCGCCATTTAAGGATAAGGCTGTTATTTTGTTATTGAATTAATGAAATTCTAATTGGATGATATTCTTTTGTCGGAAAGTTTTAAAATGAAGAAACTTCTCAGCACGATATGGTAGCATGCAACATAATAAATTGTTTATTTTACGAACATTATAAAATAAATGCTTTGTTTTGAAATGCATTTGAACTCAATAGTAGTACAATAGTACTAAAAAAAAAGATACAACAATGTTCCTTACATTTTACAAGCAAAGTTAAAGAAATCTTAGGTTGGGCACCAATTAATTGGAGTAAAGTTGTCAATTCGATAAGCATAATTGCTAAAGTTATTATTAGTGCTAGATTGTTCCATAAATCAAATTGATTATACTCTTCCCCAAAATTAATACGTCGGATAACTAATCGAAAATTTTCAGAGAGTTATAAATTATTAAGGATATTCATGTCTTGAGGCTAGTTCGTTCACATTAGGTTAAATTTCTGATAGAACTATCAAAGGTTCTGGGTAAATTGTGCTAATCAAACGAATTCAGCTGATTAGCAAATTTAATCAGTAGCAACTCAAACCATGGATTCCCTTCAATCACCCAAAATAATCAAAAAATCTGTAATTTGAAAGTATTTAGCTTACACTGGTGCGATCCAACTAGATCAATTGCCACAGAACAATTCTATTTGCAAAGGATAATTAGAAAGATAATCAAAATAAAAAATAAGTAGGATCATTTCAAAATAGATTCAAGTTGAGATCATTTAGAAATATTCAACAAATCCTTATTTGAGCGCTATCTAAGATATACTTTGTTTTCACTACTTTACAGGTTCCGCTTATTATTTTAGGAAGGAATCTTAAGTCGATTGATTAAAATATTTTTGTTTTATTTTATCGAACGGCATCTAATTTTACTATTTTTTAGTATGATATAAAATTTGTAGGTCTTACTTAACACTGCTTTTAGATAAATCAATATTCTTGTGTTGGCTCATTTTTTACAATGTAATAATTTGTATTTAATCAAACAAAATTGAGTATATTCATCAATCATATCAACCGTCTTTATTGCTGGTATTTAGTGGCTTGCTAAAAATCCTTCCTCAATTGTATGATTTCAAAACAAGTTGATAGCAAAATACTAAGACTAACCACCTTCATACTAGAAAACAAAACAAAAAAGTAACCCACAGCGTGGCGGTACCAAATGTGTACTCGTAAATAACCCCAAATCGACATTCTATTACTATAAATCACCATTCAATTAAAAAGAATTCAATTGGAATGCATTTAATTTCGTAAAACCAACCTCACATTTTTCATATCTCCATCTCCTCACAAGATAAGAATCGCACAGCCCGCGAGAAAACCCACAAATCAAAACCGCACAGAGCACTGGCAAAAATATTGTTTGGCTTGTTGGTTGTTGTTGATGGTGCCGCCACCACCGCCACCGCTGTTGCTGCTGCTTCTGGCTGTTTCAAGCTATACTATGCCAGTATCTGGCAGCAGAGGCAGATCATTAGTTAATCCCATCTTTGGGTAAGTAGTGCAACCCTGTTTGCATAACAATGAAGTTGAGTGGTTTGTCACATAAAAGGTATTAACATTTAATTTATATTTAATCTTTTTTTTTTATTTACAAAGAAATATAAGACAAAGAATTTTTGTACTTGCGTTTTGTATAATGCTTGTTTGAGTAAACACTAAGTTTATTGTACCCAAAAGATTAAAAAAGTAACTGTGACCTTGAAAACATAGATAAAAGGGATTGGGTGGGGGGGAGAGGCTGTAACTCAGAACTGTCAAATGTAATTCTTAAATAAACTTGTTCTTTTTCGAAAACTTTTAAAAAAGTTATAAAATGACTTCTCCTATTCCTAAGCTGTCCTTAAATATTTGATTATTTCTTTAAAATCCTAAAACGATTTTTTTTAATGTGCAAAACGTAGCAGACACAAAATTTGCCATCCCCAACTACATATTCATATAGTACAGACTTCATTTTGCACACGCATTTTAAAATGTACATAGTGTTCTGTTTCCATTAAAATTCAGCACACCATGAGTGTCCGTTTTTGAGAGATTTCACTGTAAATTGATTCTGATTGATCATCATGAATTGTATCAAAAAAAAAAAATTCTAAAATTAACATAAAAATTATTCCTTCACAGAATCCTCAAAAATGAGGGTGCGAGGAATATTCATTTCGACGATGACTTGCACCACTGATACACCCCATCAATATTGAGTGTTATTGTTTCGTTTGTAAAAATAATAATTATAATTTCTTTGGTAGTTGCACATTTCATTTATATTTATACACGTCCCGGATATATGAATGAAATTAATAAGAACCCTCATCATTTAATTTATTTTATTTTTTTTCCCGTTTTGTTGAATTATTTTTCGTTGCCAAAAATAAAATCCGTGATTGAGTGCAAATGTGACGTTGAAATGAATGCCCGACTAAGAGTACTTTTGAGAACTTAATTATAATAAATACAATGAATAACTTTTACTCATTTATTTTTTTTCTTTTGCGGTGTACTCGTAAGCGGAAAGTTTTGGTTTAAGTGCACATGACACCTTAATTTGTTTATTTCAAATATCTAACCGGGTCCACCTAAAAAGTGACACTTTCAATAAATGTTTGCTGTCAAAAAGAGTGACGCAATCTTGTTGCGGGTTTATTGACAACATGTTTCATTTTTTTCAAATATACATACTTATATGTACAATTGATAAAGTCATGAACTTTTAACAGTTAATTTTTTTCGTTGAGAAGTGTCATAAATACAGAAGCGCGACGTTAGTAAAATAGGTGAATTTGCAGGATTAGTGATATCTGCCATGGCAAACTAATGTAAATATCACTATCACCCGAGAAAAAATTTAAAAAAGATGTAGGTGTCGTCGTTTGATTAAACTATTTAAATTTTTCTGAAGATAAGCAATAATTTTATTTAAAGAAGATAACAAAAAGATAGTTACTTAAAATGTGATTCACACTATAGTTAAGCTGTAAAATGTGTTTTTAGAATATCGTAATTATATCTTATTTAATTCAAGGCGTATGATTCATTAATTTTTTGCAAGGCCATCAATGAATATCACAGTCAAGCTAATTGATTTATTTTATCAAATAAAATTTTATGTTAAGGTACTTCACTTTTATCTTAATCAGATTGCATTATATTCGTTAGATTGAAACTTTGAAAAGCTCAAGCCAAATGAAATAATTAGTTTTGGAGTTTAAATCTTAAACTTATTGCAGTGTGTCCACAACAATTTTTTTATGATTTAAATCTTGTGAGCTTAAAATGTATACATTTTGATGTCTTATAACGGTATTATTTTTCTATTACGACAAAATAAATATAGATAGTAGTTTCTTCAAAATCTTTTAAAATTCTACTGTCATTAAATTTTATCATGCAGGCCCATCTTTAGTCTGAATGATATTTTAATGCCTCTTCTTTTCAGAGCATAGCAAATACAATCCTATTAAAGAACATAGCAACCAAAAAAATTAAAGACCATGCAACCAACTGAATTGTCCCAGCACTAATTAATCAGTAGCCTTCCCCTTTCCCATCGTTTGCTATCAGTGGTAAAATCATACTTTAAACCATACTTACCAATTTAGTTCTTTTATTTGTATTTTATTGTTTAAAAAAGACAAAAGACATTAAAAAAAAATATAACAATTATCATTAAGTTATAAACCAAGTTTCAAACAAATAATAATTAAATCATCCACCCACAGCACAGCCAAAAGATATTTATCTCTAACTACCTTTTCCCCCTCAATCAAACCATCATCATTGTGCACGCAACACCAAAATCTTAAAAAAAAGACTTCTTTTTCGTATTCGTTTTGTTTATAATGACAACTGAATGCATTTGGTATGGAAACAAAAAAAAAAGAAGTCTCTTTTGTTATATGCGGTCACGTTATAGTTCGTTAAACATAATTAACAAATTACAATTATTGCTAAGCAGTAATCGCACGTAGGTGACTCTGCAGTCCACACATTAGTTGTTCATTCTGGTAACAGCAGAAATTTAACATCTAACAAAAAAAAAAAAAATTGTATCTCACAAAGATTATCTGACTGGAATTATTCAACTCGCGGACAAACTCGCAAAAATCTCATTAGTGTTTTGCAAAAAGAGGTGTTTACATTTTCATCATATCAAAGTGTCTACACTTTGTTTTAATTAAGTCAGACAAATTATTATTAGATTGATATTAATTATTATCAACTTCAACGTAAAGTATTTTCAACGATGTGAATTTATAGGTATAATTGTGTGTAAAGATAAAAAAGCTGTTAAAATACTACTTTTGTTGGCAATTCAATTTAAATTTAAAGCAGTTACATATTGTCTTACACTTATGAAGCCCAGTTATGAATTAAACCAGAGTTCGATCTTGAAATGATTAAAGTTAGTAATATCTAAGAATTGGTAAAATTGAACGCCCTCTAAAATTCGATGAATCTTAATTGATTCAGTCGAATAAATTTATTTTGTTAATCTTGTTCAAAATTAAAGAAATATGCCCTTTAAAATTTTATTTCACTGAAAAATTCTGACACATGAAATATTAGGTAAATTCAAACAAATGAGATCTCAGAAAAAAAAAACACTTCATTGAGCAAACGAATCCAGAAAATTTTTCGACATCCAGACTGAGAAATTTTACTCAGAAATCTTGTTCAGGTAACTGAGAGCCGTCATATATGTATTTTATTTTCCTGAACATGTCTATAATAACAAAATTGCACAAGAATCAAATTGTAGTTAATGCAGACAAATTTTAGTTGGGATTCATTTTATTTGTTTTGTTGCATACCAGCTTTGACATTGTTTATCTCAAGTTCAAATGTAAATTTGTTTTTCGAAATTTCATTAATATTCATGCACATTTTTATAAGCATTATTAAAGTAGAAAAACTCCTAAGTTTTATTTATGTTAAATAGACCTTTAATTTTTTTTTTATTTTACTTGTGAATTACAATACGATATATTGTACCTTGCTTCCCACACCATAAAACAGAGGCTAAATTGCATAATTAAATTCGATGTTGGTATGAAATCAAAATATTTAAAAGTTCAACTATAATTTATAATGCACATTATGTATGTATAATGTATATGCATGTTGTATAGCCACCTGTGTAGTGTGTATCTGTTACAGATTCAGATGGGTATCTTGCCAGAACATATAGAAAATTCATCCGCCTCGCCGCCTATGCGAAATGTATCTATTCTTTTTTGGTTGAGTTTGCAATAATGAATAGTTGTGTTGCTGCCTCACAATGTATAATGTATATGCTGCACAACTTTACAATCAAAATAGGTGGAATAACAAAATGCTAATTCTCCACTATTTACACCATCTGGTTGTGTCTGCTGATTGGCTAGCACTCTGTGACTGCCCAAGATGTGCAGAATGAAGAAGGAAACTTGTAGATATCAAACAAAAACAAACAAAAAACAACAACAACAACAACAATAATAAAATAAAAAGTTGCTACACATTTTGAGATACCGCCATGCCGCCGCGCGCCTTCCTTGCCGGTGTATCACTCGTTGATCAAGGTGTTGGCATTTTCGGAATTCTATTTTCCGTATCTCTATCTTTAGCACGAGGAGGTCGATCTCCTGCTTTTTTCGCATGAATGTCTAGTTTTGTTCTTATAGTACACGCTGAATGCACATTCATTCTTGATTTAATTAATTTATCCCAACGTATAACAAATAAGAGAGATGAAGATTAAAACAACCATACGAGGAACAGCCAACAGCTTTCTTATACTAACTCTCCACTCTACCACTATATACGAACGAATCTTAAAACAACTAAAAGATATCAACAGTAAGAAAAAAAAAACAATACAATAAATAAAAAATAGAACAGAAAATCAGTGCCTTGGCACGCAAAGTACTTACTTATGTACAATTGTACATAATACATACATATCTAGAAGCAGTTCCTAATTTTGCAGAGGTATCTCCTATACATATCTACGTATCGTCTTCATTCAAATAAAATTTAAATTGTAAATTTTTCTTCACTTGATTGATGTAATTCTGTGCTTTCTACAAAGAAAGAAAAAGATACATTTATTTCCATTAATTTTACTGAATGTTTATCATTCAGTGCAAATCAAGATATTTCCAGAAATACTCCTCAACTCCACATGCATATTATACCTGCCACTGCCATATCATTATTCGCTATTGCAATGAATTTGCGCATTTTGAAATGAATGACGTTTAACCGAGAACATTATTAAAAATAACAAAAAAAAAGAAAAATAGTACAAATTATGTCATTTAAATTATAAACATATCGACTGTCAATCGGTCTGTAAATTGAAAGTTTTAAGAGCACAAATTAACAACAAAACTTATCAATAAATCACTCGTTTCTGGCTCAGACACAAGGTTATGTGGCCCCAATTTATTGTTAGTTCAAATTGGTCATTATTTTGGCGCTTCAATTTCATGCTCGATAAAATTGTAGAGTCTAGCTGCGTCACAACACAATGTGAATGATTAATAAACAAAAAATAGAACATCAATTAATGATTGTAAGACAAAATAAATTTAATGCTTGACTTGCACCCAGAGATGAGGTTTTGCATAGGCAATTATTGGTATACAACAATGAAAGTTTTGCATATTCACACATTAATAACAAAAAATTCAAGAATGAACGGACAAAACTGTAGATACATACCTACATATGATTATTTTATTTACATACCTAATATAAAAACTACTTATTTCGCAAGCGGAATATAGTGGAAAATTTCAAAAAAGTACTAGATTATGATAATTAAGGTTTAAATCGTGAACTGCGTACTTCTAAAAATCCCCCTAAAATCTATCTTTAGACAAAATTTGTATAAAAGAAACATTTGAGATCGATCTGCGTACTTGGCCTTACAGATGAACTTTTAATTGGCAGCACTGTTTCTAGTAAAGGTAAATTGGACCACTGACTTGTAAGAAAATCAATTTGACCCCTAAAAGTTTTAATTCTCAACTACTATGTCTGATTACGAAATCGTTTAGTTTTTGTTAACTTTCGTTATCGATATTGAATTGCTTTCATCGACCACCAATGCAAAAGTTAACACCTATAGCTGGCTACAAAAATTATGGCATAAGCTTAGGACAGCTTTCGACTGCTATATTTCTACCTCAATGGAGGGTAACTTAAATTTTCAGCTTAATCTGAATTGCTTATGGTCTTTTCGATTGGTTATCCAGAAGTTTTCGAAATGCGTGCAAAGCTTTTGGCATTCAAATGACATTTGTCATGCTAAAATGGGCAGAATTTTATTTTCGAAACTGAAATTTTGGCAACTGCAAAATAAATTGAGAACTATGCAATCATCTGACGAAGTTGAAATTTACCACCATTTGAAACAGTGCAGCCAATTTTAAATCAAACCACATTACAACCTTATTAGTTATAAATGAAAGGGATTGATTTATGAATGTTATGCCACTATCAGACCATGACAAATTTGTGAAATTGAAATCTATCTAAAAATTACAAAACTTAATGAGATAAGATTCCTTATAATTTATCGATATAATGTAATAGGGTCGGTAATTATAACCCTTCCATACATTTCTTACTTTACCAACTTTTATTTTCACACGAAGATATCATCTATGTACATTTATGTAGATGTAGATACATAAGGCAATCAAAAGCATCATCATTGCAGTATCACACATAACCTACTGATAATGACGATCACAACTGTCAGAAATTAGAAATCCATAAATATTAATTTAACTTTAAAAGCCATAAGACAATTCACCCAACCATCCGACACTCGCAGTCACATAAATCAATTCCAAAAAAATTAACAGATAACAGCGCCACCATCACCGCCAGCACATAACAATTCATCGTCATCGCGCCGTCGCGTCGTTGTCGTCCGTGGTCGTTCCGGGTTGCAGCAGTAGATTTTTTTAACTTGTTTTTTTTTTTTTGCTTTGTTTTTATCATTTAAAAGCTTATTTTGTACACTGTTCAATAAAAAAAACAACAACAACGTCCACCAAGTTTTTAGCACAAAGTGAAAGGGAAAATATTCTCCCAGGACCACCATGTGATCTCCTCCACTGATACCGTGTGTCATGCTCATAGCTGCTGCTCTTAGCCATGCCGACAACACTAGCTATAACTGCTGTTGTTGCTGCTGCTGTTGCTGTTGCTGCTGCCACCGACGCCACCGCCATAACAAACAAACAACGTAAACAAACCTCAGCCACAAACCAACCAAACAACCAGCTAGCCTAACAGGCAACTCCAACTTACTATATAACTCTGCACTCCTTTAACTCCTTTTCCACCATCAAATACACAAAAAGAAAGCAAAATGGCTTCACTTTGGCAGCAGCACTGCAGCAGCAGCGGCAGTAGTTTGTGCTAGTACCATGCCAGTTGCCAGTAAATAGGTAAATAAATGTGTACTGTTGAGTGCCATGGTCAGTGAGTAGTCAGCTGCTGTAGCTTGGTTGCAGTTTACTGGTTGCACTGTGGAGTGTTGATCTGAGAAAAGTTCTCACGGTACAGCGGTGTTGTTTATATGTTGGTTTTTGGTTTTGGTTTTGTTTCGTTTTGTTATTGAAACTCTTTTCACTAAAAATCGCGGACAAGTCGACCAGTTCATCTGTTGGTTGGTTTGTTTGTCCGTTTGTCTGGGCATGAGATTTGTATGCGCGTGCATAATGCGAGACGTAATGCAATGCAACGCGCATTAAACACTGTAGGCGTGGATTTCACTTCCCATATTCGCACTGTAATGAATGATAAATCGATGATGTTTTAAATGAAACATACAAGCACATACAAGCATATTAGTTATTTCAATATTTCTTACCATAATGTTATCATATTTATTTTGATAAGTCTCCACGTTTGCTTGTACTATTTTTTAAGTCTCGAAAAACCCCATTTGAGTTTAACTGCCATATTATTTTGTATTAAGTTTCAATACAAAAATTTATCCATTTGTACTAATCTGACATGATATGCAAAAATTAAATCAGTATTTGGATTAAATTTGTGAATAATACGGAATTGACATAGATATGTACGTCTGGATTGAACGACAATATATAAATATAAATATAAAAAATGTATGAAAATTAGCTTTATAAAAAGTGTAAGAGAATAAAAATGTACTAGATTATTAATTGGACGACAACACCTCTTTTTTATTTTTATTTATTTATTTGTTTTTTTTTTTTGTGTTAATAAAATTCTCCATTACTATATTAATTCAGTACTCATTGTTGGTTAAAAATTATGTTTTTAGGCTGCACTAAACTGCTTAAATCAGGTTCTAAAATAATCTATTACAATCATACAAACGTAGCTAATATCTGTTTCTTTAAAGAATAAAAACCAAAATCTAGTTCTGTCATCTACTCATGAAATCAATATTTTCTGCAACGGAGGGAAAAATAAGTTTTCAATTGATATTGTTGCTCGGTTTGTCGAAAATGGCTTGCAAAGTACTTACAATACTTCGCCGCCTCCACACGAAAACGCATATTTTTTGTATCGTACAAGATGAGTAAACATAGACTATATTTGATTTCGTGTCGATGCATTTATGTATATTTTATGCAATAAAACCCCTCATAACTGTTTTTATGTTTTAACAAATACTATTTCCTCTAAAAATGTTATCTGAATAGTCAGTCATTCCTTAGTCTGGATTCTAGGGTGCCGGCTTATGTATTTTCAACAGATGTAGAAATCGAAATGTGTAAAATTATTTCTATTTGATTTTTCATCAACAAGATATTAACTGACTATGATACTGTAAAAGTACATTGCACATCTATATATAAATTTGAAATACCTTTAAGTAGATATATTAATACGTTTATATGTACACCATGGAAACAGATGATATTATAACCTCCCTGATTGCCAATGGCAAACATCAAAGCTGTAACTGCACCTCCATGCTACACGTCGTATCCTGCTCTTGCTACCATGACTATCTCGCATTCAGTTACGGCTACACAAAAACAAAAAAAAAAGCTACCATATAATATTAAAACGAAATCCCAAACCAGGTTGCCTGTCTGTGCACCCCTTGAGCGAGCCAAGCTTGAAATCTGCACGCCACCGCATAAAACCACACTTCAGCAAAAGACGACGGCCGGCCGGCCGTGCCGCCACCGCTACCGCCACCATCACGCGTCCAGCCCGGACGAGGCCAACGAACGAAAAGTATACTGTGGGAACTTTATGATTGGTGACACATAATTGGCGCTGCAATGCGCATTCCTCGAGAAAGGCCATTATAATTTCAGCTAACCAGATGTAGTGCTCGTGCGCACTCTCCCAGACCCCACAGCACATTGAAGACACAAAAAAGGGGCATAAAACCTGTAACAGCCTGTTGGCCGCACACCCAGCTTCAAGTTGCCGCAGGCCGCACAGCACAGAGACTTCGCCGAGGACGGTGTTCAAGATAGGCTCTAAAAGTTAGCCTCTAAGGTAAATGTGACGGCAGCGGCGGTGGCAGTGGTGGCAGCGGTTCGGTGATCTTGAATTCAGATAATGTGGGCCAGAGCAGGCACTATAAGCTAAGCATTTTGTGTGCTTGCCGCAGTGCCAAAAGAAGCCGTGCCGCTTTAGTCATATAGTTGGAGCTACATGCTCCGCAAGTTCCCATCAGACCTCTCTCATACATATATAGCAATGGTGGGACAGGGGCCACTTTCCAGGACGAGTCTTGCATTTGTTTATTTTACATTTTTGGGAAGTACGCACTACCATTCGCCTTTCTGGCTCTAAGGTTCATTTAATAACTGTGAATCATGTTGCAATCACTTAACATTTTAATCGATCGTTTGGCGCATGGGAGTCGAGTTGAATCGAATCGGTGTTGGTAATACCGATGGTAGATGGTGCTGGTGGTTGATACTGCCCTTGCTCTTTCGCTCTCTCTCTCTCTCTCTCTCTCTCTCTCTCTCTCTCTCTTGTTGTAATGGTTGTATTGTAATGAATGTGCTGATGTTGGCCCATAGCGCCTCATCATCATCATCAGGCAAAATAAGAAACGCCAAAGATCCTGCTATGAAATGAGTGAAATAAATAAATCCCAGGCCAAAGCGATAAGCGATCGAATTATTGAGGTGGGGTTATGTCTTGTCTGGCATGCATGTATCTATATAACTTACTCTCGTCGTCGTAGTCATCGTCCTCGTTGTCGGATATACCGAAATGAACAGACAGACGCTTGCAGGCTGGAAAATTAATTTTCGTGTTGGTGGGACTTTTTAAAATGCAAGTTCCCGCGCACCTTCGTTCATCGTCGTCGTCGTTAAGCCATGATTAATTCGATCTGCAATTGGTTTGGATATGAGGTGAGCGCATTCGGGTGAAAATTCAGTTTTGATTAAAATGTTTTCATGACATCGCATATGAGATACAATCATTGTAAAATGCTTCAAACAATTTAACATTTTTTTACGGTTTGCCTTTGAAAGAATTTATATTTCATTGTTTTAAGTAATTCATTTTTTTAAGTTATCAAAGCTCGCGCTAAATGTTGGTTGTATATTTTTGTTTTTTAATGAAAAAATAAACAAAAAACCGAATTTAAATTAATATTAAACTGAAATAGCTTGAGTACGCATTCAATATAACTCAACATCAGCGCTCACGAATCAGTTCTTATGTTGAAAATGTGGTAATTAAAGTTTAAATTTGGTTGCGCAAATCATTACTTCAGTACTCCGAAGTTCTCAAGTTTTAACTCAAAATTTCGTAAGTTCATAATCTTTTCTGTTTTACTATCAACTTTACTCCAAAAGTGTTAGAGGTTTTAAGGTTGCTAAGCCGACCACGAGACTGAAATGAGATCGAAACGTGACTAGAATGAAATCGAAACGAGACCAAAACAAAACCATCTGACGAGATTGAATTTTTTTGATTTTGAAGAGACCGAAATGAGATTGCCCTCAAAAACCTGCTTTCAGCTGTTTTCCTTTTTAAATACGTAGCATTTCTCTTAAGATCGAAGATATGTACATATGTATATATCTGGGAAAACCAATCATCGCACATTAAGTCTCACCCCAAACAAAAATCTACACAAAATATTCATACAAAAATAGGTCTTAATTTGGTATATCTAATTCAATGCTACCAATTAGTTAATGCACGCTAATGAAATATAACCCGGGCGTGAGAAAAAAAAAATTAAACCCATAAAGCACTCTAAGTTGAAGCTAACCACGAAGGCCGAATACTTTATCTTGCACTTTAATGGCTCTACCACACCATTACCGCCGTTGCCGCCGCCAATGAAGCTTTACTCCCCGAGCAACAAAAAAAAATTGACTCAACTTTCAATTTAAATTAATAACTTAGTGTAAAGTATTTTACCACAAAAAATGCAAAACTAAAAAAATATCTCTTTGCTCTTGATAACGTGCAAAATCGAAGGTCGTCTAGTCATTTTTATTTATTTTTGTTTGTTTTAATATCTCTTTGAATAAATCAGGTTAAAAATACTACACAACCATGTGTCTGTTTGTTTTTTAAGCATAAATTTCTTTTTATTTTATTTTGTTTTATTTAATTAATTTTATAAGAACAATTTCGTTGAGAGAGATATTATCGTCCACTTTGTGCGATCGATCAGTCATCATCCTCAACCCTAGCCAAACCAAAAAAAAAAAAAATACATTGTGATTCGCATGATTCATGCGAATTCTAGAATTAGAACTTACTTATAGTTTTGTTATTTTTAGTTCTATTTCTATTGATACACTTTTAGGAGTTCAAAAACTATCAAACTGTATCGTGTGACTTGCAAATTCATAACCTTGAGGCTAGCCAAGGGAAAAAGCTTGAATTTTAGGGGCAGGAATCGTAATTCAAATGAGGTAAGATCAAAAAGATGAAACAAAAAAAAAACGCATTTCATCAGCTGATTTGGATGAATCGTCTGAATAGAATTTCTGAGATCAAATTGGTGTTGGTTAAGAGATGATTTTAGTGTGAACTACGTCGACACAAAAAGTTACGATTAGATTCCCTCGTGCTCAGATACAAACTTTTCTTCGGTGATAATTTAAATTAGAATATCAACACAAAAATAGTAGCCACGAGTAAATCTGAGTGGGTGGTGAGGAGGTCTACAACTGCCACCGTCTTTGCCTCCGCGGGCCTAAGTCGTCCTCACTTATAAACTTATGTTTCTCTCATGAATATATATTACGATAACAAAAAATAAAAGGATTTTGAAATAAATATAAAACTCACATGTCTATAAGTATGTTTATAAAGACATCAAATAAGTTAAGGTATTTTGTTTTTAGATTTGATTCTACAAAAGGCTTTTGTATATTAAGCTTGTTGGAATGCTTATCTGAAATGAAAAAAACATAAATTTTACTAAAGTATTTATGATTCAATATATTCTTTTTCTGTCCACACAATTTTTTTTTTTTTGATTTTTCATCATAGGGTCATTTAAAATTATTTAAGTTGCGTGTAGTGTGGACTGTGGAACATTGCCAATACGGAATGTTTTATTTTTTCCTATTCTGAAATTAAATTAATTTTTAAACATTTATTTAGATTCATGTTCTTAACTCGAATGGAATTTTCAGATTTGACTATTTGCCTCCTAAAAGGGAAATTTGAGATAACATTCATAAATAAATATTTGGTTTTTTAATGCAATCCAATAGTGCGTTATACTTTTTCGTCAAAAAATTTATTAAAAATCAAAATTATTGTGGTAATACAAAGCTTTTATCCGTCAAAAGCTTAAGAATAACTCACATAAATGCGAAAGTGATCCTGTTAACTCATTTAATTTCAAATGTTAGGAGACATGAGTTGAGTTTCTTGAACTTCATTGTCGCAAGGTCTCGTGTCTCACTTTTTTCCCGTTATATATAGTGTTGTGAAACACTTCTCCATTGAAATATCTAGTTGCATTCCTCTCCTAAAACTATTCAACCGTAATTCTCGCGTTTCCTGGAATGTTCATAAGTTTATCATTGGGCCCAACATCGGATGTACCGTAAAGTACAGATATGTATTCTTTAGCGGCACTTCACGAATGTAAAGCGCTTTACCCAGGTCTTTTTTTTCTTTCACATTTTAACGAAACTTATACCAAATGTGCATCGGTTTCTCTTAGTAAATCTATCTCAATTCTTTTTCATTATAAGGGTACTAAAAAAAAGGATAAATTATTAAGTAAATCTTAGCTGAATTTTGAAGAAGAATGATGGATTTGAGAACGCAAAGAAGCTGTGCACAAAGGAGCTTAATCTCTGCTTCTAACAAAAAAATTACCTTAATAAATCATCGTTAAATTGTGAAGAGTTGGGAAGAGTGGAACTCCATAAAAACTCAATATACACAAAATTTTCATACGAATTTTTCCCAACAGAGTTTAAAAATTTTTAAGAGTTTTGAGCAAAAAAAAAATTCGAAATTGTAATTAAATTAAATTAAATTAAAATAACACTGTTAACACTTTTCTCACTTATCTATTCAATAAAAATCAATTTACATAATACACCTACGATGAAAGAGCACAATTATAAAATGCGTGTGGCCTCGATAACAGTCGTCATCATTAATCATTAAAATTAATTTTCTCAATAAAAGTATACTTTATTTTATGAGATAGATTATAAAAATTAAATCTCTTCACACTTCTGACATTTCAAATGGATTATTGAAATCCACCTGAATTGTGTGCTACAGACGTTTCATACGCAAAATTATCAAAGTTGTCCTCGAAACCAATTCACCACTCTCGTCTCCTGCGTTTTAATGCGCGTGAAGCGTTTATAATAAAAAATTAAAAAAAAAAATATCGTTTGCCAAAGGTATTGACATCTATTTTTGTCATCACTTCTCCAAGTAATATATAGGTCATTCTCATTGATGATGATGATGATTATGTTTCTGTTGTTGCTGCCAACGCAGTTGGCCTCTATACCGTCATATATTTATGTACATACTGAAGTTCCCCTCCGATGACATTTTACTTCACGATCACGATTTCAGGACCCGATGGCGCGAGGGTGACACACACAAAAAAAAAATGCTTCAAAGGTTCTATTTTTCCACAAAGATACACAAAAAATAAAAAATAATAAAAATATCACAAAAAATATAAAATATTATTATTTTTGTCTTCCATTTGAATTTTCATTTTGCATATAAACATATATTTATGATTACGAGCGGAATACATTATTATAATATCATATATGTATATTTTTATAATGTCTTAGTTGTTTTATAGTTAATTATTTATGGATATTGTTGATGGTCCATATGGTAATTGAAATTTATTTCACATCATAAAAAATGTCGTTCAATTGAATAATTTATGATTTTTTGAAAAAAAAAACATACAATGACTGTGAATAAGATAATATTCAATATAAAAATAGAATATTACTATCACTATTTTATATTTTCATAAGTTAAATATATAAAGCGAGTACCATTTGTAGATGTAAGTTTTTGATGAACATTACGTTTAAAATTCATCTTCCGTTATTTTTAATCTTTTAGTTTTATTATTATTAAATGCTAATCATAACAGACAGTTTTAGTGATGCACCAATTATAAGTTGTCACATTTTAAAACCCACAAGGAGTAATTTTCATTTTTAATCACCATTTTTTCAATTTTGAGTAGTTCAAAATAAAAAACGATAAATATTCCAAATGTATTATAATCCCTGTACAAGAATAACACTTTATAAAAAAAATTCACTGTGGCGTATGTGGAACTTTTTTCTTCGACTTATTGTAATTTTTCGCAGAATGTTGAAAATCAAAAATAGTAATAATTATTATTTTCACAAATTCAGTTAGAGTATGTATTCAGTTAAATTATAAAAAGCTGGAGTTGGAGCTCTTTAAATTGTGTCTTTGTTTTGGGATAATTAATTTAATTATCGACCTTCTGAACCTAAACTGAAGCGATCATTCTCAAACTTTGGGGAAATTGAGTTATTTGTCTAGCTCAAAAAACAATTAAATCTATATTTTGATATGTTTTGGCTATAAAAAGATGGATTTCTTTTTAACCTCGAATTAACTGTTATTGTTGGATGTATTAGAGAAATCTTATATTTCCTTGCAAGGGCTCAACAGAGTTTTTTTGAATTATGATTTTTTTCTTTTCAAAAAGGAAAGTAGGTACAACCGGACATTTATTTTTGGGTCTATGAAATAACTCCCACGAAATAAGTCCCACTTTTAAAAACGAATTTATTCAAACTCAAAACGAAATAAGTTCCACTTAAAATAAAAACGCGTAACGAAATAAGTACCACCAATTGACGAAATAAGTCCCACTTTTAAAAACGAAATAACTCCCACTTTCAAAATAGCAATTTTTGGTGGGACTTATTTCGTTTTTAAAAGTGGGACTTATTTCGTGGGAGTTATTTCATAGACCCTTATTTTTGTTTTCGGTTTAAAAATGGTTTATCTGTTTTTGATAAAAAAAATACATTTATTGATTATCTTATTTTTTTTTGAGTTCGAATATAGATTGTTTTTTTTTTATCCAAAAACCCATTTTTTGTTGAATATATTATGTTTCAATGTTTTTTTGAAATCAAATTTTCAGTCAAATTAACTTTTCCTCGTTATTACGATTCAAACAAGATGTGATTGAGTATTACAGCAAGTATACGTTCCATTTATTTAGAAAAAAATTGCGAAGCTTAAGTTTATAACGTTTCAATAAAACTTGCGGTTCACTGTGGCACAAAAGAAACTTGTTGCTTCAACTAACATATATCGTTTTCGATTGGATTTTTTAAAAAGTTCACTAATTTTTGATTGTAATCGAATACTTAAACAGTCAAAAATTGTAATAGGAGTCAAAAAATAGTAACTCTGTCCCAAACGAAAACGATCTTATTGTATTTTTCGTTGTAAGTCAAATAGTAAAAATACAGAATAATTACTGTTTGTCAAAATTCTGTTTGCGATAACAAAACAATTATAAAACTTGTGCCATCAAATCTCGGTTTGCTCGGTAGTTCACTTAATAAAAAATTAATTTCTTTTATAGATTGGCACTTTTTACATCTTTTATAATTTTTTGATCATATTTAATAATGTCTCCGAAATATTATTCAATAATTTTCAAAATGAACACTTGGTTCACTATGGCGTATGAGAAACTTTTTTCCTCGACTTATACATTTTTTCTCTTTTTCTTTGTTGAATTATAAAATTCTTAACTCCACAATAATCGAAATGATAAATTTCCCCTTTAGAAGACATTCGAACGCACTTATGACCACAAATTTGCTAAGTAATTTCATGCATGAAAGGCGATTTATTGAAGCATTACAATAAATTGTCGTGGATGTTAAACACAACTTTGACACAGAAAACAAAAAAAAAATATTTTCAATACAAATCTGATTCATCGTGATGGCTAGATTTATGAAACAAGAGAATAAAAAATATATGCTAATGCTTCCAATAAAAGTCACATTAATTTAAAAACCAAGTAAATTTTTTTTTTGTGCATTCACTAGAAAGAAAATATTCACAAAACAACAGAAGGACGACTTTAAAAAAATATAACATAAAATAAAATACTCATACAGCAATTAAAACAGATAAAAGAAGAACAACAAAACCACCGATTCTACTAGGTGCCATTCGCTACCACAAATGAAGGAGAAAAAAAGTGACTCATAAAATTTCTAAATAAATAAAAATGTGTTCGAGCAAAAAAAAAAATAAATAAAATAAAATAAAAAAAATGAAAAGCTTAATTTAGCACACTCTGCTCCTCAAAGTCAGACCGGCGACGAATAGACTTTTATCTTAAATATGTCGCTATGTACGTTTGTAAATACAAGACAACAAAAAACTAGTAGAAGAAATAAGTTTAGTACAAAATCACGCGACAAGAGATATTATAGTTTTGCCTGCGTTTCTTACTCCGAAAGTGAAGGATTAGTGCAAAAAAAAAAACAAAGTGTTTTTTGTATGAAATGATAAAGTTAAAAATACATAAATATTTAAAATGTTATTTAATTCTAAGTTAATTTCGTATGACTTGCTATCTGATGTTTAAATAAAATAATATAAATGTGTCTGTCAACTAATTTTTTAAAACAGGATTCCTATTCGATTCGCTTGCGAGGCATGGGTGAGAAATAGCACAATTATTTGTGATCTATACGTGATTCAATTTGTATTTTTTTAAACACACGGTATACTTTTCAGATTTACATACGTGCAAATTTAAAAAATATTTCGTCGGCTTAGAGTGTAAAACTGATAAATCAACTTTTGGTTCGATATGAGATAAGTACGCAGTTTGAAAAGCATAAGGAGGATGCATCGTCTGGAATAAAACCGTTCAAATCTTAAAACACAATAATTGTCAAAAAGGGACATTTTCGCACTGATAACTGAAATGATGCTTTTTATTGTGGTAGCCCCTGGCATAATCGTTAGTGCGTAGGACTTTCGTGCTGGAGGCTGGGGTTCGATTCCCAGCCTTGTCTATCCAAAAGGGCTCTAACGATGTTAGTGAAATTTTTTCTGTGGGTTTTTTAGGTAATTAAAATTTTTTGGGTAACAAATATTTTCAAATAATCGCTCACGGAACCGGAGTTTTGGTTTAAACAGTTTGACGCATTGCAATACAAATTTTTATGAAGGAAGTCCTATTTAATCTAAATATGTAATATCAAAATTTTCAAATAAAATAAATAAAATTCAAAATTTTATTTAAAACAAATGAAATTTCTTTTTTTGAAATTTTATTCTTGTTAAATATTAAAAATTAAAAACACTTTAAATATTTTATGCATAAAAATTATTTTTTTGAGAAAACGGCTCTAACTATTTTTAATTTTTTTTTAATTTCTAAGCCAAACTTCTTTGTTGGCTTATTTATTTATTTTAGCAATTCAAATGATGAATTTTTGTTTTTTCATCTTTTTCTCTAAGGATATTCTTGCTTTTTTACTTTTTCTTATGAGCACGATCATGCTGATTTTATAACAGTTTCATTATAACATTTAGGTTTTAACATGAAAAAATGGAGATACTTAACAACTAATATTTTGATTTTATAAAAATGAGCTAGCATATAATGGTCCATCTTAAAAAACCAACCGACCTCATCTAGTCAAATGACTAGAGTATTCTAAAAATACACTAAGAAATCTTAGACAGAATGGAAACAATCGTTTTCGACTGCTTGGCCACGCAAGCCTTTTGTTATAAAAATAAAAGGTTTTCTTGACTTGACATCCCTGTTCTTTTTTCTTTTGCTTTTTGTTTGTTTAAATTATTCTTTTTTCTTTCTCGATGACGCATAGAAGAAATAAAAATTAAATTGAAAATATATTTTTATTACTGTTTCAATAAATTAATCAGCCAGACCAATAAATTTAATTTTTTATTTTCTTGAATAAATTTCTGTATTCTTTAAAAGAAAAATAATTATTTAGATCTTTGTCAATTCTTTAACTAAAACATCTATAATAATTAACTTAAACAAAATAACAATATAAAAAATTATAAATAAAAAATTTCAGTAAATAAAAAAAAAAAATTAGACAAAGTTTCAACATTCATAAATTTACCTGTGAGTTTCTCGTTCATTTGTTACATACACATACAATTATATTTAAATTTTCGTAAATATAAAATATTAGCGTCCAAATGTTGTTATTTTAAATTGAATCAAACAACAATTTAGCTCAAACTCAATTATTAAAACTTATGGATTAATTTAAGTGACACTATTGGACATCTATTAGAATTTATTATATTTTATGGAATTCAAACTATGATATGTAGGCGGTGTGACGAAGAATTGTCAAATAAATTATTTGTATATACTTATTAATTGTTGTTGTATTCAAGAAGACAAATATTTCTATTTGTAAACATGGCGGCCGCTAAGGGCATTTTCTTTGTTGGTTTTCTTTTTTTTTCTTGGCAAACAGTCAAAAACATTATTCACATTATAAAAGTGAAGAGCATGGTACAAATTAATCATAATCAATTTCAAATATTGTTTCTTGTGTCAAAAACTATTTTTAAATTATTGCATATTATATGAGTGCAGTATTGTCGCGACCACAAGATGTTGCCCTTTTGATTTTAAACATAATTTTGTGTTCGTTTTGAGCAAATTTATGTGCTGTGCATTATGAATGAGTTTGTTAATTAAAAGGGTAGTTAATGTAAGGGGTAGGTACTTAGTTGCGTTAAGTATAAGAAAATCATGTTGGATGTGTGTAGATATGAAGTTTTATGATATTTTAATGTTAAGCATTTTCCAAAACATGAGCGCAATCATAACTGTTTCCACCAAACAAAAGACCCTAGATTTCAGCTGATATCTTTCGAGATTTCAAATCGAGAGTTCAAATTAGAAATCATACCTACTCTCTCTTTTCAACAGTTTTATATTGGATTAAAATATCCATAAATGTTTAAGTTTGATATTAGCAAACTGTTCTTAATTATATAAAAACATATAGCAAACATAATTTAAGTTAATCTCCTTTTAAACTGGAGATTATTTTATACAAGTTAATATAAGTACCTATTCCATAAACAAGTTTAAATTTAATTCAACTCAATTTGGGAGAAATACATTTTTAAATAAAAAAGTATACCTTGTATATTCATACTTAGCTCGTGGAGCGTGCACATTGTCATTGACTTAAAGACTAAGATTGTGTGATATAGAAACGTGGCATAAAATAAATATGCTATACATAATTTAATATAGTAAGAGTATCATAGTACCATAGCTAAAGTATTTTTAAATATGTTTTATTTCATTAAATTAAATACCATCTTAGTCTAGGTTAAAGCAACCAGATCCTACTGTCTAAAGTGGACAAGTCATAACATTTGTATGTTTCATTTTTGTTTACCTTTTTAAAAGTTGTTAAAACTAAATGAAAAAAATTGATTTTCTCATAAAAATGGATACAAAAATATACATTTATAATATTCTCTAGTCTATTCAATCTTCTATACGAATTGAAAAAAAAAAAAAAATATCTTATCCATGTGCCAAGTCATTTAGTGCCGTGTCTGCGAATTAAGTATCCCGCTCATGACAACCACTTAAAGAATTATAATACCGTAATAGCATTTCATTCACATTCTGCCCATAGAAACAACAGCCAACGTCACCTTGGTGCAAATCCAAAGAAAATATGTCGCCGCATCGTCATCCCATTCCGGCTGCCATCCCATTTTTGTCGTCAACATCAGAAACGGCCGGGTGGATGGCGGTGCGGTCGGTCGGTGGCAATGGCACCCGGAAGGAGTCTCATTTTGCATAATAATCCGTCAGTTTGGCTGTTGCTCTGCAATTGCTCTCCTAAGCCATATGAATATATAACAACATCGCGCAAATATAGTGTGAGTCACTGCGCCATGTCAGAATATAATTGGAATCGAACTTATGAGTTTATTGACTCTTTGTATAGCAATATGGTGTTTTGTATGTATTTTTTTTTTTCATTTTATATTTAGAAAAAAGTCCTTGGAGCGTATCTGTAATCATTTATTAAATGAAACACATAATACTCGTATGTGTGAAGAAAAGGATGTTTGGCATCATCCCAAATTCGCTTACCTCAGGTGCACTTTCAGTCTGCGTCTCCATCGTCTCTTTTTTTCATTTTTTTCCCCATTTTCTTAAAAATTGGTTTTGTGTTTCAAATATTTCTTCGAGTATTCTCAATTTGTTTATAACGAACGTGTCTTTCTAATTTGTTTATTGCAAAAAAATGGCAAAGTTTTTTTTTTTTGTTGTATTTTGGTAATTTTGTTCATGTTATAGTTTATTTCCTTTTTATGTTTATCTGTATGTATTTGTATATGATTTTTTTAATTAAAAAAAAAAAGTTAAACAAAAAAACAATTCATTGTTTATATTCTAATTTTTTTACAGCACAGCTCGCATCGATAAAGTCTATAACAGCCAGCAATAAAACTGTGGAAAATGGCAAAGAATTGCGAATTGTGTGCAAAGTGCAAGGACAGCCCCCGCCAAAGGTCACATGGTTTAAGGATCACAAATCGATAAATCGAAATCGGAGACTGTATCAATTCATTCATTATAAGTAAGTTTAAAGTTTATATTATTTTAAGTTGTAGAAATAAAATTAAAACAATATTTATGAAGTTGTTTTAGGTGCCTCATTTTTTCTTACACTTAATTTAACTTAACGCTTCTGAATGTAAATTTACATTAAATTACTGATTGTTAAATAACTCTAGAAACTTAAACAAAAAGTGAAAAACCATGTTCCTTTGGTCTGTTTTTTTAATTTAGTTACCAAAAAATATTTTCAATGCATACAAATAAAACCTCATATGTAACCGGAATTTATACACTCTTTTTTATATGCACAAGAAAAACAAGCTTTGAAAAATCTTCCCAGACCAAGACGAATTTAAAAGGCAAATATTTTCTTTTTTAAGTACCTATTTAAAGATACCTGCATAAATTTAAACTATATAAGCGAAAGTTTTGAATAAAATTTCCCAATTAAACCGATTAACTGTGAACAATTATCTCTTCTTCGAAAAAAGATATCTTATCAAATCAATCGAATATCTAAATCAAGTATAATATCTACATAAAAAAATGTATAGATAAACTTTTATCAAGCTTAAAATATATTGACTAAGGTCGATACAACTGACGAAAAAAGACCATAAAATGCGTAATCATTAGGTATGTTTTAACAAATTAAAAATCCATTAATTAAAAAAAAAATAATGTCCAACCATTTAAGTCTTGAAAAC
Organism: Syrphus vitripennis; assembly: GCA_958431115.1. Classification (NCBI taxonomy): domain Eukaryota; kingdom Metazoa; phylum Arthropoda; class Insecta; order Diptera; family Syrphidae; genus Syrphus; species Syrphus vitripennis. Next base: position 2,648,872 of record OY288110.1, on the reverse strand, counting down.
TGTGAAAATCCATCAGTCATTCAATTTGACTTTAATTAATTTGTTGAAGGCAGTTTTTTTTTAATTCATTAATCTGTTTATTATTCCTTGTTTAATATAAAATAAAAAAAAAAAAACAATACACAAAACAAAAATAAAATAAATCAAAAAAGCATTGATGCTTGCTCATTAACTCATATACAAATTATTATTGTTTGTGCTTTTGATTTTATAAATATTCATTAGATAACGTTCAAATAAGGTGATTTAGTTTTGATTTTGTTTGTATTTATATCCATTTTTTTTATAGAACTAGAATGTTAAATTTTTGGTATTCATTTTTTGCTATTGTAATTTCCTTGTTTATAATTAATATTTATATAATTTTTTTTGTTTATAGGAGGAGATCGGAACTGATTATTAGATCTTTTAATAGTTCGGATGCTGGGACATACGAATGCAGAGCAAAGAACAAGATAAATCAAAATCTGGAGAAGAGAACTTTAGTGATAAAGGCATATCCGAGTAAGTGTGAATTGTAATAAAGTTGTGACTAATATTTTATTTAAAGAAAAAAAATGATCTACCAAAAAATATTTCGACGCGTAACTTATTTCACAAATTATACCTATATTTGGAGAGGGAAATCATTTCAAAAATATGAAAAATATAAACGAAGTTTTTTTTAGAGGTATAGAACTTTAAGTTGGCAACACTTCTTTACCTAGCGGCCATTTTTAACAGCTGTTAAAAGATTTATGTACAACGCTTCCAAATTTCAATCATTGGCCCGTACTTAAACAATGCAAGCCAGAACGTTAAAGTCAATGGTTACCGCTTTAGAGCCATGATTACTGAGTCATGCAGGAGCTGAATTGGCCACCAAGATCGCACGATTTAACGCTGCTAGATTATTTGCTGCCAGTGTACGTCAATAAAGCTGAAACTTTCGAATAAAGCCAATTTCATGTCAACTTTAAAACATCATATTTGTTTTATTCCATTTCAAAGTCATATACCTCTGAAAAAAACACCCTTTACTAACTCTATTTCAGCATTTTGCATTGTGATCGCATGGTATCACGATTCATGATTTTAGACACCAATGAGTACTACACCCTTTAATTCACTCCAGAATTGGAGTTAAATTCTTTCAATTACACTTTTAATTTTTAATTAAATTTAGTTTGAATTTTTTTTTTCAAATCGTTGTATTTAGGACATAATTTTCTTTCATTCATAAAACAACTTTAAGTATTTTATTAAGTGTGATTTAATATAGATTTCTACAATCAAATGATAATTAAATGATAAAAATTACTCGTGGGTTTATTGTTATTTATTTTTGTATTTAGTTTCACGTGAGGCTTGTCTCGAGTTGTCATAATACTTAGCTAATTGATAAAAAATTCTGTTTTAATAAATGAATCAGAATTCATCGATGATGCATATCGAACAAAATGTCACCTAATGGAATTTCAAAATGAAGTGGCAAATATTCACACATACAAAATATACGATGCATAATTTACATATTTATGAAATTTATTCAAATTGATTCAAGTTTTGAAAAACAAAAAAAAACGTACAAAAATACACATTCTATTATTTTGTTTATCGTGTGGGAGTTAATTTTTTTTTTCTAATCAATACAAAGCATTGCATGTAAATAATGCAATAATGCTAATTTTGAACTTGTATATTCAATCTAAATTTATATCTATGTATGTATGTATACATACTAACATTTAATAGGTTTTTTTTTATAAATTTTGTTTAAAACATTTTTCAAAGTTGAGTAATATAATTTTGTAAATATTTTTGCATAATATTAAGTATCTATTTTTATTTTAAAACTGCTTAGCAATTAGCGACCTCAAATAAAAAGTATCCTCACATTTCAATTCGCGGCTTTGTTCGTAGAGTAGGTATCTATCCAATCCACGTAGCTAACCGTATTAATTTAAAATATTTGTTATTATAAAATTAAAAAATGCATACAACATTTTGAGGTCCTTAAATTAAAAACATTTTTTTTTTTTAATTTTTTAGTGCCAAGATATAATACACCAACGCAACTATCCGGTGGAAAGTGTCCAGAAGATGCATATGAGTTTTGTTTCAACGGAGGCACCTGTATGTTTTTCAAGGAAATTGGATCATACTCATGCGTGTAAGTTTACACTTTTTTTTTCAATAAAAAAATTACAATCTATGCCTATTGGCTGTAAGTTTAAGGGTATATCAACTGCAGTTTTATTTGCACGGTTAGAACAAAAAAAAAAACAAAAGGATGTAGAGAAAAAAAAAACCAAATGTTTATAATTGAAACACAAAAAAAATGTTTTTTGTTTTCCTTTTGACAAATGGTGTTGTATTAAAAAATCACAACTTAACACTTAATTTTTCAATGCTAAGAGAAATAATCAAATAAATTATACCCAAATTTTAGAGGAAATTATAAAGGTACGTTATACAGACAAAAATCTTTGGGGCATGGGGTGCAATCATTCTTCTCATGATTCCTCCGTATTGTACCTCTTCCTCTTTCCTTTGTGTATGTGTAGCGTATTTGTTCGTATAAGTGTGTTTTGTTTTTATTTACTCTCTTCTGTTTAATACTTCTTATTTCTTTCTTTTTTGGTTTAAATTAATGCATTTGCTGAAAGACATATAGCACGTGTATCTTTACCCCCCTCATAAAAAAAAAAACAGAAGTAAAAACAAATCATCTCTCTAGACGTACCTACAAGTGCGCCGTCACTTATTTTTGAGTTAAAATACGTCTAAGGCGCATGGCTTAAAATTGATTTATCAGTTTAAAGTTGATATACAAAAAAAAATAATCATACCTGATGATAGCTGCCATTTCAGTTCTTGAGAAAAACTAGATTGTACTTTGTAAATTATGAGTGGGTCTTAGAGAAAATAAATTTTACGATTTTTCGAAATCAATATTGAATCATTTTTCATGGTTCACAGGTATAAGAAAAAATATGACTTTAGATTTTAATTAAATATTCTTACAGTCATCACACACAAATGAAGTTCTGATTCAAGTGAAATAAAAATTAGTAGCTGTTTCTATTTAAGATAATTTTAAAATTATACGAAGAAATAGACGCACTCACTATTTAAGGCGTACTCATCATTTATATGAGTCAACAGCACCTATTTTTATAAGTATGTTTATGGCTGAACACCGGGTTCGAGTAAATTGTATTTATTTATTATATCAGGTTTAAATTGTAATCAGACCTACTAGAATGGCGCTTTTAGTGATGTCCTTCCTTTTCAACCATGTCCTAATCCTAATTTAATTTTCAAGAACTGTTGCCACGGTGGCAACACTGTCAGATTGAGAATACGGGGTTGTACATATGCTACAGGCAAGATCCATGCATTGGATAACAACGCAACATGAGAACATATTAATCAATAAACCCCTTGCATTTTAAAAATACGAAAAACTTATTGTTTTAATGTGATTAACTGATTAATCGGAAGGTCTCAGATTCAATAACAAAAAAAAAACAATTGACACTTGCAAAAAATTAAAACTAATTTAATAATGGTTTATTTTGCCGACGTCCATTTTGATGTGGTCAATAAGATTTTTCTTATAGTTCGTTTTTTTCCGTGAAGCCATCCGTGATCGCCTAGTTTTGCCCTGACCTAAAAATAAACTCCTTGCAATTTAAATTGCTCAAAAAATTCTTGTTATATTACTCAAATAAATGTAAACAATAATAGGTATCATTCTCGTACAATGTCATCGTATATAAAAATCCCCTTAAGAGTCAAACATTTTCCCAGAAATAGAACCTAAACCTAATCCGTGCGTCGTAAATGTTAAATGTATTTCTATTTTCAAAAATAGTATATTGTTTACTACATCGAGTCAATATTTTCCAAGAACCCAGCGAACTATTAATTGCCCCTCAAGTCAAAATGATTCAAACAAAAAAAAATATATGTGTGAATATGTACATATATATTACCAAAATCAATCCCAACCAACATGACTGGGAAAAGATCTTCTCCTGAAACACACAAACACTGACACACATCCAGATTCATCGCACTTGCCTCTAAGTGGGTGCAACGAAATTTCCACAAATTTTTCTCAAAAACTCTTCTCGTAGGTATAAACAAAACAAAAAGCCAAAAACCATACGAAAGGGGAAAAAATAAACAATCAAACAGAAAAATCAAAATAAAAAAGAATTAAAATTTTTAAAAACCAGGGAATTTTCACTTTCCGTTGCAATTAATTTTCAGAAAATACAATGTGAGTTTTTCCATTGCGAATTTCGGGTGTTATGACGGTAATGTTTTGGTTTATGTCAGCAAAATGTTTCCAAAGAAAAAATGGAGCCCGAGAAAATACTAATAACATAATATGGATCATTTAATGCATATGTTGAGATGAGAAATTATAATAATTGCCTTGTCTCGGATTCAGTCAGTCATTGACATGTTAATATTGTCAACTCAAAGATAGGACAAGAGAAAAAAAAACTCAAAGGACACATGTTGCATCCCTATTATATTTTTTTCCTTCTTCTTTGGGTACAAATAATGCAGCTAGAAATATTGTTGATGAGGTTATGATGGCGCTGAGGGTCTTGTATATGACATTTTTCTAAACGTGGGTTTGTTGATCTAGAAAACGAATCTATGAATGTACTTTTGAAATGTGATAAAGTAGATGTTAATAGACATCTCGCATATCGAGGGAAAAATGTTTTTTTGGTATTAGGTTTCAATGCTTTCCAATTTTTTTTATAATGGTGTGTATTTAAATTTTCCTTACTGGGTTTGCTATTAAACAAAGCAAGTTTAAAAAAAAATCGAGTTTTCCTCAAAGTCATGCATTTGAAAGCCAAATATTTCGATTGAGCAAAATATTAATTTTTTATCCACAAGGAATATTACTTATTTTCCCGTATTTGAGGAATTCAATAATTGTATTCATACTGAAGTTCATTCAGAAATTAAAGTCTAAAAAGTAAACTTTGTCACACTATATTTAAAATTTTCCATTTGCAATCACAAGGAAAAAGATGAATAGCTCAAAATGAAAATCGATAAACCAGAACAGTACATACATTCATATGTAGGTACGAGTATGTTCAAAAATTTATTTTATTTCAAAAATGCAACATTTTATTAAAAATGAATACGTTCCACAATATCACACCATACATAGTTAAGATTTGCAATAGAATAGAAACACCACCAACAATTTATTTTTACAATTTAATTTTTTTTATTTTAAACCTTAACTTAACACTTAAAAAAATAAAAACCGTATAGAACTAAAATAAAATTTAATCATAATTTTATCCTTTATAGTTGCCCTGAAGGTTTCATCGGAGAACGCTGCGATCGTAAGGAAGTTAACAACATGCCACCCAGTACGTACAGCAATGAGCAAGAGTGTGGCGACAAAAAGTATTTAGGAAGTTATTACTGCTAAAATAGGCTATTCTATAGCATCGATTGTTTCCAAACATAAATTTCAAACAAAAGTTATTAAAAAAAAAAAAAACGGACAAAGATAACACAGAATTAATTAAGTCTTACTTTCACCAAAAAAAAATTAACGATAACAAAACACGAAATATTCAAAAAAAAAAAAAGAAAAAATAGAAATTAATGTGCAACTAGAATCCAAAAAGAGCTCAACTCATCTTAAGATAACAAATACCCCCGAATTAACAGTACAAATTCCATTTATTAATTTAATAGCTATATAAACAAAACCAAATCAAAGTTTTCTAAAAACAAAATAATATTGGCTTTAAATTAAATTGCATTAATCCTTAAAAGAAATACATTTAAATTTATTTTCTTTACTATTTTATAAACAAAAAAAAAACAAAATATTTAAATATATTTTTAAAACATTCCATTATTAAAAAAAGAAAACGTAAATTTAAAAATTGTAGCTTAAAATCATCCGCCTACGTAAAAAATCGTTTACTTTTTTAAACAAAGGTGCTATAGAAAGTTTATTTTTGCCTTATGTTGTTCCAAAATATGTAGTTTTGCTTTATGATTTTTTTTTTCTATAATATTTAATTTTTTAAGAACTATTTCCTTTGATGAAATATTTTTATTTAGAAGATTAATTTGAAAAACAAAAAAAAAAGAACAGGCTTCACGTTCACGTTAGAGGCTTCAATTATCTCTCTTTCTCTCTCTTAGTAGATACAAAAAAAAAAAGAATATAGTCTCCCATGCACTCTCTCTCTCTTTTTCTCTCTTTAACAATATAAGTCTCGTTATTTATTTTTATTTAATTTCATAAAAAAAAATATTTCGCAATTGAATTGAACTAAAAACATAAAATTGTTTTAGGATAACAAACCGTGAAGCTGATTTTTTTTATAATAAAAACAATTATACTATTTGCAGTTTTCCAACAAAACAGTCATCCCACTCTCTCCTTTTAGGAATTAGATATTTTATCTCATTTACTTTTTTATATGTAAATATTGAAAAAGAAATCTAATTTGTTCAAAATATTTTTTAATATATTTAAATAAAATAACAAAAATTTGGAAATTTAGTTTTGGAAAATGGTTGTTGAATTTTGTTAAATTATTTAATAATTTCCCTCATATATTTTATTTTTAATTTATATAATAACCCTTTCTCCCATCCTCATACCCCTTCTCCTTTTCATCTTTTTAATAAGGACTGAAAGGAAATAAATATTTTATTCACACAAAAATTAAAATTAATTTTAAAAACGAAACAAAAATGACAGTATTTTTCTTTTTACTAAATAATAATTTATATTATTTCATATTGAATTTCGACAAATCACTTGTAAATAAAGTTTTAAATAAAAAAAATTAATATTAGACGAATCGCCTCACAATATATATATATACAATATAGAACTTAAAATAAAAATAAATTACACATTCTTTTTTCATTTTGAATAACTTTAATAAAGTTTAAAACAAAAATAAAATAACTGTAAGAAAAAAAAACTTCATACCAAATAAAAAATTTAAACATATTTAATTAAAACTAGTTTATTGTACTTAAACAAACAAAAAAATATTTATTCATCAAAATTACAGCTGTTAATTATTATTATTATTTTACTTTGTATAATAAAATTTAAACTGAAAGCCACAAACTATTTATATTTATTTAATTTATGTGTAAATTATATTAAAATATTTTTTGTATTGTAATTACCTATTTAGTTTGTAAGCCGAGACAAAAAATTGAAATCAATCAAAAACAAATCAACAAAACACGAAGAACAAAAAGAAAACATCAAATAAAAATGTATATTTGAATTTAAATTTAATTTTTTTTATTTTATTTATTTTCTACTCCTAAAATTTTGTTTGCTGATCGATCAAATTTGTTTACGCTTTATGTTCAATATTCAATTAATTTACATAACAATACGATGTTTTGAGGTAAGACTGATTTAATTTATATTTATATTTAAATGTTTTAGTTTAATAATAATAATTGAATATTTATTTTTATTTCATTTATTTCTTAAAACTATTAACAACTCTGATTTGTATATTGTAATCAAAGTACTGTGTCAAGTTTTAATATTCAAAACCATTCTATTGAATGCAAGTCATGAAATAAAATATAAAACAAAAATAATACTACAATTAATAAAAAATTATTGACACATAATTTGAATTTAATTTGTTCCCTACTTTTCCGTTGTGATTTTTTTTTTTTAATTTATAATTTTAATTTTGCACTCGAATAAATATTGCGAATAATTTAATGTCCTAATTTTTTTTTAACTCGTTTACTGACATGCAAATGAATAAATGTTAATACATAATATATGTTGTGAGACGTCTTGCTGCTGTAGCTTACAAATAATGCATTTATATAGAAAAAAAAACCATAAAACCATAAAAAATGAAGATACAATTACATTAACTGTCAAAATATTGAGAGAAGAACCAAAAAAAAAAACAAAAAACAAAAAGAAAAATAACTATGTGTCCTTATATTTTATTTCCTGATTAATATTTGCAATTTGAAATTAACAGTGCTACAACTTAGAACTAAAAATTTATTTTTTACTAAAATTATTTACATCAAGTTTAACGTTGTAGAAAAGAGTGTTTAAATAATGCTTTTTTGTGTAAAATATTTCTATTATAAAAATAATGCTTGCAAATAAATTAATACTTTTGTTCACTTTAATTTGTATGGTTTGTTTTATTTACTTTTTATTGAAATTTTAACACTAACGTTGAGTTGCATGAAATTATTTTAAACTATTTTTAATTTTTTGTTGGTGTTATAATGGTGGCGAAGGGTGATACATATATAACAACAAAAAATAGAGTAAAGTAGTTAAGTAGTATACCGTATAAAATGGATATAAGAAACTCTGAAAATCCAAGAAATTTCATTTTCACATATGTATGTAGTATGTGCCAGCAACGGATATAGGAAAAAAATTGCACAAAAACGATGGATATAAGAAAAAAAAATTTCTTAGGAAGAGTGAAAAACAATGAAGAAACTGAGTAAAATAGTTATTCTTTTCCAAATATTAAAGCTTATTAATTATTAAAAATTAAGGGTGGAATATATGAATAGAAACAAGTTTTTGACCAAGGTCAGTCACAAATAAAGTAAATCTCTTAAATACTTAAATTTTTGGTTTTGAATTGAACAATTGTGCATACATTGAAATTCAAATAATTGAAACATTGATTTTTTAACCGACGCACACTCTATTAACTTAACTTAATTTTCTTATTCAACTTTGAAAGCAATGCCTTTATGAAAATCATTTTCGTCACACAAATTAAACCTTCAATCGGAATCGAAATATTTTCTCCAAAAAGTTGTTTTCATATTTAAAAATTTTATTTCGCTTATTTGCACAAACTAAGGTTCATCATCAAACAGGCATTACTGATGAGGAAACACAAATTATCTAAATACATAATATTCAGTCCAGAAAATCAAAAGGAAGAATTGGCCGTTTCGCATAAATGCACAAAAGAAATTTCAGTTGAATTATTAAAATTTTTATTTTGTACTTCTTAGTAATAGACTAATAATTAAACTTTCAATACTATGCTATCTTTGTTGTAAAATCTTCTATACAAAATTTTAAATAATTTTCTTTTTATTAAATATACCATTTTACTTTAATTTTTTTTAGTTCCAAGAATACCATTTAATGCTGATGGTTTCATGGCTGACGATCCGAATTCTTTCGATGACGATTTTACCAACAATGATTCTGACGAAACTAACGAAGACGATGATGATAATGATGAAGAAGAAGAAGATGACGAATTCTTTAATACGACCCCGAAAGATCAATTTCCTAACAAATTTACTTAAATTTAACGAATTTTTTTTTTAAATAACTAATGCAGTTTATTAAACAAAACTAACATAAAATTCCATGTAAAAAAAAAAACAATTATGTAATAATAAAAATCATACTTATTAATAAAAATAAATAAATATTTATAACGAAAAATACCAAAGATGTAACATAGATTAATCAGTATACATAAATAGCGAACATTAAGCAAATTTTAGACGTTTTAAGCTAACACGTTTTTAATCTTGTTTTTTTTAAACATTGTAAAAATATCTGTTTTTAGTTAGATCGAAATGTTTTTTTTTTTTTTATTAATTTTAAGATGAATTAAAGTATGAAATAATTTAATGAACTAAATGCATTGTAAAACTAGGAGAACTTCGAATATTGAAAAATAAACGAAATGAGACGATTTTTTATTTGTCATGAATAAATATTTTTTTTTTTAAGTAAAAATTTATATTTTTTGTTCAAGATATAAAAAAATAAAATTAAATGCTTAGGCTTTAAATTCAACTTTAAAAAATAAAGATAACAAAAAAGACTTAAAACTTTTAAAACGCATTTGTTAAACAATTGTTGATTAATCGAAAATTAAATGCGCTTAATTGGATCCAGAGTTTTTTTTATTATTATTTTGGTATACAGTTTATCGAACATTGAAGTGCTTCAATTGGATTTAAGTTAAGACTTATATATTTTAACAAGCAAAGAAAATCAACCATTTCATAAATAATCCCCAACCATAATAATAACGAGCTGAAATAAAAAATGTTTTTAGGTTTCGACAATATTAAACGATTTTGTTTCTGGTATATTTTTGAACCACCCTGTTAAGAATTTTTTTTCTGCTATAATTTTATATCATTTATCTACTAGTTGTGTCAATTGCATAATTATTAATTCTGCTTCAGCTATAACCGTTTAACAATTTTCAATTTACCATTTTATAACAATATACCATCGCTATGGTTGACAACAATACTTTTTTACTGACGCCCTCGTCAGAGAATTTTTCGCGTTAATGGCTAACCATAAATAAATAGAACTATAGTATAGTCATCGAAAGCCAGCGTATGTGGTTGTAAGGAACGAAGCGAATAGAAGGAGTTTATACTTTGTATATGAAAAGTATGAGAAACATTTCAGCACGATTGTGGTATATTCACATCGGTGTTATTTATTTAAACTCAAAATAAAAGTAAAAAACGCTAAATCACAGGTTTATTGCATAAATGCAACTATCCATTTGCATTTTGAAAGTTAACATAAATTGTGATTAATTTGTCTTTACATTTAACCGAAGTCTTAGTTCTCATTATTTTTGTTTTAGTTTTGTTTCTTTATTCCTTTCGTTCCCTATAATCTGGATAGCAGTTTCATTTATTCTATTCCTCTATCCGGAATGAATAAAAAACATATTTTAGTATGTTATGTCAGATTAATATAATTGTATAAATCTTTGGATTACAATTTGTTTTTAATACAAGTTTAATTATTATGGCGTTTACAAAAAAACATTAAAAAGTATAAAAATTAGTACATTATGTTGTTTTGAAAAAGAGTAAAAAGATCCACGAAAATCATAAAAAGGGCATTGTATATAGAACCTATAGTACGTACTATCATCAAGATGGTTTTTGTGTTGTGTTATGTGGTCGTTTGAGGGCGCACTTGTATATACGCAGAAACAGCAACCAAAAAATTAGTAAGTGATATGATCGCTAGATGGCCGACGTGTGGAACGTGTTCATGAGAGTACTATGCAAATTGATATACAATGGCCATGCGCATTGTATATGAATTTAGATATATATATATATATACAATGGCCATGCGTATTATGTGTTTTTTTTTTCTATTAATTTATCCACTGTCAACCATTTTGTAGGTTTGCTGGTGCATCTACCGATAGATTTTAATTTATAACCAGATATACATAACTGAATTTTTTTCACCATTTCTTTATGGCGTTTTGCCTGTCAGAAGGTGTCCGGCAAGCTCCTGTTTTAGTATTTGTCATTGCCTACATAAAAAAGTCGGACAAGTTTCTTTTTTAGGGCTAATTTAGATTAATAGTTATACATAGTTTCAAACCTCACTGATACTTCAAAAGCTGAGGTAAATATGATTTTGTGCGGTTTTCGTTTATCGAATGTGTGGCATTCTTTTCAACAATATGAGTGACTTTACTTTTCCCAATAAATTAAAGTGTCATCTTGGCCTATAGATACATTGTCTAGTAACCAATAGATGGCAGTATAAATAGTTCATATAGTCACATTCAGAGCACACAGCTAAGTAAATAAATAAAAACGTCAGCTGTCAGTGTCATATCCATATCAAACAAAAAAGAAAAGAGAAGTAAATTTTAACGGTCGAAATAAAAAAAAATTGACAATAAATTAATTTTCCTCATTTTATTACAATTTATTAATTCAATTTCCGTAATGAACACTACAGCCCAAGCAACTAAAAATTGCATAACTCTGAAAGGTTCGGCACAAATCATAGCAGACTACTTGAGTAAGTTTTGTTTGTCCCGCTACCTCCCTCCAAGCCGGCTTGTATATTGGGCGCCTTTTTTTATTGTTTGCAGAGTACGGAATCAATTCAATATTATTCCAACGAGGCATCTATCCACCAGAGACTTTTATTAACACTCAACAATATGGAGTTCCAATCCTCATGTCAACAGATCCGAAAATTGAGGAATTCCTCAAAAACATACTTGTCCAAACTGAAGGTAACCACAATAATGAAACTAAAAAAAAATCTCAATCAAAATTATATCTATTTACTCCAACCAGATTGGCTATCAAAAAATATGGTCAATAAAATTTCTATGGTTATTACAAACGCCCATACAAAAGAAGTGTTGGAATGTTGGGATTTTAAGCTGCAAGCTGAATTGGGCGATGGTGACACCTCAGATCCCATGAAACTAACTTCGACAAAAGAAACCAAACGCATCCAACAGGAGATCCGTGACGTGATGCGCCAAATATCGGCTACTGTCAGCTACCTTCCCCTTCTCGACTGCATTTGTACATTTGACGTAATGATCCATACACTCCAGAACTGTGATATTCCTGAGAGTTGGGACGAAACGGGAGCAGTTTTCATACAAAATTCCCAAGCTGTCCAATTGAGGTCATTTTCTACGGGTCTACATAAGGTTGACACTGTTGTTAACTACAAAATGTCATGAAATTCAATCAAGAATGCTCGCATTTTATTAAATTATGATTTTCTGTTTTTTGCTTTTTGTATTTTAAAATTATTGAATAAATGTTAAGATTTAATTAAAATCGTATTTTTTGGATCCTGCAGTTCACAACTTCGCCTAACTAAGTTACAAAAACATGTACTTTCATAGTGGATTGTATGTTTTAAAATTAACAAAGTAGCGAAATACTTCATGGCTTATATTATTATAGGTCTAAATGCAGTGCAATTTTGAGCAGTTTTTCAAAAGAACCAAAAAATTGTTAATTGGTTTGGTACACCTGGATACCTCCATATCCTCATAATTACTTTCCTACCTTTGTTGTTTAATTTGAAAGTTCTCATTTATTCTTTGAGCTGACTACACTGCCGAGCCGAATTACATCGTGTGATTTGACTTAATCTTAACCATAATCATGGATGAGGACGCCAAATCGTCAGTCGAGATCAGTTTATTGGGCTTCGCCGAGTAGATAGGAAAATCAAATTGGCCACGAGCCACTTCCCTCGGCTATGCGGCATTTGGTTTAAACGCATCACATGCCATTTTTTAAGTAAGTAGGAAAGTAAAATTAAAACATCAGAAAAAATATATCGTAATCAAAATCTTTATCAAATTTCATAAACACATATATTTGCAGGTTTGATAGTTTCTGAATTTAAAAATGAATATTTTAGTAGACACAAAGAACTTGTTAAACCACAGGTGCAATTTTTCCGAATGTTAATAAACATTGGATTCTAAATAAAGGCATTTTTATTGTTGATCACAAAATGGATTGACATGCACCCGAGAAAAATATATATATCTCATCAGCTCCTTCTCCCTAGCCTCGCTCAGTTTTTTTCCCTTCCAATAATTTTCAATGCAAGAAGAACTTATATTCTTTCCATATGCTACACCAAGATAACCTAGAGCGAAGGCGCCTACCAACGGTCCAATGCCTGGTATGAGGAATGACCCAACCGTTTTACCGATAACAGCTCCTTAAATAATAAAATATGTTTGGTTTAATTCCAGATACCAGACCAAACTCAAGGACATACCAACAACTCCACCAACATATTGACCAGTTTTATCAACTGCACACTCAGCAGTATTGTTTATTGTTCCATTTTGGTGATCCTTGTAGATTGCGTGTCCTAATTGAATTCCATCAATAACAACAGTTAAATAACAAAGCCAATCAAGAGCTTTGCCTACATAAGCACCTCCTTGAGCCACCTGGTAAAGAATCATTCATTGGAACGATAACAAAATGATATTAATTTTTAAACTTACAGTAAGAGCTCCTGGAGGAAGTTTGAGATGTGGATCTTTAATCCCGGTATACTTGTGCCTTATATTGATGTGAGGAAAAAGTGCGTTTTTGTGAGGATTATCAAATCGGAGCAGCCAGTTTTTTGCATTACTACCTTGATCTATGTTTTTCATAATATTTACAGCAGTTGTGTTTGTGTGGCTTATTTTCACGGAATATCTGAAACCTTCCACCATTTTAAAAATAAATGATGTTTTCAAAGTAGACTTTAAGATGTCGTCGTTATTTGACTCTTTCCCCATTGTGAATATTAAAGGATTTTTCAAGTAATTCCTTGTATTTTGACAATTTTAGAGCCTTTTTTTAGATATAAAAACCTTTTATTACTTTTTGGCCATAAAAACTGGAGTGTAGCAAGCCGAGGCCCAGCTCTGAGCCGATGCAATCAATATGCAAAATTGCAAACTGTTCTGTAATGGTTACTGACTACTGTACTGCGAAACTGCAAGGTATGCAAATTATCAGAACAGCAATTGCAAAGGTACAAGATGCACAACCTTTATATGCCCGGTCGAAGGATCGAGTTCAACTAGGGTTGAAGTTTTGAAAAAGCTTCAACTCTACAACCAATTACTACGTTTATATGCAGCATCGCATCAAGTTTGATTGTAGTTGGATAATGATTGGGCCAAATGAGGTAATTTCGTTGAAAATATGCAAATTAGCTAGAAAATTACCTCATTTCCCATACAAACTCAAATTTCTAAATGAGGAAATTTCAACCAAATTTGCACGAATTTATTTGAACGCATTCAGAAAAACATATATTTCAAATTGAATGTGAACAAGCCTGATAAATTTTTAAATTACCGTATAAGACAAAAAGAGAAAACAATAAAGATCTGTCAAACGAAATTGCTACATTTATAATCGGCTCTACAGATATAAAATTAAATGCCAAAAAAAGAATTATTTATTATGTAAACTACATTTTTATAAATAAATACATATATCAGGAAAGCGTTATATCAGCTTTTATATTTACTTACAGCCATTTTAATAAAAAACGCTTATTCTATCCTTATTCTGCGATTTTACTAAACCATAGAATAAGAGTTAAGCCATGGGATAAAATTTCCCTTTAATAAAAACAAAATGTTCGTGGAATAGTAAAGTGACGTTTACTGAACATCCCTTCAGAAAGTGTACTACAATAAGTAAGGGACATTTTTGGGAACTTGAAATTTTCACCAAGTTTCGCATGCTTAAGTTTTTTTTTATATATAGATTTCATATAAAGTTTATTTATTGCTTTCAATTTTTGTCATTTGAGATTAACTACAACTCGACTCAATATCAATCACTCAACTCAATGCGCCGAAGGGTCGAAGATCCAAGCCCAATCCAATCAATTTTTTGAACCTGCAATTGAACCTACTCAAATGTCTTAAAATAAAGGGGATTTCCCGATTAGAATTTAGAAACCAACAAAATACTGCTGCATGCTGCATTGCATTCATGCAATCATGGAATAATTATCAGTACATTGTACATAACATATATTAAAAACACCAAGAAATAGAAACAAATCAAAAATAGATTAGATTAGTTATGTAGATGTACCTACTCGTACATATTGTCAAAATGGATTCGAACTCATCCAAAGATTCCAGTGTCAAATTTGAAAAAAAAAAATAAATTCCACTTTAAAATCGGCATTTATTTTCAAGGCTATAGAAGGATATAAATATGCTGTTAAAATTAGTCATACCAACACCACAGCGGTCAATATTATGAAAATCTCGGAACTCGGAACAAGGCCCAAAAGCAAATAACTGGCTCCTGCGGATCGATAAACCGCATAAATGCCCTTTACCCACATATTAACTTGAGACATAAGTATACTGGCATCGCAGATCCACATCTCCCGCTTCCGCCAGGTGGACTTGCGGTAAGTCTACAATCAGCCTTTTTATTTCATTGACTACAAATTTTCAAAGGTTGCCATGGGAGGAGCATATGCAATTAAAGCTTTAAATTCGCTTAATTATGCCACGGTACTTATTGACAGTTATCAGTTGGGCAAGGCCATTTATGATGATACCCAGAAAGGGACAACTCATAATACAGTTCGGTGTGCAACTGATAAATCTGGCGAATATGTCGGAGGGTTTGTTGGTAAGTTGTTATAACGTAATTGTTGGGCGTGAGATTATAAAACATACAATCTCAATCTCAACAGAGCTGTAGTTCAAAAGTGCTTTATAAGTAGCTTTTCCAAGAAACTAAAATACAAACTAGATTTGCCATGCAAGTTAAACAAATCTAGTTAGATCTACTAATTACTAGGCAAAAAATCTAGATACGAAGTTACATAATGTTGGCTAAATCTTGTCCTGAAATCGATCAATCACATTTTTTGTTCTTCTCTTGCTTTAACTGAGGCAAACTGAACGCAGATTTCATTGAATTTGAGATATATTGTTAGGACGTCGTCATGTGCCATTGCCTTTTGAACTGGATTCTCAATGAGCTTTTCAATTAAAAATACATAACGTAATTATTCTCCAATTTTTTTTTTTTAATTCAAGGTGCTGCAGTTGGATCTTTCCTTATCCCAGGAATCGGGCCTCTGGTAGGTGCGTTTGCACTCGGTAATCTGGGTATAAAATATGGTCGCCAGTTAGCGCCAAAAGGTGTTTCTTATATCAAATCTTATTGTTTTGGGGCAGAAATCCAAGAAGGAAAAACAAAAGGAACTAAAAAGAATATTACTGTCCTCTCGTTTGCACGCCGACCCATTTGTTAACAAAAATAGAATGTTGAAATCTAAATTGTAAAAAATTGAAATCTGAATGAACAAAAGGCGTTTGTGAAGAGAAAAATAAATTTTATGTTTGCATTTACCTATTGGTTTCATGGTAGATTTCGTGCTTGAGAACTTACTCCAAAGTTATGGATTTGAGCACACATATCTTCCAGTAAATAAATGAAATTCTGGAAGTGATTTTTTTGTTTGAATCCAAACGGAAATCCATTTTTTTTAAAGATTAAACTCGGAATGCTAATCAGATTAGGGGTGAATGTCTTTTTTATATTGAGAAAACAAGAGATAGGATCCTGGTCATGTTTTCGAATTATTACTTTTTCCAGTTCCGGCAAACCTTTTGGCCGTAAGGATTATCTAAATTAATTGAAGCCATCTATGAGCAGAATATAATTTTTTTCGAATTCAATTAAGAGCTAAATCAACATTATCCACAATCGAATAAAAACAAAAACCATTGAATTGCTTTTTATTCAAATTATTATAAAAAATCATTATTTTTTTTTACTAATCAAGCATACATTTCATAGACTATAAATACAAATTTTAAGTTAGTAACAAAAATATCGCCTCAAGTACAAATCAAAAGCAATCTAAAAAAAAAGAAGAAGAACGGATAAATAGAGAAACCAATTAAATCCGAGAATACCAAGATTTTTGATTCATTAATGGAGAACAGACGACAGAGTAAGAGAAAAGCTTGTTTTAGAGATTAAGGACATTTTCAAGTTTATCAGATAGTGGAAACTCAAAGAACATTTTCTAGAGAGAGAAGATATAATAAATAAGTTTGTTTTGATGCAGTGAATTACTGTAGAAGGAAAAATTCAATCAGTACCGAAGTATTTTTGGCCAAAGTGATTGGGAGCAACTGCATGAAGTTCCGATGTAAGGATCTTCATCTCGGGGAATGCAGTGACAACTGTTTTGGCTGCCACTGGTGTGCAAAAGAGATTTGAGAGTATGATGCAGTCTTCTGGTACTCCGTGCTCCTTGAGGACATTCACAGCCTGGAAGTTTTATAAATTAGCGATAGCAAATGTAACTATCCTCGAATATTTACCTGGAGGACAGTGTTTCCAGTGGACATAATAGGATACATTAATAATACTTGCCTCCGGGCTATGTCATCCGGAAACCTGGCATAAACAACTCTGGCAACGTGAGTTTCAGCATCTGATTCAACTAGAATCTTTCCAATTCTTATTGATCGGCAACAATCACGAAGTCCCTGCTCCATTGCTTCCCCAGAACGAATAATGGACACTCCACAATTGCCAGATCGATATTTGAGCCCTTCGTAGACGGCACCCGTAGGCGTTTCTACGGAGCAATCAGAGTATGGTAATTGATTGAGACTTTCTTCAATGACCAGACGAATAAGGCGATCGGCATAGAATTTAAAATCACTTCGGGATGTGTTCCTAAAAAAAAAAACAGCAGATATTACTTGGCTGCATTTTTTTTTTGTCAAAGAAGATCTCACTTGTCTCTAATGATGGTTTGCAATTCGGCGACTTGTGGATTGCGTGGTAGTATCTTCAGATTGGTGCCATATTCACTCTCGTCCTCTGACGCCGAGCTACTTGCACCGTTGCACATTTTATCGGCTATTTTGATTCTTTATTTAATTAATCGTATAAATATGTTGGCAGCGTAATTTCAAAGAAAAATAAAAACAACTTTTAAAAATCACTTTTCACAAAAATGCACGAGTTCTCAAATCGAAATCAAATACCATGACGTTTTGAATTGTCAAAATGTTAATATGTCAACTAATAGCCCAATTCACAATGGAACGAGAAAGTGAGACGAGATTGCGGCGAGATCTACTAGTAAAGTCCACAATTTAAAGGTAAGAACAATCTTTTTTTTTGGCATGAGTTTGTCCTACTCTCTCTTTCTGTAAAATGCAGATACAGATATGTACATAGAAATTTAGCAACAATTGCGTCCAATTCACCGCTCTGTCGAAAGTGAGCTAATAACTTGCTACAGAAATCAAAATAGTGAAAGCGCAATCTGCGGAAATTTCACCAAACTTCAAAATAGCAGGAAAACTTAACAATTGGCTTCAAAATATGCATAAATTGAGCGGAAAAAATTCATTTGATTTTTTTGTTGTTCAAATGTCAAAGGAAAAAATGGAGAGAAACCCGTGATTAGCTACATATTATAGCTGACTTCCACCATTTGCATGTTTTGAAAGCTACTTTTTGTTGGTTTCGCTGCCAAAAGTCTCTGTCGGAAACTAATGTCAAAAACTAAAACGAAAAATTCGAAGTTCCGTAATCTCGGATTCTTTCATTCATGTTTCCGAGCAGAGAAGTGGAAAAGTCAGCCATATTGCACACAAATAAAATCAACCATGTTTCTCTTTTATTTGTTCTTATTTCACCAAATGTCAGTTTTAATTTTTTGGAAGTGTGCTCGTGAGTGAAAATAAATAAACTCAACGTCTCGTAAAGTTAGCCTTGAATCTTTAACCTAGAAGCACACTTAAAACGCTTTAAAATCGTACATTTTTTAACTTCAAGACAACACTAATGGCGTTTTCAATTGACAATCTGGAAGCAGAAAAAAGCATTCAAAATGCGTTCAATTGTGCAAAAATGACAGTTCTGATTCTGAAAAAGAAGATAATTTCTCTTTGTTGATTTGAAATCAGAAGCGAAATCCGAATCTAAAACAAAACTTAATTTCAAAAACAGCTCTAATTATTTCGATCAATTTTTTTCAGTGAATATTATAATTGAACATAGAGAAGTGCACATAACTTGCAGTGACAATTGGGCTAATAATTGAATTTCAGATTGTGTTGTTAAATGGTAAAACAGTTATTTTGACACCATAAACGATTACTGATTTTGAAATTCAAGCTTTACAAACTTTTTTTTTTAAAACTCAACATTTTGAAAATTTCTGCAATTTTTTTTTTGAAATTCTGTTTTTAAATGAATTTTATTAAATGCATATTTTTTCATATATCAGATAACATCTCCACTTTGAAGATTGAGCTTATTTTTTTGGCTTATTTTCGCAATTAAAATAATGAGTATTATGATTTTTAATTCCTGATTTGAAAGTTTGTTTATTTATTCTAAATCACATAGCTACTTTATAGGAGCATGTTCGTGCAATCCAGGTCGTGTATTTTAATCTTGGAACGTTTGCCTATTTTTTACATAATTTTATATATCTACATGTAATATGCAAGCTCACGAGGAAGTTTATGGTATCAAGTTGAACATTTTATTTAAAAGTCATTCTCAAAATGAGGCAGAATTTTAATTATCACTCACGCGGATACGTACTATTTTAATTATAATATTGACGAATACTTACTTTTTTAAATTTTGTTTCGTTACCCGAATTCATTTTTGAATTTCCAATATGTCCAATGAAAAGAATAAGCCTCCGTTCAATTGAACATTTTTGAACAATTCTTCATAGTAAAAACCCATTCTGTATTTATTTTTAATTTTGTTTATTTCGTTTTCTTTTTTTCACAAGCTATAAGGCCTTGTTTAGTTATTCGTATATAGATTATAATATTGTTGATAAAAAATAATTACAAATGTTAACCTAACTTGATTCATGTACATGTATTCCATAATTTTTGATTTTATTACTGAAACTATTTTAATAGCTTTAAATAAAAAAACAAGAAATTATCTACCAGATTTTGTCCTCCTTTTTTTGTGTTTCTATTGAATTGAATAACGATTTTGTTCTGCGATATTTAATCATTATTTCTTTTTTGTTTTAATGTACATTCTAAAAACATAGTTTCACGGCTTAAAAACTAAAAAAAAATATAAATATATTACAAGTAGTATAAAATTAAAAATAAAACAACATAATGCATACAAAAGTAAAATTAACAGTTTGAGAAGCAGTTCAATTATTTATTATGCTTGTTA
Organism: Syrphus vitripennis; assembly: GCA_958431115.1. Lineage (NCBI taxonomy): Eukaryota > Metazoa > Arthropoda > Insecta > Diptera > Syrphidae > Syrphus > Syrphus vitripennis. Next base: position 2,628,292 of record OY288110.1, on the reverse strand, counting down.
GTTTGATTTACGGTCAATTTGGCACTTAAAAAAAAATAAATTAATTAACAAAATAAATTAGATTTTTAAATTTTGTTGAAATTAAATTTAATCTTGACGTCCAATTTGTTGTAAAAATAAAACAGATTTAGTTTATTATAGACAAGTATTTTTTTAGGTATGTATGTGTATTGTGTATTGTCATTATACATTATTTGCTTTGGATTTGTTTTAGCCTAATATTTTAGAAAGTTGTACATTATCTAATAAGTTCAAAAATGCTCTATGCAGCTTAAAAATTGTTTTTAAAAGTCTATTTTGAAGCTCATTTGATATTTTATTCTTTCATAATTTTGCAGACCGATTGCAATTCTTAAATGTATGAAAATAAATTCATTATTTTTAATTTTAGGTATACTTTAAAAATGCGGACGACCTAACTATTTTGTTCTTTTTTTATTTCCAAAAAAACTATTCAATTTGAGCGGAAAAGTTTTCGACAGATTTGGCAGATGGGCTTGAAATGTTGACTATCTTTCCCCAAAGTAATAAATAACCTCAGACGGCCAAGAGACACTACAAGTGAAATGGAGGAATTTTTGACTCTCTGGTTGGCCAGCTGTCAAAAAACTTCCTGTAAATGCTGGTGATTTTTATTGAAAAGTAGCTAAGACAAGAAAAATCTCCCTTGACTTTAAATCAAGTGTAACAACTGAAAGTTTGTGTCAAAGTGTAAGTAAAAAAATAAATAATTGCATTAAGCACAATTGACGCAATTGATTGTATTTGGAGACCCTTGGATCATATTTTCCATCTTAGTTAATCTGTCAAAAATGATGCTGTTAAATTTCAGAGACTTGACCGGAAAATTGGCCAGATACTTGAAACTTACTGGGTTCACATTTCTTATTCATAAAGAATTAAACCTGGAAATGAGAACACCATTCGAAGAATAGTTGATTTCAATTAGAAATCATAATCGAAATCCTTTAAAAAACATTCCAAATAATAGTTCAATCGAAACCCAGTTATACGGCACGGATTTTAATATTATAAATGGTTAATTTAAAGTTGCGATTTTTAATTTTTGTGTTTTGAATTTTTTTTCTTTTATAAACAAATATATGTAATTTATTATATCTTCCTAAGGGATGTCCTTTTACTAATTTTTTTTGTTGTTATAATCCAGTCTAACTAGGTTTCGGAGCCCCGCACAGCGCCGATTTTCCAAGCTAGCTGGATTTCGCTTATGTAAGTATATTAATTTTGAATTTTCTATAAAAAATATCCGCATTAGTTTATAGGTATGTTTATTAATAATTTTTAAATGTTTTCAGCATAATGATGACTAACATAGCTTTTGGCTTTACAGAAAAAAAAAACATTGGTGAATGGCCAGTGGTTCTCAAACATTAGATAACTCTTACACCAAAAGCATTTTCACTTATATCTTTAATCATTTTTTTTTCTTTCTAAACCATTCCATAATCCGTGCAAGCAACTGGTGTGGGTTGATTGTTCTGCTGCTTTTGTTTCTCTTTATTATTTGCAGCCATATTTAACTCTACAAGAGTATCGATGCTATTTAAGCTAACACCCTGTAGAATCTTTTGCGCTGCTAGTGACGTAAAATTAAAGCTTAAATCGGTAAGACTTGGAAAGTTATACAATTCCTCGGCGGTACTTTCCTTCGATAAGCTGAAACGCCTATCAAGTAATGACTCCTTTTCGACGGATTTATCGCAGTTCGCCTTGAATCGCTGGTCGCAGTTTTTAATGGCCAAATTGGGTTCACTGCCTACAGCGATAATGCTTTTATGAAGAATGTGCGCCAGAGAATCACTGTTGATCGCCGGGTTTGAATTAAGTAGATTTCCGCCCTTTTGAATATTCAAATTCCCGGCGGATTCGAATCGTAGATTTTTTAGATCGCAGTTTGAGTTGAGCTTGTTTTGTGACCCTTTGGTGTTTTTCTCAAAGCAACTGCGTAAATTACCCACAGAGCCAGCGATTTCAAAGTCCTGCTTCGATGCAATGGCAGCCGCTACGGCGGCGGTATTATCTGTAGGAGAGGTTGGATTTGAAGCATCATTTTTCAAAACGTTTTTATAAACAATGCTTGAAGAGCCATTTTGGGGAAGTTGCAAGCACAGCTTGCGACTGTTATTCATTGTTGCATCGTTGTTGACGTTCTTGGTGTACTTGCAGCTGACATCGTCCAGTTCTTCACCTGGATCCGGGGATGTTTCACTAATAAAAGAAATTGAATCACAAGTCTCCGAATTGATATCAGTCTCACTGATCGAGTTTTCTTTTTTCAGATGTGCAGACGCGGCTGCCGATCCAGCAGCATGATGTTGTTTCGAGAGAGTTTTTCTTATTATTTCACCCTTTTCATTGGTGGTTGTCTCGTTGTTGATAATAAAAACATTTGAATTTTCCATTAATTTGCCGTTCTCCAAAGTAATCACACTACGTACTGGAGAGTTTTGCACGAAGATCTTTGTGCTAGGTATACTGCTTTGGCTACCATTTGAGGTTGTCACTTGGAGTGTAATGGAGTTGTTGGAATTCGAGGTGGATATCGATTGAGACTTTCCAGGAATTCTTGTGTTGGGACCCATTTGTGATGTTATTTCTTCTAGGATCCTGGAAGGGGTCGAAGATCGATTGCGTTGATTTTGTTCGGCACGAGCTTTCATTGCCTGATGACGAGGCGTGCCTCGTGGTGACCCGTTCAACACAAGTATAGAGCGTGATGGGGATCCATGATGCTGCATGGTATTCGTGGATATTTGCGATTCAAGACTAGAATGGCCACTTGTTTTGCTAAATGATACTTTTCCGCTGTCAATGCTCGACGGACCAGAGGTGGTAAACATCGACGATGCTTTTCCACTCTCTAAACTCGAAGGACCACTCTGAACACTTCGGTACGTTGCTTTGTTGTCGATTGTTAGTGGGTTATCCAGCCGTTTGTGTGAAGGGGTCTTCTCAAATATATATTTTCCCAACACCGACTTTGTCGTTGATTTTGTTGGGATACTGGGTGCAGTGGGTCCGTTCGGCGGCATCTGACCAGCTGGTGGCTGCAGCTGTGACGATGACAAACGATTTGGAGTTGTTTTGCTTGATGCTGTTGCAGGTATCGATTGTGTGGAACGGGGTAAACTACTACTGCAATAGACTGGAGAGCGACGGCGAATTGGCGAACAGTCACGTGAAGATATCACAAAAGTTGACTCACTCGACATGTGACGCCGATGACGCCTGGGTAAAGTTGATGATCGTTGGCTTAGTTCCGAGCCATCGTAGAAAGTCGAATTGGAAAGAGTATGTGAAACTGGAATATCCTATGAAAAAAAAGAAGAAAAATTTCAAAACGGTATTGTGCTTAAAAATAGACGGTAATATCATGTTACTTACATGATCAGCTGTTTGAGTGCCAATGCTGTGCAAATGAACAGCTCGTGAATTGAACCACTCAGCTGGTGGAAATTGCGCTGAATATGTTTCGATTTGTCGCTGTTTTGTTCTACCACTGCGACGAAATAATCGAGATAGAAGAGATCCTTTTTCTGATAGTAAAAAAAGAAAAAAATAAATAGAAACATCAAAAAAATGGATGAATTGTAAAAAGAAGCTGTCAACGGTAAAAAACCAACAAAAAATAAGTAGCTGCTTTAACTTACTTGGTGATGACGAATCTGTACTTTGATATTCCGAGCTGCTGCTGTCTGTGGCTAAAGTTTGTGCGTATGTTTTCGATAGGCTTCTCGTCGACGCGCAACGTTGTAATCTCTTTGAAGAGCCAAACAATCGTAAGCTATGTCTTCTTTCCAAGCTGCGTGGCGTTGGAAATGATGCACTTCGCCGCTTTGCTGCCCGTGGGTATAGGATTTTGTCATTGGGATTACCTTAAACAAAATTTAAATAACAATAATATATTAAATGTGATAAAATATCTTTATAAGAAATTGTAAACTTAAAGTACAAACCTCCACAAATAACATCGGCTAAATTCGTTTGTATACATTGATGCGTCAAATCTCCATCCCGTTCAGTCGATATTTCACCATAAAACGAATGAAGTGCTTCGGAGTTTGTCATGAGCATTGTTCGAGGCTCATGAGGCTCTTCGTCTTCATCAAATTCCTGATACGTTCGGTGATTTCGTGGTCTCGACCGACTTCTTCTTCGTCTTGTAAATATAAAAATATAAAGTTATCAAAAAATTGTTTTTCTAAATTAATTCTTAGAATTCGGTTATCTAAAGGTCTGATCTTAAAAGAATTTCGACTTCGGCATTAAACAGCTGTAAGAAAGGAGGCTAGAATTTTTTGGACAATTTTTTTCATCTATGTAAGTACATGTCATTCTGACTCGTTTTCTAAAATAAAGCATTAATGTTTATTTTCTACTTAAACCATCATGGACAAATTGGAAAACCGATTACGATTTTATAATGTAACGAAGTGAAATTATGACATTTTCACTTACTCGGGTGTGAATATAAAATATCCTTTCGATGTTTGATAGATTTTTTGCTCCTGCATAAGTTGTGCCAATGTATCATAAATGACCTCAGTTGCTGGTGAGGTCATGTGAGGAAATCTCAGGCCAAGCTTCGTTCGAATGTTTTCAATTGTGGCTGAATGTCCCTCCGCGGTGAGGTCCATTATCACATCACATAATGCTTCAGGCAATGGTGTAAATTGTCCTTGAACTGTCGGTGTAACGATGCAGTCATCGATGTCACCTGAAATGGAATGGACATAGTGAAATAAAAAAAATATAAAACAAAACAGGCTTAAATGAATCAATGTTTTTGGTCATAACAAGTTTTATAGTATAAACCTATACTCTTTGTTTCTTTCTGATTAATTAACAAGTAGGTATAAAGTGAGAGGTAGTGGCTTGACTAAGCTTGAAATGGTTAATGTGAGGAGTTTGAATTTTTAAAAGGAATTTTGTAGCAAAAACAACAACAACAACAAACAGCAGGGACGAGTTCTTTTAGTCTGACCCTTATGTGGACGGAGGTTGAATTCCACCCAAAATGGTTTGTTTTGTTTTTTTGTGTTTGCATTAAATTTTATATTGGACTCTTTGGAATGACATTTCTAACACAATGCGTGTGGCATTCAATTTACGTTGGCGGCGGCCGGCGGGGCACTGTGGTCCAAAAAAGCAAAAGTTGTGGCAAAAATACTAAATTCGAGGTAAACTAAAATTTTAAATACATAATTAAAATCTTAATATTTTTAAGAAATAAAACAAAAAAGCAACCATTTTAAGTAGTTTTTTTTTGTTGACTTGTTTGACCCAACCAATTTGCTGTACTCTAAATTTTATCTCATCCTTCGCAAACACTCAGCTCGAACTTTTTTTTTCAAAAAAGACTTTGAAATTTTTGGAGTGTTTTGTAAAGTTTTTTTTTTCTGTAAATTCCTTATTTTAAGATAAGAAAATCTGACTATAGACAATTATTTCGAAACACCCTGTAAACTTATTTTCTTGAAAATCAATATTTTATTTCCTTTTATATTTCCTTTAGGAAAACAAAAAATGTACCTAGATCTTGATGCGTTGAAAATTAATGATTTTTGTTACGAAAAAGTCTTTTTGGACCATAGTGTGGCGGCGCGGCGCGGCTTGGCGGATGGTTTATAAAAAGTATTCAAACCTGTGTTTGGTTCTGTAGATAGGTAAAGTTACTTTTTTGTATGGTGAAACCACGACGACTATATGTACATATGTACATACTCGTACTAAGGTGGTGGATTTGATAAAAGGCAAAGTTATTTGAATGTCTTTTCAATGGAATTCCATGAGTAAATTGTGGTCAGTGCACACCAACGAAAAACATTATTTATTGCGAATTTCTTTAAATCTATAATTCTGTAGGTATTCCAAAATTCTCTTGAAAAATTGTATATATATAATAAAAAAGTATCAATATCTCTCTTTGCAAACTAAACTTTCGCTTTAAAGCCCTGTGACAAAGCCTTCCAGTCTCAATTCATTATTATCATAAGTATCTACTTGATCTTTTAAATTATCCATCAAATACCATAACCTCGAGGACAAAGATTTTCAGGTGCAAGAGTTAGGTACTTTTGGAGAATCAATAGCAACTCTCATCGCTAGTGAGCCATAACAAATAACATTTCAATCGATTTAAATCCTTCGCAATGACTTGGCCCGCCATCAAACTAAATGCACCGGCGCGGCGCACTTGTTCATGAAATCACTATAATCAATGAGTCGGTAACACTGGCACCTCATAATCAATCCACACAGCATGAGGCACGCTATTGGCCAGGGAAAGCCCTATGCACAGCACCGATTGAACGCTTCAATGGCTGCGTTGCTAAAATGCGACTCCTACGAGTCTCGGGAAATTCATTTCGTGTAGTACTTAAATGATGGTTCCATCGTTGTTGCGATTCGTGCAAACGCTGTAAGCCTTCAGGTAAAGGTTGATCCCCAATATATTGTTGGTAAAATTTAAAGAGATGGCACATTCAAAATCGAACGACCATAACGACGTTTGATTTAATGGAACTCTGGAAAGAAAGAAGAAATTCTGTCGTCTCCTACGATGTTCCATGGACATTCTATATTCAAGAGCTTCATGTAATCGAAAGATCGTTTTTGTTGGAGCATCTGCACGCGTAGGCTCTTGCAAATAAACTCCAAATCTCCCACAACAGTGATGTCTGTTTGCTAAAGGCTGAAACGGTTGACGGATATCGTGCTAATGGTCGTCAACACGATTTTCCCGGTTCAAGTGTCGAATCAATTCAATTACACATGGAATTTGTTCGGGCAGTTTGACGGCCAGTGCAGCGGAGGTGATTTTGCTGCGGTCAGCATGTATCCAAACATGACAGAGGAAGAGTATCCATTTATATAAAACAACGACGACGGATGTTATAAATGCGTGTGGTCAAGTAATTGCAGGGAGTGCGACTTTGATTGCACAGACCTTTGCTCTTGATGTAAATAATTAATGGAAATTGTGGTCATGTGTCTAAGTAAACAAACATGACCTATGATAGTACACATTTTCCAATTTTTGAAGGCATTTTTGTGGATCTAATAATGATGATGGTGAAAGATATGCATGCAATTTTTGCACGAAGCTTTAAAAAGTGTTCGACTACAGTACATACATATGGATGATTGTATTTTAATATAAAAATTGACAAATTTAATAAAACAGCACATTTTTTGAAATAGAAAATTTTGAAGAATACGACATTAGGGCTTCACTTATTTCTGAAGTTATTGACCCACAATGAAAAATAAAATCAATTAGCTAGTGAATGTTATATAATTAGCATTAAAATAAAATTATTTTTTCACACGATCATAAAACGATCGATGACCCAGTGCGACTTCAACTATTCAAACTACAAAAAGGAAAAAAAAAAAACAGTTTAAGCATATTTTTTGACATAATAGTTTCCGTCTGCTTAAAAAAAATATAACCATTAATTTTTGCATCCTCATTCACAAAAGTTTTTATCCATAAACTTGATAAAAAAAGAGGTCGACCATGATCAGCTCTCGGAATGTTGCATGCATGATCTTTGAACAAAAAAAAATGTAAATTAACTGATGCGCTTCCTAGAAAATACTGAACCATGACCACTCTCAACATTTTTTTTTACTGCATGCATACAACCCAAAGTTCATCGTCATTTTTTCAACTTGTTTTGGTAATTGATGCGGATCGATAGGCGATACCATATAATATAATATACATGATACGCGAGGCTCGCGATAGTAAAATTATGATTGATCGATCATCGATCTCTTGACATCCAGACGTGATGGGAATATTTGTTCGTTGAATCTATGGCAACAGCATGCAACATGCATCCATCATCATTGGAGGTCGGGAATATTGCGCGCAGCGAGTTTTGTTGTTTTCTATTACAGAAAACTCTGCTCTACACCATATCTAATGAAAATAGAAGCACGTTGCAACGATTTGATTTTATTCGTAGATCATCGTGTCGAGTCTGGGTCGGTATTCGTATAGTGTGTTGAGGCAATTTTTAAATGAAGTCATAAAAATTGGAATCTTTCTCGGTATACCTAAACGTGTGGCAAGGAGTTCGCGGCTGGCCAAAGATGTTGTATAGGTAAACTTTTACTTTAGCAAAACTAAGTTTTATCTGGTGAATAACAAACACGAGTAACAACAACAACTGCTTCAAGAAACTATATGGTAAGCAAGCAACAAGTGTCATAAACATTTGAGTTGTTGTATTGTAGGCGTTTTGCGATTGGTTTTCCTGATCCTGATGCTGTTAGGTTTCCTTGTTTTTTTTTTACATTTTTTTTTGATTTGTTAACAATTTGCACAACACGATCTGGACCTTGGTTACACGAAGAACAAATTGTTGAATAAATATTAAGTGAATTGTGTATTTTTTCTTTGGAAGTTGAAAAATTAATGATTTCCTTAATTTTAAACTATTGGCTTTAATATTAAAAAAAAAAAAAAAATAAACAAATTCTTTGTATTCTTCTTAGGTTAAAGGTATAACTAGTTTGTATCTCAAATGATTTTATTGTTGCAATTTTTGGTATTCCTCGAAGATTTTAATTAAGAAACTTTTCTGCCAAAATTAAAAAATTTAAAAATTTTATAAAAATGTTTTTGCACGAAAAATTAGAAAAAATGTGTGATACAAACTGCCACTCTTTTTGAAGCATTTAAATTTTTGTTGTTGTTGTTGTTTTTGCTCGTAAAATGAGGCTTACTTTCTTATTTATATTTTATGAACTAAAAATTGGTATGTAAGTTTTAAGTGTTTATTGAAGTCTAATCAAAAACAAAATTTAAAAAAAATTATTCGCCCTATTTAAAACATTGAATTTTCAAAAAGAAATTTTAATTTTTTTAAATTCAAAAAATATATGACATAATTTTAATTATCCCTCTCCGGAATCAACTAAAAATCTTGAACCCGAATTTCAGTGCCTTAGGCTGTGACATTCCGACGTGCGTCGTATAGACCCACTTGTTTTTGCATTCCCTACTACGAATCCAAAACTTGGCCTGTATAGTATCTTTGCATGATTTATAGTTGCAAGATAAATTAAATTTAAAAGATTGCGTATTCGCCCGAGTGTACCGCTTATGTGTACGAATTCTCTTTTCTTTTATATAAATTCAAATGGAACATCGCAGTATGAGCTGCACAATTTTGTAAAGCGTTTAATCTCAGCAATTTTGACAATAACAAAGAATTATGAATCTTCTTATGTATCAAATGGAAACAAAAAAATTAATAACGTTGCTTTAAAAGTTTATGAGTCAACAAATTTAATTACAGTCTCCTCCTTCGCCTCTAAAATAAAGCCAAACAAAAAGTTTAACAAAATCAAACTTTATGGAACTTGACTTTTGTCATTTAAATTCAAAACGAAAAGTTTCCAAAAATTGCAATCGCATCATTTTAACAAGTCTGCGAGTAGAATTCTATCATAATTTATGTCACGCACACACAAGCAGTCAACTCCTTAAATATCCTTAAACATTCTAAAAGATTCTTTAAGTCGAGAGTACGTGCAGTCAATCGAATATGTCTGAATAAATATACAAAGATGTGAAAGTTTTGTTTAGCTAAGCTAAGACTAGCGCAAATAAAAAATATGTCAACTTACCATAATGCGACAAAAACCAAAATATTTTGAAGAAAACAAAAAAAAAATTGAAATATAAACGCCAAAGCTCATAGAAGATTTAATTGAATTTGTGTGTTTTATTCATTTTTTTGCTGTTGTTGTAGGTGCAAGCAATCCATTACCACTTCTAAACTGTTGGATAGAGATTTCTCTGCCGAAAATATCATAATCCCATTGTTATCTCATGCATTTTTAAAACCAAGCAAAGTGAAATGTAAAAAGTTTCTTTTGAATTCATAATCGGATTTTCTGCGGAAATGAGGATTTAACTTACACTTTAGTCTTCAACATTATCCCGGCGAGACGCGTCGATGTCGACAAACTTTGTCCGCCATAGAATAGAAATGTTTTAGTCAGGCAAAAAGTTTAAGGACTTTTTTTTGGAATATAAATATGCTTCAAAGAATGCAATCCTAACGTAGCTATTATAAGTTACAATTTCATCCATATACAATGTCTTGTCTTTTGGACATTTATTCCGACAAAACTAGTTATGACGTTGGATCTGTTTACAGCAATGAAAAGAAAACCAGAATGTCTACTTGAAACCTTGAGTTGCAATTCTCACATAGCCCGTTGGACGAGGTCCCAGCAGAGTGAAAATCAAAGCACTTCCGTATCCCATAAATGGTGGAACAACAACGCGATGAATTTTTTTTCTTTCTTGTTTCACAGTTACATCGAGCAACGCCGAGTGCCATCCATAAACCGGACGTCCATCCACTTGCCATTGACATTGGTTCTTAGCTGGCTGGGCTGGAGCAGGAGAGTGATTCTTTCTCTCAGTTTGCTTGTAAACATACAAGAAAATAAACCAAAATGATTGATTTTTCTTTCCTTAAACTTGGATGGCTTGGTCATGTTGCTGAGATAAAGATGGAGCAGGAGTTGGTTGCTCCAAACGATAAATAGGTATACGTTGACTGTTTTAAAGTACTTTTCTTATACTCGTTTCTTCGTTTTTCCGCGTCACTCTCACGCCATTAAGCGATGATTACATACAGACAAAACAAAAAATCCTGCTTCGATGGAACGGGAATGCCAGCACTGGTTTTCAACATGCGCATCTATCTCAAGCTGTGGCTAGAGGAATGGCAAATGAGGAGAACACTATTTGGCTTTGGTTGGGTGTCATGTGTAAAAATGGTTGTCTGCAAGTTCTCTTTTTAGAAGTTGAATGAAATTCTTTTAAGACGACTCTCTATAGAAGCCCGATGTGCCGTTGTGCTGTTGAAGTATAATGATGGTGATGGCTAAGTGAATACTTCCTTAACGAAATGGAATTTGCTGCTTTTATATTTGATTTTCAATCTTCTTCTTTTTTTTCTACTTTTGCAAGCCAATGACATTGAAAGTGGGATGGCATTTCGATGGGGCGATGATTCTGCATATTTTTATAAGAGAAAATGTTTTCGTTTTTGTTTTGTTATTTTTTTTTCCTCCAAATAAAATATTTAAAGTATTTATCTGGATGGAAGAATTATAATATGTTATTTTGTTGTTGTCAAATCTTACAGCACCCGCCATTATAAAAAAAAATATAATCAGTTAATCCTATTTTAATCAACATCAAGTAACTAACTAACAACTTCATAGGAAAATAACCCAACATGTTTTGGAATTATTTTAATCAGCTGCAGTGATGGATTTTCACACAACACACAAGCGAAAAAGCTAAGCCACGTTTCGACCATTTAACGACTTGATTAGACTACACTCTCAAGATTGTAAGTAGTATGTCTCCTCCTCTTCTCAAGATCTTTATTATGTACCAATCCTCATGATACCACCACAATCTTTTTCTTCTTCGTCCAACAGAGCTCCTTGTAGCCATAATTAAGTGACAAGCGATAAAATTTGTCAGTCGAGCAGAGCAAACAGAAAAAAATGTCTCGTTGTTAGGTAATTGCTCAGGTCTAATAGAGGTACATATACGTTTCGTTGAGAAGTAGTTTTGTTTTTGTATCTACCTAATTACAGTTTTTGAAATCGTTTTGTTTTGGGTGGTGGTTTTAACTACAACCACCGGCATACTGTAACTCCGGTGTTAATGATGACAGTGTGTTTGAAATTTGTTCAACCTCAATCATGAGCGCATCAAGGACGAATCTATTATGAGAACGATTTTTTTAAAAGTTTGTATTTTTTCAACCTGCCAATTCATCTTGTAATTAATGTGCTTTTCCACATCACGATGGTGTTTTTGAGAAGGTTTGCGTGTTAACGTTTTCCATGTATTTGGCCTTTTTTTGTTGTTAGCCTTTGATGTGAGTGAAATATATTTGACGTGATGTGCTCTTTTGTTGATGAAATTCTTTGGAAATGTATGGCTTACTTTAAAATCGAATGATTCATAATGGAAAATATTTGGGTTTAATTTTGAATACGAACAAAATTGCTTATTATTATCGCGTGATAGCTTTTCAATTTCGTGCCGATTATGACCTATATTTTTTGTAAGCTATCGAAAAAAGATTTTAATTTACACTAATTTTGGGAGTTATTGGAAAATTTGGCAAATTTATAAAAAAGAAAATTAAAAAATCGTGGAACGGCCAATTTCGTGAAAAACAAAAAGAACCATCCCTGTGTGTGTTTGAGGTGATTAATTCTCAACATTACAATACTCTATTCCGAGCTCGCACTGGGGAAGTTTCTTAAAATATTTTTTATTTTTCACTTACATTTTATTTCTCAGTTCTCAGTTTACTAAATCACTCATAAATTCGTATACTCATAAAAAATTGTCAATTTTAAAACATTTCATAAAAAAAATATATGTATGTACTTTTGAAAATTATGGTCAGTCATCATACAAGTTCTGTGTCAGCAGATCCGCCTCCTTCATACATCTCAAATGTATGCCCTTAAGCCAAAAGATACGGTGATCCTTCATCAAATCGCACACAATACATTAACACACACATCGAAACTTTTTAAACAAATAAAATACAAATGATTGTTTTCGCGCTTAACTTGATGATGCCTCTCCGCAAGGCACTCGCTTGACCCAGACCTCTGGTTGCGCGTTGATTTCTTACAACTCCCACGAATCAACGCGCAACAACACCACATCAAACTAAAGCTATTCCGCATGGTTCTTTCTTTCGTTTTTTTTTTTTTTTTAAATTTTTTATAAAGAGACTTTAGGAAAATATGTATAGCAATTGATTAATCGCTGGCAAATTTTGAAAAACGATCGGCTCGCCGATTTGTGTTAATGGCTTTCAACCTCAAAGCTGAAATTGACTTATTGGTCGGCTGGCAATGGTTTTGATTTTAACGTATATGTATTGTATAACGTATGTATAATTATGTATTCGTGTATGTACCTACTTAAAGGTGTAAACACACGCTTTTTTTTGCATGGGGCTTATGAGAACTAGGTCAGATTGAATTGGTCATTTTGTAAACAGGAACACTTTTGGTGTTGAATAGAAAAATTAAGATCACTTATAAAGCATTTTGTTTGTTTTTGATTTGTTGATTTTTGAAGTGGAATGTGATTGAAGGAAGAAATAAGTACAGTTTGTTGTGCGATATAAATTCTATAGAAAAATTAGTTAAACAATTAGTTCAGAAATGTTCACAGAATTGAGAATAATTTTTGTTTCAATTTTGTTTTTGATGGATTTCAAAATGTAAGAGTTGCATCAAGTAGATGCAGAGTGCAGAGTGATGTTTGTTGCGTACGTCAGTTTAAAATTTAAAAGCCTGTTAAATATTGGTGCAACCGAACATAATTCTTACAAGTTATTGAAAATTGAGTTTTTAAAACAGTCTTTCTACCAGGTAAGAGTTTATCCCCAAAAATTTTAGAGTCCTATTGAACATAAATGTATAAAGAATGAGTCATTGTTGCATAAAAAATATAGATGGATTCCCTCCGCACTTGAACACACTTAATTTTATTTTCGTGATCGTGCTAATACATTTTTGAGTTTTTTCTTTCATATCATTATAAGAGAATACATGACATAATGAAATCATACATACCTACATATTTTAAATTCATTACATAAGCTTTGCCTTCTCTCTGACATAATTGAACGTAAAATCACCTGCCAGAAAATCTGACAAGTTATCCATGCAAAATAAACTGCTCAAAGAATTCCGACGCATGCGAGGAATTTCGTTATCCACTTCACCTTGAATGTGTGGACTTGGTATAAATAATTTCCCTTTTCTTTACTCCAATTTGTTTTTGTACTGTTTTTGGGTGAAAGTGCCCGATGTAGATAAACGAAATCCTTGTTGAAGCAAAAACAAAACATAAAAACACACTTAAAAATAAATGTTCCATTTATCGAATTATCGGGACGTCAGCGTATACTGTATCGCTGTGTGCTTAAATACACTGCATGGAAGAATCGTTGATACGAATTTAGAAAAAAAAAACAACATTTTTCAATCAAAATTACCAGCCAACAATTGATATCCAATGTTGTATCTAATTTTGTATATTTTACATTTATCTTCTTGTGTACGCATCATATTTGTCCGCCATAAGTGCACCATGCCAACCATAGATGATGAGTATCTTTTAAAGAGTTTGGCTCGTTAGCAGTGCTCCTTAGCGAATCCTACTCGGTATACCAATTCCTCTCAACCTACCTACTTTGTAATAGGAAACAACATTTAGATTAATTATACGATTGTTTTAATAACACTGAAACGCTAATAATCGAGATAAAGAAAGTGGGAGAGAGAGTGAGCCACTTGTGGGAGGAGAAATCAATTTGCAAGTGCAAACACTCTCCTGATTCCGATGCCACAGAGATAGACCATACCATAGTTTGGTACATATGAAATAATAGTATAGTTGAATAGAAGAACTGGCTAGCGGCAGACTTTGTCTAAGCCTTGTAAGCAATCATGATAACAGTTTGGTTATAATATGTATAGTAGTTGGTAATATGGTAGGCACTTCCTTTTTTTTCTGGTTTTCAGTTTGGCCACTCCATTGAATTAGTATGGTGGGTTTTTAACAGCTCCTTATCAGCAATATAGATTTTAAATAATAGTCCTTAGCGGTATTGGTTATTCATTGTGTTTTGATAATACCCGTGTGAAAAAAAAAGGATAAACGTGGCTTTTGTTTAGCATGAGGAAGTCAAATTAGTATTTACATAACCATAGTAATAAGTATTTTTCAAGTTTTAGACCCACACTTTTACATTGACTCACTCATACAAATAAAGAAGAAAGCAACCGGAAATGCCTGAACTTCTTCCACAGAAAGATTAGATGCCTTTAAATATTAACAAATAAATGTGAAATAAGTATTGTTTTGAAACGATTGGCTTTCTGAGTGAAATTGACTTATGAAACATTTTCATAAGTCAATGATTTTTAGGGAGTCAAAACTATATTTAAAAGCAAAGTTTGAACATAATTGGGGTTTGTAATATCAATATGTTATTTTGCCAATTGGTATAAATGAAACTGATAAGCAAAAATATTTTTTCACATAAAATAACATAAAATAAAATGAAATAAAAAAAAATAAAATAAAATAAAATAAAATAAAACTAAATTAACTGTTCAGATGTTGATGATTATATCCCCCTTTTAGAAGCAAAATATTGAATTATTTTTCTTTTCAATTTTTTTCCTTTTATTAACATTATAATTTTTCCAAAGAAACCATCTAAATATTTTTTAATAAATTTATTTTTCGTCCACTAGGCCTTTTTATATTTCTTTTGTGTACCTTAAATAACGTACACTAAAAGAATCAATACGAATCCATTTTTTCCAAAAATTTTGAGCAATTTAAAGAATACAATTTTGATTATTCCAAAAAGTTATGGCTTTACAACTTAAGTGTGGCCGTTTGATTTTTTATTATTTTATGTTAATGTTAATACATATAAGATAACCCAATAAGATATATGTGGTTATCTTATATTTGGCAATAAGATTTTCTCTATTATTTTGATAAGGTCTTTTTATTTGATAGTTTTTTTTTCTTTTTTATGTTTTTTTCCAAACAAACTTTAATTCAAACCCTATATCGCAAGCATTTATTCCTTTCATCAACCTTTAGCGGTTTGCTTCCGAAAATGTCACAATCACCAATCAAAACAAAACAAACACAACTTCCTTATTTACTCGTAGCACAATTTCAACAAATAATAAGGAACGTGATGTAGCTCCTTGTTTATGTGTCACATTTTCAAAATAGAAGTCCAGCACAAATTTTTGCAAAAAAAAAGTCGTGCAACTTCCAAAGAGTCAACGATTTAACTCGTAAGCTTATGAACTCCCCTAGGGCGACTGCATAGGCAGCCGACGAACCATCAACCCCAGGTTATGACCTCTTGAATCCTATTCCGAATCCTGCAATAGGTACATTTTTATGTGTGGCACGTCTTATAATTAATTCGACATGACAGAGAAATAAAATCGATTCTCATGCAGATAACCCCCTAGCTAACACAATCAAAACAAACGGTTTAATCACGATTTGATTGCATCGAATGTGAAATGACCCATCTTGCTGTGAATGAGGTGAAGAGGACGATGAGGAGGAACCTTCCTTATGTATACAATTTTAATGCAATGTCGCACAAAGTTATGTCTCCCAATGGAGTAACATGACTCGATGCGCTTGTCACACGGGTGCAACAGATTTATCCTACGTTACCATTGAAAGAGGAGGCAGCACGCAAAAATCCGTTGTGTTGCAAAAGTGAATTTTCATTTTCATTTTCGATTTCATTCACCATTTCCATCACGATCGTGTGCTACTGGTTGCAACAACCATCACAACCTATACCATTAGCCAGCAAAAATACCTTCTCCAAGACGTGATCTATATCTGCCTTCCTCAACAACATAGCCCACAAAGATATTGCGCCGAAGAGCGATAAGAGCATTAATCACCTCCGCCGAAGAGTGCACATCACAACCTAGCTCAGCGTCAGCGTCAGCGCCAATAGGTATACATCAGAGCTCTCGAGCTCTTTCTCTGATGGGTTTCTTCTTTCTTTTCTTGATCTGTGCTCGCTGTTCGACCAGCAAAAGTCTATTGATTGATCGTGTCTTGGGTGAACTGTTTTTGTTTTGTTTTGTTTTGTTTTCTACCGCATTTAGCTTTGGCGGAATCCGAATGAAGACTCCCTTTGTTCGCTTTTGATTACTAACCAATCAACAACAATATCATTTGTTATGCGACATCAGTGCATATAGAAAAGATGCAGGAAAGCATTTTCCTTGGATGCACATCATCATCACCAGCATCATCATCATCTTGATGATTGGGAGAGATGATGATGATGATGATGACTCGAGAAATGAAATCGTGATATATGCGAGATCAATGAGATGCATAATTGAGCTACCAATTGCAGCTGATTGATTGCTTTGTTGCTACCAAATGATTTGTTTTCCTGAAAAATGGCTTTAATGAGTTTAAGCGTTGTTTTTTGTTTCAATGTTGCAATAGAGAAATGTTTTTGTTTGTTTTAGAAGAGGAATGCATTTCACAGTGTGGTTTTAAGCATTTTAAAAAGACTAGAAGCATAGAAGAGGAATCAGCTCAACTGCTAAAATGTTTTGAGAAAACTAAAATGGATCTGTACACGATAGCCCTCACAGTGCCCCGTAAGGGGAAATAAACGGACATTAAGTTAGTAGTTAAGAACGAACTTGGTAAATAAGAAAGCTTTAATTGTCAATAAGTCCCTGGCCGATGCAATTACCCTACTTGGGCAGACTAAATGATTTAGGGTAGCTGCGAGGTTGGGTCTATTTCGCACTATCCCTGAGTATGAAGTGTCAATTGGTATGAACTGTTTTTTTGTTTTGTAATTTGTTATTGTTATATGCTTTTGAACCATAAAGACATGTTTGATTAACTTTTTCTTCAAATAAAAACCTCATCTTATAGAATTCTTTTGTTTAAACGTTGTCATTTCTCACAAGGTCATATGAGTTTCATGAAACCGTTACAATTTCAATCACATCATCAGATCTTAAAAATTTAATGTCAAAAACATGTCATACAACCTTAAAAGTGATAAAAATCTACGACGACGTGATGGTACAATGACCTAAAAAGGAATAATAAGGAAAACCTCATTAAGCTTTGTATACAAGTACTTAACCCATCACAGTGTTGTTATTCCCATTTTTCAACAATTCCCAGAATAAAAATCTTTTTAGTTTGGCCTCCTTAGTACCATCTCAAGCGGAAACGTAAAGCAATTTACAATAAAATAAAAGACCAAGCTGATAGTTAAGAGCCATCAATGATCTTCTTGTTCATTTGGAAGATCTACAAAAGTCATGGTAAGTTGAGCATAGACTTTTCATGTAGTTATGTATGTTTTGAAAAAGTAAATGTGAGTGCACCCACCCAGCTGACACCAAATAGTTCTAAAATTCCCGTTCTTAGTAAGATCAAATCTTCTACTAGAATACTAGACTCTTACTCTTCCCATATTAATAGGTTAAACAGTCGCAAAGCAGTCGAGAATAAACAGACCGCGTTGATTGTTTGGCGTGTAATTGATTCACACACATTTTTTCTCAAGAATTCAAGCCTTTGGAGGGACACAAGCTATGGGATGAGAAAACAAAAATTTGGAGCAAGTGACAGTTACCTGTATAATTATAAAAGGTCCTAATATGCTGTTGAAGTTTCAAGGAGAGAAGATCCCTTTTAAGTTGAATTGATATTGGAAAGCTTTTTTAACTGGCTGTTGAACAACTGGTATTAAAGTATATGCACCTGCTTCACCTTTAGAAACTATACTTAGTGTTTGCGTGATACTTAACATCGCCTGTAAACCTCTAAGCCAAATGAATTTAAATATTAACCTGACTAAACCGACCAACAGTCTTAATTAATGTCGTGTGGGCGAAACTATAGACAAACGCATATACCTATAAGCAACTTTCTATCTCAAGCAACACACTCGAGACTCGCTTTACTGTGAAAATAGATTTTTGTACATTGACAGTGTGTCGTCCATTTGACCATATATCTCAGATTGGTCTGCCGAAATGCCTATACCATTCAATTAACCGGTGTAGTGCTAGCGCAGGAGTGCTTCGGGTAATAATATGCCCCAACTTTTTGGTTTAATTTGTTCACTGATTTTACACAAAAGTGTATAAGGGGTCTTCATTTGTTTTTCTTCAACAGTCGCTAGTTGATAATTTAAATATTGCATCGAAGATCGAACTGTATAGTTGCCATTCCAGTGTCTGAGACACACGCCAAGATTTATACCTCCAAGAGGTGTATTCAATGTAGACATGGAGTAGGCATTAACTAAGTAAACACCATATGAACGCGCGCATATTGAGCTCCTAACGATGACGACGGATTCAGGTGTGATACGAGATTTTATCTAGAGTTTCTGATCTTGAATTGGAAATTGTGTACATCGAAAGAGACTTTTGGAGGTGTTTTTTTTTATATTTTTGTTTGTGAAGAGAGAATAATAAATGTGCCTTTGGGGTTGATATTGTAGAGTTGTGAACTTATTTATATGAGGACAATAGTCAATTTAAGTTGGCACGAGTTGGGTTGTTATATCGTAAAAATGTTGAATTTTTAAGATTAAATCGATCTTTTTATTAAGGCTAATATCTTTTGACACGGAGGAAAACAAAACTGCAGGAAGTAAAAATATTTTTTGGAAAGGAAGTTTTAGTTGGGGTGGTTTTTAATTCACTTAACATTTTGGGATAAAATGTTGTTAGTCATTCATACTTTTTTTGAACCATTAATACTGTTGATTTTAAATCATAAAATATTGAAAACTCATAACCTTAAAGCTAAATTTTTATTATTTGTTTTTGAGATTTAGGAATTTCGGAAGTTTTACTCTTACCCCCAATAATCTATGGGCTTTTAATAATAATAGTAAAAAACTGAATTTTATAAAATAAATTATTGGAAATGGCCACACCCAAATAAAATTGATGAACACATTCAAATTAAAGTTCGTTTTCTGTCCATTCTTTATTTATCCTTAAAGTTCTTTTAATTGCTTCAAATTCCTGACATGCTTAACCCTAAAACACAAAGACTATTTTTCCAAATTAAAAATATTTATATGTACATTGTTCATACTTATACCTAAGTGACATCTATATATAAGATTCTAATATTAATCTTTCAAAATAAGTGTTTTCATTTATTTTTGAATAAATCATATCGTCAAATTGCATAGTTGGAATAATCAGTATCTTTTTGCATCTCCAATGCAAAATATATAAAAAAAATTTAATCTGCCACAATGTTGCAGTATAAACATTGAACATACATAAATGGATGTCAGAATATAGAAACATTTTGATCTGGCTGCACTCTGGCGTGTACGCAATAATTAACAAGGTGAAGCCTGAGAGATTCAGTGACACGCATCTCTTGTTTTTGCATTTTTATTTATTTTTGCCGAATTTTCACTAACCACTGAAATAAATACAAAAACATATCACCACAAAATGTTGGCAATAGAACATGATATTATAAAACTGCCAACTTTCATGTTAAAATATTAAAATCATGTCAAACACATTTGCCTGGTAATTGTAATAAAACTGGACATTTTCTTGCTGTCGCTCCAACTCATCCGTCTCTTGCCCTGCGAAATTGATTTTTTTTTTGTTTTGGTTTTGGAATTATTTTCTATGTTTGCTAACGATTATTTTATGAGTACCATCTACTTAATCACTCGATGCCCATCATCTCCTTGTAACCCAACCACCACACGGATATGGCAAAATGTTGTTTCGACTTGGTTAAGAGAGGACTATGTGAGACACCCAAACCTAAACGACAACACGACCGACTCGACAAAATAGACAGTGCGAAGATATACTTGGCAATCAACTACACGAAAAAAGCATGACATTCGATTGGGCGGTGGGTGGACGTATGAGGATGGCAGAGGATGACGGCATACAGAGTGGGTACCTCTATTATAATGGCGGCGAGAGTAAAATGCGCGCGATTATGTTCGAGGGACCTTTGACTTTGAAGCACTTTTTTGGTGAAGCGGAACAGTCCTTATTGTTGTCTTTTTATTTATCTATACCTATAGATGCAAGACGACAAAAAGTATAGCAACATTCATTATTATAATGCACTCATGACTGCGCACTAGATCTGCACTAGAGAATAATTTTTTAAATGACGGAAGCAATTAACAAAGTCGTAGTGTTGATGTCAATTGCACACTCCAGGCTATTCGTGGGGTGTTCATTTTTTTTTTTTAAAAGAAAGAGCGGCAGAGTTTCGTTTTTTTTTTCAAATATTTTTTCAAAGAATACAATTTGTATTTTTTTTTTGTATTCGCGATTTAGATTTATGTCGTAAAGTGATATTTTATATACCTACAAAAATAAAGTTGGAGATTTTTTCCTTCTTATTTTGTTTTAGATATTTTCAAAATCATTTGTCCTAAACCCACCTGTTTTTCAAAGCTATAGATTAAATTTATAAAAGAACATTTTGAAAAGAATAATAGTTTTTACCTTCTTACCTATGTATATTTATGTAAAATCAATTTCAACAACAAATTTTGATTTAAAAATCATTTAAAAAAATCACTTAATTTAAAAAGAAATTGAAGAAACTATTTTTGCTTTTAAAAACGCTATTTCGCAACATTATAAGTTTTGCCGTTAGTTTTTAATTTTTTTTTTTCTGTTTTAATGGCGAATTGCACCAAAATAAACTGGAACCAGGTTTTGGTATAATGCTGATAAATATATGCACTGTTTGTGAACCATCAGTGGATTTTATGATGTTTTTTTTTTTAAAAAGCTTAACCAGTGCAAGAGAAAAAGCAATATTAAAAAATGTCAAACTTCATTGTAAAGCTCTTTCACACTATTGTACTGAATATTAATACAATGTCAAAGAAGTACAGGAAAATGATACATAGATGTATTAATAATCATGTGGATGGTGTATTTTCAATTAAAATTCCTTTTAAAATTTATCTGGAGAAAGATAGCATTTTAGATTATATTGGTTCGTTTATCGAAAATACAATTAATCATTTTGTACTAGACATTCGGCGCATTGTGATCTTACCTCAGTTTCAAACAGACAATTCTTCACTGCTCAAAAAATCTTGACTGAGCTTGAAAAATTATCAGAAGCATTTTTAAAATGCAGTTGAACCATAATTGCCTTACTTAACTTAAACAGTGTTGCCGACCTTCTGTCAAATTTAAATTAACGTACATGCTGAGCTATTTCTTTCCCTCTCACGAAATGCTACGGAAAGTAAACGAAACCTAACGAAACTGAAGAAATCGGAGCGGTGTCAAATCAACATTCTGTACTAGTTCTGTTGAATAACTATTATAGCAGACAGAAGCTGTTGGACGCTAATATCATGTACTTATATCATTTCACCAAATATCAGTCTTGAATTTTTAACAAAAAGTAGTTGGTGAATTGAAAATTGTATTTACACAAGAAATTCTTCAATTTGGTTGTCATCGATAAAATAAGAGAAATTTTTAATAAAATCAGAGTCTACAATTAAAGTTGCAACCCAATATTTGACGTTAAAACTACAAAATTTAATACCACCAAGTATAAAATAGAAACAAAAACGTTACCACTGCACTGGTGGCTCATAGAATTGATGAAATGTCTAAACAGGGCTTCATGCAAATCAATAAATACGCGGACCTATCCAACTTCACATACCAAGGAGGAAATCAATTGCTTACCATCTCTCTTCATGAACTCCTAAAGGCCATGATGCCTGGCATCATAGGGTTGACTCTTCGACCAGCTGGGAAAATGATTGAAAAAGCGCTTAACATCCGATTATTGCCACCTATTATCTGGTATTTTTTTTTTTCATATGAACAGGCCAACAGGCCAGGAGTTCCAACACAGATACACTGGACGTTCAACGTTTGTTGCTGCTGCTGACTGCACTGAGACTTGACTGATGCAATTTGCATATAGTATATATAGAGATACAGTCTATATGCCAAAGACCGCGCGCTTGATCTCTCACCAATTCGAATCGAATTAAAGCAATCAATAACCGGGCATAACAATTATGGCTTGGCTGCACTGGACGGAGCACTGCACTGCTCAGCTTCCAGCTTATAGAGGAATGTGCATGTTCGTGAGTATGGACTCGCAGTCGGTGCAGCAGGAAGCCCATGAGGGATCGTTTTCCTCTATGAGAGAAATGAAAACGAAAAAAAAATAAGGAAAACCTTTTAGCAGTAGGTCGGTCGTTGTACTGAGAGATCGGCTTTTTTGTGATGCATCAAAGTTATCACTGATTGAAAGCTTTAGTAAGGCACTATCATACCATACTTGACATTGGATAAAAAGAAAATCCATCATCTCCAAGTGCGAATAATATCAATTTTTGTTTTGGTTTTAGTTTAAACATTTTTTATTCTATCGAATCTATGACATGAAATAGTTATATGAAAGATAAAACCTTCAAGGCTGACTTTTGTTTTGTTTAGAAGATATCCACTTTGGATTATTGAAGGTTTGATTCACACGTCTCTGAACCCGATTTGGTGTTTCGTTTCTAATTACCTGTGGAAGAGATGAATTAGTTGTTCTTAAATCCGATTGATGTCCGGTTGCTGAATTTGAGTATTCCATAGAAGGGTCTGTGTAGTTTCTAAATGGTGGTGTCCTTGTGCCCCTTTTTGGTGTTGAAGCTAATGCTGGGTGTGGATGAAATGATTTATTTTCCTCGTAATCATCACAATTCTCATTTTCAGTTTTATTTAAGATAAACGTGCCATTTGAGAAAGTTCTATTTGTAGACAAGTGACTAGAATCGTCAAAATTTGATCGGCTTTCATCAACAAAATTATTGTCATAGGTCTGATTTCTTATTGAATTTTTAGAGCAAATTTTACAATTTTTATTTCTTTCATTGACGTTGTATGTTTGATTTGGGTAGTGTGAATCTTCCAAAACTCCAATAGGAGATACATTTCTAGTAGCCCATTGCGAATCTATTTCGTTACTGTCATTCATATCACTCAATGGTGTATTTCTTGAATTTTTGTCCAAACAAACTGATCGGCTTTCTGGTTTCTTTACGGTTGATGTAAATAGAGGTTTTGTGTCAAACGTAGCAGATCTATTTGGTATAGTATTTGTTTGGGCGTACTGCGGTGGTCTATTGCTTACTATAGGTGAACCAAAGGTAATATTACGTCTGCAAGGATTTTTTTGTGGATCAATAGTTGACTGAGGTATACAATTTTTCGATTTCCCAGAGTTTCCAGATTGGCTCTCATAAAACTCCCTGATTGAAGGACAAGTTTCATAATATGTTCCATTCGAAGCAGTATTGTATCTGTTGGAAGAACAATTATTATCAAATGTTCTTGCCTCATCCAATGTTGTCCGTGGAAACTTCCTGCCTTCGTTTTGGTTAGATTCACAAAATGTCTGATGTCTGGACAATGGTGTTGACTTTTCGCGAATTTCATTTGATCGATTCGAATTTGGCCTTTCTGTTGTATTTGAAGTATGACTATGCAAACGATTTTCATATAAACTCTCGATTTCTTTAGCTGCTTGAGCCAATATGTCCCATACATCACGAACAGAAGTTCCACCACCTTGAATTCGAAGAACATGTTTTTTGTTTGAAATGATGTCATCAAAAGAATTTGTAAACTTTTCAATTTCTCTACCATCCAATGAAGAATATTTGGAACAACTTGGATCTTGAGCCCCTTTTTCAAAATCTTCAAATATCCGATTCTTTTTATTGTCTTTTGACATTTTTTTTATAAATATTTTTGTTGTGTATTCAAATAAAATTTAGACAAATAATTGATTTTTTTTTAATTTTTCTGATATTGATTTTGAATTCGGTGTTTATTTAATAACAGAAATAACTTAGACTTTAAAAACCTGTTAAATGATTTAACCTCAAAGATGAGATTTGTACTTTTGCTTTTGCTACTGGCTTAAAAAATGATCGCTCTAAAAAAAGCAGAAGTTCGTTTTTAGAGCTAATAATTTTGACTCGCCTCGGTCTCGTTGAGATTTCGTCCTCGATAAGTACTCTTACAGAACTTTGAATTGAAGGATTGAGGATTTCCAGTACTTTTCATTGTACCGGAAATTGGACGGCAATATACTGAATATTTACAAAAAATTACAGAATGGTTTCATTCAATTATTTTGAAGCATATTTCAGCACTTCCACAAAAACTACAATTTCCGTTACCTAATCGACCTATTACAAAGTTGGCAAATTGTTGCAAACGGTATCGTTGCAAAACAGTTAAATCGTGTGCGAAAGACCTTAGAATTCTGTCTAAATACATATATATTTTTGTGTACCAAGTTACATAAAACCTTCAATCAAAAACACATTTCCTGAATGTTTTCATCGGCAATATGCCTGCAGTATTATTGCATGATGATGAATGATGAATTGCAAGCCACACGACAGCACAATAATCATCATCTCACATATTTACGATGTTGATGATCGATTTTACGATTTGTTTCTAGTTTTTTTTTTTCTGTCCATATAAGTAGATATGATTCCCTTGCACCAGCTGGTGTCCTCGAAGAAACAGGAAGTCCGTGAGTGCACCTTAAGAAATCTTTATACCTTCACTCTTAACGTCAGCAACAGATAGTACAGTTGATTCGCGTATATATGTAAGTACGAATCATAGCCTTGAGACTTGCAACAAATTTCAACCGTAAAGATCGTTACCCTGACAAAATAATTGATAATATTTCCATTGATTTAATGTCATGACTTGACTGTGGATGGCGCATCAGTAGATAGTGCTTATAAAAATTTCCTTCTTTTGAATGTCATTGCAGCAATGGAAGCGCCTCCTCGCCACGATGACATACGTGTGAGAGCCCCAATCGTTGAATGTGGAAAATGCTTCTGCTGCAAGAGTTGTCAATCAGCGCGAGCCACTATGCGCTGCGAAAAGAAGATTTGCATATTTGTCGAAAGGATCAAGATGGACATAAATCAAAGATTTTTCCTTCAATTTTATCTCTGCGATTGTTTTTCTGATGATGTTCGATGTTTGTTGTTATTTTATATTTTTTTTATGAGGTTTTCCAACAATTTGCATATTTATGCCACAAAAGGAGTTAGTTGCTTGAGGAGTTGATGATGCAGAAGCAGCTATATAAGCTTCGCCACTTGTTGACGCGCTGTTTTACTGCACATTCGTAATTTGATGCGCCATGCGACCGACGAACGATGAAGAAATTATACCTACCATCAGAGAGGTACACTACTCGCTTGAAGATGGTAATTTATTGAGATTTCGAAGAAGCTAGTTAAAAAAAAAGACTCTAGGTGATGGTAGCTGGGGCTCTGATGTGATGAGCTTTATTGCCCAAGACCAAAAGAGTGTACAATTCAGTGTTGATTATTATTTGGTTTCTCCGGTAGTTAACACTAATTGGTAATTTGTTAGTGATGAAGCAAATGTTTCTGGATGTCGTCTTATAGTGTCTTTTCGATGGTTAAAATGAAGGCAGTATAAATTTTAAAACACCTTGTTTAAACTGGGCATAAATGGTGTAGAAATAATTATTGTAAGTTTTGTGGTGGTTTTACATTATTATGTGCGCTGATGGGGATAAGTTATTTTATGTGCAAGTTTCACATTTTATTGTTGTTATTTTTTTTTTGGTGAAAACTAGTGGAATGTATAATAGATCTTCTTTGTAATTAGCATAATAAAACAAGAAGCTTTCTTGGGACTTTCATTATATAAAATTAGTGATTGGGTTTTACTTGCGGCAATGGTAATTTTGATTGTGAATTATTACTTTATGCTTGGTCTAGATTTTCCTTCCACAGAAAAAGAAGTTTTGAAATATAAAAATATGAGATTTTAATTTTTCACAAAGTTTCTATGTTTGATTTTTAAGAGAAATATTTCTGTACAAAAGTTAATGCTGGTCAGTTATAAAAAAATGTAGAAAATAAGATTTCCTTCAGTGTTGTTCTTGGATTTAAGAGCTACTTATATTTGAGTACCTGAAGAAAGAGATTGCTTAAGAAATCTTATGTTTGAAGTGTTGAATGCTAATTTGAATTTTAAATTGCTTCATCAAGTCAGGTTGTCGAAAAAAGCCTCATTTGAAAGTAGTAATATTTAACTGCTGATTTTTGAAAGACTAAAAGAAATATTACTACTGCCAAATAGAATTGAAACTACAGTTTATAACAAAGGTAAGAACATAAAGCTCTTCAAAAATTAACATTTTTTAAACTTCATAAGAAAATGGGTTGGGATCGGGTGGTGACGAGGTGATGGTGGCTATCACGATAACGAAATGGCTGACATTTGTGGGACGCAACATGCTCCTTTTCCCGGCTGCCACACCAGATACTTGAGTTATTTTCATAAAATAAACGTGGTCGCTAAAATGATGAGGTTTGATTTCTTATCTAAATGTTAGTCCAAGTCGGTTAAAATTTATTTTGATAGTCATGGAGTAAGATTTTTGAATAGAGGTCAAAACTCTTAAATTCTCTCTTTAATCTCAGAAATAAAACTTTAATTAAAAAATAAAAGCCATTCTAATACTAAAATCCCAGAAGAACACACTGATGTAGTTTCAAAACTGTCTCAGTATATATTGATTGATTTTCAATTCATATAACTTAATCAATCTATTGTTGTCAATTAATCAATATTAAAGCAACATAAAAAGTTAAATTATTTTATTTTTATCCAAACAAACATAACCTATATCTCATTCAGTAATAGAAAAAAAAAATAAACAATAAAGCATTGCTTGTCATTGTTTGATGTCGATTAAGATCAATTAAAATTAAATGTATGGTTATAAACAAAACAAATTAATCGATTAAAAGTGTGCCTCAACATCACTTTAAGTTCGTAATTATTTTCCATTAATGAATAACAAAGTAAACGTCGCGTCAATTCAATGAGACGTGATAAATTAATGTTGGGCATCACAGACATGTCGATATCACTCAACAAAGACGTTTGGTTTTTAAATGAGTTTCAAATGAACGTCATTGTTTGTTTTTTTTTTCTATTGAAACATGTGGCAATAAAAGATGTAGACAAAAAACAATTGGTTGAACATAGTTGAAAGAAATTAATAAAATATTTAGACCACTTTATCTACGTGAAGATAATAATTTATGAGGTGATGAGAAACTGGAGAAACAGAGAATCGATCTTATCAGAAGACCAAATTCTCTATAAAGTTGTTGTTTTTTTTTTCTATTTATTTTATATTTGAGGACTTATTCAGGATTCAGAAATTTAAAACGACTCTTCAGAATATGAAAAAAAAACATTTTCTCTTCTTCACCAAAACTGTCTCGGTCGTTATAAGTGAGATGAAATTATATTAAAAAATTCTGACTATATAATTTGCAACAAAAAATGTTCCAACGCCACTAGCACAAAGTATTGAACACGGAACTTTATTTCAATCGGTATGATAATGAATGTAATTCATTCAAATGATTCAATATTTTTTAGTACATTCCTTGCTTTAAATCATCAGTGCGGAAATTCTTGCCGGACACACTGTGGGTGGGTCCTTAATACTATTTATAGAGTTGTACATATAAATCACTCAAGTGATCGATAATCAAGAAATCAAACGACTTTCTTTCAGCCTCTCCCAAAGGAATTAAATTACTCAATGCAACAACTTGTATAGTGTAGCTTTAGTTGTGTTTTGTGTAGTTTGAGAGAGCTCACGAACTTCTCACTTCAATGGACAGATTCATTAATCCTTTTGCAAGTTGATTACGATACGAGTTTGGCACTTGAGGCGTTGCATGTTCAATTAAAAATCATAAATCCATCCGTAAATCGAATGTGCCAACTCTTAGGCGCTGCCGCTGCCACATTGAATGATCGAACATCCAAAACAAAAAGAAAATCAAAAAGAAAAAAGTAAGAAAATCCAAAAACATTAGAAAAAGAGACCGAAATGGAAAAATATTGTCACCTCAAGGCGTGATTATTATTAACATTTTCCTTATTCGTCTCTATATTTTCGCGGTACAATTTTGCGATTGATTGGATGAAAAAAAAAACAAAGTAAGAAAAAATTATTATAGATATGTAATTCCAAATCACCCAAAGATATGAAAAATTGATGAAAGAAAGTTATAAAATATTTCTTCTTCAGGATCACAGAGTGTGCAGTGCACTGCAGCATCTCCGGATTTGGAATATTGGAGCATAAGTGCACTGTACCGACACTAAGTGTTGGTGGCGTGTGAACGTGCACCATCGCATCATCCACACACGAGCTACCTTGAGGCCGACTTTGACGAATTTATTGACACACAATCATTTATTATTGGTGTGCGCTCTTGTCGTCCAATTAAAGTGAGTTTTTTCAAAGATTGGAAAATCTCGCGCAATCAAATCATTCGTCATCCGAAAGTGGAGTAACTTTGTAGCATTATTCAGAGAGTAAAAGTAACAACTTAATTTAAATCAAATATGGTTTTTTTTTTGTTTTGGTTTTAGTATACTTACCGACCGAACAGATGACATAAGTCGCAGGGGGTTTGAGCACGCTACGTGCATATGCACCACGGAGTACCTCCAGAGCACAAGGTTCAGCTGTGACCAGAAGCATACCGGGTGCAACATGGCCAGCGTATTTGAGAGCACGTGTGGCAGCTGTTAAGGGGGCATTCCACCAGCATTGGGCGTTCGCTGCTAGGAAATTCTGTAAATATATAAATACAAAAAAATCTATAGAAAATATTTTAAGTTGATAATCACTTTATGGATAATGAGTTTGCAATAATATGATAGCAATCAAACAAGAACAATTGGTGCACTTGGGCGTATACGCACTTTTCTTATTATATTGACTTTACTTAATTTTTATTTGAAAACTTTACTTTTGTTTCTCTTATTTGAAATATTGTGCATTAAAAAAAAAAACAAGAACATGGTATACTCAATACACATTTAAAATACAAGGTTTCTGCCTTCTGAAGAATTAACAAATTTATTTTTTTGACAAATTACATTTTCCGAGCTGATTTCCATTTAAAGAACATATCTGCGAACTTTATTGAATGTAATCAATTAGGTTTTTGAAAATGACTTGATTCCTTCGAACACTGTTTAAATTTTAAATCCTCCTCCATATAAAACCAATAAAACCTCTTCTGGAAGTAAAAACCTCATTGATTCGCTTGGTTTGTTTTCCAATAAATTCCCAACATAAACCCTAAAGGTACACCTAATCTTCACACAAAACTCAACTCCAACACATGCACTTCATCCACCTCCAATAAACTTCGATTCCACACCAATAGCTTCTTCTTTACTCCAACCTTAATTCCCAACAATCGTTAATACAAGGACACATCTTTTAATCCGCTTTTCAGACTCCATTGATTTCCAACTAATTTAAAAGATAGTAGACAGAAAACAAAGCAAAACAAAAACAAGTAGGTACTCTAGGAAAGTCCTTTTGCCTTTTGCTATCAAGAGCTATATATTTGTAGTTGGGTTTCCCTATATTTGGGCAAACAGCCAAAACACCGTAAGCCAAATTATTACCAAAAGTTCTAAAGTCAACGACAAGGAAACCAACTGAACTTATAGTATACAAAATCCTTTCAGGATGCCACCAACCCGCATACACAAAATCAATGTTGCTTCCTTTGTTTTCAAAGAAGAAAAAAAAAAACAAAAAATATTCAGTATACTTTCTGTTTTGGGACACGGGCGAGTGGTTATAGGAAAAGCTGGGTTAATTGAAACCTGAAACAAGAGAGAAAATACGATTTTCTTGTCGTCGTCGTCGTCGACTTTGGTCGGTTGGTCGTTTTTCGTTGTCTGCTTATGTTGCTCATGGCTATACTTCTACCATCAACTACCAATAGATACCCAACCAGTCACAGCCACCTTTTTGCCACCCTCTCAAACCATTTAAGATAAAAAGTCATCATCTACATTCTCGCCTTTAGGATGTATGCAGCACGACCTCCAGATCAGCTTTTAATTGCGATAAGGCAAAATATCGCTTGGCCATAATATTATACAAGTACGGTATATGATTTTCGTGGACCCTACAAGCCTTTTTCCATACAAAACTGATGAGCGACAAAAGTCTTTTTGCCGCACAAGGAAAAGTGAAAGCAATTCGGTCATGGAAGAAATTAAATAAAACCAACCCAGATCAAATAGGCTATACACAAGAGTGTCATTCGCATTCGAAATAAATAAATAGAACTCTACAAGGATTGATCTCTACTCTATTCGTTCAGTTTAAAGGGTCTAAGTAGAGTTTGTGTCGTTCATTTAAATGAAGTCACCCAAAAAATGCAGAAGTTGAACAGAGTTGCCACAAGTTTATTTAAAATTTTATTAAAACCTCACTAAAATAAAACCTTTTCAAAATTTTATGATGACGCTCGAACCTCATAACACCATTATTCTGAAAGATCTCTAAAAATATCTTAGTTTACTAAAAGAAGAATTCGAAAAAGAGGCCTTACAAACTAGACGGTTTCGTTAAGTAAATTTTTGATTGACGAGTCTAGTAAACAGTCGGGGTTGAGCTCTGCAAAAGATTTTTTCTTCTAAAATACCACGAAGAACAAGTTGATTATGATGCAATAGCAAACAAACAAGGAACTTACAATATGTAGGCATATTCTTCAAGAATACTCTCCAATCGGTTTTTTGTTCTTTAAGTTCTTATGAAATGTCGGTTTATCTTTCAATAAGTTAGAATATATTTGGAGAACCTTTAGTAGATCTCTTAAAATCATTCAGAATTAATAGACCTGTAAGGTTTTAGTTCGATAGACTCTCACCTCTTTAACAGAGCTCCGATTAAATGATCTTTACAGCTATTTATCTTTGTCGAAATCTGTCATACTCATAGAGATACAATATTTCAATGGTTTGCAATAACGCAAAGATATGCTTGCGGAAACATAGCGGCCCAATTTACTTGGGGAAATTTTTCAAAAGAAGTCATGTTGCAGTTAGTGAAAAAAGAGTGGAGACTTCTCCAAATTTTCCGATTTTGCTAATCAAAGAGGTTTAAGGCTTTCCCAAACCAATGCGAAATAGTCCAGACGATGGAAAATCTTGTTATTGCTTCTTTGCTACTTCTTAGTCGTATCTGATTTTTTTACAAACGGTTTGGAAAAGCCTTAATGCAGACCGAAAGACATAATTAGAGGTTATGTTTTCTTTTGTGATTACGAAATTCTTATATTGTTCATATATTCGTGACTAAGCTGAATAATTTTTTTATTGCTTAGGCTGTGTTAAAATTTTGATAGTAAAAAAAAATATTAAAAACAATTTTAGGACGTGGTTCACTCCATCTGGCAACCCACATAGCCAAGATAAAATAGTTAATTTAAAGTTTCTATGTCATCAATTTATCCTGGCTCTTAGATGGACTTCATCGCACATCGTGCCTTGCTACAAGGCGTTAGCACCACAAGCGCCACGAAATGATTAGATTCATCGCTAACAAAGAAATCAATAAGTTTAATGGTGATGGAGGCATAGAGACGACCTATCTTGTGGTTTAGTAAGGCTAACGTCAAAATGAAAATTTCACTTATAAAGGCTTCTCGCTTCTTGTTATAGCGAGTGAAGTTTTTAAGATTCATATTTTTGCTGGATCCTTCATTTGAAAAAAAAAAAAATAAAATGCATATTCAGCAAACTATTAGCCCATAGCCTCTGTGTGTATATTATATACAAATGGGCTAGAAGGTGGATTAAGGATGGCGCATTATTGCCGTTTCGACGAAGACAACGACGACGATGACTACGACGACAATGATGATGACTAGTTCATGATAGTGAGAACGTATCGTATCGTATCGTATACCCTGACTTCTCCCACAGGCCCATTTCACAAACTATAAAAAGAGCAAAATACAAAACTAAATATTATTAGCGTATCGATGGATATGCATTTTGGGGCGATACGTGATAAGCCCATAACCATGTCTCGTCCATTGGACAGTCGGAGGAGTTACCAAGAAAAATGGACACCATCATCATAGCCTGAGATGGAATCTGGGCCTAAGTCGTGCGATGGTGGTTTGCCATGGAAATGGGTTGTTGATGATTTGCTATGCGCGCGGTTTATGCGAAAATGGCTTTCGCATGAACGTTCAGCTATGGGAATATGTCTCTAATATGGCTTGAGGTGGTATTGTATGATTTTGTGGCAAAGACGAAGACCATTTTATGGTGGCATGGAGGCACTGTCCTAGTTGAAATGTTGTTTCGTTTTAAATGGCTATAAGATATTGACCGAGTCTAGAAGTTATGGCTATATATGAATCTTTTATACAAGTTCAAATTTGCAAGATAGTGAAATTCATATATATGTAGTATTATAAAAATAGAAAATAATTATATACTAAGTTAAAAGTGCAATGAGTTTCATAAGTGAAGTTCAATTGCGAGTTTTTGTTATTGACTTAAAATATTTAGTTCCGAGGTAAAAAAGATACATTTTCAAAGAAAATCAACAATATTTTAATCTTGACATAGAGTTTACGACTTGATTTAAAAATCTTCTCACAAGAGAACCCTAAAATGTACCAAGAATCTTTTTAGCCTATAGATGAAATTTGGAAAAATGACTAAGTAAAAATAAAAGGAGAAGGAATCTCTTAGATTGCACTTTCGGAGCTATTTTACTTTTTACTATACAATAATCTTGTTAAAGACACAAACAACTAGCATTCCCAAATATTTATAATTAAAAAAAAATCAACATATCAAGAAAAAAAAATTAAAATTTAAGAAGATTTTCTTATTATTTTAAGAAGAATACTATTAAAAAATTGCAAACCAATTAAAATAAAACCCCTTCAAATACAAATGCAAAGTATGTAGGTACTGTGGTTATTAACTTTTATAATTTTCCATTGGAATTTGCAAAGTGCTCGGCTGGCAATATTTATGTCCCAGCATTTTTAAAACTTCAGAGAAAATAAAGAGAAATAAAAAGTCTGATTTGAATATGGTCAGTGATACACACATATAATTCTAATATTATATAATATTCACTGTTTTCTCTATGTCTTTTACCCCTATCAATTTGCATGCGACTTTCGCGTGCATAAATAGGTAAAGCAGCTCTCTGACCTTTTAAGCTATCTTGAATAATCTCTTCGACAATCTGCCACCAGGAAATTCTTCAAAGATTTTCTGTTTTTATTTCACTTGGGAAGTGAGTCTCAGAGCCGACTGACTTCCGCAAGCATCATTCGTTTCATCGGGTCTTGAGTTTATAGCCAATTGACACAATACATTGGTCTCACACTTATCTCTTCTCAAGTGACTGCATCATCGATGCTGCCGCTGGCTGGGGAAGAAAAGAAATAAAAAGATGATTGCCGTGACCACCAGCACTTCGCATATAAAATTCGATGCATCTAATTAGCATATTGCCGCATGCATCAATCAACGCGTTTTTGTCTTCAGCTGCAAGCATCATCTTTGATATGATCAAACAAACCACATCATCATCATCATCGTCCAACCCGCACTCGCACATCGGGCAAAAAAAGCACGAATTACTCATCCAGTTTCTTTGCTTTAAAGAAACTCATCAACAGTGGTTCCCATATCGCCCTGGCAATGTGGGCAGAAAATGCCTATACCGTCCATATGGATCCACTCTGACACTTCCTCAATATAACCACTGTTTGTGTAGACACAAGAGTGACACATGCCAATAAAGGAGTGACTTCAATTTAGACAACGAGCTCGGGCAGAGTCTTCCGTGGAATTTTGCACATTTAAATCTTTTTTGCCAGACTCAAGATTTGTTGTGACTTATCCGGCTCCTCCTCGCCCAGTGGAATGTTAATGGGTGCTTGACTTGTGATGGTGTTTTTCTGTTTCTGTTCTTCAGTTCTGTGTGCTGTGCTGCCGCTTGACAGTGTGATGTGATGTACGATCACGACGTGGGTAGCACCATAGCACCCAGTCAGCAGCGCAGTACAGCGCAGCAATAGTTCTATGCTAAAGAAGTGCACACTGCGTATGCACAGTACGAGACTGCAGCTTCAGTTCTCTTTTTTGTTGTATAGGTTTTTGTTACTTTGGGCTTGAAGGCATATGCCCATAACTCACACCATGGCTTCCCCCGGTTCGGTGCTGTGTGGTGTGGTGGTGCAAGGAAGCTATCAGGGTTCATGTGAAAAATGATATACGACAGTGAAATCAAACTGGCGCCGGCGTCAGCCGCTCAAGGCGCACTTAAAGGGATGAGTGATTGGCCTGTTCTTAACTTGCGTCTTGTATCACAGTCTAGGTAGGTATATGTATCAAACAAGTGAGGGCTAGAGGGTGCAAAAATTGTTGTGGTTATAAGCGAATATTGATGGGTCGCAATATAGTGCTGCTATTGGAAGTAATTTCATTTAACTTAGACTAACATCTTGTTGAATATCGTACGTAAGGCAATATTCATTGTTCTAGAAATATACATCGTCATTGACGTGCCGACTAGACATGGTCATAAAAATAGCCATCACACATTATTATATTGGCGGCTGAGTTCTAGGAATCACATTGCACATTAACATTATTGCATGGCATTGTGTCGACCGAGACTGAGAATTTGCTTTTTTCCATTACTCATTTTAACATGGTAGTAAAATATCGAAGAAAGAAATGCTGAAGAATTGACATTTTAGATTTCTTTGAAAGTTTGAAAGTTATGAAGAAAATATTTAAGTTGGGAAGAGTCATAACTCATAAGATGTCTAAATTTTATAATTTTTGTGAATTTTAGTCTTTAGAAAAATTTACGAAACTTCGAGGATTTAAAGACTTTAAAAATTGATTTTATGAAAACTTGACTACTTTTTCACAAAATTTCCTTACAAAATGTTACTATAAATTTGTCACTTTAATTCTGGGTAGGCCTACTTTTCCAAACCTCCCAAGCACACTTAAGCTTTGATTTGCATGGCCCTTTTGAATTTTAAAATTCGTACCCCACGTTGTGCGCCGGAGAATGTAAAGAAGCTCTCGTCAATGCACGAGAAACGGATGTGTGACAGTTTTAAGGTGTCTGTGTTCAGCTCCTCACGTGGAGCGCTTCTTCCCGTTTCTAAAGCACTAAAACAACATCATATTCCGAAACGAAATTAATTTTGATACAATATTCTGAAATACGGTTTTACGAGAAATGAGCGCAACTATAAGCGCAATAGTTTCTCTGTTATCAAGTGTTAAACATACCCTCCTAGTTTATAATGTTTCCTTTTTCTCTTCATCATTTTTGGCACACTCATATTCAACAATTTGCAACCATACTTACTGTTAAAAACCTATAATTTAAGAAGAGAAATTATTATACAAAAGTGGCATCGTAAGTATAAGCAAACTATAGGATGATCATTATATGCAGCCATTGAGACCATAGTGCACTCTTTTGTGTACTCTCCTCACATACAAACGGCTTTACGCTTGCATAATAGCAGGTTCACACAAAAATCCGCAATTTATTAAGTAAATTGAAGCCTTCAACTTGTTCCGGAGCTTAAAAGCGGCAGGTATATGTGGATAAGCCTTAAGGATGATGATTATGATGATGATGCTATTGCTGCAGCATCTGGGCTCGTTTTGCATGCAAAACGTTACAGCCGCGGCGACGCGACTTGTTTAAACTCTAGACGTTTATCACGAGTCTTTAACTCACTTTAGCCATGTGGAAGCACGTTTCAAGCACAAAGTTCCTTTAATCAATAGGTTTACCGATGGAAATTATTGTTGCACCAAATTTCATTGGAATTATGGCCAGAGTTGCAATAAAAATAGAAAATATTTACGTATGAAGATGTTGGGGCCTTCCACACGGAGGAATAATTTTTTTTGCGGATTAATTTATTCATATTCCGGCGCAAGTGTGTGTCTCCTCTTGACGATTTTCAAGTCTTTAATACATAAGTTTAGAGTTCCCCACTTTTGTGTGCTGATTTCTTTTCTGAGCCATTCAGGAAGCTGTCCATGCAGTCATATAGTGCATTCGGTAATAATTTGTTGCCGGCAGACTTGTAAAACAAAAAATGAAACAGAAACAAATGAACTTCGATTGCTACTGCTGAACTGGATAGCACAAAATAAAGCTGCAGTAGATGTCAAGAAAAAAAAAAAAGATTCCCATTTGAATTGTCTCCTTTATGTGCAGCAGCTACCGCGCACTGAACTGACGATGCAGCAGCTTTTTTGCGGCATGATTTAGTGTAATAATGCCCATAAGTGGAAATTAATTTTTCCTCCGATGCCTTGAGGATAGTCGTCGTCGTCATAGAGATTTTGTGTGTGCCTATTAGTTAGAGTTAGATGTTAAGCTAATGTGAATACTTATGGTAAGCACATGCAAGTATGGTGAGCACATGCATGATGCATGCTCACCTTTACGTGCCCACTAAGACTGGGAGCAGCAGTAGATATGCACTTTTGTTTTGTTTCTTGATGCCTACGCTAGGAGTCAGGAAAGGTTTCACTTTCGATAGGTAGGTGGGATTTCACGTACACTACCTGGTCAGGTTCATTTCACTTGCTCTTTGTTGGGCAGAATTATAATATTTTTCTTTGAGGTCCCTAATAGGTATGTAGATATTATTTAAGAGAAAACTATCAAGGAAATACCGTTTTATGCTGCAGAAATACATAAATAAAAAAAATGGTAGCTTATAACCCACTGCAACGGATCAGAATCTTATGTACGTTTCCAGTTAGTGAAAATAAGAGTTTATTTTCTTTAAATGTTGTGTTTATCTTCATACAAAAAGATCGAGGGTTCAAAATATTTCTTACGAATTCTTTTTACTTGCTGGTGATGCTTCAACTGTTAATTCCTCCTCTATTCACGGTAGACAAATTACCACAAGTAAAATAATTAGCATGTCATATTGCCACACAGACCTACCTGTCCAAAGAACAATCCAGTTTCTTGTAATTAAATTCTCAGCTAAATCAGAACCCATAAACAAAATTCTTAAGTAACATTTCACAACGAAAACTTTATCTCCGCATCTTTTATTTGAAGAAAGAAAAATAAATACAAATGCAAAGATCTGCTGATATCTGGTTACCGCACAACACAAGTTGCATAATCAGCCAAACAAATCTTTAATTTGACAAGGTAAGTACAGGTATTAAGAAACCACATAAAACACGCATGGCGCGTTCCGCATCTACTTAGACCAAAACATCAGACGACTTCCAAAACCCAGAACGTATATTATACGTAGTTTAGCTAGTTCAAAAAGTGCAGCAAACCAGCAGCAAATGCAATGTTTGTAATTGTAACGAGTTTTGTATATGAGCTGCAAATGTGATGAAGAATCTATGTTGTGGCATTGCTAAATGCCGGGAAAATTAAGTTGTAAGCTCGTGCTGCAAAGTATAAAAAGAAAAATACAAGATTCGTATATAAAACCGCAAATAAATTACTTTGGCCTCTTCGGGATGAAATGTTGAGTCTTGACCTTCTTATTATTGTGTCTTTGCGTAGGTATATTCATTGAGATCGGTGTTTGTTTGCTCGGGGGTTTTGTTTAATTTTTGGTTATAACTCAGTACATATTTCTTTGTTCAAGGCTCGTTTTGGTTAAGAGGTCGAAGTTCTAGTTTTGGTTTGCAACATGTTATATAAAATGTTACAGGGATTCAAATATTAAGCTAGAATAGGTTCCATGAAATGGCTCAAAGAGTGGAGTGTTGAACTGAAATCGTTGAGTTAGAAATCAGTCAGAATTAGCCTTATAGAACTTCATCGTATATCAAAAGTTCATATTTCTGGATAACCTATTGGAATGGTAGATAACTTTCAAATCTTAGGAGTGTTGTCTCTATTTATAGCGGAGCCATATAAATTGAAACAATCAACATGAAATCAAAAGCTGTATTCGGAATGTTGTCCAAGATAAGTTAGAACCCAACCACTCCAATTTTGAATCTGTGTGCTTCTTTATATGGAAGCAGCATAACAGTGTAACAAATCTTGAGGAATTTCTGGCCCATCTCTTGAATGATAAGCTTTATACGAGAACAGTTTAAGAACTTTTTGACTCTATCATACGAATCATAAGGACATGGAATACTTTTCGAAAAAGTAACGAGTGCACTGTAATGGTCAATCGAAGCAATGGGACTCTCAAAAGCAATC
Source organism: Syrphus vitripennis (assembly GCA_958431115.1). Lineage (NCBI taxonomy): Eukaryota > Metazoa > Arthropoda > Insecta > Diptera > Syrphidae > Syrphus > Syrphus vitripennis. The sequence continues at coordinate 2,589,423 of OY288110.1, read as the reverse complement.
AGGAAGAAGAGTGGACTGACTTAGAAGTACTCAGAGAATAGATTTTCTATTAATGTATCAAATGTTGCTCTCATTTCAGCCAATAAGTCTTTCTTAATTCAAAGTTTCCTTATTTCTCGTAATATTATTTTGAGACACTAACAGTTTATGTATACAGTACTTTGCAATTTGCGCCACTTGACCGTATCACATAATCATGTTGCAGTTTTCCCCCCATTAAGTAATTATAGGCACAAAATCCTTAATGGCTGTAAACCAATTAGTCTCAATCGCCGCGCTGGTTAGTTGTACCAGCTAGCCAGACTATCCACAACAAAAAAAAAAATATTACATCCATTTACTTAGGTAATAATTTGTGCACCCCCTCTTAAAAGCATACAAAGTATAAGCAACAAAAACACAACTTAAAAAGAATATTTCAAAAATTAAACAAAAATTCCAATTGTTGTGCTATGCTGCAGCAGCCAGTAGCAAACACCCGGTTTTATTGCAATATATATATTTTTCTGTGGGGCCTAATGTGGGGACTGCAAAATGGCAAACTGTCCAACGATTACGACAACAACAAAACGACTCCGGTGGTAGTGGCGGCTGTTTGTGGTGGTAGCTTTACTTGCATTCTGCAGCATCGAGTTGTGCACCATTTGCATTCTACATGATTTATCGGTTGGCCACAGCCTGCCACTGCAGCGGTTTGCCATTTTTTATTTTGCACCGGTACCTATGTTGCAAAACACCCAATAAAACCAGACAGTACTGTTTTGCTGAGGCTGCATAGTTCATCTGCAGCAGCAGCAACAGCAGCAGCAATACCAAACGATGTTCATTTACACTAATTCTCATGCATTTGGCGTGGCCGAGCATTGAGTCAAAGACATCAAAACGACCCAAGGAGGTAGCAATATAGCAAGCGTACTCTGCGATCGGGAAGCCATTAAATCACACATTCAAAAGCAAAATAAGCACATTTAATGGCGTTAAACATGGCACTTGAATACCCTATCAGTGACGGTGTAATGTGTGATTTGTATACCTGATGCCACTGTATTATTAAATGTGTCGATTCGATACAATGTTACTTGAGTGGTTAAGTTTTTTTTTTAATATGCTTAGTGTTTTACCACCAATCAATCAAGAAAATGGTAGGGGTGTTTTATATAATGAGAGGTTTTACGCCAAAAAAAGAAATATTACTTAATGATCGTCACAACTTCAACGAGGTTCTTAAAGTTGTAAAATATGAGTAAAGAAGGAGATTTGTCGTAAAATTTTTTTAAGAGCAATAAACATGAAGGGACACATTTTTAAAAATTCAAACCAACTGCACTTATGAGACTCTGAAAAAATTTTTAATAATTTTTATTTTTTATTCAATTAACAAAAAATATAAAGAAAATTAAGAAAAACAAAAGCCAAAAAGAAAAAAATAAAAAAAAAATTAAATGAATAGTTAATGTAATGGAGACGAGGAATCTTGTTTAACCTTCACAAAAATTCTGTTTGATTTAAAATACTTTTTTCAACTTTTCGGAAAGTGTTCCCTGTTTTTAGATACTTTGTAATTTTGATTTTTGAAATAAAATAAAAATAATATGCCTGCATGTCTAAGAATAAAAATTTCTTAGACATGCAGAACTTTGGTCATGGAGAATTTTTTAAAGATAGAATTTTGACCGCCGAAAAAGAAAACAAATTTTAAAAACCAACATTTTTGTTTTTATATATCTATACAATTTGAGAAAAAAATAACTTTTAAAACTTTTTAGACATAAATTAAAAAAAAAAAAAAAATACATTACTGAAGATTTAAGCTTATGCAAATCAACTAAAAAATTTTTAATTTTTATAAAACATTGAACATTGTTTCATTTTCAAAAGTTATTTTCCCTAAATTTGAAAAATTAATTTTCAGAACCCAATTTTCCACCAAAATCACATAACCCAACGAACTGAATGTCAATTTTCATCCTCCTTATAAAAATTCAACTCAAAGTTTGCCTGCAACTATAACAGTCATCATCATCATAAATGTAGGTGTTTTTGCAGCCACCCACTATTCCGCCTCAAGGAGCAATACACATAATTCGAACAGATGAGATTGTAAAAGGGCTGTGTTAAGCTGAATTTTTTTGTGTGACTCAACCTGAATATATTGCCTCCCCTTATAAGATTGATATTTACACTTGAACGCTTCAACCGCATTTAGTCAAATGGATTCCCCACTGATTCATCACATGGCTTCAATTTGTCACAGAATGTGAAAAAAAAAAAATAATATATTAAAATGCCTAAGATATCCAATTTATTTCATATAACCTTAAAGCTAATACACCTCTTTAAGCTAAAGCACATTATTAACAATCCATTTTAGAACGTAATGCATTCGAAAAGTTTTTTTTTCTCTAGTTTTTGATAAAGCAGGGAACACAAAATAATCTACACACAGGATATGCCTTCCACATGTTCAATTGTTCACCCTTGCGGTGAAAGATTATCGCTCCACTCACAAAGATGCCTTTCGAAGGGAATAGAGATGGAGCTATGAATATTGTCCTCAGGGGTTGAATCCTATGGTGAACCTTTTTTCTTTTACAAGAACGTGCGTGTGATCTGGAATTCTTCCCCCAGTTTTTTTTTTACCGGCGGCGCGCAGTGCGGCGACCATGAAGAACGACAGAAGAATATTATCAGGGATCAACTAAAAATAAATCGCTTTCGTCTGGAAAAAAAAACTCTCGATTGTGGGCAAATAGCAACGAACCCGGAATAGTAGTATTTATGTAGAGAATTCTCTGTCCATAAATGGAGGATTCCACATTTTTTATTTAAACAAGAAAAAAGAAAAAAACAAAACAATTGGAGGTAATCAAATTATGACCTGAATTCCCAAAGTAAACATTTGCAATGCGAATAAATAAACCTCTTCAGTTCATTCCAGATCTATGTATGTATAGAGAGAAATAGTTATGTCATCGTTGACGTCGACGTGAGTCTTTACAAGAGCACAGCGTTCTAATAAAAGTGCATAATTCAATCAACAATAAGCTTATCTAGAACTGAAAGGGAATCTCAGCTTCGGCCTGAACTAATTGTAATGCGCCGCACAATGCATCGACGTTAAGTGAACAATTTGATTATCTACTTTAAACATTTGAGAGAATTGCTCACATTGGGATAATATAGCACGAAAATTGGAATAAATTTATAAATTTTTAAAAATTTCGTTTTTATAAAATCACTCACCTTAAAGATATTTTTTTAAGATGAAGATACTGATTTTCATTTTTGATATCTGTCGTGTCTTAAAACGAAGGATACGTCACGGCCTAACAACATAAATTTTCTATCGAAATGGTGAAGTTCTTTCAAGGCAGTTTTTGGCCACCTTCTCCTCGTACAGTGGAAAAGTTTTAAGCATTTGGTTAGGTAACTAGTTTAAACATACGTCAACAAATAAAAGTTTTAAACTAAGCAAGTTGATATTTGAATGTAATCCAACAATGCTTTGTTAGCGGTCCCACTGTGCAATCTCGCAGAAAAATGCCGGAGATTCTGGTTTTTTGTTTTGTTATTGTTATTATTATTGGCAAATTAAAAATGAAAATCTATTTTTAGACGCATCAAAATGAAAACCCAATGCAAAAAAAAAACAACGTGGCCCTTTGATTGAGTTATTCCAAAAGAACGTTGACTGAATGATTAATTGGTACGAGGAACCAATCTGGAGTTGTGTTGCCTTCAATCTTTCACTAAAATAAGGGAACACAATGTTTATGGCTTGCAGTTTGTATAAGTCCACATGATAAATGAATCCTTGTGGTTTAAGAGTGATGAGAAATAATTCGATGAAGCACGTAATTGCTCTGTTATAGAGCTAGAAGGATTTTAAACACCATCACCGTATAAAGCAATCGAAGAATGATTTTATAAATTTTTTTGTAAACATTTATTTTATCGATTTTGAGTAAAAAAAATGTAGAGTTATCGATTTATTCTTGGGGTTTTTATGTCAGTGTTAAAGAATATTGTAAATAAATTGGTGGGCCGATAGCTTTAGCAAAAAAACCGACTAACAACTCACAATGTTTTGCACAGTGAAAAAGACTTTAAGATAAGAGACATTACACAGAACAATGGAGGAACATTTGAAAAAAACTAAATAAAATTAAAGGGATGAGAACCCGAGTTTTGGGATTTTTAAGTTAATTTTGTTTGATTTCAAAATATGAATCTAATTTTTTTGGCTGCGCACTATAAATTGGCGAAGTTTTAAAATCTAAAAAAATTTCTTGTTTGAGAAACTTTGAATAATTCTCAAAAAGTTTTAGCTTAAGCCAGAGAACATGTCGTGAAATGTTTATTCCCACACGAGACAGACTACTTATACCTATCTAAGTTTGTTGCGAAATGAAAAAAAAAAGACAAAATTGTTCCATGTCTACGTTATTTCATGATTTGTCATTCTAAATATATGCAGTCTACTTTAAGCTTTGTTAATAAACAAAAAAAACTCAGCTTATGCATGTCCAAATCAATTCTTTAAAGACTTATCTAAATTATTTGACGCAAAGAAAATTTAATCTTTCTTCTCACCTCTATAAACCACTCCTACTTGGCGCCACTTAACATGTTACTTACACAAGTTTTCACTGGTCACATATAAGACTAAGACTATAAGAGACTAAGCCGGCCAAGCCAAATAATATACCTTCATATACTGAATATGTTTCATCGATGTACTCAATAATTTAAGCTAACAAGGGCCCGCAACTAATCCATGGCGGTTGCGGCCCATGCCAAATAGGTTGGTATCCGTTGTACAATGTACATTCAAATATACACGTATCCGCCACTTGATGGCGGTACACAGGACAATTAATCTCTGTGCCTGTCAAATCCAATTAATTTCAAGTTGTATTACCATGCACATTGAACACCAACCACCATAACACCAGCGCAGCGTAGAAGACCAACCGACCGACTGACTAAACGACCAGCCGGGAGCCGACCCACCGACCGACCGTGATGGTGGTGGCAGTTGCACTTTCCTTGTGTTTGGTGTTCAACCAAAGACGGAAGTCGTTTACTTGGTAGACAAAACAAAAATATATAGGAACGAAAAAGGAGATATAAAGAAACTTCATTAGAGATATTGGCTAGGACAGCATTTTTACTGAAGTACTATATGGCACTTTATTGTATCAACTTCAGCATCCAGGAGTTGCTATATAGAAAAATGTGCTCCTGGTGCTGGTATAGCCTGCATGCTGTAGGTATTATGATTGATTTAAGATCACCAGGTCAGACAAAAATAAATTTCGTTATTGTTAGTAGCTATATATCGAGTATTGCAAAACATTTTTAAAAAGTTCATAAAGTACAAGTACAACTTGTCTGACTTGTTGAGAACTGATTCAACTATAACAACGTATACTATTGAAGACATGATTGATATCGTCCATAGTGATATGTTTATACTAATCGAACATTTTATTTTATTATGCCAACCACAGTTTGACATTTGAGTTCCTTCACATCTATGCATTTATTGTTGAGTGGTGGAATTGAGGATAAAAGAACTGTTCGATTACAATCGCTGGTTTAAAACAACATACGAGTATCTACATAGTTGTAAAATACTTAGTTCACAGCTCGTCGACAGAAGTAGAGTTTATCTGATGAATGGCGGCACTCTGATGGTGTGTCTGACAGCAATGATGATTATAAAGTATGACAAGCAAGAAATGAACAGAATTGAATTTTTGACATCAGACTAAAAATTTCCTAAACAAATCGAAATTTAGATATTAATGATGGGTCCAATTTTCGACCACTTTTTTACACATTTGTGGCCGTAGATAGGCAATAACGGTGTGAATGTTTTCCTCCAAGTAGTCGATCGTTTCTGGCTTATCGGTTCAGACCAGCGACTTAACATATCCCCACAAAAAAAAGCCACTTCACGGGTCCGAAACGTGAAACTGAAAGGAATTGTGTGACATGTTGCGCTCACTTGTTGAAACCACAGCTCTTGCACATCATGGTTGTTAAATGGAGGAATTAAAAAGATCAGCAATAATGGCTCTATAACGGTCACCATTGACTGTAATGTTCCGGCCAGCTTCGTTTTTTAGGAAGTACGGGCCATTGATTTCAAAAGCACACCACGGTCGCTAGACAAAATACTAAACAGCTGTTAGAATGGCCCCAGTTAAAAAAGTGTTACCAACTTAAAGTTCTATACCTCTCAAAAAACTCCACGGAGCTATTTTCTTCAAAGTAAAAGAGATTAAATTTTGTTAACTCTAAAAAAACGGTAGTTTGAGTTTTTTTTTTGGGTTGACTTTTTCATCCGAAAGACTTATGTGGGAAGCACTGTTGAAAAAATATACTCTTGAAGAATATGTCACTTTTAAATGTTTGTTAAAATCATTTCGTAAAAAATGACAATATTCAATATGTACCTGCACAGTTTACTTAAACTTGCTCATTCTGTTAATTATAAAACATGAGTGCCATTATTCACTGTGAAAATGTAAGCTACTGATTCATTTAATTCATTCGCCATTTTACTCCTTTTCGAACATAACCTTTGGGGAGCAATCAATTTATTTCAAATTTGGACAGGCTAAAGTTTATTGTTAGATTTTCGCATTATTATTTAATAATTTCCTGACCTCCACACTGTAACTCGAACTCGAACAAGCTGACATTGATAATAATTTTAACTTCCTACTATGACTGATACATACGTACTGGCATAAAGTAAGTAACGAGATTGCAAAATTTTAAAGGAAGAGTTCAGCCCAGAATTCATCATGGCGGATTAAACGATATTTCGTTTAGTTCATACAAAGATTATGTACTGAAAATCCATTTTCCATGCCTGCCACTACAGCTTGTTTTTCTTGTTGACAAGTTGATGTCAGCCGAAGTGCCAGTGCTATATGGGGATAGTGTTTTCGCCACTATTTGTGATATATGTACGGTGGTCGGTGCAAACAGAAATCCAATTTCCGAGTGTCAGAGAGAGTGTCTACTGTGTTGTTGAGATAGTCGCAAAATTGGAAAATATTTGCTAAAATGGGCGTTCTTACCAATCTGTGTGTGTGTGCATTTATGTGTTGCATGTTTCGATTAACAACTCAAGGAAATTGTGTTGATTGCATTGTTTCCTCAAGGTTTTTAATTTTCATCGAATATAAAGATGATGACAAACTAACGATAACCCTTAGTTTATTTATGTACAGAAAATTGAACATTTTAATTAGTTTTTCTTATTGAAATGGATGGTGAAGGGTCTTGAATCCTTAAAGGCATACATACTCATCATTCATATAACAAATGAATAGAGCAAAGACAGATACTCCCCAAAATAATCTCAAGTGAGCCACATTCATTCAAAGCTCTTAGTTAGGGAGAGGTAGAATGAACAAAAGGTTTTATATTGCATCAGGCATTATTTTTATAGATAAACGCCACCCTCTCCTGAGGCTGAAATATGTCTAATGTTAAATGAAAGTGCACACACTGACTGCCTGCTTCGGAAGTGGTTGAAATTTGGCACTGGACATGATATTTTAGTTTTATGAGTTCAAAATATAGGAGCGTTGTCCTTTGCCAAAAAATGAATCGTTCCTTCATGAAATCAATGGCATATAGAATAGTGCCCTCGTTAAAATGGTTTTATTGTTTAGCTTCTTGTGCCATGAGTATTTGGCTATTCTTGAAGCTGAATTATTGTGGGAGAAAAATATTATTAAAAAGGAAATAACAATTTTTTTTATTCCCACCATCCGGAGTAGTGGAAGTTGAGGCAAAACCGGTACATCAAGTTCTTGTTAGAACTTTTAAAAAATATTGCCGAAAATAAATTCGATTCATTTATAATTTATAGTAAAAATTTTGTTTTGCATCAAATATGAGACTTAGCTGAACCGCAATCTTTCCGAAATTTCGTAAATTCTTTACTAATAGAGTCAACAAGTGTCTTGATTGAATTGACAAACACAATTTTGTAGCATTTTCGAAAAGCAAATTACACGGATCAGGCCCGATTTTGCCCTAAAAGAACGGAATTATGAGTTCTTACGGAAAGGGAGGTTTTCGAATTGGTTTATGAAATCCTTAAGAATTCGTTATCTATGAAAATTGTAAATCACTTTAAATAAAAAAAAACTATCATTACATTGTCCCGAAATATTTCGTAATTATTTTTCCAAAATTGGAACTTACCTGCATTCAAATAAATTTTTGCTTAAAAGTATGCAATGAAAATCTAGATTGTATTAAAATATTTTAGACTTATGTAAGTTCTTTATTTTAAACAGATCTTTCTTGTGATTCGATAGAATCTGTGAAAGTATTCAAAAATAAACCTTTAGTTTGGAATCAAATTTCAAGTTTTATTTTATCTTCGAATAACAAGTTCTTATTGGAAAACGAAAAATTGAAAAGTCCAACCTCCTTTATTGATTAAACAGTCAGTCTGCACAAAATCACTGGATCATAGAAAACAATTATAATACCACGTGCATTTCAATTTTTCCATCATTCTATAATTTACACAATATTGTACTTCAAAGCACTTATCACTTTGTGTAATATTCCCTTAAAATATACATACATATTTATGTTAACGTACTCATAAAAAAAAATGTTGAAACTCTTCATCCCGTTTTAGAAATGTGCAATGATTCCCATCAGCCTTCACATTTTCTCTCAAAACCCATTCCTTCCCTTGCCACAAATCCATCAATAACATGTCTTCATCCTGAAAACTAAATCCACACAGTCACGATATCCAGATGTACATAAGGGTGTTCAAACCTCACAGATATGTTTCATTTATCCCAGCAACCAGACCTGAACAAACTCCGAAAAGGGATACTTTCAAGAAAGTATCTTATTTCATTTGAACAATCCCAATACCCTTACGATTAGAGGAAATTCCTTTTATGGTTTGTTTTCCCATAACACCCTCAACCAAGTGCATTGCATGCAATGACCCAAGATGAAGTAATAATAGTAAAGTTTATTTTTATTGTACATTCGTTCCTTTAAGTTGACTATATCTCTGTCAGTTATCAATGAAAATGATCCTTTTCCCCAAACTGGTCATAATATTTATCTAACGTTCACTTTAAACGAAAAAATTACGTGCACATTGTCGTATTCAGCTGAAGTTTTCCCAAAGGACAGATGTCGTTGTGTGATTTGCAGGAGTTAAACTCCCACCACTCTCATGTACACGTATAGTATATCAGATCACCCTAATGAACATCCATTCCCCTGACCAGACAAACAACAGCGCCCCAGTGTCTGCAATTAAAAACACAAAAAACTTGCACAAAAAATCGTTTATCCCAGGGTTGATTTATTGATTTCGCATTCTACCTCGAAAACGAAAAGGATGCGACTAAAAACAACATCCTTTTTCGGCGAACTTTTTGAGCGGAACAATACGGTGGCCATTTTGGTAGTTTCTATATAATCGAGAAAGAGTGGCATTTGAAGCTCTGAAACATCCCCAAAAATCTGCTTTTGACACACAACAACAATAGTAAAAGAAGAACCCTCTTTTTGCGAAAATGTTGTTGCTTGATGCCAAAAAAGAAGCGGGCAAACATTATTTTGCCAGGGAATAACTTTGAAGAGCATTATTTGAACGCAAAAAGAGGACTATACAAACGAGTTTTGTATATTTACGTGATGGTCCTTTGCTATGAAATCTATGCGAAACATCTATTTTGCGTCAACGAGCTTAACATGGTGTGTCCTTCTCTCTCTCTGAGGATTGTTTGCAAATTATGGAATTTAATTTTCAAGCCTTTCTGCCTCTGTCAACGAACAAAACACAGACTATCAGGATGCTGTTATCTTAGGGCGAAACAGATAGTGGACTGATGCGGTGCGGTGTGGCGGCAAAGACAAGTGAATTCTGTTTGTTGTGAATGCAGGGAAAATAATTCATTTGGAAATTTGCAAATTTCATTGTTTGATCAAGTGTTTGTGTGTGTTTTGACAGGCGTAGAGTGTTGGAGGAGTTGGTATAAAGAGGGTGTTTTATGCAGAGGTGATGTGAAACTTCTTTCATATAATTTATATAATTTACTCAAAAAGTAAAAATAAACCAAGGTCTAGAAATGATAAATTTTTATGGGAATATGAGCATAACAAGAAAAACAACTAACTATATTTGCAGCTATAATACAGACAATAATTTAACAGAATATTTTGGTTTCATAAATCCACTACCTTAACCAATTTTACAAAAACACAAAACTTTTTTAAGGAAAAAATTATATTTGCAATATAACAAGTCTTGAAATAATATTAACTTCGCAACACCCGGTATAGTTTGCCGTTATATGGTATAATATGCTTTATGCTCCCTACAGACCCTTAGTTTGTGATTTTGCATAAATAAACATTTCATTCGACAATGGGGAGAAAGCATGTGCCAGTATTGGATTAAGTTGACCATTAACTTTTGAATTATGACTCAACAACGCAACGCCCCGACAGTTGCAGGTGCAGTATACAGTGTTTGAGTTATATGAAATATGTATTTATTTATGTGCTTTTAAATTTACATTTGGTGTGGACAAGGACAATTTAGTTACAGTTATAAGTTTGAAGCTTCATAAAAAGTTAAGGAGCATTAAATTCAGCATTAAGAGTTCAAAACAAAATTAAAAGTAAACTTACCTACTTTATTGTTAGTTTGCCTTTAGGAACCTATCTTGCAAACTTTTTGGTTTTAATATTGTCAATAAAGTTTATTCAGAAAGAAATTTGAGACATTTATAAAAATGCTTACTTATTATTCAAACTAACTTTATGGAACACCAAAAATTCTAGTCCAATAAATTTCTCAAAAATTATTTTAATTTAAATATTTAAGGCATTTTGGTTTTAAAAGTCAATCGTTATTTCTTGTATTTTTGTTAATTTTAATTTGATAAAAATTGATACCAAAGTAAGAATTAGCAAACTATATATGCTTTTTATAATCAATTGTGGGAAAACCGTTATTGGCTTGGAAACAAGTTCAAGGACAAAAATATAAGTTGATAATTGAAACAGGAATAAAAGAAATACATAAGTCGAGAAGGCAAAATTTCGAAGTTAATTAGGCGATACCCTGTATTTTTTTTCACTCAATATCAACGGAAGCATATAGACGTCATTCTTATATTTACATTTTAAATGCGGATTTGGAAAAAATAGATAAAAAGGCAAAATTTATTTCTACGTTTTTTAATGAATAAAATTAATTTTATGGTTTCAAGCTTTCGTGGGATTGTAAATTATCATCCAGACATTTAATTTTTTTCTGCGCAGGCACATAATTAGGCTTATGTCAAAGTTCGTGTTAATGTTTACGAGAAAAGCTTCTAATAAATTAAACAAATTAAGGAATGGGAAGATATCTATGAGTTTTGCGAAGATTTGATTGAACCAGCACCAGCAACAGTGGCCGCCATTATTTTAGAACCAATATATTTCAATTGTTGAACACAGAATCGACCAGCAACGTCAACGGCGGCGTCGTTTGGCCAAAGTTCTAAATTTGCTGTTGCTGGTCTATTGCTGTCAAATTTCGCACTGTCAGAGGTACCATAAAAAATACACTAATGAACGGCGCGGCGCAGCGGTGCTGGTGGTAATGTGTTCGAAAATGTTTTGCTTGTGCGTGCGTGCTGTTTGCTGTCGACGGCACTGGCGCTGTTGCTGGTTCAATCTGTTTCGCGCATAAGCCCTGCATTAGCTTGAGCTTGTAGTTTAACTAATTCTTAAATACAAGATAACGGGTTAAGTTGTTTTATTTGATATTTGTTTTTATTCCTAATATTTTTTTTTGTCACTTCCTTTCTTCGTGAGCATAGAAAAATACTTTGAATTTAATCTCAATCAAACATGTTTATATTGATCGAGTAAATATTTAATACCTACGTCTGATGCTCTTAAGTGGTGACACTTTATTTTGTTTATTTATTAGTGACAATAATTTGAGCACTCACGAGTTTATTTTTGTATTTATAAAGGAAGTTCCATTTTATCATATCTCTTATTGACTTTTAAGACCTCTAGATAAAACAAACAAAGTAAACTCTGTTAATCTTATTCTTTGTATACCTTTCTTATCAGTTAAGAGCCTTTCACCTGCTGGCGCTTAAAATAACAAAAAACGTAAATTAATCTAGATTAAGATCAGTGAACCTGAAGTTCTGTCTATCTTTATGTGTGATCATCCAACGGATTTGAAAATCTTTATCTACAAAAATTCAAGAAGTCATCTTTACTATTTCCATCCGCCCATCATGGGCCTTAATTAGACTTTGTTTTTGAAATGTCGCAACTTCACCAAAGTTTATATGCAGACCTAGACGGCATAAGCTTAATCATAAATCGCTAATGACTACGTAGAAGAACATCGTGTATATCTGTGGCAAAAACTCATTAAGATATAATATTACTCTATCTTCACAGCTCGCGCCGTATATGCCATCAGTTCTTTACCAAAAGCATTGGTATCAACAGGTCACTCTTAAGGCAGTTTCAAAAGTCAAGTCATTTTATACAATAATGTATGTATAAGCAACATAAGGTTGTTAAACAAACAAGTTTATGCACATACATACATTAAGTAATTCATAGTTTTTATTTTTATCTCGTATTCTGCTTCTCTCTTGATGGTTTCTTTACTTTTTTTTTCTCGAGATATCTACAATTTTAAGTGTTTTTTGCTTTCTCATGTTTGTTTTGTTTTGCATTTATTTTAAAATATATATAAAAAAAAAGTGAGAAACAAACCAGTCCACTGTTGCTTTACCGGCCATCTAGAGGTGGTTGACTTGACTCTTAAGAGCGACTTATGATATGCGTTTTTTCATTGTCGAATGATCTCATATTGAATGGCATTTTGCATAACAACAAGTCAAGGTTTAGGGTAAAGTTTTTACATTTTTATTGTTAATATCGATGTGAATTCATTAAGAACTAAAACTGGCCCATGATGTCAACTCTGTGGTATCCCATAAATATCTTTCGAAGAGATATAACTAGGAATTCTAGCTCATGGCCGCTAATTAGTGTCATGTTAAGGTGTTTGGTATATTTATCAAACTATTGTTTTTTTGTTTTAGCCTGGTGTCTGAGAGAGTTGTAGGTATTGACGGAGATGGTGCTACCGTCAATTTATCTTGTCATCCAGCCAAGAGTATCTTTCACAATTGAACTTTTTTTTTGTATTACTATTCGTAATTCGTTCGGCCATAAGAGAACCCTCTTGCTAACGGCAACTAAAGTAATTAATCAATCCGGGAATGGAAGTTTGTTTGTAATTTACACTATGCGATGGGGGTTCATCTGCGCGTAGAGATGTACCGAAAAGATGCATCTGTGATCGAGTGTAGGTTATATACATAGGTTGGTATGGTGCAAAACAAAGATCTTCACAGACTGATTATGAATTGTTTCATTGATAAATAACTCTTGGGCCTTACTTAGATGAGAGGATTATTCGTCTTCATGAGGTCCAAATGACTGTATCTCACATTCCGCCAGATTCGTCGTTGGTTGTTGGTATAGAGAGGATAGAAACCAAAGTGCAACCTCACATTGTTTGTCTGCTGTGCTGATGATGACGATGAAAACGAAGGCTAAGACGACGACGATACGGTGGCACAGCGATGGTGGTGCGGTGGATCTGGGAAATGAACTGCAAGAAAGACATTCCATTTACTTCGGAACGGATTCAATTTGTTAGCGTGACTATATGGCATGCTTCCTGGTATTATAAACTGAGAATTTTGCACGTTTTATTACTGTTTGTTTGAGCGTTAGTTGATTTTTCTCTTTTTTTTTTCTTTAAACTTTTTTGAACTGTATTGGTCTGCTCCTTCATTTTTGTCCTCGTCGTCGTCGTCTTTGGCCGTCGTCTTTGCCAATAATGGTGGTGTTTTGTTTTGTTGCTGTTATTGGTGGTGGCGGCAACTAGAGTTTACCAAAGTGCATGTCACTTTGTCCAAGCAGCACTGCTATGAATCGTTGTTGTGTCGACTACTTTTTTTTTTCTTGCACGATTGCATGGACAAAGATTACTTGCTTAAAGTAGTGTTTAAGTGATGTGGTTTGATTGTCATAATGAAGAGCACAGATACTTGGTGATTTTACTTTAGATGAGAAATAATAACGGTATTCTTCACTTAATTTAAACGGCCAATTGTCCGAGAATTTTAATAATGAAAACTCCTTAATTCTTCGATAGTTGTTTGGTACTGCATGAGAGTAAAACGCACGTGTAGAAGAATTCTGTGAGTTGTACCAATATTTGGATTAAAAAATGTAAAAAAAATTGCATGATTTGCCGAGGAAAAAGCGTAGTCAAATTAGAAGCGAAAAAATCTGAGGAAGCCTTCACATTTAAAACAACTTAACACCTTAGACAGAAAACAGTTTGATGATCAATCATTAAGCAACTAAAAAGACAATCAGACTTATCAAGCATTTCAGTGTAATCAACAATTAGTTGTTATTCAAAAAATCCACCTTTATGGAAAATATCAAACAAACATAACTGACATTATTAGTCTTGTATTTTATTTTTGTAAATTTTGAAATACATATATGCACATCTCGAAAGCTTCATTTCTGACGCATGACTTTGAAAAGGTTTCGGAAGATATAACCTTGAGTATGTGTACTGTGAAGTCATTCTAAACAAATTTGGTGATTTATTTAGTGGCCTCTGATATTTAACCGGAAAGAATCCTCTAGGCAGATATGTAAACGTCAAATTTGAAACGGCACCATGGGTATTTCCCTAAAACGAAGAACACATGATTTTTTTTCTACCTGTCTCCATTATTCTATTGATAAAGTTTTACGGAACCACATGTGCCCTGTAACGTATAAAGTTGGGCTTTTTGATGAATGTTTTTTTATTGAAAGGGTCAACCAAAGTAAATCCACTTGATCAATTTCTTATTAAGACTTCGATAAATGAAATTAAGTTGTACAATTTACAAGGTACAAATTAAAAACTATTGATTTTTGCTAGAGATATCGAAACAAAGAATAAATTAATTTACAAACCAAAATTGTAAGACAAGCTAAGAGAGGTCCATTATATCGGTTGCGGTGTTTTTCCATTAAATGAAACACAATTTTATCTATGAAAGTATCTTAAAGAATTACGATTAATCTTAGAGTAGAGTTTTCCTTGAACTTGGTTCTTTGTTTCAATTTATAACTCAATTAGATGTGCTTTATGTCTCCCATCAGCAAACATAATCGGATTAAGTACTTCCAGATTATTTATTTTGTTTTTGTAATGCGGGTTTTCTGTGGAAATAATTACCCTATGCATCGCACCGCGTTGCGTCTCGTCGCGTCAGTTGAGACGAAACGGGCCGGAGCGTCGTCTATATGCAATGATTGATTACTTTGATATATACCACCAACAAGAGCTGTCTACTTGACAGTCAAAACACGATACACCATGATAGCTGCAATTACTGTCTTGGCTCCATTATCACTCTTACTCACCTGCAAACCTCTAGATGCAAAAGAGTGAGGTGCAGGCTTCTTTTTCGATGATGATGATGATGATAGTATTATTTGCCAGGTTAAAATTAAATTAAATTTTTGATTTAATTTATCGGGTTTCTGTAAATCGCTTAAAACTCTCCAGGTAAATTGAAATTTGGTAGCATGAGAGGGGCTTTTATTGGACATGTTGGGTATAGGTAGAGAGTATATGGATATAGTCGGCACCATCAACTTTGGCAAAAAGTGCAGACAGACATTATTATGTGTGTTGGCATGAAATGCATTTCAATTAATTTCGCTTTGTGGCGGCAAACAAACATTGTCCAACAATGTCCAGGTCCAGACATGACAACTACCTAGCAAACACAGAGCCAGGCAAATAAAACTGACACAAAATGCTGTGTGAATTTTAATTGCAAATAAATTCTGGATAATTAAATGAACCCGGGAATTGTTGTAGAATTTATGTGAATTTTTGTTTGTAGGGGTTTATGTTATCATTAAAAATATTTCGCTTGATCTGGGGATATTATAAATTGTGCTTTAATAACCATATTCGTCCTTGAGACAAAATTTTAATGAATAAATTAAAAAACACGTTAAAAACATGGGTATGTTAAAAACATTTGAATCAATATAAAAAGTAATAATATGAATTAAATATGCAATAAATTATTTATTTATTTAATGGTTCATTATTCCGTTTCGTTTAAAAAATTCTTTTTGCCTATTTCTCCTGCTATCGACAAACAAAAAGGATTTTAAAATTTTTGCAAATGGCGACATACGTGGATAATAGTAAATACTTGTAAACTAGAGAGCTGAAGAATACAAACAGTGTACAAAAAAAGTCCATCATTCAAAAGTAATTCAAAAAATCAAATACAAAATTGGATGACTAATTTGAAAAAAAAACTGCGCCAATTTTGAAAAACTATTATTGCATTGGTATGTCTTAGTTTTCGACCATTTAAAAATGAGACAGATTTTTTTAACATTTTTATTCAAGAGAAATTAAATATTTATTTATTGATTGCTGTAAAACTTTACACCTAAATGTAGGTTAATAACTTCTTCTTCCCAGAACTAAATTTGTGCTAAAACATAACAAATAGTGAAATAGTTCTTTGTAAGAACTTTTTTCAGTCTATAAATACACTGAAACTTGAACATTCTTTTATTTTGCCGATTTGTCTTTCTAGGGCAACAACAGTTGTTCAATATTATAGTAAGTATAATAAAAAAACATGATGAATAATTCAATCGAATATCAAACAATAATACGACACAAGTTCTAAACTAGTTGTATTTGCTAAAAATATCTACTAATCTGGGTTTAATGATCTAAGATTTAAATTATTCAAACATATAAAAAGTTGATAAATTCTTTCGCTTTTTGTGGTTTCCTGGTTGTTTTTAAGATCAACTTTATAAAAATCTTAACGGGTGACCTTGTTTCTTTTGTATGAAGATAAATCTCAAATTGCCGATATTTATGATTATTATCGCAATGATTTAAGTTCGGGTTTGAATTTAATTTGGCAAAAAAAAACTCAACAAAAAACATGCATGTCATACAAAAAAAGGAGATTCACAAATTTTATTATATTATGTTTGTTAATACGTTTTGTCTTGTCAAACCAGAAACAAAACTTCTTAGCAATAATTTTACTCTACTATACCTCTATACTTATTTACCATTCTTTGTTTTGAAATTAACATAAAGCAAACCTGTTTTTATAAACTAGATACTAAAAGAATCAACAAAACTCCTTTCTAAATGAGTCCTCTCTAAATTCCATTCATATGAAATTTGTCATTTACCATTTTTTTTTTGCAAAAGAAAAATGTGATACTAAAAATCATTAATTATATTTAACTATGATTAATCAAAGAAAAAATAACAATATCTGCTGAGCTTTGACTTTAATCACAGGTTTTGTTTTATTTTAAAATGCTATAAATTATCTAAGACAAATCAAGGTTTTGGTGTCAATTCGCAGAAACATTATAAAAATGCAAATATGTTAAAGAGATATTTGCATACAAATTTTCCATAAGGTATAATGTATCTATACTGTCTCATGGGATTTTTTTTTTCTTTTAGGTACATTAACGGAATGGTTTGTGTATAAAGTCTATCAGAGCGAGAGCCTTGGGGTTATTCTTAAAAAAACTGTGTTTTTTTTTCTCGAGATCAATCCCGATAAAAAAACTTACGTGACAGACATCCAGAAAGACTGAAAAAAATTTAAATTTGTGTCGCTGTTGTGTGTTGTATGTTGAAACCATAAGTGTTTTGTTTTCTAACTCTGAATAGCAGAACATTATTTTTCCAAGACTTGACAACTATAAGACATGCGTATCTCGGTGTATACGCAATATATACATTTTGACCGCAGCAGCTGCATTTCCGGATCTCTTTGATTAACCCAGTGGCTTATACTATCCACCATCACATATGACCATACTGAACAACAAAAAACACAAAAGCTATCACAGACATCGATCGAAACATGCAAATTGGTCGCAATTTATTCCGATTGAGTGATTTATGTGGAAATGCGTTTCATCTCATGTGGTCCGATTTGAATTTGGGTTAAAATCGAAATGAGATTTTGTTTGTTTACTTCCACAGATTGAATCAGCTACTATGGGAAAATTAAAAAAAAAAAAATCAGTTTATTTGATTAATTAAATTAGTTTCTTTTACAAATATAAATTTGTTACTGATTAAAAATTAGTGTTCGTTAATAATAATTAAGATACTGATGACAGGTGAAGATTTGTATGTTGATTAATTTAGCTGTCACCTTAAACTTTGAAATATAGTTTTAGTGGTTTGTTGTTTTCACTTTTGTTTGGATTAAAATTTTTTTTGGAATACCTATTTAATTATGTTTTACGTGTAGGTAGATGCAATAAAAAAAAAAACTAAAGAAAAAACACTACGCGAAAAGTTAATTTCTTAAATTCTTAAATAACTCAGGTGAAAGTATTTAAAGCTGATTGATATTATCAAGTTGCTGTTATATCAAGATAATGTTATATCAGATTGTCTTTTTTAAAAATCAATTTCAAAAGTGATTAATTCAAACCCTTTTAAAATCGGTCATGCGAATTGTCATTTAACTTATAAGTATATGTACATTAGGGGGTAGCAATATTTACTTGTTTTTATTTCAGTTGAAATCTACTGTTTCTTAAAAAAAAATTACAGAATTTTTCAGACTTCTTAATTGATATTAAAGGAGTCTCGAGCAACGGTTTTTATACGTAAAAAACAAGTATGTTTTTCATATAAGAATAATCTAAGGCACTTGTTCTGTTTTTCATAAAAGAAAATTTTGATATGAGTTCAAACACTCAAAAATGCAGCTTTATTTTGGTTATCATCTCTTTATTTAAATATTTATTGATGTTTAAATAAAAAATAAATAAAGTTTTTTATTCCATTGACGGAGAAGCCTCCAAAATAAAAAAATGTTTACTACTATACATAGATGTGTTGTTATTTGTAAAATTTACCGACAGCTATAATATTTGGAAGGAAATCGTAGACGAAAAAATCAAAAATAAAAAAGTTTTGAGGAAGGTAACAGCTTAGCAAATATTTTTTGTAACCAAAATCTAAATATTTTTCTTTTAACAAAATCGCAGAAACTATTTTTGAGAAAAATACAAAACTTAACATTATATAGACATATGAATAAAAATTTGATGTTTTTAAATTCTTTTCCAAGGGTTGAAAATTGAATTATCAAAAAAAAATTTCAACACAAAAAAAGTCAGATACGAGAAAAATAATTTTTCTTTAAAAGAATTTGATAAAATTTCGTGTGTCGGCGTCTCTTCAAAAATAGTTTGGTTTTGTTTTTTTTTTCATAGTTTGAAGCTTTGTATATGAAAACTATAGTACTATCATGGCGAGTTTTTTTTAGGGTTGCAGAGGTATATCAATAAATATCATTTAAAACCTCCATAAGCTCTCCGCAAAAAAAAAGAGTAAGGGTTGCATAGGTAAATTAGATGTCGCCCCATTCGACTTCCACCATGATAGTACTATAGTTTTCATATACAAAGGTTTGAAGTGCCTAATTTTAAATTCTTGAGACAAAAGATAGTGAAACAAAAATATCGGGATACAAATTTTTTTTTACAAATGCAAAAATTTCCCATAGTACGTATTGTCGCAGGTAAAAATCATCTGCTACAATAATGACACTTTGGAATTTATTGACATTTTCTTGTTATTATTCGCTTAAGCAACTCGATATAGAAAAATTTTTTAAATTATATGTTTGAGTTGTCTTTGTATTTTTTTTTATTTGTGTATTTCTTAATATAAAACTGACTCTCTCGCCTAAAGGGATGCATAAATATTAATGCAAAAATAAAATATAGTCTCCACGGCAACAACAAGGTAAACTCTAATTTAATTAATAACTCAGTAAATTTTTAATTCAAAAGAAATTTATTCTACCTCTTGTGTTATGAAAATTTCGAATGTCAAGTTTTTTTTTTATTTTTTCCATTCCTAAATCCTTTTCGGTTGAAAATAAAAGAAAGAATGCTGCTTAACAGGATGCAATGTCCATATTTTAGGAGCATTGTTGAATTTTTATTTAGTATACCATAAATTCTACATTGTTTGAAAACAGTTGGGATGTACTTTTAAAAAAAACCTTCTGCTCTCATATTTTGTGTTTAAATCTCTCGTTTAATACCTATACTCCGTTTCCATGAAACACACACAAAAAAAAAAAAAAAAAACAGGACACTGCTTTTGTATTTAAATAAATACCAAAAATTCCAAAGACTCCCCTTCTCCTATTGCCATTCTATAACTATGGAATGTTGGCAGTAAAATGGTTTTTATGGGGTCGAATTTTACAAAGCCCTTCTTCGATATAATAGTAGGTAGCCTTTAACAATATATCAGGCTATCAGGAAGGTATCTTTTCTATTTATATTGCGGACACGAGCACAATGCCAAAGTCTAGACCTAACTAAAGGCTCAATCTGATATTGCTTTTAGGATTATTTATACTAACAAGCTTTTCTACATATACATATATGGCTTAGGGGGTTTATTTGAGATATTACTTTAGAGATCCCTTGTTTTCGGAGCATATAAAATTTATTACAATTAAACAACACCCCTTTTATAGCCCCCACACAATAGTTGTTATTGATGCACGTAACTGATAAAGATTGTAATTTAAAATTAACAAAAACAAAAAAACACAACTGTAAATTTCCCAAAACTAACAAAATATGTATCACATATTTACGCGCTTATTTTGTTTTTGATTTAAATCTCCAAAAACAGGATATGGGGGTGTAAAAGCCAACAACAGAAAAATGGGGTTCTGAAAAGAGTATGCAATATAAATACTTTGCCCAATGCAATTGGAATTTTTAAATCAATTGCCAATTGCATAGCTTTTCTTCTCATCCTTTTTTTTCTAACCCTTTTTGAAAAACACCAAAAACTATTGCACAGGATTTATTGAATCAAGGGCGTCAAAGAGGCTAGACACACGAGAATCGCAGCATTTGTGTGCATCGTGATCGTCGTCGTCGTTTCTGGAGTTTCCGGAATGCAATTTTAACCTCCAAAAGGAGTAAAGAGAGATTCTTACTCCTTTCCGGGATGGAGAAGATAAGAATGTAAAAAAATGCCGTAAATGGGTATTTTTTTTTTGTTTGCAACTTCGTTGTCATGCAGGATATGTTTACTGGCACATGATTTATCATATTTTTAAATTTTCATTCAGTTTTGCTGGGAAGAAAATTGTTTTTCAATTTTACAGCTGAGTGCTTGAATATGTTGCTGGCTGGGTTGGGGTTGTTGCTCATTTTTATAGAAGGAATTTGATTTGATGGATGAGTAGAGTGCTTATACAGTGTGAATGTGATTGGAGTTGCCAAACACCTTAGCCAAAATGATGACTCAAAATCATGTCGGTTTTTGAATGAAATAATTTTTTGAATAAAAAAACTTAAATTTAAAGCAGACAAAAATTATTTAATATTTCTAGTTAAATTTGAATTTGTTTAAAAAACAAAATTTTAGATATTTTGAAAGTGAAAACCAAAGACCAAAGTCAATATAATCAATCTTTGTTGGCCCGGTTTTTGGAAATATTTAGACTTAAAAGTTCGTCATTTGAAACCAAAACAGTACCTAAATGAAATAAAAAAAAATAATGCCTTTTAAGGTAAAATAAGTTAATAACGTTTAAGAATAAAAATTCTAAGACACTATGCAACATCGGTTAGAGTAAGAATTTTTGTCTAAATTCAAAAACAGTTAGTTTCGTCTAGCTGGACTAAAAAATAAAATTTCAAAGAAGTAACAGACATTCCTCTTTGAAAATGTGTGCTCAATATTTTGGTGCTTAAAATCTTTTCACTTTACTTATCACTAGCTGCAATCGTACAAAAAAAAACTCCGGATACAGCGATCTTCAGTTTCCTAATAAAAATAAGATTCAACATTTTTGGAAAACCAACAATTAATGAGCGAATAAATTTTTTGATACTTTTGACTTTTTCATACCTTTTGGTTAAAAGTTCAATTCTATTAAATCTATGCATGCATTTTATTTTGTTCTACCATCAAAAGCTTGTACCTACATCTTTTGTTTACCTCATTTAATACTAAATGATATCATGACCCTCATAGTCAAGAACTAAGATATATCAAACTTTCACGTTAAAATCGCTAAAACTTATTTTGCGTGTTATTCGCTTAAGATCATAATTATTGGTTTGCTTAGGAAGGTAGCAACTTTGCCTAGAGGTAAACTATATGTTTTTAAATCTCGTATATTAAATCAAAAAAAGGACTGGCAGAATAAGAAATCTAAATTAACTCAACAACAAATAACTATTGCCTAGAGTCAATAAATTTGTAGAATGCTTGACACCCAAGTTACACATGAATCACTAAACAATAAATAGTTTAAATCTTAAACGTTAATTACAAGTATCTACTACAATTGTCCCGGATACACCGCGTACAATTGTATACTGTGTACATAATATATTGCAATAATGTCCAAATACTACCAAAACTTATGTCTTCAGTACAATTATGGCGAGATTTTCTTTAAAAGGCTACTATTAAAAATTCGTAACCACTGGTCATTTCATGGATCATTAAATTGAAACTTAATTAAGCAATCAAATTTGGCATGGAAGCTTGAAATTTCTCCAAATTTATTTCCACCTACACTGAATTTAATTATTATTTTAACATTATATGGTATACCCAACCCATACCTATAATTATAGCTTTATTATATGTTTAGTTAAATAACTGTTGTTATATGAAAACATACCTGAAAAATCATATATCCAGAATCGTACATCCAAAAGTCCTCTGGTGTGTGACCCGGCTTACTCAGCTGAATAGCCAGACATTGTTGTAATATAAGCCGACATCGTTGCGGAGCTCCCGGTGATTTAGTTCCCATTTTGTTTAGCTGAAATAATCCTGTTTGCTCGATAGCGGTAATTTCGCAGGAATTCTTTTGAATTTTTTTGAAACCAAACACTTTAAACACTATCCGGCTCACTTTTCTCACTGCGGCGGGACTGAGCTTTTCTTTTTCTTTTTTACCATTTAATTCATATCATTTGGTCGCATCCATTTTTTGGGAATTTATATTAATTATTTTTTCCATCGACGACGAAATATTAAGGCAGAAAAAAAATATATATATATATCACCAATTCACAGAAGAAAAAACAAAACTTTAAAAATATTGATCGCGAGAGGGGAAAAAACACACAAAAAAAAATTTGCTCAGATCAACCGGTTAACGTCCGCTCGATAATATTACGTTGCTTGTGCCATCATCTTCACCGCGTATCTGAAACCAAAAAAGAAGTTCAAATGAGCAAAAAGGTTGGTGCTAAGAATAAAATATAACAATAAAGGTATATAACAAAGTATCTCACAGATACACTAAATAGATACACATACACAGCAAGTGGCGCGAAAAAGTTCAACAAATTCACGATCAACACCGGCTTTCTGGCGGCATCCACCCGCTCCCCTGTTATGAATCTTTTCATTTTTTTTGTCTTTAAGTTGGGTTAAACAGATATGTATATGTATTTAGACAAAGCTGAAAAGCTTTCAACTCTGCAGAAACCTCTATGAGATATAAGTTTTTTTTGAAATTCGATAGTGGAGAGATAAATAAAAGTATTCTTTCTTATGTTTAATTTTTTATTTTATTTCTTTGGAGACTTTTCGTGACTTTGCAAAAAGATTACCTACCTACTAACAACACAATGCCATTCCAACATCATGGACAAAGGTAAAACTAAGTTATTTTTTGAAGAAGATTCTTCGCGGGAACAAGTAATTTGCATTTTTTTCTCATTCTATTCTTAAATAATGGGTCACTAATGACCGGATAGGGTGTTACTTTTAAAGAGTAGTTTTTGGACTTGACATCACTCTATTCTTTGAAATAAAATTTTGTATTCATAGAAACAGACGTAATACAATAGATAATAAGTGGTTTTAGACTTTTTGATTATACGAAAATATGCACTTAAGGTCATTGCAGCTCTAAAGATGGCGGGTTCAATGAACAATTATTATTTATTTATCTAAAAAGATTTTGGATAACTTAAATGTAGATTTATGTGACTAGGCATGATTTTTAATTTTTAGTATATGATAATTTAATGGGTACCTTCTCATGAATGAGATGTAATATTTTTATACCTTGAAGAGATTTATATTGAGACCAAATTTTTATTATAGAAAATTCCAGCTTGGGTTAGGGTCAAACAACTTTTAAAATATGTTTGTAATGTAAGTTAAGTTAAGATGAATTTGTTGGGGATTTTGATTTTGAATAAAATTTTCACACATTTGTTGTTCTAAGGCCTGGTCATAGATGACGCATGACTCGAAGGGGGGCGACTTGTTATTTGCATTTGTTTTTTAAATATTGAATTGTTTTGTTGAATAATGATTTTGGAAGTTTAACAGACTAAAGTAAGTAAGCTGTAAACTGGAGATTTATTATTTTCAAAGAGTTTCTCAACTAAAATTTTGAAATCAGTTTACAAATATTAAAAGCGTATTTTTAATAAAAGTAGTAATCCAGGCATATTTTATTTAATTCACTTGAATAATGTTCTCTCCATGATGCATAATATTAAACACGTGAGAAAAGAATTACCTTATTTGATATAAAGTATGCGTAATTTTTTTTCATTAACTCAAGTCGCTATTTTTGGTAATTTTAAATCAAGCTAACATATTTTTGTCTTTTGTAAGGAACTATATGACCCAATATTTTGTTTTGTTTGAAAACTTGGGACTAATAGTTGTTTAAAATCGCAATCAAGGATATATACCATAAGAACTACAAATATTAAAAAACCATTTAAGAACAATCTTTTTTCTCAAAAATAACTCACAAAAATTTTGTAAACCATTTTATTTGTGGCAATACTAATAATTTTTTATGTAAAACTTTGTAAATTAAACACTCCTTTTATGACTTTCATATTATTAATTTCAAAATAGCTTTTAATGGCCTTTAGTATACAAACATTTAAACAAAAATAGGGTTTATTTCCAAATTCCTCTGTCCCAGTTAAAAGTTCTTTTATTTCTATTACAAACAACGGAATAATAAAATGTTCATAATAATTAATCAATTTAATTTACCTTCTTCAGTCATCAGCCAGATTAAAAAAAAAACAACAACAAAAACAAAAAAGCATAAGAAACGATTTATCCCAAGGCCACAATAAAGATCTATCGACCATAAAGTTCATTGGATATTGTATTAACTTATTTTGCAATCAAATATTTATGACCAACTTTGCTAACAATAAAAAAATAAAGCTTTTTACTATCCATGTTGTGGTTCAATGTCTATAAAAATGTATTCCACGTTTTAAATTTGATAGTAAAATCATGATGTTTCTTTTTTGTCATCATTTTAAGCAACTGAATAGAGACCAAACCAAAGCAGTCAATTCAAATTTCGCTCCAAATCAAAGATAGTTTATGCAAAAATATAGCACAGGAGCTAAAAATCAGAAAGCGGAAAACTGATCTGCTATTCTTTTCCTTGGAGAAAAAAAAGCATTTAAAATAAATTTGCATAGCTAATCGAGTATTGACAGAATTTCGACCTTTAGGCTCACAACATTTTTGACTTTGAAAATAGTTTATTGAATCAACAAAGTATGACATCATCGTTTTGAACAAAAAAAAAAAAAACCTCTGAGCTCTTTGCTGACAGACGGACACACAAGAGGGTGCTTTTTGATTAATTAATATTAAATTTATCAGAACATCGATCAGTCATCATAAAGAGTGTTAATTGGAGCTCATTTGTTGCTCATGATCCACCTAAGCCCTTGGGGATTAAGATTTTTATATTTTTTTTTAAGTCTAAGTGCGTGACGGTTGTGTTGTATTAGCTTACCCTCTTTTCCCGGAACTAATGCGATGTTATGTACCTGCAGCACGCACCTGTATTGTTTACTGAAGAACGACGACGGGCGACCGATAACAGAGTGGCAGGGTTTCATGTTGCACGTCACTAGATTTTCCTGAATTTTAAATTAAGACACAAACACGGCAGATAAGAGTCACACAGAGGTTCACCTGTCAAACAGCATGCATTGTTTGACTGTTTAAATTTGTAGCTAAGAAAGTATTTTTTTTTTAGCTTTTAGGCGCTACATCAACAGACGCGGAGTATCCCTCTCTCATATGATGCATGAACTGGGAACGCGAAAGACTGCAACTTATTGGAATAAAAACAAAATAGAAATTTCTCTCATTGTCTGCAGTGATGATGGTGGTGGCAGAAATGGCTAATTTGAATTCCTACCGCTGGATTACATGATTTTTTTGTTTGCATATTGCAGCTTGCAATAAGATTGAATTGTTTTGTTGTTTGAATGAATAAGGTTCACGCTGCAATAAAGAAATAAAACGAGAAAATGAAAAAAAAAAACAGAAAACAGAAAACTCCCAAACAATCTGCCAACAATTAATTTCCATTTCAGATTTATTCCACTCCCTAGATAAATATATAGATGTGCATTGATATACAAAAATATCTAACGCTATCTATGTAGCTCTAACTCTGAATGACTGCAATTCAACTTGCTTCCCATTCGCAACGAGCGAGGATGCTTTCAGTTTCCGTGAGTTTCGAAAGTAATGATGCTGCGGATGTTGCATGGTTTTAGTTTTATATCAGAGGAGAATGTTTAAAGATGTTGTTGTTGGATGCTGGCAGTTTTTCTTTCTATTTCATAATTGTTGCATTGCGGGTGCAATTACGAGGAAATACAGTTTTTTTTTGTGATTATAACAGACTAGATAGTTATATATCTAAAATAATTTCTGTTTTTGTAGAGTTAGAGTTAATGTATTTTTCATTCTAGAGAAGTTTTTTTTTTTTTTTGAAAACAAACGGATTCCCAACTAGGTTTTAGACAAATAAATTAATGAGGCAAAAATATAAATATAAATATAAATATAACAAGTTATCTTTAGTAAAAAAAAAAAATACTTCCAGGATAGAGAAATGCAATTCAAGTTTGTGGACAGATGGAAAAGGCTCTGAACCTTTCACTCATGCACAACTACATGCATGAAATAAGTAATCATTTATAGAAAAAAATTATTTGAATATTTAGCTGAACATAAAAATGAAGTCGGAATGACAATTCAGAAATTGTATTATTATTTAATAATAAGGTTCGATTGTCAGCTCTTTCGTTTGTGAACATTTTTTTTGATGCTAAATGTTAAATTTTTGTTTACACAAATCTTACGAAATTCCCGGAAGAAAAAAAGGATATACAATCCAAATAAATTCAAAAGCAGAATGAGATAAATGTTTTTCTAAATCTTGCTATTTGTAGGGGAAAATGCGATAAAAAAACTTGGTTTTTTGTTCAAAGGGCAAAAATAGCGATGTCTCTGCCATCCCAGTTTTTTGTTTGCCATTTTTTTTGAGAATTAAATATGATTTATTAATTATTAAAAATAATCCAAAATATGGGACAAACGTTGCTTATTAAATTAATTAAATTTTGCATATACATTATTCCTCAAAAAATGTTAAAATAATTTTTTTTCAATCACCGTTCTTTTAATATTTTTCTCATTAATTAATATATGTAGGTGCAATCAAATATAAATAATTAATTTATTTCTAATCTGCAGCCTAATACGAGTACATTTGATTAAACTTATATATTTCTTTAAAATAATTATTTCTTTTACATTAATTAATAAGGTATAGGTATGTTTTCATTACCGTCGATAAATGTTCGTGTTCTTAGTAAATTTCTTTATTATTCTTGGTATAAGTTAAATAATTTGAAATCACTCTACATTTTTGATTATAACAAAAAATAATTATTAGATATTAATCACTTTGTTTCCATTGGCTTGTTTTTATTTTAATACTTAGATTGTGAGCACTTCACAGTTTCGCAAAAAACTACCAAAGGCCAGACTATCGCGACTATGGCGGCTACTTCCAGGCCTAAGCTCTCACACTTTTTCTCTAAAAACCCAATAGGATTGTTCACCTCAATCTTTTCTTTAAAGGCTCAAATTAATTTTGCAAATTTAAAATTATAATATAATATATTGCTTCGTTAAGTTCGAAAGCATACCGCCGCCGATATGCAATCAATTGGCTTCTTTTTAAAGGTGTTTACTGATGGGTATACCTAACCACTGCTTACGCAACAAATACATAATCGACAAACCACCTGATACTACCCACCTCGACCTCAGTCTCAAGACATTAAATCAACCCTTAAGAAACAAAAGAAAATTGTTAAAGAAGTCGTATTTTTAACATGTAGCGCAGCTAGACACCAGTCAATATATTGATTGCCTCTTAGAATCTAATCAAATAAATTTATTACCCCCGATTAAAATTATGAAACTTTTTCTTACGATATTCAACCAACAACCGACGACAACGTATAAGCTATACCACCGTACGGTGCAGCAAACTAGTCGTCTTCAAAAATTACAATAAGACAAATAAAATCATCGACAAATTACACCTCTTCTGTTTTGTTTGATTGCACGTTTGGCATTAGCTATGGTAATAATAAGAAAATATCAACTATCTCATTAGATCTTCAGAGCTTGCTGCTTGTTTCAAGGCCTTTTTCCACACAAATTCCATCCTCAAACAAAATAAATTGCCAACGTTAACACAATCCACATGCAGCATAAATCAGTTTTTATGCGTAAATTAAAGTGAAAAGCCACAATTTCCCCGGATTATGTTGTACGGCCGTAAAATCATGACTTAGGGAAATTAAATATCAATAATGTCATTAAGCAAACTGAAAGCAAACCAAAAAAATGGAAATGGAAATCCTTACTTCCTTCGTGTTTTCGTTCATTTTGAAATGGCGAAAGGCGTTCGGAACGGGTATTCGAAAATTATTCCCAGACGACTTAACTGACGGCCGACCGACGACGGACGACAACGACGACTGACCGCGTGTCATATAGGTAGATTCGCGATGGCGGTGGCTGTTTTGAAGTTTTTTTTTTTTTCAATTTAACAGTTGGGCTATTTCGTCCGGATTCGTGCGCGAAATTCTTTGCCACTTTTGGTCAAGATGAATGTTCAGTGTCATCTATACCTCTTTAGTGGTGGTAAAAGGCCCACAGCGAAGTTGCATGGGCATTGGCATATTATACTGCATTTGGAACCATGCGATGTGAGAGAGTGTGCCTGTGCCTCTATCTCATGGACGTCTGTCTTATTTTGGTCAAATTGATGGGCACATTTGGCAAATAAATGTACTTTTCAGACGAACGGAATTATGGTGATAAATGTTTGAATGTTCGTGTTCGGTGGAATAAGTAAAAGTTTAAACTATACAAAACAACGACTTGTGGTAGTTAAAAGGCAATGAAAAAACGTTTAAATAAATATAATTTGAGTTGCAGCAGTTAATTGAAGAACTATTATGGGAGGACGTTAAATTAAATGGAAGAATCAAATAGTTGAGTTAAATTTATCAACGGTGCATCTGATGGACATTTGCGTTGCCTATATACGAGAAATAATGGTTGAACAATTTTATAAGAAACGAAAAAATAATTTACTAATGGTATGATGAATTTTGTTGCTTGGGTCCTGACGATGTAGATGATTTAGTAAAAGGTTGGGTAATTATTATTGTTTTAAGTTCATTGCTTTGATTTATTTTTAATGAAAATAAAAGTTTTGAAAACTTTGGCATCCTTTGATTTAACCTACGAGAATCGCAATCAAATAGTTTTAGGTTTAACATTTCTCCGCAAATAATTGGGAATCATAAGAAATTGATTTAATTATCAGAAAAGCTCTGTTAGGGAAGTAATACTGTAATTGGGTATTTTATGATTAAAATTATTATGATTTAAAATTCAAAATCTAACTTATTTTTAATGTCAAACCGCCCGTCCAAGTTAAACTGTAGATAAGCTGACAACATCAAATTATTTAAAAACAAGAAAGAGGGAATTTTTTTTGAATATTTTTGAAGCTCTTAAAATAAAAGGTATACCTTTCATATAACCGTTAAGGTAAAACATATATATCTCGAAAACGGCTCAAACTATTTTGATGAATTTTTTCAGTGAGGTTTTAGAAGCAGTTAAAATTATTTGATATAAAAATGTGTTTTCCAAAAAACCGTTATTATAGGTACCTGTCATAGAACCGGATTTATGGTTTTGGACTTTCTCAATAATGGTTTGACCGATAACAATAAAAAGTTTTATGAAAGATGTCCTACACAATCTTAATAATATATATGCACTATATCAAAATTTCCATTTTTTTTTAATTCAATATTTTTTATTATTGTACCTACGAATTCTGTCAAAAAAAAAAAACAAGTTGGAAATAAAGTTAAAACTTACATTTTCCCCAAATTAAATATTGAAATATTTACTATTTATTTTCAATTTTTTGTATAAGCTTTGTGCTGTGTTTTTTTTTTAAGAATTGTTTGCTTTTTGTCAAATTGTCATCTTAAATACTGCGAGCATATCAAATTGCACTAAATTTTGTTATTATGAATGTGAGTTCCGACAAATTTTCGAAAACCAATATTTTCAATATAAATACATTATGTATATGAACGCATCAGGATGGGGCACAATCGAATTTTTTAGTAACATTCAAGTCATTGTGCATTGGTTTCTAATTCTTTAACATTGATGAATTTTATTTGTAAGAACACCAAAGCTTCAAATAAAATAAAAAAAAACATGACAGAAATGATAAGTAATCACTTTTAATTCTGAAAATTAGTCCTTAAATTGAAACGTAGTTTTAGATAGAACCTAAGCTTATTTTCTATCAAGATGAACATTTTTTTTTTCTTCAGTATTAAATTTTTGTTAAAGTATTTTGGCATTGAAAACTTTTACAGTTCAAATGATCTCAATTAAAAAGCAGCGGGCTTTTAAAATGCAATTCATATAAAAAATTGATTTTAATGCAGACAAAACCAATAAACATCTTTATTACTTAAGTTAAAATTGAAAAATCAATCTTAATCTTCACATTCACCAATTTGCCCAAAACGCATATATCAGCTATTGAAAATTGAAATTGAAAAAAAAAAATCAATTTCAACAAGGATAGCCCAACCCATAAAAACAAACTTTTATAACTCTCCCAATATCATCGGCGCAGCGGCGGCGTTGCAGTGGTGGCAGCGGCAGCGTATTAAATCTCTAATTTCTTCGCTTTTTCTAGCTGCTGCTGCTAATGCTATTGCAACCTGAACCGAAAATCATATAAATGGCCAATAACTTAAAGTGTAACCAAATTGCACACCATTATATCTATTTAACCGTAACACTCGATTTATATTAACCCTCTCAATGCAACGGTATGCGCACATGCACTGCGCGCTCTTGCTCACACAAAATCAAATCTCACATTAATCTGCGTGCTTTCAATGCGAGTGAGCATGGGCGAATAAAATTGGGAAATAAATTTCAATTCAAAATCCACACATCGCTAGTCGTAGTAGTCTTCGTTGCCCGGGTCGTCTATATGTTGGCGCCTTAGGTGTAGGTACATTTTGGCAACTCACATAATATATGTTGCTGCAAAATGGTAGGATCTTAAAAGCTAACAAACTTCTCAGTGTCGTTCCTTCATACATTTCAGGTTGAAACATTGTATTTGCCTGAATAGATGTGGCCCAATTGCCCACCCCTGAGGCATGCGGAAATGCACTAGTTGGCTTATTATCAATCTACACAATCTTCTGATAGTTTTGTGTGCAAGCAAATAATTAATTAATATCAACAGATATAGAGACACACAGGTGATGAAGAAATGTGTCAATAAAAATTGAAGACTCGAAAATACTCAACCAGGAATGACACGGTGCTGCGGCATGCAGTGTGGCAATGCGCGGACAGATAGACTCTATCGAAAGTGGATTTTCCAGGCAAATATGTTTACATAGACATAGTGGACAGTGGACAGTGGGCACCCACTAAGACCTCAGCTCAGCTCAGCTCAGCATGCAGGCACATGGTGATTTCATATTGTTAGCAACGTTTCGCTTTTAATGAGTGGTCTCAAAATCGGACTCTTAACGAGAAGCGAAACTTTCCTATGTCCACAAATCCACTTTACGCGGACTTTCCGCGTTCGGTCATGATGTGCGGCAGCGGCACAATTGAAATTGAAATCCGCTCTTCACTCGTTTTCAAATGACAGACATGTCGAATGGAAATAATAAGATGTCGTTACATTGCATCGCTGGCTGGTTGGAGTCGTCAGCGAATAGCGTAAGTTCCTCGTTCACGTCCACCCGCAGCTACAGGAATAATACGGTCCTTAGTCTGCCTGTCCGTATATACACTAGAAATACCATATAATCCAGTTTTATGATCCGTACTTGTTAGAGCCTCGGTTGGTTAATTTATTTGGAACATGGTACTGACAGAGGTATCTAGCGATTAGAAGGAAGGAAATAGATTGCTGTGTGTGACTGCAATAGCAGCATCAGAGACATGCTGAGCATCATGCATGCGGGGTCCTTGGAGCACATATTGAATAAACGGACAACATTCCAGCGCTAATGAGTTTGGGTTTGGCACTTAATGACGCTCGTAAAGTTGTTTGCTATTTCAATATTAGCTAGGACGATTGATGATGGTTCCATTAGCCTTTGGTGTATTGTATACACCGGCCAGTTGAATCTTATTTATGGCTAATGATAAACGATATGGAGGGAGATGCTTTGGGGAGATGGGAAATAAAAATGGCTGTGGCAAATGCTCGGGCATAATATTAATATTTTGTTTGGACTTGTTGCTGCATGCTGGTTTGTTATTGCTAGTTAATTATTTCGGAGCGTTAGAGGCAGTGCGGTGGCGGGCGTGGCGTGGCATGGATGTTGCGTTTTTAATTTGTCTCTTTTTGTGCTTAGTTATCAAGATGGTGATGCATAACGAAGCTATGTATGACTGGCTGCAATGTCGTTGAATGATGCATATAATATATGGGAAAATACTGAGGGGTCTTTTTTAAGTTCTTGTTGTAAACATTATTATTTTCAGGAACCTGTTATGTTTATTTTCCGAGGGAGTCTAATTGATTTAAACTTTTAGGTTTGTTGAACTGTTAAGCGAGCTAAGCGAGCATTGCAATAGCATATGAAAATTTCAAAAACATCAACACATTTGTTTAGTTATTTGAAAATATAAAATCCTTCATTTTGTTGAGATTGATATATTATGTACCTACCTATACATATATGTATATATTTACATTACCATTTAGTGCTAAAGTGTTTTGAAATTAGTTTGAAATAGATTTTCTGTTAAGAAACTTGATTCAAGAACTGTCATTTTGAGAGATAGTCCAATATGAAAACCAAAGGTTATTACAGTTAAAATACCAATTTCAAAATTTTAATGCAACCAAATTTCTATATAATGATAAAATCAATTCGAATATGCCAGTCTGAGCAATTATGGCTGTTGCTCTTAATATAATGAGACATTCGCCAAATTTTAATTTGATGAACTTAACTTAGCTGTGAGCTAGGAACAGTCAATATTTCAAAAACCGTTTTTTACCTCTACTCAAAATGTTTCATATCAACATAGAACCATGATGATTGTAAAAAATCATAGCTAAAAAAAAAAATCACCATCGTTTAGAGAGCACATTTTAAAAACTCATTATTAAATAACAAACTTTGAATCTAAAGTCTTAATCTACAAAAGTCATTGCATTTTATAAAGTTAGGTATCTTACAGAAACTCATTTGCCTTCCATAACCAAGTGAACATAATTTACACCTCATCTTGCTGTCAGTTCTCACAGCGAAATCCATTAATTTTACATTCAATCACATTTGCCAAGACACATTTAACCAGCAGCAGTAAATTATTCATTAAACAACTCCTCATCCGAATGTATAATTAAGTCATTCACCAAAGAGTGAAATGAAGTCTCAACATCCAACTTCCAACATCAACCGACTCTGCTTGATGGTGTATAGCTGGAGCTACTAGCTGTTCCAAAACATCATCATCAGCAGCTCAGCAGCATCACAAGACTGCTGCACTCTATTAAGGTGTAGCCTTGAAAGTCTTCATCTTCTGGTGCATTAGCATCGTCTTCATCTTCTGTAAAGCCAGAAGAAATCCAGATGAACACAACAGAAAACTAAAAAAACGAGGGTGGGGTCGAAAACATCTTCCCACATCACTCTACCGTATAACCGGAGGAACCTTTCGAGATTTGCAATGCCACAACGTTGCTCATCATCCCACCTGTTGCTGGTGCTGCAGATTGCTTCGGAGGTTCATAATACGGTATTGGCGTCATCTTTGTTGTGTTGGACCAAAAAGCTTTTTCGAGTTTTATTTCGAATGCGCTCCATTGTGTTTTGCTATTGTTTTCTTGAATTTCCATGCAGGGCCGCGTTGGAAACAAATTTTTATTGTACCTCATCAAATGATTTTATGTTATGGTGGAATGAAGGGGGTGCAAAGGGGTTGTAAGTAACATCATACCATCACCATCCGCCAACATAACTATAACAATTACTTTTATTGCTGAACCACACAGCACAGATAAGTATGAAAACAAACATGGTGTTGTTTTTGCTTCAACCTCTCAAGACTATTATTAAAAGAAAGAGAGAGAGATAGAGAGAGAGTGAGAGAGAGGTTATTGTTAGACCGATTTTGATGTAAAAGTTCGACCTTTTCTTTTTTTTTTTGTTTGATTCGTGTGCAATGATACTTTGTGATTTCTTTTCATAAAATCTACAAATAAAAATAAAAAGCGCCTGCTGCAACATTCAACAACACCATCACATCATCAGCACTTTAATAAAGGAGCCAACTACACACAACGGTATTTATGGAATGTTTTCATAGATTTTTCGCTTTGCTGTGACATTTAAAGGCATTGTTGCACCTTCATTTGGTGCAATCTTGTGGCATGTCACATCGATTGTGAATGAAATGTTTTTTGAAAGTGCAGACAAGCAATTACGGGGACCAATTTGTTCGAAACATGATGAGAAAAAGCAAAGAAACTTTTTTTTTTTAATTTACTTTGTTGTTTGCTTGGTAAATAGTATATAATTTTGGCACGAATATTTTACGTAAAAGTACAAATAATGTTTGATATTTTTTTTATTTTAGATAGATATAACAAAAAGTTAGAAATCTTATAAAATTTTGAGGTAAAAATCAATCAAGTTTTGTTATTATATTTTCGTCCAGGTAAATTTTGAAAGCTAATTTTAACGAAAATACACCATTCCACTGAGTATTAACACATGTATCTTATTCTTTCTTGACATTGTGTACATACTAATTATATTCGCAAACAGTGAAGGGCATTGGTTCTAGCCAAATAAATAAATTTAAAAGCATTTTAGCAAAAACTAGTTTTAGTGGATTTTGGTTGAACTGGGCATAAGAAACTTTTAAAAGGTTGTTCTTTTCAACATTGTCATTATTTGAGAATTGCAATAATTTTATGACATTTGGCGTTAAAAATTTTATTTCTCAAGCTATTTTCTGTTTTTTTTTTCAAAGATTTTTAATAACTTGGCCCTGTGTCTGTTTTTCACTACAAATATGAAAAGTTTCTAATTGAGAAGTGCTGAAAAACAGATTTATAAACTTCATTTAATAGTTTTATAACAGTTTTTAAGCTACATACATACATATATGCAACAACGACAAAATTCTTGCATTTTTTATTATGTATTTGATATCTCGAGAATAGCTGTAAAATTTTTTTTTAAAAATTAAATTTTTGAGGTTTGAGAATTTTTTTTGCTTCAGAATAGCTATTGAATTAAATTTTGTTAAGCAGCCATAATTTAACTAACCATTTTATACAGTTTTTAATAACATAATAAACTTACATATATTTAATTATTATAAACCTGCCTATAGTTTAGTGATGAACTATTTGCTTAGCTCTTGTTTTGTGTAAATGAAGAACATTTAAAAAAAACCTACCCTTTTTCACACCGCACATGCTTTTCAAAGATTACCTGAAATTAAAAAGAAATTGAGTTTTAAATACATATACATATTAATTTATACATGTTTCGAAGTCGTTTAGATTAATTTTTGCATATTTAAAATCTTAAATTTGTAATTATAAAAATATAGGTACCTCAATAACTACTATATATTAACGATATAGGTACGAGTATGTATGTTTATCATATGTTTGTCGCTCCCATTCAATTCAGTAAAATATACTTCACTTATGGTTTCGTTATATATTTAGCATCATTTCATAAAAGTTAGCATCATCATCCGTCTGGACACATGTGAGCGCTACGCTTGAAGGATTTCGAACAATATTAATGTCAATTTTTTTTTTTTTTAGTTTTGCCATATGCATTTGCATCATATCTATTATGGATAAGGTACTGCGAAAAGTTAACTTTTAGATCATATAGGTCTTCAGCAGCAATACATCACATGGGTATAATGACGGATAGATTTGACGCTACCTTGTGCTCAGTGATGTGGTTAGAAAGATGAAAAAAAAAATATAATAAATAAGCAGAAAATGTATACGAATACATATTATAATAATGATGACAAGATGGGAAAATCCAAGTTATAACATGTAATTTGGATAATATTTTAGGTAATTGAAATATTGTAAACCGGCTTTAAAAAAATATCACATGAATCAATATTGAAGATAAAGGTGCAAGATGTTGCATTTTATTTGTATTCATTTGAACTTTTCATTTGTCAAAAATAACTTTTTCGATCAATTTCAGAAAATATGTTTATTATATTTCTTTTGAACGAATTTTTAAATAAATCTTAAGACTGAGAGTAACACATTGAAGTCGTCTGAGATAAAAAAAAAAAAAATTGTTTTCAAATAGCAGCAGTGGAAACTATCTTTTGAAACCTGAGCAGATTTAATGATAATTTTTTTTAGAATTAGTTTTAACTCAGTCTCAAATTATATTATTTTTTGCAAATGCTGTATTTTGAAGAGTAAGAATATTCCAATTCAACTTTAACAATAGTACTACAACAAAGAAACCTAATGACACAAACATAATGCAGTTCGGAGTAAGAATCCCGAAAACTATAAGGCTCAAAAATATATAATCTCGAAGAAGCAGATTCAGAAAACCAATTTTCCCGAACTCGCAGACTGCTGCCAATCCATATTTTGGTTCATAGCCTTCTGAAGAAAACATATTTACATTTATACATAATATAATGATTCTTAACTAAGTTCCCAAAAAAAGTTATTTTTTCCAAGAAAACTGATCAATTTTTTTAAATCTTAAAAACTGCCTGAAATATTTAAAAAAACTGTCTGAAATGGACTTTCTTGACTCCTTCTTATATAGAAGTACAAAATGTACCGAAACTTATTTTTTAATAAAAATTGGGAATTAAGTGCCTATAGTTATTGAAAATGTCCATTTCTA
The DNA here is from genome assembly GCA_958431115.1 of Syrphus vitripennis. Lineage (NCBI taxonomy): Eukaryota > Metazoa > Arthropoda > Insecta > Diptera > Syrphidae > Syrphus > Syrphus vitripennis. The sequence goes on along the minus strand of OY288110.1, from coordinate 2,551,839 downwards.
ATCTCAACCATTCTTCACAAGCCAGTTGTGAGTAGTACTTCATAATCAAACTTTTCTTGCATCAACTCAATAAAAAAAAAGAAATTTTCTTATATTCCAAAAAATAAAACAAAAAAAAAAATGAGGTTGGCTTTTATTATATTTTCTTTTCGTGACAGAAAACTTTTCTCAATAAATCATTTCACCATACAACAAAATATCTAGCGCCCGTTGTATGGTGTGACATTTCTGCCATCGGACTCCATTCGGGAGCATATTATAGTACTTACAGTACACTCTAACCAAACTTTAAACAGACCCATAGAAAAGTTTTTTTTTGTTTTCATTGGTTTTTCGTTGTAACAAGCAATTGTAGGTATGAAGCAAAAAAAAAAAAAATAAACGACACTAAAAATAACCACCAACCACCTACACAAAACATGTTGAACTTTGACATCGCGAACATCATCTACAAAATACCACAACACAACCCACTTTCCTTGCAGCAATCTCAGATACTTAACTTACAATACTGCAAGAGTTGCCCGTAAGCAAGACCCTTGTGGTTATAAAAAAATATATATCTATCTCACTATTTTTGCCAAAAAAAAAAAAAAAAAATGGAAGAAAACAAAAACAAACCATTAGAACCACTTCGGAGTTCGGAGTATAAGTGTATCTAACGACGAGTATCAAAACGAAGACCGACAACGATGAGAAGCATATTTATAGAAAATGCCAGAAATCTCGTTTAGCCACTGCAAAGTACTTACATGCAAGCAGTTGTATCTGTAAACAAAAGTAAGTCTATCTATTGGGCATATCTCGCACATGCAAGCAAACCAACCTAATTCAATTGGCTTTGGATATGGCAGTGGTTAAGAAGCAACTCCTCTCCATGTGGAGGCTTGAGATCTTGAGCACCGAGGACGAGGATGGCTGTTTTAAGAAGGCAGCGCAATGGAAGAAAGTTTTTCTCTTAAGCATCTTGTACGACCGTAAATGGCGAAGAGTGGCACCGCGCACTTTCGATCGAAACTGCACTTTGGGATGCAACACCGAGAGATGACAAAAACAACTCCAAAGCCAAACCACAATACTTAAACATAAACAGAAACAACAGAGTGTGATCTCCTGGGAAGATACCTTCGCTATATTATAACTATTTTTTTTTGTTAGAGGCCTTTTGCCATTTCATCTCAAACCAGCCCAACATCCGATCCGAACGGATACAATGGTTTGTTAGTTGGCGAACATGATGTTTGCGAGACATATTTGGCACTTTAAAGGTTCATTAATCATCGAACTGCGAACATAAATATGGACGGGATGTGCGCGAGCATTTTTACACCTTGTCAAAAGGTGCCTATAGTTACACGGTTAGCTCTAGTAACAACACTCTTTCTGTTTCTTGATGCACATAGGTGGTGGCGGCGAAGGTGGCGGTGGCGGTAGCGGTGACGGCAGCACGGTGGGCTAAAATAGACAATTGTAAATTTAGCGGCGGCATGACGGCAGTCAGTGGTGGCACGGCCGGCAGTGGCAATGGCAGTGGCATCGACGGGACCTTTAGACTGATTAGAAAGTTGACTTCAAGTCTGAAATGGTGGCGCGTAAGGAGCGCCATATATGAATGTTGGGGTGGTGTTAGGCAGTATTGTCATTTATTATTATTTTTTTTGGACTGTTTTTGAAACATCTACTTACATATATGGTTCGCAGAGTGAGTTGGAAAAATGTTATGAATAATATATATGGACTTAATTAAATTATACAATTAAAAACTAACAACAGCTTCATCTGTTGTACGGAAGGAGTCAACAAGCTATTCAATATATATAATTTATACATTCGAATCCTTTCTCTATTGTAAACTCTTTCAAAACAACTATAAAAATAATTTTTATTCCAAGGAAAGGTAAACCATTTATATAATTAAATTTAAACATATAAACTCCGCCAATAGAATCTACATGAGAACATTTCGTAAACCAAGAGCCAAGTGTGGGGAATGGGAATTATTAAAATTAGGATGTATTTCGATAAAGTAAAGTGAAACAAATCATCGCAGCACATTAAGAACAAAAAAATTAGGCTAAAAATTCAGAATTTAAAATTCAGGTTTAAAGCTCTAAACTTATTTCTAATACATAATGCTCTAGGATTCTTAATGTGAGTTTTTGGATTCTAAACGTGAATTAAAATTTATTACGGTTGTTTCAATGGGTTGTGAGCGTAATTATTTGGTTCTGTATGAAACGCTAAGCTATCAAACGGCGAAATTATCTAGACTCTAAACAGTAGATTCGCTTAGCCACCAATTTTTGAACTTACACCAATCCCCTGAGCCTTCGAGCAGGTCACGAAATTTTGAAACATTAAAAAAAGATTGTTCAATAGAACACAGAAATCAATTTTTGAAATCTTGTTTAACATTATTTATTTGCCTTCCTATCCTATTTTATTATCAATATAAACTGGCACTCAAACATATATTAAGTGAGCCAGTAGGTTAGTCTACATTTAATCCCCAAGCTTAATTAATACTACAGTCATTTGTATGTTATTAAGTAAGTGCTAATTAGCATCCTTCCATTTTACTTCGTCATTCATTTGTATTCCAAAAGCCAATTGACTGACACACCCGGAACTGTTCGATATCAATTGTCACTTCTGTTTTTGTTTTAATTGACATGATTTGCTACTTCAATTTATACACATCTCGACTTCGATTTCATCATTGAAAAATCAAAAACAATCGAATGACATTACCATCTAAGGAATGATGATCGATCACGAAACCAGAGAGGAAGCGAATGAAAAAGTGGGAGTTGAAGTGTCGATATATAACAAACAACCTTCAGTTTGTAACTGAAAAAATAATAAAAAAATAATAAAAACACGCGACATTTTTGGTTATATCATGAGGTAATCACACTTAGTACAAACCGAAAGTGAAGAAACAAAAAATTAAAATGAAACTCAAAAAAATTGAAAAAAATTTAATCAAAATGTTGTAATCGAAATAAACAATCATCCCAATTCGACATCTTGCATATTTTTATTATATCCATCTTTAATGACAGCTATAAATTAGTTAACATTTATTTTTTACCAACAATTAATTGCAAAATAACTTACAAGATTTATTATACTCAGTTCGAGTTTTGCCAAATTAAAAAAAAAAAATGCACAAAACAGAATATTTGCGCAACCGCAAAACATTTCCATAAAGAGCGCACTGTATACGTCCATTCTAACATGGCCGCAGAATAACATTATTCAACCGTCACTGAATGACATTTCAAATTGATCACCCCTAATAGGAGCTTGTATACTGCGGTTTGGAAAAGCTAGGTACGTACTACTTGGTTCGTGGTGGTTCTTGAGATTTGCTTGACGCTGTTGCTCTATAAATAGCGAACTCACGCTTATCCAAATTCAAATGGAAATCCACTCACACAAATAATGGGTACTTCTATATTAACATATAAGTGATTCATTGCCCGTTATTGCTGAGTTGCGCGTGCGAACTAGATTCTAATTTAGCTAAGAGGTCCATTTAATGGCGAATTAGTGTGTTACCAGACAACTCCCACTTTAAGTTATAGCTTCGAATCTGTGATGGAGTTTGTTGATCTCACAGCACAGGTTGAAATTAAATGAGTTTTCATAAGCCATAGAGGTCGTGGGAATATATAAATGAATGATTTGTATATAAATGGGAGCAGCTTGCTTATGTTATGAATGAAACTAAGATTTTTGTGCGAAAAATGTTATGTTCCCATATTTAATTATACAGTTATGTTAATGTCAAATTTGTAACACAAGTCGTTAACAAAAGATTCCCGGACTGATTTTAAGATATAACAAAAGAGAAATATTTAAAAGTTTCTCAAAAACAATAGATCAATTTTTACATTAATTTAAGATCTAATTTGACATATCGTGAGAGGTAAAAGTTGAGTATATTTTTTTATTATTTTAATCTTATAAAATATTGTAAGTTAAATTGTTGGGATTAATTTCAGTTGAAGTTTGTTGTAAAAATAGAAAGGTTTAGCTCGGTTGAAGGTTCCTTATGGAAAATGAATGTTATCTAGAGGATAATTTAAATAATTTGAACTTAGGAATGGCTTAGATAAAATACAATGTTGAGGTTGGATGTTTCGGAAAGAAATTCTAAGGCAATTCAGTTTAAGCAAGATCAAAACTGTACGCCATTTGTTTAATAAATTGAAGCTTTTTTGAAAATTTGGGTTTTAAATTTTTTTTTAATTTTTTTAAAAACGATCTTAATTAAGACAGTAATTTAGAACTTCAACTGAATTCTAGTAAAATGTTTGTTTCCAAAAAATAGCAGATGTCTACCTACCAAAGAATTTTTCTATTCTTTCTATCAATTTCTTCAAAGCGATTGATTATTTATGTTAAAACATTTTTAACTTTTTTTTAACTTCATATTTATGCTTTACATTAACATATGTACAATTTTTTTTGCTATTCAAGAATTCTGAGGATAGATTGGAATGAAGCTTACGCAAAATCCTCTAGAAAAGTTCGAATTCTGAATTTAGTTCTTCGGGAAAAATTGTAGGGCTAAGTAAAATTAAAATAATTTTAAAAAAAAAAAAATAAATTATTTTAGAATTACAAAATGTTTACAATTTATTACATGATTTTCCATGCAAACTGCATGATTACGTTAGTCATATAATACATATATCAAAAAAGAGGCTGGGTGCGACCCACACTGATAACTTCCCATTTGTGATCTTGAAAACTTTATATTTAGTTTTTTTTTCAAATAACCAAATTTTCTGCGAAACAAACTTTAGCTGTTTAATTCAAACAATCATTTTTAAAGATTGAAAAGCATTTTAATTATTCAAAGAGATTTACGAAATGCACACTATAGAGATTGTTGATGTATAAGTTGTTTCCACGGGACCCAGGAGGTAAACTTCCACGCGTTTTTTTTAACGAGGTATATCCCCAATAGGCCAATAACAATAACCATCTACTCCGATCTTCAGTGCTCTATGATCGAAGTATAAAAAATATCATACCAATTTTACCACTTTTTTTTTTTTTATATTTTTTGTCAAAAACTGTCAATTAGATATTTGTCAAAATAAAATATTTTAGAAGGCACAATCGTTGTTCGTTCTCAGGATATTCGTGCTGAAATACAATATTGTCACTACTTTTCTTTAGAATTTTTAACAGTTTTTGATTTTTTGTTAAAAAACTGCCCATTCAATATTTTTCAAAATTTTATCAGTTGCTAACAATTATGTTATGTAGAAAATAAAACAAACAAGAAGTCAATATCGTTACCCGTTTTTGAGAAATTTGAGTCGAAAGACAATTTTTACAAATTTATACCAATTTTTGGTAGTTTTTAATTTTTTGTAAAAAAACTGTCCATTGAATTTTATGAAATCTATACCAGTAGTCAAAAACCACATTTTTTATAAAATAAAATTATTTTAAAGTTTATATCGTTTTTCCATGTAAGGATATTCGAGTTATAAAATTTTTTTTTTAGTTTTTTTGATTTTAAAAATAACGGTACATTGATTTTTTTCCAAATTCATATCAAATTTGTATGACGTCATAATGTGTCGAATAAAATTTATTGCAAGTCAATAGCATTATTTGTTCGTGAGATATTTGAGCCCAACCAAAATTTTCACTACTTGTTTAAACTGCTATAGAAAAAAAACAACTGATTGAATATTAATAAACACCCTTTCAGCTTCTTTCGAAGTTATTATCTGTAAAACAAAATTTATTTCAAGTCGATATCTCTACTCGTTCTTGAGATATCGACGACGAAAAATGGTACCAGAACGTACGGACGTACTGATGTACAGACGTACGGACGTACGAACGTACGTACACACGCACACACAGACATCTCTCTAAAAATGATTGATATAGGCTCTAAGGACCTTGAAACGTCGAGAAATGTCAAAAATTTCAATTTGACAAATCGGACCGATTAAAATAACTCCTTATGGGAAGTTAATAAACAACATTATTTTTTTTCCATCAAATATTTTTAATAATTGTTTTATAATCTAAAAAAAAACTTTGATGTAATACTTAAGTTTCATTTAAATAGTGACTTGATTTCAAAATCCAAAACAATTCTTTAAAGCACTTTTTATTACCTTGTTAATGCCATTTTTGATTTAATCACCATTTAAGCTAAAAGGCTTTTAAGTGCTAAACAAGATTATGTCTGATTCACCGTTAAGAAGCAAAAACACATTATTATCTCGATCAGCGTGTGAATGACTTAGCTTAGTCGTTTCAATACGTACCTTAGTGGAAGAATAATTGTTATTAAGATACTCTAGAAATGATAAACTGACGACATTTGAGTAAATTGCAGTTGGACTAATAAAATTTGCATTTTATAAATTATTATTCCTTTGTGTAAACGTTTTCAACTTTTCAAACAAGTTTTTTTTTTTTTTTCAAATTAAAAACAAGAAATTGTAATCAAACACAAATCTACATAGAAAATATTATTACCACAATAAAATCTACATCACAATTAGTTGGAAATATTGTCAAGGATTCCAACTCATATAGACGCACAAATTGCCAAGAGGGATGCCCTCACTGTTCAATGTTCGACCCCCTATTACTCATGCAAGTCTATCCGAGTAAACCACCTGAATGAATTATAACTAATTACCCATAAATTACCCATTTATAGCATCAAATTAATCCAATTCCCATGCCCACAATTTTCATCGTCTGAAAGTGTAAAACAGTAGGACTCGGTTGAATGCGTGCAAATGAAAATCAAGATGGTTTTCGATAAAAAAAAAACTCAGCTTCATTAGATTATAACTCATGTTTCAGCCGTCTGGGTTTTGAGATGTTAACAGCTAAAAAAGGCTCTGAAGGAATCACAGTGATTATTATGATAAAAGCAAAGGTAAAGAACACAATGTAAGGAAATGTTTGCGGTTTTCACTAAACCGGGGTCTACTGTTTCATATTTTATATTTTTTAAATATAATACATGCATTAACAATAGAGTATGAACAACACAAATAACCCATTAACCGTTGGTCGGCAGTTCAGTTTTGTGTTAAAAGTTTACTAATCTAAAGTAACTGCATCGAACAATCGGGCTATTACAAATTGATTAATTATATTATTTTGTATTCATGCGGCACTCTACCACTGTGTATTTTTGTATTTGTATATGTCTTCATATTTTTTTTTCATTGTCCAATCACCTGTGAAACAAATTATAACAACATTTTTGTAAATTATTATATTCTTTATTGGTTAAGGTAAGTACAGTATTCAAAATGTTTGTTTATTGTTTATTGCTTTGTAATGGCGATAATTCTTGCCGCTGGCGCTGCTGGCTGATAAAATAAATATCATTGAAATCATAAACTACATTTTTATATTTATTTTTGCACGTTTTTCAATGCCATTGTCGAGATAATTAAACCCTCTTTTATCATTTAATACCCTCCGAGCACAAATGTTGTTGAGGTTTTTTTTTTTTAAAGTGACAAAAACCTATTAATACGTGCTTCGATTTTAGAATAAAAGATTTGTAGAAACATGCGATAACACTTCACAAGTATCCGTAAAAGGGATTAATAGCTTAGTGTATCCGGTGTTTATTATTAATCAGATAAAAATTATTAATGATTACGGCACAGTTTGGTGATGGTGATCGTAAGAAGCCTGATAAAGATATCATTTGTTAAAAATAATCCCGCCGCAGCTCAAAACATATTATTTTTTTCATTCTAAGAAACAAAAATATGGAGCTTTTTTAAGGAATCACAAAGTGGTTTATGTTTTTTTTTATCATTATGGACATATTGATAAATAACTATTTTCATTGTGACTGCCTTTGTTGAAATATTTTTTGACTAAGTTTTTATTTTTAATTCCTTGACTAGGGATCGAACCCACACATCTAGGTTGGCAGTGAGGTGCAATTTTCAGTATGCCGCAAAATAAATCAACAATTTACTTGAATAAGTATTAAATTTATACCTGAAAAATTTCTTGTCCAGACTTTGGTATGAAGGCATTTTTAGTTTGCATCAGGAAGGATGAGTTCAAGTTATCGTAATTTTATTTTTTGAATTTGAAGCTAAGTCAGACAAACTTGATTACATATTTGCTTCACTCTGATCACAAACAAAACAGAATTGAAACATTTGTTAAAATCAAGTTAAATAAGAAAAGTGCGTATACGCTTTGGTGTACCTACTATAATAATTTTGGAGTTCAAATTCTTCCTCTGAATGAATTTCTTGTGTGTGTGGAAATTCTTGAAAGTACTAATTTACAACTTGATGTGATTTTCAAATCTTTAAAATATCTCTAACTTTGCGAATAGTCTTAGCTTTATGTAACATACGTTTTTTTTGTCACTTAAAAAATTAATTTCCATTACAAAAAATGAAAAAATTATGAAATAAAAACGTGTCCATTTTTGCTTCCTTGAATTGGTATATTTAGGTCGAAAAAAAAACTTTCAAAAATTGAAGTACGTCTAGCCACGGTCTGGTGAAAGTCGAAGAATTTGAGTACCGTTTCGGTCTTGCTGAACTAAGCCTTTTTAGTGCGTATTTTCAGTTTCGTCTGTTTTTTTATTTTTGTGGAAAAAACATGAATTTAACAGCTGAATAATTTCAACACTGAAATGTTCAATTTCATGTTTTAAAAAGACAATTTTCAATTTTTTTCCCTGCTGAAAAGAAGACACAAACTCTTGGTAAGTATCGGTTCAAAAAAAGCCTTAAATTGTAGTCCAAATAAAGATATGCAATGAATCCAAAATTGCAGTCCTTGCTCAAATACACGTCCAAATATTTTCGCCATCATTAACACAATTTTTTGACTTTAATGTCCGTCTTTTACAGATTTCCTTGTTGAAATAGGTCACTTTGTTAAATACTAAATTGCTGTTACATGTGACACCGATAGTTGTAATTTAATTCAAGTTAAATTAAAATATGCATCATTACCTAGTTCACCGGTCTTACAACAATAAGGAAGTATATTATTCCATTAAGCTATAAAAACTAAAACTAACATTATTTTTATGTTAATAACCTTTTCAAACTAGACCCGGAGATAGACACGGACATTGTTTGAAAAGTTTTGTTATAAATCAAAAAACAACACAAAACCAACTGACAGATTTCCAGCGCAATTGAGTCTTCAATGACTATTCATTCGTGAGGACATATTTAAGTCCACTTGTCGTCCACTGTGTATATTCAGCTCTGTCTACACTTGTCTCAGTTTTTTTTGTTTGCTGTGCACGATTGTTTTTATTTTTAGATGAGAATTTTGTTTATGATGAGGTTGAGGAGAATGAAAGTAAGTCAAGACGCAATTATGCAATCCAATGCCAAAACGTGTGTGTTGTGTGTTTCTTTGTTGGCAACTTTAAAATCGTGATTTTGGTGTCGAAAGCCGAGAAGAATGTTGATTTACTTTAAATGTCACTTTGAAGTGGAGACTTAAAGTGACATTTGACCAAGTTAACTTAATAACAATAATAATCGGTTGTAATGTTTTTGTTTTGAAGCGATGAAATATGAGGTCAGCAAGTTTGATTTTATTTAAACGAAAAATAAACTGATTAATGACTTCAAGGACATGGATTTGCTGTTGCAAAATTTGACAATTGACATCATGATTTATTTTTACTGATTGATTTGTTTTTAATAAATGAATATATGTTTACAGTCATGAGTCATTTGATGTTTTCAATTGAGCTTGTTAATATACAAGTTTGATAACATCCATCTTATACATGAAAGAGTGTTTATCTTATGAAAGAGAAAGTACTATAGTCAAACGCAGGGAAGTTTTCTATTCCCATTATGCTAGGTTCTATGGATTTTTTTTTTTTCAAAAAGACCGGATTAAAATTTTTCTGAAAATAAATAGGGAGACTCAAAAGGCATAAATGACACTGCATGAAATAAATGACCATATATCACAGAAACATCTTTAGGATTTATATGAGAAAGCTTCATTTAAATTTTTGAAAAGATATAAAGTGAAAAAAAAAAAAAATAATAAAATATGCAATTTTCGCATTGAAATCTTCAAGTAGGTATAACCAAAGAATATAGTAGGTTGGTATTAACTTCGCACCATGAATCATTTCCATTCATTAAATCTTCTTTCCACAACCACGCACAAGCAATAAATATTTGTAGAACATCTTTGAACAACACACAAAAGCCCCGTTCCGATGGAGGTCATGATACCATCTTTTCTCTAATATCAAATGGTCACAATCACAATACAAGAACAAGAGACCTGCGAAGACGAAAACGTATATATAGCTTTCAAGAATCTAATGGAGCCATCAAAAAGCCACACAGAGAGGAACATACTAAACACGATACGAGTATAATAGATACGCAGTCAGCCATTACTATGTATAGTTCTGGAAAGTGTTTACTTTCGCTGATGTTTGTTCCTGGATGTGTCTTTGATTAATATTCAACTCTTTGGAAGATTTGTTGGATTTTTTCGTGGGTTACTGGATTGTTGATAATGATGCCTGCTGCTTCTGTTGTTGTTGAAAAGAAGCAGAAGAAACTTGATTCAAATGGACAAACATCAGTCAGTCAGTCAGTCAGTTATTCTATGCAGATCACGAGAAGGCACAGGTGGAAAGTTGGGTTTTTGGTTTCATTCATCTTCATTCGGGGGCTCATTAGCAAACAGCAAATGAAGTTTTAAGATACAACGTGGAATAACTCAAAGATGTAAATAAAGATGTAATTCTATTCGAGCCTCATGTTGTGGTTGGTGAAGTGCAGAGTTATTGTTATAGAAACGCCTTTATCAGTGATGGTTTAATCTTTAATAATGAGGATGTGAGTCGCAATACAGAAGTATAGAAGTTTTAGTAAAATTGATTTTCTTGAAAATTAACTACTCGGTGTTATAATCTAGGATTAATAATTTCTTAGCAGCGGCTTATAAACTTTTGTTGATTATGAATCAACTAGTTCTCACAATTTTTGAATTCACAATAAGGTTTGGAGACATAGTTCTGTAAAATTCTGTAAATTCCGTAAAGTCATAAAGTCCGAATTTTGCGATTTTGGATTGTATTGTTTTTCGGTATTATGATTTGTAGGCTATGGGCTCAAGGGTGATTTTTTGGGAATATGAATTTCAGGATTGTGCCTGAGTTTTGAGATTGTGGATTTTTGGGATCGCATGTGCTTGGAATTATATCGGATTCTGCCCTACTTCCTAAATAATCATTGCAATGAAAAGTTATCTCTGATCCATCATTTCGGGACGTACACCCTGATAAGGGCTGATTAATCAGACCTAACATTACGATGTAAAAAAATGTGAGTGCCGCCATGGTTCGTGCCGAAGAACAACTTTTTTGAAAGTTTAATGTTTAGAAAAAGAGTAAAAACACAGCTTTTGAAATTTGATTTTGAAGTGTATTTTATTAAAATTAAAATAACAGTTTGTTTTTCCAAAAGATTTTGTACAGACGATTTTTTTTAAGTAGTCATTTTTTTTTTCATTGATTCATATTTTATCACTTTTATTAAAATAAAATAAGTTTATTTGCGAAATAGTCATTTAATGCAATATGTAGATATAGTTTCGAAACAAGCACTCATTTATTCAACTTCAAAGTCGGAACTCATCATTACCTACAAAACAGCACCCACTTCGAAAATCTTAGGTACTTGTTAGCTGTTTAAACAAATAAAAATGCAGATGTTAACACACCCACTCTTCTGTACAAAAACAAAACAAAAACAAAGAAGGTATATTAAACTTTCAAGGTTATACCAATTGCTATTTATCCACTTTCACTTAAAGCGAGGGTGGTCGAATTGACGCATTCCGACAAGACGAACGAACCTCAACACTTGAATTCATCCTTCAAATAAAATTGGCCCACATTCGTTTGTTGCCTACCTGACCTACTTTTATGTTTTAACAATTACCTGCATATTACCTTATACCACCCACAACATATGTCACACAACACCTTGCCGACACTGTAATTTTTGGTTTGTTTACATTCATTTCATTGCAAGTACATACTGTTTTTTTGTTGAAAAATAAAACTTCAATCACTTCGTCGTCGTCAGACTGACTGCTGTCAATGATCACAGGTAATTTTGAAATCCAATCACACAAAATGCGGGGGTTGTTGTTTAGTGGCAATTGTTCATTTTTTAATATTAAAAAGCTTTTAAGTGCCAACAACTCTGCGGATTATGAAATTATTATTGGCAGGAGGAAGTTTGGCAACGAAAACATAAAATATGTTGCAACCATGACCGAATGCTAAGGTCATGGTTCAAAAGATTTGGAGAACGAAAAAACATTGAAATTGTGATGCTAAAAAGTGCTGATCTTAGAATTTCCATTTATGGATTTGTGTTTACTTCCTTACAAAGCTTCTACCTACACTTACCGCAATTTGGAGCCGAATTGGCCACACGCCAACCATATAGCCGGCCAACCGGAAAATTGCCACCTTCTTCAGAGGTTTTCTGCCGCACTCATTAGTTTTTTTTTTTTTTGTCGGCTGATGTCGAAGCAAGAAGCAAAAAAACGACCACAACATGTATGTATGTATATAAAAATTCCCTGCCAATAATGAAACTAATGGCAGTTCAATAATAAAACCGCCCAACGGCTGTGAACTCAAGCAAATAAACAGGTCTGAGTGCGGGTGTTTAGACGATGGTGCTCGAGTGCGCTGGTGCTTTACGGACAAATTCTTTATAAGGCTCAGCTCACACCTGTAGGTGGTAAGTTGTGGTTAATTGAAAATCAAAATGACCAGCACGAGAGTTGCTGTGCTATCACTGCTTTTTGTTGCTACTGGAATGGAACGTCACACTCAAAGTCCGATCGATAGAGTTGAACCTAGCTGGGTAGAGTGTAATTCAACTGCACTCGACCTACAAGGCCGTATAACTGTATACAAACATTTATACCTGCAACACTATATAACAACATATAAGCTGCAATTTCTATATGTGGAGTTTGCTATGAGATCATATTTTCTAGTTAATGCAGCGATTTTTTTGCTGGTGTTGTTATTTGTGTTTGGTGGTGCTTTAACTGCATGCGGTTTGTTAGCCTTATATGAGTTGGAAGTTGGTATTCAATGCTTGTTAGCCTTACAAAGCTATTAACTTCGTTAATTGACCGATATTCAGGTGAAGATATGAGAAATGACTGTGGGAAGGCACAATTTATAAATTTTGCCGAAGCATTGTTTATGGATGTTCTTGATGTGTATGTGATTAAGTGTTTAGACTAATGTGGGGTTTTCAATGTGAATTTAATTGGATTTTTAACAAATTTATAAAAAATAGGTAAGAGTATTGTATGGAAAAGTGCAAAACAGAAATTTAATTAATAACAATAATTGATTAATAGATAAATATCTCTGTTTGCTTGTGCTAAAAAAAGTTCTCAAATATTTCATAAATGTTGAGCTGAAGTTAAGTTTTGTTGATATAAGATATTGGATACTAAGTGACTAGAATTATGAACCAAAATTAGGTTTTGGTTTCCTTAAATTGGTATTTGACATTTATAAATAATTATTGTCCTTTATTAGTATCACGATAGAGTTATTATATTAACAAGCAATTGCACATATTTTTTTGATGTTTTTGGAAGAATTAAAAAAAATGTTCCAAAAAATATTCAGAAGTGTAAAAACAAAATTATCGATTGGCATGGTGGCTTTAATACAAAAACCGTGAGTGTTAACTTTTTTCTGAAAGTTTTACAAACAAAAAAACGATAAACAAAATATTAATGCACTCAGCACTGAAATACCTTTCTCCACACATGACTTGTGTAATAATTACATGCCGAATTTATATAATACTGATTTGATAACATGCATTAATTGCCGATGATAAGGATAATAGATGATTTTTGCGATGTATTCAGAATAGCATTATTGTTTGCATTCAATACTTACACATTTCAATATAGGCATAGTTTTTGTACTCAGCACATAACTTTTTGTAGTGCGTTGTTTTTTTTATTCGGTAAAAAATTACTGTGTATTTCCATGTATTTCAGTGTAACTCTTGTACATAATAATGTATTTGGTGCATAATATTATCTGTACTCAATACAAGTCATGCGTTGGGTATATACCGACTTCAATTTTTGACTTACTCGTAGTTATAGCAATCTTTTTTATTGGAATGTACTCAATGCAAGCTTACTGCAGAGTGTAGGTGATCATAGCACGGTTGTCCTTTACAATTCCAGTTCATATAATGTACATACAAATTTTTGCATTGATTGCATATATTTTTTTCTCAGTTTTTCATTTAACATCTTAGGTCTATGGAAAATTCATTGGCTCTATCATTTCAAATGCATTTAAAAATTATTTATTAATAATTACCTTTATATAAGTTGTTTTATCAAATTTTCGAAATTTCGCTTCGATTGCTATTAATGAACCTTGACTAAACATAACTGCTAACAACAAAAACTAATTAAATGACAGACCAATAAATTCATTAAAGCAAGCTCCCCAATTCATTAAAACAATAAATATGTTTGAGCCTAATTTAAATTTTAAACTAATAAAGAATCTATCTGAGTATTTATTACAGCATCGATTGGAACAGATTTTATAATACGATTTAAGTTCCACATATCATTTTCACTTTCAATTTTAGGGCCACCTAAAAGAAAATTTTCAAAAAATTTTACTTTCAATAAAATTATTTAAGACAAAGACATCAGTTTTTTTTTTCTTTTCTTTGTTACTGTGCATTCATGGTCTCAAGGGAAAACTTTCAAAATTACTTATTCAGCTATGAAATACTTTCAAAAGATTCTCATTAAGAGGATTAACGAGGCTCGAAAACGTGGTCATTCTCTATGAGTATGTAATCGCTTATTTATGAGCTGTCATTGATGAACATGCTGCATACATGAGTGTATATGGCTGCTGCAGTGCTGCTGGCTGCTAGCTGCTGTTGGTTTAAATCATCATATCTTAGCACCTTTAAAATATTAATACCAATAATTAACTTGAGATCTCTCTCACATTGCAATCATGCATCTCTCTCAATCAATTTCATTTGCGCCATCTTCCGGATATACATAGCAGCATATATGTATAAGCTCATACGCTTTGCGTGGCATACGTATTTATACCTCAGTGAATGCCCAATGTGTGTGAGGACATTAAGAGGCCTCAGCGACAACTTACCTTTGTATATCTAGATAAATTATTATTATCATCATTGTAATTGCCGTATAATATGCTGCATGCAACTTTCTCGCAAACGCACTTAAGCCCACAGAGAGACAACAGCACATGCGCGCAGTTCGTTCAATTGAGTCTTTTATTTTTTGCTTTATTGCGAGTGTGCGACCATCAGCTCAGCATATACCAGCGGCTTTTCAAAGCTCCAAACCTTTACCGAGATTAAACCCTCCAGTCGTAGAGTAGCGTAGGCAATACTTCATTTTTGGGTGTCCACTTCTTTCATTTGTTTTGGACTCAACAAAACAATCGCGACCTTAACTTTACTTTCAGTTTCGGTTTTGGTTGTGACCGAAACCGATGCAACATTGCCCTCGAAATAAATGATTGTCGATGTAAATAATGCTTAAGCTCTTTAAATAGCTATTAGATAAATAATCAAAGGCATATTTTAAGTGGATGGATGCATGTAGATTTGTGGAGCAGTATTTTTCGTTTTTTTTTATTTTATTTTTTTATATTGTGTGTGGACATTCGAAATAAGACCCCATGGGAAGTCAAATCTTGAAAATTTTTATTTAATTTGGTGCAATGGAACGTAATGTAGCCCTCAAAGAAAGTGAGTTTTGATAGCCTCTCCTTTAGTTAGAAGTTCAAGCAACAAAATGTATTTAAAATGTGGCCATTGTTGAATGACCCTTGAGATAGTTTTTTTTTGTATCATTGGTATACATTATGTGTCTCGGTTTTTGTTTGTTTAAAAGTATACCAATGATTAGAAGGAGAAAGTGCTGTCAATTTCACTTAATGCATTTTATATAATTTTATGATAGACATTTATTTGTTTTACGACTTAAACATGATAAACTTGTGCGTTTGTACAAATTTGAGGTGATCCCATTGATCGTAATGGGTGGTCAAAGAAATAAAATGCAAATTTGATTCAAAGAAACAAATGATTAAGATTATTTTGAGCGATAAAAATAATATTGAATTCAAACAGTAGTAAAACGTTGGGTCTTTGTTTGAATCATTAATATGATATTGAAACTTGATTATATTTATTTGACTGTTTTATAATGATGGGAAAATTATATTCATAATTAAAACAGATGCGTTTTTATGAATTCTATTGAATTTTATACATCACCAATGGTCACTTGCGTATTCTATAACAGTATATTTTCAGATATCGATATTGAAAGTGCAGGTCAAAGTATTCACTATTGAAAAAGAGCTGCATGAAGGAAGGTTTTCAGAGGAGTTTGAATTCAATGAAGTCTACAAGCATACCTCAAACAATTGAACTATGCAGACGACGCACGTTTGCTTACTCTCTCCGAAGATCGATGGATTTCCATCAATGACAAGTAGAAAGAAGCTGAAATCGTTGGGCTAAAGTTTAACACGGCAAAAAAAGGATAAGCCTTGGAACTTCCTTATCTGCTCTAGTAAATATTTGTGGAGAACTGGATGAAATATTAGACAATTTTCAGTATCTTGAGAGTACTGTCTCTATTGATGAAGGAACTGAAGTAGATATTGACAGTAGAATCAGGAAATCAAAGGCTGCGTTCGGGATGCTTCTCTAAATGTGGAGAAATAACATGAAGCTACTACTGTTCCACTCCAATATTGAATTTGTGCTTCTTTATGGATGTAGCACTTGGAAAGTCACATCCCATGTCATTGCAAGAAAGCTGCAAGTCTCCGTAATCAGATGTCTGCTAAACATCTTGAGGATTTTCTATCGGAACCGTACCACCAATGATGAACTTCATACGAGAACAGTTCAAACTCATTGGCTCATTGGCTGAAATGCATCTCCAGGAATCGTGCACGATGGCTAGTAGGAGTAATGGAGACCCTATGTCTGCAAAGAGTATCTAAGTAAGTAAATCTTGGAAATAAAAATACTGTGCGGTGAGTACAAGCAACGTGCATTGAGTTCATTGATCGCTGGTGATTATTGAATAAAAACGTTAAGTACATTTAAAATTGAATCTACTACGACATGTAATAGATGGTAGACGAAATCTACTGAATACATTACACCGAACTCACTGACACATAATTTTAATGCAATCATAAAATCATTTCTTGCTGAATTCGAAGACATTTTTATTTTCTAAGAACATCATAGATAATTTTTAGATCAAGAAGTTTTTTATATCACATCCTACAAATAAATTCAATGTTCTTGAAAAAATATTTCTATCTCCCTTTCGTATATAAAAAAAGCCCAGAGAAAAACATAGATAAGTTTCACCTTTAAAACTTATAAGTCTCATCTGTTTAAAATTAAAATTAGGTGTCTGTTTGAACGTAGGACCCATAAATCTCTTACAAAAAAGCAAAGAATAGCTTTTATTTAGGTACTTATTAACAATACTCATCGTGTTCAACCTACAAAAAAATAAAAAGCAATAACAATATTTCCGGCAATCAGCTCTTCAACGTTCATAAAACACAAAGTTTCCCACAAATTTATTATCTTTGCAGACTTTTTTGACTGACGCTGGCTTTCGTGTTGTTTTTTTTTTTTTCTTCTTCAATTTTTTTAATAGGCATTCAAAAGAATCAGCAAAGTGAAAAATAAAAATAAAAAAAAAAAACGAATGTTATTGCGCAACTATATTTTATACTCGCGCTAACATAGTAACTTAACAAAACGAGTTGCAAGCGTAACGAAAGTGTTAATCTAATAAAAGTTATTCAATACGAAAAGCAGCGTGCTGTGTGTATATTGTTCACGCACTTGCAATTGCAACGAATAATTCTCTCAAGCGTTAAAAGTTGCTTGTTGTTGTAAGAATGTTTGTAAAAATGGATTTCCTAGTGCTGATGGATGATGGGATTCATAATACATTTTATAGCCCTCATGATTGCTCGATTATTATTGTTTTACTGCCTACTTAAGTTCTGCATATCTTGATGTTCTTGCTTATTCTTCTCACGCCTTAGTCAACAAGTTACCATAACAATTTCTTTTATGTAATGATAATAAAATTGCAAACAAGTCTCAAGGACAAGTCGTTATTTCTAGTGCCAATAAACAAGAGATCCTTGAACTCGAAAGTCAAGTCCAGAAACAAAGACTCGTTATAAAACTATATCTTCCAAAACTAACAACAACTCTGTGTTTTATTTTTAAATCTTTTTAGTGTTCCCCTTTTGGGAGCAAAGGGTCGTAAAAATTTTGTGTTTTATTGCTGACTTCTGGGTGTGGAATGCCTTTTTGCTCTGGACACTAACTAAAGTCATGTTTATGGGCGCCTCTGGGGGCTTTAAGGCTTTATATATGATTTTAATTTTCAAACCATTATCGTAACCTTGGTGAAAATTTGTGTATAACTTTGTTGACATATTTGCAATGTTTTATATCTTTCAATAAATTACAATTTTATAGAAAAAATATATGTTCAATGGTGGGGTTGTGGGGTTTTGCTAGTGAATCATTTATTATTGTTTCCACTGTCATGGCCAGTTTTGTTTTCGTCACTCCTGACTGGAGTTGTTATATAGAAGTCGTGAGAATTTTTTTTTTCTATATTGTCTGAGGTATTTGAGTTGCCAACATGAAAAAAGCAAATGGATGCATTGTCGCGTGAATTTATTTACTTCGAATTTAGATGAATGTTCGAGTACAGATTTCATTAGAAGTTTTGAATAATTGATAAACCGTGAATGTCAAGATCAACGATTATTTTGGATGCGGAAGTAGATAGCATGAAATTGCAACATGAAATGGAAACAAGTAAAAACTATGATGGACTTAATGTTGTATTTTAACTTTTATTCATAAAAATATTGTTAAAGCAAAATTTGGGAAATATATGGTTTTCGTAATAAATACAAATGTTTTTCTAAATTGCTTACCGCCTGGTTAAAAATTTGAAGGGTTGTATAAAGAGTCCTAATTGAAACGCAACTTTTAAAGGTTTTTTTTTTTTGCCAAGACCACCATTAATGTTGGTCCATAAATTATAGTCTCGTTTTCGAGTTAGTTCCGTATTGTGGGCAAATTGGATGTTTAAGGAGGACGATTAATTCAGGAAAAATTAATCCATCTTTGCACCATTTTTGCAAGCTTAGGTGGAGTGCCAAAGGGTCCTATTTAAAGACCTCTTCTATTTTTCCATCAACGATCTGTTAAAGATGAATGGTTAATTCACAAACCTGACAAGCAGGAAATGGCATTATAAGTGCTCCAAAATATTTCTTGGGTAAAAATTCATTAAAAGAGGCTCAGCATTTTATAATTTATTCCTGCAATTTTCAACCTCTTTCTAACATAATGTACATTATTTGTTATTCCACTGATAAACTATTTTGCTTGTGAAAATAGTTGCTCTCTTTGATTGATAATAATTCAAAAGTTCAGCAGATGTTCTTAATTTTTCTTAATTCAAACTCCAACATGCAATTTAAATATTCTATGAACGAACTGGATAGATGTCCACAATCTGTGTGTCAATATGCATTGTTATTTATTCTATTGTTTATTTTATTGCAGTCTGATAAATTTACATACAACGACAAACCAAAATGCTTTTTGTACAAAAACTAGACAAAAGAACAAAACTCAGGCTTTTGCGGGTGGATGATGAGCGTTTATATAGAATTAAAAATTTAGGCTATCGAAACACGCACATCCCACACATTTTTCTTTTAATTCAAATTTTGACCAAAATACATGATGTTGGTTTTTCAACCAATCAATGAAATTTTCTTAGGTTCTTTTCACTTTCAATGAAAGAAATTGTGTCAGTAGACAATGCGGGGCTTTTCTTAATTCAAAGTAGTTCGGACAGGGCATTTCCGCAATAAATTATTTAAATAGTTCATTGTTCTGATTAAGATATTTGGGTGTAACTACATGTGTGGGTTTTAAGTTGTTTATTTTGTTTAATTCGATCTAGCCGATTTCTATTGCTTACCATTTACATTTTAAAAGTGTTAATAATCTTACAAAGAGAGTCAGTAGTCTTCACTTAAGAATATATTTGATGTCATGTCAAACAAAAGAAGTCAGAATGTGTTTCCTTTTAATAGATATGTCATTATAACCCAAGGTTGCTAGATACTATCCCACGCGAATGCCTTAAGTAAACAAATACATAAGACTTGAAAAAATATCATTTAAAAATTAATAAATTAGTCACCACTCAAAATTTTGTTGTTTCCTCCCAGCCGCAGCCCCGCAACCTATGAAAGAGTGGTAATTTAAAATCACTTTACGTCAAAAATCTTGATTAAGCTAATTTGGATATTAAGACTTGCAAAACTATTAATTCTATCGCTCTAACCGTTTTAAGAAGCCCAATTTTGTATGCCCTTGAGGGTCCGTCAATTTTATTTTATTTTTGTTTTTACATTTTTTCATCCCGGATATTTAATTTATATTTTTCTTGGGTTCTTAATTGTTCAAACACTGAAGATTAAATATCACTTCATACATCATACACGATATAATGTGTGTGAAGAACCTCTTAATGGCAAAATGTCATCTCTTGGTACAAATGTATTTCCAAATTTTTAATCTTTTGTTATTTTAAGAAATTATCAGGAATTAGCGAGCAAGGTTGTAAATTTTTTGAATTGATTTAAGCTGGTAATACTAATTACTACCAACTATTTAAGAATTTAGATTTCATTCAACTCTGAGTTAAATTACGTAATATACAGAAAATGTTTCCTCTTGCGTCAGCACCCTTTTTTAAAACAAGCGTTTTTCTTAGATCTAGCCCTACAAATAAAAAAAGCTGAAATTTCAAACCATAATTTAACAGTAACCTCTTTTATTAATAGGACATTAGGTACTTGTAAGTATGTATTTTCTACGAATAAGGAAACACACTGAGTAAATAAAAGCACATCGCTAGGTAGCTGACTCATTGAATAATTATTTCTTTGATTGAATGGTTTAATCCGCATTATTTGTTTTGTCAAATCATTCTTTTCATTAATAACGTATAATATGGGAGGTATTCGAAGCTGGTACAACAGTTTTTTTCCCAATGGAGCGTCATCCTACTGAATGCATCCCAAGCGGAGCAAAGGAGTTGTGTAAGCTGGGTAGAGCCCCCAAAAAAAAGAGATGACGGCAAAAAACAGGCGCCTAGCCTTAAGATAAAATAGCTAAGTATATTTGATGAGTGCTTAAATAAAAAAAAATGTTTCACAAAAAATTCTCCAAAGCAAAATTTTAAAACCAAAAAAAAACAAAAGCTGTGTTATATGTCATTTGGGAATTCGGATGTTCCACTTTATAACCCGAAGCGTTTGTTTTTCTTTGTCACAACTATTTTATTCACATATTTCCAATTCATTCCCATTATTGTTAAAGAAACCGAAACAACTTCATTCATCTAGATAAACTTGTTGAAACTCTCTTAATCAATTATTATTATTAAGGTAAGCAAGCAATCACATCGGTATAACTAGTCACCAACTATAACTAATTAATTACTCTGGAGGAAACTTTGCTGCAGTTGTTGATACAGCAGTGTTTACCTTTTCACTAATTTTACACAACTTTCTTTACTTGTATATTCCACGAGTCCACACGACAACTAAAACCATATTGGTTAAAATTCCCAAAGCACCACAAGATTATAAAAAAAAAACAATATCTGTTTTGAGAAGAGGAGCCATCACCATTTCCATCATTCATCATAAATATGGAGTCGTATATTGGTGCATCTTTTGTGAGGAGCAATCAAAACATCACCAATTTGCACTTAAACTAAAGAAGAGTATGTGATGGCGTATAATTACCACCACGAATCACTAGTTCCAAGATGTTTTTACGCGGTTCCTAACAACTAACTATGTTATTCCATGGAAGTGTGTGACCTAGAAGTGATAACGAAAGCTGTACTATGTGTTCCCTGGCTAAATATGGCAAAGGCAAGTCAAGGCAAGGCAACTAACTATAAATTTCACTTTCCTTGCGGTTGACATTGCTATAGCGCAGCACAAAAATGCAATCCGTGAAACCGAGTGTGAAACAGCATCATAATCACATTGCAAAATGCGGACAGAATAACAGAAGTACATTTATGTATATATACACAACCAGCTTGAGCTACGTAGCTACTAAAAATGTAACCAAACCAAAAGCAAACAGCTTTAGTCTCGGGATCCCATCAGCTCTCTGATGATGTTGGCTTTGGCTGTCTCTTTTTTGAATTCAACGACACACGACACGACACGACACAATAATGAGGGAGACTCCGATCGTAAAAACGGATGTTCAATCGCCACCCGCCAGCGGCCTGACAGAAGCCTAGTTTAACTTTATAAACATCGCATAATAATAATTGTGCACTGTGCAGGGTGTATCATGTTTGTTTTAAATTGGCTTTTTACAAGTCTCGCAGAAATATTGGTAGATACAACGAACAGACGGGTTTTCTTTTAGCCTTTGGAGAACGACTTTTAATGCAAAAAACAAAAACCTGAAGAAAGTTAAAAATAGTTCAACAGCTGTTTGATAGATGATTAGTGATAATGCCAAACCAGTTCAAAAATTCAAATCAAAGTTGAGTGGGCTTGTTAAAAACATCCCCTAAACTTTGATCCAATTTTAAAATGTTGATTTTGAACATATCGACAGTGTCGATTAAATTATTTTCGATAATTTGATCAGTCGGTCAAAAAAATCGACTTATTGAAATCGAAATTTATTAGGTTGAGATATCGTGCCCATTCCGAAATTTTTATTACGCGGGTATGTTCTGAAGTTTTTTACGTAATGGCTCATTCTTTATCCTTTATCACTAACTTCTCCAATGGGGCAAATATTGGTGCTGGGCAAAGAAAATTGGAGTTTTCACACAAGTCAGCAAAGCTTAACAGCGCGAAATATAAAAAAGCTGATACCTCTACAGTATTCTAACGATCCAACTTTTTAAAATTACCACAAATAATAATTACTAAAAATTTAAAAAAAATAAAATTTTTTGTAGACTCAATTTCATTTTTTTTTTTATGTTTAAATTGTTATATCTCAACACCCTGTAAAGGTAAGTTTTGATATTGCTTCAGTGTATATAATCTCAACATTGAATGATGTTGCGTGTTCATAATTAATAGATCATATGAGTCTAATTAAAAGCGACTTACAGTCTGATAGCCTAGCCAAAGAGGGCGTTCGTATATATGAAAGAAAAACAACTCGCTATCTATAGACATACATAGACTATAAATGATATATATGTATAGGTATATAAGTTTGATGTCTATTTTCGGAATTAATTCTGGAATTTTAAGGTGAATGAGCTAAAGTGGCCACAATGTGGTTTTTGATGTCTGAGATCTGAAGATGAGTGAGAGTGCAATATGTCAATATTGCGATATTGAGATTTTACTTGTAGCTGGTTTTTCAATAATTTAATTTTGAAACTAGAAAAACTATTTCAAAAAAGTGTCTTAAATTTTTTTGTCATTTTCTTCAAAATGCTATTGATCTTTGGAATCGGAATTTTCATTCCGAACTTTCAGTCTGCGCAAAGGCCTAGTCGATGAGTACGATGAGTACAATTGTTTTTCAAACAAAGTTGAAGTCGCAGTTGACAATAATAAATAAATACTATCTACTTAGCAGCAATAGACAAAAAAGAACCAATGTAAGTAGACACTAATAATAAACAATATTACCGTTATTAAGTTATTATTACAAAGCGGTCACCGACCAAATGATTGTTATTATCTTTCTAAAAGACATACCTACAGCCGTGTCTCAGACGTCAACAAATATAAAGCTCGGTCACTTGAGGATGAAAAAAAAAAATCAACAAGTAATAATAAGACAAAAATTATCGTGGGAATGTCTTGAGAGAAATTTTGATGAGATTCATAGGGGGTCGGTTGGTTAGAAGACGTAAAGAAAAAAAAAACACTGAGTGAATGAAAAAAAAACCAAAAGGCTGAAGGCAAAAAAATGGGGTCTTTTCTATTATAGTCATAAACTTTTGTCCTCAAGTCAATCTTACCGTCACAATAGTAACATAAGACGTCAGAGGTTTACCGGCGGCGTCATTATATGTAAAATGATTTGTTCAAAATTCAATAGATACATTTTCAATAAAACGTCTACCTGTATTTTATACTCGGACGTCAGATTGAGTATGAGTAATTACAATAATTATAATGGCGGGAAAGACTTTTTTCTTAATTATTAAATCAAACAAACCTGTTGAGTTTGAGGTATAGCTAGGTGTATTTGTTCGATTTTTTTTATGAATGAACATTATTTACGTCTTTATCGTTTGAACAATGTTTTAATTGTTCGATTTTTTTTGAATTATTTGTTTGTTAAAAATAAAAAATATCTCGTGTGGTCTTGACTCATTGAAGAGAGAATGAAATTTTACAGGGAATAAAAGTTTAAAGACAAAGTAAAAATAATATTGCTAACAATGTATTGTATAGGTATATCGAAGTGTGCTTGAAATCGGAATCCATTGAAACTTATACATTAGGAATTGGCTTTCAATTAATTATGGTTCTTCGATATCCACAACATTTGACGATTGCGTTTATTTAAATTATTTAATAAATTATGTGCATTCAAAAAGGTTTACATCTGACTTATAAGCTTGTTTACATTTTCAAAATCATATTTAAAATAAAAAAATTAATGTGGAATGGACTTTTGGATTTCAAAAAGCCATGTTACAACAGCTGATCCATGTCAGAAATATAATTACTTTAAACTTTCTATATTAGTGACTAAAGTCACATGCAAAAGGAATTGCATTTTTTGTTGGTTGCAATTTTTCAAAATATTGCCTTTTTCTGATACAAACATAAAAACCTACTGAGTTAAGTCTTTGGGTAATTTTTTATATCAGGAATTTCGGCCAGAAATGAAAGCACAGTGACTAAAGTGGTTTCAATAAATATATTTTTCGAAAAAATTGTTTTCAAACCGAAAATATTGATATAGGTAACTGCTATTACATTATAAACAATTTATATTTATTATTTACAATTTACGATAAAAATAACTGCCTCTTATCAAGAGTCTTGAAATCAATGTAAAAAAAAATCATATTATGTCAATGAGAAAAAATACGTATACGCCACAGTGCACCAAATCGTTTCATTTATTTTTAATTCTTTTTTTACAAATAACATTTATTTTATTTCACTAAAGTGTTCAACTTTTTAATCTAATAAAATAGTTTTTAATTTTTATTTCCAAAAATCTTGTCATAAACTTCTTAAAAAGAAAGTTTCTAAATATTAATTTTAAATACCAATGATTGCTCAGTAAATTTTGTTTAAATAGAGTTTTTAGTCAAGTCCCACAATTTAAAATTAATATCTTAATAAAGCGAGTTTCAAACTCCAACAACAATGATTGGTCCCAAAAAAACATAATAAATAAAAATAATAAGAACCACAAAATAGAAAAACATTTAACAAAAATTGCTGCCGTATTTCTAAATCAACTAAAGTAAACATAACAAAAGTTCTTATGTTCAATTTAATGAAAATAAAAGCTTTTATTCTGTCATCCTAAAGGTTCTTCCAATTCAAAACGATTTACCACAAACTCTTCAATAAAATAAATCATTGAGTAGGTATATCGAGTGTGTTGACATCGCCCACAATAAAAGTCGAACACGATCGATAACAAGCTACACACAGATACACCGCGCGAGACGTGCAACTCCAATCACACTGAAATTGTCTTCTTCCATTCACCGTGAGTAAAATATAACCATTCGACAAATGAGGCTTACAAATGAGGTAGGATTAGGTTGGCTCTTAACTTATGCAATAGTCCCTAAGAGGGGAAAGAAAAACACCTTTATTTTTATTACCTCATTTCTCGTGTTGTGTTATTGGTTCTTTTGAAAAAAATTATTTTTATCCAATTAATCCCCTTTCCTGATCTTTTTTTTTGTTTTGTGTTTGACTTTCTGACTTTGGCCTTGATTAAAAGTTTGGTAATTTCTGTCGATCATTTTGGTACGGCGATGGCGGTCAGACAAATCACGCTTTGTTTATTTTTATACAAAAGTTTCAAACATGAATTCTGTGTGAATTATGAATATTGACCACTTGGAATGTTTTCTTCTTTATTTAATTCACCTTGAGTTTTATATATGAAAGGATAAAAGATAAAAATAGCAAAAAAGATCAATGTGGAACCTTCACACCAAGATACTTTACTAACTAAAAAAAGCAATTTTAATGGAATTTCGACTTCAAGAGTCCAACTTTATTTTATCTCTTTTCAAGGAACAACAACAGAGAGTCAACGAAAAAGCGAAATTAATCCACAGATCAGCCGCAGTCGTGGCCGGCGTTTCTTTTATGAGAATTCACAAAATAAACAATCTTAGCTTGTAGTGTTCAATTAAGAGTTTTGCGACTTTGTTGTGTCTGAATGTTTGGCGAAACCTTACACAAAGTGATATCATCTTTCTCATGGCAGATTTCCAGGGTCGATGGTCCTTGCTGTTGGTTGGTATTGGTATAATCTTTTGTTTCTGTTTATGCTGCCCACATGCAGTTTGACGTGTTTCTCTTATTGTACTAAATGACGTCTAGACGGATCCTAAGAAAAGAAATACCTGCTTACTTCTAAACACGCAGAGGCAACATGATGGTGCTTCTTAAAGCAACAAATAAAAACTTAAAATGAACTATGAGTCAGATGCTAGTTGTAGACAGACACATTTATTGGACTGACAAGCATCTATAGGTATTCTCGTAATTTGCAAAAAAAAGTTATTAAGATTAGTTTTTAGTTTGCGTGTGAAAATTACCACTTTGCGCGGCACTGGGAAGGTATTACAGAGTAATTTATTTTAAGCTTTAGAATGAGGTTAAATAAATTCGTCAAGTTAAATGTTGATATAAATTCAATATTTGTTCTGCAGAACTAAGCCATTCATTCTTTAAAAAAACTCAAAAATTTGTATTACACTCGAATAGAGAGTTCAATAAAGTGGAAATGTCTTTCTGTAATCCGATCCATATACAGACTACTCCGCTTAGTTAAACTCGGGTCAGAAGCATTTGACTACTTGGAGACTTTTCCAATTTCTTGCAAGAAGCAGAAGCCCGTATAAAAAAACGAGGCTAGGAATCGAACTCAGACCACTTGTATGACAGCCCTACGCACTAAATGTAAATGTTTATAAACTACTTTTGTAAAGTGATCTGGTTTAATAAGAAATAAAATCATAAATAATTGTTTATAACGGCAAATTTGAGGAAAACTGTTGTGAAGAAGTTTGCCTTAATTTGATTGTACTTGAACTAAATCCAACTACTACTAATAATAATATTTAAAGTTCAAACTACATAGTAGGTATACAAAAATGTATGTGATAGGTCTTTCAAAATATCTGCTTAGCAATTTATTTTCAACTTTGTATTAATTTCAAAACATTTCTCTTTTGTTGCAATTCAACAGAAATTTTTAACAAAAACTTTAATAAATTATGATTTTTTTCATTTTTTAATTAGTGTTCTTGTTGAAAACTTAATATGTGTCACCTTTGTTGCAAAACAAAATTGTGTCATGACAGAATTGTGTCGGAAGCTCGCAAATGCAACCAGCTACCAACGCAAGTTCACGACGAGACGATATTTATTAATATGACACATCCATGCTAACAGATTCTCAGTGATACAGTATTAATGTCTTGTAAAAAAAGGCGTCACGTTGACCAGCTAGCCAATATTTTTTTGCTCATTGATATTTAATTATTTATAAGAGGTTGTCTCGAAATGATTTTTCTACTTACGTCATTTTGTATTTTTATTTATAATATGAATTTACCTGGAAAGAAAAAAAAACAGAACAAAATTAAATCAGCAATGAGGTAATGTGATTTAAAAATAATTAATCTATGAAATATAGGTAAACGTATTTAATATTCAAAGACTTAAAGACTTTTAAAAGTAGAATTTTACTGTCTGCAATGATCTCAGAGGTAGATTTTTATATATATAATTAATGTAGAAATGAAATGCAAGTATGTAATTACAATTGTTGGTGTCTGGTGTAACTCATTAAACAAAAAATTTAAATTTTTTTTTCTACCAAGCAGAATTTTGTGATGCATCAATTTTTTCTCCAAAGTGGTTGCATAAAATTTTGAAAGGGGCAGTTACCAGTAAACCAATTCTAAATTTTGATTTTGCAAACTCAAAACTCGAAGAATTGTAGTCCAGAAGTAGGAATAGTAATAGATTTTGAAAAACTTAAATTTTTTCTAAAGTTAATGCAATTTTGAATTGGTATTTAGATTTTGATACTTAAGGAAATCAAAATCGAGTGTACAAAATTTTCAAACAGAATTTCACTAAAAAAATTTCTCAATAAACTGATATGTTCGTGCAGATCATATTTTCTTTCAACGAATGGCAACAAAATCATTTTAATGGTTAACTGTTAAATGTTAAACCAAACTTTTGAAATTGATAGCTCCCATTGGGTGTTATACCCAATTTAATTGCTGAGGTTAGCTATGTAGAAATGAGATTTATTGCTACACATCAAACAATTTGACTTCAAAAAATATTAATTTTTGCAATAAAATTAGCAATAAGTAAGTTTCAAATTACAACTCTTAAATGCAATTAAATCTCAAAGAACTTAAGTAAATCAAATGCCAACGAAAAAAAGATCATATTTTAAAATGTTCCACAATAAACTTAAATCTCCACCCAAAAAAAAAAAAAAGTTTTGTGGGAAATCAAATTAACTTCAGTCCATATTGCATTGCTTAACTTTATCAAAGAAATACAACAAATCTATTCACATTTAGTGCATACTTATCCCTACTGGAACGAACGGCCAACTGACAGAAAGACAGACTAGTTATCGTCGAAAAGGTCGACTACTTTGTTGTGGTGCATAGATAAATGACTCGTCTCTGTTTCCACAAGTCTCCCCCTCGCATTTTGGTTGATTTGAATTGTTATACACTAAAGAACAGAAAAAAAACCAAACAGACAAACCAACGAACCAAATCCGACAAGTGGATTCTGAGCCAAATAATGTCTGATCGCTTTATTACGTAGTACTAGCAATTCTCTGCAATTCGATTCACAAGGAGGCTAAAGTAATAGTTTGTGCTGCATGCAACTCTGCACCTTGCCTAATAACATGGAAT
Source organism: Syrphus vitripennis (assembly GCA_958431115.1). Lineage (NCBI taxonomy): Eukaryota > Metazoa > Arthropoda > Insecta > Diptera > Syrphidae > Syrphus > Syrphus vitripennis. Next base: position 2,522,433 of record OY288110.1, on the reverse strand, counting down.
AAGGTTGAATTCAAAGTATCTAGTTCCACAATAGTAGAGTAGAGTGGAGTTATCATGAACGGATCGTGAGACCTGCATCTTTGGACATACCCTTCCGTCACCTTCTTCTCCTGCTGCAGCAGTTAGTCGGGTGGTGCTGGTGGCGGATCTAATTTATTGCATTTTTGTCGAAATGTTTCCGCTTGGTTCTTAAAAAAAAAAATTTTAAAACATCAGGGACTGAAACAGTCGATGAGGGGGAATCGGACTACTATTCACGATGCGTTCCAAGGTGTATTAGTATATATCTATGGCGTGCGAATGTGGGCGCCAACCGAGATACGCGACACATAAATTCTTGCGGTGGCGTTTTTTTTCTTCTTTTATTTTTTGCTCTTCCAGACCGGAGACCGTGTCGGTCTGTCGTCCAAGCAATATGTGGGTGGTGTGCGAACGGAATGTTGCGGTGGCGACAACTTCGACAACTTGAGAGTTGTTAGCTGGTTCTTCAATTGCAATTAAAATTCGACTAGATCTAGTCCAGAGATAATTCCAATCCAACTATGGGACAAGTTGTTGTTCTCATTTTTTTTTTTTATTCGTTTGTGTCTTTTAGTAAGTTTTTTTTTCTTTTGCATTTTGTATAGATGACGATGACTTCGCTGTAGTGAATGTGACAAATTTAAATTCGTTTCAATTGCTCTCGTTAAATGTATGGAAAGTGATTACTTTAGCAGCAGGTGACAGGTAAAGTGCTTGGTATATACATATATTTACAAAAGAGAGTGAATGTTTTTTATTGTCTTGTTTGTGATTTGAAAACTAAAATAGATGGCAAGAAAGGAATACAAATGCATTAGATTTCTAAATGAATTTTTATCTGATAACAATGTCCATTTTTTTTTTGCTTAAATGTAGGTCAAATTTTAAAATGCAAAACACAACCTCGGCTGGAGTACAGTCGCAAAGATCATTACTTGTTCGCAATTTTTATCAAAAAAAAACTACCAAAAGATCCGAAATTGGAGCGAAAATATATTTCTTCTTTCACGATTTTTTCACGATTTAAATTCTCGCGGTTCAAAAAAAATTTTGATTTAGTTATTCCCTGTCAACTTTATTTTTGCAATTTTTTAATCAATTTTTATATTAAGCAATGTGTTTTGACAATTGTTTTTTTTTTTTTGAAAAAAAAACTATCCGAATTTTTTTTTGTCAATTTTAATTTTTTTTTAGTAAAACACAATTTGATATGAAAATTATTTAAAACTCGAAAAACACTTTTAGTAAAAAAAATATTTGTAATACTGGCGACTTAATATTATAATCATCTTAAGCGTGGCAGTACCCTGGCGCCTGCCTGGCTACTAAACATACCCTAAGCGAAGTTGAGTAATGTGGACAGTGTCTCCAAATATTAAGTTAACAATAAAAAAAGCCGTTAGATGAGGTTTTAATTTATGAACCATTTAACTCTAGCCTTTAATTGATGGACAAAAAAAAATATAAAATAAAATTTGGTTCTCTTACATTTATTGTCTCCTTATAAAGAAAAAATAAATACCTTGATTCCTAACAATTAAATAATCTTTATTTCTACACTTATTAAAGTTCCCCTTGAATCAAAGCTTGTTCGACCTAAATAACAAAGTATGAAGACAGAAAAAAAATATGTATTTTTTAACAAATTGGAGACAAACTACACTGCTATGAAATTCTGTCGAAAGAATTTATTTACCTAGAACAAACATTACAAGAGCGATTATGATTTTCCTATTGGCCCAATTTCTTTGATAATATTCCGATGCCGAAACCAGGTCGTGTCTATTTTGTTAGCAAGTAGTAGGTTGGTATATGTAGTACCTATACCAATCATGTTTTGTTTTATAAATGTAGGTTGGTAAATAAGTACATCAAAAGCATGTTAGATACTTGTGATAGGTAATGCTCAACAAGAACAAATATTTATTATGCATTGCTTCATTATATTTCTTCGTCTTAAGGTATCACAAAATAAACCATAAAACACTAAGCCGATTGCAATTATAGCATCGTACAAAAATAAAATCATCATCTAGATCGAAGTCTTGAACCAAAAGCTTACGAAATGTTGTGCTTACCTACCCCACTTTTTTTTTTTAAACTACGAATCTGTATGCAACAACTGTCGGAGGAACGTCACGATATCTCATAAATTAACACGCCGCATTTGAAATAAGTTTTTTTTTATAAATAATGTTTGATTAAAATTAATTAATCAACAGCAATTACTTTGCAGCGATGAAAAAAAAAGAACCTTTGTTTCTGACTACGTTACTGATGTGAGTACAATGAACTAGAGGCAACAATGATGATGACGAGCGAAGGATGATTCGTCTTCAACTAGTCAAGAATTCGTCATCATTGCCAGACAATTCGTAAGAATAAATTATTCACACGCGATGTTGGATTTTAATTTTGTATTTCTCTTTGTTTTTGGTGTTTTCTTCTGTTGTCTTCAAGGCGATCAATATCTGGCTTGAAGTGCTTCCAATGTTTTTGTTTTAAATCGACCGGCACAATACAACAAAACTCGACGGTCATTCAAAAGTCGAAGAACTACGAGTATAAAAAGCTCGTTTGAGTCTCGTGTGCTATGCAACAAACACGCCTTCGAAAACAAATAAACACTCAGGTGACACTCTCTCATTACCTAGACCCAATATTACTTACAACACAAGACTTTGTTTGTTTAGCCTCTTTTGCTGTTGTTTAATTCAAGGTGAGGTCGGATAACGATGTCAACGATTCCAAACTGGGGTGTCAACAGCTCAGAAAGGCCCTCGTTTGATTATATTTATGTTTAGGAAAAAAGCTTTTGTTGTCTCGTAAACAAGAACAAACTGTTCTTAAAATCGATTTTAAGCATCAGCTTCCGTTTAGCAGGTTATCGGAAAATAATTACAGGCACTTGCCAAAAAAAAGTGAAATCCAAATTGCAAGAGTTTGCTTGATTTGATTTATAATATAATAATTCTTTAATGGAATTAAGCTTCTCAGGTGGGTTGTGGTGATTGATTAGTCTGAAAGCCCTGAAGATGTTTTTTTTTTTTTTGAAAGAGAGAAAGCCGAAATTAGACTGTCCATCTTACTTATCGCATGTCCGAAATATTATACTTTCGACACGCACAAAAGGTCGGATGTTTTATAAGAAAATATAAATCATAGAAAAAAATATATTTTTTTTTTTGCGTTTATTGCAAATTTTAATTTCAAAATGTATTCATTAAGTTTTTTTTGCTTCTTCATATTTTTTGGTTTGAAGGATTAGAAAATGGGCAATGTAAGTTAGTGAAAGTCAAAAATGTGGGCAGAGGCACAAGAATGAATAATTGGTTGGGAAATAAGTGAAATACTAGCTGATTTATAGAAACAGTTTTATAACAAAACATAAATGCATGGTAGTGCGGAAGATGATTATAAGGGACGTTTTGCCAGTATCAACTTGATAATGTCATTACTTCAATTTTTTTTTTTTAATTTATTTTGAAATCTATTATTGTAATTTATGGAAATATTGAATTATAACCTCTTCAAGCAAATTTTAATCCCTATCTGTCAAGCCGTTTATAAGAAATTAAAGCTTCAATTCTAGGGCAGGTACCGTGAAAAAAATGTAAATCGTTTTTCAGATGAATATGTTTTGTCAAAACGATTAAATGACAAGTACTTACAGTTATTTTTGAAGTTAAAAAATTTAAATTTCGATTTAAAACCTTGAGCTCCAAGTTTGAACAAAACCACTTAGTAGTTTAGGCAGTGGCGGATTTACAAATTTTCAAGGTATAGGCTATATTGTTTTTGCCGCCCTTTCCTCTACAATTGTAATATCATACATTATTTTTACAGTGCAACAATTGGGTTGAAATTGCACGGTAAATAATTTTTCGGTATATATATAGGATACAAAAATTCCCGTGAAAATCATTTACAGTAGACTCGCGTTTACAAAAACTCCGCCTTACGTGAACACCGGCTAACGTGAACATAATTTTTCTTACACTGACTACTCTGTAGCGTGAACACGGTAAGAAAGCCCTATAACGTGAACAAATTTAAAATGTAACAGCATAGGAGAAATAGTTTTCTTTTATGCGTTTTGTCGATTTTCCGAATCTTTTTTACTAAACGGGGAATCCCAGTTAATGCTATAACGTGGAAATAACGGGGAAAACCCAGTTAATGATTTTTCGTGAGTCCTGGCTAGTAATTTATTAGTTTAGTGTGCGGTTCTGATTTGATATGATCTAATCTAAAGTTTTTCGTGAAATATGTCGGGAAAAATACCGAAATTCTTGTCTCTAAAAGAAAAAGTGAATGTCCTTAAACGTCTCCGCGAAAAGGCCGTGTTCAGCAATTTGCAAAAACAGAAAATTCAGAAAAAGATAACCATGTTTTTCACTAATTTCAACCAACCTAATTATTTTTTCTTAACAAAACATTTATGAATTACGTTTGTGCAAACCGAAAAACAAAAAAATTTATGAATTTGAGTTAAACACATGTCTGATTTATTTGGAAAATTTAAAGAACTACACCTTCGTAAACATGGACAACTTCGCAAACGTGAACACGCTAGGTTTTTAATAGTTCACGTTACCGCGAGTCTACTGTATAACTTTTGAAAATTCTGGTGAAATTTCTCTAATTGCTTAAACTACTAAAATTCACGTGGTAGTTTAAATTTACTTGAAAATTTTGAAAATTCACGCGACATTTTAAATTTACTGAAGCATGAATTAAAAAATATTTTATTTCAAAAAATATTTAATTTTGTTAAAAATTCATGTGATGTATTAAATTGACTTGAAAGTTTATGTGAAAGTTCGATTTTAATTAGGAAAAATATATTTTGGCAATTTTTCATCCTTTTTAACTAAAAACAGAATCAAAAAATTAGTACTGTATTGGGTAGAATTTGATAGAAATGCGATTAAAAAAATCAGTTTTTTTCGTTTTGAAAAATTTTTTTTCCAAAAACGGTTGATTCAGAAATTTTCTTTCGTACGGAAAATTTTTTAGCAGTAAGGTTAAAAACAAAAAAATTTTTTTGCATAAACTACCTATTTTTAGAGATTTTACATCAATTTTTATCCTTTTAATTCTTCAAATGGTCATTTCTTGACATTTGAAAAATTAAAAGAATATCATGTACCTTCCTATAAAAAAGAAATTAAAAAAAAAAAAAATTCTTAGAAATATGACTGCCTGTATTTTATTCACAAAAAAAAAATACAAAAGTATGGTACTTGCAAGACAAAAAAGTATAATTATTGTATCTGTAAAACATTAAAATTTGCACGATTTCGAAGAAATTGAAAATCACATATACGAAATTATCTGAAAATTTAAAATAATATAGCTATAAGTATATCTATACTTCTACTTTGAATAAATCCACAGCCCAAAGAATTCTTTTCATTTTTCCCCTTGTTGCCTTGCAAAATCAGCTGGCTCACCTTTCTCCCTTACTCTCTCTTTGTGTTGTCAGCAATTGTGAAAATGAAAATGAATCCTCACGTTGTGACTACTTATTCTATATAATTTCAGTCCAATATTTCTCGACTACCACGCACCGCCACCCAGAGAGACAATACAAAAAAATTTCAAAAAAATTCACCAAATTTGCCGCCCTTACAAATCTGCCGTCATAGGCTCGAGCCTACTCAGCCTGCTGGTAAATCCGCCACTGAGTTTAGGCTTGTAAGTCGTGGTAGGTAGGTAATTTTCAATTTTTTTGAAACAAAAATATGTAATTTTTAAAAAGGAGGTTCAAAAAATTTTAGAAGGAAATTATTAAATTTACTTGAATTTAAAAAGTTGGAAAATTAGAATATAAATATATCCGTCGAACCATGAATTCTATATGTGAACTGTAAAAACTTCTTTTCTATTGCCTAATTAGATATGAACTATTTTTACATATTCGGATATTCAGCTTTCGATTTGTTCAGTTTCCAAACTTTTTTTTTCATAGACAACAAAAAACTAACAACGCAACCACAAGTATCTTCATATTCTTTTAAGTCTTGCCTCTTTCCACAAAGAGGTGCTAGAAAATTAAATCCTAATCAAGGCCATTCTCCATATATAGCACTTTTAATGCCTTTAACAAAGATCTTGCTCTAATTCACTTTTTATTGCTATATACTCTACGCACATCGATCTGCTCTTAGTTCTGCCTCGAGACATAAAAAAAACTTTACAGACAAAAAAGTATATCTTGCAACTTCTTAAATAGACATGAGACACTCTCTTGCGTATACCTATCAGTTGTTAAATCGATTTCTAGTTAACATGCCACAGCTGGTATCTATCTATTCATATTGTCCATAAATAAAACTTGCAACACTTACAACAGGCCACCTCATCATCTATAATCGCATCTAATGAGTCTATAATTTCATTTGCGTGCATAACCCTGCTTCACATCAAACGCCACCAATTGTGAATGATATCTTTCTGCGGGTCAAAGATTTATATCATCTCTAATCCGCAGAGCCCGCATTGATCTCCTTCTGGAGGATGAACAGCTTAGACGCTTGCTGTAAGAGTTGTTGAAATTTCGATGTCAGGAAATACAGTGACGCAAACAGGCCTTATTATATCAAAATGTGTCTTAGTAACCCACTTCTAGCACGATACTTACAAAGTTTGCGAGATACACAATAAACAAAGATTCAAAGATACATTACAATTAAAATTGAGTTTTACTTTCTACGTCAGCCAGAAGAATAGCAGATTCGAATTCCAGTTTGCGATGCGAGAGTAGGTAAACAACCCTGCCATAGTTAATATGGAGTCAATCACTTTCGTGCGAGTATTTGATTAGGGGGCACATTGGCCCCTTTTATGTGTATCTCCGCATGCTCTTCATGCGGGGTAACCGCGAAAACAATCCGTTGTATGTGGTTTGATCATTTCGTCATGATCTCTTGTTGAGCCGTACAAAAAAAAAAAAAACAATATAAAAAAACAAAACGAGAAAAACACACTTCTTGTTTTATTTTTAATAATTTTTTTTTTTGTTCAAAGTAGTACAATAATGTGCTAAAGAGGACCGCACTCGAGCTATTAATGAAATTGTAAACAACTAGAAAAGATGAAAATAAACGGTTTTTGCGGTTTCTCGTGTAAAGAAGCTTCACGCTGAAAGATAGACGTTAAGTGTTCCAGCCGAATGGAGTCATATACCTACTTGGTTTTAGTCTTGGCAGTGTTTTTAGCTCTGGAGAGTTGGAGGTTGGAGGTTTTCAAATGCTAATTTTCATTCATCAGAGGCTCTCTGTAGAGTTTGTGGAAAAAAACAATGTTATGGCACGGCACGTTTCCGGTAATGATGAAAGTAGTGACATAATTCAGTTTGTGTTGTTTTGTATTTTGACGAGAGACGTGGTGCATTATGATGGGTGGCATGTTAAGAGATGTATTAGACTAAATAAAAGGTGAGTAACAAGAGATCAGAAATTAAAGAGGTGATGTTTTCTTAACTTTACCCTCATATTGGTACATAACTGATCTTTTGCGTTATTCTTGCCCAGACAATGTCTTTAGAAAAGCAATTTTGAGTTAGTTTTTGTTTGTTAAATTTGGGTCTGAAAATTATTTTTTCTAAAATTACTCGCTAAATAAACTAAGTTTTAACTTGCAATAATTATTTATGATTACCTACTAAAATCCTCGAATACGGCTTATTAATAAGACCTTAGATTACAATGTGGGGTACCTAATTCTGTCTGTCTGTCTGTGCACAGCCTAAGCCACTGAAGCAAGTCTCTTGAAATTTGGAGCCATATTTTTTAAGATAATTATTTAAAGGCGAAATTTTAATTTTTTAGCTCCAAAAATAACGATACCTGTTAGTTATGCTTTATTTTTTTCAGGCAAAAGTTCTTATATAGTCCTAAATTAAAAAAAAAAGAAAAGATTTTTGAAAAATAATTTTGAATTATTTTTTAATTTTGTTTTTTTTTTGTTTCCTAATGATGTTCCATATCCCATTTTTTTTTTACATTCTGAGAACATTTTTTACAAAACTGCTCTTCCAACCTCAAGGGTGGGAAACATCAATCCTCTTCAAATTGACACAACTTTCCCACTCGACTGCTTCGAACCAAGGCTCCGTTGTGGGGTTCATCGCTGGCCTCAGGAAACGTCAAAAGGTCTCCCGGTTTCCAGCTGTTCGATGTATGAGGCCAACTAAATGCTGGTGTCGATGCATTCCTTTAATTCAGGAGTTTTTGATCCTGCTATTCTTCCGCGATAGTGGTGGAAAATGTCAATTGTCATTGCTTTATGAACTGGGACCACTCATAAATATAAAGTAAAAGTTCATATAAACTCTTGTAGTATCCTTTGTTTGACTCATCTAAATCATTTGTGGTCAATAAAAAATTTAATACAACTCCAGTAGTTAAAAATCTTTCATGCCCCCAGCAGATACTTAAGATTTTGCGGCCACAAATAAATTCATATAATTTCAAGTACTCGTTATAATATTCATTGATACATTTATTTCTTAGAATTCAATTCAATTTCGTTGACAAACGCCTTCATATTATAACCTCAATAATGATATCATTCATAAAAATATCCCTTCTCAATTGAACGCGAATTCAATGAAATTCTTCAGGCGACTCCCCCGGGTGTCTGCTAGCCATACAGATTGTTTCTGTTTATTTTGAAAACATATTTTTTTTTTCTATTTGTTGAAGGTATATACTTTTTTGATTTGATTGCTTTGCTGCATCGAGATCAAGACCTCAACGACACTGACCACAATATCCACGAACAACTTTCAATTGAATTCATTAATAAATCATTTCACCTGATTTATTTGCCAGTCTAGTTATATATTTCTTTTTGCGGATTTAAAAAAAAAAAAAAAAATTATTTTTTGCTTCTTTTTATCTCACAATCCAACTTCCTTTCGATATCGATAAGAGGAATGTGCCATGGACAGACAGTAGCCACTTGAAGCAGCCTTCAAGACCGGTAGATAGATAGGTATTCACTTGGACAAAGCACAGAGGCGAGTTTGAAAAAAAAAGAAACACGGCAATTGTCGCCTAGGAGTCTCTTGTTGGTGTGCCACTATCACTATGCTGCTCTGGTTGCATGACAATTCTTCTCACCTTGTGCGAAACGTTTCTTTTTTTTTTTTTTTTTTGTTAAAGTGTCCGTTGTCCACTCAAGTTTATCTGCACAAATCACATATAAATTGAATTAAAAAGCAAAAAATATAAATGAAGGCAACAAAAAAAACATCATCTTAATTAATTCGAACGAGAAAATAATTCACAATTGAAAACGAATTGTGATTTCTAATTAAGTGCAACAAACAAACAAGTGGAGAAATAGTAGGTAACTTCAAACGAACTGATAAAGTAATTTTCAATTTCCTTTTGTTGCCATTGCTAGTTGTTGTAGTTGCCACTAGCTTACCTGCTTGTTTTCAATTTAACTTTTTAGTCTATAATGCCGACAAATATATGGTGCAGCTATCTGATGTGGTTAGTTTTAGAAATTTGTTCGATATGACAATTCACAAAGTGCGCTTTCTGGATGGGGAAACATTTGTGAGAGTGTTGATTAAAATCACTCAACATTGTCCAGTGTTGACTTTTCTAATACCTACTTGTTGGTTGCATGTATCCTATCATCGTTAACGTTCAAAATTTGATGGTGTGTATACACATTAAAAAAAAGAATTGAAAAAAAGTTTTTAAAAATATGTCAGATAATTCTTCTAAGGCATTTCAAAAAATAATTAATACACTTTTTTCAACATCCCATTTAAAAAAAAATCACAGTCATTCCATAATCAATTTATAGTATTTATACAGTCTAGGCACTAAGTAGTGATTTTAAAAGCAGTGTACACTCTGGCGTATACGCATTTTTCTTAAACAGTTTGTTTTCAAGTGAATAAAAAATATATTAGAAAAGCATGTTTTATTAAAATGAGCCATTTTATAGTTTGTATATTTTTTTCCGTTATGCAGGAGGAAAACTTTCTGAAATATTGGCTCAAAATGGATTGAAAATTATTTAAAAAAAAATAACGGCTATACTTTTATTATTATGATATAATTTTTTAAAAACCCAAAATCCTATTATGCTTTGAAGCTTAAGATCTTCGAAATGTAAGTTCTGTAATAAATATCACAGTGGCCTACATGAATCATGCACATAAGTAAATTCATCTCATTTATAAAGCCCAACAAAACTGTTTCCATACGATTATTGAAAATGTAAACTTAAGCTTTTTTTTCACTTAACAACCAAACATAAAATTAGCATATAATGTACAGATACGTAACTAATAATGAGTAATACATAGAAAAAAATATGTGAACAACCCTTTGGCCTTCATTTTATAAGCCACGTGTGAAGACTAAAAAACGAAGGTGAAATAATAATAACAGGGTAGGATAGCATAAATTGGCAGTTGTTGTCGTTGAAAAAAAAACAACTATTTCCGGAATATTTGCAAGCAACCCAAGTATAAGTATACAGTTTTTATCTGATTCTAAGAATATCATTTAAATTAGATAAAATGGTGGCGTTAATATTTACAAAAACCTTCAAACGAAATAAATTTTTGAAGAATTATTCATGAAGCATAACGAGTCTTTTGCCGGTTATTTAAGGGCTTGATGGTTGAATATTTTTCTGGTTTAATGTTTATCTGTTTTATTATGTTTTGTTTTCATTTTAATTATTGAAGAATAAAATTAATAAGAAGCCAGGCAATATCGTAAAACTGTTACGCACTTGCTAAAAATTGTATTCAAATATGGTATACTAAAGGGTGTTCCAAAATATATGTATCTTAGGAAAAATCATCTGAAGATTTTTTCTCTGCGAGAAAGGTACTTTTCTTAATATTGACTTGAAATAGATAGAGAAAATGGTGGCACTAAATACAATATAATAAAATAATTTTTTTTAAGCAAACAAATGTTTTCTCTTATTTTATTTTGAAATAATAATTTTTCAGTAGACAGTTTTTGAAAAAAATATTTAAACATTTTCGAACTTAAAATTTTGGAAAATTGCAGCTTTACGATTTATTTCAGTTTTCTCGGTCTCTACGATGTCTAAGAGTTAGTCTTGTTTGGGTCTCGTTTATCGATCTAACATCGAGATGAGTCCGAGACTGGTCTTCGTTACATTTATTTCAAGTGTCCATAAATTTTAGATATTTTCCAAATTTACTACTTTTTTACGACCCAAAAAATCCGTTCAAATTCTTATAATGATTTTTTTTAATCACCTACAAATTTAAAAAATAAATATTTATCCTCATAAAAAAAAAGTTATGTTAATGTGAACACCACTAAATCTTAAAATGTTAAAAGCTTATTTATGTATAATAAAATAAATTATATTGTTTTGCATTTTCGGGCAAACATTCAAATCACACAAATAGCTTATGTCTTAATACCAAATGTCTTCACCACTTAACCAAACAAAAAAAAAAAAAACTGTCAGTCATTAACACAATTTTTCAAAATTACACAATTTTGTCAAATTCATCATATGTCCAAGCTTTAAATCATATGAAACTTCCTGTTGATTTTTTTTACGTATAAACATTTTTTACCCAATACATTGTTCATAAATCTTTTAAAAAAGTGCAAAAATATATTTCAAAGTTTTCTAAATTCCCCCTCATGTGCTTGCATCTTTAAATTAATTTCACCTCACAAACTGTCCAAAAAATATAAAATATATGTTTATCTATTTCCACTCATAATAATAATCAAAAGAATGTCTGGCGTCGTCGTTGTCGTCGTCGTCAGGCTAAAAACAAAAATCTGCCAGAGATTACAAATATTTTTCAAAAACATCAAAATTGTGCAACTTGTAAAAAATAAACGAAAAATTCCAGAACACTAAACTTATTCTTCATTGATTCCACAAAAAAAAAAAAATTAAAAAAAAATCCATTGGATTTTAATAGTCAATAGCCTTTTAGAAGAGGCTAACGAATTCACCATTAATTATACAAACCTCATAACAACACTGTCGGAAAAGATGTCTTTATTAATTTTAATCCAGATCCGTTTCCATTACAAATTTTACGACCTTAACGCCAGCACCAATTCTGATGATATTTAAAAACCGCGCGTTCCAAATTGCTTAATGGCTAACCATTCACTCTTGCACTTAATAGAAAATCCGTTGCAATGGGGCTATCCAGGATGGATTCCACGATGACGACTAAGCACCACTTCATAGTCGAACTCTCATAAAATGTTAACAAATAAATCATCATCGTTGCACCGATTTACAAATCTCTTCTAGCTGCAACCATGTCACCAATAAATTAAGATTCTCTATACGGAATCCGAGAATAGAACTTGCAACTTATTAGCCATGCATTTGGAATGCTGCGCCAGTTCCTCCAACCACCCACAGTCGCACAGCACACATGCCATCATCCGAATCAGAAGCACAAGATGTACCCCAATTAATATTGTACCTCTGGGGTATTTCATTGCCCTTCTAACTCTGTTCGAAAATATTTTTAGACGAGCGATGATGGTGTCAAGCTCCGGATGTGGCATCAACAGCAATTCCCAACCACCCAACAAAGTACATATATACTTTAACAAATTTTTCATTTTAAAAACGAAAAAGAATATTTTTCGTTTCTTCAGAAAGAAGGCCAAAATGTCAAGCGACTTATTTTAGTGTCTGGATTCGGTTCTTTATTCTGAGTTCTTTTTTTTTCTGGGATTTGACACTAATAAGCGGGTGCACAAACAAAACGTTTTGTTTGTTTTGTTATTTTTTGGGTCATTTGGCACTTAAGCCCTTTTGAGATGACAAAATTAATTTAGATATACAAAAACAATGTGTCTAGTTTTTAAAGATGTGGGTTCTTGAAAATGCATCCAAATATAGTTTCCCATCGATTTTAATGAACTTTGTTTTTTTTTCTTTTCTTAGCTTTATGTTGTAAATCAATGCAACCTGCTATTTCACAATAACTTCAATTTCTTTAATTTATTGTTGACACACATGCAATAACTGCAGTAAGAAGACTGATTTATTGAGCAAACTTTAGACCTCTGCTGGAGGTTTTTTTAATTTTTTTTTATTTTATGACTTTTGTATCTTTGTGAATCTGTTTTGCGCAAAAGAACCTCTTGTTGGAGTTGAGGTTGGAGTTTTGAAACTGAATTTGAGTGCACCTTTGCCTATGTCTAATTACATGTGAATTTTTGAAAATTATTATCGTTTTGGAATATCTTTACCAAGAGGCTAAGATTTATGAGACAAACTGAAACTGAGGTTTTGTTGTCTAACTAGGTATGTATAGAACTTCATGGGAAAATAACTTTTGGGTGCACAAGTCGTGATGGATAATGTCATTGGTTTTTTTTTTGAAAAGACAAAACACATCAGGGCTGGATTTGTTATGATGAATGAAGTTGTGTCTTTCTTAAGACTAAAATTAATTATTAGAAGTTTATTAATCATAATCACTTACTTTAATTATATGGTTTGTACATGGAATTTACAGGGAAAAGTGTGAACAGTACATGTTACAGTAGTTGAAAAATGGTTTGAACTGATTTTGAATATTTACTTAACATTTAAAAATTATTTAGTGCAATTATTTAATCATTAAAAACTATATCGGAACGCCGTAATTAGAAACTTTTTATGACTTTGTTTTAAAACCTATACGTTCAAATGTTGGCCCTTTTTTTCAAATAAATCGAAGGTGCTATAATTTTTTTTGGAAAATGTCCAAAGCCAAAAAAATTGCAATGCCATTATTCAACCTTAAATTTAAAAAATTAAAAAAATATTTTTAGAATATTAAAAACCCTCAAGACAATAGTGGAGCAGTTAGAAAATAATAAGTAAAAAATAAATATTTAAGATTGTTTTTTTTTTCTAAACAAAAATGCCATCAACTTAAAGTGAAACCAACTTTATTTAACGATTTAAAAAAATTTGCAAGTAACGTTAGGGTTAATCAGTTTGTTAAAATTTAGTCAAAAAATAAGATTTTTAAAAATGTTTTATTTTTTGCATCTTTTTGTGATCTATCAATTTAAAGTTAAAAATTCAAAAACGTGAAAAATTGAAACATTTTTTAATTCAATCAAAAAAAAAATCTCAATATTATTTTGAAACATGAACGTAAAAGTTTATTCAAATATGTTAATGAAATTTATATTTCATTTCTCAAAAGTACAGACACTTTGCATTATTCTTCATTAAGAAATCGAAAATTATTTGAAGAAAAACATTAGAAATGGGTTTTTGACAATAAATTGTAATTTTGCGGTCAAAAAGTTATGTAGACAAAAGGAAAAACAAGTTTGTCAATTTTGTTCAGTTATGTTACATTTTGAGTTATGATAAAAATTATTTTTGGATGTGTCCGACGGGTAAATTGTTGAAGCATATACCTAATCTAGGCATTTTTTGTTCAACAATTTTGTTCTTGCTACTTTTTTCTATAAAAAGAAAAAATACTTATTGGGTTTAAACTAAAAATGAATTAAGTTGGTTATATTGGCCACCCCTATCGAAAATTAGAGTGAAAAGCTGAGCAGGAATGTTTTAGTGAAATGTATGTTTACCATTGCTCGCACTTTAATAATTTAATTGGACCCCTAAATGACACAAACCCGAGCTATCATTTGATTCGATTATAATGGAAAGCGAATTGAATTGAATTTTGTTTCCGCTAGGATATATCTAAAATATTTTTTTTTCTGAATCATCGATTTCAGATTAAGAAGAAAAATATAAGGAGCATTTAAATTCACATTCCACAATATAACTTTTCCAATTTCTACATCGCCTTGGGTAATATTTATAATCAAAACGGCCGTAGACTTTCTCAAACTATACAATAGAATTGTCAATAAAGTTTCTAGAAGGCTGTCACGAAAAATGTACTTATATATCTAGCTAAGAAAATTCCATGAATATTTCCCAAAGACATACTCAGCTATATACGACATAAGATTTAAAAGCACGTTTGGCCTAAGGCCATATCATGTTTTAGGTCTTGAATCCATTTTTAGTCTATAAATCTATTATATGACTCTACCTGCTGCAAACTTTTATCCAGAATACTACTAAAGTTGTCTCAAGATGGAACTTAAAAAAAGTTAAAAAGCAACAAATCAATTATAAGTTTTTTTTTATAGTTCGCCAGCACTTTTCAAAAGACTAAATCAAAATAATGACCTAATTTTGTGGACAGGACACATCATTCTAGACATCACCTTAACCTAAAATTAGGTCAGAATTATAATTGAATCCTCTGGTTGGTATACGAGGTAGAAAATATGCTCCTTGCATGTCATTCATGTGAATTTTAGTTAGGAAGTAAATTGCATTGTAGGTAGGTTCATTACCTGTAATACAACATGCTGGTGCCAAGTTATGAAACCAGAAACCAATCTGAAGTTTGTGTGTTTGTGTAGTTAATGCAGTCCGTCGAAATAATCCATAATATCGATCGATGGATGACTTCAATTAACCTAAATTCCTTGAAAATATTCCTCAATCTGATAACAAAACCAGGAAAAAGGTTTCGACCAACACCAACGACCGACGACGCAACGCGATGATGGATTTTCTTTTTTTTTTTTTTGAATAAAAGAAACCTAACCAAGCGAGGAAATTGATGCCGTTCGCAAAGTTGCTGCAGTTCACCAGGGATACTCTTCAAGAAAAGGGTGCATTCGTTTAAAATTATTTGACTGAATTTTTTATTTTTTTTATTCAAGGCGTGTATAAATATACCACCTACCGCCTTTGTGTGAAATTCTGTCAAAATAATATAAAGTAGGTTGCAAACCAACATAGTGGCTTTATTTTTTAAGGATTAAGTATATCTACCTATACCTACTAAGAGAAAACGGAATATAAAATTATGAAGGAAAGCCCTCTGGTTGTGGATTACTCAGTTTTCATAAAATCTGCTTGCATTATTCTTGACCAACTAATTTTCTTTTCTCTTTTTGTTTAGCCGGATGAGAAACAAATAAAAGGGTATTTTTAATCCTTGGTCTGCAGGAAGGAAAGATAAGATAAAATAGAGCTTTAGGGAGCCTATCCCCTGAACAATTATTCTTTATCTGTTCTCCGAATTCTATTATTGTTTCATTTATTTCAGCATTCTGCAAAGTTAGCTGCACTTAGTTTATTTAATAAAGTTAAAAGGACAAAGGATTTCATTTAAACTTGTAGGATTGGTATTGTTTTTTTTTTAGTTTAAACTGTTTGTTCTGTGAAAAAAATACTAAATAAAGAAAAATGTTTGCGTATCGTTTAAAGGCTTCCCCAAACCAATGCGAACCGGTGCGACATTATGTAGTTGTGATGACGAAAAAACAGTAACATCGTCGAGCAGTTGTCATTAAAGTAAGGCTGTTGTTTCATCGTCGTATCCGAGTTTTGCATTCTGGGAAAGCCTTAACTGTGCTGGTTTAGAACAACTCGTTAAAATTGGTCCCGTTTCAGTGTCGTCCAGTTTTTAGTGAAAATATTGTAGTATTTTGGTATGAAACACACATGTGTTCGCTGTTTTTTTGCGTGAATTTTGATTTAAGCCAAATTTTGCTGTAAAACGTTGCCGTATATATATTTTTTAAATTATAAATCTGTAAATCTTACGCTTTGAAAATTCAAAGGATTTCACAAATTGTTTTTTTTTTTTTTTTAAAAAAAGGGAAAATGGCAGAACAAACTTTGTGCTTAGGGAAAGGCAAAATACATTTTTTCACTACACCCTACGATAAAGAAAACTACACCTTCTTATGTTGTGAAGTTTAACGTCTTGCGCTAAATTTCAAATATGGAACCAATTTGCTTGCAAAGTTAAAATGACTTTTATGTACGAAACACAACTTAGGTATATAATTGCTGAAAAGTCTGTTTGTTCTTCTGAAATAATGTTTCAGAATCCATTTATGATGGAAGAACGTAAAAACACCAACTATTTGTAATGCATTCACTTCACAGCGGAAATAATATACATCTAGGTATCTACATATATCTATACTCCTGTTTGCACAGCTTTTGTACTTTGCAATCACTGTTTATTCTGTTCTTCAGTTCTCTTTTTAATTGATTTAGATTTTGGTTTGAATCGCTTGTCTTTGTTCAATAACTAGTCAAAAGTATAAACCTTATCAGTTTTAAACCCATTTGAATGAACAAACATGTGCTCAGTACATTCATCTGCTGTGGTTCCTATAAACCTAGGAAAAAAATGATTACTCAATTTTACATCCAACCACGCAAAATATAACTGTCAGAACTCATAAGCATAATATCAAAAGTCCTTCGAAATCTGTTTGTTATATTTTTTGTATTACGAGTAATTTTTAGAGAAGGAGTAGAAAAAATATCTTATTATAAATATTTTTATGATTTCTTCGATTCCAATCATAAAATCAAATGAATAAATTATTTAAATTATTAAATGTTTAGGCCCTATTTTTTTTGGACTAGGTACATATTTCAGGATAATGTCAAGTGGTTCTACAATCTAATTTGCTATAAAACAATTTGAAACCTTTGAGCATTATATATTTCCTTGCAGCATCTTTTACTTACAAATTTAGTTGAGCTTGTCGCACACAGATTCTCTACGTGTACTTTAAGAATGTTTGTTTTTTTCGTTAACGCCGATACTACAAAATAAATCCTTCTCTTCCTTGTCGTACGTAACTCGTAATTCAATATATTTGTCTGCTTACATAAATCGAAAAAAAATCACAGACCAATATCACTCTGTCACAGGGAGAGAGAGAAAAAAACATCGCTTAAATGGAAGCTATCAAATACATACATATATGCAAATTCGCTATAAAATCACATTACACTAAACTCCATTCAGTCAAAAGAACACAAAGGCAGGCCAATTTCGTCCCAAATTGATGATATCATTTCCTGCGTAGGTATAACACGAATAGACGCCATCATCTAATTGCGTCCCAATAAAGGCAAAGCAATAGCAGTAGAAGCAGAAGCAGAAGCAACACCAAATACCGACAAAGTAATTAATTTCCCACCTATCATCCTCATCATCATACATATCCATGTGGCATAGAATTCGAATTCAAATTCAAATACAAATCTCTGAATCCATCAATTGATTGAGATTCGAGCAGCAATCAAAGTCGATACTAATCGAAAACGAAAACCTCTGGAGCAGTAGGTACCTTGTACCAACCACCTAGTTGGAGAGTGATGAATTTTTCAACACCCTCCTCCAAATTCAATTATGCAATTTGATTGTAGTATACCTACGTTGTGTGTGCATTCGATTTACATTCAGATTGCATTGCTGCTTGCAGTGCTGCTGCTGCAGTAGTGACACTCACGAAATAATGTGTCGATGAATATATGTTGTTGTTGTTGGGAACAATAACGACGTAGAGGAGGACGACGCCATCCATGACACGCGTGCGTTCAACGGAGGTTGGTGTAAGCAATAGTGTTGCCATAGTGCTATTTTAAGATCGATAGACAAAAATATCAGACATCCAACAGTGAGTGGAGACGGTACAATCATGAATTGTACGCAATCTACCTTGAAGCAGACATAGTGAGAAAAATTAAGCTCGGTAGACTCCGGTTGGCAGGGCACCTATGTAGCTCGCATGAGTGAAGAGGAACCGGCCCAGAAAGTCCTTTGTGGTACATTCTATGGTAGACGGCAGCGTGGTAGACCATGCTTGCGCTGGAGAGATGGCGTAGACCAGGACGCCCGAAGCCTTGGGGTGCGCAACTGGATGGCGTCGGCTGCAATGCTGCAACAGCCAAAGTTGTAGATAGTTCATTAAACAAAAACAAATTCAAAATGGCGACCAAAGCAAAAATTCTACGCTTTTCCAATTCAAACTATTGTATCTTCGAGTAAAATTAAAATAAAAAGGAATTTGTATTAATATTTGAACCTTTGGCAACCATAAGCTCAGCTGGTTGTACATGTTTAGAATTTACATCGAGTAAAGTACTTGAACTCGTTGTGTTTATACCAAGATGATTTTTGTGTAAATTTTGTATTCTTGCAATTCGTTTTCTTATTATAGAAAAAATCAACAGGTGTGCAGTGCAGATTCTGTTGCCTTGAATTACAGCTACTCACTTCACAAAAAATAATAATAATAAAAAATCTGACGAATTTCTATCATGTTGGTAGGTATCTACTTCCTACATTGCATTTTGTTTGACATTTGTCTGCCATGTTTGGAGCTACAGGAAGTATACGACAAGGAAATCACCTGCAACATAATCATATTCTGTAAGCAGTATGAATCACACATTTTCATTTTTAGTCATTGCTTTATTTTGGATCTTTGATATTAATAAATAAATACAAAATTGATGGGAAACTCAAAACAAAGAA
Source organism: Syrphus vitripennis (assembly GCA_958431115.1). Lineage (NCBI taxonomy): Eukaryota > Metazoa > Arthropoda > Insecta > Diptera > Syrphidae > Syrphus > Syrphus vitripennis. The sequence goes on along the minus strand of OY288110.1, from coordinate 2,503,010 downwards.
AAATAAGCATCTTCTTCTAACTTTCTATGTATTTAAAAAGTTTTCCAGTTCCGAAGAGGTTTTTAATGTTTTGTTGGCTAATATTATTATGTTTTCGTTTTGCCGCATGGCAATGTTGGACTTGTAAACAAATTTAAAACCAAAGCAAAGTTCTAAATCACCCAACGGCAAATCGAATGCAGTTTTTATGTTTAGTTTTTTTTTTTTAATTTTCGTTCTTGTGGTTTCGTTTTTTTTTTTCTGTTGTTGTTCGTTGTCATACTGACACAGTTCTAAGTTTGATATGACATGAATGACAGAGAGTGACGGTAATGTAGTAATTCAATATTGTGTACATGCTGACAATATTGTTGTTGGCGTTGTTTTGCTTATCGATGCAGTTTAATTTCCGTTCAACGGAACGGAAGAATCACGTTTAAGTGGGAAAAAATTGGATTCACTACCAAAATGGGTAAAATGGGTCATATTCAAATGATGTTTAAATAAAAGTAGAGCATATACCTAGTTGATGTGTTTAACGTTTTGACAAGTTGGTGTAGCCTTTAGAGGTATGGTAAAATGCATTTAGTTTGCAATATTATAGGATGTACCTCTGTAAGTGTATAAAAGGTGTAGGTGATGCATGGATCAGAAAGCTTTTGCGACAGTTTGACAAAATGGGGGCGTATGGAACGTTTGCTATTTTTGTTCCAGGATTTCATTGGTATACTCGTTTATTAGGGTGCTTCATTTTGTAAGAAGGTTTTATTTATATTTTTCGCTCAGTCTGCGAGTTTAAGATATTATTAAATTGTATAACGCCTATGGTTTTTAGGTAAACAAAACACGATTTAAATGCTTTTTTAGTATGATCTTGGAAAACTAGGAATCCACCCGGATCCGATGACCTGAATTGGCAGCCATTTTCAAAACATGCAGATGATCTACTTGAATTTTGGACATACAGATGGTCTACCTGACTAGAACTGTACTACCGCCAATTGGATAAAGAATATAGACAAGAAAAAAAGGTCAAATTTTTAAACTAAGTTTTTTTCTCATTGAGGAATTTATGTGATGTGAAACTAGACTACCATCTTTGGCAATAAAAAACCATATCAAATATTTTATTAAGGAGCATATAAAACTTTTATAGCATTTTTTGAAATCAAGCACAAAAATCTGTCCGACAAAAGTGTGCCAAAATGAAAATGCAGCCTCCCGGAAAATATAAGTCTTTAAAAACCACATGTGTTTGACTTGATATTAATATTCAAACTCAAATTCAAAAATTTGAAGTACTAATAATAGTTTTATTCATCTTTTCTATTGAACTTTATTTGATTTTATGACATGGAACTATGAAATTTCCCTATAAGTTAAAGGGGACAATCCATCATCAAGTGATTATTGTGAGATTAGATAAAATTTTTGAAATTTAGTACCAAAACCCTTAGAAATAAACTTATTTTCATAACATTCAAAGAAAATAAAAATAACAAACATTATTAAAAACCAAAAACTCGCTCTTACTATTAATTTTTAATTTGTATTTAAAGCTTCTTAAATTTGCTCAAATAAAAATTTTAATTCACCACTTCTTTTTATCTATATAAAATCATCCATCAAAACATATCATAAATCAAAACAAAAAAAAAAGATCAAGATTTCCACCAACTTACGACAGAATTTTTATGTAACAAAAATTAGCAACAGCAGTCTGCAAAAAAAACCTTTTTTATACTAAGACAGCCTACCGCAACAAATTAGCCCCGACTGCTGTATGGAATAGAGGTTACATCAAGCTAATGAGTGTGAAATTGCTGCCTCAACAAACTCCTATCCATGATGGCTATGGAATGGAGCACAATTGTTGAACTATTTTTTTTTTTTATTTAAACCAAATTGTTTGGATACGAGTATTTTTCTTTTTGTATATTTTTCAATTCCAAACACGACAACCAAAAAGACTATAACATCAGCCACCCATAATACTAATTAGTTAGACATAAGATACTCTAACCTAACAACAATATAACGATGTGTATCTTTTTCATTTGTCTGATTTGTTGTTAGACAATTTGTAAGATACACCAATTGGAACTGCTCTTTGTGTATTGTTTAAATTTGTATTTTTGCTATTGTGATTTAGTCGCCCGGTTTGGCGCGTATTTGCGGAATTTTAATAATATCTCGACTACAAGAAGCTCGCCTCATTTAATCGACCACAAGGCGTAATTTCACTTTGCCACCAATCTTACCTTTCTTCACCTCTCTATCTCTTGAGTGGATTGGGTAAGTTTCAGGCTTTAAGGAAAAAAAAAAAAAGATAGCTACTGTATTATGGCGACAAAAAAAAAAATAAACACCAAACCGCTAAAACCGCATGAAGCAAATACGGTAAAAAAAAATTGCTCTGTCCCTACTGGATTCGGATTAAACCGGGATATGAAAAAGGAGTTTTATCTGCAGTGACGATGACAACAGAAATGACTACGACGACGACGTTGGATGATGGACATATTCAGAGGAGCCCCTCTTAAATTCCACGTACGTACAGTCGTTAATTCCGATTTCTGTGTTTAAAGTTTTTTTCTTCTTCATTTTTTTTCTTTAATGGGCGGTGGCGTGCAAAGTGTCATTTCAAATTGAATGTCGGTTTTTGTGAGTGTCGACGATGGTTAAGCATCAATTGAGGGAAGAATAAAGAAATCACATTCGCAATTCAGACAATGAACTGGAGAAACTGATTATCTTTTGAAGATCACAAAAGAAGTTCTTCTTTTTCGTCGTTAAGTGCCGATGTGTTGTGCCGTAGTGCGAGCACTTGAATTATTGAAGTGCACGCATATTTCAATATCTGTTGGGTGTTTTCAAAGAAAATGATAAAAGAATGTTCTTACAAGAATAATCTGAGGATATCAAAGGGCCTGAAGAGGGTAGCAAACATTTACCTTTGTTGTAGGTTCCACACGACTTCAATCTGAAATGAAAAAAGAAAAAGATTTTGTTACAAAAATGCCGGCTTGTTTGAGCTTAAAGAGTTTAATATTTAAATACCTAAAAGAATGAAAATTAAATTATAGAAAATTGTTTCTTTTTTCGTGACTTTTAGTCTTAAGCGGGTTACAGGTCTAGTTTTGAGAATTGGCAATAATAAATTAAGAAATGAAAATTTAAAACTAAATCTGAAATCGGGACGAGACCAAGACGAGACTCCGTCAAAAGAAACCGAGAGGAGACTAAGTGAAACGAGACCAGAACCATTTTTTTTAAATTTTGACCAGATACGAGACACCAAAAGTCTTGTTTCGTTCTCAATCTCGTTCTCGTAGCCAGTCCTAGGTTGGGGTGACAAAGCACCTCCCCCCTCTTTAGATAGATTTTTTTTTAATATTTTGACTTAACTTACACGCTACTAAGCTTTAATTGTACTACATACAAAACATCCTATGGATATGTATAAGAAAAGCGAAGAGATATACATATTTTGTAAGAATCATCATTAAAAAAAAAACAAATCTGAGTGAATCATTAAAACCAAATCTGATTGGCATTTATAACGAAACTAATAGCTATATAAACCATATAATCGATAAGTAAAAACAATTTCCATCCCACATGCAATATTTTTATAATCGATATAAACCGCTTGCATGCGAGCATTTGAGCATATAAACCTTAAGCCTGTCCAACATAAATCCGCAATTTGTTTCTTTATTTTAAATCTTGTAAATCTATATATACATATATGTATGTGCTTGTGCAAACCTACATAATCTTTTTTTTTATTTCAAAGTCATAAAAGGGGCGCGGCGGAAAATAACAAAACACAAAAAAAACCTACTACACAAGACCGTTTAATCCAATTAACCTAATTATAGGTTTACTGAATACAAACAGAAGAGGGCGTTAGTGTTTGCTTTTTTATAACACTTTAAACCGATAAATTGGTTGTTAATATGACAAAAAAATAACCAACAGCCTCAATTTTTTAATACAGGGTTTTTGTTACTGGACAGAACATACAAGAAGAAAAGTTTAAAAATTTGTACCGGTCTTCAAGATTAAGTCAGAACTCGTAAAAAAAAAATTAGTCATTCATTTGCGTTCATAATAATAAGGTCAAAGCCACTCCTGATTGTTGTGCTTTTTTTTTTTTTGATCATAGGCATATTTGAAGGAGCGAGATAGTTAGAAGTCATTTATAATTTTAATCTTGACATCCATGACATTTGGAGTATTGTCAGCACCAACCGGATTGACGAAATGAAATCTTGAACAATGTGTGGCCACCACCAGAGCCAAGGCACAAAACAGATTTATTCAAAAAACACTCTCACTGGGAATGAGTCAATAACTTCTTAAAATGTATAGCGGCACAAGCCTGACAAATGAAGTATATTAACATTAGTGACTCCTTTATGTCTGTTAAAAGTGTTTTGATGCAACAAAGTAGCATCATATGCATATTAAAATAAGAGCTGTGGTCCACGCGACTACATGACGACATCATCGAGTTGAAATCAGTGGTGGCGGCAGCAGCGGCGGCGAAATGCATTTTAAATGCCAAGTTAAAGTGTCTTATTCGACGTTCTCTATTAAACAATAAACAAATAAATTACTTTGAACATTGACAAGATCCTAATTTATGAACAATGAAAAAGTGAAAGTGGCTTCACTTTTGTGGGTTAAAATAAACTTTTTGAATAGAAGAAGACTTTGAGATGTATGTGTGAATAAATAAAAATGTAGACATAGACATATACGCTTAGTTTTAAATGGAATTGTTTTGTAATCAAGGAGAGGTTGAAATGTTGTATAATTTAGCAGAAAAAAGTTGCCAAACTTCATTCAATTTTGTCAACTTTATATTTGGGACATTTCCAACTAGGAGTTAAAATGATCCGAGGGATAAGAATAATAATATTTTTATTATTATTAAACTTTGATTAATTGATTGATGCTTGCATCTCAATTACATCTTTGGCACTCAAGACGCCAAAGACGGTCAAAATGCAAGAGATACTCAAATCACCCAGGACGCTAAAGGAACCATAGACACTAATATCCCCCAAGACGTTAAAAATGTCATTCAAGACACCGAAGAAGCTGATATTACTCAAGATTTCAAAGAGGCTCAAGACGCCAAAGACAACCAAGACTCCCGAAACGGAGCGACAATCAAGACACCCAAGACGCTGAAGGCACCCGAGATGCTAAATTATTTTACAATTAGGTGAGATGGGCAATTAAAAACCTGTTACGTAAGTGTAGTATTTCTATTTCTGTTAATCTGCATCTTAAGCTATTGTTACAATACGATTACAACAACAACTTAACTGATTCTTATGAAACAATTCTAACTCAGGATCATAACTACTGCAAAGTAAAACGTATTTTTTTTTGTTTTATAAAATCTCTTCAATCAATTAAGGCCATAAAACATCATGACCAGGTGTTCGCTTGATTTTCTTTGTCAATTAAAACTATAGGCCTCCTAAAAATCTGTGCGCACATAATTTCTCATATAGCCAAGGTAGTTAGTAAAAATTTATAAAATCTCTCCCACGCTTACTTAACGCAATAAAAAATTAATGTCATATACTTTGACGTTAACTTATTATACAGTTACTTCGTATAGTAGTGTTGACTATAAAAATTCTGTAGCAGCAGCCATTCGTATCAAATTTAACCAACTAACCAACCCCTCCTGATCAATACACATCCAGATAGGTGGAATAGCTGGATCTGAAATTTGAACCATGTCACTGACACTATATGGACTGCATTGCACCATCTCTCGTCTCTGTATAGACCTTCCATCATCAACGTTCCTCAGCCCTCCCTCTGTATGGAGTCAAAGGCACCTGTGTACACAACACAGAGAGTTACATAGTCTTGTGTACCTACGAAATGATTAAAAGTCCACAAAGGCATGGTGATCGAGTTCTTAAGTGCCATAGCCACTTCAGTGACACGGTAAGTGTCACATAACGGACAAATTGCGTGCCAATAGGAAAACCTACACGTTTTAAGAAGTTACTGTGCTTGGATAGGACAGGAGTGTGAAGTACCTACAACGAAAGCAAAAGCCAGCTAACAGTTGTTGAGGCGCAATATGAGGTGGACTCGAGATGGAGACTGGAACTGGACGCAGACATAGACGCATTTGTTAGCTTGATTTTATACGTCTGAGCCAAGACAAGGAAATGGATTTTTTCAAAAATATAAATAAAAAAAAAACAATCAACAAAGAGAAGAATAAAATCAACTCAGTGACTTGGTGAAGAGGTACGCACTCGCTCAAAGGAGAAAGCGGAAAAGAAATGTCACCGTAATCGGCCAGAAGTATTGACAAACGTCAAATAATGAAAACTGTGCGTAAGTATACCTAAGTGAGTCTGCGGTTTTCATACATTATAACCAAGAGCCACTGTATGGATTGAAGCAAAACCACCATGGAAAACCGCACTGAAGATAGAAGATGAGATTGAGATGGTATTGTAGATATATAGTGAAGAACTATCGATAGTTATAATGTGCCTGTTGCAAAATCGAGATGAGTGTATAGAGTGTTTACGCTGATATTCATTTTTGAGTTGTTTTTTTTTTTGTTTTGTTTTGCGAAAAGGCTTAGGTTACGTCAAATGGGTTTTGTGTTGTTGAGACAGAAGTGAAAACATTACGATCGGTGATCGATGGATAAGTCAGAATGTTTTCCCCGTTATAGAGTATAATATAGAGACAGCAGTGAATTGATGTGACTTGTCGTCGAATCGAATAAATGTATGTGCGATGAAGAAAAGAAGGGGGTTGAAATAGGGTATTACATATTGTGATCTATGAATGTCTATAGCGTTTTTCATTCATCGAGTAATATTTGACACCAGTTTTTTGTTCCACATCCGGGTTGATTAATTTTCGAGGTATTTGGTAGTGAAGTATTGACGGTAGTTTTATGAACACAAGGGGTAGGAAAGGAAGATTCATTTTTACTTAGACTCTATTTTAGAAAGCTGAATGGTGTTGAATTGGGGTTTGTTTTAAATACTTTCAATGTTATTAGAATTCAAAAAATTTTTCAAATGTGGTAGATGGTTGTTGTTTTGTAGTAAGATACAGTTATTTTTAATTTTTGAATAATAATGGAAATAATTTGGTCCTTCGACCCGGATTTTAGTGGAGTAAGATGGACTACTCGCTCAACAGTGTGACACTACATTTATCTGATAGATTTGAAAATATTAATAGACAAGAAAGAAGGAATAATCGGCGTATTCAGGGTGGAACATCTTCAAATAGCTGAGGGTCTGGAAAAAGGCACAGTTAGTCAAGTATGTACTCAATTTTTGGATTAAGCTTTAAACACAGACCTTGGAACACAGACCTCGTAAGCCCCAAGATAAAGTCATATATCGAACAAGCTTCCTGAATAAGCTGAATCCATTCTAAAACATATTCACATTACATATTTACATCATGCAAGCACTCGAACCGCAAAAAACATCAGTCATTTTTTAAAACCCATACCAAACTATGCATAAATAAGACCAAATAGCCAACCTTGCAAATGTGGGTCAATTCTGACCATTTGTTTACATTCAAGCAAATTGCGGGGCAACCTTGCCACCGTGGCAGCCCTGGTCGTAATCTAACTAATCCTATTTTTGGTCAGCAATTTATAATTCATTAAAGCTGGTTTGAATTTCAAAAAATCAATAAATTTAAAATCAACTTCACTAATTTAAAATATCAGAACTTTGATCTCACAAGATAGCTTATAACATGTTTTGTATTTATATCAAAATTCAATCAATCTGCAAGACCAATCTAATTTGTCTCACTTGGTCAACAATTTCAATCTTAACAATGAATGAATTATTCAAACAAATAAATTTTCTGCTGCAACTGCAACAACTGTAACATACCATTCCACCTCATTGACCAACTTCAGTTTGCATTTTTGCAATATAGGTAATTTGCAATAGAATAATTCTTTCGAAATTGCTTGGGCCTCTTGTACCTACTACCAGATCGATTGAAATTATGTTTCTCCTCGCTCTAATATTTTATTTTTTTTTTGTTTTTTTAGTCGACCACCACTTGCAGGCCTTCAAAGATAAGACAACATGCCACCGCTTCCATTGACTTACTCTTATTTTTCCCTTTCAGCCCAGCCCGTATTATTTTTTGCGAACTGGAGGAATTTTGCTTAAGAGAGTATAAAGTAGAGAACCCGTTCCTTCCTACACACGGTTGTTAGAGGTGCATATCCAATCCATCCAGCCGCACATATCTTGTATCAGCAGAACAGCCACTTGAATTCCCCCAGCTTAAGTTGCATAAAGTATTGTTGTGCAAAATGAAAAGACCCAATTGGACACAAATTTGCATATGAAAAACTTACCTACTATCTGGCCCCAACTGGAAACACAAATACCACACATCGCCGCCGCCGTTGCTGTTGCCGTCAAAGTTGAAAAAAAAAATATCGCGTAGGCCACAAATACCTTTTATAATACTCCCAGCTCCCAGATTGGGGTCCAAAAATTTCAACACCTTAAGCAATAGCTGCTGATGGTGCGCGGTGGTGGTAGAGGTGGAGAGGGTAGAGACGCAGTTGAGGAGGAAGAAATATTTTCCCGACTTTATACTAAAAGCAACATGGGGTAAACATTGAGCTCTTGTTTCATACAAATTCATACAACAACACTCTGAGAACCCGATGCGCTCCAATTAGTCTGATAGCTGGAGTGTCATATCGGTTGCGCAGTTTTTTTTTGTTTCCTCGCAACTTCATTTTTTCAGAAATGAAAAAAAAAAAAATAGCTCCTAGAGTAGCACTCTAATGTTGGGAAGTACTACGACACCCCGGTTTACCTGCATAACGGTCAAACGTGGTGATATTTAATTTCGCGCTAATCATTCAAAAATTAGCGTAGGTATAGTTTGTCTGTTCCACCAAGGTCTTGAGAATATACGCTATCTACATATATAGATATAAAAGATGTCATCACCCTGCGTCTGAGTAGTTGCGAAAAGGTTCACATGGTGTTGAATTAAGGTCTACTCAAATTTAAAACCCGAGCCAATCAAATTAAAGGTGTAACTACAATCACTTGAGTGAGCTTTTCATGATATGGAAAATATCAGTATTTATATTAATGGAACTACAACTCTTCTGAAGATAAGTTTCTTGGTAGTTTGTAAAATATTTTTATTTTGATGTTGGCGTTTCCACTCGTCGTCGGTCGTTTCAGTCAAGATCAAATTTCATATGGAACATGAAACACCTGATATTATTTATTATCTAGATTGTGCGGATGTACATTGATACGTCTTGATTTTACAATTTTGAGTGCCTTATGGAGTGATTAGCAAACACATGTTCTTAATTTGTTCCATACTTTGTTTTTGAGTGTTTACAAAATTCACAACGTGTGAATCATGATATTTTGTTAACAAGAAAACGACGAATTTTGAGAAATTGAAATAAATGCATTTATGTTAAATTTAACGTGAGTTTCACCAGTGATCTAAAACAAAAAAAAAACTTTTTCCTAAATCTTGTCTACAAAAATGAATTTTAGAAGAAATCCAATTTGACTAGCACAGAAATTGCTGTACCCTGTGAGCGTACTACTTGGCTGGTGGCCGAGAATAATGTCAAAATATAAGTTAGATTAAAGTGGCTGTTGGTTTGGGAATCCAACTCACTTGGACCAAAGTTTGGTCCGTTGTGACACCACATGGATCGGTTGTTCAACCTCACACGTTGAACCAGTTTGAGCTTCGAATGAAGCGTAGGAGACAAGTGATATCGGAGTTTAATAGATCGCTGGCATCATTGAAGAAGAAGTCTCCAAGGTGAAGTTTTCATCTTTGTGACAGGGCCGGACAAGTGCAGAGACGATGAAAGACTGTCTTCTTTTTTCTCTTCGTCCCTGCAGGGAGATCAGTTGTTTGTCAAAATATAAGTAAGAGACTAAATAAGAGCACGATAGGTGGAGTGGTGGTCAAGTTATTAACAAAATAGCCTAAATAGCTTCAAGAAGAAAAAATTGACAATTTACTTAAAAACTGAAAAATATTATTATGTCAACGTCCTCGCAAAAATTGGTGATTGTAAGAGTAAGTTGAGGGCGTCATTTTGCCCACTTTTTTCTGTAGAATTTAATGGTTTTAGTTCAAATCTGTTTGAATTGTGAAAATTTGTATTTCTTAACAGAGGTTTTGATTAAATGGTTTCAATTTTAAATCATTCCAAATGTTTGGAAATTGGAATCAATTGCTTCTGGATTTTTCCACCAGAGTAGGAATTCGAGATTTTACCATTTGAAAATAAAGAAAAAGCTGGCTAGCGCTGGCCACGCGACGAGACCAAGATAAGACTTTTGAAGTCTCGTCTATGTCTCGCCAAAGTTCAGTTTCGTATCGTTTTCGTATAGCTAAGTCCCGTCTAGATCTCGTGGTAGTACCAACTCAGAATTTCTTCAATTTTGTTTTAATTTAGAAATGAAAAAAACATTTCCAATCCTTCTCAAGAGTCGGAGTACTCCCATAAAACCCTCATTTCTTCTATGGCAGTATCAATATTTCATCCAAGTACACAAGCAGAAAGTAGCATTGAACTCTGTCCCTATACCAGCAACATCACGCTTCATTTAACTTCAAATAACGTTGACAACATTAAGTAATTTTTTCATTTAATTTTTTATCACAAACAAAAAAGGTCAACAATGAGCCAAATTTAAATAATAAATCAATTGATCTGACAGAACGACCCAAATAAAGTTACAACCAAGAAGAAATTGAGAAACAAATCTTTTCAAAGAGATTTTATCCGAATTTCCTTGTGGGCCTCAACAAAAACAACAACAAAAATGTTGCACAATGCCATGCACATGTTTCCTTCATTAATGTTGATGGTTTGTTGCCGGTTAAGTTGAAAACCCTTCAGTACTCCAATTTACGCTAAATTGCATCCAAGTATCGCTTAATTTTTTGGAGTCAGAGTTGAAGTCAAGCAAATACATGAACGCATTCAGCATCTTACAATTTTTATATATGTGATGGTGATAACAATCTTTATTCCGCAAAATGCAAATTCAAAAAAAAAAAAACAAAAATAAAATAAAACTTTTGGCAGGCATAAGAATGCAACTTATTGTTGGGTTGGTGTTGATGGAGTTTTATATATGCTACACGGACAAGATGCGAATAATGAACAAGTGCGGAAATGTATGTATGTTTTTTTTTTCATTATTTTAAATTTTGCAGATAAAACATGTTACCCAGGAGATGGTTGCGTTGATTTAGTGCTGTTGCGGCAAACTTCACTTGATGTTAACAAATTACTTTGCATCGTGGGTTATTCCTGCGCTCAAGTCGTCTTGATAACCTAGATTTGGAATGTATCTCTGGGTTTTCATACATAAAAATATATGTACGAGTAATGTTGGCAAGTGATTTTTTGTTTTTTTTGGGAACAAGTCGTGGAGAAAGCCGATTATGAGTGAACCGAACTGATTCTTAACAAGATCAACAAGTAGGTAATTTAGGTTGCCTTTCTTATGTACTAAATTTTTATAAAATCAACAGAAAACTTTCAGATGGTTTTAATTTTTTTTTTAATACAAGAAATCCAAAATCATTGAAAAAAGGAAACAAAATGCATTTTTTTGTGAGAGCAGTAGAAATTCTCTTGGAGAATTTGTCAAATATTTGTGTTTCTATTCAGCTGGGATTAAACTCGAGTCTCGACCGTGTATTAACTATAACGCAGAGAGCAAATTGTAAATTTCTTTTTCTCTGACGATCATCCTTGTTGAAAAAAACACTCATACTTTACAACTTCTGTAACTATTTCTCTCTCTTATTTATACGTCAAAGCCACTAAAAGCCACTTTTTATGCATTATGGCCAATTCTTGAAAAAGTTTCACCCCAAAACAAGTACTATAAAACTACAGCACACTTAAAATAACTTGCTAATTTTTTTAAAAACAAAATCCAACTGCCAATTTTTGCAAAAATAATTTTTAAATTTAAAATTTTAAAAAATAATAAAATTTTTTTTGTTTAAACATTTTTTAAATTGTATATGATTTTAAATCCAATTTCGGTTTTCGATATTCAAAGCTATTGTTTATTTAAAAAAGTCAAGCACTAAAATTTAAATGGTTTAAGAATGTATATTTTAAAAATATAAGAAAATATCTAAAACTATGATTTTTATAAGGAAAGAAAACAGATTGAATTGAAGATAACACATTTTTTTAAAACCTCGAAATGTTCTAATTTTTTAAAATTTTAATCGCTTGTAACATTTTGGATTTTTATTGGAAAAATAAAAATTATATCAATCCTAAAACTGAATTCTAATTGTACAACTACGCATTTTAAATAAGTACTTCTAAACGTTAGAGATAAAAAATGTGAATAAAGTTCCTATTCCAACAACTGTTTTCTATTTGAAGAATATAAATTCAAAGTTTTTTTATTTGAATAGTTTTAGTTGAAAATTACACAATTATGGAACATTAACCTTATAATTTATTAAATCTTCTTCTCTTTAACACTAATAAAAAAGAACAATTAAACACACCTTTGAAAGGTCATTTTCAAAGGTTAACTGAATTTAAAGGCATAGTAAATTATTTTGGAAGTGTTACTAAGACAATGTAATAAATTGTATTTATTTTACACTGATCTGTAAAAGCTTTGAAAAATATTCAAGGCTTTTACCAGCAAGGCCTAAGCAGTTTTATTATTATTTTATTTTTAAACAATGAGGTTGATGATATACAAGAATGAATTATCAACTTTTTGTTTTCTAATAAATAACTAAGCAAATAAACGTTTTTTTTTTTAAACCCTGAAAATATGTTGTTCTAATTATGAGTGTAAACAAATTTGCTTAAGAATCTTGTAACTTTTCTTTGTGTCAAAGCTTTTTTTACTTCACGCAACATAAACTCGTTACATCTTCTCAACACTAACTGCTAGTAAAAAAAACCTCAGTAAATGAACCCACCGAAAACTATGTACCGTTGTTCAACTAAATGGCATTTATTATAAAACAAAAATAATTATGACAATTTTTTACCTGTCTTCGACTTGGGCTATTGGCCTACATTTATAATATGCGCAAAAATTAAATTTAAAGAGCACATTAAACCGCGACAAACTCCTCATTCTTTCGCGTCCAACACCTCACCACTGGTTGAGTTTGCGACCAGCATCTGCAGCCATGCATAGCATAATCGCCTGCTTCGCGACCAGACGTTAACCCCAAAACAAAAAGCCAACTTTTTGAGCATAACCAACAAAAACAAATTATTTAAATTATTTAAGATAAAGACCATGACTCTATTAAAAGATGACAATAGAGTGACATGCAGCAAAACAAAGTGTCTTTCAAAGTCAAGCCCTAGATATTACCTGCAATACTAAAAATGCACTTGCTGTTTTTTTCCGGCGCTTAAACGATGAACAAGACGAAGTAATGCGGTAAAGGTTTTTGAGTTAACTTTAGAGAAGGTGTATTGTACGTACTTTGTCTTCGCTTCCGTGGAAAAAAAAATACTAAATCGAAACGAGAATAATTACATAAGCTTCAAGACCGCAGAAATAAAAACCCATTGGTGGCGGGTGGCGGCGGCGAAGATGGTGGAAGATAATGACAGGTTATTCGCCTTTCACGCTTTTTTAAGCAAAGATTCAGAAGTCCAGCCACCACATCGCCGCTGCCGCTGGCTGTTCGCTATCTTCGAGAGTGAGATTTTATATAGCTTGATCATTGAAGACACAAATTATGTTTTAATTGTTGGCGGTTTGATGTGGTGTGGTGTGGTAGCGTGGTTTTATGACCTCTCTAGGCCCTTAATCATTTTGTAGAAATTGGACCAAGTAGAATACACAAAATTCAGCTTTTATATACTAAATTAAATTTATTGGAATTTCTTCAACAAGATCTTGCTCGAGAGTTTCCTCTTGTGAAATTTCCAAATGTGTATGTACATAATTTCGGTTTCACTTTTCTTTTTGTGATGCTCCGTTCCAGACTTCCGGCACGCGGCAAAAGTGGACTTCAACTTAATCAAAAAAAATCAATGTGAAATTAGAGAATGAACAAAAAAAAAAAAGCAGGCGGTTGTTCTAGCGACGACGGATAAGTCAATAAACTGGAAGAAGCAACATTGTCTAATAAACGAATATGTTGCCAAGGCGTAGTGCTCACAAAAATGAAACAAGCATAAGTGTAATTTATTTTGACTTTATAGCAACTTGCAACAAAGTGGTATTCTTTGTAATATGCTTTGATGTCATGTCATGCCACTGCCACTGTCGACTGCCACTTTAAGCTTATGGTTCGTTAAGTTTTACTTTGCTTTTAGAACATGTATGTATTGTATATGGTGAGTTTATATGGTGACGCGAGCTTGCAACTGGAGCATAAGTCCATATAGGAGGCAACATGATCTGTGTTTTTCATAATCAAGATGCAAAAAGGTGTAGGGTGGCATTTTTTTTTGTTATTATTTTTTATTCATTAAAGGTAGGTATGCCTAGAAAGGCATTACATTTTCCATTGACTGCTTGACGTAAATGAGAGCAGTAGTGCTAGTGACTTATACTATACGAAGTACAAAAGCACTTTACCTCGCTATACTTAGCGATACGACTGTGAAGCTTTAAAATATGCTTTAAAAAGTGTTTTTTTTTTGTCATTGCATACAAATAAAACTAGGGATTGTTTGAAAATGAATATAAATCATCACTTCAAGTGGAAAATAGATGAAAATTGCACTAATGAATTTTTTCTTTGGTATATAAGTAAATGAAAAATAAATGAAAAAAATAACCATTCCATTGGAAGAAGAGAAGAATAATTAGCATATTTTCATTATAAGGTATTTTTTATGAAAACAATTCGATGTTTAGAATGGAATCTTTATACAATTTAAATATTATTTATTTTTATTCACCATTTCAATTATATGTTAAAGGCGCATCAGTAAAGGTGTGGCATTTTAAAATCTAAATTTTTAGTTGGGAAACATGCAACTTATAATTGAATTTGTGTTTCTGACCAAAAATACTCGAGTGCTAAGCTTATGAGGGTTTGAAATAAAATATTTTTAGGACAAAATTTTGAAAAAAACTCAAAACTATGAGAGAATTATAATATTCGATTATCGCTGACCAAAATTTAACGGTTTCACTGGTCGAGTTTTCAAAATTATTTTAATTTCAAGTCAATTTTTTAAACTTAGAACGATTTGTAAGAACTTGATAACGGTTATGGTCAGGATACAAAGGAAATAACAGTCTTCAAAATTCATGCTTTGTGACGTCTTAAAACGATCAATATCAAAAAAGATTGACTCCACCACGGGAACACTATACATGAAAGAAAAATCAATGTCCGATTGTTTTCTTAAAGAAATGTATGTCCTTTTTTATTTAAATAAATATAAATATTTCTTTTAGTTTCTTATTAAAATATGTTTTTTAAGAAACTGCTTATTAAAAATTTAAATTATATAAGCTGAGTCCAAAGTATTAGACTCGAAAGGTTAAAATTTGAATGGAAAACAATTTGATCTGATCGTTAGTCGCGTTATTTAATGGCACGACAATCCATGAAAAAAAAGGCCAAGTGACTTACAATTATTTGAATACTTAAGAAGATATGCACTGGATGATGAAAAAATTGTTTGAAAATTATCAAAAACTAAAGTATACCTACATACATATGCAAATAAATTGACACAAATATAATCTTTTTTAAATTTAAAAAATCAAAAAACTCTGACTTTTTTTTTGTTTTTAAGTTTAAAAATTTTTCAAAAAAATGATTAATTTGTTTAAGATACAAATAAAAAGTTTAAAGGACTTAAAAGGAATTCAAAAAATTAAATGACCATCTTCAAAGAATAAAAAGTAAATTTTCAGGGCCAGATTCTAAAAAAGCTTATTTATGTATAATTATAATAATAAAATATAATTGTATAATGTATCACAAAAATATTGAAAATAAACTATGTAATATTATATAAAAACTGAAAAAAGGTATCGAGTAAATGAAGGTCCAAATACAATTTTCTGATATACATTTTAAGTTTTGTTTATGTTTAAAGCGTCATTTTGTATTCGAAAACTATCAATCAAAAATTTTTGAATATCTATGAGGAATGGTTACAAGAAAGTCTCCTTCTAAGTTTAATTAACAACTAGTTTTGTCATAAAAGATACAGTAAACTTACATAAAGGAAACCAAATAATAACGTTAAACTTTACAAACATTCCATAGCACACTGCTTTGCCTAAGTCATTAACCAAGAAACATATGAAATTTTAATGACTATTGGTATTACTGTGCTTGCTGCATCAACATTAAGGCATTAGTTCATCATGAGATCCATGAATTTTTTTCTCTCAATATTAACATTGTATATCCCTTTAACAGTTAGAATTAACATCTTTCGCTGCAACTGTTATTATTATAGTCAGCAGATAATTTGCTGCAAAAATATTTACCCAGCTGCATTGACACCATTATCCATCCCATCGTGCGTTGTCGTCGCGTCGTCGTCGTCGCGTCGGTCGCGCAGTCAGCAGCATGCAATTTGTGTTATTTTTGTATCGGTCAGCGATAATTCACTCGTTTTTTATTATGCAACTGCAATATTGCTATAGCAAATTATTGTCAAAGTTTATTCAAGCGCGATATACTCGAAGTGACTGAAAAAAAAATCATCACAGCAAAAAAACAAACAAAGTATGTCTATTGAAGCATAAAGAATACAAAAAAAAATCATCACAGGGTATGAAATTAAATGCACTTACTTTTGATTAAAACGGCTTTATCTTGTTTTTTTTCTTAAACTCAAAACTAATCTAGAGTATAAACTTTTTGATTAAAAAAGTATACAAATAAAACAAAATCTAATTGGAGCACTTGTGGGTCTCTTGGGAGTTTTTTTTTTGCTGGTTCTTGAATTCATTTCCAATTATGTGAAACATATTATTAGTAACAGGTACATAATTGTAATTGGTAAATTATTATCTGGTTTAAACTTTTTTTTTGCGTTTATGGGCTCAAAAGAAAATAAATTGGGTTGGGTTGTTAATAATTTCAACAAGATATAAAACAGATTATCGATGAGTGTTTAACTTTTAAGGGCCAATTATAAAAAAATGATTATTTCAAATAAATGAAATGCAAGTTAAAAAAATTATTTCGTATTTATAAATATGTTGTTAAAATTAATTTTTCAGTTGTAACCGATCCACTGCAAATGACAGCAAATAAATATAAGAGGTTCACAAGTTTACATTTTAAAACTAAGTTAAAAAAAAGTGAGTATACGTCCGAGTGCACCAACATTTAATCACCTCATATTAAACTTTGAGAACACAAAAACATATATTCGCAATAATAAGACTTAAGGTATTTCAAATGCAACTTCAATAGCTCTTCAGAAGGAATCTAGGGATAGGGAAGATTTTTGCTGACACAGCATAAGTATGTATAAAGAATTTCGATACCACAAAAAGACTTTATATAAAAACGTTTTAGTAAAAATTCATAGGCAAATGTGTTAAGTTATTTATTGACGATAATACCCAATTTTAAAAAAAGAAGAAATATGAAAATTCCATTTGTGTACAAATATTATTTAAATTCTTCATTTCACCTTCAAACTACATAAATTTTAAGTGCAGGGTAAATGGTAATCAATAAGCTCTTTTTGAAAAATTCCAAGAAACATGAAAACAAAAGCAAGATAAGCAAAACACAGTAAGAAGTTAAATCAAAACATAAAAAAAAATAAATCAGAAACCAAAAGGAATTGAAATATTGAATATAAACCATCGAAAAATATTTGTTCTTTGAAAGTTATTAAATTCATTCATTAAAAAAAAAAATATGAGTCAAAAATTTTACTTTTTTTTTTTTTGTTTTTTCTTATTTTATATTAAATATTTTATTTCACTAAACCCACAATTGTTTCAATAACATTGAATTGTCAATCTGACAGATGATTTTTGTTATCTCTGAAAAAAAAAATGTTTAAATAATTGCACCCATCAGGATTTTAATTTAAAATTAGGTACAAGAGGAAGTCGATGCAATCCCTTCGTTCATTAACTTTTTAATTAAAACTGGTTTCCCAATTTATACATTTTTTTGTTCTTTATTAAGCACACGATAAAGTAAAGTGTACAAAAGTGATACACTATTTTCACACTTAAAATACTTTTAAAAATGCTTTTATAACCTGCAGATTTACATGATTTTATGACGGGGTACTGCCCCGGTCGTATGATTATCAATAAATATATATATAAAAGTACTCAAAACAGTATTATATGGGATTTTGAGTTATATAACTTTTTTTTTAATGACCTCCATGCGAAACGAAATGTTCCTGGTTATACTAACTAAAAATCTGCCAAATGGACAGACAGACAATCAAAAGAAAATTAAGAAAAAACATGAATTAAAATGCTATAAAAAAAGTAAGTTAATTACACTGGTACATTGCAAGGTATAAGTATCAGGTTTATTTTTAAACAAAAATTATTAAGTAATTTTTGCGAAGGTATAAACAGTATGAGAGATAGTTGACATGAAATTTGTGGAGTGTGGACTATACGGTTAAATTAAATTACGTAAATATTGCATGTAATGACCATGACAA
This sequence comes from Syrphus vitripennis, assembly GCA_958431115.1. Classification (NCBI taxonomy): domain Eukaryota; kingdom Metazoa; phylum Arthropoda; class Insecta; order Diptera; family Syrphidae; genus Syrphus; species Syrphus vitripennis. The sequence goes on along the minus strand of OY288110.1, from coordinate 2,484,316 downwards.
TAATTAATTAAGTGGATTTTAAGATTTTTGTTTTTATAAATGACAGTATATTAATGAAAAGGTAAAACTGAAAATTGTGATTGTTTGTAAGGAGACCGTGGTGTCAAATTAAATTTCGATTTAATGACATTTTATCAAAATTAATTGTAATTTTATTCAATACTAACTTGCAATGAATCATACAAAAGATCTAAGTATTGACTCATATAACATATATTTTAATTTTGAGGAATACAAAATGTATAAAAAACTGGGCTTAAACTAAATAAATGGAAATCTTAGTCATTATTTTTGGCTGTAAAAACGTAAGCAATTAGTATCTGAATAATTGCCGAAAAGCTTAAATTCTAGACTTGACCTTGTAAGCAATTTCCGTATTTTTTTTGTTTGATTCTAAGAAACCTTAAAAAATTATATTTTCATTTAAGGTTATTTTTTGTTTACCATCTTATATTATGGTACATTGTGTGGTATTAAAAATCACTTAGACTGTGAGATGCCGCTAATTATATTTACGTGTACTTGCAAAGTCAACAATTTAATTGATTTAAAAATGTGCGTATAGATGAAATACAAAACATTGACACTTAAATTTGACCAAGCTAAGTACAAAACTAAAAAAAATGTAAAAAAAATATCAAGTCAAAAAAACATGACCACAATAATTGGTTCCACATTATCACAGGGTGAATGTTTCCATACGAAATTATTTTTTTTTAGAATTATTATTAAAATAAATATTTACCATAATAAACTGTTTGGATAATATTTGCGCTTCACAGGAACAAAAATGGCAACAAAATGGCAGATTACATTTTTAAAAGCATTCAAAAAAAAGGAAGTATGTACAAACAAACAAAATGAAATAGTGCTAATAGTCTTTGTAGCTAGGCTCAATAATTTTTTTTATATTACCATGTATACATAATTTTAAAACAAATAAAAATAAATAAAATAAAATAAAATAAAATAAAATAAAATAAAATAAAATAAAATAAAATAAAATAAAATAAAATAAAATAAAATAAAATAAAATAAAATAAAATGATATAAAATAAAAAAAAAATAAAATAAAATAAAATACAAAAATATAATATAATACCTATCCAAATAAAAATTAAAGAAAAAATAATCAAGAAAATAAGAAAAAAAATTACAAAGCAAACAATTTTATTAAATAAAATATAAGAAGGACAAAAATAAGGGAAAGCGAAGGTAAAGTGAAACAAGAAAGAAAATTAAGGATTACATAAAATAAAATAACATTAAATATCTAGTTTCATTAAAATTAAAACAAAAAAATGGCTTAAACCACATACATAGGTACATGATAAGTTACAAAAGGTGAACACAAACAAAAAATAAAAATCGACTGAGCTATTTTTGCATCAGGTAAATATAAAAATACATTTTTAACAAAAAGTCACCCGTTTTAACGTTTGAAATATTTTTTTATATACTTATGTACAAAATTCAATTCAATCAAAAATAAAAAAAAAATCCAATTTATCAATCCCTCTCAGCATAATAAAACACCTTAATCTAATTTGAAAATATGCAAATAATTAATTACATTTATTTTTTTTTCACTATCCAAAGTAAAAGTTAGTGAAATACAAAAAAAAAACAATAACAAATAGAACAAGAGTAAAAGTAGATTGTAATAATTATTATTAAAAAGTCTTGTATCTCACACTTTTATCATCGAAAGATCCACCTTCATTTTTTATTGAATTAATTCGGAAGCAAAATTATGTACTTTCTGTTTGATGCGGACACAAAATTCATGGGAACTCCGCCATCGTCGAAGAAGACACAATATTGTTTATTTCATTTTTTGTTTGTTGTTGTTGTTTTTATATTTCTCCAAGCTATTGTGAAAGATCTAGTTTTTTGCGATCGCAAAACATCATCAGTTATACCTACTATAAAATATAAGTGAAACTTTTACAATTACCCACAATGGTTTAATTAGAAAAAAATTATGTTTCTCTTTGGTGATTTAGCTTCTTTTTTTTTATAAGTTCATCTTAAATGGAGAGCAATAGTAATAATAAATTGTGATCTCGGGAATTTTTTTTCTCCCATAAGCAATTTCACAATGTTGGCAATTGTTGACTCTTCCTCGAAGTAATTAAAGTGATAAAGATGTATGTAGGTTCCTTTTATTTGATTGGGCACAAGTGATAAGAAAAATATGTACAATGTAGGTACATATCTCTAGTTCAATAAATGTTTGCAACCTGATAGCAAAATTGACAGATAGATGAACGACTAAAATTGTCTGATTTTATGAGACACTCTAATTTTATGATTGCAACAATGTTGTTTGAATGAATTGATATCGTTTGAAAATAATGATTTTGTTTTCATTAGTTAAGAAAAAATACTTACATCAGACAAGTGGAAAAAATAGACTAATCACACAAATTGGCGTTTCGTCCCGGCGATATCATATAGACTTTTCATTTGATAAGGTTTTATTACTTCACATATTCGAATGCGCACCAATCAGCAATCATGCTACAGAAATCGCCCGAAGACCGTACTGTCGAGATCCTAATGCGTTCGACAATACAGGCAAATCCAAGCGTTTCGACTTGAGACTTATCGAGGCAACTATTGGAATTATTAGACGGTCTTCATGATGATTTAAACTTGTTTCCGTACAAAGTCCAAATTACAAACAAGTTAAAAGCTCAGAATTTTGTTGTTCGCTCGGAATTTTGACGAAGAAGAATTAAAAGATGTCGACAGAGTTTTTTTTCCAGAACGGCGCCGAAGACATTTCGTATTGAACAGCATTTGGTTTCAGCAAGATGGAGCAACAACGCATACAGCGAAACTTAGTTATAGCGGAACTTCAACAAAAATTAATATCCAGGAACTCCACTTTATTAAGACAAAAATTGAGGCGATTTCAGGCCAAAACGAACAATTTTCTGATAAGGTGCGTGAGAGACGTGGAGGTTATTAGCGGTCTATCAACTTTTTCTACCCAGAAAAAAAAAAACAAATGAAATACATCGATTAAAAAAAAGCTATAATTTCTTATTATAGCACAATTTGTGCGCTACCATGTTTTTATCAAAAATTTCATTTTATTGCATTTAAACAAAAACAAATCTGATAAAAAGTCATTTCCAAAAAAAAAATCAATTTATATTTGGCCAACAAAAGATTAGGAATCGAGAAACATATTTCAGGTTCAAATGTTTTGTTTCAAATACAATCTTATTTTAATTTGAATTTTATCAATTTAGTCTTCAAATTTTAAATGAAATACTCGTACAAAAAAAAGACTGTTTGCTAATTGGAAATAACTTTCTTCTGTTAAATTTCCAATAATTGGCATTTCAAATCCATGAATATTCATGAACAAAAAGGTTCTTTTTAATATACTCAGAATGTTCCATGTACAAGAAAATGTATTTGTGGTAAACCCTTTGCAAGCAAAAGAAAGAAAAAAACTCCACCCAGACATTTTAACTTTTGTACCATGGAAACTTTCTCAAAAAAACCAAAGGTAGAGCAAGAGCATTTTAAATAAAATTACCTTTTCTATCATCATTATTTTCCCTTACAAAATGTCAGACGAACTATCTATCGTACCTATATCTACCAGTATATATGAAATGATGACAGAAAAAGATGATTACGGATGTCGGTGATTTTTCACACAGACGCAGACAGGGAGGTCTTGTGAATTTGTTCGTTCTTAATTGCACTGCAGACAAAACATCAGCATCAGGTGGGGCAAAACAACAATAACAACTGCCTGCAAAAAAACGTGTGCTCACTCGTGTTTGAATAGAATCTAATTGAAGAATTTTCTTTTTCCCCAAGTCGTCATTGTCGTAGTCTTTATGTCTCGATTTGGAGGTGACAGGATGTCTGAAAATAAAACTAGATCAATGTAGGTATGTATCGCCGCGCCGCTCTTGTTGCTAAAAGCTAAATCAACCTAATTATTCCATCAAACGCACACATAGGTCATCAGTTTTTTGTCTAGTTCTAGCGTAAAAACAAGTCAAGCCGCCTAAGGGAAAATACGAGATGATTATGCGTACCTACTGCTTTTTTTTTGCTAGAAACTAAAATTGAGTTCAACCATCCATGGATGGGGAAGGAAAAGGAGAAGATGTCTAGGGCGTATGAAGGAGGAATTTATCGACTTTGAAAATAAGGGTTGCAATTGCAAAAAAAAATAGCTCTTGAAACTCACACCCCATCGGCAAATGTAAGATATTTGCTGACTATGCTGATGGACATTGGCATTACTGACTGTTGAACGATTCCATTCAAGGAGATGACAACGATGCAAAAGGTATAAATATAAATGGTGGGGTGTGGGTCAAGGGTGGTTAAGTAAAGATGCAACATACTTTAGTAACATATAGCTATTTTTGGAATGGATTTGAAATTAATTTCTCTCCTTCAGTTGGACAAAAAAAAAAAAAAAAACAACTTCACCGTACATATCACATTGCATAAATATAAATTCTCGGATGTTGAACGAGGAATGAAATTTTTATTTACCTTAGAAAGGACACCCTAACAAAAATTTGTCGATGATATTTTTGGCAGACATGGCATTGAAAATGTTTGCTCATCAGGAAAATCCTTGCTCAAACAAAAATATCTATGAAAGGAAACATATTTTGAATAGAATGGGAAATACATTATATCTACCTTAACTATCAACCTACTTTGGTAAAATATTTCTTGAATAGATTCGAAAGAAATAGAGTCCGCTGGACATACTTCAAAAGAAAAAAAAAACATGGAAAATATCTATTTTTTATGGCTATTTGGGTTATCTATTGAAAAAATAATGTTTTCAATATTTTTTTTTCTTTTTAAAGAGTAAATCAATGAATTTACCTATGGATTTAAAAAAATAACTGCCCACTATTTAAATGGCGCCCAACGTGGGAATTTATTAGTTTTTAAAGTTAGACAACGTAATAAAAAAATATATTTTCACTATTTATTTTGGATTAGACAGCGGGGAAAATATAAAGATAAAAAATTACATTTAGAAAAATGGGAAAATGACAATGAGTTTCATAGAAAGATTCAACTAAAAAATTCAATGAAAAAAAAATATTCTTTTTTGTTTGGCTTTGAATTACAATAAAACACATGCATAAGGAATTTTCGAGATGCCTAAAAAAATTGTTCAGATTAATAGAGTTCTTTTTTAAATGGCGCCCAATGTGGTACCTATCTCACAGGGTTTAATATTTCGTTTCTGACTCAATTTTTTTTTTAAGAGAAAAGTTGAACTAGGCACTTCCAAACAAAGAAAACATGGCAAACAAATTTAAAAGGAGTATTTTAAAGATAGTTTTTATAAGTTGAATGTCTTGTATCAATAGTGATTTCAAAAAATGTTCTGACTTGACTTCTTTTAAACGTATTTCAAAAGAAATGTTCAAAAGGAAAGTTTTTAATCCACTTTAAAGTAAAGTGATTGAATTATTCGAACTTATGTTTCGATTTATCTAAAGAGTTCAATAAAAACTGATCATTTCACTTATAAGATTGACTATGCACAATTCTTGTTTACTTCAATAAAACAGAGTTTTAAAGAAAAAGTATCAACTGTTTAACTCTTCATTTAATAGACAAAATGGTTTATAGAATCATAAAAAAAACACTGAATCAAAAAATATGACTTTTAATAACATTTCATAAATTAAACTTTGCGGAAGCTTTACAGAATCTTAAAACACAAGGCCTCTTCAAAAAAAAAAAAAAATTAATCTTATAATAACATATCTCTCACCTAAAATAAATTTCAATAAATCAAATCAGATTAAATTGTAAAGTGTTTTATAAAAAGCCTTTACCAAAGGTAAGGTATACTTACTCTCGGAAATGATCTCGCCATTACACTTAAGCCCTATTAATCACTCATTCCAGCATCATCTTTTGCGCAGCAATCTCTTTCTTACATATTTCGCCAAGGAAAACAAAATAATGAATTGGTAATTTTTAAAAAAATATTTCCCCTATTTACATCAATTTAACTCGTCTGCGTCTCTAACAACATCATCCATCGGTCTAGAATTCATGACTCCATCATATAAAATAAGCTAAGTACTTCCGTCTCCTAATGAATCACATGGAACATGCAAATAAATCCATCATAAGAATTATTGCACTTTGCTCTCTGATGCTGATGCTGCTGCATCATATTATAATATTGATGATGGTGTATTTTTTTGCTGTAATTTTCAATCAAATTCAATCCTGAGGAGTTGTGTGATCTGCTAAAAAGTAGCTCAACACTGGGATCGTGCACACGCATAGAACATGCCGTAAATATGGCACATTAAAGACTGTATAATATCATCATAATCATCATTGGATTGGCTTTGGTACATGTTAAACCACCATCTCGCCATCAGTCTGTCATTCCATCTAGTTATCATTTTTATTGACATAGCTTTGTAGATGTAGACAGATACATGTGCGAGTATCTAGAACTAACAATCTATTGACTTCCGATCTTCTGATGATGATGATGATGATCGTCTTCATCATCTTGTCCAATTTTTGTATCTCATCGTCATCTATCTATGTACATATCTATCTGTCATTCAGTCAGTCAGTCAGTCAAATAGTTGGTGGTCTAGGGTTTTAGTGTGTAACACTTACCCAGTTTCCATGCAACAGCGACGACGATGTCGTTATTGTCGATGACGACGTTGAGACGTCAGTTGACAAGGTCTACCTTAAGATACCAAACCAACAACAAAAAAAATAACATACAGATAGATGCATCTTTCTTAACAAGAAAAAAAAATAAACAAACAAAATAAGAAAAATCTTGTAGTACGTTTGCGCGGCGACGACGGCGGCGGCGGCCGGTGTGTAGCGTGTCGGTGTGGGGCGATGTAATGACGATGATAGTGCTGCTTTCTGTTTGCGAAGTGCGTTCTTTGCACCACCAGAGGAACGAAGGGGAACCGTTTCAAGCCATGGACTTGGAAGCTGGGACTCGGGACTCGGAAGAAGAAGGCAAAGTGTGGTGTGTAAACCTAGTGAGAGATGAGCTGAGTACACTCGTATTTCAGGTTTCTTCTTCCCCGATGGCGATGGAACAAAAAAAAAATCACACCGTATCTTCTTTCTTTTTAGTTAATTCTTTTTTTTCGTAGCAACAACAACAAATAAAGTTCTTTTTACTGTATTTGTATTTGTGAATTGCGCGTATGTGCACATGTGTCCGTCATCAGCATCATGTATTTGATTCCGGTGCAACAACGGTGAGTTTTCTTTTCTTCAACAGGTGAGTTTCGTGTTGGTGCTGTGTACAATTATTGTACATACTTATCTACAACGTCGACAGTAACAAAAAAAAAAAAAAACAAATAATAATAAGTAATAACCAACCTGTTTAATTTATTTATTTTTTATTTGTTTAGATTGCTTTTATTTTTTTTTATTATTATTTCATATTTATTCTGGCATAGGGTATTTTATGATGAAAACGGCAGACATTGACTTGGATTGGAAAGTCTAAGTAATGGGATGCAATTGATTTTTGCGAAAGTACTTGCTCTACTGAATTCCTTTTCAATTCCATTTCATGAGGAGTAGGAAAAAGGAAATTATGTATTTTCATCAAAAGATTTTTAAGTTACCCACATGTTAACCAAAAGTGGAATTGATAAAAATCACAAAAAATAAAGGACCATAAACTCTGGCAAGGAAACAGTTATTTTTTATTCTACTACCAAATATATTTGGCAAAATAAAGATTATATTTTTTCAAGAACTACACCGGCTCTGATTTCAAACTGTATATTTAACATTTTCATGAAATTAAGCACATACTTTTCATATGACACAAAGTTCTATATTCTATATCCTTAACCCAACCCTAGCTGATCGATGAGGACGCGACGTTTCCCTTTTTAGATTACGCCTTTAAAAACGTCATTGGTCTTCACCTTATGGTGAAAAATCTGAAAAGTTAAGCGAATGATCAATGATCAACACCACAAAAAAGAAGATCTTCAACATTTCTGGTAAAGCTGCTTAAGTTGAAGTTGCGGGGTAGAATGTTATTTACCGAATAACGTTCTGTTGCTAAAATGTGTCTAGATTTTGATATTTAGACAATTTCTGGCATAAGATTCCAGATTCCATTTTGTTGACCAGTTTAATTTACGTTTTGTATATCCTTAATTTATCATCTTTATTAATTGAAATTAATTACATATTTAAAATCTACTTTTCCGTTTTTATCTTTTAAAAGTTTTTCAAACATTTCGATTCTCAGAATTTCCGAATATTTAATAAAAACGTATTCAACCAGCCTACTCGTATTATAGAAAATAGGAAAACCCTAAATCGCTCTTTAAATCAAAATGGTGGAAAAACTACGAGGAGTGGATCGTCGAGACCTTGAGCGCAACATTGGTAAAACGGCCGGTTTTTGACCATAAACTATATTCTATGAACTCAAGATAAGTAAACTTTTTTTATTTTTAAAATAACACCACTTAGCTTATAAATCCAAAATACAGTAGCTTTTCAAATGTATTAATCAAAAAATTGATAAATGATAAAATTCAGGGTGTTTTCGATAAGATTAATCCAACTTCATCGAAACAGATGCTTTTTTCTTATATGTATGTACTTCTTTCTTCTTTTTAGAAATTCCTTAATTCTTTCTAAGCAACTCACTGAAGAACGTTCCCGTGATTGTACTCAATGACAAACATAAACAATTTACATTATTATAACGACTACTCTGACTACTGTCATTTTTATGTTCTCCGCACAAATTCGCTGATGACAGTGCTTTCTGATTGCTGTTAAACAAGTATTTTACAATTCTTTTTTTGTTTTATTATTTTTATTTACATCTAAAATGACAACAACAAAAAATAAATTCCCAACTGGTTTTAAAGGAAAACAGACTTACTTTTTTTTCAATAAGTCGCCCAATCAAGTAGAGTAGATAGTGCTGTATATAGTAGTTTAAAACTTACAAGTTGACATAAATTCCGTTAATGTGTGAGCAAAACAAGTTAAAAATGTTTTGTATAAAATTTTTGTTTCAACAAATAAAAAAAAATTAAATTATTAAGTTTAACACTCTTAATTATATCAAAACACAGAAAATCGTTAGAGATTTTCAATTTTAATGCAGTGTGACACACTATTTTTGTGGGGACATTCACAGTGAAGTCATAAAAAAATGGTTTCACTTTTTTTTTTATTTTTTTTCACGAAACAGGTTGATATCTTTTCTTATAGATTTAAATTTATTTATAAACATCTATTTTGGGAGATTATTATTCAAAAAAACCGTACGTCAGAAAATCATCCCCGAAATAAGCACAATGGGTTTGAGAGAGTTGACGTATTTATTTCCTTGATGAAGTGTCAACCCCCACTCAAGTAACACCGGGCACACCACAACGAGGTTAATAATTTTTTTTTTTTTAATTTTAATTATCAAAATCAAAAGAGCACACACTTTATTATTTAGAAAACAAAATAACCACAACCCAAATTGGGAAGAATACAGCTATCCACGACGCGGCTCTACTATACCGATTGAAAGCCAAAAGTAAACTGAACATTTCCAATTGGACTGTGAGAGTCACTGGAGTAATGTGCAAGCAAACCACAAGCACAGACTATGCTGCTACACCACTCTGCGCTCTGCCAAGCCGACAACATTCGTTCCATTCATTCATGGAATGGAAAATTGGAAAATGACTCGTGAGTGTAGTTTGCAGTTCTGCAATGCGTCTGTGAAGATAGGATGTTTGGGTATTGCGGGGGTGGCATTGGAACAAAGTGTAAATAAAAATTAGACTGCTGCGCTCACTGGAAGTGTGGATGCCTCTCAGATGCTGGATATTCACCGTATAGTGTATGCATATATGAACAATATTTGCCGGTCTATTGTAGTGTTAAGTATGGATGTAATGTTGCAGCAAAGCAGCTGATTGGAATTATGGTATTTTCTTAGTGCAAAAATCAGCTGGAATTTTGGAAATGAAAATTGTTTTTCAAGAGATTATTTACAACTGAAAATATTCTCCAAAAGAACTGCATATACATATGTAGGTATACCTTTACAGTTTGCAGAAGCATTTGGGGTAAATGATATGTTAAAATAATCTGCATCGCATCGTTTAACTGTTATTGACCTTACCTAATTAGATTAAATTTTTTATTTATCTTTCTACGACTGCAACAGTACAAAATCTCATATTGGGCGCCATTTATATAAAACAATTATATTCTTGTATATAACTTCAGACTAACTGTCTAAGTACCACACTTTATTTATGTTCTGTAAAATTGGTGAAAAATACATATTATCAAAATACAAAAAAAAGTCCTAAATGGGGCGCCATTGAATTTTTAGGTTTCTATAACCTTAGGTCTAGTTTACCAGAAGTAGAACTAGAGTTCTCTAACTTTGCGAATAGATCAGCAATCAATCCGATTGTGGAACTGAGCTTAAAATGCCATTATGACAAACTTTAGTGCCATTTTTCGCACTGTAAGGCTTTGCAAAGGCTTATTTTAGGTATAGTTTACGGAGAAGTTCCTGGCATGTGGGCTTCCTTCCCCGTGGATCCACGCACAGCATATGAATGCAAAGGTTAAATAAAACAATGAATAAATGTTTAACAGTCGGGCACCTTGACTAACATCAATACCTATTTATTTGTAGTTAACACTTTTATCTGCGGTTTATGTACCTATACTCGTACTCATATTTAAATTGGGAACACAAAAAGGACGCTTTCTTGGCGAGTTCTTAAATGTTATTTTCAAGTATCATATAACATTAATTGAATTTTTCACTAGACCGCCTTTGTTGCAAATTATTTGATAATTTCAAGTGACAGAATTCCACCGCAGAATGAGGCATGCATTTCTGAATATTTCCTTTGCTATAATTAACTCATATCCCTGGAGCTTCGCATGAATGTGCTGCTAAAATATGCACCCAAAAATAAAATTAAAAAGTCAAAAATAAAGAGAAGAAAAAAAAATGGGTAACCAAAAACCACCACCAAGATAAAACACATTGTCCGCGATTCCTGTTGTTCACCGCTCATTTCCAATAATTTTTCGCACATTAATCTCATCCTGAACAAGAAATGGACGGAGACGGAGCTCAAGCTCAAGCTCGAGTGCTGGAGCTGCCCTGCCCCTGACCAGTCAACCAGTTCTTTCCAGTTCTTCCTTTCATGCGCAAATGTTTTTTTATTTTTTTTGGGATTTCGCATTTATGTAATACCTTCTTGCAACTCAAAGTTGATTCAACCATTCAGGAATAATCGTGCACAAACAACGACTGTCTTTGTCATCGTCGTCCAGTCAGGCAAAATATTAACCAAAGAACGACAAAGTATCTGTCCAGCATCCATTGTCCAGCACTTTGGGGTGCGCATTGCGCATGCGCAGCATGATTCTAAGTTCGCTATCCCAAAATCCAAAACCAAACCACTTTTATACAAACCTACCTCGTTTGTTGTCCTCGCGTATGCCCTGCAATCTAGCTATATAGCAAAAGATCCAGAGAACTTGATCTTCGCCAAAAACCAGTTCCGATCTGCATTTTTGTGCGATTCCCTCACTTTCCATACACCTCCGAGTCCATAAACGTTCTAACCAAAGACCGTTCTATTAAGCCAAACGAGCGAACAACTTCTGTTCCTGATGATGGTGATGGTGGGACCAGACCGGACCGGGTTTTGTACTGTGAAACATGTGCAGTAAATAGTGCCGCCACCACATAACAGCCACTTTGGCCAATTTATCAGAACTCTGAAATCGGGATTTCAGTATTGTTGGGACCTTTTTTCCTTTTCCACTGGTTTTTTTGTTGTTGTTGTTGCTGTAGTTGTTATGACTTGTGATGGGAGTCTTTTTGACCTTTTTTGTTATGGTCCATGGGATTTGTTTGCGTAAAGAACGACGACGACGACGACGTTTCTGGTTCTGCACGTTTGTTTGTTTTTCTTTTCCTTATGATGGTGGTGCTGATGGTGGTAAGTTTTGGATTTGCGAAGAAAGCATAAATTCGCATTTCCATTCCCATCATCATTGGAAAATTGCAATGGAAAAGAGAAAGAGAGAGAGAGAGCAAAAGGAAATGTATCTACTCTCTCCTACTTTTTAAATATTATTGAGAGAATTTTAATTTTCCGTCTGCAAAGATTTCCAGCTGAAAGATTAATAGGCAGAGTATTTCATATATAGATTTAGATACTTTAATGCGGGAGATGATATTTTGAAATGATGCTATTTTGACTGTGAATGGTTGTGTATCGAGTTTCAATTAAAAGTATGAAGATTGAAGAATTAACTCAATTGAGTACTTGTCTATTAAATGAAAATGCTTCTAATAACATTTCAGACCTAATTTTTTGATTTAAGGTATAAGAAATCGAGGCTTTACGAATATACATAGGGTAAATGAAAAAAAAGCTTTGATTTACTTTGGGTAAAAATGCGATTCTGGATCATTGCACATTCTGTGTACTTAAAGCGAACTAATTGTGGAAAGGTTTTAATGTCTTTTTTAAAAATTCGGTTATGTAGCAGGTACTGTTATTTCTTGAGCTAAAACAAATTCAAGGGATTCTCCTAAAAACCTTAAGTTAGCTGTAGGTAGGAGGTACCGACTGTTAGACAGATCAAAAGTGAGTTAGAAAAAAAAATTTGCGAACCAATTTTTTTGCATTCAATATCTTCCATATAATGCCATATTTAATCAATATCTGAAGTTCGATTTATTTCACGAATCCAAAACTTACCCTACAGATAAAAGCTGAAGAAACAAGTATTACATACATATGTCGAATATATTTGATTGATTCAACAGGAAATTATCAAATGACACCCTTAATTTTTTTTTTTAATTATTGCAAGAAGTTAATTTGTTCACGTTTGCATCTGCGTTTGCTTCCGCACTATCTCACGTTTGCCTACGCATTTACGTCTGCAAAATTTTGAGTTCACTTTTACACGCCATTCACCAAAGCAAACCAACAAAAAAACATCTCATGTAAATGGGCTGAAAAATAATTCAATATATAATTCGTTCATGTACTTTTTTTTAAAACAGTTCAAGTTTTTATTTTAAAAGGTAGGTACATGTTTTTGTAAGCAGGAGTTTTTTAAAAAAAATTAAAGATTGGTTAATAATGTATAAATAGAGTCCTTTGGAATGAATCCCAAAAATTTGGTTGTTCAAAAAAGATTTTTGGAATCAATTTAATAAATTTTTTTTTTGTTGTTCAATTCGAAAATTTTTAACATATTATATAAGACCAAAAACAGATTTACCTGTGTCCTAAATACCATTAACATATATTTCGATTTATTTATTTGTTCATTCTTGTGACAAACTAAATCTTGAAGTCTCTTAATGTATATCAACGCCCAAATCACTGAGTGTGATCACATTTAATTTTTATTTAAATCACACATACATACATTTGTACATTGATGTTACAAAAATTATGCCCTGTCTGTGTCACGCACTCATCGATTTCGACAGAAAATCTTGAACAATGTCCAATGAAATTTAACTTACTTGTACTTGTCAAAAGAGTCTCCCCTTTGATAAGAGATCTCAATACCGCATAACACCTTGCGAATGTTAAGTGAAGTTATTTTTCTTCTCTTTGAAATTTACATGACAAAATGCATTCAATATAAAACGACTCGACTTGAAGTGAAATGCCCCTTTAACAATCGAAGACCACACACACCAGATATTTTATTTTTTTTACCATGTCAAATTGTTGCGCTCATAGTACCTGCAGAGGTATGGGTACAAAAATAGAATCCAACAGAACCCTTGCGGCGCGAGATAAACATAAAAAGATTCCTAAACTTGAGAACTGCGAAACCTCTTTTGCAGATATATATTTAATGCACATACAAAAAAAAAACCAATGTAACAACCCAGAACCACGACAAAAATCCATCGATGCATTAAAAGTCCCAGACAGACATCGACGCGCAAAATTCCTTCATATAGCAGTTTCACAGGATCCGCAATATCTACAACCTCGCTTGAAATCGACGAGAAGAAGCAAATCTCCCAATACGATGTGATCCGAATACTACAAGAAAGGAAGAGATGAGAATAGAACCAACGAAACGATCACAAAAATCGCCGTCGGACATAGCACACCTATATAATATTGTATCTCAGGCCCAGGAAGAATATCCTACCATCGGCATCATCATCATCATTGCCATCCGGGACATCCGAAACCATGCCCCATCGAACTCTAGCGATTTTCATACAAATGGACGGATCTTTGTTTAACGCTGCAGGAGGATGAAAGTTCGATTTCGTGTTCTTTGCTCATCAGAGTTCTTTTTCATCCTCGCTTGGTCCAGAATCAGCACTCTCTCGCAGCTCCAAGGGAATAGTGAACATTCATTCAAGCGAACGATGTGGAATGCTTGAGCCACAACACAAGTTTTCTAATTTGGTGGAATAATCAAGGGAATCGTCTGTCTGTGCTTGTGCTGCCGCCGCCGCCGCCACAGCCGCCAACGAAAGACCGAATGGACATTACTTCTGATGCGTTCACAAAAAAAAAAAGACTCAAAAGAACCAAAGACACATAAAGGTAACAAAAGCAACTATCAGAACAAAAAAAGGTACAATACAAAAAAAAACAAAAACTCAATAAAGAGAACACTTTGGACCCTCCAGAATGTGGGCAACAGTTAACTGGTTCTTCAGGCACCAGTGGAGTGTTCCCTTGCTTTGGACAAAATTGCAAAACCGACTGCGACTATACCTACTCCTACACGCTCGATTACCTTGTGTGTTTTTAGATTTATTAAGGCGTTATCCTTTTTAATTTCTACACCATTTTGACACAAGAAAGATCAGAAAATAAAAAAAATATGTAAATTAAGCTAGAAATGTTGGCAGTTAAGTTCCGAAATTTTTGTATTGCACCAAATTTACTAAGAAAACCTTTGGATTTAGTAAGAAAATTAAGTGGAAAAGGCCAGCATGGATGTGGAAACTTTTCAAAAACAGTCCCGAAGCTTGTTTATCTGCATAATCCTTTGACATACCTTTGGACACAATTTCAACTTGCCCGAATTCGTCTTCTGTGGGATAGAGAATTCCAATGGAATGAGTTTTACCGAGGGACTATACAGGTAATAAAATAAAATAAATTCGAATTCAATAAAAAAAGAGAAAGAATTGCAATTCACAAATCAAAAAGAGCTTCTGAAGTAATTTTTTTTTTGAATTCACAAATCAAATATTTACGAGACAAGACTGACATTTTTCTCTTTTGACGTAACCGAAACAAGACTTTAACAGACTTGTCTTTATCTTTGATTATTTATCTGATGTTTTTGAAAAATACAGAGTAATTAATAAAACTACAAGTAATAAAAAAAGTGCTCATACGCCCTCGATTTATACTTCAAAATGAAATAAGTATGTATTTGCTTAGTTTGCCAAAGAATAAGCTTAAAGTTTACAATGAATACTTATGTACATAGATTACTTTGACTTAAGCTTGTGATTTTATATTTTATGTTAAAATTACAATGTGTTTTTAAAATGAGAACTAATTAAATGCAAAATCATCAAAGTAGTTTATAAACATAATTTGTCAAGAATTACATTTTTTACCAAAATTATAAATATAAATTGATTTTATCTATTTTACTTTTTCTTATTTGCCCTTTTAAATTTTTATTTATTATTTATTTCATTTATTACATTTTTTATTTTATTTTTTTTTCGTTTTATTTTATTTTATTTTATTTTATTTTATTTATTTTATTTTATTTTATTTTATTTTATTTTATTTTATTTTATTTTATTTTATTTCATTTTATTTTATTTTATTTTATTTTAATTTATTTTATTTTTTTTATTTTATTTTATTTCGTTCAATTTAATTTTGTTTTCTTTTAAGTTGGTTGCACTCTATCTGAAACTTATTGCTTACATATCAAAATCATATATGTATATACAAAGCTTAATGTGAATGCTTGAAAAGTAGACCAGGTTTATGTCTTTGATACTGAGCAAAAGCTTTCATACTTAGCTTGATAACTTAAAGTTTCAAAGCTCTTTAGTTGGTAGAACTTTCATTAAAAAAAATACAATCAGCCTAGACATATGCAATAGGTTTGCACTCTTTAGTTTTTTTTTTTGTTTTTATGGAATAAAAAAAGTAAAACTGTTTCAGTAAATAATTTAATTACCTTACTTACTTTTAGTCAGCAACTGTTATGACGGACTGCATTCGTCAACAAGATATACTGGGTATTGGCCATTTCACAACACCTGTTGGTTATCAACAAATCACTAATGATATGAATTTATCAAAAAACGATGCCCGTCTTCAAGTTCTCCGATTTAGATTTGAAGACATCCATAGAGCAATTCCAACAAAAGTTGTTCTTTTCAAAAGTGGAAGTAAGAAAATCATTATAGAATTCGAAATCGAAATCTTATATTTTAATTTAAGGTAACAGGAACTGTTTCATCGATATGTTATTTGTTGGAATGCGTAACACCAAGGACTTTCAAAGTCAGGAAGAACGTCAGCTAATCAAAAAAACGCTCGATCAACTGGAAAAGCAGCAAAATATTCGACCGCAGATCAGAAGCACTGATCATAGAGTATTGTTTGTTGAAATTTATATGAGATTTTTCAGAAACTATACACCGAGAGTTCCGGCTGATTGGTCAGTGTCGTTTTACAAAATTGTTTCTTTTGATGTTTTGAATTTTGGCAAATAATTTTAGGCCACCAAAAAAAAATAAATAAAAGTTTGCTGGTTTATATCTGTTTTATTGTCAAAGATTTTAAAATGTCTTCAACATCATTAGACTCATTCATAGAACGAATAATATTACGATATTTCTCATTCTCTTCGGTCAGCTTGAGTTTTTCTCTTTTCAAAAGAAGATTGTGATAGCTGACATCTGAGCAACGACGCCAAAAATTTCTTAAAACATTCATTTCGTTTGAGAGCTCCTAAAATTACAAAATGAATTGGCTTAAATGATTATTTGAGCAATAGTTTATAAATTATTAAGTTTGTTGTGCCTTCACTGTCCAAATGTATAAACTTTCTACTTTTGTTTACAGAAACCTTTGTCTAAAATTTGTAAAAACTTTAATTTTCGGACGAGAAAGACATAACCAAATTTCGACAGATTGCAGACCCAAAAATCACCTCTTCGGTAATGTCGAAAAGCTTGCCAATGTCCACATTCATATTTAACCGGTCATTTTGATCGGAGTCTTCGTAAGAATTTTGAAAAGGAATAACTTTTTCTTTCTCAGTCTGATACTTGCGGCAGCATGCTGCTAAACCTAACATTAGTTCTCCACGCTTGATGAATTCTTTGAATTTCTAAAAGCTCTAAAGTTCAAATCTTAAGTCCCAATATCAAACATTCTTGTCTACTGACCTTAATCACTGCATTACTTTCATTTGTCAACCTTTGCAACTTTTCATGTGTCAAAAATTCGTCTCGCTCAATTGAACGCTTGATACTCGTCCGAACTTCTAAAAAATGAGTTTGTTCTAATTTCATTGCATAGATCTTCCGATTCATTTCTGCTTCGATATTCAAAAGTTCTTGTTCCATATCTGATACTGTCCTTTGATTCTCACGTTCGATTTCGTTAAGTGTATTCGCTTCAACTACATAATCTTTTTGCCTTTGCATAAAATTTAAGAAATTTTCAGTCTTGCGAACATCTAGTAAATCAGTCTGCAGCTCTTTGGCAAAAGTTACGAGTTGTTCATGCAAATCATTCATCTTTTTGACGGTTCTATCACGAGAAACATAACGGCTTCTCACCTCTGAAGTTACTTTGTCAAATGTCTGATTCATGTAAAGCTCATAGTTTTCTCTAAGCCTTTGTTTGAAAGTATGATTTGTCGTGAATATGATATTCTCATTGTTGAGTTTAGTGTTCTCTTGAACTTCTTGAAGGTTTCTGAGCTCATCAAAGAATTCTTGAATTATATCAGAAGCTTGAATGTTGTAAAGCTCTGATGCTGTTTCTCGAAGAGTTTGATGGCAATCTATGTAAAATTAATTTTACTATAAGGATTTATGGGAAATTAAGTTTGACAAACTGTGCAACTTACTTGTCAAATATTCAAGTTGATCTAGATGCTGACAAAAATTTCGTTCATGCATGTCTTGAGTTTCTTCGATATTTTTCATAAGCATTTCAATTTTTTGATCTTTCTTTTCTAAGGTTCTTTCGGTTTTTTCACCCCATTCTTGCATTTCCTTTTGAAACTCTTTTATTTTAATATCCTTGCAAATTTGTTCCCACTCAAATTTTCCATGCTTCAATGATTTTTTTGTCAATTCTAATTCTCGAATTAGTTCTTCCTGTAAGATTTTGATAATAATTAAAAAATAATTAAACATCAACGATTTTGGTCACCCTCATTAATCGCTTTTTAAGATTTGCTTCTTCTAAAAGCTGGAGACGTATTTTTTCTTCCTTGCTGATTTTGGGCTTCTTCTTCTTTTTTATAGAGGAACCCTTGGTCGGGTTTGTAACATTAACAGCGTTTGCACTCATTTAAAAATGTTGTTTTAAGTCAGACTTCAAAAATATAGGTACATATGAACCTAAGTATGTGTATAGATATACCATTACATACGAAAAAAATAATATAAATTGAACAAACAAGAATACAAAAGTTACTGAGATTATGTTTTTGGAGAGTGGAGAAATTCCGGGAGAAAATTTTTTGACGATAACCATGATTTATGTATTAAGTTAACGGTGAGCCATTTTATGTGGAATAAATAAAAAGAAATCTCTTCGTAATCCGGTTTTACATCATCATCATCATCATCATCGGCTCGACAACCAGGGTCCGGTCCTGGCCTCCTTCAACAAGTCTCTCCACTTATCCCGGTCTTGAGCCAACGCCATCCAGTTGCGCACCCCAAGGCTTCGGGCGTCCTGGTCTACGCCATCTCTCCAGCGCAAGCATGGTCTACCACGCTGCCGTCTACCATAGAATGTACCACAAAGGACTTTCCGGTTCCTCTTCAGTCTTCACTCATGCGAGCTAGGTGCCCTGCCCACCGGAGTCTATCGAGCTTAATTTTTGTCACTATGTCTGCTTCAAGGTAGATTGCGTACAATTCATGATTGTACCGTCTCCGGAATCGTCCTTCCTCACATATGGGGCCAACAATTCTCCTTAAGACTTTTCTCTCGAACGCGGCTAAGGGGTCGGAGTGTCTTTTGCTAAGCACCCAAAATTAATTTTTTTCAATTGGATCACCGGAGGAGCTACCAGAGTGAAAAAAAAAATTATCTCGAAATTCTTAAGATAAAAATGTAACTATGTACATAGTAAGTGCAGGTTGAAAAATAACATTGGAATCACTGACAATTACAATTTAATTATTTATTTAATGAAGACATTAAAGATGTGGAAACTGAAAACTGAATTCAACTCCTGCTTACACCTTAACCTTAAGTTTTATTTTTAAAAGTGACTCGTATATTATATAATATATTTTTATTGCATCAATAACTATCTCTGTTATGTTAACAATTGTACGTCAATCATAAAATTTAAAAACAAAACACCATAAAATGTTATCTTAATAAAAATCATATACATAGGTAATTATGTATATCTTCCCAAAACCTGAACGTTTTATTAAAAAGTATCTTTATAAGCAATGATAATGGCAAAAGTACACAACTTAAACAAAAAAAAAAAACTTCCTTAAATTAACGTTAATCAACGCAAAAGTTTGACAATCCATTATCGACCTCGTTATTTTTTTTCTAGATCGTTTACCCGCGTCACATTGTTAAAGTTCGCATACATTTTCTCTCTTAAGCCATATAAATTGCAATCTCGATTACTTTTACCTCGGAGCAAGAACACGTTTTACAAATATTATATTATGGCTAGATTACATTTTACAACCTACCCTATAGTCAGAAGTCAAAGCCACCCTCGAAACAAGTAGTTATGAAAGTAAAGTCTCGTGGTAAATAGTCTATATATCACAGTGAACATGCAGACTTTGTGTTGGCTTAAATCAAGCTTCTTGTAAACTAGGTACGAGAACTTCAAAATGAGTTTAACTTGTTTACCTACTGCAGATGTCAGTGTTGTCTGTGATGGTAAACAGTTATTTTCTCCCCCAACTTTGCATCGTTAACACGCTAACTTGTTCGTTTTCAATACTCTCAATTCGACTGGTATAGCTTGCTGGCTATAATGAAACCCGGACTGTCTTACCTACGGCAATCTCACCTGAGCTCAGTTGAGTCTTGATAAGTGCGTCGCACAGTTGATATCGCGCCTCGCAAAGTTATCCGCAATGGAAAGTCTTATTAGAAACACGTATTAAAGTGAATGTTGGTTACTGAGTCTTATGGTTATTTTATTTTTCTTTCGTTGTTCGTATAGCTAGTGAAAGTGTAATCAAAAAAAAAAAAATAGTTTTCTTAAAAGAAATTTGCAAATCGTCGGTTAAGTGAAGTTTAATCAAATCTGTTAATGTGAAATACTTATAAATATTCGTCTCATAAAGTTTGGATTAAAATTTTGCCAACAAGCTAAAAGCCTTAACTGGTTTTGGATATCACATTGTTATTAACACATAAAAGGTTTGATATTTTTATTTTTATTATTTTTATTTAAATTAGCTTTTTTTGATATCACGGTTCATTATTGTTTTATACAATATTAAATAATTAAGGTCACCGTCCTTGAAGGTCTCTTATATTAAAATGCATTTCTGGTTTAAAAAGTAACCGTGTAAAATCTATACATTTCAATTCCATTTAATTGGTAAATAATATGAAACAATTAAAAACTACTAGATTAACTTAAAATATTATCTTTGGCATTTTTTCATTGCCAACTGTCCTCTTTCATTCCTGAAAACTGGTTATCGTGCATTTTGATGCTCGTTGATCACGCTTTTGTTGGATATTTTTTCATTTCTAGAATTTTTAAATTATTTTATTTATATTTTTTTTAAATCAACTATCAAATAGCTGAGGAAAAAAATGTATTCTCAGTGTCTCAGTATTTTCAAAAAATATAAACTAGCCAATTAAAAAACTTATAGAGCTGTGGGTATGTTGTTTAAATTTAATTTATTTTATCATATGACAAACAAATACTTGAAATTGACGGAAGGAACTTTCAAGACTTGTTTTTTTATATTTTTATGTCAGAATTAGAAACTCTTAGATTGTTTCTTATAATTTCTGTTTGCTTATAATTTCAATACAAAACCGTTTTGTAAAAGTAAGTGGTTTGAAACCTCAAAAAACATTTTTGAGTTTTGAAATAAAAAAAAATATTAATTGCATCATTTTAAATGTTTCTTTTTTTAACTCGTATTACCAAGAACTGAAAAGCAGGTTATTTGATTGTCGGTCAGATGAATTTATTAAAGAATATTCTTTCTTTTAGCCGCAATGATACCTAACAAAATGGTTTAAGTTGTGGTATGCGTAAGGTCACATTTTCACACGGTACCATTGTTATTCAAAAATATGTGAAAAACCAAACAAACATTATTTATTTTCATAAAAATTCCAAAATTTTGAAAAAGGAAAATGTATTGGATCAAAAATATTCTCCTTGTAATATTCTTAGGTTCTAGGCTAAAACAGTATTATAAAAATTTTGAGTTTGGAATACATACAAACGTTGTAGGCAATTTATAACAAAGGCTATACATTTTTAAAACTAATTACATACTAGTTAATTAAGTAATTAAAACTAAAGTAGGAACCTAAAATAAAAAAAGGTGTTCGTAAAATGTAATTAATTTAACTTAATTACATTCTTTACGCTCACAATATTATGAAAGCATTTTGATCACTGCTTGTGTAACTATTGAAGTGTGGGAACAATCGTTATCAAATTTTACTGCTTAAAATTATGCAATTGAATTATTTTTCAGAAAAAAACAAAACAAAATATTTCCCTACCGGCAAAACTACAGCTACTCATAGCGTTAAAGACATTATTTTTAATTTCTGCTAATGGACAGAAACTATATATAGTTATAGACATGAGTATAACTACGTATGACGAACCATTGAATTACCTACATACATACATACATACGTGATTGGATTTTGAGATTAGCATATAGAAACCCCCAATCTTGTTTTTAAAATTGTTTTTTCCTTATTTGATTTTTGGTTAAAATATCCATATACGAAAATTAATTCGTGATGAAAATAATTTATTGCAAAACATTTTCATCAAAAATAAATAACAGTTAGCTTCTTACTTACCTGCTAAAATGCATGTTTGTACATCAAAATATCTAGTTTTACATTGAGAGAGATAAACGCAGTTTAAAAAAGATTAAATTTGTCTCTGATTAGATATTTGCATGTGGATAGTAATTTTGTTTTCAATTCTATTGTCATCATAAAAAAAAAATGAAACTATTGACAGAACTCGTTAAACAGCAGGAACTGAATAAACAAAAACAATTCGCAGTTCTTTAATCAAATTTTCTTGATTGATGTTGAACTTGACATTTTATGTGGAATCATTGAAGTAATATAATTCAGAAAATTAGGGTTCTTTAATTTTTTTGCATTCTGTTTATTTAACTTGGAAATTATGGTTTTTAAGTATTTTTCTAGGAGGTGATTTAATTTTGTTTTTAGAACCAAAAATAACGGTATCTCTTATAAATATAACGAAAATTGATTAGGTCCAATATAATTTTAATGATATTTTAACAAGACTATGTATTTCTTTTTTATTTTTAGTTGCTTTTAAGTGCATGCTATTATGTTATTTAAAAAAAATATTACTTTGGAATCTTCATCTTTAGTTCACTATTTAGCCTTAATGGCGAACATTTTTCAATAAAAGTGAATTTTTTGGTTTTTGCTTCGTTTTCAAGACTAAACGACTTTTAAGTTTTTCAGTCTTTTTTCGACCTTACCAAACTTTTCTTTGGTGTGTCTGTAGTTTTAATTTTCTTAGCTCATTACAGTTTTCCTCCAGTTTAAAAGTACATTTTCCAACCATTTTCAGATTTTTTTTTTACATCATAATTTTTTAACAAAAACACGTATTACATTAACTATAGTGTTTTCTTTTTATTATTTTCTTTTTAAAAAAATAAATTTTTTACATTAATAAAAAGTATAAGAACCAAAAAGAAAAGAAATTTTGATATTTCTTTTTATTCAAATACATATATATTTTTTAAAATTTCTTTTTTTTTGCTTTTCTTTTTTTTAATAATTTTTTTTATGTTTTTAATTTTCACTTTCATAATAACAAAGAATAAATTGTATTTAACTTCAAAAAATTTTCGAATATTGTGTTTAATACTCACAGAAAAAAATCTATAAACTAGAAAAAAAGATTCTTCTTTGTTATGTTTGAGGTTAATCAATCAAGAAGAAATGTTAAGCTTCATTTAAAAATGAAAATTATTTTGTAATTATCATTGACTAGTTAAATCAAAAGTTATTTTAATTCTCACTTATTTAAACCATATAAAGATTTTTAAAAATTTATATAGCTGCATATAATTTGTCAAAATAAAATTTTATTTAAACAAATCATTTAATTTTTTAGGGAATGGTTGGACGTCCATAATAATTACTGAAAACCAACTTTAGCTAAAATGACAGTGGTTTATGACAAAGAGAAGCAGAATGGACTTCAACTCGAGCCCAAGATTATCGACAGGTAATTAATAATTTTGTTTAAACTAGTTTATATAGGTAGGTATCTAATTTATGTGGAATAATGATGCCCTGACTGGGTCTATCACTTTTACAGGATGTCCTGATAGATTTTTTGCATTTTTTCAATATTGCGTAGCGAAGTTTTGTTCTCAAATTACAAGTTTGAGGCCCCTACATATCAACAGTTACTTACGCTCATTTCACTTTTAACTTTTCATTGATTAATTTTTTTATTTCTATAAATTACCTTGACTTGGTTGTTCTTTTATTTTACATTATCAACTTAAGTAACTGAAAGAACAAAATAATGCATTAAAATGTTTCTAGATTCTTTATTAATTTATTTATTTGTCTATAGTTGTAAATAGGAAGAAAAATAATAACTCAAGCACCTTAGCCATTGAGCGGAACACTTATTTGATGGGCCTTCAATTGAAAATTTTTCTGTTATTCAAAAATACAAACGTGAATGAAAAACCTTTCAGTACCAAGTAGTGAAGGTATCTGCTGCATTTTAAGCGAAAGGGCATAGTAGATAGTTGTTGGAAAGGTTTTATCTAATAGTGCAGATAATATTTTTAAATATGATAGGCAACAACCATGGGATGTCATTAAAAGTAGGAAATATTATAAATCAATTTTTTGAGAATAACAAATAACATGCAATAACTTTTCCTGGGGGTTGTTAAAAGAACTTTTGCTAAAAAATTGTCCAGATTACAAATTTGAATGTGAAGGTATTTCAAAATAAAATAAATAAATATAAATAAACTTATTAGTTCTTCTAACTTTCTACTGTTCAGAAATAATTCCAAAAAATGATTTTGAGTTTTAATAAGAAAAACAATAAATAAAAGAACTGTCTTCAAAAGCAAGAATCTATCTTGATCAATCCAACCCTGAATACACAAATGACCAATCTTGGAACACTAGCTCTAGATACATACTTCCACCTCGTGCAAAACTCATTATTACTTAACTAGTTTCAGCTGCCACTCCCACCACCAATATCTAACGCTGGAACAAAAGAACAAAAAAACTTGTCCGAAATCCAAAACATTATTCAATAATTTTTTTTTCCACATGCATTTTTTTTTTCTTTTCTTAACGACACATTTTTCCAACAAAATACCATAAGATAAAAAAAAAACTAGTTTCCGTATCAACAGCGTTCAGCACATTGATCTTAAACAAAAAGTGAGAGTCTTTGTTGTTCGCAATCTAAACACAGTCCACCGGCACATTATTGGCTAGACCTTGGGGCATTTTTTTTTTTTTCAAAACAATCGATTACATGTTTATGCATTCGCTTTCAGTATAGGTAGATTTCTTCATATTTACATAAATAACGGTATTTTTTGTTTTGCATTTAATTACAGTAGCAATATTGAGGAAACCGAACCGTTAACATGGCGATTTTGGAGGAAACGTCGTTACATCGTTGTCCTGATGGCATTTTTTGGATTTTTCAATGTCTACTCGCTGCGTGTGAATTTGAGTGTTGCCATTGTAGCAATGACAGAAAATCGAACAGTGACTGCTGAAAATGGTTCTGTTTACTATGAACAAGATTTTCCATGGGACTCGAAGCAGAAGGGTTTGATTTTGAGTTCGTTCTTTTATGGTTACATTTTGACGCAGTTTTTGGGAGGACTTATTGGCGGACGCATTGGTGGAAATCTTGTAAGAGAACTTAGAACTCAGAACGAGAAAATGAATATTGAAATTTTATGTTGAATTTTCGTAGGTATTTGGAATTGGAATAGGAAGTACAGCCATTCTGACATTACTTACACCGCTAGCTGCAACACACAGTCTGGGGATGTTCCTTACTGTGAGGATAATTGAGGGAATCTTCGAGGTAAGTTTTAAGGTTGTTAAATTTTTCATAAAAATGTTTCATACGATCGCTTTTAATAGGGTGTAACATTTCCTTGCATCCATGCTGTTTGGTCCCGTTGGGCACCACCTTTAGAAAGATCTCGAATGGCTTCAATGGCCTTTGCTGGCAACTATGCTGGGACAGTTGTTGCAATGCCACTGTCAGGTATATTCGCCACGAAATACGGTTGGGAGAGTGTATTTTATATATTTGGGACAGTTGGATGCATTTGGTTTGTACTTTGGGTGATTATTGTGAAAGAAGGCCCCGAAAAGGATCCCAATTGCTCGATGGAGGAAAGGGAGTTTATTGAGAAGAAACTTGGAACTGCTGGACGAACCAATGTCAAACATCCATGGAAGGCGATTTTTACTTCGGCACCAGTGTATGCTATAATTGCTTCGCATTTCTCTGAAAATTGGGGATTCTATACGTTGCTGACGCAGCTGCCGACTTTTTTAAGAGGTGAGTGTGGTTTAGAGATTATATCGCCCGTAATTTTAGATTTTCCGGTACATTCTAGCAAAAGCTCCCTTGCACTATTATTTCCCTGAGTAACTATAATCTTCTTATTCTTTTCCAGATGCTTTAAATTTCAATTTGGACAAAACTGGATTCCTATCAGCAGTACCATATTTAGCCATGGGTATTCTTCTAGGTGTTTCCGGATATCTTGCAGATTGGGTTCAGGTTAAAGGCTACATGACCACAACACAAGTTCGTCGATACTTCAATTGTGGTGCTTTTCTAGCACAAACTCTCTTTATGATTCTCACAGCCTACTTTCCTGATCCTTTATGGAGTGTTGTTTATATAACAATTGCTGTGGGACTAGGTGCATTTGCTTGGTCTGGATTTGCGTAAGTCTCATGAATGACTTGAACTCCTATAAAATTTTTATTTTTGTTTATTTTTTTTTAGAGTAAATCACTTGGATATTGCCCCACAGCATGCTAGTGTGCTGATGGGTATTGGAAATACTATTGCCACAATTCCAGGAATTGTTAGTCCTCTTCTAACAGGATATATTGTCCAAGAACAGGTTTGATCTCAATTTGTTAGATCTCTTTCTTTTTTTAATTTTTTTTTATTCTCAGACAACTGATGAATGGCGTGTAGTATTCTTCATATCTGCAGGAATTTACTGTATAGGTTGTGTTATTTACTGGATGTTTGCTTCTGGTGAACTTCAAGATTGGGCTAAAACTCCAGAACAGTTAGCCGCTGAAGCAGAAGCTCGAGCAGTACTGAGAGCAGAACAACCAGTGGTTGGTTATACAAATGAGGCTGTTGAATTAAAAGAATAAGAACAATTCAATTAATAACTGTATACCTACTTGCCAATTTTTAGATGTAGTTATAATTCCTTGATAATAATATTTAAACACTTTGTGATAGGTTAGATTAATTATTCACATTAAATTCGTTATGTTGTTTATTTAAGCTTATTTAAGCCCAAAAGTGCAATAAAAAATGCCGTTTCGTCTCATACAATAATTAGCAGATTTCAATGTGCCATCTGAACAAATAATATTTTATATCGAGAAAAATATTTTATGGCATTGCAAAATGTACATAGGTGTATTTAAAGAATTTAAGTACAATTTGACTGTTGAAAGATATTTAATGAGGTAGTAAGAATGCTTTGAAAATATTGAAAATAGCATAAACATGTGATAACCTTATCAAAAGTTGGTATAGAAATTTATTCAAACTTCTTACGATTGATTATGTTTGAGGGGGATCTAGGGGCATGATCAAAGACAGAAAATATTTACACTGGATGTTTTTCAATATTTTAGCTAGAACACGAAAACTAGTCGATATTTGATAGTTAATTTTTTTTTAAAAGAAAGTAAATCTGAAAAATTATAAAAATATTTAGGCAGGAAAAATTTACAAAAACCAAACAAAAGAAAATCGAAAAATCAAATATCTTTTTTTGAAAAATCTTTAATATGGTGGTGTTAATTTTTTTTAAGCGAATTTATTTTCTGTTTTTATTTTTACTTTTTCCGATTGTGACAAACCAAGTTTTGGATTGGTAAAAAATAAAAATCGAGGTATTAATTGCACTATCTATTCGGCATGTCTGTACCTACAATCTTAACTATAACAGGATCGATTTTCTTCAAAATTTATAGTTACCTTTGAAGGGAAAATTAAAATTTTTGTTCTAACCTCAAAAACATGACACAAATTTCCGATTTCAATTTCTGAAAAACGATTGAACGGAACATAATGGTCATGAAATTATTTATCAACGTGCTTAAATTGTAAATATCTGCTAATTTTGAAAGCTAACGTTTACCACATTTACAAACTTATCAAGTGCACCGTAATTTTACAGGTATTTTATAAGGAAATCTTATGACTCATATTTTTAGTTAATATTAAGTAATAGAACAGAGAAAAATTAAAAATCTCTTAGCATCTTGAAGATCTAGCTATATGTATGAAAAATGAAGGCCAATTTATTTTCACAATTTACGATAGACCTATAAAAAAATAAATAATAGGTATTTAAAAAAAATATTTCCGCCTAGTAGCTGTATTAAAAGTTTTAAATTTTTTATTATTTTTATAAAAATAAACATCATCAAAAACTTTCACACACTATATTCGTCGATGTTTGTTGTGATTTTATTTTCGCATTCCATTCTCCTCAACAATTTGACCTATTTCGAAATATATATTAATTATCGAAAACGCAATATTAAAAAAATAACCTGAATAAAATTGTCATCATAATTTGTGAGGTGTTTTTCGCAGCTACGAATAAATGGTGAACAAAAAAATAAAATTCAAATAAAATTGAATCACCTTCGAAACACATTTAAAGGTAAAAATTCCATAGAAATTTTAACAAATTAATATTTTTTTTCTATTTTTGTCATCAAGTTCAATGACCTTATTGAAACATTTAAATTGCATTCTTATAATTTAAAATTGTTTACATGACAACTTAAGTACATTAAACCAGGGCATATAATAGGTATCGTGTCGCCAATTTGTTTTCCCAATTTTTTTTTCAATTAATTAACAAATAAATTTATATAATTTGGCACCAACTCATTATTACACACACCTCTTACTTACTTGATATTTTTTTTGGGATCATTTAAAAGCAATAATACTCTTGTATTGAGGTTTCTTTTATTGTCCTTCAACAATCAAATTAAATCGAACGAAACCTCAATATCGAATAAAGTAATTTTGGGTATTTTAACAAAGAAGCCGTAAATAGTTTGGCATGATTGTGTTCGCCGGTTTTTTTTTTTATTTTGGCAGTGAAACTGAAGTGCGCTCTTAAATAAAATTTAAATGTTTTTTTTTTTTTTTTTACACTTCAGATTCTTTGCTGTAGTGAGCTTAGAGCAAGCTTCAACTACAGTAAGAGGCTCATCATAAGTGCATGTGTTAGTGGTTAGTAAATGTAATGAAAACTAACACATGCAACACATAAAAGTATCTACATAATTACAAAAATTAAAAAGTATAAAAATAAAACAAAATTAAACAAAAATATACAAAATACTAGACATTCATGATATCTATTGTTAAAAATAAAACAATATCACGACAGAGGAGCACTGGTTCGAAACGAAATTTTTAGTCTTAATTTACTCATGTTGAAGTCGATAGACAAATTGTTTAAATTAAAAAGCCTGCACATACGGTTCAAAGGTTCATGCAAGCCATAGTTGGTTCTATGGAAATCAACGTGTAAAAGTTCAAATCTTCGCATGTGGTGAGATCCTCCGCGGTAGTTAATGCCGATGCAAGCTAACAAATCGGAAGCATCGATTTGACCATTAATGAGTTGATGAATAAATATAAGGTCATTATTGACACGTCTTTGATATAAAGTTTGGATTTGCAGAAGTTGGATTCTATGTTCATATGGTGGTAGATTGAACGGGTCAGTCCAAGGAAGGCCCTTCAGAGCAAAGCGAATGAATTTATGCTGAATTGATTCAATCCGACTTTTATGTGTTTCGTAGAAAGGGGACCATACTTGTGAGGCATATTCAAGATGAGGACGTACATAACAATTGTACAAAGAGAGAGTAACGTATGGATCGTTAAATTCCTTTGCCCAACGTTTAATAAAACCAAGCATAGAGCTGGCTTTCTTAACAATGAAATTTATATGTTCCGTGAACTCTAAATTAGAACTAAAATGAACACCCAAGTCCTTAAAGCTTGAGATACGAACTAGTTTATGCTGCGAAATAGAATAATCAAAAGAATTTGGAAAACGTTTTCTTGAGAAAGTAATTGTTTGGCATTTAGCAGGGTTTAAAGTAAGACCATTTTTACTACACCAAACAGTAAAACTATTAATATCTGCCTGAAGAAGATGGTTGTCATGTTTGTCTTTAATTGTCTTGAAAATTTTCATATCATCTGCAAATATAAGAATCTCACTCGATTGTAGACATGACACGACATCATTTATAGCAAGAATGAACAGAAAAGGGCCAAGGTGGCTTCCCTGAGGTACGCCTGAATGGGCAATGAATGGACTAGAAAGACTATTGCGGAATTTCACCTGATAGGACCTATTTTCAAGATAAGATTTAATCCAATTTACAAAAAAGGGTGGGAAACCAAAAGCTCTTAGTTTGAACAAAATAATATTGTGGCTCAATTGATCAAATGCCTTAGAAAAATCGGTATATATACAGTCAATTTCACTTCCACTTTCCAAGGCATTCGAGCATTTGTGCACGAAAGAAAGAAGATTTGTTACTGTTGATCTTTTTTGGACAAATCCGTGCTGTTTTTCACTAATTAAATTCCTGGTATGAAAGGATAGGCTTTCACAAACAACTTTTTCAAAGAGCTTTGGGATACAAGATAATTTCGATATAGGCCGATAATTTTTGATATCAATCTTTTCGCCTTTTTTAAAAACGGGAGTTAAAAATGATTTTTTCCAGAAGCAAGGAAATTTGCCTGATTTAATAGAGAGCTCAAACAAAAGTTTAAGGGGTTGAACTAGAATATGTCTACAATTTTTTATTACTATTGGGGGAACTCCATCAGGGCCAGAAGAATAGTCATCTTTCAATGAAGAAAGATATTCTAGGATAGTGTTTTCACGCAGAGAAATATTATTACAATTTGTTTGGGCATAGATATGGAAGTTTTTAAAATATTCTTCATCAACAACAACAGGTGTTTCAACGAAGGAGTTACGAAAATTATTCGCAAAAGCGTTGCAAATATCGGCGGTCTCACGTAACGAGCAGTTTTCATAAATAAAATTCGACGGATAGCCATCTGAATTTTTCTTTGAGTTAACGAGTCTCCAAAATGATTTAGGGTCCTGTTTTAAAGAATTTCCCGTTTCATTTACATAATTTGTATACAAAGTTTTTGAAAGGGCTTTAAATTCCTCGAAAAAAGCAATATAAGAAAAGTGGTCAACTGGTGAAAGAGTTTTTAAGTATAATTTCCATGCTTTATTTCTTTTGTTACGAAGTAATCTAAGCTCTTTCGTGTACCAAGCATGACGAAAATTCAAGTTTTTCGATAATTTTAATGGAACAGTATTTTCCACACAAGCGTTAAAAATATTATAGAAAATAGAAACGGCATCGTCAATATTAGAAGAAACGGATATCTGACCAACAATATCAGACCTAGTTAAATTTTCAGAGAGCAAACGAAAATCTGCCTTTTTGAAGTCAAAAATATACGAGCAATCGTAAGAGTTGCTATTTTCAGTTAGATGACTGCTCAAGTCAAGAAAAATATCCAGGGGAGGATGATAGTTATCTATATTAGTAATACCGGAACTAGATTCTAGAACAAGTGTACTAATAGCGTCAGAAGAAAATACTAAATCGAGAATTCGATTTTTCGAGTTTTTGATACAGCTTACTTGCTGTAAGTCAGTGCAACTAAATTTATCTAGCAAAAGCAGTTCAGATTGGGAAGAAGTTAATGAAGGTTCATAGAAGGTTTCATCTTCAGAGGGAACCCAGTCAATATGCGGTAAATTAAAATCTCCCAGCAGTAAGATTTCACTATTGGAGCAAGACACGTCAATTATAAAATCAATTGCAATAGAGAGTTCATCAAAAACTGACGCCGGACTTTTTGGAGGAATATAAGCATTTAATATATACACAACTTTGGACTCAACGGTCAACTTTATACAAATCAGTTCGATAGAGAACCTAATTGGAAATACAACAAGACAAGACAAAAATTTATTGCGAATGGCAATCAAAACTCCACCTCCTAATTCTTTAGGTTTGTCTTCATGACGATCATTTCTATAAACTAAGAACTCTTGACTAAAAAGTTCTGTGTCCAAAAAACTTGGATTAAGCCAAGTTTCAGTCAAAACAAAGACATCATGAGATAATGCTTGAGAGTTAATAAAAATATCAGAAGTTTTAGTACGTAGACCTCTTACATTTTGGTATAAGAGGGTGATCCTGTTTAGTTTTTTGCAGATGTACTGTTGGATAAATTTCGTGTAATTCTATTTTTACGTGTATTAGAGAATTCTTTAATAAGAGCTTCAGGAGGCCAAATATCTACATTGCATATTGAGTCAAAGAAAGAAGAATGTGTGACTATTTTAAAAGATGACACAAAACTGTTCACTTTACTAATTTTTGTACATTTAATAGAGTTACTGGTAGGAATACAATTGTTGGCTAACAGATGGGAAACAATATCTTCTGGACCAATATCAGTTTCTAGACGAGAAATAAAAATAGATTTTGGTCTAGAAACTGCTCTTATAGGCCTAGGGTTAAAATTATTATCAGATAAAGTAACAATTTCTACAACGGGATTCGGTTGTTGAACTGTCACTAAATTTTGATTATCAATCTGGAGCGAATAGGTATTATCTATTATCTATCTATAGTATTTTTGGGGCTTTGGATTGTTCGTTTAGGTGGAGGGCTTGAGTTTTTAGCAGCTAATGTTGCATCTCTTCTTCTTTTATTGCTCTTTTTGGCAGCTGACACATGATTATTACATGCTTTTGAGGTGGATTGAGCAGAGTGGTCAACATTAGTATGCAAACTAGAAGGAGGAAGAGGTACCTGGAGAAGATCATCAGTTGAAGTTCCGATATCTACTGAAATGTTTGGGACATTAACAGAATTAAAACTAGAAACTAGAATATTAAAATTATTAAAAAGTTCTTCAAATCCTTTTGAGAGTATTTTCATATCCGTTTTAAAATTTGACATTTTGAAAGCAAGTTGGGACAAGGAGTATTTACGGCAATCGAGACAATACCAATATGCAAATTGAGAATTTTTTATTTTCTCAATAAAGGCAGTGGTTGACCCGATACATTTAGCATGGTAAAGATTACCACAAGGTCCGAAACAAGCAAAAAGTTGTGCAGTTTTAGAGCTTTCGCAACAGTTTTTTACAGAACAAGACATTTTTCAAGAAAAAATGCGATGAAAATACGAGAGAAGAAAAAAAAAACAATTGAAGAAAAGGAAAAAAAAAAAAAAAAATATTTGATTTTGCTAGGATTCGAACCCACTTAGCGAAGATCTGATATCCGCGTGCGTACAAACTGCGCCAGAGGGCTAATTATAAAATAAAATACAAGTCACAATTATGAATTGCAACATGAGTAAAATAGAATTTCAAATATTTCTAATTGTAGGGCTAGAAAGAAAGGGAAAGCATAAGTGTACACAAACACATAGAAGGATTTAAATAAATAAATAAAAAAAAATGATAAAATCACTCAAATAGAGGAAAAAACAAACAAAAGACAAAAAGTCTCACCAAGCACAAGCACTACTGGATAAAAATTATGTTTTTTGCATAGATATACACAAATAAGCACATCTGTAATTAAACAAATTTAAAATATCCACTTATTCAGTGGATAATGTCAAATAAACTAATTAAAATTAACGAAATAGGTATAAAAAAATAAATAAAACAACAAGCGATATGCCGACACAACTAATAAGACTACACCAGTGCTGTCTACTGTTCTATACAAAGAACAAAGCCAATAAAACCGCTTTTTTGAAAACAAAGTAAAAATATAATGTGTGTACACAGCACATACAGGTGGTTTGGTTTATATTTAAAATTCACTCAGTCATAGATTGCATTTAGAATGCTATAGAGGAAGAAGTATTTAGTTAAGATATCTTCAATTAGTGAAAAAAAACACCTTATGACTCATTTTTGCGCTGGGTATCCCTTGAAATATTTTCAAATTCAATTTAGAAATTAAATTCTGCATTTTTTAATTAGTAATTGCAATAGGTACTTTTTCCTAACCAAATTATCTACTTCAATTTTTACTTATAGTCCAGTAAGATTATGAAATTAGATTGCATTTTCCGCCAACATTTTTTAAGGGATCTGTTCGGATACCCTGATTGGGGTTTTTTTTTTTTTAGTTCAGAACTGAACTTTAGTTTCAGGGTATAAACTGTAAAACAAAAAATCGTGTTTCTTTTTGAGCTCAGAGTGTATAACAGTTCAAGCTGGTGTTTCTTTTTTTGTTGAGAGCATGTTCAGAGATTGTTCGGGGCGTACAACTGAGCAAACAGATTTCAATCCTGAACACGCTCGCTCCGAGGAAAGTTCAGAGTATGTTCGACAAGCTCGTGCTCTGTTCCGTGCTCTGCTCAATTTCAATTTATTAAAGTACGTTAAGGTGAGTACAAATAAGACATAGTCTTTTATAGTACATGCAATTGGTAGATTATACAAACAGTAATAGTAAATAAATATTATATAAACCAAAAAAATAATGTTATAAAAATAAAGAAAACAAAATTAAAAATAAAGAAATTAAAAATACGAACCTATATACAAGAAAGATAAAAAGATAGAAAAGAAGAAGATTGCTCTGAATGAAAAAAGAAAAATTCCCATTTTAAAATTGAGTTTTTGGCGTGTTTGAGGTTAACAAAGAGCCGCCATCTGAGATTGGTTTGGGTTTTATTAATAACTTCTTTGAATTTCATCTTACATCGAAATATCCAACCATAATATTTAGACAAGGAATAAATTATTAAAATAAAATTTTGACTTTTAAGTTGTTCAACCTCTAAGTTATGCATAAAAGGGAAAAGTTCATCTTTGCTTAGCTACATATAAATTTTTTTGGATATAAGTCAATGAACAACTTATAAAGCTTTATATTACTTGAAACTTGAGTTACGTATGTACATACATGCTGTGATAATATTTCAAGGACATAGTGCATACAGACAATTTTTTTCTTTTAATTTTATCTTATCATCACTGTTATCTCTTCTCTAGTTCTTCTAGTTCACTAGTTCTTTTCTTCTCTATAGCACAATAGCTCTCTAGTTCATTAGTTCCCTTATGAACTAGAACTTGTATACTAAAACTAGGGAACTAGTGGTGAACTAGATCTAGTGAACTACAACTTGTGAACTAGGGTGCTCTGGAATCTATGTGCCGGTCCTTTTGTTTTGGTGTATGTATGTGACCTTATGGTGGATAGATTAACTTTTTTGAGCGTTTCTTAAGTGGAACTGGCTGCGAACACAAATTCATATTGAGATTAAATTCGGAACCGCATTGAACTATTCAGCTACTGAACTAAACCAAGAAAGAGAGATAGCAAACCAAGTTCCTTTTAAGAAACTAGTTCATTGAACTAGTTAGTTCATGAACTGCACAAATTTAATATGTACCACTATAACTGCAAGAAAAAATTGAATCCCGATTTATAACAATCAAATACAATTGTTGACTATCGAGGTAACCGTCGGAGCAGAATTCTCTCCAAAATTCTACAAATCGAAGATATTTTTCTTCGAGGTAGTTCTCCGATCAGCTGATCGGAAATTCCCTCCGACGAAATTAAACGCATGCCATTTGCATGCGATGAAGTACTTCAAATCGTTGTTTTTTTGTTTAATATCCGATATCCTCCGACAAATTCTTGGCGCAGAAGTTTTTCTTTTTTTCCGATGACAGCTACGAACCGAAATTGAATCTCCGACGAAGGAGGCGTTTCGTAGAAAGTTCCGCTCTGACGGTTACCTCAATAGGCCCGAATTTCTTATAAAAATTGAAACAACTGAGAAAATTTAATACAAAGTTGTGTTGAAAATTCCTATTCCAAATACTAACACTTTTCCACGATCCTTTAGCACTTCTTATTTTTAAAAGAATTTACAACAAAAGCACTCATGACACAAACATGATATAAATTCATAAATTTACAGCAATCCTAATGCTTCATGTATTGCAATCGGACCGAAGGAATGTTTCACTAATTTGTTGTTATAAAAGTCTCGAAAAAACAAAACATTCTGCAGCGCCGACAAAGCAAAACAAGCTATACCTCCACCAACCCAAGATATTCGCACCTCCCTCTCTCCATTCTCCCAATCTACGATTTCCAACTGACTAGAAGGAATTCCAAAAATGTGCAATTAATCTCGATTTTATTTTTGTTGGTTTTTCATATTGGGCAACTGGCCAATAAGTTACAACACAAAAAATTCCTTAATAAAAGTGGAAAATCCTAATTCCTCTGCATAGCGGGTAAGTAATAATAATATGGAATGGAATATAGTTTTGATCTGAAATTTGCATGATTTTGGGTAGGGGCTTGTCCAAAGATAATATTATGTGGTGTCATCAAAACTCAAAAACATCGTCATCATCGTCATGAGAAAGATTCATTTGGGGCAATTTAATATCGAGGAAGTTTACCGAAATTTATGATCCAATAAACCTCATTGCCCAGCCCCTCTCTTCGTCCTTATATTGGGATGGTGAACTGTTTACTATTGGATAGGGGCGTTGAAATTCTGCCATTCATACCATATGACCATAAGATGTGAGGTCTTGAGTGAGATGTGATGGTGCCTCAAGGAGTTTTTTTGTTTCGACTATGGAAGAAATAAATAAATGTTTGCACACATGTGTCCAGAAATAGAGAGAGTATATCAACAACACAGCAGGCAGGTACCTTGGCGTCTTTACTTCATGCGTTTTCGTCGCCGCGCTGTGTCGTTGTCCGCCTCATTTCAAAAGTAAATTCCATGCTTCGGAATTCTGTATCGCGTTCTACTCTAATGCATTTTCTGATTAATTTCGTGCAATGAAATTAATAACGAATGTGGCAGGATGGCTTTGGAATCTGGGTACTTTCCGGCGTTTTATAGATTGTTGTCTGGGGCATTGGCTTGCAATATTGCAACAGCGACAAATCAACGAGGCGCCATTCGAAAGAAAGGTGATTTGTGTCGTGGGGATTTTGAAAACAAAAATACTTTTTTTTTTGGACATATTGTATTTTTGGAAGACATTTTTCCTCGACTGAAGAACTTTGAAATGTTGAAAACCGACGCACGTTGCAAAAATTGACAAATTGGAAAATAAATTGTTTAGCACTCCGAATTTCTTTTATTGTTCATTAAAAAACAATTGAACTTTAAAAAAATAACTGAAGGATATTTGCTAAGGTGATTTGCGTTTTTTAAATAACTAAATATAGCTCATTGACAGGCACCTCATTTTCTTAATTCCTTAAATTCCATCCACTTTTTAAGAAATATTTTTGCAAATATTTTCTTTTATGTTCCACACCTATGTACTTGTCTCTTTGACTATTTTTAAATCAAATATTATTCAACAAACAAGAATTTATGACTTAAGTTTTGTTGAACAAAATAATTAGTTTCTATTGATAGGTGTCTGCGAACTTTGCGTTAGGTAAATATTTGTTTTAAAAATTAAAAAAAAAATAATTGTTTTTCCATTTACCCGTGTTCAATTCTGTGCACGTTTCTGAAAGAAAATTTGTAGAAAACCTGTCAATTTTTGCTAGTACATATTTACATAAATAAGAATAGGCATGTGCGATGTCTCATTTGATGATTTATTTTAGAAATTATTTACTTAAACTAAATAGAAAATAAGCTGGTGAACAAATTTGAAAATACAACAATATTGATCTTTATTTTTATTCTCACGTGTTATTATTGTATTAATTTCTTCTACATTTTTTTTTAGAAAATATTATTTTCTTTTATAAATTTTCGGGATACCCATTCTTTGAATTATTGTTTATTTTCCTAAAAATGTTAATGTAATTTGAAGACAATATAACTTCGAAAAACTTTTACAAACGGAGTTAAGTTGCAAAAGAGACTGGGTAAGTGAAAAGGAAAACTACAATCTCAAAGCAAACACCATCAAGTGATATACTGATGGATCGAGAACTTCTGATGGGACTGGTGTAGGGAATTTCGGGCCTAGAACCAAAATTTCGATACCGATGGGGAAGTCCACCAGCATATTGAAGGCAGAAGTGAATGCCATCGGAAAATGAGCAGAACGTAACATCGATATCACACTGAATTGGGTACCAGTTCACGTCGGTGTCCAGGGCAATGAAGAGGCTGATTTCCTAGCAAAAATAGGACCAATGGCAAGCCTAACGGGACCAGAGCCCTATTGTGGTATAGGGGAGAATATGATTTAAAACAAAACCAAATCTGAAGAGGAGGCGAAAAGATCAAAAATCTGGAAAGAACTCCCCAAACTGAGACAGGCAAAACTCTTACTCGGGAACTATAACCGGGAGCGTTTCCTATCCTGCATCAGCCTAAGCACGAATAATCTTAGGAGAGTAACGGGTCTCCTCACCGGCCTCCTAGGCCTAGTGAGCAGCGCTTCCTGCAGATTCTGCAACGCTCATGAGGAGACACCGGACCACATAATAGGGAAATGTGATGAACTGGTGCATCATAGACATAAATATCTGGGCAAGTACCATATAGACGAGAATGAATTACATTCTCTAAAAATATCCCAAATTATTAAATTCCTCAAAGGAACGAATTTGGAGGATGAATTGTAGATGAAAAACCTCATCCGGATCAAAAGGGGGGCACAATAGATCTTAAGGTCGCAGTGCAAATGCTTACCCAATACCTTCATATTACTAACAAAACGGAAACACGTTTGTATCCAAAATTCAATGCAATAATATAACATTTCCCCAAGATCATTTAAACTACTTACAAGTCTACTTAATACCTAATTATTCTCATTAATTTTATTTATGTAAGCACTTTTCATGTTCGCTGAAAAATCTTTTCACAAATTTCTTTCAGTTTTCATATTAATGTTGTTCAATGCATCAAAAAGATTTCAAACTCATAAATAGTTTCTTTCGAGTTTATGTAAATGTTTTTATTTATTTCCAGCACACACAGCCAACTACTACAGATGTTGGCGCCAAATTGTTTCACAAGAACTCCATAATTCTCAATTACGAACAATTATAGCTAGTTAGCATTTTGAAGATTATTTTATACAACATACAGATTAGACATTTGAATAAACAAGAAGATATATTTGGATTTAAATTTGAAAAAAAAAAATAAAATGTACAGTATAGAAATTTTGTAAAGTAGGTCAGAAATCTGTTTCATAATATTGGCAATATGTAGAAATTATTGGTCAAGTACACTGTTTTGTGTGTTCATAGAAAAATATTTCATTAATTAATCATGGTGGAAATGCGATTAATTCAAGAAAATTGCACAAGTCTTACTTAAGGGTCTGTGCATTAACATGATATTCATTGTAATGCTAAACTTTAGAACAGTTAAATATTTTATTGATCAAACTATACATAATGCATGCTAGATTTCAATATTTTATAAAAATTAGTTCGTTAAGAAATTGAATTTGAAAACTCCACAGCCCAATAGGCGTTCATATCAGTCTACAGTAGTTAGTTAGGTTAGGTTATAGGTAAGTGGGCTGACAGTTAATCTTATTTCCGTCACACCTAGATCAATGTAGATCCATTGTGATACCCTTATTGAGTAACCTATGACCAATCCTATGAAAGAGTTCATTTGTGGTGTATGTAAATGGTCGAAAGGTCGAAAAGTGCCTACAAGTCATTTTCAGTTGAATTTAGGTTTCTGTCGTCGCAAGATCACCTTGGTTAGGAGACGTTTACGCGTCAAGATTATTCTTGGGTGTGTTCCTCTTCTTTACCCCTACTCTACAGTACTTGATTGATTCTCTTTTGGTACCGAAAAACTAAAAGTGTCAAATTTTTTGAAACACCCATTCTGAAAGCGCACCGTTGAACAAACCTTAATAAATGCATATACACTATAAGTAACCGTATTCAACCGTTGAGAGGTGTTTTAGTTTTATTCTAGTAAATACTTCTTATAACTTAACTACGGCCAATCTCATTATCGTTTGTTACCAAGACTAGGTCGTATCTTTGGACTGATACTTACCGGAAATCTTGGTGGTCTTCGGCTTATTTTAATTATTTTTATTAGGATACTTAAGAACAACTGAAAATAGGTTTTTTTTAAGACTAAACTTTTTAACAGCTCCAACCAAAATTTATACAGCAGAGTTTTAAGTACCCACTTTCCTTTTGAAAGGCTTTAACAATTTGAGGCCATACTCGCAATTAAACTTGAGTACTAAAATATTATAAAAAAGTAGTTATTATCTACAATACATTTCAGTAACCCTATAGTTATGTCTTATTATCAATAAATATACCCACAGGAAATTATGTATCTAGTGAGGGGTTTTCTGCACCAAATCCCTATAGTTGAATTGGCTCCACTCTTTAAGATTGAGGTGATGATTTTATTTATTTCTAGGCTGTTGGAAAAGCTTTAAAGATTCCAAAGCAAATAAACAAAAATTTCAAATCAATAAATCAATTTTAGAAGTTTTAGAAATTGGTCGTTGGTTTTGATAACTTCTGCCAGAATCGGCATACAACCTGTATTCGGGTTCAATACCTTAAAAATGAGAGCAGAAATATAATCACCAAATTAACCACCCGATAACAGTCAGTAATGCTCAAACGAACCAAAACCAAATTTAATTTATGGTTCATTTGACGTGACTGCATTCCATATAAGTAGTATTAAACCAAAGGAACAAATACTTATATCAATTAACTTTTTGTGATAAAAAAAACAAAATATTCGACCTTGAGAGCCTTCCCTGACCTACAAAAAAAAACTGGAATATTGATATCATTTTTTCAAGGTTTTCTTTAAAAGCATTCTTAAACATTTTCATACCAACAAAACAAAAAACAATTTTCAAGGATTTGTTTTTTTAAAGCTTAATTACATTTTATAATTCACAAAACACTATTATGCACACAAAAACCGCATGAAATAAATAGATTTTTTAATGGAATGTTAAAAAGTATCGTTTTTCAGTTGACATCCAGCTGTTTATTTCACTTTCCTACATTTAAACCACAAAATCATGAAAACAAAAAACACCAATCCCCTAATAGCCCTTATACACTATTCTGTAAAGACATTCCTTAAATTCATGCCACAACCCCCACAATAACAACACACCGGTGCGGTATTCCAAAATAAAAAAAAGAAAACACAAGAAAATCTCAATACAATGTTATTATTTTTTTTTTATTTTCAATTTGAATCCATTGGATCGACATCGGAATGGAAAAGAAACACTCACATTTTTGTTGATGTTGTCGAACATTTTTTTGTACTTACCTATATTATAGTTTACAGTATGTATCTTGGCGCTAAGCAATATCAAATCGACTGATGGTTGCAAGCCACACAACGTTGGCCTCTTGTTTCAGTCGAAAGGTAAACGCTAAACTGAAAAGTTGAATGGTGGAAAAATAAAATTAATTTATTTTGTTTCAAAATTTTAAATTTTTAAATCCGGTAAAAAAAAACAGCAACAGCAAAAAAAAAATTTAGTGCGAAGAATTGGAATTTAAAGAATTTACACAAAATTTTATTTATAGAACTTTAAAAAAAAGAGTAATATTATTAAAATAAATAAATAAATTTATAGTAGCACAAAAAATACATAAAACAAAAAGAAAACATGAAAGTGCTAGTCGGTGGTGATGGTAATCTTTCGGAAGAAATTTGCGTAGGTGAAAATCCGGAAAAAGGAAAATCAACAGATATCCAAGATTTATTGGGAAATCATGAAGTTGATAAGAAGAATTGTATTGAAAGGTAATTATCATATTTTGTTTTTTAAACTTAAAGCATTAATTTTTTTGTTAGTCATGCAATTAAATTGTTATAGTAGTAGAATTCAGTATAGCAAACATAAAGATAACAAATCAACAGAAAAAAAGTTGCTTTGAAGTTCGAAACTATTTCAGTTCTTTGTTAAATAATTTCTGAATACTTTTTGACCTTTTTTGAAAACTGAGACTTATTTTTATCCTGATTCGTTTACGGGTTTATCATCAAAAATGTTTGTATATACCTATGATAATAGAGATTATGGAGTACAGGGTGTTTTTATTTTTTCAATTAAAGTTATAGCTTCTTGATAGGACATTTAGAAACGAAATAGTATTGGGTAATTTTTTACAGTATAATTTTATTAAAAGACGATATTTTTAAAACCCTTATGTTAAAAACTTTAAAAAAATATTATAAAAAAGTTAACTTTTTAGCGAAACGAAAATTTCCATTGCTCTCCACTAGAAGAGCGAAAAGCTAATCAAAATATTAGTAAATAAAAAAAACAAATAAACAAGAAAATGTCGCTTATAGGCTACTTTTGATGAAAAAAAATAAAATTTCAAATGTCATTATTCCAAATGAGCAGTTAATTTTGTGCGAAAAGTTCTTATAGACTTTTCAATTTCTCCTATTGACCATCG
The DNA here is from genome assembly GCA_958431115.1 of Syrphus vitripennis. Taxonomy (NCBI): domain Eukaryota; kingdom Metazoa; phylum Arthropoda; class Insecta; order Diptera; family Syrphidae; genus Syrphus; species Syrphus vitripennis. The sequence continues at coordinate 2,441,976 of OY288110.1, read as the reverse complement.
AACAAAGTTTTTCCTTCATGATTTCGCTGTGTCGTGTTTGTATGTGATTTTTCGTTCCCCATCAGCGCAGCCGTACGTACACATTTTGAAATGTAGATAAAATTACTCCCGAAATTGATTGTACTCAAGAACTTTAACGTTAATTGAGACAATTAACTTTTAACTCACCTTTTGCCAGACCGGTGCCATATAAATCTTTTTTGATTATAAGTATTTTACGTTAGATGTAAGTACAGAAATGCACATACTTGAAAACTAAAAAAACTGCATATTCCTAAATGTCGAAATAAAACTTTAAAAAATGGGAAAACAAATTTGTCGGTAAATTTTTTTTTTCAAAATAAATTTTGTCAAAAAAAAAAGTAATTGCTTAAAAAAAATCTGATTCTAAAATTTTGTCAAATCTTATGAGTCACCCAATATCATAAAGTATATATTTTCTTATATATTGATAAGAAATTTGTGAAAATCAACAAACGCACTTAAGATAAACAATCTTATCGTATATCTTTAACACACCGAATTGTTAAGTATGAATCTATGGAAAAATTAATGAAAAGAATAAAATAATTCAAAAAAATTATTAGTGCTTAATAAATAAGTTAATAATAATTGGTGTATGCCCTTTCGTGACAAAGTCACTAAATATGTATTCAACAAACACCTTTTAGCCTTGGAAACAATAAACTTCCTGAACTGCATTACCGCTCAACATAAACAATAAAATTTAATCTACATAACACTCCCACTAAACTTCAATTAACATTTGACCAGAGCAAAACCAATAGAACTTGAACCAATGCAAGACCTGCCTTTATTTTTTTTCTGTCTATTACATTATGCACATAGATTTATTTTTTAACTATATTTCAAGACATTTACAACAATATATCGATTCCAAGAATATTTTTTATATGATTGAAGCTGGTAGGTATATGGACTCATTCGACAGTACTTACTCTAGTTTATAGATGTGATGGATATTCAAGGTTATTCCTTACGTCAGTTCCAATGTAATGTCACCAGGTGAATGGCGCCATCAGGCACGCGAATACTCAATTTCAGTCATATACCATATACTTAATTTTATTTTTAAATTCAATTTCCAGTAAAGTTTTAAATGGTTTGACTTTTATTATAATTAAAGCATTTCAAATGCGGATGACATAATATAACTTGTTTGGCGAATGTAGGTATTTTTAGAAAAAAAAGTGTTATAGTATCTCTGATTAATGACCACAAGAGTTATAACTATTGCTTCGGATGGTGAAATTTCAGAACACATAAACAATTAATTGAAATTCGATTCTAAATTGAGGTTGATATAAAATAAAATACATATGTACATGCAGTCAAATCCACTTATGCATTTCAATTCCTACATACACGTCACTACATTGAAAAACAAAATTAGTCAATCTTCATTGTTCCACATCTCATTGTTATTATTGTATTGCTTTAATCAATTTAAGTCTGCTACAAAAGATGACTTCTAGGTGAGTTATATAGAAACCTTTTTATCAAACAATTTTAGAAATAAAATACACGGTTTATAAGTTTATACTATAATTTGTAAAAAAATGTGTGCCATTATGAAGAAAAAAGTCAAACATCAAGAAATTGTGTTTTCGAATAATTTTTTCTAACCAACCCTCCAAAACCTGGGGTCTAAAATTAAAATAATTCTTTTTAATTAAAGCAGTCAGTTAAGCGGGAACGACTGTACTCCAATGTTACGTTTATAAACTTGGTATCGATACTTTACCTTTTATTTTTTTTGTTCTATTGATAAGTGGCTTCAGGTTACTGCGTGAGAAACTAAAGACGGATTGTTAGATAAGCTATAAACTGGTCACCGATTGTATTTCAATATTGATTTTATTTTGTTTTACCTCAATGACTTGTAGTTGATAGTTTTTCTATTGCAGCTATTTAAAAAGTATAAGAAACAATAAGATTGAAATACCGTTTCAAGTTTATCAAAAACTAGCCACCATTGCCTAGTATTTATTCTGTTCAAAAATCACAGGTAACTTACAATTATTCAAAATCTAAAATATTCGCTCTAATTTAAACAATTTGACTCATCATTTATAAGTATTATAACGCACCACCCCATCAGCAACCATACTGGGCACATAGCTTGCATTCCTAGACGTTGCGTTGGCGTACCCACAGCAGGCGTTAAGAATTTCCTCCTAAATAATTGCATCACAAAATGACAAAACAACCAACATTTTGGTTGTTTTGTGAATTCCCATTTAAAAGTCTATTTTAAAAAGAGGCGCCTTGAGCTGCTCCCACTTGAGAGACGCATTAGACCTACATTTTAAATATGCCAACAAAAACAATGTTAAATTTAAGTTTTATTTTGTTTATGTTGGAATTGAAATAATTAAATTTCCATAAATTGCAACACCTTATTTATGTGTAATCCTCCAGAGAAGTTATTTCAAACGATTTTCTAACCATAAGCAATCTTTATATACTCAAAGTTCAACTAAGGAATTTTCTTAAATAAACAAAATGAATTATTCCGTTTTCTTGAATGAATTTTTAAGTTTTATTATTTTTTTTTTCAAACACTTAACGGAAAATAAATTGTACAAACAAAACATTTTTGTTCGTTTCTACGTCAAATTTAAGTTGTTGATATTTTGAAGAAAAAAAATAATTCCTTTATGTTTCATAGTTTCTGTTTTTGGTTTTTGGCGCCAGACGTTGAATGTGCTAAAAATATAGAATTTTCTTGTTTTGTAATGTAAACAAATTTCAAAAATAAAAAAAAAAAAACTTAGAAATTAATCAAAAAATTCCAACTTATTGTTCTTTGAAAAATTTTACATTTTTGAAAAAAAAAAAATAACAAAAACAAAACATAAATTAGTTTATGTTTGTTTTACTAAAACGTAATTTTCCTGAAGGTGACTTTACGGGAGCTCTAAGCCATATATAAAAAAAAATAAAAACAAATATTTGTAGTAGGCGGACAAAAAAATTTCTTCAAGGGAGATTAAAATTTATATGAGGTCAAACAAACATATAAAACAATAAGGAAATTGACCGAAATATGAACGGATATTAACCTGAATGATAGATAATAAAAACAGTTGTTGGTATTTTAAGACAAGGCCTCCACTTGTATTCTTACTTTTTTTAAGGTAAAATAATTAAAATATTTTCTAGAACGTATTTTTCATAGAAATGAATCACACAACCGTTATTTATTTCTTTTATTTCGTAAACAATATCTCATAACAATAAGATTTGGTTAATGTTTTGAATCATCGAAATAGTTTTCGAAATTTGTCAACATGTTTTCTACAATATTTTTATTTATTTACGATTTGAGTTGGTACATAATACAAACGAACATTTGAATTGTATATTCTTTGAGACCAAAATAAAATGTAATAAAATAAAATAAAATAAAATAAAATAAAATAAAATAAAATAAAATAAAATAAAATAAAATAAAATAAAATAAAATAAAATAAAATAAAATAAAATAAAATAAAATAAAATAAAATAAAATAAAATAAAATAAAATAAAATAAAATAAAATAAAATAAAATAAAATAAAATAAAATAAAATAAAATAAAATAAAATAAAATAAAATAAAATAAAATAAAATAAAATAAAATAAAATAAAATAAAATAAAATAAAATAAAATAAAATAAAATAAAATAAAATAAAATAAAATAAAATAAAATAAAATAAAATAAAATAAAATAAAATAAAATAAAATAAAATAAAATAAAATAAAATAAAATAAAATAAAATAAAATAAAATAAAATAAAATAAAATAAAATAAAATAAAATAAAATAAAATAAACAAAAAGAAATTAAATAATGTTTAAAAAATTAGAAATAAGAAGAAGAATATTTGATGTCAATAATTTTGAGATTAAGCTTATCTTTTAAGATATAAGTACCGACATATACTATAAATACATATAAGCATAATGAACAAAAAGAAAAAAATCGATATACATAATTAAATCCCATTTTCAACAGGATCGACAATTAATTAACATAATTACTTAAAGATGTGACTTCTTTACAGACTAAAAGTCTTCCTTAATTTCAAGTTATCGGTAATAGCTGTAAAATAATTTATACAGAAATAATTATATAACCATAATCATAATTGAATTAATAAATTACAATTTAAGCCAAAAAGCTGAAACCATTTGAATGAAATCAACATTTCCAATATAATATAAAAAGAAATTTATTTTTAACTTATGCATATGTTTAACGTATATGATAAAATTTATTTCAAAACAAAAACAAGACAGAACAAATGCATTTCAAATACCTGTTTTTCTGTTAATAGCTTTTGGCATTCTTTTAATTAATATATATATTTTTTGTTCAATTGGCGTCAACAAAAATATTTAAACTTAAAAACATTTGCTTGTCCGTTCAAGTGGTGAAAAACAAAATTCAGGTAATGCACAATAAATTTTTGTATTAATTGTTTTGAAATATTTATTTCCTTATGTTCATTCAAGCGAATATTTTTGGGTATATCTAAATATATATCATATGTATTCACGGTTCACCAGTTTTAAATGGTAAATACTATTATTTTTGAAGGACGCTTTTGTTTTTTTTTTTTTGTATTACTCAAAATATTTCTGCTGAAATTTTTGTTTTCCATCGATGTTTCAAAAAATCAAAACTCATTGTGTTGAAATATTTTTTAAAATACTCAAGGCTACACAATACATCTTCGTTTTAATCATCAACATCAACAACACATCTTCGTTTTCATCATCAACAAAAGGTAAAACCATTCATGAATTGTTGAATAAGTGCTGACGAATATTTTTTCGAAAAGTGTGCTTTTTGGTCATCAATCAATTTCAAAATGTCAAGCTCCTGTTATTATCACTCAAGAATTTTCATTTTCCTTGGACTTAACATTCAGACAAAATAATAATAATTATTATTTATTATTCTTTGGCAAGTAGTAGCCTTAAAAGAAAAATAATTGTTTTTCTGTTTTGAAAACAAAAAAAAAATAATTGTATTTCATTTAGACATTAGACTTGGACTAAGATTTTTTTTATTCTAATTTTGACATTTGTTTTTAAAAAATTTACGTTCGAATATTGCATTGATTCGCGTGTTGGATAATTAATGGTGATTGCTAAAAATGTGACATGGTCGGTCATCGTTTTTGAGAGAAAGATCCGGTGAGATAATTTTTTTTTAAATGAGCACCAAACAAAAATTTTATTTAAAAATTTTTTAAATTGCGATTTAACTCTACATAAAATTTTAGTATTGTGTAGTTTTAAATTGCATCTACGAGTATATAGAATTTTGAAACAAAAATTATGTTTTGACGGAAATATTTCAGAATATCTGTGTACAGAGTTAGAAAATGTATATTTCAACAGTAGGTACTGTACTCGTTCATTAGAATATTTAAGCCTACAATAACACATGAAAAAAAATTTCTTATAAATCTATTAGTTCAAAACGTTTTCGATTGTATTTTGCAAATATAAAAACAAAATATATAGCTTTACTATTTCAAAGCATTATTTTAGATAAATCATTCAAACACAAAAAAAGAATAAAACAAATTTCCTTGTCCTCCCCTAAACAATTATGGAGTAATAAACTCATAATCTACTCATTATCTTCTCATCATAAAACCAAATTAGCGGAACTACGAAAGATCTCACTCAACAAAAAAAAAAAATACTATTTTTTTTCCTAAAATATTCATTCAATGGATAATAATAAACTATATTATTTGTTTATCATTTTTCGGTGTTTAAATAAATTTGAAATGCTTCTATATAACATCAAAAAAATTTCTAAGATCTTTACCATCGTTCTTGCGATGAGTGTCCCGCTCCAATGAGATTTATTTAAATTTTTTTTTGATTTTGTTGTCTTCCCGCTATGAGGAATTATGGTTATTCGGTCTAGCGAAAGTGATGATTAACTTGGACCAATGCCATCAAATTCCTTACCTACTATATTCCACACCTCTCTTCCTTACAAAATATCTTCTTAAAGGAATATCTCACATCCACGTTTGCAGTAACACCGCACAAATCAAATTTATTTAGAATGTGAAAATAAATCTCATCATCGCATGGAGTGAAGATATAAGCAAAATTATTATTATTATTGCACTAAAAAAAATTATTATTGTCACTCATCTGCTGAGATAGATGTGCCATTTATTTGATTTTGAAATGGCGAAAATCTTTTTGAAAGTGCATTTAATTTAGAAAATATATTCGTCGTCTGTTAAATAAGATTTAGCAACAAAAAAGAAAAATATGTGTAAATGAAGAAAGTGTATCAAAAGATTTATAAATATTTATGAATTTTAAGAAAACACCAAAATGTAAGATAAGTAATATAAATTGAAAAGCTGAAAATTTTTCATGATACCTACTCCTGAGTCATGAATAATAAATCATTTATGTCGATGGAATCATTTGGAATTGCTATTCCTCTGGTGAGTGGTTGTGTTATGTTAGTCACCAAAGAAGAATTTATGAGCACAAATAAGTAATCATGCGTCAGAAAAGAATCCTGGACATCTGGTGGAATCTTCGACAATTTTTTGTTTATAGTAGGGTGTCCAGCTTATTGATTTACTCAACAACATTTGTGGCCTTATACGATCCAATTCGTTAAAAAACTTACTTTTTTCCCGTTTCTGTCGCACATTTACGGAGTAACACCAGAGAACATTTACTGGATAAAATTAAAGAAAGCTTATGGGAGAAAATAATAAAATTATCTTAAAAAGCAACTAACATTGGTCCTATAAAATAAATTTTGAAGTAAAAGACAAAATAATTGAGTTGTTAAAAGTACTTCTGAATCAAATTTTTTAAAATAAAGTACATATTATGTATGTATAAATTTTAATAAATTAATGGAAGGACATTTTTTGACACGCAAGACCACCGTGACAACGACTGTGTCGGCAGCCAAGCATCAGCTTCAAAAACAGCTCACCAAAAATTTTGAAAAGGTGTAAAATTTTTCGAAGATTTATATTTTTTTCTTGATTTTCAGAGAAGCGCATTCTTTTGAAATGACATTTTTATTTTGGAATTTTATTTCACAACCATTAAAATGTTTTTAAAGCTAGGTAAATACAAAACAAATTAAAATTGTTAATTTATTTCTTTAATATAAATTAATCATAAATTAAGAGAAAAACATTTTAAACAAGAATGTAAATAATTCTTAAAGTGTTTGAACTTTTCACTGCGTTCAATGTCAATGTGTTTCTACTCAAAACGATGACGGGGTGGCGAAGCAAGGAACTTTACCTATCTACTCGTACCTCTTCCAGATGAATATAAACAAAATTTAATTTCTCTATTAATAAACTGTTATTTATTTTTAAGATTCCATTTTCGCCTATTATTAGAAAATAACAAAAAAAATTCAGTGACTACATAAAATACGCCACTGATTTGGTTATGAATCCGAGTGTATCGTCGTCAAATTGTAAACGCATGTGTGATAAGTTAATTTCAGTGAATTTATATTTTTTCTTTTTCGAAAATTAAATTTTTTAAGACGAAAATCTTGGGAAAAGTGGATTTTGTTTTTGTTATCGACGTCATTTGTTGTGGTTGTGGTGTTATATCAAAAACCACATGACCGAATCTATAGAGTTGTTTTTTTTTGAGTCGTAGCGAGCTAGTTTTATATGAACTCAGGTATTTGAAATGTTTATGACAAAAGCTTAATATTTTTTTTATTTATTTGAGTATTTTTTAAATTAACTTTTAACGACTTTTTTTTGTTGACAACCAAATTTGAACGAAAGTTATTTAAAGAATGGCACCAGGGCAAAAGATTAACAGTGGTGCCAGAATGATTATGGGGATTCCCTTATGATTTTTGGAAGAATAATTTTAAGGAATTGGAATAGTATCTAGAATATAGAAAATTTTGATGTAATATTTTTAAATTTCTCAATACTTTTTGGAAAATCAAAACTTACAAACACATTTCATTTCTTTTAATTGCAGACAAATTCAGCAGACACCATTTCCTGGTATATCCGAATTACTGCCAACCCTCTATCTCTGCGGAGCTGGAGTAGCTATACCCAATATTCTCGACAAACTCGATGTTAAATTCATAATTAATGTAGCCCCTGAACTGCCCGACACGCCACTGTCCGATACAAAACCCCTATATATTCGCATAAATGTCTTGGACAGACCAGAAGTTGACCTAAAGTGCCATTTTGATGAAGTAGCTGATATGATCGAAGAAGTCCATCAGTTAGGTGGAAAGTCATTAGTTCACTGTGTGGCAGGTGTCAGTCGATCAGCGTCTCTCTGTTTGGCATATCTCATAAAATATCGAGACATGTCACTTCGCGAAGCATTTTATCACGTTAAAGCAATCCGGCCACAAATCCGACCAAACAGTGGATTCTTCCAACAGCTGAGACAATATGAAGAACAAATTCGAGGCAGTTGTTCGGTTAAGATGATTTATGTTGAATCACTGGACCGTGAAGTGCCTGATGTTTACGAACCAGAATATAGAGCTATGGAAGAATTCTATCAAAGACATCGTACATTTAAAAGGCGTTAGATCTAGAATTAAGGAAATTTATATTAGGCTTTAAAGTATAATTGAAAAAAAAAAATAAGTTACAAAAATCAAACCCCTAGGATCTCTAAATTAAATTCCCTTAGCATATAGTTCAATGTTTGGTTTATGAATGTTATTATTATGGCAAAAAAGAAGATGCATGTATGTATCAATGTGATTATATTTCCATTAGAAAATAATTATTTAATAGTTTTAGTTTTAATTTTATTTAAAATATTTTTTTCAATTAAATAGCAAAATAAATAAAATTATAAGAAGATTTAATTTTTTGTTTTTTTATAGAATATTAAAATTTTTCAAGAGTGAGGAAAAAAGTCAAATGAAGTAAGTAGTCCATAGACGAAATAAAATATTTTGTCAAGACAATACGATTGACCATACCTGCAATTTTTTTTCGGAGAGTTTAAAATTTTTAAAAGCTTTTTTTTATTATCACAATAATATTTTGTCAATCAACCATTCAAGCATTTTAATTGGTCAAGTCTTTTAGAAAGTATTTGCTGAATCAATGAAAAGTATAACACACCGACGACAGCACAGGCAATTTTGTTGGTTTTCTTTTTCTGCAACAAATCAACTGAACATGAATAATTTTTGTTTGTAAACAGAGTAATTGTTCTCACAAAAAGTGGAATACTCTCTCGTTATATAATTTGAAAATAAAAGATACCTTGGCTACTTCACGAACAAAACCTTAATTCTGCATTGCTTTGAGTTGTAGATTTTTTATTTTTCGATTTGAATTTTTATTTATGAAGAAAAAAATGTCTCAATGTCACCACCTCCACCTATGCGTTCATTTCCGGTTAATCCTAATGTTTAACCATGGTTCGTATATTTGGTAACATGATCTTGTATAAAATTGCATACATTTAGGCTTAAAAGAGATCGATGCGACATGTTTTTATTTGCATACTTTTTGCTGTTTTTTTTTTTAAATGATTATAATAAACGTAATATCTTATTTTAGAATATCGGGATGAACCATATGCTTTGTAAATATATGAAAAACGTAGTATCATGGTGGAAGGTGATTGAGGCGACATCTAAAAAGTGAGGGCAACCCTTACTCATTTTTTTTTGTGTAGAGCTTGTGGAATATTTATTGATATTTTTTGGTTGCAATAATCCAAATAATAGTCACCTTTTGCTCCTACCACCAATTTTCGACGCTTAAAGACTCCCGATCGTAGGTCGTAGAAATATGTGCTAAAAATTAAATAAATTCACTTGGATTTTAATATTTATTGATATTGCTATGAATATGATTATATTTCGTTAAAAAAAAGTTTGAGTAAAAGTAGGTGGAGCTTTAAAAACATTTTTAATAAAGGCACATATTTCGTCCTAAAAAGAGCCAATTTTTTCAAATATGTGAAACGAAAACTCAGATTTTACGCAAAAAAATCAAATAGCTAACAAGCTTAGAATGAGCATTTTATATGCAATTATACTTTCCCAAATTTAAACCAAAACAACAAAGAATTTGGTATACCTACGCAGTGGTGTAGTGTGACATGGGCAGAGGGGGCAAATAGAAGGTATCCTTTTTTTTTAATTCACGAGCTCTTTTTTAAGTTTTTTTTGCAAATTTAGAAATATCTAATTCACAAGCTACTATGATTTGGGAATTTAATGACCAAAACAAACAAAAACCCACGCAACGCCACTGGGTATACTAAAACTTACAAAACCTACAAGACTCGTTAATTTCAATTTTATTACTTTCACATAATGTGCCTACCTAACTTATTTTCTCAAAAGTGGCTATCATAATAAGTCACATGCCTGTTTATGACCAACAATATGTTAAATAATAAAAAAAAAACTGAGACCGGACATTGACCCACTCAAACCATCTATTTAAGCGCGAAATTCAAATTCACTCTCATCGCTAGCCATAATACCTACCTATTACCATTAGGTATCATCACTCTTCCTAAATTCACGCTACGCTTACTCAACAAAAAAAAAATTCAATTTCCATTATGCTAATTCTTGTGAAAAGGCCAATGGCCGCGGCCAAACCACCAAATCTATGTTTGAATTTCTTAGGGGTTTCGATATTAAAAGCAAAACTGAGAACGAGAGTTTTAATGCAAATATACTTTTCAAAAGCAAAAGCAACCTTACTACACAGCTATTAGCTGGCATACCAGCAGAAATGGAAAAAGGAAGCTAGCTATTTTTTGTTTTGTTTAGATAAAAAAAAAGTTTATCATTGGGAAGGGGCGATGACCATGACCACGCGCAAGCAGCAATTAGATGATGTTAACCCTCGAAATAGACAAACGCGTAAAAAGAGATACGAGTCAAGCATGACTCTAATGGGGGTATCGACTTTTAGAATTCCAAACATGGACTAGGAGCTAACCGCCTGCCGGCCAGTCGTTTTTTTTTTTTTTGATATGAAAGTTAAACTAAAAGGGAGGTGTGTACCTATATAAAGGAGCTTAAAATCTTCTACGTTTTTTTTTTATATTTCTAGAGTCCATCAATTTGCAGATCAATAAATTATTATTGTTCTTTTATAATAAAAATATGGACACGCCATCCCTCGGTTTTTTATGTGCTAATGATTTTTTTGGCAGTGCGTGATGATGTAATTTATAACTATGTCCATAATAAGTGAATCTTTGTGTGTTTCTCTATTTTTTTTTTTTGAAAGATTCTTTTTGCCAACTTTTGTAAAGATTTGCCGCCACTCAAAGTTAATAAAGCCTTTTTTTTAATTTTTAACCTTGAGTTATGAAATAATGTTCAATGAACCTTTTTGGCTCTATTATAATATTTCACAGTCACTTTTTTGTGTGTTTGATTTATTGTCTGGGTTGAAAAGAACGCACAATGGTAATTAATAAATGAATAATATTTGAAAATCAATTAGAACATCAACATTTTAAGTTCTGACATGTGAATAGTTAAACAATGGGAGATTTTGCTCATATGTAGGTATTTCACCAATAAAAAATAGTTTTACAAGAAAAACTTCTAGCAATAACTATAGAAACAGAAAACAAGAAAGATTTTGAAAAGCTGAAATTTTGTGTGGAAATGAAGAATTTTGAAAAGTCACAACTTTATTGATTTTTTCGGGCAAATAAACGATATTCCCCAACAGCTGGAGCCTTAGGGATGAAGGAATAAAGAGGGAGAGTTATAATCACATTCGAGCCAGTCCAAATATGAAATTATCACCTCACACAATATAAGTTCAGAAATTTCTGAAAATTTTTTAGACAAAATAAACAAAACATAAACACATAAGCATAAGATCAGTGCCTAGACGTTACTTTACTTAGGTGAACTACGGAATCTGCAATTAATATGATGGAGAAGACCAAAAAGTGGGTTTAGCAATTCTGTGTTTCTCTCAATCTGTCTGGGTTTCTCCAGTCTGAACGGGTGGTTTGATTTTCTTTAAATTAAGTGTCGATCGAATTATTTGATTATGTTGAATTTTTTTTTGCAAACGGGTAGCAAAATTAAAAAAGGATTCAATAAAAAAAAATGGAAAAACATTTTTTTTTAACTAATTTTTTTTTTTTAAATTTAATAATATTTCGAAAATGCTTTATGGATTTTTTGATATTTGGCACCTAACGGTATCTTAAATATTTTGTGCCAAAATCAACTTTAGATTTTATTTCTTAAAAATAATTTCGTCGAAATGTAGGTAGCGTTTGTGTCACATATTTAATCCAACACTTAAATTACTTATGACGGCTCGGCAGGTGGACTCAATGAACAGAACAGATTTAAAAGACTGACATTCTCAAGTTTTCTACCGTTTTTGATGATATTTATCGCCCTTATTTTGGGTTTTCAAGCGTTGTACCGGCCTCTTCCAACTTTTTGGACGAATCTTTAGTGCATCATTTAAATGGCGAAAACCTCGAATACTGCAGATTTTTTTACGCTACTACTGTCTACTACTTTCCAGAAACGCTCCATAGCGACTGAATTTCAAAAAGCCTGGCTGCCGATTGAAATAACTCCCGCCTCCCTCGGTTTCATTACGTTCATGCAAAAAGCTAAATAAATAAAAACTTTCTTTGGAGTCACCTTGTGTAGTGATTTTTTTTCTCATTAATTGTTAATATCTATTTAATATAGAAATTTATCCACAAATAAATCTTTGCATCCACATTTACACAATGTAAATCAATGGGTACCATAATTTCAAGCTCCAACAATCAATAATTATTCATATTAGATCAAATAATGATAGGTACCTATTAGACTGCACATGGAGCAACAAAAGGGTCTAAATAACCTCACACTTGAATATCATATAATTCACCATCTAAACATCACCCAAATTTTCTTTCTTTCATACAACCTTCCTGTATACAGATACACGTGTAATCTTTCAACAATGATGATGGATCGACTCAAAATGGTTAGGTAAAGAACACGACTACTTTTTAATCAAACCAAAAATAAAAGCCCAAAAAAGAAGAAAGAAGGTGCAAACACCTCTTTCGATCATTGACCCAGTGCTTAGCTTTGAATTATGTATCTGTCTAAATGAATCTCAAGGCTGCTAGAACCACAAACTTAACTAAACCTCAAAACCACACTCCGCATGTCTTCACCATCACCTCATGATGATGGAAAATGAAATTCTTTGTAATATTTTACCAAAGGTGATTGACTCCCAAAAAAAAGTATCGAAATAAAACTCTCTGCTGATCGACAGAGAGCATTTCACTTTTTTAACCTATTAAAGAGCAATTTGGAGCCCTAAAAAATATATGAATACATAAACAACTGTCGAAAATTCCCAAAATCTATCTTGGTATAAGTAAGTTTTTGTTTTTTTTTGGGAGTAAAGAGAAGTTTAAATTCTCTTTAATAAATAAATTTTGCTGGCCACAACCCACGAGAAAAGGTTAAAGCTCTCTTGCTTAATATGTTATATCACCATCACCATATCAAAAGAAAAATGTACCTATGGTTATTTGTTCCATTACAGAGCCTGACAATGGACTTTTTCTTCGAATTCGAGCTCAAAAGAAGTAGGTACACAAATACTCACGCTCTGAAATTAGCCGGAGATTCGAAAGTTTGAATTCGGTGAGCACAACGAGATACGTAGGCACTTACAATAAATTGGCATGTAATAATTGTCCGATGACGATGATGATGACATAAAAGAGGTTCATTCAACTTTTAGCACAACGATGAAAATATAATTATGACGATGATTGTCAATATCATATATTGTATTGAATTAAATTATGTTCTTTTTGATGAGGGTGAAGAGATAGATGATTATAAAAATGGCTGTTTAGGAGGTTTTGATATCTGATCCTTGTTTTATGCTTTTTGGTGGGTGGTAGGTTTTTAGAAGAGGCAAGCTAGTGCATAAAGTTTTGATGCGAATTCAAGTCTTTTAAAATTTTTTGCGATGTCAAATCCTAGGTTTTTCAACAAAATTATTTTGTAATATATTTTTTAAGTTGTTATTTTTTTACTATAGGTATACTCTTAAAAACAACTTTTCATAACAAAAGAAGTATTGAATTTTTAACAAAAAAAAATATTTTTTTTTTAAATCAAAAAAAAAAATTCAAAAATTTGATAAGAAACATTTCTGAAATTAGATAGGACCTTTTTCATAAAAATTTTGATCACATTTTTTAAACAAATAAAAAACCAAAAAATCGATTCTTTGCTGGTATCAAACATGAATAAATCATGAAATAATCTTTTTAATGATGTGAAAACCCCATAAAAAAAAAAAACATTTTAATTGGTTACATTATTTGATTTCTTATATTTTGTCTACCACTGCCTCAATTTTGCATAGGAAATTTCAATGTAAAATGTGAATCACCTTAAGCCTTTAGACAAGAGAATAATTTCCGTGGTTGTGTTTGTTCTTGCATTTGCAAAGTTTGAATTAGTTAACTTCTTAAAACATTAGGGATGTCATTTTTTTGTACACGTTTCAAATGGTATTTTTTGTTTTAAGTTATAAGAAGATTTTCATGAAAAATCGTTGAGGTTTTCTTTTTAAAATCTTTAATTTCTCTTTAGAAAAAAATGTTGACTGAGTTTTATATGTTTTCTTCTTTAAAAATATTTTATAGCTCAAATATTTTAAATCCTCTGTTTCCAAGACGAGTTTTGAAAATTGTTTCGAGGTTCTTACTATTTTTGTTAAATTAAATTAAATATGTAATATAGGAAGATTGCATAAACGATAAAAATATTTCCTATAAAAAAAACGTCGATAGTAAATGTTTGATGGAAATAAACCTTAAAGTAAAAATACCAATGTTTTTAATTTACGTATAAAAAATTATTAAAGATAAGAATTTTTAAATGAATTCATAATGTATTTATTCACGGTGCATACAATATAAAAAAATAAAACGTTCTTCATTCAGAAAATAAAAAAAAATTAAAATAGAAAATCTTAAAAGTGGCAAGAACTTCAAACAATGGACACTATATCAAATAAAATTATTAGCTAGGTATTCCGAATTGAACGACTTTGATTAACTTCAAACGGCTGCATTTTTGCAACCACAAATAAGTGATTAACTATTATAGTAAGTTGAATGCAAAATCGAAACAAAGAAATAATATTTATACCTACCAGTAATACTATCAAATCTATCTTCTAAGAACATAGAACAATCAACGATCAACCACAGAACAAGACGACAACAACAACAACAAAAAAAGAAAGGCTTGAGTCCATTTGTTACTATAACCTGAACATAGTTGAAGACTCCACCAAAGAGAATGGAGTGCAAAAGGCGAATGAACTCTGCAGCCTACCAGGCCAGGCCACTACCATACTCATGATCTTCTCCGCTCTCGTGCCGAACGATCTTGTTGATGTTGATGATGAAAGTTATGCAATGGAGAACGGTGAATAGCATGCGCACATACAAAGAAAAAGAACTTAAAAAGAGTACCTAACAACAACAAAAAAATTGCATTATTGCCACCAAGAAAATATTTATTTTGTGCAGTAATTAATGAAAATAAATACAATTGCGAAAATATTTGTTCAGTTTATGTTTAAAGAAGTTTTCTTGAAGAGATAACACACAAATTTTTAAAAATTCTTTCTTTTGGTGAATCCCCAACATTATACTTATTTTTTATTTACGCAAAATTGCAAAATTGGTTTTGCCTTATAGTATAGACCAAAGATGTAAAAACTTAAGTCATTTAGTGACTATAATAGTCAATAATTGATCAATATAACTTTTTTTAAAAATCTTTTGACTTACAAAATTATTTTAATCTTAAAACAAAAGTTAAGACTCATTTGAAATCAATAGTTTGTATGTAATACAAAATTTAGATTTAAGTCTGTCTTTTAAACAATAAATTTCTAAAAAGAAAACAATTTTAATAATAAATTTAAATAATTTAACTACAGTAAAATATTTTTTACTGCAATTTTTATTGAATTTAAAAATTGAGTTAAATTTAAAATTATATAAAATTAAAAAAAAAAACTCAAAAGACGTCAAAAATTGAAAAAAACGGATTTTGATTAATGATCAATTGACTGCAGTTTTTACAACTCTCTTAAATAAAAATTCCTTCCAAAGTTATGGCATAATTTTATTATAAAGGGTTTCATATGCATTTGGCAAAATATAAAATAAAAAAAAAATTGCACATTTGGCAACCCATGCACTATGGTTCTAAAATCTACATCCAGCAGTGATGTTCATATTCATGCAGTTTTCGCTGCATTTTCTGCAAAGAATTGCCGCAGTTAACGCGGAGAAATGAGGAAATGGAAAACCCAAACACTGTTTACTGTACATTCACCCACTTTTCGCCCATATAATCTTAACTTCACTGCAACAACTTCGTCACTGCGCCGCCGCCGCCGCTGCGCTGCCTATTGCTTCGACCGACATGTAGGAAAGTCTTTTCACGTTGCATGTCACTCCATCTCTCAGCCATGTACCGCGTCTATCCACCCCCTTCCTGAAGCTTCTGATCGCGCGGTGTGATTTTCTCTTATTTCTTTTTTTTTGTTTTTTGTTAAACTTGCCCATAGATTTTTCACCTGGAAAAACAGTTAGATGCATGGCTCTGCAACTGCAACGCTACATCAGAAATGGGGGAAAATGTGAGATAACGGTAGATAATGTTCCATGTTCCCGGTGAGGTAGTGAAAAGACTGTGCAAAATAGGTGGTTGCAGTTGATGATGACGGTAGAACATATACAAAGTTAGAACTTTGAGTCGACGATCTTCTAGTGGAGGTCTGTGGGTGTTTTTGGCAACATTGTGGGGTAATTTACGAGATTAGGCTCTGCAAGCAAGGCGCAATAATAAATTGGACTTTGCCAAATGCAATATTATGTCGTGGAAGTGTATTCGATTCGTGTTGGTGGTAGAACAGAAATAAAAAAAAAACATGAGAACAAAATTCAAATGCAGCTCAAATTTTGCATTTTACTGATGGATAAGCGCCAGAGTAAATTGTAGCGTGCAAAATCATTAGTTTGCATCTGTTGCACATTCCATGAATTTTATTTGTTTTGCTTTGCGTTCCGGGAGCGACGCACTTGAATTGGGTCAACAGGTGAACAAAATTATATAGACACAATCTGTTGCAGATGTAAATATTAGATATGGACTGTCCCTCTGTCTTTGAGGTATAAGTATGGAAAAAATGGACTTTCAAAAACTATGCAGATATGATTTCAGTTAACAAATTTTGAAGTAGTTATAGTCAATATCGATAAATTGAGATCATATCTGCAGAATTCGATACTCAGTAGGCTTACAAACAACTATTGATTCGTTTTGTCCAAATCCACTTAAATTCTAAATATGCTGAATTAGATTGGTCGAAGAAATATTTATCAAATAAATTAAAAACACACGTGTTTTTGTTTAACAATTTGAGCTGTTATTTTAATAATCGAAACTAAAATGTTTAAAACAATGAAATAAAATTTTGGGTTATGGATAATTATCTTTTTATTAAAATATCGATTACCTATCAATACTTGCACAAATCATTAATTAATTAATCCGAAATGGCATTTTATCTTTTTGTATAATTTACACTTCAAATAATGTTCAACATATATCGATCGATAACACTTTTGCAGTACCGTTAAAGCTGTTTTACGGGCGATATTTACAAACATATTATCGATAGTGTGTATGGAAAATGGATTCTTTTGGGTAAACTATCGATTACTTTTTTTCTGATAAAAAGTCCATTACTTTTAGCTTAAAATTATTATCATTGATCAAAATTTCTATTATTTAGTGCGCCCTTAAGTCCAGTTTATTCACAGTGGGTTATAATGGGTAAGTCCCAGAATGTATAAGTATATGTTAACTAAATCTGTCTGTTAGTTCTTGATTTAAGCAAATTTCGGTCGATTAAAGCCATTTTACTAAAAAATAGTAGTTAGTATGTATTTTTGAAAATCATCTCATACCTACTATAAAAATTGTCATATTTTGATTAGTATTTTTATATTTTAGATTTTAAGATAGCAGAATGTGGGTGATTATAGTATTTATTTTTATTTATTTATTTTAAAGAAAAAAAATGTCTTCACATTAAATACCAAAAAATAAATTTTAAATATACTTCAAGCTTATTTAAAATTTTTTAGTACGTTCTATAAATAAAACCACTGCTGAAACTGACAATCCAATGACCAAAAAATTCCAAGCAAACTGCAAATGATGCAATGTTAGTGGAACATGAGCATCTTCTTGAACGTCTTCATCAGCTTTATATATTTCCCCAAGACCAACTGCCTTTGATTGGTAAATAACATCGGAATCCCACTTCTGAGTCAATCCAGTTTGCTCTATTTCAATAATAAAATTATTTAAAATGTCTTTAAACGGAGAATAAACATGAAGCGAATATCCAATTTGATAGTTGTGAATGGATTCTGCCATCCTTCGAAATAAACTTTTTCTGTAAAGGGATTGAAATCCGATGTAAAATTTACATCGATCTTCATATACGGCATAAGCAAAACTTGTGTTACGCATGGAAATACCTTGAGGAACAAGTATTGAAGGGCTAGTTGGAAGAATTATCTCTTTAAAGCCTTTTGGAAAAACATCACTTTTGATTGTTTCCCATACGCTACTCAAAATCATAACAGAAATATTGTTGTCCACTAAGTCTTGAATGGTATTCAATTGCTTAATTTTTATATAGACTGTCAAAAATGATTGGAAAAAAGTTCCAAACAATCTTCCAATAATAAATGAAAATAAAAGTACTAAAAAATAAAATCGATAGTTGGATGATATCGGGTTTTGTGTGGGTAAATTTAACACCATCAGATAGATATCACTGAAACTAGACCAAATGTTCATCTTTTTAGTTGTTAATAAGTCTAGAATAATTTTAGCAATTACAATAAAAGCAATTGAGAGCGCAATGCACATCCACGTCGTTGCTGAAAACGGTCTCACAAAGTACTCGTGGGGAGAAATAAAGCCATTGTAGGGTACCATTACAACAAGTTCTTCAATAGTAACTGGATAGCTGCTGATGATTTTTTCGTGTCGGATTTTTGAAAACATGCTTATATCCATATTGTCCTTTAAAAGAGCATTTGTTGTTATTTCTATTATTGAATCAGCTGCATTCTTAGGCAATGTATTTTGCTTGAAAGTTGCATTATGTCTTTTTAGGAATTGTACAAATATCTGCCCAAATCGTCCACCTATGCGTTTTTGTCCGCTTTTATTGGGATACCAAACAATTCTAGGTAGATCCGTATAAATATGTACTCGGAAAGCAAATCCATTTAAATCCTTCAAAGCATTCGGGATTTGTTCATTTTCGAGAAGTTGTTGAACTGGATTTTCAGCAAAAGGAAGGTATGCATAAGATGATGTTCCAATAGATCCATAGATCCTTGTAAACTTGTTCTCAGCAAAGAAGGCAAAGTATTTCTTCAATTGTTCAAAAGTCCTTGCTGAAATTACAACAAATTTCCGGGTTTGAAGGTTTTTGATAACATTTTTCAACAATTGTGAATAGGTTTGGTCCTCTGGAACTTGGAAAACAATAACAGCATTGTGACTTTGTATACATTCTTCAGTAAGATCAGCGTTGTAATTCAGTATTGGGATGAAGACTTCAGTTTTCATAAATTCAGACAAAACTTTTTCATCGATTCCGATAAAATAAACTGTCTCTAAGTCACTTTCTCTATGAACCTTTACAATTAATTCACTAAAATTTAGGTTATTAGCGGAAATACTTTTAATGGCCAGTATAAGCATCAATTGAAAAATAAGCATTTTTTCTGTCTGGACTGATTTGAATGTAGAATATCACTGCCGAGAATTCTTTTATACCATGCTGAGAATCTAGAGTAGGTACTATCGTTTATTGATTTTTAAAGCACTTAGTTTTATGATTTCGGTAGATTGTGTTGATGGTTTCATTGGAGCCATTAGTGTCAATTTGTATATCAAGTGAGTTAATTTTTTCAATTTGTTCATTTTTAATGTTTGTGAAGTAGAATCATTACCGCAAAAATTTTTGCTTTTTGCTTGATAACATGATTTGCAGCTATATTTAGATTAACAATAACATAAATAATTTAATATTTGTATAGTTATTATTGAAGTGTGCACAGTGAAAGCAGATTTTGGAATTTCAATTTTCGAAAGAAATGTGTGGAGGAGCAGTTTTATTTATTTAATATTGTATGAATGTGTTTTTCACAATTTACAGTTTAGTGAGCCCTTAACAGTTAAGAGGTACAACTTATTAATTGAAATCGAGATTATGAGCCATTACAGTCATCGGTTAGTAAAAAAGAAGACAATATCTCACATTGGGAGGAGGCATTGCAATTTTAGGTTTATATTTTCTATGCTTTTATAAAAAGGGCTGTCTAAACATGGATTTTAGTTGTAGTGATCATGGATATCTGGTTGGATTCTGTTACTGTACAATTTCGAAATGTACAAATTCTCAAATATTACGTTAAAACCTAGTTTTTTTCAGCAACATTCTATTTTATTAAATGCACGTTTCCTGGCGAGTTTCACCGGTGTTCAGTTCAGTGGTCAAGCAGACCAGTTACAGAAGTATTTTTTTAGATTTTTTTCTATTTAGATACTGTCTAACGTATTTAATTCACGGCTAAGACAACGTACTCTTATGTTTCAGTAAGGCACCTGTTAGATAACAATAAGCAAGGTTTTTGTACACATTTTTCAATATTAGACAGTTGTCTAAAGTTAGACAAACTTTATAAATACGAGTAAGACCATTATTTTTTGATTAAAAGTGAATAGTCTTTTAAAATTTTTAGGTTATAAAACATTTTTAACTTTGGCCAAAGCTGCTTAAAAATTTAGAGTTTTCCAATTTCGCGAACTTCGATAACAAATTATATGTTTTTTTTTTTATTTTAAGTTTATCTTAAATCAATATTTCAGTAATGAAAAAGTTGTGGTAAAAGTGGTAGAATTTAATAAATGTTATCTGATGGGTTTGACCTGAAACAACAGTAAGATTTTTGAATTGTGAAAAATAGTGAATATTGTGATGATGTTTTCTTAAATCCCGTTTTTGGAATCATACATTTTTTGAAGAAAACAATAATTGCTCAGTATTGAACTTAAAGTTCAATGTCTTTTTAGAGTTCATTCATTTATCAAAGCGTTTTTAGCTGTCCTTAAAATTGGTAGTACCGTTAAGGGTGGTCCACTTTTTATGGATATAGATCAATCTATATTGCAAGAAACTATTCAACTATATTTGTTTGTTGGAAAGGTTGTTCAAATAATGTCTTCTAAATTTCTGTAACTTTGGCATACATTATAATCATTAATTAATACAGTAAGAAGTATCACACTTAAAAAAAAGGAGTCTAATTATAATTATATGGAAAAATAATGACAGCTTATCACTCTTGCATAACTCTTTTTTTCCATTTAAATCGTCAATAATTACACTGGAAACCTTTCTTATTCCAGCCAACCTTATCGCTAATTTCGTATTCTTTCTTCAACAAAAAAAAAAAAATATGTCATTAAAAAAACTAATAAGCATTAATTCCCTATAAAATAAAATATTAACAACATTAACAAAGAAAAAGACATAAGAACTTCTTCGATTGCATATACTGTATTTAATGTACTTTTGGACTTGATTTAGCGATGGGTTTGATTTTTTTTTTCACTCTTAGGCGCGCGAAACGAACGCTCCTCCGTTCACTCGGTCGTCAGAGTTTATTGGCACACTTTTTTTAGATGTGTTGTAGATGTTATGTTATGCAGCGAATGTCTTCCTGGTTTTAGCCAGCCAGCCATCCAGCCACCAGTTCGTTTGCGTTTATTATAGGTAGGTAGCCAGAGATTTATTTTTCTTTCTTATTTTTCTTGGTGTGGTTTTTTAGTTTGCAACTTTCGTCGATGCATTCGTTGATTATATATTGTGCTTTGGAGCTTCTTCCAGTTTTCATTTGTAGATACCTATATAAACTATGTAGTTTGCAATGTTGCATACGACGGTACTAATATAATAGTCAGTTAAGATATGACCGTCACAACTATAAGATGAACATGAACTTGAATAGGGGGCATGGCAAACAATACTAGCTAGTATGTATTAATAGGTATGAAATTTTTTTTTTTGATAATTTTTTAATGCAATTTATCCTTGACAATTTATCCTATAATGTAGGGGCGATTCAATAGCACATTCCTACAAGTTGTAGTATTGTTTTTGTTGGGTTTAAGTTAGTCTCATAAAATAAATACGGAATAACATTTTGTTCCGTAAACAACAATTTTTTTTTTCAATATTTTAAGTTCAATAGTAAGATGAAGGGTTGGAAAACCCTGATCTAGTGTAATGGTTTGGGGATCAAATTCTAGTTGAAGCTTGTAAAAGAAGATATAAGATCAAAAAAAAAACCCATATTTTTTTCTTCACCCAAATTAGTTTTTGAACATCATTGCTCATTGAAAAATTTAGGTATTTAGATTTTGTACTGAAAAATCCAAAGCTGTAGTTTTTGAGGGAAAGATATACTCATTCGACTCATTGTTTTATTTGAGGAGGTACCAACGGACACACAGAATTTCGGGGCCAACTTTTTCATATTTTTCCTTTTTCGGCAGTATGTTTTGTCGTATTGTTTTCAATACAATTAAGGACCATTTGCTGAAACAACATTTAAATATTTAAATTTTACATTAGATCGTTTGTGGTAGCTCATGATTAAGAAAAATGGGGCTGACCATGAGGCCGAGAGCCGTCTGAAGAAATGTTGCCGGAGTGAGACGAGCTAACACTGAAACGAGAATATAAGTTTTTGTGGACCGATACTTACCAAAGGCATCAATGGTGTTTCCGGTAAGCAAAATCATTTGAAAATTGTATCTATAGATTGTTCTTCGTCATTTTCGCAAAAAAAAAAATAAGTTTGATACGGAAAAGTTAAGATAAAGTTCTTGGAGCAATATTTTTATATTCTCCAATTAAATAATATTTCCTACTGAACTATACGTAGGTAAATCAGGCATAAGAATGCATTTAAAAATGATCAAGTTATTTGTTTTCATTTACTATGCACTTTTTTACAACAATTATTTTTTTAATGTGCTTATTCCTTACTTCAATCCATTTCATAGATCTCTATTGAATATCAGAAGTTCAACATTCACTTGGGCATATATGGGCATACATTACAATATGTTATTTTTCAATACACTTTACCTAACCTTTATAGGAATGAGCTGGGCGTTCATTCTATTATGTTGTTGGAAAACCAGCACTCCCACCTGCGCTCAACACACACGTAACCTGCCTCAACAAAGACACTTAATCTGCCCGTAACTTCTTTATAATTTACCGTCAGTGAGTATAGTTAAATGTTCTTCAATTTAGCTAGAATCAGAATGCATGACTGTGTTCTTTTAGCAATAACATGCATAGGTAAAGGTAAGGTACAGGATAGTTACTTTCACAATTTTTGCTGTTAACGGTTAATGACGAAGGAGCTTCAAAAGAAATTTAAATAAAAAACAAACAAACAAAAAGAAGAAGAATAAGAATAAATACACACAAAACTGTACAACATGTTTGTTCAACATTCTTTATTTTTTTTATTTTTTATGAATGTATCTACCTTCTACCTATTGTCACTGACAAAGATTGAGATATTGACATTTGACGTCTACAATTGACGTTTATAATCGGCACGCATTGGGTACAAACAAAAAATAAAACTGCAAATACTCAAATATAATATTTTCAGCTGGAATCCTCATGAGAAGGCTTCGGTGAAATGTTGCTTGACACTTCTCGTAAATGGCCATGACATTTGGGTTATGCCAGAGATCTATTTCCACTTCGAACTTATTTCACGATGTAGGTAGGATTCGTGGTAAGTATATTTATTGAAGCCAGGAATTACCAATCCATAATTCGTATTCTTATAAAGGTTTTTTTTTTGTATGACTTTGGAAAATTGAATTGCCTGTCTGACAGATGAGATGAAAGCATAAGATTGCATTTCGCAACACTCACTCAAAGTAGTAAGTAAGTAGTATTTAAATCTTATATTTGTTAATAATTGTATAGTTGTTTATGATTTGTGGATCATTGGTTCTAGAAAATTCCAATTCATACATATCCTCACAGGTAACTTTGGTTGTAATTTTTAAAGAAATAAATTCTAAAAATAGTTCTTTGATTTTTTTTTATTTGTAAAAAACTTTTTAAGGGTTGATTTCATAAAATTTCAAATTTACGTCACAATTTTGGGAAAATAATTAAAAAATTGAACTTCTGAAGAAAAAATTATTTCATCCGGTTGTGTTTATGATTTTATTATTTTAAGGGTTGTTTTTAGAAAAAATTTCAGAAAAAGTAGCTTTTTGATTTTTTTTTTTAATTTTTTACAATTTTAACCTTTAAGGTTTGATTTAAGAAGCTTAAAATTTTTGTACTGATTTTGATTTTTTTCTATTTTGAGTTGTAAACACCGAGTGAGAAATTTTGAAAAAAAAAATTGTTATTTTGAATTTTTGAAAAAAAAATTGCTTATGTCAATTTTTAAGCAGTTTATGACTTGCATCGTTTTAAGTTTTTTTTTTACAAACTTCAATTTAATACAGAGAATAGGTAGTAAGGTCTTAGTTTGTGGAAAAAAAATAAATATCGGAAAAAATATTTATTTTGAATTGTTTTTAATAACTCAATATTTTTCTTTTGTCATTTCTTTACAATTTTAAATTTTTATCTTTTTGAAGGTTGAGGAAGAAAACTTCAAATTTATACAGAAGATAATTTTAGTATTCGTGGTTGGAGAATAAAATAGTTTTGAAAATAGCATTATGATATTTTTTTAAGATAATTAAGATGATTTACTTTAAAGAAGAATGTTGTATTTCAAAAAATTGATACCACTTTCGAAGAGCCAAAACGCAACGAGAATTTTCTTGGAAGTAAAAAATTGAAAATAGACAGTTTGAAATGAGTTAATTTTTATTAAGTTAATTAATTAATAAGATCTTTAATATCATCTTTAGAAAGACGTTTAAAATATTCGAAAATAGTTTGACGAATATTTTCTATTTATTTTTCTATATTTAATAATTTCGAATTTAAAGGTCCGACAGACCTATTTTGTTATTAAAGGAAGAAAACCAATTCAGAATATTCATGAATTGGATGATTTTTGTTTACAAAAACTCATCAGCAACCTAGAAATTAAAAACAATCAGAACTATTAGTATCGATTACGTACAGTACACATATATTCATCGATCAATTTGTAAAAATCGGGGACAATGCCCGCCAGGCAAGTAAACAAGTTTTTGCGACCAAGACAGTATGATGTGCTCTTACTATTATACCTCCACTCCCATCAAGGAGGCTTAAAAAAAAAAAAAAAAAAATCGAACCTGAAAAAATCATCTTCGCACGCACTTTGAGGCATCCATAATAATCTTTCCTGCTTTATACACCTGACTTCAGATCAGCCATCATCATCATAATGTATAAAACTTTTTCCTCTGAGCGTAATCCGACCGTGCCCAAAAGCGACCGACGACCGACCGTCAACGAAGCCGACGCGAGTCTCACTCTCGATCGATGGCATGAAGCATGAATGGCCATTGCACTATGTACAGAAACTGATTCAAGTGTCTTGAGCTTGCTCATCTTCCTCCGCCTCCACTATGCTTCCTCCTGCGCGACGCAGCCATTCAATATAATGAAATGACCGACCTACAGAAAAAGGAGAAATTAATTGCTTCTTAGTGAAAAAAAATAATGTTTGAGTACAATGTACTCACATATAGGTAGCGAAGACATCGTCGTCGGAGACGTGACGTGGTTGTTTGTGCAAAAACGAAGAAAAGTAGATCCATTGCGATAGAAATCGAGATCACATTGGCTTTGCTAGAATCTCTATCGCTGATGTTGTCGAAAAAGTATAGCTGCGATAATAGTTCCCATCAATCACACATCACGGGGGAGAAGTAGTAATTTTGACAGTTTAGTGACAGAAGGCCCTAAATCTCATGATTATGCCAAATTAAGATCCATACCATAGTGTGATATCGATAAAAGATTTTGTTTACTACTTTTCCACTTGGGGACCCACCTTAATTGGTGAAGAATCAGGGCGTTTTGCTTGCTCTTCGTATATCATATAGCTGTGGGAGGAATACTACTTGTCAGCGATGCCATTGCTCTTCTGATGGATTAATAAAGAGATTTTGATGAATGACAACGAGCGATTTATGTGACGACGAGACGAAGAAGACGACCGATACAAACATTTCGCTTTCGATGTTTCATCGGAAAATTGGTACACGAATTGATGTTGAAGAAAGTCGCGAGCCGTGGAGCACTTGCGATTGCCACTTCTGCTTCCATTCAGAGTCACACACAGGTGTGTGAATGTGCGATGTGAGTTTTAGTTTAAAAAGTTTGAATTATATCTTTTTCTACAGAGAGTGAGTTTAAAACTTTTATGTCAGCATTCAACAAGCCAACAACGGCGCGGCGAAGAAAAATCTTTAAATATGGAACAAAAATATTTTCGAAATCATTATGTTCTCACTTTTAATATAAATTTTATTTTCTTTCGATGGTGTGTGAGTCATGTAATAAACATTAGCAGTGGTCATGCGATGGTGGTTAATTTTTATTGAAAGGACGAGTAAAAGAGTTCAGATAACATGACTCAGCGGGAAGTTATTGTATTGAAGTAAACTGTTTTTGGTACAAAATATTATGACGCAGTTTTTGGTCAATTTTATTACCAGGAAGTTAAAAAAATTGTATGAGATGATAACAAAAATAAGGAACTTTTTTTTTTGGTAGATTTCGGGATAATTAGAGCACTTGAGAAATACACGTCTTGTGTAGGGGTTGCATAAGTTTGAGAACAGCGGCGTATTGAATTTTGAGCTGATGGTTTACCAAAAGAAATTGACACCAAAAAATGTAAAGTACGACTGGGTCGTACATACCTGCTCCTATCTGCGATCACATCTTGTTGCTAGTCTGAGTAAAAAACAATTCATTGGATTAAAAATAAAATACAAATAATTCACTTTAGATTGTAAGAAATTAGAAGAGGACTAATAGAACAGTGTTCTTTTAAGGTCTTCAAACTCCAAATATCAGAAAATTGGACCGTTGCTAATTACTAAATTTACAAAAAGTTTTTATATAATTTTTTAATTTAAAACATTTGTTTTTTAAATGTATTAGGTAAAAACTCTTAAAAAAGTATAAGATTTTTCTAAAGTTTTGTATTGCAGGGAACTTTTTTTGGTTTAAAACCAAATTCTCGCTTTTTAAATATTTTTACGACTGCAAGACTTGTCTTTAGTACTTTATGGAACATAACAACAAATTTATTTCTCAACATCATTCTCCTCAATCTATTACGCCATCAAATGTATTTAAACAATTAAACTAAAAGCAATGTTAAATTTAATATAACTCCATTTCTATAATAATTAAAACTATTTTTGGTTATTTTTATATAGATAAAATAAGTTAAATATATGTATATCTACTGACATTATGCAAGTATTATTACTTC
Organism: Syrphus vitripennis; assembly: GCA_958431115.1. NCBI lineage: Eukaryota > Metazoa > Arthropoda > Insecta > Diptera > Syrphidae > Syrphus > Syrphus vitripennis. The sequence goes on along the minus strand of OY288110.1, from coordinate 2,414,263 downwards.
CACATAATTTCTTTGAATTATTTTTTAATCAATCGCAATAGTTTTAAGTTCAATCAAAAAAACATTAAACAATAATTCAAAAAACAGAAAAAACAATAAAAGGGCTATAATGACCAATCATTTTGTTCGATATACCTATATTCAATGCGACAATAATATAAGCTTAGTTGAACTGAAAAACTATCAAACTTCCCAGTTCTGTCTAACATTTCCATTTGATAGCATTGAAAATGGTCAGTTATAAGTTCATCGTATTGATATCGCTCATAACAAACATCTTTGTAAATGGACACAAGCTTCATCAATTTGCAGTCAGAATTTATAACACAAGTGATTCGGCAATGGTGTCTTTCATCGGAATTGACGAAGATTTCTTGGCCAATTTTATGAAGAAGGAAGTCTACATTCCTGTATTGAATTTCAACGCTGACAAGAAGGAACGATTTATACAGACTAGAAATAATGCTTTCCTCGTTTTCCAAGAACCTGACAGGGACCATCACAAATATTTTCAATTGTTGCACAAAATTATCTCAAATCTTCAAGTTAGAAAGTTTGTTTTAATTTCAGCAAAAAATCTAGAAAGCTTAAATGGATATTTTTCGTTCTTTGCCAAAAACAAGTTCACAAGAATCTTTGGAATAATTGGAAATACGTCATCTTATGCATACCTTGCTTTTGCGAAAAATCCAGTTCAAGAACTTTTCGACAACAACGGCCATCTTCCGGATGCTTTGAAAGATCTGAATGGTTATGTTGTACGAACAACAATTGGTGAAGATTTACCAAGGGTTTTTTGGTATCCCTATAAAAATTGCCAAAAGCGCATTGGTGGGCGGTATGGCCAGATATTTGTAGAGTTTTTGAAGAGGCATAATGCAACTTTCAAGGAACTTTTTATGGACAATACGAAGGATCGCCTTCAGGAAATTGTGTTGAAAACTTTAAATAATGAAATAGACATAAGTATGAATTCGTATTACCTTCAAAAGAACATCGATATAAGTTATCCAATCAAAATCGAAGAACTAATTCTAATGGTGCCTCTAAATGGCTTTCTTTCTCCGAGCGACTACTTTTTGAGGCCATTTTCCACAGTAGCATGGTTGAGCATTGGATTTATGATTGTCCTTATCACTATTGAGAAAAATATTATCGACTTATTAACAATACGAAAAACTGAGATTTGGTCTAGTTTCAGTGATACCTTCTTAATGCTGCTTAATTTTCCTACAGAAAGACCAATTAAGTCTAAATATCGCTTCTACTTTTTCGTACTTATTTTCGCATTCGTAATTGGAAGATTATTTCAATCATTATTTCAATCTTTCTTGACGGTCAACATCAAAATAAAACAATATAATACCATTCAAGATCTAGTCAACAGCAATATCCCAGTTATGATATTGAATTCTACTTGGGAAACACTAAAGAATCATTACTATCCAAAAGGTTTAGAAAATATTGTTCTATCAACTTCATTAACAATATTTGTTAATCAAATTCAAACCATGCGCAACAATAGTGTAGCCTATGCCGTTTCAGATGATAGGTGTCAATTTTACATTGATTTCCAATCTTTATTCAGAAAGAGCTTATTTCGCAAGGCTACGGAAGCCATTAACAGCTATCCTACTGGATTCTTGCTCCCTAATAATTCTGTATTTAAGGAAATTTTAAATGATTTCATCATTGAAATAGCGCAAACTGGATTAGTTCTAAAGTGGGATTCAGATGTAATTTACCAAGCAAAGGCCAAAGGATTTGGAGCAGAATTATATAAAAAGGAAGATCGAGTTAATAAAGATGTTCCATTGACATTACATCATTTGGAATTTGCTTGGAATTGTCTGTTGACCGGATTGGCAATATCAGCAGTGGCGTTTGTATTAGAACGATTTTCTAAGTCAATTAAAAAGTAATGTAAAACAACATATTTTTACTGTGAAGCACATCAAATTTATCACTAATGTATAAACTATAAATATAAATATATGTTTTTCTTTAAAATGTAAGCGTTCAATAAATTTAATAAAAACAAATGCAACTAGACCTTTATCTTTAAATATAACATTGTAAAAACTTTGTATCGGCCGTGCTTATTTAGAAGAATACATTTTGAAAACACTCATATTGAAACGATATAAAATTAAAAATAGGAGCGGATCTTTGTTTCAAAATACTGTAAAATCAAAATTCTGCATGTCACTGTAAATGTGAAAATGCAGTAAAAGAAATATGGTTTTGATATTTAACATTACAATTTTGGAAAGTTTGAATAAAAACTTTTAGTGAGAACAAACATTTAATTTAATAATTTAAAAAACATTATTCCCAATTAAAAAAAAAAAGCCATCTGTCTAGTCTTTAAATTTACGGTTTTTCTTTAGAACGGTGATTTATTTGATCTACCTAATTTGTTTGGTTGGGTTGAAATAACAGTTGTCCGTTTCTGTAGATTTATTAAAAATAAAAAATATTTTGCACAACATTTCATACCCATTGAATTTAAAAAAAACCCTTTATATAGATACTTAACTAAAAAAAATTGAACAGTATTCAGAAAATTTCTTTTGTTTAACTCTAATCATTTAAAATTGAATTACGAAAAAGAGAACTTCTTTCTTTCTCTGGCAGTAGTTGCAATTTCCGCCATCTTTGTATGTATGCATTTTTAAACCCGTTGGACTAATCAATCAAATTCTACGAAATAGCAAAACTATTAGAAAACTAGTATGAGACAACATTCACCAATAAAAATTGTATTTTTGCAAAAGTGATTGATCGCTAAGAGAGTCTTAACTCTTAATACAACTATTGCTGAAGAACAACAAAGAAATCATTTCTTCTGCATGCAGCGGCAGCCATCATATACCAACAACTCTATCAACGAAGAAGCAGAAGAAATAAAGCAACAGAACTTCAGCAACGAATGACTGCGCAAAACCAGACCAATGGCCTCGGATCACCTTAGAAAATGCATCTGATGTTATATGCGCTTAGCGGCGAGCAGCGAGGCAGCGAATGCGACTTTAAGTTGAAGTTGAGAATAAGTTTTGCAAAAGCAAAATGTTGCATTGGCAACAGAACACAGCACTGCAGTAGTGCCAATGACCGCGAGTAACTTACATTCGCAAATGCTGTTGCTGCTACTGGTGCGCTGCTGCAGTTGCTTCTTTGTGGACTTTTCTTTGCATTTCTTCGTGGTCTTTCTTTCTTTCACAAGACGATAATGATGATGATAATGACAGGAGAAAGAATTTCTTCTTCGTCATTACTGTGCTTTCTCGCATTGGAGGGGTGGCCGGGAGAAAGAGATCGGTGGGCGGTGTGGTGCAGTGTAATGGTGCTGCATTGGTAAGACAATTTCAATGAAAACCCGTTGAACGATGTTTTTGTTATGCACGAGGAGTAGTGTGCGCTATTTTTTCCTGGAAAAGCGAAAAAGAAAGGCGATCTTTGATGTGCAGAATTGCAGAAGAAAAGCACTGCGCGCACGCGCGGGGGTATTTTTTGCACATTATATGCTCAAAGTACCGTAAAGTGTCTTTGATATGAAATAGATGGGCAGCGAAAGAGTGAGAGAGAGAGAGAGAAAGATGGAAAAGGAGATGGAGACCAAGAAGTTCGCATTGAAGCTATATAGTAGAAGCTTTGTGCGGCCGTGTGAAAAGAGACTTGAAACAGAGGTGACTTACAAGCGTTTTCCATGCACATAACTGCATTTGAAATTCTGCAGCTTGCTTTCCCCCCTTAAACTCCTGGAAACCCCGAAACCCCGCACTGTTGCAATGGTCTAAGAAGGCGCCCGGTGGTTTTGTGTGGTAAAGTTTGTGGCGTAACTGTTTTTCGTGCGATAGAAAATAATGTAGGTGAAGTCTGAAGAACCGTTTATAATTGGCTCGTCGTCGTCGTCATCGTCGTCGTATGTGTAATGTGCAACGTCCCATCATTATATTATTATATTTTGGCTATGTTCCAGCTACATATATCTATTGGTACTGGTCTTGAGGTCCCTAGGGTTCTTGGGGTAATTGAGAATTTTCGCCATGGTTTTTTTTCCGGGAAATTGCTCTAGCGAATGCATGGCCTCGCGCTTCGTCTCTGGATAACATGAGAAGCTATAACTCGATGTAGAACATTATTTGATAGAAGGATGCTATAAAAGTGCTAACGAGCATTCGAATAGACCCCTCTTATACAATACACGTCATATGAAGTACCTAACAAACCAAGCCCAGCTGGAGAGGTCATAATTGGTGACTGCTCGTTCAACCATAAATGGAGCAATACAAAGGGAAATCGTGGGATAGAAAATTGATTTCAACTTAAAAAAAAAAAAAAAAAAAAAAAAAACGAAAACGAAAAAATGGGAACAATGACATGAAATCATTTAGTTAGGTGCTAATGCGCATATAATTGACACATTGTTGTTGTAATACGCATTTTTTTCCAATGACACACTATTGTGGATAGTTTGGATACAAAATACTTTAGTTTTTACATCATCTACTCTACATAATCTACTTTCATTAATAATTTTATCTCATGTTGAATATGTGATAAATATTTTTTTTTGAAGTACTCAAGTAAAAATCTTGGGCATGTATAAAAACAAGAAAAAGCTCTGCGATCTTTTTCCCTTCATTTATAGGCAAGAGCGCATCTCTCGCAATACTAAGAAATTAATAGTTAAAAAAAATATTTTCGAAGTTAAAATTGAAAAAAAAATTGACTGACTTTTTTTAGTTTTAGGTTTCGATGAGCAAACAAAATTATGTATTTGGTAAAAAAATATTTTCAAAAAATCCTTATTAACAGTGCCTGTCATATGGACTGACTTTTGCAAACAAAATTTGTAGTAAAGTGGTCCCATAAAATGTCAGTAATATTGCATATTAAAATTTCAAAAAAAATGTTTTTTTTACCAAATTCTTGTAAAGTACCCAGTTGTGGTTTTTTTAATACGTTGCCAAAAGCTTTTTACACGACCACATAATTAAAATCCCTCTTACAGCTCAATTCAAACTCATTGTAATAATAGTCCTTGGTATACATTATATAATGAGTCCTTTATATGAATCATCCACTGATAGCTGATAGTTGGTACTGTAACAAAAATATACCATTCTTCTTCCATCAATTATTCTAAAGTTTCATAATCTGAAACAAATATTCAACCATACCAATACATTGAAAGCCTAAAAACTTGGTAAACCTTCGTATATGCATAATATGCACAGTCCACAGTCCTACTCCTAACTGCCATTGCTATGCTGCTAGTTTAAATTGCGAATAAAATGCATCAGAGCAACTCGCCGTAAAAGAGAGAGTTGCATTTATGTCAAATACCTTAAAAAATGTTTAACACAAACACAAGCAAACTTGTTGCAAAAAAATATTGCGGAAGACGAAAACCACTTAAGGAGTCCATTGACCTCCTGCAGTCGGCATAATTTTGCACTTTGATCAACTCTTACCAAGTGCTCTTAATGAAAAATTTATTTCTCTTTATGTTCACCATAACTACTTACTCTTTTTTTATATTCGCATATTTATTTGTTAATCAATTTGAAGAGAAAAAATGCATTCGCATTCAATAGTGTTGGTGCAGCTTAAGTAGCTCTATAAAATGCATTTTCTCTCAAAACATTTCCATACACAGATAATTGAAAACCAGGAAATAAAATTGCACTCTGTGGGGTTATGTGTGTGAAGGTCTTTGTGTCGTTTGCTTATTGCATGATCATTCGTCGTCGCTTAGAAGAGCATATTCATTACCGCGCGCCTTGACTTTGGCCGCACAGCGCGAAAGCCCTGACTTTGGCCGACGACGACGACTGCAACGACGACGACGACTAGGGAGGCATTTTATTTGTTGCAGGCAGTTGACTTAATGCAGTTGCGCTCTAGTTTTTCTTCTTTTATTTAGCTGTGTGTGGTGGAAATGAAAGCTTTTGAGTAAAAAAGTTTAGTAGGCTTCGAAAAAGGGGGTTTTGTGGGTTTGGTTGTAGATACGTTTTTTTTTTTTTTGAGGTTTTAGATGTAGGTTGTTGTAAGACATAGAAAAAAAAGCTTCAACTTGTCTATAATGGAAAACTTGATCTTGATGAGACCGAAGGAAACTGCATTTGGGGTAAGTTCAAGTTGAGTGTTTAACTGGTGAATATTAGATAACATGAGGTAGATAGGTTGGTTGCCATCTGTATTGGAAGCGTCTAAACTTCAAAGGGTAAAATTGTTGTGAATGACTTGCATTTATTGTAACACTAAAATGTTTTTTCTTTTTTCTAGTTTTTAAAACATCTGTATTTGGGAATACAAGAATTCCAGTAAGGTGCATCGCAATATTTTTCTGCATGAAATTATGGAATCATTTATTTTTTAAATATGTTTTGATTAGGTTTTTATAATTACTTATTTTAAGAGATGCCCCAAACGACTTTTGAGAGCGTGGATGAAAATAAGACGACAAAAAAACCACGGGACTACTTACTCGGGTGAGCCAAAACTTTTTGAATAATAAGAACCACTGCATTGTTTTTTGATGCTCCAAATAAAACTTAAACTTCAAAATACATACATACATATGCGTAAAAGAATTTTATTAAAAAAATCACAAAAATAAAATGCAAAACTGGATCGCATGAACTTACTAATATTGTTAAATTATCTTAGAACTAAAAAAAGTAATTAAAAATAAAAGCAATATATCATTATAAAAAAAACTGCAATATTTTTTAAAATTTATTTTGAATTTGAAAAAAAATATTAATCTACAAAAAAAAATCTATAGCCTTTTTTTATGTAAGTATAAATAAATTTAAACTCAAAATAAATAGTGCAAACAAACTTAGATATTTACTTTTTTTTAAATATTGAATTTTGAAACAAAACTAAATTTCGAAAAATATTTCACAAAGATTGTAGTGAATTTAAAAAACAAGTGATATTTATTTAAGAAATCAAAACAACAATTTTATCATTACACAATGACAAAATGATAGAATTTTGGAATGCAGAATTAAGAACTTATAGCATTTTGTAACTCCAAAAGTTGAAAAGTAGTTTATTTGCAAAATACGCTTTTCTTGTAATGGATTTTTGACTTTTGCACGATTATTGCAAATATTTACTGCCCAAATCATCTAGCAGTATTCTCGAGTTCATGGCTTTTGAAGTTGTATACGAAAAGCAACAACATTATTTTACAACTGGATAATGTGTTTTCATTTTCAATGCTTCTAAATGGCTTCTCTATAACCGTTTTCATTTCCTCATTCCATTTTCTTGCAAACAAACACTTCTATGTTCTCAACTTGAAGAGTTTGCAAATCGTGTATTTGATGGTTTAATATAAAATCTCAAGTTGCAAAAATCGAACTTCCAATCAGCACAAGCGACAATAACCATTTCACCGGTGCGGCAACTTTCCACTTTTTGCTGCCATCAACCCACCACTACACAAACATTCATCAGTTAAGTCGACGTCGTCGTTGGTCGTTCGTCGACTTAAAGCTTTTCGTTCGATGATCAGAGTGCGGCCAACGATCATAAAACATGTTTTCTTGTTTGCGGCTTCAGCCGTGACTTTTGCGCTTGCGTTTCAAGCTCGGTCATTGGCCCACATTCAGGCCAAGTTTCGTAATAGAAAACGCAACAGTACAACGATCTCAACCTCAATGGAGGTTAACTGGAGGAAACGTTGACGTCGTCGTCGTTGTAGTCAATGCTGTCTTTGTCGTTGTAGCCACTTTAGTTGTTCACGAAGTTGTTATTGGATGGCAGGCGATCAAAACGATCTGCAGATTGACATTAACAACTACCGATCTGATTTTTGTTATTTGTGTGGGCAGGCTTAAGAGATTTTGAAACAACTTCAAGAAGAGTTCCAGAATATTCCCGAAAGTACTTGCTTATTTTTTTTTCCAGGTGAAAACCTTCGGGAACAAAGCTTTTGGCGAACTTAAATTCTGCACTACCAAGAAGAGCACAGTAGCAGTGCGGTTTGAAAAGAAATTGCAAAATGCATTGGAAAGCGGAACAAGTTGTGCACTGCAAAATGCATTTCTTTATGAATTTCTTAGAATTCTGACGGTGGCGATGCCACTTGCGTGTATGAGTGTGAGTGTTTACGCGGCGGTATTTAAGATGGAAGAATAAAATAGAAGAAATTTTCGCATATTCAAGAGAATTGAAGGAGGGAGCAACGGTGAAGCGGCGAGGCGGCGCGGCGGCGGCCCAGTGGTTGTAAAAGAAAATTGCAACTTCTGCGTAAAAGAAAATTAAATTTTCCACTTGACGTTGAACTCAATTTGTTTTTGTTGCTTTATCGTATTTTATGCCTGAGCATCAGAGTATGAGAATGTGAGAATTCGACTTGAAGGAGTGTGGAGTTTTGTGTTGTTGTCTTGTGTAGCTTTAAATCTATATGGTTGGTAAAGTCCTACTTAAACAAAAAAAAAAGTGTGCACAGTTAATTTTGATTTGATTTCGATCTGCAGTAGTGTTTGATGTTTTGACATATAAGAAAATAAAAATGAGCTTTCAGATTTTGAAAATGGTCAAGAGGGCGAGAATTATTTAATTCTTGTTTGGTATAAAAATTGATATTGATGATATGCTTCTTTTTTATGTTTCTTTGTTTCTACAAAAAAAAATTGGATTTAAAGAGAAAAAAATGTTGTTTTTAATTAAACTTATCGATTTTTCCAGCGTTTTCAACAAAATCTAATGAATTTACAAACAATTGTAATACATACTTTTTATATTTATGTTGTACATTTTCTAATTAATGTACATATTTTATTTTTGTCAATTGTAATTAAAATTTTCTTAGAATGAGCATTTTAAAGATTTTTGAAAATTAAATATTTTGTCAGCTCCTGCAAGGTTTATTTTAATTAAATTTTTCAAATAAACTTCTTGACAAGGAACATTTTAGAAATCTGATACTCGCAAAAAAATTCACAATTTTTGTCAAATCTCGTTTTAGGATTTTTCAATAATATAAATGATTTTAAGATTGACAATTTGGGTTTTTTGAAAATAACATTTTTTAATATATTAAAAATCCAACACTGTGAATATTTCATTATTCGACATAGGTATTCGTTTGAAAACTGAATTGCTATAAGATTTTAATTTGGGCGTTTTTTTTTCTGAGTTTGGGCAATATTCCCTTTTCTTCGGAAATAATTCCAATTGTTAACATTACTTCTCACTTTAATTTAATTTTTTTAGGACATCCTTAGAAAAAAAGGCAAAAATGAAAAAAATATAAATATTAATATAATTAATATAAAATAACAATTCAAATTTTCTCCAGGCGGTATTTCCAAATTTATTCTTCATTATTTTTTTCTATCGATTTTTTAAAGATTTTTGAATTTTTTTATTTGAAAAAGTAAGTTATTTGAGGCCTGGTTGAAAAAAGCTGTTATTATTTTCCCTATTCCTTTAATGTGAAAACGAATACATTCTTTTGAGCTATTTATGTATGAGCTGGTTATATCGATTTTTTAGAAATTTAAGTTTTTACTGACTAAGAAAATCTCAAAATTTGAAAATCACTACTTTACAAAATGTCAAATCGCATAAAAAACCATCGATTGTTCAAAGTTAGATTTTGAAACATTTGATACTGAAATTTTAAAAAAATGTTATGCAAATTCGACATTTGAAAAAGTCGATCAGTCGACATTTGTCGATATTTTGAAAATCATCATCCTTATGAAGCCAGTATATTTACCCAATATATTCAAAATATGTATTCACCATGAAAAATAAACCATATTATCTGTCATATTTTGTATTTATTAAAATGGTCGAATTCAGTTAACTCGTAATGAATCGTGAATATTTAAATTAAACAAAAAAAAAAAACGATTTGATGAAAGATCGTGATCCTCAATACTCTGACAATATTTCCATTCCAAATTTTTGTATACGAATGCATTGGATTATTTTTTTTTTCACTATGACCAAGAGTAAAATTAATGGTCTTGGGGTCATTTTCAGGTTGCTCCGTTTAGAGTTTAGGCTCTTGTGCGGTTGTTCGCCGCGCAACATGAAAACTTATACCTGTATAATATAACAAAACGGACTGACAGTCGTTAAGCCAACACTCGATTCGTTGCTAGAATATAAATCTCCAAGCCACGATCGATCGATTCAATATAGGAATGGTGGTCACAAGTTGTTGCAAGTTCGTGTAAATGAAACGAGCCTCAGAAAAACACTTCTTATAAGCTATACAAGCAAACCCACAATGGATTCGGATTTGTTCTGTGTTGGCCTGGCCAAGAAGCAAAGTAGGTACGAAAAGAACAAATCATTTGTGTATGTGTTTGTGGGGAGCAAGAGATCGAAAGAAGGTTCTGAACGTGTATAGCGGTAAACTTGCGGTACTTTTCATTTTCATTGCAACTGAGGAACGTTTAGCCTAGATTCCCGTCGAGGGTTCGATGAACCATCATCTCTGTTCTTCGTCATCGACTTTACTTTGTCTTCCATGTTCTTCGTTATCATTAGTGGTTTTCTTACAACAGTTCTGGATGGTTCTCTTCGTCATCGTTGGTCGTGCTGATGGTTGGGGGTTTTATGATTTTATATTCATTGGCTTTGCATATTTTTTTTTATTATTTTCCTCTTTAAAATTTCAGAACAAGAAAATTCATCATTTCATTTCTATCGAAAGGTATACATATATCGAACCACCCACAATTTTCCTCGCCCACTGGGTTCATATTTTTCTTCGGCAACATTGACTTCCGTGTGGGTGTGGTGGCTGGGTGTCCCTGATGCTCTATCCTTTACGAGTAGGTACTTCCTGGAAGTTGTTCATTCCTTGTACTAGGTTGTGTTTTTTTTTTTGTTCTTAAGCATAAGTATACTACAACCATTTATTGTGTCCACATGCTTCTGTCTGCGTCTAATTTCGCGCAATCGAAATTGAAAAGGGAGTTTTCCGCCCATAAATTTATTTGCTCAACCAGTATGTTTTTTTTTTGTATGACCGCACGGTCGATGAACTCAACTGAATTCTATACACATTGTGGCTTGAACTTGAATTTTGTTTTTATTCAATTTTGTTTATTTTGTTGTTGCTTAATTAAAATACCTTAAGCTTCTGCAGGTATCTTAAATAATTTTTCCTGCATGTTTACCTTTTTTCTTTTTTTCTTTCCATTCTTGTTAATTGTTGTAATTTTTGTTTTTTTTTTGCAAAGAAAGATAATTTGGTGAAAGTTTCTTTCAGGTGTTGTTTTCGAAGTATTTTCGTATATTCTCTGGCATTCCCTATAGCCTTCAATCGGGTTGGTTGAGTTCTTTTCTGGAGTGCTTTGACCTTTTTTAGTTCGTATAGATTTTTTTTTTTGCAAGAACTGGTGTTTATATTTTGACAGAGTGTAAACAAAAAAAAAAAAGCAGAAGCAAAGATTGTTTCTACAAAAATTATTTCTTAGGCCTAGGTAAGGTTTGCGTTCCAGTCACCGGAAGGCTGACTTACTTAAACCACAAGACCATCCTAGGTTAATAAAAATATTTTAATCTTCTTTCAGAATTCTTGTTTTGATTTTGAGCCTTTTTACAATGAGAGAATTAGTAATATAAGGGTGGAAGTGTTTCCTGAGTGAAGCAATATTTTTAGTTTTTTAAGCTAGCTGTAACAAACATTGTTTTGAATGTCTAATTTTTTCTGCAAACGTATCTAACGATTTCCAACATATTGTTTTAAATTAATTTAGGAAATCTGCATTCAAAATGTTTGCTCAGAATTTCAAATAAAAAGGCGGTAATGGAGTTAGCGGTTAGTCGTTTCTTAAGAAATTTTACATATCTGTGCATGTTCACCTATACTTCGTTAAAAGCTTAAATTCTGCATCACCTATAATGTCTAATTTCTCTATACATATTTCAATTTTTTCAATTACTGTTTTTAAAATTCTGGTTTTAAAAACCTATTTATAAAAATACAGTAAATTTGTTATAAATAGGAAATTATTTATGTAAATGCAAAAGTGTGCACTTACTTTGCAATACAGAACAAAAAAACTGAACAAACTGAGTTACAAAAAAGATGAATTTTGACACAACAGAATGCAGACATGCTCCTAATTATTTTTCAAAATTTTCATGGTAGTTTCTTTTTTAAAATTCTGGTTTTAAATTTGGGTTTAAAATTCTGTTTTGCGTAATAATTCTACTAATTTTACTTTTTTCAGGGTGGATTTTCTTAAAACCTGTTGTATAGTGTTTTTTTGCTCGTACATATCTATATGCACAAATTTCTCCGATTTATTTTGACAGGTACCGTGCCATATATATTTTTTTTGACTCCAACCGACGATTAAAAAAAATGTATAAATTTAAATAAATATTGGCTCTCTTTAAATGAAAAAAAAAATGTAGGAGTACCGTCACATCCCATGGAATCTTTTTTTTTAATTTAAAATCTTCTTCATGTCATTTTATTGAAATCAAAATTTGTAAAAGGTAAATTTATAAAAAGTGTTCTATACTTAGATTTTCAAAAAAAAAATGTATTAAGAAAAAAAAAATTAAACTGTTTTTTTTGAATATTAAATATGTATTATACTAATGTTTAAATCATTTTGAAATTTTTGATAATTATTTTGAACCAAAAATAATTTTATTTTCAAAAATAATCCTACCTTCCCAAAAAATTAATACCTACTTTTTGATTCAAATATAAAATAATAAAAATTGAAATCAAGGCATTATTAATCTGTATCGTTGTACTCAAATTTTAAAACCGTTCTCAATTTTCTCAAATTCTTAGAAAACGGATAAAAAATTTATGTGTACTGGTATTTTTGTACGGCCTATCATATTTTTTTATGGGCATTGTTTGTAAGTACCTTCTACATTTTATTCTTTTTTTTTTGTGGATAGAAATATCCAAATTTTGAAAAATTTCTTTCTTGTAATAATTCTATATTTCAAAAATAAGTTTGTTTGTTTTATTAAAAATCTAGTTACTAAAATTAATATATTTAGGTAGGCAGGCTACTCATCTATTCCTATTAAATTATTTTTAAAAATCTATGTATTTATTTACTTTGGTTCTTCGATTTATATTAAAGTTATTATTCAGATGACTCAAACTTTGTGATGGGGTTTCCAATTTCACGATTTCCAAAACAACCATTATGGTACAACAATAATATTTATGTACATACCTACCTACAAATAAAATCCGTGTTGCCTGTGCCCGTACTTTCTGAGCTTCTGACCTATTTATTCAACTTAACACTTCAACTCCACTTCCAATCCACTCGAACCAGAGAGATATCATCGCCATCATTAATTAGTATTCAACTCGAGTACATGACAATTCCAGTGACTGTTACATTAGTGGCGGCGGCGGCGGGCGGTCAGCTTAAGCTCATATATGATGTGTCGGTGTTTGCTTATTTCTCTTGAATTTACCTACCTACTTATGTATTTTTATTTTTTGTCATTTTAATGTTTCGCACCAAAATGAAGTTCACTGAACTCCAAGTTCACTTGGAAGATTTTATAAACTATATATTTTTTTTAAAGAAAGCAAATGGAAAGAGATGACAAAGACTTAAAAAGAGTAACTTATTTTTTTCAGTATATCTATACCTTCTATTTGCTACTACTATACAATATATAGACATCGTCCAAAAGAACTCATGGAAGTTCCCAATGAAATATTTTTTTTTGGGTTTGCTTCGTAAACTAAAACATTGTTTTCTTCTGTATCTAGGGAGAGTATGTTTGACTAATTTATTATGCCTTTCTCAGGGAATTTAGTTTGTGTTAAACGTGGAAAGGTTATTGGCCGCAAGATCACAATCGACATTGAGAGTTATGCAAAGAAAATTCTATTTATAGAAAGAATTGATAAATTATTAGAAATAAATGTTGATTTATAAAATATTTAACATATTTCAAAATAAAACATTATTTTAATAGAATTTGTATCAATATTGAAGGTTTTGAATGAATGAACAACATCACTTGGGTGAGCTACACCCAAGATCTGTATAAGCTCAAATTATAATCTTTGGTGATGCTAAAAAGAATGGAGTTAAGTAAGAAATTATGTACTGCGAAGTATAAACCGATGATTTTGAATATAAACCCCCAAAACTGCAATTTTGTGACTTAACCACTTTCTACTTAACACCAAAGGTATAATATTAATAAAACACTTCGATTTTCTAAGAATCAACGAATTAGAAGAATAATTTATGAATAAATGTAGGAACGTTAGTCATCATGGACATTTTGTTATTTTATTTTCGATTGGATTTTTTGAACATTTAAAAAACGTAAACAAATTAGTAATTCTGGGAATCAATTGACGTATCTGACACAAAAATGCATTAGAAAGGTAAGAGTTTTTGGGATTCACACTCTTCGACATGTATTTTTTTTCCTCCAATTTGTTGAATTCATAACATGTGTATAATGATGGAACTTGTTCACTTGCATCAGAGCAAGAAATAAAATAAAACATTCTTGGATTATAGAGCCATTTTGGAGAAAGAACAAGTGGAAAACGTTCAAAAGCGTTCATTTTTTTTATCGTTCTTACTAAGACAGCCAATATTATGTAAAAACAAAAATGTTTTTGTCCACTTCGGAACTCTTTTACAGCATTATATTAATTCGCTTCAAAACTACTTTGCCGAAATTATTTTTTTATTCATATATATTTTGGTATCTACTAATACTCGATTTTTTAAAATTAGTTTTGAATAGAAAAAACTATTTTAAATATTTTATTATATTATGTTAGGTCTATCAAAATAGATAATTAATTAAAATAAAAATTAATTCAAATAATTCCAAAAATAAATTGTTGACCAAATGTCGTCCACCTTATGCCTACGTTTTCAAAACGATATCGAAAGATTTTCTCGTTGATATCCTAGGTTCGCATATTCTCCTGTGCAGCAGTCTGAAGCTATCCTTTCTTTTAATTTTACAACGGAAATGGAAGGAACCGACATCTTTTGAATTTTGAAATCAATTTTTTGGTGTTTCTGATGATAGCGGATAAGTTTTGTATGTTTGATCTGAGCATTTGCGGTGTACGTAAGTTTTTTTTTTGTATGTCTATATTATATACTCGTATAAATTTACAATATATGTATAAATATTTTTATAAAATGTAAATATTTTTTACAAACTTTTTAAATTTAAGTTTTATATTAAATTTAGATTCAATAAGTTTAGATTTAAGTCAATAATTTTCAATGAAATTTTTGTCCAAATTTATTTTATTTGCAATTGTAATATTTGTTTAAATGAACTACATGCGGGAGTGTAGTGTTTTCACCTATTTTTTGTTTTGCGTCGTATTTGTATCTTCTAATGACTCATATATTATTATTAAAAAAAAACAATCTAAAAAAAAACAACTCCCTTTTAATCGCCTTTCTCTTAAGCCACCGGTAGCCCTCTCATTTTTCATAAAAAAATTACATTAATTCTACGATTCCACCGAAAACACAAGTCAATAAACTTTTTAACAAAAGCAAAAAAAAGTAAATAAAAACAAACAGGCACAAGAAAAAAAAAACATAATCTTATGAAAGCTAATTGTTTTAGTTTCATCTAGCAATTTATTTTATTTTTAAGCTTTTGTGGAAGATGTTATATGAAAGAGTTTGATGACTTCTTCTTTCAAAAGAACATGGTAAAACGAAGAGGGTTATAGAATTCTATATTGCGTGCCAATGAACTTTTGTTGAAGAACCAAAACAACAATAAAGACAAAAATAATTCTATTCTTGTTTTTTGTTCTTTTGTTGTTTATTATTTTTTTTTTGTTTTCGGGAAAGTCCGGAAAAGAAAGAAAAATAAATGAAAAGATTGCACCACGATCAAGAATATAAGTTATAGAGTTATAAGGTTATTGACTTGGTTATGGAAGAGAGTGTTTTAAGCTGCTTTTTATTTTAGGTGGGAACTTTGTTTCGAAATGAATGTTTTGTAATGAACAAAAGTTAACAATAATACAAATAAAATATGTAGTTATTACATTTTAATTACATATATTTGGTGATTTGAACAAGAAAAATTGTATAAGTTTAATGGAAAAACATAACTTAATTAATTTAATATTAAGGTCTGGTCTTGTGATATATTATTAAGGATTCATTATTACATACATTATTAGATGTAACATTTTTCCAATGATGAATTTCAAGCTTTCAATAATTTTATAATAACAAGAAAAAGCACATTCTAGCATTTTTAAAAATATTGGTTAAGATTTTTTTAAATCAAATTTTAAATGTATAGTAAAAAAAATTCATTGAATTTACTTAACGAACAAAAAGCTTATAAGAATCCAAATTTTCTCGAATTTCTCCCAAACACTTTACCAACCTTAAAATTTTGAGCTAATTTTTGGAGTTTTTTTTTTGGTGATATGTTTACGTTTAAAAAGAAAATATTTGAGGGGTGCTGATCACTTTGTTTTTTGTTTTAAGTTTCTTGATCCTCTATTTTTGTTTCAGACAAATATTTTCAAAACTAGTCACTGAAATAATAAAAATAAAACATTAAACATTCTTCAAAAGTAAATCTATTTATTCTTTTCCATCTTTTCTAACTGATGACCATTCTTTTTTTGGAAATTCCAATTTTAAAACCATATTCGAGTGAAGGATGTAAGAACTACAATTAAAATGTCTAAAATAACAGTAGTCCTTCAAAAAGGTATAAATATGTATGCACAAACAATTTTTCTAGCCCATCACGTTTATTCAAATAATACCATATACCCTTTCTTATATGGAAGCGCACCTGAGTCGCTAAACACTCCCAACAAATTCTTCAAAGAAAAACAAACATATCCCTAAATTCCATACAATGTCAGGAAGAAAAGACAAAAGAAACCATTTCTTAACATCATTTATCTTTTATGAATATGTTTTTGAGTTTTTGAAACTAAGACAATAAAAATTTCAAAGGAATTTCATCTCAAAGGGATAAAAGATATAAATTTGAATATTCTCTCATGCAAATTGGCTTTGTTCACTCATTCCATTGACAAGTGACAGTAGTTAATAAAAATTCCATCTTAACTTATATGACTCTTGTCTTAACCCTTTCTTATGTTTGTCTACCTGGTGTAAACCTGGTTGTAAACCTTTTTCCTGATTATCCTTTGTCATAAAACATAAAACTCTTTCATTTTATGCTACTTTTGCTACTTAATTTTATTGGTGATATTGTAAAATAGGATTGGAAAGTGTTCCAATTTTGGTCACCAAATTCAAAAGCATATTTTATTTTTCAGAGCAAGGACAAAATCATATTTAATTTTATTGCCTTCTTTGGTATTTCGAAAAGAGATTAAGATGTTACTACTGATTTGAGGATTAAGAATGAATATAATTCGAGCGAAAGCGAGTTTTCAAGAATGTATTGCTACAGCGTTTATCAACGATATGCTGAATCGTGTGCCAAATTTTTATTTTATATTTTGTTTATTATTTTTATTATATAATTTTATATTCTCTATTTTTTTTAAATATCCTAGAAAACATTAAAATATAAAATTAAAAGATTTCCTTATCCATTGTTCTGTAAAATAAATATCCTCATAAACAAAGGGTTTTATGGAAGTGTTTTAAAAATAAGAGTTATTGAACTGAATTACTGTAATATAATCTTTCAAATAGAAAAAGAGAAAGGGTTAAAATAAAGGTTATGGTAAAACAAATATAACACATAAAAGTGTTTCCTTATGTGTAAATGAATAATTTAAGGCATCTATACCCTTACATATCTACATACATTTTTTAATAGTTTGAATTTCAAGCAACACCACAATCCACCTATTACTTCAATGTCTTCAAAAAAACATGTGAAACATATGTTTTGCTTCCGCGAAAGATGCGACCTGGTAGGTAACTCAGAATTTCACCGATTTAGTGTTTTTTTTTTATTATAATGAATTATAAGGAAGAATTATTTTATTCTAGAAGCTGTCTATTATTTACATTGATGTTTTAAAAACACTATTTAGAATAATTTTCTTTGCTGGAAATAGCACCGAGAATTTCGGTTGGTCAGCTGCCAAGAAGTTATAGTTTTGTTTCTCTATACGAGACCACTTGGGGTGACCATGGCACCCTATGTTAAGGGACACAAATGAATTATAGCAACTGCTCCAATTAAATTTGGTATCAATATTATTTTTTTTATTATATAATATTCCGAAAACATTTTATAAAATCAATGAATTTCTAAAAGCGAAAGGATACACTCTCCAAGGTATAAAAATATATTCTAATTTTAGTAAATAAACGTATTATCTTGAAGTGATTTTAAAAACCAATTTTTTTAGATACAAAAATATCCTCTCAAATGACGTTATTTGGTTAAAAATAAATCTCAAATTTATAAATGAACACATGATGAAGGCTTGGCCCCAAAAAGTAAACATTACAAAAGGTCACTAATCTCAGATCCCAAGTCTAATTAAACAAAAAAAAAACACCATTACTTTCGGTTTTCCGTCTCACTTCAAGTCAAAAGCTCACGTCATATGCACTGCACTTTATTAGTTCGATCCAGCTTCAAATGCCGTTGAGTCAAAAAATCAAATGATGAGATAACAAAACACCAAATGATCATGAAGTATCAACCATCATCATAATGCATTTTTTTTTTTTTTTTTAATAAAATAAAAGAGTTCCCTTCACAAAAATACTAACACAAACACCATCAACATCACCTGTGTCATTAATATCACATCGTCATCATCACTGGCCAATGTGCTTCGAATATTTAACCGGACACAGGCCATCGACCGGAGAGTTGAGTGACCCTATACAGGTAACAAAATTAAAAGTGTTCACTCACAAGCGAAATTGTATAACTGTTAAACTGCTTTTTCGGCAGTACCAATGTTCCAAAATATCTTCTTGGTTCCTCTTTTAGCTCAGAGAATGCGTCGTCGCGAGCTCGAAATAACTTTCCCAAAGAGTGAATCAGTTAAGTATTTGATGTGATGGGGCGGGCTTCCCAAAAAAAAAATTTAAAATAAAAGAGAGTGATTCGATTGTGATATTTTGAATTTGAATTTGTTTTTACCAAAAAATACATGAAACCAAAGAGAGTGTCAAAAAAAATCACTCTTTTTTTGGTGATGAAAAGAGAGAGGGAGAGAGAGGAATACCTGCTTTGATATAAGTTTTTTGGAAAGAAGAAAAAAAAAATCCATGACGCAATAAAATAGACTAAAATGTTTTATTAGTCCAGCTTAGAGATTGGGCTCTTGAACAAGAGCAACAAGTTCGGAGCTTCGTCATCAGTTGGATTTTGGGGGTCCAGAGTGAAATTTATAGCATTTTAAGGTTTTTGAACTCGCTGAGAGTTGTTTTAATTAAATGTCTATGTCTCGCAGTGGTATGTGTCGCTGCGTAACGGTTTATGCTTCTTTTGTCGTTAAAAGTTCAACCCGAACAGATGAGTTGGGGTCAATGAATCTAACTAAACTGAGCTTTGACTTGTAGCATTTTTGTTTCACAGCATGTTGGCTAACAAAAATATAATAATTAGTAGGTATTCTGCATAATAATTTGTTGAATGAAGAAATATTTCATGTTAAACATTTTTTTAGTTGTAATTTGTGTATGAATGGATGGAGAATATTTAGGTTCAGAAAAAAAAAATACTTGGATTTGAAATGTTTTGAAAATCAAGGATTTATTTTATTTTACTTCGACAATAAACACAAACCATGATCATTCCATTTATTCTCAGCAGAAATGTTTTTTAATACATACTATGCATGTTTTCAATTCTTTATGAATCAAGAAAATGTTCTTGAATTGAAAATGTTAAAAACAGCTTTAACTGTTTAATTGATTTCAAGCTATTAAAGACATTTGAGTTAAGTTAGTGAGATCATTCATTATCCATTACATAAAAAGAAATTGTATAGACCCATTGCGCTTCTGCCTCTTAGTATATCAAGTATCAGATATCACTTCCACAATGTTTCCTAAACCGTTGATAAAATTTGGACTTGAAGATCCTTAAATGATTTGAAAAGATCATTAAATAAGTAGAAACATAGAATTCGTGTAAGACACGGAAACAAATATTCAGATTTTAAGGAAATATAGACGCAGGGATATCACAAGGAAGTATTCTAAGTCCAATTTTCTACTTCTTGTTCACATGCCTGCAAAGCATCTATAGTGTCGAACTGGACTTTCGGTATAATATTTCGTCAGATCATTTGGAGGGTTCACTCCTGCAACGAACTAAGTCAACTAGCCAAATGCTTTGCACAGCCATAGTAAATGGACTTGATGTTTTAAGGTTATCGAAGTCCCAAAATACTTTGACTTATATACAAATCCCATAGAATGGAATTTTGCGCAGTGTAGCACACTCTAAAAAAAAACACCCAAGATTATGACTTGGTTCGGTACGGCCCTCCATTTGTGCCCCTTGGATTATCAGAATCGAAAATTTTCGAAGAAATCTCGGGATTCCCATGATATGCAATGGTATAAGAAATCCACTCTTACTAGTGTCAATCTAGACAAAATTTTAAATATTATAAGCAATCAGTAAACAAATTTAAAACTAGTTACTTAGAGGTTAGTAATTTAAACCATTAGAACTCTTTCAGGAGATCTAACCTCAAAATTCATAAAGTTGGTCTTATTTTCTTATTTAAGGGTGTATTCAAAGTTTTTATATTATTCTGCTTTTATCCACTAGTCACATTTGATCTTATTAGAATAGATTTTCTTTTTGCTTTCATAAAGAATTTAATTTAAAAATTCGTCATAAAATTCAAAAAGAATAAAAATATTTTTATTTGTATCAAAAATCCGTTAACAGGAAAGTAACAATTTATTTATTATTAAAAAACACATGCATTCACAAACAAAGGCCTTCTTCTGAATGATACATTTTTTTGAAAAATAAAAAGAAAACTCCCGCATATTCCTAAATGCACTTTTCCTGCCACTAACAGTAAACCGCAGTAGTTCTCAACAAAATTACTACTTACATTAGGCCCGACACAGCATACCTTGTTGATTCACATAATAATCTGCCAATACCCTAATCCGACAAAGGTGAGAAATCCACGAAATGTAGCACGGAAACCGTTTTTTTTTCCCTCTAACAAAAATATAACGCCCAAACATCATCATCTTCACATCGCGGACGAAACAGTTATGCCTGTATTGCATTTGCAATGATTATAGATCTTAATCTGTGATACAGGATACAGATCCACGCACCTTTTCGTTTCACTGCTTGAGGGAGATCCGCGAGATGGATCTTCTTTTCTCCTTTATTTTTTCATATTCCATTCCATTTCAAATTGTATTGTAGTTTAGTTCATCTTTCTTTTTTCCACTTTATCATTCGACGAGGTGCGTAATACGATCCTTAAATGCGACTATCAAATGATCATATTATAAGATTGGGTGCCAAAGTAATGCAAGTAACGCGGAAAGGATAATTTTGAGATGAAGTTACACAATGCAGATGTTGCAGACATCAGAGCGAAGCCTAGAGCTCAAGGATATGGGTCAACGTTAAAGGCGTCATTGTTAAAAGTGTTACGTAATATTATTATGAAGCAAATGCCGTTAGTTCGAGCAGATTACAGATGTAGGTAGATGTTTTTTTTTCTTTTTTCTACCTTTTTAGAGCGAACAAATAAGTAAGTCATAAAAAATAAAAACACGCTGCAATAAAACATCACGCAAGTTATGATGCAAGAAATTATAGTTTAGAAAGCATATCCTCGATTCCGTTAGTCCTAATTATATGGTACACACAGTAAAACTGGAGGTCATTGTTTTTTTTCAGCGAAGTTACCTATATATCTAATAAATCATAAAAACATATCTTTGACAAAAACGTACAACTGTAAAAATAAGAACACTAGACTACACACATTAAGAATAAGGCTCACGATAAAAAAAAAAAAAAAAAAACTTCGGAGTTTGGTCCTTGACTTTCGTCCTTTCAAAGGTTTGTTATACGGTTATACCTGTCTTGCGGTTATTATTGTAAAACGTTGTCGTTGTTTTTTTTTCTTCTATGTGTACCTACATATTTTTTTAGGGCCATTCATCATTAAAATGTTGGCATCGTGCGTGCCTGTTGATCTTTTTCTTAGAAGAGGATATTTGCACACAAAAAAAAGAGAAATTGCAAAAAGGACATGCATTCGCAAATCCTACAACGAATTTGTATGTGTACCTAAGCATGATAAATGATGTTTTCATTTTCTTCAATAGAAATTCTTTTGTTTAGAAACTTTGTTTTAAGGCTTGTGGAATATTTAAGATTTATTTTTTTCTAGGCAGAAATAAACATTGATGGACGCACTTTCTAAAAATTTTTTTTCGCAATCCTAGATGTACCTATGCATGCCTTTTTTTCGGTAATATTGACCACAAAGATTTGTTTAACTCTTCTTTTGAGTTAAATCATCAGAGGATAAGATACAATAGCGGCAATATGACAATTTGTGTAATTGAAGTTTAATGATCTTTCAAATAAAATAAAAGAAAACACAAATAATTTGCCAGATGTGCGTATGGAAATAATTTTGATTGATTGATTTTAGATACTCAAAAGGAACACTTTATGTGGCTTAGATCTTAAGGCAGATGTTAAAATTTACATTTGTTTTGGAAAAATTAAACAATCACCAAAAATAATGATTTTATTTTTTAAAAATAAGATTTGTTTCTTTCCAGGATCTGTTCATATTGAGACAGCACAGTTTTTGAGTATCAGTATGCAAACTTTTTTTCAAATAATAAATAAATACATATGTATGTATGTACATAGTTAATAGGGCTAAGATTTTCATGCACTCCAAGATGCAAAATATGTTCTTAAAATATGCTCCTAAAAATGAAAAAAACATGCATTTCAAATAAATGCATTTATTATGTATGAAAAATATGTGTAGTCATTTTTATTGAAAACAATGTATTTTTTTTTGTACTAAAACATAAACAAAGCTGTGTTATATTAAATGAAAAAGCGATTTCGCAAAGAATCGTCAGTCAGTCTCCCGCTCCTGCGTCGAACCCATACTGACTTTTCAATATTCAAATCTGTATAAGCTTCGCATTGATTTTGCGGATACGGATGCGAATATCTGCAAACCAACTAAGTAAAGAACGAGTTGCATGAAAAAGAATTTATGTATTTTTTTTTAGCTTGGGAATCATAATCAATTGATCCTTATGCATATTTTCTGATTAACAGTTATAGATTAATTTTATCCACCTCCATCCCATCTGGTACCTCCAACACTTTTTTTCTTTAATAAAATTATATTCAACCAGGAAATTACTGTTCATTGTATCATACACTTGATTGTTGTTAATAAGATGCATTCGATCAAAAAAAAGAAAAAAATTAAACAAACATCCCGTTTGAATCCTTTCTACTTATATCCGCACATATGCTTCGTAGGCCTTTCTTTCTCGATCACAAAAATCATAATAATTTCTTCCTTCACACACAGCTGTGATTCTAATCAAAATACCCTCTCCAATATTAAAATATAGGAAGAAAAAGTCTATGAATGTAATCAGGTAATTATTAAAATCTGTCTCGCAACCGTTAGATCCTGTCCTTTCTATTCCTTTTCTTCATTCTCAAGATTGTCGCAATACAAAAAGATCATAATAATTTTATTTGAAAAATTCAAATTACAGAATATACAGAAGCAGCAGTAGAAATAACAGCCAACATATGGAACCCCTTCCGCGCGATATTAACAAAAAAAAAAAAGAAAGGATTCAAAACAGCCATGAGAATGAGAAATAAAAAACTCAACTGTGAATCTACTTACATCCTTATTATACAACTTCATCCCCCTCATCTAGTCTGATTGTTGTCTAATTGATGTTCATCATTTTTGTTGATCCTAAATCACGTTATTCAATCATTAGTTCACAGGTACACTAGATCAGCAGGTATATGGAAGTCAGGTGAAAGGAGTTTTATCCTTTTTTTTTTGTTGTTGTTGATGTTTTCTTACTTCACAGATTCATTCGATTGATCGCTTCCTTGTTTATCTATCACACGTTCTATTGGAAGAAGTGCTTGTACCCTTATATACATTATGTACAGAACGGGAAAAGGCGTAAGAAGAATCTGATGGGAAAAGGATTAGAATTTTATAGAAATTGCCACAGAAATGAAGATTTTAGTTTCTCATTGTAGAATACGGCATATGGTGTGGATACCGTTAAAAAGGACTACGTAATGGTGTGAAAGGGTAGCGGCAGTAGCAGTTACAACAGGAAACGATTCCACCGACAAAGTCATGAAGATAATAACTTTTAAAATTTGTTCGTCTTCAATTTGGTTTTTTTTTTTTTAAAAAACTGCTGGAAATTGAGAAATTAAAATTATAGAAAATATTTTTAGAGGGAAGAAAACATATGGCCCAAATATTTTTGTGAAAATTGGGGTTTTAAATTATTTTAGAAACAGAAGGAATAATATAGGACCATTTACTTCAAACTATTAAAAATGTGGTTAAATACATCAGTAATTTTAAAATAGCTTCATGCCTGTGTCCCTCTGCCTCTAACAAAACCTGCGTATGTTTTCAGAGTGACTTTCAAAATGCATGCTCTTTTTTTTAAGTATGGCCTAGATGAAACCATAAGGTGAAACTTTTGTGGCACTTTTCTCGGTCTCGTCAAAACAAAAATAAAATTTAAGCATACAATTCTCTAGAAAAAAATGTCCATATTTTTCCTTCCAAAACTGATATTTAAAGATATCGCCATTGCAAAAATTATAACTCAGAAATAGTAAATTTTACCGAAAAATACTTTTTGAAGGATTTGTACACTAAGTTGTCTTTTTTAAAACCACATTCAAATGTTGTTTTAAGGAGCGTAGACTTTAGAAAGAAAATTCTAATAAAAAAGTTTGTCAAAATACCAAAATAACGGGTTTTTCTTTTTGATCTTAAATGACGAAGTTATCAAAAAATTACTTATGCTAATTTTAAACAGTATAGCATTGTCTAAAAAATACATATTATTTGAAATTTTTTAGTTTCAAGAATTAACATCAAAATAGTGAAGTACCGAAAATGTAGTTTTTTTTTACAATAGATTAACGATTGAATGAAGCAACGCAGCGAACAAATGTTGCATTCAAATAATTGTTATAACATAAACTTTTTATAAGTTAAACACGAAGAAACCCAAAATTTGTCTTTTCTACATTTTTTGAAACGGCATGACGTAAAAGTTTTGTATAGAATTTTTTTTAATAAAATTTACCTTTATCACTCAAAAAAATAGCTTAGCTTACCTATAACGATGTACAGAACACCCAATCAGTCTCGCTTTCGTCTGGTTTCTCGAGACAAGACAAAGACTGGTCTTGGTCTCTTGCCCAGCCCTAATGGGGTTGTATATCGAATTGAGCATTCCAGAAAATCTTATGGAAATGTTTAAAGCTAATTTTAATGGATCTAACGGTACCTCAAAATCTTTTGAGACACTTACATAAATGCTGGACCAATTTCTTACACATATGCTTTTACTGAAACTAGATGAAGTAATTATGTCTATCAATATATTTTTATTATTTTGTCATGAGTTCAAGGTTTTTAAAAGAGTTTTCGTTTTTCAAAAACTTGTTTTTCTTAAAATTTTATAAATCATAATTAAAAATTGTTTCCTCAACATATGTGAATACCACTGTAAAACTTTATATTGATCAGCAGTCCGTATAGCTTTAAATGTCACTTGCCACACGCATGGCGTACCTATTCCTAAACAAATAAATATCGAAATACATCAGATGCATCTATTCATATCGAAGTTTCAAAAGATTCCTATTAAATGACTACTCATATACCAAAACCCTATCTAAATAATTAACCCCCACTTATTTTCGACATTTTATAGAAAAATCAGAATCACTACGCGAATCCAACAATAGTAGGTATACCGAAGCTGATGGGGGCGACATCAAGTTCCACACCATTGTTTCAAGTTCTTGGCCGCCAAGCACACCAAGTCCAAGAGCAGACATCATAGTGCCGGTCTGCCAACCCCGGCACACGATATAGTCAATTCATTGATGATGAATGTCGACCAAGTGGATGCCGGAAGAGAATGTGCGGTTGGTTGATTTGATTACACCACTTTTGTTTGTGTGAGTGTTACAACACTAACACTATTATATTTTTCAACAACCTGTTGAGACATCATTGTCCGTTGCCGTCGTCATTCGGTCGGTCAGTGTAAGTGAGCAAAATAAAGTAAAATTGTCGACCGAAGAGTAAATATACCTTACCTACCTGCATCAAAATTTTATAAAGAGATCATAAAAAGAGTGGTGTAATGTATGTTAAGCCAATGACCGCTGAAGAAACTTCAATTTCATTTTTAATGACCACAAGCACATTGTTTTTCATCTTTTAATTGATTTTATTTTTAATTTTAAACTATTTTAGAAACTATACCTGGTATTCTAAGAGTCCCAATTTAATCCTTACCGGGAAGTACTCAATACTTTTCCTGTCTATTTCCATAACATAATATAGCATATCACTTCGCATTCATATACCCATCAGAGTTCAACGCTCCTAACCTAATTTCAGAATCGAATAACAAGCTATACACACCACCATTCAGACAGTCAAACTTACAGAATACCAGAAGTTGGCCCCAAATGCAGGAGAAGACAAAGACGAAGAAGAAAGAAGAAGAAAACCACTCTTTCAAGAGCATACCAACCAACCACCAACTACCATACCATCAAAGAAAATCCATTCGATCGTTGTCGCCGCCGTCGCAAGAAGAGAAATACTCGTACTAAACAAAATTCTAGAAACTATAGAAATGAAAAATAACTGGCAAAATGACAGTAATAGACGAAGTTAGAAGCAAAAAAAAAAAATAAAACTAAAGAAGCTTAGAGAAAGAAAAAAATAATAGAAAGAGTACCTAAGGCAAAAAAAGTTGTTAATAAATTTCACCTTCGTCAAGTTGATGTTAGTTTGTCACTTCTTCTTCCTCGACTTTATTTTGCCACCATCATTATCATTGGCACTTCTTTCTCTACCGTTTTTTTTTTTTTCAAAATATTCTTCTATCCAAGTTGGCATTATCGGTATGGAAAAAATAGAAACGCAACGAATTGATTCAACTTATAATACGATTAAGAAATTAAAAGCGATTTATTCTGCCTCTATATTGCTATTCAAGTTCAATGATCTGAATGAAGAACTCATTTATGTAGATGCACACAATAGTATTCTTATGAATAGGTTATTCATAAAAAAAAACTTATAACTGTTATCTAATCAATAAATAAAACTATTTTTTAACTTTGCTGCCATAACAAAATGAGATTGCAAAAAATGCCCCAAGAAATGGCTTTTATGCGAATATAAATCTCAATAAACAAGTTTGTTGCTTTTTGAACTCTTTTGTCTGAGACTTTATGGGTGGAAGATAAATCATTTTTTTTAATTTGGTTTTGACAGGATTCTAAGAATTATGTAAATTGCAGGGGTCAGTTTTGAGTTTTGACACAAATAGTTGGAAAAATAGAGTTGCAGGTGATTTTATACATATCGATTTTCACTAAACTACATACACGTAGATAATCTACCTAAAAGAGGTTGCAACAAAAACAAGAAAAGAAGAAATTCAATACTGAACATTTTCCAACATCTTTTTTGTATTTGAAAAAAATAGATGTTTTTAAAACAAAAAAAATGAAAACGGAAAACGAATAGAAACTGACTGAATTGAAACTTTATGGTATTTTTTGGGCATATTGTCTTCCAACTTTTTTTTAATGTGTGCAACAACAAAAATAACGGTACCAACTATTTTTTTGGTTTGTTTGAAAATCCGATTTTGGCTCACTTTAAATGCAAAAAACTCCAAAAATGGAGGTGCCGTTGGCTCTAATAGAATCATTTTTTGATTTTCTCAAAAACGCTTTATCTGATTATAATCAAAATTTTTATGCAAAAGCTTTAAAGCTTAAGCAAAATATAGTTTTCAATATATAAAAAATAAAAAAATCAGTTCTGAAAGAAAAATTAAATAATTTATTTGCAAAAAAAAATATTTCAAAAACGGCTAGATGCATACATAAGAAATTTGATACAAAACGGATTTTTTAATTTTATCTATTTGCACTCTTAAGATATCAGCAAGTTTGTCCCGTCCAGTTGGAATCGTAACCAAAAATTGACCTTTAATTATGATCTAGAAAACCTGTCATATAAACATTAAGACGATACGTATTTATTACGAAAACGAATAAATATAAAATGTTTTAACGGTACCGGCCTTAGAAATGGATTTTTCCTTTTCGATTTACTCAAACACGGTTTGATGAATTGTGATCAAAATTTTTATAAAAGGTGTCCTTTATAATTTTCAAAACATTTATTTTCATTTTCTAAAGTATTTTTTTTTTCTTTTCAGAGAAAAAAAAACAATTTGTTTTATTGAAAACTCAATATTTTAAAAACGGTTAGATTTCTTTTTTTAATTTCTTATAAAAAAAATATTACTTTAAAAAATGAATCTAATGATATGTTTACGATACATCAGAAGGCATTGAAAGTTTTGAGTTCAAATTTCTTTTTTTTAACAGTTCAAATAATTAATTGTATGTTTAATGACATTATAAATTTTTGTAATATTTTTCGTTCATTCTGAAGTCAGCCTTGTCAAGCTGTAAACAAAAAACAACAACTAAATAGTTTTAAAATAATAATCCTTTTCGAAACTACGAGTATACCCACGCATGTAAATAATGACAAAAAAAAATAACCTAGCATAGCAACAAGCTTTAATTTCAGATAAAGGTCAAAGATATACCGCAACTAAAGTCACATTTGTCCGGTAAAAATTCAAAACAAAAATATGATTTTTTTTTTGGAAAGCCCTAATAACACAGTTTGGATATTTCTTTTTTTGTTTTTCAAATCGCACAAACATTGAACAATAAAAAAAAATGGCACATAGCTCACCTCGCGCATTTGTTCTAATTGAAATTCTGCACGAGTCGTTGTTCTAAGAATGTTGTTTGCCAATTTGTTATGCTTAACTTTTTTTTTGTTACAAAAGTGATTTTGACTGGCATCGCCAAGAGAAATTGTGGAAAAATAAAAAAAAATAAAAATATATAATTTTTTCTCGTGAAAATTTTTCCTCCACTGAAGAAGAAGTATACCCTACATCGACCTATAAATAATGTAAAAAAAACACACTTCTTCTAAGGCCAAAGTCACGGTGGCGTCGAATATCGAGTGATCGAGTGGATGCAGCGCAGTCGCCGTGATGATGGCACTCATCACAAATATACGTAATCATAGTAATTTCTGGCCTCGAGTATCTATCTTCAACTTGGAGGCCAGAGCAACAAACGAAATATATAGATACAAAGATTTTCCTGCTGGATAATAAAATTGATTTGTTTCCAAAAAAAGAAAATTGCAAAAAAAACATAAGACTCCCCTGCCCAAAGACCATCAGCTTTACCGGCCTCTGCAAAAAGCCCACTCACTCTTAGAGCTCTCTGGATGGTAAAGCTGACGATGGTATTTGTTGACTTGTGTAGTTGATGTCTGACTTGGAATCAACATTTTTGTTTTGTGATGTTGTTTTTGTTATGCGCGGCTCCTCGACTCTATGTGGTTATTACGCTCTCTGTGCTGGCACTAGGTAACTAGTTCAATATCCGCGAATAACCTTTTGGTCGGCTGGTTCGTTCATTTGCTGGCTGGATGCCTTGGCTTTGAGTTAGGTAGTCTGTCAGCAGCTCTGCCATATTATACCTTCTGCATATATATAATTTTATCTGACGTCCGACGTTGACTATATGTTTTCTTCAGATCTTCTACATATCCATACTAATGCTGGTAGTTATTGCATATCATGACAAATTGTAGCAAAAAGTATCTATGCAAACACAACACAAAGTAACAATGTTGCAAATTTGAAAATTGACTTGCCAAACAGGAAAATTGTTTAGTCAAAGAATCAAGAGACTAATTGATACCAATTTTTTAGCGAATTTAAGTTAGGTACATTATATGATCGCGTGAACTTGCTCTCTTGATAATAGACCTGAACAATCAAATAAACTTTACTTTTCCTAGGAAGGAGACCTTTTAATTTTATTTTTCTGAGTTGTTTATGATGTTATGCCGACAAAAAAAAATAATTTCAAAAATTTTAATTTGAAAACGGTTTTTTCTTTTAAAACTAATAACTTAAGGAACTTGATTAAAATGGAATCTCAAAAAACAATAAATTCATTATTTGAGTTGTTTCAACTGTCAAAAAAAATCCAAATTAAAATAATATTTTGTTAATTTTTTTAAGGTGTTAAATGGTACTTAAATAAAATGACTAAAGATATTTCTCATGTGATGCAATCTGCACATTCCTGACTATAGCATTCCAACCATTTTTAGAATTTTTAGAAACGGTGCTACCAAATGTTGCTAAGTCATTTTATGTATATGAAGAATAATTTTAATAATATGTACATCTATATTTTTTTTTCTAATTTTAATATGTTAAAAATTATTTTAGTTTCAGACTTCTAAAAGTTCAACTTCGATCGAAACCATAGGACATCAGAAAAATGAAGATCAAAAATTGAGTTGTATGGGGGGAGAGAGTTGAATTAATCACACTCTGGATATCAGAGTTTTTTTTTTTTTTTGAAATATTGAAAATATTGCTCTAGAACTTTTTATTGAAAAAAAATCTATGCAGTCCAGAAAAAAATGTAACAAAGCGAGTTCTCCAAAAATTATAAATGCAATTATATTTTTATTTTGAAATCATACTGAAAAAATGTCTAAAAACTCAGTAACCATTGTGCGTGTCAAAAGTCATTTAAATTCCTTTTTTTCGAAATTTAAATCTTTTGAGGTGGCAACAATTTTTTTTAATTACCTTCTATTTTTTTATACTTTATAAAGTGTAAACTTTGTTAGGACTAATTTTATTGGATATGTTTGCTTATTTATTTACTAAAATTTCTATATCCTTTCAGTAAGATTTCAGTAAGAGTGACAAGCGGGGCGATGCGTTGCAGGCAGACAGGACCCACTGTTGCAAGCAATTTATAGTTTGGCGCAAAAGCTGATTAGAACGCACTACTTTTTGAAAAAGAATTATCTCAAAATAAAGTTCAATTAAAACCTGGAAATTTCTGCTCTGAATCCGATTTCAATGAACAGTTAGGTATGTATACATATTTTCTGGTTGTTATATTTTAAATTTTAAATAACTGGATATCAAATTGTAACAAGTTTAATGAGGGAGTCTTTATTGTAAATAGAATTCGAGCTTTCAACTAAATAATGCAACCCTTTCTTTCATTTCCAACGTTATTTAGTATGTCATTCAGTTGCAACAAAAAATTCTTAGTGCAAGTACACTTTTTTCTCGTATTTAAAAAAAAAAAAAAACGGTAAACTAAATTTATGCGTGTCAGCCAGCCTAGCCCGATTTAACCAACGACGACGTAACACATCTCCGTGTGTCACGTAAATGAAGTCGTCGCAGTTGAACGCAAAGGGCGTGCTTATGCGTATAGATATGTATATTGTGTGGCGATGATGGCAACTCAATGCAATTAGCTCCTTAATATGCGTTACGCACTATTTAGTCAATGCATGCGTCTATGAATGAAATTATGTTTATTTTATATCCAGTTATGACTGCGCACACACTTTTCAGGCACTTATTGGCAGCTTACAATCAAACTTAATCCCAAATGATGGACAGCGGTGTTTTGAATATCCACCGGGTGACATAGACATCGACATCGACATTCGACAGCGACATACCAACAATAACCATCATAAACGACCGACCGAAACGGAAGCCAACGGATGTGACGTTGCGGTTGTCGTTGGTTGGTGTCGATAGTGGCAATGGCGGGCATTCACAATATAGGTGAGTTGAATCGCCAAAACGCGAAATAACTTTCGAATGCTCACCTTAAACGGCGCGTATAAGTTTGATTGACAGCTCTTCGAACAAAATATAATTCTTCATCAATTGAACGCATAGAATAGATCAAGCTATATTTTCTGTGTGGGTTGATGGTTCAACTCAAAACTAACTGTTAGCGAAAATTGAGTGGGGTGTCCCTTGGGGCGATGCTCGCTCCAGTGAGAGTGTTGGTTTTGGGTGGCTTCCTAGAGATTCTTTCTTCTTTATATTTGCTTCTAGAAGAATTCACTTATCAACAGCAGCAACAGGAAGACATGTTGTTTGTACAAGTGTCGATACACTCATTACCATTGAACTCATTTTTATGGATGTCGAAATTGCTGGCAAAGTGCTTAGCTCTTTTTAGCTACTGCCACAACAACAACGGGTTATTTTGCATTTGCTAATTGTATTTGGACGTACTCGTAGGTATTGTTCGAGATTGTTTGTTTGTTTGTTTGAAAAACTTTCTTCTTCTCGGTTTTTTTCTATTTGTTTTTGTATGGTTCAATGATTCATTGACAAGTAGTTATTGATTTATTAATAGAATAAAATATGGGTTAACTAATGGGAGTGGGGATTCAAGATAATTGGAAAAAATATTTATTTTTTGTTTAAATTTATTTACTTCCTACATGTTTTTTTTGGCCGATTTAGATGTTTTTGAAAAATATATATTTGAATGCTTTGTATTAATAAAATTTTGATATAACATAGAATTTAAATCCTAAAATGAACATACATACATCACCACGCAATTAGGATTCTGATGATTCTGTTTTTTTATATTTAAAAAGCAAACATTTTGATTTTTAAGTTCAATTGGATTTCGTATACCCTGAAATAATGATGTAACAAGGAATAAAGAATTTGGAAATAATAATTAGTTCCGTTTCCAGAATTGTTTAAGATAAGAATTTACTAAGCAAATGAAATTCACATGAGAGCGACCAAATATCGACGAATAAATGACCTAGAAAGAATGGTAGATATATAAATCATGCCATTCATGTTTATCTAAAAAAAGAAAATAATTGAGAAAACAAAATTAGTCTTAGCGAATGATTGCTTGATGATTGATTCGCCAAGGCCAATTTGTTTTCCAAATGTTGCAGGTCACTCATTTAAACAATTAATATCAACTCTTTTCGCATAATTATGAGTTTTTGAAGTATGTAGGTTTTTTGCATACTTTTTTAAAACCTAATTTTTCCTTTATTTTCGTCGGTCGTTGGCAGCTCGAATTGGAATTAGAGGGAGACATATATGTTTTTACTTGTGGCTACAGGTTTTGTAAAGTTGAACTTTTTTTCCATAGGTTCATGTAATAAGTTATTTAATCTATTTTGTTAAAAAAATTGAATAGTGTTTCGATTTTCTATTTCGGTTTGACAGATTTCCATCCAAAGTTAATTTGAAAATAATATTAGATTCGAATAAGAACAGCTTTTTTTTCCTATTTTTTTCCTTTTTTAAACTTTTGCCTTCTTGTTTTGTTTTTTTTTTCAAGATTCTAAGAACTATTCTTGGATTCCTAAAATAAATGAATCGGAAAATATATCGGAAAAAACGATTTTAAGACGACGTAAAAGAATATAAACGTACTAACATTTATCGAGAAATATCGAATAGTACACTTTATTTTTATTTTAAATGAAAATTCAAAGTAAACGAAAGACCATTTCTTAAAATATAGAAGTTGGAAAATATTTAATAATGCTCCTTATTTTAATGCTAAGACTCTATTGCAAATTTTAAATAAATGCGTTGTTTAGCCTTTTGGGAATTCAATTTTGATTTGCTTAGATTGTTTAGGTCAACAAAATGCTTTCATTCATTATTAATAACTTTACGAGTATGAGTTCACAAATGTAATTTATGAGTAATGCTAACAATTTTATTTTAAATTAGAGAATTTATTAGTTTTTATTTTTAATTGTTAATATAAATATAAGGTTAAAATAATTTAATTAGGACATCTAGTTTAATAAAATTTTGTACAGAAAATAATGCTTTGTGAATAAGATATTTAAAAAAAATTAAAGACCACAATTTCTTAATTTTTTTTAAATAATCTCATGTAAGTATTTTTCACATAATTTGTTTATTGAGCTTTAATTTGATATCATACCGTTGATCACCATTATCTCATAAAATATTGACGATGAAAAAAAAATTTAAGGACCCTTTAGAAAACCTAAGTAAATTCCTGAAACTTTTAAATCTCAATTAGCATTAATTGTTTACCTTTTCTTGTAGTTTTAAAAAAATTTACAACATTGTCAAACAAATCAATACCAAAAGAAAACGAAAATGATATTTTTTGTGAAAATTATTGATTTATCTGAAAGTATAGCAAAATAAAATATATATTAGAATTATGGTTAATATTTGGAAACCGAGAAAAGATTTGCTAAAATGTTAAAAACAATTCATTTTTTTCTTTTGTTTAGATATAAAATGTGTAAATTATATGTTTTAAAAAAAAATTGACCCCAGTTAGTAAATTCCCCCAAAAAAAATTCTTTTAACATGTTAATCATTCCTAATTTCATTTAAATCAAAATGATAAATTTTCCATGTTCAGTTCATTAAATTACATACTTAAACTATGGATTTAAATAAATTATAATTTCCTAATTCTAAATTATAGTTTCACTCATATAATTCAATCTAACCAACCAAAGCAAACCGTCAAAATTCAAAAGCATAAGAAGTCAACAAACTAAGAGTCCAAAATTTTGTTCACTATATTTTTTCAGATTTTTTTTTTATTTTTTTTTTTGGAAAAGCAGAGATACAAGAAGCCATTGAACCCATCTGTGTTGATGTTGAGCTGGTGAGCGCCACTATACAGGCCCAGCTCAATGTAAGCCAACCAACTCTTTGCGCGCGCCGTTCTTTTTCTGAAAGTCATTGACCTACCAAATAATGTTGCTCATATATCTCTCTTTGGGTTTTTTGTTACTTTTATTTTTTTTTGTATGCTGTTTTCATCAGTTGATGGTATAATGTACTTAAGAAATTTAATAAATGATTACAATTATTCTTGGAAATTACTCTTGTACGAAGAATATGCTTTGCAAAAAAATTATTTCAGCTTATTCTTATGAGACTGTGTTTTATAATGAAATATAATAAATTGTTTTTAACTTCTTTTTTGATATTGCAATTGTATTCGAATTAGTATATGTTTTGCTGAGAGAGAATTAGCAAAATTACTGTTATTTTTGTTTCTCTTTCAAAATTGGAATATAATGTAAAAGAGTTCTTATATTCAATGACTTTATAGTTTTTATTTCAGCAATTAATTTAAAAAGTGCGCGACATATTCGAAGATAAGATCTACCTACTAGTTCTTTCCCTCTAGACATAGTGTCAAGAGAATTGATATTAGATTCTCTTATATAAATGCCAATCAACAGGTAAAAGCCATCATCAAAATGATCATCACTAAACGAACAGGTAGATGCTCTCTTTATTTTCGCTTCCGTCTTACATTAGAATAAGAACATTTCTTTGCTGGTATATGTGTTGTGATTGTGTAGTCATCGGTTTTACCTGTTTCTCTTTTTCATTTTACCCGAAGAAGAACATTATATAGTATACTTTGTGTATAAGCTGAAGGTGGAATAAAAAAGTCTCTTTATTTCTGGTTCTAACTATTTTCTTATGTGTGCGTGTTAAAAACGCACATATATTGAAGATATTCTTTTGGCTCTTCTGCTTGGTGTTTTGATGATATGATACGCTCGAATCGACAGCAATGAGTCTGAACTGGGAATTGAGAATCATCCGTGAATCAGTTTTCCGTAAGCAACAACACGACAAAGACGGAATAAAAATTCTAACAATTTTTCGCTTTAATTTTTATTATATATGACCACCAATTTTGAATTTTATACATTTAAATCATATGAAATTTACCTTTTCTTAATTTTGGACGTAATAAGTTT
Source organism: Syrphus vitripennis (assembly GCA_958431115.1). Lineage (NCBI taxonomy): Eukaryota > Metazoa > Arthropoda > Insecta > Diptera > Syrphidae > Syrphus > Syrphus vitripennis. The sequence continues at coordinate 2,378,265 of OY288110.1, read as the reverse complement.
GTTGTTGATTCAAAACTAAAAAAAAATATACTTCTAATCGGAAAAAGAATTAATTTAAAGACTGCATTAAACTAAGGACACGGACATTGGATAACCAACTTAAAAGATACTGTTAATTTATATTGAAAAATAAAAGAGGTACTTTACCCACCAAAGGAACCACCACCCGGCCAATTTTAAATATTTATGTGTGAACTGTGTGTTGTTTATGAAAAGTGAGACAAATTTGGTTAAAAACCAAAAATTAAATACCCATGAATTAAATATGTAAGAAATTTCAATAGTTCTAAAGTGAATTATACAAATATAAAAACAAAAACAAAAAGGAGTTCTACATAAGAGAACGCCATCATCACAGAAAAAGGATTAAATACTTTTGGGACTTTGCAAAATGATTGGATTAACTGAAAAAGGATTACATAAGAATTGAAAACACTTGCAGAATGTCGACAAGAGGTAAGTCAAGAGAGGGAAGGATTGAAATTAATTGAAACGAAAGAGTTGAGGTTCAAACTTTTTTCATTTCAAAATTTTTTGTTGAACTTTTCGGGAAAAGGTTTAGACTACCTATGTATATATAAATAATTTTGTTACTATGCACTATAAATTTATTTTACAAAAGAGCTGAGCTTCGAACATTCTATTTTATTTTTCTAAAAAAAGTCTTTCGAACTTTAGAACTTTTGATAAAATTATTTTTCAACTTTTGCTAATGCAATTGCATTAGCTCACGTGCTTAAATGTATTTTTATAACTTCTACCAAGTATTGTAAAATATAAAAAATATTGAACGATCATTTCAAAGCTCTCAATTATGTGACTTTGTATATCAACCCTACTACCAGAACCAAATAAACTATTAAAATTGCGCATCATTTTCTACTTGATTGTTACTTAACAAAAGCACCTGTAGGACATGATCTCTCATCGAGATCTAAACGTTTTGATAGTTATTATAAGCTCAAAGTAGTTTTTCAGTTTAAATTAGTCTTGAATGTGTTAACAACACTGGTCAACAAGATTTTTACAACAGAAACAAAAATTGCTCTTTTATTTTTTTTTGTGTATTTAATTTTATTCAGAACTCAGATGGCTTAGGTTATTATCGCTCCAAGCTTTTGAGATGTTCTCATTTGAAAATGAAAAAAAAAAACATAAAATGGATAAACAAATTCGTAAAAGTTTATTACAGTTTTCATGACTTTTGTTGACTAGTGTAACATAATACAAACTATATACTCGTAGGTACAGGTATTTTTAGATATAGCAATAAGATTTGTTTTTAATTACAATTGCTAGATTTGTTTACTTATCGAAAGCTTTATTCTAAAGTCCTTGACTTTGACTTTTGTTGACTTCTCTCAAGCAGCACCCTGAATGAGTAACATTTTTTTTCTCTCACAATGTTTACGTCACTCTTAGCTTCAGTCACTTATAATATATGAATCGCAATTCAATTTCAATATCAAGGCTGAATATAATGAATATTTAACGCTCTACGTCGTTTATTTAAAAAAAAAATGTAATTATTCTTTTTTTCCCCTCTGTGATTAATGTATCGGACATTAACAATTTTTTTTTAATATTTGATGTCATTGACATAGGCTTTTTAATGTTTGGAAAATTTTTTTTTTGACAGAAAAAGTAAATATGAATTTACAAAATACTGATGCTTTCTGTTGTTTTTGCGAGCAGGGGAGAAAGGTGTGAATAAATTATCAAGGTTATTTGAAACCGAGATCACCACAAAAGCATCACACCACATTGCGTAATAGAATAATTATATTTTTTTATTGTTCTTACTTTGTAGCTTCAAATTTTGTGATTGTATTATTCTTATTATTATTGCTGTTGTTGATTTTAATTGTGGTGATAATTTCTGCAGTTACGTAATGAAAGTTAGGAAAATATAGATGTTTTATTTCAAGGAATTTTATTTTGTGAATAAATTTAAGTTGTAGATAATTTTGAGTTTTCAAGGCTATATTCAATAATTGGGAGAAGACAGTTTGTAAACGATTTAAATTCTATTTGATACTAAACAAGTTCTTCCAGTTCTCAAAATGATAATTGGGGAAATACAGATTGCTTCAATTGTTAATGAGCATAAACAAATTTGTCATGTCAGTTACTTGAATAAAACGCAGATTTTTTTTTTTCAATTAGCCGTCGGTAAGTAAGTTTTTAAATAGCCATTACAAAGTTACGAGATATTAAATAATCATTTCTCCTTTACAATATTGTGATTTAACATTTCAAATTGAATATTTATAAAATATTTTTTTATAGCAGGGTACTTTTAACACAAATGTATTTCGATCTTATCACTAAAGCTAAATTCATCTTATTTGTGTGTTTTTCTTGTCCATTTTAAGATGTTTATTTCTGTTGATAATTAAAACAAAAGAGCTGAGGTACAAACTTTTTGTTCTAATTTGTTTGTATAATGTGCAAACAATTGAAAAGAAATATTTGAATTTTATTTCACTATCAAGATAAACACTATTCAAAAGTAAAGGCTTTAATAATTTAATCAATTTAGCAATAAAATATAATGAAATTAATGATAAGCTATATTTAAAAAAAAAAAAATATTATTGATCACATCATCATATCTCTTAAAATCGTTCTCGTAAACATATAATCCTACATATCTAAAATCTATCTATCAAAACTCAAATTCAAATTAGATACGCAAATAGTTCTGATGAGCCTCATACCAAAAATAAGCTACATATATCTTTCACAACAAACTCATATAATTGCCAACAATTAATTTAACTATCTCCCCAGGGAGATAGAGAACAGAATACACAAACAAGATATAATATGACAAGGTTGTTGACCATTATCATCAGTTGCCATTGCCATACGATGATGATAATGATGATCGCAATAAACGCCTTTTAACCATAAAAGAAACACTTTAATAAAGAAGCCAACATTTTATATATAATCTTTTGTGCCTATTTCTTCTTCTATTCTTTGCAAAATCTACTACAAAAACACCTTGAAATGAAAATGAAAATTATATAGACACAAAACAAAAATCCACTACCACAGTCTTAAATAGTTAGTTACCTCGCGGTCAAGAGCCAATAGAATTGTACCATGCAGACAAAAATACTTCTTCTATTGGATCAGCATTTAATCACAACATCGCAGTAGCACCTCTGCGCAGAGAGCACATTTTAAAAATTAAAAAAAAAAAATCCCATCATATCTAAGTCGCCCATATAGATACTCTTCTTTTCAAATAGCCCCATCCTTCATGTCGTTTTTTTCTGCAGGTCAATGTATCTTGATGGTAAAACAAACAAAAAATAACTTCATTTGCCACACCAAACTAAAAATGGCGATTTTGTTAAATTGCCATCATTTCTAATTTTGATTTTTCGCTTTTTTTTGTTCTGTGGTCATGTGTGTTCTGATGGAGATTCTTTATTTCTGCGGCGCAAAAACCATCCATGTAGCTTAGAGTGTCGACAATTTGTTTAAGGTCATTTGCATTAAGACCGCGGACAGCAAGGGGCAAATTAATTAAATCCACCATCAGTTGTTGGTAGAGATAGAAGATCGCTCAACCATAAGAAGCGTTTAATTGTATCATCGCATCGCCCTGAAACAGGCTTAAGCTATATGACGCTAGTATAGCAGTCAACAATCATAACCCCTTCGTGCACCATCTTATATACATACATATATAGAATTCACTTGCACTCTTCTTTATCTGGTTGCTCTGTTGTGTGTATGATTGTGGCCTGGCGCAAGGATAGTCATTGACCATCAAGCTCTTAAAAAAATATAAGCCGGACTAGAAAATCCCAAACACACAAATACATACAATCAAAAAGAACATCAGCGCAAATAGTCATCCAGGTGCGTCCATCGTCATCGTCTTAGTCTTCGTCTCTTCATCGTCGTCATCGTCGGTCGTCTTGATTGCAAGTTCAATGAACGTCTCTCTTGGTCGCTTTTCTAACATACGACAATCCTGTGGGCTAAGTATAGTAAGCCCATCAAGCCCAGCCCAAGAACCCCATCATCATCTCAAAAGTGCATTAGCCTTTGCCATGAAATGGTTTCATTTTCGTTTGAATTTTATTCCCAACTGAAATGATCATATGATCATCGTCATCATCATCATGGCGCGCACAAGAACAAGCCAGGCCAACAGAGTTTGAGTCTCTGCTTTAAGACAACAGCCAGCAGTTATAAGTTTGATGGTTGTTAGAGTTAGAGAGATGCGCACAAGGCTGGTTTGTAGCTATATACCCCATCGCAGTTGGAATGAAGGGAAACCAGTTCTAAAAAGGCTCTTGCTCTCAGCTGAGGTGTACGTATACTTCTTGTACAACAATCAAGACCAAACAATTACAACAACAACAAACATCTATGTTGCTAGAACTTGAAGTTGGAAAAAGGAATCACTTGCCGTGAAAAGGGCGTTCAACTATATAGAAATATATATATGCGCGCGCGCGTTCGATTGTTCTTTCCTTTCCTTTTGAAGAGTTTTTGTATCTTATAATATGGATTACAAAAAAAAAATGCCTGTTTCACTCTTATTTTCTTATTCTTCTTGTTTTGGGAAGTTTCCCTTTAAGACCCCTTTGTAGCCCATCATCAAGTTAACTCTTATACACACCAAATATCAAGTTTGAAGAAAGAAAAGGGATTTACTCATCACTCACACTCAACACATCGCGTATTATGATAGTATGAGAGGATTTTATAATGTTAGCCAATCCATCAAACATTTTGGCCATAATTCTTCTTATTTCTAAACAAAGACGTTTATTAAAATTTGAATAAATTTTATTTTTTTGTTTAGAACTAATTTATTTGTTGTGCGTTGATTGAAGAATAAAACGCTGAATCAAACAAAATTTTTGGAGGCTTACATAATTCATGTGGGGTGGAATGGATTGATGATCAAAAGAATTTGGACTTCGTATTCATTGTTTTTTTTTTTTTAACTTTGTGTGGATAAACGTTGTTTTTTTTCCTGGCAGTCAATAACTTTTCGAAAGGTGTGTGTTCGTGTGACAGGTATCATTTCATACCTTCTTCATTTTACCCTTTTTTTCTTCTTCAATTCTTCAATTGCTGGTTCTTAACCTTGAACTGTAGCAATGAACTTTACTTTTGTTCTTTAATTTTGTTTTTTTTTTATATGTTGGTGATTGTGCGATGGATGAGACAATGGTTCTATTATCATATCATTTCTATTTAAGGAAATAAGATGGCAATAGAATTGATGGATTTGATTGGAATTCATGTTTGTTTAATGAAAAGAAACTCGATTTGTATATTTCATTTAATTTATTTACTTCTATAGAATCTTTAACAATGCAGCCTTCAATTGATTCTTAAAGTTTTATTATTTATTATTTTTTATAATAAATCCCACTATTTGTTATTCTATTTTTCGAATTAGGCACATTATATGTGCTTATAAAATTTTTAGAAGCAGAAAAACCAAAAATATTAAAAAATTTTCATTTTATTTATCTAAAAATAGTTGATGAATTTTCTACAAATATTTGAAATATTCATCAGATCCTTCATCAAAAAATTGGTGATACACATTTTAGCCCTCTCAGCAAAGAACAAAACACACTCGACCTTTAGATCAATTCAATTCCGTTAATTCTATACGAAATTTGATTCCATTCAAATACCTATAAAATTTATCATTTCACAGGTTACTTTTTCTTGTTCTTCTATTTTACTCCACCATATCATGTTTATTTCATTCTCCACTCTCAGCTACCTTTAGTTTCAAAAAAGAGAGAGGTGCAATGACCTCATAGATATAACAACAATACCTGTTCTTCTATTTAATTCCCTTATCCAATATTTTATTTTTTTCGGGCGGGCTCTCTATTACAATAAAAAAAAAAGAAGAGAATCGAACAAATCTTTTGCTTAAAAGATCAAATCACCGACAACGACGTCGAACAATAATGTTGATGATGATGACCGAATCAATATTGTGTCATCAATTTCTGTATTTTTTCTTTTTCTTTACCGACGCGACGTGTCGGTCGTGTTGACAGGGAATGACATACAAAAAAAATAAGAAATAAGAATTGCAACCAAACACAAGAAGAAGAAGCAGGAACGTCATGTGTGTAATAAATTTTATTTGCATAACGTTGTGTGTCATTAAGACCTTTTGGTTGCCTTTTAACACAGGTTCCTTGTCTTTTCTCCTTTTTTTTTTTGTTCATATGTTGTTTTCTGTTGTTGTGTCCCTCTTTTATTATTTTAACGGTAAATAATGCTGGTATGCAATGAAAAGGAGAACCCATTGAATAATGTGAGTGGAATTTTAATTCAAAGATCGTTCCTCCATGATAAGTGAAATGAGTTGAAATAAAAAAAAGCTCAACTATATAAGTATGTTGGATTGCACTTCGAAGTGAAGTGATGCAGAAAACTCACTCAATCTTTGATTCAAAAGAAATTATGAAAAAAAAGGTGAATGACCGACCTACTCAAGCGGTTCTACCGCACTTATACACACACCCAAGTTTCACACGGCAAGTGTTGAATGCAACACCAATATTATACAGGGGTGACCATACCAATCTTCTGATGCTATCGACGAACACGCGGAAACAAAGCCAAAACGACAAGGGTGACATCATTCGATACAATAGAGAAGTACAAACAATAAAATTTCAATCCATTCGATACAAACATAACAAACTCATTTTATTCTTGAATGTCAGGGTTCTTTTTATGTGTGGTTCGCTGCACTGCACTGTAGTGCACTGCACGCGATGATGGCTTAATTGTTTTTGGCCATCATTGCATTGCAGTGGATGAGTGAACATGAACATACATTGTTTGACACTGTTCACTTTGAGTGGGATTAGCTTTTTAAACACAAAAATGTTTTGATAATACAAAAGCTATTGGAAATAAAAAAAAGCTCATTTGATATGCGAATGAAAATATAATTTTTCATGTGTGTGCATTTCAGAGAAGTAACGGATTAGTTAAAAATATGCTAAGATCGTGCGCTGCATTATAAATATTTCCTTCCACTCCTAGAATGCATGTAGAATTCAACAAAAATGGCTGAATAGTATAACGGAAATTTTGTGACTTATAGCACGTGATCAATTGATAGGTAAATATGGTTAAATAATTGTATAAAGACAATTTTGAACCTCTTGTGGTAGAGATTTTTCTTGCGGTACGTTTCGTACTAAGCCCAAGAAAATATAAGATATAAGATAAAAATAAATACATACTTATTGTTATTTATTTAATTTGAGGATTCAACATAATTTCGGCAATGTTTCTGTCCTTGGTGTAAACTTCTATCGAATAATAGAACTCGCAGGTTCATTGAAAACATCTTCAGAACAACTTGACGGCTACAAAACAACCATTCTTTTATCTTCTCGTTGCTCGTTGTTAAACAAAAAACATTAAATTTAAATTCATAACTACACCATTTTGACTATAAAAAACAAAAATAAATCAATACATTCATCACACCATCAATTAATTTTGTCAGCGGTAGAAGCGAGAGTAAAATTGTCTCAAAAAATTCCTAAGCCCCGGTATAGAGGAAAAAAAAATAAACCTTAAAAACAAACGAATGAACAAACAGATTTTTCACCTCCCCCAAAGTCTTTTCCCATTCAAAAAAAAACTTACATTTTTCCCGTCTACCGAATTACAAAAGTGCAACGCACCCAACAAAATGCTGGCAACATTCTCCACATTTCCATCAGGAAAACCTACACAAACCCATACCTTCACAGAAATAAAAAAAAATAAAAGAAAAAAAAACACAGGCACAGAGAAAACTTTATAGCAAAACCCATCGCCATCGCACCAGCATAAAGGGTCATTCACACCCAAGGACGTTCATTCGCTTTCCCACCAACAAGTTGTACACTATAGCAGGCTGGCTGGCTGACGAGCTGCCTGACTGGCTGGCTGCTACAGATGGGTTGAGATTGTGGCTGATGATGAAGTGCAAAAAAGCTCCCCTTTATTCTTTTACATCCCCACGTCTCAGCAATTAAAGTGATTTACGTGCACTGCTACACCAATTCGAGAACCAAAAACACTGCTGCACATCCCTCTCTCTATCTATAGACACGAAGCATACAAAAACAAAACTTTCTACTCTGTGCAATAGAACATGGCAAGGCCCCTTATAATGCACCCTTATTCAGTATAATAATTTGTATTCCTTCCAACCCCCTCCCTCAGAGCATAATGGATGACGAAAAGGGCGAAAAACTTTTGCACATTTCGTTTTCTCTTGTCTGTGGTCATGGCGATTGTGTACGTATAAGGGTTGAAGCTGAAGCTCATGTTGAGGCAGGAGAGGAATATACCAAAACCAAAAGAAAAAAAATCGGCATCGTCCTTGCCCACCCCACTTACTGCTTATACACAGAGATTCATTGTCAACATGCTCATCGACATCGCGCGAAGGGAGAAGTACTTTAGTATTTCACAGAGCAAACTATACCGACCCGACCGTGACGCCCTCTGGATGACTGGATGATGGGGGGCTTTGGACTTTTTAATTTTATACTTCTAGTCACTAGCTCACTGTTAATGCAACAACACTGCAAAGCCAAGGGGGTCTCCTCACCATGTCTCCCTGCCTCCCTTCCTTGCTGTATGTGTATTCGTGTGTGAAAAAAAAGGAACAACATTTGCGATGGCGCTTTCGATTGCAATTTTTCCTCTGTCGGTATACATATTTTGTTGTTTTTGTTGTTGTTGTTGTTATAGATAGGCTGTAGGGCTATAGTTCTTTTTTATCCGGTTGTTGACCTCGCTCGTTCCGTTCATTATTGCAGACACAAACCAAAATCAACAACAAAATACGATGAACGATGATGATGATTTAGACACGACACACGAGGACGAGGACAACAACAACAACAAAAATAACAAATTCTCGTAGGTATGTGAAATCCCACAACTCTACACATATGAGTGTAATTTTCTACGTACAAGGACTCCACTCGTTAGGACGAAAAAAAAAATTATAAAACAAAAAAACCAACAACAATTAAAGAAAAAAATAATCCTTGCAGACACACAAAGTCGAGCCGGAAAAAGAGCTTTTTTGCAATATTCTTATTCATCGCCGCCGTCATCGTTTTGCTTGTCGTCGCACACACACCATTAACCCTACTCTCTATATGCGAATGTATGCAGTTGTATGTGCTTGTGCAGTAACAAAACAGCACTAGTAGCATAACGAATCATATTCCTTGCTATAGCGATGTGGTGCCCTGTCCTTTTCTGGTTTCTGCTGCTTTATCGGTTTTAGTCCTATCCCGGGATGGTATCGTGTAAGGCAGGTCATGGCGTCGACTGCGCTTCCTATTTTGCTCTGTAGCTTTTGTAATTTAAATAAAAATCTATAACTTTTTTTTTCATTTAATACAAATCAAATAAAAATAAAAACTATTTATACAACTTCGAAAACGAAAAGACTGATTAATAAACACCCCTAATTTAAATTAAAACAATTAAAATCAAAACAACAAAAAAAACATGCTGTTAATAAGAAAAAAGTTAGTAAAATATCTATCGTACTTTCGCAATATATTCAGGACTGTGAATTTTTTCAAATCGCGATTGAAGTGAGTTTTTTTGTTCTGAATGTTTTTCAAAAAAAGTGTTTAAAACCCAAAAAATATGGTTAGTGATGTTAAAATTAAAAGTTACAACCTATGAAAAGAAATGGAAAAAGTTTATATATCTAAATTTTTTTTTTGAAGAATTTCGAAAAGTTTTATCATGCGTGCTCTCGCCCATGATAGATAGAATCGAATCTGTACACATCCATGCTGTGTGGTGCACCAGAGTTCATTAACCTCGGCTCTGGCAAAGCACCAATACACCGAAAGGGTGCCACCCTTCTAAGTAGTGTATTTTGTGTAAAACCACTCGCTCACAAATACTCTGAATGGGGATGAATGTCTTGCAGGATTTATGTTGGGTGGCATGGATAGGGAGGAGGGTTGGTTGGGCTGGAAGGCAACGTACAAAAAATGAAAAGTGAAATTTCTCTTGTTCTGCAAAGGGCTTTGGCCTTTCTGTGAACGACCCCCGACGCCGACGACTACGACCGAAGGCAACGACGACGACGACAGCGCGGTGGTGGTGCGATGACGGTGAAGTCGTTCGACAATTTTTTTTGTTGTTGTTGTTGCATATTCCCGATTCGATTCCCTCGTGCATATAAAGTTAAGCCTCCCTGTCTGAGGCGTAGGCACAGTAGCTAGCAGGCACAAAAGCAGCACCAACAGTATCAAAACTCAGCTGGTGTAGAAACAGAACAAACCAACCACCACACAACTAAACACCCTCAGCAAGGATCAGAGGGAAAAAAGGGTTTAGCAGACTATTAAGGACCATATTTTTTTGCTAATGTGTGCGAATGGTAGACAATCAGTCAGCCAGTCAGTTTTATAACCAGCCGACCTAAAAGTTCAATGGCCGAGCCGAGTTTCCGTTTGTCGTAGTAGTCGTCGTCGTCGTCATCATCGTCATCGTTTATGGTTTGTTGTTCGTATATCTTTAGGCCAACATCATCACCGTCATCCATAATCATGGCCTACCCCAAAATTGTTTCCATTGTGTCTGGTTTTTTTTTTTTTTTTTGTATTTTGTGATTTTTTGCCAACCATCGTCATCATCGGGGATGGAGTAGACGCCGCGACGCAAATAATTGGAAATGTTTCTTCTTGTGGTGATTTATTTATGCGCCTCTTACTTTGTGCAAGTAAATTATGTAAATTTTATTATTTTATTGCATAAGTGGGCGTTATTTTTTTTGATAATGTATTTATTTGTTTTTGTTTTTTTTTTCAAATTTAAATATTATAATGAATGAGTTTTAAAATCCAACTGAATGAATAAATTCAAAGGCAAACCGAAAAGGGTTGTTATATACCTACCACAATAATAACGTGTGACTTTTTTCACATTTTTGTGTGCGATTTTTAGGGTGGATACTGACCTATGGCACTGTAAAGTGAGTTGAAAGTGTTTTTTTTTTAAATTTTAATTCACAGTATTTTTTTTTGTGGATTGACAGAAAAATAAAAAGGGGGATTAGAAAATGCAGGTGTTTTTATTATGTTCGGGGGGTAATAAATTGTTTTTTTTTTCTCTCAATGGATGACAACTCGTAAAATTGATGTTAGGGTGAATGAACTCTGTCAGACTTGTTGTGTTTTTATTTCTTTTAAGCTTATTTATTTATTTTAAGCTTTCGTTTGTTAAGTTATAAAATTAAGTTTTTGTTTTAACTATTGGGTTTAAAGTTATTATATCACATAAATTAATGAAAATACAGAAATTCAATAACGGAGTTTTTCAGGCCAGTCAAATTTCGAAAATTTTATTTTAGTCTCGATCTCATCTTGGTCTTGTATGACTAGTCTCGTTCTAGATGTTGTCTAATATTAACATTGAAATATTCTATTTTATGTTTTGAAAACATAATTTTGAATGATTTCTTTTTACTGGAAACACCACAAAGAAAATTGTGTAAAAATCAGGAAGTTTAAAAAAAATGCTTATACGCCCTAGTGCACAATGGCTTATTCATATGGAAACTTAAAGCAACTTATAGCTATTGGTGAAAATTTTAGAAATAATATAAAATAGTATTTGAAATATTAACTGTAAATCTCTAACCAAATGACACATCCAATTTAAAAAACAAATTGTATTCCTAAAAAATTTACGAGAGAAATTTATGAGAGAAAAAAAACGATAACATGATAGGAAATAATTAACTTCCAAGACTTAGTGGGGAAAAATAAGAATTCTAAAAATATTCTAAGAAAAAATTTTAAATAAAAACGACTCACAGCCAATACCAAAAATAATAGTTATACTTATGGAACCAAAATGTTTCTTAAAAACTTTATCTTCACGAAATAGATGTTCTAGAAAACACTATCTTGTTATTTGTAAATTTTTCATCTTGTTTTCTCGTTACAAAAAAAAAAACAAATATTGCAACAAATTAAACATCTTAAATTTATTTTCAAATCTAATAAAACAAAAATAGCAATCATCACCATTAAATACAGAGACATCAGTGCATTGAACTCGTAGTTATTTTAAAAACCAATATAAAAATTTGTCAAGCTTTTAGTTTCGATACACTTTCAATAGTATTTCATATGAAAAAGCTTTTCCAAAAACAAAAAAAAAAAATATTCAAAACTGTTTAAATCACATTCAAAATATTCTCTATTTCTTTGTAAAGGAAAAAAGCTTTTCATTTCATATGATTTGAGCTTAAAAAAAAAATTGTAAAAAAAAACATTTAAATGAAAACAAACAAAATTGATGGCCTTGAAAAAATGCATTATTTACTTAGCACTGATGTCATAATCAATAGTTTAAAAATAAAAAATAAAAAAACACTCACATATAAAACTCTTATCAGCCCTTATCAAAATTAAACGACATAAGGGCTGATAAGCTCTATAGGGAAAAATATTTTAAATAAAATTATAATGACTTTCACTGCGCAATTTTGTTGACTTAGCATTTTCATGTTGTTTATTTTTTGAATTATCTTTATTTATTCGACAAATAAAAAAAATTAAAACTGTGTATACATTTTTTGGTTTGTTGATTAAGAATTAACAGCTTCGCATTTTGTTAGGTTTTTTCCATTGGAAAAAAATGCAACTTTTTCTTATAATAAAACTATTAAAAATAGATTTTATGTTTTTTTTGTAGTGTGGGTATTATTTATTATACCTTTGGTCATGAATAATAAAATTTGAAAACTGAAAAATCAAAATTGGCTATAGCTTACAGAATATAATCTCTTGAATTTTACAACCTATTAATTGTTATCAAATATGAAAAGCTTGAAAATTATAAAAAGCTCAGTCATATACATATTTCAGCAATTTATAAAATTATGTGCCCTTTCAACATGATTTCATTGAAACTGACCCCAAATAACCTATTCTCTATAACTTGAACCTAATCAAGTCTTCTCTCAAGCTATCGAATGAAATAATTTACGTCTTTGTTCTACCTACCGATATAACCTCCCTTACCGGCCGGCCGGGAAAATTATATATCTTAGTGGCATAAGAAGCGAAAGTAATGATGAAAGCGCATTATGTGCAGTAGAAAGAGAAAATTCTACTATACATTTTCTTCTAATGTCCACAAAGTTTTCCTAAAACAATCCAAACTATACTTACTTTGTATGATCTGCGTGGGCGGCAGTGAGACACACGAACATGAACACGGACAAAACTTGAGCTTTTATCCTTCTCCCCTAAGAGGTACGTTTTTGTTTTTTTTTTGTTTTTCTTTTCATACATTTTTTTTTCAATAACTACCTAATAAACTTGCAACCCTCACCTTCGCCCGTTCCAAAAGGGAAACTTCCGACCACCAACACAGAGATACGATCACGACTCTCTCTGCTGTTGCAACAATCTTTTTGCCACTGAAACACACATTGAAGACGACAATGTACCTGCTCTTAGACATGCGCTACAAAATTCAAGGTTAAAGTGCAACGAAACCCGCTCAGGCGTATGTCATCATCATCATCATTATAACATCCCCTTACTCTAGATTTGCACTTTACCAATACAAATACAAAAAGGTGTGCGGTATGATGGTTGAATTTTAGCAAAATGCATTTTGGTTAACAAAAATGAGATCTTCTTGTTTGCGAGAGTGAAGTTTAAATGCATTTGTGAAATACCATACTAACAGTTGGTATTGAGTTTCAAAAGTGGTCAGGTTTTATTCCGCCATGTTAGGTAACAATAATCGCCAGCATCACAATTCACAATACACATCATAAGCACCCCTTTAGAATTATTATTTTTGTCATACGAAACTATTTTCCTATATGCATGACAACAAGTAAAGGGGTATCATCAAATCACATCACCCAGTCCAGTTGGTTGTTAAAGTTTTGTTTAATTGTTTATTATTGTTAGCTCTGTTTTTTTCTTTCTAATGTGTGTGGCAGTTTCTCTCCATGTATCGTCTGCAACCCCTCCCCCACCATTGCTTAGTTTAAATTTAAATAGAGACAATAAAAAATTCAAGGTCACTGATGGAAACAATATATTATAATCGTTATAAGCGAAAGCGATATTTTTTATTATTATTTTTACTGTCGTTTATAATTCATCAACGACTTCACTTATTAGATAGATTTAGTGTTGTGGAAATGGATATTATATAAGAAAATAATAATAATGATAAATAACAAATCGTTCCGCTTTGATAATAATGATTGATGATATCGTAAATCTATGGAAATTATTTATTTTTATGACCTCGCACTATTCTATTGAGATGAGAATTTTGTTAGGTAGTCTATGGAAAATTATCTTCATATTTTTTTAATATTGGGTACCTGTGTCTTATTCGATTCTTGTTTCAAAAGCAATAAATTTTGGCAGGTCAGCTTAGTAAAATAATTTTTTTTTTGAGCAAAATTGTCTAATACCTCGTAACTCTGAGAAAGTTATATTTGTCATATTGAATAACAAAAAAGTTTACGCGTTTTGTAAGTAAATATCTCGACACGACAATTCGTTATAATATTTAAAATGGGATTACTTCAGTTTTGCACTCTATGCTAAAAAATTGGATATTAAATCTAAGAAGATATTGGAAAAAATATTTTTTTATGTAGTTTTGATATATAGATATGTGTTTGGGGTCTTTGTCATTCTTTTCTTAGGAATTTCATAGCCTCAGCTTTAAAAAAGTAAATAACTAAAATAACACAATAATGAAATAAATTCAGCAGATATTAAAATATTACAAAATACAGAAAACATAATACTGAAGGCCTTCCCCACCAACAAATAAAAAAAAAAAAATTTCAATTTCATAGAAACTTCTAACAAAAAAAATAAACAAATAAATAATTTTTGTATCTAAATAAATTGCATTTAATGTAGGTAAATATTTAAATTAGTAAACAAAATGAATATCCACTATATTTCCCTTGCACGCAATAAACCAACTACTGATGTGTAAAGTGAATTCATTATTTGCATTCATGACACACATGGGGCATATAGCTAACACACATTTCCCACACAATAAAACACGTCTGACTTTTGATTTGTATAATTCCCATCAGTCCCCATTACCCCCAAACACATCCCTCCCCCCACATTACCCCTACCCCAACCCAACACCGCATCGATTGCAATAAACAACAATTTAAATTCTAAGCAACCCTCATAGATACTTCCTTTCGTGAAGCAGATGCATTTTTTTATATATTTTTTTTTTAATTATTCTTGTTGCACGCGTGTCGTAGAGCTTTTATACAACCCTCTTTCCCCGGTGAAAAAATGCACTGGGGCACAATTGTTTTTTTTTTTGTAAACTTCTCTTCCTCAAGGGCGATAGTTTTCTCTCAATTTACTATGGGATGGGATGAATGTGGGTGTTTCGTTGTTTCCTGTTTCACACACTTTGGTTCTCTTATCCCCATCACATTTATAATATCTTAATCAGAAACTTTTTTTTTTAAAAAGCTCGCACAAAATATGCAAACTAGGAATGAAAGTTTATCTATGGGTGAATAGTTTTGTTTTGTTTTTTGAATTTTTGTTTCTGTGTGTATTTGTATGTGCATGGAGAATCTCCACGGGTGAGTGAATTGGCCTTGACTGGTCATTATCATTTTTTTTTTTTGCATTTGTCGTCGTTTAGTACAATTTGTTATAGGGTTGCACAGTGTACACATTACGTTTTTTTTTTTGTTCTGTCTCCTCGAAATTTAAGTCACTTACGACAACAGACTACCTCTATAGATTGGTAAAAAAAAGGAAATGTTTTTTTTGGGATGGGAATATTTGGAAAAAAAATAGTTTTAAAATAAACTAAAATGTGCATTTTAATGGTGTACATACAAATGAGTTATTTACGTACTCAAGGTGATCAATTCTCAAATATTTTTTAGACTCAAAATAAGGGTTTGAATGAATTGAACTAAAATGTTAAAATAAATTATATTTAAAATAATGATTTCAAAAACCTATGTTTTAAATAAGGCATAACCTAAATTGTATTATTTAATGACATTATTTTTACATAATGTTGAATGAAAACTAATGTATGACGTTAGATAACTCGGTAGAAAAAATATTGAAATTAACCTGTCTGTTGCCCTTCAATTAATCAATCTACATACTTAAATAATTATTTTTTTATTGTTAATGGATGTACGTAAGCACACATCTTGACGATCTCTAATTAATAAGTAAAGAAGATAACTGGGATCGTGAAAATAATTTCTTTTGTAGTATTTCGATACGAGTAAAAAAGATTCTAAGATCAATCGTCCGCCCGCCAATTTTTTGAAAATAATTATTGCTCTTTCCTGTTGAATTTTTATATAACAAAGTAATTGGAAAATAAAAGTAGAAGAAGGCTGAACATATTTTGGACACTCGGTTTCTTGGTCTATAAAATAGAGATCTCCATTTTGTATGGCTGGGACAATTTTTCTCAAAATGTATTTTTTTTTTTGCATCAAAGGAACCTATGATTTTGGGTTCTTGTATTAAATATAGTGTTAAGCTTGTTTCTAATTTCTTGCATATTTATAATTAATTAATAATTCTTAAAGTCTATTGTATTTTTTATTAATAAGAAACTTCATACTTTTTTCATGAATTCTAATTTTGTGAATTTTTGGATTGACCAAATTCTTAAAGTAAATTGATATTTTTTTACTTAATTTGAAAATTTACAAAAGTTTTAAAAAACAATTAAATCGAATAATTTTCCACACATCACTAATTTTTATTCTTACAGTAAAAAAAAAATAATATCAAATCAAAACCTTATTTATGTATAAATTAAATATTTGTTAAAGTAAAAATAAATATTCATACAATTTTTTTTTTTATTTTGAACTATAATTTTTATCAGTTCAAGGACGCTCACAATATATACACAATCATTTGACGTTAGTTTGCTTAGTGTTCGATTAGAAAAATGTGCATTTCACGACAATTATTGCGTCGTCTTCTTGGCTCTTGAAGCAAGATTCTATAAAATACCTAGCAATAATTGTATCTACTTCTACATGTTTGAAATGCAAAAAAAAAATCTAGTGAAAACAGCTTACAAGCAGCCACAGAGACGCATTCAACAGAATAAAAAAACTATGTATAATTGTATACTTTATGCACATCAACAGGGAAGAGGAATTGAAATTAGTCAGAAAAGAATATATCATAATAATATTTGAAGGTTTTTTTTGTATACACAAATATATCATTTATTATGAACAGTCAATTCCGCTTATTAACTTAAGTTTTAATGTTTGAGCGAAAATAAATAAATTGGCAAAAATATATTAACTCTGAACTATAATCTGAACAAAAAGTTAAAAGATGCTTTATGTGCATCATGAAAATAATTTTGTTTCCAGACATTTAGTATTAAAAGAACAATATTATTTTTTGAATTTTTACATAATTATTTTGTTTTTTATTATGTTTGAATTATTATTTTTAGATCAAATATATTTTTTTAATTTTTAAGTAATTTTTTCATTATTTATCAGAATTTAAGTATAAAGTTCCTTAAACTTAAATTAGTTTTAAAATATTTCGTCTTAATAAGTCAAGTGGAATCGACTGTTTGTTTACATTTTTTCCATTTCTATTTATGTATTATTTCTATACTGATGACTTTAGAAAATTATTTCCCATTTGCTTATCAGTCGAAGTGGTGTTAGGGGGTTCATTTGCCATTTTGTTTTTCATTTAGAAATAAAAAAAAAAACAGAGACGGGAAATATAGTTATGAAAACAACTTTACTGCGAATTCAATACTTTTCCTATCCCCATTCTATAAAGCTATTATATGTCATTTTCGATGCATTATGAACACAGACTTGATTGTTATTTGCAAGTAAAAAAATTTCTATATGCATCCCCCTTATCAGTTACATTTAAAGTAAAAACGTTAGAATTTTTTTTTTATTATTTTTATCGGTTTGTTTTATTGTCAACCATAAAAAAAAATAGAAAAACAAATATTAAATTTCACTCATTTTATATTAATAGTGTAGATAGTATTTAATCAGCATTATTACTATATATTTTACTTGATAATATTTTTCGTTTAAAGTATTTGCTTGAATAATACTGTCAATTTAAGATGGTATGTGTGAACTTGCAATTATTGCGTTTGGTGCAATAAATCCAAGGTCAAGATGATATTCTAATCAAATATTATAAATCAACAATATACATTTTCTTTTCCGTATAGATTTATCGTTTTGAATGATTCTTTGTATGATGTGTAGGTGATATTAAAAAGGGGGCTATTTGATAATAATTGCTTTGTTTCATTGTTCCGGGTTTTGATAATTTATTAATTGGTGCACTTTTTTACCAAAGTAAATGTTGACTGTCAAAAGTACATTTTTACTTCCTTGAATTTTTTAAATTTCTTTGAACATGCGCAATGAAATTTATATTCAAACACGAAATTGGTTATACTTCAAAGATATTTAAAGTTGTTAAAAAAATATACATAAATTTTTAAATTAAAATTACAAAATGATATTTTTACAAAAAGAAGAAAAAGCGCAAGGTATACATTTTCAAAAAAAAAAATGCTTCTCTGTTTTTAAACAGAATTTGCATCAAAAGCATAAAAGTCAAAAATCGACAAACAAGAGCAAAGAAAACACAAAAAACAGCAAAGTGAAAGACTCACTTTTTGCCCCATAAAACCAGGAAACCAAAATCAACCCATCTTTCATTAAAAACAAATTAAATAAAACACCTCACTTCAGTTTTAAAAATAATATCAAAAGAATCATCTGTGCTAATATAAAAATATAATTACAAACCAAACAAAAACAGAACGTTCATTCTAAAAATAGCAATAAAGTAGAATGCGTGCCAAGTCCAAGTGCACACATAGTTTTTAATTAAACAACATTTAACCACAATTCTGTGCCACACCACCCGTAATTTCTCTGATAAGCTTCCCATTTCCCTGCATGCATGCAGCCAACATGTGATGCGTGAAATAAAAAAGTCTTGCAACTCATCAAAGCAATAGATATTATACACTGCACAGCGCAATGCGCATTTACTTAAAGAAATTAGAAAAGAAAAATGAAAACCGCTTCCTTATGTTTCAAAATAAATAAATTTTCAATTTATAAGCTAAGGGTTGTTGCTTACGATAAAGCAGTCTAACATAAAACATAAACATGTGTGTTCGGACGAAAAAAATTCGATTAACTTAAATTGTCGATTCAGGTATGAAGTCTGAGTTCTTGCGACTTACATAATGTTTACAACTATAAAATACCCCGGCCGGTGTATGATAGTAAAAGAGGCACCGGGGTGTGTACACCCTCGTATATCAATTGAAGAAATCATTTAAATTGCATCTTCTTTTCCTGGTTCTGGTGGTTCTGTGTGACAAGTTTTAAAAAAACAAAACAAAATCTGTTTTATTTCTGGCAACATGTTGCACATACCAACGTCGTCGCGTCGACAACAACGACGACGATTCTAATCATACATGAAATATCCTTGAAGAATAATACACTTCCTACTTCACACACACATTTTTGCTTTTGCTTTAGGTAAATTATAGATTTAACGTATACCTTCATATATTTATTTATTTATTTTTTTTTTTTTGCAAATAGTGCTTTTGTTGCTGCAACGCCCCAGCAAATAGGTGGCATTTTTATGCGAACTATGCGAGTTTATTCTAACGAAGTAAGAGTGGTGTCAGATGTATTATAGCGCTGTTTGTTTGCGCCATCATCATCGACTTAGTTGTTTTTTTCTTCTTTTTGTTGCTGCCACCGCAGCCGCCGTCGTCGTTTTCACTATTTAACTTGATGAAAAGAAAATTTTCTGTTAATTTATAGATATTTTCAAAAAATCGAAAGTTGTTCGGGGTTTCTGACAAAAGAACAAAATACAAATTGGCAAAGAATTTTTAACTTCTGACTTTAAATTAGTAAGGTGTGCTTCAAGTGTCGTTTTTATCTGCATATGTTTAGTTTTTGATAAATACGTTTTTTTTTTACAAATGTCCTTACAAGCTTCCTGTTCAGTTGAAAGTGTCTTTCGGGTGGAAGAATTCAAGTTGATCGTTTCATCTTTAACAAAAATAATTGAAGGATAAATTTATTTAAAATTTAAGTAAGTAGCATTTTGATGATGAATTATTTTCCATTAACACTCAGAGGTCATTTGAAGGATAATGTATCAAATTTTTGCAAAAAAATAGTCATTTTCTTTTGATTTTGAAATAATTAAATCTTTTTAAATTAATCCTACGAAAAAGAAGTTAGAACATGGATTTTGACTGCTCATAGCTTATTTGAATTAACTACAAAAAGGAAAGCTCTTCTTTAATTTAATAAAAAAGAGAAATAAAAATAATTTGTATTTTGTTCTATACACTGTGTTTACATATATTTCGTTCTAAGCAAAATTAGTTTTGAAAAACCTTTAAGAAAACGGATAGTTAAAATAACATGAAAAAAAAAATGAAACCCGAAGAATTGAAATACAAAACAAAAGAATTGAATTTTTTTGATAAAAATTTAATTCCAAATTTTAACAAATCAAATCGGAAGGCGAAGTGCTTTTTAATTTGAATTTAAATTTAAGCAGTTTTTAAATCACAGATTTTTGTAGGTATGTATATATCTGACAAAATAATCGCCATCAATAACGAAAAAAATTTTTTTAAAAGGCATCGGTGGCGTATGTGGAACTTTTTTGTTGGTAAATCTGAAATACGATTTCAAAAGTTTTAGTACGTTATTTTTTTTTCATTTAAAAAAAAATTATTGCATTCAAATCCTTATATGTTTTAGGAAATAAAAAGATAGTATGCTAATGCTGTATTTTAAAATAGAATATTAATAAAACATCGGTGGCGTATTTGGAACTTTATTTTCATCAAGAATATATAAAAGTTTTAAGACCTATTAAGCTTCTTACACTTCCAATCTTGTAGTAATAATTTATCTAAACCTTGGATTTTTATTTGAAATTCTGAATACACACCTCAAGGACGGAATACTTTTAGCTCTGATATTTTAAGAAAAAAAAACAACAACAAAACAAAAATAATTACATGCCTAATTGCATAATGCACAGATACGGAAGTTAAAAGGTGCCTGCGTTTCTTCTCATATCGCCCATTTTGAAATTGATTTTTAAGGTTAAACAAAAACAAAATCACTATCCCCTCGTTAAATACACACCGCTTCGCATCTCTTCTATTCACCCCCCGAAAAATGGTCGTTATAGGTTCTGTCTCGTCTATAAACTCTCACAAAATGCACAAAAATAGAACCCACACACTGTCGACTATAAAAAAAAAAAATTGACAACGACGACGACGAACTGTGATGGTGCAGGATGGATGATTATGGGGAGGGTGGTTGGTAAAGGGGATTCCAAATGCAACGGCAGTCAAATGGGGGTGAAAGTGGAAAAAATTTCGATTTCAATTTTAAATGTGAGCTCTTTGGTATTGCACATGTGAAATAGCAACACGACTACTACCACCGAAACAAACCCCAAACCATCCCTATCCCCCCGACTCATCTCTCGTGTTATTTTATTAATAAGCATGGAGGGATGAAGCTAGAAGTGCAAAAAAAAAGTTCTAAGGAGTCTCTTCCGTGTGCATTTGGCTGTGTGTGTTGGTGTTCGTGTTTACCTTGCACAATATTTTTACGATTGTCTGCTCTCAGTTATAAAACGCTTAATATTCTAGGCACTCAATATTAGGGCGAATGTGTCTTGGTGAGTAAGTCTGGAAAGCTTTTTCTCTTCGAAACCGGGAAACAGCACCAGCAAGGGTAGACGACGATGCTTTTATTTTTTCGCAAAAAGCTTATTTTGTTCGCATATTGCTATTGCACATATTGCAATTGCAAGTGAAAATGAATTTTATGAAAAGTTTGTATGTATTGGAGAAGTATAGAATATATTGCACAATGTTAGAAACTGTTTTCGATTTTCTACTGCTCGGTTTCCTCTACTGCGCTCTCTGTGCGCCGCAACGGCGGCTTTTGTAGATTTGGGTCAGTAGTGGAAATTCGATGTCAGTGTTGAATGTTTTTTTTTTTTGAAACATTGTTTTTTTTTTTGATACAATTGTTTCTTATATCTGCTCGGCGAGAGAGAATATTTTGTGTCCTCAAACTTGAACGGTATATGTAAGTTGGAAAATAATTTTGCCACCGATCACACAGTGCATCTCAGAATGCATCAGTAAGGGTTGTCGTTGTCGACGAGAGTGCTAAAGAGCGTTTAGAATTAATAAATAAGAAAAACACAAAAATAGCTTTGAAAACTCGCACAATAAAAACGAAATTGATAAATTTAAAAAAAAAATGAAAAATTGTTGAAATTAAGAACAGTTTTCGAAGTTTTTTGGAAAAAAAAAATCGGTGGCGTATGTGGAACCTTTTCGTGGTTTAGTGCAAAAATAGAATGAAACTGAAAATAAAGTTTAAGGTAAAAGATAATGTTTCTGAAAAATTATCCGGTCATATAGAAAGTTATAAAAAATTGCCGGATTTTTTTATTCTGTTTATTTGGTTCAAGGCGGTTGATATTTTTTTTATTTTTTGTATAATTTAAGCGCGCGCCGAAGATTGTCGGTATCGGTGTATATGTATGCAGTGTTGGAGGGGGAGGGATTTGTTTTTTTTTAGCTATGGATTCAAAATTAAATCCATGAACGAGACCTCCATTGAGGGCGTCTGACCGAGTCGACGTCGTTGAAGTTGTAGTCTTGAACTACACGACGCCATTGAAATTTTCCCCCCACTCTCTCTCTCACGCACACATTCGCAACAACAACAACAATTTAAGCAATACATTAAAAAAAATCCAAAGCTGGACGGTTTTTTGTGTTTTAGTTGGTGTTTTTTTTAGTCAAGAAAAGTGTAAAAGTGTGTAAATATATGAAGCAATCAAGCCAAATTAAAAATGGCAACAAATAGAAAGTATATACATACACACTGTTTTGCATATATGTATATGAAAGTATATACAGAAAATTATATGTACCTACATACTTATTAAATATTCTGAACTATTGGAGCAGTTGGGGTAGAGCATTAGGCGAGCTTGAATTTGTCGGCGGTTTTTCGGTCGAAATGCAGAAGGGGTTGATAAAAAGTCTTATGCCTAAAGTAAAAGTGAATTCTTTTAAATCAAAACAATTTAATGAGCAAGCAGGTGGTGGATATAACCTTGGTTTAAAGTAATTATTTGTGTCAATAGTGCAGTGTTTTTTTTGCAAAAAAAAAACACATATTCAACTATTCAAATGAAAATATGAAAAAAAATATAGAGAAAGAGAGGGTGACATTTTTATTTCGCATTATTTTTTTTTTCGTTTGTCTTTGATGATTTTACCTTCGCCTTTGACTTTTAACGCCGAACTTGCGTAGTGTGCTGCTTTTTTCAGTCAAAATTTATTGCATAATCTAAATATCGAACGAAATTTACTAATTTTTTTTTTTTTGCAATTGTCTACTTTCAGAATATTTTACAAAATGAATGCTGTCCTACAGTTTGAAATTTCATAAATAAAAACAAAACAGGACACTCATGCAAATGCTCTTATCTACAACACAATCCAACCATCTTACCAACCAAAATCGATAGATTAACCAACAAAAATAATAAATTTAGTTTAATAAAAAAAAATACAATAAACAAATATGAACAATATAATGGACGCCAACTCATCAGCGCAACAATTAACAAATACAGTATGTCCACCAAGCAATAGCCGAAGTCCTTCACCAGATGGTTCACAGGACTACGATGTGACACGCATGAAAGAGGAGGATTTTGAGCGGTTGGCAGTTTATATTGTGCCTGATGGACAATGTGAACGAGGTGTACCAAATAGGGCGGACAAAACTCTGCCAAGGAGTTTGACATTAAAGCCATCGATGGTGTTATCAACGCCAAATGTTAAGGTTAGCTTTTTGAAAAAAATCAATCTTTTCTTGACCTCTTCAATAAGAAAATATTTTTTTCTTTTTTTGATTATAGACTGAAGGAGTATGGAGCACCGGTGTTATACCACGTGGTACTAGATTTGGGCCATTTGATGGCGTTCCAACTCCAAACTATCCCAACGATAAAAATGCCGCAAGATATTTCTGGCGGGTAAGTCATTTTAACTTTTTGTATATCATTAAGCTAGTTACTTTAATGCAACTTCCTTTCCTTCATTTAAAAAAAATTTAAAAATTAACAAAACTCATTGGTGTGCGCTTCTTCCATTAAACAAAAAAAATATAACAAATCTTCCATTTCATGTAAATACTCCAGGTGCAGGGACAGTGTCATGTTACCTATGGAAACATCAAGGTATATAATTACTATTTTTCTTTGCTGTAGATTTGTCTCTAAAAAAACAAAAGCAACAAATTAATACTCCTCTGCTTTATTGCTTATTTAAACACTTTTTAGAATTAAAATCTAAAAAAACATATTTCTCTAATTTATAGATCTTCAAAGATGATGATTTCTATTATCTTGACGGCTCAGATCGATCACAATCGAACTGGATGCGTTACGTTGCCTCGGCCTATAGCTTGTCGGTTATGAATTTGGTAGCATGTCAGCATCAAGATAACATCTATTTCTATACGATTCGCGATATTATGCCCAATGAAGAGCTTATGGTGTGGTACTGTAAGGATTTTGCCAAGCGATTAGGCTATGATGTTGATCCTGAGCGGGTGACTTATACCATTTGCCAGAGCAAGGAAGAAGAATCAGATGAGTCAACGGGTTCGGCGACGAAGAAAACCTACACGTGTATGCAAGCTCCGGAAATTCCCCCAGAGGTCGCTTACAATCATATAACCTATGTTATGGGCTTACACATTCCTCCAAGACGAGGCTCCCTGACGCCAAGTCCATCACCACCGATCACTTCAACTGGGAACAGTTCACATCATAACCATCATCATGAACAACAACAACAACAACAGAACACTCATCAACAACAGCAACAGCAACCCCATCTTCGACACACCAATAGCCATCAAAGTGTGCTGCATTTAAAGCCCGATCCAGATCAGAACCGTATCCAGGTAATTGTTCGTGACCGGTCGCCATCGGTGAGTGATTGTGGAAGTGGCAAAGACAAAGATGTCCAATCGCCAATTTCTCACAAAAGTGAAGTTCCCTATGAACATCAGTTGCTGATACCAAATGATGGATCAGTGCGGTCGGTGAGATCAGATGAGGGCTATCACAGCAATGAATACCACGAGGATGGACTCACACCGCCTGAAGATTCTAGCGACAGCGAGGAAAGCGAGCACAATTATGTATTGGATTGCTCGAAGAAAGCCATCGAACCCAAAGAGACTGTAATCACACAAAAACTCAATGATTGTGATAAGAACGAGTACCGCAAGTTCAAAGTGAAGTTGCCTCTTAAGTATGAGTTCAAAAATAACAAATGCATTAAGACTGAATTTGATAAGGACAGCACTGTTACCGGGGTGACAACAACGACGTCGTCATCGTCGGTAGATGAAGAAATGGTTTTGACCACACTGACAACTGCCCCCATGGATGAAGAGCTTGTGAAGAGGGTATCAGCTTCGACAACCACTTCGACACCGGCCACAAGTACTGTGATTGTGCTGGAAGGCAGCCAAGAGCCACACACTATTGTTCCTCTAAATAAGCCTTACTATGAGGCTGAAACTTCATCGCCGCCTCCACAGGCCTACATGCGATTTACCCCACCAAGCTCGAGTATTTTGGAGAATATTCTTACGGGCAATAGAACTGCTCCGACAAGTTGTAGCAGTATTGACCAATCGTCACGTCGCCAGCCAAATGCAACACCACCGCCTACTTCACCAACTGAGATGGCATACTCCTACAAAAAGTCACATCGCTATGGCAATGCTGTGAGTCCTGATTCGAGCTCGAACCTTGCACAGCCACCGCAGCATATCCACGATACAGATATTGTGATGTCGTCATCTTTAAGAAGTAGTCTCAAGACGGAAAGCCCTCAACCGCCAAATATCGTGTACTCCACGACGCAAACGTATCAAGATGGCCACCAAACACCACCATACACAACTTACTCCACCTATTCCACGTCTAACGGAACTAATGTTATATCTCATGCTCCAACTTCGACGTATTCGCCACCGCATAGCAACAGTCCATTTGATCGTAGTATGCACGGAGGCTCCACACCAAATCTGCATCTTCTCCAAAACAGCACCCAGATGCTTAATCATCCTCATATGCAACCTCTGGCACCACTTCAAAGATTGTCACCCCTTCGCATATCGCCACCAAGTAGCTTAAGTCCCGACGGTAACTCCTGCCCTCGCAGTGGAAGTCCTTTGAGTCCAAATTCCTTGGGATCTCGTGGCTATAGGTCTCTGCCGTATCCGTTGAAGAAAAAAGATGGAAAAATGCACTACGAGTGCAATGTTTGCTGCAAAACCTTCGGCCAACTTTCAAATCTTAAAGTCCATCTTCGCACACATTCAGGCGAACGACCATTTAAGTGCAATGTCTGCACCAAGTCTTTCACCCAGCTGGCACACCTCCAAAAGCACCATTTAGTGCATACGGGAGAGAAACCGCATCAGTGTGACATATGTAAGAAACGCTTTTCGTCAACATCGAACCTAAAGACACACTTAAGACTGCACAGTGGACAAAAACCATATGCGTGTGATTTGTGCCCACAAAAATTTACCCAGTTTGTGCATTTAAAGCTACATAAGCGTTTGCATACGAACGATAGACCGTATGTATGCCAGGGATGTGATAAAAAGTACATAAGTGCATCTGGCTTGAGGACGCATTGGAAGACGACCAGTTGTAAGCCAAATAATCTGGAAGAAGAGTTGGCAATGGCGGCAGCAGCTACTTCAGAATGTTTAGGTAAGATTCGTTAAGATTTTTATAAAATTGTATTTTGTTAATAATCTTAAAAAAAAAAAAATATTTCCATTAGATGAAAGCTATAATTTTTCTTTTCTTTCCCCAGGACCAAGTGATAAGGACCTCCCTGAACCAGATTCTCGCGAGGCATATGAACTCCAGCAACAAATCCATGCCCACACTCATCCACACTTGAGACACATCGGGCATCACTCTCCGCCACGACTGATCACAATTCACGCACAATCTCCATCAAACAACCACCACCAGCAAGTACATCACCAAATCTCATCACCTTCAACCCAACAAACCCAACATCAATCCCTCCATCACCAGCAGCATTCCCAGCAACATTTGACAATTCAGCAACAACAACAGCAACAGGTTGTGATGCTTAGCAATCCCAATGCTCACCAACAATCATCAACACAGCAGCAGCTATTACCTCCTGCAACAATGTTGCTAACTACAACATCTCAGCTGCAGCAACACAATCATCCACACCAACACCACCAACAGCATCAGCATCACCTACACCTGCAACATCACCAACAACAGCCCCATCAACAGCAACAGCAACAGCACCAGCATCAGCATCAGCAACAACACCAAGCCATTAAGGCTTCCATGCAAAAGGGTCCAAATATCATGACACACGTCGTACAAACCAACAATGCCACAACGAATCCCAGTGACCAATATGTGGTAACAAACCACCCGCACCAGCATTCACATCCGCACTCACAGTCGCAAGAATCTCGACCAACAGTGATCGAATCCAATCAACCAATGATCATTGAGTGTACATAAAATGTTTATCAACAATGATGCGAAGCATTTTGAATGTTTCAAAAGTGATTGAGAAAATAGGGTTTGAATTTAATAAGAAAACAAAACATAAATACCCCTTAATATAGTTCTTAAGTTGTAAATAATAAATAGATTTAAGAAATACATTCATAGATTTAAAAATAAATTTGAGAGGTGTATGAGCATAGAAAAAGAAAAAACAATTCACATTTCATTTTTGTTTTATTGAGATTAGCTGAGTGAAAGTGTAGCACAAATAAAACATATAAATCCTTGATATTTTAATCAAAATTTTCGATCTCATAATGAATTGGCAAACCCTTATTATTTGTAGTTTTACTCAAAAATTGATTTAATATTCTTTTTTCCAAAAACAAAACAAAAAAACTATCCTTGTGTTCACTTTTATTCTTAGAAAAAAAAAACAAGAAAACAAAGTATTATCTTAATCTAACAAACAACATTTTAGCAAAATGTACCTTAAACAAAAAAATTCAAAGTCCCAATAATTAAGACGAAAAAGTTGCCTTATTTTTTTCACATTTATTAAATTTTTTTCCAAAAAAAAAAAAAGAAAATAAAAAATTATTAAAGAAAACATTTATTGATATCCCCCTGTAAATAATATTTCTTTCTGTTTCTTAATTAATTAATTTATTTATCATTTTAAATCAAAATTTATAAAAAAAAAAAGAATCTATAGACGAAAATAAACTTTTCAAGAATTTATATTGACTTGTAATATTCCTATTAAATGATATCTCTAAAAAGCTATATTTATTAATTTTAAATTAAAACATAAACACATACATATAATGAAATTGTACATACAAAAAAAATTATTATAATTAGGCTTACAATTAACATTTAAATACAAAACAAAAACTTAGCTGAAGATCGGTGCTTTTGACCTGTTTCTATTTGTACGACGTATTAGTAAACATTAAATTTATGCGTTTTTTTAACTCAAAATATTTCAAAAATCAAACATACTATAGTATTAAACGAAACTGCAGTAAAAAAAATTTTTAATTTTTCCAAACAAATAGTTAAATAAAATAATAAAATAGTAACCATCATGCATGTGAATTGATACAGCAATATCCACACAAAAACAAAATTTTAAATAATCAATAATACCAAACCAACAACAAATAAAATGATCATTATACAACAAAACTTAAAACAAAAAAATTTATTGTTAACGTACAGTGGCCAAATAAAGCAGGTAATAAACAATTTTTCTACATTATAAACAAACAACAAAATATTAGAGTAAGTTTAAAAATAACAGAAAGAAAATAAATAAGAATTTTATTACTGTACATTTTTAATGAGGAAACCCTTAACGACCATTACTATTTAATATACAAAACAAGATACATATAAAAATATAATATATATATATCGCAATCATTCATTAAACAAAATCAATAATAGATAAATTGTCTTTTGTTTAACAGAATTTTCGTAATTTTTTTTTGTATTCAAAAAATTTAAAAGTCAAAATCGGTTGTGGATTAAAACTAAACCAATTGATTGTTAACATTATTATATTCTTGTTTTTATTTTTTTTTTTAAACAAAATTATTTATGCTTTAATTTATGAACAAAAAATTAATCCCACCGATAAAATATATTTGTTATTTATCTAAAAATAAAATTCATTTCATTCTAAATTCTCTTTCTATGTAAATAAAATTTAAATTAAAAAAAAAATTGTAAAAACAAAAACCAACTATACGAAAAATAAAACTATACATATTTAAACAACCTAAAAACAAATGGATAACATTTTTATTTTTTTACATAAACACAAAAAAAAATAAAAACATTTATAAAAAATTGAGGTAAAAAATATTTGAAAATAAAAATTAACAATAATTACATTTTAAGCTTATTTATGAGGCTGATTAGTTACGTACATACCTAATTATCAATATTTATAAACAAAAATATTAAAAACAAAGCGAAATAAAAAAAAAAACAGAAAAAATTATATAGTTGAGATTTAAAATGGAAAAAAAACCACAACATGCAATATCAATAAATGTTTTATGTATAAATGTGAATGTGCATGTATATTATAGTATTAAAATGCAAAAACAAAATTTTAATTAAATTTAAATTTTGTATATTTATTATCATTATCAACTATGTATTTAATTATTTTATTTTTATTTAAGTTTACAATATTATTTTTTTAATGGCCTACAAAAAATTATATTTTAAGTTTTAGTGAAAGAATTATTTTTTAAGCTCAAAATAAAAATGCAAAAGAGGAAAAAAAGAAAAAGATGAGAAGATGAAAATAAAAATTATATTAAAATTAATTTGATTTGGTTTTATTTTTATTTTAATTTATTTTTATTTGAGTTGGCATTGATCTGTTTTACGCGATTGGAAAAGATTTTTTTTCAGTTTTTTTTTTAATGTTTGATATTGACAAAAACGATTTTTTTGCTGAAGTATTATTTCTTATATTATTAAGAATTTTTTTCCTTAGCAACCGAAAATATACATACATAGATTAGGGTGGCCTGTGAAAAAACTTCATCTAGGATGGGTTTAAATCACCTTCAAAAAAGAAAACATTTTGAGATTCATATACGATAAAACAATGCTAAGGAATGAAGATAAAGACCAGAAGAGAATAATTATTTGATATAATTGGGGTTTATCTCTTTAGACAAATTGAAGGGAGATCACTTTACAAAAAAAAATCACGTTAACTGGAAAAAATAAAACTGCGCATTTTTAAAAAAAATTCTTTTTTATTTTTTTTAAGAACATTTTATTTTTATTTCATATAATTAATTCATAATTTGATTTTAAAAGTTAAAATATGAATCAATTTTAAAAATATTTATTTCTCATTAATTAATTAAGGAGAAATAAAATATCAAACAATTTCTACGCGACGTAAGTCAATTAGCTTTCCTAATGCAACTTGATTGTTTCATTGCGAAAATTACAGCAACCAAGAAAGCCGAAGGAAAACTATATTTTCACATTAAATTGTTCTTTTCAACGGCTATTAACTAAGATTCAATTTATTCACATGTATTGTAACTCTTTGAAAAGGGATATGTGGCTATCAGAGCACAAAATTTAAAAATAATGGACCGAAAGTTTGAAACAATGTTGGACTATGCTATTTAAAATGATTTTGTTCGATTTAATAAAGTTCTTCAATTTTACAATTTTTCTATAAAACCAAAAACTTTTTCATGATTTTTTCAAATTTTTCAACCGAAATATCCACAAAATTTTTCCTGATTTCAATACTCCAAAAATTTTCAGAATAATTGAAAAAAATTAAATTTTGCTGACTAGTATTTTTTCTTAATAATGTTTTAAAAATAAATAACCTTCTGAAATACTTAATTATTTGCTTCAAATACTTATAAATTAGTTTAGCACAAAATTTCTCGAAAACCCTGCTAACGATTTTTTTTAAAGATTACCTGTAGCTGCGTTTTCAATGTGATTAGAGTTTTTTCATGGCCACAAATTCATATTCAAGTAACGAAAAAGGTGTTGGCGGTCTTTAGGGAAAAAAATGTTGTATTTTTATCTCAGAAATTTCGAAGCTAAATATCGTCTGAAAACCTACTACTTCCACTTTTATTTTAACTTCTTTTCTTTTTCTTTTGATTTAAACTGGGACCACACTTTTTTTACTATTATAAATTTTTTTATCAAACCTTACCAAACATCTGATATGAAAACTAAAGCTTGTTTTATTTTAGAGTTAATTTGTAGGAAAAACTATGAAAATATGGTGACATCTTTTTGTGTTTGGAATTATAACAATAGGGTTCAGAGGTCTCTCTAAAATCCAGATCATATGAGAAGCAATTGGATCAATAGATAGAGCTTTTTTTCATGTCCACATTACCTTTTTTATCTATCCAAATATAATTTAGTTGAATAACTCAGCCTTTAAAATAATTATTTTATCAAACGAACTTATAAGTTGTTATTTTAAAGTTATATTTGAAAAATCGTAAATTTCCAATTTATTTGTTTTTATTACATTTGAATTACTAACGCAGTTATTTTTGTTCTTAATTTTCGTGTACTGTCTTTTCACGTAAACATGTCTTGACATTGTATGTTTATCAAAATATATAACAATTAGGGCTTCTTTATAATTATTATTATTATTGTAATTTAAATGTTTATCCTAAATACAATATTAAGATATTCATTATATATTCACACACACAACACAAAACATGTAAATTGAAAAACTAATAACTATTAAGGAGAAATAAATGACTGCTTTTTAGATTGTAAGTTATAAATTCATCATAATAAAATAACAACAAATTGAACATATAAAACTATTAAATACAAAACTGTTTTTTTTTTTTTTTATTTAAGTAAACAAAACAAAAATATAAATACTTCTAAATCAAATCCAATATAAAATGTATGAATTAGAAGTAAATTCAATTAAATATGAAATTTCTATATAAATTATATTATTGAAATTATTAAAATTTAAAATAAATCCCAATAAAAACAAAATATAAATAATAAAATGAATTTAATTACCTGTACTTAAAAATCAAACTTCTTAAATTTAAGCTACTATTTATATTTAAAAGAATAAAAACAAAACCAAATCTCTATTACTCTGGAACTTACGGTGCGATTTATATTTATTGTTTAAAATAATATCTACTCGATTTGAGTTTTGTTTGTATAAATATGATGCATTAATAAATTGATAATTTGTTTAGTATATATATTTCACTTTATAATATGTATATGTATGTATGTATATCCCCCTTTCCAACCCTAAACAGTGATAAATTAAATTTAAAACATATAATTAAATATAATAAATCTTAAAATAAATGTAATTTATTTTTTATATTACTTTATTTATTCTTAAATAACAAAATCAACAAGAACAAAATTATGCGTAAATATGTTGTTGAAAAAAATTAAATGTGTTTCATCAGTTTTTTTTAACAGAAACAGGATAATTTTAAAAAAAATTAAATGCATTTTAGTAAATTAAATATAATGCGCATGAAAATTCGATGGACAATTTCTGTTAATTTCGCATTTATGATACAAAAAAAAAATATTCAATGATGAAAGAAAAATAAATAATTTAATACTCTTACAAAACTCTGAGTTTTCATTTCATTATGTAGGTACCTTGAATAATGCACCACATAGATTATTTAGTTACACACACCTATCACAATAGTGAAAGTTAAAGCTCTCCAAGCCAATCAATGGTAAGAAGGTATTCATCAGCTTGAAATAGCAGAGCTGTATGAAATTGTCAGTGTATTCTTCTTCTACTTCAACCAATATCTCCTTCCCGAGACAACATTAGTCAAGTCTTTTAAATTCTTGGTAAATAAAATAAAATAAAATAAAATAAAATAAAATAAAATAAAATAAAATAAAATAAAATAAAATAAAATAAAATAAAATAAAATAAAATAAAATAAAATAAAATAAAATAAAATACAACAAATAAATTATTTAAAACGAAATTAAATAAACTTAAATTGAATAAAATTAAAAATTAATCGATCATAAAAATGTAAATTTGAGCAATATTTTTTTGCGATATTTCAAAACCGATTTGTGCACTTTTGCCTTCGGTGTAATTGACTAACGCCCATATTTTTTGGAGTAAAAGAATATACCCACATTTTTAGATAGTTTTTTTTTTATAGTTTTTAGGTGCAAGAATTATGTAATGAATATTCTCACTGGCAGATGGTATGAAAAGCAACTTAATAATACTGCAATAACTATGCCTGCTGTCATTTTTCTTATCCTTCGGCGAAATATTAGTTTAGTTATTAATTTCTAGCAACTAGATGGCTCTTTATTAAAAATACTAGGTGTTTGTCTATAATAATGACAACTTCTACGGCGAATTCATATTCCGGTTTGTGTCTGTACTTTAATATAATTTCCTTATTCCTTGTGCAAATAAATCAATGTAAGAAAAGCAAAAGTGTCATAAGTCGACATTTTGACGTTTTGAGTTAAGTATACAAAAAAGCAGCGAACGTTTTTCAAATATTTTTCCCTGTAGAACGACACTTGTCAGTTTAATTTCAAATCAAACCTACAGTTCTTCATACAATGCAGGTTGTGTATTTTTCTAAATAAGAAGCTTTTTGAATAGTAAACGACATAACTCGAAGATTTTATGTTTTAAAATGGCTGCTTTGAATAACTTTAATATACCACTTTAAAGGGAGCCAAAAAAAAAGAGACTCTGTAACACCACTAGTTTTTTTGATTTTCAGGTTTAAGTTTAAGTTTTGAAATATACATTATAAAGGTATCAAGACATTTTTTTGAATCCAAAATCGCAAAAGCCTAGCTTGCCTTTTGTCGTTATGTCTTATTTAGAAAACAACAACAAATTTTTATTTTTAAAATGTTGCAAAGTAGTAGTTGCATTCATATGTAAGACATAAGAACAGCGAAATTCCAAAAAAAAATCGTTGGAGTATAGTCTCCTCATGGTATTCTGGAAAAACTTTTTTTTAGAGTTTAAAGTCCCACCAAAACCTGTAATCGAAATAAATTTGACTATAGTAAATTGAAATTTGAAGTAATAATATTATCTTCACCAAAACTTGGCATAGGGTCTTTCATAACTTTTTGAAACCCAATTAAAACTTTTGGTTTTATTTTCTTATGAATTTTTTTTCATTTTCAATATTAACAATTTTTGTTCGTCATATATTTGCAAAACTAACCCAAAAAACATCAATCAATCATTTTTTTCTGCAAGATGCACTGGCACGAATCGGCTGTTGGAGGGTTGGTTTAATTCTCACTTTCACGCATAACAAATGCACCCTAGCCATTATAGCCATTCATCTATATGTATAATATAATCGCATCGACCAGTGATAGTGGTAGGTTAGGGAAAAGTGCATAGTTTTTCGATATTACATATTTTACGAGTATTTTTCTACAAAAACTTTCCCTTTTGTTCATGATTGAAATTTGAGGATTTTGTTTGTTCGCTTTCAATAGAATATTTTCGTGTGTGTGTTGTATAAGGACAAATAGTTCAAAAACGGTTGATATGGTGGTGTGATGGTCATTGCAAATAATGTTGGGGTGCGTCAGAAGGGTAGCTAGCACGCGGCAAGCGAAATAGCAAAACAGGGGTTGAGAGTTTAAGAAGTGAATTCTTTTGTGTTCTTTTATGAGAAATACATTTTTGTGACTCGTCGATATATTAACGAAATAGAAGTAATATCGATGAGGGGTGGTGTTTTTTAGTCGTGTTTTAGGGAAGTTTTTTATGATTTTTTTTTATGGAGGATGGTTTTTTTTAACAACCAATGAAAGAGATTAGCCAATCATTTAGCGACATGAAAATGTAAATGGAGAAATTTTGAAATCACAGTTTTTTTTTATTTGAATGAAGGTATTTCAATAGAACAATTTTTTTGATAAAATTATTAATAAAAATATTAATAAAATAGCTATGTATGTTAGCGTTATGTTTTCAATTTTTGTTAATGTTAAGAGAGCATACATAGAACAAAGCAATAAGTTATTTATCAAAGATTGTAAGATTTATTAACTAACTAACTATTAACTATGATTTTGGCTCAATTTATTTTGGTCAAAACAAGAATTTGTAAACAAATTTTAAAATTCAGGCATGAATCAAACTGTGTCAAAAATGTATAAATATTCTGTGGTCAACCTTAATACTGTTATGGGCTTGAATTTTTCCATATTTTGATTGGTACATAATTTTTAATATAAGGAAATTTGATAATTGTTCTTTTTTTTCAAGACAGATTGCGCAATTTGTTCATTTGAAATTTTTTTTTTGGAATATAGAACAATCATCGGTTTGTTCAAAACTATCTAAAGCAAAACTCCAAATTGTTATAAATTGTATCTCCTAAATACAAGTATGTATTTAATATGTCCTCAGTTCTTTATCCATGCAATTTGCATATTTAACCAGCTTTCTCGGAGGTTTAAATGAACACAATAATTAATCAATTTAAAGAAAAACTTTTCAAATAGAACGCACACAACAGCAAACTTAGAATATTTTTGGCTACAATAACACAATTTTATATAAATAAACTAAACAACGAATTGTCAAATAAATTTTACAAAATGATTGGATGTTTAAAAAAAAAACCGTGAAATATAAAACCTCCAAATTCTATTTGCGAAATTATTTAAAAATTAATCCGGAAAAAAAGTCACATGGTCTCGTTTCTTGAAGAGTAATTGGCCCATGTTTTCATATACATAATTGTGCAAAGTTTTTCAGTGGTTAGTGTGAGTTAAACCTAATTTAACTTTGAGTTAGATAATCTCGCTAATAATAATTTAAACCACAGTAAACTCAAATGAAGTTTTTCAGTGGTGGATTAACTTTAACCTATAATTGTCAAAAATCTATCGAACTAGGGCGATATTATGAAAATCAGGCTTTCACTTTTATAATAATTGAGATGGTGACACTATCAAAATCATCATATCCATATAGGGTCGCATACCTATTTGTCATACAAATTTGTCTTAATTATTTATTCAGTTAATTCAGAGTTAACGCACCAAATTTTCTGGGTTAACAATGGACTTAAACTGACTTGTAAGACAAGTTTCACGAAACAAGAATGATCATCAATTGAAAAACTGGACCTAAGTGACCCATCTAAATTAAGCGTTAGTTTTTGATTTCAAGTCTTGTGTTTCGAATTTTATATTCTTAGCTAACATTTCAATTAGACTACATGCCTCCATTTATTTAAGTATATCCTTTACTGCAAGTTAATGTAGTTATGTTAATTTTAATATTTTTCTTCTTTGGTAATTTTTTTTATTACATAATCCATAAATCTTTAGACATTTAAAATCCCAGCATTTATCATTTCACTCAAATAATTATTAATCAATCGCAATTCTAGAAGACAAAGTACCAGCCTCACCCAATTAGCCTGATCAAAAAACCGAAAGACCACACGACCGCATGCTGTCCAAGAACCATATCTTCCATATATTTATGTTTGGTAAGAAAATGCCTTAATTTGAAAGGATCAGAAAGGTCATCGAATGATGAATGTGTGTGAAGAACTTTTGTAGAGTATTTTCGGTAACAACAGATAACTATGGGTTTCCTTTTCATTTTTTTTTAACAAAGCCGGATGTTGTACCTACAAAATATGGTGCAACCAGAAATCTAATGCACGGGATTTTTTTTTCTGTATACTTACAAATAGACCTACGTATGTGAATAAAATTAATACTGTTGATGCGGATAAAAATAATCCTCTGAAAAATCGATGATTGCGCGAGGGAGCTCGTGCCAATATTTTTGTATTTTTTTTTCCTTGTTAATGCCCCGCATGTGCTGTCCAGCTGCGATGACCTTTATCGATAAAAAAAAAATACTCTCACTTTTTATTCATTGATGTATTGATACTTTTCTATTAGAGCAGGGGATTTTTTTTTCGTCCTGTTTCCCTTTACGCAACTGTGAGATAATCCTGAAGAATTGTTACAGAAAAAAACTGATAGTGTAGGTAGTTTAACAAAAGCGAAAAAAAAAAAATAATTTGCATGTGCCCCTAATTGTATGCCTGTCAAACAACCAATCCATGATAATTGTCCGATTTTCGGACATTTGATTGACGTTTCTATTATTTGTGACAATTCAAGTGGCAATTTGCATTA
Source organism: Syrphus vitripennis (assembly GCA_958431115.1). Lineage (NCBI taxonomy): Eukaryota > Metazoa > Arthropoda > Insecta > Diptera > Syrphidae > Syrphus > Syrphus vitripennis. Next base: position 2,340,724 of record OY288110.1, on the reverse strand, counting down.
AATGCAATGTGTAGCGACGTTGACACTGAAGTGGACCCTGTGATTGACGGATTTTTCATCAAAATCATAATTTAATAAGTTCACTGATGCTAAATAAAAAGATACGTACAGTATCTTGTACACAATGCATTATTATTATTATTGCAATTTAACGTTTTTTTTAATTAATAATTTGATATGACTCTATACCATTCCAAACCAATCTCAAAAATCATAACAATCACAACTAAAAATATTATATTTAACTTTTGATTGTGAAACCAAGGTGACTTCATAAGTTAGTTTGTAACTTCCAAAATCCTACACAGATCTTTGAAATTAGGATATAAATAGCGAACTTAATGTTACACATTTAAAAAGAACGTAAAAACAAATTGAAGTTTTTTTCCTCAATTTATTGACTAAAAATGAAAACGATATACAGAATTCAAAATATAGTAAAAATGCATTTTTACATATGCCAAATTTAGCAATTTTTTAAATGTACGTATGTAGCGGACTGCAACGCCGTTAATCTAGCAGGAGATATTACGGGATTTTAGGACAAGAAGATTCTAACTAAACCCACGCTACTTTTGAGGGAACTATTATAATAAACACTTGTCGGTAAACAATTTAAAGATATTTTATAAATATCCGTCTATAGTCTAAAAAGCAATGAATGAGAACCAAGTCTTAAATTTTATACAAATCTATTTAATCTCTACTACTGTTTCGGAAATAATAAAGACGACATAGTTTTACATTCTACACTATTTAATTTGATCGAGACGCAGAAATTTGAATGCAAATATACATGGAACAAAAAAAATCTTGATTTCACAACTTTCAAATAAACAACAACATTCAACAAATATTTTGTAGTTATGTAGAACCTTGATACGTTCAAATGGAACTCCTTTTTCCCAAAAACTTAATCACTATTAAAATCAAAAGCGATATAAAACCGTTTAAAATTTGTATATGAATGAGTTTGATTTTGACAATATGACATTTTGAAAAATATGAAAAATCGGGTATTTTTTCTTATTTTACCAATTCTTTTAAAAATATTCATTGTAAAGCAGTTTCATTGAACTATTAATTTGGAAAATTGATATAATTGGAAATATCGCCCAAAATTCAGGAACTAACGTCCAAATTTTACAAAAACAATTCAAAATAAAAATAATTGGGCTATAATTCTATCCTATAAAGTGGGAAAAATGTGAACTTGGACGTTTTTGCCAATTTTTATGTTTTTGTTTATGTGCGCTTTTTTTCTTTTTTTTCAAATCCAAAAATTGTTTGATGAAAAATATTAATAAAGTATAAGCAACGACGGCGTAATCATTTAACATTGTTCTCTCAGTTCTTCTTTCTGTCACCAGGCATTTTATTACCAAAGACATACTATTTTAGATGGCACACTCATTTATTATTGATAGCCCTTTAGTCTTAATTCGCCTTTTTTTTGTTCAAAACATAAAATCTATATCCTGCATATCTACTCGAAACCAACTTTTCATCGATAAAGTTTTTTTAGATACGTTGCGTTCAAGTGAGGTAAATGCGTATACGACAAAAATTGGTCACGACGTATTAATATATAGATTATATAGGTACTTAACACCTACAAAAACAAACCATCAAAATCTTTAGAGCCATTTTTGATATAAATACTAGTAAGTTTTGTCTTAACGTCTGTATGAAAATTACAATTGTTTTTAAAAAACCTTTTATCCTAAGTTAACGCTCGAGTTCTATTTTAATATAATATTTAAAATACAATCATAAATAATTTGAGTGAGAATCAAAAAAAAAAATTATTATAAAATTAAGAAAAAGAAAAAAATTCAAATTTATCTGTTTGTTCGGTCATTGATGCCGATATCTTCACATCATTGATAAACCTATATGTGTTTCCTAATAAAAAAAAAAACACAAACAACAGAAAATAAGTAAAAACTAAATATTATTGCATCTCAAGATGATAATGGGAAATTGTCATCTTCTCAGAAAAAAAAACACTGTTGATATTTGTCCATAACAGTCTTATAAGTTGAAAACCTGATGCAATCCATCTGCATCTGAGTGGCAAGTAGCCGAAAAAAGAAAACTACAATAAAACAGAAAAACAACAACAACAAAAAACCAAACACACATGGAATGCAAGGAATTTTCCAAATGCTACGCATTTTTCTTCTTTCGACTGCTGAACAACAATATTTTCAGAGATCATGGTAGTCTAACTTTTATTTTCTATTCTTTTCTTTCTTTTTTTTGTAACGCATTAGAAGAAAATAATGTGTGGTATGAGTGGCAGAAGAAGAAAGGGTTCATCATTAGATAAGGGCCCTGTGCCTTTGACGAAAGACGAACAAAAAAAAAATCAAGAAAACAACAACCTTGTTTAGGGTCTGCTGCGTGTAAAACCACGCGCTATCTCATATAGGTCAAAAAGAGAAGACGATCGAAATTTGTTTTTCTTATGTTTGTTTCATTTCGTTTCTTCATTCATTTCCCCATCCTTGATAGAAAAGGCATAGACAAATGCGCTAGAAAATAGTCAAAAGTGCTGAGAGTTGCGTGGATGTGTGAGTTTTTCAATTCGAGACTCGAACCCTCATGGTTCCTAGGACCTTTAGTAGTTTCATATCACAACTCTCACATCCAGAGAACCACATCAACAACAAAGGGCAGGTCGTAATATTTGTCTATCCGATAGATGGGAATGGGATTCTAGGGCCTGATCATAGCGAACTACGAACAGTGTATGTGTGTCAGTGTTGTAATTCGGTACAGTACAGAGCAGTTGGTACGCGGATTTCGAATAAGGATTCAATAAATCTTTTCTTTTTTTTCTATTTTCAAAAAAAACTCAGTAAAGTGCGTTTTTGATACCTAGATTCCATAGAAGAATCGTGTGTTTTGTGCTAGTCTTGTGAAAAAAAGAAATGTTTGGAAAATAGACAAAAGGATAATGTCGTGTTGTTGAAAAATGTTATAAAAAAAAAGATACGTAAAGGGACTAGGTATACGAAAGAAAAACAAAATAGAAAAAAAAAACAGGAAGATTCAAGTAAAGTTGTTTAATATGTCATCACCGAGCTCAAGTAGTAATACAGGTGATAAACAAGTACCTGGTGATGATGGTGGATCAAAACAACGTGACAGGAGTTACAGAGAAGATGTAGACGAAATTGATGCATTATTTAAGGATAGCAATATAAAAGGTGATTTATATCTTATTTTTGTATAAATGTTTGATGCATTTAATTGAACCAATAATACCGACATCCCCGTGCCCGTATATACATTTCTGATTCGTAACAATTAGGACTGTTGATTCTTTTTTATTGGATGTTTTTTATTTTTGTTTTTTTCTTCCGAAAAAAAACTATCTACCCTTATTTTGGAAATTATAATTTGCTAATACTGCGGGAAGAAAACCACCCTCACACAACCAATAACCCAGTGTAATGGGCAGTGTAATAAAATGGCGAAAATCAAGCTTAATGTTGAAAGGAGTGTTTTTGATAAGATACAACCGCTAAATTGTGTGATTGTTTTCTTTTTAACATTTTCATTGTCAATTCTACGTATTATCATGTTCCTAAAATTGTATGTTTCTATAAAGTGAACCTTAAGTGAAAGTCTGGTTTGGATACTGATATAAAAATTTAAGAATTGAAGAACAGTTTCAGTTTTTATTTCTTGTGGCCACAAATAACTTATACAGTGACTCTCATTTTCAATCGAATATTTTTTTTTTGTATTTAAGAAACCATTTTTTAATACTGTTTCTTCTAACGCAACCTTTATTCTCTTTAGTTTAGTTCTTACTTTGTATGTAAAAATTACACAATAGCAACGTTTCGAGCTTTACAATCTTCTTCAGACAGTTTTTTTTCGAAATTATTATAAGGTAATCTGTTTTTGAATGTTTTTGCATTTGTATGTTTAGATTGAATTTTCTTAAAAAAGACGTTAAAACAATTTTTTGTTGTGTCGCACAACTTCACAACTGTGCAATTTGTTCAACTTCACAACTGTGCAATTTTTACACCTGAAGCCGAACTTTTAGACTAAAATTTCGTATATGTCTTTCAATCAGATTTCTGAGTTCTTTCCAACAGTGCTTTTAAAAGCTGTAGATCTTTAAGCACTGCTATAAAGAAGTCCCAAAACTGATCATTTAATAAATTTTTTCAATATATGGTATGGTGAACTTCTCATTATAAAATCATTGAGTAGGTGTAGATAAATTAAATCGTGCAACAAAAAAAAATAAAATGTTTTACAATAAGACATTCAATCGAATGTGCGAGTCACTGTATGTGACAAATTGAGATGGGTACTGCTTCTCTTAACTATTATTTTTCTAAATATTATTACATATTATTTATTATTTAGAGCGAAAAACAATTGTGGATATATGAACTTACTAAATTTAAATATTGGTAATGTACTTTGAGTTTGTTGTTAGAGTGGTTTTTTTTAATTCACCATTTTTCAAATAATTTCTTGAAGAAAAATTACTTTAAGGAACGAAACCAAACAAAAATTAAAGGAAGGTACCTGTTATACAGATAACAGATAAGAAGATTCAGATTCAGGATTTTTTTGATTAATTTTTTGAGTACAATTAAAAATTTATTTAACGGGTTATAAGACCCGTTTTCTTAACTCAAAAAACAGTGTAGTAACGTTTTGTTATAAAAATAGAAATATTAACTTAAAGAATATTTTGAGTTTCATCGCAATACAAAAACGATCAAACGTTATAAAACTGAACAAAACTTCACTTAATATTAAACGATTCCTGTAGATATAAGAATGGTCATTTACAAATTTTAATGTTCCAAATAACAATCAAGAATATTATATATTTTCATAATGACGCCCTTGCAACTATATTTGCAATTTCATCGCACTTCTTTTTGAAATGATAAACATATTTTTTATTTTCTTATTTACTATATGAGTATAATTTTTATTTGGAACTAAAACATTTTTTTCTTGAGTAATCTAAATACCGAATAGCATGTTTATTACAATCAACTTCATAATGTGCTATTATAAAAATTTTAATCCACTTGAACTATGTATATCCTAAGCGTGTGATCCTGTATATTTAAATCTTTTCTCAAACACAAGATATCTCACCATGAACTCCTAATGTGTAAGATAAAAGAAAAGGTTAGTACAACAAAAAAAATTTTGATCAAAGAGAAAAAAAAAACAAATTCAAGTGATAACGGTATAGTGGTATAGTGGTATAGTATGTCAAATTTCAAAGATATCTTTAGCATTCCCGCACAGATAGATAGACCCAAAAATAATGGAGATAGATAAAAACAATTTGATCATAAAAAAAAAAAAACAAGATAAAGATAAAAATTATGTTCTGTCTTTTTTTCGTGTACATACTTTTTATTAGATTTTCTTCAAAAAAAAACATAATACTCCTACAAATCATTGTAAATTCCGATTCCCATTCATAAAATTTTTTGGCTGACATGTGAACGAACATAACACTTGGGAATAAAGTCTCCGAAAAAAAGAGGTTTCTTCGGTTGATCTAAGGCAACATGTGTGTTTGTGTAGTATGATTTTATTAAAACAGCGATGGTTAAAAAATAAAACAAAAATTTCATAATGTGTAAATAAATATGCCTACTAAAATAAGCACTTAATTTATTGAATGAATGATTTATTTTCTCGAAAATACCATTAAAAAGTAAGAGTAACATTATTTTTTCCATCTCTCTTTTTGTTGGTTTTGCTGGATATTGAATACTATCGATGTGCAAGATTATACATATCATTACTTCGTATAAGATGATTTAATCATACCACAAATACTTATAAAAATTTTGCTAAATTTTATTAAAGCTTTGTAAAGGGAATGGTTTTGAATTCTTTTTTTTTAAATTTCTGCTTGGGCAAAATTCAACTTTTTACTTCTCAGTTTGTCCAAAAATTTTTCTTATTTTTATTAACTGAAAATTCTGTAGATATTTGCAATATTCGTTTATTAAAACTATAAAAACTACCATTTCGAATAAAAACATTTATTATAAGTTTATCAAAAATAAAATATTAAATAGAATCTATGGAACTATTGAACAGAAATTTCTGAAACACTTTTCCTCAAATCACGATGATTTTTCAATCTTATAATTTTATGTACCATCACTGTCTTCAAGTAGAGTACCTACTTTTTTAGTTTCATTGGGTCAATGACGCTACACAACAGCGCAAAGGGAAGAAAACTTGTTCTTCTCAAATTTCATTGAATTTTTGTATAGTTAATTGGGGTTTCAACAAAAAGCCAATCTATTTATGCGTACTTAATTTAGTTCGATTTACAATTTTTTTTTTTTTGTTCAGTGGGAAAATATTGGAATAATGTGAATTATTTCAAAGGGTATCTCCCTCTCTTTCTCTACTGAGATAATAATTAAAATGCGATGTTTAGTTTTGAAACGAAAACATTACTCATATATTATGATGATGATGTTACACTTGAGTTGATAATGACAAAAAAGAAAGCACATTACATACATTTTTACGTCTATCACAATCTTATGAGAATCTTTTTGGGAATTTAAATTTGTTTGTCTTGAAATTTTGAATCCGGTTTTCGTTTTCTGCTTGATTAAGGTCGTTTACAAGACCACTTTTGTAATGTTACATCGTTCATTGCATTGTTTTCGGTGGTAAAGAAGTAAAACATAAAAAAGTGGTTTGGGGTTGGTTCTTATTAGATTTAGGGGATATTATAAAATATTGTAGGTAATAGCTATAATCAAGCAAGACCACAAAAACATTCATCATTTTGGGCTGTTTGATATGTGTGTAGTGTGTCTTATGTTTTCTTCTTTTTTTTTCTAAAACAGGTTAGAATTAGGTATGTAAAAATTTTTGACAACTGTTGGGTAACTTAAGAGATAAATGTAACAATAAAAATGAAAAATTAAGCAAATCACTGAAATTGAACTGGATGGATGAGCAATAATAATGAAAATCAACTGAGATTAAGATTCCGAGAAAGCCTTTTAAGCCTAAATTTAGAGTAATGAACACGAAAATAGGTGTGGATGAACAAGAATATGTTACAACAAAAATTATTTAAAATTGAACAGAATAATTTACAAATTCAAAATATGAATTTTAAAATTAAGAGGGAAAGAGCAGTGGCTTCTTGATATATGTACTGCTGTCCTAAGGAGAAAGGGCGTAAGTGCCTAAAATCAAAAATTGAGTTTGAGGTATTTTTGGAAACGTTTAAGAGTGCCTTATTTTGGTGTAAAAAAAAATTATAAATTCACTTGTCAAAATGGGCACTATCCATTTTCTGCTATCTTCCTAAGCAAAAAAGGCAAATAAACATAAGCCATTGGCTGAGTAAAAAGGGCTCATATGCTAACATGAATCATTGTCTATGTGTCTTTTTTGCTTAGTATCTTAGAACTTCATTGGTTCATATGCCCTTTTACCCATAACACACTAGGATTCTAAAAAAAATTATTTTATGTTTGTTAGGTTTTAGTTTTATACCTATCAGAATAAATATAATTTTGTACTTAGAATAGTTGAAAAATGTTTTTCAATTTATTTAATTCCGCTTCAAAAAAGAATTTTTAAGGTATCTTAACTATGCCAAAAAATCGCATCTCCATTTCTTATGTGTTTACTAAGCAAAAAGGGCGTAAATCCATTTTATCTTAACTTAACTTAAATTCATTATTACCAAAAAATAACACAGTTTTTTTTATTAAAAAATCATTTTTTTAAATTAAAAAAAAAATATTTAAAGGTGAAAAAAACAAAAACACTAAAATGCATTTATCTCAAAACTACAAAAATGGAGATATGTACGGCCTTTTAGCTTATGACGGCAGTGTAGGTAGACAAAGTTGAAAATTACATCTGAAAAAAAAATAGTAAAATGCATTTCGTAAATATCTTGTGGCATTGTGCATGACATTTTCGCAGTTCTGAGGCATAGAGTTCGTCAACTGCCTGAAACGCTCTAGTGTATACAGAAACTAAGGGCTTTAGACTGCTTCGGTACATTATTAATCAATTGAGGGTTCAATCAGCAATTTTAAAGCCTTCTTAGTGATTTTCAATGAAAGCTAGAGCATGTGAACATCCAACTACCATCCAAGCACTCTGACACTAGGCCATTGTAACTCTAAGGATTTCTTAATCCTCTAAAAATTTAATATTTTTACTATTATTCTCAGACTGTAATTTATCATTTCAGCACTTAAATATTTCTAAAATATCAAAAGCTTTCTTTTTCATTACATCTGTTATCCACTGTAATTTTCATATTATTGAATTTAAAAATTATTATTTTCTGCTATCTAGTTTGCCTTCCTTGAGATACAGTATTTATATCTTTAACCCTCATTTATTTAAATTCTTTTTTAATAGCAATCCAATTTACTATGCAAACACTAAGTAGCCAGATCATTTCTTCAAGTAGGCATGTACGATAGAAGGTAACAAAAAAAAAATCACAAAAATTGATTTCAATCCAACATTTCGAAGATTAATATTTTGTTTTGACAAAGACAGCAATCAGGTTTTCCTTTTTCTTAATGGATTTTCAATTCTCAGGTCAAAGGTCCCAAGTCCTGACACTGCTGACATAGTTGACTGATCCCTTCTTCCCGATTATTCTTATATGTATGTAGGTAGAGCCTTTTTGTCTTTTTTCTTACACCATCTAAAGATATCTTTGAGCAAGTCATTGAAGGGTGGAAAGGATTTGTTGATAAGTATCCTTTATTTCCCAGGACAAGACGTGTATATAGTTATGTAATATTTCTTAGAACATATTTTATTTCCTTATAGATATCAGCATATCGGAAACCCAAGGAGTTCGCTATGGCAAATGCAAATGGTTTAATGTGGCAAAGGGATGGGGTTTCATTACGCCCAATGACGGCGGACAGGAAGTGTTTGTACATCAGGTAAAGAGAGGCGCACTGAAAAAGGATTTACACAAAAAAGGATAATTTATTACAATTTTTTTTTTTCTTTATTCTCACAGAGTATCATTCAGATGACCGGTTTTCGTTCACTGGGCGAACAAGAAGACGTTGAATTTGAATGCCAGCTTACGGAACGCGGTCTTGAGGCTACACGAGTATCGGGACGAGAAGGTGCCGATTGCAGTGGAAGTACATTGCGCCCAAGGCCAAAGAAACGATACCGAAGAGTCCGTTGTTATAATTGTGGCGAATTCGCAAATCACATCGCCTCAAAATGCCAACTTGGGCCACAGCCAAAGCGCTGCCATTTGTGTAAGAGTGAAGACCACTTATTTGCGGACTGTCCAAATAAAAAGGTGAGCATCATTGCTATTATATTGGTTGTAATATTTGATTTAAAAAAAAAATCCCTTTATATTTTAGACAACAACCAATGACGGCGAATTGGGAGAACAAGAAGAATCCGATGAGGCAACTTAACAATGGCCCTCTTCAAAGTACAAAAATCCTTGGGCGAATTCAAGAACTAAACCGACAAAATTTTATTTTATTTTTCAAATCAAAATCCACACATCCACGGCCAAGGATTCGAATTTTTAGTTCAAAACTAAATAAATAAATTATTAGAAGGAATTTATTAGTGTAAAATTTCTTTAAAAAAAAAAAAACTATTTTAAAATTAAAATTCTATTTAAATTTATTTGAATAAGAGAAAGAGAGTAAAATGCATGCAAATATTTAATCTTTTTTAAATGAGAGAAAAGAGGCAATGCAATTTAATATATAATATAAATTTTTTAAATTTTTTGATAAATTTAATTTTGTATCAAGACATAGATTTGCAATCTATATTTTTGTATGTGTATATTATAAATCTTTTTAAATTAAACTTAAATTTTCAAACTTTTCCAAATTTCTTTGATTGTTTTAATTTTTACCTTTATTTTTATTTCAACTAAAAAAAATAACTCGTATCAAGATGAAACAAGTATTTGTAATAATTTGTATCTACTATGCGTTGTTTCTTGAGAATTTAATATTTCAATTTTCTCAAAAAAAAAAACGTATTTTTTATGTGCATCTGAGTTAAAAACGTTAAAAAACAAATTGTTGTGTAGGAAACATAAACGTATATTAATTCGAATCTGTTGATAACTTCTCGACGTTGTTCGGTATGAAATTCAGAAAGAAATGTTGCATTGTTCATTTTCAAGAACTGTTACAATCTTCCTCCAAAGTGGTTTGAAATGAAAATCCATTAAGATCTTTCAAAGCATACGGTTTAGATGTTTTAAAGGAACTCGATGAGTTGTTGAACTTGAAGGTGTGTATAAAATTACATATTTCCAATTATTCCAAAGATCCTTGTGAACTTTCTTTCTTCAAAGAAAAAAAGTATGCAGATTCAAGCTCTCGAAACTTTTTGCTAAAATAACAGCAAATTTTCGAACCGGAATGTTTTTCAAAACATTGTGCCATAATATCGGACAAATTTGGTCATTATCAGAAAGTGATGTGCTCAGCGACTATTAAACAATACCGTTAAAACTACACTTTTTCTGATTCTAGGAACTCAACAAACTTTCTAATGTCGTTGTGCAATCAACTAACGATCAAAATAAAAAAAATCCATTCAAAATTTCACAATTTAGTTTCTTAAGTATGTGGGCGGCTACCGTGACCACACCCACTGATGGTGGATAATTTGAAGGTCGGTTTATGTAGGTACCTATGATAGGTACTCATCAACACATTTAGGTATCTTTCCAGCTTTTGGTCATTAAGAACTTTCGCTGAAACTGTCTTAAATTAAGTAGGTATGCCTTCAGAATTAATTTTTGACAAAGGGTTAAAGGTTAGAGGATATAAAACAAATCTCAATCCTCATCATTGGATTACTCAATTACTCATATACCTACTTGTCTGACTATGGATGAGTTGGGTGGCTACAAAAAAATATCCATACACCACCATGAAGATATCCGTTTAGCAGAAGATTGTTCCTGACATCATACTTCGAGAAAGTTAAAAAAAAGGATATTCAAAAGAAAGAACCTTATACCTATGTAGGTATAACAAAAAGCAACACAAAAATCATGTGCAAAATGATTGTCTCACATCACTTAGAACAACATTTCATGGCACATTCACTCACTTTAGTGTCAAAGTACTCTTATGATGACGATCTGACGACGACGACGTCGACGATGAAGTTGAAGTTGAAGACGAAAACGAAATTTTTCCATAACCGAGACTATGTTCCTTTTCTCCACTTTGACATCAACAAACTTTCTAGCGCATCATATCACCATCATCATAATAATAAAAGGATAATAAAACATTCACATCCACATAAAAGTGACTGAGGGTAAGTCAAGTAGTAAGCAGGACAACAGCATAAATGATAACAAGCGAGCAAGCAACCGGAGAAAAATAAAAAAAAAAACTACTTAGTCCTGGAATTCTCTGCAGAGGAATCAGTTCAGAAAAAGAAATTGCTTTCTAGAATCGTTTATCCGCTGCACGTTCCAAATAATGTATGTACAGAGAGACTCCTAAATGAATATTTTCCTATAATATCCTTTCCTTTGAGGCCCAAAACCTAGCATAAAAATTATAATAATAATAAAAACTATACAGAAAATAGGTTTGGTCGCAATCGCAATAGATAATACACAATAAAAAAAATGGTGGTAAAATGATGACAACAGCCTTTAGTTCTTATTTAACTCGAATAGTTGCTTAAAACTTTTGTTTGATCCTCTTGTCGTCCTGGAAAGACGAGCGTGATGAGTTCAAACACACAAGAAGAATGAAAGAAATAAACAATAACAAAAATAAAAAAGAAGAAAACTACCAACACAAAGGACACACAAGTCGGTGAGCTTTCTTAAAGGATCTCTCAAGTATCCTCTCCCGTGAAAACTCCAACTACCAACTGTCTGAGGTCATTGTAACCGTATATTGTGCTCGAGAAAATTGTTTTGTTTGCAAGTTTCTCCAAATACGAAAACGAACAATCCTTTTTACTTTATATAAATACAAAACTCACATGAGAAGTAAAAGGATATCGCAAAATTTAATTTAATAAAAGTTTAGGAAGCCAAGCAAAAAAGTCATTACAAGATGGCTGGGATTCAAAGGAAGAAAACAAAACACACAAGGGAGATGGAGAGGGAATAAAAATAAACTAACTCATCTCATGTGTGTGAACAAATCTGTAATAAGGGTCAATGTAGACTTAAACAAGGACATTACGTGGAAACTTATTTCGAGGACGAGATGAACAGATTATGTGGGAGTAATACGATTACCTAGTATCAAGGGGTTTAGATATATACATTTTATTCTATGTATGTATGTTAGTGCATACCTATATAAATCTATTTGGAACAAACGAGAATATATGTTTTTGATTCTTGGCACTGTGCTTCTTTTTGAGGTTGAGATATTGTTGTTGTCCAAGGTTGTGGAAAAGTTCGTATTATAGAAAAAGTTTGTCTGCTATGCGATGTGTAGAGCTTTGAATAAAATATATTTAGGAACTCGCCTGAGTTAAGTTAAATTGAAAGATGGACATTTTAGGATTATAATTCTCTGATGGGCAATCAATGATATAGTTCTTTGGGAATGTTGGTTTGTCTGTATTTTTTTAATCGCTTTTGTCATAATATCAGTACCTTTGCTGAGTCTAAGCTTTGGTTTATTATAATTAATTCAATTTAAAATAAATTTCCATAAGCCCGAAAGACGAGACTATAGTTTAAGTGAATTGGAACACCATCATTCTACATGGCGCCAAACTATAGCGATATCCCGTTTCTATAAATTATTCATTACTAGCATCTACTGATACACATAAATAGAAACTATTTAGGATAGATGCGCCGTCATCAATTCCCTGCAGGAGTCACAGCAGAGTTCCCAATTAAAGTTGGTGTGCATCAAGGCAGCGTCTTGAGGCCTTTGCTTTTTATTACATTCATTGACTTTTGGGACTTTCTGCTTGGGGTAAGGAAAGTAAATTAGTTATTCTCTATCGCCGCACTAATAGAGTCATCATAAGTGAATATCTTACACACTTTGCAACGAGCACAAATTAACGGATTTCTACGTGAGTGTTACTTTTTCCAAAATAATGATGTTTTTGTTATTTCAAATTTTCCTTTGACATTTAGGTACCTATACGATTTCTCTATTCCTATCTTTTTATCTAACTCCTGTATCGAATTTCAAACTTAAATCATAAATTCTAACTGAAAACATCCAGTAAACTTTTTATCGAAACACCACATTCAATCCACCGGAAGGAACAAATATTATCACCTTGTCTTTATTTTCTTTCTGATACGCAAAATTTTCCACTCACCCTTCAAAAGTACCCACCAAAACTTACAAATCCTTAGAAAAAGTTTTTAAAAAACACCCAAAAAAGGTAATAAAATGGAATAAAATCAAAAGCTAACATTTGGCAAAAACCCAAACTACCTAAGAAAATGTTCCAGTTAAAACATTTACAACCTAAAGGACATTAAATAAAACATTTCAGTTTAAAACAAAACAAATAAAAAATGAATTCCCTGAAAATTTTCCTCTGCATTTTACCATCATCACTCACTCAACCGAGTATTTTTCAATGTTCCAGATGCTTTTTTTTTTGTATATGTATAGAGTATAGGTAAGTTAGAAAAACTATATGAAAAATATTCAACAATTCTAAAGAAAAAGGATACTTTTCCTGAACTGATGCTCTTCTCCAGTTCCGAACTGAACTTGGTAAAACAAAAAATAAAGAATTGGTTGAAAATAAAAAGAAAAATGTTACTTCTCGAACTTTTCCATGAACTTCTAGCATATTCGCATATGCAAGGAGCATATACGTAATGGTAAGGGTTACCATATATGACTCCCCTGCTTGGTTTTTCATCTTCATCTACCTTTGAAGAAAACACAATTTTCTTGAACTCTTGAGGGACAAAGTACACAAATTGGGATCGGTGAAGGAGCGAAGGATATGGATGCTCGTGTAAGAAAATCCTCTTCTCTCGCATCTTTGTATAATACAGATGCTGTAATTTGGGTTACAATCTCATTTTTTTTTAGTGTTTCTTGTTCGTCTTGGTTTCTGTTTTACAATCGCATTCGACATGGCTGGAGTTCTAGGACAATGCTATGACATTACTAGCTCTCTAACTCCTCCAACCGCACTTATGATGTTTTGTTTTGAGAAGGCTCTTTGTCTCTGCATAGGCAAGGCACAGGTAAATGTATGAAACAAACAGATCCTTCAGCCTGACATACAAAGGCGTTGATTCATAAAAATCTTCCATCTATAGAGTGGAAGCACAAGCCAAACCGATGAGATTAATCAAAACTTCTGCACCCTCATCTCATCTCAAGTCAAGTTAACGAGGCCAACTTTCAAAGCGCATCAGTTTTCCCAAGGGAATAAGAATAAAAAAAAAGGCTTGGCTTGGCTTTCATTTTGAAATTGTTCTTTCATTTATTAATTTCATTTTCGCGCTAAACATATGCAAAACTTTCTCGAAGAAAATTTATATTGAATAATGTTCTTTTGTAAATCATCATTCTGTCTTGGCAGTCTGACAGGAGGAGACACGATGAACAATGAAATATACAAGTCGGCGCCAGAGGCAAACTTTTTGCAACAAAATAGAACTATAGGTGGTTGTTGCAGTATAAAGTTAACAAAAAGTGACTTTTCCCAGAATCGAGGACTATTTATTAATTTTGCGAACATCTTTTTTGTTTTGTTTTGTTTAAAAATAAAAACAAATAGATGCTTTCTGAATAACAAGATGAACACAAAATGCTACCTTAAAACCAGGGCAAAGTAAGACAATAGTTACACAAATTGATGTACATCATCTTCGTGGAGAAACTCAATTTTCGAACAAGGAAGCACTATGTATTTATGTATTACATTAGGTTAGGAATGATTTGCTCTATTTTAAAAAGGATTTCTGTGAAAGTTGAAAGGAAAGGGGAGGGAGAGTGAGTTAAATATTCCAGTAGAGTGAGTTGAAAATTGTAATAAAGTTATCTGAGATGTTTTACTCGATGCATCAATCATTATTGCTGGTGGATTTTATGTGCTTGGTATATAACTATAAGTACCTAATTTGAGAGTTTTTCTTTTTCTTTTTTTTTGCATGAGGAGGGCAAGTTTGAATAGATATCAATCACTGAAGTAAAACTGTTGGGCTATAATAAAGTTTATTTGTTTGGCCAATTTAAATGAGGTTGAAGGCTTCAAAATGTGATTAGGTTCGAAATAATTATGTTTGAAGGCTAAGAGAATAGTAGCTGACATTAAGTAATTTTTCGCAGGTACATTTCGTTTCACATACATTTTTAGTCCAGTAAGTTAAGGTACTTAGTACTTACGTCCAAGCAGGTTTGTGTGTTTGGCTATTTTAGTGAGTGAAAGAAACTACTCGCCTTCAAAGTCAGAGGAAACATAAGTGAGGGATAAGAATTTCTTGTAAGCTCCAAAATTAAAAGCGCCTGTCATACATATGTATAACCATTAAGGCAAAATAAATGTATCCCGAAAATGGGTTTAATTATTTTGATGAGTTTTAATTTAAATTCCTTGATCAAAATATATCAACGTAATTAAGGGTACCTGCCATAGAACCGGATTTCCGGTTTTCAATTTTCTCATAAAATTTAAAAAAAAATATTTTTTGGACTTTTTAGAGAAATCAACATTTTTTGTTTGACAAATCAATATTTTAAAAGCGGTTGAATATTTTTTTCGAAAATTTAGTTTTTAAATACTAAAAAAAAAACTTTTCAAAAATACTTAATTATGATCTAACTGTCTTTTAGTTTAAAGCTTAAATTTTTTTTCGCGAGTTTAAGCAATTCAAATAATGAATTTTATGATTGTTCATATTCTTCTCCAATGATATTGTTGTTTTATCATTTTTGTATTGCTTATTCTAAAGTACTTTAATATAGGAGCAAGTTTATGAAATCTAGTCGTGCATTGAAAACAAACGAGCACAGAAGTTTTTTTATTTAGTAGATACTTTTTTAATTCAAAGAATCTTTTATATTCACGAAAAAATCTAACTCAAACAAACAGATATTAACATGAAAATAACACATCGGAATTCTGTCTACTATATCTTTAGTAAAAACCATTAAAGCTATTTTTTTCAAACTTTGGACTTATGTTTTTAAGTGATTTCCTGCACGATAAATTGAAATTTGAGCCATTAAAACAAAACCTATAGTTATTGTATATCGAAAACAACTCTGACTATTTTAATGAAATTTCACATTTTGGTGTTTTAGGTTTTGAATTCTCATAAATGGTTACCATCAAATTTTCAATTAAAGAGGATTTCAATAATATATTTTTTTTTATTTATATAACGACACTGAGTTCTACGATTAGATAATTATATAGTTGTCTTTCGATTGTTAAAGTCGACAAGCATTAGCTACAGAACTCTATACACTCTGGTTAACTTGATAACTTGCATGTTTTTCTATTTTTCAATGTGTTTGCTATCTGATACCTATACGTGCAAATTCTTTAGGTATGTACCTCCATCATATTGAGTTACCTAAATGTTTACACACTGGAACTCATATGCTAGGTAAGAACCTTTAAATGAAAGTATATTAATATTCAAAAAAAAATAAACATTGATACAAATTCTAAACCTATGGTCTAAACGAAGCAAATTTACTTTCTTCCGCACATTTAACACAGTTACCACAAAAATACACACAAGTACCTATGGTGTTCCCCAAACACAAACAATTCAAAAAACGAAAAAAAAACTGAGTTATTTCACTCATAAGGGTAAATTGCCGGCCAAAATGTTTCATGAATTTCAAATGGAATCGTTTCAACATTACACAACCCACCACCATATACCCATATTCCCTGAATGCTCATTTTCCGGGAAAAATTCCTGTCAACGCAAACATATTTCCTCTAAAGCATTATTTTCTTTCTTTCTCTTGAAAACCCGAAGAGGAGATGAGTGGGCAGATGAAAGCAAATGTATGAAGCAGTTTTTTTTTTATTTTGCAATGTATAGAATTGTATATATGTGATCCTTGTTCCAACACTCAGACACACAAACTTGCAAACACACAAATTTTGAAATCCTGTAAAATGTGAATGCACTGCACGCTTCGCAAATATTCCCTTATTTTCCAACAACGACGACGACAACGACGAAGTCAATACCGAACCACGTCACTTTCGTGTCCCATTATGATGATCCCGCTCTTGAGAGAATCCATCACATGGAGTGGAGACTGGAGATGTTCAGATATGAGTCGTAGCTCGGAGAAGTCCTTTTCAATGCAATATACACGAGTATATTCAAATGTAGGACATGAGGGAAGGACATACTGAAAAAAAAAAGAATAAAAAAAAGAAAATTGTTTAAACAGTCACATGAAGACAACATTGCATAAATGGAGAACACAAATAACTCTCTTTATCTGGAACTTTTTTTTTCTCATCTTGTTTTGCAAGTTGCAACTTAGGAAAATGCAAGAAGAAATTGTAGAAAATAGGAATCTTCAAACCCTTTTTTGAATATTGTTATATATAGGGGGTTTGGTGAAATTGCTCATTCTTCATCTTCTTTTCTTCGTTAATCTAATTTCCCTTTATTCAAGTTTGTTCTGGTTACATCACCCATGACAACGGCAACTACGTAGAGATAATCAACACCACTGACTGCTGCATTGAGTTAGCTATGGAAATTTATCTGGGGTTTGGGTTTTTGCTTTGGTTCTTGCCTGTTTATAACATTACCCATCAGTACTACCCACCGCCCCCACATTCTACTTTCGGAAAAAGAAAAAGCAATTAAAAATTTTAGAATTGCTTTCAAAATACTTCAGGCATCCTTTTGATGATGGGACTCTGATGTTGAAAGAGATAGAGAGAGAGAGAGAGTGCGAAATGAAAGTTACCTACTTAAAATTACAAATATTATATAAATCATGCCGAACTTTATAGTTGGACCTAAACTATATGTACAGTATTGTACATATGTATTAAGAATTGTAAAATTGGGGGGTAATTGGGGTCCTTAATCACAAAATGTTGCATTGGTAAATGCTGTTCATCTAAATCAGACTTTTTTTTAACAATGACAGGGAGGTCAAGCTTAATTAAACGGTACATGATTTATGTACATATATGTTACTTTACTCTAAAATGTACCGATAAGACGTAGAACTTTTCCACAATTTTTGTAAAAGTTAGAACTGTTTTGTTTTTTGAAAATTCAATCCGCACTTTAAATTTTAGTTTAAAAAAATCTGTTCTTTCTGAAGTTTCGTTGCAACCAACGAAATGTACCATGCAAGGTACTTTTCATCAAATACTGGCGCCTTACTGATGACTGAACATTTCCTAAGCGGTGCAGCGGATATACTTTACCAACGCGGTGCCTCCAAAAAAAAAAAACAATGTTGCATCGAACAGAAATCGGTGTTTTTTATTGACATAAATTGTTTTTTTTTTTTTTTAATGTACCGAGTTTCGGTTAGGCATTTTCGAAATTTCCACACAATTTGCCATGACAATTTTCAAAAAAAAGACAAAGAATATTTTAAAAGTAACAAAAAATCAATATACACAACTTAAAATAATAAATTAATGAAAAAATGGTGAAAAATCAGTTTCTGAATTAACCTTAGGTAAATGAGGCCCAAGAGACCTATTGTAGGACATCAACAAAGAAAAATTATCACAAAGAAAGTAAAATACAAACAAGCAACTGAAACAGAAACAGAAATATCAAAGAACTGTTCGAAAATATATTTTTCAAATGCAACTGAATATGATAATTTTTTTCGTGCCCTCTAGAAATAATCTTATTAAAATCCACCCATTGCCACGCCTACTTTTCTTATATTGGTTCTAGTGAATAGCTATAACAACTAAGTCAAACAATTATTTAAAACAGGAAATTTTAACTAAGGAAACACCCTGTTTAAAATTAATTCTTAAAGTTACATAAATGACGTAAGGTAATCCATGCTTTGAATATGTAATACATTCTAACAATAACAGAATTAAGTGAATAAAAATGTGGATTTTCACGTTATACCATTCTTTCTTTTTTTCATATGAGAATGGGGAATATAGAGTCTGTATTTTTCACCATGAAAATAATTTCCCTTTTCCTACTCCGACATTAGTTATAGAAAGTAAAGTTAGATATATATTTTTCTCTGTCCACAGGAATTGGCGTAAAAGTTGAAAAAAAAAAAAATGTTTGTAATCAAGTTGAAAAGAGAGGGTGCGGTTGTTGGTGGAGGGTGAAAAATAAAGAACTTTCTGACTTTCTCTGATATCTTTACATTTCTTTCACAGGCTTCCGCTAAAAAAAAAAAAAAATAAAGAAGAATACTCGCATGAATAAGTTTGCACCTTTGGTTGAACTTTGCAAAGTCTCTGGATTAAAGCTGTGCAGATTAAATTAACAGTCTTATAAGAGGTGAAGGATAAAGAATAATAAATAGGAGGGCTTCTGTTTTGTTTGTTGTAATCTAGTAATTTAAGAAAAAATGAAAATTGATAATATATTGTTCACTAATTTATTATATATTTTTTAAAAAATTAATGTTAATGTTTCATTTATTGGACATCAGGCCATGGCTGCATACCGTTAATGATGCTTTATATTTTTTCTTTTAAATTGAATGTAACTCCATTTTGTACCTGATATAACAAACGGAGGATAGAAATACGGTCCCGTAAAATAAAGTCGTTATTGAAAAAAAAAATAAGATCGCACTGCCTTAAAAATTAGATAAGGCAAAAATCTATTTACGAACGTTTGCAGCCATCTAGTGACAGTGGTTGTGACTTTCCAAGTGTTGTACCCGTAAAGAAGCATGATTTGGAACAGTTGTAGGTTAGTCTTCAAGCTTATAGAGTTGTTTCTCCATATTTTAGACAACATACTAAACGCACTTCAGTTCCACCGTCAGTATAGAGAAAATACTTCCAAGTTTTTTTTTTAAATGTTGAAACATTTGATTTTGTATTCATACTTTAATATTCTTAAATCTAAAATCATTATTAAAATTTTAAATAATTAAATTTAAGAAAATACCACTTGGCTTTTGTGACTCGATTTTGAAAATATGTAATTTATTTCATAAAAACTTAAACAATAATTGTATTTTTGATATTCAACACATTTCAACAATTGTAAAGCTTTAATTTATGTTATTTTTAAATCAATCTAGAAAATAAATATTGAAATTAATTTTTAGACGAACATCTATTAATATGAAAAATATATGTAGCCACTTAAAGAAAATCATCTCCGATACAAATCAATTAAATAATCTTACAAACTTTAAGGTGACTCAACCCCCAGAAACCCACAAAATAAACAAAATTTTCAAATAGCTTCCATAGTTTCAACATCTCCCTATTTTGAAGCATCTATCAGGTTGTTGAATAAGTTCAACGACATTCCAATACAAGCTAAAGTATATATGAACAATCTAAATATATGCCATGTAGTTAAATCAAAATGTACATGCTATTTAGGAATTCCCTTAAAAGGTATGCAAATTAATTCCAAAGGAAAACACAACTGCAAGAGAAAAACACAAAACAACACAACTCAACTTAAATCCATAGCAAATAATCCGATAAAACAAGGATATTATTTTATAAGTGATTTGCATCGACAATATTCTGTGTACAAACTGTTTTATTTAAAACCCTTCCGCTTTCATGTTGTATATTGCATTGCTGAGCATTATTGAGCTTGAGATGTAAACGATTTACTGACCGTGAAGTAATCTTCTCCTCTTCTAGCTTAGTTCTAAGCTAATTTAGTCTTTTGCTGTTGCTGTATAGAGGAGAATTTTCCTTTTGAATGTTGGTTTAAGGATTTGGATTTAAGGTATATATTGCTGCTTGAACTGATTACGATGCTAATGCTTAAGCAGTACCTACGTTGTTTTTGTTGAATTTTCAAATTAATTTAAGACATTTTGATCTTGATAGAAAACTTCAATGCACTGTATGAAGGATTGGAGATAACTTATTCTATATGCGTTAATTACGCAAAATAATGGTCAATGACTTTTCAAAATTGATTATAGCTCCCATGTCAGCAGTTTGACATCAGATGGTTATCGAAGCTTTTAAGAATCTTAATTTAAAAAAAATGGAAATGAATGACTTCTTTACTATTAAACATTAACCATAGCAGCTTTTGCAGAACCTTATAAAACCAAAATTTGTAGGTACAGTTTCAAACAAAGTTCCTGATGTAATATTACTCCTTCACAAGGCATGAATGAGAATTCTATATTTTTTTTTATTCGCTAACCAATTTAGACATTTCTGCAATATTGTTGAAGATTTTTGAACATTTCACTTGAATATCAATGGCAACCCAATTCACCATTTTATAAAGGACAAAGATTTTCAATAACTTTTCTCATTTTCTCAGTATTTTGACTTCGGTGAGTTTGACTTTTTTTTGAGGACATTCATATTTCCAAATCGATATGGTTAAGCATATCATCTTAACTTTTATTTTTCAAGAAAAAACTATTTTCTAAACTCCACTCAAACTCTTACAAGAGACTAATATGTATATATGTATTTCATTGGCGCCATACACTTGTATTAGGGGGAAATGAAAATCAAAAAAAAAAAAAACCTTACAAAAAAAGCTCCTTAAGGATAACCGAAATCATCCCAGTGTAACCTCAATTTCAACCATCAATTCTAGAGATTTATCTATTTCCAAATCAGACTAAAAAAAATATATATAATAAAACATCTAAATCGGAAAAAGGGATTTGAACGACTTTACCATGTCTGCCTCTGCCTGAGCATACTACACCGCTTCCCTCACTTTGCCCACAGAGATATTGCATTTCACAGAGTAGCATACAATTTAAAAATTGCATCCGGCACTCTTTGAAATTCATTGCATGTTGTTACCTAGTTTTCAATTCAACTGTACAAAAAAAGAATAACAAAAAAAAAAACATATAGAAGAACAAGTCTGGTCTGATGGCCAAAACGCTTTCGAAGTCCAGAGTGTGGGTCATTTTAGTAGACTTTAGTTCAGTCGCATGTCCAGTCATAGACACATATACACAAACACATAGATACTTTGTTTCAGAATGCGATATGATCATGTGGCAAATTGCAAAAGAACAAATCAAAGTTGGTCTTTTCAATTGAGTCCTGAGTTGTGAACAACAGAATGGAAAG
This sequence comes from Syrphus vitripennis, assembly GCA_958431115.1. Classification (NCBI taxonomy): domain Eukaryota; kingdom Metazoa; phylum Arthropoda; class Insecta; order Diptera; family Syrphidae; genus Syrphus; species Syrphus vitripennis. The sequence continues at coordinate 2,318,461 of OY288110.1, read as the reverse complement.
ATTGAGTTATTCGATGTGGTTACGGTGGCTTTTTGGGATGATAGGAATAGGATTCTAAATTTATTTATTTGTTGTATTATTTTTTATTTATTATTTTATGTTCTATCTTCGAAGGATGTATAGTGTATGCTGAAAGTGGAGATAAGAACAGGTTGGTTTTTGTTGAAGTTATGTATCAGGGAACTTTTTTTAGTATAGATATGAAATATGTTGATCCCTTTTTTCGATTGCTATGAACTTTTTGGCTTTGACAAAATAAGTTTCAACAATTTATTTAATGAGTTTTGAAAATATGTATAAACTTATTTTTGGTTTTGTTTCAGTTTGTTAAGTTCTGTAATTAATGAACAAATTTTATTAGATAGGTAAACCCAATATGATTTGTTTTAAGTGTTTTTGAGGTACATTACATATGTACATAATTTTTTCAAAACATGGGAGGCGTCATTACCACCTTGTGGGATTGGTTATGGATTGGATTTGGTCATGATTCTTAAAAAAGCATTTTAAAATTACAATAAAATAAAATACTTTAATAATAATATTTAGAAGTAGAATTTTGTAAAAATAAAAATCTAAATATTCGTTAAATTTAATATTGGAATTTTTTTAACCTGACGGATTTTAAATACTCTTCCCAATATCTGGGTATAAAAATAATTTTAGATTCAAAATAACCTAACATGCAAATGCTAAACAACAAATCTAAAAATTTTAATTTTTTTTAAATCTAAGGTGTTAACTTTTCTTTATAAATTAACTTTTTAAAGAATTACATAAGTTCATTTAAACAAATCAGAAGTTAATTCTAATTCGCCTGATAATCAAGAATAATATATTCATAACTTAAGTAGGTACACTTAAATTCTTTGGACTACACAAACAAACACCCGGTACCACTCATAAAATTCAACAAACTGATATTTCCCATTTCATAGTCCACACACGGTAAAAAAAAATACTGCCAATAATATACCAAGCTAAACAAAGAGAATGAAATAAAATACAATAAAGCTCTGATCACACTTAATACGAAAAAAAAAGGAAAACTCAATAAAATGCACAACCAATTCGCACTATGGTCATCATCCAAGTTTTTATTACTGGACATGAACACACACAAAACCCTCGTCCTCGTCCATACAATAGGTATCTCCAAATAGATATACTAAAGCAAAATAAATGTTATTTTCCACAGCAATATAGTAGAAGACAAGCAAAAAAAAAAGAAAACAAGAATTTACTGGCCAAAATCCAAATTGGAGGGACAAAAGGCAACGCGACATCATCAACACACAAGTCAGCAATAAGGTGGATAAGTGCGGTGGCAGGCGGCAGAAGCACAAAATACACCATCATCATCCATAGTATAGTGAAAGGACGAAATACCAAGCAAGGATTTGCTATACTTTCTATATAATATTGGGTTGTTTTCCTGTCTTGTTGTTGGTGTTGTAAAAAAAAAAATGTAGGTGAAATGACGAGAAAAACTGTGCTTCTGTGCCAATTTCTATGTCGATTCGGGCCAGCCGCACCCTTAAATAACCTTAAAAAGAAAACGGGGATACAAACACAGAACCGGCAACCAGAACCACCCAACACCAACGGCAGCATGAGTAGCGTATATATTAAAGCAAAAGAAAATCTCACCAAAGTTTGTTCTTTGAAAATGAGCACACAATGTGAGATTAGGCCAAGCAAGAATAGAAGAACCCGAGGATCCATACCATCATTGGGTTCACACTAATCAACCGCACCCTTTTTGTATTTCCAACCCTCTGAAGGATATACGCATACGATTCTTCCAGAAATACTCGTACACCCAAAAGAAGCATCATCAGTCAATTTATGATGATAAGTGCACTGGTAACTAGGTATGACACTCTCTCTCTCATGTGTACATTTTTGCAATCCTTTTTTTTTTCTTTATATCGTCCTGTTCCTGTGTGCAAACAATCCTTGCATGGAAAACACATCATTGGACTTGGGCAACAAAAAACTGATTGTAACTAACTTTTTATATTCAGTATATTTTTGGCATAAACATTTAAATTTGGCGGCTTACCAATAAGACAGGAAAAAGCTTTTTTTTAACATTGTAAGCTTTTTGTGTGCGAAGGACATCGAAAACAAAATTTTTAGCAACATTTTTAACAAAAACAAAAAAAAGGAAACATCGTAGAGTGACATGATTTTTGTTGGTTTATACCATACATTATACACATACAAATAGGAACGAACTCAGTTTTACTGACATCATATGGATTTGTAGGAACATTGCTATGTTATGTTGGGAGGCTGTGTAACTTCGATGTTAAAGATGTCAACGTTCATGTCAAACAAAAGTTTCTTTGTATCGAGATTTATCTGGATGTTAAACAAATAAAAATAATAGTTTCCACGATGGCCTGGATTTGTGTTTTTATTTTTAAAAAAAGTTTAACTTTTCATTGATGCTTTTTATGGTTATTTGTGTGGATCAAGGCGTTACTGCTCGATATTATTATAAATGTTGGATATAGTTCACACTAATGAAAAGTAAAAACTTCTATGTTATCCTTCTTCTCTATTCTGACTGACATCAAATAAAGGTACCTAGTTTTTATTTTTAAAGGAACTTTGCAAAATGTAACTTTACAAGCAATACAAATAGACTCTCCATTTTTAAATAATGTCCGTGTTTATAGACCGATTTTTGTTTGCAGTGAATGCCTTTGACTGAACAATTTTTTAAGTTTAACCTGGATTGGTAATAATTAAGTATAGCAAGCTTCCAGTTGAGTCTGGGCTAGAAAAGATTTTTTTTAATTACTTTTCCATGGTTCACAATTAGCAGAGTTTTCTCTGTGTTGAACTGATGAAACAAAAGCGTTTCGAAATGCATTCATGGTTTGCATAGGTTGATTCATTTTTTATGCGCTACTTGATAAGTTTATTAACATTTTACCAATTGTTGTGAAATTAAATTAAATGGACCAAAAGATGTTTTAAATTAAATTCATTTTTTCTATTCTTTTCTCTTTTCAAAATATTCTATTTATTTAATTTTACTTTATTTTATTTTATTTTATTCTATTTTATTTTATTTTATTTTATTTTATTTTATTTTATTTTATTTTATTTTATTTTATTTTATTTTATTTTATTTTATTTTATTTTATTTTATTTTATTTTATTTTATTTTATTTTATTTTATTTTATTTTATTTTATTTTATTTTATTTTATTTTATTTTATTTTATTTTATTTTATTTTATTTTATTTTATTTTATTTTATTTTATTTTATTTTATTTTATTTTATTTTATTTTATTTTATTTTATTTTATTTAATTTTATTTTATTCTATTTATTAATTAGATTTCACTTTAATTTTTTTTTGCCAAAACAAATGAACTGCGAAATAATAAAAATGCGAGATAAAAATTGCGATAATCCATAGCATTAAATCCATTAAATGTTGCCAAGCAAAAATTTACAAAACTTTAAATTCCGAAACAAGAAATTTGGTAAAAAAAAAATAATGCTTAGTAAAAAAAACAGACAACAAAACTCGACCAATTGACTCCTTTCCACCAAAAAAAATTGATTTGAGGTAGGTCAGTATTTTGTATCTAAAATATGTTCTCTTCGACATAGTTGCTCTAGTTTACCCTACAATAAAACTCGAGTTTGCGTACTTCTCTATCAACGTTCAAGAGCTTTTTTTATCGCACAAAAAAGAACTGTTATAATATCACACACACTCTTGCAATTGATAAGAATAAACTAAACCAAACGATTCGTAAAATCCACAAGGACAACAACAACAACAATAATAAAATACCAAATGCGAACATCTCTCTAGATGAATGTTTGTTATCCTCTGTGAAAGTTACAAAGCAGCCGAAGGACTCGTGATGAATTTTTAGCTTCTCAGATCGCGTGCTGATGTCAAATAGTGCCGTTCTCTGTGTTATATAAAAAACAAATTTATTGCGATAAAATTTATTTTCTGTTCGTTCTACAAATAACATCCATTTACTTAAAAATGTTAAAAGGATGCGGTGATTGAGAACAAGAAACTCAAATTCGAAGTGCATTTAAGCTCGTATATAGAAAAAAAATTATTTACAATAAAATCTTTTCGTGAATAATAAAAAAAAAGTTAAACCAAAATCTGTCTGAAGCTGCATAACCACTGCAGTAACGTATAGGCATTGAAATTAAGTTCAAGGACATTTGAGACAAAAACGGTAAACATAATTTTTGTTCCCTCATTTCTACGTCTCCCTCCCCTGTCGCTATTTCAAAAAATGATATAAGCTTTTTTTTTCGTTGAAAGGAAACATCATCTCCTTTCCGGATTGTGATTTAAATTAATTCGATAAGAATAACGGTCTTTGTATACACGCCTAACAAAAAGTACATCCTTTTGCGTGTTAACGGTGAAATAAAAGAAGAGAAAGATATGAGAATGTAATTACATGCCAAACGGCAAATTCAAATGTGACAAAAATATTATATGTGTTTGGTCTGTGTTACGCGTTACGTAATCCCAACTGCGAGCAAGGATACATACGTAGATTTGTATTAAAAAAAAAAAAAAAAACGAAGAATAAAAAAGTATCCTTAGTGCACATCCACAGTGTTGGGTTGGGTTGTAGCATCGTCATCGTCATCGCCGTTGTCGTCGTCGTACTTACCAAGTTGCGTCGAGTTTGCTATCAGAGTAGCGCCTTTTAACGTTTGGGATATTCCTGTTGGGAAAACAATCTACAAGCGTCGAGGACTTCCTTTTTGAACGGATGAGGATTAATTAACGTGTTGTTTTATTTCTTTTTTTATTTTTTTTTATTTTAATGATGTGATATCGTTTATGTGTGTATAAAATGCGTATCTTAATTGTTTTTTAATAGAAAGTGAAACATTACAAAAAAATTGACACAAAAGTAGACAAAATATTTTCGTCTAAAACAAAAAAGATCAAGGAATATAAGAAGAGAGAAATCCTACGAAAATGATGCTGAATTATTTTTAAATCTCTGTCATATTTTGTGCCCTTAAACCAGTTATTCAAGGAAATATTTTAAAATCCACTCAAAGTGGTTTCATGTTTCCAATTTGATAGCTGAAAAGGTTCAAATCCAACGGGATTTTGAAGCCCTTTCAAGTGGAAGTCCAAAGGGAGGTTAAAGATTTCAAGAAAACGAACAAAGTTAGATATAAGGAAATATCTTTGGACCTATATTTGTGTGTATGTGTTGAATTTTACTTTGGCTTCAAGTATTCGTTTTGGAAAGGTTAGTCGGCAAATAAAAAACGAAAGATGCTGGTTAATAATATATTTTTTATTATGTATCTTTTTTGGCTTTGATACAAAAAAGTTTTAAGTTAATTATTGTTTAATTAGCCTTTATTTTTTTTTTTTTTTGAGGGATAAGTTCAAGTCTTATTCGGTATGAAAATAATATCTATGTTAGCTATCTACATAAAGACCTAGTCTATTTATTTCACTTTCATTATTTTTTTCCGAAGAAAAAGCTCACATACGCCGTAGTGTCCTTAAACTAAAAGTGAAATTTCTTGGATATTTGTTTTGATGTTGAAGGAATTGATTCCTTTATATATATTCTATAGATCGAAGCAATCCCTATGTGGATGGTTTTTTAAATGCTTAAGTAGATAATGAATTAAAAAAGATTTAAATCATTTTTTTTTAATGCATAACTTTATTGAATTTATGTTAATTTAACTCTAAGAAAGTTAGGATAAAATGATTTACAAGGTCTGAGCTTGTGGTATAATTGCTTTTCATGAAATTTAAAGACTTTTGGGCGTTTCCCACAAATTATAATTTACCCTTATCATAGAATTTATCTTAATGGAAATTTAGTTAATGTCTTCCAAAGAGCTACATACATACTAGAATCTGTTTGTGGATATATTATGTTTTTGTTAAAGAATTTCCTAGACATTGTAACATTACCCCCATTAGGAAGGTTACAAAATTCTGTTAATGTGGTGATTAAAAAATAAATATAGAATGCATAACTCGGTTGCCCAAACTTGCAAAAAAAAATAAAAAAATAATAATTGCATTAGAGAACTATCTGAAAATGCATAAAATTCATTATTAGAATTGCCAGAATTAGCCAAAAAAATGTAGTTTGAACTCGAAACTGAAGATCTGATGCCATCTGAGAAAATATGAAGTTTTGAATTTTTTTTTCAAAAGTCTTCAGAGCGGTTTTTTTTAATATTTTTATTTATAAAGGTATATTTTACGAAAAAAAACTGTATGCAAGTTTTAAGTTTTAATTGATAAAAACTTAAATTAAAATAAAATAAACAATTTTTTTCAAATCCAAAGCGAACACTTTTTTTATAACTTAGATATGCAATGTTAATAAAATTTTGTAAGACCTCTTTAATAAACATTTTAATGACAATTCCTCAAAACTGTTAGTTAGAAAACTAAAAATCCATTTCCTTGGCAGATACCGTTTCTTAAATATTTTTAAATCAAATAATTTTGATTTCTTACAAGAACTCACAAAAAAGTTTCAAGTTTTGTCGAAACGGCAATATGAGATAAAACATACATTTCAGACTATTAGCAAGTCGAAAATTTGACTATACGTTTTATTAGCAATTTTTCGGTAGTGAATAAATTATCTGTCCCACGCATTCTTTTCCAACTTTAAACATTTCTATAGATTTGAAATGTTCGAAAGGACAACAAACTCTATCGGTCTATCAAAATTCTCTCTTTTAAATTTATACCTAATTTTACGCAAAAATTTACTTAAATTTATAGAAAATATTTTAATTAAAATCATATCTAATAATGCATTTCATACCAATGCAAGCTTTGTTTTTTTTTTAATATAAGAATTGTTTTTAATTGCTCTCCATGGAGTTCTTTCACGCTAAGAAAATATAATTTAATTACACTTTTATTTTTAACAAATGGAGCATTTTGGCAATTTTTTAATTTTTTTTTTGTCATTATTTCTTCCTACATATAGTATATTTCTATACATAAAAATCATTTATCTTGTACATCGTCGTTAAGTAATTACTTATAATATTTTCTCTGACTTAAATCATAATGACATAAAAGTTCCTACACCATTTTCATTATAACATGTAAGTAAATAACATGGAGCTATTTTGTGACTGCTGTTTGAAATCCATCAAATTTACGTCAAACATCTAGAACATCCATCAAAGTAACACTCAATATAAATTGTCATAATGAACAAGAACATAAGGATGCTATAGAAATGAGTAAAAACCATTAGTTGTCATGTCAATAAGATGAGAAAAAAAAATAAAACTTGAGAACTTTCTATCATAGGATCTGTTTAATTTAAAACTTTATCTTTTTTTTTAGCTTCATAGTTGAATTTATATAAAATTTCTTAGAAACGTTATTTAATGTAGTATTACTTCCTTCTGACAGCTTTTTGGAGGTACCCAAGTGAAGCAAAAGTTAATTAGTATCCATTTCCAACTACATAACACATACACTTATATTCACACAGATTCTTTTATAAATATTCGCCCAGCTGTGCATTTTATACTCCTTTCTGTTCATATTTCTTACATGACTTTGCGGCAAGAATTGCATGTTTTTCACAGAATTGTAGTATGGATATGAGAATAACAGTGTTTGCTGCGTTTTCAGGAAGGATGCTTGGGAATAAATGTATAGTATTGCTCTTTTGTATTTGTGGAATTAAATTTCAGAGTGTATAGCTGCATGTGTTGGCCACGTTTTCCAAATAATTTTGCATTTATTTACAGCTTCAGTCATTTTCTTAACAAGTATAATTGCATTTAGGTACACAATGCTAAGTAAATAAATAGTTTCAAAATTATGCACAACGTTTTTGAATTTCTTAATCGTTTAGGAACTTTAGAAAATAGTAAAGAGGTTCATGTGAATTTGTTTTAGGTAGAAATATACCCAATATATAAGTTGTAACATTTTTCATTGAAATAAGTTTGATGGCCGAATTGAAGCTTAATCCGATTCAAAAATTCTGAATTGCTAGAACTAAATGTTTAAAGTACTTCAAGTATATAATATTTTATCTGAAGTATGTGCCAAAAATATGCATTCGAATTTGGTTTCATATACATAAAAAATAATGTTCCCACACATAAACTATAATAGTTTTTTTTTTTTTTTTTAATTTTGTAAAAAATTTTAAGTATTTTGGATCTAAAGTAAACACAAGTACATAGGTATCTTCTATTTAACTTTTAAAGTACAAGTGGTGTTTACTTGAAAATATTCAAAAACTAGTATTGGTACTTATAATTTTTAAACGACTTAAAAAAATGTACCATTTTTTATAAAACTAGTCACACTCGCTCCATTAATTAATGCAAGTCTGTCTGACCACACCTCATTAATATAAATTCCTTTACGAGAAAGGTGTTTTTGGCCCAAAACGCAACAAAAAAAATTGGATTCTCTAACCGAAGCGCTCTGAAAATGCTCGTCCGACCAGCTGTTTTGTGTATTTTTCCCGTTTTTTGAAAGCCATTTCTTGGTTATTATATTAACATATTTCAATTGAGCGGATTTAAATTTATTTTCAAGTTATTTAAATTAATCCTTAAGGCAGATTTTATAATTATAACATAAAAAATATAAGCAGATATGCATTTATTTTGGTTGAGTACATCACTTTTTCTGTAGATGCCACTTAATTACAATTACATTTTTTAATTTCAAACTGAAAAAATCCCTAGTTATGAAATAAATGAGATATTATATATTGCAAAAAGTAATAAATTACAAGAGTAAGCAGAAAAAAAGGCAACTTGGTTCACTTTGTCGGATGAAATTCAATTATCATTGCTCTGTTTCCTCTTTCAATTCATTCCCAACCATTCAGTGTGCTTCTCATTTTTTTTTTGTTCCACCTTGCACTCGAGGAAGTTGAAACATTCAAATGGCCATACAATGACTTGGCCCGAAAAGGCATAAAATTACTATGACGTTATGAAATTAATTCCACAGAAAAAGTAAGTAACTCCTCTTCGAGGATGATTCGGCTTCAGATGAAAAAAAAAAAAATCAACTCAACCCCCAAACGACACGACAACAACGAGGACGCCCAAGATAAGCACACAAGAAAAGAATTAAGAACTATTTTGCCAGTAAATCCTTTTCTTTTGGCTTGAAAATCTCTTCACCCGCACATACTTAAGCACAGAACAAACAAAAAAAACAACAACAAAAACGACAATCTATGGAAGTATAGTAAGTAAAATGCCTCTACTTCACTTTTATCCACTCGGTTGCCATAAGTAAAACAAATTCGAATGGTTTTTGTGTGTTGAAAAAAAAAAAGCTAAGAGTTTGTGTTATTCTTCACCATTCTCTACCCCTTGTACTATGCCATGCAGAACTCCCACCTTAACACCATATAAATGATGGAACGGAGGAGTCCTTTTGATCCTTTGTGACTAAGAGCTAGTCTCACACATATACTAGTGATGCAGTACGTATAGCTATAATATTGCCATAGGGCTGCCAGGTGCTCGTTAAATTTAGTGTGCTTGTCGTCTCAAAGGTAAACGAACATTTCAGTGGAATAGGACGATGCAAAAGAATATCCTCTTGATGATAAAGGAGAATGTCGAAAGGGAAAGGTGTGCATGAATATGAATTTTACACAAACGGATATTTTGAATTTCAAGCTGATTTTTATTATTTTTTTTTTTTTTTTTGAAATTTTGCTATATTCACCGGATGCTTTGGAGCTTGTTTGTTTGTGTATGTGTGCCATCAGGAAAATATGAAATGATGATTGCAAAAAGAACGTTCTGATAAGCTTAAACGTTTTAAGAAACGATGGGATAAAAATACCTTGATGTTCTTTGAGTTGAATTGAGTATTAATTTTCAAATTTTCATATAGTTAATCAAAAATTCAGGTAAATGATAACGATATTAGACCAATGAAAGAAAATTATTATTATTGAAAAATGTATGTTGTAAATTGTTCTTTTATTTTGTCTATTGTTTTTTCGAATGATCTATTGAAATGTTTCTAAGGCGTTTAAATTGGATCATAAGATGAGACACAACCAACGAATCAAAGAAATGTCCAAGATTATACATTCATAAATACTAGAAAATAAACTGTACATTTAAAAAAGAAATTGTAGTGAAGATTTTGAGATTTTATTGGCTTTCAAAGTTTTCAAGATTTAATTTAAAATTAATTTTAAAATTTAAAATCGAAATTAACAAAAACTCATTTAATGCAATGCAAAAACAAATACAAACAAAATTTGGGAAAGATCGAATGTGGTTTAGATAGAAAATAGATTTTTTTTCGAAAATCTTCAAAATTCAAGACCTTCTACAGTTTAAGGGATAGGAATTTAAAATATTCGGGATGTTAAAAATTAAAAAAAAAATCATCTGTTCCTGTTCTGTTGGAAAAACGCATTTAATGAATCATGGGGAGGGTCAGAATATTATTTTTTTATTATTTTATACACAATTTCAGAAAAGGTCATAAAATATCGATATTTAGTTTTACTTCTATTTTTTAATTAGCTCTTCTTTATACTAAGACCTTTTGTATTTATAAAATATTTCGTATTGATTTCAACTTTTGGCGAAGTATTAATCATTATTCTTTCAATGGGCTTAAGGCTTAAATGATGTTAAATAATACTGTCCGAATTTTGTTTTTTTTTTATTTGAACTGTCATATTCCGGAGTGAGCTCTTGAAAATTTGAAAAAAAAGTGATTTTTCAAATCACTCTATTACAAACCTAGATATTTAGATTTATTTTTGAAATAGAAATGTAACATGGAAATCATAAATCACTTGCCTTAACAAAAACACAAAACGATTTATCACGCATAAGCTCAAGCTTTACAAAACAACCAACCAACAAAGCGATTGATATATGTTGGTACCTACGAGACTATCTTTATCATACATTATATATGTATGAGTATTATGTCCATTTGAAATACACAACATTATAATATGATCCTTTCATTTCGACAAACCCTACATATACCAGAGAATCTGATTTCTTGAAAGCAAAATTCTTTTCAAAAGTCACTATATTCTCAGGAAGGTAGGTACCTTGACAAAATATGTGTCCTTGTTTTAAGGGCATTCCAAAGATGTCAACAATCCATCGTAAAACATAGTATACCTTTGTTGTAATTACTTGCTTTTATCTTCAAGAAGAATATAAAGAAAAACAATACAAATTCATAATATACATAAATACCTATACATATCTATTTACATTTTGTGTATAAAAATATGTAAATTTAATACAAAAAATCCTGCAGATGACATCTATTGTTTTAATTTTTTTTAAACCAAAGACAACATTTTCTATGTTCGTTCATTTAACCACGCTTGCCACCACCGACCGCCGCCGCCGCCGCGCAGCATATGGATCTTTCCTTTTCACATGTAAACGTTCATTTACATGTTGCATATGTGTTTCTGTGCAACCCCACAAAAAAAAATAGAAAAAAAAACGCACACATAAAATTTTACAATCCTATTTCGCAGCTATCTCGTGTCCTTGCGGGATCCTTCCCAACCACGAACTATTATGCATCTGTCAACCCCATGTCTCAAAAGTTGTTACTATTGTTCTGCATGCAGCACGAAACTAGATTGTTAGCTGGGATTCCCGTCTTCTATTGTTTCATCCATTTTGGCCACATTCAGAATAAATAAAAAACAACAAAATATAACAACAACACTGTAGAGAAGCAGCTAACAAAGCTTGACCTCAGACACAGGACACTGTACACTGTACAGTGCGCCAAGCCAGAGAGTTCTAGAGCCACATAGCTGAAGGTAATCTTTCTCTCTCATTAAATATGTACGGAGCATCAGATATTCACAAATAAAGCATTTTGCCAGAACCCGGACGAACACCCCATTGGGGCAGTTATACAGGAAGGTAGAGATAAAGGTGGACGGACACGAACATTATTTCAGTACTTCCCAAAAGTACAGTATCTGATGCCTTGAAATGTTATTTTTTTGTAACACTCAACTCGGAATTAAGTCGGCAAGACGAGATGCAAATACGAAAAGCGGAATATTGAAGAGTTTTTGTGTAAAAGTGTAGTGTGTTCTTATGCGCTTTAGGGGGATAACCTACTTAAGCAGTCGGTGATTATCACATGCAAATTTAACTAGCTTACAAAAGCAGCAGCAGCCAAGAGAATGTTGGAGACAGCCTTGATGTATACTACGTAGATTTTTTTTTATTCTTTATAAATATTAATATTTTTTTTTTCAAATTTATTTTATGAAATGCAAACAGGTGACAGGGGGTTAAAGTGCAATCTTGGTAATGCTATGTAACACACAACACAACACACAGTATGGAGTATAGCTTCTCCTTGACCTAGGAGGAGAATGTACCGGGGGGCTATGTGAAGGAGAAAGTGTAAGTTCAGGCAAAATATATACAATTTAATTTTGTATCTAGATGGATTTTTTCAGTTGTAATAAGATGCTCTTACAGTTTTTTTTTTATTTGTCGAGAAGAAAATATATTTAAGCAAGCTTAAAAGGAGAACAGATAATTTTTCCATTACCTTATCATGTTCATGGTTTGAATTGAAAAAAAAAACTGCACAGTTGCGAATAAGCGCCTAGAATAATAACTATGGAAAAATTCGTGGCAATTTTTTCCGTGCCATATTTGTCTTTATTAATTGGTTACAAATTAAAAAAATCAATACGTACTTCTAAAACAGGTTAATACAAGTTTGTGTTATTTATTTTTAAAAAATATTTTTAACTAAGTACTTAAGACTTGCATACTTAATTTTAGCTTGGAAAATTTCCTACTAGTCTGCCAATACATGGTCAATTTTTTTTGTCGTACGAACTAGTCAAAAATCAAATTTTTACTATTTTAGATATGTATTTCTTAACCCCTCAAAAACGCACTATAAGATGCTTAAAAATATCAAATTTCTAACAGGAATATAATATTGAGATGAAGGACACAAATTTTAGAACAAATGTTTAATAATTATTTTTTTTAAATATAGATATGTAAACACTACAGTGTATGTCATATTTCTGCGCGAGGTATGTACGACAGCTTTCGCTATTATATAATTATGTAGCCTTGGCTCAAATGTTAAGTGTACTTTTAATTTAACAATTATTTTCTTAGATAATTACGTATACGCCACAGTGTACATAATTATGCCCTACAACTACAATTATGTTTCAAAGATTGACATTAGATAAGGCAAAAGAAGGTAAATCTACAAGATAATCTTTGAAACAAATTATTTAAAAAATGCCGTAAAGTTTTTGGCTTCTTAAGACACAAGGATATAAAATTGAAAAAGGTCACTAGAAAAATCGATCTTAATTTCCGGATATTGCTTATGATCTGCAAAAAGGGGTATGAAACATTCAAATATTGCGCTCCAATTAAGTGACAAAATTTTGCATACTCATTTTTACATTTCATTAGAATAATCCGTTAAATTAAATGTATCTTTCTAGGAATTTTATTTGTACTTGTTTTTTAATAATATTTAAATATCCAAAATGGCATATAAAACATTTTCGACGAACCTTGCATTTTCAGTTTTCCTGACAACTATTAGGTAAAAAGGGTTTTCGGTTCTTCTCTTATAAAAATATTGGTTAGGAAGATATAGAGAAAACCTCTTAAGTCCCCTTTCAAGATGGCGGACAAACTCCCTTTGAACTCCCAACCAACTATGTTTATACTACACAACCAAAACACAAACCAAGAATGCAAAGTCAAATTAAAATTTCAATGAACTATTACTAGACTGAATTATCTGCACATTCTTAAACTACACCGCATAAGTTTTGGCTACCAAGTCGTCAAAGTTTTAATTGAGGATAATATACAAAATATCGAACGGTCTACCAAATTGTATGTTTCATTTTTTGTTCTACCTAACTTATCGCATCAAAAGTTTATTTGATGAAAACTAAAATATTTTTTTATTGAAATATGAAAATCACAAAACCAAAAAACTTTTGATGAAAAATGTCCCATAACCACTCAAACAAAAAAAAAAAAACACATATCGAAAAGAGACTATGCGGTTACAAACTGTATTTGACTTGGCTTCACCATCATTTTCTACCACTATCACTCTATCAAAGAGGAAATATAACCAACGAAAATCAGCAATGCATAAACCTCTATTCCACTTTCAAAAGGACACTATGGCAAGAACATCATAATATACATGCACATACATCATTTTCCATGCATACATTATCGAAACGAAATAATCTGCTCATAAAACGAGGACATATCAGTCGTTGTCTGACCACACCCCTTTATCCTCCCGAATCTAAAATGATAAACGACACACTTAAAGAGTATCTCATATTGGCATATTTTTATTATACCTACGTATAACTGTATCATAGTCTATAAAAAGAAGCCAAACCTTTTTGCCATAAACCTAATTTATGTGAGGGGGCGAGAGTTTCATTTTTCTTTCTTTTTTTTACATATATAAAATTCAAAAAGTCACAACATGCAAATTTAAGGATATTTCAATTTCAATTAATAGTTTTTGCCTCATCGTTGGTTTCTCTCTTCCTTCCTTCTGTTTCCGGCCACATCCAGAACGCAACCATCGAGCGATTACATATATTCACTATTAGTGGTTTGGGTTAGGTGCGGGGCTTTTATATTAATGAAATTAGCTATCCAACACACACTCATACAAAAAGCTTTCTTCTTCTACTTCTACTTAAGGATTAAGAAACAGGTGTGGGTGGACTTATCCCCAAAGTCTTGAGAAAAGAATTTGAAATGTGTCGTAGCTAATGTCGTATACTTATGTTTTTGATTTCATGTTATAAATATTTCTTTTTCAAGATGGACGATTTATCTTCATGTAACATGGGTTTACCTATACATTCCTACAAATATATGTGCGAGCATTAAAGGAGATTAAATGTTACTAAACATAAACTTTGACTTGAAGGATTTGTAAATTGTGTCAGTGGTGTTTTTTTTTATTAAAAAAAAATAGTTTAACAAAAATCAAGCACAACAACTTATAATTCAATAAATCTACCTACTCAACTGTAACTGGAAAAATAAGAAAAAAAAAATACTTCTTTCGAATAAATTCAAATCCATCAGAACATTTCGCAACGAGTGCATTGCGGAAGGAAATAGAATTCAAAATCAAACCCAAGCCGCTTGCACTTAACATTGATGCCCTTTGATTGAAGAACTGCTTCATTTATATAAATAAACATTCACACAAAAAGAGGAAGAGGAAGAACAGTAACAACAACAACAACAACTACTACTACTACTAGGAAGGAAATTTGAAACTCAATTTATTGTAGCTTTCATCCAGTATAAAACAACATCATTAAAAAGCGGTAAGTCAATTTGTATTTTTTTTTGTTTGCTATTTTAAATTTTTTATTAAATTTATAATGGAACAAGGCTAAGCAAGAACTTGTATGTTTTTTCAATTTTAAATTTGTATCGATTTAAAAGAAGATTGTTTATGTGATTCAATTTTTAAAATGATTTTCGTATATATAAAAAAATCAGGATACAATCGAAAAACAAAAAATACCATAAAAGAATTTAAAAAAAAATTTGCTCAAAAAATATACATATGTTTAAAAAATATATCAAGGGAACAACCAAGTTGAAATATTTTTTAACCGCGATTGATCAAAAATAAATTATCAAACAAAATGTTACAAAAAATACTGGTCAGAAAAAAAAATTCTCAAAAACTTAATTCTGAAAAAAGTGAGTTTTTCGAAAAAATGTTTGTCCTGTCAAAAAATCGTCAGCGAAAAAAATATCTTTCAAAAAAAATGTGTATTGAAACCACCAAGTACAAAATGGGCTGTCAGATATATTTTTTTTTATTGTTTATGACAGCGCTATGTATTGCTTGCTTTTTGTCCGGATAAGAATTTTTGATATGTTATGTTTTTTGAAATACGACCTTCTAAAGTTGGGAGTAACGAAATTATGTAATGCTATCAACCACTTTCGAACCGTATTTCGAGACCCATAACCGATATCAAAGGACTTTTTAGTACAAAACGTAAGACATACATACAAAGCGCTTTCAAACATATCAAAAAAAAAACATGTAGTTTTCCAGTTGTAAGCAAAAACAGTGCCCAAAACGGGGATATGTAAGTGTTTTTCTATAAATATACGAGTACATAAGCCATATCTCAAAAGCTGAAACTGATGGATGAAATTAATTTTCAGATTCGCCAAGTAACTATAGAAAAAATTTTTACTCCTGGCGAAAGTCCTACGTAATCTAATATATTTTATTGAAATTCAGCGAGAAAAATCACGTCAATATTTTTTCACTTTTCCATTTTTTTTGTATTTTACATAAATAACAAAGTCTCACAAAAGAATTTAATTCAATTTTAAAATACTCCCATAAAATGTCAAAATCAACTATCATCAAAAATTAATTACATTTAAAAAAAAATATTGAACAATTTTTTTCTTCTTATTTCACAAAAATTCGATAAGAATTCAGCACTCATCTATTAAATGCATTAAACTGCTTTTCATTACACACATCCATCAGGAATCGTTGTGTATGCGACCTTTTCATCTAAAAGTTACACGTGACATAAAACGTTTTTGATTGCCATAGAAAATACCATCTGAATAAGCTAGTTAATGATGTAAGTGATAAAGGACCTTCATTCATGTATAATTTTCATCACTATATCCTCGGCTCCTTGCTGCCGCATCCAGGCTCTGCTCAGCTCATGCCCAAGTAGAAGTAGTTTGCAAGTGTCATTTTGCCCGGAATTTATACTTTCCATAAGTTGGGCCGCTCTATAATGTGCCACTTTGAATCTTTTTTTTTTCTTTTTTTTTCTCTTCTTCTTCTTTTTGTGTTCCATTTTATTCAATCAGGTCACAAGAGTCTCGTCTCTCTTAGCAGGGCAAAACTTTCTCAAGTAACACTCCAATGAATGTGTGCAAGTTTGTCTTTCGCCGTTTCGCAAACTTTCGCAAACATTTATGTCCAATATAATTTCAATGAATACCAAAAACGAAGACACGCAAATATAGACCATGGATGTTGCGGAGGCAAAAGGGTGGTTTCCGCCTTTTTGATGCACTTATATTATGTGCATAAGAATTGCATTGTGTTCGGGCACAACTTACGCGAATGGCCCTTCTAAATCACTATGCAATCTCAGCTAGAACTTTGCCATCATATTATCATCATATGCATCTGTTTAAAATTGTTCCAAGGGATTACGGTTATAGAGATTTGGGAAAGACGAATCCACATTTTGGGACATGCAAAATGTATGTATGTCAACAAGGAATATTTATATGTGTTTGTGTAAGGACTAACTGCTGGAAAGATTTTTGATGGTTGTTGTTTAGGAGTTTTGGAACGATACGATGCGATGGTGGAGTATTCAAGTGAAATTGGGGATTAAATAAAGCTGAGATGCACTTAAGACTTAAAATGCTTTACTGTTGGATAAAAGTTGTTTGTTTTCTCCCAAAGGCGCATTTAATAACGAGTTAGGGATAAGAGTATGAGCCAACAAATTTTAGGAAGTATGTACATACTTAAATACATACTTAAGCTAGGATTTTTGAAGTTTATTTTAAAATTCATAAACACAAACAGCCTACCTTAAAATGTTTGTTATAGAGCAAAGGAAATTTTGTATTTAATCATTGGTCTCGAAAACTTGGAACCTAATATAGGGCAATTTTTCGATTCGTAAAAAAATCGACCAGAAGGCACCTAGTAATTGAAAAGTTTAGGAACAAAATTTGACAATTTTATGTTACCACTTTTTAAAAAAATGACATAACGTAATTTAGAAATGGTACCTTTAGAGTTTTTATTCAATAGAACTACGTTTTGATTCAACATCGTCTGTCCGAACTGGAACTTTTTGAATTAAAATTTCATTCTTTAATGTCATTCCCCAAGGGGAATTTGACAGAACATGGGTACCTGTCAAATAGCCGATTTTGGTGAACATTTTTCTGTGAGTTTTTGTAAGTAACTTTTTTACTAAGTGAATAACCCACCTGCAATAGAACCGGATTTCTTGTTTTCGATTTTCTCATAAACGACTTGACGGATTGCGATCAAATTTTTTGTAGATGTTTTATTTAATAATTTTTAATATCAAAATTTTGCGTACTAAAACTTGGTGTAGCTTATGCAAAACTTCTGTAGTGCATTTTTAATGCATTTATGTAAGGTTATTTTTAGCCTATCCCGAACTCCGATTTTGTCCGAATTTTGGATTTGATTAAAAACCAATTCAAAAAACTTCTATTGCAATTTTGTTGACCTTATTTCCTTTAACAACTGAACTCATTGGCACCCGGAGGGTGGGGCAGTTGGGGGTCATTTGAACTCTCTTTACTTTGAATTTTTTTAACTACGGATTTTAAACAAATACGCCTGTTTTTTTTTTAATTTTTTTGGAAACCATGTTTTGCGCTGCCTTGGAAAAAACTTCCTTAGTTTGTCGTGCCCTGGAAAAAATTATTGGACTATGCTAATATCGTATTTCCAAGTCAAACTTTTAGTTGGGGTGCTGTCAAAGATGTTAGACGGTTGCATGTGCTATCCTTAAAGAAGAGAATGGACGATTCTTTTATTATTTTTTCGTAAAGATCACCTGTATCATGACATAAAATTTCCAAATAACTTTCCATCCCAAAAAGAAAAATCTTCACCAACATTTTTCGACACCAAAAAACCTAGCAAAAAAAAAAAGTTCAAATATCCAACTGAATATGCAATAAAGCTATGAAATGAGAAAAGCATTGCACTTAATTGAATTTTCTATTTCAGGAAATTCATGCCCGACGATGCGGTTACAATGCATCAAACTTATATCTCCAGAGCTATTTGGTCAACCTGCTTGAGTTCTTTTCTGTTCCTACATAACTCTATATGGCTCACACACAGAGTCACTCATTATCTCAAATGCTCGGTTGAATTCAAATTGTGTGCAATTTTTAGATTTTCTCTTGTGTGTCTGACGTCCTTGGTTGTTGTCGGTGATGCCTAGCCTATGTATGGTGCATGATATGGGATATGGATATGAGAAAAAATTTTACCCCAAGACCCC
The DNA here is from genome assembly GCA_958431115.1 of Syrphus vitripennis. NCBI lineage: Eukaryota > Metazoa > Arthropoda > Insecta > Diptera > Syrphidae > Syrphus > Syrphus vitripennis. The sequence goes on along the minus strand of OY288110.1, from coordinate 2,299,298 downwards.
CCATCAACAGAATCGATTAAAATTGGATGTTTTCAAGAGTACTCAGGATGCATAGTGATGCAGAGTAGAGAGAGATGTTTGCCAGCAGCTGATGATATGCGGCAACAAAAAAGGATTAAATAAAATGTAAAAAATGTGAGTGAAGTAACGGTTCTGGGGAGTCATCCTTGGAATCTGGATCGGATTTTTTTTTTTTGTGTTCAATCTGTAACTGAAATTGATATGACCGTATGTTTTATTTTCTATTTTTACTTATTGTTTGTCTGTAGATGTGTGCATTTGTACATGTGAGTATGTAGGTATGGGTATGTTAAATTTATTATGTTGGTTTGGAAGGAAATAGAAAGGAAAACGAATTGACATTGAGTAAATGGAAGTGAAGTAAAAACATAAAAGCTAAACAATGGTTAAAAAAGTCTGCTTTTTTTTAGAAATACATAAGAAAATTTTTGTGATTTCGAATATTTTTCAAGCTTTGTAGCAAATGAATAAAGTTGTTTAGAGTGCAAAACATCTAAAAAAGCAAAATCTACATAAAAAAAAGATCAATTCACTTTAAAATTTAGATGATAAAAGTGCTACGTGCTATTTATACAACAGCTATTTTGTGCTCTTAAACGCGGGTTAAAAACTCTCCCAAAATTTTGTTTCGAAAAGTTTAAGTTTTAACTCAATTACCACTATCCTAAGTACATTTTTTGCTGGTTTTTGCATATTTTTTTTAGTTTTGAATAGTTTTTAGATTCGGTAATTTGATATTTGGCTACATTTTCGATTTTTTTCCATTTCCAGATTTTTGTCATTCTTGATAACGTGACGATTCCACATAAAATATTTGAAAAGAAACATGATCTTGACAGAAATTTTCAACTTTACTAGTTATGTAACCCCTTCATCATATGCCAGGGACCTCTGGCCAGTACTTGAACTTTAAGTTTCAGTGCTAGATTTTTTAACTGTAAACTAAGGAGCAGTTTTTCAGCGGAGGGTTTACCAAAATCTTCAATGATCAAAAATCTATCTAAATCGATGTACGAAAGTATCAAAACTACGTTTCAGCTATCAAAGTGCAAATGAAGAAATATTTTTCAAAAAAAAAATTCTTAAGCTTTCAATTATGAATAACTCGAATCCATTTCTCAGAAGTGGTTCCTCAAGTTAAGTTCCCAAGATATACCTACCAGTTTTGGAAATTTAATTAATTACTTTTATTGGGGCACGTTCATAGTCGTCTGACAAGTTGTTTCTTTGTCTCTTCTAAGCTAAACTGGAGTTTATGTTATTCAGAGACAATTTAGACCCGGGTCCAATAGATAAACTGAAGCTCAATCCATTAAAATCGGTTGACTCTTTGACTAAGTTGTTTTTTTTTTTTCTATCTTTCAAAATTGGATTGGATTTCAATGGATTGACAGGCAATAGTACTAAAATTGTAGTAGAATTCTGTTTTTTACTAAACAGAGCTGCCAAATTCTTTATGAATAGCAACTTTTTCTAACTTGTGTGTTAACTTTAGACTCGAGGCCAGTTGTACTCGGTTCTAAAGTTTGACTTTGATTATACCCCATTGTTTTTAAATTCTATACTCAAAAATTATTAAAAAGAGGAATTCCAAACTACAAAAGCCAAATAAGCATAAAATATATCAACTTTGAAAAATAACACCACAGCCTGATAGCATAAGCCCAATGATGGAAATTAAATCCGAAGCGCGTCGCTCGACCAGAAACAAATAATTGGATATACACTCAGCAACGAAAGTAAGTATACACTTTACCTAGAAAACAAATCAACTCAGAAGGACCCTTTTTTTAATCTGAAATAATGAAAACAATGAAAACCTTCTGCAAATCAATTTCAAAATCAATAACATTCCCTGTGATTAAATTTTTTAAAAAGATATTCGATAATCGAAGCGATTTTTCAAAACTTTTTGGATTTATGGCTTTAAGAAAAAGTAACATTTTACACAGAAAAAATTAAAATTTATTTGATTAAGTAGGTACTTACCTTTACCTTGTTTAAATTTCATTATTTAAATAATGCAATCCCTTTTCCATTAAAATACCAATCAAATAAATAATTTTAAAGTTCATTGGATAAATCAGAATATTTTAATATCAAAGTTAAGCCCTTGAGTCCTTTTTTACTATGCTACAACTACTATATAATCACCGTGTAAAAGAAATTCTCTTGTGTATAAAATATTCATATAATACCTACCCTTAAGAAGGCTATATCAAAGCTAATTATACGCGTTAATATATAAATGTGTCGTTGTCGTTATGCAAAGCGTTGTTTCTAGAAATAAAACCTTTTGACCTTGACCAAAGACAAGGTAATCGATACGATACACGATTGGACCTATAAAAGCTACCTCACTACAAAGGGTATAATATTATAATGCTTCAGACGAACGAGATGTTGTTTATATTTTTAGAAAAAAAAAAGGATATCATCGTCCATAAATCAAACCTAGATAGGTGAGACCTAGACCACAAACCACTAGGGCTTAGTAAGACTTAAATTTGTGAAAAGTCTAATTTCGGATTAAGATGATTGCCAATGTTTTTTTTTTCTGAGGACAAAGACTTTTTTGTCAAATGTTTTATTTCTCTCGATCCGAACTTCTAACGTAATTTCGAATTGTTTTGTTTTCTTTTCTTTTTTTTTCAATTCAAACTTAACTTAAGCCCAATCGAAATCCTTTTTTGACTTTACTTATTTCGAGATGGACATAAATAAAAGATAAAGTGCAGGCAAAAGAAAAACTGAAGAAAGATAAAGCAATTTTTAGTTTGACGTTTCATTTCACAATTGGATTAGGAAGAGGCAAAGGACGACAGATTGATGGGAGGAAGAGAAACTGCGATAGGAAAAAAAAAACACCATACACACACAAGTGCACAATGACTACTACACATTCACTTTAATCAATGGCGTGGAACGGAAAAGAGGTTCGACGATAAAAGACAAGATGAGAAGCTTATGGTGGTTTTCCTGCGAAGGGTTTTTATATTTAGTTTATAGTTGAAGTTGAAGCTTGAGGCTAATTCAATTGTGTGTGTTTAGAAAAGAGAATTTTCCAGAAACTTGAGCAATTTATGTTGTATACGTATATATTTTACCCGATGACCCAATCAAATTGATATACATAGATATGAAAAGATACTGGTACATAATATATTAAGTTAGGAGTAGCAAGAATAAGATTGTTAAGAAAATGGGTTGTAATTTGATTAAGGCTGATATTTAAGTCAGTAAAAGGTCGACTTCTTGTTTTTTTAAACGTTATGCTATTATCCTAGAACAAATAAAAAAGTTTTAGTAATATCTGGTGGAAGTATACCTATTTAAGTCATAAGGCTTCTAGAGAAATGTAGGTACTTCAAATAATGAACGTTTATTTATAAATTGGAAAACATGAATTTAAAAAAAAATGTTCTTTTTACTTCCCATCAATTGGATTTTATTACTCAATATCGGTGTGAGAGTTCGTAAACATCAAGATCTCTGGTAGGTATATTTCTAATATTTACTGATTCAAAATAACAGTTTTTTTAAGATATTTGTATTTACTTCAAAATCAAACGAAGTTTGTTAAAAATTGGAGAAATGGATTGCCACGAGACGAGACTAAACCAGATTTATTTTGTAGGTCTCGTCACTTACCTCGGTATCGACCTCGGTCTCGTGTGCTGTGTGACAAGAACACTTAGATCTTCACAACATGAAACTAGCTTGGATTTTATTCCTATGGAAGATCGATCGCTGTCTGGCTATCAATTTTTAAGGTGATATCAGTTAATGGTATCGAAATCATTAGGATCTGTTCGCCTTAATCACTGCCAGAATCTTCGCTGTTGTAATCAGTGAGAGTTGGCCTAACCTCGAAACTCTGAGAAGAAACCAGCAACTTGCCAAACATAGCGAATCATTCCCTATGAATTTTTTGTTCTCAAAACCTTAAATCTATGCACATGCAGTTATATTTTTTTTCTTTGCCACATAATCTGTTCATGCAATAACAAGTTGTCATCACAGTTAACTTATTTCACTCAATTTGGTTATTTGTTCTTTGCATTCATTTTCGTTAACTTAACAAACAAGAATTTTGTTTAAAGTCATTCCTTTCTTTTTCAACCTGCAAGCCGTGAACACCGGTGGTAACATTTTGTATTAAACACATTTAGACAAATACACATAATAACATAAAATACATTGAATATTTAATTCTTATTTTTTCTACAGACAATTACGACAAAACATTTAATACATTTATTCGCAATCAGATACGTTGCATCGGTGTAAATGTCTACCATCGGTTTATTTGATCGTTGTAAACCAGCATCCCATTCTTTTCTTGTGGGGATGGATACAGAAATAGATTTTTAAAAATTCCTTACAGAATAAGGCATGAAAAATTCCTTTTCATGGAATTTTTTTGTAACTTGATTGTTTGGCACCCTGTTTGTATTTTCAGTTGTGCAGGATTCATTATAAATGTCAGGTTCTCTCTATTTGCTTTTAAAGTCAAACTTTCGCTTCCGTAACTATCTTATTAAATTTTTTTCACTTAACTATATTTCAACGCTTATCAGATTTCGTTAAACAATGACAAATTAAACAATATTTACTTTGTGACTAAGAAACTTGTTGATCCTGTGTTTATTTCATTAATCCCTCATCAATACCCCTTTAAATATCAAACATCTCAACTTGAATCAAAATATATAAATATATTTCCTATGATGCTGATGCTGATGTCTTCAGAGTGACTTATTATTCATTGATCCAACTAACAGTCGAAGCAATAAAAGTGGATTTTATATCATTTTACATCCCATCAATGTCACAATAACCCACCCACCATCAGATACTTTGTAGGTTGTATCCGTTTTGTAAGGCGGCTGTGTGCTGCTGTGTCTCCATCTAGAGTGTAATTCATCAAGCACTGGATTTTTATATACCATCCATCGCTCTTCTTCCCGCGCATTCGATATATCAAATTTGTTATTTATTGTCGATAATCGAACGAAGGAGCGATATACCGTACCACCGCACCACTCAATAACGGATGAATGAATTGCCATGATTTCAACTTACATATCTCTCCCACTGCTCACTCTCATTGAAACTGTTACTCCCTGACTTTTACACTGACATCTACAATCATTTAAATGAAGTTAAAACAAAAAGTTAAACATCAAAGAGGAAGTTTAACATTTATGATACGCCATGTAACTACGACGCGACTTTTACGACGTAGAAGATAAAATGCACGGCACTGATCGCAAGAACTTGCTTTTAAAGTAATTCAAAAATTCCCATAAGGTATTGAAGATGTATTAAAATGAAATCTAAATAATTTTGGAACTCTCCATCATTGACATTCATTCTCTGATGAAGCCAATGCTTGCCCTTTAGATTTGAGCAAGTATAATAAAAAAAATAAACAATTTTGTTTCGGAGTATATGTATGTATGTATGTTCAAAATTGTATTTAAACGGAAATAAATTTCTACAAAAGGGAAGACAACCATAACGGACGAATTAAACAAAAGATCCCCAACAAAAACGGAAATATTTAAATCAAAAAGTCGATTTTGATTGCATATTTATTGTTTTTTCTATACCTACATACCTACTTGTCTATACTTTATACTCCTGTAATACTCAAAAACAATTTCACAAACATAAATACATTATACCATTTAATTCTATTCGATTCGAAACCGCAGATAAAATAATAATGCGGCAGGAAATCCATATATTAATATTACATACCAAATTTAAAAAAAAAACACACACACAAATTTATTCAATGAACTGTAATATGAATAAGTTTTTAAATGGAGGACCATTATTGAATATAGGAAATGTATTTGAATTATATAATACCCATTTTGAACTTCCAATAAAATGCATATGCATAATAAAGATATTTGAATAATATTACTGATACGAACTTTTCAGATACTCAATATGAAGTGCAATGAGTGGATTCCTAAGAGTGGAAATTTCAATTCGATTTTAATAATTTGAAGATATATTTTTGAAACAGTATGTTTCGAATAGAATTTCGACTTCAAAAGCAAGCGAAGTGATATAACTCGCCTTATTGGTGAACTTATCTCACTTCTTTCCCAAAAGCGATTTAGCGATTTAGCTTTTTATTGAAATACGTACGTCCGAATTATATGCGCGCTCAAAAACTTGAAAGACAGAGAAAACAAATCATATTCACTCACTTTTACTAGCTAAATCGGGTTTTAATGAAAATGACTTATCTCCCTCAATCGGTTTAACTAAATATCGAAACTGGACACCTAAATCTGCTGAGAGAAATAAGTACCTACTCCTTGCTTAAAATTATGAAGCAAGCATACAAAGTTAATTAAATTTCAAAACTAATATCTCCATTCAATAATCTTTTTTAAATAAAGAAGAATGGGCATTTTGGCATCTTTTGCCCAGGACTGTGATAGACATCGTAATAAATTTTAATCGCAATAGTGTTCCATTGAAATAACAGCATTTTTCACGAATTTTGCTGCCCTTATTTCTAGAATTGTCGATTAAATTAAATAGCCCATTTTTTAAAATAATAACTTGCCAAAATCGGTGTATCCGGGGATGATTAACTAAATTTAAACTCATGACCTGGGTTTAAAACAAAATGATCTAAAATTATACTCAATTCCTCAAATTAAAAATTTCGAAACAACTTTGCAATTTGTCAAAATAAGGTATACATGTACCCATTTATAGTGAACTTAATTTAATTAAGTACTTCGTTCACTTAATGTTTCAAAAATAGTTTCCTTACTTAAAATGCAATTTGTGTTTGACCCAAAACAGAATAGGAACCTAAATATTTGTTGGCAAATTTTAGTTACAAAACTACGATTTTTACTTCAACATTACTCCAAAGTCCAAAGTTTTTAATTTGACTTAATTCAACGCATAATTTTCCAACTTCCTCTTGAACAATTTCTTTTTTTCCGACAATAATAATTATAAATCATACTAAACATGAGTCAAATATTTCCTTTTAAGTCTTTCTATACTGGTCCCCGCATAAAGTTTTTGTAGTTTTTTTTTTTTGTTGTTGTTCTTGTTTGGTGCAGCAGCAGCAAGAGCAACACACTACTTATACTTATGCGACACTAGCAGTAAAATTCAGCAGTGAAAAGTACTTAAAATTGTCTGTAAAACTTCCTCTTTATTTGAAACCTTTTAAAGCATTCAAATGTCGTTTTCCAAATGTAGGTGGGTACTTCTTTTTTTTTTAATAATTTTTTCTCTTTTGTTTCCTGTAAACTAATTGCTGTCATTCCCTGTCATCACATAGAACTGGGAAACATGATATACATATGCGATAACAGCGTAGCAGCAAAAATGTCCTTATTTAATATTATAAAACCCTGATCCGCCCGCAAGCACCCACATCAGGAAAAAAAACTTCGGCTACAATCGCAGTACAGGGGGTTTCAATTTGAGTTAGAAAATGTTATAGTTCTGAACAAGATGTTAGTAGCGACTTTAGTGAAATTAAAAAAAAAAATTGAATGTCTTTTTTGAAAACAAAATGTTTGGCTTAGACTAATATAACAAAATGCATGGTGAGAAGATCTTAATAAATTATTTAGCTATGAACACATATTTGTCAACCTGCACAGTTTATTAGCCTTTTGTCTTCATTTCCTTTAATTTAAAAACTATTACAAAACACAATCTTTTTTCTGGATTAACTTTTGAAGTGGAAATTGACTCTAAAAATTTAAGAAAGAAAATATTTAATTTTATTACAAAATGAAAAAGAAAATTATATGCACTCAAATCTCTAAACTATTCAACGCTCTTAACTTAAGAACAAACAAACACCCTGTACAAAACTCCTAGAACATGTAATTTATGGGCGTGTGTATTGTTTATATGTTTTGGTTGTTTTTTTTTTTTTGAAAAATATTTTTCACTTGTTTATACGTGACCTGCAATAAAACTTTTGCAGAATAATAGGTATTTTACATGGTAACGAGAGAAGAGTGAACTTTCCCAGGACTTGTTTTGTACCTACCTTCATATTTCTTTTTTTTTTTGGTAAACGCGTGAATTATATTCAAATAGGATTATGTAATTATTTACACTTGAAGTGGAGGAATAGGATTTGGTCCCTAATAGGATGGGGACGCTGCGCTGAATAATATGATCCAAGAGGGACACCCGACGACGTGGAATAACCTATTTCTTTTTTTTTCTTCCTTTCATATCGCATTTTCTAATAAAAAAAAACATGCTGTGTTTTATGATCCGAATATTTGAGTTTGTTTGATGTTATTTAAGAATCCCATCTGCGAAACAAGAACGAAATATTAAAGCTGCTTCATGTAAATTGATTAAAACAAAAAGAAATAAAACAGGATGCCAGGTTAAAACACACCGGAACCAAATAAACCGACAACGTCCACCATCGTTCTCGTTCCGGTTGTTTCGCCACCAATGCCAGTCACCCCGCGCCGCCGCCGCCGCTCCATGTAACTGGTGAAAGAATAGAATTTTCGCCCAATTTCTCATTTGGTTTGCATACTTTTCCAGAGGATATGCTCTGTATTTTATTTATTTATTTTTTTTTTTTGCATCGAAGAGGATATTTTATTTGTTTTATTATTTTGAGTAGTTTTATGGAGAGGAAAGCAATTTTTCGGCGTGAATTTGTGTGGGCAAGCGGCGAACAAACTGGGATTTTTATTTTCTTTCTCCCCTGATACGCAACTCACCCAGAAGAAGAAAAAAGTTCCCAAAGGAATGTCAGGCGGATGATATGGGTGTTTTTCTTCATTTTTTTTTTTTTGCTTATCATGTCAAGAGAAGATTTTGGTATGTTCAAAAGAAATTAGCAAAATGGTTTTGAATTTGTAATTGGCATCAGAGATCTTGATTGTGATTTGATGTGTCCAGGATTCTTTCAAACAATAAACAAAAAAAAAAACTTTAACTGGGTGAGAATCTTAGAATTGAGAATTTTTTATCATTAATTATTAAGATTAAATTTCTCTTCTGATGATTATATTTTTTTTTTTCATTATAATCTAATTTTGCAGGTTGTTTTGAACGTTTTTTTTCTGTTTTGAAGTTTAGATTTTTGATTATTTTCAATTCTTTTGCCTTTTGTCGTCAAATTTGTTAACAAAGAAATCACAATCTTTTTGACTTGAATACATTTTAATTTGCTTTGAATAAAAAAAAAATAGAATATTGTATTTTTTTGAGCCTAAAACATTCTTCGAAATTAACTAATAGTTTTTTGTTTTTTGAACTCCCATCCCATTGTGATAATTTCATTTGCTATTGCTGCATTTTATTTAATATTTTTTCATTTTTTATATTCCAGATTATAATTTTGCTTTAACTTAAAACAAAATGTATTGATTTTTTCTGTGTATGCAATTACGTATGCCTGATTTCAAATTGATTCATTTAATCTGGATTTACCCAGTAAAGGAATATTGCTTTAAACACATTTTTACTTTTTGTAAAAATTTGTGAATTTTGACCTGAACTTATTTTGGAAGGCGTTCTCATAAAATATAAAATGGATGATTATGTTTTTAATTTATTTTTAATTTAACTGGAAAATAATAATTTTTTATGAAGCGTGTTTATGTATTAGATAAAAATGATATGATTTGAATAATTTCTACAAAATGAAGTGAAGGTATATATTTTTTCAATTTAGAAATTAATATAATCTCAAAAATTCACTCTTTCCCTTTTTTAAATTTGAGATCAATACATTGGATTGCATATGAAGCCCCTTATATCTCTCGAACGTTACCCTGATGACACATTTTTAATCAAATATAATAGCGTAAGATAATTAAATTAATTTTATCACTAAAAGTTTAAAAATTCGATACAATCACTTAATTTAAAAGCAAACGCAAAACTTTTTTTGTCTTCAGTTTATATGAGGATTACTAGAATTCCATGCTGGTAGTCCTCGATACACAAATCCCACAGTATTATAAAGTTTCTCTTCGGTTTTTTGATGAATAGCACACACAGCTCGAGCAAGACTCCCTTCATAATGATCTAATGGAATCCTTGTGTTTTTCGAATGAAGAGCTGAATATTTTTTTTTTTTGTGTTCGTTAATGTTGTTTTGTTTTTGATTTGTGCATAGCAAAACAAAAAAAATATATTTGAAAAATACACAAAACTTACGTTGTATAGTTCCTTTTTTCCAGTTTGACTTGTCAATATGATGCCAGTGAACTATATCTTCGGTGTTGGATGGAATCCATTCACTCAGAAGAGTTGTTGCAATTTTATCTACTTGGAAATCGAATCCTAATTGCAAAGTTCCAACAACAGCTGGACTGTAATAATGGGAAGAATTATATAAAATTAGAGGGTAATTATTTTTGTACACGTAGAATAATACCACAAAGCTGCATGATAAAACAAATGTGATCCAATCATTTCACTATGAAGCCCTTGAGATCTCAATCGAACTGAATCACAGCCGAAGAGGAAGACAATGCATTTCATTTGGAATTTACTTATTTTACGACCATTGAGATACTGAAGTCCTGATCCATGGCCACAATAACTGAAAGAGAAAAAATAATTAAAAAGTTGTTAAGTACAACAAATGATAATCGAATTTTTAAAGTTTTCGCTTTCATAAAAAAATGGAAAACCATTTAATGATTTTTTTTTTTATTATACAATCATATATTCTGATTGCTTTTAATCATCATCGATATCCTTTTGATATTTGGAAAAACAAAAATATTCAGTTTTATCAAAATTACCTTTTGAAACAATCAAAAATAATAAAGATAACCCACCAGAGACACATCAAGGGCAAAAAACAAGGCTAGTTATTTGCAAAATAAACGAAGCGTATTTTAGCAATATATTAGCAATATATATACATATCTACGAGTTTAGTTCTTTGTCCATTGTCAAAGGAGTTTAAAACATTCAAATATATCTACATATTTTTACAAAAAGAAATATTCCAATTCCAAAAATAATCCATTATTTCCAGTGAAATTTGTATTTTATTTTATTTTTTATAGCGAAACATATAGCATAATATTTTGTTTACTCAGTATCTTTGTCTGCCAATTGTGAATGTTTGAGGTTTAGGTTTTTTAGGGTTAAAAGTGAATTGTAGCGGAAATTGTTTGCTTGGTATACCACCGAATAACACACAAAATATTATTATTCATTTTGTAGTTTCAGACACAGCACCCATCACCACCAAAGTCGTATGTTGTCGTAGTTCTAGTTATTGCTTTTAGATTATTAGAAAATTTAATATAATTAACAGTATGGATTGAGAAAACTCGTGACGCCTGCCTGTTCTTGATATGGTTAACCGTATATTTCATTTGAATTAAAATAAAATGCGGTCAGTTAGCCTAGTTGAGGCTAATTAATTAATTCTATGCATTTTACGATGAGATAGATGATAGAATTATAAACATAGGTAAGTCTGATGGGAGGAATACTAACATTTCAACAATATAAAATGTGTACAGGGGTTGATCAGTAATTTTCTGAAAATTAAAACATTTGGCTTTTCTACAGAAATCGTCAATTTTAATTTTAAAAGTCTGTTAAATATGGGTGCAATCGAACATTAGCCACTTTTTATAGAACAAATGTATTTGGCAAGGAGCACCCCTATTCATAAACGAATCGAACTCGAGATTATGATCAAACTTGACATTACTTGGATGGGATGGCGAAGAAAGTGGGTCTCGCAAATACAGAATAAACGAAACGGGTGGCTGGAATTTCTTTGGTCATATTTTTGTAATTTTTTTGGATCAGTCTGCCATTTGCATTTTTAACTGAATGCAGATTCATTTCATTTCAAGAACAAAACGACGAGACTTGAGACTACATGCGTTCTAAAGGAGTAAGTGCTATAACAAAAACTGAGTTCTAATAAGACTGTGAGTTCACGTTTGGAGTTCACAGTTCGGATGCACGAATTGTTTGGTTTTTATGAAATCGCACATTTTGTTTTTGAAACAATCAATTAAAAAACGAACATTTTGATAGTAAACTATTTTTGTTTCAAATAACGAGTTTCTGAAAAATTTTCAGTCATATAGAGATTTCGACATAAATAATAACATATTTTGAGATTCAAACGAATAGCTTTTTCAAAAGAAAAGCTCTATTCATTTGAAAGAACTTTGCATGATTTTAACATTTGCGCGAAAAATATTAACTGACGAATGACTTTATGACATCATTGCAACAAATGTGCCATGTGAATTTTATAATTGTTCGAAACTCCAAATACATATTATTCAAAATCGACCCGAATCGAACGAAAGTAAATTTTAAAATAAGGCTGATTTCCAAATTTTGTACTTGCGTCGTTTATTTCAGTAATAAAGGGAAAGTAGTGAGATTTCCATTTAACTAACTCAGAAGTGTCCAAATTTTTGTAGGCAAACTTGATCAACAAGTGCCCGTTTTGTTTGTACCATTGCATTATTTCAAAAAATTGTTAATTTATTAACTAAGTCTGATTGGGCAATCAATTAATAAGTTGTGACTTTTTTATTCATTTATTTTTGATATCTTTCAATATAAAGAACAATCCATCACAGGCAACAGTTTGAAACCAACAAGTTTCTGCCGACATTTATCCATATTTTCATCATTGCTTTATCTTGTACGACATGTCATAGACTTGCAGCATGAACAACCACAAACAAAAACGTTGAATCAACCTGTCATGTTTACTTCATGGACATAATCCTGTTTTCAATGTTCTAATTGCAATCCAATAAATCGTCAATTTGTATACAAATCAATTTAAAGCCATACTCACAGCAATATAATGCAAATATAATGAAACCTCGTTTGGACATACATCCAAATGATTCTTGTAGCTTGAAATATTACAAATTAAATTTACTATTAATCAATAATCCTCCCCATAACTTACACATAACAATCAGCTTCATCAAACAATTTCATGTAACCTTCCATTTTCGGAACAACGTTATATGTGCACTTCCAATTGGGCAACCAGTAATTAAAGAAACTCTTCATCCGTTCTTCCATGTTCGGTAAATTCGAATCTAAAATAATTGAAAAACACGGGAGAGAAAATTCAAAATTTAGAGTAATCCAAACTTTTACAATAGTTCATAACCTAACCTGGATTAACAACACAACGTCCATTCTCCACATCCGCCATCAAATATCCGTTTTTGATTTTCAATTTATAGCGCTCATATAGACGAACAAGAATATGAAATGAGCTCATACGACACAGTTCCTGCCAGGGATTTAAAACTTCCCAATAAAAGTGATCAATTCGCTAAAATAAAACAAATGCATATACATAAGTATAGAATCGAACAAATTGAAGATGAAAGCGAAAATTGTGAAAACCAATTTGTACTTTGTTGCAAAGAAAAAAAAAAAAAAAAAAGGAAACTTACTTCGTCTAGTATTAGAATGCAAGGACCAAATGCAATTTCGTCTTCCGATGGCAATTTCATGAGAAATTCATAAATTACCCTAGATGTGGTTGGATTTTCTTCTTCATCACCGTCGCCGGCGTCACCTTCAATTGCCAGAGCAGAGCTTGCTTGTTTTATGTGTTCATCAGTGAGAAGGTGTCGCTGTTGGGCTAATAGACTTAGGAGGACTCGCTGCTGGCATTCAATGCTAGACAAAATGACATTAAAAAAATATTAAATGGATTTACAGAGAAGAGGAATTTCCTACTCATTCAAATCGCAGAATTTATCGACAGCTTTAAAAATCTGCTTTTGTTTTTCCTTGGCGGAGGGTTTTACATTGCCACACAGGAGACTAATCCAGGGTCCTATGAAAGTCTTTAATTCTGCTATTGCATCCTGAATAAAGAATTATGTAATTTGAATTGATTGTGAAAGGATGCTTCGACATATTTTGAAAAAGTTATCGAGCTTTGAACGAAATTTGTATTTATATTTTCTTACCGCCACACGGCTTTCAAGAATAGCCATTCCCTTCCAATAGCTTTCCAATTCTTGAGTTGTCTTCGGTCCAGCCGAACCAGGGGGTAAAGTAGAAAACTCTGTAAAGGAACTGGTTAAAACGGAGAATTTCTTAAAAAGCTCTCCTATAAAAATAAAACAAAAAGAAATTAAATTAAATAGCAAACATATTTGACCAATCTAATCATGTATTGCCTTGATTTTCGCCGGTCAGTCGAAGACAAATAGGTTTCGGGAACTCTTTGCTTCTTGGATGTTTTAGAATTGATAGGTAAATAGGTGCATCGGCAGCAATTATTTCTTGAAACATTGAGTAAGTGGTATCTTCGCGTTGTTCTTTGCACAATTGAATTATTGTCCATTCTGAATGAATATATGGAAAACAAAGTCATTAGAAATGTTATCGCGTGAAGTAGTTAACTATCTTAAAAGTTCTTACCTTCAGGTAGAGATGAACAGATTTCTTCAACTTTTTGCATTGAATCTATCGCTTGGTTTACATTTGTTTTCTTAGTTTTATCTCGGGAAGATTTATTTTTGGAAGAGTTTCTGTTTTTTAAGTATTCGACAGCGTATTTAAATAGCGGGCGACTGTGAAAATAAAAAATTTAATAGCAAATATTTTTCAAAAATAAAAGTCAAGTTCTCACTCAAGAAACTTTGGATCTTTTGGTCCCTTGTTGATCTTGTCAGGCAAATCGATTTCTTCCGCTATAGTATTTAAATTGAAAGCATTTTTTGTATAGAATGAATACTTTGTAAGCGCATAAAATGAAGATCACCTCTGACAAACAACTCTTAAAAGATTGCCAGAATAATGCTACACTTTAAATGTCTTCATTCGAATACTAATTTCTATTAATAATTTACAAACAAATTGTATTAACTTACTTGTATCACCATAACGCGATTCAAATCCTGTACACAAGGATTTTATTTGATAAAATATGGACTTTTCAATGTTTTTATTAAAATATGAGTCCTTGGCGCGTTGAAGAAGTAATTCTGAAAGAATTTACCATAATTAAGAAATAGAATTTATAGTTTTTGAAATAGAATACCTTTATAATCGGATCCAGCACAATTTGTATATGATAACAAATCATTTTCATGCATTTTTTTCGGCAATTCGGATCTTTTAAAATTTATGACTTTGTTTGTAATTATTTGAAAATTGAAATCAGAGAATTCAAACGAAATGTCAAATTTAAATTTGAAAATTGGAGAGGGGAAGATCAATTCGTATTTATTTATTGTTGAATGCTTTCATCGAATGAATGGAAGCATTTAAAGCAACATTGAATGCTTGCTATCTACACGACGACTTTAGTATTATGAAATTCTTCGAAAATTAATGGGTGCGATAGAGAAGAATATAGGAATGGGGAAAAAAACTGTGTTAGACAATAGAGGTCTGCATGAATACATTCATTTGCCTTCTCTGACCAAGCACAGTACTTCAGTGTATTCTGTTCGTTGCATTCATAGAAAGTAGTGTACACTGAAAATGAATACACTATTCTTGAAAATAAACACTGCACACGATTCGATCCCTTTATAACAGAACGAATACAGTATTTGGTTTCTATCCTAGGCTTGAATGCTTGAATCAAATAGAACAGAACAAGCCTAACATATTATAAACACATCGAATACACCGAATGTACCGAGTATAAAATCAAATACACTAGTTTTTTTTTCTCTTCTAAGCTTTACTTCTTAAATGGTAGTTCGTCTCAACGACGAACCGGGAAAAAATTTCTAATTCAATTCTAGTGTATTTATAATTTAAACTTATTTTATGATTGTGAGGCTTGTATGGCACGTAAAATTACAAATGAGATATCAAAAAATAGAATTTTTTACACAGATGCGATATATGAAAAACTTAACACACTACATTCAAACAGTAAAGAGTTGTATGGTTTTTAATCGATTCTATGCAAATAACGGTACTTGGTGATTTTTTATAATTTTAATTCTTTTTTTATTATTTTTTATAGAATAAATTACATGTTGTGTCAAAATTTCAGATTTTTACGTCAACACGTTTAGAAAATATTAAAAAAAAACTTGAAAAAAAATGTTAGAAAATTCAAAACGTTTAGCTTAATAACTTCGCTTAATGGTAACATAGAGTTTTGAAATTTTTACCAAAAAATTAGAATCCCGCATTTTATGAGCTGTTAGAATTTCAGATTTTTCGTATAGCTAAGAAAATAAAAAAAAAAAATAAAAAACAACGCAAAAATTAATGAATACATTTACAAATATGTATACAAATTCAAATTACATAATATATTAATTTGTTGTATTTGATTCGGTGTATTCGATGTGTTCGATATAAACTCGCTGTATTCGATGCATTTGAGACAAAAATCAAATGGTGTATTCGTTTCAAGTAAATACACGATTCTATTGTTTTGGTTTGAGTTGATGATTCATTTGTTCTGTTTTGAAAGATGTGAATGCAGTGAATAGTGTATTTGAAAAAATATAGAACGGCTTGGAAGTGGTTTCAAGCCATTCGTTGCAGATGTTTATTAGACAACTTGGTTGGACAATGGTTTTTTTTAAAGGGATGGGCCAAATTAAACTCAAATTACGGAGATGGCACAAATAGAGAATTTCTATTTTCATTAATTTTTTTAAGAACTAGATGTCGCTAGCATTTGAGTTTATTTCTCACTTTTGTACTTATTTCGAAAAGTAATTTGAATGTAGTTAAGCCTATAGAATTTTTGTAGAAGGTTGAAAAAAGACAAAATTTAAAAACAACCAACATGGTTTGACCAGCGGTTGCTTTTAAGTTTATTTGGTAAAACATTGTTTGACATCAAGGAATGTTGTACAATTGGTTGGACCATATAAATCCCCTAATGGTCGATTGCAACCAACGCTTTCAAAATTTTAACAGGCTTTTAAGTATTAAAATGAAGCTTGTTTCATGCGAATGAGTCATTTTAAATTTAAAAGCTTGTATTCATAGATATTTTCACGAAAACCACGCAAAACTAAACAATTATTGCGTTGTCGAATTAAAACAAATCTTGGTTTGTAAATCTGTCGCGGCGACAACGAAAACAATGATAGCAACGTGTTGTTTAATTTCCACTGCAAAAATTGTTAACCATTTTCCGTAAAACATTTTCCATACAAAATTGAGAGTCTATTAACCAAATTTTAAAAGAAATCGTCAATGAAAAATATATTTTGTTTGACATTCAAGTTTTGTTTCTTTTGACACAAAACTCAAATGCCAAAAGGTTCGTCTTGTTCCCGCACACATTCCGAAATTAGTGCTGAATATTAGCGGAAATATCGTGAAGTTGGCTATTAGCAGACTCCATAATATAATAGGGCAAAACCATTAGTTGATGCTTTGACAAAACACACCTAATACAGGAGATTTAAAATTTGTTAGGCTTTCCCAAAGCGAAACAGAGGCCATAACATCAACATGCTCTTTTCATTGACAACGCGTTGTTATTCTTGTTTTTGTTGTCGGCGTCACCCCGACAGATTTTGCTTTGGTTTTCAATATTGCTCTTTTAAATATGTTATAAGGTAGATGTACCAACTTCTACTTCTGTTTAAGCCATATTATCATAAAATCTAAAATATTATTACTGACTTTGACAACTTTCAAAGGTAATTTTATCTTAAAAGTCAACCAATATAACAACTGAAGGATCACAGAACCACACACGTTTCCGACACCGGACATGGAGACCACCACGCCACACTTTCAGCAACAATACAAAAAGTACCACAGTTCCCACATCATGACCCATTTGAAGTGGGTTATGCTTATGCTGCTCTGACAATAAAGTATTTCTCTGTCAGAATGCTTTCACAGTGGCTGTCGTTTCGCCAAAACGCAGTGCACCCATGGACAATATGTCTTGTCCTAAAATAGGTCAACGATGGCCAGTGCGATGTGGATTTTTATAATACATGATGTTATGTGGTGTTTTATTATTATTTTTCTTTAAAAAAAAACAAACAATAAATGGTTTTTAATTTACAGGACTACAGTTTTTATTTTGGAAATTCATTAAAAATTTAATAGCTTCCATTTTATTGGTTTTCTTTTAATTTCTGTAAAAGTAGAATATTTCTCGAGGATAACAAAAACATCAAGGTGGTAGACGAAGGTTGTATAAATAAATGAATAATATACAAATCAAAATTAGTTTATATTTAAAAAATTGTAAAATAAAGACCTTCCCAAAAAATCTACAAAAAGTCTCTTACTCAGATTATAAGGATATAAAGGACTCACAAAATCTATATCTATATACAAAGATATCTATCACCACTTGAATTCACAAAGCCATTTCAAAACAAAAACGAACAAAACCAATTTCGTCTCTTAATAATCTCATCAACTCTTGGCAATATAGTCAAGCCTAAACATCACCAACCCAAAACCATAGAAGAAGAATCGAAAACTTTGTAATCCTATCATATCGCTTCAAAAGAAAACAGCCCTAATAAAGGAGACTTTTGTGACATTGTGCTGCCTCTCTCAAAATATATACTACCTACTACAATATATATGTATATTCCTGTGCGTGCGATAATTTTCCACTTTAGTTGAGCTATCAAAATTTAATTTTGCTCCTCTGCCAGATCTTATATATTCCATATTCCCATGTTCGGTCGTTCTATCTTCGTTTCTTCAATGATTTTGAAACCGCACAAACACACAACGGGGTTCAATGTCTCTTTTTCTCCTCTCTTTTATAAATCCTCGCAATTTAGAGCAATAAAGTAAATCATTTTATGTTTTTTTTTGCTCTCGTCCTTTCAAAATTTATATATTGGAATAAAATTTGATTACATTGCAGACAAATGCTCCTAACCACATAACCACACCATCAGCCCAGAATACAGGAAACGGAAATGTATGTTGAAACAAGGATGAACATTTATTCCTGAATTGTAGGCACCTCTCTCTCTCCCTGTTCAAACTACGGCAAACGGGTAGCGAAGACAAGATGGAATTGCATACAATTTGCAGTCGTATGCAAATATAAGAAAGGATACAGAACAAGAAGGAGCATCCAGAACAAGAAGAATGCCACGAAATAAAAAAAAATCAAGGATATTGTAATGTGCTTATCGGCAGAGCAGAGGAAAAGAGCGGTGTATTTTTTGTATTCGTTTATTACCCACCACAGACAACACAGTCTTCAAATTTTAAATTTAAATTTTTTCCTTATTCCTTGTGCCTTGTCGTTGTGTATCTCTGGTGTCACTTTCAAAAATCTAATTTCACTCAAGGATTTATCAACATGAGCATATACGACAATGACGACGGAAAACCCACCACAGACCCATGAGGTTATGCAGCAGCGCCATTTTTTTGGCTAGAAATTATTCGTCAAAAAGACCACATAGCAGCAGAAATTTGCATTATAATTGCTTTCATACCGAAAAATTAGCTAACTTAAAAAGTGTCTGGGAGAAGAATTTGACGTTTGAGCTTGTGATACTTTTTCGACAAAAAAGCCTTATGCAATGTTCACCGCTGCATACATTCGAAAGTAGAGAGAATTTCACACTATACGCTATCCAAGATAATTGGCTTCTTCATCAATACACACAGTCTATAAGCTTGTTGGTTTCTTAACATGGCTGCTTTGGGGTTTGGACATATTGACATCAGGTTTTTGGTTATGGAATGGAAGTCTGTTTAATCTGATTTCCTTAATCAATCAAAACATATATTCTACCATACCTACAACCTAGGCACATAGATGCTCATAAAACCCAAACACACAAAAGGAAATGAAGCGAGCGGGAAAACGGTGATGGTGCTGAATCATTGGAAATCCAATTTGGTGAGATGAAAACAATTCTTGTGGTGATGAAAGCGACTTCAATTAAGCATCAAACTATAAACAACATATATATACTCGTATATAGCTATGTAAATCTATAGAGATGACGAATTTTGAGTGAGTCGCGACACACATCTTCACGAGAGAGCAGACACAAGCTGCCTTTCAAGGACATTATATATCGAAAACAAGGTCAAGGATCTATATGGCATTATTTTCTATCTGCTTTTGATTTGATTTAATTAGTGATAAAGACGAAAATAGTTTGATTGAGCATTTAACTATTCAATTGGAAAGTGATATAATATTAGTTGTGTTTTTTTCCAAGTCACAATAAAATTGTGTGAAGTTAACGACAGCAAAGCCAACCATAGTTTACATGTTAAATACAACACAAATATGTCTATAAACTTTAGCCAGCTCCAGATAATTATATGAAATTAGCTAAGCCTCGATAGATAGGGTATTGCCAGAGTTGCATTTTTGTTATGTAATCGATTTTAGGTACGGACTAAGGCAAAAGGGAAATTTTTCAAGTAGATAGTATTCCAATTATAATTGACTATTGACCTTTCTTTTCTTCGAATTTATTTTTATGTCAGTTGAGCGATTGACAATTTTTTTGGACGACGGACGTTTCTAAATCCCAATATAATTTTTTTTCATACAACTCCATATAGATTTGCAAACAAATGTAAAATCTTCTGAACTGAACGGCACCATACTCAAAAATATAGAATATCCATTTAAACTGTCGATAAAAAGTACACAAATATCACTGCTGACCCATCTATACCCAGGTTAAGGTACCTTGGGTGATTTAAAAAAAAAACGATCTCTGGGCTTAATACTTCACGAAAGAAAAAAAATGGAGTTTCCATACAAAGTATCGATAACATATTTCAAATTATCGCTTGTAGCCTATTTCTATCCGTGGTAAAACGAAACCCTGAGAATTCGCTGAGTTTTGGTAAACACCTACTAGGTTTAGTTGTTTTTGGTTTTGAAGGCTTTCCCAAACGTATGAGAAACAGTCGTGACGACGAAAAAACAATAACAACAACTTGTTGTTGTCGATCGTGTTGTTCATGTTGTTTTTCCATCGTCGAATACGAATGTCTGGCAATAGCCTGGGAAAGCCTTAACAAGCAATTTTTGTTGACATCGTGGTAATATTTTTGTCTTACTCCAACGGGGATTAAAAAAGAACACGACTATTAAAATCGAGAAATCTCTAGACTAAGCAACACAACTATTGAATCAAATACATTTTTAGCATTGCACCTTTGACATTTCTTTGCAATAAATGTTTTGTTTTGCTTTTCTGTTTGATAACATATTTTAAATGAAATTAATAAATATCATAATTCATATCAATTTTGGGCACTTGACATTTTTGAAAATTTAAGTAATTCTCGTGGAATTCATAATCCTAGACAAAAACCGCCACCCTCTCTTTGTTATCTTTTTCTATTGCTTTTCTAATACCGTAACTCGCAATGATTTTCAATTTTTGACAGATTTTCTAAAACTTAATAATTTCCTACGCGCTTCTGGTCAATATACAGCCCGATTCTCCCCCTTGTGAGGAGTCATAAGTCACAAGCTCTTGTGACTATTTCTTGTGAGGATTGTTGTGATTCGATAACATTTTGGTATTCTCCCCCTAATCGTCACAACAAAACTCACAACGAAACTCACCACAGCAAAGGTGAATTTTTTTGTGACTTTTGGAACAGCTGATAATTAAAAACAAGAACAGATTTCCAAATTGAAAAATTAAACAAAAAAAATGTTCAATAATGCAAGCATTAACATTAATTATATATTTTTAACAATAAAGTGGGTAAAAATACCATAATTTATTTTTAGAAGAAGACTACAAAAAGACTACGGTGGAGTAGTTGGAGTATTTCGTTGTTTTTTGGGGGGATTACCTGCAGCTTTTGGCCAGCACAAATGACCCAACTAATCCACCGAACTTTATCAATGCCATCCCATGTAAAAATATTGATTCTATTTACTTTACATTCAATCTACAAATATAATAGATTTGTTAAAAATTCTTCGGTTAATTTTCGTTTTCGGATAAAACATCTTGAATAAGATGTAATAAAATAAAATCCACTTTCTTATTATCTCACAAATGCAAAATCAGAAACTTTTGTACACCGAAATATCAAAACTCAAGTAATTTGTGAGTTGTGACCTGCCTAGAAGGATATCACAATTTCGATAGTTTTTGTGACTCTCACAAGTTGTGACCGTGGGGGAGAATACAAAAAAGTCACAAAATCAATTTCACCACTAGTTGTAACTTGTGAGGTATCAGTGATGTTGGGGAGAATAGGGCTAATAGTTTATTAAAAATATTAAGTAAATCAAACAATTGCAATGTACCCTACTTTTCATACTCAACTTTACCACAATTATGGTTTGTGTTTTTGCTAAAGTTTTGACACGAACCATAACTTTTTTCTAAACTTTTGAAAAGCTCGTTTCATATAGGTTCCACTCGTGACGTCTTTCACTCACACATCTACAATTTGTTTCCATCCACAGAGAGAGAAAGGCGAGGATGATGAAATAAATATTTAGGTATATAAGGACACCGGCAGCCGGGTGAATGAAAGCCGAAAGTGTGTCATGCAAATGTGAATATAACCACACCCTCTCTGTAACCCAAAATATACGTTTATTGGAAAAAAAAAATAAGCTTTCAATGGCTCCTAAGCTTTTGCACGACACAAAGAGCAATGATGGTGGACCTAGTATCTACCCTTATCCCTGCTGCTGTCATCACTTAACTTCATAGTTCACACTGACTTGCTCCATTTGGTGCAGCAGCAAGACGCGGCGCTAAATTCGGCACCTCTAACTCCCGGGTTTTATTTATTTTGGCTGCGTTGCTGCTGGTACTGGTACTTCTGTTGGAAGTGCTCCAACTTGCCGCATGTGGTTGCACGTCAACCATCTCTTAACGGGATGTAAAATCGTAATACAGGAATGGTGTGATGGTTGAGACGGGTATTGGATTTGGATAGTGCTTCTGGTTCTGCATATAATGGTGGTGATGCAAGTTGAAAGAAAAAACTTCGGTTGGAATGCATTTCGGGATAATATTTCGAGAACGGTTTTAATTTGGGCGTTGGTAGTTGGTTTAGTCAAGTTCAAAAGTTGTTCACACACGAAACACGCTTTCGCAAAGTTTTGCAAAACTTTGACGTATACCAACCAACTTACACGTTGTCATTGGCGATGGCGGCGCGGCGTGGCACAATGCTGCCGTTGCATTTTGCATTGCGTTCCCTTCACATTGTTGGGTGGACACTTTTCCAATTTGAGCCCGATTTGTGACGTGAGCAATAACGTCATAGGAACTTTAGTTTATTTGTGAGAGATATGGGGTGATAGAAAAATATTTGTGTACATTGTGTGTGTACCTACCGAGGTATAGTTTTTATATTAATCTTTCAGTTGGTAAATAATGGCTGTAAACTGTATAAACAAACCCTGTTTATGAGAAAAAAGATAATGAAATATCCAGATATACATATACCTACCCTACGTAAGGTATGTTGGTTGTTACTGGTAAATTGTATTTGCTTAGAATGTACCTACATAGGTACTCTGAAAAATGTAAGCTCCACCTGTTGAGTTATCATAAAGTAATACAGGTGGTAACTAAGTACCTAATTTTTTCCCAGACTTTAAAATAAACTCTTTACTGGAAGGCATAGATGACTTTTCTGCTTATTGTTTATGTGCTGGATTTCAGAAATTTTCTTTAGCTTAATTTAAAGGTACCTAGGTTTATACAAAAATTCTAGAATTTACCAGTAGGTAAGACCTATGGCTGATTGCTCCAAATGCCTTTAAAAGAATAACAGGATTTTAAGCCTAAAAATGACGTTAAAATCTTAAAGCCTGTTAAATATTGGTGCAACCGAGTTGCACCTCATTCCTTCAATAACACTCACACAGGAATGGTAAAGCGGTCCCTAGACTATCAATATTATTGGACAATATTTGATATTGTACAATATTATTGAGAGTCTAGGGCTCATATTGAAGGGTTGTGCAATATATTGTATAAAATCAAAATCCTTTTGATATTTATTGTGCAACCAAATTTATTGTATAGTCTGTGGATGTGTTTGCACCATATTTTGTCATTTGTTTTGAATTTTCATAGTGATAACATCTCCCTGAATTAAATTAATTGCCACACAACAAAACATATCTTCGAGCATGATGTTGAAGCACAAATAAAGAACTGTCAAATGATTTATTGTGCGAAATATTGTTTAGTTTGGGGTACCAGTCAATAATATTGTGTAATATATTGTTCAATAATATTGATAGTCTAGGGACCGCTTTAAGAGTTGTAAGTCAAATTTATTTATTTATTTGATTTAAATGTCATGTCAGTGTTGCCGTTGTTTTTTTTTTTAATATTTTTTTTCTACTTTAAGTATTTTCTTAAGAAATTTACCCTCCCAACTAAAAGGAGTGAAATAGAACACCCTCACACATATGATTTTTTGCTTGTCCAGCTGCAACCTACACGCTCTAGCTTTTTGTTACACCCTGTATATCTACCTAAATAGCGAAGATGGGTGCCATATTTAGCATTACCTAATACTTTAAGATCGTGAATTAATCTTGAGAACAAATAAAGTAACACGATTGAGTTGATATTAGTCATATGCAACAGGTGCGAAATGACTCTATGGAATTTTGAATGCTGACCAATAGTTGGGTTACCATATACATACATCCCCAATTTTAGAAAGACAGTTTCTTACTTCACTTAATATACTTAAAGCCTCAACACCCCTAGATTCAACAACGTTAATGTTAAATGAAACAACAACAAGGCGAATTGATAGCCTGAATAGAGATGGGACAAAAGTTATATAGCCCAATAGGATTTATTGTTGTTGGATTTTACATGTCAATTATTAAGCCTACCGGTATTATTTTTGAGGATTTAAACAAAATATTCCAATAATCTCCAATATTATAACTCCGCGGAAACCTACAGTGAGGCATATAGTCAAATTGTATATACCTATATTTTTTCATAAACACTGCATGCGAATTCAACCTAAACTTAATTTTATTTTGAAGTTAGAGAGAAAATTTTTTTTCTTTCAATTCTTCAGTGTTGGTTTTATTTTGATTATACCGATTTCTTTCAAAATTTATCTGTGAAATTTTTTTTAAACATTATTTCACGCGCTAAATGGTGTGGAGAGTTTGAAAAAGTACTAGATTACAATAAATTAAGCTGGTGGATTAATTATTGCCAGGCTTTACTAAATAAATCTGAAGGAAATTTGTATGAAATATAAATTGTATTGCGATCTGTGTACTAGGGATCTACATATTAAATTGAACAACAAGAAAACCTATTTGGGAATCGATTTGTAAAAAAAATATCGATGCTGACCTATCTCTACTGAGGCTTACTTAAAGCCGAGGAAAATCTCTAGGCTAAGCGAAGCCCCAATAGGGTTAGTTGTTGTTACATTTAATATGTGAATTGCTTATCACAGAAGTATTTATTTACCAATGTATTAGGCATCTACCCCGCACGATTTAGATCACAGTGATCAACAATCATGTTTTTTTCTTTCTAAGCCCTCATTAAATGTGACTGAAAAAACGACGGCGTGGGTAAATAATTTGTGTGATAAATACGACAGCAACTAGTCCTCGGAAAATTATAGGGGTTTACCTTTACCACGGATAGAGATGAGCTGTCATGGCGTCCTTAAATCTAGAGATCATTCTTTCCTTTCGTTGAATCGGGTTTAGAAAAAAACACAGCTAGTATCGATCATGAATGACGTCAGTCGTGCTACAAAAACATTGTGAACAAATTCGCTTACAAAGCATCAGTTCTATTATCAGTCGTGACCAAAACTGCCATTCATGATCGACAAAAGATGCATTGTTTTCAATGGCAAACCAGGCTGACGTCACCCTACCGATACGCAACAGCCGAGACGAGAACGTACATTTTGAACCGAGGCTTACTTTGAACAATTCAAATATTGTGTTTTAAATCTTTAACCCTTGGCAGGTCGATCATTTATATGAAATCTATCGACTTTTGACTCACTCTATCGATACCTGATTTCGATTTTCTCAATGTTTCTTATGAAAGAATATTTTATCAAATCAGATTGCATCGATGTTAAAACAATAATGTGAATCAAGCCTTAGTTTACGAGACTGAAATTTGTCGATTTTGACGAGACCGAGACGATGCTCAAAAAGACTCGTCATGTGGCCACCACTAGTCCGGGTGGGTACTTATGTCCTTTACAGCATCATATTTTTCACTGAATTGCCATATTTTTGGTGCGTTCAATGTTAAGATTGTTTGTTTTAGCTGAGATGAGAAAAAAGAAAACTTGGAAGTGTGAGGACTGTGTAATGCACAGTGTTTTTATTAGGTATAACAATGTCGAAAGCCTGTTGATGGTAGAAGAAATTTAAGAAGATCAGTTTCAGCCAAGTTTTCATTCAAATTTGAAAACACCATCGGTACCATGTTTTGATCCACATATACCGATAAACTGTTCTTATTATGGATATTCGCAAACTTAACTGCCATTCTAACCATCCTAAAAAAGAATACAAAATAAAAATCCTTTAACAAACACCAAAAGCTCAGAAAATTAAACAAACCAGTTAGCACCTTTTATAGATAATAAAAAAAAACACAAAAACTATCTCCAATATCTATAAAACTTCTTAGCTCAGGTACCTTTGCCAACAAATTATGATTTGTTGATTTCAATTTCGTTGTTCCTCTTTAAGCTAAATGTAAACAAATTCCAACGACATATAAAACACCAGCAGAAGCAGCACATCATCATCATCATCATTATTATTCCCTTCCACATCAATGCAACCAACACCTCCACCCACCTTTACCTTACCGCTTATACGAAAATTAGGTCCATTCCAATGGTATCGGCTGAGAGAGATAGTAAATCATCTACCAAATAAAAAAACCAAAAAAAAAACAAAAACACACATTCACAACTTAACGAACCATAAAATATTTATAGTAAACTAAAAAGTCACACGCTTACAATCCTCACACATGTTCAACAACACAGCGGACATTTTTTTTTTCGTTTTGAAAATTTAAGGGATGTTCAAATCAAAAACTGTGCGAGATGAAAGGTTCATCCTCTCCTTATCCTCGGAGTTCGGAGATGTTATTCCTTCCAGCGCATGGGTGTTCCTCCAAAGGGTGGCTTTTTTCCAACCAAAGTATCCTTAAAGGCAAAAATTTCACGAATTTCATCGTTGTCGGTTGTGTGGTCGTAGCTTTTTAGAAACAAAATTTAATATAATATACAAAAGTTCTTCATTATCCTTAAAAAAATATTTAACTCTCAAACATTTTTTTTTTTGAAAATCTCCAAAGGATTTCCAAAGAGGTAACTTTAATTTCTCCGAAACTAATAACAAAAATAGAAAATCCAAAGTTCTTAAATTTTATTTGCATCGAAAAATAAAATGGTTACTCGTGAGTGATGGGATGCTCTGCAGGATAAGTTATTGTGAAAATTACAAAGGACTATGAACGAGGTTTGTGTTGCGAATTCTAAATCTCGATAACGGGTTGTGATTGATAAAAGAAAAAAAGAAGTTTTTGCAAAAAAAAAACTAGGTGTGGTGGAGGCTACATCAATTAAGTATTAAAAGGACATTTTTGCTACGAACGAAGAAAAAAAAAAACAAAAATTCTCAAGTCCTTCTGATTGAGATTCCCCCGCCCCCGTCAAGTTTCGTTAAGATTTTCCAGGTTTCGAACGATTCGTTGAGTTCATCTGTGAGCGCATCTATCTCCTGTGTGTTGCTATTTTATCCTCAAACTCTCATATTGTTTACATTATCCATTTTTTTTTTAAATTCACATTGTTCCTACTAAATGAACCTAACCAAGAGAAGCTGCAAAAAATAAGAGAGAACCACATCCACCACCCACATCTTTTAAACTAGCCGCCTGCCACTAATTCCATCGCTCGTTATCATCAACAAAGTCTAAAAATTTCAAAAACAAATCCGAAGAGAGCGAATCGGAACACAAAAATAAAATAAAAAAGAAAAGAAAAAAACAATCATCAACAACAACAGGAGCAGCAACCGAAGGAGCAAGAGCATTTTCGCGCACCACCACTACCATCATTCAGCAGCAGCAGCAGCAGCATCAATTCATCTCCTCTATATACACGCGAATAGAGTCCTTTCTCTACTACTTTCGTCGGTGTATCGATCCGTACACATCACCACCATCATCATCACCTTCCTCGTCATCGTCGTCAGCAGGACTTTACTTCTTCGTGTCCTGTGTGCTATAAAAATAACTTTAAGGATATACTACGAGAAAAAAAAAACAATTCAATCATTGAAAATATTAAATTCAAAGGATAACTTCAGTTTAGTGATAAAAATCAATTTCAAACTTGGATCCTTCTGCACGAAAAATCAAAATCAAAAATCCTTCACAGCGAGAAGGGTGTTGTAGAAAATTATCGAACCGTTGTGAAATTTCGGGTGTTGACATCCCCCCTCCCCCTTGTGTGTCTGTGTTTGTGTATCAAATTGAAAAAAAAAATAAAATATTGCATTCGCAATTCCAATTACGAATGTTAAAATCTAAATAAGTTGAAAAAAGGACTCAAAACCAAAAATAAACCAAATAAGTGTGTAAAAAGTGCATGAAAATTTAGCAGAATTCAAACGGATACATCTGCGGTTTTCGATTCTAGATAAATTTAAAAAATATAGGTGGGTGTGTTTGACGCATAGCACCACAGTCGAGAAGGTAGTAGCAGTAGCAGCAGCTCCAGCAGAACAGCAAAGCAGCAGCAGCAGCAGCATCAGTAGCATCAGAAGGGAGGTTCGGGTCAAAGGCGGGGGAAAAAAAGTTGCTATATTCAAAAAGGACATCATCGCACTTCCAGGCAGCTGTGCCTTGGAGAGGCCATAAAACTTAACGAAACCTCGGAGACTATCATCACCAAAATAAATGTTTAAGGAGGAATTCTCTCATATTGGAAAGTGATCCACAACAAATGAGTGTCCTCGAATAATATTCAAAATAAATCAGAAATTTGAACATAAAGTTAAATCTATAGATACTACCCGAGAGAAGGCACATTCTTTGAGTCGTTTATTAAAACAAAGAAAAAAATAATATCGCAAAACTGTAACAAAACAAAAAATTATGAAGTCTTTAAAAAAAGTTAAATTGCAAAGTAATTTAAGTTAAAACCAAAAAAGGACTGTAAACAATTTTAAATAACAAAAGACAATCTTACAGAGTGTGAATACATTATATATACTCGTTGTTCTGGCAAGGACACTTGTTTTTTTTTTTATTATTGGAATATTGTGCCGACTGTGCGCGGAATTGATACAAACACAAGTTTATAAAACTAAATTAATATTTAAACGAAATTTTTTGAGCAAACTCAAAACTCCAAGAGGATTAATTTAAAAAAAAAAAACTGAAACATTGCATCTGGAACATATCGTTGAAATATTAGAAAGAACTAAACAAGCAAGATGGGAGCAAAGGAAAGTGTCGAAGCTGCGGCTAAAATGAATGTTGACGGATGGGGACAAGTTGAGGTGCGTGATAATGGTCCTTATTGATTGAATTTAATTTCACCCAAAACAAAAAATAATGGATTTTTTAAGTCTTATTTATTTATTTCATTCAATAAATAGGCCCTGTATAGAATTTCATATACTTAGATCACACAATTATTTAATTATTGACTTTCAAAAATAATTTCAAATATTTTCAAAACTACTGAAAATATCCATAAAAATTAATGCTTATAAATTTGTTCTCAAAGAGGAATAAAAAATGTTCAAATGACAATGACATGTCAAATTCATCAATTATGCAATTAAAAATGCTAAAAATAGGTAAAATTTTGAACTCTGTAGCAATTGAAACTGTGGAAATTGTTGGTTTTGTGAAAGATTGAGCATTCTGACAATATTTTCATATTTATTACTGGATTTTTACTTTTCTTCTCCAAGCCGATGCTGCAATTATATTTCTATAAGCCCACAAACTAAATTGACAGGTATTAACCAATATGTCAGCTGGGTATGTATATATTTTTGGATTTTGTAAGCTTATTATCTCCTAGCGAAACAGTCGATGCCGACCACCATAAAAACACATTGTTGTCAATGAAAAAAATACATTCTTATTGTTGTTTCGGAGTTTTCGGAGTCGCTGGTGACTGCTTTGCCTTGGTTTCAGAGAGCTTTAATATTGTAGATATTTTTTGAAAGATTTTGTATTTGTTAAAAATATTTATTCAACACACTTGTTCTTTCATCAAAAGTCGGATCGTGTATTGGTTCGATAAATACATTTGTTTCCCTATAGTTAAAGCAACCAGATCCATTGTAATTTTTCAGTTTAAGAATGTTAAATGGTTTATCACACTTTTTTTGTTTCTTCGATTATTTGGGGCTTAGGGCTCGAAATGCAGTTACTTTAAGCAAGTTTTTCTATTAATAATAATGAAAGGTATTCTTATTTATTTATTCATTGTACGAGTGCATAATAATAAGCCTCTTTATTTTACTGATCAATTATTTCATCACCATTACAGTTGTTGATAGTTCAAAAACGGTTTGCTGTTGATAAAATATTCATTTGATTTTGTGATTTTTCATCACATTTTTGAGTGTTTAGTAATTCAAGTTCTGTGCTTCGACGCATGAGAATTGTTTTGTTGGTTTCGTCAATTTTGTGATTTTTCAGTTAATATAGTAATTTTTCTTAATTTATTATCCAATCTGCTCTATGTCCAATCCTGATATATCTAAGTTCATCTTGTCTACAATTTTTAGAATTCTTTTGTGCCATTAACTGTTTTTTTTGGCGTTTGGGGTCTGTTTTGCGAGAATCATTTTGTACCATGAACAGAAAATATTTAAAAAGTTCAGAATTTCTATTTTTCCCACGTGCATTTACGTTAAAGAAATGAAAATCTTTTTTTATAAAAATTACGAAAAAATTCTGAATTGGTTTGTACCACCTTTATTACAGACGAGAACTTTTTTGTGTCATACCGCCTTTGTACATAAAAGTAAATTAAATATTCTTATTTTTATGTTAAGTACCGTAGTTTGTTAATGGTCAGATAAAACACTTTAAAAATTGGAAGATGGATATTTATAAAATTTACTTAAAAATCTTAAGCCGGGTATGGACTCATTGTAGTATTGACTGATTATATCTCCGAATCACAGTACACATTTTAAAGTTAATATATTGTGCATGTTTTCAAACATTAAATGTCCAACAATTTGAAATAAAAAATGTATTCTTGGTGACCCAACAGATTGTTTTAAATTTATTTTATTAAATTGCACCAGAAAATAGTCTGTCATACTGTTTGTACTTTTTCAATTAAAAATAACGCTGATTTTGATTTAGATACGTTTTGATTTGAAAAACATTGACAAGATCGTTAATATTTATTTTTTCTACGATTTTGACAAATGAGCACACTCATTTTTAGCTATGCGGATAGCTCTGTG
Source organism: Syrphus vitripennis (assembly GCA_958431115.1). NCBI lineage: Eukaryota > Metazoa > Arthropoda > Insecta > Diptera > Syrphidae > Syrphus > Syrphus vitripennis. The sequence goes on along the minus strand of OY288110.1, from coordinate 2,267,812 downwards.
TTGTTAAAATAACAATTTCTTGCAAAAAAAAACAGCTGATCACAGCTGTACCTACTAAATTCGAGCCATTTCAGAATTTTTTATGATATGAGTTTCGAAATGTCCTAATTTTTTAACATACGAGTACAACTCTTTCAACATTTTAGATTCTGTGTGTCATCCATATATTGTGTCATCCTATCTGTGTAAGTGTATACATGTTAAAATTTAAAAAGCTTCCATTGTAGGAAATTCACTGACGACGACGATGAAAAATAACAAAAACAACGTTTTGTTGTCAGTTAGAACAACATGGTGTTATTGATGTTGAATGTTTTAAGTTGTTTATGAGAAACTTTGCCCTTGTGCTGTTTTGAAAAATACTTTAATAGGTAACTTTTTTTCCTTCTTCTTTTAATAACTCGGCAGTGTAGGTGGGCCCTTACTGATGCCAATTCTGGCATTTTATGCGATGATCAAAACGTCATTCCTCAGTCCATAAGGCTCTAGGACTGATTGGCATATTTATGTTTTTGTTGTTTGCCCGTCGCATGGTGCACTTGGGCGTATACGCATAATTTTCTTGTTTTGTAACTTTCTATCGCTATTTTAATTTTTGTTTATTTTTGTTGGGGCACGTTGGTGTACGTCAAATTAAACATTAATATGCAAAAAGAAGTAAATAAATAACGGATAGATGGTAGTGAAGTAAAGCTAAAAATACATTTTATACCTTTATTGCAAAAATATTAAATTATAAATTCAAAATTGAAATGCTGGCAGGACAACGTCTGCCGGGATTTGCGTGCATGTAATAAATTCAGAATAATGTAAAAGGATTTCTTAGCAAAATTGCTATGTTTTCTGTCTGTTCATTGTTTCTGGTCAATTTCGAATTATATCAAAAAAGTTGAATTCCGTTCAAAATTGTTCAAATAAATTCAATTTATACAGGCATGAAAAATTTTGAAAGAATACAGTTGGATCCATGAAAATATTTTTTTTCTACAAAATTTAGAGTTTGTAAATAAATTGATGCTTGAAAAATTAATGTTTCGATTTAAAGAATGCTTACTTGTCTCAACAAGCTTATTTTAGTTTCACAATATCTCATTAAATATTTAAGTCCTGATTATATTATAATATAAACATCTCTTTATTTATACATAGAAAAATATTGTAAGCCGCTTTTTGTAATTTTGTATACTTTTGAAGCTTATGCCTTAGAAAATTACTTTTTCATCATTATCATGACGAGTTTGATCACCCGCGCAACACCAATTTTTTTTGTAGAAAAGGCCCATAAATCATTTCTTAGTATTTTGAGCGAATTAGGAAATAACGTGTATAATAAATATTTTTTTAAAAAGAGAAAGTTTTTCAATTACTGAATTTGAAAATATATTAGGTAGCAGATAGCATACCAACATACGACACCATAAATTTAATATCCATTTTTGATGAAAATACGTATAGGTACGTGCCATTTTATTCCTTGTACAGAAGTTGGGGTCAAAAAAACAACAAAACAAAAGCCAACCATTTGCATACAAAAAATAAACTCTCGATATTTTCAGAAGCGTTATATGCTCTTTGTCTTTATTAATAAAACCTAAACCAATTATGCTAAAGTTTACTTTTTTCTGAAGAAGATTTTCGTTCGACTTATCAAAAATAATTAGCACTTGTTTTGTTTAAGTTTTCTTATATAAAATGTCATTATAATCGCTTGCATTATATACTTTTATTGTTAATTAGCAAAAATAAATATTTCCCTCTCTTTCATCGTTGCACTCAAGTTGAGGAGATGTACATATATATCTACTCAAACCCATCTTAAATGACCTCACGTAAATAGATGGATATAGCATATTGTATAGATATAGAAATACACCTACAATAGAAAAATAGTTTTTGACAGACTCTCGAGTTTCATCCACTTGAAACCTTAAACTTGGAAATATAGAAACGGTCTCAAAGACGGACATGAGTTGAGTGTTACCTAACTGCCATCTGAATAATTAATGCTCCTACTTCCCATAAGTCGGATATGGCTTTGGCTCTATAATAATGTGAAACTTCCTTTCTCTCTCTCTCTCTCTTTCGCTTTTCTAGTGTTGTCTTTGAGAGCTTGTTTTTCTTTTATTTTATTGGGCGGCGCGGCGGCGGTGGCGGCATGTAGTATAGTCATCCCCATTGCAACCCCTTTTCTTTGCAGCTTCTGTGTGTGCTCTATCGTAACGAATTATTAATGACATGTTTACATTATCCATAATGCAAAAGACATCTAGCTGAAATGGTTACTACACACATTCAACATTGTCACCGACATACTCTTCCTCTTTTGTCGGTCGTCCTCATCCTCATCCCCGTCCGGGGTTTTCATCGGTATAGTAGGGGATGCCAGAGATCGGGAGTTCCTCTACTTAGGTATAAGTATTTGAATTTCCCAGCCACCCAAACTTTATAAGAATTGGGAAAGAAGGGATGGAAACTGTGAAAATTGCTGTGAAATGGATCGTGTCATACCGGGTTAGTGCAGTAAAGGTCAAATCTGCATCTTCCTACTCGTATACAATATATAAATATCTCCATCTATTGTATATGTATATATAATCTCATAAAATAAACATGCATATCCTATATATGTAGGTATAGTATGTACGTAAAACATGGAGCTATTTTTCGCAAAATAGTAAAACATAAAAGAAAGGGGTTGTTGTTTTTGAATCAAGCTTTTGTTCCATCTTACTCGAAGAGCCGAAGGATACAGATTTTTTTTTATTTTTTTTTTGTTCACTCAATTTGATTTTCTACTATACAATATCGTCAAATGAGAGATTTTGAAATTTATTTTAAAAAGTTTTGTTGTAATTGCATGACTTTTTCTTGTATATCATACAAGAGGAAGATGAAATTTATTTCTTGTCCTTGTCACTACTAGCACTTAAATAAAAAAAAAACTTACACAGCAGCGAGTTAAAATGTTTGCTAAACCTACATACATAAAATATTAACTACTAATGGGGTTAACTGATGTTATAGACATTTTCTGCAACATTTTCCGGTGTATTCGGGCTGTAGGTGATTTGGAGTCAGAAGGGGGGGGGGGGGAAAGGAGGACAAGATATATAGAAAATAGGGCTGCTAGTTTATTCTTTTCTGGAATACACTTTAAATTGCTTAATGGTGGACGGAAGTGACTTAAGCTTAAGGGCGAATTCAGTGGGATAATCTGCATCTGGATAGAAATATACCTGCCTTGTGTGTGTGAGTGCTATTGTGAATGGAACAGGTACGAAGAAATTGTGCCTGCTGGTGGTTAAAATTTAAATTAGGTTAATGAGAGAAATTTTATTCATAGTTTGATTGGACTGAATTTGGGGAACTCACTTGATTTTCATAATGAAATTGCTTGCAAATGAGCAAGAAGAAAACAAAAACTTAACCTACCTTCCTATACACTGGTGGTTGTAAACAGGGTAGGTGAGTAGAATTTTTTAAAAATTTTTGTTAATTACTTAACGCATTTCTGGCGATAAATAGAGCATGAAGGAATGGGGTTGATAGATGATAGGTAAATTTTTAAATTCAAAGAAAAAAAAACTTCAACTTAAGATCGGACTCCAATTAAGGCCCAGCTTTTATCAGTGGGCGATCATCCTTGTTTCGAGGTTAAACCACATTTAGCAACATTTTTTTGCTGTCAATCAAAGTCCAAAATTAACTCACCTAATTTGGTGAGTGAGCACTGGAATAACCGAATAGATATTTAGTGACGCTATCTCAATAATGATAGCGAAATCTTAGTTTCCATAGTGTCGTACATCGATTTCGATAGGTTTTTGACGAGTGAAGGTTAAAATTAGTCCTCCATTGTAAAACCACTTCTGAGTTAATTCTTCATTTACTAACATAGAGTTATTTAAGATTTAACTCACCAGTGAAAAAATGTAAACAGTTAAATTCATCTCCTTCATTTGACTAAATTAAAATCCTTGATGCACTGAAAAAAAAATTTCAAAACGACGGAAATTTTCAAATCACTGTAAAATTATATTATTCGAAAGCGTTGTTATATTTTAGTCAATTTTTTCCTAACAATATCTGATCGTACGTTTTTCTTTCTCCCGTGTTCAAATTTGCAGTTCTTTTAGGGTGTAATGCATCTTTTCAATAAAATTCTTTTTAATGGACCTTAACTGACTTTTGTTTGAAGTGACCGTGGAAAACAAATATGGAAATGAGTTTTTTCTTAAAAATTCACTTTGCGTTTTTGAAAAGCTCGCCAAAAGGGTATAAAAATTATTCAAAAACAATTTTCTTTTTTCATGAATTTTGAGTCAGTTAAATTATTTAAAGTTTCTTTAAAAATCTAAGAATCAATTAAAAACAAAAACTGATCTTTAAAAAAAATATACATCCTTTTGTTGTGCAAAATGTAATCAAAAATTAGGCCTAAGCCCCTAAAAATGAAAAAAAAAATACCTGTCGAGTTTTTCCGCTAATCAAAAGATTAGCTTAGTTGACTCCACTAATAATATTGAAGTTTTTATCAAACGATTCTGAAAAACAAAAAATCTACATATTTCGAACGAACAAATTTCTATAAAAACAGATAACTGATTAACTGATGCAATTTTTTGTAACAACTAAAAATTAAAACATTTTAAAACAAACTTGAACTATATCGTCAAGTACCTACCTGCTCAATTGATTTAAATAAGACTTTGAAATTTAAAAGTCTTTTGAGAGCTTCCAAAAATGAGACGACACAGTGGGATTGAACATATCCCCCAAAATGAACCCATATGATTTATTTTCATAGTTTACTGACACAATCGTGTGTTACGAACCCAGTGCGATGTGCTAACAAATTTATTTATAAATTAATCAAAATAAATGAGGCGCGCGCCCTCTTTGATTTTTGTTTCCCACAATTTCCGGACAATCTTTGTTTTTCAAGCTGCAAGCACGTGTGGAAGCTGAAAACAAATATAAAAAAGCAAATCAACTTCATTCCGTCATTACCTTCATCATCACCTCGCACCAAGCACAAAGTCTGTATACTAAGCGCTCAGCGTAGTCGTCTTATCTTGTCACCGTAGGTGGTTAATCTGGCACCTAAAGCCTATTCGATGCAGTAGTCGTATAGATCTCCACATGACACCACCAGCAGCAACATAATTTTCTATTGTGTTTTTTTTTTTTTTTTCTTTCTTTCGTGTTTGCTATGATCTGATCAGTGTCTATCTAAAGGTGATCGCTGTCAGTAGTTTCTCAAACACGTAGTCGGAGTCGTGCTTCGTCCTCGGTCGTCTCATCGTTCTAAAAATAAATGACAGATGCTTCTGCCAAAAAAAAGAACGACATTACTAAATGCTGTTTTACGGTCTCTAAAATAGTCGCGGTCGCGTGCCATTTTACAATTTGAATTGTAAACAAACTGTTAGTAGGTATACATACACAGATCGTCTAGTATAGTAAATGTAATACTTCCGTCATTTATGGGTTTACACATGTTGATCAAAGTGAATGACGGCTCACGCGAAGATGTGATCAAATCAATTCTTGGTTGTTGTTCTAATATTTGTTTTCGTAACTTCTTGTCTATTTTGGGAATAATCTACCAAATTATTTCCTATACGAGAATTTAATTGAATAATAAAATAAGAATTTATGTGAACTAAGCTGAATACTTGTCAATTTTGTGTTTGCAGGTGATCAATTTAGCATGTTTACACAAAAAATTACACCTTTTCGCCGCTTTTTAAAAATTCCACTTCGTGTCGATGGTAATATTGTGCAGTTGTTGTTCTGGTTTTAGTCGTCTAGTGCGTCGTCGGGGGCGGGAGAAAGTTCACGTTGGTGGTGCTGTCTAGGTTGTCTTCTGTCTTCTTGGCAATACACTTGATACGAAGTTAAGTCAAAAAGATGCAGTGATTCACGTGTGGGTGCTATGTAAATATGTAGTTTTTAATTTTTATTTAAAAGTCTTTGTAGTGTTGTTGAAAGTGGAAAAGTTCATGGCTTATGATGTTTTTTTATTTGTTTTTGAAGTGCGATCATCTGGGAGTTTAATTTGAAAAAAATGTCAATTTAATGGAAAAGTGTTAGAGAAATTGTCCCAAATTTTGTAGAAACATAAAATTCAAAACGTGCCATTTTATCTAACTTCTAGGTACAAATTTAAAAAAATTTGAGTGAGTATGAAATTAAACATTATTGATAATACCCCCATTCGGTTGTGAAAAATACTTAAATAATGACACAAAAAGAATTTACCGCGCCTAAATAAAATTATATATCAAAAACACATAATTAAACAAAAAATTGAAATTTAATACTTTATTTCCAAAATTTGTAACAAATCAGTTTTATAATTGTTTATAATGTGAAACACATACTCGGAGAAATGTAGGAAATGTCAGTCACACCCCAAAAAAATGAGTTAAAACTGAAAAAAAAAATTAAAATAGTTTAAATATAAGCAAACATTTTAAAACAAAAAAAAATGTTCCTGTGTTTTGATTTTGAGTTTTGAAAATTAAGTTTCAAAAATTATTTGCTTAAGAAACTTTATATTAAAAGCAAATTGAAGAATTTAGTTTCAAATAGATAAACTTTATTTTATTACGTGCTAATGTTGTGCAACGACATGTGGCTTTATTATTAAACTATCTGCTTAGTTCGATGCCTTGTGGATCTACAAACAGAAAACACTTTCGAACGGTTGACACTTACAATTATTATAGTTCCGATTATGATGTAAAAATAGAGAGTATTTTTAATTTTCATAACTTCTTCTAATGAGAACTTTGCTTTGAAATTTTATTTTACATAAATTTTAGAATAATGAATATAAAAAAAGTTTTAAAATTGATTTTCAAAATTCTTCTAATAATAAAGTATTTACAAAAATGTTTATAAAAACAGCAGCTCTACATTTTTTTAAATTTTACAAAACAGAATTTTGTAAAGCTTAACTTTGAAAAACAGAATTTTGATAATAATCAGAGTTTTGAAGAGAAAAATTTGCCCTATTTTGATATTGGATATCAACGTATTTAAAATTTAGTTTCAAATTCTTTTTTTTTTAATTCTAGGTGTTTTTTATATGTAATGAAATACCCCTCGATGAGAAAAAATAAAAAAAAGCAAAAAAAAAACTCATCGATCAATTATTATTTAAAGAAATTGATTTCACATTAAGAAATCACTAGAAGCCATTAAGGATTTATTTTGATTTTGAGTTATCTAGATTAAACTGAAGTGTAAGTAAAACTTCGATGGATATAAAAAAAATCAGTTTATTAAACAAAATTTAAATCTCGTCTACGGTCCATACCATCATCCACTGACTACACTATACCACACTTCTAAGTTAACCTTCAAGCTTCAACTACCCAAAAGTCTACTTGAAATTCAACTTAAAATTCTTATTTCAGACAAACCCATTGTCTTGATATTGTGTTTTCTCAAGGCTTTTCCCTTACCAAACTAGTGCACGTTTCGAGTAGGTGAGTCAATTACTCTTTACCATAGACCACTTTTTATCCTCTTTCATGACTGAGATGACACTCTTCACTGTTTTTGTGGTTCCGTCATCATCATGATGCTTCTGCTGCAGTTTTGTGCTTGGTCGATAAAAAATTTCAATGCAAGCATTGAAATTGCAAGTTGTTTCCAGTTCATAAGGTAGTATAGTTTACGTTACGATCGACTCAAGGTTTTTTGAGGACATCCTCGTGTCATATGATATTGTCCTGAAACAAACAAAAAGAAATTCTCATAGAAATTCTATAAGTGTCAGAATTGTAGGAATTCTGTGTGCTTAAAGAGAAAAGCTTGGAAAACTATATTTTATTTGCTTTTGATTTAGAAATATCTTAATGTTTTGAATATGTTGTTGGGGCCATCAAGCGGTATACTGCATTTTTTTTGCTTAAACCTTTTTCCCTCCAATTGGAGAGCGTTCACCTATTTCTTTGGTGAATATTTTAAATTGATTTGTGACAGTTGAAAGGGAGCAACACATAACCAGCTGAGGTGCCCGGTCTAAATAGACGATGTTATTTTAGTGGCATGCTCCCAGATTTTCTCATAATTTTTGCCAAAAAACTCATTTGTGTGGTTTCGAAAATCAATCATCATACACAGTATGAATTTAGGTTTAGGTTTTTTTTATTTTTCATTTCCCACCTGACCTAGAAGAGCAACAAGATCTAATAAACTTGCATTCTATTTAGGCCCAGCATTTGCAGCATCATCATTTGCAAACTTCTCATCATTTTTTATAATGAACACACGTGTGCCTCGTGCTGCTGTGCAGTGAAAAACACACTACACTATATCCTCGCCTAATAGTTCCAGAGTTGTCTAGTCCACATTGCGAAATAAAAAAAAAAAATATTATGATGTTCCTAGTTTTTTGATGACGACTACGAATCCTCATGATTACGAGGTTAACAGCATTGCATGCAAATAACAGATTAAATGAACCTCACTAGAAGCAGCATCCATCGAAGGCAGAGGCAGTGCTGTGCCTTATATGCACCACTGAACTCCGGCCTGGGTGCATTAGTTTACACATCTGACACAGTGATCCACTACAAATATACGAACATAGAATTTCGAAATAGTATAATGAGAACTCCATCTTTTTCAGCTTGGCTCAAGTGGCTGCCGAGAAAAAAAAATTGAAAAAAAAAGAAAATAGTACTAAAGTATAAAGAGTGCCAAAGAAGTAGATACGAATAATGATTTAGTAGGTCATTACGGCAGCTCTGATCACAGCTATACCAAAAGTGTGAAATAAAATTTAATGTGAGTGTATTTGGAGTGGAAAGACGCAAAAGTGAATTTTCCCAAAACAGTAGTTAATGCGAGATTTTTTTTTTTATAAAACAAAATTTATAAATTCTACTGGAATAAATCAGCCAAGTAGGAGACTAAGCACAATTTAGTTGGGCTTGTTGAATTATTGAACCAGAATAGCTTTAGACTACAAAAATGGCATTTCACTTGAACTCAACAGCAAACCCATATCTAACAAAATTGGAATTGGAATTCCAAGTTTGAAATTTTTACAAAAAAGCGTAGATTCTTCCAAGGGGTTTGAAAACGATGTGTGGACACGGTTTTGTTTTTTTTTTTTTAGAAAAGAGTATTTCGCAATTTCCTCTTTCGCAATAACCATTTCGCATTAACTTTGTTCGCCATCTTCCTAATTTCATATCTTGATTATTTTTCATTTGATTATTTCTCCGATTTAGCCTTTTTGTTAGAAATATTTTAATCTCAAAACTGCCTAATATTTATGTACATTGATATATTCAATTTAATGTTTTAAAAACACAATTTTGAATGATTTTTGGTAAGTTTCGTTTCAATAATTAAAGTCTCGTTACGGAACCGTTTCGGATGATTAAAAGTTTGTCTTTGACTGCTACTGAAAGCGAGAAGCAAAATTAGGCTTCATATATAATTCAGTACAGCTTTTATACTACATATTTGTGCTTTATTTGAATGAAAATGAGAATTCCATTTATCGATTTAATGATTCACTGACCTATTCGGTAAACCTGTTAGACAGAATTTGTGTTCGTGTTTAGTAAAAAAAATTTGCCAATAAGTTGGAGAAACAATTCATTCATCTGACTCATCAAATCACAGCAAGTCTAGTGATGAAAAATTTATCATAGAATTGTAAATGACAACATAGACGAGATTTTTCGCGATTACAAGATCACAAGCAGAAAAAAATAGGGTAAGGTTGATTTTATAGGTTGGAAAACTTAAATCTAACGGAAAGGCGATAGGGCTGTATTGTATATGGATAGAAACTTGGTTCAGACTATTCAATAATGCAAAAAACTTGCAAAATCACAAATAGATTTGTCGCAAAATAAATTATTTAAAAACTATAAAAATTTAAAAAAAAAACTACGAAATGGACGTGGGCGAGTTAAAAACAGTTGGGGACAGCAGTTTAGTTTAAAATCAATTTTAGACTTTAAATGGATTTAAATCGTAAATATTTAGAACTAGTATGCCAATATGCTGAATTGGGTACAGTACCCCCAGCCAACCAGTTGTGTCATTTAATAGTACAAATTAAGACAATTTAGTTGAAATTTAAATAAAATACAAACACAAATTATATGCACAGAAAAACGTGTTAGCTTTGTTCTCAGGAAGTGGTAAAAAACTGTAAGGGTGAAAAGGAGAAATCATCTAGCTGTTAGTGTACACTTATGTACTATATGTCATCGGATTTATTATGTAGGTTAGTTTCCTCTTACTACGGGCCATCGTGTACAGTTCCTGTCGTTACATTTCAGCTCTCTCCAACTCTTTCCCGGTTGTTTTCGGTCCTCTTCAACCATATTCTTCGCCAAATGCTTTTAGGTCGGCCTTTTCGTCAGCGTGTCTGAGTGCGAAGCATATGGCCAATCCACTGCCACTTATTCGATTCGCCTATTAGTATTTTGTTCAGTTCTGCCGTCTGTAGAGACAACAATCACAAGATATTGAAAATTTTCTATCTTTTCCAAAAGATATTGAAATATCTACTTGAAAAGATAGGGAACTTTCAAGATTGATCGTTTTTGTCGTAAGGTTTCATTATCAATCGTTTCGTAGTTCATCAGGTTGTTTTCACCTCTGAATTTCAAAATAGACCTATAACATGTTCTTAAAAATTACCGTTTTCTGCATTCACACTCATATATAACCATCGTTGCATGACACAACGTTATAGGTTATTATTTTTACGTGAAACTGTTAAAAAACTTTTCACTTCTCCCAAAAACTAGCTGGAGATACTATATATGACAAAGAGTAAAACATCAAATTTGTTACTTTTTTGTAAACTTATTTTTCAATATTATTTTTTGTTTATTGAATGGAAGAAGCAATAGAAATTCACCCCGCAAACAAAAAACCTAGCTATGTTTTTGCATTCACGCCATCAGAGAAAAACAATAAAAAAAAAACGAATGATATTTTGGGGTTCATACTTGGAAAATGTGCATCGTTTGTTTGCAAAGCACCATTGGTCGTGTCGGTGTCGGTGGATGGCGGTGAGAAATTATTCATTTTTGTATCTTGACTCGTCAGAGCAAGCAGCGCATTCAACACATCCTGCATCCGCATTAAGAAGACTCTGCTGATGGTCCTGGACCTGCTGCTGGTTGTGAACCGCGTACATAAAGCTATACTCTCATCACCACCATTCCAATACAGAATAATGATGGTTAAATATTTATTTGAGCTCTTTTTTGAAAATGAAAAGCTCTATAAAGCATAACTAGATACAAGTATATTTATGTAGTATAGAATAGAAGCGGAAGGATATCGCGTGCTTCTGATGGATGACATAGTGGATGTGGCCGTAGATGATGGGGATGTGTATATGAATATTTGGGAGAGCTCTATGGTTTTTGTTATTGTATGTTTTTTTTCATAAACAGGTACATACATACAAACTCAAATGGAGTGTATATTATTGTGTGCAACACTCACTACCTCTATAAGATTCACTTTTATAGAGCTGCAAACTTATGCTTCATATAGTCCTGGTTATCTTGTACTACAGCACTTTGTTTTAAGGAAATATCGAGAAGTCATTTGGGAATCGTGTCACTATAAGAAGAAGTACAGTAAGAAAGAGAACGAAACAACAACAAAAAAAAAAGAGTTAAGTTATGCATCCTTGAAATTTGTTTGAATTTTTTTTTTCTTCCTGGATATTATACCTAGGAAAAAATTCATTCAAAGAAAAGAAGGAAATATGTAGATCAAAATATAGGTTATGAGAATTGTATTGTAAAATATAAAATATGCAAAAGCGTTGACTTGTTGAGGGGTTGCTCTTTGGTTTTTGTTTCTTTATTCCACAGTAGAAATATTGTGTTTTTTTTCTTTATTAAAGGATTCTTGTATTAGTTTTTATGGGGATGTATAGAGTAGGTACCTATATAGAGTGAGAACCGAACAAAAAATAAAATATATCTAAATGTACCACAATTTTTTACTATGTAGAAATTGGTTGCTCTAGGATTAGTGCTGGCGACTGTCACACCAGAGTTTCTCACAAGAACGTGATAAACCCTGCAAGAATATATCTTGTCATAAAAAAAACTTTAATTTATCTTACTCGTTTGAACTTGGAATATGGCTCATTTATTTATTGAAATAAACTTTTTTAATTTAACAATTTAAATTTAAACATTATTTTCGTTCAATACTAGTGACAATTTACATTTTTTAGAAAGTTTTGGTTTAGGGGTAGATTGCACCGAAAGATGATCGTTTCGATTTTATCTGAGTGGGAAGAGCCGGTTAACCTTACTTTTTTACTGTTATTTCTCAAAGTAAAATATTGTCAAAATAATAAATTTTATCTAAATTGTTTTTCCCCTCTTGGCACCCCTGAGTTACAACCCTGAATAACAATCCTTCCTCTCTTGAAAGTAAAATAATACATAATTGATTACCAATTTTCCCTCCCTAAAATGATGTGAGACTTTTCGGGAAATTTAGTTACCGTGAAACAAAAAAATGATTAAATCGCACAAAATGATTAAAATGCACTATCGCTAACTTTTTTTTCAATCACAACTCCTTGAAATAGAAGCGTTTTCAGTCAAAATCGAGAACAACACTTACTTTTTTAACGCTTCGGTTAGATTTTCTTTTTATAAAGATATACCATTTTTTTTTGTTTTCTCAAGTCCTCACACCATTCACTTTCAATACTTTGCAAACGGATCTTCTATATAATGACTTTTATTCTTCCCACTAAAAAATTTAACTTATCTTTTAAGGGACGAGCTCGATATTGCTGCAGGAGAATATGTATACTTTTTTTTTCAGACAGAGGATGTGGGTAGTAGAAAAAGAGTTCGACAGGAACTTTTTTTTTTCTTCATTTCATCCCTTTTGTCATGGGTGGCTTCATGTTTTGGGCGGTGGAGTCCTCCTTCATTGGTGATGTTGAAAGCTTAAAGTTTAATTACTATCAAATTCCCTTTTGTCACAGTTTATCGACAAGGGTGAAATCGGTTAATGGTATTTAAATTAATAAGATAGGGAAAAAAAAGTACCTACCACTAAGAGTCCGAATAAAATGAGAAGAAGAAAAAGACAAAAAAAAAATAATAAGGTTACAATAAACTGTTGGAAAAAAAGTATCATAAAATTTGCTTAGTAGGTCAATATTATGGTGTTCTGCAGTTGGTCCTTAATGAAAGACTTTCTATATCTACTATCTCTACTTTGCGGCATCCTGATTTAACTTTTATCTTAGGCTAATTATATATACTTAACTACAAATAGCCTACAAGATGCAAAAAAGTTGTGGTTGTTGCAAAAATAAGCAAAAAGGAAGAAGCATCTTCTCGTTCATAAAGTCGTCGGCTAAGATTAAATGCAGAAAACATGGAAGTAGCTATAATATCGGTCGATCAATAATTTTAATTTATTGAAATTTGTTTTCGATAAGAGAGGCTGGCCAAAGAAGATTTGGTGGGAAAAAGAATAAATATAGTTCAGAGAGCGAAAGACCCACTCATTCCTCATTTTTGAATCCAGGGAATTTTAAAGTCGACTAAAACAAACCAATACTAGGTTGAATATTATATTTAGGAATAAAAAGACTTTGAGCAAAAATATGACAGAAGAATAGTTTTGGTATTATTTTTGTTAAAAGTTTTTTCTTATTTCTCTAATTTCCCTTAGATACATCACGCGAATTGAATATGTTTCGAATTTGCTTGACTTATATCAACTTTTTTTCTATTTTTTTTCTAAAAGTAATACGTACAAAAAAAATAAAAAATCCTATGAATTTGTGGAATCATATTATTTGCCATTGCTATTATGTATCTATGTTTTCCCGCTTACTCATGACATTTAATGTAAAATTTAACACGCCGTATAGCAATATTGATGGATTTTTTTTGTAGACTTGGGGGTTGCTTACAAATAAAAAAAAAAAAACAAAAAATAATAATCGATTACAAAAACACTGGGGTTGTAAGTGCCTTTGTAAAAATGTATATGGGGTGAAAAAAAAACTTGAGTACATATTGTGTATATATACATAGGGGGAAATTTCTTGTATAGGCTTAAGCCATCCATTGACAATATGAATATGTTTTTTTTTTGTAATAGGATGCAATTTCCTGATTGAAATTAGCTGAAAAAATTGAATTATAAGTGATAACCGGTAATGGGTTAAAGAGAATTTCTTGTACATATATTTGAATCAAAAGGGTTAATAGGTGTTTCATTAACTCCAAATTGAGTGGATGCTAATAGATGGAAGTGGCTAAATTCTTTCTTCTTCTCAAAGTGTTTGAAAGGATTATGCAGAAGCATATGAGCTTTCATTTTAGATCCCAAAATATATTTTCACCAATGCAATCTAGTTTTTGACCTAAACATAGCTGCATGACTGCACAAATTAACGTCGTAGAAAATATGAGACAGGCTCTGGATGATAATCGTGTTTTGTTTTTGGTGCTTCTGGATTTTCCAAGCCTTTTGACACTATACAACACATCATCAGTTTTCCCCTTTTTCTGTGAATTTATTGCAATCGTTTTTCTGTGATAAAAAACATTTGTTGGCTTTGTCGCCAATAAATTCATTTTTTTCCTACTCGCGTGGTGCCACAAGGCGTAATATTGGCACCTCTCCTTCCCCTTTACATTTATGAGCTCCCTCAAAGAATCTCATATTAATGGGCCCAAATGCATGCAGACGATGTCATTTTATTAAAAAGTTGTCCCCTTGGTCTTATAGAAGATCATACTCAAGCTCTATAAACATTTACCATCAAAGCATCTCCAGCATGTTTCAAAGTCCCACGAAGTCTAAATGTTTAATCAGCAACAAGTCTTTAGATCTATCGTATGCAGATTATGTTTTTATTTTCTTTTGAGGTAACCAATCAATGTATTTGTATATTCTTTTGGTTTCAGTCAAACAATGTAAGTTTATTCTCAATTATAAGAATAAATATTTCTTATCTCAAGAATTGTATTTGGATATCAATTATAATAAATGCTCGTCTTTCAAATACAATTTCTAAATATATAATCAATACAAATAATCATTAGCTTTTTCATATTTGAAGTAATTGTCTGTTGGTGCATGAAAGGATAAATACAAATATTTTTCCCCACTTGATTAATGTGTACCACTAACCCAAATAATCCAAAATTATACTGTGTAATTCAGAATAAAAGAAATATAGAAATGTGATGGCTTTTATTATACTCGTATCACTCGCTCAATATTTTTCAGTATTTTTAAGATTTTGTTCCTGAAATCACCAATAGAAACAAAAATGCGTAAAGCTTAGGCCAGTTTTCTTATTTTTTTCAAAACTGGTGGCCATTACGAGTTCATCAGGGTCTTCTAATTCATTGATTAAAAAAAAAAAAACAATTTCAAAAGGTCGCCATGCTAATTTAGTTTATTTCAAAATGGTGATCAAGCTGATTTCATTTATTAAAAGTCAAACCTCAAAACATTTTAACTTTCAAATTCTTTCTATTAATTTTTAAATTTCTGAATTTAAAACTTTCTTTTTCCGGATTTAAAATAAAATTTTGAATTTATTCAAAAAATATTTACTAAAAATAAAAACCCATTTTGAAAAATAATTTTTTTTCTTCAAATAACATTGGCTAATAGTAGAAAACTAATAACTTACTTCGGACAAATTTAAAAAATAATAATAATCAATAATTTTTTAAATATGTAGTCAAATATAATAAAAAATAAAAATAAAAATAGAGGATGACGAATAATTTGTCCATTCCTCTAAAGAGGTAAGGTCTTCAGTAAAACTTATAGGTGATATTGATAGAACTAGAATTTTATTACTACTTAGCATTAAAAAATTGTGAGAAGAAAACGCTGCATAAAAGACAACTTAATTGAAGTTAACAAAAACCTTATCCAACGAAGCTATTTGTATTTTGAATATGTTTTGAAAAGGTTAAGTACCCAAGCAGTTACAAATATTTAATGTATCAACTCGTTCATTATTATTAAAAAAAAGGCTACAGTCAAAATACCTATGTACAATTTTATCTAAATATTTTCTTACATTCCAATAAAATAAAAAAAATTGGTATACCTTCCTAATGACATCATAAACAAGATTTTCATTCAGAAATGTTTTCATGAAAAATTAATAAAACCATAATCGCCTAGGTTCTTTATCATTCGTGCGCATGTTTATTCAAAAGAAAAAAAAAATAAACAAAACCAAAAATAAATACTTACATTTCATGCGGTTGGAGTTTTCCTTTTCCTTTTTCTTTTTTTTTATTATTATTTTCCATAACCATCTGATTGCTTATAACTTTAATGGTTAGATATGTTCAAGTGTAAGTAATAAAACTCTAACGCACATTAAAATCGGACGACAATAAGTCTCTTAAGCCAATCCCCAACATAGTATCCACCCACTCATCGCAGCCATTGCCATTCTTCAGTAGTAGATAAGATATCCAGAGATAGATATAGGTATTCAGCAAGCTTCAACCTAAAGTGGATTGTGTTGAAAGGCAACGCAATAAATTGGCATTTAAAGTATTTCGCCAGCGAGAGTCGTATAAACGTGAGTTTATGTTGCAAGTATCTAAGCATCTAAAAAGATGTGCCGAGTTGTTGTATACAGCATTACACATCATTCCGATTTCAATTCATTCAAGGGACATATACTATACACATATAGATATAGATACTTATGGGTAGGTAACTATATAGTATACTGAACATTCAAGATGACGATGACGATGCTGATGTTCATGATGATAATGTGATGCCGAGAATTGTGTGTACACCCTTATGACAACCCCAGTGTCGTAGTACAACAGCGCACGCAAAACCCACCAGCCACCACTTACCCCCCTTTTTTTTCTCTTCCTATACAAGAGCCTTCCTGCCTGCCTACATTGACATTGAAGGGATGCACAATGTTCTGAGCTCATTATATCCTTTAATTTGCCTAAGTGGATGTGTGCAGAGTCCTGTCTATAACCCCCCCCACCCATTCCCCCACTCTCTGGCCTAAACCCCTTCTTCTCTTTACCATGACTCTTGTGGATTGTGTGTGTTTGTGTTTTGTGTATACCTACACAACACATATATTGAGATATTTGTGTTGTGTATGTAATGGATTGTCGGGATGTCAGACGTGATGATGACGAGGTTGAATGAGTGAATGGCAAAAAGGAAGAAAGTCACCGTTGCAATTATGATCGCCTCTAGCCCCTCCGACAAACAGCCAACCCTTTTCATATAATGTCCTTATACTAAATATATATGTACGTTTAGAAAAAACTTGCACTGTGTATATACATATGTATATCTATTTATATATACAAATAAATGTAGATACGTTGAGCCTTTTGTTTAAAAAAAAAAATTAAAAAAAAAATGTTTCTAACCCTCCCCTTAAAAGCGGAAACCAAAACTCGAAATATTTTTTGTTTTATCTTGAAGACGTTGTCGGATACCGCACAACATCCTGTGTCAAGGAATTATAATTATTACACTCTTCAGAACAAATACAAACTAACATTATACGTCATGTGTCATACGGGATAGCGCGCTGAGTTGCGAATTGCGAGTTACGAGTCGATTCGAATATGAACGAATATAATGTCAGGTGTGTTTTATTTTTCTGTCCCACAAGTTATTTCTGCTGATGTGGCCAGCTGGTTGAGAATTTAAAATCAATTATGGTGTTTAAAGAGAAAATTAGAAAGTCAAATTCACTGACCCATCAACACATTATACCAATGATATTATGGTGTTGAGAAAATACATCGTTTTTGGAGTAAACGCATATTTGGATATAAAGCATATTCTTCAGGCTTTGTTAATGGAGTTAATACTGATATAATCATTCCTGAGGTATGATGTATTCGTATTCCTAAAATATTTATTAGAGTATTTGATTCAACGAATGAGAGAGCATCAAATTAGAAAGACGATCTTTATTTTAGCAAAAAACTGATATACCACATTCTTCAGATATCGTTGCTGGAAGCAAACTCTGATAACAATCAATCCCTAGATAACTTTTTTGGAGTAAGCGCTGATATAACTAATTTTTCATATATCATCATCAGACTTAACGTTATTATCTCAGATATTGTTATTGCTGCAATGATATGGAAGCACAGGTATCTACTCCAGTACGACCATTGCTTTCTGAGTTAACGCTGATAGAACACTTACTTCAGGAATCGTTATCGAGATATGTTTATTGGAGTAAACGCTGATATAATATATTCCTAAGATATTTAGTAGCGCATTTACTTCAATAAAAAAATATAGGAGTTCTCGCACTTCTTAAAAAAATCAAATATGGTGACATTGGAATGATTCCATTTTTCATTGTTAATAATTTTGAAATTACCAATTAGCTGCTATTATTTAATTTTCTCCTTCATTCTATAATGCTCCATAGAGTTAGGAGCATTATAGAACGATTGCGAGAAATGGTATATTTGGATGAAATTTAATTTAATTTATATTTTCTTAATATTGATATTTATTATTTTTCCTTAATTTCTTACTTTCATTCATTACTTTTTTTCCAAATTTTTTTGTAAAATTTTTTAAATCTTCATTCATCCTTAATGATGCGGTTTTATGGTTTTTAAGTGATTTTTTGCAGGAATTTTTTTTAAACTATTCCCGATTGAAATATACAATTGAACTCAACTTTCTTGTAGTTCAGTTCAAGGTTATAACTTGGCTTAGTTTTTTAATACATAGTATTGCAAAGGAAATCCAGAAACTCAGTAAAAATCGCAAAAGCAAAAACCCACATCACAAATGATTTAGACTTTTGGACTTCTCAGCATGATTTTTATTTTGAATAAAATTCCGAATTTTTCTGTCACAAAACCATTTTCTTACATAGACCTTTGTATATGAAAACTATAGTACTCTCATGGTGGAAGTCGAATGGGGCGACATCTAATGTATGCCGGCAACCCTTACTCTTTTTTTTTTGCGGAGAGCTTATGGAGGTTTTAAATGATATTTATTGATATTTTTTGGATGCAATTATCCAAAAAATAGTCTCCTCTTGCTCCTACCACCAATTTTCGACGCTTAAAGACTCACCAAATCGAATTTTACACCTCACATTTTGCAGCGCCACCACCAGGATCCGGGCAACCCTAAAAAGAACTCGCCATGAGAGTACTATAGTTTTCATATACAAAGCATAGACTCAAAATTGGTGTTGTATTCAAAATTAAATTTTTTTCAAATAAAATTATTTTAAAAATACTCTGGCCACACTGGTGCTTCTAGTGCTCATTCCCATGTTGACAGTCGTTAGAGGTGGTTATAGCACTGGTAGTGGCAGCAAATCGCAGCAATTTGCAGGTGGTTGGTTGGTTGGTTGTCCTCTAAAGTTCCTTTCAATTCCTACATACATACATACTAACATAACACTAAATTTATATATACGTGCTAAATACTTGAACATATTAAATATACATACATTTATGTATAGGTACGCGAGAAAGGGTTAAGGATGCAAAACAAAAAGCAATGTGTAAATATCGGCGACATTTTGAAGTCGCACATCCTTGTGCATGTGCATGACTTCAGTTTCGTCAAGCATAATGGCTTTTTGGTCCTGAGCCTTTTCAGTTTTATACATACATATATCAAACTTACCTTACCTACTATGCAGCTACCTACATATATGTTGATGGTATGTATGCACATATAAATTTCTATGCTGCGCTCAGGTTAGGAATTATGAAAGCAGCGAATGAACATGAGATGTGGGAGAAGCATCTTAATTAGCTTATAGTCAAGGATGAGGAAGATTATTTACATAGTTTGCTGTTACCGTTTCTCAAAGATGATGATGTGATTAAGATGTGATGCCAAAATGAAAGATGCACACTCATTTGCATATTAAATTAATCTCATTGCGATGACATTATCTGTTATCGCAGCACAGAGTGTTGGAAAATAATAATTTATTATTACATACCTACTTATTAAAAATAAAAGGTGTTTTTTTTTCCTAACACCATGTAATGAGATATGTGTGAAAAAATTGATAGCTCCTGTACCTGTGGGCCACAGGACATAACAAGAAATATGTATACAATGTATAGATTTATTAGACAAGTACTTGAGGGCCAAAGGACACATTTTTGATCTTTAGGTCAATTTACAAGAAAATTTATATAGTATTGAAAAAAATTGTTTTTTCGTGATTATTAATTTATTTATTTTTTTTTCTTTTAGAGAGGAAGCAGATATCACGGACATCGACATAATCAACGTTCGCAGTCCTTAAACAGAGGCCAAGCACTCTCGCAAGCAGACGTGAGCGGAATGTGGTGACACCGGGGTGCCTCAGGTATATAAATACACAATTTTGAGATATTTGTACGAAATATTAATTTTATAATAAATAATAAGTTAAAAAATTAACAGGAGGTCAGGCTGGTTGTGCTAGCTGCGCCATGGGTAATAAACTGAGCTGTTCCTGTGCGCCGCTTATGCGTAAAGCATACCGATACGAGGACTCTCCATGGCAGACTTCTCGTCGGCGGGACGGCCATCTCCTGAGGTGAAATTAATATAAAATCATTGAAATTTTAGCGAATCACTTGAAACAATATTTAGTTTAGTAATATTTTCATTTTAACAGAAATAATATTCTCAAGTATAATTTATTTAAAAAAAATTAATATAATAATTTATTTATACAAAATACAAAACACAAATCAAATTAATTACCTTCGACAAAAGAATATAAAACACAAACACTAAATTTATTTATTTATTTGTTTATGATTTTTAATTTGTAATTGGTTTTCTTCAAAAACAAAAATAGCAAGAAATATTTTCTATGGGTTCGGAAAATATTTTTAATATTGCAAATTTGAGCAAATTTGGAAATTAAAAAAAAATACTATTTTTTTTTTATCTTTTTTGATGATACAATCCCTCACCACTACAATATCTACGCGACATAAAAATTTATTCAAAAATAAAAACCATGGGTATACAAAAAATAAAAAAAAAACACCAAACACTTGAAAATAAAATTTTATTCGCGATCATTCAATAAAAAAAAAAACATACTTTTGTTAAATGGTAACACGAATAAGTTCGTTCAGGTTGTGGGCTGAGGTGTTCCATGTATCTTCAAGCGGTGCTGGTACCGTTAAATGGCAACAAGTATCCGAAGATTTGGTTCCTGTCAACATTACCTGCATACAAGATTCACCTGAATGCGTATTTCACATAACAGCCTACAACAGTCAGGTTGACAAAATCCTTGACGTACGACTTGTCCAACCAGGTGAGCTTATATGTATCAAATATACATCAATAATAGAGTGGATATATAGTATCGAAGAAGAGTTTTAGAAAAATGCAATAAATTTGTGATTACTTTTCACATCAAATCGATTGCATTGTTTTAAAACTTAAATGTGTTTTTTTTTTCCTCTTAAATTCTATTTAAATCATCCAAATATATAGGCACAAGAATTGGACAAGCATCAGAATGTTTCGTCTACTGGAAGGACCCAATGACAAATGATACATGGGGTTTGAATTTCACATCCCCAATTGATGCGAAACAATTTCGGGAATGTTGTGTAAGTATACTATTCGGATCTATAAGAGCAAATCTTTCCTGGTTTTGCTCTTACTTATCTCCGACAGCAAGGTTCAGTGCACAAAAAAAAAAATCAAATAAAATCAAAAATATAATATTGAAATGATCATGCGAACATAAAATCATTATAAGTAAACAAAAAATCATTCAAAAATAAATTCGAGAAAGAACATAAATTCCATAAAAAACATCACCACGCACACATCCATCTAATTTATGTCATAATTAATTAATTTGTTTGTATAAGATTTAAACAAAAAAACACAAGCACCAAAAATCATTTTTTTTTTGTTTTTGAGTTCATATCAACCTTAAGTATCTATTTTTAGTTTTTAATTGAATTGAAAAAGTAGAGTAGTGTATTATTATCAAGAAATTTTAGGATTTCATTTTTAAAAGGACTGATTCAAACATATAGAAAATATTGAAGTATTTTATTATATTATATTTTTCAAAAGGAATAAAAAAATTAGAAAAATTAAAATTTAAAATTAAAATTCAAAATAACTGAACAATTTCTGAAGCTGGCTGACCTTTCATAACCTAATACTGACCTAAGAGATGGTTACTTTTTCAGAATACAAAACTTCAGCAACAGAGAAATTTTGAAGATTAATTTTGGTATTTTGAATTTACATTTGACTTTTGACTAAGTTGGCTTCAATTTATGATAGTTCCCAAAGATATAACAAAAACCTTATGACTATTTGAGTCAAATGTATGTAATGCCACTTTAATTCAAGTGACAAATTGTCTTAAAGTAGGAATTTTTGCAAGTTTTATATAAAAATAGCCAAACCTTTCACAACGGACAGTTTTGACCAATCTTAATGTGAAATCCTGCAAAAGAGATCAAAATATTTCCCACAATTTTTTTTGATAACCTAAATTTAAACGATATCAAATAATGATTCTGGCAAAGAATAAGCAATTATGATATGATAAAAATAAAATTAAATTTTTGACCGTGTAGCCGATACATGATTCTAAATATTCTGCAATGATCGCGTACAAGTTCTCGGGTGCAGTTTTTTTTTTGTATTAAGAAGATATTTCTTGTCGTGAATTATCTTGTCTATTATAAACTATAGAATCAATATTTAAGTATTTGAAACAGTAATTTTAATTTTAGGGCAGTCAAACATTCAGTTTTCGTTAATTTACAATCTTTTTCAATAAAATTTTATGAATAAATAATTCTCATTTGTTTTTCAAATTCTTGTTTTATTTCAAAATTATAAGTTTCGTAACTCTTTTTTAAAGTTAAATTTTAAATTATTAACTTTTATTTTAATAATATTTACTTTTATTTTATATATTCTACACAAAAAAACTTTCTATTATAATTTTATTTTATTATTAAAAATATTGGCTATTTCACTGGGCATTCCTAGTAAACAATTTTTTTAAAAATGATATTTCGATTAAATAAAAGCAAAACAAATATTCATTAAACCTTACATATATATATATACTTTGGGATCTAGATTTTTCGTTGGAAAAAGAGCTATAAGGTATTTCCTTCAATGAATTAGCAAATATCGGTGTCATGTTTTTCTCGTCTTCCCATACACTGCATAATATATATATTTTTTTTTCCAAAAAAAAAACTCATTTTAATAAAATCACTCCTTTAGTTAGTTATATTTTTATATTCAAAAAATAAAATGTTTCGTTCATTATAAAATTGAAACCAAAGCATGAACAAATTCCTATTAATTATTATTAGATACAAAAATTTATATATGAGTGTAATCTGGTTCATCACATTCATTATATTTCTTCATTCCCTTGATATAGAAATTTAACTGTGTTTCGTCCTAAAATTCCTTGCGTATATATATCTTTTTGTAAGCAAATTTACTTATAAAAACCATCCTTTTCAGATATTTTCTTTTTTATTATTTTATTTTGATTCGATAAAGTTGTATTTGTGTATGTTTCTTAACACACAACATGGCTGTCAATGTTTCCTTTCTTTTTTATTATGCAAAATTCAATTTTTTTTAAATCAATATCAAAACATTGAAATTGGAAATGGATTGTTTTTTCTGATCATTTTTCTTTAAAAAAAATTCTCTATGTGCATTCCTTTCGCTTTCACAAAACATTTTCAAAAAAAAAAAAAACATGATTTTCAAATTGTGTTGTGCCTATAATATTTAAATTGTAAAAATAAAACATAAATAAATAAATAAATTCCTAATGTAGAATGAGCATACATTTTGAAATAAATTACTTACTTTTAATTGGAAGAATTTAACACTAGAAAAAAAACTAAATTTTTGAAGCTTTACAAGACCTTATGTCAAAACGAAATCGAAGAAGAAATAGGTATTATGTAGTATTGAAGAGTATTAAGTCTATTTTATAGCATCAATATAAAGTTTGTATTTTAATTCAGTTCTGCGCATCTTAGCATGTATGAAAATTGTTGTTAAATTGTTAATTCGGTGCTTAGTGAACATGATTTAAAATTCATTAAAATTACAGATTTAAAAAAAAATTATTTCACATTTTTGAGATAAATTTGTTCCAAACATGTTGTTGACTTAATCTCAATACAATTTTTTTGAAAAACATTTCTTTTGAAGCGGATTTAACCCCAAAAATAATACAGTCTTTTGAATAGAAAATCTACTCAATGTCGGTGCTCATGCACTTTTTACCAAACTTTTTTTTACAAAAAATTTTAGTTTTTCAAACTCGTAATTTACTAGAAAAAAGTTTCAAAAATTAAGATGATCTTAAAAATTATGGCATATCAAATACAAATTTTGCAACAATTCAAAAGTTTGTAGAGCATTTCAAAATTTATGCTCAAATTAAACCCCTAGACTTTCCATTAAATTCCTCAAAATCCTAGTAATTCCATAAAACTTCCAATACCTACCCTGCCCAAAAATACCCAAAAAGCGGTTAAAAATTAGAAATTCTATCCAAAATGGATTTAAATTATTATTTTCCTTATATACGTAGATTAAAATCAAAATTAGTTCTAAAAGAACATCTTAATAAAAAGATTTAATTGAATTAAAAACAGACGACACATTTATTCGATAAAGAAAACTTATTACTTTAAAAATTAAAAGAAAAAAAAACACTATATATATATTTCTAAAATGTTTGTTTTTTTTCTGCCTCAGTATGTATGTGTGTGTCGTATTTCTCTTTAAAAAAAAACTTAACACGTTACAAGCAAAATGTTTCTCTCTCTGAATTCTCTTAATCAAAAATTAATTTGAAAAGTACAAATTGAAAAACAAAATACAAAAATTTATCAAGAAAAAAAAAAGCCGCACAAACAGAACCTTGTGATTCCCAACCGACTAACCTAACATAGTGCGACGTTTTACAGTCGCCTTCTTTCAAATTTTCACGAAAGGCCTCCTCGAGCTATTCGCTGAAATTGGATCCACCTGGCAAGAGTAAGGTTAAGGCGAAGCGTAAGCCCGTCAGCACTCCGGCAAGTCCGTCAAGGGTACGTGAGCCACAGTGTACATGCATGACAGCTGAACAATATGCACGCTTACGTGCACAGGATCCAAGATATCGAGGTTTGTAATTTTTTTGTGGTTGATTTTTTTTTTTTTTTTTGAATTCAAGGACTAAAGTTTTCCTATTTTTGAATACAAATGCTTTCATATAGGTTCATCAACTCTGCCTCGGACAGCTTCTAGGGCTACAGACACAGAAGCGCAATCACAATCAAAGGTTATGAATGCAACATCCAGCACATCTTTGTATGATAATGTTGCATCTGGAACACAGTCTATGCAATCAGGACAAGGTAATATATTTAAATTTTTCCAGCTAAAAGCACACCACACCATACCACCCTACCCAGGGACCGTGCTTTTGGTTTGTGTCTTTGATAAATGTGGTGAATATAAATTAACTTACGTGTTTTTATTGTTGTTTGCCCAGGCGATACACTTTCACGTCAAACTAAATCACAAGAAACCAACACCATGACCAGTGGACAGAATATATCTGGCAATGCAAATATAACGGGTGGGGTAAATGCCTCCAGCGGTGGGGGTGGAGTTGATTCGAATTCACAGAATCATGTGGGATCACAAATTGGACAAGACGACAACATGGGGGGTGGGCAACGGGGGGATATGGAGACATGTAAGTCAGAAGGCACACAAGCTGGTGGAACCCTACAGCAGAATACATTATCTTCCACAAAATCAACTGGTACCGGCACACGCAACAAGGATTACAACAAGGACTACAACGATGAAATGGTTAGTTTAGAAAAATATTGCATTCTTGAATTATGCATTTATTTAGTACACACCACAAAAATGCCATGACACTTGGAACAGAGATATCAGGAATAAAATTGCATGGTTTTTCTTTAAAACTAAATCGAAATTTTAATCTGATCCATAAACGGTCTTTTAATATTTATGAATTTATGATGATTCAAAAATTCCGATAAAATGTAATTTTGACGGACAGGATCTTAACCTGCGCTTTACATGCATTCAAAAAATTCTAGTTTCTTTCGAAATCCTATAGAGAGTTTAACATTGATGTTTTATATTTTTGTTGTTTTAATTTTTGAAACTTATCCAACTCACTAGATTCTAAAGCTTTTACAACTCTTTGTTCAGGCAGTTTAAAAAATTAGATGATAAAAAAAGACTTGAATCATTTTATCATAGAAACGGAATAGGAGCCCAAAAAATTAAAAAAAGCGATGTCCGTGTTCTGAAATGAATTTAAAAGTGGTCATAATGAGACGGAACAAAGAATATTTTTTAATTTCTTTTAAGTTACTGTACTGCAGATACAATCAAATGAAAAAGCACGATTGTTTTTGATTTTTTTAATTTTTTTTGTTTTTTGAAAAAAAAAAAAAATTTTTTTGAGTTAGTCAAAGTTTTTCGGAAGATAAATTTTTATTTGACTATTTGACTTTTTTTTATGTGAGCTCAAATAAGGAGACCACCGCTTCTTGCCTTTGATCACCAATACCTCGGCAACAAGTTGTAAGGCAGGTTCAATACTAGCAATATACATACATCATCGGAACTAAAGGGAAAATAACAATTTTTATAAATTTTTTTATAGTTTTAAATACAATTTCAATAATATTGATTTTTAAAAAAATATTTTCCATGATTATTTATTTAAATATAATTAAAAATAAAAAGGCTCGACAATCTTTTTCAAATGCCTAGAAAGATAAGAACGTAACATTTTAGTGAAATCAAATCTAACTAAACAAAACCAAGTTCAACATGCGTTCCAAGATGATGATTAAACAATTTTAACTTAATGAGTAATATCTTGACATGCGAAATTAGTTAATATCAAGTATAATCAATTTATCTGCAATTTGTTATAATTATTTTTAAGACTTTTCAAATTTTAAGGCCATATCCATAGAAGCTCATCTAACTTATTTGGAAGTTAATATTTGTTCACATACTTTTAACAAATAAAGTAACTTATTTTTGCTGCCAGAACACCAAATAGATGTAAAGTGTGTGTATGCGTAAAAAAAAATATTCAAAAGGTTGTTTTAATTAACTAAACACTGGCGTCGAAAAGTGACTGTTTTTTTTATTTTTTATTTAATTTCTTCATGAGTAATTAATTTGAAATGTAGTTTAATTCTGAAGTAGTTCTATTTCTAAAATTATCAAATTTTTAAATTCACTTTAAAACAATGAAGTGAATAGTTAAAAAATCACCCCTAAGCCCTATTACTAATACAATGATGTTAATGTTAACTTTGAATAAAAAAAAAGTGCTAATCGCAGACATCTAACATTGAAGGTTTCTATACACATTACTCTACTATAGAACCTCACTTTTGACCACCAGACAGTTTATAGTTTGCATGTAAAAGACGCAAACAAACTCTTGTAAGTAAATACTGTTGCGCTAGCTAATTAATTAAAAACAAACAAAAAAAAAAAACACATAGCAAGCAGTTATAAGTATAAAAAAAGAAAAAAAAATCGATTAAGGATTTAATCACCATCAACGTCAACAACGCGACGTTGACTTCTATGGATTATTTGGCTCACATGTTCTTCGTCTCATTTCGACCTTTTGTCACCAAATTAAAACAAAAAAAAAGCACATACATATGTACATATGTATATTTGTATAGGAAATAAAAGCCTTTTTGCTAATTTTTTTTTTGTTATTTTCTTACGCAGACACGCGAATCGCACGACATGCACCACAACATAATTAACAACAACACCAGGCGTAAGACAAAGAGCACTGAAGATATGAACATGGCAACCGACACCAGCACATTGAAACGCATGCTGAAGCCCATGCCCAGCACCGAGAGCCCAGTTACTTCTCCTGAGATGGGACGTCGGCGTTACAACTACTACAATGCAGCCAATATGGCTAATACTCTGGGCCCTCAACATGCCATGCACCAGCATGGAATGCATCACATCATGAACAACAATAATTCGATGGGAAGGCCATCTAGTCAGGCATCACGGTTCTCCGGATCCAGGTGAGTTTTTGTGGAATATTTGCCGGTTGCACTGTTTGTTCTTGAACTGTCTTGAACTGTCTTGATTCCTTGGTTTCAGATCATCTCACGAAATTGGACGTGGCGGCTATCCACAGAGAAATCTGTACTTGGAACTGGAAAGAGAACGCGGCTGCTTAGAAGGCTCACCGCCATCGGACAACGTTATGTTCGACAATCAATGTTATGCCACTACGCCAAGCTCAAGCAATGGAAACTCTGATCAGGACCAGTCATATGGCCAGAGAAGTGTTGGTGGCGGTGGCAGAGGTCATCCTCATCATCACCCAGGTCAGCCAAATGTGACACCGACTCCAGGCAGTCCAACGTCAAGGTTGTTGTTGGAGTATGAGATGCACTTGCGCAACACTTTGGCCAAGGGAATGGATGCTGAGTCGTACAGCCTGCACACATTTGAAGCTCTGTTATCACAGAGCATGGAAAATTTGGGTGAGTGATGGATGTTCAATGTGATTGTGTTAGTTTTTTTAAGAAAATAATTTGCATTGTGGTAGTGTTTTTTTTTTATTTGATTAATTTATTTGTTTATACGAGTAGTTCCTCATATCTGCTTCGTCCAATCCAACATTATCAAAGATTTTATTTTGTTTTAACACATTTAGCGCTTAAAAGTTCACCCCTCTTAGTTGTTCACTGCTTTTATAATTAATAAGAAAACTTTTTTCTTTTTAATGATTTATTATTGAAATTAACAAAGAAACTTAGGTCCTTAAAAAAGCAAACCAACTCATTCAAAAGAATTGTATAGTATGTAAAGGTTAGAAGGAAATAAAGAGAAAAACTACTGCTAGCAATTCTTCGAAGAGTCTTGTTTCGCCAAATTAAAAAAGAAAAAACTTCTATTTCTTTTAAGACAAAAGAAATGAATTTCCATGTTGTAAGTTTTTATAATTTCGTATTATTTAGCTATTCTTCGCTTCCATCGTTTTGTCATCCAATTCTCTTATAGGATGTAGACAGATAGATTGTTCTTACAACAGTGCTTCAGACAATAATTATGGATATACTTGGTTCAGTAAATATAATCAAAAAACGATAAACTTCCTGCATACTATCGAATGGATAAAATTGTGGAGAAACGATGATAAGTCGAACAAATCGTTTTAGTTTGTTCCATTTGTTCATTTAAGTCGGACCTTGACCTGTATTACCAGGTGGGCTATAATAATACAAAAAGATGCAGAGTAATGGTTTGCATTGGAGATGAAATTAAAAAAAAATCTATCGGTGTGGGTATATTTTCCCTTGTTTTGGTGAATTTTATTTCAAATTAGAAAAACAAAATAATGAAAAACAACAGATAGTTGTACAATGCTGTGGAGTACTTTTTTTATAAAGCAACAAATTTAACCTTTTTATGTTTTATAAGTTTGAGAGAAGTTTTCTTAAAAAAGTTAATTTAAATTCACCTAACATCTTTTTCATTCTGTAAGAAATATTTTTGTCTGTTTTTGTATAATTGTTAAACAAATTATTGCAGAGTGTGTAGAATTTTCTTATATTGTTTAATTATTATTTAAAAAAATTTTTTTTGAAATAATAGTTAATTCTGAATTAAAAAAGAAGATTTTAACGAAAGCGCAGTTGTCTTGTCACGTATCTGAAACATTCCAAATAATAATAATAATAACCGTTCAAGTTACCAAAAACGACTAATGTGGTTTATTGTTTGAATACCACAATAAATAAAGACGGGTCATGATGTGACTTTCTCATATTTGTTATATTTGTTTCTGTTCTATAAATGTGTGGACTGTGGAATCTTGCGCTACAAATCCATAATTATTGTAGTTGCAGTCGGATTGTTACAACATGATTGTTCGACATGTCTGTTACTTTGAAAAAAATTGGATTCAATGCCTTTTTCAAAATATTTCGAACGTATTTTTTCATGCAAATTGAAAATTACAAATTTTTGAGAACGATTTACAAAACTTACATATATACATAGCTGCTTAACAGAATGTCACTTAACTCGTTCAGAATATTTGGGAATAAATATGATATATGTATGTAATATGTATGTATATATTAAAAAATCGTTCAAAACACTTAAAATCGCAAGATAAAGTTGTTTTTAAAGCCAGAAATTCATTCCTTATTTTTCTTTTAACTCAAGTGATTTTCTTTAATAGTTTCTATCTATGGAGTGAATCTGGTCAGTGTTCATTTCAGTTTTTTCTTATTTTTATAAAATGTCATGTCTTAGAAACTGCTTGAAAACAATAGAGACATGTCATGCAAGTGAATAATTCTTAATAATTTTTTTTATCCAAAACTCAAACTTTTTTATGTTGTTTTATGTTTTCCATTGTTCACATATTTTTTTTGTAACTGCCTTCTGTACTATAAACTATAAAGATTTTATTGTAATGCCTTGCACTTTATTTTCTAATCGCTTCAATATTAAACCTTTTCAAAACTTATACACAAAACAAAAAATACAACAAAAACCCCATGTATCACAAAACCATCAGAGTTTGCTGAGAGCTTACCAGGATCCACCCAGCGTAGCCCATATCCATTAAGACGTCGTAAGTAGATTGCTTTTTTGTAAAATTCAAAAAACCTTTAAACCATCAAAATTTATTCTAAATCATATTGCATAAACTATTTGCAAGTTTCAAAAATAATTTGATTGCTGTTTGATTTTTAATTAATAATTTTTATTTTTCTAAATTCTTCGTAAAATTCAAAATTGGTATTGAATAATAGAAGAAATATTTTTTGTTTAATTTTTTACTAAGAATAAAATAATAAAATTACTAAATTGATTTTCTGTTTTAATTAAGGATCTGTAGCAAATGCCAAGTCATCAACTTTACCACTACCTCCGCATAGGCCATTAACAACTCGTGACAAGGACCGTGATCGTGAGCGCGATGGTTATTACAGTGATCGCAACGAGCTGATCAGGGAACGTGAACGAGAACGCGAACGCGATCGCGGTTATTTGAGTGATCATAATGCAAGGTATGTTACCATAGTTTAGAGCTTTTCTTTTTTGTTTTCTCCAAATCATAAAGTTGTCTTTCCACAAATACATAAATTTAGATCATCTTAACTCATACATAATTTTGTTGTTGTTGTTTTTTGTTTGTTTTTTTCATTTATGTTTGCTAAGTTTTTCGAATTCCCGCTGCGCCTCTTGCATTGGGGAATCGGCTCGCGCTCAATGGTTTCGCCATTCTGATGGCTGGCGTTCGGGAAGTTCCACAATGGGCTCTGGGTCTGGTACGGGTATGATGCCACCACTTTCAACTGGATCTGGTCATAAGCGCTCGCCGTGGGATTCTCTACCGTCACTCCGTCAGGATAGCAGCTTGAATGATTCAGGCTATAAAAGTGCACGCGCTGATTCCTTAGAGCAAAGGTTTCTTTCTTAAAATGCAAACATTATTAGTGCGAATAATAAAATGAAATTCCATTTTGTTGTTGTTGCTTTTACAGGGGTGAATTTATACGTCAAGATAGTTTACGTTCTGACTATTTAAGTGACCGTGAGGCTCGTTACGGTATTGTTCAACAGGCATCGATTGATAGCACTGATTCCAGGCTGTGCTACTTGACATCATCTGAGGTAAGTGAAATTAAATAATAAATTGTTAATGCTAATGGGGACTGAAAAAAACAAGACGATAAGATTTAGGTTGAAAAGTGTCAGGGAACAAAATAAAGGGAATTATGAACATTTATTGAGAAACATATAATGTCTTAATTTATTTATGGTTAATAATGTTACTAAGAAAAACAAAATGCACATTTGATGCCTTATAAATTCTGATCGTATAGGGCAGTTAGTTATAAATTGGTTGCAAGTTCTTGGCAACCCTATCTCTGTTTAAAACACATTCTTTTTTAACCATCACATTTTTAAAGCTAATTTTAATCTATTTTGTCTTGAAAATAACTCTTACTGTAAATCTAAGTATTATTTTTCGTCATCGAAATTCATCTGTAATATATATTTAACGATTTTTTTCTCTCTCGAGTAATCGGTTTTAATTTCAAAATTGTTTGTTTGCGTTACAGAATATGGTCGTTCATTCAACGTTGATAATCAATTTTTTCTACTTACTATTTGCTGTATAAATAAGTTCAAACAAAGCCAAAAAATCTATTAATCACTTTAAGAATATATCAATATAATTAAGTTGAGAAACTGAGTGACAATTAAAAAAGTTTTCACAAACAGTTTTTGTAAAAAAGTATTTTTAAATTTAAAGAAAACACAGTGGCAACACTGAATTTTTGTTTTTGCAACAATTCATTCGTTATTTTATTCAGGTTAGTGTATATATTTCTATTTATATCGGTCAGCTGTTTGTTTCACACTTGAACCCTAGTATCTGAATTTTGGTTTGGAAAATACTCTAAAAAATTTGACACCTATGGGCCTAGAAAATGCTTTTCAAGTCATTTAGTAGAATTAAAATAACCTCTAATGAGATAAAAGTGTTTCAAAAGTGGGACGTTAATTAATCACAATTTTTAACATTACAATAAAATTTTACTAACGTTTCCTGAATTTTTTCAAAATAAACTATTGAAAATAAATAATTATGTATTTTTTATAATGGGGCTGTTTATTTTTACTTTAGAAATAACTTATTTGAAAACTTTTTTTATTATATTTTTAACGTTTATTCTTGAACACACTGAATCAATGTAACAACACATTTTAGCCTGAATTTTTTCTTTAATAAGTTTTTTGTTCTATAATTTTAATTATTGTTAATAATTTTCTTGAAATTTTCTTTAGAGCCAAGAATTTAATTTTATCCAAAGCTTCTAAGGTTTAATAGATGATGATATTTTTTTTTTGAAAATTGTACTAAAAAATTGTATAGCTTATTTAAAAAAACAAAGAATGTCAATTTCACTTCCAAGGCAGCTCCCTGTTCATCGAAAAAAGTGAGCCTGTTTCACTTGGCGTTTTATTTTTTTTTTATTGTTGGTATATTTAACTTGATGTTTTGAACATTTCGTGTCTTAGGTCCGAATCTTTGCATTTCATAGCCTGAGAGAAAGAGGGCGATAAATGCATAAAAAAATCAGATATTTAAAGTTTTTAAGAAAAAAATTTTATTTAATACTCCTACTCTTAAGCTTCTCTGCTATGCGTATTTTTTAGGTAAAATGCTGTCGAAATTTCATTTAAAATAATGCCATGTCAATGAAACTTTCATGACAAATTAAACATAAGTTTAATAAAAACACTCTTAGATTTTAGATAAGGAAGGAATCTCTGATAAATTCATGACTCTTTAATTTTATCGAATAGAATCGAATCGAAAAAAGTACAGATTAATAAGTGTATAGATAAAAAAAAAATCAGTTATGCTTAAAAAAATATTACATTACATAGCAACCCAATAAGAAAATATTACATCGGCATCGATGCTTACATAATTCAAGTAATAATTGCCTTTCGGTAAAGTTTTGAAATTTGAAATAAAAACTTCCGAACAGTCTGCACTAACCGTTTCTAGTCAGCGCATGTTTTTTTATCATAATGAAACTTTTTAATGTAGTTTTTTTTTTTTTTGTAAACATTTCCAGAACAATTAGGTTAGCAGAAAACCTAAGTGGGATGTTGGTTTCGATAAGTTTAAGATCAGTACCTACTAAATTTTGGGAAAACAACAACTTTTTTTTCGTGTTTTAAATAAGGATAAAGCCATCCATGTCCAAAAATCTACTTTTCGCGAAATATTTAAACAAATCAAAAAGCGTTCGGTTGACAGCTGACTGAAGTATTGGTTTTTATTTAGTTTTTGAGTTACATATTATATTCTCATGAAACACTGGAAGTTTAAATAAAAAACTTATTTTGGGGTTAATGAATCAAATTCTAGTTAGAAAAATGTCATTATGAAACCCGGAACGAGAAAAGTAGTAACCCCCAAAACTAAATGTAGCTGACACTCGTAGCGATTGTAAGTTATATTTACTTTAATAAAAGTTTAATTAGTTTATTTCGACTTCATGTAATCAAAACTGAATGTTATTATCGAACATTTGCTAAGTTTTGATATTTGATGCATATTTGATGCAATACCCAATTTTTTCTATCTCTTTTTATTTTATTAAAACTTTTGAAAACATCAGATGAAATAAAAATTCAAAAGGTGCTGCATCACATTCAAAAAGTCGTACATACCTTTTAAAACACTTTTTTGTGTGTAGAAAATTTACTTTGGTTTACTTACACAGGGTGCTTAACAATTATGGCCGCAGAAAACCATAAGTTCCTGATGTAGGTTATGTTTGTTGTA
This sequence comes from Syrphus vitripennis, assembly GCA_958431115.1. Lineage (NCBI taxonomy): Eukaryota > Metazoa > Arthropoda > Insecta > Diptera > Syrphidae > Syrphus > Syrphus vitripennis. The sequence goes on along the minus strand of OY288110.1, from coordinate 2,233,311 downwards.
AAATGTATCAAGTAATTCTAATTTTGTCGTTTTCGCTTTTGTTTCGTGTTATAACGGTTTTTAAGATTTGTATTCCTATTTTTTTCGTTTCACTGCCCCAACTCTGCCAACTACAACCGAATCTTAATTATTATTATGGAAAATTACTTCAAAGCTACCTCAGGAACTGTTGGTTTTCTTTTGGGGAGATAATCGTATACAGGACACCCTGTATACAGATTTGTGGGACTTATATTTTCCATTTTAATATGCCATCGAATCATGAAGATTGTTCAATAAGGAGAATAATTTTTTTTTATATAAATATTACGCATTCCCTTGATTCAAGTTTGTAGTCCTCATTTTTCCTACAAAAAGAACAAGACTGCAAAGATGCTGAATCAGTGCTGAGACGAGAATAAGTTTTATGAGACCTATAAAGAGATGCTACTGTTTTTTTTTCGATTTTGTCGAGATCGAGACGAGACTTTCAAAAGTCTCACCTTGACCTACACACGTGGACAGCCCTCAATCTTTAGCTTAGCTTTTTAGCTAACATGATATGGTTTCTCAAAGAGGGTTAGAATTTTAAGCTATATCCAAAATCTGCAAAACGCCACGCCTGTCCATTTTCAATATCGAACCCTTTCATTTCTCAATAATGTGATTCCTTTCACTTATAAATGTATATACTTTAAATGTGTAACAATGCCCCTCCCTTCGATTTAAAAAAATAACAACTGCTATCAATTTCTGATGTGTGTATGTCCCATAACGGCAACCTCCTTTCGATGAACAAAAAAAAAAAAAAAAAAAAAAACTAACAATTTATTTACCTATATCCTTTTAGATTTCTAAGGCCGCAGTTATTCTAATTGTCCTCGACAAACGCTAAAATCACTTTCGTCCAGCGAAGCAAAAAAGCGAATGAACGACCTAGACCTGTTTTTTTTTTTTTTTTAATCGCATGCATTCATTAAACGAAAAAAAACCGTATTGTATTCAGGTACTATGTTTGTAGGTATAGTTACTGCTGGACGGGATGGGCTGAAAGAGGGGTGCCTGCGAGTTCGAGTCACATCCATTGTCCTGTTACCATATTCATTTGTATATCTTGTGAATTGGAAGTGACACCAGCTCGTCTCTATCTCCATTATGTGTGACACTAAACGGAGAGAGCATTGTACCACAATTAAGCGCTTTCATTTCCCCATCCTGGAAGTTAAAAACAAGCTTTTTCATCTAACCCTCTACCCACCCTCCGTATTATATTTCATGTTGCCTGCTGATGCACACAACACCCCCAAGGAAATTATTTTTAGTATATTGCATTCTTTAGCATTGGGAATTAATTAAAGATGAAAAAAAAAATAACATTTTTTTTATATAAATTTTGAAATTAATTCCAACGCGACTAATGATGACAGCTTAGTTGGTTATTTGAGAGACAGGCCGGCTTACATTTTTTGTCTATTTGGGAAAATCCCGAGGATTTTTTGTTGTGTTTAAATAAAATCCAGGATGTCTGTATCCGATGGCATCATTGCCCGTTAGCTCTGAATTGGGTCATATACTTTTGATGAATTCATGAGTGGTTTATATTTTTACTTAAAAGTTTTTTTTTTCACTTTACTTTGTTGTTTGTGGATTAACAAGGATAGTGGACCGTTGTGTATATAGAACTACCTTCATACCTACCTGGCTTACATACCATGCTACTCAAACAAACCAAAATGAAATGAGTGTAGGTATAGTCCCTTTCAAATAGCAGCAATAACAACAACAAAAACAACTGAAAGAACTTCTTAGATAGATGAAACTAGGGGGGAGAAGGTGCCAATGGTAAGTGGGGTAATCAAACGATCCCAGGGAATGCTCTCATTCTATCCGTTTCTATCTGCCACCACGACACAGTATTAATAACCAGCCTGGTGCATGCAACTAGGTCAGCAACCACATAGCACATACAGTTACACTCTCGGATAAAATAGAAGAGAGAGTATTTTCGTATAGTTTGGAGTTGGCATAGGGTAAAGCTTACGGGCACATGTCACATAAATAAAACGTAATAATACCCTAGACAGGCTGATGGGGCCTGATTAATCAGGGTCATAATGCTATCCTACACCGCTAAAATGACTTCTGAAAGGTATTTCATGTAAATGCCAGTTGTTGTTGAAATGTGAAAATGTTATGTCTTGTGAGTTAAAAACAACAGACAAATGCTTCCTGGCAAGATTTGAATTAGACACTTTGAAAAATTGTTAACTACAAATTTATTTCGGCTTTTTCTGTACACTTACGGTCATTACACGATGTTGAAATGTTGAAGTTACGAGTAAATGAATGGGATATCAAAAAATTTAATCTTATACCAAGAATTCTTAAATGACGTATTTTACGTCTAACTAATGTTATCTTAAGACTTAAAAGTCTGTTAAATTTTTAATAACCTTTAGTGCAAATCTGCCTGTCTGTTTTGTCAGTAAAAAACGCGGTATCATGAATCTTTTCTTACATTTTTGGCTTTCAAATATTCATATTATTTTTTGTTAAATCTTTAAAAACATCAAAATTTCGAAATTTTCTAATGTAGCTAACAAGTCCATTCAAATCAGGTAACATGCTTTAAGAAAGTCGGCAGTCAATATAAATTATATAGTACTTAAAACTTTTTCAAAAAAGTAATTCAAATCTGCATTAAAATACCAATTTTGTTTGCGTTTATTGAACGGGGCATGTTTTGGAACCATACAAAGAATCTATTGCTCTGTCACACTGTCAGTCAGATTTTGATGCAATTTTTTCTGTGGATGCGCAGGTACATAATTAAAATTTTTTGGGATATTTTGATTTTCAAAAAGCTGAAATAGAATCTTTGATTTAGGTACTCAAATAATAAATAAAAACATTTTTTGTATTTGAAAAAAAAAGTTTAAGTCATAATTTAAAAAGCCGATGAATGAAACTTGCATCATGTTCTTGTTTATTCTAAATTACTTCATTTCCAAAATAAGCCCCATGGAAAATTGCTAGAAAACTATCTATTTTTTTTTTGATGAAAACATATCAATAAATAGTTTTTGAAAAAAAAACAATTAAAAAATAAGACTGTCGTACAAAAACTGTAAGGTATTGGTCAAAAATTTGTTTAATTTCTATGTCTCCATTATTTTATTTAAGTAGAGTCTGCATGAAAAAAAATTACCAAAAAAAAATCAATGAAAATATTTCTGATAAGCTTTTATTTCAGTTCTACCTCATTTTCATTGATTTATTATTTTAAAATAGAACACTTTTACTTTTTCAAATTCTATATAGAGTTCTTCAATTTTACTATATTAATGTACAATGTGCAGTACATACAAGTGTACAATTTGCACGTATTCACAAATAAATAGTACGTAAAATATTTACTTGTTTACATTTTTTTGTTTGAGTAAAAAAAGTAAGACCCCACAAAAAATATGATTACTTACATTCATATTATAAATCGTTAATACCATTATCTTAAATGTCATACCTATTTTCTACTCAAATCCATAAAAAATGTATTAAAAAAGAAATGCATACTCAATTTTTATGGCCAAAAAACAATGTCCTACAAAAACACAACACACCCTATAAAATAATAATTCTGTAAGAGCGATGGTTATTTGATGCGCTCTCTCTCTCTTTCTCTTTTGTACCCCTCCTGCTGCTCTTGAGTGTATACAAAAGAAGCAAGGACTAAAAATGAAGGACTGCGACAATATTACTCCGAGTTGGGTTTCTGTACTAAGCACTTTTCTTGTTGTTGTTTTATACGAGCAGGGGATACATTCTGTCATGTTAAAGACGATGATATATGAAAAAGCAGGCACATTTTATCTGTGCCCTCCATCTCCTTTGGTATGCGGTGAGTGACGAGAGGGAAATGTATAGAAGGAATGTAAGATGATGTGGAACCAAAACCATCAGCATCCTAGATCCTACATCATATGGACAGGGACACGAAATTATTATTATGACCATAAGGCAGGACGCAAGGAACCATCATCATTTGACATCGTCTTCATATTCGTTTACAGAATTTTAAATCAATTTTTTTTTGTTTCTTTTTTTTTTTTGCTTGAGCAAATCGGGTGCAGGTGCGGTCGATTGCTGAAGAGCGCGGTTAAATTATGTTCCCAAAAATTTGGTTTGATGGGTGGTTCGTTTTGGATAATATTATAAAACTTTATTGATGTGGTTTTCGTGGGTATACCCATGTAGTTAAAGTGATTAAATTTTGAAAGGACTCGCCGCGCTGCCTCAGTGGCAGGAAGCCATAATATGTATAGAATTTAATATATGGACATTTTTGTTGGTTCTTGTTTATAATATGCTTAAATATTTGACCTCGAAATGTGGAGGACGAAAACTCATAATTGCCATTTTCAATTTTGAGTTTCATGATATTAAAATTTATTGAAACGGCTTGCGGGTGGGTGATGGAAAATAATTTTAAAATTTATCACTTAAAACGGTATACGTTAATTAAATAGTCATTTTGTGGGTTAGGTTTTAAAATATGTAATTGAATTTGCTTTTAGAGAGAGTTAGTAGGTGTGGTAGGTAATGAAACTAAATTTAATTATTTTTGAGGATTTTTCTTGATTTATTATTCGACCAAAAAATTGAAAACCTCTATCTCCGGTAGTCTCAGGAGTTATTAAAATTAAATTATGGTTGAAACATTGAATAACGAATAACTTGAAAATATCAAGGATCCCTTATAATGTTTTCTGTACCCTATTTGAGTTATTGTAAAGCATAAAGTAGAACCTTTGTGTACAGCTTTTAATGAAAACTAGAGCTCTTGATATTCAGGTATGTCCAAAATATATCATGGTACCTGGTATTTGAATTGAATTGAAATAAAATATGCAAGACGCTCAAAATATCCACGAAACCCAAAACGCTCAAGAGGTGCCAGACGATATGAACGACTAAGTTAAACAGGAAACCCTAGGCGCTCAATATGTTTAAGACGATAAGGACCCTGCACACTCTTAAGAACCTAAAGACGCTGAAAACTTTCATGTAGCAGTCACATTCTTATAATATAGTCCATGAGGTATAGTGCTGACAAGGTTAAGAAGTGGACAGGTTTCAGATCTAATTCTTAGATTAAATAAGGGGGAAGGAAATAAGGTTCGATCGAAAAAATGAGTTAAGTGCACCGCGCGGTCTAGTCGCAAAATGAAACCAGGCCGCTATAGAAAAGTGAAATCAGCTCTCGTGGTCTTATTTCATTTTTAAGATATTGAACTTTCAAAAAAATAGAATCTAAGTATTGAAAATGTATGGTTTCTCCGACTTGGAACCCTGGGGCTAGATCGCGTTAAGACGATTCGATAACATCGGTGGGAAAATATAGAGCTATTATTTGAAGTGGTTATTCGATTGCATAGAATTTTAGCCTAGAAAAAACGTCATAAAATTCTGTGACGCTAAATGGTGGGTGGTGGAGTAAAAGTCAAAATTTGTAAGTATTCATTGAGTGGATGATTTTTTTGAAAAGTAGTAAAGAAGTTTCAATTTTCTCACTAATTTTTTTAATTCCCAAAAACGATTGAGTATGCATATGCTAGAAGTATATAATATATAAGATCCCACAGACCCAAACATCAACTGCAATATAGCTTCAAAGCTAGATTTTTAAAATATAGAACATAATAGCTTAACAAAATACATCCATCCATCATTGTAATCCCTAAATATTAAAATTTCTCAAGTGCACAAGTAAATCCCCCTAAGTTCAATGAACTCCTCTACAAATCCTTTTTTTCTTTCTTCAATTTCGTCTCTAAACTTCAAAAGCAAACAAAACTCAACCACACTCTGTGTCGATTTGAGAGAAATACATATATAAAAAAAATGTCGTTTCCTTCGGTTTTAAAATTCCATTTGCTCCACATCATTTCCGCTTCAATTTCTTTTCAACACAAAAAAATCTTTATTTTTATATTAGCCTGTCAATCAAAGGATAGTTGTCTTGTCTCTTGTGCCTTTGGACGACCATAAGACGAAAATAAAAGTATCCACACCTTAATTTTCCATATTTTTTTTTTCATTCCTCTTCATCACAAAGGGAACTCCTATCAATGCAAAAATGACAACAGATGCAAAGAAAACCCCCCACATTGCAATTTTATACCATATGAGTTTGGGGAGAGGTTCCAACATAGTTCCAGTGTTACACTGACATACACTCAGCGAGTAAAATTTTTTAGAAAGAATTTCCAGCGCATGTGTGTTCTTAACCTCCTGGAACTCCCAGCACAGATTCAAACTTGCTTCATTTTTTTTAACCCAATTTTTAGACGATACTATCAGAGAAAAGCAAAAAAAAACCTTGTAGCTAAAGTTTTCCTTTAGAAAACAACACACCCCTACCTTAACAAAAAAAAGTGTGATTTAACATGAGAAAGTTTCTCAAGCATGTGGAATTTTGAAAAAAAAAAAAAAAAATATATTTTAAGTAAACTTGTCTCATTTTATACTCTCTCGCTCTCTCACTGTGTGCGAGAGCGAAAAATGCTTCTTCAAACAAGAAAAATGAAAAAGCTCTTACACAATTGTCTTGCAACCACATGCATTGCGGTGTTCATTCGGTTGGGAAACTCCAAAGCTTGCTCCAGTAGAATTTGTTGTATATTGGAACTCTCGCTTCTCCTCTCATTCTTTCCGCCTGTTTTTTCCTTCCTCTGGAGCGAGGTGAATCGCCTGTGAAAGCAAAAATTCAAAAAAGCAGAAAACTATCCTAATCCCAGAGTTCTTCATTCGCAAAATTTCTCTCTCTGCTGGCATTTTTTTCGGATTGTGTTTTTTATTGAGAAAAAATATATCGAGTTCGTTGTTTCGTTAATTTTGTATTCGGGAACGGTGTGATGAAAAAACCTCTTTTTCGGGGCATAAGTACTCGTGTCTAGGTCCTGACTTAAACAAGTGGTCCACTCGATACTCGGATGTGTAACAATATCAAAACATCTATTGAAAAAGCTTATTTTCTCGAAATCAAGTCCTGTTTTGTGTATGATTTTTTTTTCTGGCTCTGTTTAAACCAACAAAAAGTTTTAACCAATAAAATACGGGTGTATGTCCTTTGTGAGAGTGAGTTTTGAAATACAACAAAAAAGCAGCATTTGTAAAGAGTTCAATGCATCTCAATTAAAATTATAGTGCCCTGGAAATGCATCCTTTTTATCATTTTTTCTTCATCACTATTAAAAAATGTGTGTGCTAAAATTTCATGTCCTTGTTTAATTTATTCAAATGAACCGGTTGCTCTCCTACAAACAAAAAAAAAAATTGAAAACATAATTCTTGGCTCCACAATAAACCGTCCTCGCACTATATTTCGCCTACAGCAAAAGTAAATTGTAACAAAAATGTCGCGTGAGCTTTAAGCGAAATAAAAAAAAAATAATAATACAACAAAAAAAAAAAAAAATAGTTTGCCAGGCGAATAAACATAGAAAAACAACACAGGACGACAAATAAAAAATCCTTCGGTGAAGAGTGATGTGTGAGCGACGAGAATAAAAACGAACGAAACAAAAAATTGCGCGCGTGAAGAGTAGCAAGCAAAAAAAAAAAGGATACACAGCTAGTATGTTGTGTAGTACATATGAGAGTGTGTATTACAGTGAATTCATTAAAAGAAAACCGCAGGATAAGTGAATGCAGTGGCGGTACACTCTCTCTCTAGAAAGGATATTATAAAAATCCAGTAGTGGCAAGAAAAAAGAAGGAAAAATAGGAAAAAATATAAATAAGAGAAGAAGAAAGGAAAATCAACAACAAAGGATGTGTGCAGTGTCCTTTCACAATTGAACTGATTGTTGTGTGTACTGAGTGGATACCGATCATTTGCTAGAGCATGTGCGTGTGTGTTTTCGTTTGTGTGCATTAAATCCAAGCCGGCAGTGCACTTATGTAATTGAGTAGTAAAATATCATATACTCCTCTCCAATTTCGATTTTGATTCTGATTGCGATTCCAATTTGGATTCACGAATACGACCAAGACCCTAATGAATTCTTTAATTGATTGCCCCTTGTGATTTGCGAGTAGTACGAGTATATGCATCGAGTCTGAATTCTTTTTGGTTTTTGTATTTTTACCATCAAAAGTTTCTTTTATTTTTCTCCTCACACTTGGATACAGGATTCAACATAACAGAACAAAACAACATGAGATGATATGGATAAGCATTTTATTAGGTTGGTATTCCCGAGTTTTTAATCCTTAGAAATGAGTTTTATGGCCAGAGGGCTTTTCTCTTCCTCGTTTGTGTTCTTGTTGCCAAATCGAAATAAGCCACCTTTGCCTACGACTACACCACCACCCAACTCAGCTACCTGATGTTATTATCCTCTTAAGGCAGATTAATATTAAGGGCAATAAATACAAATCAGATCTCGTCAATGTCTGATGGAAACACACTCTTCGATCGCCATAATGACTATGCTTTTTTGTCTGTTTCTGAATTTAAAAGAAAAAAAAATATTACGTATACGACACAGTGAACGAGGAAAAAAGCCGTCGTCGTCGGCACAGGCGGTAGTTTATGTGTGAGCGAGATTTAATGTACGATTTTGTGCCAAATTTTGAATTCGAATGAAATGGATAGGGATTATTAATATTGGTATTTTTTTGTTTGTTCGCTTGTGTGTTGTAACCTAGATTTTGCTTTATTGCTTTTTTCATGAATATTATATTATTTTTGATTGCCAAAAATAACAATTGTTAGGATTTGTTTGTCAAAAGAAAAACACAGAAATTATATTTGTGTTGGGTTTTTTTTTATTTTGTATTATAACTTAAGAGAAATAAATTAAAATAATTTAAGCTACATTGCAATGAATGCTTGATGTTAGTTGGTAGAAAATTAATGAAAGTTTAAATTTCATATGCAATCAATAAAATAATCCATTTTATGATAAAATAAACAAGTCTGTGATAATTTTTGTTTTGTCTTGGTTTTTAATTTATTATTTTGTTTATTTCTGTGCAATATATGTAAATGTAAGGATCAATCAACAAAAAATTTAAATAATAGAAATGTAAATGATAATAGTCCAATAAAAAATACCCCTTGAAGATGTTGGAAAATAACCAACGTCACGTCGTCGGGAATAATTTTAAAAATTGATTAATTTATTAATTGCATATGAAATTTAAAGATCGAAATGCCCAGTTAACACTTTTTAATTTAATTTTATTTTTGTTCAATTTCCACAGATAATTTCTTAAGAAAATTATTTATTATTTTATTAAATTTAAAAAATTGCAAAAGTTAAATAAAAAAAAATCAGAAATGTTGAAAAGGGCAAAAAAATGCACTTACTATATATTTCTTAGAGCGTTCTCACGATTTTGATAAATTATGTTCTTTTGGCTAAAAAAAAGTCTAACAGTCGCCTTTTTACTACTAATTTCTGTCAATCTGGTCTATCAAATAAATACACCCTTAAATATTTCATTGTTAAATTATGTGTAGTATACTTATACGCAAATATTTTTATCAGAATTCTCTACCATGTTTTCGAAGAAATTTAAGATGGTAAAAATGTTGGCTTAGTAACGTACTATTACAACGTACTATTATTCTGAATCTAGGATTTTTTTTTCGTTTTCGAAAAAATTTAAGATGGTAAAAATGTTGGCTTAGGAACGTACTATTACAACGTACTATTATTCTGAATCTAGGATTTTTTTTTCGCAAGAGACTTTAAATAGTGTCAAAAAGAACAATTATTTGAAACTAGAGTTTCAAATTATATTTACATTATAATTTTGAATTTTATGTTGTAAATATAGAATTTTCAAATAATTTTCTTTATGAAACTCACAAGTTTCAGTTTTCGTCTCGTGTGCCTAGACGCTAGTCTCGTGAGGGTCTCGTCTCATTTCTCAAAACACCAAAATATTTTGTGGGACACAGTTATTTTTGATCCTAAGCAAAATCATAAAAAGACATGTATCACCAACAAAACCATTTTAGAAGAAATCCACCCGCCTTGGTTGACAATTTTCTAAAAAAATGACTTAGAAAAGAATAAAACAACTATTTTTGAAATGTCTTGCCTGACTGAGCCATAATAATATCGTGTTTTTTTGAAAAAAATAAATACCAAAGTAAAAAAAAACATTCCAAAAATGCTAAAATATTGGGAACCATTGTACCTTACAATTTGGCTCACAAAGATTCTCATAAATCTCTTGATAATATGGATAATTTTTTTTTATAATTTAATCTTTTTAATTCATGTCAAATCAAGGAAAAGCATTTTATGTCACTTTATACTCAAAGTTCATTATTATCCCCTTTTTAGGAAACAAAAAGAAATAATAATTCAATATGAAAAGGTACCCATTAACTAACTACAAGGATAAGATCCTCATTTATGAAATTTCTGTTTAAAATTATGTGCTCTTCTTAAATTTCCTTCTTCTTCCCTTTGAAATATTAAAAATATTCTGTTTCGCTCAATCAACGTTACAAAAAAAAAACACCATTAAAGGTGATTGATATCTTCACATTTTGCTTTAACGATAATTGTGAATTATATTCGCATCAAGTAAGCTATGTTATACTTATTTTCCTGCTAATTATTTATCAGAATATAATTCTTTTTTTTTTCATTTCAACGACGACGACGATGCATAAGGATTATATGCCATAAATCGAGGAAAACAATATCTTATAAGAAAGCAAACATCTTTATGGGGTATGGCCCTCTACCCTCTACATTCTACAACCTACATACCTTACTTCTTTCAGGTTTTTATATTGAAGTAATATAATAATGAGTATTGTTAGCAAATTTGTTACACTTGGTTTATTTAATGGGTGAAAAATTAATTTGCCTTGCAGACAGAATAAAAACAAAACAAATAAATTGAAATTAAAGGAGAACTTTTAAAGGTGGTGCTTATTTCAAAAATTTTAAAGTTTTGAGAAAATAAAAAATATTAATTGAATACTCTGTGGGAAATGTAATGGGATATTTTTATATTATGACAAAACTTAATGGAAAAAAATCTCAATTTAAAGAGTTGAATTTTTAGATTTATTTTTGACTAACAGTGATTAGTGTGACCATATTTTGTTTAATGATCCGTTTAATAAAAAAAAAAATTTGTTAATTTTTCCAACTCAAATATTTTTATGAAATTTGTATCGCATCTTCTTTCATAAGTAAAATTCTGAAACATGGCTTAGTTTCTGAGTGAAACCAAAATAATTAAAAAGCGACGAAGGTGAATAAAATGTTGTGAATTCAATTTTTTTTTTGGTTTTAAGTATCCCTATAAGTTCTAAACTGACATAATCAATAATCAAAATCCTTGAACGATTTTTCTTTTCTAAAATTTTTTAATATGTTTATATCTGTTTATTTTAACCAGGCAAATCTTTGTGGTTAATTTGGCAAGATGCCGTATCATTTTAACAATGTTCTAGTGTAAATTTACCCAAGCTAGGATTATTTTTACATTGTACTCGGTTAATTTAATTAATAAAATTTTTGTCATGAAGATTTAATGTACATATCGTATATCTTGTTAAACATTTAACTGGGTAAGATTCTATTTGATCTTACATGATTTTTTCTCTGAGTGTAGCATCCTTCAATATTAAAAATGATGCAATAATTTTACAATCGTAAATCAGGATGTCAGTGCAAAATGCTTGCATGTTTCCACTAAATCTAAAATAAGTTTCTTCATTTAAAAACCCGATTCAGGATCAATCCCTTCAAAGTCAATCTAAAGTCTAAACTAAATAATTTCATAATTACCTGTCACACAGTTGAAATTAAGCTCAGAAACTCCATCGTATACTCTCATCTAGTGATAAATTAGATACTTCATATGATGAGACAGTGACGTGCTATCGAAGGATATTTGTAGGTCCTTAGAATAAATATCAAGCTTGGAGAAATTTATGTCATTGTTTACCGAGTGGCCATCACCCAAATGATGGTGTACATTCCTGTCATGCCACCAGCATAAATAAATATACGAACATACACTATCTGCTAAGCAGCAGAAAGTAGCAGCAGTTTCTTCTTCCACAAATTGATAAAAGGGAAAATATTTAAGCAGGAAACTGGTTCATGGCTCTTTTGGGGTGATGATGAAAAAGGAACTGATGTTAAGGGGAAGCTTTTCATTATGGTGTTCTTTGTGAGTGTGTGTGTTTTATTTAAACAAAAAAAAAAAGTATAAAAAAAAACTGAGTGAAAACTGCTTGATTTGCATGAGAAGCCTTAACTAAATAATTTCTCTGAGTATTCTATTTTCTTTGGTACCTATACCATCATCAGAATCATTGTGATATGTGTATCGCGAATATTTCTTGTGGGCTTCCAGAGCGTGTTTCCTTAATTTAATTAACATATTTCCAATTCAATAAAATATATCGATTCATTGTCGGCCTCTTCTAACTGAAAGTGATTTAGTTTACTTTTTTACTAGGATATGGCATACATTTGAAATGGATTCACAAACAATATATATTGGTACCTACTTTTGAAAACCAACCTACTCGTAACCCATTCCAAATGATTTGTATGGTGTTTTTCTTTTTCTTTGATAAAGAGACATTTTTATTTATGTTGGTCGTGGAAAATGATGGCAGAATAAATTAAATTCAATGGAATGTATAAGGTTAAGTGAGGTTTATGTCTGATTTAGAGATAATTTATTCGACGACGACGGTAGTATTTTTATTATATGCTTTTGAAATCAAGAAGTAGTAAAAAATAACGACTTTGGAGTTTTGTTCAAAGTTTTTTTTTTTATTATTATTTACTGACCAGGAGAATAAAAATATTGAGCCATCTTATTAGATGGTTTGTCAAAATGATGATGTCTTAGTAAATAAAATATATGTATCAATGTATGGTACCATACTTAAAGTTTACATAGCTTAAAATTTAATCATTTAAATTCATATTCATTCTTCTTCATAATTATGTAACATATGTATATGACGTATCAAAATTTTCAAAAAAAATATATTTTCGATTTTTTATACAATACAATACAATACCTTAAAAACTGGTACATTCCTTTTTTTTAAAACATGATTTCAAGTGCATAAATGTTGAAAACCGAATATTATTTTTATTTCTTGAGATATTTTAATTACGATTTTTGAAACTTTTTTCTTCATAAATTCATATTTATTCAGCTTATCAGATGGCATCTTTGTCAATTAGATCAATCGAAATGAGAATGAAATCGAAATGAATTTTCGTTTAAAAGAAAAAAAATTGTTTATTGTTAAAAATTTTCTATTAAAAAAAAAAAAACAAAAAAAATAATTCACTATGAATTCCGGCTCAAAGGACCAAAAAAATAAATATTTTTTAGACAGATTCCAAAGAAAAAGGTGGTACTTCCTTGCATATGTATGTATGTTTTCAGAACTATTCTTCCTCGGAACTATTATGGCAGTAAGGTTCTTCTGATAGAGCTTCCACTATTCCTTTTGACGAAAAAAATACATTTTCACTATTTATGTTTTTATTAATTTCATTATAATTCAAATTTAAATTTAAAAGCAACAATTAAATATTGCACCACTTCTTATATAGGCACTTCATTGAAACAAAAAAAAAACATTAATCCCATAATAAATGGAAACAATAAAAAGGACAATGTTTCTCAAAAACAATTATATAGATTTTGGCTTCACTGTAGTTTGAAACAAAAAAAGGATTTAAATTATAGAAAAAAAAAATTGAAAAAAATAATATGACATATCCATATGCACAATGCCGAAAGGCTTATCCTGATTATCAAATATTTTCGTATTTGCATTATTTGTTGTCTATCTCTCTGTTTACTGAGAGTGCTATAAAAAAAAAATTTGTATCCAATTCTATTTTCATTCAGTAAAAAAAGCAATAAAGCTTTGTTGGAAGGAGAACACAGAATCAAACACAAACACAAACTCACACACAGGAATTTACTGAGAAAATCAGTTATAAGGATATACAGGGATTTATGTAGGAAGTCACCTGGATCCTGAGTCCTGAGTCCTGGCTATAGGATATAGTTTGTTCAGCGAGTGAAATCAAGCAGACTTCCAGAGCTGCATAATGACTTTAGTGATGATAACAATCCTGATGACAATACACGAGCACGATAATGATATTTTTGTTTGTGTTTCATGGAAAGAAGGAAAGTGGGTTGTTGTGGTTGGATGGTGGGATGGTATAGAAAAGACCTTAAAGTCTCATCTATTTCGCTTAGTCGGGAATATTGTGTGGTGGTGCATATTTGTGTAAATATCCTTCCTAACAAAATCCGAAAGACATTATTATGTCCACTGGTATTGTTGTTGGTTGCTTCTTTAACCTGCACACTACCGCACCACCACCGTTATTTTCTTTCTATATTGCGCTCACCCATCGGCAAATAACCCTTTTTTCTAGGTTCTAGGTTCAACAATATGTAGAGTAGACATACACACAAATATACCTACCTACCTACATAAAAGTTTTTGTTAGCTTAAAGGATGCTCTGATAAACAAGTGAGGTAAAAAAAAAGTACAAATAAATGAATAAAAGAAAACACTATTTTACCTTCAGCAACAACAACAATAAAAATGAAAAGTTGAATTTTCAACTTATTTTTTTTTTCTCATTTGTTTTGTACTATGAGTTATGCTAAGAAGGAAAGTATATTACCAGAGTTGTAGATTCTTGCTTATTGCAAACCATAGAAATTGGATATGAATAGAGAGTTGTTGTTCTTTGATAAATCATTTTTATTATTATTGTTAGGTATATTTTTTTTTTTTTTGAATTCAAGGCACGATAGTTCTTTATTTTTCTTTAACAAATCTTTGGATGCTGGAAGATAAGTTTTTGTTAAAAAACTGCACAGAAAACGTCTAGTAATTTCTTTTTGGTCACAAATGATAGATTTCGCTTTTAGAAATGTGTCTTCCTGGACTTTTTCTTTCGAGATCTTTTATTTCAAAACTATATGTTTTTGAAGTTTGCGTTTTGGATGTTTGTTTTGGATGAGTTTGTCTTCTTTTTCTTCCTTTCTAAATTTATTTTTAAAAATTCTCCTAGTTTTTCTACAAGTCTTGCAGTGAATTTTGGAATACAATGTTAGAATTAACTTAAAAAATTAAACAGTATATTTTTTCAACCTTTTTGTGTATTTTTAAAAAGCTGTTGGTCAATAAAAAGATGAAGCAAAATGTAACATGTAATTTTTTTAAAAATATCACTGAGGAAATATTTTCAAAATACGAATATTTTCCACAAGATCACGTGTTCTAATTTTTTTCAATCAATCTTCTGTACCTTTTGGTAATTATATTATTTCTTGCCATAAATGGATATCTCATCTTAATGAGTTCAAAACAAAACACACATTAATTTTAATTTACACTTTTATATTAACTCGCAACGTCTGCTTTTAAAACAAATTGGAAGAACACGAAAACAAATAGCGTACATATAATTAATTGGCAACCTGGGACACATCTTAAATTAATGGAAAATATTTCATCGCAAATCTGCGGCATATTCAAGTGCTCACTAGGGAATCTTCTAAACGCAAATATATTTTTTTTCGAAATTAAAATATTTTCTTAGGTATGGTGGCCAAGTAGATTTTTACAAACAAAACCAATGTTCATTTTAATGATTCTTTAATTCCTTAAATTTTCTTCTAACTGTTTATAGTCAGATAATAAAGCACTATAAATCCCTTGAGCCCAATTTCTGAATTCATACCGAATATTAAATTTAATCCCTTTTAAATTGAAATTGTGCCCACAAATTACCCAAAAAAAAGTAAATTATTTACTCTATTCGTAATTCTTTGTGTAATAATTATAATTATATAAATCGACCCCATCAATTTTTTTTTCTTTACCAAAGACAAACACTATTAGCAAATCCATCACGATGGATGGTTAGGAAGCTTCTTTTCAAAACCACAAAAAGATTTCCCACTGCCGCTGGCTGGTATTCAAAGCCTTGAACTCTATTAAAAAAAAAATCCCATCAGACCCAGAAGGGAAAGAAAGTAAAAAAAAAAAAAAATAAGCATAGTCTCTAATTAACCAGGAAAAATATGTTGGTACACATGCACTCTCATGCTACACTTTTTGTCCTCTCAGAGCCGTTGCCATTGTGTGTTACACAAAATAATCTAACATTTTCCGAGAACGATATGAGAAAAAAATAGTCCTTAGCGTGACTTAAGGATACACGACACATCCTAGGAGTAGTTTGTGTATTTTATGTAGGAGACCTTATAGTCACATTTATGAGAGAGAGGAGGTCGTTCTTAGGATGGGGAAGTTCTTCGGGAAAAATGAAATCTTAAGAGGCCTCCGAGTTGATGCGACGACGACAACGAAAACGCTACATGGAAAGTCCCACTCTTCCTTCTCTCGACACACGAGTTAAGCTATTTCGCGTATGGAATAAGTTTACTTTAGCACGTAATGGAAATCGTGAGATAAGAGGATAATAATTCAAAACTGGAAAATTATTTAGAAAATTATGAATAAACTTATGTATAGCTATGTTTTTATGCATTGGGTAGCTTGTATTTTTTATAAATTTGCGTGTGGGTGAGCTGTGTTGTGACTGGGAGTAATTAATGTAGCCTGTGGAATGACATTACGCCAAGATTGTAAAAATTCTTTTGATTTTTCCGATGAATAAAATGCCATAACTTGGGTATAAATTAAAATAATTTTTCTTATCAGTTTACTCGTAGAAATTTACAGTGCAAACATTTTTATTTATGTGGTAGGTAATAACAAAGAATAAAACAAATAAGTAGCAATAATTTGTACTGGTACAATTTTGAATTAATTGAGACCTGTGTGATTCTAGAATAAACCCAAATTGGCATGTTAGAACTGTATTTAAGAAACAGTTAATGTTTAAAAGCAGGTTTCCTTACTTCTTACTTACCTACTTGCATTCAAGGTTTTAAAAGTGGGTAGAAGAATTAAAGATGTATACAAGATATTAGGTTGATTTATGAAAGATTAATAAACATTAGGTTAAAAAATAAAAACATGAAAGTTCTATAGCTAAGTAAAAACGGTTGCTCTAATTATGTTAATGTATTAATAAATTAAATAATAAGGAAACAATTTGATTGAAAAGAAGTAATAAATTGTGTTGTTTCAACTTGACAGTTCGGAAGTTTATTTTATGTTAGCAGGTATGGAAAGTTTTGGCTTAGTAACGGAGTACATGACATATTTTCAGTGGTTTATTTGTGATTAAAACCAATAGTAAAATAAATAAAAATTTATTTAGAATTTAAAAGAATGCTGCTTCGGTTTTTGAGAATATATGTTTTCATTGCAATTTATGGTAAATGAAACATTTCTACAAAAATTCATAACGTACTTATTATGTTTGGAAGGGATGAGAATCATTAATTCGATTTAAGTGTTGGACATAAGGCGAGCAGTTTATCCGTTTAACTATAAGCTGTGAAAAGATTTGTTTATTGAAATAAATTTGCCATTTCTTGAGCTGATTAAATAAAATCAAATTTTTGAAATGAAAAACAAATGATTTTCAGATATGGTCAAAACAATTCACTTCGGAAGCTATATTTTCAAAACAATTTAAATTTTTGATTCGTAAGGCACTTAAGTAGTTCTTCAATATTGAAATTTGTAAACTTACTTAACATAACTTACTTAAAATCATTCTAGTAGAATATAAGCACATAAAGTGCCACGCAGCTTTTGGTAAAGCTCATCCCCTGGAGAAAAAATGGAATGTTTTTCACAAGCTCCAATTATAAAGGTACCTGCCATGTCCAACTGATAACAAGCAATTATAATATAATCTCGAAAACGGACTTGGAGCTTGTAATAAGATATTTTTTGTACCTGCCAGAGAATAATAGTTTTCTCATAAAATGTTCAAAAGATTACAATAAAAATGTTTGTCGCTCTTAATTAGAATAATATTGCATAAAAAAACTTGGACAACGATTAATTGAATTTTAAAAACTGTAAGATTTACGTTTGAAAATTAACTTTCACAAACAATTTCATTTCTGAAAGCCAATAAGCGAACGCAAAATGTCTCCGATTCGTAGAATTTCAGAGAGAATTTCGGTCCGACGATACGGTAACCTCGATAGGGCCGATTATCAAGAATAGTACTATGAGCGTTATACCTACAATTAAAATCCAGCATAGGTTTGCGGTTAATTTACTTCTAGGACGTTACATGTTTCTTAGTTTATTTAGTTATGAATAATTCTTGGACATAAGTCATTTCAAATTTAACTGAATTAATTTACTGAACTAAAAAAAAATTTAACTTTCAGTTCTGTTTCGAAAGAAATTAAAAAAAAACACCTACATACATTTAAATCCCATCCAGCTTTCAAAAGATTTCCAAAACATATTTTTTTTTTTTTTTTAAATCCTATTAAAGCATTTCAAAACATTTATTAACAAAAAATGTAAAGAAAGGAAAAACTACACGAACATGGTTATCCTTCATATACATACATACATATTTATACGTCATGACAGAACGTGTCAACTTAAAACTTCCCTCTTTTAGTTGGAATCTGGAAAAAAAAAATATATGTAATTGAAAAGATATTTTCATTCCTGCCTGCCTGCATTATTCACACAAAACTTATGTATAGGCTCTTGGATATATGTGTTTTTTGTGTATACCCAAGTTTCAGAGTAAGTTTCATTTCGGGATAAAGATATACGAAATACAAAAAAAAAAGAAAGAAAATAAAGTAAAAATAAATACAAGGAAAAAAGGGAATATCTACCCTTAGGCAGCAAGCATTGTTGTTGACTGAGGAGCTCGAGTTTGAACAGAAGTTGCGGAACTGTCCTGGACGAGTTTGCCTGCTGCAGCACAAAGGAAAATAGTTTCATTTTGCTTTCAAACAACACATGCACAGAATAAATGTCTATAGATTTGTCGTCGTTATTGCACATGTAAATTGAATTCTTTTAGGATGTTTCTGGTTCGTCTTGTTCTTTTCGAAGGAATTGTAATGGCCTGGTGTAAATATCAGAAATTCAGAAAGCTTAAACGTTTTATTTCTAAACAGATTGATGGTTCTGTTTTTGGCAGAAATAACAATTGGAATTTTACTTAACATTTATTTCTCCAGAATAATATCAAAGCAAAGCTAGGATAGATTGGGAGAGAATTCTAACAAATATCTTGGCAGTGTTTAATGCTATATCGGTCTTGAAGGGAAAATTTACAGAAAATTCAAAAATTAATTTGAAAATAAATGAATTTACATGGAATCGGAATGTCATGCATATTCTAGCTGATGGGTATACACATACAGCCCCATATAAACGTGGAATAGGTATTTTCTAATGAGTGAGAGAAAAACAATGCGATACGATACGTTTTTAAAAATATGTTAAAATAATAAGCCCTTAAAAAAATCCAATAGCCTTTGGGTGGTCCTTATTTAAAAGCAAACTACTCTCCTGGACACAAAGTGAAAAATAATTAAGGGAGAGTGAGTAGAAAAGGAATTTGTGCGTATTAATGCAAGCAAATGGCACTTGTCTTCTCGTTCCAAAGTCATAGCGTTACAATAGTCCTTTGTGGAGTATCGGGGACTCTCAACCATTTCTGGGTGCTTTTCATTGCAGCAATAGGACCTTCAAAGGAGGCTGGGATTCGAACCCAGACCTCTGGCATGACATTTTTACGCACTAACATTTATGCCACGGGCTGCTACAATATAATTGAATTACTAAAAAAAAACCGAACTCGAATTTCTATACTTTATTCGAATTTTGATTTACAATATTAATAAAATTATGTAGAATTTATCTATCCATCTATATAGTTTAGGCTATAAAAACGGACAGACGGCATTGCGTAACCCACTTTATTGTGTTTTCTGTCATCGTTATTTCAGGTCTGATTATTATCTGCAAAAACAACACAAAATATTCGAAAACTAAAAATACGAATAAAATTTTTGAATCAATATCAAGCACTAAATTACATACTGTTTCAAAGTTCCCAAGCCTGTTAATAGATTCCGTTGCTTTTGATTTATAAAAAATCCACTAGAATGTTCAATGCAATTTTTAAATAAGAAAAATTTGACTGTTAAATCGAATTTCAAAGTAGCAAATGACGATGACTTAGACCTCAAAAGAACCTTCGTTCGTGTGTAACAATTCATGCTTAAGGTCAGCTTTATATGTATATGAGCCCTAACCTTTCAATCCCAAGGCAACATGATGTTTCTTCGCCCCCTTAGTCATCTTCAATCTTCCTAGGTAAGATATAACTGTATTAAAATTTGAAATTCACATAGTTAAAAAAATGTTAAGTCAATGCAATTCCCGACTAACAAGTTTAGCTGTATCCATAAACCTTCATAATGCATAAACACAAGTTCAAGCAATTCCATTCAATTGGATACTATCCGTTATCTAATACGTTTGATGACTGAGTCCTTTGCCGCAACCACAACGTGCATATGTATTTCCGAGGTGAACGGTCCCCGTCGAAATATAATTTTATATATATGTACCTTAGTCAGTGCCCGTACGTACATTACCCAATTATAACCTCATTGAGTCACATTATGCCTGTCTATCTGTTTCACCTCCAGAGTGTGCCCGATATATGTACATACAAATATATGTATGTATTATGTGATCTGTGTATAATTCGCTCTTCTAATGGTAAATCCCTATCTTCATTTGGAGTAAGTTGGGATAAAATTGAGAGCATTAATCCTCATTCCAGTGTATCTATACCTTCCTACACAGTTCTGTCATGTCATACACCCCCATGAGAATTGGATATACATATATCTGGAAGGAGCCATTCTCGAGCAATTAACAAAACAACAACTTTAGCACATTTATTCAGCAATTTGCCTATTCATCCGATATTCTCTCCTTCTTTATTTTGTCGCAGTAGCAACATCACCCTTAGTCGTTCGCTGTTCGCCTTTTAACTTTTTATATTCGATTTGTATGCAATACAAAAACTGCAAATGCACATATACGGGTACCCTACCCGTAAATCTACCCGTCGCATCGACATTGTCGTTGTTGTAACCCTTAGAAATTCGAGGACGTCTCTCTTTCGTATGTAGCTCTACCTATACTGCTATTCGTATAAAGGTATTTCTGTTTTTTTGAGATTATTTGTGTCTTTTACTCATGTTCCCATAAAAATGTACATAACCTAGTTCTTCTTTTTTTTAAACCTTTCAAATTGTACAAACATAGAAAAGATTACAGTCAACCTGCTATTGTAATTGTAAGCTCACATACATAAATGACTGGTCATATTGTAATTGTGATTTATCCATCTGTGAATTTTTTTTCGGTTCAACAAATTTTGTCTTAAAGAGAACCTATTTTTTATGAAAGATAAAATTTACACATACGGTCTTCAAAGAAAATTAAATATTTTTTTTTTGTAAACTTGACAACCCTTATGTTTTTACTTTTACAGTATGTTGATTTGAGAACAGTTTAAATTTATTTGAATTAAGTTAAATCAGGATACATTTTGTTATAATCTGATAATTCAATTGTAAATAGAAAAAGTATTCATGTTCAGTGAATTCATACATACATATGTATGCATCACATCCGTAACAAAAAATACATTAATGATTTATTACACAAAAAAAGTATCAAATTTTTATGAATCCTTTAGGTTTGTTAGAAAACTTTTTACACTCAAAAAGCGACGTATATCCACCCGTTTTCGAAATATGTACAGAACCCAATTTATTTTTAGACCCACAATATTTTTTTTGACTTTGATAAAATAAACAAAAATTTAAGTTATAATTATTTTACAGGTCACACAATTAATTTTAATATTTAAATAAAGAATTCGGGCTTTAATTTGTTGACTTTTCTCAAAAAATAAAATTAATTTTTGCCCGATGATGATTTTCTAAACCGAAACTCGTGGCTTCATTCAAATATTATAATTAATGTTTTGAAATAATAAAAATATAGAAACTAGAAACGTGAAAGTAGAGGTTTTAAAATGTAGGTAGGTATGTAGTTCTACACATTAAGACACATTTTTTCCTTTTGAGTTGGGTATTTTACAACCAAAAACTCCAAATTGAAAAAAAACAAAATAAATACGTAAAATTCAAATCCAAAAATCTCGAAAATTCCGTTTTTTGTTCAATTTACTTCAATATTTTGAATTTAAGAAATTTCGAATTTTTCTCTCCGGATTTTGATCTTTCAGAATTTTGGGTTTTTGGGATAATCTTTCTCCAAGTTTCTAGTTGATTATCTGAAAAATATCAAAGAAATATTAAAATATCTGTTTCTCTCTTCAAAAATTTAAAATAAATAAAAACATAGTCAAAATTAGTATCATATCATCTGCGGTAGGCATTAAAAGTTATATAAATCTCAAACGTGAACACAATGAAAGGCATTGTTAAATTGATAAATACTTCAGCCTCCATTATAAAAGAGGACAAACATAAAAACATTTTATAGATATAGAAAAAACTACATTAAGGTACACAAACGTAAATGGAAAAGTTGTGGACACTATCTCTAAGAGTTGGTTTTATTTGGAACTTTTTTTTTCTTTTTCATTTCCTGGGGGAATGAGTACACACGTGCAATATACAAAAAAAAAAATCTTTCAGTAGCTTAATTTATATTTGTTGGTCCACATTGCACAACATATCTATATTTTCCACTACAACAATAACAACTACAGTATATATATGTATAGTATGTCCTGTCCCTGGCAGTGGCATACTAATCATGAAAAGGATAGTTTGCAGCAGTTGGCAGGTTAGATCTCCATTTTCCGCATGAGTTGGAGTTAAATTATGATATATATAGTTATAGGTAGAAGAGTGCATCATCCTTTCAATGGGTTTCTAGGGAATTATTCCATCGGTCTACCGCACACCTGCTGTGTACTCAGGTTCAATGATTGCATTTTTGGGGATACACGGATATATTGCACACGTTTCAAAAAATATTAACAGTCAAACCATAGAGGAATCAATAATTCATTGAGGTGTTATGTGGTGTCCGTTAAATTGGAGCAAAGAAAAAAAAAATATCAAGTAGTGAACATGTCCGATGCAAGGTCCACGGTTTACTCGTATACCTTTACATTTATTCAACTGGAATGGTCATCATGAAATTTTTAAGGTTTTTCCATTTTAATTGCTGGCAACCATATGTTTCGTCCTGATTTCTCTTCTTTAAACTGAACTGAGTAATAGTTCTTGGAAGTTATACATAATATGTGCAAAGAAGAACAAAAGCTCTGAATTATTGGATTGCTTGTGAATGTTGATATTTCTTTAGTTATATAGTTATGGCCTTATGGGTATTAAACTCCTGTATCCATTTATTTGGCTTATCAAATCAACAACTACCTTTATACGTATATATTTCATTTAATTGGAAATGGTCCTTTTGACCATTAATTTAAAATAAAAAAGAAATTCGCGACTAAATCACACAATTTTTTAAAATGATTTTCGAAAATTACATTGTGGCTAAGATGTAAATAAAAGTAACTCACGAGGGGTATACCACCCCCAACTTTTTGCAAAAAAAACTTTCTTTTTAGGTAATATAATGAACCGAGCAGAACGTTTTTAAGTTAACGGTAAAAAATCAAGCCAAAATGACAAATTATTTTCTTAACCCTTAAATTGTTGGAAGGCATATGACACATGTATATAAAATGATCAGATTGAACCATTCGGCTTTAAATAATTTACCACAATATAACCTTCAGTGACGGTTAGCCTACTTATCTTGATAAAAAACTTTCTGAAGTTTCTATTTACGGCAAAGTACTTAATGCAATTTATCGATAGAGGTCAATTAAAAAACATCAACACATCAACACATCAACTCTAAAAGAACTTGATATTTTTTTAAAGCTTTGTTTTTGCAAAATAAAACAAGCAAACTTGAAACACCACGAGAAAGGATACAAAAGTCACGTTTATTTGTGACTAACAACTGCATTGCATTTAAATGAACTGTTTTTTTTTTTCAATAACCCTTCCTGGCCTACGCGCACTATAGCTTATTGATTTTCATATCATATTCACATACGCTGCAGCAATTTAGCCTTGCACGTGTTCAAGTTGTCCTTCTCAAACATGAAATCACTTAATATAGGGTTCAACACAAGAAGTAAAAAAAAATGCTAATATTATGTGGTTTTTAAAATATTCGTCCTTTTTATGTGATGCCATGGCAAAATCAATGAAATTGATTAATTAAAGATAAATTTTAATTTATGGGGAAAAAATACCCTAGACTTATTGAAAACTCATAATGACTTTAAAGATTTTTATGAAAATTTTTCGAGTGGCCTTTTGGTAAAAATGTTGTTTTTTGATTTTCAATTTTATAATCAACAGATCCATTGACACTGACCCAATGTTTTGTTGCCTATTGCATATAATTATTATAAAACAATTAGTTTCTGGATTTTTTAAATATTATCATTTATTTTTTAAATTCAATATTTTAAAAACATATTAATTAATTTTGTTTTAGAGATGAGTCTCATTCTACTTCTTTATTAATTGAAGTGTATTTTTAAATACTTGAAGCAAGTGATGGCCACAAGACCGAGAAAAGATGAGAATTAAACCCTTTCAGTATCTTCTCGGTCTCGTTTTGAATTCGTAAGAATAAGTCTCCTCTCGTTTTCGGTCTCATCTTTTTTTTGTCAAGGAGCTAGTCCCGTGTCTGAACCTGGTTATACTTACTATATCTTCATATAGTTAAAAACAGATAATAGCCCCTCAGTATTAAGCTACTTGTTCAAATTTAATCGTAGGTATTTTCGGGTAATGACTTTTGTCTTTTAACTTTCGAAATATCCCTTTTTTAAACTAGTTTTTTGTTCATTCCGTTCATTTTAAATATTTGCAGTTGAATATTTGCTAATATAAAAATTTCCAATTTTGGACATCAAATTATTATTTATTGGTGTTACCATTTTTCTGAAAATGAATGAATAAAAAGAACAAAACAGATTTTTTTCCTAAGAGCTTTCTCAAACCAATGCGAAACCGATACGAAACAGGCGTGATGAAACAATTACAACAACAACAACAACGTGTTATTTTTATCTTCTTAAAAATAAACTTTCTCCAAAAATAAGCTTAGTAATAAATAAAATGAATTGTGGATTTTAGAAGGAAGCTTTGTTTTGCATAAAATTCTTTTACAGACGGCTTTTTATAGAGAAAAGCTTTTTAGGATTTTTGTTCTAAATCAAAAGCAAAATAAAGTCAAAAGCTTAGAAAAGTTTTAGCATCTTAAATTTATGAAATCAAAGCTCTTTTGAAATAAAGAATGGCTCTTTGTATATATAAAGCAGTTATACAAAGCATAATATCTTTGGGAAAATGCAATGCACTTTTGTTCTTAATTTCTGTAAATACATTTTATATATAGGAGCTTATTGATAACTTTTCTCTACCGCTGTGGGATTTAAAATGTAAGTTCAACAAAAAAAAGCTCTATAGAATGAACTGTGGAACTTAAAGCATAAGGATTCATTTGTATAGAAGCTCTTCAGAGGCTTTCATTTAATTTTTAGGAATGGTTGAGGTCTTGGATAACAACTTTTAAAATACTTTTTAAATGTATCTTATCTCACAGCCAAATATATCAAGTGAGGCACGGTCTTTGCATATGAAATCTGCAAATTTATATACAATGGGCACGGTTTATATCAAAGATTATATTTCACACTATTAAAGTGCCGAAAAGAACTTTCGATCATAATTTTAAGCTTATCTAATTTATCTCTTAAATTAAAGACAAGTTTTTACCATTTTAAACGTATTTATCGATAGTGTAAAACTTACTTTTATCTTAAAAATTAGATACAATTTTTCAAATAAATTATAATTTTATAATTCCTTAGCGTAAATCTGCTGGATAAAGTCAGGTTTTTATTTAATAATATTTATTCTTCAAACCCATCATCATAATCACGAAAACCCCAACTTAAAATAACTGAAGTAGGCACGTACTTTAGTTTATTTAGTTAATATTTTTTTATATTCTTTTATTTATTTTTTGCATTATTATTCATTTTATTTTATTTACTGCATTATTTTCATTTGATTCGTTACTTCTGTTTATTTTGTTTTATTTTATTTTATTTTATTTTATTTCATTTTATTTTATTTTATTTTATTTTATTTTATTTTATTTTATTTTATTTTATTTTATTTTATTTTATTTTATTTTATTTTATTTTATTTTATTTTATTTTATTTTATTTTATTTTATTTTATTTTATTTTATTTTATTTTATTTTATTTTATTTTATTTTATTTTATCTTATTTTATTTTATTTTATTTTTAATATATATTTATATATGTACAATGTACTTATATTAATTTATTTTATTTAATCTTTTCTTACGTAAATTCTGAGTATATAAATATTAATACAAAATCATCTCAAGCTGTTACTGATTTGCAACAAAATGTTTACATTTAATACTTATGTACATACATTGTGATACGGTATAATTATACAAAAAATGATTTTTATATACATACCTTCTATTCCTATCGTCGTCGTAAAAAATTATTAATTTTCAGGCGCTAAACAAAAAAAATAAACAACTTTTGTTTCTTTAATTTTTCATTATATTTTTTAATTCACAAAAAAAAAGGAATAAATAATTTGTTTAGTATTATTTTTTTAGTTTGGTCTATTTCGTCATTGTGATATTTACATTCTATATTAGATTACATTTTCATTTCATGAAAAGGTATGCTCCTGTGCATCAAGTCAACCAACCAAAAATACAATTTACTTAATTCCATAATAAAAAAAAGTACCACAACTTATTTCAATGTAAATTTTTGTTTATCTAATTTGGCTACCCTGTTTAAAGCGAAATTACAAATAAAATTATCCCTTGTTTTTAAAGGATCATAAAATCCTTGTTCACTTTCAGCTCCACTAAGCTATTACTTAGAAAATTAGTTTATTTTTCTTTGCTATGTTGCTCTTTTCACAAAAAAAAAAAAAATTATGTACACAGGTACAATCACCTATCCCTACATACACGCATTCATCCTTATCGACTGAACAAAGGAAACCGCCCCAAACATTCACTAAAATTCAAGGGCAGACATTTTATATTATGTGAAATTCCCTTCTTATTATTCAAGGCTATTGACCTATTTCAAATAAATTGCTGTAAATTCACAAAGAAAGAATCACAAGAGAAAAAAGAATATCATTTGCATTATTGGAGGAAAGGATGGGGGGTGGGAGTCTCTTCTTGCATATTTCTTTTTTGTCGGAATTAAACTTTTTTCTCCCCATAAAAAAAAAAAATAGTGAATCGAACCGACTTCCCCCCAAAAAGTTGTCCGTTCAATGATCTCACATTGGATTAAGGGATGAGGGTTGTTTGGTGGAAATATGCTAACATCGCGAAATGGACTCTGTATAGGGTCGGACAGGATGTTGTCTCAGTCTTCCTCCCAACGTAAAATTATCCCATAAAAATAATCGTTTTGTCGTTGTCCTGATATTTACATCCTTTGATAAGTGCTATTGTGATATCAGAAGCAAAATTTCATTTACACGCTTTTGAACATTTTTGTTCGCGTCTTCTTTGTTTTAATGGAGATGAAATCAGAGATCCATCCAGCCCAGCCCCCTGACGAGACGTCTGGGCTGACATTCCCCAAAATGTTGTTTGTAATTGTATGTCTTTTTTTTTCCAGGACGAGCATGTTAAGAGGGGCAATGTGCCCGAAGTAATGTAAGAAAGACAGGGGAATGTACTGTCATAAGATACGACATGTGTGCGTCTGTCTGGGAGCGTGTAACAAGTTTCCATCGGAAAAGTTCTTCATCAAAAATTCAATGTTGACATCATTATAGCCTGTGAAGGGGAGAAGGGGGAGGGGGGTTGTACAAACTGGTGATGTGGCACGATGACGACGACCGACGAGTTGAAGTTGTTTTATTTTCATTTGAACGTCCTAGGTTCCACTTTGCTTCTGCTCCTCCAGTTTGTAGATGATGATGATGTTGATGATAGTTGATGCTCTATTAAGTTGCGATGCGACCAACCAACCAGCACTTGATGGAAATGACATATTCGCATAATTATTTGTGGATTTTATGACAGCCAGCAGCAGCTAGCGTCGAGTCGTTGTTGTATAGAGTGAGATTGTGAATTGGGCAGCACTTGTAGGAGTAGAATGTGTCCCGTTCATGTTCGCATAGCACTCACTACCCCAAACACTCTTTAGCAAAATGAAATACATTTTCCAATTATTTTTTCTATAAAAGACATACTGATATACCGAACAATTCATATGAGTGGGTAAGGTTATTATTTTTAATTTTTTTTTGCTGAGTCCTTTCTGCCATATTACTCGTATAACCATCATACTTATATCTTTCCATATAGGCCATAGGTGAGAAATAAATTTCACATTTATTTATTTATTAGATTGCGTTAGATTGCTAATTATGACACTCTGGTTGGCGAATTTAGGAGAGGGGGTGGGGAG
Source organism: Syrphus vitripennis (assembly GCA_958431115.1). Taxonomy (NCBI): domain Eukaryota; kingdom Metazoa; phylum Arthropoda; class Insecta; order Diptera; family Syrphidae; genus Syrphus; species Syrphus vitripennis. The sequence goes on along the minus strand of OY288110.1, from coordinate 2,204,707 downwards.
GTAGGTGCTCATAATGTTAATTGATGATTAGAGATTTAGGCCGATGATAATGATGACATTTATGGTATTAAATGTCAGATGAGCAATAGAGTTAAGAGAGCATCAGGGGCCGAGGACAATTCAGATTTAGTGTGGTGATGAATGTGTGGGCTATGATGTATGATAGATGGCAGATTAAGTGTGACTATTTGGTTTCCGAATGAAAATGATAAATACGTTCTACTTGTACTATTGCAATTAAAATATTGGTTTTAAGCAATTGAAAAATATTTATTACTTACGGTTGTTTTTATTGATGGGAGCTTATAGCTTTGAATTTATTTTCATTAACATTTGGAGAGTGAAATTGTTGAATTTATGTGTTTTTTTCTTTTTCTCTTTTCAGGTAAGCTTAAATTAACAAACAAATAAATTAAAATGAGTTGGTAAGTTATGCAAAAATATAATTTAATAAATCGGTGCATATTTTGTCTATAACCATATGTTTAAACACACAAGTAAAGATATAAATTTGCTCTATTTTACTTTTCAAAATCAAATAGGAGTCCAAACTTTCGGTGCTTTTTAGAGACATTTTAATACAGGTCCTAACCAAAGCTTAGATTTTTTAAAAAATTATTTGGAATTGACTTTCAGAATTTAGGTGGCTGTTTGACATTATGTATTTTGAAGAATTTTTGAATGCATTATAATAGTTATAACTTTTAATTTTAGCATAAATTTGTTGTGTTTTATAAGAACTGGAAAAACAAGAATAAGTAAAACGAGAGTTGCATCATGCAATTGATTTCGCGACTCGGAAGACTATTACGTCATTGTTGTCTTTTTGAAACAATTATCTTATTCAATTACTAATAATTAATTATTCAAATTAATTTCACATTTAATAGCTTAGCAGATGGGCAAAAAACTATACATATTTTGACGTTAGTAGAACAGTTAGATTAAAAAGTTATTTTGAAAATTTTTGAATTTTTAGTCAAACTAGACATGTTTATGAAGTTTTTCAATTGGGCTTTTTGCACATTCACATCATATTTTTTCTAATTTTGACATTTTTAAAGAACAAAAAAATGTACTGAACTAAACAAAATACCTACAACATGCACATATTTTGAAGTTTGCGGGAACTGACTAATTTAACTTAATTCTACGAACACACCCTTTTACTTTTGTTCTATGGCCGAAAATCGATTTTCGTATTTTAAATTATGAGGAAAGATAAAATGTGGGCAAAAATTGAACTTTAATTATGTATGTTCGGTTTTTGTTTGTAATTTTAGTAAATTTAAATTAATAAATCCAAACAAAGTAGAAATACTTTTTTCCTGTGACAGTTGTTCAGGGGTACCAATATATCAAATAAAAGAATGTACGACATTATGGATCCATCTTTTTTTTAATTTCATACTGTACCTCATAATCCCCACAAAAAAAAAACACCATTATTAACGCTTATTTTCTAACATGGTATATTTAAAGCAGCTCAGGTGTAAACGTACAACTGCCACCAACAAATTGAGGTTGACTTTTGAATTACATTAAAACCTACTTTTTTTACGAATTTCAATACAAAACTGCGCCCTAAAAAAGAAAATATAATGTACCGTATTTTCGTCCTTCATGTATATGTATGTGTTTTTTTCCTGTATTTTCTCATCGTAAAAATTGTGTTATCCATCTCCTAGTTTTTGTTTTCATATCTCGACAAACAACTTCTGGTGTCTTTTTTTACACAAAGCATTTTCTTCGGGAGAGAAAATAAAAAAAAAATATACAAAATGTTACCAGAATTTTATAATTGTCTTTTTCTTGAGACATAATAGAAAGACGGAAATGCAAGCAGCGTTGTTTCCAGGGTTGCCGCTTTTGTTCGAGCTTTTTGTCTTTGTTTTGAGTTGTTTATGACAAAAGTGAGTATATTGCACAAGCAATAACTATACATATATATCGTTTGAGTTGACATAAAGACTTTTAAAAGTGTGTGCACTTGACACTTTCATTAATTTGAATTTGAAAGTGACGTTTTATGAAAACTTAAAAATAATAATAAAAAAAAATATTCTTTTTCACTTCTTTGGTTTACATTTTTTTTTTCGTTTTTTTTTATGAAGTGTGTTTGTCTGTGCAGTTTTGTCGCATTATCCTTTCTTTTGAATTTATATTCTATTTTTGTAGCTGCAGGGGTATATCTTTGAAAAGGAGATATTATATGAACATCCGTATAATACTTTATGCATGAATATCATATTTTTACCTCTATGGGAACTAAACCATAATATACATACATACATACAAGCTACATATAAATATGGTACATTAATGAAAATGGAAATTTTCGTCCTAATGTTATTGATATCTTCTGTATATTATTTTTTATTTGTACAACCTTTTATGTACATTAAATATAGTTTTTATCTAACAGATAGGTATTCAATGACCATATATGAAAAATATTGCAGAAAAACTAAGTGATATCTGAATAATGTAGAGCATTAAAAATTTTACGAGGCTACGGTTACAAAGTTCACTTATAATGTCAAACAAAAACGTAGACGTGATAGGTGCTTTTATATGAAACTTTATGGAACACTTAAAGTGCTTTATTTGTGGATAAGAATACCTAACGAAACATTTTTAAAGTATTAAAATAAAGATTTAAGAAAACTATTTCAGTGAATTCAGTTTTCAGTGCTTGACATAGTGATTCCATTGTAGGTACTGAACATGGCAGAAAATAAAACTTTACTCTTGGATGAATTTATAAGTGCTCGCTTATAAACACGAACCACTTTTGTTAAAAATCCAAATTTTAAAAGCATCACTCATGAACAAATTTAAGAGTGGGCAATACAGTACAGCATAAGAGAGTGGAAGTGTATTAAAAGCAATGTACAACAAAAAGAATTAAATAGTAAGCTGCATCCGAAACAGCAAATAAATACCAAAAAAAAAAACATATATTTCATATTGGAATGCAGTGTTTATAGATGTTTTTACTGATACGAAGATGGACTTCAAATATTTCTACATAGTTTTAATTCCGATTTACGTTACTTCCTAACCATCTATTTCGAAACTTTCTAAAAAAAATCCAGTCAACATTAACAAAGCTGAGTAAGTCTACGAGTCCCATATTGAAGTTCTTTTCAATACTCAGCTTCCAATTGGAGCGGCTTTTGTGCACCATGCACTTTATCTTTACCATCATTTTTACTCATTGATTGTTTCCAAAAATGATAAAGCTGATTACTAAGCTCTGACTTAGAAAAACTATTTTCATTGTTTTTCCTTATTATATACATACTTTGCATTTTTCTTACTTGAGTTTTAATGAACAGTAATTTGGATTTACATATTTTTAAAGAGAAAATTGAAATACAGAATTTAGGATACACAGATTTTGGATACTGAATAATAGAAAAGCAAAATAATAAACAACAGAATTTTTAATACTTATATAGAATTTTGGAAAACAAAATAAAGACTCGTTCCCAATGAAAAATTTAGTAGTTATAAATTAAAAAAACATTGGCGTTGATACAATATTAAAGTGAAGGAGCTGTCGTTCGACTAGCTTAGGAATGTTATTTAAAAACATTTAAAGTTCTCAAAATTTTTTAAAGTGCTTTATTTATTGACTGTAAATTTTTCAAGATGATTAATCACAGTGAAGTTATAGTTTTTTCAAATCTACTAAATTGGTAGTTTTATATAACTTAACATCTTTATTTCACCAAATGCCAATCACTACCTAATTAACTTAATACGCACTTAAATGTTATTACTGGAATAAGTCAATCAATTTTCTACAAATTAAAATTGATATGTTCAATTTATTAGAAATTAAACTTGACAAAATAACACTTGTCTTAATTAAGTGTCCAACATTAATTATTATCTGGCTACAACTTACTGATGAAATGACTAATTGCTATTGTCTCGCCTATAAATGTGAACTCATCTTTCAATATAAAATATTTTGTACATGGAAGTCAGGGAGTTAGTTAATCGATTTATTGAAAATGCATAGCATAAGAGTATAGATAGGTTTGGAACGGCATCAAAATTTCAGTGATAATGAAATAACTGCAATTTGGTTTAAAGTAGAAATGTAGCGAACGTAAGTTTGTTTGTCACTTACAGGAAATACTTTATTGTTTCAACTAAAAAAAAAAATTAGTTCGCCTATAATAATTTAAAAAAAATGGCATAATAAATTAAGTTATTTAATTCAATTATTAAAAATTTTACTAGAATTATTCTGAATAACTTATCTGTTCTTCTTCAGAAATTATTTCATTAATATGATTTTGAAAAGTATTTCTGAGCCATTCGATTATGTTATCAATCAGTTGCAAAATTTCTTCTCCTTAAAATTTTTATTTTAGAAACCTTATTAAAATTAAATCAATTTTAAATAAAATTGTGACACTTTAGATAATTATACTTTTCAAAATAAACACTAATATACGATTATAGTTCTAATTTATCGATGAATCATATAAAACCTTCACTTTCTTCGCCACACAAAGGTCTTTGATCTACCTTTCAGGCAGCTTAAAATTATTTAATTTTTTAAAGCAAAAGTTTTCGTATTCCATATCGGCTGTTAAGAATAATTAGGATATTATAACCATTTTGATTGGCAAGCGCAAGATGGAAGAAGAAGACTTTTGCTCAAATATATACATAAATAATAGAGATACCTTATGTATAAACAACATGCAGAAACCAGAGAGAACATTTTCCCAAGTCAAATAGATGAAAGGATCTGTCAATTATAATAATCCATAACTTCGGGTGGGTATGTGAGTAAAGTTTATTTTCGTTGTCTGTATAAATTACATTAAAAGTTCGATGCACGTTGTTCAACACTGTCAATCAGTTTTGGAGTGGTGTTCGAATAATTAGATTTAATCATTAACTGCGATGTTTAACATTCAATTTAATCGCTTTCATTAGTATATTATTTTTAGTTATATTTCAGGATATTAATTTGAATTTGTTTAAACAAAAAGGTATTAAAGACTTGATTTTGGGAAGAACGATACAAATCACACTCTTCAATGCATTGAAATAAATTAACGGAACTTATTCAAACTGATGATGAAACAGATGATTTCCAACAATAAAACCATTTTAGTTTTTAAATAAAATTACTCCGATTTCAAAAAAAAATTTATAAACACGTATATGTTTTCGGTTCAGGTTCTAATATTCAAAGAGAAATACTTCCTTTGAATTGGCTTTTCCATAACTCGAATTGATACGCATTATTTTCTTAATCGAAATCACTATAAGTGGCAATTTCATCTAATTCAAATAATATAGTTTTCGATTCTTCTATATTTTCCATCCTTTGATTCACAATTTTCTCAGTGGTTTCATTTCTATGTTTTTTTTTTTAAATTCTTGTAAAAAGAATCTATACATTCGTTCATATGGTATCTTGCAATACAGAATTTATATTTATAACGTTTCATGTATGATATTTTGAAACTAATTTTGATTGTATAGAATTTTGAATTACAAATTTTTGGTTATGTAAATTTTCTTACAGCGAGAATTATGAAAAACTGCATTTTGCGTGCAAGTTTTGAAAACAGAATTATGAATTTTATAACATATTTATAAAATGAGCAGCAATAATTTTTGACAACTTCGAAAATAAATAGCAAAAGACGGGTATGTGAAAAACTCATAATTTGGCCAGTTTACTATTTTGAAGTGAAACTGAAGTCAAATGTAGGCATTATTATCTTTTAATAAAATGATTTTTTTTACAACTTCGACATAAATCAATCAAAAATAAAAAAAGCAATTTTAAACAATTGCAATATTCTACCTTGCATTCATTTTTGTTTCTCTTGATTTAAGCTGCATCTTCTCATTCTTAACTCAAACAACTTTTTCTTCTTGGCAACATGAAAGTTTTTGTTTCAAAATACATTCTATGGGCAGTTCGAAGAGCGCTTTGTCTTAAGGGTGAGTGTCCCATGAAAAAATAGGTTAGAGTTTTGCGCTAAGTCGTATAGCGTTCACACTTTTCCGAATATTTTAATGAAACAAACGGATATCGATAGGAAATAGGATGGGTAAAATATTTCAGGAGCTTTAAAAAAAAAAAAATTAAAATTGGACCTAAAAATTAGAAAACAGATGGAAAAATCAAAAAAAAATTGTAGAGTGCTTGCAAAAATGATGGGGCATATAATAAATAAATTTTTTTTATTTTTTTTTTATTTTTTTTCTTAAGAAAATATATCTGCAAGATGCATGAATGACAATTTGTATATGACGTAGCCACATGCAGAAGAATTTGATTTTTTTGGTTGGGCAAGTTACTTGTAGGTTTTTACACATTGTATTTTGCTATCGCGATTCATGATTTCGCGATGGATATGATCGTTCTTTAGATATAAAACTCAGAAGTTTGAAAAATTAGGTAGATAATTATATACCTACATATGTCCTGTTTTTTTTTTTCTTTGTTCAAATCGTATGTAACTCGTAGACTTGATGGTTGATGGAAGTTCGTGTTCACTTCTTGTGGTCGGATCGATGCAGGATTTTTGGTTGAATATTGTGCAGTATAGGTATATATACTTATGTGTATACATGTATACTCATTGGTTGGGTCATTTGTTTGTTTTGCGAAAAGAAATATGTATACATATATATAGGTATACAAGTCATTTTGTATTGTTTTTTCTTCGATAGTTTATGTAAAATAGTGTAATTGAATGATGAATGATTGAAATGCTTGATATCGTTGGTGGAGAATTTAATTTTGAGTAGGTATAGCGATAGATTTGATTAACATTATTATTGTGTGATTGAATGCAGTTTGCATTTCACTGGGAGGGTAATACCTTCAGATATGTGCAATTAATAATGTCAAGTGGATGGCGCCAAAATATGCATACATGTACGTAAGAAACCTTTCAAAAATCACTCCAAAATTTAAAAAAAATTATCTTGCTCTTCAGCATTTTATGATGTGTACTGTACCTACCTTATTTTAAAAAAAATATCAACTATATAGGTACCTAGCCCTTCCCGTATAGAACATACATACCTAGGTAGTTTCTCGACCCATACAAAAACTTATACTTTTTTTACTCTAGTTAGGTACCTATAATTTGAATAAATTTCCAAAAATCATGTCTTACCTGCCTAGGTTGCTACTCACTGTCAAAATTTTCAATTCCGTACAATTTTCCTAATTATATTCTAACCTGCAATACAACCGTATGAATGAGCCGGTAAGTGAAATGTTCTTTCAAAAAATTCTCAAAAGAAAACTTACATTTTACATAATACCTACATAACTAATAATGAATATTTTTTTTAAATTAGAAGATCATATCATAACGAACAAAAAAATATGTAGGTAGATATCTAGAACAAATAAAAATATCCACCGCCACCAAACCGAAAACCCCTCTCTAGCATTATGTATATCGTTTTTTGTCGCTTATTCATATTATGTATATTACTTTTCTCATTTCTCATAGTATGACATACTTGTAACATCCAAAAAACAAAACAACTACCTACCTATAGCAAAAAAAAAAACTTGAAAAAACATCATTCGCGCCGTGCCTATGTCATCGCCACCGGCCGTCGCGTCGCGTGTCGGTCAGACTCATCTCTCATAGTCTCAGCACAACAGGTTCTGGCAATAAATATGTAATATGTATGTATGCCTGTGTGCGCTTGTGCGCCTCTGTCTGTCGATGCATACCATACCTATATGCCACTGTGGCTGGCATTATCTGGCTCTGAGAAAAGTATTGCACAAGAGAGAAGTTAGCTTATTGAAGAGAATCATTCTTCTACTAATACATTCAAATGTATTTACATGAGTTCTGAGTTTGCTTCTAAGGGACACCCACCCTTAAATCTAACCCCTAAACAATTCTCTTCAAACTCCAGTCAGTTTTTTTGTTCCAATTCTATCACTTCGGAATGCAAACAAATTTTCATACTACGATTACATTACGGTGCACCACGCAGTACGGACCGATGAATACTTGCAAATATCTAAATATAGATAAGAATATGTAACACCCCCAACCATCGGGGAAGCTATATTTATTTACCTTCATGTTTTAGAAACCTCTTGTTCTTGCAACGTGTTGGCTATGAAGTGCAAATGGCTATATAGATGTCGGCCGCAATCAACAGGATGATTATTTGTCCATGTTTTGTTCCTTTAAGCCTCCAAATTTGTATGCGTTCCGTTTGGGTTGCTTACAAAATGCATCATATTGCCAAGCTTCCTTTGGACCATAGAATGTTTCGAATGCACACACATAGAAGTATCTGTCCACTTTGGATGTTGGTGTATTTTAAATCCAATCGTCCTTTATCCGATCACCCAAAGTTTTTGATCCAATTCGAATTTGTGTAGAAGAGGGAAAACTACTGCGTATTCTGGGTGTAGCTGTTGCTGTTGGCAGCTTTTCGATCCGTTTTCGCCACACTTAAGTCCTAGATGAAGCGTGTTAAATTTATGTATTTTGGATGTCCCAGTTTAAAATGCATTTTCTGTGTTCAACGGCACTCTTCTTGTGCTCCTGGCGATACGATCCAATGCTGGTGCTGGTATTTATGTTTACGTTGAATATTTAAACTTCAGTTTGTTTGCATTTTGTGATGCAACTACAGAACAAGAGTTTGTTATTTTTGTTATACTTACAGACATACATACATATCTATATAAGTCGTTAGGTCGATTCCGAGTGGGTAGTGCATCACTCTGGTAATATACATATAGTTATTTATATATTGTAACTACATATTGTTGTAGGGAAATTCAAGGATGTCAAATATTTACCTATTTATTTTGATATTCCAACTGCGATGCAATAAATTCGATTTGATTTGTTTTTGATACGAGATAGTTATACCATTTGCGTTCCAATTCAAAATTAGCCACCCCACAAGTAGATATACAAATTTTGTTTTTTTTTTTCGTATAAGGTTGTGGATGACTGTTTTTATGTATATTTTTGTGTAAATAAGGAAAAGGCATCATCGTGACTGATGATGAAACATGGCATATCCTAAAATGAAAATGCCAAACGATTTAAACTGAACGTGATGGAATTGCAAAAATTTATATCAAAATAAAATATATGTAGATATGTATGAATGAATACACGTTCGTACTTACTACTGTTAGATATTTTTGAATCTGAAACCTAGATATTCTTATTTGGTATCAAATTGTTGAAAACTTATTTATGAATGAAAAGAACAAAATTTTTGGGATATTTTTGATGGATTCTTCTAAAAGAATAAGAAACTGGTCAAATTCAAATTGTTATATGTAAAAATAAACTGAATATTTTGAACCGTAATCAATGATCTGAAATGAGCTCGTTAAAAAGTTTTAGGTCGAGTTTTGGAAAAAAATTGACGTTTTTATAATTTTTAGAGAAAATGAACAAAATGTATTTAGGAGTTGGTGGATATATTTTCTTGATATTTGGTGCTTAACGGTTTCAAATTTGTTTCTTGCGTTCTTAAAATAATACAAAATTTAATTTAATTTTTTTTATACATTTTTGACATTTCTAACAAATAAGTTTCAAAAGCTGGATTTAATATTACAGTTTAGTTAAAAATTCTTAAGACGACAGCTGAATTTAGTTTAGAGTTTATTTTGCGTTTAATGTTTTCGGAAAATTAGACAGCATTCCTTTTTTTCGCTCAAAAATTTTTCACTACTTTAAAAATGTTTCATGCTTATTTACAGTTTTCTCTAATTTTTTTTTAGTATTAGATTTTTCAAAAAAAAAAAAAATATTCTATTAATCCAAACTAAATTTCTTTTGAAAAAATTAGCAAAGCCTCTTTGTTTATGTTATCAAGAATATTCTCATTCTTTTTTGGTATTTGGTCAAAATTAAATTCGATATTTTCGAAAAATTCGATAACCAAGCAGTTTTGTAAATGTTGAAATTCTACAAAGTAATTCTGCTTCTTGGGTTCCAAGGATTTTAACTCTCTTTTTTTCGAGGCACTCCCCCGTTAACGCAACTCCGTTGCCCCATTTAGGGTATATTCAGTCGCAAGACAAACTCCAGTGTAAACAGCTTTTTCGATTAAAACTACCCATTTTACGGTTTCCAACGAATTTTCGGCGGATTTTTTTGTTTTGACATTTCTAACATTTACTAAAGTTGCTGATAAAACTTAAGTCTTAAGAATTTAAACATTTGGGGAATATACAGTAACATATTTAAAAAAAAGTCTTGGACAAAAAATATTAGGAATTATAGCTGCACGATCAAAGTACTCGTCTTATTATTTATTCAAGAGCAATGTAACACATTTGTGTAGATATGGGAATATGTAGATATGTGTTTCTCTCTATCCAACTAACTTTTTCCCATAGTCACTAGTAGAATTCTTAGGAAAAAAAAAGAAAACTGTCTTTCTCGCTTTGAATTTGAATCAATTGTTCGAAACGAATGTCACTTTCGCTATACAACCCATCATCAGACAATACATATTTTATTCATCCTTCTCGGAATTAAAGGAGATATTTTTTATTTTATTTCGTGAAAAATCTTGGTGTTCCGTTTAAAAATGACAACGTACCCACTTTTATTATTATTGTTCAAAGAACAAATTTGTTCGCTCCGTCAGAATTGAATAGAAAACTTGCAAAGTAGCACTCCGGAGGAGCAACATCGATGAAAGGACACGAAAGCTTATAACACAAAACTGAATAAATTTTGTGTGTGTTTGGGGAGATTTGCATTGTGCTTCAAGTTCCTCCTGATGGGATCCTGAAGCTCTGAAGTCACACGCCATCCAGTGAAAAATATTCTCACATCAAAAAATAAAAAATAAAAAAGAATTGTGTCTCTGAAGTATATAAAATATGCTTTCTATTATTATTATTCGCATTGAATCAGTTTTGCTTTTCTACATTTTTCTATGCCATGCCAGGAGCCAGGGGGAAGATGTAGCAGCGATAGAAAGGTAACAATTTATAGAAGAAAAAAATGGATTTCAGATTTTCGTTTTGCCCACTTCTATACGTGCGCCCCATCCGTTGTTATAACTTTTTTTTTATCAGCATAGCTCCCGCACCTTCCGATCTTGTTTTTTTCTTCTTTTTTTAATAGAAGACAAAAAATAAAAGAAGAAAAAAAATCGAGAAAAGGATTACGGATTACATTTATTCAAAAATTGAAATGTTGAGGTTGTTCTACATATCTCCGAGTCACAAAATGTGGGTAAAAGTAGGTTAGTCGTCTTGCACATTCGAGAACAGGTGTAAGAAAGGATATCTTTCATTGCTCTGGCATGTCTTATTATCGTACAAGACATTCAACAAGACGGGATGTCTATGTTGCCAAGCATAGATAGGATATAGGGTAGAGGGATATTGCCATAACTAAGCTTGGGCATAAATTATAGAGTACAAATACCATACAGGAATAAAATATCACAAACATATATATACGAGTATATAAAATTTTAAGGATGGACTCTGGATTTATGGATGAAGTAGAGACATTGGTTTGCGTGGATTAAGCTATTTGGAAAATTTCTTCCTGCAAATTGCTTAGAATAACATTTAAAAACTTATCGATAGGATATTTGTATTATAAGTTATTTATATTTTTGTGTCCTTTTCTTGAAATTAATTTTCCAAGAAAACTTCAATATTGTCTTGAAACCAGTGAATACTAATGGTTGGTTATTTTTGTGGTTTTCATAGAAAATTTTCTTTTAAAGGTAACTTAATGATCTTTCGAAGAAGCCTTATGTATCTATGTATTGAGAATTAAAGTTAAACAAATTAGAAAATGGAAAATAAATGTACCTAGTTTAAATTTCAATATTATATCAAAGATGTTTAATTCTATAGAGTACAAAACGTTTCTTCTATTCTCAAGATTTTGGTTTGGTGTCAGTTTCTTAGTTTAATTGTTTAAAATGTTGTATAATGTGTATAATGCCTTGTAATATACTTTGTAAATTATTCACATAAGAAGGAAATAGTAGTGGACCCAAAATGGATCCTTGTGGTACCCCCAGCGACATAAATATAAAATCAGATAATTGAGCTCCAGAAACCACACCTTGACTACATCTTCTATATGAGACCGTTTTTGGTTTATAATGTTGTGATCAATAGATAGTTTTGATCAAAATCTTTAGAGCAGTCTAGAAGAACCAAGAATGAGACTTTGTCTTCTTGTAAGGCCTTCTTTAATTGGTCAATAATGTCGAACTTAAAAGTAAAAAAAATCACTTTTTTTTTGGGAATTCAAAAGTTCAAGGGAAATTACTTCAGCTCTAAGTCAAGGTACGAGCAATCTGGCGGAATTGCCGGCCCTTTTTTCACGTTCTCTAGGACCGTATTGTCATGTAATGTAGTGTGTTGTTATATCCTTCCTATGATTGCCAATAAAATTTGTACAAACTGTGATTTTACTGTTCCTCAAATTCATAAGCAAAAGACTTTTCTGGAAAATTTAGTGTCCTATGTGGCTTTTGCATTTTAAATAACGAAAACGATTTTTCTGATGAAATTGAATGAACAAAATTAAAAAGATTTTTCCCAACATCATTAACTTTCTTACTTATTGTTGAGGTTTTAGACTTTTACACCTATCCTTAAATTATACCAAGTATATAATTTCTTACAGAAACATTATTTAGAACGATAAATCTGTTAGTCAGCTTGTATCTAACTACAAAGAAAATCAAGAATAATAATTTAAACATCCCTCAACACTGTGGCGCATTGTAGACCAGTTGTTTCAAAAACACTAAATTCTTCGAAATAAGTTTTAAATCGTATCTCAACCGCACAAAACAAGGTGAAAACTGTTTTCGCTCCACATCAAAATTTGAATTGTAAATTTTCTTAAATAATGTTAGCATAAATGATTACACTACATATTTTCCTTTCCATACACATTTTGGTATACATTTTCGAAGAAAATGATTATAAATAAAGCACTTCGCTCTCGCATGTTGTATATATCTTTTAAAAGGACCTAGAAAACCTTCTTATATCCACCACTGTGGCAAAGACAAAATCCCACAATATGGTGCTGCACAGTGACATCGCGCGGTCTGATGGAGAGATGAAGAGCAAACAGTTTGTTTAGTTCTTTTTTTTATACATTTTTCGTCCTTTTTTCCACAAAATTTGTCAGTGTAATTAAAAGACAACCATATGTCTCTCCTGGATGTCTCTATTCGGCACTCACATATAGTCGAAATAAAAGCACAAATTCTACTCACAATGTCACAATTATTTTTCTTTTCACTGTGCGGTGGCGTATTGCTCGTCTTATTATTCAAACTACATAAACACGTACGTATGTTACAGTTGACAGGATTTGTGGGAGGAAAAAAAGGGATATACCTATTCCAACACATTGGAAGAATGGAAGCAGAAGGCAAAAGGCAACAGCAGCAGAAAATCCCTTTAGCATTAGGATGGGTGTTAACTATGATTTTTGAATTTTAATGTGGAATAGTGAATGAACTTTAATCAACCGTGGCGCTGCTGTCGCTATAGTCGCTAACGCTATAGAGAGAGGAGTTTTGTTCATAAGAAAGTCTACACACTTTCACCTTTTTCATTTTCGAAGACAAAAGAATCCGTGGTTTAACGGAGGCATCCAGGTGGCAATGGTTCCGCGCGTTACCGTAATTTAACGGGAGTTGCCTCGTTATCGTTATATGTAGTTTTGGTGGCATTCAGAAAATAGAAGATATCCTTTAAACCATTTAAAGAGGTTGAGCGGACGATGAAAGTATAGGTATATCGGAGGGCTGTTCTAATGTTCCATAACGAGAACGCCGAACATTTGCCTTGGTGATGGTAGAAGTCGTTTTGGAAAGGTGTTAATGTACTTTGCCTGTGCCACCTACTAAGTTATATGTTAATTACGGTCGGTATCCTTCTACGGCTTTTTGAGGTTGTTCTCTTGTTATTGTTGGTTAGTTAGAGGAGCCCGTTAAGTAACACTGTTACATTTATTGAAACGCAAAATAATTGTTGAGATATATATGTAGGTATGTAAGTTGTGCCCATTTGCGGTGTTCCAGTAAAATAGTTAATTATTTAATGATACAACCAAATGGTAGAGTCTTATAATATTTGTTGATGTAACAATTTTTGATTTGGGTTATGTAAAATAAATTAAACTTTATTAATTGGAAGAGAAATCTAAGTTTGCAGATGGATACCAATTTGAATGGGGTGTTTTTGAATAAATCAAAAGACATTAAACAAAAACTTTAAATTGTGAAATATTTCGGATTCCACACAAAAAAGTTAATTAGTGTAGAGTGTAGTAAGAATATGGAACAACCTTCGTTATTAAATGCTTTTAAACCACAATTGGTTTCCATTGTTTATCGTTTTTAAAAGCACAAAGATATTTTTTTTCATCAAAAAGGATTCTTGTACGAAAATCAGAAATTATTAAATCAATTTAAAACAATTGTTTTTTTTTTTGTCAGAAAGGAAAAAAAAATAAAGCTTCTTTTTTTTGCATTATCTGTTGCAGGACACATACATAAATTAAATGAAATCAGAATCTATAATCCCTTGTCATGTTCCGTTGACAATCTATACATAAGATTCTCCTACAGCTATTAACATATGTACAACTAGTACAACAAGACTGATCCTTTCAATCCCAGAATTTGATTTGCATTCGATTGGAGATGAACGATATCCCTTGAGGGTGATGAGCAAAATATACAAAGTCTTTTGCGGTAAAATCGGATTTATGGTTACGATAGACAATTAATGATTTTTTTTTCTTTAAAGACACTGTTTGCAACACAGACATTATGATTTATGAACAGAACTTATGTGTTTGATTTTTTAAGAGCTTGACTCTTTTTCTTCATAATATCCGCAGGATATTACTTTTATAGTTAAGTCATTCAAAGGCCAAGAGTGGAGATGCATTATTGGGGTACCTACTTGGTTGGGGTACTAGATTTCAGACAGCTGTTTAATACTTTGTAAACGGCCATCGAATACCCGCTCAACAATCTTTTTGGTGTTTGACATCAGCTTGACTGAACAGTAGCTGTCGCAATTTCATGAATGATCATCCCTTTGTAGATTCGTATAAGGTTACTTTCCCCCCATTGATTGGGCATCTGGTCACTGCCAATCAGTTCGGAGATGGAAATCTTGAGCCGTCTAATCCCGATGTCTCCCATATTTTCCAGACCTACGAAGGGAATCTCGTCGCTTTTCCCTTCTTGAAGTTTTTTACTGCAACACCAACTACTTCGATTTCGTTTTGCAGCCTCGGAAATTGTCATTTAAAACCTCTTTACTATTTTCACCTGCGAAAAAAAATTGTCGTCATCCACAAGGAGTTGGATATTTGGCCAGTTTATATTTCTAAGATCTCAGAAATATAAACAAAAATTCTCATACAAATTTCTCAATTCTACTGTCAAAACTCTAAGAATGAAAATTTTTGGATTCGATTTCTCAATTTAATTTAATTTTATTTGCTTTTGTATTTTTAAAAGGCGTCACAACAACAATTTTTATTTCTTTGAGAATTGTTGTTTATATTTGTTTCTCAATTTCTGTCATTTTCACTGAGAATATTCTCAGAGATCTTAGAAATATAAACTGGCCAATTGACACCACTGGTATAAACATTTATTTTCAACTCTGATTTTTTTATGAATTAAATTTGGCATAAGAAACACATTTGAAAAAAATTTAATTTGGTTTTTCACAGAGATTTTCTTCATAAAAGTCATATACGAACGATTAAAAAAAAAATATGTTTTTACCAACAAAGAAATACAAATTCAAAATTTGGTGATAGGTATAAAATTTTTAATCTTCTGTCATTTGACGTGAAACATTTGTGTTTCCAGAAAGTACCTATTATAACAAAATTAAAGTGAGACTAAAAATAATGACGCCAAACTGACTATCCAAACAAATTAAAAATGTTTTCTCATTCTACGGTACTTATCAGAAATGTATTAGCTTCTTATGACTTTGATTTTGGCCTATAAAATAATATTCCTCTTAACCATATCACATTCTTTAACAAGACAATGAACCATTCAATAACCAACCACTGCAAAGTACTTTAGTTTGGTTCATTGATGCATCCTAGGTCACATTGAATTTAATATTCCCTTTGGATTAAGAATCTGTCATTTGTCTGTCACATCACATCCACAATTTTTCTCGATTTTCTTTTTTCGACTTCATCTCCTGATCAATTCACCAGGGATTGTCATCACTATTTCCTAAGCAAAAAAAAAACCCTGTTTCAATTGTTTCTCCATAGAATATAATCAACAAAGACGCCTTCACCACACACACCCTCAACCCATATACAAAAAAAAGACAATTTCAATTTAAGTCCCGATATTTTTGTACTCACATTCAATCACATTCAGCTGTATCTTCTCTTCCTCCGAGTTCGTTTTGCAAAATGACAACAGGAAGTGTGCTGTGATTTGTATCCAATCGCATAGATGTCAAGGACTAAAACTTAAATATCAATCATGTCAACACAATTTCAAAAGAAAAGCACACAGACAACAGGACAAAAAATATTATCCAAAATAAAAGAAATGCTCATGAGTATATGAATGTAGGAGTCGTAGTCGAGGGAGAGCGAGTCGCTTCTGGCCTAAGTCCTGACATGCAATTTGTCGAATTATGCCCAAGGAAAAGGATTTTTCGCCAAGCAAGCAAGCAACACGGACGAGATGACGTGAAATACAACTCAATTAAATATTGAATGGCAATGAAATGTGTGTTATTATGTTTCTTTAATTCATCTTTTCTTGTTGTCTTTCTTGGCTTAAATTCTTCAACTCGTATTTCTAGATATAATATATAAGACTCCAATTCGAGATTAGAGAAGCAACGAAACGAAGACACACGCAAAGACAATAAAAAAGCAACCTAATGGGCATATAAAAAGGGTTAACGCTATTTTCATTGTGAGCCAAGGTGTTTCTGGTGTAAAAGTTTTCCCCTTAATCAAGCCTAGGCAAGCCTTAAAGGCCCATTACTTTTTATTTCTTCCAATTTTCTATTTTATTGGGCCTGTGTGGTGGAGGAAAGCTTCCCAATTTCTGCTATAAAGGGATTCACATAAGAGACGCAACGATGACGCTCAGGTCCTGGAAATAAGTGTGGAAATAAATGTTTAATTTGGAGTCTTTTCTTCACCTTGTATGTATGTAGTGTAGGTGTAGGTATATGTCTTGCTGATGGAACTTATTTTTTTGATTGTATTTTTTCTTTGTACTCGTCCTTGCTATTGTGTTGTCTGTTACGTAAACAGACGGACAAAATACTAACAGACTCATTTGTCAATTTTTTTTTTGTTCATTGAAGAGACAAACAACAACGCACTTTGTGTATTTGTGTATATTAAGCCACTTATAAGGATATATTTTATGTGTGTTGATACGCAATACTAAAATATATATTTTTTTGTTGCATGTCAATGTTATATGTTATATGTAGCATGACACCAATAACACCGTAGGAGGTTAGGTGTGCGATAGCAAAAGAGCGGATAATTTATTAAATTTCCATTGGGGAGAAAATGATTAAGTTACGTGACGTAGAGGAGTAATATGTATTTCGTATTTCAACAGCCGTAAAGTGTCAATTTACACAAAAAATTAAATAAAGAAAGAAAGATATCTACACTAATTTTTGTCATAAAATTTGGGAGTTATGAAATTTATTTTAAATGAACCTATAACATGAAGTCTGTTTTTGTTAATCAATAAATAAAATCGATTTGGACTGAGATAAATTCACAAAAATGTGTAACTGCCTGGAATTTGCATTTAACGTATGAACCGCTGGTATTAATGTGTCAGTGTCGTTTTGAGGACTATGCTATATTTATCTCCAGTCACGAGATATACCTACTCCATTTCAAATTGTCAAAAATTAAAATATTATAACAAAAAAGAAAAACTTGTCAAAAAAAGATTTTATAGACAAAAATCTTCGTCTAGGTACCTGCGAAAAAAAGTTTCTGAAAAAATTTGTCTAAATAAGAATTTAAAAAAAATCATATTAAAAATTGGAATTTTTGAAACAAAAGTTGTTGAAAATATTTATGCCAAAGAAAAGAAAACAAAACAAAAAGAGATTAAACTACTTGTTTTCCTAAAATGCCTATTCCTGAAACTGGTGTCAGTTCTTAATTTGATTGGAAAATTATTAAGATAATTTTTAAATATTATCAAGGCACCGTTCTGCATTTCATTCTGCTACTTTTCGTTTTCAAACTGACGAATACTTTTAGAAATTATTGGGTTTTGTTTGTCGTTTTCATTTTTGGGTTATCGTAGGAACCTAAACCTAAGTGGTAATTATTTTGTTCTTTAATATTTTATTAGTCTTCCTTCAATCAATCAATAGCTCAATTTTGACGAATTGATGCTTCTCAGTTCTGTCAATTTTTTAAAGGCATTTTAAATATTTTATATATTTTTTTATTTCCACGCGAACCAATTGAAGAACCTATTGAAAATTTTGATATTCTAATTAAATTAAAATTTTAAACCGCTAAAAGACCTTAAGTTTACTACAGGTTAAAACAGCAATAAAATTGAATAAATCGTTTTAGCCGAAAATAAACTCAATGCTGCCAAAACAAACTACTTGAATGTATGGTGGAAAAATGTTAAAATTACTATCATTAGCATTTATTTCCAAGAGCCAGTAAATTTTCAACACTGTTTCAGTATGAAGAAATAAAAACTTTTTAAACTTCCGTAAAAAGCTGAGCATTAACTTTTCATAATTCACTTTTGTTACATAGCCAAGATAATCATCAATTTTGTATATTCAAAGCCAGCCTTTCCCCCCCACAAGATACGATAGCAAAACTAAAAGAATCCATTAAAAACTCCTCACACTTCTGACTCCAATGTATTCTTTAATCCTTCAAGCAAACAAAACATTTACTCATACAATTCACTAAATGAGGACACAATCAGACCCAAAAAAACAGAACTCTTCCTTCGATTGTGTATAGAAGTAGTAGTATACCTTATTTTTTGAGATTTAAGAAAACTTTTACTGCGGTCAACTGGGGTTAACTTTGGCATAATAATTTATGTTTACACTTTCCATTGTTCAATGTTAGTTTTTGGCATTAAATACATTTTTATCATATATATAAAAGGCAAACATGTCGTCCACTTTAAGTCTTCACACTTGTACAAATAGTTGTAGTCACAATGAAAAAGTCCAACAAAACGAAAAAAAAATAAAACACAAAACAAACACCAGAGCAATCTAAATAAAAGAGGCCAAGAGGTTACTTTTTTCGTCCTTTTGGTCCTGTGTGATTTTATTTTTTTTTTCGTACATTTTTAAAGTAGTTTTCAGAGTTGTTGTGTTGTTTAGGTGTTTCCTGAAAATAAAAATGAAAGAAGACTTTTTCTTCTTTCTTTTGACAGTTTTGTAGACAATTTTGATGGAGAAAGTTGAGGTCCATTTAGTGGCATTATATTGTTATCTTCAAGCCAACAAATAATAGCCTGTCTCTCTTTCGCTCTAGCTTCATTGCTTATAATGTATGTATGTATATAGGTTTACTCCTTGATGAAAGTGTGGTTTCTTGGCAACATCCTTATAATTAAATGGGACCCAAGCCAGACGATGTATCCGTTTTTAAAGAACAAATACCACGAACATGAAGTTATATACGAGTATATATAGCAAAAAAGAATTGAAGAAGAAGACAAAGTTTGTTGAAGATATTTAGATGTTTTGTTTTGAAAACTTTTTGCACTTTTAGATGACTTATGAATATAAGGCATCCGTTTTAGCTCGAAGCTCGACAAGAATTATGTTCCATCCTGTAACCCATGGGGAATCCTTTTCTTTTCTTTTTTTTTGAATATCCTATATTATTTTACTCGAAGAAACAAATATTAAAGATTTCAAGTGGTTTAACTGGTTTCATATTTTTTTTTTCATTTTTTTTCGTTTGTTTCTAAAGTCTCATAAAATCTGAGAGAATAAATTCTATTACACAAAGTTTACCTTCTTCTCACAAAATAACGGCCACGCACGTGATAATGTTACATTAGTCTTCTGTTGGTAATTTCTTGGAAAAGTATATAATTTTTGTTGGAAAAGCTCTCACGATTTTCATGGAAATAAAAATATATAAATGTTTATGGTTTAAATGTCGCACCGTTATCGAAAAGGAGCAATATTTTTAAATGTTTTTTTTTTCTTATTTGATTTCGGTTGGCCCTGATTTATCGAAAAAATAAAATAAAAAGAATGTCTAGACTGGCATATGGTTGTTCTTTTTTTATTCTTGATAAAATGAGGTACATTTTATTTAATGAAGTTGAAACAAAAATTAAATGTTTTGTGTTACATAATTTGCAGTAAAAATATTAACGTCAATTGATAAGTTAACTAATAGTTATATTTTAAATAAAGTTGTATAGTCACTCCTTCTACCTACTTATTCTTATAATGATGAAGAGAGAATCAAAAAATATTGGATTGAAAAAAGAAATAGAAAGTTATCACCTCAAAAATTGTATATTCCAGCTGAGTGTTTAAACAAAAGAAAAGTTCCTTGTATACCGAGATTTTACATTCCACATGATACTTAGTTTTGCCTACGAAAATATTAGAAGTTATGGGAATTAGGTATTTTTTTTAAATTGAAAAACTTTCGAAATATCGAAACGAGAATATTTTTAATTTAACTAAAAATTATTGCCAGAATAAATATGTAATAATATAATCTTATGAGAATAGATGCAATCGTATAAAAGTTTGATTATTTACACATTTTGTTTTAAAAATAAGGAAAACTTTTTTCTTAATTTTTTGGATCCATAAAATAAATTTGATTTGTGGAAAAAAAGCCTACATAAACGAAAGATAAAGTTAACAATCAATTTTCATCATAAAAAACAATTTTCGCTTGAAAAGTGTAAGGTTTAGTACACTTTGCTTGTCTGAGCTGAAAAAGGTCAATTTGGCAACAGCAAGACGCAATAGAGTTTATTAAAGTCCTGAAAGATTTTTTTGATTTTATTTTTCTGTTTTTTTTTCATATAAATGTATATCTGAGTCCTGAATTTTGAAGATGCTACTTAATGGATTTCATCCGAAAATCATATTTTTTTGAATCACTTTAACGTCTTCCTGTGAGATAGGCCTAGCCAAGAGACTATAAAAACTTTTGATATATTGAAAGTTTAGGTCCAAACTCGTTTCTTCTCGTTTGGAAAAGTTTCCTTAATTGTTCAGCAATTGATTTTTTACTTATATTTTGGTAGAAAAATAGAATCATGTCTCATTATTAAATAAATTTTGTAAAAAAAATCGTTATAAAAATATTTCAAGGCATCTTTTCATATTTTTTTTTAATAGAAATTGGAAGAATTTTTAAACTCTTTAAACAAGTTTGAAAGCATAATTCTTTAGTAAATTAAATTTTCTTTTCTTTACAGGTAAGTCAAATCAAAACTATCAACCAAAATCAACAAAAATAATGTCAGGTAAGTGTTATGTATGAGCAGAGCAATGTGTATCTATTTCGGAATTTAATATCTTAACAGGATATGAAGAATGAGGTTTGAAAATTTTAAATAGTTTACGAGTCGTTTTTTAAAATAACAACAAAGAGGATTTAAGTCAAAATTTATAAAAAAGGTTGTGAAGTATACGCAATATCTCGAAAGTGATTCATCGTACATACGAAAATACAAAATTAAAATTTTAGTTTTAAAAGCTTTTCACTGAGTTAAAAAAAACCAAATTGCAACAAAATGTCAAGTATTTTTTCCAAAATTGTTCTCGACGACTATCTAGATTCTGACTTTATTCAAATTTTATTTTTCTGGTGTTTTTCTACATATTTCTTAAACTAGAAAAAAAGGGTCTGACAAAAAAATTGGAAAAAGGCAGATAAACAAGTTCTGGCGTTGTTTCCTTTTCTTGCTTTAGTAAAAGATCAAGAAAACATTTCTGACAATAAAGAAGTGGAGGAATCTTCAGACTTTGATGTTGAGTTATGTTTTAATACGCAAGGTTCTTAAGCCAACAATCGTGCTGTTGCCATGCTAACATCTGAAATATCGTCTGAATGCAACATAAAAGTGCAAACATAACCAGTTGCATTATCACAATTAATGTTCGAATATACAGAATAAAACATTTACTGGTCTTTTGTCCACAGTTAAGTTTTGAAATTAAACCAAATTCTGTTTTTTTCTTTTTATTTTCATTTTTCTTTTCTGCTTTTTTTCCAAAGGTTTCTGGCACGATTTCCAAAATAAATTTGAACGCTGAGTTTTAATTTGAACTAAACATTATAAAAAAAAAACTTATCTGATAATTTTGGCCTTTTTATCTAATGAATCCTTAATCCCAGTCAATCGTTAAGTATTCAAAAATCATTTCATAAATCTTTTTGGTACTTTTTGATGCACCGAATTCATTTAGTCTTCCGAGCTTTAGTCTTTATAGTTTTCAACTAATAACTTTTCAGACAATATGGAAATATTCAAAAATATTTCGTTTTTTGTTCCCTGTGGGTTGTCTTACATCTGTTGAATTTTAGACCTCAATTCGTCGCCTTTGTGACATAAAAACGTATGTCAATATTTGGAATTTTTTAGGAGAGACGATTTTGTGATTTTTTTACCATTTTTCATGTTTTTTGCAAATAAAAAAATGTTCTTACGAAAAGTGCTAACTTCTAAGCTACTTCACTTAGAGGTTCAATTTTTTCCCACAATATAGAATGCTATATTTTAAAAAAGAAGACATACCCAGTCCAAAATCGTAAAAAATTAAGTTACGTTCTTGTGTCACTAGGGCGACGAATTAATGAAGTTAACCGAAAGATAGGCTATTTGAAGCTGCTTCATGTTTTTTATTCATGTACTGTACATGAATCCTACCTTACTCCTTTACCCAACGCGAACTATAGTAACAATTTCAAACACTTTTTTGTGGTACTTTCGAGCTTTAAATTGATTTCATAATAAATATTAAATGTTCATATTTATGTTACTACCTGCACAAATAATCTCATACTTCAAACCGACATAATTCGTCGTCTAGACTGTTCAGTAATTTCAATTTCGTTGTCAATGATTTTCACACTCCAAATGAATTTTAATCTTTAAATTTAATCTAGTTTTATAAAATATTTTTCACGCTGGGAAATTCTTTGGCGTAAAACGTGCCTGAGATTTTTGTTCACGCCTCCCAAGATTATCTTCTTCACATACTTTGACTTGGAATTTCGCAGTAAAAAAAAAGAAGCCATAAACCAAACAAACCCATTTCAATAAATCCTGGCGAGGATCTCGCAAGAATGTTCCAATGTCAGTCAAAGTGGCTGGAAGAAGAGTATAGGTATATGTATATTGTTCAGTGCTTCTCATCCTCGAATTCTTTATAGACATAGACAGAGACATCTCTCACTCACAAGAAGTAAGCCCAGCCACATTCCATACTCAAAGTGCCCACAAAAATGTTATAGTACCGATTTTGTTGCTTCCTTCGCGCGTCGAAAGTGCAAGACGTTTCCCAGAGATCTCTTCTTTTTCTTATTTATTTTTTTTATTTTTTGTGACCCATAACCATAAAATCTAGCAAGGATACAATCTTCTCATAAACTGAAAACACACACGAGTGTATTCCATCACAGGCAGAGCTAACAACAACAACGAAAAAAAAATCAAATAAAAAAAATCCAAAAACTAGTGCATTATAAGGATATTTTCCTTGGAAATGTGTTCCACCTCTGCTCCGCAAATGTGAAGAAACTATGTTTCGGAGCTAAATTTATTGCAAAAGAGGCTACCAACGACCAAGACGAAAACGAAAACGAAGACGACGAATAGGATGAAGGAGTCAAAAAGTATAGTTTTGAACGGTGTAGTGTGTAGCTAGCTACGTTGTTTTTGGGCTTGGGCTTGGGTTTGGGCTTGTGCTTGGGGTAGTGATGGTTGTCAGAAAATGTAAGGACTCTGTAATGACAATGTATTTCTCATCTTGTGTGAAAACCCTTACCCCAACCTGCTTCTTCCGGCCTCAATGTTTTCATTTTACGTAATTTCCATTGTTTTTTTCTAGGATCTTTTCTTATATTTTTGTATTCAATTTTTTTTTGTATAGTGAAGTGATGTAGGATATCCTGTGAGGGTTGTTGTATGCGCTTTGGGATTTTCGTAGTATACACGCATCATCATGGTACTGAAGAACAAAATAATGCATGAAAAGAGAGTAGTTCTTGAAGTTTTAGTATGTTGCTGCATACTGCTGCTACTGCTATTGCTTGGCTTTGGTTTTGTGAGTATGTGATAGATTGAGTCCTTGGAATAAGGGCTTTTCAGATTCATTCACAGAGAAAATTCCAAATAAATGAGCAGCAATGCAAACTGGCATTGATTTGTGAAGGATATTTTTTTTCTGTTTCAGATTTTTTTTTTCTTATAGATTTTGTATTATTTTGCTGTGTGATGAATTGTGGCAAACGCAAAAAAAGGATTCACATAGAATTATATGTATATGTGTTTGGGATGTTAGTTTCGGTGCATAAAATCAATTTTTCTCCCCCTTAAATGTGACATGTGACTGACTGAAGATTTAAAATGTTCTATTTCAGAGAACCTTAAGCACACAACGTATGTATATGCGTTTTAATGGAAATAAAATAGTAAGTTGTCAAATTGCAAAACTAATTTCAATCCTCCATACGTCGCATCGTGACTTCTTTTTGGGACGATTGAAGTAAGACATCAGGGACATGAAAAAGGAGCTCAATTTAATAACTACACTTATTATTTTAAAGGTACCTACATTCGTACCATAATATTTCACGCGGTGTGTAAAATGGTTCTTTAGAGGAAATACAAAATCTATTTGAAAAGTTAAAAAGGGAATTGTAACTTTTTATTATGCGAAAGCATTTAAAATTACTTCTTTATACTCATTTCGCATGTGTAATGAGAATGAATGTAAAATTTTACGAATGAAACCTTCCTTTTTTTTATGATGATTGTGCTTTTAAAACGTTGTTCATAAAATAAATGAATACTTCAATTTTCGACTTAAGTCTATAGCACTATGTGGAATCCTCACAATCTTGTGAGTTCTAAAAGTATTTGCATGATTCAAAAACAAAAAAACCATAATACTATAGATGAGGTGCTATTAAACAAAGCTAGTTTATAAATGAAGTGAAAGAATGGAGAAGTTTTTTCTTCAAAAAGTTTTTAAGCTTCAATACAATGTGCATTGTGCAATTGTTAGAAATTAAGATTTAAGAATTTTCAGTAAAGATTACGTTGATTGAAGTCAGCTTAAGTTGATTGGGTATTTAAATTTTTGATGTTAGTATTTCATGAAATCATGTCAGCAATGAAATATTTAATAAAAAAAAACTATGAATCAGAAGTTTAAACATAAAACTTTGAAAATCCCATCAGAAGTTTTGGGCCGTTTTCAGTTCTCTCAAAATGTGCTGATTCCTTCCATCTTCGCCAAGTGCATCAAGTTCAGTTCCGCTGTCAATTGAGACTACTAAAATACCATGTATAGAAATATCTACTTGATCCGATGAGGATAGGTTTTGAGCCTGATCCTTTTTGGAGAGTTATTGGACTGACAGTAGATATTATTTTCTTAATTTGATTGAATAATAATTTTTTCTCTCAATCACTTACAAAAATTAAGAGCAGCAATCAATATTGTGCGTTTATGAAATTTAAGAATTTGATTGTTCCTTCATAGAGTCCAGCTGAAGGAAGTTTCTCTATTGGGGATAATCTTTACTTTGTGATATTGGAATAGTAAATATCATAAATAGCGTTTTTTCAGTAAAATTTAAAGCATGCAAACCATGATCAAAGCAGTTAATTGAAGATTTTGAAGAATTTTTGTGTTCCTAATTAGTTAGGATAAACTCAATAGAGGTGTCCCAGTAACCACAGTCCAAATTGAATATGGTATTAGACTAACCTCAACCTTAAAATAGTGTTTTTGCTCACGGTGTAATTGGGTTTCGATTTTGAACAATAAGTATATAATTTTTTTGAATATTTTAATTAGTTCTTACGTGTTAATAAGAAAAAAAATGTTCGTCACAATAGGTACTGACTTCCATTTAATAATTTGTTTAATTCTTTCGGTGATATGGATTGAGTCTTAATACTAAGACTTATCATATTGAAAAATCATTCTAATAAAAATAAAAAATCCTTGTCCTACATATCAATGGTAATAAAATTTCGTCTGGCTATTCAATAAAATTCCACAAGTGTGCCAACTTCTCCAAACCTATATCCCAACCTTCTTGCCAAAACCGCTTAAGTTTGTGGTTTTTCTAATAATACCTATCTACTGCCTAAAAAATATTATCCATTAGCAAGGAAACAACTCTTTACTCCCATCAGACCTTAATACTCAAGATTTTTCTGCATAAAATTGATGACCGAGTGTTGAAAATAAAGCAGGCCCCATTTATACTTCTTAATCCCTCAACAAATGAAAACCAATTCAACATAAGAAAAGCAAGACAAAAAAAATAAAACAACAACCCCCAACAGAGTGACATAAATTTTCACTTGTTTCCAGAATCACACCCAAATCGGTTTTCCATTCTGAGAAAATGACTTCCATGGTTCCATGATGGCATCCCAGCGAAATAAAAAAAAAAAAAACTCCTCTCCTCGTTAACAATAGTCCTCTAAATGCTTCATTTTAGTTTATTTTTTATTCTTTGCATCTTTGCTATTCATTTCTTTACTCCACATTTAACCTCATAGCCTGCCATCATAGCCTCATACCTTTTCATTAAATAAATAAAATGCATTTCATATTACGAGAAGGAATGCAACGACAACAACAACAACAACAATAAAGAAAAAAAGCATACAATTGAAATAGAAACAAAACCTCCTATATTTGGCCTTTTTGCGCAAGAATCCAAGCGACCTCACAAATATAAACGCTATATTCTCAAACCCAAGGACACACGGGTGGTTTTTTTTTTTGGTTTGTTTTCTAAGAGAATTCCTCCTGGGCAAACGGCACAAACCTCCTCAAAACAATCAGAATGATGGAGCCTCTGGTGGAAGGTATACGAGTATAGTTGGAGGATGCAAAACTGTATTTGATGAAGGGGCTGCTGCGGTCGGTGGAGATGATGGCATGAGGAATGTAACCGAGGCATAAGGTGCATGGAAGTGGTGTGGCATCATGGTGGTTTTTCGGTTTGGCAACCAAACCAAGCATATAGAAAACGACAATGAAAGGACGAGTGGTGTTGGTGGTGGTGCATAGATATGGTTATGGATATATGTAGGTGGTGCAGTTGCGGGGAGATATAGAATAACAATCCTTTTCTGATTTGCAAAAACACCCTTTTCCTTGGATGCATCATCACAAGACGACGAGCAAAACCCAAAAAGGACTATACAACTACAACATTGTCGTCGTAGTCGTAGTCGTCTACGTCATCCTGTATAGCCTAATTGCTCATTGCATTCATTGGTGCATGTAAGCGCACATGACACACATATTCATATTCCAAAAACGTATTAGAAACACGGAACCGAGAGCGAGTTACGGCAATGGCAACCAGAAACCAACAGCCCAAGCTCAGCTCCGGCCCAAGCTAAAATCCGATCCAAGTCAGAACTACCAACCGAACCCGAACACGAACCCGAACCCAGTTCCTGAAAGAAGAACAATATGTACTGTCGACTGTCGTACATGTGCAGTATGCATTGCATACCAAAATGAGACGTTCGTTCTTGCATTTGGGTTGCAAGCAAGGAAAATAAAACATCCTTGAATTTTGGTTTCTGCCATTGTATGTTTAGATAGGGGGCACTTTTCTACTACAAATGTACATATTCCACCTACCTATACCTCTATCCACTCGTACCGTTATCGTCAGAGGATTTACTTTTCTCGCACCCATTTTCGGATTTGCACTCTTCAAGATGTCATGTCGATTTTTGCAGCCAGATGGTTTTAACCATGATTTTTGCGCCTGGGAAGTTTATTTTTTCTGTGTGCCTCAGAACTACCAACCCCCCCCCCCCTTCAAAGGGATGTTTTGCTTTCTAGAAGCAAAAAAAAAGACGCGCAAATTTACACATGCAAATGTTGCTTTTGGATATAGGAGATCCTTTTTCCCAACTTTGCAAAAGCAGAAAAAAAAGGACCTCGAGGAAGAATTTCTTGATGCCAGCCATTCTTATATCTACAATGAAAATGAGTTAACTTGGAGCACAATGTCTGCAAGCTTATAGCATTGTGATTTACAATTTCTTTCTTTGCATATATTTATATGGCTTTATGAATGTGCTCTAATCCATCCTACATATATCTTTATGTGAATGACTTATAGATTTCGGGAAGAGCATTTTAGATGAACGACCAAAAACTACGACGACTATGACTATTTGACTATGACTAGGAAGATGAAGAAGAAAACTACGGTTGGATATAAAAAGGAACGATGCGGAAGAGATTTAAGCAAACGAGGTCGAGAATGTCGATTTTTTTTTTGTATTCCTTTGGCGTGGTTTAGTGATATAGAGGTAGTACAACGGGTTGAATATGGATATTCTTTTAATTTTTAACTTTCTAGATTCAATATGAATATGTAATAGATGAATATCCCTTTGAAATTAGGTTGTTTTATATTGATTTTGAAATTGAAACCTTCCTACCAATTAGAAAGGATACCTACAGTATCCGGAAGAGATCTCTATTCCTTATTTTAAATTGCTTACAACGTTCTTAGATTGCTAATTTGGCATAGAAAACATTATCGTGACTGTCGAAAAAATCTAAATTGATTGAATATTTTTATTGAAATATGTAATGTTTCTTTGCCAAATTATATTGTTAACAAAAATGTAAATGATTTAACAAAAATTTGTATGAAAGAGGTTCCTTTTACTTTTAAAAATATTGCAGATAAAAATTGTGAAATTATTTTTGGAAAACAAATAGTTTGAAAATGGGTAGAATTGTTTCTCAAGTGTGACGTTCATTTTATAAATAAAAAATAAAATATAAATAACTACAACAGCTGCTTTCAAGCATGGTTTAATTTAAAAAAAAATTCTTCACGAACATATTTCCTTCCAATGTATGTATACTTTATGGATTCATGATCATAACATTGCTGTAATGCGAAAGAAATTTGTATGAGATTTAAAAAAAGTTAATTTCTTATAACGGTTTGAAAAAAAAAATTATAATTTTGTTTTACTATTGTATATGGTCTTTATGGAATTTATGGAATTAGTAGACAAAAATAGGTTCATGGTCATCGTAAAAACACAATAAGAGGCGATTCAAAAACATAAAGCAAAAAACAAAGGCAATGGTTACTATGGCGTATACTTAATTTTTTTTTTTTTTTTGAAAATCTTGAGGAACAATAGTTTTGATTGTGATAACAAAATTTGATTTAGTTAAAAACCTTCATCATATATCTCAGGAAAAGAATGCATTGATTTCTTCCATTTTTTTTTAAAGCCATAAGAAATCATGTTTTGCTCTTCATTCATTATAATTTCTTAAAACAAATTATTTTTAAACATATATAGGTACCTATTAACATAGATATATGCATTTGCACCTACAGTAAATTTCCGTCCGTGTCATGAGAAATAAATACGTTATCTTTATTCATATATCAAAATTAAGATCTTGTCAATATGTTTGTCTATTTCTAAGTTAAAAAAAAAATCCAAATTCAAAATAAGTTATACAATAGCAAAGATACAGAAATTTTATTAAAGAAGACTTCATTTTCTTGATAAATGTATTAACTTTAAATAATCAATTCAATTGTACTTCGTAAAACTTTTTACAAAAAAAAAATAATTGCTGGCAACAACCATCATACCATTTAAAAACCACGAAAAGAACTCAAGAACGATAAAATTTTTGTTTGAATTCAAAATAAGAATTTTCATCAATTTGCAATGAAAAGATCATCAGTGTGGTAAAAATTCTTAAATTTATTTTTTTCGTTAAATAAGTTTATTTCTAAAAGGGATGATCATAGTCGTTTAATATGTTCATACATCGTTTTGAAGACACTTTGATGAATAAAATTTAGGTATAGTTAATAAAAATTTAGGAAAATAATTTATTTTTAATGTTTTAATTTTATACAGAGTAGGAACGTAGATAAATTTTTATTTGTAAGCTCTTTTAAATCATTACACAACTTTTCCGTATTACTGTTTCTATAAGCCCACTTACAGATACCCATACATACTTATATTTCAAAGCCAAAAAATATATATAAATCCAAAGTAGGCAATATTAAATTTCCTTCTTCGATCATTTCTTTTAAGCTATAAAACGTGTCTTAAGAGAACATACACCCATTCAAATAGACAAATATTTCTTTTCCTCTCCCATTACAACATTTTTCATATTCTCTTATGTCCACATTTATTCCAATCTCCCGGGCATTTAAGTTTCTCTCTATATTTCATCTTCACTTCTTTACCAAAAATTTCCATTTCTATAGTTTAAGCTCTTAAACATCACTGTTATTCCCCTCTTTTGTCATTTTTGTTTTCCTTTATAACAGTTTGATGCAAGCTTTTCATCAGAAAGACCTATATTATCCATATCACAAAAGCAATCCACCTAACAGTTACACAGAGACCTGACTCAATAAAACATCCCTATATCCCAGACGAAAGAAAGTATAAGAACAAAAAAAAAAGGACAAAAAGGAAAAACTCTTAATTCACTTTTCACAACGTGTCGTCGTCGTTCCCTTTAACTTTATAGTTGTTACTGAGTTGTCTCCTTTTTTTTGCCAATTTAATTAAGATAATTTTTTTTTTTTATTTTGATTAAATTGCAAAACTTGAGTAGAGAGAGAGTAGGTAACAAGGATCATAGCACACGCAATGCATCAAAAGTGCCACTGTGTTGCTTGGGATACGACGTAATCCAATAAACATTATTTTAATTAATATTGACGTCGTCGTCGTCGTTGTTATTGTATATACCACCTTTAGTTGTCCTCACTCTGGGGAATTGATAGAAAACCGCTCCTTGCAGATGAAAATTTAACGAAAAAAAAAAATAATAAAATTCGATATGCACCACATTCCCGTATACTTGTAAAAAAAATTGCAGAAAAAAAATGTTAGCAAAGCTTTGACCTACAAGGAGGCATCAGCAAAAAAGCTTTTAGATAAATTCAACCAAATGATGCTTTTTATCCACGTTACTACAGACTTATCCTGGTTATGTGTCATCGCGACCACGTCGAATACCGAAATTTTAAAAAAAAATTAAAACAAAACAAATATAGAATTCTCTAAAACTAGGTGTGTTGGGTGGTTTGAATGGAATTTAATTTTAACAAAAAAAAAAAAAACTCATTCGAGTACACCCCCATTTAAAAGGACGCAAAAGTAAAGAGAAGCTTTCACTCTGCATTGATGGCATGTTGAACATCCTTACTTCCGCATGGGAGTCCTTTCTATGTTTTCGATGTTTTTTTTCAATTTTCTTATACCTATGCTAAATGCACATGCATTGCGTTTTCTCTATACACACAGAAACCGATTTACAGTTATTTTCCATGTTTTGCAAAAAAAAGGACATGGCTTCCGGTCGTCATTAACGTCTCAAAAAATCAAAAAGCGGGAAATATTTTGAGAGAGTGAGAAATAGAGAAAGCTAGGCAAGAAAACAGAGAGACATAGAGAGAGGGAGTGTGAGAATTGACAAATAAATTGGCAAATGGCGAGCTATACATTATATTGAAGCTTTTCTCTGTTGACGTCATAGTAACCATGATTGTCGTCGTAGTCGACATTTTGCCTTCAATTTCTAGCTGGAAATTGCTGTGCAAATACTTTGCCTTCTCATGATGATGCGGTGATGATGAATTATAAGATAAAATATTAAGATGTAGTAAAAATGATTATCCTTGGGCTAGAAAAAACAATATACAAATATGAAATACAGTCAGCCTTCATAAACACGTCTGTCGTTGATTTGTTGGGCCATTGTTATGACGGTGGTGGTAATGATGATGATGATGATGTTGATATTTCATTTCCACCATATCTATTCTCAACAACTCGGGCTATCCTGAATTTATTTCTTTTTTGTACTTCCACCTACTCGTTGGCCCCAATTTGTTGCTCAAATAGTTTGATAAGGGGCGGTGGCGCGGCACAAAACAA
This sequence comes from Syrphus vitripennis, assembly GCA_958431115.1. Classification (NCBI taxonomy): domain Eukaryota; kingdom Metazoa; phylum Arthropoda; class Insecta; order Diptera; family Syrphidae; genus Syrphus; species Syrphus vitripennis. Next base: position 2,172,424 of record OY288110.1, on the reverse strand, counting down.
AAACTAAAAAAAAAATAAACTAAAAATATTCAAGAGGCCACTCTGCAGCAGCATCCTAATTTCGCTAAGAGCAACGGCATAACATGGCAGCATATACCTAAGTTTTGATAAAAACTGCCTGCCTATTTTCCCATCCAAACTATACTCCGCATCGACGACAATAGGAGTAGAAAAAAAAAAAAAAAAAAAACATTGTACTCTCCACAATATGGCATTAACATTTTGATTGATTATATAACTTTATTTTTCCTCAGCTTTATAAGGGTGGTTCTTTGGAGTGGGTGGAAAGGAGGAGTAGATGGTTGAGCCTACCAAGGTCAATCCATATACACAGAATGCGATGTTTGTATGTTATTTCATTTTTTTTAGGTTTTAATTAAAGATAGAAGCAGGAAAACACCGAAAAAAAAATCTGAAAAAATAAGGGAATATCGTATATTTATCCTTTTTGGATCAATTTTTTTTTCTATTTGTCTCTTACTAATTATAATCACATGGACAACAGCAAATGATTGAGTAGTTGTTATGTAGAAAGTGACTGACACAGTGCCGCACCCTTTTCAAGGAAGAAAAAAAAAATAAAAAAATAACCATCAAATAAAGGAAGAAATAAAATGAAGTTTTTTGCGTGTTAGTTCGATGGATGGTTTCCGGCGGCAGTGGCGGCAGGCGCTCATCTGTCAGTCAGTCTGTCGATGAAGCTAAACCAAGCAACCCATACATATTGTAGGAGTAGGTACCTACATCAATATAAGTATATTCGAATTATATGAGAGTCCTTTTAAAGCATAACTAGAGCAGAAATGTATATTGAGTTGTTTTGTGGAATGTTATGAAATGAAAAAGGATTCGGGTATAGAGCGCGGACGGGGGTATAGTATAATCCGCAACCCGCGTAACAAGACCAGGATGTATGTGCTATGTATGTAGCTAGCAGACACAAACCATCATCAGAGAGGAGAGCATCAGGATAACAAATCAATTTTGCGGGGAAGCCTTCAAAGGAACAGAGGAATTTTTCGAATGATTGAGCCTTCGGTAAGAAAAGTTTGACGATGATGATGATGATTGTTATTTGAAGTGTTTTGTTTTGAGTTATTTTGTCGTCCTTGTTATTATTGGTGCTGTATATAGTTATCAATAAAGGTCTTTCTGATGCAGGTACCTGCCTACCTATACTTCTGCTTTCTACTTTCTTTTTTTTTTATAAAATTTGGGTGTAGGCCGCAGAAATAATTGATCAATTCAATTAAAACTTGATGAAATGGTTCATATTGTATATTCAATGTGGAAGAAAGGTCTGTCTATTATAAGATAATGTAACTTAAGATCCTGTTTAATGATAAAGGTTGAAGCAATCTGGGAAAATGAATAACTCTGTGTAAGATAATATTCTCCTTTTACAAATAGTTTGGATATACAACAACCAAACATTTTTAATATGTACTCGTATATAGTGAAGATGAAAAGCAAAACAAAATTGATGCCTTCTTCTTCTTTTTCTACTTTTATTAGATCCTAGTAAATTTTCTTATCGTGTGTCCGAATTCGTTTGTGAGATTTAATCAATGTCTTTTCACTTCATCGTTGTTGAGGCATATAAGGGAAGCATCAGATAGATACGATTGTTACATGTTAATCAATTTTGCACAAGATAATTTAAGATATAGAATAGAACTCTAGAGAGCTTTTAATCAATTCAATATTAAGATGGGGTTTATATATGTGTACCTATTATAAGACGTAAATTGTTTCATCACATATTTATTCAAAGAGAGAATCCTTACAACATAAAGTAAACTGAAACTCGAGCAGACTGATTGATTGAAACTTAATGAAGATGTTTCGTGAAATACCAAAAAATCAAAAATGTTTTATTTGAATGACATTTAAAGATCACTATTTATAAAAATAAATAATATTCGAGAATATTCTTAATCTCTTAAAGATAAATTATACTTCATTTTGATGTGTGATCGTTAGATTCTGAGATGTTGATGATCAAATTGGTTAGGTCAAAACATTTTTTGAGCTCATATCCACTTTTAAAAAAAAGCTTAAGGTTTTGAAAGTCAGTACATTTTTAATTTCACTGTCTCAAAATTAAGACATTTAAAGCTTTAAAATTTTTTTTAAAAAATTGAGTATTTTAGTATCAACATAAAAATGGGGATGATAATGCTACGAATTTTGAAAAAACAAATATTTTTGGACATAAAATCAATAATTCAACTTCACACGAATTGATGATTTTAAGAAATGCTGAAATCTGTTAATTCTTGAAAGCCATACATTTTTTATTCCCTTTAACATTTCTACTTTCCCTTTCAAAAACCCATTTTATCTTTAAAACAAAAATGGTTACTCTTTTCCCACTCTCAATTTATTATGTCAAAAATCTTAATTCCATCACTCATATCATCGATTAACTAAGTCAATTAATCAGATCAGTAATACCCCTCCACAAAACAAAAAACCATCAATAAGTCTGCAAAATATGTATTTTTAAAGTGTTCAACATAATGTTACTTATTAAGTTAAACAAAAAAAAAAACAGAAATAATTTATAAAATACAAAATTGTCACACTTAATTATTCCAAAAATAAATAAACAAGCTGTATACATTAATTTTCATTTATGTACACATATTTCAAAATTAACAGCCATTTGGTGTGCAATGATGATGGTTAATGTTTGGGGTGAAAATATGGTTGGGTGGTTGCAAAATATTATAAAATCAACTCCCCATATCCCGTACCTTCGACGTCATTCTTGCCATTGGAATTCGATGAAAGCTTAAGTTCAATGAAATTGGTGGGTTTTTTTTTTTTTTTTTTTGTGAATTCGGTTAATGTTGGATTATGTGATGCTTGAAGAGAAAATGTAGAGCAGTTGTGACGTATTTACAATTATTTTATATATTTTTTTATTGAAGGGAATTAAAGTGGATTTGTTCATTTCTAATTAGGCTTTTGATGCTCTTGAATTGGTGTTTGAAATGATAGTATAATTGAAATGAAAAATCAAAGTTTAGGTATTCAAAATGATATTAATTAATTTTTTTTTTAGATTTTGAATTTAAGGTTTAAGATTAATAGTTTTTATTTCAACTTGACTTAGAAAAACTTATTTTCCAAGAAGTTGCTTGGGCAAAATGAATGTGTTAATTGCAACTTGAGAGGAAAATAATAAGAAATCGAAATAGAATTTAAAGCTCGAAATTGCTATAAAGCATGTAGGAACATATTACCGAAATGATCTGTAAAAAGTTCGACTGATGTAATAATTCGACTATTTTTTTGTATAGATATGCTTACTATGGGAAATTTGGTACACTTTGAGTTTAAGTACTTGAATTTGAAAAAAAAAAAATTCAGTGTATTAGACATAATACATATTTTGCCAAGTTGATTTTTTAGACAGCTCGCATTAATTCAATAATTTGACCAACATTTTCTTACTATGCAGCTTTTGACTTGGTTTTTTTTTTTGGATTAAGATTAAATTATTAAATCGACTGCCTTATCGATGGAAAACTTTATTTCGATTATGTTATTATTATAAGCCATTAGCCGCATTATACCTATCAATTTGTTGAAAATATTTCCCAACTACTTTTTGTTTTATAATAAATTTAACAAATTACAATGAAGTCTTATAAGTGCGATAGATAAAAAATGTAGATACACTAACCTGGAAAGTATAAAATTGTGTACATTTCAACTCCTCATAACGTAACAGCAGTTTTCAAAGTTTATTTTTTTTTCTAAAAAATATCGTGTATAGTCTTTAAGTACTTGCAGAGAAGCCTTAAACCACTAAACATACTTTAGTTTTACGTTTATGAATTTATTAACTAACGCAGACCTTGAAACACTCTCTAAAGTAGCAATGCATCGCTTTTTGAACATATCCTGCTAATGCACTCTACATAACTTAATCTCTTTACTTTTTACAACCTGTTTCAATTCCTTAGAACTAGATTACCTGTATTAAACTAATGTGGAAAAGAATCTAGCTTCTGTTTTTTGTTACCGCCGCACATTTTTTGAGAAAAGGTATCAAATTCCTCATAATTTCAATTATGCAAAAACCTTCTCACCAAACATCCCCCGCAGCGATGAATTAATACTTTCAGTCTTTCCCTGAGTACAAACTATCATTAACATTCTCCTTTCATCTTCATCGCCGCCGTTGTCGGTCCTTTGTGTCGTAGTCCTGCTATATGTTTCGACCAGGGCACCTAGCTTCTTCTACACTCACCCATCACATCTTGGTAAAGAGTTTTTTTTTTGAAACAAACACTCCCAATCTCACTCGTCGTAAAAAAAAAACTTAATATAAAAAAATCAAGCTGCCAAAACGTTTTTCGATGTCGAAAGGGATAACCCAATTACAAAGTTTTTGATTCAATATGCAGGATACTGTAAGTACCAGCACACATTCGGGGATGTACTATCACACTGCACACAGGGATTGTCTGTGCGTGTGTTTGCGTTTAAAATATATTTACAAATACACACATCCTTGTGGATAGATATATGACAATGTCCTTAGGGTGGCAGTGGCAGAGCATCATCATAAGGAAGGATATGGAACTGTGAAAAATTTGTTGACTGTTGGCATCAGCAGGAAGTAAAATTATCCTTGTTGTTGATATTTTCTTGTGTTTTTATTTTTTTTACAATTTTCTGAAAAAATTCTTGTATTTTTTGTTTTTTGTTTTAACTTTGTTGGAGGTCGTCAAAAATACGTCAAACATCAATACGACTAGTGTAGGAATAAAATTGGAAATGTGATATTGAAATTTATCAGCAAAATTGGGTGATTTGACCTGGGGAGCTTTTGAATTTCGTGTTGACCTGAAACAGGAAACTCACCTATGTATGTACGTACCTACTACGGATAATGACGGAAGAACATTGATATGGTTAGTATTTAAAGTTTGGTTAAAAGGAACATTTTACATATGTATGCATTTTTGAGCTATAGCTAAGTATGCATAATGTTTGTTGAGATGCAAATTTTAAAAATAGTTATTGTTCAGTTGTTTTGGGTTCCAAGAAATCGAAGAACTATTATCAATATTTTTGTTTCAATTAAAAATTGATGAATATTCGAATACTTTTTTCTTATTTAGGTTGCAGAAAATGTGCCTTTTGAATTTTCAGAAATTATCATTTACAAAAACTTTAAGGCACACAAATTAATGATAACACTTACATACAAGATCACAATAAATAAAATGAGATATGAAATCTGCAATATCATTTTTAATACCTACTCCTTCAAAAACTGCACTAACCAACAAAATTAAGGGAATGATATTTTTCAGTTTTGTCTGTTTTTTTTTTGAAGAGCTGTTCTGTTAAGATGGAAAAAAACAATTCTGATGACATGTATTTTTAATTTTTTAGCTAATTTTTTCAATTTTGTTTATTAATTTTTTTTTTGAAATCAAATGTATTTATCAAATAACCTGCTTTTTCAACTTCCTGCAATATTTTTTGGTAAACACTTGTTTGATCTGCAAATATTAATCACAATCTCAAGTTTTAGAAAAATAAATTAACAAAATTCCATTTAATTCTCAAATAAATCCGTCTTACCACATTTTTATAATAACACCATTCATGGTCTTAAAACACAAGGAAACGAAAATATAGATTTTGTGACCCACCTCAATGGTGTGTTAATTTACGCATAGAAAAATGTGCTCAAAGCTTAGGAATGCCAGGCCTTAAATATCAATTTTGGTGTTAATTCAATGACTGACCAATCTTAATTGGTAAATCTTAAAGAAATATAAAATACACAATTTTAAAGTAAATTCAATATAAAAATTAGATTAGTTACGTATTCACTTGAGTTGAAATAAAAAAATTGTTTTTTTTTTTTAAAACAAAAATAATTAGTTTTGAAAGGAAAATAAACGATCTTAAAATATGAACTTAAGCTTAATTAAGAATCTCTTGAATGATTTTAGTTTCATTAAAATACTACCATTTCCCTTAAAGTTATAGCTTTAAACTCAAAAAAAAAAAAAAAAATATATAAATACTGAAGTATTGAAAGTGTTGATATTTTTGCAGTCGCCACTGTTAAAGTTTTCTGCGCACATAGGTTAGGTACAGAGGTATAGGCCAACAATTTTTACATTCTCCTTGGTCGTATAATAACATTAACTTTAAAGCTTCATTAAGAGATTCATATACACTCACTCACTTAAAAGATACAGAATAAAATAAAAAGTCAACAACAAAAATGGGTTTGCAATAAAAGAGCGAAAGTTAGTGCATACATAAATTCCCCTCTCTTTGAATAATAGAGAAAGCACAGGAATTCACTTTCATTTTCGCCATTTTATTACAATTACTCATACACAAAAAGTTACCCACTTTCATCGTTTCCCCCTCACTCCTTTCCCAAACATAAACATATGTAAAAAGTTAAAGTGAGCTTTTATTATAACAGTTTTGTGTGGAGCTTATGTAAGTTGTGATAATAATGCGCATGGTGTCGATAAGTTAGTTCGATTAAAAAAAATTATGTAAAACACTCTCTGTTTCTCTCTTCTTTTTGTGCTGGATTATTTTTTTTCTTCTGATTTTTTTAAATTGTGTTATGCCCTAGAATTACTACTTGACTATAGAAAAAAATCTGTTATACGCTTTTGATATGGGTGGGATCCTTTAGAACAGGACCACATTATATTGTGTTTCTGTACTTTTCTAACACAAATTAAAGCTTTTCAAGCTTTTTGTATAAAATGTCCTCTCTTTCTCTAAAATGGACGATTTTAATAATATCATTGCCAGAGTGCCTCAGTCATATCGAGAACGTCGTCGGGCGATGTGTGCGTCATTTGGAAACTCCTCGTGAATCGCGCCACACACACAGAAAAAAAAGAAGAATAGAAAGAAAAAAAAAAAAACAAAACAACAACAAAAACATCATTGTGTATAGAATTTTTCTTCTTTTGTTCATTTGTTTTAATTTTTTCTCAAAATATTGTTCGTCCTTAATATCAAACAAATAAACTTCCGAATAACATAAGGAGTATAATCCGGATACAGATTTCCCTTTGAATAATTGTTTCACATCGGTACATAGAGTTTTTTTTTGAAAACGAATCAAAAAATGAAAATAATTAAATAAAATAGAAATTGTTGATTTGTTTCGTCCTTGTTGTCGTTTTTTTTTTTGTGTTCGTTTCGTGTGAATTTGATCTTATTACTCTTGCTTGTGAATGTCCTTCACCGTACGAACCTACTGCTGTGACGTCTTCCGCAAAACGTTGTTATTATATTTATCGGTGTTTCCCTCTCTCTATTCCGGGGTGCTGCCGTGTTTCCGTTGACGTTATACTACTTCCTCCTAACTCGCCCTGGCTCTTGACTCCTGCTTCTATACTCTTGCTTCTTTCGTTCGCCTTCGCTGCTACTGCTGCTGGTTTGCGCTTTATTGTGCACTAGATAGATGCATTAAATCCACCATCAGCCAAGTGTATCTTACAACTTATTCTTCTACTACCTATATAAATTTCCTTAAGGATAACGCTCGTTTTATTTCCTTCGAAATTTATTGTGCGCTGATTTTGATATAATTTTTTTCATCTTCTTCTCTTCTTCAATTTTGTTATACGTTTCATTTATTGTGATTTTTTTTATTCACTCTGAATGTTGTGCTCCTTTCTAGAAATGTGTTTGTGTGCATTTACAAAGGATATCTCTGCGAAATAATAATACAAAAAATATCAAGAAAGAAAGTAAAAAAAATTTAAAACAAGAAGTAGCAAAATCCTTTTCGCTCTCAGTCATATGCACACAGCTCGCTAGCTAACAACAAGCAGAGCAGCAGCTTCACTCACTGCAAAAAGAATAAATATGTGTTAAAAGCGCACTTAAATCAACATCCTTTCCCAGTTTATATAGTATATTCAACAACAGCATACGAACAGGCATAGATATACATATATACTACTACGTGCCCCCATCTACCGACCGCCCCTGCACCCACTGAGCCAACTCTCAGCCCGCCATATTTTGCATTCTTCAAACCCTCTCGAGCCCCCCAAACCCGACCAACCCAACTGCCCGCCCGCCCGCCGTCACCACCAACGCCGCCGCCGACGCCGCGCCACTCACCGCAACCTGACACACTAAGGATACAAAAAATAAACACATGTAAAACGAACGATGGTGTTTTGATGATGTTTTTTTTCGTCCTTTTACCTCGTGTTATAGTGTTTTTGTTATTTTGTTTTAAGGTGAAAAAGCAAATATGATGGCAGAAAGTTAAGTAAAAATAATATTGGCACGTGTATACCTTCCTATATTGGAAAATAATCCTTCAACAGTGAGAGAGAGTGAACAAAAAAAAAAATAATAAGGACGACAATGACGACGACGACAACGTGAAGTGGAGAAGAAAATCCTTGTTACCTGTTTTCTGTTGCGTGGCAAATTAGTTTTTGGTTTTTGTTGCATTTCGACCTGTTTTTGTCTGATAGTTTTTACGAGTGCGTGTAAAAATAAAAATAAATTGTAAAAAAAAGCTTTATTTTCAATTTCAAAATAAAATTATTATAAATAAAATATATCTACTCTACATACATATAGTGAAATTTTAAAATATTATTGTTCGTGTAAATTTAAACAAATTAAAAATAAACTTATGATTAAGGTGTAAAAAGAAATAAAAAAAGAGAACATCCATCTGAAAGAATTGAGAGCACACGTGTGATTTGATTGTAAATAAAAAAATATAGTTTAAAAAAAAATATTTATTTTGTTATAATTTAAATTTAAAAAATTAAAAATAACCATGATTTTCTACAACCATCGAGTTGGAAAATTCATATGAAACACAGTTTAGGTTAACAAAACGTAAATTTAGTCGCCAAAGGAGCTGATGAGAATAAAAATCTTTTCGTGTAAACATCGAATCGACTATCGGCTCTTCTATCTTTTAGTCTTAAAAAAAAACAAAACAAAAATTTTCTTAAACTTTAAACTATATTTAGTATTTAAAACATAACAAAAATTGTGATATAAAAAAATTTTAAAATAAAAAAATATAAAATAAATTTAAATCAATGAAAATAATTGAGGAATGTATGTGTGGATATTACATCCTGTGTCGTCAAGGATAGTTTATTTAAAAATAATCAACTCGTCGTTAGTTGTTGTTGTTGTTTGTGTTCGTCTCCTTTGGACATCGTCGACCACAGGGAGTTCGATTTATCAGTCGTCCGAATTATCAGTGGCCGAGATTGGCGGTAGCTCATTCTGGCCGCCTCACAAAAGAGCAGTGAGGGCAGTAGTGAAAATAATAATTCCGTTAGCGGCACTGGTGATAAGAAGACCTTCTCGTTGCATTGCTGTTGCGTGATAGTCGATATAACGCCAGTTTCTCAGGGGAGGAATTATTTGACATCGGCAACAACGGCCTCGGGAAGGGATGTAGCCGGGGGTGGGGGTGGTGGCACCACCGGCGGAGGCGGCACCAGTAGCGGCGGTGTAAGTGGATTGGCAAGCAGTTTGTTTCGTTTTGGCAGCAGACAGCGTGGTGTGTGCATATGTAATGCTCAGTGCCGATTGCAATCACTTGGTGAGGGACCTCTGGGACCGACGATAAAAACCCATCATGGCTCTTTGGATCGGTTGTTGCAGCAGAAGCCAGCAGAAATTGCTGCGGCTACGACAGCTCCGGCTCCTGCGAAGCCCTTAAGTAGTGCCATAGCAGCACGAAAAGGTGGCGGTGATTCGGATGATGGGGATGATGAGAAAGAAGAAGCAGCACCAGCCATTCCGGCAAAACCTGCCTTGGTCCGAACTGTAAGCCATGCCAAGCAGGAGTTTGATCGGGGAGTTGAAGTGGAAAAGTTCTATCATCAGATAAATGGGGACATCTTTGAGATAACGCGCAGAGTGCGAGCTCGTGATGAGGAAACGATTGAGCAGAAATGCATCAAACGTAAAGGTTCGGTGCGACTGCCACCACCACATCAGCATGTCCATCCCCATGCTCATCACACACACGCCCACCCTCCTTTAACGCAGCAGCAGCAGCCACTGCCTCCTCCACCAGTGCCTCATCACAAGCATATCGAAGATAAATCGCCACAACTGCCACCGCCACAGCTGCCCCCGCGTCGGCAAAAAAGTGCCGAAGAGGACACGGGTATTGGCCGCAAGAACTCAGCTGTGACACCACACGAATCAGAATGGTTCGATCGGAAGGCCCAGCAGAGGCACTCGGCACGTTCGGCTGAGAGTGGACCTGTTCGAGAAGAGACTATCGAATGGTTGGATCGCCAACAGCCACCGACTCGAACATCATCCGGTCCTAGCGAACTAACAACAACTGTGATGAAAGACGAAGTGCCAGAATGGCTGTTGGAACACTTGCCACGGAAGCGGAGCACCGTTGAACGCCAAGCATCGGATCCGAAACCAACAAGTGCGGCATCATATGCCAAGTCTCTTAAAGAAGAACTCACAGAACTGCTGAAAAAGCCATTGCAAAGACAACATTCTGGGCCGGGTGAGTTCTCGCTGCTCAAGAGTGACATAGTTGAGTGGCTGACGAAGCTTCAAACATCGAAATCTAAAGAAGAAACTGGTGCTATTCCGAAGAGCAGTATCCGCCACCATAGACGCAATGGTAGTGGTGGGGATGCCCCAAGAAGCCACTCGCAGGAGGACAATTCAGCTACGCCAAAAAAGCGCCATTCACTGGGTCACTCGGATCGTGAATTGGAGGATGAAATAATATCTGCGGCAGACTGGACTCCTTACCCATTGAACAAGTTACAGTCGATGGGCAAACCGCAACCGGAACGTAAGCCATCACCGCCAAAACATGCGGAACGTTCACGCGAACGGAAGCTCAGACATTCTGCCAGTGAAGTGGTGGCACCCAATATCGAACGGCTCTACGCCAAACCACACAAGGATCGATACCAGTACGTGCCAAAAGACCAGCAACAACTACCTCCACCGCTGAAAGAGGTACTATCCACGTCCAAACCGCAACCACCACCACCCAAGGATCGCGAAGCGAAACGTGAACGTTCTCGACGCCATCAGACCCAACGTTCAGCTACAGTGTCCGACATGACAGGCTCGCGCAGTACCGGTGCTACTGCCAAACGGAAATCATCGTCAGCCGAACGAGCTCCTCGAAGTCCTTCACCACCTTGTACAGATCCCTCCTGCCCTTTGCTGCCCATTTGCACCGACCCAAATTGCTGCTACAACGAATGGTATGACCATCATGCGGCGGCACCGGTCCGCCAGCAGCCACCTGTCTGTCCGCGCTCATGTCGCGAGTGCCGGCCCCAGAGAGTGTGTCAAAATCAAAAGTGTATCAACGCCGCAAAATGCAACTCACTGCCACGATCTGCTGCGGACTTTCATCGCCTGCGACATTCGTCGCAAGATGCAATGACTACTACCACGGTGGCCACGGTCCATCACCAATACCGCTCAAACTCGCAACCAAACACACTTACTCGCGGTGACTCACGTGCCTCGCTACCCCGAACGACTAGCAAGTCAAAAAAACAGAGCGGCTCCGGTGGTGCCATTAACGGTGGTGCCACCAACGGTGCTGGCGGTCATCATGGTGCCAAACTGATGAAGTCGGCATCGGCAGCATCGCTCAATTCGCGGCGGAGACGTCATAAGACTGTGCACTTCGGTGAGAACCTCTTGCGAGAGGTGTGCCAAAATCGAAAGCTCATTAAACCACCATCCGCTGATACTCCGTCCGGTTCGGCTCCGATGCAATCGAACATCCAAATGTTGTATAATTTTGTTGAGGGTGTGCTGAGTGCGTGGGTGGACGATGATGACGATCAAGTTCGGTCTGGTGCCGAATCTGAACCTGAACACGGAGTACAGATGCTCATGAAACCGATTCACCGTTGTAATCGGCTGAGGTATCAAACAATTCGGCGGGTTGTCTCAGAGGCAGCACAATTACGAGGCACGCTGAAATTGGGTAATTCTCGCTACCGGCATAGACATTGGAGAAGTACGGCCAAGGAGTGCAACGAGGGTTTTTTGAGAAAGGTAAGTTACTAAAAGAAATTATTGATTTTGGATAAAAACAGTTCCAATTTCACTGAAGTTGAAACCTCTTTTTTCCTCCAAATACGAACCGTCGTAATCGAATCCTTTTTGTGTGTTTAATTAATTTAATTAAATGTGAAATCAACCCATTATCTAAGTATATATTTTCAAAATTACCAAAATCTCTTTTTGTTGTTTGTTTGCATGGACAAAACATTAACCAAACACATAACCATATAAGCTTACGATAATTTAGATGTGTGGTGTCTCCTGAAGGATGAGAAGATGAGATTTCTTTCTCCATTCGAGTTCAATTTGTGTTAAGATTGTTTGAGTTAATCCTATTAGTATTTCGGTAAACAATATACCAAAAACAAAAATTCAATGTAATTTAAGGGATTAAGCTGGCGACAACAACAACAAATACAATCTATGAGTTAAAAGCCACTGAAAGTCAAAAATGCCACTTATAATGGCCTGACAACAACGACCTCTGACACTGGAAATGTTTATATCCATAAGCTTTTATGGATCGAGAAAATACGAAATATGTAGGCACATAAATAATATTCAATGCCCATTAAAGGATTAATTTGTACAAAATTTTGTGTAATCAGTGAAATCATGATATAATTTTTGCAACGACATTTTTAGGATTTGTCCTTTTTTGACCTTGTCTGAAATTTTTCTGAATTGTGGTTTTTTATTCATAAGGTTGTTTTATATTTCACATGAAAATGTTGCAGAAAGTTTTCAATTCTATTTTCAGTTGAAATCTGATATTGTAAAAAAATTGAAATCAATATAAGTTGCTTTTGAACTCAACGTAATTTTGAACGTAATTTAATCTGGAGGTCCAATTTTTTTATCACTTTTTGAAACATTGAAATGTTGCCTCTGAAGTGGTCGACCGTTTCGGGCTTATCGGCGTAGGCAAGTGGCTTCATATATCCCTGCAAAATATGGTGGAGCGGCGTTAAATCGCACGATCTTCTAGGCCAACTCACGGGTCCGAAACGCGAAACGTATCCTTCAATAAATCAATTGTTACACGAGCTGTGCGACATGTTGCGCCATCACAGTTGAAATCACAGTTCCCCTGAAAAAACACTCCTTAAAATAAACCAATGTGGTCAAGGCCATGCAATTTACCATGCACATTTCAAAAGTTCTTGAATTCAAATGAAATGATTAACATTTTGTAGAATAAGGTTTTTTAACATCAGTTATAACTTTAGAAATACGCCTAAAAGGTCGAGTTTTATAATGTTATCAGATTTTTTTGAATGGAATAAAATTTAAGTCATTTTCATAAGTATTTAAAAATTATTCAACTTTAAATGGCAGCTGTCAAGTTATGATCAAAAATTTGTAGAAATATAACAATTTCAGTCCATTGCCTAGGATTAATCGAGATTTTCGAATTCAACCTTAAATATTAAAATCCAATATGGCAGTAGCTTTTGGAAGCACTTTGCATTATGCAACACTATGTATACCTACCTACACTAATTTAAAACTTCATCTGCTTAAGCCATACGTATTTTGTTCGATGTTTTGACCGAACTTTATTTTTTCAGATCCCAAAAATTTAATTAAAATTACATTTGCATCATGTACAAAGCTAAATTGTGAGTTCTATATACGACATACAGAGTAAATATATAATTCTAATTGTTGCGATCAAAACGATTTTGAAAAGTCTCGTTCAACTCAGAAATCAAATTATCCCATTAACGATAGATTTTATTTTTTTCATGTGACATGTGTCAATATTCAAATAAATAAAAAATTCAAACATTTTTCCAAAGCCCCCCCTCCCCCAAGATATTATAACAGAGGGCTTACATAACAATCTCTCGCATCAAATGCGTGATATAGCAAGGCAATATGTTACCGATTTTCACCCCTTTTTTATACCCCAAGGGTGTGGAAGGGTCCCATAAAATACCAACAAACACAATCTGGTCTCCAAATTAATAACACTTTTGCATAATATGTCGCGAATTCTAAATCTGAATTTGAATTTCCATCCGCAAATCGAATGATGTGAGGGCATAGGAGTATCCTTAATGTATGTCGTATGTCCTGTTGTTACCATCACCTCTATATAAATATGTACGAGTATATTGCCACAAACATCGTCATCATCATCATAATATGTCTGTGAAATTCAGGAATAATTTATTAAATCATTCTTGTTTGGCTTCTTTCCTTTTTCTGTTTCGTTTTATATTTCAATTTCCATTCATCTGAAAGTACGTATATAATATATTGGGGTGGTACCGCCTTGTACCGTTGGCCCTATACGGCCATGTTCGATATCGTTCTACCTGTGTTCGAGTTTCATATCGAATTCGATTTCGATACAAACATGTGTGCAAGTTGCTGCTGCTGCTGCTGCCTCCTATATAAGATACCAGGACACGTTTTTTATCTCATATCCTGTATAGATATTATTATGTGTTTCTCGAGTTCCATTCCATGTATACTCATACTCATACTCAACCTTCTTGCTCTGTTAGCTATATCGATTCTCTTACGTAATATTTGCGATTCAATAAAATATTTGCTTTGCCTGTTGTGTAAACAATTTTCGAAAATTTCCCAAATTGAATACGAAATGTTCTACATATCAGTCAAATATAGATTTCTTTGAATTTCGTGTCGGTCGTCCTTCAGGATTCGATTTGTCTTCCTTTTCATTTAATTTTTTTATATTTCTCATCTTTTTGATTTTTTGGTGGTTTGGGTGGACTATGATGATAAATTTGGAAGCGGAGGGGAGAAGGGGAAAGGAGGCATTTTAAGGACAATTAGGTTTATGGGGATGAATGACTTCAAGTAGCAGTGTGATTTTGAAGGATGATGGAGGATAATGGAATAGGGGTCTTACGACAAATTAATTTTAAGCTCAAAAAGGTTAGGTTTTTTGGTTGGCTATATCAAATCATCACATGTATTATAAATGTGAGTATAAGTGTGTGTGTGTGTGTATTGCATGTCGTGCTTATATTTTGTTTGCTTAGGATCAGTCTAGCAGAAAGGTCGTTTTTTTCTCTGCAAGTCCTTTTTTAATTGTTTTTTTTTTGTATTTTTTAAATTCTCGAAAAGGTTCAAGGGTAATTCAAAAAATAGAAAATGTAAAGTTGAAGGACAGCACGAAACAGTGAGGTATAATTAACGAAGGGTAAACAATTCTTAACTTACTTGAAATGTTAACAGCCGCATTACCAAGGCCAATGAAATCTTTTATTCCTTATACCTAGCTACTCTCTTGTATAGAACATACCATCATACCACGCTGTACTTATACCTATGCCGTCTTACGCCCGCTATACCCTGCACCCTGCACCCTACCGCTACCAACCATGACCATGTTTTCGAGAGGATCTTTTCTCTCTTCTTATGGTTGGTAGGTATTTATATTCTTGGCCCTCTTGAAAAGAAAAAGGTTCAATCTTTTGTTATCTTAAATGGCTTTGTGTTGAAATGATTACCAAAATACCGAAATTAATTCGTAGATAGTATCTACATAAATTTAATTTTCTCCATTGTTTGGTTTTGGTATTCAAGATTTACATTTTCATATAGATATTGTGGATTTTTTTTGCATTTTGATTTTCACTAAGAAACCCAACAAAATTAAGAAAAAAAAGGCCTGAATAAAAAAATAAAAAAAAAAACGTTTTAAAAAAGTGGTAAAGAGACAAATTAAGAAATAAATTTTCAATACAAAAAAATGTAATTTCATTATATTGGAATTGTTGAAAGAGTTGAATGAAACAATTTTGAGCTTTTTCAGGGTCAGATTAATAATGTAATTATGTTTTCCGTTATTTAACTTTTTCTTTCAAATTTTAACTAACATCCATAAATAAAAATGACTTATTGAAAAGAGGATTTTAGTAATTAGAAAAAAATACTTTTATTCTTATAGCCGTTCAAAAACAAAAAAAAGTTCACATAAAATACTTCGACAAAAAAACAAAATAAATTATTGTTTATAATAATGAGTTATAAAAGTTTAAAACAAAGGCTTTTAAGTTCTTTCTTCTTAACAAAATAAATTTTATAAATGGGGATGGTTCAAAAACGTTGTTTTTGTTGGTCTTAGGTACTGCATAGACTGCATAAATGCAATTCTAGTCAAATTTTCAAACAGTAAACTTCTTGAGGTTAGAATATTTTCTCAATTATTGTCTTGTGGACGTTTTATAGAAGTCGTAGAATAATTAACGTACAACTGCGTGTTACTTTATTATGAAACATTTTCTTGTCTAAATTATAAAAAAAAACCTGAAGAAAAAAGAGTAAGAGTGATGGTTTTATATAGTTTCTTCACAAGATATTAAACCAACATCTAACAGAAGGCAAAAAAGAAATTGAATTTCTTCTTGTGTATTAATAAAAATTTAGAAATAATTCACGAACTTGTTTTTTCAGAAAAGAAGAAAATGTTTTTTGGAAAATTTTGATATCGGATATTACTAAGATTATGAAGAAACTCTTTCAAAAAAAATGTTATCGCAATCCGCCAAACCATTTATTGGAAAATCGAAAAAATACTTACAAAACCCCATTTATGAAAAGTACCATTATTTTTGGAGCCAAAAAATCAATGTTGGCTCTAAAAAATCTGAAATTTCAAGTTCAGTAGCTTACGCTGTAGGTAGAGCTACAGACAGACAGATCGACAGATAGACTGACAGACAAACTGGCAAACAGACAGTCTTTCTGGGGAACTTAATTTTTTTTCGCGTTTTAGAAGTATTGTTTTGAACAAAAGTACAATTTACAATTTTGAGGTCTAAAAGTGAACTCATTGATTGAAAAAAACATTGGATCGTTCGAATGCAGATATAGCTTTGCTAAAATTTTCAAGCTCACTTTGCAGACGCAAACCGATTTTCATAATTTCCCTTAATTCTTTCAAAACGAAAACATTTTTATTCCTCCAAAATACATCGTCAGTAAAACACTAAATTAAAATGTCAAAGATCTTAATAATAGTGCTGTAATTTCACAAAAATTCCGTAATAAAAATTCTCTCATAGCACATTTTTCATTCATTTTAATGTAAATATAACTCCCAACGAATTGAGTGGGATGAAATCTCTCATTTTTTTTTCTTCTTCTTTTTGTTTTTGTTCAATGTAAATCTTGTTAAATTAACTGCGCTTCATTTCACTACGTTTTGCAAAGTAAAGCATCCCATGGAATAAAAAAACGAAGGAAAAAAAAAAATATCACAGAACTTGAAGATGAAGATAGAATTGTAAAGATCTGATGGTGGTGGCGACGACACTGACACAGCAGCTTACTAACACTAAATTCATGTTGCTGGTCGTGTGTCATATTGTTTTAGCAATAACTTCAGTCCATTGAGTCATCTAATGGCATTCCAGATTGTTGAGCATCTTTTTCTCTTCCTTTTTGTTTTTTTTTTGGATTTTTTTTGAATTTGAATTTTTTCTTGTGGGGATGACTGCGTCCCAGTAGAATAGATAGATATTTTCAAAACAAGATAGGTAGGCGACGTTTAAGTATATTATTTTCTTTGCTGCAGAAATTCGTTAAGATTATATAAATTTTAAACACGCACACTCTATTCAAAAAATGGCTAAGACGAACATCAGAAACAAAATGAAGAAGGACCTGTCAAACAAAATAATAAGAAAGAAATTATATTATAACAATTTTTTTTTTTAAAACAAAGCCGAAACAATAGGAATGTTCGGTTGGTAAGAAGGTACCCAGTGATCCTATTTTTTTTTTTGTTAAGGTTCTTTTTTTTATCGCAATTTCCATAAATCTTTTTAGTCATAGTGACAAGTCTTTTTTCTTTGTTGTGGGTTTTTGTTATGTATGTATTTGTATATGAAGTTTATCATTTCTCATTTTTCTAATGGCTTGCGGCATAAGGTTGGCCTGTCTATCTTTTCTTGTCTGAGTTGTTCAGTTGGCTCACTTATGGTGAGACTTTGCTTTTCTTATCCATTTTTATGACAAATCACTTGCCGAAGGGACATAAACTAATAGCAACACAAAGGAAACATAAAAAAACTCGTGTTAAAGAAATCAGTAAAATCACCCGCACCAAATTGGAGTAATTTCAAATTAATCGTTTTACAAATCACAATGGCATTTATATGGACATACAAAATTTTCAAGGTCAAGTGGTAATATATTGATGTAGGAAAGAGACACCAATGCAATAGACCACTGATTTCAAAGCTAAAATTAGTTTTTTTTAATTTTTTCCAGTTTAGCCTAAAAAATTGGATTTTCAAGGAATTTAAAAAATGTTTCCTAGTTTTCTTAATTTCGTCAGGTCCTCGCAATGCGGAATATGTGTTCTATACTCTACTCAGTGTATACACAACTTTCCATTTGTTAACCTTTTTTATTTATCTTTAACTTGACAACATTTTACTTGCTTAAGTAATCTGACTTAATACGTCCATGGTTTTCTCTTTGCGGGGTACAGGGCCTCAACTACTCCTACCTAAGCGATTATGATTTTTTTGAAAATATATCCCGCCATAGGAAGGCGGTGGCGGGCAAATGTTGCATGCTGAGTTCAACCACGTATTTTTCATTGAAGAATGGGTTTGCAACCCACAAATGGCGGAAAATGTATGTCATTCTAGTTTCTCCACTGTCATTCATTTTGCTACCCAAAAGAAAGGAGAGAAGAGAGCAACCAGCTTGCTTTTAGAGGGAATCAAATCTTATGAGTTATCGGATATTATAATTATTTTTTCTAATTCGAAAAAAAAATTAATTATTTTTTTTATTTTACAGAGGATTTTTTTTCTTACAGATAATCAAGTCAAAGTCAAGCAATCGTAAAGAACGGGAATTATTTTCTTGTCGCTATTGAAATTTTTAAATATCTAAATATTTTGAAATTATTAAATATTTTTAAATGGAAACCCCAATTATGAAATCACACAAAAAAAAATACGATGTACCTACGTCACATCAGCTCAGCATGGTTTTTTTTAACATGTGTCTTATGATTTCTTCAAGGGACAACTTTAATAAACAATTTGATATTTAACTAAAAAGTTTGCAATCTTTTCTAAGATTTCTCAAATGTTGAAAATTAAATTTAATCTATACATACGAGTACGTAGGTATGCTCATGTTTTTTTTTTGTTCAAGGCGCCAACACAACACTCCTTCGCAACTCAATCGTGTATGATATTTTTTTCCTCTGGTTGTTTCTTCTTTTGCACAGTAAACCATAACACTTCCAAAGATTACCCGAACTTTTAAATATTGTTGTTTCAGAGATTAAGCGATTAATTTTAAGCAAACAATATTTTTTGGTTCTCAAGAAAAAAAAAAAAACTTTTTGGCACACCCATAAAGATAAAACTCAGAAAGCTAGAACAACGAATAGAAGAACCTCCTTCTTCTTTTTATACTTTTCTAGATTTCGTACAGAATTTCAACATTGAGATTAAAATCAGCAGCTATTACACAACATACTCCTTGGAATCCTTGAAAATAAAACCCACTCATGGGAACATTTTTTGTTCCTTCCTTCTATTTTTTTTTTTATCATTTTTTTGTTGTTCTCCTCCCTCGGGCGAATTACCACAAATGGTGTAAACACGAGTTATTAATTTTTATTACGGATCTGCTGAGTAAACTTTTTGCCTTCTTTCTTCAACCTACCCCACATCACATCCTCTCAAATTCAAACCTTCATTATTTCCGACAAATCTAGAGCCCAGAACCAGAACCAGAACGAGAATAAGAAGGAGAAATTCGCTTGGCCAAGTTATATGATGTTTTAACTTTTGATTTGGGGGTTCATTCCTTAACGAAGAATTGGTTGTTTGTTCAGGATTTTACAAGGCGAATTTAAAGTAAACACAATACGTGTTCATAGGTACACATTCATAAGTAACGTAATTTATCAACTTTATGGATGATGTACACAAACGTGAGAGTGTAAGTGAGGTGCATTGTGTGTTTTATTTGTGTTGGTGCCAGGGAAAAGTTTGAGTTAAATTATAGAAATAGAAGAACAACAAGCGTTTGAATTAGAACATTTGTCAAATTCGTTTCTTTGAGTTGAATTTGGTCCTTAAAATTGAAATGGCTTTTGGCAATTTTCTCATAAATCGCCTGCGCGTTGCGGTACTTAATTAAAAACATAAGAAGTAGAAGGAGTTTCTAAGCAAACATGACAACCATTGGACAATCTAAGTCTACTTTGAACTTTTCAAACATAGAATGGATGTGGGGGTTTGGGTGGTGCAAATGCGGTGGGCTTGCAGCTATCGAGAGCCAGAGTCTATACTCGTACGTAATCCTTCGCCGGATGTCCTCGCCTTAGGATATAATTAAGCAGACATTCCATGAAATATTCATTTTGTTGCGATTGAATGCGGGCGTATAGTGGAGTGAAGTGTAGGTAGGTACACTGAACAGAGTGTGCAATATATGTTTCTATATTTTTTTATTTTTTGATGCTTGTTTTTCTATTTCCCCCTTCTATTAACTCCTTTTCTAGGAAAGAGAGCGAATATCTTATGGATGTTGAGGGTGAAGTGGTGTAGATGGAGACTGCTTCACAAATCGTCCAAGTTTCGGTGAATGGTCCTGCTGCTGATGTGGGGACATCGGCTTTGGCATTAGAGATGATTGCGTTTCATCGGTCTTGTTCAACGTACTATATTGGAATTATGTGTGTTCATGTGTATCTTTGCGATATATGCTTAAGAACCACTATAATTCAGAGAGACAGTGCAGAGGAATGTTTAGATTAATTCTCATTATCATGATCAACAGACTTGGGCAATACTGCCAAAGGACGTCATACATACTAGCTGACTGGGCTCTGATGATGGTGCTGGAGGTTTATGGATTTGGCTTTATAGCTCAATTAAAATTTATGTCATCTCAATGGTATTTATTTCTTTCTCTCTGGTGGGATGGACGCGGGCGGTGGGATACATTTCCCTCATTTGTGCCGACCAATGATTTATATTATAGATTTATGTAGAGAAAAAAAAAAAAGGAAAGGACATCCGATCCGACACATTGTCCAATCTTGAGATTGAGTCCTTTTCTATGTATATGTATTATAATATCTTACCAAAGTAATAAAATTGAGGTTTTATCTAATTTGAAGTTGTTTGTATTGACATTGGGATTTTATGCCTCTTAAATGTTTTTTTTTTATGATAAAATTTTTGAAGGAAAAAATAAATTGAAGGAGGGATTTTTTTGAATGAAATTATGATTCTTTTTTTCTTTAAAAAATTGAGAAGTTATTCAATAAGATTTTTCCATTCTGATTTTTTATTTATAGCAATAACCATCTCTGTTTTTTTTAAAGTATTCAAAATGTCTGGGTTTTTCGCAATAAAATTAGACCTCTTATGGTATTTATGTTTTGACTTATGTAGGTAACTAGATACTATCAGAACTGCTTTTATTGAACTGGCAATATAAAAAACAATCAAAATGTTTTAAAGTTATTATTGGTATTTCTTACCAATTTTTTTATAACTTTAATAAATATAAACCTTTATATTGTTTTCAATTCAATTATTTTTCATTTATTTATTATTTAATGGAAATTTGAATGAATAAGTTTATTATTCCAAAAAAAATATACTTTCTTACAAATTTTAAATTTAAAAATTATAATAAAATATTTTTTTTCTTTTCAGGTAAGGGGTCTTTAAAAAAAATTAAAAAATTCTGTTTAATTTAAAAAAGGTAAGTTGATAGAGAATAAGAAATAAATATGATGTACTGTTAACAATCAACCAAAAATTATCAAGATAATAAGGACTTCCTCAATTAAGTCAAAAATTTCCTTCAATTTTTGGGAAATATTTTGTTTCCAAAAAAAAAATGACTTGAAGGAAATTGTCGTTCCCAATCAGAGAAGGAGGTAAATGAACAAATATGGAGTGGAATTGAACAAATAGTTTTGAGTCAGGAAAATCGTTAGGAATCTACTTAAAATTGAGCTTTAAAAAGAAACACAAACTAGCTTGTCAGTAGGACCTTAAGTTCTTTTTAATGCAACTGCACATATTAAATAAGAAGGATTGGATTTTTTTAGTGCTTTGACAAGTGAGGTTTTTTATTAACTCATTAAATCCTAAAAATGGCAATGATACAGTTAAAATGCAGACCAATATGCTGCCTAAACTGAGGATTAAACCCACATATCTAAATTAAAAGTCAAGCACTATATGCACGTGCCACAGATATTTGCAAAAGATTATTAATTATAATATTTGCTGAAAAAATCAAGTTAGAAGAAAAATTCATTAATTGTATCGTTAAATGAATTTTACAAATTATAAAAACATATTTAATACTTTCCTTCTTCTTCTTTACCCGGCGATTGTCATGATCTAGACTGGGACCATTGCTTCACCCTATAGTGCTCCACTTTTGAGGTTCCCCCGGTTGAACTCAGGAAACGTCAATAAACCTTCCGGTCTAATATTATTTCAGGTCGCTATCAAAAATGTTTATATTGACATTTTTAAAAATATAAACGTTTCAGTTGATTTTGATATTGGCTTAAGCATTTTAATTTCCATAGTGTCCTTATGGTAATCGTTATTTGTATAAAATTCATTTGATATTATAATTCAGGTTTATTGAATCCTGAAATACATGTTTGTTTTAAAACAAAGTTATCATTAATCGAATTTCGTTAAAGGTGGCTTTATTTTCATTTGGTGGCGTCTGCTAAAATTGAAGTACATAATTTAATTTTAAATTCCTTATAATCAAGTCTCATATATTGGCTGATATAATTTTCAAAAGCAGTATTCATGAAAAATTTGACCACAAAGCAACAAAGCAATCCGTTTTTTAGATTTTTCAAAACAATAGAGTTTATAATTGAGTTCTAAAATGTTGTTTCAATAAATCGAAATAAATGCCACTTGACGTCATCGATGTACAGCTATCATAAGTCCTTCTTGGACAAAACATAGGCAAAAAAATATTCAGAAGACAATGTTGATTCAAATAAAATTCCGTCTTGAATAATCTTTTGTTTAAATTATACAAATCGTCAATTTTCATAAAAAATATATGTAAATATTTTTACTGTTTTTCTCTCACAGACTCATTTCAAATTAACATATTTTTTGTCCGTTCCAGAAGTGAAAGACATAATAAAACTTTTCCACTTTCATAATCTTTCCCTGAGGTGTAATGAATGTGAGAAATTTCTAAATAACAATAACACATAAAAAGTCCAAATAATCTCCACTTTAATTTCCAATAATCAAATTCGGAAAAAAATTATAAACACTCCCTATCTAACACTTAGAAAATATAAATTTTTATTCAAATTCATTTATTGATATCGAAGAACATTTACCCTTGTTGTAACTTTTTTTTTTGTTTGCTGATTTTTCGTGTGTATTTATCTATAAACTCTGCCCGGCTCCCCCCGCCATATTAAATTAACCCAAAATCGAAGTTTTGACTTCCAAATTTTTAGAAACGATATCATCCCTCTCAACCGACAATATTCAAAAAGAGCCTTCATATCAAAAGTAGGTACATATTTAAATTGTTTTCGGATATTCTTCTAGCGAAGCACCATTTTCCTGTGTAGATTTATTTTTATTTAAATGAGAAAATAGAAACTACGAGAAAAAAGAAAAAAAATATGAAAAACCAATTCAGAGATTTATCTACTGTTTAGGACTTGGTCATTCTTTCAGTAATTTTTAAATTGAGCAGTGCCATCATCTGCTGTGACTGTAATCGGATAAAGTGTTCAAACCCGATATCTATCTATCTGGTATTTCATTAATGAAAATTGCCTTGAGGTTTTAATTCGGTTGCACATTGTTTTTGAGTATACCCAACTCACTGTCATCACCTTGCAATTAGACAGATAGATTGGTATCTTTCAAGACCACAGAACACTTGAACCAAAACCATAAACATCTAACCATAGAGTAAACCCCAGCAGCTACCACCCCATTATCTTTTGATTACGCTTGATTCAAAAGACGGAAATTATGAACTTTAATTAATCCCAAAAGTTGAGTTTTCTGTTTCTGAAATTCGAAAATCATTTGCACGTTTATCAAAAGCAACCCCCTGCCACTACCACGAATTTTGAAAACAAAATATCAATTTCCCTGTGCGATTCTGGTTGTAATGTGATTTAACTTTATGGAATTATTGTGAACAACCTCAGCATCATCATCATCATCAGTGTTCTAGAAAACGCAATCTGCATCCATTGGTTGGAATGGGGTTTTTGGTCGAATTCGCATCTGAGTATATGTGTCAAATGGTCATGATATGGATGTGCCACATAGTTACTTTGCGGTGAGCTGCCTCCGGCAAATGCCGAAACCACACAAAATCGTTTTTGTATTGCTGTCTTTTGAGGTTTTCCCAAAAACAGTATATGTAGTGTTTCTACTTTCGCCCTACCACCCACTTCAGGGCACTGCTATAAAACATCACTGATGAGCTATTGCAGTATTCTGCTTTGGAAATTTCTGACAAGAATAATTTGTTAGTTTCGCGTATAATGTGCATATAAACTTCGCGGGCTTAATGGAAAGAAAATGTTGGACATGCGGCGCGGCGCGGCGCGGCAGTGGTGGTCGTTCGTCGTTTTGGTGTTCTGAAACTGGAGCTGGAACTGGAACTGGGACCTGCAATAATAAATTTGGGAAAATTCAAATTAAATTTTATATATACTATGTTTATAATCTGCTCACAGAACTGCAAAGACAAAAAAAAACATTAAACTGAAATTGGTTGTGAAAACCAGAAGGACACGAACATTAGTCATGGTAAATGTAGGTACTAATTTGTTATGGAAAATAATGTCTTGAAATGTGATTTTTTTTCTTTTTTTTTCTTTGGCTTTGATGATAAATGTATCACTATAATATTAATATTTATTTTCTGACTCCATGGAAAATATGAGAGAGTTTTGTTTTCAACGCGTAGGGGTTTTTGAAATGAACATTAATGTGAAGTTTAAATTTGGTTTTGATTAAAAAGAATAAATCTTTTTGTTTTTTTCTAAACTTTGATTAATGCTTTTGAGGGAATTTTTAATTTTGAATTTCTTCTGTTTCGATTTTTTTCAGAAATTACAGTCCCTGCATTCCCTAGGTCTCTAGTTATTGTTTTTGTATTTCATGTTCTATTTAAAATGCTTCATATAGAGAAATACAAATATTTTGAATGGTTTTCAAATGAAAGGGTATGGTACTGACCAACGACACAACCTCACCTTTTCCATATTAGAATAAACATAAAACCGAATTATTTCTTCTGGAATTTCCATTTGGATGTGCTTGTGTGGAATTAGATGTTGGTTAGACGAATGTAAGATATAGATTTAGATTTTTAGTATAAGAGTGTGGCATAACCTATAACCTGACCAAAGTATTTCAAAGACCTTAAAATTCGTTGTCCAAATTTACATTAAAAGAAAAATCTCTTTTTTCTCTATAAGAATTCAAAGCGGTTATACCTAACAAGTGAGACCAAGATATTTGTTGAAAATATATTAAACGATATTTCACGGAAGAGACACGTTTTCCACAGACACGAACCAAAAAATAATGCCTGTGAGAAGTGATTGGTTCCCTTCAATTACATAAATGTCTTTACAAATATTTTAACAGCGAAAAAATTGTATTTGTTTTCACTACATTTTTCCACGTTAGCAATCGACTGGTAGCTAGTTCTGGCGTCCTGCATTTCAATATTATACAAGAGATAGCTAAAAGTAAAAGTTTTTTTATGAAAATTCAAATTCAAGTTTTCCTTCTTTCAAATTCCAATAGCTATTTTTATAAATTTTCACCAGCTAACACAAAAACATAATATTTTGTTTGCAAATGAAATTTAAATATGTGTTTTTTTTCAACTGGCTCCTTTATTTGAAAAAAAAAAGTTACCTGGTTAATCACACAAACAAATTTATGTTTTTCGATAAACTTCAAGCCTTAATAGTCGTGTTTCACTCATGTAGAGGACACAACCCATAACCACGTAGAAGCACATCTACTTTATAATAGATATCATTTTCAGTTTTGACCAGTATGGTTATCCAACCAACTTGCGCTACTCTCTGTATAGGTACCACGTTTTCAAAATTCCTGGTTTTATTAAAAGCAAGCTTAACACCAAGCCACAGGCATTTTTGCTCGTTATGGCAACTGGATATAGCATTATGAAAAAGTATCATTCGCGAACCGAAAATTGTATGAAAAGTGTTGGATGCTGCGCGCGGTAAAGGGTGGTAGGCGAGAAGACGCGCTACCTAATCTCAAAATGAAATTGAAAAAGTCACCGCATCCAGCTTCAAGGGATTCTCCTCATCCTCAATACAGAAAGAGAGAGAGATAGTGGGTAGATAGATAGTTTGGTTGTGAAAGTAACCATTTGCCCACTATCACATTCATATGCGCGAAAAGTCCAGAGCCAGACCATAAAAGGCTCATAATTGGAAAACTCTATCTCTGCCAACTTTATTTTTCAATTTTTCGTCTTGTTTTTTTTTTTTTTTAAATAAATTGCATTCTTTTGTGTTTTGTTCAAATTTTTTTTGTTGGATTTTTTACGGTTTTCTAGTCTTTCTGTGTTGTCCTGGGAATCAGTTAACAATTTTAGTTGTTTTTATTATGTCACTTCTTTTTTGAAAAAAAAAGTTCTCTTTGCTTCCATGTGTGACTTAACGAGTCATGTTTTTTTTTTTAGTTTTTGCATTGTGTTGTGTTCAAGTTCGAATGACTAAAATTATAAAAACAGTCAAAAATTTGAATTCCAGTTTTACTTTTCCCATATGGCAGAAGGCAGCAGACCGTTCGTTACTACAAGAATGTACCTATATCAGAACTTTAAAAAAAGGTACTTTTTTTCTATTTAATGCGCTGGATGCCCATTTGTCTGCAGCAGCAGCATCGCCATATCGCAACAAACCGAATAAAAATATGAAAAAAAAAAGAAGAGAAAAACAAAAGAAGACTAATGGGAATTTCAAGAGAACCACACAGTGCACACATATAGCAGCTCCTATTTGCCATAACCCACACTATTCGCTTGGTGATGATGGAAAAAGTTCCAGAAGCGATAATGTACAAATGGTTTCTCGGCAAAAAGTTATACCAAACGAGAGTTTGTCATAAGTTTCCGATACCTCCTTTACAAGAGTATGGCTGAGGCCGAGGAAATTTTGGCTTTTTGCCCATCAGTCAGACGTGACACCAAAACTATGTATTTCTTCATCACGTCCGTCATCATTGACATCGTCAAGTAAAGTAGGTTCATAGAAAAAAAATAACCCACAGCCTACTATACTTCTTATATGTACAACTTTTAGAAACTCGCTTGCTAACGTCAAGGTATCCTTGACCAAAAAAAAAACCTTCAAAAAAAGTGGCATATGTATGGCATAATAGTTGTTTATTTTCTATATCTTTATTTTTTTTTCTGTTTCTGTTCGAACTGTTCATATTCTTCTGCCACAGGATAATAACAATGTATCGACAAAAAGGTGGCGATGAAAAATGGTAGCAAATTTATTAATTCTTCTTATAACGCCATTGAGTCCTTTTTTTCTACTCAGAACTTTTTTTTTATTGAATTCCTTTGACGGAAGAGAAGTTAAGTTTTCGTTTGTTTTTCTTTTGGCGAGGAATTTGCAGTTTGTTTTGGTGATGGAAATGTCCTTATGAGGAAACTCGAAACAAAAAAAAAATATAAAACTGTGAAAAAGACATATGGCCAAAACTGTAATAGTTTTGTTATTTCTTTTTTTTTTTTGAGAATAATGGTATCGAGAAACGTGGTGTAGTGAAATTGAAATTTGTGTGAAGGTTTTTGTTGGAAATGTCTTCTGCATACTAATTTCAATGTTTATAAAAGTGCTCTTTTGAGTATTAATGAGTTTTTTTTTTGGAAATTGTTAGAATATATGGACTTTTTCCAGTTAGAATTTTTTCCGAATACATCAAGTCAATATGCATGACTTGGTCGCTCATACTTCCTCGCAGTAGTACAATTTTAAAGATTGAATGCAAAATTTCCAAATTATATCACAGTTCGTCCTGAAAAATGTATTCAACTGAAATCAAAAAAGTTTTGTTTAAGTTTAATATTTATGTCGGTTTATATAGTTATTAAGGTTCTTTTGGCGCTACCTTGCTCGATACCATTTGCACCACTTTTTAAGAAACTTAAAAATTATAAATCCTCCCAAAAGATATTTTGGAAAACTGTGAATATGCTTTAGAGGATGTATATTACGTGACAGCATTTGTGCGGATTTTGGTTTGTATTGATATATATCAAGAAATACCAAGCAGACTTCTTCCAAATAAAAATGAAGAAAACAATTTTGGGAAAAAAAGAAAAAAAATCCATATACGTTTTTTAATAAAAATAAGTACGAAACAGACTAAATTAGAAAATATAAAATTAAAATATCAAGATATTATGGTATGTATTTCCAAGTTTCTAAAAGCTAAAACAATTTATTACGTTTTTTTTTTTTGAAAAATAAGTAGTTCTCTTAAAAAATAATATAAAAGGAATTTTTCTAAATTACTGTCCTTTTACTTTCGAAAAGACCCATTTTTAAACTTTTGGGAACAATAAATAATTTTTCCGGCGCTAACACTTATTATAATATGAATAACTGAATTTTCCCAGTATGGCTACTACTCCAATATCTCGGAAATCTAAGTAAAGATTGATTGCTTTAAACATAATAGCAATCAGTCTAATTCCGTTCAACAATTTTAAATAACTTTCAATTTTAATTCGGGATCATTTAATTTTTCTGTCAAAATTTTGAAAACTAATGAGTGGTGCAACATTAAGTAGCTTACACTACATTTTTTAGTTAGCACTTATATCGTAAGTTGCCCTAATTGTCTTAAGGCATTTTTGACAAAGAAACCGTAGATAAATTATTTTTTTTTTTTTGGTCCAAGAAACAGTTATATCTTAAATTTTTATAGTCAAGGTATTTTTTAAGTTTAGGTGCATTTTGCAATCGGAAATTGAAAATTAAATCCGCATGAGTTTAAGTTAACTTAAAGTCCTAGATAATTTTTTGTTTTTTTAAGAACTGTTGAATGCGGCACCATAGTATATGTGGCATAAAATGTTCTATCAAGCAATACATATTTAATTTTTTTTCAAATGGTTCAACAATTTGATATTAAAATAAAAAGAAATATCTTTATACGAAAATAAACGGGATCTTCTATTAAACACCATTTTAAATTTCGAATTGATTTTATGAAATTTTTTTTTTTTTATTTTTAAGGAGATTAACTTATTATTTTAAGAAGAATAATTCTAAGCACACTGTTAAACTAACTAATAAAATATATAAGAAATATTTTTTGCTGATTCCCATCAAATCAGCTCAATCAAATTTTATACGACTTTGATCATGAATAAAGAATGGTGAAAACTATAGAGAAATATTGGTATATTACTTCTATTTTGTACGGCTCTTTTTTGTACCTACTGGTTGCGGATATAATATCGGACAAGCACTCCCATCAAAGGATAAAATAATGTCAATCAATTAAGCCTAAACATTCTACTTGGAGAAAAGTTTTAAATATTCCACAACACTTCTTTGAAAAACCAAACGCAGTCTATAAAAGCCCTTTAAGGCTTTATTAATAAATAATAATAATAATAATTATTCCCTCAATTCAAATTCCATCGTAAACACTCGTGAAAATTTTAACAGGTAAAAACAATGTTTCGACAAAATTTTTCTAATAAATAAATCATTGTATTGTCATTTGTCATATAATTTGAGGGGCAAGATGAGAGAAAGAGAGAAGAAGAGCTTTTATAATAAAAACAACAACAACAATAATAACATCAGTTGTTACCCGTAAAATTTTTGAAATAACTAATTGGATTAAATTGCCCGCAGTCATTTATTATTAAGTAAGAAAATAACAGTACCTATAGGGAGTTTTATGTCTACTTACATATATCAACTGTATAAGATTACATCTCCGAAACATAAAAGCAACAAGAAGATGAAGTAGGGAATATATATACAAACCTTCAATTGATTGATTAATTTATTCCACCACTTTCCTCGAATATAATATAGGTCTAATAAATTTGACGTCACGACAACAGAGTGAAAGTGACAGGACCAAGCCAAGAGAACCCCCTATTTTGCACTCCAAATTTACAATGTTGATAGACTGAAGGAGATGAAAATGGAATGGCAGATGTAAGAGGCAACTCAATTACATGAGAAATGAATGCGGGCGGCATATTCTGTACTTAAGGATTCTATTTTATTCATTTTCACCATCACTCTTGATATTGTAAGACTTTTTTTTTTTTGAGTATTTCTTCTAGTTTATGAGGGGAGGGATGATTTCTCTCTCCTCTCTCTCTCTCTCTGTTGGGGGTATATAATATAATAGTAAAGGGAAAGGCATAGCCATTGTATAAGAGCTCGCATCAGTCGGTTCGAGTTCGAGAGCAAGTGTTTCTTGAGGAACCCTTCAAAACTAATAATCATCTAACCCTTAGTTCCTTTATCAACCCTTAGCATCTGCAAAAGATATACATCAAATGTAGAAAGCAATTAAAAACCATATATATGAAAAGATTATGATACTTTTGTACTTTTTGTTTTTGCAAATTGAAATATGGAAAATTTTCGAAGAATTATTTTGTAGGTAGAAATAAACAGAACTGTGTAAAAATTTCTGATCAAATTATCAGCATTATGCCTCAAGTTTTTTATAAAAAATTTGAACTTATAAAAATGTTCAATTTGCTTTTAAATACAAAAAAAAATTTTGAAAACTTAAAATAAAATATTAATATCAAAATCAAATATTTCTAAGAACTATTCGAGATTGAAAAGTACGTTCTACTTCAGGTACCTTAAAGAACTCTTTAAAAAAAAAATTAACAAAAAATTTGAAATATTAATAAATTCCAATAGAAAAGATTTGTTTTTGAGTTTTGTGTTAACCCTTTTCTGGCAGGTAGGTTCTTATGAACTAAAAAAAAATTAATTTAAGTGACATTGGCAAAAATTTAAAAATTTTTCAAAACTTCATAAATGTTTATCCAACATTTTTTTAACACCCCTATAAACAAGAAATAGGTTATATGTATCGAAGTTTTTAAGGATGTCTTGAGGGTTATATGCGCATAGAAGAGAAAATAAAAGGATACGATGATGCAAGAGAAACACAAATATAAATGATTAGACTGACAGTTTGGCAAATATTTGATATTTTCAAATGAATCTCAGAATTTGCTCGAATACACCCACCTTCACCCCCAAATACAAGTTAAATGTCTTTATAATATTGTGAAAGTGAAAATGTGTTTCTGTTTATATATGAATGTTTTGCATTGAGTGGGAGGTCCTTTTATATTTATTACGCTTGTCTTTCAACAATTTATTATTTGCCCTTGATAATGTTATCACCATTATTACATAATAATTGTTTTTGTGTCACAGAGACTACGTAATAAAGCATGAATTCATGTCTCAGACATGTTTATTAAAAGGAAGTGATTTGATTTGTGTGTTTTTTGGTATTAGATCAAAGAAAACGTGGTTTGATAAATTAATAGATTTTTTTTCTTCTGTCTATTCCGGAAGAAAAAAATCAACAATAATGTGTTTTTAGTCCTTAGAAGAATAAAAAAAAACAAGTGGAGGCATGTGCAAACATTCCCACCTGTGTTTTAAACGTTTTTCTGGCGTAAATTGTTATTTAATTTGAAGCAATATACTGTACAGTGTACACACGTGCCGGAAGTATAGGTATGTAGGTACTTATTGATATACGGAGAATGCATGAGGAGCTTTTGTTCAAAGGATAAAAATAAATATAAACAAAACTAAAATAAAAATGAAAATGCTGCCGTATAATGACATTCTAAAAATAAAATTAAAATATTTAACTTGGAAGTTGTGTCTTCTAGGAATTGAAGTATATTTACCTTTAGTTCAGATAGAAATAAAGTATTTATAGCTATACTTTACACATTTATAAAAGAGTTTTACTAAAAACGTAGAACAGTTATAGAATTTTCCATTTATGTTAAAGGCCTTAGGATAAAAACTTTAATTGTAGTTCATTGCTTTTTAAATTATTAATAAGAGAACAGTTCTGCCTAATCATGTTTTCATGTGCAGTCATGTCTTATAAATAAATTAAAAAATTACAATCATTAAACAATTTTGAAAAATATTTAACAAGTAATCAACTTCTACAACTCCTATTACGGAGCTAAAGGTACGGTGACCATTCGTACATAATTAAAAAAAAACTGTTCATTATGAATTCTTTTTTTTTTCAAAAAGATAAATAGATTTTTCAAATTATAAACCAATTCAAAAAATTATAAACCAGTTGAAAAACAACAAAAGTATTTTCAATTTTCTTCATCATCCCAAAATACTTACTTTTTTTATTATGTATTTTATATCAATTGTACTCATTTTTGGGAGTTTGGCACCGTCTTTTGAACAATAGATGTTTACCAGATCATATCCCTCTAAAGACCGATTTTGATATTTTCACTTCCACTAGACTTACAAAATCAGCACCTACTAAAAGTTCAATGGTCGAATATTCAAAATTAAGATCAATAAATATCTTAATTAAAAATGTATTGCTAAAATTTCAAAATACCAAAAAAAATTTAATTTAAAGTCGTGTAAAATGGATCTCTATGTTGCGTCTTAAAAATGATTGGCATAAAATAGCTCTCGACAAACAGCACCTTAGATTTGTACACATTTGTATTAATCCACTATACTTCCCAGATGTACCTACTGAATTTCTTAAAGTCAGCAATTTGTCCCCCAAATCAAATTGTTGTCATCGGACTTTAAAAAAAAAAATAAACAATTACTTTGCATTATGCTGAGCAAGTAATCATCATTGATTATTGATTGATTGATATCAAAATATGTTGAAAAATTTCCAGAGACCGAAAAAAAAATATTGCTCTCAGCATCAGCTTTTTATCGTAATATTTTTTGGCAAAATATTTTTTCGATTTTCGATTTGGTAATCATTCCCTTGCTGTCACACACCTAATCGGTACTTCCTCTATCATTATGGCCCACATCAAAATAAGGCAACCATTACCGAATGCAATAAAGAACTTTACGACCTTCCTGCAGACTGCTGGCTGTATATAGTCTTTGGAAAGGAGCAATGTCTCTAATTCGCTTTAACTTAAACCAACTATAGTAAAATCTAATGACATAGTAATTTAAGATGGACAGAAAAAAATATGTCCAAAAACTTATGCTTCGTTCTCAAGCTATGGACATCGTTGGAAATTATAGACCGAAGTACCCATCATAGAAATAAAATAAAATAAATTCCATCACCTGCACATAAGTTTGAAGCTTTAACAAAAGACTGAACAAAAGGCCACCAATGACTTCGGTCTTCCATCCCTCAGCTATTGTAGACTTTACTATACAGCACAACACCAGTAGTTCTGACTTCTGACATCGTCCTGACAATCTGTTCCTCTGCTTCGTTTTTTTTTTGTTTTTTATTATTGTTGTGTTTCTTCGTTTTTTCCCTCTGGGCTGTTTGTTGTCACTGGTCATTGTCAATATGGAGTAATATTTTCCATTGAACTATCATTTCCGTTCGAATAAATAAGGGCGGCAGTCATGGCGGAAGGCAGAATGGATGTCCAATAAAGTACATGGGATGGAGAGGTTTGAAATCTGTTCAGGAATAGGATAGCAAGCACATCACTGCGATTGAATGTGCGCTGCACCAATCAGTAAAGTTTCTATTCCTGTTCCATTTGACTGAATGACATCGGCGCTAGCCAAGCTATATAAGCTCTCTAAAGTCAAGAGATATTATAGAGAAAATGGTGAGAGAAAGGATATGCTATCTCCTATGTTGATGCAAAGGGATCCACATCAAGGACGATAATGTGGAATGAGGTGGAAAAATAAATAGCAAATCGATTGATTGATGATGGGAGTCCAAACGGGGGAGGATGTGTCATTTCACCTAATAGACCGTCAGGTAAAACTTATACGTTGTCAGCCCATAGCAGTGTGACGACGACGACGGACGTCAAAAAAAAAATGAATGAGCAACAGAAAAAAAAAATATTGTCAATCAATATTCTGTCGTTTATTTGTAGAGAATTTTCTGAAGGTGGACTCTGGAAATCTATTTTATTGGAAAAAAAAAGGCAAAAGGTGATTCACACAGAGATTTGTCGAAATGGAACTCAATTTGGAAGGAAGGGATAGGCACTAGGTAGGTTGCTACTAAAGGTAATTGGAAATTGCAAATATGTATTTTTGTAACTTGTATACAAGAAATGCCCCTTGGGGAGGAATAATATCAAATTATAGATGCCTATTATTCGATTTGGGATTTCAAAATACGAATATATAAATAACTCAGAGATTCAGGTACCTACTTTAATATTCCAATAATAATGTAGTATTCATAATTAAACATATTCTCCAAGAATTAATATTTCAATAATTCAAAATACAGTTTTTGAATTCAAATGAGATCTTATCTCTGGGCTTTAAGACATACCTTTTCTGAAAGCTTAAAAAATTTTTGTCACATAAATCTGGGCGTATTAAGTATCATCTATTTTGTTATTGAATTAACAATTTATTGCAAAACTTTTAAATATCTTAGGAAGTCCTTTGATTGAAGAGTAAGTTACAGATCATTTAATTGAATTCTAAAGTCTTCTTAGAGCTTCAATTCCTTTTGAATACTCAGTTTAGATTAAAAGCTCTATGCAAAAAGTTCAAGTTAAGGAAATAATTGTTGTTTAAAAGTCAAATTCTATCATTTTGCTTGATGTATAAGTCACTTCTTTTCATTCACCTCTTGACGTTTAATTTTGCTGAAAATCGTTCTGTTAAAGTAACTGGCTTGTATTTCCAAATTAAAATAAATAAATAAATGTTAAATGTTAAATTTCGGTCAAAAAGTGAGATTTTGACACTACATAAACCATTTTGTTTTTCGAAATTTCACATGTCGATTGTTCAGTAGTCTGAAGGTTTAACGGCAACCTTAAGGCAGTCGGATCTTGCAACAATGAACGATAGAAGAAATCAATGACATCAAGAATAACTTCCCAGTTCCAGGAAAACCAAACCAACCATTCCATCATGGATTACCCTCATTAATATATCATAACTTCCTTGTTTCCCAAGTCACGAAGCAAGTCGAAATGATGATAGTAAATAATGTGCGTATCTGACCTGGGGATACAGAAATAATTGCTTCAGCGATTCGTTGTGTCTCGTTTTCAAGCAATTCAAGCTTTTGACATGTAGCACGAAATGTTTGACACACTATGCCATTAATACTTGTTGATACGACCAATATAGTAGAACCAAAATAGTAGAACGAACATACATACATACCTATGACCAGCAGCCGCATTTCCTTGCTTGCGACGGACGTTGAAATTTCATCTATAAAGCGTTCAAAGTGCAATAACGAAGCATCTTCGATTGCTAAGACTTATTAATATCAGTAATTTGATAGTTGTTGTCATTTTTTATTTATATTTTGTTTATATTTCAATCAGGTTATTTTTATAAATCTACATTTATGTACGATTTCCTGCATATTTTTTTTGTTGATATTTTTCCGATATTTTAATAGCTATACTGCTATTCAAAGATTATTAAAATCGATCCAATCGTTTTGGAGCAAATGCTGATCGAGATCAACTACCTTTTGATAATTGTTTTTCTAAGAATGGGGGTTACCATTATTTGCTCTTAGAACCAAGTTTTTTGATTTCTATTTTCTCAGAAATGTTCTATTTGATTTTTTTTTGAAACTGCCAAGATTTTCGATAAAAATTTATGTGTCTAGAGTTAGTATCACCTAACGCTCATAATGAAAATGAAAATTTCATTTATTGCCTCTATGCTGTCATTCTTTGGCTAGTTCATCACTTTTTCAACTATAAGGCTTCAGAACGATCCTTTATTATTTTTCTAATTTTCCTTACAATTTCTTAGATATATTTTTAAAAGTTACGCAAAAAAGGTACCTACGCCAAATTAAAAACAATATAATAATTGTAGATACAAAAGTTAATATTTATTTTCTAACACAATTTTTTTTCACTAAAATGAAAACTTTTCAACAAATTTGAAACTTTCTCCTCAAACACTTTTTTCCCAACTTATTCAGACCTTTATAACTTCTTTATGTTAAGTTTTATTTACAATTTTCCAACATAGTTTCCATAAAATGGTTTAATTTATGCGTGAAACTGAAGCAATACGCTCGCAATATAACTCTTAAACTATTCACTCTCATACGTTATACGCGCTTACCCTTCACCCAACTCATCATCATGAGAAATCAATTTTTAAACCTCCTTTCCTCCACCATACTATATTGTTAAAAAATTAAACCACTTCAACCACTAATAGAACGTTGTACAGAATTGCTGCAGCATGAGCCAGAAGCAGCATCTAGCATCAGCATTCAACCAGCCAACGCCCAAGCTTCTGTGTTTACCATCATCATCGTCGTCGTCGTAGTTGTCGTAGTTATACTCCTCTCTATATAGCTTCCAGGAATAAATTATTTCGCAGAAAATACAAAAAAAAAAAATACAAAATAAAGAAAAACTGAAAAATAATAAATACATCCAGCTTGCGATGCAAAATCTGAGTCAAGGATACAAATTTACATCAATTTAAAGGAAGCGCACGAATGTAAGTGTGTTTGCTCGTTCGCTCACAGACTTTGGCTATGGCGATGGCGACGAACGACAATGTGAACGAGAACGCGAACGCGAACGGAAGTGTCGTTACATACAAATATCTATAGCGCTACGCATTTGTATTATGTACATAGGAATTTACCACGCCTTCGAAATACTTAAAGTCCTTAACGTACAGTTTTGTGTGTCTTCTTCTCTTCTTCATATATTGATTTAACTTTCTGCGAGAATCTAAGGGATTTACAAGAACACGAATCTTTCTGAGAAGATGTATTGCTAAGCCACCTTGGCTTCACAAGAAAAAACCACCTACCCCACCTCTATAAATGTAAAGCTATACTCCTGTACACATCAGCTAACCCCCTTTTTAGCCTTGTGGCCATGAATAAGATTAAGTAATCCATCTCAACTGAACTGTAACACTTCTGACACAAGCACACACAGCAGAAGACGACAAAGAAGAAGAATACACTTAACACACATATTCATGACGTGTCCTTTTTTTTTGAGAGAGATAAAAAAAATTATTTAAGGCTTACCTACATAATGCCGTTCTTTTCCAACCGACCAAACGAACTAACGGAGAAATATACGAACGACCAACCAACCAACCGACCGACATCACCTTGACTGAGAATAAAGAGTGCAATTTGCTTCAAGTAAAAGTGTGACCAGCAGCATGCTGGAAGAACTGATCACACGTTTTCGTCAATATTTTGTCTGGATAAAAATATTGATTCCAATATTCAATTTTTTTCAAATATCAATTTTTAATTCAAGCTTCATTCCAATTTATTCTTTCCGCTCATATGGTAATGAAGTTCATCAATAACCCCTAACTCAATATTAAATTGAGTAAAAGGTTTTTGGCATTTATCAATTGTTATCAAATATTTCAATAAAAGACGATTCAATAACATTCATGGTTCAAGGCCGAACTGATCAAGTTGGGAATAGCGAATTGTGAAATTTGAAAATGTTTGGAGAGATGTGAAACAGTTGAACAGCTTCTATGTGACATTGGAAGCATTAACCTGGAAGCCCCTTTCTTCAATAGATCTGTTCAACTATTACTTCGTACTACTTCTATACAAGCGATAAAAAGTCCAACGTAGATGATCTTCACTGAAAAGCACGTGACAATTGTTACCACAAGTATTGAAACCACTATGCAAAATGATAACAAGATTTCTTAAACTGGTTCGAGGATTTCTGATTTTCTGAAATTCCAAATGGCTGGACAGGGCCGAATAACACAATAAACTTGGTTTGGTTTGACTTCCTATTGCATGGCTAAGTTAAGCAATTCACCTCGAAAAACTCTTTGACTCGTTTGTGTATCAATGGCCAGCTTTAGAGAAACTCAAAACAAGATTTGTTTTATTACCAAAGGTTCATTAAGCTGGAAGGTAATGGCGCAGCGATTCTGAATCTGTGATAAAATGCGGCAAAACTCCAAGCTAAAATACAAATAAAGTCACAGTGCTAGATTAAGCGCCATAGTGAATTTGAACTAGGGTTCTTGTATTTAAGTGAAACAATGAATCACTTTCACAGTCGGTGTTCAAAAATCTCATATAATGTAACTCAGTTGAAAACTCGGCAAAAACTATTGTAGTTCATCGCTCAAAACATCAAAAGAGAACAGTTAACGCTTTGCATGTTCAAATGAATTTTTAGACAGAAACGTAATTTAAAAACGAAAATGTACAAAT
Organism: Syrphus vitripennis; assembly: GCA_958431115.1. NCBI lineage: Eukaryota > Metazoa > Arthropoda > Insecta > Diptera > Syrphidae > Syrphus > Syrphus vitripennis. The sequence goes on along the minus strand of OY288110.1, from coordinate 2,133,839 downwards.
GCTTGGCCTTGAAAGTGTGATATGAATTGCAAAATCAAAAGATATTTAACTTTTAAGAATGTTGATGAAAAAGACTTTCTGCACTTACTCAGAGAAAATACACATTTTACGGAATTAAACTTTACGAGATTGAGGGCATTCGAGCAATTGCGTTAAGTCATTGTAAACCAGGTAATTTGTGTAAACCTTACAAGTTTTTATACAAATTTCACGCAGTTCGCCACAGCTTAACGCTGTAGCCTATTATAATTCAGAAAAGTAGAAATATTAAATTATTTACAGATGTGTATTAAAACTGCCTTAATTTTGATCTTTACAACTTGGTAGAAAATGTACTATGTACACTATGAGATTTTCATAGGTTTACACACCAAAAAAAAAAAAAAACAACGGTCGTCTTAAATTCTTTTTATCTCTTCATCAAGACCTTCAAGCTTAGCTATTGATATTTATAAGGATTCCAAAACGAAAACAAACAGAAGTTCTATGAATTGTAAAATCTGTGACACCTGGCAACTTTCACACCATTCATGCGTTCATAAAATAAGTATAAAAAGAAACTAAGTAGGTACCTACATATATATTTTTAAATTCTAATTTTCTGCAAAAAAAAATTGAACATAATTAAGTTACATTCAGTTGCGACGTACGAGTACATAATATTGAATATATTTTTTTTTTTATTTTTCAAAAATAATACAATCACCTAAAATATAACAAGAAAACAAAGCTTCTTTGGCAACATTAATCGGCATCAGGATAGGGCTCACACATCTGGGGGGGAGAAGGCGGCACAATTTGCTCAGGTGCAGAGTAGAGAGGGGGATTGCTGTTTGCATGTATGTCAACTGTCTGCAGAGTATCCGTTCTAATGAAAACATCATTTTCTTTTCATAAACAACCCACAGAAGTGCAACCTTCTTCTAGGCTTTAGCATCCTCTTGTGCTGCTTCGCTCGTCCTGATGTCGTATCGAATTTGTATTCGTTCCACATACATTCATGTGTGTGTGTATACCAGTATGTTGCCACATCGTGCCTTTTCTAGAAAATATGACTTCTGTAACAGTTATATTGTAAAAGTATCTATATGTTTTTTACATGCATCCACTTTCCAACAAACCATGTACCTACACATAAAATAACAGGAAAAAGTATCCCAGGTGCAGCATCCTTTTCTGTTGTAAAACGAGATAAGCCCTAATGTCAAATGTTGAGCACATACCGTTATTCTAATCATGACAGATGATATTTTATCGCATTCGTTGCACATATTGTGTGTGTGATCTATGTGAGATACAACATACAAAAAAAAACGCATGAAATTTATGCAACAACAAAAAAAAAACGCACAATCAATTTGACAAAATATTAAAAGATTAAAGACTCTATATGGGTAGGGTATCTATATATCTATCTGTTGCAGGAAAAGTGGAGTGGGCGGTATTTTGGTGGTTGAAGGACTTTCCATCATACCTACCTCTATATAATATTGACTAAACACTAAATATGGAATGAAATTTGAATTTTCTAGTTTCAAGTGCAAGGAATGTTGTATTGAAATATTTTGAATTTTCAATTTTATTTGGGGCATTCTTTTATACCATGATGAGGGGAGGGGGGGGGGTAGGAAGTGTGTTGATGCTGGTTAGGAAAAAGCTTATAAAACTTGAGTTCAAATAAAGTTCGTATCATATTCATTCATCATATTGTGTGAGATATTTTTATTTCCTGCTGAATAATATGAAACCAATGAAAGAGTTATGAATTTCGTGCTTTACCCTCTCCCTGTCTCTCTCTCTCTCTCTTTTTTATTCTTTTATTCTTTTCTAAGGGATATTTTTAGAGTTATGCGTTAAGTCGTGTGGAAAAAGGGTATACGTTAGGTACCTACACTACGTGCAGTCAAAGGACTTTTGATTAGATGGATTTTGAATTTGTTCCTCTATATGAGAAAATGCTGAATTGTACATTTTTTTGAAAAGTTAAGTTATTGAGTAAAAAAAAAGAGCAAAGAATAAGTTCGTCAAATAGTTTATTTCAATACATACGAGGAACTGGTTTAGAGTTTGTGTATAGCGGTGTGTGTGTTTTCTTTGTTTGAGTAGGTAAATGGTCACTGAATTAGAAAATATCAAACATATTGTAAAGTTAACTTACCTACTTATCTCTATAAACGAATACTTTTTGGGTCGGATTTGTCAAAATTCAATGAATTGAACCTTATGTTTCCTTAGGCAATACTTTACCTTTATTGTTAATCCTATTCATCGTATTTAAATTCCTGGTATTTGGACGTCGTATTTAAATTGTAATTGTATGTGTTGTCACAAATATTTAAGATTAATATTTATTTGTTGTACGTAAATTTTAAGTTAAAAATAATTTAAAAGGACTTGAAGCTTTAAAATGCTTTTTAATTTTTAACAATGAGACTTAAGTTGTAGCATTTCAAAAATTACTAAAAAATTCAGAGACATTTTTTGATTTTTAAATCTTACAATTTTAGAATTTCAGCGCAAATTTTTTATATTCTATTATTACCTTTGGAACATTTTTAAACAATATAATTTAAAAAAACGAGTTTTCTGGAAGCTATTCTGTATTTTGTGCGAGTCAACGATCTAAACTAAATTGAAAATTGCAAATAATTAAGTTGACGAAGGGTTTTAGACTCTTTATCTGAGTTTATGTGATATTAATGGAATGGACTCAAATATCAAAAAAAAAAATAGCTTCTTGGAGCTGGTCTGCGATATTTGTTTTCAAAAATCTGTAATATTGCTTCTATAAACTTAGTGCTCAAATGTTTGACTTTTCGTCTGCTATAACCATAAGTTTTTGTATAAAGTATCTCTGGGGTTGATTGCTAACCTTCTAGTATGCTTCTAGGTGTTTGAGGTAACTTAACCAAGGGCAGAAGAACCCTGCAGAACCTAACAGGTACTCTGAGAATTCACTGCTCCCTTGGCTGAGTTAGATTTCTCTTCATATTATGTTACAAATTGGTCTTCCTCTTCCTTTGATTAACACCTGTCCGTCATCTACATTCATTCGTCTGAGTCATTTCAATAATATACAATTTAACTTTAGATCTTTAATTTTATAACTTCCGGTATCTAAACGCTTCTTCATTCATTCAACCACACTTAAATGGTTTCTCCTATTTAGGTTTCTGTTATGTTTTTGAATAGAATTTTGAACTTCTTGAAAACATATCTCATTTGATTCACTACACCTTATGAATATATTCCCGAAATTGGTTGCTGGATTGGAAGACTGCAGACTGGAGTTTGTGCAAATTGTGAAAAAAAAAATCATCGTTACTTCATTTATGCCGTACAAATGTATTTTTAGTTAGAATGTATGTTGCGTGTATTGGACACAGAGACGCATATAAGAATTAAGAACCCCTAAAGCGTTTTCTATTCGAAAAAAAAGTCAATAGATAGTATTCTTCCCGGTTGGATTCGAATTGAACGCTTAGATACACGAAGAACAGTGTCCGCATACGTTTCTTGTTTACGGCATTCTTTGGACTCAGGATCAGGATATTCAGGAACAGAGCACACTTTATTTGTATGAACCTTCATCCCAAGCTACGAGTATACACAGCTATACATAAAACCGGAAGTATTCTACTTGGAAGAATTATAGTTGTGTTTGCATTGGATTTCCACTCGGAGGCAAAATAAATTTATTGAATAAAGTTTTGAAGCTTCATAAAAGAAATAGGAAAAGAGAGAAAAAAAATAAAGGGAATGAGTCAAGAAAAAAAATTATTAAGGGAAATTGGAAATTGCATTTTTCTAGATTTTCATGCGTTTTCTGTTTTTTTTTAATTTCTGCTGCTGACGCGGCTGGAGGATGTTACCGTCGTCGTCATTCTTGTCCTCATCGTTCTCGTCCGTTGGTAAAGATAAATAGTTATTTTTTATTTCAACGATAGAGATAGAGATTCTGAACGATTCACTGGAAAATGTACATAATCCTTATCCAAGGACGGTTTTAGCTCTGTGCATACAACATACAGTGCTAGCTAACAGCAGATCTCTATGTGAATTGTTGTCCTAGGCCTGGCCCTGGATAACTGTATATGTGTTTTATAGCATTTTGTCGTATATACATAGAGGACTCAGTTGAAAGGCGTTGAAGCTTGAATTATTATTTTCTTTTTTTTTTCTTTATTTGCATTGTTTACGGAACAATGTGCAAAGATTTATGAAAGGAACTGTGAATACTTGCTTTGCTCTCCAATGGCTTCAGAGGCTACGGAGCCTGATGTTCTGAAGGAGTGGTTTTTGGATTTGTGTGAATGTGTAGATATGTTTATGGGATCGAATGGACGAACGACAATGCACTGACAACCGCGACAGATAGGAAAAGTAAATTTTAATGAAGAATTAATCTGCTTTTCCTATATTTATAGATGTCTGTCCGTATACAAGAAGAAGCAATAATTTATTGCGAAAGGTTGTAGTTTGATGATGGATTTTAAAAGTTGACATGGTTTCCCAGATGCTATAAAGTGTTATGAGTGCACAAAGAATACATAAAGGAACACTTCTTATAGAACCTCATTTTGCGGAGCGCTTGAAAACAAAAATTATCTAAGCATACTTTGATCGCAATCAGTCGATCCGTTTTTTTTTTATTTTAAATTAATTAAATTCATTGATTCACCAACATCTAACCAAATTATATGAAATAAGCTTTAAAAATGAACTAACATTACTTTAAAAGCGCACAAACCAAAAATTAACTTTAATGCCATAACCGATTTTCGAATTAATAAAAAAACTTTCGAAAGTTGGTCTTTTTGATGTAACTTCACATTTCATTTTTATAACCCTTAATTTAATGGACATTTCACTTAGACTATCGTTTAAAAAAAAAAACCTAAGCATTTTATAATAAAAGAATCACCTAACCTAACCTAATTTATGTTTTCAAGAACGAAATAACAATTTATAAAGGCAGAATTTTTCAATACCTTCCAGATATGTACAACTTCAAATTGTACCCTATATCAAAAACAAATAATCAAAATCTCTTTAATTTAAAATTCCTTAGTTACTTTTGAACATTCTGTAAATCATTAAAATCCATACAATCTAACAAAAACAACAAAAAAAAAAACCCAAACAACCTTAAACCATCAAAATGACTATGAACATTTTCTTACCTTCAAAACAGAAAAGACAAAAAGGCCTTAAAATACTACAAATAAAGTGAGCACAAGCACTTTTATAAATTAAATTCAAAATAATCAAATCAAAATGCTTTTTCTTTTTTCCACTCATTGAGTTTGGATCATTAATAAAACAAAAAAAAGGTATACTATACAATGTAGGTCTAAGAAGTATTCTTCTTTTCCCAAAACATCAACAAAAATTGAAGGTAAACAACAACAACAAAACAAAAAAAAATCAAATAAATTCCCCAAACTAAGAAATATTTTATGCGCCTTTGGTCCTTTTTTTCCCGCTGACTAACTGTTTATTATCCTCCTTTCAATCAAGTAATTGCAGCACTAAAGGTTACCAAAATTTGGTCAATTATAATCAAGGTAACCTTTTTTTTTTCTTCCTTCGTCCTCTTGTTTCTGTTGTTGTTATTATTTTTATTGCAAGATTTAATACCATTTCTTTGGCCTTGCTCTGATTCCCTCCCCTAAAAAGTTACACCCCTCAAGCTCAGTATTTGCTAAACGACAAATCATTTATGTACCTACCTACAAACAACCAAAAAGGACGAAGGATTTAAATTTTAATGTAATTAATTGTATTTCCCATCATCATCATCATCATCATCATCATCGCAGATATCATGGTTGACTTCACTTGTTGTTTCCAAAATTCAAAGTAGCTAAGAAAATAACACAGAACAAACTTTGAAAAACCTTGACATTGGATATCATTACCGAAAGTCGTTTACTTAATCATCCATTACCATGTACGAGCATTTCACCACACATTACAATAGAGCTCAATTTTAACTGCCATCAACACAACAACAACAACAAAAACAAAAGAGGTTGACACAGTAACGCTATAATATCCTGCCAAGCGTTCAAAAATCCACAAAACGTGACATCCGTAAAATCCGAGGTCAGCAAACTCTAAATGGCTCCCGCGCTGATCCGGATAGAAGTAATGTATCTGAACAAAAAAGCCATATTAAGCCAAGCCTCCTCCGCATCACAGTTATCCACCTCTTGTATCACCATTAAAATGTTAAGGTACACAAAGCCATACAACAACAACCAAAAAAAATAGCGCCTCTCGTGCTAGATTTTGGCAAAAAGTAGGTTTCTTCTCTTTATATTTTGTTTTTTTTTTTTCAAAGGAGAGAGAGAGAGAGAAACAGAAGTACCAAGTAGAATCTGCTTCGGGTCCATTAAGTCTAAATATCGGCTCCACGCAAACCTCATAAAAATTTATGATCACTCAATTTAAAAAATCCTTGATGTTTTTTTTTTCTTTTACTCGAAACATAGAGAGAGCATCATTTGCAGCTGTTTCGATGTGTGCCTTGAAATGGGCCTATATATCGTAGGGATAATGGATATGGAGGTGGATCAACTCCAAAAAGGCCAAAGTAACTCGCTAGAAACTCACAGGGTCATCGCACGGTATACTGGCTTAAATTCCATATCTCTTTTTTTATAGGTAACTTATATAAATAGCGTTAGGATACGCGGATGGCATCGCGTACAGTTTGTTCAAAGTATTATAAATTAATTTATTGTCGGGACACATAAATTTAATCGAAAGAGCTTTTAAGATATGTCACCATCACCATTATATAAAAAGAGGGGTGATTTTTTTTTGTCTTCTTCTTCGTCAAGGGGGTTATTTAATATTATATGATACTTACGGACATGTGATGTGTCTGTTTTAAAGGAAAAAGAAAGGGCAAAGTATAAAAATAATAAAAAATCTAACTTAAGACCAAGAGTAGCTTAACCAGGTGATTGATTGAAAGAAATTTGTTGCTCTTTTGTGTGTGTTGAGGACGAAGTTTTGAACCCACCCCCGAAGAAATTTCGAGGACTTGTGGAATGGAGGCTTATGTAACGTTGGAATATATTTGATTTTGAAATCAATTAAGAATGTCTTATGAAATTTTATTTGAAAAAATTTGCCAGCGATAAATAAATAGCTTTTATAAATTGAAAAACATATTTTGTATTGTTCTTGGATGGGACTATATACTTAATATAGACAATCTTTCACCTCATGGAAATTTAAGAAGGTATCAATTTATCCATCTCAGGCCTATTAGTCTGTCACCATTCCTTCTTAACATCTTTCGAACCTGTGATTGTTTTGTCTGAGTCTAGCGTACTTTAATCGGAAACAGGTACAGAAAGCTCTACACGTCTACACACATTAGTTCAAACTATCGGATGGTTTGCTCGAAGAATTATCTAGACTCTCCAACAGAGCCATCAATTCCAGAAATGTCACCATAACTTCAAAACTGCTGCTGTACAGGACCATAGTCCTGCCAGTACTCACGTATGGATCCGAGACTTGGGTGCTTAGCAAAAGACACTCCGACCTCTTAGCCGCGTTCGAGAGAAAAGTCTTAAGAAGAATTGTTGGCCCCATATGTGAGGAAGGACGATTCCGAAGACGGTACAATCATGAATTGTACGCAATCTACCTTGAAGCAGACATAGTAACAAAAATTAAGCTCGGTAGACTCCGGTTTGCAGGGCCCCTAGCTCGCATGAGCGAAGAGAAACCGGCTCGGAAAGTCCTTTGTAGCAGCGTGGTAGACCAATCTCGCAAAATGGCGTAGACCAGGACGCCCGAAGCCTTGGGTGCCCAACTGGATGGCGTCGGCCAAGACCGCACCCCGGTTGTCGAGCCGATGATGATGAGACTATAAACAGCCAAAAAAAAATGATTATCCCATAAATTTGTTTTAAAGTAAACCAACATTTCCGAAACAACTTAAAAATATAAAAGTTTCCAATATTTAAATTGAAGCAATACAAAGTTGTTATCAAAAATGTATGGTTAAACATTTTAGCATTTTCAAACCCAAACAGCTTAATAGGTGAATGAATTACATCCCCATAACATTTTTCAATCTCATTTAAAGCGTAATTTAGGGAATACCGTTCGCTATATTTATTTTTGTAGATTCTGATGTTCATAAAATTATTATTATATAATGTAACTAACCACATGTTAATTTGTCATCCAAATACCATTTAAGTAGGCTAAAACTTACATAAACCATACTTTGTACCATGAGCTGTAGGCGAATACCCGCTGCGCTATGCCAATCCGATTCGCCATCCATAAACACGTTATTACTTTATTAAACAAAGTTTATTGCAAATAAATTTTGATGCTACGAATAAAATTGCCATATCAATTTTTCACATCCAAATGACACAACAGAAAGTTCGTTCCATATATACATTAAAAAAATATTATTCGGATTTTATTACGCCTCTAATATTTTACGAACGGAATAAATAAGTTAAAAATTATATATGTATCGGACATGCGAGATGTCCTCGAATAAAATACATGCTGAATTAAATTTAAATAAAACAAACAATCCTTTGAAAATCCTAACGTGCAACCAAAAATGCCGCGCGCCGCATCATTTATCCTTCCGGTCCGGTTCCACACACACAGCACACTCCCACACATATAAAACCGAAAATGCATTTTCGGGGTTCCGTTGCGATTAACAAAAAAAAAATGTCATCACCAAATCGGTCATACGAGGTTCGAATGTGGAAGAGGCGTTGTCGTCAGTGGCACTGCATACTAAACATCACGATGGCGATGGCTCTGCTGAGGCTTGCACTTGCACTACCAATAAATGAGATTCGATCGCATTCTCCTGTCAGGGACTTTTATTTGGGTTCGGGCAAATGTTAGACAACATACCACACTTGACACAAAAGCCCCTCATTAGATATCACTGCATGACCAGAGACACCAACTCCAACAGCGACGTTCTGTTGTGTTCCGTTCTGATGCTTGCTGACCTCTCTCCCTTCCTGTGATGTGTGCTCCCGAAATCACCCCCGCAATAAATGCAAAACTGCCAACTAACTTTGCATTTCTCATTACTGTGATGGTGGTGCCGCAGAGTGCGGTGCTGACCTTATTTCATCCCCAGCTAAATGAATTTTGCACAAATTTCCATTTGGTGTCCTCGCGAGATCGGATTTGGATTGGTGGCATCAGCAATGCTTATTGCTTATGGTTTATGCCCCTGGAATCCCTCTGGCGGCAATGGCGAGCATCAAGAATGCTTGATGACGTCCGATGTTGTGATAGTCACATTGCTGGGTAAACTAAACAACATCCAACCTCCTACTTTTCACCACACATCAAACCCCATTGCAATTTGCCAACTCCCCAGAATTAAGACAATGCCATCATGAACTGCACTGCGCCACGATAGTAAACGGAGGAACTAAAATTTAGTTAACGAGGATTTTATTGAAGTATTAACATTTTATTTAGCTGTCATGGTTGGGTTGGTCTTCCATCATCGGCCACCATCGAACTTGGTTAGGACTTTTCCATAAGACGAATCATTGCAAATGATGATGATTATCATCATGATGATGATGATGAGGATGCTGGTAGCCTGCATAAATTTATAATCTGTTTTATGTTTTGTTGAAGGGAAGGTCAAAGAGCAAACGAGAGAGAGAGAGAGAAGAAAGAGTGTGAGCGAGATAGGAAAATTGCATATTGATGGTTATCCTTGTGTAAGCTGAGGAAATTAATGTTTAATCCTTATATGAGAATATATATATTTTTTTTGCTTCTATATTGTTTTGTCCTTTTTTTGGGACAAAATGATGGAAGGGATATGAAAATGCTTGATGGGAATAAGATCAAATAGATTAAAAGTAAGGTTAAGTGAGTGTCCCTAGATGATGAGGTTATGAAAAATGTTCAGTAGAAGGATGGTAGGTGGTCTTGTCATCAAGTTTTTTTTTTTAAAGATTTACCTTCATAAGCTACTTGTTATGTGGAATTAGTTTTTTTTTTTTTTCAAAAAAGGCTGAGGATATTATACCATAATAGAACTAGAAATAATTTTTTTTCTCTTCTTTTTCAATAATTTAAATGAATGTTTTTTTATACCTTAAAATAACCTTAATCTTCTTTGAAAGTTTTAAAGAAGAATACCTTTTGAATTTTTTGCTTCAAATTAAATATCAAAGCCAAGAATTACAAATATTTCTTGGAGAAGGACTGTTTTAGAAAAAGTTTGACCCTTAAATTTAAGTCTCTCGTTTAGTAAGTAAGTTCTAAGATGCAAACTTTATAGAAACGTTGACTTCGTTAAATATCTTATTTCGGAAAAGCTTCTTATTACAAAATTAAAGACTTAGTTCTTGCAATCAATCATTACATCTTATGAATGAAACAAGTTCACAGTGATTCAAAAATGACTTTTTGAAATTTTTAAATCGGAATACAAAAAACAACAATTTTTGTATAACTTTAAACGAATAATATTTTTACGGTACGGTTCTACTTTAAGTTTGATAAAATCTGAACAACTGAACAGATTTTTATGAAATCAGAAAAAACCACAATATATTTTTATGGTCATTGGTACATTGAAACATTTATTTAAAAGTACCTGTGAGGGCCCAACAAAATTCAAATGCTGTTCTGCTGGTGCTGGTTTAAATCGTCGCTTGAAAAAATAATTTTTTTTTATTTTATGATAGTAAAAAAAAAATTCTGAGAAAAGTTCTCTGATAGCATATTTTTAATCTTGGAAAGATAATTTCCAGGATATGTTTGTTGCCTCTATCGTTTGAAGATAAATTTATGAAAAACTTCATCTTTTAAGTAAATAGTATAAAATAAATAAGATGTTTTTAAGTGTTTGTTTTTTTATTCTGAGGCATTATTTTCAATAGAGAATACTTTTTATTTGGCTGTTGAGTTAGGTATTTGACTTATTTTTAAAGATAAGTCTTTTCATTACGCTATTCCCTAAATGAAGAAAATTATGACAGTAAATGGAATTTTCCTATAAATTTGTTTGCGTAGGAGGAAAATTATACACTTGAGATTGTTTTCATTTATGTTTGAAAAACTGAATTTTTCAGCTATTCAGATAAAAACATTTTACTGTAGGTACCTACTTAATAAATTTAAAAAAAATATTTAAAATTGATTCGACCCAAATTTTATTTTATACTTTAATTTGTTATATTTTACTTCAATTTTTTTTATTTTTACATTTCGATTAGTCTTTTTTTCTGTTGTCATGTATTATACTTCGATGAGAGATATCAACACAAAGGAAAGACCATTACAGCCTCCTGTCAGGAATAAATATAAATTATTTTAATTTTACTTCATTTTGTTTGTTTTAAAAATGTCATTTTCTTTTTATTCATTTTATTTATTTTTATTTTATTTTATTTTATTGTATTTTATTTTATCTTTTTTTAGGAACTCTAAACAATATATCAAAAACTAATTAATTAAATTCCTCTTTTAAAATAAATTGCAGCAAAATAAACTTCAAATGCTCAGAAAATAAAGTTTCCAAAACTTTTTCTGGCTTCTTTTCCAAAAAACTGGCAATTTTTAACACATTTAGATAAGGTTTTTTTAAATCCTCAACCAGATTTGTTGGTCTTATAAGATACATATACATATGTACTATAAACTTCATTTTTCGAACCCCATGTTTTGTTTAAAAAAAAAAGTAAAATAGATCTCTTTGGGAACTTTATTTTATCCTGTCAATGACTTAATTTTTTGTCACCAAACAAAATGAAAATCCTGCCGGAAAAAAAAATACTTATGCCCTGTAGGACTCACACAAATTGCTTATCGTTTCCCCGAATCTGCACCACATAAGCTGTCGTAACTTTAAAAGAACACATCACATGGAACTAACAACGCAAGCGAAAAAAAAATAAATAAATAAATAAAGTTTCTACAAATCAACACACAAACAAACTAATGGAACACATCTCTTGGTACTTATTGTATTTGCTATGACTATGACTCTCCTCTTGAAAAGTCCTGGTTCCAAGAGGACAAACCACTTCTAGATATTGGTGGTTTGTCGGATTGCGGAGCCCCATGATGGTTGGTTCTATTGATGGTAAAATAGTTTTGTTCGGAAAGTGAACCCAAGAGGATTCAGCTGATGCTTTATGGTGAGAAACACGAAAATGCTTTTCGGTTCGGTATACAAAAAGCATCAAGTATAAACTATTTGGCCTCTGTACAACATGAATAAATAACTGTTTAGCCTGCTTTCAACACCCAAAGATCTTCTATATTTGTTTCTTGGGCTACCTTCATACTGTGTCATCTCCATCATATCGTTTCTCATCCTTGTCGTTGGCGTTGTTGTTTCGACAAAACAAAGGGACAAATTTGAGTAGCAAGTGCCAGAATACTTTACGCCCTCCATTTCCCCTTTCACTACTTTCCCATGAGTCCACCCCTTTTCGGAACGTCAGGGGGAGTGATGGAAGGTAGTTAGAGAGTCAGTTAGGGCAAAGAAGGAAGTGTGCACAAAGCACTTACACTGATTGGCGTCGACTTCCGTCTGACCCAATTTCATTCGCAATGGGTGGGTGAATAGTTAGGTAAGAATCTTTTTCAAAGCAACCCCATTTTTTTTGTTTTCTCTTCTCCCTCTCTCTGTAAAAAATAATAGTTGGTGTGACGGATGCACCTTCCATCCTACGGAACTACAAACTACCGTCTAACCTCTGCAATAGGAATGAATAAGCGTTGAAAATTATTTTCTAGTTCTGTGTTTTCTGTTTGAAAGGAAAAAAAAGTTTTTTTTTTTTTATTTTTTCGTTTTCAATTTGAAACAAAAAGAAAAAATAATAATAAAAGTTTTCCTCTCTAAATGTACGAGTATGTAGGTTTGGGAAAATCTTCGATGAAGGTGACAACATTTTGAGATGAGAAAAGTGTCACAATCTGTCTCGATTGGTCAGAAAGTTTTGAGCTGAATAATTGATTATTATGATTATTATTATTTTCCATAACTGTAGGCAGTTTGCCCTTTGGGCATAATTCGATAAAGGATTGTTGTCGTCATGGACAAGTTAAACCTATTTGAGTAGAAAAATAAATAAATTGAGTCGAAGACACAACTTTTGCAAACTTTTGTATCTGAACTGAACCCTTGACCAATTTTTTTTTTTTTTTTGGTAAATCTTTTGTGAATGTCCTTTTTGTAAGAGGATTTGTGAAGCAGAATAAATACATTTTGTGAGGTTATGAAAGCTTATTTTATTTTATTCCTCCTACATACACTTAAATTCTTTGTAAGGATAAATAGAAATATATAGCATTTTTGGAAAAATGAAACATACAGCCAGTTGCTACATTTCACATTCAGTCAAAATGAATTTGAAATTAATCTAATTTCAATTGATCTCAATTTCATTTCGAGTGGGGAGACAATGTAAAGCCTAAATAATTTTATCGTCTTTAAATAAATTTTATAAAAATACTCCCACCATTTTGTTTTTGTTTAAGCAGGATTATCGCTTGGAAAAGAATGAATGAAATATTAAAATGAAATATTAAAATTTCAAAGAAAATTAGTTAAGAATAAAAATTTAAAAAGTGCGTATACGCCTAAGTATAACTTCTATTGCATTATTGATATAAGTGTACTTTTTGGCACTTTGGGTCAATTGTTTCAGAGAAGATCATCTCAAATCCATAATTTTTTAATTCGTGTATGCCTGAACAAACTGAATTAAATGAGTTTTGAAATCTTAGAACTTTCATTAGTGATTTCCAATTATATTGTTAAATTGTTTCTTTTCTTATAATCTTAAATTTAATTTAATTTTAAGGGTTCCAGAAAAAACAAATATTTTAATATTTAAAAAAAAGAGGTTAAAAAACAAGATTGGTAGTTTTAGTACTTAACTGACCCACAAAAATCATCTTGAGAATATCCTTTTTACTTGTATGTGCAGTTTTCTAGGATAACAGTTTTCATTCTTTAGATAATTTTCAAGAAACTTTCTGAACAAAAAAAAAAACTTCATATTCCAATTAAAGTTTGATCCCTCTGTGGCTTTTATTATTATTATTATTTTCATATGTGTGTTGTGTATATTGGTTTAAGTTTATATAACACACACTATACCCTGTAACAATTATAATTAAAAATCTGAAAGTAGATCTCTTGGTCTGAAAGTTTTGTTGATGATTGCCAACCAAGGAATTCTTAAAGTTGTTTAGAAAATTTTTCAAATCAAATTGTGTGTATACCTTTCTCTGGAAACAAGTTTTATATTCTTATGCTATAGCATAAAACAGTTGCTTTCCTTTGATTAGATCATTTTACGATGTCGTTTTGGGATTATTTTAGAATAAAGTACTGACCTGGGATTGAATATTATTTCTCTATACAAGATTCAAGAGCAAAAAATATAATTCAAGATGTATGTGTTTGTATACTTTTAAAATTTGTAAAGTAGAACAATAAAAGGAAAGTATTTGAAAAACAAAAATAAGTTGCATGAACATGTTGCAATGCTAAAGTATTTTAAAATTTAAAAAAATCCAAAAACAAGAATGTGATGACGTCGATAGCAAAAAAACAGTTGGGATTAAATTTTAAAAGGTAACGGACATTGCCATGGACGTGGAAAAATTCAAAATCAAAATCAAAATTTGAAGAATTTTTCCTCAAACTTAAATTATCAACCCTCAAACTCATTTCAAATTTTGATAATTTATTTTTTGTAATAAATTTTTCATCGTGTCTTACCCAATTCACATGAATTCTAAGTAGAACACATTCATTTTTAATTAAGTTTCATTTGCAAAGATTCTTTATTGCCTTTATTTTATATTCGTTATACTCGAAACCCTCACCTTTTTTAATACCTTCAAATATTTTTAGGTAGCTATATAATATTGTGTGTAAGGAATTTAATATTTTAACAAGCTTAACAGCTTGAGTAGACTAAGTACTTTGATTTCCCAAAAAAATGTAAGCCGTAAGCTATGAGTAGACTCTGTAAAGGAGTGTATACTTATACATCTATTCTTCTCTTCTTCTATAAGACATTAAGCTTTATATAAGCTTCATAGATGCTTCGATTTCAAGGTAAACAAATCAAGATACCATCACACAATCGACATCGACACCCAAATTCAAACTAAAAATCAAAAAATACTACGACAAATCTAAGAATCTATTACCTATCCACACACACACAAACAAATACATACATATACCCAACCCACACATAATCACAAAAGAAATACGTGCCAATTAAGGAATCCAATTAAAGGAAAGATGGGGTTTATAAATTCAAGCTAGAGAGATTGTTCGCATCTCACTACATAGGCACCTACCTACCTACATTTTTTTTTTCTTGAATTTTTAATTAATGCGATAAATGAAGAAAACGCGAATAAAAACTTTTAGTTAATTATTATGCCTGAAGATAGACAAAGTGAGAAAGGATGATGGAGAAAAAAAAGAGAGTGTGATGGAGATACTTCATATCTTTTCTACCGCCAGAAATAGGTACATTTTTTTATTTTGTTGTTTTGATGAAGTGAAGGTCAAAATAAATTAATATGCAGATCCTATTTTGGTTTCCTATCCTTTTTTAACAAAAAAGAAAATAAAAATATAAAAACTTTTTCGAAGTGATAAAGTAGCTTCGACAAAAAAAAATTACGAGGCATCACACCATTTGAATATTTCCTTTTTTATGTATTTTTTTATTCACCCCCCCCCCCTCCTACTATATAGCCTTGGTTTATTGTTAGGGTAAATAAAATTTTCACAATCAAACACCTTTGAAAGTCCGATGGGAATCCTTAGAGAAAAAATGTATATTTTCATTTAAAAAGAGTTCAAAATTAACATAAAATATGACGCTTAATTCTCTCACCATCCATCGTTTCCCCCACCCTCATTCAACCGCCATATAACAATGGGAAATCCTTCTTTCTAGCTCTGGCACTGTGCCGTTATAAAAAAAATATATGTATATCGAACAAGAAAAAATAACATAAACGAAGCAAAATTATGTACAAAAAAAAAAACATAAACCCGCGAAGATCCTTGGAACGTCAAGCAAGAACAAAATAAGTGGAAAAGGATAAAAAAAAATGGAGGTGTCTGCTGCCAACGGCAAAAAAAATTATTTCAGCTCAGCAAAAAAATTCAAAAAAAAAAACTGAAAACTCCTGCCAGCAAAGAAAGAAATCAGAAAATGTTATGTAACGTGACTGGCGTATTTTTTTTTTTTTTTCTTTTATTATTATTTAAAGTCCTCGTCGATTTTGAAAAATCCTTTCTTTCGCCCCACAATTTGCAGTTTCGCACTCCTAGAAGTGACAATTTAACTTCAAACAATTTTCACCATGACGTGAGGATATTTTGTTATGTTTTTTTTTTTTTGTTTTTCATTTTTTATTTTCACTTTATCAGAAGTTCTGATGATTCTTTTATCCTGTCACTGTCGCGCTGCTGCTAGTGTGTTGTCTTCATTTTTCAAATTCAAATCGTGAAAACGTGCACATTGAAAGCTTTTCATTTATATTGACGGCGAGGTACATGGATAAATCTTCGCACCAATATCAAGCAGAAAACTTGGTAAAACTACAAAAAAATATATATATACTCTTCAAAGTCATCATTCTCATGGAGTTTTCGATTTTTTCTCGAAAACCGTTATCCCGACGATATGTGACACTAATATACAGCTCAAAGTTGAATGAGCAAAAGAATAAAAGGAAGTTAAAGTTTGAAAAACTTAAAGATATCAAATACAATGACGCAATGATACTAGGTACTTATAAGTTTTTCAACGACGGGGTTTTCTTTTAGGAATAATAAAAAAAAAAGATAGAAGGGTACTTAACTTTGAATGGAATTCTAATCGAACTTTTAAGTCAAAAGGCTGGAGTTATGGAGTTAAAAAATGAAAGAAATATAAAAAAAAGAAAGAATCTTGTCAGTATCAGGAATGAAACTGAAGGATTGGAAATTTACGCAGGTATGTCTTGTCTGCCTTCACTTCTTGACGTCTGACATACGATTTCTGAATTTCATTATTTTTCGGTGGCATTTAAATTGTTTGACAAGTGATTTTTCCCATGAAGTTTTTAAACTTTTTTTAAGCAACTTAAAAAAAAAAACAAATAATACTTACCTTAAGTCTATACTGACAAGACTTTTTTTTCATTTGATGGAATTATAAGTTCCTCGAAAAAGTGGGAGAACTTTTTTGAAGTTTCAACATCAAAATGTAACCATATTCTGAAGTCTTATACAACAAACAATGGATTATTAAGGAGAGTTTTGTCAGTGCGTCAGTTATTTTTTGCAAGTTAAGAAATACGCATGGGTATGATGTGCTTTTCACAGTTTTGTTGATATTAAAGATTGATCAGGCTTTAAACAAAAACATTGTGAATGCTAATGTTTTTATATACTTTTTTTAATTTTCTAGAAGCGTGTTACTAAACAAGAAATTTCCGTCTGTTGTAATAACTTGAAAATTTTTCCAAATTATGTCAGTACTGATTGTTTCAAAAATAAACTTTTCATTACTTTCTTAAGTATTTTTTCAGTCTAGCTCTTATTAAAAAAAACGGTTTTTCTAAAGTTTCTAAATGAAAATTCCATTCTTTCAGTTAAATACTGCGAATCTTTGAAATCATCGTTAATTTTACCTTTAAAGGATTGTACTCATTTTCTCTGAATCATTGTTAACTTATCAAGTGATTGAATTCGTTTTATTCATTCATTTGAATTTTATTGCAATGCGTTCTTCCATTTTTGTAACTTTTCCACTTATTTGCAAAACAATTGAAGAGCTCAAAAAATTTTAGAATGCAAAAAAAATCCAAATTAATTCAAAAGAGAAAAATGTAAAGAATTCAAAATTCGATAGATTCAGAGAATTTAGAAGAGAAGCTTCAAAAGATTGCAATCATTTGAGTGCGGGAAAATTATTATTGCAAAATCTTTTCTTTGATGCCACTAAATATTATCTTCACAAAAAAATTTCAATCTTTTGAAAATTTGCTCGGACGTGTTAACTTTTAATAATTTCAAATTGCTTGTTCTTGTTCTTTATTTTAATTTAGATTTTAACTCATTGAATTATTCCTCGTTTTTGTCCCAAAACACTTGCATTTTCGGTTGAAATAAAATCAAACTCTTAAAATATTATAACCCTCTTGCAGATGTTTTGAATAAAATCACGAATTCTGGTGTTCTTTTTGGTCACGTTCATTTCTTCATTTTTTTTCTTATTTAACATGCACATAATTATGTACCTCCCTAACCACAATTATTTTAAAATAATGTTCATAAAAATATAAACCAGTACATTGTGCCATAAAAATATTTCTTTGAATTTTTGTATCGAGAATTACCAAACCCAAACAAAAATCATGCATTCTCAAAAAAATAAAAATGCCATTAAACCAAACGGCACGTCTTGCCAAAATGTTCTTTTTACGATTGTGTGCTCAAGGATTTTTATGAATTTTTTATATTAATTATTCAAAAGACAAAAACACAAAAAACCATTAATTTTATTTAGGAAGCGAATTAAGTTGTGATAGTAATTTTTGATTTATTTTTATTACAGATATCCGATGATGATCGAATGAGCTTAACCACGGCCGTATCTGATGAAGATGATGGCGAAAGTGTCATGGCGTCACCATATAAAGCAAAATCAACAGGAACAGCAGCATCTTCATTTAATTGCACTGGAGCTGTACGAAAGGCTGGGTAAATTTCTCCTTTACATATATTACTTCTCTTCTTCAATACGATATCCTTTTCCTAAAATACTAAAAAAAAAAAAAAAAGCAATTGAGCCTTGGAAAATATTCTCTCCAGCTCGTGTTTCACTTCATGTATGCGTATAGTTTCATTACGTTAGAAATTTGATAAATAACAAAAGTAATGAAATTGAAATCGAAGGACGATATTAGAAAAGTTTTTTTTTTCTGCTTTCTTTCTTTCGTTTGAAATACATATCCAAAACGGCACCACATACATATAAAGAAATACACACTGTCTCACAAAAACACTTATCCTTATCTTTGATTTCAATCTCAAATCAGAATCAACTTAAGTTTGATTGGATGTGTGGTTTTGGGTGATGCTTTTGCAGAGGGGCGATAATGGAATTTCATTTTCTTCAATCGAAGGATCAAAAGTCAAATGGTATGGTATACTATATATACATAAGAACTTTTTTTTTATTATTATAGAAGCCCTTTTCCATCGAATATTGCTCTCTGGTTGTAAATTGCTGAGATTTTAAATTAAAATAAATTGACGGTATGTGCTAAGTTAATGCTAAAAATACTCCTCGAAGAGTTCATGAGAAAAGATTTTGATTTGAGATAAAAGGTAGAGCTTCTATTTTTGGTATGGATTACCTACACTTGAGAATATAAGAAAGTTCATTCAGGATTTGATTTTTGGTATTTATATTACAGTGTTTGAAGATTTTATGTATTATATGATTAATTCCTTCAATCAATAATTTTTGAGGATTAAAGTTTCTAAGAATTTGTTCAATATAGCTATACAAAATCGGAATTTGGTATGAATAGTTTCGATTTAAATTTTGTATTGTGGACTTTTTGATCCTGTCCAAAAGGAGTCAGATTAGGATTTTAATCAGCGAGGTCTTTGTTTATTTTGAGACATAGAATTTCACAACTTTTTTAAACATGGATCTGAATCTGATCTTCAAAAAATGCCTTCACAATAATCCAGTTAACAAACTAAAAATATTTAACTTCAAACTAATTTTTAAAATCTGTTTTTGATGGCGTAGTTAACAAGAAATACTTGGGACTTAGAGCGGGAGTACGAGAAGTAGATATATTTTTATTTCCTCTTCAAACATATGCGAATCAAAATCTATCATTGTGATATTATTCGAATTCCTAAATATTTGAGATTTACAAAAATTTCAGGTCTTCCGCAATTTTGGAGGGGTTTGAATTTTTTTTAAACTTTCAATTGATGATTTTGATGGTGCTTGCTACTGTAAGCACCACGGCTATAACCTTAATTAAGAAACCGTGATAGTACACTTTTTTTGTTTTAAAAATATCATTGCTTTCTACTTGTGTTATTTTCATAAAATGCCTGTCATTAAAAAAATTCTTTTAAGTGCAAATAATGTGTCCTTCCAAAAATGGAACTTGAAACTTTTCATTAAACAATAACTACCACAGATAAGGCTATATTCTTTAGAATATGTATCAAAAGAGCTTACATCTAATAGGGGAAGTAAAAGAATTTCACACAAACATAGATACAAACACATCTTAAATATGTAGATTTTATTTAGTATAATCCAATTACATAAATCAAAAAAAAAATCCCCGCTGTGATTATAATGTCCCCCAACATAATTTTTGTTTTCAATTAAGTTAATCGTTTCATAGCATGCAAATTGCTTTTTGTACTTAAATTTCTAAAATTTTATTCAACAAAAAAAAAAAACCTCTGCAACATTGCGTCCAAAATCTAAAAATCTTAAGAAACAGAATGCTCCAAACTAACAATGTACACATTGTACATATACTCTCAAATCTGATATTTTTGAATCGCTTTTCATTAAGCAACAAATATTCTTGTCATGGCATGAATTACCAAAATCACAGTCCCTTTTACAAGTAAAATGCCCTCTATTTAGCCTAAGTCACGCCAACTTGTCTTTTTTGCTGACCTAAAAACCCGAAACATGCTGATGGTGTTCTTTTGGAGATGGGGCATGAGAGAGCTTTCAAAAGTGAACATTCATTTATTATTTATTCTGATAGTTTTTGGGAATAAGAAAATTTCCATATCATCCTTGGGTGCTGCTGATGCTGTCACACAAGTAGATGTGTCAAGGAAACCTTATCCTCCCGATATCCTATGCTCTGATACATATCTTATTCGCGTTTTATCCTTAAATTGTTTTCAAAACACACACACATATACTTCCATATAAATGAAAAAAAAAAAAAAAAAAAACATATTCACATGTGTGTTGATATTAAATTCTCTTTTAAATGTTTTTCTATTTTTCTTTTTTGTCATCAGATTCCTATCGGTGAAGAAATGGCTGCTACGCAAAAAACATCAAATCGAATTGGCCCGCAAGCGCGGTTGGAAAGGATACTGGGTTTGCTTAAAGGGAACCACGTTGCTCTTTTATCCGTGCGATTCACGCGAAGGACGTTCCGTCGAGGCGGCACCAAAGCATTTAATTATTGTCGACGGAGCGATTATGCAGCCCATACCCGAGCACCCGAAACGTGATTACATATTCTGCTTGAGTACGGCATTCGGGGATGCTTACTTATTCCAGGCACCGTGTCAGGTGAGTTGACAGACAATATAACCTCTCACCTCATACCTCGCTCTTCTCTATTGTATAAACAGGCTATAAGGAGTTGAGTTGTGGTGGGGATGTGCAAAGATAAAGATAAAGAATAAATATTTCCGGAAAATAAAACAAAAACACATACAAAATAAACCTATAGCATCACCAGCAAACCGCTATACCGCTTTTTTTCTCCTTGCATCAGGATCAGAGTTAATGTCCTTTTGAGGATAATGTTTTCTTTTTTTTTCGTTTCTGTGGGGTTTTTGATGTCATGTCCGTGGTCCTTGGTCCATGCAAACTCAGTGGCATATATACTACACCCAGTGGAAAGAAAAAATGGAATGTTAAACAGATTTGGATTTCAAGATCCGCAAAGGATTATCTACTCAGGACACGAAAAGGTGTATTTTTTTTTTTTTTTTTTTTTTGCACAAAAGTTCGTTGGTGTGTCATTTTCTGACACTAAATAAAAAATAATCTTTGGTTGTTCGTTTGTTTACATATGTATGGTAGCTAAATCTAAATATGTACATATTTTGTGATATTTAGTCCTTTATTTCTAAAATGGTAAAAGGTGGTTTTGTTGTGTAAATGGATTAAAAGATTTTTGGATTATCATTTCATCTCAATTTCAATTCTAAATGAGTTACAAAAAAAACAATGCTAAATGTACATTTAATTTAAAAGCTCATTTAAATACTCATTTCCATTAAAACATAAAGGTGAACATATTTTTTTTAATCATATTCAAAAAGTGTAAGGGTTAGAAATATTTCTTATATTATGTACATATACATACTTGTACGTACGTATATAGAAATTTTAAGGGAAATTCATTTCACGTAAAATAGCACTTATTTTAGGAAATACAGGATTTGTGTTCGAACTTTTGAGGGATGCTTACTTATTCTGCTCCAATTTTGATGAATCCAAGTAGGTAGAAGTTTGTGTATATTATCTATAATTTCATCGAGAACTAAACTAATTTTAATTTAATTGATAAGAGGAATTGATAAGAGCATTGAATTATGAAAAAGAAATTAAAACCTAATTATGTTAAATTTTTACATAGAAAATAATTTATTTTATAAATAAAACGATTTTATTTTCTTATAGTTTAAGGGAAAAAAATGTAGTCTAGCTCAATAAATGAATATTTATTGCAGAACAAAAAATTAAATCCAAAAAATTTGAATTTTCAGAGGAAAAAATCGGATGTTTCAGAGATTTTCTAATCTTTCAAAATCTTTACAATCTTTCAATTGCTTATTCAGCTTTTGGCCTTACAGATAGGAAATAAACCTAATTTTTGATCCCATAAGAATATTTCGCTTCAAAAATCCCGAAAGCCTTAAAATTAGCCTTTTTCTCAATCAGATATTCAGAGGCTTTTTAATATATGTATTTTCGGGTTCCTATACAGTAAAATATACATATATTTTGTTTGAAATAAGTAAAATAAAAAAACATAAAAACATAAGTTTTGCAAGAAATTTGGCGTATTTTGCTGAAGGCTGAACAGAGAAGGGTTAAAACTACTGAAAAAGGAAAAGAGGTGTTTTAAACGTTGAACATGATTTTTATATCCTGTAATGAGTTTTGAAGAAAATATTTTTTGCTGCGCAAATTAAACACAAGCACAGCCATATTTTGAACTTTTTGATTCAAATGTGTCAAAAATCCTGACGTCATGGAAAAATTCTTAGCTCATATACTCTTATATTGTGCCGAATATCTATGTTAAATAAAGTAATCATTTAAACTTTTTTGCAAAAAAATAGAACAAAACATTCTTTTCAAAAGCTGTTTTTTATTATCAGTTTTAATTCTTTTTAACTTGAAAATGAAAATAAAAGCGAAGAGTAGAGAAAACAAACATGTTCTTCCAACACCTCTACCAGTGTCACCTGGAACTCTTTCATAACAAATTGTCTGTATATTCCACCATGCAAACAAATTTCAAAATAAAACTGTCCCAACTTGATAAATTGACAGAAAAATCAATTGTCCCTAGTTCCAAAAACCAAATACATACTTCATGTTCATGTTATTTTTTTTTGTCATAAAATGTGATTTACCTACAACGCCAAAACATTTTTATTAAACTGCAAAAAAAAATGAAGTCTTTTCAACTTGTTCAAATTCCAATCTAACTCATCAACAACAACAACAAAAAAAGGCAAAAAAACAAACAAAAACAAGTAAACAATTTCTAAACAAATTGTATTTTTAATCAAATTTTAAATCTCATTTACAAAGTCAAACTGTGTATTTCGAATGAAAAGATTCACTATTTCATATAATTTTTTTTGCACGACACTTCTATGTAGCTATGTACACATTGCGCAGAGGCACACTCATGACCCAGAAAACTTCTTTTGAAAAAAAAAAAATAAAAAATATGTAAAAAAATTCTGTTCACACAATAAAGTGCATTGCTCAAGGGTTTCAAGGGCTTCTTCTTTCCTCCATCAACCCTTCCTCTGCTACCCTCAGACACATTATATCCCCATTTCTCTTTAAACAAAACAAAAAAAAAACAGGAAAATTAAAAAAAATAGTATTCTTCTTAACCATAAGACAATAAAGTTTTCACTGAATGTCTCTATAGATATATCTATTATTTATATTTTTTCTTAGGCGTTAACTTGTACAACACTGTCGTGTCTCTTATATGCAATGAATTGGAGCCACTGAAAGGACATTAAGATCCTTGATGAAGGCAACGTGTGTTGATACATGCTCGCATGTAAAACAAGATATCCTTGATTTGTGCCGATTTACATCTTCATCTACTATATGCTCGTTTTTTATGTACAATGCCTTTCGTTTTTGCAACCAAAAGCGGTCATCTTCGCTTCAGGGAATCAAACAATCTTTTGTGCCAGGATCCACCTCCCATCGAGTTAGATATAGGGTGTTTCCTAGGATTTGTTCATGAAGGAGAGTAAACGAAGAAGAGCATGAAAAAAAAAATACAATTAAATAACCGCAGGGTGTGTTCTAGTTTTACTTGCCAATGCAAAAAGATATACATTTATATTTTCCTTCATCCTTTTTTGATACGTACATATGTAACTATAGGTATACATATTTTTGAAAATTTTAGTCATCGTACAATTGAATGAAAAACCTTATGCAAGTAGTGTATGTATGTGAAAAAGTTGATATATTTGATCGTCTGCGAATCGTTTGTAAAAAAAAAGAAAACGTCCTGTGTGCAGTAACTATACTTTTCAACACCACAAATATGAAAGTTGAAGAAAAAAAAAATGCTGTACTTTGTTTGTGTGCGTTTACAAAAAAAAAACTCGTATTCAAGGACTCTGAAGTGTATTTGCTATTTCAAACGCAGCACATAACCCTGACTCACATAAGGAATTGAGTAGGTATATGATTTTTTTTTTTTTTTTTTTGCGGACAATGAGAACACCCAGCTATACTCGGAATATTGTTATGCTTCCTAGATTTCTTTGAGGCAAACTCAAGAAAGACTTATGGCTTGATTTTAAAGGTAATCATTCTTAAAGTTTCAAAGGCGCCTTCACAGAATCCAAATGTTCAAGGCTTTGAAGAGTCTTTGCACCGAAAAGTTAATAATTTACTGTTCATGCGTTGTATTTTCTAGTACGTAAGGCAATTGCAGTTTAAAAATGAAATGTTTTTGAAGGTTCTTCAGAATAAACAAAAACAAATACAACAACAACAACAACAACAACAAGAATTTCATTAAAAAGAAATATGTAAAAACCATAAAATTCATTATTTACAGACACAAATTTTGTAAAATAGTATTTAAAAAAAAAATGGTATCCACGTTTTTAGTACTTAATCAAAAAAAAATTGCAAACTTTGATTTGGGGGAGAATATGGTTTAAAAAAATCAAAACAGAAAAAAGTAGGAAACGGAAAGATCTAAAATTTTGTAAAAACCTCCCAAGCTGGAACAGGCCAAACTGCTACTCGAAAACTATATCAGAGAGAGTATTTTATCGTCTATGTATATCTCTGAAACCTTTCGTGAAGGAAAAATGATGAGTTTGAACTCAAACTTAAGCGACCAAAAAACCTTTGAAAAAGTCAATGTTTGCTTCTGTTTGACAAAACCTTCTAACCAATGCAATCAATACCATTAACCATCAGTTTGTCTTCGCTATGCATCTTAGAGCCAGCTTAATGGTAAAACAACGAGCAAGATTTAATTTTTTTTTAGAACAAACGATAAAACTTTTGAAAAAACTTTAAGTTTTAAAATTGTCCGCTTCAATACATTTTCTTTCCATTGAAATACTTTTTAAGTGGTATCATTGCGCAAGCACTCTTACTTTCTTAATTAAAAATGTCAATAAAATGAAAAGCATACACCTGTACTAAATGTATAAATAATAAACTACCAATCGATATTTTTCTTATCGCATCTTTAACTTTAACGAAATTCATAAATCCATAAACATAAAAACAAATTTAAATTTATTTACACAGCTCTTTAATTTTAAAGAAATATTTTTCCGGAAATATTTGTGAATGCACAAATAATCATTCTCATTTCTCATCCTATTAATTAACTTTAATTTTTATTATTTTCTTCCATTATCTAGGTTGAATTGGAGAACTGGGTAAATAGCATTCATAGTGCCTGTGCTGCAGCATTTGCTCGGCATCGTGGAAAAACTGGTACACTTCATCTCCTACAAGAGGAAATTTACCGCCTGGATAAAGCTATTGAATCGGTAAGTCCTTATTAAAATTTAATTTTAATTAAAAAAAAAAAATAGTGGTTTGCCCGCAACAAGTACAAGTATTAGATGCGATCACTCGGGCGTATACGGATTTTTTTCTTTACCATTTCACGTTTTTATTTTTCACCAACATTATATACTCGTATATACATACATACATCAAGGGTTGGATTGAAATTAAATCTTTTTTTTTTTGAATCCTCTTAACTTTATTTCCAACAACAACTTCACAAAATTTTTTATCCAAGCTCCAAAGCTTTTTCATTCAATAATAAGTGGAAATTCTCTAGTTACGAGAGGACGATATGACAGATGGAGGAATCACTTGATGATTAGTTTCCATTCCTTTTTTTAACAAAAAAAAAAATAAAAACGAATGAATATGGAGCATGTGTTCACTTAAATAAAAGAATAAAATATTGAAGAAAAAAAAATATTCAATGGTCTTAAACAAAGTCACACAAAGTATAGAGGTATGAAGAGGTTTATTCGAGCACAATATGTGCTTCCTTGGTTTTTGGAATTTTTTTTTTTTTTGCTTTTCTTTTTCACTCTTTTCAAGAATGTCTTTCTTCATTTCGAAAGACGCATCCACTCAAATATTGAATTCTTTTGTAGCAATTGTTTGTCTTTTTATTGAAGAGTCCTTTTTTGCTGCCTTTTGGCTTACTGTACTTTCTTTTCTGAGACATAATACTCACATAAATTTTCTTGTGTATATTTTTTTTTTTTTTTTTTTTTGTTCAAATAGGATCATGTTCTATTCTTTTCAAATATTTATTTCACAATTTAAACCAAATAAGAAGAGAAAGCAGAACTGAAGAGAAATTGAAATGATGAAGTCAAGGCCAACAAAATGTTTTAGTTCTTTTTTTTTCTCTGTGTGTTTTTGTGTGATGTACATATATATAAAATAGAAAATGGAAAAAATAGCCAGCTTCTTGTTCTCAATTTTTAAGTCTAGACATTAGATGAAGGTTTGATATTGATGAAAATAAATTTTTTTCTGAAACGGTGGCTGAAATAAATTTAGCAATACAAATTTGAAATCCAATAGTGTTGAATTTTGTTTATTTCTTTTAATATTAATATTACTGCCAAACGAGATACAAAATATAAATCTTTGAATTCTTCTAAATACATAAAAATATTTTCCTACGAATGCACTTAATAAACACTTCATATACATTTTGTTTAAATAAAGAGATCTCCTTTTAAAGATAAAATGTTCAACTATTTTTTCGGTTGGAATATTTGCGATATTCCAAAGTAATTTAGAACACTAATAATGTTCTACATATTTTTTCAGTTTATTGATAAGTGAAGCATTAGTGTAAAAAAAAACTTTCTAATGTGAATCAATAATTGGAAAACAATTTTCAGGCCAACATTGTAACGAAACATTTTATTCACTTGCTTTTCTACCATCAGACCATACAATTTTATTATTGCTCTTGAAATTTTTCCTTAAAAATGACTTCAAGTACTTTTTCTAACTTCTGGAAAGAGTTTTCAGTTCGGAACTCTAGCTACTTGTACATTTGAGTTCTATAGAAAAAGTGTCCTAACTACTTAATGGACTGTCATAAACCGACAAAAATTCAAGCGAATATTTTGGATTTAATGTTTTATTTTTATGAAATTAGTTTTTCTAAAAACATTGTAATTTTAAAACCGAACAAAGTTCAAGTTCTAAGTCTGTAGAATGAAGAATTTTAGATTTCCAGATTTCTGTATTTCTGTATTTCTAACCCATTTTGCAAAACTTTTTTTTTAATAAAAAAATGTGTCAATGAATCAAATTGAAATTTTTTTCACCCACATGCATTTTATACATTCAATCATTCAATTATTCACAGTAAATCAGAAATAAAGAAAAAAAGCACCAACAGAAACAGATATGAATTAAAATAAGTTTAACATTCAAAAAAAAAAGTTGTAAGTACAATATTGAGATGAGTCACTATCGCAATTATTTGATTCCTTTCAAATAAATTTTTCTGTCAACGAATCGTTATTTATTGCATATTGTTTATTTTGGTTATTTATAACAAAATTTTGAACGAAAAAAAATAAATAATATCTCAACTTAATTAATTTATTTCCTTCGACATTTCCAAAAAAAAAAAAATAATTTGTTCTATGACTCTGACATATGACATTTTTATGATATTGGTAATTTGTCTTCTAAAAGACATTTAAACTTTAGCTATTAAAAATATTTTTCCACCATTAAACTGCCTATCTTAAATTGTTTTTATTGTTTAAATGTCAAAATCTAAAAGCATTTACAATAAATTATTTTGTTTTTAATTCAAAATTGTTGTTTTCTCAATGTGTGACAGCTTTATACATATGTGTATGTGTATGTTTGAAAATTACACAGCATAATTTAGCAAAAATAAAAACATATATATCATTTCACATGACTAACTTTCTAAAATTTGATTAACTTTTTTTCCTCAAAAACCAAAAAGAAAATATATATTTTATTTTTATAGCTCACTTTCACCCTTCGTTTAGTTAATATAACATTTTAAATAAAATGGCTCCTTGACAGTTGGAGAAAGCCAATAAATTATTTCAATTCTTTTTTTTTTCTCACTTCTTGTTGCTTGTGCAAAATATAAATGGAGCAAACACAAATACATTCAATTTGTGTCAAACGAAATTTCTTTTTTTATTTTTGTCGACAAACAAAAGAGAAAAAAAATAGGCAAAATAGTAAATGTCGTTAATATTATTTTCACACAAATCGAAGAAAATAAAAATTATTCCTGGAACATCCTTTCATCTGGAAGATTTTTGATAATATGCAAATGAGTGTTGTAAGTTTTATTTTGTTCGCATTTGCTTGTTGGCAAGCAATAATGTATTATGTGAAACATTCATAAGCTATTTTGGTGTTTTGTTTTATTTGATTGCTTCTGGTTTGATAAATTTCTTTTTCATGTTTATTTAATTTATTGATAAGAAAGTATGTGGGTTTGTTGATTAATGATAAGGTTGTTTGTGTTTTGCATCAGCAAAATTTTTATTTTTATTTCAACCCCTGCCACAAAGAGCATAGATGAGGAACTTGATGATAATGGAACCTAATTCCCCTGAACACCACCATGCAGATATTAATATTGTTTAACTTTAGTCAACGTGCACACGTCCTTAAGATGTCTCGTGATGAATTAAAAAAAAACAACAATTCGACCGAAGCGCTTGCTGCAGTTAAGAGAAGCATAAAAGTTTTTCTAGTTTTTAGTTTTATCGTGGTATTTCTGAATATCACAATTAATTTTCTAGTTGAATAAATATTGATATCTCATCTTCATTTTCCCCATAAATTTTTTCTATGCAGATTTTGTGAAATAGTTGAATTGTTTCACCTCTTTTTGAATCATTCGTTCACATTCTTAGTGCGCAGAAAAATTACGTTTTTTTTTTGATAAAACTGTAAAAAAATAAATTTTTTTTCGACTGCAAAATAAATATACATATCTTCATTAAGTTTCAATAAAAAAAAAAATTAGAGTCATTCCCAAAACTTAAGATAAAAATGTCAAATTTAATATCCTAATCAATATCTTGTTAACTTTTCACTTGTAAATGTGAATTCCAATAAAACAAAATAAAATAAAACATTTTTCCACAACCAAATAAAATTATTCAAACTTAGCGCAAAATACTTCAAGTCCAATTAATTTCATTTTCTGAAGTTAACTGACCCAAAACTCACATTTGAAGGTCATTTATCTTTACGATTCGTGGTTCGAATAAAAAAGAAACAAAAAGAAAACAAAAAGTAAATGAAAAAGAAAAAAAAAACACTAATGTCCTTGACAAAGTTAATATCTATCCAATACATGCGTAGCGTATTCGTATCCTCTCTATACGCTATACACTACACTCTATCGAATCGAATAAATACCATTTCCTTTTGGACTTTTCTTATATCAGTTTGTATATGTATTCGCTTAAATAACTTCACGGATATAAAATTCCGGGCATCGGTTTCATTATGTTTATCCCTTTTTCAATAGCAGTCAATCAAACTGTCATTATAGCTTAGTAAGCGCATAAACACATACATACACACTCCACACTCCAACCCATATATAGCGGAAGCGTAAGGGCAAAGTTATTTTTATTAGCAACCCTTCGTTCTCAGGCGAAGACATCATTCACCACCAAAAAAAAAACCACCCACAATCTTGTTTTATTTATTTTCTTTCGACGAGAGTGTAATATAAGAGAGAAGCAAAAAAAAACACTAAACTTACTACTGTAACCGCGCCCTTACATTATGCAGGAACAGAAATAGTTTGCCCAGATTGTTCGGAAGGAAGGACCAAAGACCTTGTGATGGAATAAATTGTGAATATAAGGTACCTACCTCCGCACAGTTCTTCAACTAAGTAGGTATACTGAAACTTGGAATTGTTCAGATTAATGCTGACAACAGGTCAACAGTTAGTTCTTAAAATATGAGAAGGTCATTATATCCTTCAAAAGCTACATAAGAGGAGTTCCTAAAGAACATTGTTTATGTCCTGGCTGAAGTCAGTTTATTTTATGCAGCGGAAAATGAAGGAAGTTAGTTTTTTTTTTAATATTCAAGAAAAAAAAAATACGTCCAAACTGACATTCACACATATTCAACTAATAATATGTACTCAAAAGGACGAAACATAAAAAAAAAAAAAACGCAACGCATTTATACGGAGAGATGAATAAAAAATCATCCGGAAGTCTGCTGGCACAAACACACCCATATAGAGGTTTGTCGAGTACCAGTACCAGTGGTAATGGCAGTTTCCTCATAGAGTGAAACATGATATGAGCCACTGAAGAGTTGAGGTCCTGTACTCTTGGCATCCTACTGCAGTTAGTAATTGTTTATTCGACAGAACTCCTTGTGTGTGCGATTATAGACATCATACCCGGCAAACGCTTTTCCTACTGCATTTTTGCCAAGAATCAACAAAAGCTCAGGTCAAATATATACGATGCATACAATATGCCTCATATATACAGGATTGCAGGACATGCAATTGAATTTCATGTCTGAAAGCTGGACAATACTGTTGGGGTTTTTCCTCCTATTTGGTTTTTTTCTCTGAACAAAAAAAAACAAGTACAAAAATTTAAAACAAAAACAAAAAAACCTGGATAGAATTGAATGACGACAATCTTTGTGTTCCTTGCACAAAGAAGAATAACAACAACAACAAAAAAATGAAAAACTCGCATCTGGGTCACAGTTGGAAATTCTTTTCATTGCTGAAACTTATTGTTCCTGTCTCTTCTGACAATTAGTGGGGAGAAAATAAAAAAAAAGAAAACTTTATTATCAACCAGTAAACTTCCGAACCTTTATTCACCACCGCCCAATTAAAGGACACAATAAAAGCTTCATTATGCATAAAGTAATAAACAACCCACCAAAGCTTTTAATTAAGCAGTAAATAATTTTCAAAAATAAAAAAAAAAAAAAAACAAAAAATGAGAGTTCAAAAATCTTCTATTTTCAACCATGCGATTCTTTACAAGGGTATATGACTATGATGACGACGACGAAGATAATGGCGGCAATGAACTACGTATTATGTTCCCCATATTGCCATATCCTTTCTCTTCGGTTAGGGTATATTCACTTTTGTATGCGAAATATAGTATTCTCCTTGTTTTTTTTTCCTGAAAGGATAATACGATTCTCCTAGAAATTCATTCGTATTCTTTTAGGATTCTTTTTTTTATGTGTTTTCTATCGTATGCGGCGCAATGACAATTTGTGTCTGCCACCCTTAGCGCAATGAGCTGAAGCCGTCACGTTGTCCGTCACTCACTATCATGATGTACATGTTGCCGTTAACGAGCTTATATATGTATATTTTTATAAATACTACATAATGTAGGTTGTACACATATATATATTTTTTTTTATTCACATCAGTGTCAGAGAAATGTTAATTAATTTTTGCTAAACGATCAACGGGGAGACTTTTGTTTACTTACTCCATTTTAGTAGGATATACGTATACCTATGTATATTATAGAATAGAAATTAAAGCAGTTTTTGCTTCTAAGCTAAAATAAAACATGAGAGTATGTGCTTTAATATTAGAATACATTTCTGTTTGTGTCATTCACCCCTTAAATTGACGACTTGATGGCTTAATATTCAACTGGTAACGTTCAGTATTTTTGTAAATAAGCTTTAAACACGTTTATTGCAGTAGTTGAATCGTTTCTTTGAAAGATATTACCTAAACATATTTTTTGAAAAGAATTTTGAATACATAACTTATTTTAAATTACTTTTAATATTCATTCTATATTCAATTTATACTAAACTTTTGAAATCTTTGCAAAAATCGCCAGACTTTAAATTCGCAAAAACGCTTTCCAATCAGTTACTTGGAGCTGGTCACGAGTACCGGACCATTCTCCATCTCGTTTCAAGAAAAGAGACTCCGACAAGCACGTGTTTCTTGGATCGAGACTTACCCAAAACCTCGGTGGTCAGTAAGGAAACCGATTCCAAAATTGTGATTTTAAAACGATTTGGCGTAAAAATTTTTGTATGGGTGCATAATTGTGCTTTTAAAGTTCTACATGTTAAAATGGTGTTTTTCATAATTCTGGCTGTACCGAATTCCGCATGATCGAAATTCTTTTTTTTTCAAAGTTCAGTTTTAATTTTTTCATATTTAAATACATAATTTTGAAAACAGAAGTTTCCGAACTTGTAGAAATGAACATACAGAATTTTGAAATGTAAAATTTTGGCTAAAGAGAATTCTGACCATCACATCTCTCGATAAATTTTTGTTTATTATTTTATTTATTTATTTAATAAACGAAATGTACTCGTACGAAGCGCCTAATTTTCCTAATTTTCAATTATGGATATTTCCTAAAAAAGAAGTGGGCATGTATTTATGTTTAAAAAAATCTTTTCGAGGTCTAACAGGAAAGTCACTTGTGCTGGAATGCCAGAAACGATAAATTATTTAAATTATCAAAGTTCAAAAACGATGATTTAAATGGTTTGGCGCGCCTTTTCGTTGAAAAGATATGGAAATAAATTGTATTTTTATTTTTGTAAATGTCAAAATTTTTATTTCCTTCCTTCAGTATAAGCAAGACTTAATCGAAAAAATTCTGCAGTTGGTACCAGAACGAGATTTAGTCATACGAGACGACACTTAGACTAGACTTACATTTTTCAAATTTGACGACAACTAGACTTCAAAATTCTCTGTTCTGTATAGGTGCCTAAATACATACTGAAATAATAAAATAACGGCAATTGTATAACTACAGATGAAAACAATCGCAGCACAATAAATGCAAGAATGGGTAAACAAAAAGAAAAACAAAAATAAAAATGAAACCAAGGAAACTCAAACTGATTTAGCTAAATTTAATAATGTTCGTCTTGTGTGTCAGTACAGTTAATTAGTTTCAATTATTATTTGTTTTTGTCATTAAAGTTCTCGTCTTCTCAACGTTTTTTTTTTGTTTGTATCTTCTTGATTATGATGGCGGATCTATGTCAGGATAAAAATAATTTTTTATAAACTTGTTCTCTTTATTATAAGATTTTTATTTTTTCTGTTATGATTGCTGTTTCTTGTGATTGCTTTGATAAAAATACATAAGACGTACAAAAAAAAAACATTCAGAAAAATAGAGAGGAGATCATCTACCTCCCATCTATATCATACCGACACACACACACACATAAGTCTATGTTATAAGAGAAAAGACAATTACTTTAATATCTCTGCGGGTAACAAATCCACGTCCTCGCGGAATTACAGACAAAGCCATGGACGACGACAACGACGACAACGACGACGACGAGAGCGACAGCAACAGCGCTAGCAAAGAGAAAACGCTCCAACAACTGTCTTCATAATATCATTCCAAAAGGAAGTAATTAAGGCTTAAAAAAAATAACTTAAATATAGAAAATGCATTTCAAGAAAAACTCTTGGTTTTCTGTGAGTTACTATTGCTAACAAGTTGGTATAAACGAGCTCAACGAATAAAAAAAATGACAAGTAAACATTCAAACCAAAGGGAGTGATTGAAAGGATACAAAAAAAGTATAAACTTCAGGATATTATTTCTATTCCTTCCTTAGAATAAGTTATCCTCGTGCCTCATGCCTCATCATCTGTGTCTTTGTTTTATAAATATATAAATGATATTGAATACAGTAAAATTCTTTTAAATTTGTATCACTAGCAAAAACGTGAGTTTTTTTTTATTTTTGCCTCTTGTTTGCTTATCTTCTATTTTTCAGAAAAAAAAATATCACAACTATACCAAACCTACCTACTTCTACTAGTTATTCAGAGAAACTCTTGGCTTTTAGTATCGTTTCTTTCCAAACGACAACAGCAAAAAAAAAAGGTCATAAATAAATATTCAAATTTCAATTTTATCCAATTTTTTGGGCGATCCTGTGCTTAACCTTTTCTCATGTCCCTTTTTATGAGATAAACATTCTTAAACGATGTATGCAGCATTTGGTGCCATAGCAAAAACAACAACAGCAAGTGAAAAAAAAAATGTTGGTAATAAATTGTGGAGAGGACTGTTTGTGGGGAAGTAAAGGAAGAGAGGATGAGTTTTCAAATTTGCTTACTTTTGGAACACATGTGTGCCATGCTAAGAAGAATTTTTCCGGTATACTTGTTTTTTTTTTTTTTAAATTAAATTAAAACAAAACTGAAAACTTTTTTTTCCATTGTTGTGCATAGTTCATGCAAAAATAGAATATTCGTAAAAAATCGTAGAATTTTACAAGCGGAAGATTCTTGAACCTAATTAATTTGGTATCTACGGAAGATATGGAAAATGCATTGCACATTCTTAATTATGGCCATATTTTTGGGTTTTGAAAATTGTGTATGAGACTTAGCAATAAGAAAAGTCAATGTTTTAACCATAAAGTGACTGAAAAGTAATTTCCATAGCAAATAGTAGGTATCAACTTCTATTACCGTTATCTTGAGTCTCTTGGATATGTCCGCAAAGCTTTTCTGCTTTCCCTACTTCACTTAAGTTTTTACTTGTATGGTTCAATTTATTTTCAAAATAAATAATATTTAATATTTGAAAATTTTGTATCAAAAAGTTAAAACGCAAATGTATCAGAAACATCTGAATGCATTTAATTTAACCTCCAAACATTACCTCATTGCGTCGTCGTATGGAAATTCACAGATATTTTCTAATACTTTAATTTTTCAATGATTGTTGTTTTCTATTTCTATCTCAAATTTATGAGGCTGGTTCACAATAGAATCTAAATTTATATTTGTGTAAATGCGTTCACCTGAATTACAGATAATTTCGTCTTTCGTGCAAATTTGTTTAAAATTGGAAATTATACTATTTTAGAGCTAATTTCAAAAATATCAACAAAATTACTTCATTGGACGTCATAAAATAGACTATAACACACAATGAAATATAATTTTTTTTGACGAAGGGTTCTATACAGAACCTCAACTACTTAACTGGAGGTGAAATTGAAAGTCTTTAAATAACGGCAGCTGTCATATTATAACCGTAACGATAAAATTTATTTCTCTCAAAAACGGCTCTAAGAATTTTGAAGAAGTTTCTTCTGTGTTTAAAAAATTGTTAATTTTGAATTTTCAATGAGCTTACAAAATTTTCAAAAAAAAATTGTTAAATTTAATTTAAATTCTTTTCTTCATCACTGGAACCTATAAAAAAAAATTCATTCCTAGATTGAACAGCGAATTTTTTAAGGTAGTCAAAAAGGGAAAAATTAAAGAAACAATAATAGAATGATTAGAAAAACAAAACGATTCTGAAACGTATTGTTTTGTTAGGCACATCATTCCCTGCTAAAAATTTTAAATATTAATGTCTTTTTTTCAAAACGGATAAGCTTTTTCATTTGTTTTTTTTTTTTTGCTTAGACGTAGAAATATAAATAATGCCATAATGGTTTTTCCTTAACATAAGATGAAATCTGACCCAAAATCCCATATTTTTTTGTCGAGTCTATTTATAACGACATTAGTTTAAACATTTTTGATCCAATCAATTTAAATTAAACACCCACTCGATATTATGTTCTTCGTCCTTTTTTTTTTTTTGCTAATTAACTTTTTGTTTCGGACGATGTCCCTTTAATTGCTTCACAGCAACAATCAAGACTTGCCCGGCTCTGCCTCCTGCCTCAAGGGATTGCTGTCCTAATTAAGCCAAAATGTTATCCTCATAAAAAAAAAAACGAAAAAAATTTTATATAAAAAATTTCAACATAAAAATAAGGATATTTTACATAAACAAAAGCATTTTTCGCACCAAAGAGGTTGAATATAAATAATTTTTCACACCAAGCTACAAAACAAAATTAAAAGGACCTCCAGAGAAAGAGTTGAACAAACAGAAATACAAAAAAACTTTAGCCAAAAAAAAAATAGCATCCTTAAACTTTTTCAAGAACAATGAGAATGAGACAAAAATTAAAACAAAACAACAACAACAACAAAATAAAGAAAGAATTAAAATGTATAGAGGGAGTTGTGCTTGTGGTGTTGTAAAGAAGTGTCCAGATTTCAAACATTGCATAAAATATTCAAGGATATTTAAAAGGACAATTGTACAACACGCATTTAAAGTGGTGGTTGGCTACTGCTCTGTTGGTTGGTGATGCTTCTGGTGATGGTGCTGCGCTACTGCTTGACATCCCATTCGAGACGAAATTTTTATCTTTGTGTCGTCCTCGGCGTTTTTATTATTTCCAGTACTTATAGTCTTCAGTATATTCGTATAGCATAACTGTTGTATATCCTGCGTGGTGCAATTAAAATTCATTTTCCATTTGACAATTTTAACGCTTTTGATAGCCATGATGAGAAGTGTACTAGTATTCGTTGTCTTCATGATGGAGTCTAAGAGTTTGTGCCTTTTTTTTTGTGTTATGGAGTTTCAGCAACGAAGACGACGACGACGATGAGGAGCGGACAAGGATTGTAATGCGGTTTGCCATCGTGTCAGAAGATAAAAGTCGCGTTGCAATTAATTTTAAGTAAAAGCTATGTTTACAGAAGTACAAATTAAGAAGGACAACTTTTGGTGGTGGTGGTGGTAAAAGTTGGGCGGCAGTTTATTTTCTGTTTTGTTTTATTTTTATCTGCACAGGCAACAGTTTTTATGTTTGTAATTTTTTTATGGCGCCACAGGGATGCTTTTAGTATATTAGCAGATTTTCTTAATTTTGTATGTTTGGATATAAGAATACAAAAAAAAAAAAACGTATTGCTCAGTAAGATAAAAAAAAAACAAGGACACTTTATTGATGCTTGGTTAGCAGCGGAAATGTCTTTTTTTAATGTTGAATCGTATTTTTTTTTATTTTATGGCTTTGGGAATGAATCAATTAAGCAATAATTCGATGTATAGTCTTCTTGTTTTTTTAAGTATTCGAATAAAATCTATTTGGTTTTTCAGAACAAAAACACATTTTTTTATTGATTTCATCAAAGCTCTAAAAAGACTTCATTATATTTTATGGGAGGTTGACATAGTAAATTTTAAGATGATTTTTTATAGATTTAATTTTAAAATTGTGAT
Organism: Syrphus vitripennis; assembly: GCA_958431115.1. Taxonomy (NCBI): domain Eukaryota; kingdom Metazoa; phylum Arthropoda; class Insecta; order Diptera; family Syrphidae; genus Syrphus; species Syrphus vitripennis. Next base: position 2,096,074 of record OY288110.1, on the reverse strand, counting down.
TGCAGTAAAATCTGCGAGAATTGCTCTAATTTAGAAAGGTCAAAAAAAACATTCAACACTTAAAAGTTATTGTGGCCTTATTATTTTTAATAGCCAAAAGACATTAATCAAAAGGAATGATATCCTTACCATTGTTATTCACAAGTTTGATTGTTTTGAAACAAAAATTTAGGGAACGATTTGAAATTTCAAAATAAGATTCTGAGTAATATCTAATATCTTGAAACTTTTGGGAAAATTATGTTCCGATTGCAAATCCATGATCTTAACCATATTCCGAAAAATAAAATTTTGCATGTTGAGTTTTCAAGTCGTGTGTTGGCTACGACATTTAAATTTCTCAATTTAAAAATATTGTTTCGTTAAATCTCACGATTAAAAAATTATATTTGAATTTATATCGACAGTTTTTAATCCAAAACTCGTAGTTTTTTTATCGAGTGCTCATCTCATTGGGCCTTAATGCAAGGCTAAAGCAAGTAAGGCCCATGAAATAAGCGCTCAATTCAATTTCGAAATATTGCCCACATTTTTTTGGTCAAAAACCAAAAAAAAAAATTATAAAATAAAAATATTGCCCACATATTTTGAATTCAAACTATTTTTGTAAACTGAATATTTTTGTGAAGTGAAAATTCAATGACATATCCATATTAGTATATTGACAACTAATAATTCATAAGAATTTTGAAAAAAAAATTGCACTTACATAGTACATACATATCGGCAACGGGTGTAGACTAACTCAACATCAGATTTCAAAAATTCTGTAAAATCCCATACTATCAACTGAATTCAATTAAGGGATCGCATTCATTGACTTCACTTTCAGACTTTGACTTCAATAAAATCAACCTGTCCATAATATATATCTTGCCACCTCTATTTAAACGTTACCAAAAATTCTTATCGACTTTTTGACGTGTTTCTAGTTAGCTATATTTTAAGCTTCTAAACAAGCCTTCTAGTCCTTCAAGTGATCGCATTTCCCTTATATCAAAAGAAGCTCTTCTTTTATGTTTTTTTTTTAATTTAGTGTTTTAATTAAAATGATATGAAGAAAAAAAATAAAGAAACTATGTCTTCCTGTACTTTTCTAGAACTACCAACTGCGAAAAAGGTTCATTCTACTGACTCTTTCACAACATGAAGAAGCATGATTTAATTTTTTTTTTTTTCATTCAGTTTTCCATTCATTCATCAGCGTCTTTTGCTTTTGACATTTTTTTTTCGTATGCTTGGTTGTTTTTTGTTTCTCTCAATTTTTCCAGTTTTTAATTAAAACTCGTAGCTTCAGTGTTGTGGTTTAAACAAGCAATTTAGAAAGAAAATTTAATTAACATCCTTTTCACGACACACATGTGTGTCTGTATAAATGGTCTACTTCATTTCTTATAACTTATAATAAATATCAAGTTTCCAAAAAAAAAAAAAAAGTTGAAGATTATATTTGGAACAGTTTGTAGATAGGATGAAAAGTTTTATTTATTGATACGAAAAAGAGCCATCTTCTTGAAACTTTAAGAAACTTTCTCAGATAATTATTAAGAAAACTAAATTTGATGATTCCGCGAATATTTTCCATCCCTTCTCAAGGCAGGAAATGTCAATATCAATATAATAACTAAAAGCATTCTTAGTAAAAAAAAAAAAATCATCTCATCCTTGTCAACTATGCTGTGTGGTCGATAAGAATATAAAAAAAAAGCCAAAACACAAAATTCATTGGAATATAAAACAGTTGACATGGAGAAGGATAAAGATTTTCGTTATGTCCTTTTTCATTCAGACCATATTCAGCCACGCGCGTAAAGCTTGTCATTCAAAGATTGTGACAGTTAAAAGCCTTGAAATAGCATCCATCATTTGTCGTTGGCGTCGTTGTCGTCGTCGGTCGGCTGAAATAAAGAACACCGCAAAGAAGAGAATCCATAGAGAATCTTTGACATTTCATAAAACAACAAACAAAAAAGAAGACAATTTTTATCTATATCCAAATGTCCTTGCTAATGATATACTCCCTTGTCGTCATCGGTTGGTCGGTTGGTCGGTCGGTCGTCATCATTGAGCAAGGAAAACCATCTGCTTGAATGTGTTGTCATTTATATAGTTTCAAATTTATTCCAAGTGCAACACGAATAATTTGTATACATGAGCATGAGCAAAGCATCGACTAACTGGAGGATATTACAAAAATTTACATATACATCATGTATCCTTCGACGTAATTCCATTTCGACATGATAACAATGTCTTCCAGAATTTAATTACCATCAAGAGAACATGATCCAAAGTTGATTTCCCCAAAAAAAAATTTAAATATTCAACACTTGGTCCCTCTCCACCGCTGCTGCTGCTGCTGATACTCCGGAAACTTAATCAGTGTCGGCACCGGAGACCGGGGACGTAGAGTTTAGGAAAATTAACACCAATCCCCTCCAAAAAAAATTACCCACTTAACTTATGATCCAATAACACATCCTTCCTTGTGATATACTTTTCTTCTTTTTTGTTCTCGCTTTTCTGAGAGAGAATAATGATACTTCCTTCCGAACGTATAATATATATACTTTCACTTCTACTCACATCCTGGATCAAGGAAAAGGGCTTTTGCTTAGAGGATGTGGATTGAGGATGTGGTGTCCTGGTCTGGTCTGGGCGCTTACCGCTATCAAAACGATAATAAAGTGTTACAAATTTAATTTGTCCTTAGCATGTGTCCTGTGGCATACAGGATGTTCTCTGAACAAGGATCCTAGTGGTTCTTCCTTTTCTCGTTTTCGATGTGAATCAAGTTTGGATTTGCTTTAAAATGAAAACAATCAGCAGGAGTATAGCAAAAATAACGAAAAGATGTACACTATACACATTGAAAGATAGATTGACCAAGCACTAGACTAACATAGAGATGTTTTCTTAGAAAATTTTGTGAACGGATGAAGGACGACTTCTTCGTCTTCTTCCTCTCTAACAATCGTCTTTATGATGGCTAACATAATGCAATAATATATGACGAGAATAAATTTATTATTAAACTAGGCAAGATTGGTTTAATTTCCTGTTTTTAGATGTACATATGAAACTTGAGAAGTTTTGTGAACAATTTTTATTTTTTTTTCTATTTTGTGTGCTCCTTTGAGATTGTGCATCATCCTGCATAGAAACATATTTTCTTGTACTTAAAATGGTAATATTTTGTCATCTTACTATGATTATGATGATCATGATGATGAGGATGGTGTTTTGTGGGGAAACAAATTATTGTACTATGAATATTTCATGTTAGAGTATAAGATCCGATTTGCCCTCTGTTCCTCTCTGCTTTTTCAAACTTGTAATGTTTTATGTATGCAGATGAGTTTAAAGTTTTTTTTTTGTATTTGAACTGAACAAAACGCAAGCATGCACAAAATAAATAACTGAAGGGATTCGATTACGAGATATATAAGTATAATTCAAAGCAATTAGTTATTTGCAGATGATTCTACAACAGGACTAGAAGGATATCAATAAAACCGAAATAGAGTTTATTCAGAAAGAGAGAGAGAAAGAAAAATATCGTTTGTTGTTTAGTAAGTTAAGTTTGTTAAGTTCTTTTTTTTGTTGTTGTAAGGGTTCGTCGCACTGCAATGCACTAAAAAGTACATAATAGCTATGCGGGTTTGTAACATTTTGATGACAAAAAAAAGTGTGAAGGGAAATTTTGTGTAATTATTGCATTTTAAGAAGGCGTCAACCTGTTAAGTCCTTGATTTTTTTTTCAATGACCCTCTTATTGTGAAGTGTTTTAACTTTGCGGCTCCTTTTTGTGTAATTTATGGCAAATGTTTTTTTTTATATTAACTGTTGTAAGCAAAGAACTTCAAAATGTCTGAAATATTTTTCAAGCTAGCCACTGACTGTTGCATGACAGTCATAAGAGAAGTTTGAAGGATTTGGCGTAGAAATATGTAATTAAAATAGAAATTAAAAAGAAAGAAAAACAAACCATTTAATATATAAACAAAAAGAAATAGATTATTTATTTATGTCAGTTATCAAACTTATATAATATATACCTACTAAATTTAACTTAAGGCAGTGGCGTAGCCTGATGGAGTTAATAGAGGGCTGTCACTCAGGGTGTAAAAAGTAATATTAGTGATTTGGAAATATTTATGAATCAAACAATTTCCAAATTATTAAAAAAAATGATTCAATTTTGAAAGATATTTTTTCGAAAGAAATATTTTTGAAACCGACAGAATTTCATTTCGATAAGGCCTATAGATTGATTGGAGTCCATTGAAATTTTAACAGTAAGTAGGAGGTATCATCACAATACTTAAATTTTGCTTTGCCCCACAGTTTTTTTTAAATTGGTGCCCGATATCTTGAATTTTATGGTTCTGAAATATTAATCTATGTATGTACTATATCTATGTATATGACTGATTTAATAAAAAGTGGTATTCCAAAAATTTTGTAATATTTTCAGCAACTTTTTTAATCCTTTTTTAGACTGATTCCGGCTATGAGATTGTATTGGCATTGGAAATTTGTGTTAAAAATAAAACTAAAAGAGCAATGTTGAACATTTAGACAACTAAAATTATTTATTTATATTATATTTTAATAAAAGATTTCTTAAATTTAAATCGTCATTTTTCGCATATACTTTTAACCTTTTATTGCATAATTTCAAAAATCAAATTGAGTCAAAAATTAAATTGAACCAATAATTTTTGATCTCCAACATTTAACTCCACCTTAACTTGTCTTCTTTGTTTAACGACTTAACTGACATTATTTTCATAAGCAATAAAAAAATTATCTTAAGACTTCAAAGAAATAATATTCCTTTAGAATTTAAGGCATTAAAAATTCCCTTCATCAAACAACCAAAAAGACACCAACTCGTTTGTAAAACATAATTCCTTTATACTATATACACCATCACATTGCACTTAAATACAAGCTTCTTAGAAGTTCCATCACATAAAATAGATACATAGGTATGTAGCCCTTTGAGAAAAAAAAAATCTACCTACCTAAATATACTTTTGTATATATAAAATATCTGTTATGCATTTATGCAAACCACATTTGCATTTTAAGAACCATTTCAAGTTGCTCCACGATGCGGCAGTGTAGCAGAGGCACTACGCAATTTTCTTATAACGAAGACCTGCTAACGTGTGCGGTGCGGTTCGCCCCTAAGGTCCTGCAGGAGCAAAAGCATCCTCAGTTTCTCTTGGTTTACCTTTATATTCTTCATGGGTTAAAAGCAACTTTGTAAAATGTCTTCACCTTCCGATTTTGAAGAACTTCTCTATTTCCCCTCCCCCCTTGCCACCTGACTATTTTTTTTTTTTATCATCGAAAGATACTTTACTATATTGTATAGATATACACTTTGTTGTGAATCAAAAATGATTCAAAACTTAATTGCGATGCTGCACTTGTGAAGGCATATCTATACATAGATAGTTAAGGAAATACATTAAATCATCTAGGGATGTTGCGCTTTAATCACGAACCAGGTACTCCGTTTCATTCACTTTCTGCGATTTTCAATTTTGATCAATTGAGAAATTCCCCTGGGATATTAAATCCTAAATCCTATGGGCTCATATAGCACCTGAATAAATGACATATACATAGATATAACTTGAGGAGGTAAAATGATAGAAGACGTTTTACCCAAAGGCAATTGAGCAATCACTGAAGGCATATTATACAAAATTCAGCGAACAAATTTTGGAATTCTCCTCCTCTTTTGTATGTACTATAAATAGTAGATGATAAGACCAAAAATAAGTATATGCGTTTGAGGTAGAATAAGATAAATTGTTCTTGTGAAAAATATTCATCTATGTTCAACACAAGCAAAAAAATGACGAATGCTTTTTTTCACATTCGTTAAGCTTAAGCCATTTTGACATAGCGCCGAAGGAAAAGAAATTTGTCCTTTTATTTTGTTTATATACATGTTGAATATAGCATAAGTCATCAAAACCAAATTTCGCTTGTGGATTTTTTTTCTCTTATTGATTTAAGGGAGAATTTCTCATTAAATTAAAAAATGCTACCTTTATTGAATATTAAATACGAAATCCTTATTGTTCTAAGAAGTTTACTCGTAAAAATGTAAACCTCGTTATTACAAATAAGTTTGAAACAGCCAGTCTATGAATAAATCCGAGATTTTGATGTAGTTCAAACCAGTTCAGCCGTTCAAAAAATTTAAAGAAATGGGCACATGAACAATTATTAAAATGAAATAGATGGACAATAGGATTTTCTCCATTGTTATAATAATCCAACCTTCTTCTCGGGTGACAAATCTTGTTGTGTTTCTTTTTCTCTTCCCAGTTAGTTCTTATGGTAGAGTAACAAATTTCAGAGCTTGTTTGTTCAAATTTTAAAATGGAAAATAATCCGAAAATTAAAAAAAAATAATTCTCATAATTTAAAATAATGCCTTTTAAGAGACCAAAAATGAACTTCAACACTTCCGGTTTTCACACAGCAATTTCAACACTTAAATGAAGCAGCAGAATTATTGTTATATGCAACTATGTGTGATCTTAAAATACATAAAATTGTAATACAAAAACTGGGCCAAGCTTGGTTTGGCGTCATAGTTTCTCTCATCAAAGTAATTAAAAATAAAAGAAGAGAAGAGAAAGGTAAAACCTTAATTGTGAAAGTTTTGCATATACATACATATCAAAGGGGCAAGTTTTGTTTAATTTTTTTTTTATTCTACTTACTATAAAATACAAAACACTCAACCTGCTTAAGTGTTGTACAAACTATAAATAAACACATGCTCACATATAGGATGTTGGACACACCCTAAAAGTAAACTTATACTCTTGTAAGTGCGGAAAAAGGTTGCACAGTTGATGAAAAATAAAAAAAAACTGAAGAGAAAAAAATTATTAAAAAGTCATCAAAGGTGGAACAAGGAACTTCTCACTTACAAGACCAACTCAAAGCAAATTTTTTTTCAAAAAAAAAAAATTGAAGAAAATTATAAAAAAAAGAGAAAAAATAGATTTCAAAGGCATTTCCCTCATTAAGCACTTGAGCTATCACACACTAACATGGACTTTGCATGCAAATAAGTAGGTACCCACCACGTGTGCTCATTGCTCATTTTCTCGCTTATTTTTTTTTTCTTTTTGCCTTAAAAAAATGAAAACTGAAAAAAAAAATATAATTGCACATCCCTGACAATTGCATATAAGGTGGATGCGCACAAACAGTGGCACACACTCTCTTTGGGCTGTGCTTTTTTTTCTGCATACTTTATACTTTGGAACTGAAATTGGGAGTTCTAACCCAAGTTACCGTTATGTGTGAACCTCCACCACTTGGTGATGAGGATATTTTTTTTTTTTGCATATTTGGACGAGAGAAAAAACTAAATTCCATGAAAAGGATGCTACCTGAATTTTTACGTTTTGTTAGCAGGAGCTCTCGCAAATGCATTAAAGTTGCTTAAATGATGGTGTGAGGCTGAAGAGTGCTGGCGGGAGTATGCTTCATATATGGCACCCCTCATTTGTAATCTTGACAACACCTTCTTTCCCACCCATGTGTGAGATGATATAGCGTGGGCAATACTCACCTCCATCATGAAGCCTGAGATAACAAAGGAGTAGAAAATGCATTTCTAGTTCGTTGATTATTTTTTTTTTTCTCTTGATGTTTTGATCGTTAATGTAAAGAATAGTGGAATTTCTAAAGCATTTATTTAAGTTTTTTTTTTCTTCTTCTATCTGTGATATGGGTTACTGTGGAATTAAGTGTGTCACCTACTCTTGGAAAAGCGCACGAAAAAGATGATCTTTTAGTTTAAAATATTATATTTAAATTTTTATGTTGGGTATATGTATTTTTTAAAATGTCTGTTTTTTTTCATTGCAGGATCATAAACTAAAGCATATGGCAGAATTACAACAAACCGTTGTCACAGATCAGGATACACGTCATCAAATCCAAACACAAATCCTACAATGGGAAGAGAATCTGGAACGTCTGCATTGCGAACAGTTTCGATTGCGTTGTTATATGGCATCATTACAGAGTGGTGAATTGCCAAATCCAAAAGTAAGTTTAATGGTACCTAAATTTTATGTAAGTGAGTTCATCCAAAAAATACTTCAATTTATGCTTTAAAAAACATAAATTGCACTTTGGATATGCTTTTAATCAGGCTTGACCCACCTACCAAATGAGAGTTGAGAGTTGGTCCAGAGCCATCTATTCGGGAGACTGGGACTACAACTATCCCACTCCACTACACTCATGCCCCAATTGTGACATTTGGCGGGTTGACCGCAGAAAACGTCAACATGAGCCTTCCGGTTTTGGATTGTTCAATATCTGAGGCCAGATTGCAGGTGTCGTTGATCCAGGAGTTATTTCGCCTGCCTTTCTTCCACGATAGTGTTGGAACGCCTAAAGTTTTAAATATTTTTTCTAATACAAATTTTTGAAAGTAGGTAAACTAGATAAATTATTTAAAAGGATTGACCTATGAGAAAAACCATTTATTTGTTTCCAAAAATGATCTATCACATGTGTTCAAATGGTTAATTTTTAAAGAACTCTCATTTGTCTTGAAGCAGCAAATATGCAAGTTTAACCCTATGCAAATAACTTCATTATTCTTCCTCAAGGACTTTCATTCTTGTATGAATTTTGACAAATAGCCAAATATTTGAACTGGTTTTTTTTTTTTACTTTTGCTAGAACATTATAATATTTCAAGAAGATGAAGTCCTATCTGTGCGTGAAAAACAATTTTTCAAAAACACCTCCCCTTGGTGTTATTAATATTTTGATTGATTACAAAACGTCATATACTTACAAGAAAATTCTCACATTCTTCATTTTCTCTCTTGTTAACCGCAGTATGCAACAGCTTTTTGTTTGTCCTAACTTCTAATGGTCTACTTTTGACATTGCTCCACATTTGGAAAGACGATGTGAAGATTTTTTTTCTAAGAGGGTCGAATAGAAGTTGAAGAAGATCATCCCTTGTGTAGTTAAGTAGTAACGCTTACGCTTAGGCCAAACCCTACCCCCGAAGCCATAAATCGTTAATAATAAATTGCACCACTCTGTTTGCTCAAAAATGCTCTTGGTATATTTATTACACCAAGCCATGGCCGTCAGTATATGATGAAGAATGTCCTTTAGCAGTGTGTCGGTATTAAATATGAGAGTAATGATGGAGTAAGATGACTTGCAGGCATCTTACATCAAGCTCGCATAATGGTAATTTAAATGTCATTATGCTCTGCTGATGCTCGTTCGCAGCATTGGCTTAAGTTGATGTCCTCTAAGCAGTTGCGATTACTCAAAGCCGCCCCACATACATCGTCGTCGTTGTCGGCCGTCCATACAAAAGGACTTTGTCGAAGAGGAGAGTCTATGTTGACATGACTGACACAAAACAAAGTTCAAGGATGTCTTTTTATATATATATATCATGATGATGACAAACCTTAAGTCTTTTGATTATTTTTCTTCTCTTCATTCCTAATTCATACTTGAAGCGGCTCAGCTTGAATGAATGTGTATGTCGATAGAAAACTGGGAATGGGAATGGGAATGAAAAGCAGGATGCAGCTCACTCAATCAAAGCAACAGCTATACAAAACAAAACAAAAAACATAGAAAAAGGTAATTTTTCAATTGCTCCTGTCGGCCGCAAAGGAGCACTTCGACAGGATTCTATGATAGCCATAGCTAGGGTCTAATATGTGTTCTTAGCAGTGCCACAATCTGCATAAGTGCCTTTCAAGGACCGGGGCGAAGCACAATGAAGATACAAAAAAAAATACCTAGTACATAAAATTACTCATTTTTTTATCAAAGAAAATGTATAATACATATGTACGAGTATATTGTGTTTGTAGTACTTTGTGTGTATATGTAGATATAATGCTCTATCATCGTGATGAACTATTATATTTATGATGGTACACGAGGAAGCGTTTAGGATCACATCTTTCTGCTCTGATGAAAAAGCAGATTAAAGGATATTTTCATCAGCATGCGAAGAAAAGCACTCTTCTCTCTATTTGATTGTTCTTTGTTTGTATTGTTTGTGTTTTTTTAACATGTTTTTTTTATTTTTCCTGACATTAAAATAAACAATAAACTTTTTTTAATTGCAGTCCCTTCTGACACATGTTTCACGGCCCACAAAGAATACTTTGAACAAGTTGGGCGTTTTTACGGTTTCCTCGTTCCATGCGTTCATTTGCGCTCGATCGCCATCTTTGCTGAATAATCTTTTGGCTGGACGTGGTGCTACCAAACGGCGACCACCATTACTATCACGCTCGAATAGTGGTTCTAGTAGACGGTCTATGCAGGTGAGTTTTATTTTATTATGAATTTTTTTGTTCTTGTCTTTTAGAAAAATAATTTATTATTTTTATGAAAAGGTGGAAGAAATGAAGAATATTATGTTAGGGGTAAAATTATAAAATAACCATTTATTTATTATTTCAAAAATCATATTGCTTAAATCACCACAAGACAATTTCATTATATTTTTAATTTAAGGACGTACCAAAAAAAATTCAAAATTTCATATTTGTATATTCCATTAGACTGAATAAAAAAATTAAAATTATTTAAACAACAATAAATAAACTTAGGAATATTGATCCATGCACTTCTTTTGATCACTCACAGAATTCATGAAAATGAAAAACGTTTTTAAAAAATCACAAAGTCATTATTCCAGATAGGATATTAAAGAAATACTGATTTAAAAATTTTATTGTGCAATACTTTGCATAAATATATTAATAAAAATCGATCGATTCTTTTCCTCTTTAACAAAATAAAAGTAGGATATTGAAAACTTTTTTCCTATTCTGTCTAACTTTCGAAACATAACTTTCTTCGAAAAACAACTCAATTATTTGTTAGTCCAGATGGACGTTGAGAGAGATATTAAAAACTATTTTGCAACCAAAATAAAGGACATTTTTCCAAGAATAACTAAGTGTCAAAAAAAGTTTTCAAAATGGTGAAAATTGTGCTTTTTTTTGAGTTTTGTGATCTTTAATTATCCCCAAGTGGTAATTTTAACAAAGAAAACTTCTCAAAAATTTTTGTAGATGTTTTACTTTTTTATTATCTGCTACTAATCCACTCTGGTAATATATAGATGTAGTAGTTAAAAAACTTCAAAAAAAAAATATCCATTTAAAACAAACGAACATTTTTAAATATATTTTATAAATATATATATAAGAAGAAAAAAGTTCCTTTATTCAGTTACCTAAATCCATTCAAATAAATCTGAAAAAATCTTTTAAATTAAACTAAAACTATAGGTATACATTTATTTGTTTTAACAAATTTGTTTTAGGTAGGTACACATTTTTTTAAATTTTATGTATGTACATAGATAAAAAAAATTCACAAAATAGGTACATAATATATTTGGCAATAAAAATTTATACCTCAATAATTCAACAAAAAAAAAACAACATTAAAGAATTTTCAATTATAACTTTAATAATGTTGAATGCACGAAAATACATTTTTTTATAATGAATTTGAATGAGTATGAGCTTTAACATACAAAAATTAATAAACAAAAAAGTTTTTAATATTAATACCTAGTGAATTTTTCCCCCTGAGTGAATAAGAATAGCTCATTTTATTTTAGACTGAAAACCAAAAAAAAAATAAACAAAAAAGTGTATAACCTTTTGTACATTATGCCCACATACATACATAGTACATGACTGATCATAAGTTTAATTTGCAATTGTTTTATACAATGAATGTAACTAAAAAATACAAATAACTCTTTTTGGCATCTCACCGTAAAAGGCCAGAATTTGCTGACCACAAAAGTTTTTGTGTTTAAACCAAATGTTAAGTGTTTTTTTTTCCTGTACATATTATGAATTAAAAACAAATTTTGTTTTTGATATTTGTATTATGTTTTTTTTTTGTCTATAAATGAAAAAAAAAATGTTAAATTTTATTCAACGAGTTCAACAAAAGATATTCTTTGAAATAGTTTCAAATTTGTAAGCAAAATAATGTATGTGGTTGTTTTTGTTGAAGTAAGCGGTTGTTTGGGGGGGGGGGAGTTTTTTTTTTTTGTTATGAATTTATGATGATGATTTTGTTGCAAATAAATGCTAGTAGACGTTTACGAACTGAAAAGTTTTGTTTGTTTTTTATTTCTTTTGAATAGTTTTACATTTTTATGTAGTTTTGTGTATACTCATAGATGAAATTTGCTACAAAACAAATCAAAAGAAGTCATAAAAGAAGTACAGCCTTAACAGAGTAGTAGGGATTAGGGGGTTCTGGAATTCCGCTTTGGTGGTTCAATTGCTAAGCGGATATTCAGAAAATTAGTTCTGAGTGACTCAACGGTTTAACATGTTTTTGGCGCAGACACAAGAACCTAAAATTTTGTTCAAGATTTTCAAAATTCCGTCAACAAAACTTAAAATTAGAAATCACACCACTTTTCTTTTTATTTATTTTTGTAAAATAATAGCCTGATGATGAAACCCATGCTTGAAACGTCCGAAAATTAAACAAATATAAAATCTTTTTTTGATTTAAAGCTCACTAAATAATACGTTTTTCATTTGTAATTAAAACAATGACATTGATGATTATGTAATTATAAAAATTAATTCAATGGATTCAATATCTCGAAAACAGCATATTCGAATAGTTTTATGCCGGCTGGAATTTTCTTTTTTCCAAATTATATATGTACAAATACAAAAAACGGTTTTCTTTATTTTGAAACCTCTCATTTAGGTAATCTTAAATGAAATAAATATTAATGGAAGATTTGGAACTAACATTATTATAAACTACGCAATCAATTGTATCGAAAGCTACTTACATTGTGTTCTTAAGATTGTATGCAATTTATTTTATTCACGATTTGTTTTTTTTTGTTGCAAAAGTTTTGTACCTTATTCACTCCACCAGTTCGACTATTAAGCCCCAACAAAAATTAAATGGCAATAAAGAATTATAGGTACTTCTGGCAGTTATAGAAAAAAAAGTTATATCAGAAATAACAAAACAAAACCTCTTAAATCGACAACAAAAGTAGTTACTTCTTATTATGATAATATGTTTTCCTTTATGTAGAAAAAAAAAATAATACTATTATAGCATTAAACATTGCAATCACGTTTCTTTTCAATATTCATTGTTTAATATTTGATTAAACTCAACCAAGCAACAACAATCAGCAACCAAGCAAAATGTCCTTATTTGAATTTTACCATCCAATACATATCTAAAGAATAGATACGAATATAGATGATTCGAAAACACTTCCTCATTTTGGTCTAGAGGAAATTAATTAACATGCTCTTGTTAATTAGCGGACCATGGTCTATCGTTTTTATCTGTATGCACATACAACGTTTATTCAAAAACGAATAGACAGTTGTAGTAGAAGTGTATTATAGTTGCTGCTGCAGGAAGGTGATAGTTTTGAACCTGGTATATACAAAAACCTATATACAGGTATACAACATGAAATGACGGCCTCCTTAAGAGAACTCCATTTATGTACAATGTGAAAATTGTAGAAGCATTTTATTGGACGGATATGCAATAGACATCCTTTGGTCAATAATGAACTCATTATGTTGAACAATTTAACGCTGATTAGTAGGCAAATGTTTTATTTGAATGAATCGAATCAATGGCAACACATGCAGAGCAAATTGATCTTTGAATTTAAATGAATGGATAAATAATATTGAGTATGCCTCTTGCTACTTATTGGTTGTTTTTAACATCGAATTTTAGATTGTTTAGAGTATTTGAAATTTTGTACTCGTACTTCAATGCAAACAATATTTGTACTTAAGCTTTTAATGAAAATTAAATCAACATTCTATAAAACAGAAGAAACGACAAGCTGAAAAGAAAGAATTTATTTGAGAATGGACAAAATTTGTATACTAAAAGGTATTGTAAAGCTTTTTTCAATTCGATTTTTATCATACAAAATTCTCAAAGTACGAGTAGATGAAAAGTTGAGCAATTTAAAAAAAAATAAATGATGAGCCATTTTCGCAAATGAAACTTCCAAAAAATTTTCACTAAAAATAAAAATATTTAGTGAAAAACTATTAGGTGGCGGTATACGATAACAAAATGGATTAAAAGAAAGGATCACTTTTTACACGATTTGTGGGTTGCAAACATGATTTACAAAATAAAAGTCGCGTGGCTGAACGCAGTATGCACCATTTTCCCGCCAAATGACGGGAGTTATTTTTAAATTGTCTTCAATAAAAGACTTTAATTCAAAAAAGGGTGAACAAATTTTGAATATTGAAAAAAATCATAGTTGCTCTATTTTTCCTTTAAAATATTACAGAATAATGTTTTACAATCAATTTAAAAGTAGGGACATTAAAATTACAACAATTCAATTGCATATTTTCTAATCCTGTTTCTTGTAGAATTGGAGAATATTGGAGAAAGATAAAAGTTCAATCCTCGCCATATTTTATGGGTTTAATCTCTTGATTTGAAAACAAGAACAGTTAAAAATTTAACAAAAAAAATTGTTTAATACTATAAATAAATTGCTGAAGAGTACTGTTGATCAGTATTTTGTGCAAATAAACAAAAATAAGAACCAATTGTAGTTTGGCAAGGAGATAATCGAAGTATAAAAAACAAAACATTATTGAACCAAAACTTTTTTTGTATTTCTTTTTAAAGTTTCATTTTTAATTCACAGCAATGTGTAAATATTAATGTCCTGTAGATTTCTCGATTTGTGTAGACATATCCAAAACGAATTATTTAATTTTAGTAATTAGTATAGGTATCCACACAAGCATTTGCAACAGCAAAAAAAAATGTCCAATCATTTCATACATCGCAAATGATTTGACTTTATGAGCCAACTAACATTTTTACACTGATTAAGATCGCAAAACGAACAACGAGTTGGCAGTTCTATTAACAATTGCAGTCCTTTGATAAAATACAAACAAAACCAAAAAAAAAAAACATTCAGTACGAAATTAAACATTAATACCATTGGACATTTTTAAGCACACCACCAAAATACATTCGTAAATAAATACCAAACCGAATACCGAACCCATATCTATTCGTAATCCTCACGAACACGACTTTCAAATAATTGGAAAACTTTTAATTCGTTTTGTGACGAACACAGAAATACAAAAAGGAAAAAAAAATTCAAATGTTTTTTTTTTTTTTGTTAAAGGTGCAAGCAAAGCACCTCTATAGTACCCACATAACATCGGTGCTTAAACAAAAGAATACTTTCGTCCCCAATTCGATGTAATGACATGAATTTCCAGCTCCCTCTCTCTCTCACTCAATCCAAAAGCCATTTTCCTTTCAACTCTGAACCGTTTATATCTACCTTTACTATGAGAAGCTTATCCTTTTGTTTTGCATGTATCCTGGATTGGTAATATCCTATGTCCTGCCCAGTGACATGGTAGAGGAAGTAATTTTTAAACAAAAATGTAATTGTTTTTACTAGAACAAAAAAAAAAACGAAATAAAAATTAAAAACTTTTTAAATTTGCTTAAAACACGCGATAATGAGGTTTTGATGTCATTTGTGTCGGAAGTTTTTATTATTTCCGTTTTTTTTTTTTTTTAATGAAAACAAAGAGAACCACTTACAAAAGTCATATACTACCTGATGGCAGGAAAGTGGAAGTGTGTTTGTGAGTCCACTTTAAAAAAGGGACTTACACATGCAAATTACAGAGTGTTTTTAACGTGTTTTCTTTGTCCAAGTATTTATATATTCTTTTTGAATGACTATCATGATCCAAATTTTGAGATTCTTATCAAATTTTACAGTTAGAGTAAAAAGCATTTCACTGTTCACTTAAAACGCTTATTTCTGAATAACGAAAGATTAACAAAATTACTTTAAAACTATATCTGGTTCTTTAAGATTAATTTTAAATTATTGATTGTTTAAAACGAACATTTATCTACAACGAAGATCAATTTTCAGTATTTTGGTTTTCTAAAAAATTTTGTTCTATTATTTTTTCAAAAACTTCGTTAAAACGATAATACTTTGGAATTCACATAAGTAAAATTTAAAATTTAAATAAAAAAAGAAAATTCATTAAAAGAAAAAAAATTAAATCAATGGCAATCTTGTTTTGAGTTCATTTACACAGCAATCAATTAACAGATGTTAAAAGGACCGCCAGCTAAAAAACTGTTGTGCTTGGAAAAATTTGTTTAAAAATCGACTTTGAGGTTAAAAAAAAACCGTTACTTCTACTTTAAAAAAAAAAACTACTGAACCTTTTTGTCAGAAATTAATTTTAAAAAATAAAATATACTCAAAATTGGTTGTATACTGAATGTGTAGAAAATAAAAATTCTGTATGAAAGCTTTTGGTTCATTTGATGTCTTAGCTAGTTAAATGCATTATATCTATTTGTTGTTATTGAAATTATACTGTATTGTATTGTATTGTGTATTCTTTAAAAAATGCAAAACAGTTTCCCTAGATTCCAATTAAAATCAGCATAAAAATTTAAAAAATATCAATATAACACTAAATTCCAGTTCATTCATAGAGCCAATAAAAAAAAAACATTATTTTGGTTTGGATGGAATAAAATATTGAAATATTTCAAATCGAAAGTCCAATAGTTTTTTTTTTTCTTTTTTTTTAATTAAATTATTAATTATTCAATTCTATAATTTATTATCATATTATTTTTTAATTTATTTTTAGTTCTATTAAAAATGATTGAAAAGTTTGTTTGATTACATAAGAAGAGTGACAAATGACACAACAGAACATTTTAAAATATTAAAAAAAAAAACAATTTTTTTTTAATTAAAACTACTATTTTCTACTAAGATAAAATATTTTTAATATATTTCAAAATAAAATATATGTATCTATACATAGTTATACAATTTCCCTTGGCTTCCTATTCAGTGGACCGGATCATTAATTTGCCTTTAAAATAAACTTTATAGAATTCTGTATATTTTTTTGTGTTTATATGTAAAATAAAAATTAAATAGGAAAACGTAAAATATATTTTAAAAAAATATGAAATAAATAAAATAAAAACTGTTTTTTGTTGGTGTACAGAAGTGAACGTATATCTACATTTATCTATACAAAATATTATATTGTGTGTATATAAAATGGAAAAAGGAACTGAGTTGAAACTATGAACGAAACGACAACGATGACTATGATGACGAACGTTATACAGTGGTGATGTCCCTTTCCATTCAGATTAAATCAGATGAAAGAAGGGTATATATTTTTATTTAAACTTTAGCTTTATATTTTTTTTTTAATTTTTTTTTTTTTTGAGTGGCTAAAGTTTTATAAAAATGAACAAAAGACTGGAAGTAAAAGCCGTCGGCCACGTTAAACAATTGGCTTCAGAGTTCTACTGGAGTATATATATATTATATAGCTACTGACGACCTCCACGTTTATTGGCAAAACAATGGTGGATGAAAACTCAATTGGGTGCTAAATAAAAGGCAATAGAATTTAATTGAAATGAATTTAATTATTTGTGTTGGTCAAAGCATTAAGTGAATGCTGTATGAGTGTTTTTGTTTTTTTTTTTTTTTTGAGTGAAAAAATTGGTTTGGTGGCTAAGGCAGTTTGAGTTTAATTGTCAATTGTTTAAGGACGAATTTTACCAACTAAAGCCATAGACTTTTTGATTATTATCATATGATGAATGCTAATGAATATTTTTTGATCAAAAAGAATTGTTTTAAAGTTCAATTTTTGATGTTAAACCGCAATCCATATTATTCATATTAAATTGTTTGAGTGTATTAGGTCGTGGCATAATAGTTATTACGTAGGAGTGTCATGGCTAGGAGTTCGATTCCCAATCTCGTCTCAGATAAAAATATTTATATTATGAGGCAAAAAAAAAGATTTGGTCCATAGTTTTTTGAAACTTTCCAAAACAAATTTTAAATTTTCTTTTTTATTTTAAGATCCTTGGAATACATAATGGATCTGAACTCAGAAGTTTTATAAATGTTTCATTCTCTAGATTTTCCATTAAAAAAATTAAAAAAGTATCCAAAAGAATCGTCAAAAATGTGCGATTTTGAAATCGATTCCCAACTGTTGAAAAAAAAATTAGGAAATTAATTAAGAACAAATCGTTGAAGTTTGCAAAGTGCCACTGACAAAAATTTGATAAATTATGAAGTAAAGTGCTATTATTATGCATACTTGCCCTTTTCCAATACTCATAATTTTAAATGTCACTGAAACACTTTACTCATACCCTACTAATGATTTCAAGAGAACGAAAATAATTTAACAGTATACAACTGCATGCGTTGTGCTACTTACTTAGTTTTCTTCACGAACAAATCAAAAATAAAATTATTTAAAAATTCAATTAAAAAGTGCGTATACGCTCAAGTGTACTATTTTATCGATTATTCACTTCATGTATTTAAGCTTGTTTAAAAGTCAGCTGAAAAAATTATTTGCACAAATGAAGGTGGAATAGGTAACTAAATGCTGAATCATCAAATTAGCATGATAATTGTACATTGCATGAACCATGATGAGCATTTTTTTCTGAAGTAGAAAACGTTCTATCAATATTATCCACATATTTCAAAATTTGCAAAATTGTTTCAGAGGTATCATATTTAAAAATTGCTCTGCATTGCATTCTTTAATAAAATTTTGAAACCAAACATATTTTTTTTTCACGCACCAGATATGTTAGTTGAAAAAAACTGTTCAAAATAAACTTTTAGTTCAAACATATTACTGGCCCATTTCTTTAATGTAAAGGCCAAAAAAATCTAAACTGGGCTCTGCAATGGCTCAAATTAATCATGACTTCATAATAAAGGATCCATGTCGTCATGTTTTCAGACAATAATTTTTCATACCGCTTCTGATTTCTCCAAGAGCCCTTTTTAAATTATTTCCGTCCATCACAAACTTTTTTATCCGAATCTTAATTGTTGAGAAAAAAAAAGAGATCAATATTGACCACGGTGATGCATGCTCATTATATCATAAAATTGATTAATTGCAAGCAATTCGTATACTGGCCCATGAAAACAACCCACAAAAACGGCTGCCAGTGCTTCTGCCAGAAACTCGCACAATCAATTGCAAATAATAATTAAAATCATTCAAAATTATTGATAGCTTAATACATACATACACCTTTGTATCTACCTCTACGTACTTTTATTTTTGTGCAAAATTTCGCAAATCGATTGGTTTGTTCGAATGTTTGTTTGTTTTCATTAATATTTAAATAGGTAGATCTACGTATATGTATATATATTTCCCCCCCATTTGACCCAAATTAAATACTTTTCACCTGTCATTACCAAAGTCCTTATTGTTCGTCGTTATGCGGAAAAAATTTCAAGTATATCCTTATAAAGCATCGACCAACCGTTCACACAATAATTTTCCACTTATTTCAACCGAACGTGCAAAATTTTTGCATCGTCCACCTCCGCCCTCGTGCTGGCCACACCACATCTATCGAAACAACAATTCACCGAAGTGTAGATAATGTCAAAAGTCCGATCAAATAAAAAAAAATAATTTAATGCAAAAGGATGTGATTGTGTTCGAGCATCCGGCAAACAAACAAAAACACAACACAAATCTACTCATTCGAACAAAGTTGAGAAATAAAAAAAAAAATATGCAAATGGAACTCATATCCGGATCCGGCGGCGGTGACAGTGGCGTAGGTGGTGGCATACTTGTTTTTTTTTTGTGTGTATGTAGTAACTACTGCGACAACTATTAAGTGCAGTTTTTATTCACCAACAGGATCGCGGTTGCATGTGTATCAGTTAATCGGTAGTATTATCTTAATTCCATGCAACACGCTCTGTCAAAACAAAAAAATAATTCCACTCAAGGACTCTAGTGTACTCATCGCATGTACTTGTAGGTATGTAGTATGTTAAACTGAGAGTAGTGGTTCACCCAAACACATATGCTTTAAAACTACAATCACAATGTAAATCGTCCTTCGATGTGTATGTTTGTATGTGGGTGCGTGATTATGTTTGGCTTGTCGACAGCACCAAAGTGGACAGGATCAGGATGAGTTGCCCGAGGTTGCATTGTTAAACATGTTGTTATATTGGTATGAGAGTCAAAAAGTTTAAAAAAAATAATACAAAAACACTTCATACATAAATAAAATGCACGATTGGATCGTACCAACTTACTTCTATGGTAAAGTACAACAAAAACAAGAAAACCTTTAGAAAAATGAATGCAAAAGACAAAAAAAGAAGTTTTAGCTCAAAACTGAAGATGGCATTTGATGAATGTAAAAAATACAAATTTCTGAGAAAAAATTCAAAAACCGTTAGAATTAGGTTGTTCAAAAATAATTTGTATGTGTACCTATTAAATTTTACAAGCATATTTAGAAAAAAAAGTTTTAAGTATTAAATAATATACACCTTGAAATTTAAAAAAAAAAAAAGTTTTTTCAAAATATTGAGTTTTCAAAAAAAAATCATTTATATTTTCAAAAATTTCTTTGGAAAATTTTGATATGCAGTATTATTCTCTTACCGTTTATAAGAAAATCGAAACGGTTCTATGGCATTAATAAGGGTTTTTTGGAAAATATTTGTTTATTTAATAATTTCAATTATTAAAATAAATATTTTTTGTCTTAGAGGTTATATAAAAGGTACTGTTATTTTTGGAGCTAAAAAAATTAAATTTCGCCCCTACTTTCATAAAAACCTTAAGTTCCAAAGCTGTAGGTCGACGTGTAGACAAACCGACCTACATAGAGACATAATTGCAGGACACATTTTTTTTTGGATAAATATCTCGTGTTCGATTTTTTTACAAATCCAAAATATGCCCTTTAATACCTGCATATACCGCCGCAAGTAAAAATAATTGATCCTATATGAAAATGTATACCTTTACTCCCAAGCACTCTAACTATTTACTCTCAAGCACGAAAATGAAATTATATTTAAAGAAGAACAAGCAAAGGACCAAAAAACAAACTAAGATAAAATGAGAAAAATATCAAACCAACTGGAAGTGTTTTCCAATGAAAATAAACTCAGAAACAAATAATATAGTACTGGGACACCGAAAATGAAGTTTACAAAAAAAAAACGGATAAATATGGCATTGGAACGTGTGAGGTTCCAATTTACTATAAAGGACTAAATTGAAACAAGGATGAGAATTTCATTAAAAATGTAAATCGCATTTTCACGTGTCATTCGTCGTTATTGAACTGGTTCAGGTTGTGGTGTATCAATTCTAGTAATTCCCAAGTATGGACAATGGACATAATATATTTAAGGTTGCATACCATGTACATTGTACAAACATTCCTTGAAATTGAAAACACATTCTTTTTATTGTGTTCTTGGCATAAATATTTTAAGTTTTTAAAAGGCTTTCAGCAAAAAGCGTTTAATTGAATGGTTGTGTTCTTTGTAAAGCTGACATGAAATGCTTGTGGTTCTGGTGTGATATTTTGTATTTTTGTATGCCAGTTTAATTTTTTCGAAAGAAATATTATCTCAACTTCATATTTCACGTTAGCTACCACGAAGGTTTTGATGGCTGGAATTATAGCTATTTTGGATTAACAGAATTTCTTGAATATAATTTTTTTCACTTACAGAACTAGGAACCTAACCCCCATTGATAAGCTATTTAATATGGTTTTGCAAAGAGGTTGTCACTTCATAATTATTATATACTCATCTCAGTCTTTTTTCTGTTTAAGTGCATATGCGAACCCAGGCAACTTTAAAAAAAAATTGATCAGAGGCGGATAAAACTGTTAAGTTATTATTTTGGCATATAACTGAATTTGATAGTTTAAATTGGATAGTTTAAAAAAACGTTTTTTTGTATTACAAACTTTCATTATACCTGAAAAAGTGACCAATTTCTATAAAGTATAATAACACAAAATGATCATGGAAAATTCAAAAACCCTTTAACGGTCTTTGTTCAAGCTTTCTTTGACATAATAATTATATTACGTAAAATTTTATTTTCAAGAAATCTCACATTTGTATGTAAGTTATTTAAAGTTATTAACCTTATCAGGAGAAACAACTTTTACTGCTTGACCCTTTCATTGTATTTGGCCTCCTTAAAAATTCAATAAGTTTGTCTTCATAAAATTAATCCGATTTCTTCATAACATATTTCTTCGTGTCTTTGAAAAGGATTTTATATTAAAAGGAAGCTTATTATTTTTGTTGCCTTTTTTCACTAAGTACATTTTGTTGTTAGATTTCTATTGAAACGTTTTCTAACTTATGTAGACAAAATAAATATGACTACAGTCAGTCTATGTTGTTCTTAAGTCTTTTACAAAGGACTTTGTGTCATTTGATAATAGAGTCTTACCGCAATTCAAAGACTTTTATATTTTTAGTCAGGGCTGCAATTTAAACTGAAAATTCTTAAACTTTAACAAATACATATAAGCATAACTATAGATCTTAATTTCTAGTTCAATAGAATTTTCTACAAAGCTTACCAATCTAAAGGTAAAAATTGAAAAATTATAATGTAATGATTTTCGTTTAAGAACAACTGAAAAGCCTGTCAGTCTTTATTCGCTTCGTTCGAGTGTTCAATTTCAATTTTCTTTTTTTTTTAAACAAAAGCTATATACGAGTACATATTTCTAGCACAAAGAAATTATTTTAATTGGTTGAATGTCTTTGAGAAAATTAATGGTCTCTTAATAGCATAATCCGGCTTTTTGATTATAAAACGTAAAAACTGAATACCGTCGAACTTAAAATATCTGATTTTGATCTAGTTCTTAAAATACAAATAAAGACAAAATTATAGCTTTACTCTCGCATTGTGATGGAGTTAAATGATTTTTAAACGATTTACGACACTAAACCCCTTTCTAGAAATTTAATATTGTTCTTATGGTTTGAAAATCTATGGGCAATCAAAATTACCCTGTTCCTCGGATTGTACTCAGATGAAGAGATTTAATTAATTTAACTGTAAATTAAGTTAAAAACTCCAATTAACTGTTTCTAAAAAGTGCTTGTAATTGCAATAAAAGACTCCCGAAAATATAAACTAGACCAAATGTGAAAAAGGAGTTAAAGTCAAAAATGTCAAATATCATAACAAGAAACCAGGAATGGAAATTTTTGTTTATTCCGGCAACGATTAACGGTAATACGTTTATTATGATTTATACATCTATAAGCTAATAACCCTTCATGCAGACTAGTATTTTATTTCAATTTCTTTCTCTTTTTTTCCAATGTAAAATTATCTTAATTTCGAAATGGGTACACGATAAAAATTGATTTTTTCCACAAAACTTCCAAAAAATTTCTCCGAAAAAAAAACTATTGTCCAAGTAAATTAAATTATGGCTTTATCATAATTTTCTTAAGAATACATATCAATTTGACTTAAAAAAAAAAATTATTTGCATCATACCCAAAGGAAGTTGACCAAAAAAAAAACCAAGAGATTAAAAGTTTTTTTTTTTTGTTGTGTTGTTATCTTCTTCACAATTTATGAACTTAAGTTATAATAAAAATCTTTAAATTGGATATTTCTAATCTTGTGTAGAAGCAAAAAAAAAAACTTTTAAACTGCTTTACCCTGTCTTTTTCCTTGAACTTTTTTTTTATTTGTTCATTATGAAAATATGTTTTTTTTTATATTATTGGGAAATTGGACCCTTTAAATATTTTTTACCTATATCATTTTAATTTCCCTTTCTAATATCTATATAAGACTCAGCAGCATCTATGTATATTTTTGTAAATGTTACAAAGAACTTAATTTAGCGGCAATAGCATCAGCTTTACCAGCAGCACATAACAAAAAAAAAAATATATAAAAAAAGGTAAACTGATAACCTTTCACTTTAAATAAGCTTCTGGCCTCAAGCCCTATCATATACTTATATACCTACTATACTCCGACTCCTCTGCCATATCCAAACGTTTACATTGATAATAAGATACAAAATCGAATTCCATCCGAGTCTTTTCATCTTTTAAGAGAGGGGAAACACACAAAAATCAAACTATGAGGCCACCATCACAGTGAAGCATCAGAGGGCGGGTAAACAACACAATAAACGAAGACGACAACGACAACGACGACGACGGCGACGGACGAAAAACTCCATAGCGGCTCCAAAAAAAAAAAAAAAAAAACATGTTACCAATTTAAAACCAATTTACGTAACACAAAAGATATCCTTTATTGCCGGAAGGCACATTGAACAGAACACAGTTCTTATTTCGTATCCTTGCTGCTGGGGACAAAAATAGAAATTCATTCTACATCCATTATGAAACACGAGGCCTCCTTTTTCTTCTTTATTTTCCAGGCCTGTTCCCGCACCTTCTTCTTCAGTCTACCATTTCTTTCGGCGCCGGCACCACACCACACCATACCGTCCTTGCCATATCATTCCAATATATCTGGAGCTGAAAACTCTCAAGCTCTCTTTACACCTTTAAGAATCCTTACGGAGGAATTCAATTGGTTCTTCATAAAAGGTGTAAGGGGTGCATAACATGAAAACAACAACGATACGAAAAACCAAGACGACACAAAAATTCCTCCTAATAAGGAACATTTTTATACATGCTCCGAACGTTTTATCTCATGTTGGCATGTTGTTTTTTCTTACTTGTATATCTATCTATCTAGAAGAGAATCGTCCTACCCGTCATCTCCATTTGGAATCCATCCTCCTTTATAATCAAATTATCCTTTTTCAGGCCAGTGGACAGTACAAATGTCTTGATGGTGGCTTACATTCTTACAGGTTTTATGTTTTGTTTCTTTTTTTTTTTTTGTTCATTCCTCCCTCATCACAACCCTCTCAATCCCTTGTCGGTCCTTTCAAACTAAGAATTAGATAAAGAACACTAAAACAAGGACCAAACAAGGAAAAAGAAAACTTCATAATGATTCGCTTTTCCTTTTTTAACCCAATAAATCTGTGTTTTTTGTTTTGTTTTTGAAAAACAAAATCTTTTCCAAAAAAAAATAACTATGTTAACCAAAACAGCATTAGAGAGTGGTTGGGCGTGGAGAGAGCTAGTGAAACAGAAGTTAAGATCAGAAAAAAGGACTTTTTTTCAACTCTAAATATAAAATACGCAACAGTTAACAAGCTATTGCTTGAGTATTTTTATGTAGTTTTATTTTGTGTACTTCTTCTTCTTCTTGATATGACGTCCTTTCTCAGTGCATTTTTTTTTTCTCTTCAAATTTATACATCCTTGTTTTCTTGTTTTCCGCATCCTTGTTTTCTGTCAAATCATATTCTCTAAGGGTATAAGGTTATACTTAATGGGGCGGATGGCTTTTTTTGCCCCCGTCCCAAAAGTGTCATAGCCCGCAATGTTACTATGAGAACCTTGTATGGGATATTTTGTTTTTATGTTAAATGAATGTAATATTTTTTTTCCCCCTAGAAAAAAACAAAAATTTATATTTGAGACAAAAGTGGATTATTTTAAGAACATTTATTAAACAAAGGTATAGCTAATATGTGTGTGTGATATATGGAAAGGGAATTTTACCTTTTGTTCCTTTTTGTTAGCTTATAGAAAAATGTTATATGAGCTCTTTAGGTGGAATTTTGTTTTTTTGTTATTTTTATTTACATATTCCCATTGATAGTGAAGTCGTTTATCTAAAAATATTTCATATTAATAGATAAAAAGGAGCAAACATGTATATTGTATTTCTAAATGTATCTTCAGGGGAAATCTGGTTGTAAGAGCCAGAATGACATACCGTTTTTATTGTAATTTTAAATTCAGTAGGTGAGGCAGGAGTAATTAGGAAGATATGATGATGACGCCGTGTTTGTATTTTTGTTTTAGATAACTGCCCTGAGGTGTTTTTTTGTTTAATTAATTTCTTTCTACGTGACCTTTTTGTAGATGTATACCTCTAGTGGACATCAGCCCAAAATGTCACTTTTTTATGGAAAATTAAGTATCTCCGCTAATAATTCAGTCTATTTATAAACATTTTTTAAAAATGGCCATGATTGCAAATTTCTTACAAATTTAAGAATTTTCATAAATTCTTATTTCTGGTTAAGAACAGAAGGAAAAAAAAAACAAAAAAAAACTGAACCAGAAATGATAATATTTTCCATTTTTTTATTAGTCTGTGGAAGAAGGTATTTGAATTTGCGAAGGGAAAAAGCATGTGGCAAACCGTTATGTTAGCACCACCATTTTTCACATCGATTTTCGAAAAAAAAAATTAATTTGTGCTACAAGTTGCCAAAAATACTTTTCAAAACTTCACAAATTTGCAAGTTCTTGGAATGAATTTTGTTTTTTCAAATATCCGATTTTTCCTTGTGTAGCTTTTCATTCAGGTATTGGTGCCATTCGCTTTTTCAACAAAAAAAAAATTCGTCGAGGGTTTTCTATTTGCAAAGGGAAAAAGTACCTTTGTTGTGTATTAAGTTATAACCACCGATTACAAAAAAAAAATACAGAAATTACGAACTTTCTAAAATTTTCACGGAACACGGACACACAATGCCTACATCAAAGTATGTTTATTTTTTTTTTTTTAATAAAAAATTGCACTGCTAACTTCAGGGTAGAAATTTCTTCGTCTTTTAAATTCTTGTACGAAACTATCTCTTCAATTTAGTAGAAAGCTCATACTCTTCCAAAAATATCTGGATAATCCTTTTAAAATTCCTTTAGTTTAAGCTTCAAAACTAACACCTTTGATTGTTATACATAAGGTGCTAGTAAGGTAAGTACTCCTTTGGAACTCACTATTTATCCTACAGAGAGTCCTTAACAAACATAAAACATTTCTGCAATTCTACTTAATAATAATAATAACCGAAGCGTTAGCAAATCACGTTTTCCATGTTAATAGCACAAGGCTTTTTGCCTACACGAATTTCCATTCCACTTATGTATTATACCAAAATAGAGATAGACGCAGTCAATAAATTTTCCCCAAAACTAATTTACTGATTCGCTTATTTGCAGAGAAAAAAAAAACAAAAAGGAAACTCCAGCATTACACTAACATTTATCCAACATTTATAGTACTTCAGATCCTTCCAATTCCAACACTCAGCATATGTGCAGAGATAGGAAACTTTGCAATTTGAGTTAGGTAGGTCTAGCTAATAAAGGATAACCAAGCGCCCATCCTATTATGTTCGTTGTAGGTATAGGCCTATCAGATATTTCGAAGCAATATTAATCTTAATTCAAGTTCAGTTTTAGTGTTTGTTGCCGTTACACTGCTGGTACCTACTATATATTAGAACTAGAAGTAGAACAGCTAGGTACCTACTATACATAACTAATAATTCTATAAAGACTGAATTGCTGTATAACTTATATACATACATAGGTACATCTAGCCACTTTAACTATGCAAATACTCTTCTCTCTTATACTTTGTTATAGAGAACATTGGGAACAAGTATGGTGGAGAGGTTATGGTAAATAGGGTTAAATGTTTATCCTTGCATAATTCCTTGATGAACAATGAAAATTGAACGTTTTTTGGTTAGGTTTTTGTGTGATTAAGAATTCATTACAGATTTTCATAATGATCTTCATGAACTGCTTTTAAATGTATTCTTAAAATTTAAAGTATTATAAAAAAAAATATGGTTTGCTCACAAACACAAAATGTAAAAGAATTTCAAAAATAATCCTTGAATAAAAATACAATATTTGTTTTGATATTTTAATTATTTTCCTAGTTAATTACCGTTATACATTTGTATTTACTTTCCGAAGGAAAATATTTTTTATAAACCTTTCCATATAATTCATAAATATGTATAGTATTTTACAAGAAAAAATATTTCTTATTGAATATAATGGACAAAGTAAAAAATTTTTTAGGCCATTTAAAGAGCAAATGTAATTTTTTCAACAATTTTCTCTAACACCATATATGAATACGAAGAAACTTGAATATAATGGTAGAACGTTTGACATTTAAAAATCATAACCCTGCTTTTAAAATATTTTTCAAAAACCTAAAATAAAATTCTACCATGACAATAAGCTCCAAAAAGCAAAGGATTTTTTAAAAAAGTCTGTAACTCCAGCCAAAACTTGGTGGTTACGCACAACAGTTTGTTCATTCAAAAATGTGGTGACAAAAGATTAGCGCGTGTTGTTTAAAACAAGACAAGAAAAAAGTGGGATGGGCAAGTTTAAAAAAAAAATACTCAAAACAAGGCAAAATACTCTGAACAATTTGTAAATAATTCAAAAAAAAAACCAAATTTTATTTTTAAAAAATTGATATTAAAAAAAATGTATCGCTAAAATACTTTTTACGTTTCTATTATTAATACAGTCGATTTATTGAAATTGAATGTGCTTGTTTTTCTCAATTTATCTATTTTTTTTGTAATAAATGCATAGATAGACTAAAATGCAATAAATGTTATTTATTTAATATAATTTAAATTCAAAATTCCAATATTTAATTAAATAAATAACACAAAATATGTAATGTATAGATTTAACAAATATTATTTAAGTCAATTAAATATACCCAGCAACTAATTTGAATTAAATCTTAATTTATTGCCCATAAAATATATGAATGTTTTTATATGTATTAGGCTTTTGTTATATGTATATCAAATGATTATGTAAATTTATATTTCCCGCCACGCTTCCGATTAAAATCTTTGAAAAAATAAAATTTACATGAACACATTTTGATATATTTATTTGTTCACTTGTACATACATATGTATATATTTAATTTTTTTTATTTGTGGTTTACAGCAAACCCTTTTATTTATTCAAATTCAAATTTATAAATGCTTAAAGTGCATTTTTAAAATTCTTTTTACAATGAAAAAAAAAATCAGAATTCAAAATTTATTGAAATATAATGGTCTATGAAGTTTATACAAAAATACATCTCGAACACAAACTATGCGAAAGGCTATCGACTCCTCTCTTCCATGCAAGGACCTCCAACTGAACTAAGGCCTTCTGTACACATATGTACATATGTGCCTGCAATAAATGCATTATACAAACATTCGTGTCAATAAATTTAATTGATTTTCAAAAGAACCGAACTGAGCCTATTGATTAATGTTCAAACTCTTAGTATATTATACAATACATACGCATGATAGGTCATTTATAATTTCAAAATATTTGCTTTAATTAGGATAGAGTCATTGCTAAGTGATGACAGCTTCGGAATATAAAGGATCTCGGCTAATGACTCTATTGATAAATATTATCTTCGTTAAGAGTTTCATTAAGATTTGATTTCAGTTGGGAATTGAAATTAACGTCACTCAGTGGCGATAAGTGGTAATAACTTTTGAATGTGATGCTCCTTGATACCATCATCATCGTCGTCCTTATCATCAAGTAAGAAAGGCAAGACTGATTTTGAAAAGAAGGGTGAATTGATAAATCAATTTAAATTTTTTTATTGAATTAGAAAATGAATTTAATTTTTAATTAGCCTAACAGTTATTAATAAATCAAGTTAAAAATATGACATGGCATGCAATATTGAAATTCTGAGTATGCAAAAGTGGTTTGTCTATTATATGAATTGGATACACATACTTTTAAAATGCAGGTAAAAAATAAATGGTTCACACATTTTTTTTAATAACAGGTTTACTTAAAATAATGCGTATTTTAAAAGAATCTAAGAACCTAAATAAAAAAGAATATTAGAATTTTGTTGATAATAATTGGTGGTTGAAAAGGCTTAAATGATCGTTAAAAATTATCTTCTGTTATACTGCGTTTGTGTCCAGTTATTAGATTTACATTCTGTCAATGTTCTTCTATTGCTATATTTTTGACAGATTTGCATTTTTTACTTATATCTATAACTAAATCTATTCCAACGAAACCTCTGAATGAATTATTAATTCCCCCCAAAAAAAAACCATCCAACTCGAAGTTTAACAAAAAAATAAAAATACCATCAAATTTCCACTTCAACCAATTTTAGCATGAAGATTATTTTTGTATTCCAATAAAAAAAATATTATATAGATTTATGAATTACAGTGTAGGGAGTGTAGAGTAGATATTCTGAAAAGTGCATTCGAATCGTTTGGCAAAGCTAATGAAAATTTAGGGAATGAACACACTCAGGTACATACTAGTATATGTATGTATGTGTTAAATTTTGCATTCTAGCTTTTATGGTATATTGCTGGGCGATGCAATGGTTAATAGAGCGTAAAGCTTTGTGCATATTTATTGAAAAAAAAGTCGCAAATACTAATTAACTAGGATTTGGTATTTTCCAACTCTTTTTAAATATGATTTTATTTCTTTTGCTTTTAAATTCTAGCACGCATAAGTTTGTTTGTGATTTGTGTTTTGGTTGAATATTAATTAATTTAAGACGGAATTTTTTTCATTTTGTAAACGTTCGCATTGGTTGCTTGGTCTGCTTAACAGTTAATGATGTGTTTTTGTATTTAATTAAATTGGAATTTTAGAATTTATCGATGTTACAAAGGCAAAAATGATATTGAAGTTGAATAATAATAAAAAAAACTATCAAGAAATGTATTAGTTTTAAACATCAACTTATCTTACAATGCTACAATACAATGGCAAAATAATTTCGATTTCTTACAAATAAACGCACAGAAAAAATTTAACTAGATACATATTTAAAAAAAAATAAGCCAAAAATAACTGTCAAGAAAAAATATACAATTTTGGCAAAAATGTATTTTTCTTTTTAAAAGATTTTTGTCAAAAATATAAAAATGGATTTTCCAAAAACAAAATCGTCAAATGGTTAACCCTCTATCTAAAGTTATAAAAATTGATAAGTGATCTCACATTTGCCATTGCTCAATACCTACCCTTCTTAATTTTATTTATGTATTTAAGACCTAAAATCGCAGAAGCATTTTGTGCGGTAGGGATAACGCCCAACGACATATCCGTCCAAATAAGTGGACTTACCACACAAAAATGTGACATACAGCCCAAATTATTTCTTCTTCATTTTCCTACAAAATATAATAACGCCCAAAAATTTGTTCATATCCAAAAGTGCTTGGGCATACAATATGATTTGGGGTTGGTGCAGGTATACTTTGCAGACACCCAACCTATAGATGGAAAAAATATTTACAAGATTTCGTTCCGTCAACTGATGGAATATTACATTTATTTTAAATCAAAATAAAATTGTTGAATCATATAAAATTGCAAAAATC
Organism: Syrphus vitripennis; assembly: GCA_958431115.1. Classification (NCBI taxonomy): domain Eukaryota; kingdom Metazoa; phylum Arthropoda; class Insecta; order Diptera; family Syrphidae; genus Syrphus; species Syrphus vitripennis. The sequence continues at coordinate 2,064,754 of OY288110.1, read as the reverse complement.
TTAATTTACATCACTCTTTAGCACCTACACAATTTAATTCAGGCAACATCTTCAATATATCGAATTGATAAGATTTTATACAGGAGATATGTATATAAAATTTCCCTTTAAAATATCAGTAATTGGAAACTCAATTAAGCTTAAAAGTCAATACCTACCTGAGTATGCTTTTAAAATGGAATTGAAGTTGATTTTTATTTTCTCATTATAATTTGCACGAAAAAAATAATAATAGGGTTTTCGAGGAAGACGTCACTTTTACATACATATGTATTTTATTTAAAGGAAAAAAATATTTTTTTTTGGAAATATGCACACGTTTTTTATTTCAACGTGAGGATCTTCATGAGAATCAAATATTATGATATAACAATCTAACCAAAATTAAAGTTATTTAAATTAAGATCTTTAATTTTTAATACAAATCTGAACAATACACAAAATCCAATTCAAAATCATTGCCTTTTCCTATCCATTATAAAAAACTTTGTACAACTATTCGATAAATATGTAATTTCTCATATTAATTAATCTTCTCTCTGCTAATGAAACCCATCAATGACTGATTTCAAAATTATGTTAACCATAGAATATAGAATCACCCCGTATATGAATTCGTAATAAATGTTAATAATAGTAATCCATAAAAACCAAATCTAAATCCAAGCTCATCGTCCTCAACGAAAAACACACAAACTCTCACAAAGATAAACTAATATTTATATTGGCATAAAGTCCTTCCTAGGATTTCAAATTAATTTTCCAACGAAATATTAATAATACCATCCAGTTTAATTTCCATATATCTATGGGTCTCTTACAGTCCATTATCTTCAATTTACATTATAATATTTCTATCATTCTTAAGGGTTCTTACATAATTCATTAATTTTAAAGCTTCTAGCACAAAACAAAAGGACGAATATTGAACATAAAAATGAAAATACAGACCAAAATAAGAATATAAATGGAGAGTTGGAATTCCTAACAATAATATCTTTCTAATGACACAAAATGTATATGTACATAAAATATTTGATAATGAAACAAAAAATTTACACTATAATTACCGCACTAGGATTCTTCATTGTTCCACCTCTTCTTCAATGATCCTTTTTTTTTTTTTTTTTCAAGGAAGAAGATTAATTCTACTCACATATTATTTTTGTTATAGATGAACTCACGTGACGAACCAGAGAAGACCTTCAAAGTACCAATGCCTGACAATGCTTATTCGACAGTTTATCTACGTGAGGCGATGTCCTTTGAAGAATTCCTAGCCAATGCATGTGCCCGAAGGAATCTCAATCCGATGGAGCATTTCGTTCGAGTGAAAAAGCGACGTGACATGGAGGACCACAATTATTTTGTGCCACACCGTAATGATTTGATTGAAAATTATGTAAGTACAAATTTATTTTAAAGTGGGTTAAGGGAAACGGGGATGGTATGATGGAGTTAGGCCATTTGCGGTTGCCATAGTTAGATAGAACAATGTCTTTGGTCACAAAAATTCCTCCACTAACCATTGTGCAATCAACCACCGACCTATCTGGCTGGGCTGTTAGCTATGGATCGGGATTGGACGAGCGGAAGGATGAAAGGTAAACTTTTGGAGTTTTCCAGTGACTCTCCATAATGATGGTCGCATGTGTGTGGAACTTAACAAACTCTCTGGGTTTGTGTGTGTGTTTTTTTTTGTGTGGGTAAATTAAGTCGCCCCATGGGAGCTATGTCGACAGTTTTTCCATCGGTTCCAAGGACCTGTCTTTATCTCGGTCGGATGAACTCTGCAGATTTATTTTACCTTGTTCGCCACATGACATATCCGTGAAAGAGAGAGAGAGAGTTTATACTGGCAAATCGACAAAGATGACGCGACAGTGGCGGTGGTGGTGGTGGAGGAGAAGTCGAATGCCCTCTCCATTCTTTTCAACTCTTCTTTTAGCTCAAACATATTAGATGGAAGAACATTGTGGTTCTGTACTAGGGGGTAACTGTCGGAGGCAATTGCATTATTAGTCTTCCGGGGTAGAGTTGGAGTTAGAGTCAACGAGGGAAGCCACTCCTGAAAAGGTAAATGCCATCATCAGGAAACAAAAAGACAAAGTTCGTGTTTTCTAGAGAGGAAAGTTTTGATTTGCTACCGGGGGCTTACTTTGCGTGGCTTGCATTAATTTAATTAAAGAATTTTATTAAATTTAAAGGATTTCGCTGGCAAGGATCTGTTGTTGGTATATTCAAATGCAGTATATACTATCAGTACACTTTACCTTAGACATACTATAATATCTAAGCTATTAAGTTGACTGTCATTTGCATCAGGTAATTTCCGATTCTTGTGGGAAGGTCCTTAATCTTATAGAAGAGAAAGAGAGCGAGAACGAAAGGAAATGGGTGTTGGAGTCAAGTGAATATATAACGATAGAGGAAATGGGTGGCGGTTATTCAGGCTAATCTCTTCTGAGGCTAATTCTTAAATGATTTAATGTTGACGTTTTGGGTTACACGATTGGTGGTAATGACAGTGGATGTTTCTGTCTTTCAAGCACAAATAAGTAATAAATTTTCTATGGGGGGGACACAAATACTCTTTGAAATATTGAATATATTGACACTATGTCCAACTTCTACGATATTATTATATCGCCTGCTCAAGGCTTTATAAAGTAATTACTAGAGAAATTGTAAATATGCAAGTAGTTATTTGCGGTACCGCACTGACATATTTGCTTTATTCTTTAATTTGACTTTGACACTAAATTCTCATAAGAGAATTAATGTGTCTTGCATCTCTAAATTCAAAAATCATTAGATCCATTTAAAAAAAGTTATTTGTTATATGTATGTATGTACGAGTATATAAAAAATGTTTAAATATTAAAAAAAAATTAAAATGCAAGATTTGAGTATTTAATAATATACTCTTAAAAGAAATTAAAAATATATATATTCATCCGTTTTTGATGTAGACTGTAGATCGAAGACAAAGTTAGCAGACCCATTTTTGCACTTTCTATCTTCGTTACGTAAGCTCGATTTCTTACGAATCCTTTCTTCTTTATTAAGAATTTCTTGCTTAAAAGAAATCCGCTATATAGTAATGCAAAACGGTCACCGTACCATATTCTACCACAATAGATTTTTATAACACAGTAACCCATCATTCATAAGACCAAATTGGTTTCAGATGTCACGTGTTTCCAATATGTCTATATATCGCACCTTAACGGCAATAACTAAGAAATTGTGCAATGAATAAACATCATGTGCGACAAAGAAGTGTAACAACAAAGTGAACATTGAAGCCAACGAACACAAGAAAATCGAAATGTTTCGCCAACAACGAGCCGAGAATATATAGCTAGCACTAGCATGCTCGGCGAGCATTTTCGTCGTTTAATGTCACCTTTATTAAAAAACATCTCTTCAGGTAGATATCTAAGAACTTTGTAATGCCAAAACCTCAAGTTCTTTTCTATATTTCAAATTACGTTCACTGGGTTTGAATTTGTAGGTTTAAAAATTAAAAAAAGCTTAAAACTACTCTTCGATGAAAAGAAGTTACGCCACAGAGTGACCCACCACTTTTATGAAGATTTCTAATGGAACCAATTGTGATGTTCTAAAAGGACTCAATTTCTAACTTAAAAATGAAGGAATGAGCTGCTTTCTATGTAGCATTTTTCCATACCTATGTGAAACCACAATTCAAGTAGTTTCCAAGCGTAAACAAGTAACAACTTATGATCAACCTACTGCTCCAAAGAAAATTCTATCCTATACTTACCTACCAGTACCAAAGAAAGGTCTTACATAAAAAGAACAATCCATACGAACATGTACGAACATTTAAAAAAATTAATGTAAGAACAAAAACACTATAAAGTTAATAAGTTAATTTAAGTAATGCTCTTAAACAATTATTTAAAGTTCAATTGGTCTTATTTTTCATTTTTATTTTGCAACAATATCTCTCCGAACTTTCATCTCTCATTTGCCTTTCATTGCAAAATAATAAAAAAAATATATAACAAAAATCTTTTCAATGAATTACGATCCTTATCCTGGGTACCCGGCATCTATGTCTAACGGTGCTGTCTTGTTGCCAGCAACACTGATTCCCAATCGTGCTTTTCTATAGTACTTCGAGATTGCTTTCCATGACACTACAATTCCTGTTTTCTATTTTTCATCCATGCATCTTTTAAAACGTCTAACGTTTCGTGCTACTAACTCATCTTCTTGCCACTACTGCTGCAAAGCACCGACAAACACTGTACTACCTTTACGATATATGTATCTACTTCTTGGTCTTGCCAAGCTTGCATACTCACCGTATAACCGCCACGTAATCGGTTGCAATAAAAATGTTTGCACTGTGCTCCAAGTTGGTTTGGGGAACCTTACGACGCGACGACTTCTTCCACTTGCTTTCATTTTGTATGACCATTTTTCTAGCATTGTATTATATTTTTTGTTCACTTTGTTCAGCCAATCGCGTGCATGGTGCATTGATTATGTGCCTGTCTTATACATCGACATGAACTGTCGCTCTTCCTTTTCCGGTTTCTCTTTTCTAGTATGCGTGCGCTATTATTGCTTACTTTTAAAATCATTGCCTTTTGTGTTAAAAAAATAACATAGAAATCTTTAAATAAAAAAAAACAAACAACAACATAAATATAAACATAAACAAGAACAAGTTGCAGTATTGCTAGGCAGGCGTATCCTTGAGGTAATATATCTTCAATTGTGGAATGTGTCACACACCAACGGATGTTTATTGAAAAAGTTATGCTCGATGTTGTGTTTTTGATTTTATGATATTTCCAGGTGGGTTTCCTCTTCCTGCCTTTACTCTATATATCATTTGACTGTGTGAGTTTTGTCCGCTCTCCTCCTCTGCCACATAAAGTCCTTAAAAACATTGAAATGGGGAGGGTAAAAAAAAAAAAACATCAGTGCTGCTTTTTGTGGATGTTAAATTCTAATAAATTTCTATTTTTATTACAAAGCTTGGTGTTTGGACGATAAATCAGATAAGACGCCATTATTATGCATTGTCGTGAACAGCCACTCAATGATCATAATTTTTTGGATGGAGGTTTATTTTTCGTACTTGCCATCTGGATTTTATTTTTTTTTTTTGTAGAAAAGAAAAGAGAAGAATTTTTAGATGCTTTTGCTGCTGCCGTCATTTGTCGTCCTTGAGGCTATAATAAGTAAGTGTGCATATATTTATGACGTATTTTATTTAATCTGTCTGGGGAGCAATGATTTTGACACCAAAGAGGAACAACTAAAAACAACAATGCCACACAAAATGTCTGCCCTGTGGAAAATTTAATGGCTGATTTCACATAAATGATGGGTTAGTAATTGCTTGAATTTATAAGAGATAAATGGTTAAAGGATGCATGATGAAGGAGAGTTAAAATGAACCGCCAGATATGAGTGATTTGGTATATGATGTACGTTTCAGTGGCTCGTTTCCGGGCAATAAATTGTAATTACTCATGTTCACGTAAAATTAATGGCGTGTAGGAACTTCAAAAACATGTGACAGATAAAAATATCTGATTTTTTTTTGGGGGGGAAACAGATTTCTATAGAATCAAACAGAGAAGTAGAAAAACGTTTGGTTTTTTTTGTGTTTTTTTTTTACTGGCGTCAAAGGTAGCATTTACTTTCTTGAAAATTGAATTTAATGAGATTAAATTTAAATCAATGAATGGGTTGCGGAAAACACTAGACTCAGAAGACAAGTCTATCATTTTTTCAGTTAATAAATATTTGAATTTTTAAAATATTCTTTTATGTTAATGTCAATGTCGGTATACATGAGCATATAAATATTTATGCAGACATCTAAATATACATATACATAATATGTATATATACATTTTTAAATAATCAATCAAAATAGCCACTTTCTTGACTTTATTCAGTTTTAAACCCAAAACTATTTCCGAAAAAACGCCACAGGGACCCACTAGGGCTATGAATGTTTAACTGATAATCAGTTAATTATATATGCTGCTAATTTTCAAGTTTATAAACTCAACCTTCGGAAAAAAAATTACGTTTACGCCACAGTGACCGTTGTACATCGACCTACATCCTTAACCAATGGACCATTTTTTTTCTTCAAACTTTGTAGCTAAAGGTCTTAGGAAATTCAAAAGAGGCAAAATTAAATTTATTTCATGGCATCAAAAATAACTGACAATTTTATTTTTCTATGAGCATTTGTAAGTAATTAAATTATATGACCAAACAAATATTTCTTTTTCATCATTCTTTTAAATATTTTAATATTTATAGTGAATCAGGTATATAATTTTTACACAAAAAGAATAAGATTGAGGAAGTCAAAATATTTTTGAATATTTCAGACTGTCTTAACTATATTATTTTTCTTCTCTATTGAATCAAATTTCTTTTTTTTTGTTCTTTTGAAATCTACATAATATGAATCGAATGAATTTTCAATCTTCAATATAATGATATTCAATAAATAAGTAAGAGCATTCACAATAAATAAATATGAAGGGTATAAAAAACTTTTATTAACAAATCAAAAACTTTTGCAAAAGATTTATAATATTTATGTACCTACCCCTTAAAGAAGACCTTAAACCTTTTTTTCACAAAATTCGTTATCATTCCCTTATTTTCATGGCATAAATAAACTTCCTTCTAAACATTTTTAAAACAAAATATGGGTCGTTTTTTACTTCTTCAAGTTCGTTAAATAAAAAACATCATCTCCATTTAACATTAACTTCCTAAACAGGTTTATATCTTTGCCCTGCACTTTAAAATTAAATGAGTTCCAGCACGGCCAAAAAAAAAACAAAATAACAAGAAGATGAAATTCGATAAGATTTCCTTATAAACTCAAGTAACAAATAAATTTAGCTTCTCAACAAGCTTCTTAAAAACCCTTACATCAAGACACTTCTGCTACAGGAAAGGGGGCAAAATTTTACAAAAATAAAAGTTCTTAAAAACTTTTTCCACTGTCCATGTCCAACCTAAACTTTTCCGGTATGCGCTCTCGTCTTAAATTTCCCTCCTGAAAACTTTAGAAAATTAAAATTGTTTCGCCGCTGCGCCGCGCCGCCGATTGAGCCCGACCAAAAAAAAAAAACAACCTCCTACAATTTACCAACAGTTGTAGTAGGTATAGTATCTTCAACACCCATTTCCATTTCCGCAATATGGTGTGAAAATACATGTTCCGTTGTGATATAAAACACTTTCCAGCTTACAAAAAAAAATCCCACCCTTCATCTTCTTATATTCTCCTACTTGATGCCAACAAAGTAAATGAGGATAAAAACACATAACTGAAAATGATGATATCCTTAGCTATCAACTTACATCTAAGAGAGTTTTTCCAGCTTAATTCTGTGGCCAAGTTAAAAGTTTTTCATTTTGCAAATGATAGTCAGCGTGTTCTTTTAAAATAAAATGAAAAAAAAAAGTTTTACACTTCAACCCCTCCAGAGGGACTGAAGAGCAACCCCAGCAGTTGTCAGTGGGGAATTCTAAATGAGTGATGCATCACAGTGAATTAGAGCGTGAACTTTATGAGCATTAGAGATGGAGACAGAGAGGTTGAGGCAAAAAGGCAAAAGCATCAAAACCTTAGCAGGCAGTTCCATATTCTCCATACCTACATTTCGCACCGCACTCAACAGCTGCATTTTCCATGTTCCAGACTTGTAAAGTGACCGAAAATGAATTCCTGGGATCAGCCAGGAAAATAGAAAAAAAAGAGAACAACTAATGAAAGAAAACAACAGGAGCACAGTTTATAATATTTATTTTTTTTATGAACTCTCTTTGGTCTTCCTCCTTCTTCATTTTATTTTTTAGTTTTTTTTTTCTCTCGTCACATTACATGATGTACAAACTATGGCAATTTAATTTCGAGATTGAAAGCACAGACAGACTCTTACATGTGTGAGGAGAGGCTTCCAATAACTGGTAGTTTATAAAAAATGAAGACTCGTGGTTTTAATAAATGATTCCCTTATGATTTTCACACAATTCTTTGGTTTCGTTTTTTTTTATATATACTCGTATCTATTGCTCAACAGATTGCAAACAAATTATATAGAAATGCCTAAAGCTTAGTAGGTTTCATTTCCATTACATCTGTCTGTGGATTTATACTTTTTTTTCATTATTTATATTGGAAGTGATATCAACGCAAATTGAAAACAAATTCGATGGATTTTAATCGAAGTTTTGTTAAAATAACACTTTGGAAAGGTTTTTTTTTCAATTGAACACAACAATAAACAACATAAAACCTTTCAAAGTGTATTATTTTTTTTTATTCAGATACTCAGATTCGAATGTTTTTACCTCGATTAAAAAATGAAAAAAGGAATCAATCCTAACATATTTCCCATTTCCAAATGAATTTGCTCTATGGTTTTTAGTAATTATTTTTATTTAAAAAAAAATAATAAAATCAAGTAGTTTAATTCTTTTTTTGTGACTTTAAATTAATCATGAACAGTACTTTGATGACATAATGGATTTGAAATAAGTTAAATATTGAAATAGTATATTCTAAAATTATGTGTAAATAGAGAAAATAACTACGATCCTAACTTATTTGTATACTTAACGGAAATCGGTTATTATTTAGTAAAAAAAAAAGAAAATTTGTTTTCCTTCACCTTACCTTTTACGTAGACATAAAATTTTACTAACTGCAGCAAGTGCGTTGATCCGGGTTGAGCCCCCAAAAGTTAATCAGCACAGTGTCGTATAGAAGACAAAAAAATTTAAGTTATTTAAGTTATGTGCAGTTAATGTTAATTAGTTATTGTGAAATATTTCAAACTTAAGGTTCTATTAGGATAAAATTTTTCACTTAGGATAGCTTGAAAGTCGATCAGAATATATTTCTCGATCTTTTATCATTTTACTTCAATAGATAACCTCATTTTATATTCAAAAAAAGATTTGGCTACTTGTGGTTCACCAACATAGAAGTCCATCAGTTCCGTTTTTTAAAAAGTATTTCTATATGTTGAATTTTTAATTAAATTAAATAAATAAAACACCATTAAATTTTTGAGTCAACTTAAGTTGACTTAGAGTCATCGTCATTGTTCAACCTTTTTATAATTATTTCTATATGGTGTTTCTGTCTCAAGTTATTGGTCATGCCGGTATTTTTCAAAAACATGTTCAGTTCATTGTGGTCTTAATGTAAAAATATCAAATAAACAATAACAATCCTTGACAAAGTCTCATTAAAACGGTAACACCAACTCATAAAAAAATTCCAAATCTTAATACAACATATCCTTAAATTTAACATTTCATTACTTTTAACCGAGTATATTTAAATTGAACTGTATAACATCTATGCAAAGAAATAAGAACGTAGTATGCAATTCAAAACACAAAAAGAATTTTCTGCAGGACATCACAGTCATAGAAGTGTATACACGTAATAAAATTGTTACTTAAGTTTTAATTTTCTTAAGAAGTCAACAATTTGAAGTTGGTCCTTGTAATTAATTGCACGTCCTTTTTTGACTCATTTTAATTTAGACAAATTTAATTAAAAACACAAGACCAAAATTTAGTTGAAAGATTCCAAAATAGTTTTTTTTTATTATTTTTCCTCATTCTGTGTTGGGGAGAATTTGTTTTGGAGCATTTTGTCCACTTCAGTTTGTTTTCTTTTTTTTTTGTTTTGTTATTTTTAATCCTGCAAAAAGCATTAAGCATTAGGGCAAAGAAAGAATGACAAAATTATAATATACCTAGAAACAGAACAAACACACAAAACGCCAGAACAAAAATTCAATTTCACGTGAAATATAGAGAAATAGAAACAGTCAACAGAAACCAAACGAGAAATAGTTGAAGGACCAACACTCTATTTTCTTATCGTTTTATCCTCTAAGCTAATTTATTTGGTTGACATGCAAATGCTATGGAAACTATTTCTTATCTTTCAAACGAAGATTTCACTCCAGTCAGGAAAATGAGAGGTGGAAGAGGGATAGAGGGATGAAGAAATCCTTCCGCCAGGATATTATATAATGGGGTTATTTAAAGAGGAGCAACTTAAATGCCTTAAGGATTATCCGATTCGAAATAAGACGAAGGTTTAGTTTTTCTTTTTCTTTGATCAAAAAGGTAAGAGTTAGAGATTTTCAAATATGTACCTACCCATGAAAAAAGGACATCCCTTAAATACCTTTCAATAGTAAACAAAACAAAAAAAAAAACACAACCTTTCTAAAATCGTTGTAGTGAACATGGCAATTCAATTGTTAACAAAAAGTATTTTGAATCTAAAACAAAATTGAACATCAAGTTCACTCGACTTTTCTAATGAGCTCTCTCTTTTGGAAAAGAGTTTGTGCTTAACAAAAGTTCTCCTTCAAATTAGGTGTATCAATTATTTTGTGTAACTATCGAGAAACATCTATATAAATATATGTATATGTTTATATTGAAAATCATCAAAAGAACAAGAAGAAGGAAGATGAATGTCCTTGAGAGATTGTTGCATGTTAATATACATATAGATGTTATTAGCTATAACGAAAGCAATAAAATACCAATTAGTTCCGAAAGTCTTAAACTTCTTCTGAATATTGCCATGGAATCCAGATTCACCTATTTTATTAACAGAAGAAAATTAAACAGAGCCGGATTTATCAGTAAAAAAGTAAAATAAAATAAAATAAAATAAAATAAAATAAAATAAAATAAAATAAAATAAAATAAAATAAAATAAAATAAAATAAAATAAAATAAAATAAAATAAAATAAAATAAAATAAAATAAAATAAAATGAAATGAAATGAAATAAAATAAAATAAAATAAAATAAAATAAAATAAAATAAAATAAAATAAAATAAAATAAAATAAAATAAAATAAAATAAAATAAAATAAAATAAAATAAAATAAAATAAAATAAAATAAAATAAAATAAAATAAAATGAAATAAAATAAAATAAAATAAAATAAAATAAAATAAAATAAAATAAAATAAAATAAAATAAAATAAAATAAAATAAAATAAAATAAAATAAAATAAAATAAAATAAAATAAAATAAAATAAAATAAAATAAAATAAAATAAAATAAAATAAAATAAAATAAAATAAAATAAAATAAAATAAAATAAAATAAAATAAAATAAAATAAAATAAAATAAAATAAAATAAAATAAAATAAAATAAAATAAAATAAAATAAAATAAAATAAAATAAAAAATAAAATAAAAAATAAAATAAAAAATAAAATAAAATAAAATAAAATAAAATAAAATAAAATAAAATAAAATAAAATAAAATAAAATAAAATAAAATAAAATAAAATAAAATAAAATAAAATAAAATAAAATAAAATAAAATAAAATAAAATAAAATAAAATAAAATAAAATAAAATAAAATAAAAATAAAAAATAAATTAAGGGCTAGCAAGACTCTAATACAATCCTATTATAATCCATCACAACGATTTGGATGGAATTATTAAGCATGTATTTTGTAGTTTCTTTCTTTTGTAAGAGTTTAACATTTTAAAGTTAAGAAATTATTTGCATCGATCCGCCAGTGTCAATAAATTCAATAAAAAAAGAACAGTGAAGACGGACAATGAAGGCGATGGTTCAGTGGAGGGAGCAGCAGAGAGATCTATTTCTCTTTGTTTAAAATTCTTTTTCACATGGATTCACTTCGAAATCGAATTAAACTTTTCCTCTGACTGGACAAGTCTGTTGTATCCCTATTCTTCACTATTGTAGCCTTCCAATTCGTTTTTCATCATTTCTCCACTTACCTATTCTCCTTACAACTTTCATCTTCATATGTACATATATAATATGTTTGGTTGTATGCCAAACAAGATAATTATTGACAAAAAAGTATATAAATTTTTTGGGTTCTGGTTTTTGATCCTTATTCTTAATTGTCTTTATTATATCAAATGAAAATAAAAATAAAGAATAAAAATACAAAAAAAAGTTTCTCCTTTTTTCACCTTAGTTGAATCAACAAAGGGACTCTTGTTGTCTTCTCATCCTTGGGGAAACAATAACAAGCGAGTAAAATAAAATTCCCACAAAGATGTATACTACTCGTATATTGTACTTATACCTTCTCCTAGATGTCCTTCAATATTGTAGAGAACAATCATTCGCTTTGAAAAAGCAATGCTGCTGAGTCATTTCAGATCTCTCCAATCATCAACCACCCATGCAAGGATTTAAGTGTTTTTTGTTTTTGTTGTTGTTGTCGTAAGCTATGCATGAAAATACAGTGCAGAGAGGTTGAATAAAATGGCTATGGGTGTATGGGAATATAAATGGCTGTATTTGTGTGTCACATTGCAGAGAACAAAAATAAAAAAGAGAAGAAGACTTTGATGTGATGACTATCATGTGCAAAATGTTCTGCATTTTAAATTTATATATGTCATTGTCTTTTTTTTTTGTCTATATGTATTTTATGAAGTTAGGTATATAGTTGATTATCCATTTTCATCTTTGTTTCTTTATTTCTTAATAAGAGAAAAATAAAATCCCCCATTATTCAATATAATCGAAGGACATGGAAACTTTTATTGCCTTTCCTCTCTTAATCTTGAGTGGACAAATAAAATTAAATGCTTCATTTAATCAAGAAAGCATTATCTGTTAATAAAGTAAAAGGATTTGGTTTTTATCCGTACCTAATCCTTGAATGAAAAAAGTGTATTAATGGGATTGCTCTGCAATTAAATTTAGTAGCAAGCAACCAAATAATTCACCTGTTTTTGAGCCTTTTAATTTTAATAAGGTTAGATTAGTATCTAGACTGCTTTCTTACTAAAGTTATTTTGATCGGAAATTGTTTTAGATATTGTTGGTGTTGAATGAGCAATTCAATTTTTATAAATTATTTTCTTCTTTTCAATTTTCTAGCTAAAATCATAAGGTGCAATTAATAATAAGTTTTCTCAAAGCGACCATCACATTCATTTTTTTCTCTCTCTTTTTCATGCAGTAAGCAAGCGATAGGCTGTAACTTGTGCTTAAGGTGCTTAAAGTGTTCCCTATCAGAAAACTGAATCGGATACTTTGCAGCTATTTTCAAAGCAGTCAGCACGAGATTTTCCCGTTCTTGTAAGCTGTCTGCCTAGCATATTTAATTTTAATTACGCCTTCACACTTTCCAGGATTAGGGCTTACCAAGAAATGCTTTTTTCATTTAAAATTTACCGAGACGAGAGAGAGTTTTGTGGGAGTCTCGCTTTGTTGCCAATCCTAAAATTATCATGTTTTTTTTTACGGAACAAACCCTTAATTATTTCGTACTGTGTTTAGCAATTTAAATAAACAGCAAACTTATTAGAGAACATTGCAACATTTCTTTACTTCACAAAAAAAGTCACAAACATCGATTTCCAGAATCTTTTGAATTTTCCCATAATCTTGCACAAAATGAAATCAAAAACAAAAATTATTTTCTTTTGAATCCAGTAATTGCGAAAAATATCACAGAGTGCATACAATGCATTTTAACTTTGCCTTCAACTATACTCCTATCGTTAAGCTGTGTTAATCGTCCTTCAACCAGTGTTTTCCTGTGAAAAAAGAAATATTTATCATCTATCCATTACTTCTTGAAGCAGCTGGTCCTTCTGTAAAAACTTTAAATTCTTTGGAACTTTTCGTATTTTTTTTTGTTTTTGTAATATAAAATCGAAAAATACCATTTTTTTTTTTTTGTTTAAAGAAAAGTTTTGAAAGTTTCTTGTAAATCACAAAACTTTGCGCTGTAAGTTAGAAATGTAACCAAAAATATATCACAACTTTTTAATTTCTCATCCAAAGTTAAATAAAAAAGAAAAGAAAACATACATATGAAATATTAATGATAAAAGAATAAAATCAGAAAATTAAATGACACTCTGAAGTAATTAAAAGGGTCCGTTCGTAGTACAGTTTAAGCTGTTGCTAATAAAACTTTGAGCCAACTTCAAACGGAATATTTTTCATAAGAATCTGTGGAGCTGTTTTTGATAAAATTAAGATTTTCCAAAGAGGCCAGACAGACTCATAGGACACATAATATTATTTTTTTTAAATATTTAAAAAAATGATTAAAGAATACACAAAAAGCAGAAGTGCTGAAGCCTTAAAACAGACAGACAGATTTTTTAGATCTTTTTTTTATTTTTTCTGTCAAGGTTCGAACACCTTCTTTCTTTATTTTATCAAAATAATATCTAAGGTTTATACCATTTTAAAGTTCAATTTATTTTTAATGTAAAAAAATTATAATCTCAGCTTGAAAAATATTCTTTAAACAACTTCTAAAACTTCTCTGCAGCCCTTGTTAGAAATTGACACTTTTTTTTGTCATTTCGACAATTATTTCGTTACATGAACAAACTTTTTTAAAAATTGTTTTCAAAACAAACAAATGTTATAACTAGATACGACAAGATAATTAGAGCTCCAACTTAACTAAGGTACTCCTAGAGTAATTAACTAATTTTTAGAAAAAAAGAATTGCTATTTTACTCATATTTAAAATTGAAAATAATTCTCCCATTTTAACTTACTCAATTTAATCTTGAAACAACCCTCTACGTAATTGTTATTATTAATAGAAAACTTTTTTCAACAACTCTCCCTGGCATTCGGATGGAAAACAAAACCATCTCCTTAGTATGCATGACCCAACTTTTAAGTTGAAAAATTTCCCAACAATTACCATATATGTTAACATTCCATTACAAAACAAAATAATGGCAGGTACCCATAGCTACCTCTACATACAATTTAAATGTTATATACAGCAAACGAGAAGTTAAAAATAAAACCCACCTCAAGCTAAGTTTATTTAAAATTGCATAAAATTAAGTATATATTTATATACAAAAAAAAAACTTAAGGAACGATTTAATTTGCTTGGAGCTTGAATAAATAAAAAAGAAAGAAAAAAAAATATTCTTTAACTTATTGACTAAGTTGAATTGCAAAAACAATTTGTTTAATCATTTCAGTTGCATAATCATGAATTCATTGAAGTCTGCATGAAGATCCTTTATCAAGTTGAACTCCAGCGGACAACTTTGGAACAGATGTGGGGTTTCTCTGTGGAGGCTGAACTCATTGAAAATGCTGAACGCCAAGACGAACTGTGTTGCTATGTTAGCCGGGTTGAAGACAAGAGTGTTGCAATGCACAATGGTGAGTATCTAAAAATGTATAATAAGACTTAATTTGTTTGTCCTTTTGTTACGTATTCTTATTTTGGTATCTCTTCAATTTTTCTCGCAAACAAACAAAAAATATAAATATATCAACAAAAAAGAAAAAAATATTTCTATTAAAATGTTAGAGGTGGTACACATTTTGTTTACATTTTATTTTATTTTTTATACAGAAAATTGAATCTCGATTTTTGAAGCTTCAAACTATAGATGTGCTTGTTGTCATTTATTTTTTCATTTCAAAAAAGTATGTTGAAGTTGATTTATTGTAGAAATTTAAAAGCAGCATCAATTGGACAGTTAATACAAAGAAAACATTTATCGGAGACGACATTAAATAATATGTAGTTTAAAGAATTTTTTTTTAACATTTCTCACTCATAAGTACATTAGGTATATAAAAAAAAAGATGTTTCTTATAGTGTCATATTGAATCTTCAGATTTTGAATTATTTTTTATTCCAAGCAAAATATGAAAATCTTAAGTTATAACCATTTGCAAGCTATACTATAGACATTTTTCCGGAGATTAAAAAGTATATTTTTAATTACGTATTCACGTATTTTTTAATTTTTCTTAAAAAATGCCAAAATATTTAAAGCAAAAAAAAAATCAAGAATAGATGTCTAGTTTTATAAAAAAAAGGTGTTGCACAGTAAGTGATGCCATTGTTCTTATTTTTTTTATATTTTAAATAATTTTTGAGAAAACCGCCCTCATTTTTGTCGGAATAGAAATTCTTTGTTTGAATTTAAAAATGAATTAAAAAAAATTTCCAGCCGTCAAAGCGCTTATAAGAAAAACGAAAAATTAATACTAAATTCCGTTAAAAATCATCAAAATCGTTAGAGCCGTGTTCGAGATATACATAAGTCAGTTTTGATTAACAGTTAAATCCTTTCACTAGTTTAGGCTGTAGGTCGAAATAGACAAACACAGGCAGATCAACATTCAGACAGACATTATTGTTCAGCCTACTTTGAAAGTAAAAAAATATAGTGTAAGGTCTGATTATTTTTTTGACTTCGATTCTTTCCGAATCCAAATTTGCCCTATAGTTAACAAATAAAAAATACACATACGCCACAGTTAACCATTGTCTGATTTTGTGAAATAATTGCAAAAAGTACCCATTCGCCACAATAAACCATTGCTTGACTCTATAAAACATTATAGTTCACTGTGGCGTATGTGTACTTTTTTATTCTTATTTTAAGTTTTTCCATGCATGGAAGTACACAGAAAATGTGCACCTTTTAAAAAGCAATATTTACACATAAAGTATAACAATAAATGCACAAGAATAACGATTCATGTGCTCCGTGGCAAGTGTTAACCCAAACCAATTTCAAAAAAATGTATCAGATTTTTTTTTAATTGATCACTATATAGGGAAGCAAAATAAATTCAAATGCATTTTTCAAATATAAGCCCTGTTCAAATGTATTTCTACGCAGGGAAAAAAGAACCACATTAAATAGAAGAAAAACAATAAAATTTATCGGAGGTTTTCTTTTGAGGAAAAGGAAAAGGAACTACTTATACTAAATTTCTATAAAATGGCCGCCAGCTAAAAAAATCTTTAATTTTATTAGTTTTCCAATGTTATTTGTTTGGGTTCTTAAAGTAATCTGAACCAAATTTTTGAATATTTTTTAAAAAAAATTTCAGCTACCTACATACACAAAGATTTCCCAGAAAAGCTGTATTCGACAGCAAAGTTTTGCAAAGAAATTTCAAAAAGCATCAACTGGGTTAAACTTTCTAATTATTCTGTCATGTTTTTGCAAAAGAAAACAAAAATTAAGCAACGAAAAATTAAAAAAAAAAACCAAACATCTCCTGGCGCCATGAAATCAGAAATTTTCATTACTCATCTTGCTTCACTGCACCGGGAACAGCAGCTCATGGCTTATTGCAATTTCGCGGTGTGCGCAATTTGTCCATTTCTGCGGTGCACAACTATCTTTTTCTAAATTCCCCCCTTCGACGACGACGACGAAAGATGCCATCAAATCAAGACACAAAAAGGAACAAGCCAAGCCAGTGAGCAAAGCGCAATTCCCTATCTAAGCATTAAAACACCTTGGTTTGGAACTTAGATGTTTCTTTTCTGCGCCTTGTTCTCCACAGAGAGAGGCGTCTGCTTGCATTAATTCCCGTTGACTACTAAATTTAATTGGATTTCCAGGACATTCGACGTTAATTTGTTGCTAGTTTTTTTTCTATTTTTTTTTTTTTTTTTTTTTTTTTTTGTTTGGAAGTAAGAGTACCTCAAAGAGATTTTAATTATGTGCGCTAGATCCTTTTTGCTGAGGGTTGATTGGGAAGGGAGAAGAAGCGCGGGGATAGGGAATCTCGAGTCGGTGTATTGCGAGAATTTATACATCAACAGTATCACTAGAGACAAGGACCCTTACCCGCGAAATGTTCGACTTTTATGAGGTTATCATACTCGTTCTCGTCATCGTCATCAGCCATCAACCACCAAACCCCAGGTAGGGTATAACCGTGCGACAAACGTGATGTTGACCCTATATAACATTTTCTATCTAGTTAGCGGAGTGTAAGGTAATTGTGTTAAATTTCAGTTTGAACGAATGACCATCCCTCAGAAAATTGTGGAGCCCGGGGCAGAAGATAAATGGGTCGGCCGAGGGATAATGTGATTTTCGGAGAGATGACATTTTATGCAGAGGGAGCGATGTCGATTTTTTAAGCGATTCCAATTTTTTTTTTTTTTATTAATTTTCAGTTGCAAAATCAAATTAGTATTGATTTTCATAAAATGGACAAGCGGATGACATGCAAATGAGCAGGGAATGGGAACAGTGTGGTGGATGGCGTTGAATTTGTGCGTTGATTTTTTTTTCTCTCTGTTGTTATTCTTATTGAATTTTGTTTTTTTTTCATTTTTTTTTTTTGGTAAATTGCTACTTATTTGATTTCAGAGAAGATTTTTTTTTTTATTAAATATTATATATTTTAAAGTAGATTTATTTACTGCGCGTATTTATTTTTTGTTTTTATTAATATTAAAGTGATTTTTTTTTTCATTTTATTGCATTGGAAAATTTTTTATTAAACGCTATTAATTACGTTTTCATTTGATTCTGGATTTATAATCTGTATTTCATGCTTGTAATTATATAAGAGATTTTTTTTTCTGTTTTGCTATACATAGTGTTTAATTTTATACTATAATTAAATGTCTGTCTTTCAGTGTGGCTTTGATATTGAAAATAATAATTAAAATGCGTGAAATTGAAAACTACATAGCTCTATAAATGGGCATTATATAACAACATGATTCCCGGTTTTTTGGTGAAGTTTAATGGGTTTTTTGCTTTATTTTCCGCTTAAATAATACATATACATATAATTAACTATTATGAGGTTATACTAAGTGATTTTTCGCTTGAAAAATGATCTTTTTGAAAACAAGAAAAAATAATTTTAAATAAAATCCAAGTGTGGTTTTTAATTACATAGATACTTATTATTTTTTAAATACTAATTTTGATCAATATGGATATTAAATTTTTTAATTGATTCTTATTAGGTCGCCATAAAATGTTTGTTATTCATGTTGAAACAGTTAAAATAAATAGATAGAGTGATCATTATCCACAGATTCTGTTTTTGTTTAATGCTTTTATTTATTTAAAGTCCAACACTAAAAATCAGGAGTCATCAGCTACCACTAGAGCGGTGTCAGTTTATCTTCCCATCCTCTGGTTTGGAAACAAACGTACCCTTTAAAAAAAAAAACTTGTTAATGCTCACTTTTGAAATTATTATAAATAATTGATATTTTCAACTATTCCTAACATACTGTGGGATGCTCCAATACGTGATTTTTATTTCATTCTCAACCCAAATGCAAAACCTATAAGAAAACAATTATTTTTATAACGAACTTCCACAACTGTAATTCCGGTTAATGAAGTGATACGAGTATATTGTTTTCTTCTTTTTCACATATACTCGAAACAAACCCCATTCTTTTTGAAGATATCCATCAAAAAAGATTTCAACCACATATGTGAATGATTAAAGTTGAATATATAAAAAAAAGGAATTTTTTCCACCGAAATCTATCCCATTAAAAAGAAATTTTATTTGCAACACTTAAATTTAAAAATAAAATCAAACCAAGTTAAAAAAAATGAAAGAAACCTCAATGTACTTACAAAGCTATTATAAAAAAAAAGAAACCATTCTCATACACCTTTTCGATTTATAAATATCTCAACTTAACCAAACAGAAAAAAAGCAGCATCATATCGTCAGAGGAACCGCGTTTCCAACAAAAGAAAAAGTTTAAAATCCCTTCGTCCTTCCTTCCCCGCACCTCTTCACCAGTTCTGTCTTCTGTATGTTGACACATGCAAGGACATCCTTCTAGGACTTACCTGGCTGTCATTATCATAACACCAAACTAAATAAGGATTCTCCTTATGCTTCTTGATAAATATATGTATATGTATGTAGATGTTGGTTGGCATGTATGTATAATACATATACATATATGTAAAGTAAAACATTTGTTTAACTCATGCTCTGTCACCAGTTGGTATGGCGCTGCGATGTTAATGTAGCTATGAATATCAAACCAGCCATCTAAGAGACTTAGATACTTTTGTTTCACTCGATGATGAACAAACATCTTAAGGCAGATACATGTGAATCGTCTTCGTCGTCTTCGTGTGTCGTCTTCGTGGTCTCATATGTATAATATGTCTGCGTCGAGCCCTGAACGAATTTTCCATCCATCATCTTATCTCCTAAAGATGTTGAAGAATAATTTACATTTTACTTTCCGAAGGATATCCATCCACCTACTGGATGCTTTGAAGAAGCTCCTTTTATACATAATATGGAGAAAGAAAGAACAAACTTAAGTTGACATTTGCATGCAACCTTAAGAGTGAGTAAGTAACCCTTCAGTGAGTAGGTAGAGAAAGGTCGTCCTGTGTGAAAAATCACATATATACAACAACAACAAAAAAAAAAAAGATGAACTTTATGTTAACCTGCATTCCTACTTATCCTTTCGTTGAAGATTTATCCCAAGAGCCTGATTTTCAATAGACGAAAATCTTTTTTCACTCAAAAAGGACACCACATGAGATCATACATATTATACACCAAACTGAGCCAAGTCTGATGACAAAGATACAGTAGAACGAGACCAGTCTTCAATTTGCGTAAAGCTCCTTTTTTTACAAAAAAAAAGAACAAACAAAAAAGATTTTATTCACCTTGCGACACATCGTCGTTGTCGTTGCTGTAAGCCTTATCAATTGCACTTTAAGCACATTAGAGCATCTGGCCCTTTAGACAAACTCTTAAAACGTGAATATCCTTTTTTGCGCACCTACTATGTGTATGTGTGTGTGTGTGTGTATGTTTGAATGTTCACTTTGTGAAGAATTATGAATAAGAAACACGATACTAGCACAAGGATCTCAAACAATACTCTTGACGATCTAAAGGGTGATCTATTATTTTGTCACTCATCTGTATGGATGTAAGGCAGAGGACGCAAAAAGGATACATCTTAACGTTGCAATTGCATTCAGTGATACAATGTATCTCGCTATATATGTGCATCCGACCACATCATTGTTGTCTTTGGGTAGAAGCTGGGGGGATGTATGAAATCAATTTTTATTGTGTCTGCAGCATGTTATCTATATTCTCCTTGAGAAAGTCCTTGCTTTCAGATTGCAGCTCCTTCAGGTTGACCACTTACCAAGTGACACATCTATCCATTCATCTATGAGCTCTTTATATGTTCCGTTTCTACCTAGATATTTTTTTTCTTTTCAACCCACAGAGACAGTGTACTATCTGTTGTGTTCATTTCGTCCTGTCAATTTTTGTATATAAGTAGTAGTAGTAGTTTATATAAATTCTATACATAAGCACTATACATTTTCTTCATAGAAAATCTCTAAAATGTTTTCTCTTCTCTTCTTTTTTTTATTTTATTTTTTAGGCATCATCAAGGGGGACGAAATAATTGTTATCAATGGAGCAATTGTATCCGACCTGGATATGATGTATCTTGAGAGTGTGCTTCAGGAGGAACAGTCGCTATGCATGATGATGAGGTAAGTGCGCATTCACGCTCAAAAGAATTTAAGTTATTCTTCTCTGCAACATTCATGTTTATTGTATAAATCCTCGTGATGGCTTTGTTTTGAGATCTTTATACTTCAGAGGATAGAAATGGAACAATTCACAAATACACCCACAAAACCTAAC
The DNA here is from genome assembly GCA_958431115.1 of Syrphus vitripennis. Classification (NCBI taxonomy): domain Eukaryota; kingdom Metazoa; phylum Arthropoda; class Insecta; order Diptera; family Syrphidae; genus Syrphus; species Syrphus vitripennis. Next base: position 2,043,216 of record OY288110.1, on the reverse strand, counting down.
ATTTGAAGATAATAATATAATAGAAACATCAATTCTTGTTCTTTGAAAGCATTTTCCGGTTGGAATTTTCTAATACACATCAGAAAACCAAAAATGCAAAGGGTGTACCTACTTTCTTTATGCTCTTCTGATAGTTCTGAGTTAAATAAACATCAAATATAAACAAGATTCTATTCAAAATTGAGTTTTGGTAAACTAATTCTAATTCAAAGAATATTAAAAGTATAATCGATGGAAATTTTGCAGAAATGGAATAATAAAAAAATGATTCTTTGAAATTCTATGATGTCTCTATAGGAGATAAATTGAGTTTTTGTTGAATAAACAAATATTAATATTAGTCGAATACCTAATATTAATATTTTGCTATTATTATATTTTGCCACAATATTTTATGCACCATATAGAATTATGAGCAAAACTGGATCTTATTGGAAAATGGTTATGATAACTGGACTCCAGGAATACATTTTCATTTAGACACTGAAGAAAATTAAAACTATTGGTTTATGTTCATACATTTTCAAAGCTCATTCAACCGATATTGTTCGTTTAGAGAAGAATCAAAATCACTTACTTATGTAGTTGAGAAATTGAAAGGATTCATAAAGAAGTTTTACTTTTTAGTTTGTTTAATTTTTTCTGGTAAAATTCAAATCAAATATTTCGAAGTGATATTAGCGTTGAATTAAAAAAATTAAGTTTTTAATTTATTCTCGATATCAATACTTTTTAAGGACCATTTCGTCTATAGTTAAAGTTTTCATGTTAAAATTTGTTAACGGTAACTCTGAGTATGTCTTGATTTGATGTCGAAAAGCATATTATTTTGTGGAATCGAGTTTGAAACAATTTATCATTTAGTGCGTGCGAAAATTAAAATTCACTCTTTCTTCGTTGCCGAAATTATTTTTGCAATAATATTTAGTATGATATGAACAAATCTTGAACTATTTGATGACAAAAATTGAAAGCTTTAGAACTAAATAATATATAGGAAATTTTAAATTTCATTTATGTTGAAATATAAATTAAAGAAGCTTTATTTATTTGCTTTATTCTTCAAGCACAATAATTTATGGTAAGTTATGTTTGATTCAGTGTTAAACTGAACAAGCTAATAAAGATACGAAAAAAAGGAATATTAGATTCAACAAAAGAGTAGCTCCTATTCATTGGATACAATTCTATGACAAAGTATAAAATGGGCTTGACAATTTTTTTCGTCGATCGTCCAGCTTGGCTCTCATATTGATTAGTAATCAGTATTTTTCTGCTCAAAAAAGCTAATTACGTGACTATTTCTACTTACGACTTTATCTGAGCTACCCACTTCTTCTTCTTTTTGCAATTCAAGATACTGAATCAACTTCCTTCCAATCTTTTTATTCTTGTAAAACCTTCCAGTCACACATAATTCACCTTAATTAAATCAAGGCATAAATAATAACACTTAAATCCTCAACCGGACTGTGTTGTTGAATTTTTTTAACCTCTTCCTTCTTCCATCAGCATTAGTAAGAATATGTCCTTGATATAAAGTAAACCACAACAACAAAAAAAAAATCCTCACCACAAACACTTCATAAAAACTCTTGTGACATTTACTCTTATGTCGGTCGTACCTATAGATACGTCTTGTTACACTCGTCTTTATGTTTAACGACGCAAAACTTAATGCAATCCATTGTGTGATGCTTTGAGGTTTCTTTATAATATGCTCTCTCATTGTAGTTGTGAGCTTTATTAAAACGTTCATCACCCACAATTAGGCAGAGATCATCTTTCTTCTTAGTATTTATATAAATACATACCTACATATGTACAGTATAAACGCAAAATGTGTTACATGTCACATAACTTGGGACCCTCTAGGTCGTTAGGTTTGTCGAGCTAGCTCCTTTTACGTCAATTGCTGCTTGCTCAAAGAAAAACCACAATTATTTCTACACTAACACAAATAAATAAACACACACACACACACGAGTAGGTATAAATGAGGAAAACATCCATTTTGAATCGAATTAATTTTCCCAGAAACAAAGATTTATCAGTGATTAACATTAGAAGTAGGAATACGTATGGTATGTGTGTTAAGGTGGATACAGAAACACAAACATTCTTAACCCCATATCCTGTGACACCCTCTCAGCCAGTCACTCAACTAACCATAGTCAGCCAGCTCTTGTACTTAGTCCAGGGTAATTATTATTGTTGAACAGTAAAGTGGCACATTCCTTGTTGACGCCTCAACACATGACACATACACACCGGGTGCGGGATTGAGGGGTTATTCCAAAAAGAGTATGGATTTTCATTATTGCCCCTTTCTCACTCCATTTCGAATGGAATGAAAGTTTATATCCTTAAAGGAAGAATTACGTCGACCAACCGACCCCATATCTCTACCGGATACTTTATGGAGTGGAAAAGGGTGATGACGTTGTGTAGTGGTTGCGATAATGGTCTGCCAGAACCCTGTTTTCGCTCTCTTGCATTGAAATATTGACACAAAATTTCTATTGATACAAATACAAGATACTCGGTTGGTTTAATAGACCCCCCTCCCCACTCTCAAACCCTTCTCATCCAGTAGAAAAATAAGTACGTTAAATAGTACATTTGCAAAGGAGAAGAGAGAAGAGCTCTTAAAATAAAAATAAACGACCATTCAATTCGGCACACTGCAAATTGATGTTTATAGCTGATCCTTTCGCTTAGCTCATAAATCTTTGGATTGCTTTTGTGATTGTAGATAATAGTCAGATATTCAAGTTCTTCTTCTTGTGTCTTAGTTGTTTTTGAAATTTGAAGACTGGATGTTCTCAAGTGTGTTCTCTTAGGTTATAAGATGCTGTTTTGTTTTTATGGCAACAGGAAAAACAAGGCTAAAATAAGATATTCTGTGGAGCTAATAGAAACCCTAACCTAAGAACCAACAGAATTTCGGTGTAATTAGAACTTGGGTATCTGATGAAGAACACTTTGCGAAACATACATAGTTATTGAATTAATACATAACACTTATTTGAAATTTTTGGACAATAATTTGAGGATAAGAAAATGTTATGTATGTATGTATGTTGTCAATATGGAAAATTTATTTGATAATTCAATTGATACAAGCAAATAGAAATGTTTAAAAATGCTTGAAATAAAAAATTGCGTATACGCCTTGGTGTACCTACTTGTGTCATTAGTTTGTTTAAATTTTGTAAGACCATCGTTTGAAATTTAATGCATTTTGCTTCTATGTTAAAGTACCTTAAACTAGTCTAGAAACCACGATTACCAAAAATGATGAAAAGGATAAAAATTATAATTTAAATCGCTAAAAAAAAACCAAGAATAAGTTTTAAATAAACTTATCCATCTAATTTTTGGTAAAAGTATGAACTTTTGAAAAAAATGTTTAATACGTTTGTTAAAAAAAAAATTATTAGAAATTACATTTTTTGTTAACAACAAAATAGTATTATAGTTTTTAATAATACTCATAAATCAAACTTAAACAAATTTTCAAAAATAAGAATTTTTTTTTCAACTAATTTTTTTGTGAAAAAATTTATAAGGCTTAAATTTTTAGTCTGGATAAAACGGCAATTTGCTCTTGACCTTTCACCATATTCAGTTTAAACCACGATTGTTTTGACTTTGTCTAGTCTTGATCATTTAACGATTTATATGTTTGGTTGAAAGTATTTACTAGTATAAACTTATAAGTAGTCAAATATTGGAAGCTTAATATATTTTCCCAAAAACTAAATTTAAATTTTTCAAAACTAAACCATAGGAACATATATTTTTAAAGAGTAGGTAATCTGGAAAATAATTTGAAATAACACTTTTTCTAGCCTTTTTTTCAAAAATACTGGTGAACCCTTTAAAATTGATCTGTTTTAAAAAAATAATCATTCATTTTTGTTTGTTTTTTGAAAACTTGCACCAAGCTTTACTTGTCTCCCATTATCAGACTGCTCTATAAGTTCTAATTGATATTTGGGAACTCAAGTAGGTTAAAATCCATTTTTCCAGTGGACTTTCGACCATACACGCTACTGCATCATTTAATAAATAACCCTTTCTCATTTTTTTACAATTAAATGAATACCAAAGCAAATAATATTGAGTGACCAAGATGTTTCTTTGAGACAATCTACAAATTTATTATTGATCAAAAATTAACCCTTAACCTTTATTAAAAATGGCATCTTTGATATTCAATTTTCCATTCGTTGCCATAATTGCAATTTTACAAAGGAGAAACCGCACCGTAAAATGAAAATTAAACTTGTGGTACTGTGTTTCCTTGGTTCCGTTGTCATCGGAATACATATGAAAAATACTTTAAGACCTAAAAGTTTTGTTTTGTCCTCAACTGCACCAACGAACGAACAAGATTAATCAATGCAGATGCAAAAATGGAAGTGGAAGTCCCCGTATGCCTCGAACTCAAGATTCTATGGTGTAGAAAAATTAAAATTTAAATAACTGTCCCTCAGTGCAGATGAACGAATACGGCTACCTTTCCTTTTCCCAGCCACAATATGTCCAAAATTGTTATTTTAACACACCTCGTGTTACCTCCTGGAGCGAAACACCCTAAAGTTTCGCCATTTTATGTTCGATTGTCTCCTGCGGTGACAAGTTTTTGTATATATTCAACATATCACCACCATCTCCATTCCCGTTATACATATATTCATCGAAAATATTGAATTGCCAAGCACTTCAGGGACCAAACGTGCATAAATATACATACATTCATGTACATATGTACATATGAGAGAGAACTTGATTAAAAGCTGAATCAAACTCCACGTACAAACGAACGAATCCTTACGTCAGATACCATGGGACCAACACAAAGGGTCTTATCGATACAAGAGGATATCGAATCCTCATCCCCAGTATGGCCGGCTTGATGATGGTGAGTCTCTATAGATAGATTCTCACTCATATCACAATCCACTACAAAATTTTGTGTCGCAGAAGTAACGCATATGGTCTACTCTACATGCAGATTGTATATCCTCAACATATCCCCAAAGGATATAGTGATGAACATTGTTTTGTGTGCAAAGTGGATCTTCTAGAGAGATACAAATATACATACATATATCATGAATAGTCCGTATAGAGACTGAAAAGGACACGCGGCCAGAAAGCATATGATGGACACCATCATCATCATCTTATAACCCAGGCAACATCACCGTTGGTGGGCTGGTGGCCTAAAGGTCATATCTCTGGATAAATCAAAAATCAATGGCTTATTTTTGTGCTATGTTAACATAATATACGGCAGTGCAGCTGTGTGGTTTTTCTTGATCTTGGTTGCCATTCAAGTGAATTTTTTTTTAATCTTTTACGGTTTGCTGTTTTGAATTGTAGCCATCAGCAATTTGTTTCATTATGATATCGGTATATTCTAGGAAATATCGATCTGCTATATGTTAGTAATTTAAATTCATTCATAACTAATAATTCCTAAAACGACTTTTTTAAAGTACTTATTACTTAATTATTTTTGGATTGATCTACAGTACTTCTTTTAACTCCTTGTTTAGTTTTATTATTCAAAAGGAACTCGAATTTATTAAGAGGGATTAATAAATCTTAAAGAATCTAAGTGAATTTTAAGTACTTAAGAAATTCAAAAATTGTACTGGAGTACAATCCAAACGTACTAAAGCTACAAGTACAATTTTAAATACTCGTACTTGAATATTTGTATGTGTAAGTATGTACTAAGGAATTGCACTTGTCCTTGAAAAGCTAAGTATTAAGTAACTCCACTTCTACTTGTGCTCAGGTACTAAAACACTCAGGTTCTGTTTATAACTTTGTTGCAAAAATTTTTTCTTAGAATCGACATTTTTCATCAATCAAGCTATTATAATTATACAAGTCTTAAAATCGTCTAATAATCAAAGCTTTTTTTTAAATTCATTACAAATAAAAATTCTAAATACTTTTGAGCCTGCCTCCAAGGTATTTTATTTTTTTAATAACTCAATTTACAATATCTCTTCATAAAATATTTAGAGTTGGCAACCATATAAAATCAGAACATATCGATGTTTTCTATCAAACTCTTAGTTTCTGATAGCGATAGAGTTTTTTTTTTGCATTTTTGGTATAACAGAGGTTTTAAGCAAAGGTTGCCCTCGTGTCACTTTTGTTTAATACATACATTACATCACCATGATGGGAACCTTTAAGCCCCTTTGATTGCTATGATGGGATCCTGTTTTGGTTACAGCATCGGAAAAGCTTTCAACATTTCCTTTCCCATGTCTGGTTTGTTTTTATTCCAGTTCTGTTTGATAGGAAATTCAGAGGCGGGCTTACAAACAGGATAGTTATAAATAAAAAAGTGAACTCCTGTGAACTATTTTTTTTTTTAACTAGCTCTTTGTAATATGTATATTTTTTGTTGCGTTTGTTGAAAATGTCTTAAAATCAAAGCATTGACAATGGATTTGGGAAGAATATGATCACGTGGCCTCGGTAGCGCAATGCGTAGTGTATATGGCTCCAAGGGAGTTTGGTCTAGTTTCAAGTACCAGCTGGGAAAAAAGTTTTTCAAATACAAACTGAACAATTAAAGAACACACGTATTGGTGAATAAAATAAAAGAAAAAAAAGATAAAATCCTTTTTATGAATTTATGGTTTTATTCTTGAGTACAACAATTTTAATATGCATTTAAGTTTAATGCATTTAAAAAAGTGGTTTTAGATGCTTCCCTATATTCAACTGTTTTAATGCAATACAAAGCCCAATAATGTAATTTTTCTATATATGTACTTATAATACCTACCAGTTTTAGTTTTTAGAAGCTTTATTCATATATACCTACTTGACTACTTCCTACTGCATTTAATTTGTTTAATTTGTCCCCTAAGACTAATTAATCTATAATTTTTTTTTTAAACAAACAGGTCATCCCGCACGGAACCACCAGATCTAGTTGGAATAATGCGAGTGACCGACGACATGATTGATTCATTGGTTTGCCCACCGCCACCATCGGATCCACCGGTAATGAGTGAGGAAATGATTTCTGGCCTCATTGTTCCAGCACCAGGATGGAGTAAGTATTATTTAATGTGCACTAGAAAACCCTAAATCAAATAATCTGCACCACTAGATTGTGATGTTGGTACGTGGTTTATATATAAATATAGTTACCTTTGCATATAAGTAATGCAGCATGCATGTTGCATATATGTATGAACATTATGCACCTCTATCTAATATGGTGTGGATTCTACATTTGCAAATGTGGTCGACCTGAGTAAAGAATGGCCCTTCAAAATGTGCGCTATTTGAAGTGTAAATATAGCTTAACTTTACATAACGTAATACTTTATGTAACTATATATTGATGCACCTATACGGTACTAATAACGCTAACGATAGATTTGTATACAAAAAGTAAATAATATGTACAGTACATGTTTAAGTATGTTAGGTAGTATTTTTTTTTTTTTGCAGTCAAAAGTTAATGGTTCTAGCACTGTTCACCCTAAAAGGTTTTTAAATTTTTAAATAAATCAAAATTTTATTTACGAAAGCATTACCATTATAAATCAACTTAAATATGTACAATATTACGAGTATATATCTATTTTTCACGTAACGTAACTAGTTCTATCGTGAGTAATTCGTTTTTCAATAATTAATTTTACGGAAAAAAAAGTAAGAGAATATCACAATTCAATCCCTCTACCAAAAAAGATATATTTTTATCGTAACATCAAAATAAATAATGACGTTTCCTGAAATATCTAATTTACCTTTGGTTTTATTGAATAATAAACGAAACCTGCAATCGGCTTACAACTTAACGGCTTAGTTCAAACTTCATGAGTCAGAAGAGAAAAATAAATTACATTACAAAGGAAAAAGAAATCTTTTTTATATTTTAGTGCCTTTGCTTTTCCACTGAATCGAAATAAAAACTATATTATATTAAATACATATGTACGAGTATTATTATATATTAGTGAATATGGTTTTTTTCTAAAACTAAAATTTACTGGATTATTCTTCGGATAATTTCTTCGTCACCAATTATGTAAAATGTTCGTATCTCAAAAATCGATCAATCTGTTCGATCTCGATTGAAGCAGTATTTTGAAATATGTATTTATTTTTTATTTATGTGTATGCGAAATAAATTAATTTCTTAAATAACAACGAAAAAATGAAAATGAACATTTCCTTAAGCTTTAAAGATCAGAGTTCAAGCGTATGTAACTTTTACATATGACATCGTGTAATGATGCCACCAAAATTCTCGAGTGCTCCACATAATATTTCCATGACACCGCATGTGAAACGCACTCTTTCCTACCGTTAACACTGCACCAGGCATACCTAGTACACTGTTTCACTCATGAATAGACCACTTCCTTCCACATCCTTTCTTTTTTTTTACCTATATGCACATTTGATGCAATCGTCATTATTTTTAATGTCACAACTATAATACCCGTCCATTCATCTGCTTAAGTATGTTTCGAACACAACATTCATCAGTGCGCGTTCGTTTTTCAACTTAATGCAGTCTCTTAAGTGTGTCGACCACCACCACCACCACATCATATAATATATATGGCACCAAAGCATATAGTCCATATTTTTCAAGCAGTCAAGCTTTTGTATGGCCGTGCTATATAACATCATGCTGTTCATAACGCAGAAAGAGAGAGAGAGAGAGTTGCCAGGCTTTCTTTTTTTTTATTTTTACATAACTACACTAATTACGCTGTAGTGCACTTAAGTTGCTTGAAATTTATGTACAAATCCACTTTGAAACATGAACAGCGAGCTGCAATACTCGGAGAATGAGAAAAAAGAGGCATACACTAGGTACCTTAAAACATAATATACTCGTATACCATTCCGACATGTCGCATCGTCTCGTTTAAGTAGACCACCTACCGTTTTGTGAGACTTAAACAATGCATTTACCTTACGCTGAACTGTAAAGTAGCTTTTCCGATAGGGAAAGTGTAGCGAGTGTATAGTTAGCCCAGACAAATGGTTACTTAGGTGTATACCTTACTACTCAGTCATCTATAACTTAACGTCTTCCAAGACAATAGGGTTCCCCTAAAAACAGAAGGAGACCAACGACCACTCCTGTATTGTGAAGTACAGCACACAATATGCCACCACTACTTTTATGCCACTTTGCTATAAGTGCAGAAAGGTGGAAGCACAATGTTAACAACTCGACCACCCACACCAACCACACCCACCAATAAATCAAGACCTTTTCTCCAAAGAACCAACACCAATACATACATTTTAATCGTTTTTCCAAACCTCTTCTTGTTTCCACAACAACTGACGGTACAGGCGGCAAGGATTTGTACTCACCAGAAGCGGAGAGCTCCCCAGCACCATCATCATTAGAACCGCAGGTGACGGCTGTGCCAGGCACCAAACAAACTTCGAGGACCAGTAGCTTTGAAATTGAGAATCTTCTCAAAACAGCCGAACAGGTAAAAGATCTCAACCCCCCTCCCACAAAATCCTAAAACCAAACCCAAAAACCAACCTTTAGCACTCACCTGGTGTGCTCCATGTGTGAACATACATACTTAAGATAATGGCTTTTAGTCCCGAACAGTACCATCCTCCCAAGAGTGTGTGAAAATATATATGTAAATTTTTCTTACCCCCGCCCGTCGTCGTCGTATATTTGTAGGTAACTGGATTCTGTAGATCCCCACAGGAAACACGGAAATCAAGTCCGACCGGTTCGGTTACATCATCGGTTTCGAATGCAATGCTAACACCGTCACGACAGTTGACAGATGCTGAGAAGTTGCGGAAAGCTATTCTCGAGCTGGTTGACACTGAACGCGCTTATGTCAGGGTGAGTACCTACCTACTACCTACGTATAGTGTTGTTCTAAAACATTTTTTTTTTTGTTTTGCTTTGTTTTTCTACTTGTTTCCTTTTTATTTTTGTTTTAAAATTATCCTTGGAATTTATATAGGATCACAAGGATATGTGTACAAAAGTCATATAAATGCGAAGAGTATAATTTTATTTATATTTTGAGTGAAGAAGAACTTTTGAGCTTCGCACCACATTCCAACATATAATAATACTTCGGTACCTACGGATACACGTAACGTAGCTATCTGTCATCACTTGAGAGAAGATGGATATGGTGGATTCTCTGTTTCTCTAACTACTTGGGTTATGGAATATATATCCTGTGGTTTCTTGTTGAAGTGGTACTTGTTGTTGACATTTCACACAAATGCAATGTCAACTTAAGTGACTGAGGTAGAATTTCTTCATTTCTTTTTTTTTTTTCTTATTTTTATTTGATGTCCTCATATTTGGATCTTACTTTTACAAGTGTTTTTAGTTAGAGTCGTATAAATAGAGAAAAAAAATGTTGTCCTAAGGGGGTTTCTAGTTTTAATTTAAGAAACAACAACTAGAAAAGGGTTTCCAGTAAATTATTCAAAAATAATTTGGTTTCCTTTTTCACAGATGATGAGAAATTTAAATTAAGTTACAGTTGCTAGGCTTCAAATGGTTTTTTTTTACTTAACTTTTGTTTCTCTATGTTGTTTCTACATAACAACGCCATTCAGTTACAAAAAATCAATGAATTAAAAGTTGCGTATACGCCACAGTGTACCACTGAATTATCATTCATCTTAGACAGAATGAAAGTACATACTTCATATTTGGTGGCTGTTTATCTATTTAAATAAGAAATAATAAATTTATAATACGAAAAAATGTTAACTACTCGTCAATGAATGTCTGTTAGGCTGTTAGCTTTCATAATACATTTTCTTAAAGGAAAATTTAACTAACTAAAGTCCCAAGGAACCTAAATTCGACGCTGTTAAGAACAAATAATTTTCGCAACTGAAAAAGTAATTATTATTAAACTCAGTGATTAATGAACTACGAGTACGTCTGTTTTGAACCTATAAAATCTATTTTTCTCTTTGAAGAATGTCTTCTTTTTTTAATATAAAACTTCTTGACACAAAATCAGAATTTATAGTTATGACAGGTTTTGTTTTTGCCCCAATTATCCAAGACATTCCAAAGCACACATATTAAACAAAAACAAATAAAAGTTGTATCCCATTTATCTTTTTTAATATTTAAGTAATATTTACTGCGCTAAGGTAACCAATTTTTGAAATTTCATTAAAGTTAAATACAAAAAAAAAACTTTTTAAACAAGACAAAACGTTTTTGCTTCACTCTTTCGCTTTTTCTCTCTTTACTCAAGTATTTTCTATACTTAAATAGGATTTTTTATAAAGCCCCAATTCCCTCCTTAAATAATATTCTCATCTCCTTAATAAGAGAATATGGCATAGAAAGGGCGACACGGCAACGTGCTGCGGTGACGTTTAAATTTCGCTTTGCATTTCAACGTTCAGGTGGCATTGGCAAGTGTATATAAAGTATAATGCAAAACTTTGTCTGTGCCTCTTCCTTCAACATCCACCTATAGAGTATTATAAAAGAGAAGGATAATCGTCTTAAAATTAATTACATCTACCAAGAGTGAAGTGAAACCACAACCAAAAAGCTTTAGCTATATAAAGCTAAGGGTGTGTAATTAATTGCAGAAGACTTTGGTTTTTTTTTTTTTGTTATTTTTATTTTTTCCAGTTGTCAATATCACTCTCCATTTTTATTTTCTTATTATTATTCTTGTTTTTTTTTTTAATTTTTCTATAAGAAGTACTTAATAGGGACTTAAGTTACATTAATCACATTCACGCAAAAAAAAAAAAAATAAAGAGACTTCAAATACAAATATTAGGTAGGTACTTCAAATAAGAAAAAAAAAAACTTTTTGAATTCAAGTGTCAATGGATATTCTTGATGTCTTCTTGTTGGTGGCTTAATTAAAATGCTAATTTGGAATTTAAAACAAAAGTTTTAAGGAGGTAGAAGTTAGAAGAAATGTAGGTACAGCGTATTAAAAGAAATATTAAGCTGCTAATGAAGGAAATACACATGATCTTATTACGTTTTTTGGGGTACAAATTGAGTATATGAATTCGTAGATATTGTTTTTATAAAAACATTGTAACCACCACACGTTTTACATTGTGAGATTTTTCATTTAATATAATTCTACATACTAAGAAGATGACTAAAATGAAGCACCTGCTCGAAATTCCAATTTTCGGAGCAGGTGCAGCATTTGGCGATAATTAAATTTTTTAATAGAACCGTACATATTTTCCGAGAACCACCAGCTCAGCATTTCATCATGAAAAACAAGACAGTAGTCGTGTTTTTTTGGGAAAGCTATTCATAGTATAGACTATAGAGTACGGTTTTATTTTAAGATGTTGGTAACAGTCAGATGTTTCACGAGTCTCGATTGCTATATTCATAGAGTGGCATAATTATTCAAAAGAATTTGACAGTTTGACAAAAAAGTGAGGAATTAAATTTTTAAATGAATAAAAAAATTTCGTTCTAAATGTTTTTCCCAATCCTAATCACCAGTTTCGAGAATAAAAATTCCGATTCCGTTTTCTTCCCAAAAAAAAATGACACTAATACAATATGTCGAAGACTCGCGCTTCGCTAAAAAATCATTTATATTAGATAACCTTAAATATATAACTAGTACATATATTTTATGTCTGATGTGCAAATTCTAATTAATATTTAAGATTATTGAATTGAAAACATTTTGAACTGTCTTTCTAATTAATTTAAATTTCTTAAATTTTCAGCATCTCAACAATCTCCTAGAGCACTATCTGGAACCAATGAAACGCGAAACGTTCCTCTCCAATGCAGAAATAAATGCTTTGTTCGGTAATATTCATGAAATTGTTGCCTTCCAGCGTCAATTTTTGCAAAATCTTGAGGAAGCTTTAGAATTGGAGCCAGATTTTCATAAATTCGAGCATCCAAGTCAGTTTCGGGTAAGTTTATATAGAAGATATAATTTTAAAAATAAAATCCTTCTCGCAACACACTATAACTTTATTATATTCTTGTGCATTATCCTCTTTGAGTATTTCCTTTGAATAATTTTTTTATCATAAATCCCATGGATCCTTTGAATCATGGGAAAAATACAACAAAAAAAAATATATAAATATAAAGCTGAGTTAAAATTTATTATATCAGCCAGTTCGTTTTTCTTTGAAATCGAAAATTTACAACCATCACTTTGGCACCCTGGGTGCAATAAAATTGCAAGAACAATGAAAAACTGAAACTATATCTTCTATACATCGTGGATTATATAGATATTGAAATAGCAAGGAAAAGGAGTAGCTATGTACATTACATATGTATGTATATACCCAATACACAATGCACTCCATGCAATCATGATGGTTATTGGGTTTTGGTCACGGAAGAACAATATAAGCATCATCGTGCGGTTGACTATATAGACACGTGGTCGTTATAAAATAAATTTCCAATTTTCAACATTACATTGCTAAAAAATGATTGTGTTATACAAGTCTCAAAGAAAAGATTTTTGTCAGTACTTTCAAAATTCGTACTGAACACCAACTGTTAAAATTAAATTATGAATTTTCCATCCTGAGTAAGATAAACCTAATTTATTTCAGCTTCTGTGTTTTTTTTTAAATTGAAAAAGCTCGGAAAAAAATGGAAAACTAAATAATTTATTTAAGATCTAATCAGATCAGATTTAAAATTGTTTTTACCTAAGTATTCTTTTATGCAGATGCTAGAATAAATAAATTTATAAGAAAAATAAATTCCCTCAAAAACAATCGGTTCAGTTTCTTGATTGTGTTTTTAGATTGTAAACATTTGATCTCATAGTATTAACATATAGAGAGGCCCTCCGCAGTATTCAATTTTTCACACGATTTGTATTTAACTAGCGTGGGTTGTTAAATTAGAATTTTCCGTACACGTTGAACAATTGGGCTCTTATTTTTTTTTGAAAGTAAAAAAAAAAGACGTCAACTTCAAGAGCTATCGAAAATTTACAAAGTTCTTACGTTTTTTGCACGAAAATGAAATTTTCAGTTAACAACTAATTTTACTGATTTTCGTAACCTCTTTTGTATCAATAAGTGAGCTAACTTACATTATACGATACACGAATCATTTCTAAAATGGCCAGTGACAATTTTATAAATATTTTTTTAACTTATTTCGGTAGGTAACGTACCATTCAAATGCAGGTTATAGTCGTGCCTTTGATAAACAATTCACAACGGTATGTCAATTGAGTTCTTAAGTCCATTTTAAATTAATATATTTATAACTAATAATGTCATATATGTAAAAGCCATGAAAATATTCGTATGTGTTTAGTGTTTGTATCTTAAAAATTAAACCCAAAATAAAATTGGGAGTATGTTGGTGAAAATTCTACAAAATAATGTTTGAAGTAACCGCCCTATCTTAGTATCTTAAATACACATTCATTCCTGCAGAACCAAAAACTAATGATAAAACCCCATATAGCTTTAAATGCATTTTACCAAAGGACTTTTGCTGAAAATCCTACGTCAATCACTTTTTGTAAAAAAAAAACTATTCAAGCATGCCTTCTCTAGAATTCATCAAAATACTTTGCTCTGTTCATTTTATTCTCTTCATTCAAATCAACATCGAATTCCTAGACAAGCTCTTTATAGGTTAAACAATCTATATTCTATAGGTTAAGTTACTTCAACTCATTTCATTTAAATTAGATTTGCCTATATAATGTTCCCCTTTGACCGCACAGTGACGCCCTTTCATAAAATTTTAAATCCTCTCTTCAGCTATAAAAAGTTTAAGTTGTTTTAAAATATACCTTTCCACAAGTCCTTTTTTGCCTCTTTGACCAACTTTTATTTACAAATAAAATTAAATAAAAATAAAAAGTTCAACGATCCTTTTTAAGTCTTTTGTTTTTTTTTTTTTTCAATTTTATTTAAAGAAGATTTTCCCATTTTTGCCATCATCATCCTTATATCTAAGTTTCATTACTTAATTACAATTACAATGCAATCCAATAACGAAAACTTTGAAATTACAAAATATTGAAAACAAAACCAACAACAAAGAACTTTTTATGATTGAAAAATAAAATAACTTACGTATGCATACATTCAACATCATTTTATTATACATACAGGCACAAAAAATAAAGTCAGAATTTTCTTTGAATTAAATTTTACTTATGTTCATTTATTTGCAGAATGTCCTGTTTTCAATCGGTTCAGCTTTCCTGTACTATGTTAATCACTTCAAGTTATATTCATCGTTTTGTGCCAGTCACAGCAAGGCTCAAAAAGTTTTACATCCAAGTAAGTACATACATATATATATATTTATGCAACAAATCTCTTTATATGTTCAAAAACAACGACTACTGTAAATTCAAAGGATAAAAGAGTGGAATAAGATCGAAATCCTTTTGAAAAAAAACTACATACATGAATCTCTTGGTTTCGGTATAGTGCACACATATCCAATCTACGGTGAAAATGAAAAATGAACAAAAACAGAATTCCACTTTTCAGACAAAACTAGTAAAATACTCTCACTGCTTCGTTTTATAAAAAAAAAACCAAAAAAAAAGCAACCAAAAAGGATATAAAACAAATAAGACAACGACTCTACGACAAATCCCAAAACGAAAGATTCGATTTAATTTGCAAGACGGATGCAGTTTCTCTTCGAAAGGTCTTCCACCTTTAACTCCGTCCTTATAGTCTTTTAACAACAACAACAACAAACAAAATAGAAAAAAGGATGTAGATAACTTATTTTGTAGAGGTTTTCTTCTGATTTAAGGAAATCCTTTTTTGGCACAACTTTCAAATCACTTTTCCTTCTGTGTTCTTGTCTATTTCCGTTTGTTTTTTCTGTTTTATTTTCCAGAACAGATATGTCCTAGTCGTACCTGTTTTTTCCAATATTATTGGAAAAGAATTTAGGTACTGTTGCCAGACTTAAGTGTTTTAAGGAAATTAAAAACACAAAAAGGATTAAGTTTCAGGATGAAATAGAAAAGGAAAATTATTTAAATTTCTTTTTAATTGGTCTATCACTCTGTATAAAATTTGGTTTCAAATGCAAATGAAATATTTTTTGAGGGGTACCAACTCTTGCGAAGAATTTTTAAATCCACAAGATGTATAATCATCTAGTGATTAACTGATTTTCATTTAAAATTAAATTAAAAATCTTAAAAAGTTGGCAACTCTAAATTATAAAAAAAAATATTACATAAGTCCTTTTTTGTCAAACATGTTCTAGTACAAAATAGTTTTCAATGTTGTGAAAGAGATTCAATTTTTATTCTAAATTATATTTGCTACCTAAGGATTCTTCTCCTAATGCACGTGCTGTGTACTAGTTCTGGCATGACATGTGTCTTTCTAATTCTTTTTCTAAAGTTACACGTCGTCGTCGTCGTCGTTGAACGAACAACCAGCCGTCCTCCTACTTCGTGTTCCTTGCTATTTAAACTTACCTCCTTATTGTATTCAATATATGAACAAACATGGTGCAACTTTGTCCTTGCAATGATGGTTTTCTGTATTAGTCAGGTAAAAGAGAGCAATTAATTTAATTGAAAACTATTGGCGCTTGCTGATGGGACAAGCATTTCGACTTATAGCATCAGGGACTTTGGTATGGGGGATCTGTTTGTGTTTACTGCTCACCATAGTAATATATATCCGCAAGCCATCAAGCTTTTGCTCTCGTATCTCGTATAATCACGGCCACCACCACCAACATTGCTACATCAAGCCAACATCAATGTCCTCGCTAGAAATTGCTCGTAATCAAGGACTTTCATATTGGAATCCGCTAAAAATCGATGTGCATCACGTGTACATGATACCTCGAAGTTCATATAGATAGGTATATAGGTGAAGTCAGAGGAGCAGGAGGCTTCTGAGATTGAGGAAAAAAGAGGCCAGATATATTCGTATCTAGAAAAGTTGAAATGCTTTTATACAAATTGAAATTTCAGATGTTCTGGATTAATAAGGCGATCTGAAAGACACGCCGAAGTGTTACGTGTTTTTGTTGAGTGTTAATGTCGGGCTAATGGATGAAGTGGCAGCACAGAAATATAAGTATAGCAAAAGCAATAACTGGAAGTCATTCTTAGATTCAAGCGCAACATGGAACATTTATGTTTGTGTGTGTTCAAGGACGAAACCATTGATGGTAATTATGAATAGATGGATAAAGTATAGGTGAAGGAAGTAAAGATGGATAGGATGCATAATGCTATGCCACGTAACTCATTCGTTAACGGAAGAGCAACAAAATTCTTCTCATTGAAAATTGTTTCTTCAAGAAAAAACTAAATCTACAATTTCGGGTGATGAATTATTGAAGCAAAAGAAATACTGACAAAGAATCACATAAGCTTTCTTCCGTGAAGGAAATGGTTAGTCATCTTGAAAGTATTGAATTCTAACGATGAATAAGGTTGACTCAGAAAAAATCGATTTGTTTGCCTTTAAGTTATGGTGGAAGCAAAATTTTAAATGCACTGAACACTGGATCGCACAAACTTGGTTGAAGCATACAAATGTAGTTTCATTTACTATAAAGAATAAAATAACATTGAACGAAACAGTGCGATAAGTCAGAAGAATTTAAAAACGTATTTTTCTTCTTCGATTTCTTTCCATTTAAAAACTCTATTCTTAAATGTTTTAAATATTTTTATTTAAGTTTTCAAAAATGCACTTGTATGAAAGTTGAACGAAGCTATTGCTGTAGTAAAATTAGGTTACAAGCATTTTAAGCAAATTTAAATAAACTAAATATATTTAACCCTGGGAAAATGTTGTTGTTCTGCGTTTAGAATGAAATTGAACTACTGATACTACTCCAAATGAAATGCCATGTTCAACTTTGATATGTATTTGTAAGGTGAAATGAATTCCGCGGATTGAAAGGACTGAAATAAAAACCAAAGTTCCTTACTTGTAATAGAAAACAAAAATACTGAATCAAAAAATGCAACTTTAATGTAAAGTGTTGTTATAAAAACTGTGAGGTTTTATTTAAGTTGTTCTTCCAAAATCCACTAAAACATGTATTTGCTAAAATACTTATACATTTATCGGCCAGATAATAACTTTTTTTAAAGTTAACGAAAATTTTAAACCAATCACTGATTTGAAAAGCAATATGACATATGTCAAACTTCACTGAAAAGCTCTTCCAGACTATATTACTAAGTATTAGCAGAACGTCAGAAAGGTATAAGACAATAATACATGTGTTAATACTCAGTGGGATGGTGTATTTTCGTTAATACTTAATTTTAGAATTTATCTGAAGGAAAATGGCATTTTAGTTTAATGGTTCGTTTATTGGCTTTCAGAAATAAAATTGTTTAGTGCAACGGATAGATAGGAGTTCATCGAAACAATAAATATTTAAAAGCGTTTCGTGCAAGCAGGCATAAGTCTTTAAATATAATAAGAGTTTATGCCTTGCAAAAAATTGAATGCGCTTCAAACTTTTAACAAATGCCATTGCAGTTAATCTTGCTGCATGGATATCTTATTTAAATTATATTAATATGTACTCAATTAAGCATATATCAGACCATTAGACAATTAAAATATATTCACACACATACAAATTTCTCCAAGGACTAAATCTGTCTGCTTCTCGCAAAAACCAAAAATAGACTTTCTTTTTACCTTGGCCATAATTGAGTTAGATATATGTATGTGTAGTATGTGTTACGCAACATATGGTCACCCCCTCAACAAAATGAATCTTTCACTATGTTCTATTATGTTATATGTATGTAGGTATGTGGCACGCATATCATTAATGTATTTTATTTTAAGCTTTTTGCAGTAGCAAAAAACAACTACCATCACAACTAAACTAAACTGAGAAATAACTTTAAAAGCACTCTCATGCGTCACATCACATTTATATGAAAATTTCTTTCTCCAAATACACGTCATAAATCGTTTTTTTTTTTCAGTTGTATAAAGTCGTCTAATCCTTGTTTTTTTTTTCTGTGTGCAAATCTCATATCACAACCACAAAAACAACTCACGTAATTGCAACGTGGATGAATGTTTCTATGTAGATATACATAAATACATATGTTATTCTGATGGAGGTCCTTTTTCTAACCCCGTGCATATTGCGTGACGGAGAGTGATTGTGATAAGATGGGTTTTTTTCAGGATAGCATAAAAAAAAGGAATGAGAAGAAAGATTTACATAGAATTGAAATTATATCTAATGGTCCTGGTAATATTATTCATTCCTTCAGTTAGTTTTCTGATTCATGAAAGTGCTCTTAATAGAGAAAGGCTAGGTTAGGTATATGTACTTATACACAAAGTTGAGAGCTCACTTTTTTTTGTATTCAATTATATAGATACATCAAGAACTGGTGGTGTATAATACTACTTGGCATGTAGAGCAAATTATTCATATTCTTCGTGGGGCTATTGTGGCATGGAAGAGGAATATCCCGATGCAGAATTGTATGAGAACCTTTGGTAGTTAAGAGCACTTGTTAGAGTAATTAATTTTTTTGTTCATTTTAGAAAAAATATTGTGTTTTGCACATTTTTATTCCCTACTGTCTTGATTTTCTCAAGTCCCGTGGGAATTTTGTACAGGGGGTTAAGAAATAAAATTTAAAAAAAAAATAAAAATTTTCAGTGACGATCTTACAGATCTAAAAACCGGAGTCAATAGATACCAGGAAAATATATACATACATACATGCATATGCCAATAATTTGTTCATCTAAAAATTTTGCAATTAGAAAATTGACACGTTCAGAATTATGATCCAAGATGTATACAATTTCTTAAGAATTTGTAAAAAAAAATCAAATTTTGCATAATTTCAAAGAAATTTATCTAGCCGTTTTTAAAATATTGAATTTTCAACAAAAAAAAATTCTTTTCAACCAAAAAATGTTTTTGAAAAATATTTTTGACCAAAAAATTTAAATTTCTAGCAAAGTCCGACAGAAAATTTTATCATAAGATTCATGTTAACTGTTTTCGTTTTTGCAAAAACAAATGAAACTCTATTTAAATATCTTTTAAAAATTTTAAAATAAAGAAAAATTGTATCGAAAATCATTTTTTGTTCAACCTTTTTTTTGCCTTTAACACCCTTTTACTAAGAATATTTAAATGTATTTCAGCTTTAAACAAAACTAAATGTAATGATTCAATACTGTTTCAACATCATTGAATATTATGTAGGTATACATGTATATCTACAAGGTATAATTGTGTGGTGGGAATACATACCTACTATTTAGTATACATGCAAGCAAATTTAATTAGAGTCAAACATTCTTTAGAAAGCAACGAAGACCAGAATTCAAAAGTTTCTTGTTGTTGTTGTTGTACCGTCTATAATTAGGACATAATTTCATTCAAATCTGAATGAAACTTGCGAGTACCAATACAAGTGCCTACATAATTAAAAGAAGTTCTTGAATGTCTGAAGGACTAATTATGGGGTTAAAATCAAATTGTGTGCCAATTTCAAATCCTTATTAAAACCAGACTTTCCACTGAGGTATGGTCCTGAATTGAATTAATTTCAGTTAAGTAAGAGTTTTTTTTAATGTAAACTGTGATCTTTTCTTAGGTCAAACGTATCTCTATTTAACAAGTAAACTCTGGACCAATCCATTGATTGTTGTTATTTTAATTTTCCAGATGAAGGTAATAACGCTTTACAGGAATTCCTAGCGGCAAGAAATCCTAAACAACAGCACAGCAGCACTTTAGAATCGTATTTGATAAAGCCAATTCAACGTATCCTGAAGTATCCCTTGCTTTTGCAACAATTAAGAAACTTGACCGATTCACGTGCAGATGAGCATCTTCATTTAGTTGGTATGTAACTTATTTGTTCATATAAATTTTTTTTCAAATTTTCGTAATACTTTTTATTTTTTTTAACAGAGGCACTCAAAGGCATGGAAAAGGTCGCTGAACATATTAACGAAATGCAACGAATCCACGAAGAATATGGTGCTATATTTGATCATCTTTTTCGACAACATCAGAAATCCTGCAAACAGCCAATAGACCTTAGTCCAGGTTTCTAAAATAAATTTTTAAATATTTTTTTCTTGATGAATAATTTTTATAAAATAGGTTATTTTATTTTAGGCGATCTTTTATATTATGGCGGCGTTGAATGGCTAAACATTTCGGATTTCTTAGGAAAAATTAAGAAAGGTCTCGAGCTACATGCTATGTGCTTTGTATTTAAATCAGCGGTTGTGTTCCTTTGCAAAGAGCGTTTGCGACAAAAGAAAAAACTAATGGTGAGTCATTTGACATTCATTGCTTCTTCAAGAGTTTACTATTTTTATAAATGCTAAACTGTTGTATTTGTTTTTTTTTTTTTAGGGTGTTTCTAATAAAAATGCTCCAAACGAAGTCGAAATCATTCGCTATCAAGTTCTCATACCTGTTACCGAGGTACAAGTACGTGCCTCATCAGCGAAGGATATGGACTCACATTTCCTATGGGAATTGATACACTTACGCTCGCAATTGCAACGACGTTCGGAAAAAGTCTACGTACTGTCGAATAGTACAGCAGATTTTCGTAATGCGTTCCTCAAAACGATTAGACAGATAATACGCGAAAGCGTACGCAACATGTCAATTCCGATGAAGGGATTTGGTGGTAGTGCTAGTTCAGTATCGGGTATATCATCACAAGGTGGTTCGGGTAGTTCACAGACTTTAGAAAGGCCTAAGCAGCAGGTATTTTATCACTAAATTCTTTTTTATGCACATATGTACAATGACATAATATCTTATTTTTTTTAGATAACAATCATTCAAGGATCTCAAACTCTTGGTAAGCCCAAGAAAAAATCGGGTGCACAACGTCATTCAGCGGGCAATATTGATTATGATAATCTATCGGGTAGCCAAGAGGCTGATGATGTCCCCATGCAATCGCACCAACAATTGCATCCAACCGGTTTCAGAAGTCGTAGCAAGACAGTTGGTGATGCTGCTGGTATGTTCATGATATCAGAACTCTTCAGAAATGCTTATTAAAATGTGGTTGTATGTTCTTTAGACCCACCACCCAAGCCACCACATCATCAACAACAGATTCAGAGTGATCCAAGCACGGACCCAGGAACCAAATCTGAAGGTGAAGAAGATTCCCAACAGGGCACAATAAAACCCAAAGCAACATTGGGTAGAACACCAAACCATCTTACTCTAAGGTGAGACCTTAACCAAAAACTATTTATGTAGAATCTGAAAGTTTCAATTTTGGGTCTTAGAGCTAAAACCTAATTGTCCATTTACACTTTTTTAGTGTATTTGACATAAATTGAGTTTCAAGATACTAAGTCCATAAATCGAATCTTTCCCTTCTAGCCCCCCTTTATTGATGACTAACCCTTAATCTAGTTAATACTAAAAGCTAACTTTAACCCTTTTTTCCAATTTAATTCTCAAACCAAAAAAAAAAAATTAAACCAATGCACAGCACAACATCAACCCTATCGGTCGGAAGCACAGGTAGTCAAGCGCGATTGATACAATCATCCCATCCCCCATCCAGCTATCAGCCAGTCCTAATGAAAGATCTAGGTAAGACTAAAAGCATAAGTGAAATTACATCACCCACAAGTGAGAAGAACGCCTTCCCAGGGACAAGTAGTAGTTTAAGTATTAGTTCTAGCTATAGTCATCGAACCTCACCCAAACAATCCCCCAAGCAAGACATCCAAGTCATTGAAATATTTTCCAATGAATTGGCCAAGTCAGCTTCGATGAATAATAATAATAATCAGCAACGAGAGGACGAACAATCGAATATACGTTTTATGGATAAACATTTGAGTGATTTAGAGCATGAAAATCTGACTGATACTTGTGACATTGCCACTTATATGGCAAATTTGAAAGAGAAGACTCTCGAGTCGCAGACTGAAAATAACCAACAACAACAACAAGGGCCTGACTCAAGTTTGTCCCCTGAACCACAGACTGTTATTGACAATACCACTATTGTTGTGGCAGAAATAGCTATGCCTCCCCGAAATGATCGTGAAAGTGATAGTGGAGCGGGAACAGCTACGACTTCTGAACGTTCAGAAGCTGAAGATGACTCCGAGGATGCAGCGAATATAATTGTTATCGATAAGAAAGTTGACAAAGTCTTTAAGTCAAAATCAAAAAGCAGCAGTGGCAGTACGAGTAGTACTGGAAGTAGTGTTAGTGGTAAACAAAACAAGGGTACTAAGTCACCTCGCCAAAGCATTTATATATCGCCGGATCGCTCCAAATCCCAAGGAAGCAGCCCAGTACGTATTATTAAAGTAAAATCACCAAGGCAAAGTATTAGCGACCAGGGTAGCAAACGGCTGAGTGTTAGTCTCAGTCGTGACAGTTCTCAGGATAGACTTTCGGTTGGACGGAGGACTCCAAGTCCACGACGAAGCTCTGAAGGTGGAGGAATACTAAAACGATCGATAAGTCCTTGCAACGGTGGGGGAATTTTGAAACCCTCGTCGTCGTCACCATGCAAAGCGAAGTCACCCGATAGAAGTTGCTTGAAAAAACTAGCTCCTTCTCAAAATTGCAGCATCGAGTCCTTATCGCCACATCTATCTCCTAGAAGTAGTATAGAACATTTGTCCCCAGATCGTGGTAGTTATCATAGACATTCCCCTAGAAGCAGCTTTGACAGCCGTTGTTCTGAACCAAATCTTGACATTCCTCGAGGTGTTCTTAAAAGTCCTCGAGGAAGTTTTGATTCCAGATCACCAGAACGCAGTGGTCGGAAACGTAGCATGAGTGCACATGGTAGTTTCGACGCCGCACAGAAAACACCTGATCCCTACTATCACTATTATCCTATTTATGACAATCAGACTTGTAGCGATCACTACGTTACTGCTTCGAGCATGCGCAGAGATAGTGGGCCAACTTCAACAGGACACAGAAGAATAAGCAAGTCCCTAGAGCGCTCAACTTCTCGAGAGAGCAGCACAAGCAACTCCTATCGATATGGTGTGTCTCCCGAAAGAATCTACACTATCAACACTACGGGTCCAGTACGTTCGCAATCAGCTGAAAACGCTTTCGCTCGCTATGGCATGAATGACATGGGTATTTACGAACAATCATCCTCCTCATCGCAACATGGTCACTATGGCATGATGCCACCACAAATGCATCCCAGTGAAGCCATTAGCCGGGCTTTAGAACAACCAACATGCGTTGATTGTATGTATCAAAAGAAACCTTCCTAGCAAAAAGCCCGCGTGCGACAAAGTCGTACGCGGAAGAAGATGCCACGTGGCATGTCTAGCTCATCAGGTGGAAGTTTCGAGGCACATGAGGCACACAGTGCTGATGCTAGTGGTTGTGTCGACTGTCATGACTATTACGAAATTCATGTTTAAACTAAACACAGCAAGGATACGATTTAAATAAAAACAACAACCGTGAGTGAGATAGAACTGTAGATAGAATTTTATGTAGATAACATATTAATACAAACAACAACAAACAAAAACTATAAGATACATTCAAAGTATCTTTTTTAATATTATCCAAATCCAATGTGACTTCCCCTGATGAAGTTTTGTATAAATTTAAAAAAAAATATGACATTACGTTTAAATGTTGTAAAAAATAATGATACATTTTTATTATTATGATAATTCTTAAAAATACGGGTGTTATTTTATTAAATAAATTTATAATTTCTATTTGTAAAAATATTTATAATTTTCCACTCAAGTTGAGTGCAGGTTTCTATTATATCAAGCGCATTCAGCATTTATAGAAAACTTAACAACAACAAACAGCAAACAAATTGGAACCTCTTGCCAAACTAAAATAAAATTTAAAAAAAAAATACGACAGACAACTCAAAACTATCTCCGTTTTCCACACACATTTCCATCCATATAATTAAAACAAAAAAATGCAAAATATTAAATATTATATTGTAAAAAAAACTAATAGCAAATCAAACAGGGATTTTAAAAAAAATTTAACGTCTTTAAAAATAAAATTTGTAAAATCATCATGTCACTGGAATCATCATGATATTCTCAAGTTCATTTTATTTTTATTTTTTTTATGCTAGAAAATTTGTTTTTCTTTAAAAAATTAATTTTTCTTAAAAGCTAAAAGATATTTGAATGTTTTGTACAACTTAATACTCAAAAGAAACCCTTTTCAAACAAATTGGTGTTCCGAAAAGCATCTCAGAAACAAACACTTAGAAACAAGTCCAGCAACATTAAGTTTCAGCAATATTTTATTAAACAACACAATTTAATTTTTTTTAATATTTAGAAGTACAATTTTTTAATTTCTAAAAACCGAAGTTGATGGGTACAACATTTGCTAAAAATTAATTTGATTTTTACATTTTTTGGCTGACTTAAGCTTTGGAACAGACAGAAAAGAATTCAATTAAATTTTTAAATTTTTGAAGCAAAAATATTTCGAAAGTTTTCTGATACTTGTAAACCATTTAAGAATTGTTTTGAAAAAAAAAATAAAATATCTAAAGAATTGAAGATATGTATTGTAGAAACAAAAAAATGTTTCTGCAACAAATTTCAAAGAACTTAACAAATGTTTCGACAAGGGAAACAAAAAATGTTGCTGAAACAATTTAATAGAAGTATTAAATTTAAACAAAGTATTAAAATATACCAATGCCGGTACAATTTGTATGACTAAATAAATGAATTATTTACTCACGGGATGCATACCCACATATTTCATATTTCAAATAAAAGGCAGCTGATGTTTTTGCCACGAAATAACAGTTTTTTTTAATTTTTTTTCAAATATTAGTTAATGTCGAATATGATATATTCTGGAGTAGAAGTTTTAAAAAAAAGCTGACTTAAAACTGCTAACAGAGTTTATTATTTTTTATTTTTTTTTTCATTAATTTTTGTTATAACATTCAAAAATAGAAAAATCTCATCACCAGATACAAAAAATCATTTTTTATATAAAAACCATTAAATCTTAAAATCTTGTAAATAAAAATTAAAAAATAAATACGTAAACTTACAAATTTTATTCGATATTATTAAACGTACATTTAGGAACTTTATAAAGAAACTAAAAATAAACAAAACAAAAAATGCATATGACAACATTGTATGTATTGCACTGAGTTTTTATGAATGTTTAACATTTACGTGTGTGTAGATAAGTAGATATTTTAGAATTCACTTAACTTCGTTTATAAGTAAAAAAAAAAATAGTAACATTTTAAGACAAAAAAAAAACATTAAAGAAATCTACAATCAGGAATTTCATATTTTAAAATAACACCACTCAAAAAAAAATAGAAATGCAAAAATTACAAAAATAAAAACTATTAGATAAAGCAAGAAACAACTGGGATTGAATGTCGACGCAAAACAAAAACAAAAATAAAACAAAAAGTAGATATTACAACAAATCAAAAAGGGTGTGAAGCGAACAAAAAATAAAAATTAAAATTCGATGGTAAAAATTGCGATACAAATGAAACGGCCTTACGAACCTAGTAACAAATATTACGAATAAAATCAAAACAAAAAAATTAAACGAAAACATAAAATTAAAACAAAAACACACATAGGTATACAAATGAAACAAAAATTAAATCAAAAAAAAAATGTAGCATTTGAACTATAAAAATTGAGCTAAGTAAGTAAGTTTAAAGCACACCAAATTTATTTAGAAAAACAATCTAGTTACATGAGACACTATAATGAACTTTTCAGACGACAGAGTCAAACGAATCAAAAATGAGGAAGAAAATATACATCATAGTTATTTTAAACAAAAACAATAACACTCAAGGCAAAATAAATCAATTAACACAAAACTACATCAGAACAAATTCAATCTTGAAACGAATTGCTAATAATAAAAAAAAAAACTACTAATTAAATAAAATGAAGTAACCATTACAATATAATAGAATTAAATAGTCAATAAATCAAAACCTTAACTTAATCCAAGTTAAGAACAGAATTTAAAATACAAAATAATATGTATACTATAGATAGCTTTCAATTGCAAATACAAATACCCTAAGAGCCCCAATAAATTAATATATAACAAATATAGTGAAGATATCTATCTATCCATCAGTTAAATAGGTTAGTAAAATGTAGGAGTTAACTTTTAAAAATATTAGATAGCTAACAATTCCATAACTAAAACGAACAAATATAATAAATGCTTTAATGTGGTATTAAATTAGATTAGGTCAAAAACAAATTTGATTTGTATCGTTTCTGGTGATTTCCATTCAGGATTCAAAAATCCAAAACGAAGTTTTTCAAGAACTTAAAACATTTAAATTTAGTGAACTTGGCTTTTTTTTAAATTATTTATTTTTGAATCAAAATTCAACCGAATGGAAAGTAAAATAAAAACAATCTTAAAATAATTTCAATTTAACGTTAATACATTATTTTCTGAGCGAAAAGTATAAATTTGAAGAAAAAACATGTTTTATATAAAACTTGTGGTTTACCGAAACTTGCTTCTTCTGATAGGTCTTTAAAATGGTCAAGGCGTTGATTTTTAAAACAATCTCGAAAGTTTTAACGCTTCCATCAATGTGGTTGATGGCGATTTGTAATGATGATTTCACGACTTGATAACCTTGGACCAGAATTTTAAGTCATGTGACGTTGTTCGCAGTTCGCATTGACCGTCTTAACGTAGGTTAATAATTAGGAGCGCCTCTGACCTAAATAAATGAGTTTGCAACACAATTTTGAACGATGCCGAAAAAAGGCTTACAAAAGTCTGGTTTTGTTGTTATCGCGTTGCATCTGCATGGGTAATTTCTGTCCCTCTAGGAGTGCTAGTACTGATGGAAGTTCTGCTCTCTAAATCGCTTTCATTACACTGAGAACTCCATAGTTTTAAAGCTATATTGAAAAAAAAGTGTAGAGAAAAAGGAGAAGAATAAATGCTAAATAAAAAAAGGAAAAATGAAAATATTAGCGAAAGTTGTCCACTTAATTAACCTCGATGTTTTTTAAACATTTTCATATTATTTTGTTTTATTTATTTAAGTCTGTTTAATACCACGGCAAAAAGAATAAATCAAAAATAAAACTAAGTAATCAAAATACATAAACTTACTGATCAAATCGGCATCCTAATCAAATATTTAAAATATACTATCTTATCAGTAAAAACAAAACAACAATAACATTTAAAAACTCAATACTATAATTGATAGGAATTTGAAACAACAAATACTAAAATCAAAACATATAATGCACCCTACATAAACACAAAAGAAAAATAAAATAAATACAAAAATTAACTAAAACTTTCTTGTTAAATGTACCTTTTAAAAATAATAATAATTACTAAATAGTCAAAACAAACAAAAAATAAATCAAAACTAACCTACTTTAGCTAGAAAAAATAGTATCATTACTACTAAAACAATATTCTTATGTGTTTTAACAAAAAAAAAAATATATAAAATAATAATATACATGTTATTCATCCTCTCAACACAGTTAGATGGGCTTCATATAGCAGTAAAATCAAAATTAATTAAACAATACAAACAAAAATCAATTTATTAAAATAATAAATTCAAAAAATCTATATAGAAATAATACAATTAAACTAAAATGTATCAACAAAAATGAAAAGATAAACTAATTACAATTTTAGTAACCTTAAATCAAAATCCATACAAATAAAAAATAAAAAAGAATAAAAATAGTTCTCTGAGTAAATGTTAAAAAAAAAAAACTTTACAAAAGCAGTCTATATAAATAAAAATAACTACATTAAGCGACATAAAATTCTCCAGAAGTTATAATATAACTTACAAATAAATAATAAAAATATTCTTCAACAGGCAAAAATAACAGTCAGTAAAAAAAAAGAAATATTACCGTAATTCATGCTCTAAAAAATATGTTTATCCATGACTTCGTTTTTCGATCGTTCGCTCTGAATTTTTGAAACAAAATATTACCATCAGCAATAACTAAATAGTGTTTTATATTGAAAGTCTTGCATCCTTATAAAAACTTGATTGGTAAAAAATTTATTATTATTAGCAATATTTTGTACCGTAATAATTTACCTTATATTGTTACCCCAAGTAAAGGTAAGTTTTAGTTGTATTTTTTTTGTATTTTGTATATATAGTGAATGTATCGAATGTATAGTAAAATATGTTAAATATAATCAAACAGAAACAATTTTAACCCATAGAGGATAGATTGAATTCGTTGCTTGTTTTAAATTGTTTGATTAAAAATAAAAAATATTATAATAAGAAAATTTAGCTTTAACAAAACTTTGTTTTTAAAAGTTTTTGTAAAAATATCACAATTTTAATTTGATAAAAAATGCAGCTGATGTAATTTTAATTTTGAAGAAAATTACTGATTTAATATTTTCAATTACCTATAGCTTTTGTTTTACCGATAACTTTAATCGAAAAGATTTCTTTTAATACAAAAAATTTACATTCCAATACTGTAATTTTAAATTTTTACAATTTTAGTAAACTACATTCCTTATGTTTCTTTCAAAAATTATTTTGAAAAGTTGCGTTATGGCACTAAGTTTATAGAAATACTTCCTATACTTATACTAACTTATTTAGGCCCTCGGACCAAATGTCCGTGAGTTTGGCTTTGCAGGGCATAAGGCATACGTGCCATGGTGTACGATACTTATAGAGAAACAATAAAATTATGTTCACAGTACACTTATTTTAGAACCTTATCGCATTTGTCAAAACATAATCAAATCTCTCGTAAGCATTAGAAATAGTACTGGTCAAAGTATTCAGCCTTGCTTTACGCCTCGCTGCCGTGGCTATATTTTTTTTTATAAATCAGCATTTAGTTTATAATAAAAAAATAAAAATAATAACATCAGCTGCATGCTAAGAACTAAAAACACTTCAGTAAATAAATTATTATAGCACAAAAGCCTTAGTTCAAATTACTTAGAACCTAAAAATGTTGTTCTTGAATTAGCCAAAGTGATAGCTATATTTAAATGATTTTACTATTTAATTTGGTAAAGATGATCAGCGACGAATTATTTATATGTCTAACTTAAAGCATACAAGGAATTCGCATTAAAAACAAAGAAAATCATTAATTTTCGATTTTTATACTAATGTATCGTTAAAAAAAAATAGTAGAAGAAAAGCAAAAAAATCTCCCCAAAAATGTGTTCTTGTTTTATCCCAAACAAAATATTTATATTAAATTACGATAGAGCGTATATAAATAATAAATATTTATTATAGTTCCTTAAATAAAATAAAATAAAAAAAAAATTAAAAGCAATCATTGTTGAATATAAAATGCAAAACAAAGATAAAATATAAAAATACAAAAATCATTATTTATTGTTAAAAATTACATGGTGAATAAATGTAATTGTATAACATTTTTGTGATATTTATTTTAAAGTTATACTTAAGCACATAACTTATGTATATACATAAATAAATATATTTATATATATTTAGTAACAAGCAAACATAATATACTTTTACTTAGAAGTTAATTTTAATATTTTTTTTATTATTTTAATTAAAACATTTGTATAACTATATAGAAAAATAATATAAATTAAAACAAAAATGCTTGGCATCGCTTGAATATTTAAATTTTTTAACAAAAAAATATTACAACAACGACAGCAAAGTGCATAGTGTGACCAGCACTTTAAAAATTTATATATAAAAAAAAACAAAAGTAGATTGTAGTTTTATATTAAATATATAATTAAATTAATATTTAATTTTTGGTTTTAGTTTATTGTAATTTTGCACGAAGCAATATATCCGTGCACGTGTTTATTATTAAACAAATAAAACTAGTTTTATACAACAAACCAAAATTAGTATTGTCTGGGCCGCTATGCACTACCGGTTGATATGTCTTATGGTTAACACACCCTATTTTATTTTGATCCAAAATAAAACATAATTTTATGCTAACAAATTCATTTTAATATTCGTAGAAGGTTCTTTTTATCTTTTCTTTTTCTATACAAAATTAGCAAAACATATATTTTACGGAAATGCATTTTGTTTTTATTTGTTTTTACATATTTTTCTAGTCACTATGTATAGGCACTGTATAATTTAATTTATTTTTATTGGCAAAAGGAAAATGTTGGCATAAATTTTTTTTCAAAATTGTTCAAAAAAAAAAACAAATTTCAATCATAAAAATATGCAATAAATTATGATAAAAAAAATACAAGCGATGTCAACATTTTAACCAAACAAAAATTTCATAATAAAAAACTAAATTTTTATAGGGAATGCTATCGATTGTCTTTCAACTTATTTTATTTATATTTTATTCTTTCTTTAAATCTTTACTTTTTGTTTATGTCATATTTGAAAAAAAAAAAAAAAAAACAATTTGGCCACGAGGAGAATATACATTTATTTTATATGTTTTACCTGTTTTTTTAATTGTAGGGTCCCCGGTGTGGAAACCACGAGACATGATTAGTTTAGGCGATGCACAGCCAACATCACGCAAAGATGACTCGAAAAACTAATTTTAATAATTATAAACCAAACAAACAAAATAAAAAAAAAACATTCTCTATATATTTATAAATCGAACAAAAAATATATAAGAAAATTATCATATTCGAAATATAAAAACAAAAACTGGATGAAAAATTAATAAATAAAAATATTGTTTCTCCGAAAATAGAAAGAAACATTTCTTGATGATGATATTAAATGAATTAATTCATTTTAAAATGATATAAATTAATTTACGTAAATAAAATTTATATAAATAAAAAATTTAAAAAAAAACACAAAACAATTAATCATTGTATTTAAATAAAAAAAAAAAAAAAAAAAAAATAATAAATGAAATAGCAAATGAATTTTTAATTTTATCACAATTAAACGTTTCTCTATTAAACAAATAAATAAATAAAAAAAAAACCTTAAAGAAATCATCAGAACTTAGAATATTAAAATAAAAATAAACAAATAACAAACTATAAAAAAATATATCCCAAACAAAAATAGTGTTAACAGTATTATGTACTTATTTTAAACGATGGAAACTAAAACTACATTTAATACTATACTAAAAAAATTCATTATGAAAAGAAAAATTTAAACAAAAAAAACTTCAAATTCTTCATGCTGAAGTGAAAATTTAAGTTTCTAAAACTCGCATTTCGTTTTTGAGTCCGAATTTGTTTTTTTCTCTTGTATTGGTGCTAATATATACCTACATAATTATGTAATTATTTTTTAAAAGCTTAATTTTAATACATAATTCGAATTCCAATTTACATGGTTTCACCAAAGAAAAACAAAAATCTTTATTTGTAATATATTATTCACATTTTAAAATATGGTTAACTAGTTAAAAGCTACTTTTTCCTTTCATATCTTTCAACATTTATTTAGAATTTTTAACGAATTTAAAATGAATTTGACTTTTATTTCACGGCTATTACTAATTTACTTGTTTTGAATGAGTAAATCTGGCCGTAATAAATTTTTTCGAACTTTTCTGAACTCTTTCAAAACCTTCATTGAAGACCCGGTGATCCTTAAAATAAATCACTAAATAAAGCATTATTCGTTACATTTATTTATTCTGGCTCAAAAACAAATTAGCAAAATATTAATCAAGTGCAATAAGTTTCCCATCTTTTTTTGTTACCAAAATTATTTATAGCGAAAATTATTTTTATTTTCTCACCATAAGTTCTATTGTTTTTTTACAATAAGCCTTAAAAAATCCACTCCACTCGTCAGAACTTAACTTATTAACAACTATTAACATTAATTACAACACTAACAATAAACGAAGAAAGAAAAACAACCAAAATAATAATTTTAAAAAAACCTGCGCTAGGAAAAATTTTAGAACAATTTATTATAGCAATTGATCAGTATTTAATAAAAGCAACAACAACAACAACTAAGAAAAACAAATTATTTACGATATATAAGTTAATTTCACATAACTCACACAATAAAAAAAAAATACACAAATGCAAATGAAAATAATTCAAAAGAAAAATTCACACACGAATTAAATAACTTTAAATTAATATAGAAAAAGAAGAAAACATTAAGAACAAAAAAAGAATTATAACAAAACAAAATATAAATTGATTAAACCCCAATGAAGTGAATATTTAATAGATGAACAAAAGAGAAACGTTTCTTTTGTATCAAACAAGCAAAAAAAAAACAAAGTTAATTAAATTTAAACAAACAAAAAAAATGAAAATGTTATTTATTATTAAAACAAAAGAAGAAAAAAAAATATAAAAACTGAAAAATAAAATGAAAAAAAACCTAAATAAAATGAGTAAGTAAATTAAATTAAATTTATGAAGTAAGTTTAAGAATGAATTATTACACTTTAAGAGAATTTTTATAATTATTAACAAATTATATATTTACATTGTAAATTAATTTATTTACATCAATTTTATTTATTAGAAACTATTTCATGATTTTATTTGAATAAGTTTTTGATTTGATTTCCATAAATCAGTAAACAGCGATTTTAACCGAAATAAATTAAATTAAAATAACATAAAAAAAAAAACAAGATATTATATATAAAAAAACGCATGATTCCAATTGAATGGTAAACAAATAAAAAGAAAATTTAAAAAAATACGATGTTAAATGTTATATGTAAAGAAAAACAAAAACAAAATATTCAAAGACAATTTTTAAATATAACAAACACACAAAACAATGCAAAAGAAAACTTTTAATAAAAACAAAACAAAAACAAAAAATATTTAAGTGTTCAAAGTTTAAATTCTGCAGTTTATTGATTTTATTTTGTATTTATTTAAAAATGTTTATCTTCAAGGCATAATATATTAATTCAAATTTGAGCACTTTAGAGTTGAAAATTTTAATTTTGTGTTTGTTTTTAATTTAAAAGAAACTTCTTTGCAAATACTTTACGATCAATTTATTGAAATATTTTTTATTGTCAAAGAAATGAAAATGAAATTATAAAATAAAAGAAATAGACAAATAGACTGAAAGACTGTTTGTTTTATTTATGAAGATGACACAAAAAAATAAACCTTATTGGATTTGAAATTCTTTTTTTTTTTTTAATGAGTGACCAGAAAGTTCAGACAGAAAGGTGAGTATACAAAATATGTAGGTATATCTGCAGCTATACTTCTTAAAAAATGTGTTCATATGTTCATACAATTGGTACATACATATGTACGTATAAAAAACTTATTAATCAAATAACACGACTTCAGCTTTTAATGTTTCATTATTTCATATCGTTTATATTTAAATATTAAACTCGAATTTAACTACCGACTACTCCTACTCAAATCTTACATTTGTAGAAATATCATAAAAGGCAAAGCATTAGTCACAACTCACAACAGCTAAAGCGATTGAGAGGCTTTGCTCAAATAATAGCTGGGCGTAACATATTTAAATTGAAAACAGCATCTAAGTTTAGCACTTACAAATATGGGATATGTGTACAACCTACTCATTATGGAATCTAACGAATGAAGTATTGTAGATACAAATCAAATATCAGAATGAATTTCCATAACACTGTTTCAAACTTCATACTTAATTATTATGTTTCAGCGGTTCAATCAATTGATAAAGATATTACAATGATGTCCAATCACTTAGGTATGCTTATGAAAATTAAGCCCCTGGAATAGATGGAAATAATGCTTCACCAAATTTAATATCAAAAATAAGGAACACATCTCTTTCGTTAGAACCTATTTGATATATACATAAATAATAAATAAATTATTTAAAAAAAATCAATTTGCCACCACACTTTGTAGTTTGATATAATTTTATTTGCCCACCATGTACTCAAAACTTTGTGCATATTGAAATTAGGCAAGCACAGCAATTAATTTGTTTTCTTCTATACAAATTACAAAAATTATTTGTTAATTAAGTTTATTTTTTTATTCTTTTTTTGTTAGCAACTAGCTAGTACCCGATGAAGTGCTTTCTTATTGAAGATTTCAATAGTTTATAAATTACGTACATACATATGTTTATAAAAATAAAATTTACTACAGTTCTGTGATTATGTCAACATATGGCTTTTACGATGAATATTATTGTAATAGCCTTAATTTTAATCTTTATGAAGGAGTCTTTTATTCAAATGATATTTTCATTGAATAGTATTTGAAAAAAAAAAAACGTTTTAAAACACAAAGTTTTCAGCAAATAAAATTAAAAAAGTTTAAATAGATACATACTTTTTAAAGTTTTATTTTTTAACACTACCTATATTTATTTCTAATCGAATTGTCAAAACAACGGTTTCATTCAAACCCCTTGTATTAAAAATATGCAGAGAATAAAAAAGGTATATCCTAGTGGAATTGTTTTTAATAAATTATTTTCCCGGTCTCATACGATTTTGTTTTTTGCATTGAAAAACAAAATGATAGAATTTTTTTCTTAGAAACTTTTAGGGAATGCAGCAAATTTTCCCCTTTTATTGAATTCTTAATTGGCTTACATGACTCCAGCTCCATTTATTGGATTTCTGGTTTGGTATACAAAAAACTTTACTTTTTTGTAATACAAATTTAATCTTTCACGATGATAGACTTTGTGGGTCATGTAAGATAATAGCTAGACATGTTTTTAAAGAACTACTGGCACTTTTTTATGAGATAGATGGTTTCATCTTTTATAAGTGTTGAAAATAATGGTTTTATCTCTTCTAGATGCTGAGAAAATTGAAAATAACATAAATATGGGCCTCAACCTATTCATCTTTCATTCACCTCAAGAAAAGTTCACTTATATTATCTAATAACCAAACATAAAAATTTCAGTTTCAGTTTCAGTTTCGATTTTTACACGTCTGGCTTACAATAAAGTTAATCTATCTGTCACTTTTATTATTTATTTCCCAGCTCTTTTTCATAAAAATGCACCAAAACACCATTTTAACGCTGGCAACTTATATGGCATACCTTACCTATAAACAAATAAAGTGCACCGCATGACCTTTCATGTGACAAGATTCACCACTGTTGAAAAATAATGAGTGTGGGGCTAAAATGCCGAACTGAACAATCTTACTTCAGCATTGGTTCAGGATTATAATTCACCAAACGAAATCCAAGTGCGCAACATAATTTGAATATTTACTCGAATAGCTATGCATTTGCCAAAGAAAAAAGGAATTTTTCCGAATGCCAGCTATTGGATTTCCCATACCTATATTCCTTTCGCCATCGCCTCATTTCATAAGTGATAAAACAACCATCTTCCCATTCGATTTCTATGTCCCAAATTTCAATCCATTAATATCAATCGAGTTTCCAATTCACCTCAAAATAAAAAACGAAACGTCAATTTCAACTTTCTTAGCCAAACTATGGTTATTGCTTTATTATACAATTTTAATTTATATTTTCTTACAAATATTCTTCAAGGTCGATTCTAAAATACAACTAACCTTCCATCTAAACAAAATCTTAAATTTAAATTATACATTTTGGTTATTTATATATAAATACACAATCGAGTACTAAAACGTACATCTTTTCTTATTTGCATCTTAAGTCGCCATTTCACATTCTTTTTATAATATTTTGCGTCTACTACAAGAAAACAAAATAGTTTCTTCTTTAATCGCTAGCCTCAAATAAAATTACAGTTAATTTTAAAAAAAGGAAAACAAAAGAAACTACTTGATAATGCCAATTGGAAGACATATTTATCTCTCTTGCAAGACAAGTATTAGAGGCGACTTTTAAATTTGACCTAAAAACTAAAATTTTTATCCGTCGGTAGACGCGCGAGAGTAATCTCAAAGCAGATTGAGTTCGTCTGCTTCATCAGTCAGAACTTTCCAGAAGACTCCACTTCCTCTCCTCTTCGCATATTTCTACATACATATTTAACCTAGACTCTCTCGCTTTTATTCTCAGTCTAGTTTGGTAGGATCTCCGAAAGCAAATCCTTCGTCCCGCTCATTAGAGAATCCGGGAACTTGATATCGAACGCCACCAGCAAGTCGCCGCGTCGGGATGGCTCTTTGGGGAAGGGCAGTCCCTTTCCGCTTATCCGCTTCACAGTGTTTGGCTTGATGATTTCGCCTTGAGTGTTTACTGTCATTTTGTCTCCCGACAACGTTGGCACCTGCACCACTGTGCCGCATAGCGCCTGCTTCAGAGAGATCTTTGCTGAGTACTTCAGGTCACTGCCCTCTCGCTTGAACTGGCTGTGTGGCTTGTCCCGGATAATAAAGATGATGTCGGCTGGAATCTTTCCGGGCGCCTGGTCACCCTCCTTCTGGAATGTTATTTTGGTGCCAGCCTTCCATCCAGGCTTCACTGAGATGTTGAGGACTTTTTCCTCCTTTGTTGGCATTCCTGTGGCCATTGACATGCGGGAGATCTTCATCTTCTTTACGCAACCTCTGTCGACTTCCTCCAGTGCAACATATAGGTCGTGTTCGATTGGCGGGTCTTGCATCTGTCGCTTTCTGTTGGGCGCCGCATTGAAGGACTGTGAACGGAAGGCGCCTCCGGGACCACCATAGCCCATCTGTTGGTACATGTCGTCGTCGCCTGGGCCCATAAACATTGTTTGCGACTCGAAAATCCGACTGGGATCTGTGCCGAAGAAAGCCCCGAATGGATCTGAGGATCCAAAGAACTGGGCAAACGTGGCTCTGGGATCGCCGTGGAAATATTCACCACCGTTTCCGGGGATTCCACCCTTGAGACCTTCCTCTCCCGAATTGTCGTAGATGTCACGCTTCTTCTTGTCCGACAACACTTCGTAGGCCTCTGCTATCTCCTTGAAGCGGTCCTCCGCTCCTGCAGTCTTGTTTTTGTCTGGATGGTACTTCAGGGCCAGTTTACGGTAAGCCTTTTTGATTTCGTCATCAGATGCTCCCTTGGAGATGCCAAGAATTTTGTAGAAGTCTTTTCCCATTATGTTGGATTTGCTACAATGAGAAAAAAAAACAGATTTTAGTATTTCGAATTTTTTCTTTATTTTCAAAGTGAATTTTCTAGAAATTTTCAACTTGTTGTCTCCCTTTCACTTGTGGAATTCTTATGGACGCGTGTACAGTATTTATTTCGCTTTTGTTGAGATGAATTGAAAAGGGCGACATAGAAAGGTGATTTCATCGATAATTCAAGAACTTTTAGGAAAAATCACAGAAAATGCGTCGTTTTTTATTTAAATTGATATAATTACCTTTAAGACGGAATGCACAAGGTTTTAGAAAACTTTAGAATGAATCCAAATATATTAACTTGCAGATGTCACTCGTTTTTTTTTTGTTCGTAAAAATTTCTTTACTTTTTTTTATAAACTTGACTGTTCTTGATGATTTTTATTTTAATTTGTTTTGATTCACAGTAAATTAACACTTGTTTTGAGTTTAAATAGAAATTTGTAAAAGTTTTTTGTTTTCGCAAAAATTTTTAACGAATTTGATGTTTCGTTTCACACTGTTCTTTTTGAAATGTATGAAATCCGGGGTTGGGCACTGCTATTTATAAATGCACTTTTTGTTCTAGATCATTCCAGGAGTTTCTATGATGAAATAATTTAACGTGCGTTATGTTGAGTGACAGAAGACAACTGATGGGAATTGGCTGCGTCTAGAGATTAAATGTATAGAATTTCTGAACACTTTTGTGAACGTATTCAGCGTATTTTTGGTAGGCTATTTTTGGATTTACACGACTCGTAGGTTGTTGTTGGTAAAAATAATTATTAATTTATTTAGGTTTTTGACAGTCATCTGTCAAAATTTGGCAAGGTAATGCAAGCTTGGCAGCCGTATAAAAATGTATGATTTTTTTCTACGACGGCTGAGTTTATATGCATGTCTGTTTATACATGCATATAAACTCAGCCGTCGTAGCAAAAAAATCATAAATTTTTATACGGCTGCCAAGCTTCCATTACCATAAAAAAAAGGTATTCACATTACAAATGATTTAATTTCGTTTTACAGTTCATTGTTGTTTTCATTTTCTATCTCATAGAGAAATTTCAAATTTATGAGGCCGGTTTACAATTAAATTTATGTTTGGTTGAATGCGTTCACTTAACTTACGAGACAAATAGCCCGATTCTGGCAAACAAAAATCGGATACGACGACAAAAAAGCGTTGCTATAATTGACAATATCACGTTTTTGTTATTGTTTTTTGTCGTCACTACAGTTTGCATCGGTTTGG
Organism: Syrphus vitripennis; assembly: GCA_958431115.1. NCBI lineage: Eukaryota > Metazoa > Arthropoda > Insecta > Diptera > Syrphidae > Syrphus > Syrphus vitripennis. The sequence continues at coordinate 2,003,915 of OY288110.1, read as the reverse complement.
TTTGACATTAACCTCAAAATTTAGTTCGTCGACCATTGGCCAAGATTTAATAGCTGTCGAGTTCCTTTGAATATTTAAAAATTTATAAAATTACATAATTGTTTGAAATTTATTGAAATATCAAAGTTCCATAAGACACAACGCGACATCACATGATTATTTATGAACATAGCAATCGAGACTCGTGAAAGAATCCAACATTTAAAAATGAAGTCTCTGAGATTTTCTCATTGCAGCAATTCAATAAATATTTCAAAGCGTCGTATCAGCGTTTTCTATAACAACAATTTTCTTATTGAAGCAAAAACATTTTTATTTCATTCAGAAGGACTATATAAGTGCTAATACGGTATTCACACCAAGCCGAAAACACGGTTTTCGCCAAAACATCGGTTTTCGATGAAAACCTAATCGAAAACACAAGTTTTCGCATACATTTTTTGTAGCTTCAGGTTTTCATAAACGACATGTTTTATATAAAACCGGTCGAAAACGTGTGGAAACTCATAGATGAACTAAATCAAACACACCTATGGAATGTTCAGCGCCCAAAAATCGACAAGAAAGAAATTGATGGAATGCTTTCAAAAGAAATTAAAAACAGCTGACTGTCGAGTTTTAATTTGTTTTCTTGATAAACTTTTTGTGGTAAGTAATTTCTTTCTTCTGATTCTCATGTAAGAGTTTTCAGATAAGAAAAAGAAGTTTAACAAAATATTCATGTTTTCTTCAATTTTCTTTTTATGTATATAAATTAGTTTAGTTTGTTTAGCATTCATTTATTGTTGCAAATATGTGAACACAAATAAGTTTTTAAATTTTCAATACAAAATTTGACAGTAGTGTTGTCAAAAAATTGAAATGACAGACGAAAACATGTAATATGCAGTGTGAACGCATTTCGTGTTTTCGAAAACTTTTAGCTGAAAACCGCGTTTTGAGTTTGGTGTGAAAAGGCTATAACCTAAAGAATTGCTCCATGACTTTGAAATTGAAATCAAAATTGTTACTTGGGTAGTAGGGTTTCAAATATATGGCATAATGTCTTTCTGCTTGTTTTTTTCGAATTTTGTCTGGTCTTTTTATGATAATTTTTTGTTCTCTTTATGGAGACCACTGAAAATTCCGTTTCGAATCAGCAGCATACAGGCCTTTGTGTTAATTGCATACAACCTTTCTATATGAAAACTATAGTACTATCATGGTGGGAGTCGAATGGGGCGACATCTAAAGTGTGCCGGCAACCCTTACTCAATTTTTTTTGCGCAGAGCTTGTGGAGCGTTTAATCGATATTTATTGATATTTTTTGGTTGCAATAATCCAAATATATAGTCCCCTCTTGCTCCTACGAACAATTTCCGATGCTTGAAGAGACTCCCCAAATCAAATTTTAAACCTAAAATTTTGATGTTCCACCACATAGGTTCCGGCAACATGAAAAAAAATCGCCATGATAGTACTATAGTTTTTACATACAAAGATACAACGGAAGTTTTTTGTGGGCAAGATTTCAGGAAAAAATTTAATACCGCCCTCTCTATTCTCAGACATAAATCACAATCTCTCCAGTACATCTACATCTAAAAACAGCACACCATCCATCACTGTCTGACATTTCACAACAATAAAAAATACATATCCAACCCAACCCACCACACTTCACCACAGACGAAATGTACAATTTTTTCACTAGCTATGATGGCGGAAAAACCACAGAGTTCGAGAGTTCTTCTTCTGTAAATAAATTTTGTTGATAAATTGATTGAAAAACCTTCACCAAATAAACCTAGTGAATGTGTTTAAAACTAAATCCCAATATTTAATTGCACTCAAGCAAATATTGCATAAGACTCCTTCGTAAATCTCTTCCACCGCAGATGCGTTTTGCAGCACCAAACTTGTAAAGTGCTTTCGTTTATTCGGTTTTCGTGTGAAAGTGTCCACCAAAACGTCCCGTGCCCAAAAATAATTCATACAAAAAATAAAACTCAGAAACTCGAACTTTTTGCGTCGTGAGTTATCTTTCATTTTTGCTTTTGATGAATATCAAATGCTTGTCTCGATTGTAAACGAACCAATGGGTAAGTGAAATAATAAAAAAAAAACTTAATTTTCCCACATCGATTAATCATTTCCATGCAAAATTTATCTATGGGCTTAACTTTTTTATTGGTCAAATCAAAAGGGCTGGAGCCGGTTTGCTTGGGTTGGTAAAGTGCCATAAAAACTTTAAAATGTGTCAACCCGAACACACGCAGCAACAACACTATCCGAAGTCGAGCCCATAGATTAACAACGGCTTCAATAAATTGCTTGCAAATTGCATCCCTTTGAAGTGTTTGAGGTCATCGACGATGAATGGGTGGTTTTTGTATGGTTCTGCATTCTGTCATGGTTGTTGCTGTTACTGCATCGCTCTGTTCCTTCTGCTATTTAGGAATTTAATTCGTTGTAGGTTGTGTGTATGGACGTAAATGTCCGACAATGCGACAACATTGTGATACTTATGGTTGCAGCAATTTAGGGAATTCTATGGTCGTTAACGTTTAAGCAAAATTTTTGTATATTGTTTATGGTCTGTATTGCCTTTGATTGTTTTGTTTCGTGTTTCGTACTTTGCTTTTGCAAACAGCATACCCGCAGAAAACTTCATTATGCATTGTTTTATGAGTAATGGATAGGAAACAGGATTTAAGAAAAAAATGTTGAAGATTTCTGAGAAACATAACTGCTACTAATTACTTCTTTTAAATGAAATTATTAAATAAAATTAAAGTCTGATTAAATTTAGTTTGGCCTGAATCTAGGTACAGGTGGTTGTCAGATCTTTCAGATAAAACAGATCTGATAATGGGCCAAATGCATAAAAAGTAGTAAATACTTTTACTGCTAAATGTCCATAGGATTGTGTATGTTTCCACTTATTGGTGAAGTTTTCGAGTACAAGCATTTCTATGCATAAGCTCCATTTTATTATCATCATAAGCAGATGAGTTTTTAACCAATTTCAATTGCCTAGCGTGTGTCCAGAATGTTCAAAAAGGAAGAAAAAAACAATTCTTAGGAAAGCCCTCTATTTCGCGGGGTATGAAGATGAACTACAGAGAATCCGAACTTAGATATATAATGTTCAAAACTAAGCGTTTTAAATTCGCAATAAAAAAATAGGAAAAACATTGTTCACTTCTGTTTTAAAAGCATAGGTAATATTTTTGTATTTGAAACCGTTTGCTGAAACCAAACTTAAATATTTTTGCCCAGGCTAGTACTAGATAGCAAGTTGGTTACACATTCAAATTACTAACTGCTCAACTGGGATCAAATGATACGAAACAATGTAAAATTTCTATATAAAAAAAAAAAAACAAGGAGAGTCAATTATCGATATTGTGACTATATAAAATACTGTGACTCCAAAATGCATTTGATAAAAACAAATAACACATCACGACATGCGATTAATATTAATAATAATATTTGTAATGTGGTCGAGACGTATATTGTTAAGAGGAACAGTCACTTCTGCAAGGACGACGTAATTTTGTTTGTATTTCCAACACCACTTCCAATCGGCTCGCAGGCTTCCGACTCCAGCTATAGAGTCAGATCACAGTCAGGATTATATTGTCTCCTCTTACCCGAAATCCCCGATTTCCTTAATGATAAAATGGAGCACGTACATTTTTTGTGTTTGGAATTTTTAATTGTTCGAGTATCTAATTGTTGTATCTAAGAAATACTGATACATAATGTATGTATGTACATATGTATATAGAGCGAATTGAAATTTAATGATAAACAAAAAAATACTATTCAAGACAATTTTGAATAATAAATTATTTTTTAAGTCAACATACTAAAAAATTCAAAAAGAAAAACATTACCTCTCTAATACAGTGCTTATTTTTGTATTGTTTAATTTCTGGCAAAATTCCAAATGGTCAAGATATAGTTAAAAAATATAAAGAGTTGGCAGTCGACATATGCGTGTTTAACTGTCAATTTTATAATAGGTCCGTTAAAAAAAAAAAAAATTATGTAGAAATGTTTCATTTTCCTTGTTTAAAAAAATCCGTGATGTCTGCATTTAAAATGATCTTATATTGCTGTTATTCTTTCTGTCAAAAAAAAAAAATAGTTAATAGTGCTTATAAAACAATAAAAGAACCTAGGTTAAAATATTTAAAAAAAAAAGATCAAAGAACTAACATTGTCCATACATACAAAAATAATTTTAATGGATTTGCAAACAAATTTCGATCTCAAAATAGCATTGCAAATGATTGAAGTGTCAAATATTTTTCCAAAACAAGAGAAATAAAAACCTTCAACTTTTCATTTTAAAGTTCTGTAAAGTCTGATGCGTTAAATTTCAAAATGTATACATTATTTTTTGATCGAAAAAGATCATTCCTAAAATGCAAGTACACACTTGAAAAAAAAAATCGACTTAAAATGCGAATATAAAGATAAATCGATTAAATTTAAGAAGGAAATATTACATTTCAAATATAACATGACTTGGCGATTCAAATCACATAAAACAACTAATTCCTTAAATGTAAATGTTTGTTTTTCAAGTCATTATTATAAATTTGTGCATTCTTGGCGGTGGCCAAAACTTTCGTTGGAAACTCATCGTTTCCCAGAATGTCGATCACTCAAAAACTCAACGAATACAGACAATGTAACAAAATTCAACACATTTCCGAATGTGCATTGAACTTTCACATTCCTAATTTTAATTTACATCTGTGTATACATAAGAGCCATACATACCACCTACGGACACACATATTTCGAATCTAATTTTCATAAATATTCATATAAGAATAAACAAATACCTCATTTTTTCCCTAAATAGTTTAAATATATGCCAGCTTGACTAATAGTAGTTCATTATGCATTCTAACAAACAAACAGAAAAAGCAATAAATAAATTCATTTCATTGAAAGTGACTGTGGAAAATGTTATAGTTTTTAACTTAAAACTAAATGCACCCAATTACAATAAAATGACAGACATAGACTGGCGTTAGTTGCTAAAGCTAGACGCCAACCAACACATTTGGATATATACTTATACAATACACATCCTCCCACTTATTTAATTTGCCTTGTGGTATTGCCAAGAGACAAAACCCCTTTCCTTTGCGACCGTCCGACGACGCTGTGTAGCTAAGATTTCATAATTTGTTTAATCGTCATTTAAGACACCACAAAAATACAAACATTAAGTACTCAATTCGTATTTACTTTTTTTTTTAAATTTAAAATAAGATGTTTATTTTGTCATCGTTAAACCACCTCGATTTCCGCTTCCTTCGATCTGTATTTTGCCAAAAAAAAAAATGTGGAATGTCTATAGTCTATGTTCTTTAAATAAAAATAAATTAAAACAGAAAATAGCAAATTCACATTTAGCAACAAAACGCGATACCAAACTGAATTTACCACTTTGCAAAGAAAAAGCTCATCTCGTCGGTTTACTTACTTTATTACTTTTCTATCTATGAGAATATCAATATTTTGATTGTTTATTGAAATATTTTCGAAAAAAAAACGACGATGAAAACAAATTGACTTTCCAGAAACGGTGAGGGTCAAAAATCTGTGTACACATTGTTATTGTGGTGAAGCTATCCAAAATAGGAAAATTCTCCTAAAACCAAATGCATTTGGAATATTTTCTCTTTATCTCTCTCTTTCTATCTTCGTATCATTCTGGATTTTGAATTCTTTAATTCTCGAGATCTGAAGTGCAAAGGAAGTTGGTTTTGATGCGTTTTCTTTCAGGACGGATGTATCATGCTTCGTCGATTGCAATGGAACCTTATTATTTATTCAAAGTGTATAACAAGTGTTGAATCTTAAAATAGACTCAATCATCGAATTGAACAACAAAAAAAAAGAAAAGAAAAGCTTTTTTACGTATTTTTGTCTGGTATGTTCTCTCTTGTTTCTGGCGTTTGTATCGAAACATCCCATTCCCAAATGCTTCATCTCACACATCCTAATTTTCTCTCAACGTCGTCGCTTGCTCGTCGTCGTCGTATTCGTGGACGTTGCCTTCATCTGCTTCTTCGTCGGGCCATCAGGGAGGAGCAATTGTCGCCTTCTGTCTAAGAATCCGAAAATATCTAATGTGCTCAAAAATAATTGAAAAAAAAATATCTCGATCATGCCAAGAGCTTTTTCACAGCACTAGAGTGCGATCAGTATGCTATAAGCGATACCAGCGAATCGATTACGCCGCCGCCGTGCACCAACAGAGCCGACGTCGTTTGCCGCACTATTTCCACTTAATATCATTTAATTAATTATTTTTCTATTTTCCAACGATAATATGTAAATTTTTCAATTACGCACGCACGAGGAGAAAGTGTTGTATTGTTTTAAATTATTTTGAAAAAATGTACGTTTCCAACCTAGGGGTACAATTTCGGTGGTGAATAAATTTTTCGTTCAAAGAAGAATTAGATAATATTCTGTGAATTTTTCAATAATTACTCATTTTTTTCTTCATCGACATAATTAACACGAATAAGAATAAAAAAACTTATTTTTGCTCTCTCTAATTAAAAATTTTTATTTCATCGACTTTGATCAGAGAGATTGAGAAAACAACGAAGGAGCCACAAAGTGAGTGCGCGTGGATATTTTTAGAAAAAAACTACATGTGTGTATTGTATAAATATATTTTTTTAAAGTTTTTTATTTTTTTTTATTTTTGTGCCGCACGGCTATTCTATTGAGTAGTAAGCGTGTGTTTCACAATGTGCAAACTATTTTACGAAAGGAATCTAAAAATACTTAAAAGTAGCAAATAAAAAGAAATATAGGGAAGTCACTTCTGTCGCGGTCTTGTCTCTAATTCAGATTTTTTAATCCCAAGGATTTTGATTTATTTTTATATGTTTTAACTTTTCCTTCACGTATTGCAAAGGTTAAAATACTACCTTTGCAAGGCCTAGCTAGCTTTTTTCAATCGCATCTCTGACTAAATCGCTCGCATTCTAAACATTATGTGAAAAAGAAATATATTTTATTGATGTTTGCATATTTTTATTTGTACAAATAATAATAATGCCTGAAAAATGTTTCAGATATTAAGCTCTGCACATCTATTGGAGCCAAATATTAGAGACAATTTGCCGGCTAACTAATATGGATAATGAACGGAACGAAACAAAAATTTAATGAATCACTTTATATAAAAAGAAAATAAAAGCTAAAATTAACTTTGTTAAAATTAGAAAATACAAAGTTTCCTAGCGTGTTTGCAATAATACATATGTTTGTGTTATAAAAACCACAACATTTAAAACCTTACAAATTTGTTTACCTTGCCCAATAATGACAATAAATTTTATCGAATTTGACTCGACCGCTTGACAAATATAGTGTTGTAATAACGATTAATATCGGCTTGTTTTTTTTAAGGCGTATTTATCAAGCAAGAATAAATAAATTAAAACTGAACTAAACTGTTACCAACTTAAATAAAGACGGAAAGTAAAACTTTTTTTAAGTTAATTTGGACATGCTACCAGGTCTGAAATTTCATACTCAAGGTTATCAGAACAATTCTAACTTCTTCAGAAAATTTTCAATTAGTTTCATTTTAATGATCTTTTTTCCCTGAAGTCGTTAATACCAGAGTTGTTTAGATGGTTCTCCCAAATAAATTTTGTTGTCCTTGGCATTTGGATTTTCCGCAATACTATTCATGAGACAAATTGCTCGCTTATGTATCGGATTTAAGATGGCCTCTTCGAATCATAGTATTTTAGGTTACTATGTGATGGATCTGATCAATCGATGTAAAATGCCCAAGAGAGGAATGTAAAAACTAGGGTTGTAAGATACATTCCTTTGAAACTTGTAATTTCGCTGTTCAATTCATCGGAACACAAGTAAATTCCCAAAATTTTGACTCGCAAGTCCTAAAACGGGACCGAAATTTTTGCAATATATAAAATTTTACAGAATACCACTATTAAATTCAATAAGGTTTTTGATCGCTTCGAAAACGAAAAGAAAGAAAAACATATGGTTTGAGGGAATTTTAAAAAACAGCAAGAAAAGTGTCAATAACACATGCCATAAAATTAGTCAGACTTTATCAAAAACTAAGGCTGGGGCTGTTGTACTTGTACTCCTTGTAAAATTATATGCATACATCCAAAATAACCACCTTTTCAGCTAAAGTGATGTCTAAAATACTTTTAACCTAAGATATTAGTTGTTTGCTCTAATAACGATAAAATACAATTTACACATTTTCTAAAGCTTCAAACAGAGTTGAATTAAATTCCATGTTTTTAAATGTTTCTAGGGGTGTTCAATTAATCGTTCTTAAGTTTACACCTTCAGAATTTTGCTTAAGGAAAATAAGTTGGAGATAAAATTTGTGTGTGCTCGAACTAAATACTAGCATCAAGCCCAGTCGTCACCAAATTAAATTTTCAATACTTATAAGAACTTAAAACAATTTTCTAAATACCCTTTTGGCATCGCTTTTCAATTATAACACAGGATACCATAACCAATCAATGGAAACGGAGGATATAATAACCATGCTCTGCACACTTCGTTCAAATAAATTGACATTGACTTACTTTCAGTAAAAAAGCGAAAGATGACAAGACAATAAAAGCAATCAATCGGCCTTGGAAACTACACGGAAGAGCATAGATAGAATAAGAGTGGTTCATGAGTGCAATGCCAATTTTTTTTTTTGTATATATATGTACATTTTTCCTGCATCTTCATTGATTTATTGTACAAGATTTAAAAGATACATTAAAACAAATATATGCGAAATGAAAATTTAAGAATGTTTAAAACAAAAGTTTTGTTTATAAAATTCTGCAGTAATTTATTAGTTTTTAGATTTTTTGTGCATTTTTTTATTAAAAAAATTGTCTTTTGCACAAAAAACCACGTTCGTCTACAATTTTCAATAAGATTTTCAGAATTACTGTTCCTAAACACAAAACTCTTGATTTTCATTTGCTTTTACTCTCAAGTAAAAAAGAACTCATAAATTGTCTTTTACTTAGCGTTGTAGGTGTCTCTATTAATATTGCGTGATTGCATGTTCCAGTTTGTGCGTTTAATACGTTTTTTTAATACAAAAATTTTGTACTCGTGCTTAATTAAGAGGGAATTCATTTTGTATGTTTGTTTTTGTCACTGAAAACTTCCTTAATGACGAGATACTCCTACAAATATAAATCTCAGCACACACCTACTTTTTTTAATGCATAAGATGTAATAAAAAAAAAATAAAGAAACAAAATATAAACAACCTTAACAGGAAACTTTTGAATGTGGCTCGACTGAACTCTTCCAACGCAGGAAGGCATATACATATATTTATTTTATAGATTCCCCAAAAGTTTTGGCAACGAGCCAGAGATTATTATTTGGTTATTTTTTCAAAAAATTTCCAAGATATTAATAAAAACGGCTGCAACACTCATAAACATATTTACCATCAAATGTATTAGTAATTGACTCACAATGTTATTTTTTTTACTTGTTTTACTTTAACCTGATATCAACTGCATGTGGAAAATGCTGACTAATCAATAAATATGAATTTCTTTATTTTACGTATAGTGTAAATATTTTGACAGTCTGCTATAAAAAGTAGAAATGTATGCTACATTTTTATTTTATTTATTGCAAAATTATTTGAATCTTTTAGGTCTTATTTATAAATTTGAAGATAGACAGAAAGAAGAAACATTTTATCAGAATATTTTGATAAAATGTTCGTTGTTGTTATTTTTTTTTGGTGAATCCGCAACCAAAAAATCATTTGGCACCCGCTCTTGTCACCAATGCGTCTAAATGAATTTATTTTTTTACAGAAAATTAGCAGCACCCTGCCAAACGTCGAGAGAAGCTCACAAAATAATGCTAAAATCTATCCAATTAATATTTTTAGCGTTATTATGACCTCCTTCATCTCCATCATTCATTGTGATAAAGCATTGCTTATTTGGTAAAATTAAAGCTTCTAGGCACTGTTCATACAGCTGCAAGCGCAATTATATTCAAAAAATCCAGAATCTGCAATGATACTTTTTTTTGTTGTATTTCACGTTTTGAAAAAGATGTTGATAATTTTAGAACACAAATAAGTACAATACTTTTAATTATTTCAGATATGGATACCCCTTCGGAAGAATGTTCACATTTAGCTGTTCACGATAAAACACCTAGTTCAACACAAAATAAACTAAACCTTGTCGTTCGTCCACATTACACAGTTGAAAAGGTCTTTCGTGATGTATCAATACAATTTCCATATGATTCATATGACCTAATCATGCAACCTATCAATGAAACGGATCCTATGGTAAATTTTTTTTTTATTAACAATAAAACGACTATAATCTTTCATAAATTTTTATAGATATATTTAAACGACATCAAATCAAAAACACTCGAAGAAATACCAGGATTTGTTCCACAGGCTAAGAATATCCTTATTATTCTGCCACCTGGCGAATGGGAGAAAAGTTCAAAGGAACGTTTTGAAATATCACTAGGTCCTGCACATCAACAACAGCGTAAATTTTCGATGGTAACGATGACTGATTCGTTGAACTTAAGTCCAATGACACCGGATCCAGTTTCCGATGACGATTTGGCCCTGGGTGCTTCAGCTAGTCCCACAGAATCAGATCCAATAAATGGTGCATCCATGATGCTGCCACCCATACCTAGTCCAAACAATCACACAACAATTGGTCCTATGACCAAAGAACGTTTTGAGGCAAGTGGTGGTGGTATTTTGAAACCCTTCCCACGTACTTCAGATGAATTTGGAATCCTAGTCAATCATCAACAACCGGCAGCTGCTTATGTGGGACTAGTTAATCAAGCAATGACTTGCTATTTGAATAGTTTGTTGCAAGCACTTTATATGACACCTGAGTTCCGCAATGCGCTCTATCGTTGGGAATTTGACAACGATAATGAAGCAAAGAGTATTCCTTATCAGTTACAAAAACTGTTTCTTAATTTACAGGTAATACAATCTAATAGTGTACATACTTTATAAATAACTACATATTTTATTTTAAAATTAGACATCCAAAAAAGCAGCTGTAGAAACAACAGATCTCACTCGTAGCTTTGGTTGGGACTCAAGGGAGGCCTGGGAGCAACACGATATTCAAGAGATGTGTCGTGTCATGTTTGACGCCTTGGAACACAAGTTCAAAAATACAAAACAAGCAAACTTGATAAGCAATCTGTACGAAGGAAAAATGATAGACTATGTCAAGTGTTTAGAATGTAACACCGAGAAGACACGTGCTGACACTTTTCTTGATATCCCCCTGCCAGTTCGACCGTTCGGAAGCTCAGTTGCTTATGGCAGTATTGAAGAAGCCCTTCGAGCTTTTGTTCAACCAGAAACACTCAACGGAAATAATCAATATTTCTGTGAGAAGTGCGACAAGGAGTGTGATGCCCACAAAGGCCTCAAGTTCAAGAACTTCCCATACATATTGACGTTGCATTTGAAGCGTTTTGATTTTGACTATCAAACTATGCATCGTATTAAATTAAATGATAAGTAAGTTGAAACACAGTTTTTATGTTTACTTGGCTATCAAATTTAACAATGATTTTTTTTTTACAGAGTTACCTTCCCACAAACCCTTAATTTGAATACGTTTATAAATGCCACAGATGCTCAGACATTTGGCAATTTAAATAATGTACACATTAATGGATTTGCTTCGACATCAAATAATGATGACTGTAGCACAACAGATAGTGGGTCAGCAATGGAGGAAGATAGCTGCAGTGGAATCGCAACCACAGCGAATTCTAGTCAACACGAAAATGATATGCAAGAGGACGATGAAGGCATTGATATGAGCACGAGCACGGATAATCGAACTAACGCTTCAGTATCGTTGGCCTCGAAAAATGATAGTGGACCCTATTTGTACGAATTGTTTGCAATTATGATTCACTCAGGCAGTGCATCTGGAGGGCATTACTATGCTTACATCAAAGAGTTTGAGAACAACGAGTGGTTTTGCTTTAATGACCAGACTGTGTCACCTGTAAGTGTTGCTATAGAAGAAGCTTTCACATCATTTTCTAATTTGTTTTCTCTCTCCTGCAGGTTACTCAAGAAGATATACAAAAATCCTTCGGTGGAAGTGCTACTAAAGCTTACTACACAAGTATGTATAGTTCAAGTACAAACGCATACATGCTTATGTATCGCCAGATTGATCCAAAGCGTAACGAACGTGCTACAAAATCTGAAGACTTTCCCGAGTACATAAATGCATTGTTGCCAAAGCTTAATTGTGAAGAAGAGGCACGACATTCTCGTCATACCGAATTGGCTCTGGAGAGTCGAATAAAACCACGAGTTTACTTCTATAATCCCAAACTGAAGAAGTTGAAAGTAACTCGTGTTTATGTATCGAGATCTTTTGACCTTAAGTTTATTCTTGAGTCAGCCTATCAAAATTTGATGGTGGAGCAGTTTGCCCCCATTTCTCGCTGCAGATTGGTGGCTTATGATGAAGAAATTATTCGTAGTTACGAAAAAGATGGAGATCATCAACTGTATCCCTCGTCTGATTATTTGCTTGAATGTCGAGGGGAAAACGATGAGTTCGAGGTGTACGAACCTGGCGGCGTAACATTGCAAACTTACAAAGTAAATTTGCAAACAATGGATTTGGACGGACCCCACTTGGTCTACTCGTCGACATTTGAGAATTGTGATGTTTTGAAAAAATCCGTTGCAATACGCTTGGGTCTGAAGTTAAATGAGGTCCTTTTAGCCACGACACCCGGCCAAAAAGTGTACGTAGCAACAGACCCAAATGCTACACAAGAAGCTCAAGATAACTTCAAGAATACGGTGAAAAGGATGTTCTCAAAGTTGACATACTTTTTCCTCACGGTGCCCAACACTGATCCTGATAGTTTGGAAATTCTGAGTATTCCACAATATGATACCCAAAATGGTGTGGATGTTGTTGATGCCATGCTCATGAATGGAGATGCATCGTCTGAATACCATCGTCGCGAGTCTCCCCTTCCACCCACAACTACAGAGAGCAATAGCGAAGATAGCAGCTTAAGCGATGGCGATCGTACTTTAGTAGATACAAATGGCGCAATGTCAAGTACAAGCCACTCTCCTCAATTGTCCAGTCCCGATGAATCTGAGTCTCAGGAAATGTTCCACAAAATAAATTCCATACTTGTGGACGGGCCGCGGACAACGAGGACAGAAGAAAACATTGGACAGAATTTCTACTTCTATGCGGAGAAAATTGATGCCGATCCTCCTCCTTCAGCCACTGCTGCCTTGAATGGAAATCAAGAAGATTCAGAAGACTGTAATCGTAAGCCGGCAGTAATGTACAAGGTGATTGTTGACTCGAGAATGAAAATGGCTCAATTGAAGAGACATCTGGAAACATTGATACGAGTTCCAGGAAATTACTTCAAAGTCTCTCGCAAATACGATACTACAGCCCCGATTTATCCGTCATATACATTGCTCTTCCTAAGTGAGGGAGAGATGTTGATTGTTGAGCTGGGAAAAATTCTGCAGCATGACGAGCACAAGGCTAAGGTTTACTTCATGAAATTAAGTGAACTCAATAATAACTCTGGGAAATTACCATGTGTGTGCGAGTGGATTTTCAAACAAGGAATGACAGTGCGAGATGCAAAGAAGCAACTGGTTGCTCAGCTGCATCGGATCGATTCTAAATATAAGACTTTAAGTATTGAGAATTGTCGGTTGTGGATAAAAGGGGGCAGGAACCCTGTGTATTTCTTAAACGATGACGAGTTACTGGGCACAGAAGGCAGTGTCGCAATATCATCTGAGGTAAGGGTTATTATACATATAAAGCGAAAGAGGTCCTGATTATTTATTTCAATTTCAGTTTTTAATCCAAGAATGTGAAGACGGTATCCCTCCAGCTACAAGTGAGAATAGCTTGACAATATTTGTTAGGCGTTGGCATCCGGACACACTGGAATTGGATAAATTCCAAGAAATTACGCTAGAAAGTGAATATTTGTCTTTCTACCTAACTTTCAAAATAATATGATTATAAACTATTTTCCAGAACACACTGAAATAAAACAAATGCTAGCTTCAATATCTGATATTCCGGAAGAAAATGTCGCATTCAGCAAAGTAAGCTTAATTGTTGTATGAATGAAATGCAATTGTATGAAAACATTTCCTTTTTCAAGGTTAATTCTTCCTTCCCCTGTACAAATATCTCCATGGTGAGCATCAATAGCACAATGAGATGGTTTACCAACCCAACTACCATGGACAAAGATCCACTTTCAACGACAGTTAGTGGAAATGTTGTTTTCTATAAGTAAGTTTACCACATCTTGTATTTTTGAGTTTTTTTCTTCTAAATTTACAAACAATCCTATAAACAGAGATGATACTGTACAACCAAAAGAACTGACTATGGAAGAACGAAGAGAATTCAATTTGAAAGAGAAAAACAGATTGGACCGTCTGGGATGCCCCTCGACGACATTGTATTCACCACGCAGAGAACGTGCACTTAAAATTCACTTAGATTTGTCCCCAAAAGGTGCAAGCAGTAGTAGTTTAGCCTTAAAAACATCCGAAGGCGCATCAAGTAAGTTAGTGGACGAATAATGTACCAACATGAAAACCAACAAAAAGAAGCTGCTGTTGCTGCCAGGAGTATTGCGAAAAAAATTTGTTTTCACTCATCACATTGCTGGACGCTAGTTACCAAATATTAACCACAAAAAACAGCACCACGCAAGCATGAAACCATCATCACAAAATAAAACACAAAACGCGCACCACTCAAATTTAGGGCATTAGTTACTAAAACGCTCAATGTTTGTTAATGAGCGTTCGAGCGACCCAAGCAGAGTTTGTGGTTAGATATTCATTAAAAAAAAAAACAACTCTTAGCTTAAATAATGAGACTGTTAAAGTTATTATTAAACAAAATATTATTCTCTTTTTCCTTAAACAAAAGAAAATCATGTTCTTTTGCAAAGAACAAAACATGTCCGTCTATGTTTTTATTTCGTTTTTTTTTTTTTTTTGTTAGAATAGGTACGCATTTTGGCCTTTGAACAATATACACTCTAAACAAATATTAAATAACGAAAATATAAATTAAAAATTCAAATAGTGCTTAACGAAATAAAAACAAACAGAAATTACTTAAAAAATAAAAAAAAAAAAATATAAAAACCGCATGGAACTTACGCATTTCTTTTACTCTATTTTACATTGCGTTTTCCTGTCGGCCTTTATTCATAATTTTTCTTTGTTGAGTTTAAATTAAGTTTCACTTTTAAAGATAAAAATAATTTAAAGAAAATTAAACATTTGTAGAAACAAAAAAAAAGAAGAATTTAAACATTAAATGATTGCTTTAAGGTTTTATGTTTTGTCGTTTATTATACATTTTTTTGTTAGTTTATCTTTATTTAAAATGAAATATGTGTAAATAAGTTATTAAAAAAATCTATACCAATCAAATACGAAATTTGTTTTAATTTCATAACATTTTAAAGGTTCTATTTTTGTAATCGATGAACATTCTGGGTCGCCCTGAAATCGTTGTGAAATTTGATGTATCGCATTTTTTCGATTAGAGTATTCCGAATACTCCTATTAGAGAAAATGTACGATCATTACATTACATAAACATCCACATCAGGGTTTCAAAAAGTCAAATCTTCCTCCTACAACATATAAAGCCAACAATATAACATTTTAATTCATTTTTAAATGAAGTTGTTTTAGTAAACATTTCTTGAAGAATAATCGATAAGCATTAATTTATTTAGACGGTTTCACATGCGATACTTTGGGTATTTGAGACTGCAAATACATAGTATTTAAAGGTTTCAAAAATCTTCAAATATCTCCGAATGTAAACATACAGAAGAGGATGATTTTGGCTAAGCAAATAATGGTGATATTAAATACTTACATACTTTTCAATAATGTGATTACAGCTTAATCATTATGTTTATGTACCTATCTAACTTAATAGCCGAATAGATCGGTAAAATCCAAATAAAACGATGCTCAGAACGATATTATGATATTAGTTTAAAAAGATCTTTTCATATTTATTAAAATTACTATGTACACGACCATCGTAATTATAACTAAACAATTAATTAATAATTTTCAAATTAAACAATATTTTTAAAATATTGTTTTTACTAAAACTATAAACAAAAAAAAAACAATCACAATAATGAACAAAACTAAGGAGTTTCTTTTTTCGCTTTTTTATTTTCAATAATTTAAATTCATATCTTAAAACATAAATGAAACCAAAATGAATAGTATATCTTAAATTGATTTATTCCTGTATTGGCAGCTTTAATTGCGTTTTTAACATTTTCACTAAAGAATTACTACTGCTTTATGAGTACATTAAATGTTTTTTTTCTATTTTAACCGCATTTCGAGATTTAATGATTTTTTTTTTGTTTTTCTTTGTAAATATAATTTTATACAATATATTTTTTATTTGATTTAAAATAATTAATTATTGTTTGTATACATATAGAATTTATATTTCGTGTGTGTTTGTGTATATATAAAAATTACTTTCTTAACAATAAAAATGTGTCCATTAATTTTGTTTATTTCAATATTAATTTATTTATTTTTATGATTCGCTGTTTCTTTTTAAAAGAAGCTCTTTATTTTTTGTTTTGTTTTAAAATTTAATTCGTTTTACTTAACATCAGTACAGAATTGATTATATTATATTAACTTTATTTTAATTATATAATTTATATAAATATCACCAACGATTTCATCGCTTATTATACTTTTATCATATAAGAATTATTACTGATTAAAAAAAAACTACATATTTTTTAAATTAATAATAATTAATTATTTTTCTTAAGCTCATTTATATATATTTTTTTACAAAAAAAATTGTACAAAGTAACTTAGAACATTAATAAGGAGGATGTGTGTGTGGCAGGAGGAGCAAAAAGCAGAGAACCCATTTTCTTAATGCAAAAATTAAACATAATCCGAGGGCACTGTGGTCGTACTTTCATTAATAGCCGCTAAGCGGGGTATACGTCGCGCAGACGCCAAACCTCCACTACTGCCACCACTTGAATCTCCTCCTGCATCCCAATTGGGTAGTGGTTGTGACATTACCGTTAGCCCAACCACTTCATATGCCCGATCGTTTGCGCCGGGTATTGCTGTCACAGAAAGATCCGAATAATAGGCACTGCTTGGTGCTGATGACACAACCATTGGAATGTCCTGATCGTGTGCTTGGAAGTTATACTTCTGGTTGAAAGGAATATGTTAGTTGTTTTCATAATATGAAATAAAATGCATTTTAAGGTGAACCTACCTCACCGCACTGACTGTAAGCGGTATTTTGATACGATGGATTTGCTGATCGCACCGATTCTCGGTCCAATTCCGCGTACAGAGCTTCTCCGACGCCGACCGGACTATATGCATCATCCATGTGGGTGTAATGATTTTCAGCAGGTGACGATGAAGGTGGGCCGATTTGATCAGGACCAGCCGATGATCTTCGGTTGCTGAGCCAAGTCCATACACCGGAGTTGCTTGTTGGCCTACGTATACTGTCTGCAGGGTGCTTGGCTGACATTGATGCACGTCCATTTGTGCCAGCTCGACTATTGCGACACCACCAGGGGAGAGGTCGTCCTCCTAAAAATAAAAATTAATATATAAGTATTTTAATTACTGCGATTTTCAGCAGTTTTAGCTAAAATTTCTTAGAGCTTACAAAAAAAAGTTTCAAACATTCATCAAACAAAAGAGCTGACGTAAGAACTTTTTTATTTGTGTTTATTAAGACCAAAAAGCTATTTTATCGGCGTTCTGTAATTTTCATACCTGACATAAGAATTTAACCAATAACTAAAATAAACTACTTATGTTATTTCAGGAACGTAAAAATAAAATTTGGTTTTGTTTTAATTCCTAAAATGTCAGAGTCTCATACCGGACGCAAATTTAAATAAGTATTTCACTGCATTATAGAAAAAAATTCTATTTCTCAAGATTTTGCAATACCTTCATTGACACCCCTTGTCTAATTTGCTTCTAATAATTCGTTATTTGTTGCCGTACATTCTCAAAAATGTTTGCCATCAGCTTAAGTTGTACTTAAGGCGGACACATTCCACCCATTTCAATATTTTACATATCACCTTTCACCCTGCTCTGCGATATGGAACAAAGTTTTTGTTTGTGTTTTTTTTTGACAGTCGGTCTGCGGTCGTATGTACATATACATTTTTTGAATGGAATGAATAATAGACCACCGAAGTGGTCATAAATTTTACATACAAATACATAAATAAAGCGAAACAATGTCACAGAATTGGCGGGTCTTGTGCTTCACCAACGGACCGCGACAAATAACTTTTGCCTCAGCAAAATATCTATCATAAAAAAGTTGTCAACATAAAGCAGACTTCTTAACTGGGCTACAGCCATAAACTTCCCGCAAAACTAAATTATGCATGACTAATCCGAGTGTTCAAAAGTATTACTTTTGTATGATTTTTTTTGGTTAGGCTAAAAGAGTGTCTGGCGATATTAATGTTAACTTATAGGATCAAAAAGAAAATACCAGACGACAGAAGACCGTTTTTTTCTAATCTCCAGATGGACAGGCAACTAGTCTAAAGCCATACACCATGTCACGACATGGAAGTAGCTGCAAGCTCTTCGTCTTATCAAATGTCTCTTATCACGCAAACTAATAGCTGAGTTTTGCTGTCAAAAGCAAGTAGGTAGTATAGGCCCAATCGGGCAGGAGCTGCACTGAGTAGTTTTAAAGCCAAAGCTACGAGTATACCTGCATACATGTTTGGATGCAAAAATACTTGTTCGTGCGAAATTGGAACGACCTTTTGGCCATTAATCTATGGTTGTGGGTATCTTATGTGCGACTGAGCGCAGATGCAGGTTCATTATGTACATTAATAGATTTTGTGTGCAGTGTGCAGCCTCCACGAACAAACGAACGACTGTGTCTCTGTTTCTTTTTACCTGTGCCTTGCCTAGACGAGCTTGTTGAGCTCAGGCTAACATACTCGTACTTATACGAGTATTTATCTGCGAAAAGCCAACTTAGGATGGCTTTGTGTCTGCGCCCTGTGTTTTTAAGTGGAACATTCATTAGACGCCGATTATGCTGTTGATTGTGTCAGTTTTAATATAATTAATTTTTTTTGTTCGGATTAGTTTCGATTTGGCAGACCGTCGCGTCGCGTCTCGTCGTCGTTGGAGCAAGTCCATGCATTTTCACATTAAATATCTTGTAAGGCCTTTTGTAGACGATTATTAATTTGTTTAATCGTTGGTCATTAGTTAATGACTTTTCATGTCAATGCATGGTATAGAAAATTTTATCGCTGCAACGGGGGTTTTCTAAAAATGACATAAAAAACTTTAGATGATGAAATTAAGAATGGAATAATAGTCTGGGGAGTTTCAGAAGGAACCTCTGTCTATAGAACTAATTGAATTTGGTTGTTTCAAAAATGGTGGTGGTTATAATAGAATTTTTGGTAACATGATTTTGCCAAACGTACCCAAGATCACACCTCGATAAATTTCACTTCGGTTGCAATTATGGGAATTATAATTTTTCTTAAATATTTCTATTAGCTTTTTTCGAACTTTTTTCAATTTTCAAACGAGAACATCTCAAAAACCTTGGGTTATACAAAAATTTTGAGGTTAGATAGAAAGTTAAGTTTGGATTTCTGTATCGAAAACCTTTGGGCAGTTTAACATCAAATTCCCGAATTTTTTGAATACGGCTGTAACGGAATATTTTTGCGGATGATTTGCGTTACATCAATAATTGTGGTTCGACTTTTTTTTGAGAAAATTGAAGATTTAGCAAAACATATTTTTATCAAGCATTCAATCATTTTGAATATTTCTTGTCATTCATTAAGAAATATTAACAAAAAACAAGACAATTTATAAATTCTTGACCCACAAGACCAAATCCATGCAAGTATAAAGTTTTATTTGTAATAAGAATTATTTGATCTTAAGTATCTACTGTCATTTCAAAAGTCATTCATATATACTTGACTTAAATAAATATGTATATCAAACATGTAACGGGACTTTATTCGAAACTCAAACACGTGTTCTTGATCACTGTTCAAGGCTATTTATGTCAAACCATTGACATTTTTCTCTCAAGCTCAAACCAATCTAATCTTAAAGACTTAATTATGTGTATACTAAACTAACAACTCGGTATTATAATTTTCAACTAAAATGCAAATCTGTTTTAATGTCTCATTTCACTTAACTCGAAATTAATGTAACGCCTCTATAGATTGATCTAACTACTTATACCTATATAAAACTTTGCCAAACAAGATTTTCTAATTAGTCAAATGAAAATCTCCAATAAAGTTGTGCAATATCTCACTTGCTGCTGATTGAGAAGCTTTGGTACCCAAATCGCGTTGGTGTTTTACAAAAAAAAAATAAACTCAAGAATTTAACATTTCAAATTTATACCTATACCTAACCTACTCACGTGCAATATAAGCACAGTGGTAAATGTTTAATCTCGGCAATAACACCACCTCTAAGTCACATAGATAAAATCTTATCCACACTTTTAGCCTATTTTATTATATGCCTCACACAGCCGCGCTATCATTTTCGCATGTAGCTTTTTACCTTGCGTTCAGAAAATGTATATCAACAGCTGCCACTTTAATCCGAAAACACCGTCAGCTATAGTGTAATGTGTAAGTATCTATAAAGTCAGCCACACTTTGCATTCATTAGTACTATGGTTGAGGAAATGTATCGCATTAATGTATCTCTCCAAGAAAATGAACAAAAAGGTTCCTTCCCACCAATAAATAAAAATAGCAAAAAAACAAACTATCAAACGAAAAACAGAAAAAAAAGCTTATCTTGTTTTTGACACATTGCTACGAATTGGCCATTTTCAATGATCGTAAATTTTCGTTACTTAGAGTTTTCCAGGTTTTTTTTTTTCTTGGTGTGGACACACTCTCTGGAGCTGGACTTTGAGAGCTGTGTGATGGTGCAGGTTTTATTACTGTCCCAAATATGGAATGACGTGTTGTATATGTTATTTGCTATAAGATACCCAAAGAGTTGGTACTTGGAATGGTATAGATTGAAGTCTTTTGAGTAGATACGAGTACTAATAATACTCTGTTGAATATTTTATTTATTGCTAATAATGGGAATGTGCTGACGCGGTGTTTTGTGTTACCAAGAAGTTAAACATGGGTTTTGATTGAAAGTAAAGGGCATTTGAATAGATACGAACGTAGAGCAAAAAAAAAAAGGAAAAAACAACAACGAACTTTGTTCCCCTTTTAGGGAATTTAAGACTGTGAAACTGTTTGTTTAAGATAGTTTTCTACGGATTTGTAACTTTTTGACAGATTTCATGGAAAAATGTGTTAAAGCGAAGTGCTTTTTTTGAACTTTTTTTGGATAAACGGTTTGAGTTTTTTTTTTTTTTTGAAACAGTTACTCACTATTTTGTTCCCAGGGTTGAGTACAATTTCTACACTCCCCAATTATTATAATTGTATTTTTTTTTGGATAAATGATTCATAGCCGTGCTGTGACCTGGAATATTTTTCATGTGCAATAAAATTCTATTTTCTGAGGGGCAGCATACAAAGAAGGTCAATGTGTGAGTCATATAAAATAACGATAGCGACGCACGCTATAAAACGGTATGCATCAATTCCACGTATGACATCTAGTACCGGGAACTTAGTTAGATTTAATTATTTGGTGCAATAGAGCCGTAATCTCAAGTCAAGTTTGACGTAGGTATCCGATAGGGTATTGGTTACCCTATATATATTAGTGTCATTTGGCTGCCTTTTTGTTTTTAAAAGTCAAGCTGTAGAGAAGAGGATAACCTAAGTCAAACCTAACCTCGGATTTAGTTTCCATTGAAAGACTTTTTGCCCCGTACAAATCAGCTATTAGAATAACTTCAGTGAGATTGCAATAGTGATAGGAATTATTAATCATTTTGAGACAACAATTTAAAGCTTTTTGTGATATAAAACTGAAATATTATCTATAATATTACTGAAGTTCAAAAGTAGCCCATAAGCGTTTAAGTAAATCATAAATATTTAAAGATCTTGTTTAACTTTTGTGTTCGCAGAAATCTTTCAAAAATAACAAAATTTTTGAAAACAATTAAATTCTTCTCCATTCTTCTTCACAACACCAGTTCGTTTATAAACATCTTTTTAATCAAAAGACAATAAAATGTAACATTTCTATGCAGTAGCTGTCGCTGCTGCCTCTAGAAAAATTATATCTTATGTACAAACGCATACATAAGTAAAAACTTTGATAGCCATTTGGCGTTCAGTTTGACTATGTACATAGGTATGCAAAACTATCGATTGCTAGAAGTTGTTGCCGTAATGTATTTTAACTTGAACCTAATCTGTGCTTAAAATCAGGACAATTGGCATCGACGCTGAAGCTATAAACAACTAATCGGCAGACCAACCGACCCAACTGACAGACCGACACGGCCGGCCTGACATGCCAAGTGGAACGAAGAAAAGCCACCCAGAGGTCTTTACTACAACTATAGATACTCTTGCTATGTGAAAACTAAAATGGTTTGCTGATATAGGCATTCTCTTCGACTAAGCCATAGCCATTCAGCCAGTACATTTGTCCTACTGTTTATTGGCTTATTGAGAGCTTAGACGTTAGTTTTATAGTTTTGTAGGCCAGCAATTAGAAATCATCTCACTATATAGCAGCGCGCACCTGAGACCAGAAGCCATCATCCACACAAATCCTCCTACACCAGCAAGCACACCAACCGAGCACTGGCATTGGAAGAAGTTAGAAAAGTAGCAAATACACCTAATCGTGTGGAAGAGACCACGTTTAAAGGAGGAGAATACATGTATCTCCTAAACACATGGCGTGCTCATGTTCATGGAGTATATACGGAGTAGAGGTATCGCATAGATGGATGAAAGCAACAAACAAATCCGTTGTTTTGGTTCCATGATGCATTTCGTGCATCTGCTTAGAGAATTCCACCTAATCACTGACTTTTCTTAGTATCCGGGTTCGGGTTTGATTTTTTCAGCCATCAGCATCAGCACAGCAATGCCTGATGATGATGGCTTGGCCTCTCAGCTTCTATACAGCTCTTCGCCTCCAGATGGAAGACATTTTAATTTGTCCTCAATTTGATTTATGCAAAGAAGATTGTTACCCGAGACTAATTGGTGGATAATCCCTTGCTGCTATGGCTTGGTCGTATTCAGTTGACTATTTGCAAGCAAAAACAAATTACCATATGGCAAAGTCGTGCATGCGTGAATCTGGCTGACGCCCACACTCAACACTCATCCACTAATTGCAACGAACAACGACACTCTTGATGAAGGCTTGAGTAGGTATAAAGTAAAGGTAGTCGTCACAAGCTCTCACAAGTCATTAATTAGGCGCGCTCTTCTGAATCAGAATCTCAGAGTTGCAGTCATTCATCATCCCTCTTTTTAAAGAGCTGCTAGTGCTAGTATCTGGTTCTAAGCTTTGGTCTAATTGGAGTATATATAGTTTTTGATTCTGTCCACGGTGCTGATGACGGTGGGGACGAAGGGAGAGTCAGCAGCGTGAGCAAACATTCAATCTGTACTTAGCCATCACGGAAGCCATTGACACAGACAGGGGGATAGACAGCTGAACAAACTGCTGGCAGTTAGCGCGTCATCAAAGGTCACCAGGCAATCGGCTACAATGTCGAAAGTATAATTCTCTTTCCCTCTATATACTAATCCTATTAGTCTGTGATTTTATTTTTGTTTTCTCGGTTCCCGGCTAGATCTACGTAGGAACACATTCCTCATGTGAACGAGGACAAACAAGGGACACACTACACCACTTGGTGATGGTGAGGTTAATCCAACGTGGTGAATGAGGCCCAACATCTCCTCAAGCTGCAACTACAGCTACTTGGTTTTCCTACTCAAGTCACAACAAATCGACGACATGGCCACAACGAACAAAAAAAAAAACAACAAACAAATACGAAACAAAACTCTTCAACCCACTATCGAAAGTTCGTGGTAAAAGTTTTTCGTTTGTTTGTTTTTTCTCCTATTTTTTTTTGTTGTTCCTGCAATAGATGGAGCTGTGGAGAGTGCCCGGTGCGAACACGAAAAGAAAATTCCAATTTACACAAAAGCGTGTTCAATACCCAGCCCAGCAACAGTGCTTGTGCTTGAACAACAGAGCGTTTAGGCCCGGCAATTAAGAAGCATTAAAAGCTGCTTCAAGGAGACGCCAAGCAGTATATATCTATGTTGTTCACTGGTTCAATGGTCATTCGAGAGGGCGATAATAGTTCATCCATCCTTGGATCGACGAACGAAGACATGAGCGCGCGCATGGCCAATTGGTTATAATGATGGCGTGTAGATGGAGTGTGTGTGTGCGTTTAACTGGCCAGATAACTGAGCATATATATATAAAATGTAGTTTTTGTGCTGGCCTGGTGGCTTGACTCTATCGGCTTGACATCACGGAAACACGCAGGGAATCAATAAGGAAATGTCGTAACTGAATCGTTTTTCAACTTCTTGCATTGTCGCGCGGGAACTATTTTTTCAAACGGAGCCTTTATCAAAGCGAGACTAGGGGTGGTGGTGGTTACATTGGCGATGTGGTTGTCGCAGACTTTCTATCACGTGTCCGATTGTTTTGCGCATTGTTGATACAGCGAAAGAGATTTGAGCTTTGCTTTGATGATAGGTCAAACAATCGAAAGTCTCTGAACTTTTGTTGTCATTTAAATGGCTACACAAAAGTTAACGTGTCCTTTGTGGAGTTGGGTCAATTCTTAATGGTGGTCATTCACGGGAAGAAAATATAGGTTTCTTGTTGGATTGGAATGACTACTCAGACAAAAAAGTCTCGCTAGCATTTATCGACAAATGGAATATATTAGCCATATGCACTAAAAGTAGTAATGGAATGAGGCTTAAACAACGCTTCCAAATTGTGCAAATTTATCCCGATCTCGATTTTTTCATAAGAGAATTTTGTTTAGCGATGAAGGTCACTTTTGGTCGTCGGCCATTTTTATTCGGTCAATAAGATTTTCCCCGTTAATCTTATAGGACGTTCTTCTTGGATGAAAAAAATAGCGAAGCCTTCTAGAAGAAAATTTTATGTAGATCCTCTTTCTCATATTTCATAAACAAAATTTAGCGAACTTTCTATTATGCGCCGCCTCCTCCGGTTTCTTCCTTTTTTCATTTAATTTTTCTTAATTATAAAAATATAATGAAAGATCTTGAAACGTAAATACAAAATAAATTTTTTTTCTTAGCAAAACAAAAAAGGATAAAATAAATCATTTTGCATCCAGACCAACAAAAAAAAAAAAAAAATGAAAAAAAAGTAAACATCAACAGTCACCATTTCTTTCAATCTTTTCTAGCAGATCCACGATGTTCGGTGGTGCATCAACTCGAGCTCATGTTCTGCAAATACTCTCCATTCTACGGGCCATTTAATTAAATTGTTCGTACACATAGAGACTTAAAAGTTGAGAATCGTCTCTGGGGCAATTTGGATATCTGTTCGTTTTCGCAGTCGTGGATGAAATTTATTCCTTCGTCCAAAAACAGAACCCCAGCCAGATGTGGCTACACGTAGTCATCGTCGTCGTCGTCGTCGTCATGATGCACCAGGCAAACGAACAACTATCAAAACCATACGGTTGGAGTTTTGTGGGGCTTGTTCGTTGTTCGTTCGGCTTTCCAGAAGGAAGTCAGCTACTTTCACTAAATTATGACTTTTTGCAATGTTTTTCATTCCAAAAATGGAGTGCACATTCTTTTTATATAAAGTTTTGCACACGATTCCTACACGCCTTTGCCTCCTAAATTAACTGCAGTCTTTTTTTGTTGTTGTTGCTGCTTCAACGTGCGGTTTTGTGTTGTTTAGTGTATGGTTTTGTTTTTTTCTAGGTTAAGGAGTGCATGGAATATGTTAGTGTTTTGATATTCCTAAATGGTGATCGACCTCCACCCGCTAGCATTGGGTGTGAAATTAGTTTCGGAAGGTAATTTCATGGAAACTATACATGTGGTGGCATTAAGGAATCTTTAAGCATGCGTTTCTCGGTCGTGGTCTTTGTCATGGCGCTTGTCTGCGAGCGTAGAAATAATTTGGAAATATATATCAAATATGGAATGTTCATTTGAAGTTGAGGTATTAATTTAAAGTTTTCAGCGATACTAAATGGAGGAAATAGCCGACTCGTTTGTATATTAATACAAGCGAAACGGTGGAAAGTATAAAGGAAGGTGCTTTGTAGAATGATTTGTTATGTGTGTTATCGTATAGTTTTAGGGAAGAGTTTATGTATAACCGAAGGTAAAATAGATAGATGCCTATGATATGATTGGAAAGACCGGGTCTTACAGAGTTGTAAAGAAGATCAATTATACTTAGGATACTTACTGTTAAGAAAAAAGTTTGGAAATAGTTTGAAAAGATTGAATTGTAATTTTGTATTTATAGATATTTCATCAGAAAATTAAATCACTTAAAACTTAAAAAAAAAATTATTAAATAAAAGAAATATTGAAGTACTTCCAACTTACCATTGCCATTCGCCGATTTTATTCTGAAAAGAGAAGGTAAAACGAATGGTTAATTCAAAAGGTCAAAAAGTCGATTAAATTAAAAACAAATCTTGAAATATATGTACATTTTCTCAGATCGTTCAACTTTTGATGAAAAAAAAAATAAATATACAAATTTTGTATTCCTCTTGTAAGATATAGCAACGGTTAAGTATCTCAATTAAATCTGATCACCTTTTAGCGTATAACACAGTTTTAAAAGATTATGCAGTTTGCTTGAACGTAAATGCGAATTTCAAAGCCCATTTTGGCATGATACTTCCTGAAAATCAAACTGAAATAATTGAGACAGGTAGAAGTCATTAAAGCCTAATGCAATTCGGTGGTGTATAAAAATTAAAGAAAAAAAAAAGTTCGTCGTCAGAAATGATCTTCCTCATTCATCTTTTCATTTCATTTGTTTTTTTTATTTGTATATTCACTTTGATCGGACAGATGAAAGAAGTTTGGCTGACACAAATGCTGAAGGCTGGTACTGGATTGACTCTTGCTCTTGCTTTAGCTATGGTCTGCGCTTTGTCCATGTATGATCATTTTGACTAATCGTTTGGTCTGAACTAATAGCATGAATGAATGAGCTTTTCATTTTTTATTAATTGTGGCAAATTAATGATATTCTGGTAAATTAATGGCAGTGCGCTTGTGGGGAATGTCACGATTATTAGTTTATTTCCGATTGCATAAGTGCTATTTGAGAGAATGTTGTATGATTTTTTTTTTTGAAAAGCTAATTTAAGTGGTTTTTGATTATGTAAATGTAATGAATAATTTGTAAATGCATGTAGGTTTCAAAAATTTACAAATTGCTTTAAATTTTAATGGGACAAGCTTAGCAATATATGAACTGGAAATAGTTGATAAAAATACAAATTGAAAAAAATCCGGCGTAAATTGAAATAAAATAGCTTCATTTTAAAATTATTTTTCTAACCTATCTGCACTACTGTAGCAATAATTTTTTTGACATATTTTCAGTTGTAAACGGGGATCATTTAAGAAAAAGTAAAAGTTTTGCAAATTTTAATCAAAGAGACCGAAAAAATGTGTCATCTAAATATATTTTTTTCATGTTCTGTCATTAAATCTTGCTGGGAAACATTTGGAAAATTATCTTTAAAAATGTATAAACATTCAAAGCAATGTAATCTTCATTTGTCAGAAGCCTTACCCATAAAACTAAACTAACTCATTTTATTATTCTCAAAATGACAATTCATTCAATTCATCTCTCTTTGTTCATTCATAGTCATTGTCAACTCTTTCTTTCAGAAGAACATTGTATAACATTCATTTGCATTCTAGAACAATAAAACACATTTTGCGTTTGCTTTTAAGTGCTATCTCGTATAAATGTTAATGCTTTACGCTTGACACAATTGTCTGTTTGTGTAAATTCATCCTGCTCCATATACCAATCAAAGTGAAACATCCTGGCCCATCAGAGTGATTGATATGCCTAGTATTTCACTGACACTATCAATATAAAAGTTCGCGAGTAGAATAAAGATAGCCACCCATCTCCATCATCATCATCATCCCTATCTCCATCAAGAAATGCTTTAATTTACGCAATAAACTTAATCCAAGTAAACATAATTCTTAACCAGAACAACACTCCCTATGACAATGCTTAATTTGCACTTTAATAGCTGATTCCATGGCGAAGGGTAATAGAGGGTTACAGCTACATCAGCTCAGAGTTTAAAAAAATAGATACAAAATGTTGTTTTCAATCCTTAACAATAAGCCATTACCCCATTACAAGATTTTCGTGGCATATCATTAGCATTCTCAACTCGTTGTTGCTATTTATTGCGAAAATGCAGATTTTTCTATTTTTTAAAACAAATTCATTTACAACACTCCACCAATACCTCCTCCACCGCTAGCACTTCGCCGAAAAGAGTGTGACAACCCGTGTGCACGCTATACGGGAAAGAGCCATAATTGCACCTTTAGAAGGCGCTAGCACTATAGAGAGGTTGGAATTAAAATCAAAATCCAAAGTCCCTCTTCCGCTGTCTTATCCCCCCTGTTGTAAGATCCATAATACTGTGTAGACGCCTAATCGCGCTAATCGGGCGCAAGTATTCAATAATTCACATGCCAATGTGGCGCGTTTGCTAATTTCTTGTTGTTAGCGAAAAACTATCGATGACGATGACGACGACGACAACAACGACGAACGAAAGACAACGTCGACATGGTAATACCGGGATTAATTTACTGCCAGGCTTGAGACAAGGTGACACTTTCAAAATATAGACACGGAATATGCAGATCAACCCACGCGTTTGACACGCTTTTTTCCTTTAGCTTCTCTACATACATTTATAGCGTCAGTCACAATTATTGTTTTTTATGTTCGATGGTGACTTTTTGAAGCCTTACTGTGTGTGCAGATGTTAAATAATGATCGATAGTCACTTGTGTGTGGGGATTTATGCATCATACATAAGTTGTGACATTTATGACATTTCTATTAGCGAATAAGCTGAAAGGGATTTTTTGTTTTTAAAATGGCATCAAGTTGATACCTTAACTTCGGAGGAAATATTTTTTAAACGTAATTAATAATAATAGTCGTACGCCCTAAGACTTTGAATAAAGAAATTCTTGGACAAATAGAAAAGGGTTGTAATTTTGTTATGTATGACAATAAAAAAAAAGTAAACAACATACGACGGGGACTTTCTGTGAATATTTCATTTTCATTCAAATTATTTTGGCTATTGCAAAAAAAGAAATTATTTTATTTAAAAATATTAGAGGATTTAAATGCTGGTATTTATCTGGCTTTATGACAGCTGTAATGGCTTGATCAAGACTGACCAACATACGAAATATTGCTAATGCTAATTTTCTATGAAAAGTTTGAACAAGAAGGGGTCAATTTCTAACAACATATTTTATTATGAGAATAACATGATTTCAACTAATTGAAACTAAAACAAAGTGCACAAAAAAAAATAAGGGACATAATTTTAAAATTTATAAAAAAAATAAAAGTGCATATTCGCTCAAGTGTGCCACTGTTAATGTTTGTAAAAAAAATTTTATGTAAAATTTCCGACTGTCCATTAAGTGAACCAGATTCTAAAGTCTTAATAGTGAATTGGTTCGATGTAGGTATGATTCTATGAACAGTGAGATGGTTTGATGTGTGATTTTCTGAATGTTTTTCCTCCGGACATTCAGTGATTTTGATTCACTGAAACACCTGTTTCACTTTCCCATGTTCTATTGCAAAGTGAACACATCTTTGCACTTTTTTTTTAGTAATTTTCATGACATTTTTAAAATCTTACAGATTTCTATTATTACTTTGAAAGCTACATTAAATTAAACACGAATTCATGCACTGCTTCTCGATTTTTTAAAATGATTTTAAAACAAATGTTAAAATTCAATAATGAACAACCTTGAACTTTTCTCGATTTTTTTTTTGTATTGAAAAACCAAAATTTTTCAAAAATATGTGTGTATATTTTCTATGTGAAATAAATTAAGAAATGTATTAAACAACATCAAAAATGTAAAGTCATTTATAAACACTTTATCTTAGTCGAAAAATATAAAAAATACTCTAGATCCGAAAGTTACAGTCACAAGCGGGACTTGCAAAATTTAATTTTTTTATTTTTCAAAATCAATTTTAAATAGTTTCGCGTAGCCTAATTCGCATTATAAAAAGAAGATATTGAAACTTAGAAAACTAGGTAGATACACTTTAAGTAAATTTGGCTTCTTAGAAAAATGAAAAGTATAAATTTTTTAGGTATACAGTTTTTTAAATTTTAAATTGATTCACTAAGAAAAAATAAGAACAAATCATTTTTTTTAATAAATGAATTCAAATAGCCAAAACTAATTAAATTTTCACTAAAGTCTTGCAGTTCTATTTGAACTAAAAAAGAAGAAATTTGTCACATTTAAACCAACAAAATGAAAGAGAAAGGTGTTTCAGAAATATATGAAAGCCAAACAATTGTTAAATTTCTATACCCTGTACATCAACATGAGATTTTTTAGAATCGTATTATCTTCAAGTAAGCGATCTTAAAAGAAACTAGATCGTGGTAAGAAACATAAATATGTATACCACAATTAACTTAACGATATCACTGATTTAACTCTTTGTTGATGACCAAAGCATATCTATGATTCAAATTCTTCATTCCCAGACTGGTGAAGGAATTCCCATCTCGTAACACAAGGCTGAGAAATACGCCTAAAACAAA
Organism: Syrphus vitripennis; assembly: GCA_958431115.1. NCBI lineage: Eukaryota > Metazoa > Arthropoda > Insecta > Diptera > Syrphidae > Syrphus > Syrphus vitripennis. The sequence continues at coordinate 1,972,865 of OY288110.1, read as the reverse complement.
AAAATCAGTGTCATAAATTCTCAAAAACAAACATTGATCCATTTAGATACGCCTTGCTCATCTTATACCGTCAATTTCAACACAAATAAATAAATTCTTCTTCACCCGATAACTACAACTTTATGGATACTCTAGATCCTATCTTCAAAACCTAGATGTACCGCAAAAAAAACCAAATAAATAAAACTAAACAAAAAAGCTGAAACTTTTCCATACGATCCACTCCACATATGCCCGCACTTCAAATGGATGCTGGACGTGGAGCTTCTGTAGCTTGTGTGCGATGATGTTCCGGTAGTCGTTGCTGATCTTTATCATTCCAATACAACCTATATAGAATGCCCTGAATGTTATTGTTAAAAGATACATTTTATGCGGAAGGCCGATTGTTTTAAGCTACCGCCAAGCCATCGAAGGCGACATCAAAGCCAGAAGGAGAAAAAAAAGTGTAGATAACTAGATCGATTATTGAAATTTATGCTAACTAGTTTTTTTTTCTCCTTAAGCTTGTCTTGTTCAAAGCTAAGTTTTTATCCGTCCACGTACGAGGAAAAAATGCCCACAATGTCTGCTGCTGCGTCTAATTATTAGGCTTGAAGTCTTAATTGTTAAGCACGTCCATACAACCATGCAACTGGAAAAAAAGTCGAGTGTTGGATTAAGTGTTGACTATGTAACAAAAGGCAAGTTACACAAAAAAAAAAACTAAGCCAACCATATCGGATCTATGGGAATGGCATATTAATCTTACAAATTGTTTTCGAATACCTACCTACCAATTTTTCTTTTTTGCCTCTAATACTTCCATCTAAATTGTTTTAATTAAAATATTTGTTCACCTTTTTTTTTTTTTAATAATCCGTGAGTATATTTTTCTTATTGTGTGGCTAAATTAAAAATTCCGATCGGTTTTTGAGATATACCCAAGAAACAGACAAAATAAACTTTGTGAGTTAAACATGTTTTTTGTGTTTGTTTCGGAAACGATTTAGATAAATCCATGGATAAGATACCTTTAATGTCGTATTATGAAGTCATTATGAATATTCTATTGCTTATTAATGTCAAAGGTTTGTGCGATTTTAATAATTAAAGCGTAATGATTTAGAGTTGGCTTCTTCACAGGTAATTAATTTTTATTATGTTAAAGGATGCTTGCAAAAATGCTAATTTCAAAAACAGAGGGTGTAATAAATCACATCAATAATGTAACAATGCTCTTTTATTCATTTAATTTATTGTTGGTATTGTCTAATGAAACAACTACATAGGTAACTGAGGTGTACATAAATCATTTGTTAATAATTAAGACATTTTATTTAAGGGCTTCAAATAGCAGATACATCGCTACAAATTATAAAATTTGTTTTTGGGAGCTTTTGTGAATTTAAATGAAGACAATAGTTTTTTCAAAGAATTTTATTGTCTTTACAAAAGACAGACAGGTAAGTACTTTTTATTTATGGGAAAAATTGAAAATAATTCATAGCGGTTTAAAAAGAAAAAAACATTTCATAGTCTTAATGTTAATCTTACTTCCACAGAAAAAATGAAAAAAGACCGGGTAGTTATAGTTCAGGGCTACATTTACATATGTATGTATTAAAATCTTCATAAATTAGGGACCTGAAAGAATTTTCAGGGACAGCACGTCCCATGAATCAAAGAGGATTTTCGTACCGTATAGCCACGTCCTAGAGTTGTAAAAAGATTACAATGTTCACGATCAACAAATTTGCAATCAATTTGAAGAGTGAATTCATTGGATTTGCTCTTAGGCTGGCATTTCAAATTTTACAATCACTTTTAATTTTATCTTCAAATGATATATGAATGTAATAATTTTTGCTCACTCTCAATTTTTGTTTTTTGTTTTATTAATTCGTTTCAATATAATAATGAATTTCAATATATCACAATGAGACGGAAAGACAGTGCGTGGAAGGGTATTCCACATTCGCGTAGTACGGCTAAAGAACGAATCCCTGTACTTTATAGTACGACCGAAATAGGGTTCAAGAGTAAACTGATGAGCATTCCTGGAAGCGCGAGTATTACGGTTGAATCGTTTAAGGGGAGGAATGCAACTGGCTATGTCATTTGTAAAAGAATTGGAAAAAATGCAAGGAATCATGAAACGACTAAAGAGTGCATTCAGTTTATTGATGAAACATAATTTGGGGAAAAATTATTGCAATCTTTTCAAGCAAAATCAATGATTTGAAGTTGCAGGTCATACTTAATTTATTTAATGTAACCAATTGAAGTCACTAAAGATTGCATTTAGTAAGATAGCTTTCAATATCTTGGGAGTCATATTTCGGGAAAACAAAGACAGCTTTCAGAATGCTGGAGAAACAACTCTATATGCTTAAACACCAACGATAGTTCCGTTCCAATATTAAATCTGTGTTTCTTTATGGAAAGTCATATTCTTTGTCACAAGAAAGCAGCAAACGTCTGCGAAACATCATACAGATTTTCGGCCCAACCGCATTTTCAATGAAAAATGAGAAGTTCATACGAAAACAGGTCAGGACTTTATCTATCATACGGAAGTGGTCAAGCGATGCAATGGAACTCTCTCACGCGGGCAGCCAGAGAAGCAGGCCGAATTAGAAGCACTTGGTGAAGAACGGTTGAAGAGGAAGCACGATGCGACGACGGAGGAAGATTTGGAGAAATTTTGAATACATCTCCAGGATTGAAATCTAAGCATATTTTATTAAATTATTAAACTTCTTGAGTTTTATAGTAAACACAAAATACATAAAACTACATATTAGTTCTAAACTAAGGTAAACAGATCTCATTTTGCAAATACGTATTTGATTATAATTTGAATAATAAACTAATTATTATCTTCTATTATACTAAAAGGCCCATCTAAACGAAAATTTATCGATTGTTATTCTAGTGCATCTGCTTGAAATCCTGCCTGGATATACAATTGAATAAAGTTTGGTCCATATAGTTCAACTGTTTAATATTCAACTCAAATATAAACTCAACAAAATTAAAATGCTGGAAAAAAAACATTGCTAAACGAACAAGTTCTTTCAAATAAAATTATACCACATGTTGATATTAATAATGTACATGACTTTTAGTTGGTTAGTATGTCCTTAACAGCTTATTTAACACAATTAAAATGAAAACCAAATAATGTACGGCCTAACCACACAAATCTATATATACATATACTGTACATGTATGTATGTATGTGGTGTGGGTATGTACATAATATGCATGAGGACAAAAATGTTCGCTGAGTCAATTTATGTCTATATCTATTATTTAGCATAACTTAATTAAGGGGTATGTAGAATGTAGGTTCCAAAAGTCCTTTAAATTGTGCATGAAAAACGTGGTCTGCCCATGCCCGACCATATATGCAATGCATCCCTAGGGACTACATATTTTAGTATGCATGCAATGTTTTTTTAACCCATTTATTTATTTTAAACATTTTTTGCATGTTTGGCATTAAAATACAATTTCAATCTGAATTTATGCGCTTGGCTTCAATTTTTTTTTTATGATTTTTTTTTTAGTAGAATGCATCAAAATGTATAGATACGCGATTATTCGTCTCTTATTGGGTCAAACTGGAACATAGGTATATGAGATATGCATAATAAATGGATGGGAAATATAGGTAGTAGCAATTTCGTGATACCTCATATTAAAAATTAAAAAAAAAAACGGAAATACAATACTAAAGGTATATATATCAATATACATACAAAAGATAGGTATAAGTTGAACGAAAGAATTAAACTGATAATCAAGCTCCATTATTTAAATTGATATAATTATGAAGCAATTAATTTTCTGAATAAACGGTTTTTAATCCAATTTCGAGCACGTTAATTATAAATTAATGGGTTATACTGTGATGGACATTTTTATTTTTTTTTTCAAATTAAGCAGTTGAATATACAAAAATTTGTTTGCGGTTATACCAAATTATATTTAAAAAATATTATTTGATAGGAAGCTTTGCAACCTATATTTCCACACAAATATGGTTCTCGTATCACACTGAGCCCGGTTTATAAAAATATTTGCTTTTCATTATCGCAACAATTACTATTTGAATTTATTGGGCTACTCCTCTTTCCACCTTTCTACTCATCCACAAAAATGAAGCGTTTCTTGTTCAATCCAGGAAGACAAATTTGAACATTCATAGATGGATAATTTGAATTCTTCCAGTTTCGATAGTAGTTTAGACGGTCACAAGTGTGCAATGAATTTCAATGTACAATAATATTCGACATTTAAAAAAAAAATAACAAAAATTAAATTTTTGAATTAAAAATATTTGAGATGATGTTAAAAAGACCTTAAGTTCCAAATGACAAAAATCGACGAAGTGAATGACACAATTTTTTTAATTTCCAAAAACTTGTTTTTTAAAACGTCTACCGGTATCGAAAACTTTTTATAATTCATAGATGCTTCTTCATGAAACAAAGGCTGGAATTCCCAATAAACGCTAGACTCTAAGTCCAAAGAAATTCCACCAGTCATTTAGACTAGACAGTAGCCAAACTGAAATTTCAATGCTTTGGAAAAAGATTCGAGAATGACATCAAAAATCAAGTTCAAAGAAATTTTTAAAGCTACATACATAAAAATTTAGTGTCTTTTTCTGTAAAAGTAACTTTCATAATTCTACAAAAATATTACATTAAAGGTGTCCTACTTGAAAAGCTTTCGTCTGTCCCGATTTGCCTATTAAAAAAATGTATTTACATATTCATAAAATAAATTCTCTTTCTCTTTTCATCCATCAGTATTAAAATCACCTATATCCTTCAAAAATGTAAAGTTAGAAGTTACCTGCCAGACAAGCATTATTGGCAATAAATCCTTCTTTCTTTTTTTACCTCAAGTGAGTCCTTTCATAAAACACAAACAACTTGTACCTGTTTGGAGTCGTAATTAGTTTATGTAGGTCTACTTGTCCATGTCCAATATGTCTGTGACCTATCTGTTTAGCTTAGGAAACCAATAAAAAACCTATCGAAACATAACTCGGTAATTATGATGGATGCAAAAATCCATCAGATGAATGGCTTTCAAAAGAATATTACTTCCGTGTTTGATTCGACGTTACGGTTTGTTGCACTTACTTTTAGCACTATACAAAGAACTACAACTAAGCCTCGAAGTTAGCTAATACCAAGTCTATAGGTATGGCGTAGTGCATTCTATTTGAATGCTCATCACCATCAGTTTTAATTGAAAGTGAAGACTTTAAATGCATAATCAAGACATTAATTTTTACACAACGTCGCGTCGCGTCGCGTTGCAGTAAATTTTCAAAACTACACTCGTTTACTTACCTTCTACACCTAAGGACTACGACCATTACTATAGCACCTATAAGAGCTGATATGATTGAAACTATGATTAAGGTAAACGCCCATCCCAGTTCGCCTGCGGGATCTGAAAAAAGACAAGAATACAAAATGAACGAACATCATGACTTACAAAAATATGGAATATATATTATTATTATGAGACTAAGAAGTGTGAATTGTAGAATGGAACAATTAATTTGCTGCAGTCAGTGTATAACGTCTACTATACAAATTATACAACTTGGTAATAAAGGTAAATAAGCAGGGATCTTGGGTTCTTTTATTTTAGAAATCGCAGGTATAAGGTCGGTGGAGAAGGAGAAGACAGAGGGGTTTCAGCTTCAGGAAGGGCGGAGAATTTATGTTGTGCTGTGACTGCAATTGACTGCGGTGTGACGTGCCATGCTTGAAGGTAATAAAACAAAGTATAATGGCACAGTGTTGTTTTCTTTCCGACAAAATAATTGTCTTTTGTTGGTACAGGTTGTTTGGATTTAATGGTTTTGTGACACCATTGTGTGTGTTTGGTTTGGCTGGTGGATTGGGACATTTTTTTTGGAGTGAGCAAATATAAAACTGTATGTTTTTGTCTTTGATAAGGGTGTGACTTGACTTAAGGGAATATGAAGATGGAATCGGGATTTAGAGTCTTTTATTTTGTTGTTTTAAGGGTGTGATGTTGAACAAGATAAGATGGAGGAAGTTCGGATATATGATACATAATGAATTTGGCAATGTTCGCGTAAAATATTTTTGTCATTAAACTTTATAACGAGCATACCTACATGTATCTGTGTATACACCTGAAACAAGGAAAACATTGGTGTGAAATTAACCATCTTAGTACCTTATCTAAAGCTTTAATCTTGACAAAAAACATTTATTGTTAAACATCAAATTTTACACCATTCTTTCACAACTGTATTCCTCCTTATCTTATGTTTTGGATTTAAAATTGTAGAGTGAAGAACTTTCTTGCTGTTTCACAACACAGGTTACTGCTAGCGTCAAATAAAAATGAAAGGTACACTCAGGCGTATACTTGTTTTTTTTTCTAAAAAAAAAATTAATTATTTTTAACAAAAAATGTTTTATGTGCTTATACGTATAATGAAAACAAGACGTCGTCAGGATGAAATATATTTCTCTTTTGTACCTACGAAATTTCAAAAAAAAACTTTCCAATCGTTTCCAAAACACGGACGTATATTTAGATACTTAATTTTCAAAGAACTAGTTTTTTTATATTATTTTCAAAAATTTGCCATAAGTGTAATTTTTACTTTTGAAAACTAATGAGAACATTGAAAACAATTCATTTTCCTTTTCCCTATAATTGACAGTCTACCCGCATACAGTCATATTTATTTAAAATAAATCTGAAATTTAGAATTACATTAAGATATTACAGAAATAATCGATTCAATCAAAAGATATGAGTTCAGTAAGTACTATCGACTTCATCTCCTTGTGAATTAATTTGCTTGCTCTACAGTTTTTTGTTCCCACTTATAATTTTATTTATTGTTACTTTTGACCTGACTTTATTCACAAAAAAAATACATGGGTACTATTATAGAAAACAATTTAAAATTCTTAAATGTAACCACTCCACTTCAAGACAAAATTACAAGTAGGTAGATTAGGTACTTAATAAATTCAATAGTATATTTTGGAGCTCCGCAACTTCCCATTAGAACACTCAAAGTCATCACCATTTTCTCAAAAACTTCAACATAGTCTACTACAACAAAACAAGGTAATAAATAATCGCACCTCCCAATAAGCTGTCCACGATTTTATTCCATTCTCCTCATGGAATGCCTATTTCTTCTTGTATCCAAGTCGTGTGTAGGTGCGTCGCGTTCAAATTATTGACTATCAAAAATTTATTCTTCATTACTGTTTTTTTTTTAATATTTTTTTTTTCAATTTTTTTTTTTATGAAGTGGCCACATCTTTTCCCATATGTATAATAATAATTCTGTGGGGTAATTTTCGGCTTTGTGAACAAACTTTATGAGTTAATGGTGTCACGTTGTTAACATGGACTCATATACATATATAGAGAAGAAACCGCGCACTGCTCTTCGTTCATAAATTTGTCCAACAAATCAAATTTTATGTTTTACGATGATCAGGAAAGTGACTCCCTGCCGAGCAAATGTGTGCCTCAAGTCTGATTTTTTTTTTGTATATCTACTTTCAATATGAATGTGATGGCAACGTGCCTAAGGCCCGAGCAAGTGTGTGGATATGGTAAGCTATAAAAATGTTTGTATGGATGTTGGAGATACAAATGTTAACACACAAGATTTGCTGATGGCCAGAGAAAAAAAATCCCGTAGCATTCTTAAGCCACCCACGATAAACAAACATACATTTTTATATACTGAAGCCAATATCCCAACTACAGATGCACACAATTGAAGAACAGTATTCCTCATTACACTCCCAGAATGTTTTTCATTGGTTTGGGAAAGCTTAAAGCTACCAGAATGCTAGTAATTTCAAGATTTAGTTTTTTTCGCTTACGATAACTATTTTTTTTTTCGTTTACGCTGATTTGGAAGTTATCGATTGATATAATCTAAAATTAATAAAACTTTTTTACTCAGAAAATAGGTTACATTGATTCACAGGTTTAAAATATCCCGCGCACGTCACAAAATTAAAATTCTAGATATCGGATGTCATTAAATCACTATCACTAAATCACAATAACAGATAGCATTAGCAGATATACAAATCATATTCTGAGATAGCATACATCACTAAAACACAACCTGGGTAGGAATCAGCTAAAGCGATTTGTGATAAGTGATAGTTTTTGGCATTGAAATTTGTCTGCACAAATGACTGCATCTTATTACAAATCACCTTGGCCAATTTCATCTCTGAGGTAGCTTGATGTACCTACGGAGTGTTAACGTTTTTTTTTTTTGAGCCTTGTACCAAGAAATACTGAAACGCTTATAGTAATTCAGAATACCCTCAAATTTTAAGTCTGGTATATTGCCGTGTAAATATCCGACGGCCACACTGATTTTTTAATAGAAATAAAAATTCAAATTAATTTGATGGAATTTCAATTTGTAATTTATTTAATTTTGAAGAAATCAATTCAAATTTCATTCAAATAGCTCAACAAAATAAAAATAAATTAGCTAAATTCGATTGAATCTTTTACAAAAAAAAAAAAAAAAAACACAAACTCATAACATAAACAAGTATAAATGATCTTAAATGCTAATAAACTCCAATCTAATGGTAACTATCGATCTTTTCCACCAGTTGTTCAATCGGAGGTGACTGACATTCGATATTTGTAAAAGGTTATAACAGCCACAGTATACATAGTTTTCTGAGAATATTTTTAGCGACAAGGAATGGAGGCGAGCAAGGAGAGTGTTAAAATTGCATTCATTACGTATGTAAAACTGAACATGGCCATAACGCCCATGTTTTGTGACTTTTTTGTACTACACAGCACTTACATACCTGATGTCTGCTGATCATACAGCAAGTTAGATAGAGAGATAGGTGTGCCACTATATTATAGTTGGACAACAAAACACGTACTAGCACATGCTGCAACTTCACTTCCAGTTGAGGTACAATAACAATTACGAATTTTCAGGTAAATTAAGTAATTTCACCCGGGGATGACATTTTGCCTTTTCTTGTTGTCTCCTTAACGACAACATAATCAACTTCTGGCCAAAAGCACTTCGTTTGGCCGCTACGGCAGAGGTTGGCCTAAGGCCACCGCCTTTTCTTGCAACTCAACCTCTAGCTAGACCAAGTCACTAACCTGATCCTACGATGGGTGTCTCCGTTGTTTTAGCCATTTTTTATAATTTTTTGTATATTTTGCGTCATGAAGCTGTGAATAAATGGCTCTAATTAAATACATTATTATTGCTATTTATGGCATTCGGCAATGATTTCAATGCCCATAGGGGTGATCGTAGATTTATTATCGCGCCTCAATGAGCACCATGGAAATTAAATTAATCTAATAACAGAAATCACTGCAAACACAATAATGCTTCTGTTTCTGTGGGATTTTATATACAAAAAAAAAATTTGTGTAATAGGAACAAGTTTTTCTCTCGAAAATATGCTTTTGGGCATAGAATTGCGCTGGGTAATAGAAGTAGTAGTCAGCCAGCCGAACTAGATTCCAGCTAAAGGCGTGTGTAACATGACATGCCTGCCACCGTAAGTGGACACAAAAAGGCTCGTTTTGCCGAAATGCTCAGGTGTTACCCGTTAATGACGTTGTTCAACCACAAGTTGAGTTCTAACATAGTTTTTCTGCTTATGGGACATGCTGTTTTGAAAGTGATTTTGGGACAAAATTTATTAACGGAGTACTTAAGCTGGATTTGAAAAAAAAAAAAAAATTGAAACATGCAAACCCAACAATTCTTGTTCCTGCATTGTTAATAATTAAAACAAAATCGAAGCAATGCATTTTTGTCTTATCTTGATTCTACGGAGTATCAATTTGATCGCTAACAAGACTCAATCTGTACGATTTTGCAAGGCGTTGGTTGGTCTTAATAATGCATGCCCTGCTACCTCAACAAAAACTACCTCCCATTATGAAAACGTATTAAAGATCAGGTATACACTAAAAATATTTGAATTGGTCCAATCAAATTAGGAAGTGAGATCGCAATTTTCGCTTCAAAAAATGTTTTGTATAATATATCCATTCGGATTGATTTCCTAATTATTAAAACAGTAAAAAATTTGAAAATTATGATTTTGCCAAAACGTTACATAGTCATTGCCTTAAGTCATCCAAATAACTGAGTACAAAAATATTTTGTAGTTAATAAGTACAGGAAGGTACATATCGTATTTAAATAAATCGGGAAGGCATGCATATAGAACTGTAGACATCATATACAAATGTTCATAGTTGCAACATGTCTTGAGAATCTATTGACTTTTATCAAATACAGTATCGATATGGAATTAATACATAATCTTTTTAAGACCTGCAAGCAATCAATAATATAACTGCAGTCATCATATAGCAAGTTGTGTACTGAGTACCACCTTGCACAATGTCTAAATTGTTAAGTATACAATACAAATGTTTTGTAATCAATCCATAATATGCAAGAAGGTTTATAAAAAAAAACTGTAGTCATTACATAAATGTACATATATTCAACGTAACCTGAGAATCGATACAGAATCGATATGTTAATAATACATAGTATATTTAAAACCTTCAAGCAAAAAAAATATAACTGCAAGCATTATAGCAAGTTATGTAATGAGTACAAGCATCGCCTTGCACTGAGTTTTAATTATTTTATTTTGAATAAATACAATTTGTACTCAATGAATATTTGTACTCAATAAATTATAGTTAAATTATTGCAGAAATTTTTATTTATTTGAAAATATGTATTCAGTACGATGAATAAGAGCTTTTATGTACTGAGTTCATATAATTTTCCAGAAAAGGTAAGTTCCGTTTTATTTATTAAAAATTGAAACATTGAGCTCAATTTTTATTCTGCTCATCTCCTAAATAACCTTCCATAAAGATATAGCAATTTATGACTCCACTTAGCATTAAGTCGACTTTACGCAAAAGTTTTTTGATTCCACTATAGGGTTATGACATAAGTGCTATCCATAAAAATATGGAACACCCTCAAAGTGGGCGGTGAGTTTGTCTATTACAATCAATTTCATACAGAATACACAACAAAAAAAAACTGCGTTCATAAAATGTAAATGTAATAAAAATCATTGTATTTAAAGTACTTTTATGAACCACACAAACATGCGACATGACAATGTTATTATATTTGAATTCCCAAACAATCGTCTTTATAATCTGCCGAAGTTGTAAGAAAATTTATTACACCACGACCATTAAATCTTAATTAGCCATTCCATTGTAACATACAGCAGAGAGCGGTCGCAGAGAAACCAATATTGTTCGGTTATGATTGTGTCGCACAAATCTTTGTCCATCAAAATAGAATTTAGTATTTTGACATATTTTGGCTTCTTTGTTGCCGCTCCATAAACTATATAACTTGGAGAATGAAAACGTTTAACAAAGGCGTATCTATAAAATGCCACAGAGATGTTTTTCTTTTTTTTTTTCTTTTCGTTTTCATGAATAAAATATGCCGGCAGGTGGTGTTTTTTTTTTTTGATAAAGTGAGTTATAAAATTGGTTTCAACTCTTTTTTTAATTTCCATATTGAAAATTAAAAAAAAAGAACAAAGTTCATAGAATAGGGTCAATATAGAATTCGATGAAAAATTTCTAGGAACTTGCATTTATGAATATTCAAAGAAATTCTAAAATATTTGCTTTGGACCATATAACATTACCAGTTTAAATTTGAATGAAACAAATTATTGTTTTTAAAGATCATTATCGTTTTTGATTTTTTGTTTGTCCAAATGACTCATATTCATAAATAACAATTTAATTTGAATAATATTTTCTTTAGTATTCGCACCTCATTGGAATAAAATACTGAAACAGACAGACACTAATGGGCTTCTAAATGACCTAATCAAATCTAAACTAAGCTAGGAATTGTTTTTTTAATGTTTTTTATTTTCATTTTTGAGGTTTCCAATAAAAATGAAACAAAACCAACTCCTTCCACAAGTTATGGTAGTGGGTTTTTTTTCTGTGCGGACCCCCGAATTTATAAATTATGCAAATTACCTTAATAAGTGTACCTAAAGTAGAATAACGAAATTATTATGTTAAGCAATATTTTCATAGCGAAAATATGAATTTGCATATAAATACAATGGAATTATACAGTGTAATAAATTACTTGGTTCCACGAAATAATTTGGAAAACTAAAGCTTTTGGTACAATTTTTAGATGTGGTCTTCATTGGTCTTTTGTAGAAGGTCAGTATGAAAGGTGTTGATAATAAAATAATTGGGTAAGCTTTAGGAACCGCAGATAATTGCTGGGTTCTATTTTTCGTTACACTTAATGTATTGACTAATGAGAGTGCTGGTGTCTAGCTAATTCAAAGTTATTTGTTACCTATGCATATTTTATTGCATTTCTTTTTAAATTAGAAAAATATTAATTTTTTTTTATTAAAAATAGAACAATACGGTGCATTATATTTTATAACCTACTAAGACTTGAAAGTTTTTCAGCAGTAACTACGAAGTCGGGAGTTTTTTTTTCTAATTTAATTAATTATAGACTTATATTTGAATTCCATGGTTCGTTCGTTTCGCTTTGAATCGTTATGCTATTTTTTTTTTATTTTATTTTATTTTTTTATTTAAGTTATTTTACTTTAGATTTAGACTTAGGCAATTTCAATTAAAATTAGACCACAAATTTTTGTTTATTTAACAGATTAACTTTAAAAAATTTTATTTCATTGATTCACTGAAAATAATGTTTTAGCAATAAATTCAAGTCAAAATGTGTTAGAATGTGACCTGTGCCATCATGCAGTTTTTACCGTTCAAGTCGTTCCCTGCAGTTTAATTAAATCACGCAACTAATTAAATTTCTCAAATTTACACACCTTGTTTTTTTATACCGGAGCAATTAACTTTTCTCATAAATTTGCCCAATCAGCATTTCGAAATGAAAACAAATAAAAATGTGTTCTTTCCACACATTGCTTCTGTCCAGTTGTTTTTTTTTCTGACCCACTTACACTTCATGTGCCAAAAAAAAAGCAATTCCACCTCGTGAGGAACACATTAAACTGTCTGTCCGACATTCAAATATTGAAAGAAATAATAAAGAAACACTTCTCAAGAATTTATTAGCTAACGCCACAGGGTCCATGTTGCCCCGCCATCACCAGCAGCCGCCATCATCGAACGGAATCAGTGATGATGAGGTGGCACTCGAGACCTAAATTCACATACTGAAGGATACCTATGTGTGATTCAACTGCAATTTATTAATCGCCAACAGGATGGGACTGAACTGAAAATTCCTTGCGAATGCCAAAAAGGAGAGAAATTCGCAATTTACAATAATTTTACGGTCTTGGACGGACTTCTTTTTTTTTTAATACTCGTACCACACTGATGCTTTGTCTGCTGCCTGTTTCAATCGCATTCAAGATTTTTTTAATAATCTCTCATAATTTCCAAAGAAACGCAAACACAGAACGTGAAATTAAAAACAAAAAAAAATCCACCAAATTTATGACGATACCTCTTGGGATGATGGTAGAAGAGGAAATCCCGCCAGGAATTATTTCATCGAATTTTTTTTGGACAGAGACAGAAGGCAAACAGCGAGCAAAGGTGTCAGATTACAACGGGGTGATTATGGATCTTATATATTAAGCCGCATTTTGAATTTTTTTCTTACAGAATTTCAATTTTTTTTTTTCAAAAATTAATAATTTCGAATTATTCGTGTTTTGTTTGTAACCGAAGATTGGAGTTTTTCACTGTCACCTCGTTTGATTGTGGCTTTTGATATTAATATTTTTTTTTGTTTTTGCATCAGAGGCTATAAGGTACATCCCCAAAGCGCAGCTCAACTCTGCAACGTTATCATTAATTCCTCTTTTCGTGTCATATAATTAATTGGACGCGTATTTGTCGAAATATTATACGAGACAATTAAATTGGGGATTATTATTATTGTTGTTGTTGTTTTATCGTTTGCATCATCATGGGACATTGAGAGATGGACATTCGGCGAATATTGAGTCATAAAGTTGTCAGTTGTGTTGTTGCATTTTACAGCTGGGGTGTCAGATTTAATGCAAATAAGTTGGCAAAATGTTTCAATTGCCATTGTCGTCCATTCAGGGAGGTTAAGCTGCAGTAATATGCTTAAGAGTTGCTTTTGAAGGACTGGGGGTGATAAAAATAAATCCTTTGCATAATGAGCTCACATAAATTATAGTATTTAAATGAAAAGATTCGCTGCGGTTCTCATGGGTGTGTAAAGCTCAATGGGATATCACAATAGCTTTTGGTATTTATGTTGGATTTTATTAAAATGCCAACACCACTTATTAATTTTTTGTAAATTTTGCTAAATTTCTCTATTTTAAAATCGATCCAATTTTTCACAGAGATTCAGTGACTCAACAAAATGTCTATTTTAATTAAAACGCTCTGTTTCTGTATTTCTCTAAAAATATATCTAGACCTAATAATGTTCCATAACGATTGGGTAAGACATTTTGGAAGACTCAAACGAATTGTCACAAAAAAGATAAGACACTCGAACTTTTATAAAAAAGAGCAAGCACTGAAAGCCACAAACATTCCTCTTGATCTTCTGAAGAACTTTGATTGGAAATATTACAAACGGCATTCCAAACGTCTATTTGAGTTTGCAATACTTCTGATGTCAAACGCATTCAATTGCCCAACAACCCACTTGCACCCTCTTGCAATATTTCTTCGATTACGTATTTCAAAAGGTGCTGAAAACAACCATCAGCATAAGAAAACCAAATAACCCCATAGTCAACCTGGCCTACATAATTCCATTAATTCCATATAATATTTTGTAACTAAATACAAATCTCAAAGACGACAAATTTCGTAATCAAAATTGCCAGCAACTAACTCACCTTTTTCACCTCACAATTCAAAGCCTAACACCAATAATCTGTCGTCGTTGGTATTTTTTGCGGTTCGGCAATCAACAACGAATAAAAAATAAATCAAATAAAATAAAATAAAATAAATAAAAAAAAAAAAAACACCAAACATAAATAAATTGACCCCAAAACGAACATAGCGCGAGTGTATCGCCCGTTTCACCCAAAAATGTGCAATCTCCCTTGGGGGTCCCTCGCTGGGTTGGTTTTGTGTTGTGAGGCTGCGAATTTACTGGCTTTTACCTGGAAATTGGTTCCGACGAATTTTGGCAAATTATTTGGCCTTTTTGGAGGACCTTGGTTGGCTGGTGGTTCAGGATTGGGTTATGTGTCGTCGCGCGGCGTAACACTTCATTTTTCAAAATTTCTTTGATTTTTATTTTTGTGATGTTTTTATTTTTTTTTCATTCGATCATATCGTGTTGCATTTCGGAAAAGAATGTTTCTTTGTCACATGTTGGTAGCAGGGGACATATTTCAATGTGTCATTTTACCAGCCGCATGGGGTCAAGTCGCTGGCAGAAGGCAGCGAGTTTACCAGATCCAAATGACAGAGCCTCTCAGACCAACTCAGTAATTTTGTTTTATTTTTTTTTTTGTACAAAAAAGCCAATTACAATCGAAAAATGGTAGCTGGCAATAACTGCCGGCCGTATAGTCGTGAGTGTGACCCCCAGAAGAAGGGAAGTTGTGACATTCTTCAACAAAAAAAACTGGCCATAGCTTGAGTATGTTTTTTTAACCAATTTTTCACTCCCAGATGGAAAATAAACTTTCGTACGTTATGTATATATTTTTTATGACTTAAAGCAACTGTAAAGGATATAAAAGAGTTTTAATTGGCACTCGGTACGCATCGCAGAGTTCGCAACCCTTTAATTGGTTCTTGGGATGAAATTATAGACGGGTGTTATTGTTGCTGGCCAATAAAAGTGTCTCAAACACACACCACCACCTCCCTCGCAACGACTTGTCAGGGACCTGGGAGTGGTGAATGGCAAAACTTCCTGGATCACTCTGTAAATCACAGTGCAAAAGTCATTAATTGTTTTTCAGTTCTTTTTTTATTTTTTTTTGGATAAGGAAAAGGAATTTGTTTATTATTGATTTTTATTATTGCGGAGACGACCGGCAAAACGTAAATGGACGACGCAACGCACGGGCAGTTAGTTGTTGTTTATATTTTATTGAATTGGAATTTAATTCTTCGTGATGTGACCTTAATGCAAAATTCATGTAGGTATACGACGAATTGTATGTTATTGGAACGAAACGAAACGTTTTATTGCAAGCAAATGAGGATCATTAAGTGATCGGAATGACAGCAATCAGGTAATTTGGACATAAACACAAAAGCGGTATGAATTTTTTTTTCGATTTTCTTTTTATTGTTTGGTATTGAATGATATTATTTTATTTTTAAAAGCTTGTTTTTGATTTGTATAATCTTGTTTTGGGATACGGATCTGATGAATCATTGGACAGGATGGCAAACGATGTCTAAGTATTCAATTAGCTTATTTTGAATAAGTTCTTTAACCGTGACTCAAAAATTTGGCGTGGTTTTTTCTTCAACTCAGACATTAAAATTGAGTTAATTGGGCTTTAAAATCTTGATTGAAACGCATTGGCGAGAAATTATAGAGAACAAATGTTAAGGATCTTTGTATGGCATTCCCAATATTATCATTTGACTAACTTCATTACGATTCTGTTGGTTTTCCTGAACTTCATAATAATAATTTCGTCGTGGTTAAATTGAACAAAATTGAAAAATGGAAAAAAAGATAAAGGCATGAGTATCAACATTTTTGAATCTAACAAGCACATAATATGGTGAAATAAGTAAATAAGAAAAATATTTAAATCTGGTTGTTTTTGCAAAACTTAAAAATATTCCCAAAAGAAGACTTGAATATCTTAAAAATAATTTATTGTTGGTGCTTTTATGTCAATCGAAACCGGTACAGTGACGTTCAAGAGCTTTTGAGAAGGCAACGTTTTTGAAATGGGCTGAAAAAGGACCACACTTTCTTAAAATTATTTTTTTAAAGATGAAAATTGCTGAATAGTGAATAAATAAAAGCATTTAAAAGCTTGAAGTTTCTACTTTTAAATAATAATAAAAGTAACAAATTTTACAGGACTTTTTCTTACGTGTGTAAAACTTGATTAATTTTTAAATACAATTTTCGAGTTTTGCAAAACCGTCCTCAATTGTTTTCTTGAGAACTTGCAATTAAATTGGTGTGTTGAAGATTGAAACCGAGGGTAAAAAAACTTTTAAAATTTACTCAAAAGTATTCAAATAACCTGGATATGTTACTTTTAACTCGAACTACAGTATTAAAATATAAAGTTATGTATTAAGTAAAGGGCCATGACTTACTTCATGATTATTACTTACAACTTATTAATCCTAGAATGTGCATGTTAGCTATATTTCATGAATTCAGAAAAAGCAAAAAAACTCATAGAAAATTTTAGTAAAGAACTATTAGAATCCGTACATTGACTTCATATACGTTTAGGGGAAAATTACATTCGTTTCCATATTTTTCCAACAAACAACATACCGATCCTATTGAAACAAAGCTTTCCAAGGTCTGAACTCACCCACAATTAATTGAAAAACTTGTAGTGTGCCAAAACAAAAAATTCCTCACATATCCGATACGAGTTGAACAAAAACTATACTGAAAACCACAAACCACAGATATTAAAAAAAAAAAAAAACAGTTGAAAACCTAAAGACAGCCGTATAAGGCGAATAATACTGAAAGGTCCATCGTTTTACCACCACAACCACCGCCTCATAATTGTCTCTGTAAATCAATTTTTTTTTTTTAAGGCAGGGCACAAAAAACTAATATCAAACTAGATTTCCGTTTCGTTTGTATATTTCCAACTTAAATTTTTTTTTTAGTTTTTTCTTGTTTTACAACATTTTTTTTTTTGTGTAATAATCGTAAAACCACACATCTGACACCACCGCCCTGTCAAACGGGCGCACTTGCTGAGAACGAAACGCGAAGACGATATACCAAAACCAAGACCGAAATCGAAATCGAAATGGTGATTGTGAACAGCAGCTTGGAGCTGGAGTTAGAGTTGGAGGAGTTGCAGCAGCATCGGCAATCTCACACAAATTTCCCAAATGCCAAGCGAAGGTGTAAATCGAGGGAAAAAAGGGAAACCCATCTTTTAGAGCAGACCATAGGGGGCGAGGTATAAATGCAGGAGCAGCAGAAGCATCAGCATCAGCATAAGCGTCTAGCATCTACCATCCAGCATAATCCAACCATCTCTATGTTATCCACTAACAGAAAAATCGTGCAACACATATATACCTAGAAGTAGGTGAAAGGAGTGGAACAAAAGTGTTCCTCGCACAGTCCTGGGCTTGCACACTTCTCATTGTTTTAATGGCAACTCCTAGACACACTCGTATTATTTATTGGACCATTATGTGCAATAAATTCTTTTTGTTTGCCATTCCAGTCATAGCGAGAATGAGGAGGCAGAGGAGTGAGAATTTCGATGCCGGCTCATACATTGTGTATTCCATACTCCGTCCTAGACGGATAATTGTCTGAAAGTCATTCCTCCTCGACGACGACCGACGACGGGCCTAGGTGCATCAGGCACCGCACGCTACCTTTACCACATTGTCGGTTGGCTAATCCACGAATCGTCGCTGTCGTCGCTCGTCGTCACTATAATACGAGAGATGCCAAAGACAAAGAGTCTGTGAATGCGCGCTCATGGGCTATATGGATCCCAGAATCCGACAGACAGACAGCCGACCGGGCCCAAGACAAATGGCTCAGCTATCAGCAAGTGGAGTAATCGATGTTGTGCGACTTCAGAGATCAGCACGATGATGATGATGATTGATTGCTTGGAGCAGCCGATGATCGCCAAAAGATGTTCAATTGCTGGTGGTGAGACGGCGAGCGACGACGCGACGTTGGGTGCTTGTAAAAGGTGGTATTTGAGTTGGCCTGACTTTTGAGTCTCTGAGCTCTGAGCTGAACTGCTGAGCGATGATGATAGGTCAGTGCCAACCAACCAAACAGCCAGCCAGCCAGTGCGGGGGATATGTATTTATAAATGTTTGACGTTCATCGAAACGAGAGATTGAAACTTTTCAAAAAGTTTTGACTTTGATAAGTTGTGGCCCGCTGGTGTGTTTGTTATGAGTGCTCGCGCCATTGCGCTAGAGGTTGATGTTATGGATTTTAAAACATGGTGACAGCGACAGATTAAATTCGATTATGATCCTGATTTATGACTTGCAATTACAACTCTGTTGTTTTAAGAATAAAACAAATAAATAAAAAAAAAAAAACAGAACATCACTTCCTAGTAGTTCCTACCTCGAGGTACTTACATATATATTGATGTTCTTATATCTGGTTGTCATTCTAGGCGAAAGGCGTTTCGAACAACGCCTACGAGCTTAGTTAATAATCGATTTTTGTTAAGGTATGTTTTAAGTAGTTGAGGAATCTTATTTTAACCTACACTTAATGAGGAAAGGTATCATAAGAAGTGGGACTTTAAAGAGGGGAAATAGCCATCGGATAGTTTAAATACCAAAGAACTAGGAAATTTCAATAATACTGGTCTGGAAAGTTTAAAGTTTTTTTCTCTTTTAAACCAAACTAGACTTTTCATTTACTGAATCAGAACATTTTTTTTTGGAAAATCTTAGAATTTAAATAAATAATAAAGTTCAATGCTACGCTTAAGTGTAAACTGATGTTCTTAGAAGTGGCCAAATATGTTCTATATTATCTTACGATTGCTTAATTTTTTGCAATTTGAAAAGAAAATCAAGTTATTTATCGAAAGTAGGTACAATACATTTAATTAAAGTAACCTGACACAAACAGTAAGTTTGATGCCATAAAAAAGTGTTCATAGTTAATTTAACATGAAAATTATATTACAATTTTAAATATCCAATAAATTGCTGCCCTAAGGAAGTTGACAAGTGTCGACGAAACGTAAGGAGAAAATATGAAAATGTTTTAATTAAATTTATTTATTAAAAACAATAACCATAAAATAAATATTTAACAATTAGATTCTATTAAGAACTGTATATCAAACATTTTATTAGCAAGGAATTGATCTAAAATACAAGAAGATTCCAAAAAAAATTTGTTCGAATAAAATATCGACGTGAATTGAGACTTCCTATCGAATCGTACAGCAGAATCTATTTGATTCATAACAGAAGCCGACAGAAGAAAGCATCTGTGCCTCCCAAAATATACATAAATTCATTAAAATTTTATCTCATGTTAATATGAAAGGTGTTTTTGTTTTCCTTGAGAAAAATGCTAATGTTTTTAACTCACACCAAAATTTTAAAAATATCTTGAATTTTTCCCCAATAATCTTAGCAACTTTTCTCATTAAACAAACTCACCGAAAAAAAAAACCCAAAAGACCAATGAGACCATAAGACTTCTTATCATTCGATTGAAACGAAGTGGCTCTCAAAAAAGTAATAACCTAATCGGACTTTTGCTATACACATTTTTATTAAAGTCAATAATAGAATGGAAAGAAGAAAAAAAAATTGGTGATTTCTTTCTTAAAGAAACTCCATCAAAACATTTTTTCTAACAAAATCCTATGAAATCGGAAACCAATCCCATGGGTTATTTATCATTCGGATTTTATTACCGGGTCCCCTTTTTCGTTTCTAATATTATAATCAGAGAAGAGTGACTCTTTTGCTTATCTTGTGCATGGATTCCCTTTTGATTCACTGCCAAAGAGAGAGAGTTCTTTTGGGTAAATATATACTTGATTGACTTTAGCTCTGAAAATGTACGTAGGTATATATTACCTGTTCAAACTCAAATTGGATGAGGGATATCCAGAAATTTAATGAAAAACCTTTTTACAGTCTTCTTGGTATAACCTCTGTTTGCTGTGATAAGCAGAAGAAAAGAAACGCACGTATTACGGATTTGTGATAAGTATCTATGGGACACTAGGGGAATCACTTTTACCTATACTCGTAGGGTTCTATATTTCCCAAAAGAAATGGCTGATTGAGTAGTCAGTATATTCTGGAAAGTGGAAACCGGAGTAAATATTTACATATCCTGAAGCAGTTTGTATTTAATATAGGTAAAGATTGATAGATAACTGGTCATTGCGTGGCTTAATGCTGCGGTGCGGTAAAGGAATTTATTGCTTTGTGGAATTTACAATTCCAAACGAGAAATGCATATAACAACTCACCGACAACCGACCGCGCATTATCCGGGTCGGGTGAGCAAATTCTCACATCTCAATTTGCACCACACCGACACAGGTGATTATTATTTTCTGATTATATAGGCCCCACGTTGTGATAGTTTTTTTTTTTTTTTTTTTTGCTTGAACGCTGCGTTTGGCCGAGTGTGAAAACTGAAAACCAGGTCCAGTTATATAGAAATGAGTCTTACAACACGTCCCATCCACAATCGTCCAATGGGTCTTTTCGAACATAATATCTCTGCAGAAATATTAATAACACATCATTCGATACGTAAATTGGATGCATTCGCATAAACCGCAGCACAGTGCAGGCAGCTGGATAGCTTATCTATCTATCGCTGTACATATATGTATCTTTTTGCTCCCATTAATCATTCTGAATGAGCATCGAGTTTATGCGCGAGGATTGTGAACTGCGAAGGTAATCACATGTTAGATGGTATTCTATTTCTGAACCTGAACCCATTCTAGGGGCATTAGGACGGTTGTTAGGATGCAGGGAATAGAGGGAGGTTAAGTGGATTTTGAATGCGAATGCGAATGGTGTCTTATGTGCGTTCAAGTTAATTTGGGAGGAAACGAAAACAACACTTCTCATAAAAAAAAAAAAAACTGGATGTAAAATAATTGTATGGTTTTGAAATGATTTGCGAGAACATAACGAGAATAAGTAGCGTGGATAATTTAGGTCAACAACAAACTGGGTACCTAAGTTTACTTCAAAATACAGAACGAGGCTAGGCATGAGTATAATAATGATTGTTTCGCGTCTCAGCAAATTTTAGGTTTGGTTCTTAATTAAAAATACAATAAATATTTTTATTTGATTGCAAGAAATAAAAAAGATAACAATCTGAAAGTTGGTAAGTGTAGTGACAACGAAATAAATCGAAGTAGGTAGTTTTTCAGTTTTTTTTTTCTTTACAGTGAAAACAGAAGCAGCTGGCCGTTGTTTGAACAAAATATTTTATCTTTCAACTTCTGATTATTTGAGGGAGTGATTCATGATATAAATATAAAATAATATAGAGGCTTTCGAGATAAACTGTTCTTATACTGTTCTGTTCTTTACTCACTACGTAAATATAATTTGTAAATATCATGAAACACTGAAAAAAAAACAAGGTACAATTTTAAATTTTCGGAACGGTTTGGTGTCTTATCTCAATTTTAAAATGATGGGGAGAGTACGATAACTTGGGCGCCAAGATTTTATAACGGTTTCTTATAGAGGGGTCCAAAATAAGTATTTTTTACTATGGGAGGGGGGGGGTCTATCTTGCCCCGTTTAGGCGGGAGGGGCAATTTAAAAAATACGTACATCAAATGGAAAAAAAATAATTAAAAAATAACGGTAATACTTACAATTAAACTTAACACTTTTTTTACAGCCAGTATTCTGTACTATAAGCCATTTTTTAAATCAAGCAAAATGTATGCACAGTTTTCGAAAAAGTGAGTTTCAAACTCAAAATTCGAGAAAAAAACACAAAAAAAAAAGTTTAAAGTGTAATTTCTCAAAACCATTAAATTTATTATAATATTTTTTTATAGAATTTGATGCTCTTATTAATTTCTAATTAAAAACTGAAAACTAGATGATTTTATGTCTTCTAGTTCTTGAGAAAATTAAATTTTAATTAAATTATTTTTTCCTTGCTTGAGTATTTACGTAGTCTTATTTTGATAGTAATAATCGAATATGGATTAAGATATACCTGGGATGAATTAGTTTTTATTAAATTCAGCTTATTTAAATGCCAAAGAAACTTTGCGTGCACCCCAACTTGCACCCCGCCCACCTTGCACGCCCCCAAATCCTATAGCGAGCCCAAGAAGGGGGGTTTCACCACCCACACACACCTCGGTGTGGCATACACCCAAACTCGCACCTACCCCAAATCCTACAGTGGGCCCAAGCAGGGGGGTTGCAGGGGGGCAGCATGCCCCCCCATACGCACCTCATTGTTGCATACAACCAAACTCGCACACACCCCACTGTTGCATATACCCAAACTCGCATCTACCATTTTTACCATCAAAATAAGACCACTCAAACAAAAAAAAACATAAAAAATTGAAATATTAGTTGTGGTTATTTTCAATTTTCTCAAAAACTAGAAGTCATAAAATAATCTAGTTTTCAGGTTTTGATTAGGAATTAATAAGAGTATTGAATTCTATAAAAAAAATTATATTAAATTTTATGGTTGTGAGAAATTACACTTCAAAGTTTTTTTTTGTGTGTTTTTTTTTCGAATTTTGAGTTCAAAACTCAGTTTTTCGAAAACTGTGCATACATTTTGCCTGATTTAAAAAGTGGCTTATAGTACAGAATACTGGCTGTAAAAAAAAGTATCAAATTTAATTGTAAATATTACCGTTATTTTTTAATGATTTTTTTTCCGATTTTTGTTCTTTTTTATAAAATTGCCCCTCCCGCCCAAACGAGGCAAGATAGACCCCCCCTCCCATAATAAAAAATACTTGTTTTGGACCCTTCTACCAAAAACCGTTATCAATTCTTGGCGCCCAAGTTATCGTACTCGTGCCAAAATGATTACATAAATACTATAACTAAGAATATTTATGTAATGATAAAACTATTAAATAAATATTATTTAAATTTTTAAATTAATTTACATATTTTACATCAATTACTCAAATGTTTTTTTATTTTAATTTCTCAGTAAAAGATTATCCTATAGTTTTGGGGCGAAAACGACTTAACTCACAGAAATTCGTGATTTAACTCCTAATTTTAATTAGAGCTGCAATTTTTTTTTTAATGGTCATCATTTTGATTTGATGTGTTAAACTAACTTAAACTAAAAAGAGTACACTTTGGAATATACGTACTTTTTAAAAATTCGTGTCAGGTTCAAAGTAAATTTCTATACTTATTATTCTTAGTAACTTCACGGTTTCAGATATGACATCGTTTTGTCCTCTCTTGTACCAGATAAAGTAAATTGAAATTACAACCATTTTTTTTTATAAAAAACAACGTGTTTAAATCAATCGTTGTTTAAAGTTAAGTTGTTTTTTTTTTGAGTGCTGATGAACTTTTAACGGAAATGTTCTGATTAAATAATGTAGCTATATAATCAATTCTCTGAAACACCTATCTGTTTGATAGTGGCCTCTTTTTAGAGATTGAAAATATATCTGAAAGTGCTAACAATACACATTTACACTTTGACTCAAACGTTACACATCAACTATTAACGTAACGGTTCTGCGTGTGTGTAAAATAATTTTTCTTTCTCAATATGTATTGCCTTTATAATTACACATGACCTCGATTTAAAAAATAATAATAAAAACTAACCAATCACTTGGAAGCTAATAACTCATAACAAGCCAGCTTAAGTGGATGCATGCGTGCAAGGATAATGAGTTCACTCCAACAAAACAGCGAGAGCGCGAAAAATACCCATTAAACTCTTGTATCTAATGAGCACCTTTCATAAAGAGAAGACGCAACTTCATACGAAATCAACAACCTAATCTTCTCCTATATATACCATCCCATCCATAAGCAAAGATGAAGTTACAGGTGCGGGAAAAGGGTAATTTATACCAATTTAAGGAAACCAAAAACTGAAGAAAAAAAAAATTCAAAATAAAACGAGTTGCACATACCGTCAAGATAATAATCATGGCCATCGCCATTATCGTCATCTTCGTTCGGGAATCGAACACCGCACCCCAGCAAAATGCGTTGCCCTCGGCCAGCACTGATCTTGAATACTTCGTCAAAGCTGACGTTAAATCCACCGAATGACAGCTCACAGCACTCATTGACAAGAATGAGTTTTGAGTTTCGATTGAGTTGCGCGAGTGACTGACTGACATCTGCATACACACGTTATATGAGTTCCAACAACACCGCACCGGCCGGCCATCTTTTTGTATATAACTTCCTTTTTTAACGCTCGGTAACAGCACCGCTGATGGCAACTGTACGTAATATTCGAAGGAAAAGGAAGGACTTTTGAGGGTAATCTTCTTCGTGTTTCACGTTTCGTGCTGCTTCTACCTGATCCCACATCACTCAGAGACCGCCAACCGGTATCATATCACCACTATAGGTTGCTGTTGTTGTTGTTGCCGCCAACTCGTGATTAATTGACACACACAAGCTAATTGCGTTTAAATTAAACGTTTCACTCCGAAATGCACAGCTCACAGCGACGAAATGCGAAAAAGCTGCCTTTAGGCTGCACAGGAAATAAAAAAAAAAGAAGAAAAGTATAAGCTAACTCGTATATAAAAACCCGTTTTCTACCGCCCCTCTCTGCCTTCATTTTTGTTTAAGGGCAATTTTTATAGTCCTTTTTTGCTTCGTATTTCATTTTTATATGTCGTTTTGCATTCCAATTTTGTATTTTTTTAGTTAATTCTTTTTTATATGCCCATTGCGCGGCGAAATTAAGACATTAAGGCCATTGAGGCGGCCGCCACATAGGGTAATCATATCAGGGCATCGTGATCGGCAGCGAGACTAAAGCGCCACCACTGCTGCTGCCATTGCCAATTATCGAAATGAAAATTTGTTTTGAATTGTTGTAAAACAGAACTCTCAGACACACATACGGCACCATCAGCACGGCAGCAGCCAGCGGTGCGGTGGTCGGTGGTATGGCTAGCGCGGCATGTGGTGTGAACGTTAGCGAACGTAGGGTTTCTAACATTCGAAAATTAATGGTTGTGGTAAGTTCTGTTTTTTTTTTTTGCTTTATTAGATTTTTTTATTGGACCGCTTTGGTCAGCCGATTGTGTGTGGTTGGTATTAGGATTTATTCTTCAGGCAATTAGGATCTATAAGAACTAAACGAAACAAAGCTGCCATTTCATATACCAACCAATCAAAACCTAACCCATACACCACACAACAAGGCTGGGGGACCATTTAAAAAGCGATTTCGATTTCCAGGATTTTTATTGCGTGGCCAGCACTTGGAAGGGTTATTAGTTGAAAATTGCATGTTGAATTATGTATCTGGTTTTTGTTTTGATAAAATAAATAGTAATGACAGGGCAGGGTCTAATTAGTTATCCAGGGTCAGGTCAGTGACACTGAATGGTCTGAGGTAAATCTGATTTCTGAGTTATACATAGATAGAATAGCGTGCAATATTTTTTTTTTTGATAAAAACTTGTTTCACAGGTTTAAATACAAATCACGAAATAACGTAATAATAGTTATGGAATAAAAAGTATTCACAGGTTGATAAATGGATTTAACATTTACATATAACGGAAGTTAGCAAAACAATCATAATTAGTCGTATTATTGATAATTGGTTACTTTGTGACTTTTGAAAGATGAGATTTTATATTTTTCATATATTTTTCTGTGAATAAAAATATAAATAATAATCAACAGAAATTCTTTAAACAGACATAGTTTTAGAACACTCCTCTAGACTTTTTGTTTTCTGTCACAAGAATTCTGACCATTCCACAATTTCTAAGCGGACACTCCTCTTTTTTGAAGTGTATAAAAATTTAATTGGTCGAAAATTAATGGATAAAAACCTTTAAAGCCGAAAATATTTTTTAAAAACTATTATTTTCAAAATAAGTTGAAATGGTTGCCAATGAAGGTTTACAAGTGCTATAATACTCGAATGTGCTACTCAGTCATGCCTAAATAATCTGCTATTTTTTGACTGAAACACAGGGTGATTAAAAAAAAACACTGTTGGGTATAATTGAAAAAAAAAACTAAAATATTACAGAACAATTAAAAAATTTAATAAAAAAAATTTGCTTTATTAATTTATTGTTTGTTAATGTAAAATATAAAATTTATTTAAAGATTAAAAAACTAAATTTTAGTTTTTTGAAACCAAGCTTTCTAACTAAGTTCTCTTGAATAATTTCGGTAAATGTTTAATTTACTGCTTTACATTTTTATAAAATTTTATATTTCCATCTAAAACCTGTGAACTTTAAGATTCATTCAGTTAAATTATAGAGTTATAAATTTTACTGCTTCACAAAAAAAAAATTCAACTTCTTAAGCGCTATAACATTTCAATATTTCATAATTTTCATAAAATAATTATTATAGTGTGGCACAAACGACCAACCCTAAAGCGGCACCTTATGTGTCTCTATGCAAGACATCCACATTCATTTATTAACTTTTCCCACATGTAAGGTCTTTGTAAATTGGTAATAAATCTCAAAATATAGTTCCGTCGCCCGCCATTGCCACACCATTAGCCTGCCTTTCACCTTAATTATTGTCTTAGCTAACAAAGATTTTTTTTCTTCCATATCTGCAAGGTGGCTCTTATGATGAACGTCTTGAAAATGTCGCCATCATTAGCATTCTAAAAGCAACCGAACCTAAACTAATTTGTAGTTATAGGTTACACCTTATGGATATTTTAATTTTTTAACAAAATTAGTTATTCCTTCATAAATTATCAAAATACCGCCAAAGGAGCATCCAGAGATGTGATGCTATAGTTAGGCAATGCTATATTCCATTAGACGAGAGTCTTCGTCATCATCGCGTCGCGTTGCGTCGCGTCGGTCGTTTGTGTATAGAGTCGACACGGAAGTGATTTTCTTCACACCTCCAAATTAGAGAATAAATAATATAGTTGCCTCATGTGTGCGCGCATACAATCGAGTCATTTGAGTTCAGCCTCCTTCCCTATCTTGAGTAAACAAAAGATTAAAAACGCGCACACATCCATCTTGCACCGCACTCGCATTATTCTTGTACTCCGTGGTACCCACCCCATATTCCCCTAGTTGCATCTTACATCCATCGATGATGAAACTGAAACGTAATCTTTTTGCTGTGGGTACTGTGCAAAGCGTGTGGACGCGACCACCAACGTTGCATTATAGGGAAGTTCTTTATCCTCATCGATTTCTAAACAATGCAAGACGTTGTATTCTGCTGAGTTCAGGATGCTTTGAAAAATCTTTTTTTTTTATTTGGTTTTTATTTTTGTTTTGTTTTTCATATAGATTGTGCGGAGCGGAGCGCGCACACCCACATGATGATGAGATGAGTATATAGCTATATAGAGCAATAGAGTAGTTGCTATTGCCATTTGGCAATGCCATCCAATCTGACGGATGGACAAATAATAACAAAAATCAGCCTTCTCTAATCGTTTTCCTAATTCAAATCACAGACACAGGGTGTGCTGAAAATTGCTAATTCGTCGAAATTTTGCGTTTTGAAAAAAAATCAGTCCTTACCAAAAACATTCATCCTTTAAGTACATTTTTTTAAAAGAAAAACGGATGCACTGTACTTGTGCAATTGTACAGTGAATTTGTTAAGTTTATGACTTGGGAATTTGCCGTTAGGTGATCAGTATTAACAATTTCAATTTTCTGTTTTTTTTTATACTTTGATTAACTAAGCAGTCTCTAACCTTCTTATAGATTATAGTTTTCGCCGTTAGCTACTTCTGAATTAGTTTTGAACATTTCAATTTTGTTGAGCTATGTAAACTGTTCTCACAGCTCACAGTTTATGGCTTAGAAATTGCAATATTTTTTTATTTTATTTTAAATTAAATCAGTTTTTCCCAGTGTTTCATCATATATTACTAAAACAAGCGCAATGTGTTAAAAAATCTAATGTTAATTTATTAGTAAGCAAATTTTCAACTACTAAAAATTTTAGAGTTTTTTTTAAACATATCACCTACTTAATTCTTAATACTACTTAATTTTAAGAACATAAACCGAACAATCCTCAACCAGTGATGGCTCCTTAGCGACAATACCCTTTTGACATTTGTAAACGTCAAAGTGACATTGGAGCTAAAAGATACTAAAATAACAAAATAAATGTTTAGATTATAAAAATGCATATCGAAGCACCCTACACTGTAAATCGTCATCATCATATCGCAATCTAGAGCAAAATTTTTCTTCAATAAATTCATTAGCTTCCCGTTCATTAAATTTAGTATTATTGTAAGAAGATTGCTAGGTTACTCTAGTTCCCCCGTTCGATTGTTTTTATTCTTTTTCTTAAGAAACCTAAAAAGACATCCATGTGAGATCAAAGGATTGAAAATCTTCTTTGGTATATAGATCAAACGTTAATGCCGATAAAAAATGTTTGTTTATTAATTTTAATTCTGAAACCGTTGCACCACTACCGCAGCTCAAAAAAAAAAAATCGAAAACATAAAACAATATTATAGGAGTGATGATCTTTGGTGGATTAAACTCTTTGACATTTTACCATCATCACCACAAAACTGTGCTGTTCGGTGCGGGTTGCTGGATCAATGCACCGATGTTGTGTCATGTCTGGGCTCTCAAGCTATGTGTGCAATATATGTACATACCTCCCTCCTTGGTGCCAAATGATTCACCAAAGTAAAATAGTTCCAGAGTCAAAGCAGAGTCAGAGCTCTGAAGCTATGACCAACTGTGACTGAAACTAGACGGAGAGTGAAGATGAGTGACGCAGGAATTTAAGATCGGCGCTCGCCTCATTAAGGATGAAATTAAAATTCTTTAACACAGAGTAAGAGTGGCATCTCGTAAAAAGGTGGAGTATGGTGGCGATGGTAATATATAGAAAATATTCCTTTGGGCCAAATGCCAAGCAAATATTATGGATGTCGTCGAGTGTATTGTGTGTTGGATGCGTGGTTGTGTAAAGTCAGGAATTTTCAATCTTCTAGTTGCTTGTTAATGAGGCTCGACGAGTTGTCTCTCCTGACTTGACTATATAATATGACTACTGGTTAGCGCATCGTTATAGGAATGTTATGTTTTGCGACAGCTGGGCAGTGGGTGAGAACACCTTGTCAGAGGGATGTAATTTGTCATTTTATGTGGTTATTACAAAAAAAAAAAACTTAAATGAGGAAGAAGTTCCATCACAGTAAGAAAATTGGTTAAAATTAAAATTAACAAATACCACAAAAAAGTATTAAAAATAATAAGTTTTTTTTTAAGTGCTTGAAATCTTATTAAGAAATCAAACATAAAGCATAGGAATATCGACATATTTTCAAATAGAAGTCTTTTTAAATTAATGGAGAAAAACGTATTAATTTTTTATAAGTATCTACATATATTTGCTTGGAGTAGAATAATATATAAAAATAATAACTATTAGAAATTCTTGTTAATGAAAGATTAAGTGACAAAGTCGATTTTCAATAAGATTTGCTCTATTGTTTTTACTTGACCTTTTTCCTAGATAGCAAGTAGAAATGTGATGATATTTTGATATTTTAATAAAATTTTTTGATAAAGTATTCAACAAATATAAAAGTCTCCGAGTTTCAAGGATTCTGAAATCGCTCAAGAGTTGTTATATTCTCGTCATAAATTCACAATTATTTTAAATCAATTTAAGTTTTTCGTTGATTTTTTGATAATTTTTTGGAAAATTGGAATTTCTTGAGAATATCAAAATAAAATTTGTTGCACTGTCAGTTGAATTGTTTTAATTTTTTTTTCTAAACTGGTACTAAAATTTTTCCGAAAAATTAAAAAAAAAAAAATGTTTAATTTAATGTTCTGCCAACAGCTTGGTTGATATTTTATAATCGGCACCCAATGGACAAAATTTTGGACAGTAATCAATTTGGCATTTAAAAATAAAGGTACATAGATACCAAATTAATGTAAGAATCCGTTAAAACAAATTTTAAATTTCTCAATAACGCCTTTCAGAGTTTTGATAAAAAATTTATTTTTTCAATCACTAGCTTTTCCTTATAAAAGTTATTTAAACATTGCATTGATAAACAAATAAAGAAGAAGCGCACAAGAATAGATGGATCGCATCAGATAAAGCACTATTAAGCCACAAAATTTATTTATGTTTTGTAAGATTTGTGCTGCATCAGTATTTTTTGAGCATTTCCTATATTTGTGGAAAAATAATAGAAAACAACTTTGCTAACTCTTCCATCAAAATAAATTTGCTCGTTCTTAGAAGCGATGCCTTTACGGTCTTCCAACAATCAATCCCTATATTCAAATTTACACTTTCGATAAAATTTTTTTAATTATAGAAACACATGCTCATCGATGATATATACTTTTCAAGCAGACACTCCAATGGTAATGAAGCTATGCTATTCACCTTACCGACCACCGCACGTTGTAATATTTACTCTACCTCGAGTCAAAACAACAGTGGGGGCGTTTACTTAAAAGTCTTTCCCTATTATTTTTTTTTTTTTGAAGTTAGCTCACCACAGCCTCTTCAGCATTTCAAAAGTTTTCAACCGTACCATCTCTATGACCACATTAAATGGTGGCGATGACGAGGAAGACTTCTTCTTTGCTATTTCGCTAATATAATTTATTTTCAAGAATCAAGAGGAGTGGGATGATGAATCGACATCTAATATCGATTCGATAAATTATTCCTGAGATGCTCTCGTGGAAACATCGCGGCGGTCGCGACGGGAACGACGACGACGATGATGTCGATGAAGAAGTGGGCAGATGCTTAATTTGTTTGGAAAAATCGTTAGCAATTAAAAAGTCTTTTGAGTTGAGAGGGTAACGAACGATGGTGGTGCTGGTGGCGGAGGGAAGATTTCTTGAACAACTAAGGATGCGTGACAAATAGGTTTTGAAGGAAAGCAAAATCAAATAAAAAATAAAGAAAAACAAAAACTTTACTTACCCATCGAACCATCCCCCAAGTAGGCATTCCTTTGCCATGCCCACGTGCATAAATCACAGGTGGTAAGACCATCGGCCGAAACACTCTCATCCAAGAACGGCGGCCGTGGAGGCGGTGGTACAAAACGTCCATTCCACAAACCGTTTTCGCTCGCATCGAAGGCCAGCGGCGAATCGAAGGTATCCTCTTCGATGGCATTCGACCACCAGTCTTCGTCATCGGGAAAGAAATTACTAATTGAACTACTACTGCTATCGGAGGAGGTGATGTCTTGGATTGTAGATGACGATGACGACGCATCGGACGCTGAACCATGAGCTACAGAGCTGCCCGGTGTGGCATAGCCATTATGGCTGAAGTCTCTGCCATCATCACCATTACTGTCCGCAGCGGATGATGAGCCTGATGAGTGGGTTAATGATGCTAGCCGGCTATTGGGAAAAACTGGACGCACTGTTGTGGTGGCACCTGAGAATATGTCCGGCCCGGACAATCGTGGAAACATTGCGTGATTATTTTGACAATGATGATGGCGCCGATGATGATGTTGCCAATGATCGTACAACGGTGAAAATTATGCAACTTGTTGCAATGATGATTATGGTCACTACTTTACTATTGTGAGTGCATCAGCCTGAGGGTTGATGTATAAATTGTTGGGTTTTCCGGCATACATAGGTCTGAAAACAAATAAAAGGAGAAAGTTGATTAAAATTGTTTTTTTTTTTATATTTTGTTTTTTATTTTATTGAAAAAAGATATTTTTTTATTGACTTAATGCTAACAGGTAAAAATGTTAGTTTGACCTGGGACAGTGGTGAAGATTCAATTTCTAGGCTTATTTAACTGAAACCAAAATTTCGTTTTATTGCTTTATGTTTTGGTACGAAATACCCGAACTTGAGGATTTATTTTTCAAAGCCTTTTAAAAAGTTATAATCTTGTGAAATTACTTTAAGAAATCTGAGTGTAAAATATCTTTGAAAATTTTTATTAAATTTCATTTTTGAAGAAGTGTTAGGACTAGAAAAATTCCATCAAAATTACAATTTTTTGAAATAATATTTGTCAACTACAGCCTACAAGGCAAACAAATTGTTAAAATTTGTTTTATATATGATTTGCAAAAATCTTAATATATAAAAAATCCGTGTCACTGTGTATGTTCCGAATAAACTCAAAAACGACTCAACCGATATTCATGAAAATTGGCATATATACGTAATTTGGTCCAACTTAGATGATAGGATAGTTTATATTTCGATTAATGGTCTTAATAATTTATAATTAACAATAAACTGATTGTCAATGTTGATGTTTGCTATTAATCGTAAGTTTCATAAGTCTCAAACAGATGGCGCCTTAAATCAGATTTTTTACAGAAAACTGTCGGACCATCTATTGTGAACTTCTCATAGATGGCGCCACGTTGGAATTTCTTTTTCAACAACATTTTTCAACAACACGTGGTGCAATGCTTTGTATAGTTTTTTTTTGCAAGATTTCAGGAAAGCTATTTATATTGAAATTTGTATTTTATTATTTTCATTGTATCTAAGATAATGGGGTTCTCACTTACAGACAATATACCTAACAACCTAACCAGCTCTAATAATAAGTTACAAAAATCAATTTAATTGTCAATAGTGAAATTAAAAAATCTACTATATAAAAATAAGTCGGGTTTACCTTCCTGACGCTATAACTCCAGAACGCACGAACCGGTTTTGCATTCGTTGGAAAGGTCTCAAGGTCCGTGAGGTTTATAGCAAAGAAAATTCGGGAAACATTTCAAGAGAAAAGCCATCTGGGGGCGAAACGGAGTTCGCCAGGTTTTCTAGTTATTTTATAAACTACCTATGATATTGCTGTGGATTATTGGGCGGTTTTTTATTTGGCCCTAAAATGTATGTGTAAATCAACAACGTCAAATTGAAGCTTTTTCTATTTAGTTGGGGCTGATATTTTATTTTAAAACTTGTTCATTTGTTTCATATTTTTGAAGTCAGATTTATATTTTATTTAAGATTAAAAGTTTGAGATCATTTTTCATAATTAAGTTAAAAATTAAACAAGACTACAAAATTATGAAATATCACCCAAAACCACAAAAATAAACAGAGTTCTGAAAATGTCCCAATATCATTTCATTTTTCATTTTTCGTTGGGCTGTTTTCATTTGATTATATTTTATGTAGTAAGTTGAAGAAATAACTTTGCGAAGTGATAGCATTTTTTTTTCTTTTTTTTTTTAAAAAGATTCGTAAAGTTCATTATTAACTGTTAGTTTATTTGATTGCGAAAATCATAAATACGGAAGTTTTGTTACTGTACTTGAATGTAGTACATACCTGTGACTGCAACACCATTTTGATAAGGTATAAATATTATAGCCTGGTGGAAACAATTTTACTTTTATTTACTTGTCATTTTATAGTAAAAAAGTTGTAAAACTCAGTAGTACTCAGTAAATATCCACACGGTGTTACCTTATTTAAAATTCGAAAAAAAATCAAAAAGAATTACAAAAATTTATCAACAAGTCAATCTCCCACAACACGATCTTTTATTCTTATCTCGACATTAAGCCTCCATAAATAAAAAAATCCCCGTACAACACAAGACAATGCAACAAGTGGACACAAAAGACTCTCTTCATATTATTATAAGCCCTCTTTCCATTCCTTTTTTTTTTTTGAAATACAAACAAAAAATTCATGTAAATCCGCCGTGTAGTACACAATAATCAAGCGCCCACACATTCAGGCCACTACTGTCATCCGCATAAAATATGACAACAATAAATGTCGCAATAATTAAACGGATTTGAATTCAAATTATCATAAATATATGCATATTTTTTAAATTGGATATTTGGTTTGGATTGTTATATTCTTCAGCGCCATATCGAATTTTTTAAATTTCATGCGAGATTGAGAGAGTTTAAAAAGGCGTGTTCGGCTTAATTAATCTAAAACTAACATGTAAAGCATCGATAATTGTCTGTAATAAACAATCGAATTATGCCATTAACATCTTTGTATATTTTTTTTATTCTTCTTCTTTCTAGGAAACTCAGAAATACCTGCATTCCAATGCAAATTTATAATATGTACCTTTAGGCCAACCATACTAATCTAATCTGTGGCGTGTAGGTGCTCCACAGCAAGGGCTCCATACATAACTTAAAGCTTCAGCGAGAAGATAACAATATTATTGAGACCTTTCGCCGAAATCCAAAATTAGAAATACAAAACCAAAGCCTATAGGTTTGGATACGCATCACCTACTCGTGTCTAAATCTTTGTTTGTTTCTTCTTCTTTTTTTTTGTTGTTTTCTTTTGTTTTACGATCTGAGGCTTGATGATATTTTCTGATTTCTGAGTTCTGTTCAGGTTGTGTTTCAATTAAGATATTTGGATTTGGATTTGACATGAAAAGCTTGTTATGTATTGAGGAAGTCAGTAATAACTAATTCTATAGAAGTCTGCTATAGAGTTGGAGAAAAAAAAAACTTGTTTTTAACATAAGATATTAGCTACTTAGGGATGCTGCACGATGTCTGTTGTCTTAGAAAGATGTTTGAACATTTGTTTTATTTTTTTTTATTTTTTTGACCTGTCATGTTTCTAGAATTTAATTTGAAATGTTGTTACATATATTAACTACAAGGTTTTTATAATAGTTAGGTATAGAAGATGGAAATACTTTCAAATGCTATTTTTGGACACATATGAAATAAAAAATTAATTTTTATTTGGTTGTGGTTTTAATACCTGAGTGCTTTCTGTGTTTTTCTTTTTTTTAAATATTTTTTATACAGAAATTTCTATTATTAAACAATTTTCAGAATTGTATGTAGAATTGTAAATACTATCTACCTCATATTTCAATCTCCTCGTACCAAAAATACGACGGTAGTGCAAAACATACTCAAAAAGCGTAAAATATTTAACCTACAATGTCGTACTTAACTCAAAATCTTCAAATTTTTAGTAACGATAGTATTGCAGCATAAGTGCAATCAGTGAATTTGAATTAAAAATATTCACTAATTCCGTTTTTGAAAAAAAATTGAAAATTTTTGAAAAGAGTTTTGAGTAAATTATGAGGCTTTGGATATTATTTTTTTTGTGGATTGGGGATATTATTTGTTTTAAGGTTCAAAGTTTTGGTATTGGCTACAACTAAGATATCGGCCAATCTCTTTGCGTTATATCAAATATCATCATATTTTTTCGCTTTCTCTTTTCTTGTAAACCGTCATAGTTCATTTACCCTCAATACAAAGTTTGAGCACCTTCTCCAAAATAACTACAGCCTGAAAATAAAAATCAACTAAAATCAAAACCACCTCATCAAGATGAACTTATCTCATCTTTGTGTCGATATGAATCACAACCTTTTCAAATTTATGTTTACTCCTCCAAATCACCATTAAGCACCCT
The DNA here is from genome assembly GCA_958431115.1 of Syrphus vitripennis. Classification (NCBI taxonomy): domain Eukaryota; kingdom Metazoa; phylum Arthropoda; class Insecta; order Diptera; family Syrphidae; genus Syrphus; species Syrphus vitripennis. Next base: position 1,936,479 of record OY288110.1, on the reverse strand, counting down.
CGCAACACTCTCTACATAATGAAGCCTCTCCTTTCTCAATCTCATTCGCCTTAAAAAAAACCATCGACGTCAACATCAACATGGACAACGACAACGACATCCCACCTGACATGGGCCAGTATAAAAATGTTTGCTTAAGTGATGTTGTAAATCTCTCAATGTTATACACAAATCAGCGAAAATACCTCTTTTGTGCCAAACTATGTATATTATAAGCGCCAAACAACCACTAGTGGCTTACACCACCAAACTCCATACACAACTCAACTCAACACAAAAACAACAACAACACTAAAGCTCCAGATAATAGAGTTATTATGGCGTCATCGTGGGTTAACCTCCAACTTGAACCCAGTTTGCGGTAGGTGCCATAATCTTCTCTTAAAGATCTTCGGCTGGTTGAATTTTTATTTCTTTATTCGCTCATCTTTAATTTTGGTGAACAATCTTAGTTTAACGACTATAGTATAGTCCAAGCCAGCTAAAGTGCACAAAACAAAATCAAAAAAAAAAAAATAACACACCAAAAGCCAAATAAAAATCTCCGCAATCGCACGCTTGGGTGGCAAAGTGGTCCTTTTCTCCGTGCCCCAAGTCGCAGAGATGCTCGCTAGATGCTCGGTCCAACTTCCAGTGCGGAGTAATTGTGAATGTTGTTTTAGGAACGTTTTTATAGAAGACACGACTTTCGATTTTTATTTGCGGCGAAAATATCTTCTCTTGTTTTGTCGTGTTGTCCAACGATATGATACTAAAACCGATCACGGGGCTCTATAGCTGCAACCCAGCAGGTAAACGAAAAAAAAAATCAAACTAAAAAAACACTTTTTTCCTCCCCGAAAGCAATAAAACGCGCAACAAAGATCACGAAAGTGAATCTGAGAGATATAGATGCGCTAAGCTATAAGGTGAGTGCGCGCTATGTCTTCCTCTTTCTTCAGTCTTCAAAGAGCGATTTCGATTCGTGATCAAATTCTCATTTCGATTTCTTGAATTTTTTTCTCTAAAAGAACAAAATTAATATCGGATTCTCTGATCTTTTGCCCTTTAGGTAGAAATTGGCCATGAGAATGAAAGAGTGCAAACATCCAAAACGTCGTTGTTGGTCAAATTTTCCTAGACTCATCTGAGACACTGTTGCATGAAACGAAGTAATTCTTTAATGATAACGACGGAAATTGTTTTGGTACGATCAACAGCATAGTATTATTATCATCATCTGATCATCGTCATCCGTGAAGAAGGAATCGAACAACAGAAGCAATGAAATCGACATCCAAACAACAACAAAAAAAAAGAACTTCCTTTTGATTGCTCTGTCAGGTTCAGGGATAACGATAGATACACTGATAGAAAAATTCGTTAAAAATATTTTGTCAAGTTATTATTATTTAGGTAGTTTTTAAAATCTTAGTAATTCAGTAATATTTCCATAGTTAAAAGGTATTACAAAATTGTTCACTCTTTCTTTAGACCCTGAAGTTTAATACCCAAAACCAAAAAAGGGGGTAACGTCATTTTCACTTCTGTTACCAAATTATTGTCATTTTTGTTACTACTTCAAAGAAGAATGATCATTGGGCAAATGTTAAAAATGTTTACAGCGAATGAGACCCATGCATATAGGTATAGTGTAGTAATGTTTACTATACGGCGGCTGTTAAAAGTTACCGCCAAATAAAAAAAGAACACGAGTGCAGTTTAAGTTATGAATGCTCTCCACAAAGAACAATTATGTATATGTTTTTTAAAAAGAGCAATGGTTGTTAAAATTACATCCATTAAATTGGGTAGTTAAGAATGGAGTATTTTTTACTATGGCACTAAAAAAAAAAAAGGAGTTGAAAGTTACAGTTAACATATAAGAAACAACATTTGTACATATGTACGTGCAGTAGCAGTTATTATTCTAAAAGACAAATGAGACCCCAATTCCACTGAATATGGAGTCATTTTAACTATGACACACAAAAATGAGATTTAAGAGTTATAGCTACATAATAAAAAAGTGGACTTATGCCTGCTCGTACATTATTGAACCATGAATGATATTTAAGCAGTTATAAATAATCCAAATAATATGGAGTTATTTCTACTACAGCCGAAAGAAACTAATAATATTATGTGTATAATAATGTCTTTTTAATCATTTCCCTTTCACGGCAAAAATTGGAACTGCAATATCTGAAATTTTTTAAGCTGCAGAAATACTTAAATATATTTTATTAAGTCAACTACAACTTGGCACTGTTGTATTAACTTTTTCATAAAAATTGATTCAAACCAATTCAAGATAAACATCTACTTTTATTGACTCTGTTTTTCGTTTAGTGCAATTTTGTTTTTTATTGAGATTATCAACTTTCGATCTCAACTCTGCACAGTTAAGTTTTATGACTTGCAAATCGAAAACGGATTTATCAAAATTCCAAATAATATAAAGATTCGACTAAAAATGTTTGAGCTAAGGCCGATTCTGCAAAAAACTTCATATATCTAAATTAAAAAATTCATACTATACTAATGAACAATTCAATTAAAGCCACAAATTAAGAAATCACAAGCACGACTTAAGTATTAGACAAAAAAAAAAAAGAAGCTTAAAACCATTAATCTTCGCTAATGAATAAATCTATCAAATAAATTAAATATGGAAACACATGTTATGTTTCCTATTTAAAAAAAAAACGACCTTTTTTCAAACATGTTTCTGTTTCTGGTTTTGTGCGGTCCTTATCTCCAAAAGAAGCTACTACCGAATATCCCACACATGTGGTTAATTTTTTTTTTTAAAACAAATCAATTTACTTCTGCAAATTTACTTAAAATTCAAGCTTTTAAAATAAATCAATTGATGAAGATAAACGAACACAAGAAAAGAAATATATTTTAATGCAAAATAGGTTTGATTACTATTTCAATTTATTTATGGTCATAAATTAGGAAAGTAGCTCAGTTTTGAGAATTTATTGGATTTTAAGAAAGTCTCAAAGATATATTTGAATTGATAATTTTTTTTTAAATTAAATTCCTACATTTTCTACTTAATACAAATTTTAAAAGATTGGTATTAAAAAAAGATGATATTTCCGCAAAACTAGAAATAGATATTTAAACATTTTCTGAATAGATCTGCTTCGTGTGTTTTAATATTGCAAAAAAAAAATTGTTTTTTACGACACTATGCTATTTTAGAATTAATTTTCAAGTCTCCACGTTTTTTACAGAAATATAGAAAAGATAAGTAGACACTCCAGAAAATTACATCCCTTTTCCAGATAGACAAGTACCAAGATCTGATACACGCTAACTGCTAACACATTAAAAATATTCAGCATCTAATCACCGCCATGCTGTTAATCGTCCATTACAATATCTAATCTACACTCATGGCAAATAAATTAATTGCAGAAAAAAAGGAGCAACTTCCACTGCACTCTCTGCCATCTCCATCATATTTTCTTTAAGAGTTTTTCAGTATTTTTTCCTGTTCCTTCAAAAGGGCCTTGCACCTCAATATTATACGAAAAGAAAATTCCTGCACATAATATAAGAGTCCGCTGCGATGCTGCTCGTGGAACTTGTCCAAGTCCAATAAACTCGAATTCACATTAATATATACACAGGAATTTCTTGTTTTTATTTTTTAACTCTCAAATGGCGACGACGAAGACCAACCGTTTGTATGATCAAAAATAAACAAGTTCAAAAAAAAGTAAGTCTGGCAATTATGCCGCCATCGAATCTCGCATTGCCACTTGCAAGAATGCGCATATATGGATTTTTCAAATAAATGCATTTTAATTAATTAGCGAACGCATCGTAATAGTTGGGACACAATTTTTGGATGCAATTGCAATTTATCACTTGTGTGATTGAGTCGATCATGCGTCGTCATGCATGTTGCTGTTGTTATTGCTGCTGCATGCCACATGCACTGAAAATTGAACACTTTATGTGAGATACTTTGTGCAACGAGATATTTATTTATTTTTTTGCTTAAACAACCTGAGTGAGTGCTGCGTTGCTGCTGCCGCCGCCGTAGTTTGGATTATTTATGACCACTCCATGAAGTCTGTAAGTAAATGGTCAGTGCGACTAAAAAGCGGTATACTTTTATGTTTCCTTGCAACAACTACCCTCAATCACAAGCAGCTCCACCACAAGGAAATACACAAGAAAATAATTTAACATGAATGTTTTGTATATAAGTGGAGAGTTATGATTGACCGAAATATTACTGACACTTTAGTTTAAAAAAAAATAAACCGCAAAAAAAGTTTTAATGAATAAAAATATTTCTATCTAATTGAATGGTATGCCATTGGGTGCAGTAATTGGGCCATTATTATTTTTAGAATGTAATTTTTGATCATGAATTGACACAAGTGCAATAATGAGATCAATTTATAAACTTGATATAAATATATACAATTAGAGAATTTTATCTGCAATTAGGTGTTTCAATTGAACCACTTCTAAAGGTGTGAAAAAAAGAATATATGCAAAATAAAGGAATTTTATAATTCAACTCTTGTTTACTTTGCATAAGTCCATACAAATATTTATAGGACTGATGTCTCATCTGTAAGCAGATTTACAGTTATCAAGTTTTTAGCAAACAATAAAGAAAGACCTTATTTTGAATTCAGTAATTTGGATTTAGTTTATCGTTTCTAACCCTTTCAAAAAAGACATGTGGCGAACAAAAATGAAGATAATCGATTGTGTCCTACTAATAAACAAAATTAAGTTAATAGCTTCTTTCCCAACAAACAAACAAATTAATTCTCCGTTGTTTATTTATTTCACAAGGTATTTATAGAAATCTAATAAAAAAATTGAATTTCCACAAAAACTTTCATAGTCTATAAAATCAACATCTAAACGACTCCCATTTTCTCCATGATTTAACATCGCACTCGCCTTTTAAAACCCTCAAATGTCATCTGAATAAATTTTTAAAATAAAATCATTTTATAAACAAAATTTCCAAAAAAAAAAAAAAATCAAATCTACAGATGCAAATGACGATTATAATCGTCATTAGCTGCCGCATAAAAACAAATATCAAAGGAACATCAGCCGAACAGATGTTCCTCCCCAACACCCAACTCGACACAATCGCGATACATTTCCTCGGGATGTTTTTTTTTTTGTCTTGTTGGATTTTGTGAGGGCTTTCATTTTTTTTTCTCTACAAAAATATAAATACAAAAAATTTAACCCGAACATCATGCTGATGCGGCAGAAGAATTCTCAAATTTCATTCATTAATTGAATTTGCCGCAATAATTCATTAAAATTCAACACAAATGCTCGTACTTGGTGGCAGTGTTCGTCTCTTCTGAATCCTCTGGACCTGGATGATGGTGATGATGGTGGTTGGTTGTGATTTTTTTTTGTTTTGTATATCTGATGGTGGTAATCATCTGAATAAAGGATTATCTGCGTGGATAATTATCAATGAATTGCTGAAAACCAAAAAAAAAAAAAAATGATAAAGAGTGAGTGAACAAAAAAATCGAAATTTTAAGGACGAAAATGGTTTTCTGCGAACGGAAATCGCATGTGGCGCCCAAATGAATGTTGACAGAATTTAAATTACTGCTAATTAATAAATAAAAAACCGTTGAAATGGAATTTCTTCTTCTGGCTCTCTTGAAATAAAAAAGAATTTTTATTGCTTGTTTTTTTTTTTTTGTTTAAATTTAAAACAAGAAGAATAACAAATGCGGTGCTAATGAAAAACAATGAATTTTTTATATAAACAGAAGGGTTAACCGCGCGCGTTGAACAGAAAATATTGCTTTGAAAAAAAAGTATTATGCCATAAAGAACTCCAAAAAAATATTCTTTCAAGAATTTAATACACATCTCTGAGAAGATTCATAAAATAATGTTAAGTCGCACTTATTGAATTTTATGACTGTTATGACCAAGAAATTTATGGACAGTAAAATTTACTCAAATGTTTTTGAAAGTATAATAAACAAGTGAGAAGTGAGAGTAAGTAGTCTTGAGTTAATGGGTTTTCAAATAAACAAAATGCGGGTTCTTTTTAAATTTATGTCAGTTGAAAAAGAATAAAAAAGGGAAATTGTGTTGAAGAGCCTGTATAACACTGTAATCAACCTTAATGATAATGCTGTTGTTAATAATAGATATGTTGTTTTTTTTTTTAAAATTAGACACGGATTATTTTGGTTCATTTGTTTCGTAATTTGTAGGTGTAAATAAATAATAAAATATGTCATCGGGGAAACTTGTTGATTTTTTTTTATGGGAATTTGCTGACTTAAATATGTAAGTATGTATAACAAAAGTATAAAAACATATAAAAAAGAACAAAATTATCGGACTGTTTTACATGCATTTACATTTTTAAAGAAACTCTATTTTCAAACTGCTTTTTTCAATGTTTTTTTGTTATTAGGTATTTTTTTTTTAAATTTATAATAAAATAAAACAAGGCATCATAAAATAAAATAAAACAAAACAGCTGAACAATTAAATTTTAGTTTTTCAAAAACTTTGTTTATTGTGAAATTATTATTATATATGTACGTGTTTTCAAAAATATAATTCCACATTCAGGCCCTGAGCAATTTTTTAAAACTTAAAAGTGCCAATCAAGCAACAACAACAAGAGATGAAGAAAACTATGGACAGTTTTTGTTTCGCTTGGAAACATTGCGTTTAATTAACATTACGATCATTTGGAATTTCAAAAAAGCAAGAGCAAGTCCAAACGTTTTAGTAATGCATTTTATTACTATATAGCAGCTAAATCAATAATATTAATTTTGGTTTGATTGTAAGGTATGTTTAAATTTTACCACACAAAAAAAGTAATAAAAAAGGCATCAAATATGAATATGCTATTTTTTATGAATATTTATAAATAAAAATTCTACTCAAAAATTCAAATTCAAAAATATATAAAACAACCTGCCAATTTATTAACATTATTAAAAATTCAGTCTAATGATATTGTTGGATATTGTTTTTATTAATTTTTTATTTAAATTATTTCTATGGCTATTTCTCAAATCACATGCATCATGAATTTTATCTGAAAACTAGAAAAATAAAAACATGCTGTTTCTATCTCCTGTTTTCGGTTACCAAACACTTGCATAAATTTAGGTCAATAAAATCGATTTTAGTCAACAACCTAAAGACTGGACCACTATATTAACACAACACAACGCATCACCACATTACCACCACAGGGGCATTGTTTATAGGGGCTCAAATGTTTACCACATCATTTTGAAAACATATTTATGATTGTAATAAATTTACCTAAATTGTATGTAGTAGGTACATATAAGATTTAAAGCTCTTAGCCGAATGCACGCTCTGGAATGTATAGTAACACTTCACCTGTCAAGGTGCTGCACACAGCAATTTAGTCGATTTATTACCATAAGGGTGTAAGATGTCGTTGGTTATGACGACCTTTAAGAAAAACAAAAAATATCAAAAATGTCATGAATTATTTATGTGATTTGATTTGGAATTATGTATTTTATTTTTAACAAAACCTATAATAAATATTTGACTGAAAGATTTTTTTCAAGGATAAAGGTAAAGGCATTTGTAAGTTAAATAAAATTGTTATAAAAACAATTGAAAAACAATGGTTTCTTATCCCAGAAAATCATATTCATATTCAAGCCTTTGTAAACGTAACTGTGTTTCGTGTGTTGAATGTTAAATTTTATTTATTTAATCAGCAGAAGGGTAAACCAGCACCTCCATTATAATAACAATCCATAAATTTAAAGGGTGTATTTTAAAAGGAATGAATTATTTAATAAATATATCAATTAATCATAAAATGTTTTACCCTTAAACAAAGTATATCGCGATAAAAGTGTTTTTAAAAATTACCAGTCGGTGCAATTAAGTGTATAAACGGTTTAAATATTTTAATCCACATATTTATGTTACATATTTGAGTTGTCGACTGTTATAACATTCTGAGCTACAAATAAAGTTCTCTTCAAACACCGCTGTTGATTTTTCAGAAACATTTAGCTGTACTCTCAAGTTCCTTAAACATTTTTAGAAACAAACTATTTTTATATAAATTTTTTTTCAGACTTCTAAAAAACACCCTTTATTTTGATTTAATGTTTAAACAAACAAACAACAAAAAAAAAACAGTCTCTTAAACGATGATGGTGTTGGCTATTGCGGTGCCCACTTTATTATCTCTGTGCTTTGCATTAAGGCGGTTTTATGCGACCGACCGACCCACAACAGACACCGACAACGTCATCTTCACCGCGACACACAGGAATCTGGCGGCAGCGAGGCAGTTATGGCAGAGGTATGTTATGTACCTATACCTATAGAGCGATATCAATTTTAATTAAATTTGCATGTAAATATGAAATTTATGCGCGTCTCAGATCATTTTGTGATATACTAATTCAATTTGGCCGATACGTGCGCTCTTAATAGGTTTATCTGCGTTATGCATATGTTTGGGCTTTGGGTGATGCAAAAAAGCAGATGCATGCATATAATATACGCAGTTTGCTTGTTTTTCATGTTTTTTTGTTCTGTTTTTTTTTTTTGTTTGTTTTGTGACGAAGCCGCACAACACGTATTTGGCGGTGGCGTTGCATATTTCTTGTGTCAATTTTAGAGATGCACCTCGTATGTACTTCATAGGTACTCTTTGATAATATGGAGTCTCGATTGAAGTAAAATAAGTGAATTCCCAGGCAATGTTATTATGATAAACTTTGTACCTAGATAGCATGCCACACATGACTCAGTCACTTAACCCACCTCTTTTGAGGAAATTGATTAAGGAAGTAGGCGGATTCTTAAGGAGAGAGAAGTCTATTGAGAACATGAAATAGGAGAAGATTATAGAAGAATTTATAATATTTAGACATCTTTAGATACTTGCATATCTGTAGATAATAAGTATATGCAGATGCAGTTATGTAAATCGATTGACAGTTTATAAGTTTAAAAATACTCTGAACAGAATAAAAGAGTGTTAATATTAAAAATAATTTCTCCATTGTTTTAATACGACTTTCTTCTTTCTTCCAGGTAGAGAAATCTTATTGTTTTAATTTTGATAGTCCAACTATAAGTTAGTCATGAATCCAGCAGAAGTTTCAATGTACATACTAATTCGGGAAGAAATTTTTCAGCTTAAATCTAAAGTTTTTGATCATCAACTCCTTGAAGGGTTGCCACCTTTTTAGTTTTTTTCTTGCAATCAATATGTTTTTTTCAGTTTACGTTAGGTTGCTGTGGCTGCCAGCGGAGCTGACATACTTTAAACATTTTGAACTATTAAATATTACGGATAAAAAGCCTCAAATAGATGTCAAACCAATTAATCTAAAAATCAAAATTTGAACATTTTCCAAATCCATCATTACCAATTTTTCAGCATAAAATCAGACCAAAAACTGGCTTGAGCAATAACATCAAAATAACAATCACATCTAAATAACACGATATGTATATCCAAAAAATCAAACTGATCAAACTCTCCATTTGGTTCAATAAAATTCAAAATGGTTGCGGGAAGTATCGTTTTAATAAACAAAAAAATATTAAAAATCCAAAAGTATTGGCGTAACCAAAAATCTCAAATATAATTACTCAATCTTCAGCTTAACTCCCATCTTCATTCATGTTCATGATATACCATCGATTGTTTGTCGGTTCGGTTCGGTATGGTATATGGGCTGATGTGGCGGCAAACCAAGACTATGGAAACGTGATCCTAGACGGACATGTATCTGAGTAGCGTCTCTGGTTTCCAGGGAGACATAGCTACATATATCTACAATCGGGTGGAACATTATCTTCTGCAGTGCTTTTGGCCAAAATAAACAAAAACCAAAAAAAAAAACGGCAACGATTTGTTTCAAATTGCCAAGAAACAGGAATCTAAAAAAAAAAAAGAAAAACTAACCCGCACCGAAATTACGATGGGCTGCAGCGGGTAGAAGGAGCATGTATCTATCTTATGTACATCTCTCAAGGCACTCTCAATGTTGTTTGTTGTTGTTTTTATTTTTTTATTAGTTTGCTAGTTTGATCTATTACTAGCACTTATTTGTGTGAGTGAATGTGTGTGTGCAACATACAAATCGTGCCTATTGAAAAATTGTACTGCAACAAAAAGAACGAAATTGGTAATTTGCTGTGTCATGGCAAGTCTGCTATTTGTACATATAGTAACCGGCATTTTCTTTCTGTAGATACTCGAACTATTCCATATCTGCTGGGAGGAAAAAAGAGATTCGTTTTAACTACAGGTAGGTCTATGTAATTGCAGACAATGTTTTCCTTACGTGTTCTGGCGTTTTTTGTGTGATGTTTTATATTATTTTCAGAGGCTATTCCTTCGAGCCGAAGAGAGTGATTATCCGTAGACATTTGGACATGCCATCGCACCCAGCCAGACACTCTCGTCTTGGCCAGACAGGGAAGAAAAAGATACATAGATGTTGAGATGAATTTTTAAGAAAAAAAAAAATGTTTACACAGCAACTTGTTACTCGAGAGGGAATTGTGGTTATGCAATCTGGCTGTTTTCCCTCAAACTATTCAAAATGATTATTATTGCTTTTCACTTTTTATCAAATAATAGTTTTCAGATGAAAAAGATGAACCTTAAAGTACATAAGTTGTTAGGAGTTATTATATTTGTACTTTGAGGTGGAATTTGATGGTGCGATTGAAGTGTTTGGAGTGTTTAAAGATTTCGGAAGACTTGTTATCAAGAAAAATTGTTGTCATTTAAAATTCTATAAAGTTAAGTATCATCATCATCGGCTCGACAACCGGGGTCCGGTCCTGGCCTCCTTCAACAAGTCTCTCCACCTATCCCGGTACCGAGCCGACGCCATCCAGTTGCACACCCCAAGGTTTCGGGCGTCCTGGTTTACGCCATCTCTCCAGCGCAAGCATGGTCTACCACGCTGCCGACTACCATAGAATGTACCACAAAGGACTTTCCGAGCCGGTTCCTCTTTGCTCATGCGAGCTAGGTGCCCTGCCCACCGTAGTCTACCGAGCTTAATTTTTGTCACTATATCTGCTTCAAGGTACATAGATTGCGTACAATTCATGATTGTACCGTTTCCGGTGTCCTTCCTCACATATGGTGCCAACAATTCTCCTAAAGACTTTTCTCTAGAACGCGGCTAAGTGGTCGGAGTGTCTTTTGCTAAGCACCCAAGTCTCGGACCCATACGTGAGTACTGGCAGGACCATGGTCTTGTACATCAGCAGTTTTGAAGTTATGGTTAGATTTGAAGAGCTTTGGCAGACTATAGTAGGCTCTGTTGGAATTGTTGGAATGAAGTCAAGCAGGTTATTATTAAAAATCAAAGAAAAATAATTTACTATCGTTTGATTTTAGTTCATCTAAAAATTTTCTCGTATTGTTACCAAAAACCAAACTCAGAAAAGTTTTTTTAAGCTCAAATTTGAGAAGTTTGGAGGTGTAGAATAAAATTACCACTCCAAATTTTTGAACATTAATTACTCAGTTTTGTTCTGTGAGAAAAAGGTAATATGTTCATCAATATTTAATTAAATTTTGGAACAATATGTATAGGCTATTTCAAAACTCAGAAAATAGGATCTAGAAAATATGCAGATAAAAATATTTGACTCAAAAAAATTTCCTGTAGTTTAGACCATCTTTCACTTTCGATTATTTAAAAATAGTTTTTTTTTATAGGGATACACCCATTATACTTTTTTTCAGAAATGGAAAATTAAAAAAAGCAAAGCACATCTGAACTTTGAGAGGCTTTTCAAAAATACACAAATATACAAATGATTCAATTTTATGTCTTTTCTTTTATTACTCAAGTCTAAACTTAGTGTTGTTTTTTCAAAACGTCTCCCACCTAATCGTTAGAGCTCTTTATTCATGAATGTATACGCACTTTCCCTCCCGCATAATGACTCGACATATAATTCTTATCATGTCAAACACAAAGTCTCTAATAATTCATTTCCTTAAAAGGGTCATCATGCCTCAAATGACTTTCTTAACTCATTGAATATAATATCAGACCAGGGGCACTCACTCTAACGCATTTAATAGTACTTCCTCTAATCTCCACAAAACATCGCATAGAATATCCTAGTAGTATGCTTCTGCTGACCTTCCTAAAAGTCGTTCCATTAACCCCGATATGTTTTTGTCTTTTTTCTTCTTCTCCTCTTCGTTTGTGATTTTCTTTTTCCTGGCACAGTTCCTCATCATAACAAACTATTAACTCTTCTTCCATTTCGTCTAAGTTAAGTGCTCCCCGACTCCAATGGAGATAATGGTGCTCCAGAAATAAAAACAGCTTCGTGTGCACTTCAATTCGATTAACATTTGAACTAATATTTGTGAGTTCCGAGAAATCCAACGAAGACGACGATGATGATGATGATGATGATGATGATGACGATGCGAGAGTCTTATATATGACACACAGCACACCCAGGGCAAAAGATTTCAAGCTTGCACACAAGTGGAGGCAGGTCTTGAGGATCAACTAACGAAGTTCCTATTATCTTAAGTGCACTTTTGAATCGAAAGAAGTCCCTCAGCCTCATTGAAGGCAGCTTTACCTCGAACCATGATTTCCATTAACTTACCCTTTTGTCAGTCACATAAAATATGTTAGTCCAACTAAAACGCCAGATTTTCGTTTTTCGTTTTTTGAGTTTTCAAATGAAATTTTCTCTAAAAAGCTTAAGTCAAATGTAAACAATGTTTCAACCAGTCAAGTGGTTGCAATGATTGAATTCGAGTTCTCTACACACGCATCGGAAAAGTTTTCAATAATTCGAAAACAACAGAAGATGGGCGTGAGGGGTGAAATATATGTATGCTCTGATGGTTGTGGATAATTAATGCTTTTACCATTGAAATTTAAAACTCAAATCGACATAGGAACTAGCTGCTAAAGTTCGTCGGGAGGGAATTTCGAAATACCAGACATTCGCATCCATTTTGCCTGCAAAAAGGAAGGGAAGTTTTAATTTGTTTCATCATTGCAGTGCTTTTCGTTGACTTTGCCACACAGCCACACCGAGTTTCCATTGGAAAATTTTGAATGAATAGGTTTTCCGGAACTTTTATGGGGTAAGAAAAATCTGGTATACTTGCCAAGTGTTTTTTTTGAATACTATAACTCGTTGTGTATGAAGTATGAAAGAACAGGGAAAAGTTAATCGAAAAAGTGTGCGGGTGAGGGAGCAAGGGAAAGAAAAGACTACCTCCCTACCTACTCCCTTTGTGTTCTAGGGATGCTGAATTATTTGTTGATGTAAAAACTTCACAAATCGAGTGTAAACGGGGAAGTTTCGTATTGTTTTTGCAGTTGATTAAGTGCTTTATTTGCAACTGTGATTGTTTGGCAAAAGTTTTGAATGAATATTGAAATTTGAAAATGCTCTTTATAATATAAGGGGTGGGGGCGGTGGTGGTACTCGTATATAAAAGTATGTTTGTTTGTTTATTTGGAGCCATTTGAATATCAAAAGAAATCAGATCCCAATAAGTTTATCATTATTTTGAAAGGATTGAATTTCGATTGGATTTGTGTGTGTGAATTGAGGTTTGTGGAAAGGATGCTATTGGAAAAAGGTCAAAATACTACTGTTTTTGTCCGGGAAGTTCGGAGGAAGTTTCTTCTTTTGCATATAGGCTGATGGTGGGATAGTGAATGGATCTTTTGTTTCCGAGTGTAGTTTGCTTGTGGGAAAAATGCACTCACTTTAAGTGTCATTCACCAGGATTTAATTCATTGATTGTAATGGATTGGTTCTGCACGTTTCTGGTTGCCTATTCAACATATTTTTTAAAACACCGAGTTTTTGAGAAAATCATTAAAAAAATTATTTTTAGTTATTTCGAATCCAATTTTTTTTAAATCGATTTTTTCCACAACTAGGAGTGAAACCACCTTTTGTGACGTTTAAATTTTTTGTTTTTATTTTCAAATTTTGAGCATTACTAAGAACACCATATGATAAAGTGACTACTCATCAAAAGTTAAAGGATTTTTTTCGAAAAAAAAACACTTTTGTCCAGTTTTTTTGATCAACTTGTCTTTTTTTGATGTTTAAATTTTGGTACAAAAACATTGTTTAAATGCCCAAATTCTCTTTAATAAAAATTCTGTATATAAATTAAAAGTTATGCATAAACAAACTTTTGTATTTCATATTATTTTGTATTTAAAAATTTTATAAATCCAAAATTCAGCATATGTATGTATGATGTATCTATTTTTCAAAAGTTTGTAATACTTATACAATTTAAAAAAACTGAATTTTGGCACTAACAGAATTATTAATTATCATTTAGAGAATTTTATAACACAAAATTTTGAAATCCTGAATTTATAATTAGAATAGGTATTGGATTTTTAGTGTTTTGAAATAAAGATATATTTGTTTTCAGAATTTTGAAATATACTTTTACATATTATTTAAATACCTAATTTTGGATTCACAGAAATATAACCAAGAGTATTTTTTTTTAACATTTCTATGGTGTTGAGACTTTTATCTTTGGAAAAAAAAAATTTTGACATCAAAGGAATACCCAAAAAATGGTATTTGTTTCAAAAACGGTTAATCTTAAGCCATCAAATTTGGAATACAGAAGCAGTACAATTTTTAAATAAAAAGTCTTCAATACAAAAAAAAACGATTTCTTTTTTACTTAAACAAAAATCAAAATTTCGAAAACGACGTATTCTTTTTTTTTTTTGATACTAGGCGGCGTGTAGTATTAACGCTGCGAAGAGTTTTTCGGAAAAAATATTTCTAGATTAAAAAAAAAACGGTATGTGTCTGTCATAAGAATGCTAATGGTTAAAATCAATCAAGGGAGCTTGCACTGTTTCCAAAGGGAACCACTCACACATCTCCCTTTCTCGCAGTGAGACACAATGTATTTAAAGTGTTCATTTCAATAAACACAAATCACACAAATAATCAAAAATAAATACACGTGCCAGCTGCCCATTTACTTATCCTTTATCCAAGCAAATAAAAAGAAACAAATCACATCAACTTCAAACCACAAAACCAAAATTGATATGTACAAAATTAAGGCCCATTATAAAAAGCCACTTGTTTTACATGACAGCTTAAACGCCTTTAATATTGTTTAGATAGATACTCGTAGGTATTTGTTTTTTTTATTTTCTGCACAACATTGTCCGCTTGTTTGATAATTTTTTTTTTATTACTTAACAATTGCCGCCTGTCCATAAACAGATGTGTGGGCATAATCTCAAGTCAATCAAATTGACGAATTAACTCTGACACCATTGCTCCCACCTGGCCAATATAGGAATATTGGATTATAACTCAATTTAATGTCGTTATTTGTTTTGTTTGGTTTGGTAGATTGCTATAATAAAATTTGCTCATTTTTGAAGTTTCATCAATCAGAAAAATAGACGTCACATATAAATTGAAACACTCGCGACTGTCGATGCCAAAAGGAATCGATATTTATATAGAGATCTATCAACTGTCTCAGAGGTCCATGAGCCAAGATAGGATAGACGATAAAATAATTATTGTCTCATAAGACAAAACTTAAGCGAGGCAAGAATGTTTTAGGAGATTCAAAGTTTCATAAATCTCATTCACGGAAATAGCAAGAGTCTTGTAGAGAGTTTAAATGTTATTTTGGTTTTAGCTTTTTTTTGTTCCTGAGAAAGGAGCCTTTGAAATTTCCAAAGATAAAAAAGATAAAGCCTGCGATGGTATGATTTAGTGGGTATGGACGTTCGATACGAAAACGTAGGCACGGGAACACACACGTCTATATATGTATGTACCTACTATTGATGAGGACGCCCCACCAATTGATGCACCATCATCAAGAATCTAAACGTCCTCGACATCGTCATCATCTCGTCTAGGGTTACCAGCTTATGGTGATATATTTTGTAGGTTTTCCATATGGTTATAAATAAATCAAAAATGGCGCCCAACAGAAGTACACTCGAAGAGTATATTTCATAATCTTCTCAAACGATTGGCTAGATAATTTAGAATTTTGCTTTTGATTTTTGACAGTCAAAATATTTAAAAAGAAGTCCTCTGGCAACCCTAAGAATTGGTGTGGAGCAGAGAGCTATTACAACACATTTAGTTGAGGTAATTTCGCTTTATCTCTGTCAATCGGGGCGAACCAGAACCAGGTGGATGCTGGGAGATATGTAGAAGGCTCTAGCACTTCCCTGATGATGCATTGGATCTTGGATGTTTAGATTTTGGACGTTTGTTCTTTTTTATTTCGCAAGATATTTCGCAGAATAAAAAGGAAACAGGGAATTGCCGCCAAACAGCCATTCAATGATTTACAGATCAATTTTTGTTGTTTATGTGACAGTCGGGTCATGATAATCGCGCTCGCGCACACAATTCCATAGGCACGCTGGGTTTTCTGTTCAAGAGGCAATTTTTTTGAATTTTTTTTTATTTCTCTTTTTTAGGAAGAGAAATGTGTAAAAGAGATGCTAGAAATGAATCGTTTCATATGGAAAAAAAAATGCAAACGCGACGACCACAAGTTGTTGTGTGTGCGCGCGCATGATGCATGAATGAATGAAAATTCGTCGCGGTCTATATCCAAGCGATGCGATGAAAGATAGATATCTCCATTGGCAATGAACGATGACGACTAGCTACGACAACGCGATGGAGAGATTCACATGTCTCTTGCGGCAGGAACCACTACTCATCCTGGTTGTTTTTGTTTTTTTTTTTAGCCAGATCTGCAGCCGTGGTTATTTACGGCTTAGCCCATGAACATGCTGATTTATTTAGTTGTGACTTAGGGTGAGGATGTGCCGAAGACATATTCGCACACTTGACGCCGCCGCTGAGCGCTTTCTTTGCATGATTGGTTTTTTACTTGAAGGTACCGTATGGAGTGCGTAAAAGGGATGCATTTTCATATTATGAAAAAAAGATTTGTTGTTCCTGAGATAATCACAGGAGGACATCTTGTTTTTAGATTTTAAATGGATGTTGTCCCAGAAAAGCCCTTTATTTATGCTGTTGCCAATTTGGTGTTTCACTATTTTAATGCGTTTTAATTTAAGCTTCATAATTTAAAGCAAACAAATAATAAAAGTAAAGAAACAAAGATCGGTACACAATTTTCGGAGGCAGTCACCTTAGTCTAATAATATGAATCATTTCCTCTGATAATAAAGAAAGACCTGCATAATTTAAGTGCAATGAGCTTAGTTTTTATTTCTAAGATTAAAAGGAAATATGAGTCAGAAATAAAAGTTTAAACCGTCAATCGTGGATTTTATTTTGGACACTTTTATTATTTTGTTCCTACTGTAGAAGCCTTAACCTATCTATCAGGTTGCGTTCGTCGCATAATAAAATAAAGTATTAAATGCTAATACTAAACCACAGTCAATTTTCTAGACATGATGCATACATTTCTGGGAAATCCTTTTTCTATTATAAATTATGGTGACCATCTCTTATGAATTTTTAACTAATAAAAAATTTAAATTTAAATTAAGTAGAATTGCCAAACAATTTTTGATTTCTTAAGCCTTATTAGGTTATAGCATTTTTTTCAAAAAAGATTTTATTGGGCACATATTTTCAATTCTAGTTGCACAAAATCACAAGGCTACACTGCGGATTTAAACATGTAATACTTCAAAAATTCGGTCACCCTTCTGATATGGACCATGACTCCACATTTAATGGATGGAAATTTTTATTTATACACATCCGCATAGAAAAAACAGAAAATTTAACAGCTTAGAACCACTAAAATGGTAACCTTTATTAAAATTATAAATTGGCATTAAATTCATCTATAGAGTTTAGTCATCATCACGAGTTGTTCTTCCTGGCCATTTAAATTCCCAGGCAATTAAAAGAAAGAAAAAAATCATCTCTTCCAAGTTCACACATCTCCTTTTGCTGAAGGGATATTTTTCAGAGAGCGTTTGTTAGTAGGCACGGCACATGCATGTCAATATACAATCCAGTCCCATCGAAGCCGCTCGATTGGAAATTAATTGGTGCTTGTCTTTGTTTTAGCCTTTTTTTCTTTTTGTCCAATCATTTGTTAATACTTTTACAAGAAAAAAAGAATTTCAAAAATAATAAAAAAAAGATAAGAACTGATATTCTGATGTTTGGTATGGATGAAGAACTGGGAGGTTTTTGAAATGTCATGAAACTCTTCAATAAGAAATGCGAGACTATTAATTTCGCATGAATGATGAAATTTAAATTGCACTCGATCGAAAGGTGTTGAGTACTGAAGAGGATTTCATTTGTATCCTTTTTTTTAATTCCAGTGGGAACCGTAAGGCAGAATGAAATTAAATTGTACCCGCAGGGGATTTGAGTTGAGGTCGATAATAAATTATAGTTAATATCGATGATTATAGGCATACGGAAATTGGTTCTTAATTTGGTGCCATTTATTTGTATAGGTTTAATGGAAACGAATTAAAAGGAGTAGAGTATAAGTTTCACAAATATACTGTGATGATTGTTGAAATAATTTTTGTTGAAAAATTGTCATTTGAACTTTTCATATTTTTAGAAAAAAAAAAATTACATTTATCGTGACCAGAATATATTATGTCCATAAGGAATTTAAATTTCTTTAAAATAATTTTAAAAATCATATTTTGATTTATTTGATCATAATTCTTTTTAAGTCTGTTTTTTTTTTTGTTGGTTATTCTTTCGTAAAACACAGCTTGAAGTTAACATAAATTATACACAAATATTGAAATGTTCACAACCTGTTCGATCAGACCATGATGATGGAGCGGGAAATGCAGAAACACCCAAAAAAGGATGATGAAGTAAAAAAAAAAAATGAATCAAACAAACCAAATGTTAAACATATTTCCAACAAGACTATCAGAGATAATGCTGACGATGAAGATGGAAGAAAAAAAAAATATGTATAGGTAGTGAAGAATTCTTGGTGGCAAGGGTGAGCACCACAGAAGCCACATAGTTGCAAGAGTTGTGCTGGTGGTGTTGTCTCTTCAGTTTTCTTCATCATCCAAATATAATGCACCCCTTCCTTTTCAACAAGAACAGCAGCTACATTCGTCGAATGCAAAAATGCAAATGCAATATACACTATACAGCCTCCGTTTGTTTGGTGATGATGATTCAGTGCCGCATTTGAAAATTTAAAATTAGCTTCTTCTCTTAAGATGGACCCTTTATTTTTTAGGGCGAACAAATTATTATAAAAGCGTTTAAAGATCACAAAGGAAAAAATGGCGCTGCACTATGATTCATTTTCAAATTTGGATGAAAAACTGTTTCCTATTGGATTTGAAATTATAGGTTCGAAGGCTCCTATAACCGTGGAAATATTTTTCAGTTAAATAGCCGAAAAAAGGGCCTAGGTTTGCCATCAACAATTTTCTTCAAATGGTCGCCGCCATCTTTAAATTAATGCATTTCGAAGATGAAGACTGTTATCTCAATTAATGTTAAATATATATGATTTTTAATAAGTGAATGTATACCTATCCTTTTATTATTAAATTTATTAAACTTTCACAATGTTCTATCAGAATACTTATAAATTCCGCTTCTGGAAAATGGAAGTTTTTATCGTCAGACCCGTGAAGAAATTTTTCTGTAAATTGAACCGCAGCCAAGGCAAATACAAGGAAGGACATGTGTGCTCGTCCCACATCAGACCCCTTTATCCCTACAACTTTATCTTAAAAAAATTGCCAAGAAAACGGATGCCGATGAAAAGCAAATACAAAAATAATAATAACAATGGGGATGCAGCAGTACCTACAACATCTTCTTCCTCCTTCTCCTCCAACTGCATCTTTTACCAGAGCGTTGCATCATTTGGATAGTGGTATTTGGCATCAGCTTCACTGCCACCACCACCGCACCGCCTCGCGTTGTTGCGTCCTTTTGTTTGTCTTTCACTGCTGGTGTTGTGTGGTTGTACGAATTCGCGGCGGCGGCGGCGGCGTCTTTCTTCGTTTGTTGTTGTCTCATCGTCGTCGTCGTCGTCGTTGCATGCAATTTTGGCTTATGGATTCCAGGGTTTCGTATCCAGAAGTACCTACTCTGTTTCGCCAATCGAGTCGTCCTCCTCATATAATATAAAGGAAAATCCTTTGATGTCGTTTGTGTATTGCACAATTCAAAGTGATTAAAGTCGTTCGCGTTCCTTGGTTAGCATTTTTTTTGTCAATTTTTGAATTTCTTTATTTTGGCCCTTTTTTTTGCCCACAGTTGCCAACATATTTTGCTATTTATGCCTTATTCAATATTTGTTTAAGGAAGTTGTGTCTTCAAGTATATTTGACTTCCAAAACTTTTTTAAGTACCCATCCACCATCCATCATCTACTCGTCTATGGGCCTTTCTACTATTAACATTTTTTTTTTTCATGACTAATTTTTTGCCTTTGAAGTTTTTAATAAAATAAGTTATACATCAATAATTTGTTGTACCCTGGCAACACTGGTTCTGAGTGTGTTCATACAACGTGTTCCTTTTTATTGTCGTTCAGCATCGGTGCAATTGAAGACGTTTTTTTCATACGAACTAGTTTTGGTCTTGGTCGTTTAACCAGTCCAAAGGGTTTCTTCGTTTCTTCAAGAAGGATGCATCCCATTACAGCAGTAGTTTTTGTTGTTGTCCCTTTATTCTGTGTCCATCCATCGATCGGTTCGGTGATGACAAAAACAAAAAAAAATCCAAAGGGACTTAACAAATCGATGACTCTTTTGTTTTAGATATGTACCAGTTATAATGTACAGAATGCAGTTGAAGATACAAACGAATATAAATGTACAACCAAAGTGGGAAGGTTTTGTGCAACCACTGTATGTCCTCACCTTGGGATTTCTTCAATTGCTCTGAAAAAGTGGTTGGTCCTGGACTGATGCACCGATGCATACACAAAGGGATTTCAAACAAGAAGCATTCGTTTATCGTATTTAAAGACTTAGCCTATTTTGAGATTTTTCGTTTAAAGGTCAAAAAGAACGTTAAGGCTAAAAAACAATTTGGAGAACAAATAATTTAAGTGCTCGTATACATCATAAGTACTCGTACATAAACAAATTAGTTTTGTAAACCAAAAGCTTGAAACTTTCGGTTAACGAAGTTACAATTTGCATAGTTATTATGATATCGATGATTTATCGAAATCCGGACATTTTGAATCAATTAGAACTTTTACTTCAAAGTGCGGCCTTCCACTTATTTCCATCTACTATAATAGTAGTTTTATAAAATTGGCTTTAACTTTATTTAAATTTGACAAACACCGATTTCTTGGTTATTGAAGTAATACATCTGACAATAAAAAAATTCCAATTCTTTGTCAAAAAACCACATTATCGTATAAAAATCCATAAGTTATCGAAAATATTAAAATTAATTTAATTAATTCCAAAACCTTATCTTAAATGCTTCATAAATTTAAATTTTATTTGAAAAAAAAACAGACTACTACCTACTTCATATTTTTAATAAAAAAGAAAATAAACTGAAGCCCCAAACATATGGGCCACTCTGTCAATCTCCTTAGTGCATCACTCAACATATTAATTCATTTCCGATGAATTTCTACAAAATCATCATCATCATTGAGAATCGGGGAAAAAAAGAATCCTACTAAAGTGTCATTCCGACAATCCATTATCATGGTCGGAAGCACAAATAGTATGAAGGGGAAAAAAACTCTCACATTGATGAGATGAAGATTTTTTTTTTGTGTTGATGCCTCAAACTTTTTAACCTGCAGCTCCAGGCCCGCCTTGAGTGCGTCAGCACTCTTTGCTTTTATTTTTAAGTTTTTTTTTCTGTTTTGTTTGTTTGTTTCGTTTTCAAAAGCGTCAGTCAGTCAGCAGCACTTTAGAAATGGAAACTGTAGCATTTTGGGTGGTCGTACGGCCGCGGCGCGGCACAGCACGTTGCTGCGGCAGCAATGTGTTTCATGTCGACTCGACCTACAGCTTGTCATCTCTCCGTGTGAGCGCACTTGTTCTGTATTCACGCGCGCCCAAAAAGATAATCACAATAGGATTGCACTTCAATCAGTTTTCTCCCGAAAAAAAAAAAAAATAAATGAAAACAAAAAATACAAAAAATGATTTGAAAACTTCGGGGCTCTATAAGTGCATAGTGCGTGAGGCCTTGAGGTGTTGCAGCAGGTTTGTCCGCTTAATATACATACATACTCGTACTCGACCAGTCGCGACCGTTGTTGTTCGCCCATCAATCACAGTTGAGTAGACCTAATGGTCGAAGGTCTACGGTAGAAAATTCAAATTTTCAATTCCAAGCTTCTGGTTGATGTTTGGGACTTACAGAGACGTTTGAAGTAGTGGCGCGACGTAACGGCGTTATAAGCAATGCAACGGCAACTGTATAAATGTTTATATAGCGAGAAAAAGGCGGATTTTCTGTGTCGTTTTCTTACACCAAACATCGCGCCCGGTTAATTGAAGGAACATTATTGACATGTGGGCAGTAGTTTTTTTTTGTTTTGTTATTTGGGGCCGCTTGGCGTGTTTGACGGAATTAATTGGTATTGGCGAATGATCGTTGTAATTAGAGATTTTTGTGGGCGGAGTGATGATGTGGCACATTTGATTGACTTCCATGAAGTTATTTTTTTTTTTTTATAGAGAAACTTCATGTAATTGGATTATAAACTGGGTTGAATATTGATTAATTAGAAGATGTAGGGTTAAGGTAGGTATGTAAGATGCAATCCAGTTTGGAAGCTTGGTGCTTCCGTTGCATCTATTTGGGTATTAGACTTTAAAAATGATTGAATAGGGTATTAGAAGCTTATGTTGTCATAGAAAAATTGTTGTTAGTTCCTTGACCGTACTGGATACATTGATAAATTGGTAAAAGACTTTTCTTATTAAGATAAATTTACACGCATTGTTTGAGCAATACAATATTTGGAGAAAGACTATTCCAATCTATAACGTACGTACTGGTAGAGAAGAAATCACTACCGCAATTAATGCATTGACGAACAACAAAGTGCTTTGACTTGACGGTTATCCCGCAAAGCTCTTTCCAGGGCAGGGCCGACAAAATTAATTGAGTTACTGCTTCGACTAGACTAGACTAGATAACTTGGGAAACAGAGGGGTTTTCTGAATAGCGGAAAAAGGAATAAAAAAGGATAAATTTATTTCTAATACGATATACCAATACCATATTTATGAATGTCAAGTTCTGCTTAAAGGCAAATAGCCGGAGCAGTTTGAATTCCAGAATGGAGTTACGCAGGGCTGTATGCTGTCAGCAATACTGTTCATGGCTGTGATTAGTGATGTACTGCATGCTTTGTCGACTAGAAGTAGAGGAATTCAGTGGACTCAGCAATCACACCTCAAACATATTGATAGGATCATGGATCTCCATCACATGACAACAAAGGCAGATAGAAGCTGAAACCAAGCTGCGACTGTTCTGATCCAATAACAAACCCTTGATTCTTTACGTGTGCACTGTTCAGCACTTAACACTCACAATCTCACATCCCTCGCCACAAGAAAAATGCAAAAACTCACGAATTGAGAATTTCCTGGCGCAGTCATTTCAACAACAAGGAACTTCATGCGATAGCAGGTCAGGAACCCATTGACTCTATTATACGAAGAAATGAAATACAACCGAATGGCCATATGCTTTGGAAACGTAACGAGTGTCAGGTGACGTAGAGAGGCAGAGGAGTGGTCCCTGCAAACAAAAAAAAAAAACATCGAAGAGGAATCAGTACAATTGCGTACGAGTTGGTATTGGTTTCGGACTTGTTAAACTTAGTCTTGTCGCGGTACTAAAGCGGTTTTATTGTAAACTGGAATACAACGATTTGAATCAAGAGGCTGACTTATTTTTACTTTCAAAATGCAATTTCAAGACCAAGACCCTCGTGACCAGTCCTACCCCTAATCAAATTGGCACTTACTCAGTTAACCTCATTAAAGACGTCAATTTCAGTATCAGTACAAAATGCACATAATTCCAATGCACCAATACCCTTCGCATCTCTGTAATTTGATACTAAACGATTTTTGGAAGCAATTTCCACTAAAGTTAGTATGTACTATTTTCTAACAAGAGCACCCTTTTTAAAAGTCAATTTCATCGTCGTCGGCGTCGTTAAGCTAAAAGCATGTTGCTAACTAAGTACTTTAAATTTCCAAACTATAAGATGGCCATAAGGAACTCATTGCTGCTTGTTGTTATGATAGTCATTTGGCGAAATTGAAAGACGTGACTCTCATTGTCTCATTGGATAAAATGTGAACTCTACATGTGTTTTTTTCTGGATTCATATAAGTACATATGAGCGTCTCTGTATACCTGTGGAACGTGAAAATGCGAAAGAACTAATTTACCCTAAGTGCAATATACCTATAAATGAAAAATATTCTTAAACGTTATTCGTTCTTGCAATTAATTAAATTGCTGAGACGGCAGCTTTAATAGAATTGTCTGAGTGTTTGAACTAAAACAAAAATAATTTGTTTAGTGTGAAATATCTACTCAAGCGACGAAGCGCGTCCTCGTCGTCAGCAGACACTCTTAGTGTGAAGATGATTCCAACATCCAAAGAGATGTATCTGCTGCCATTGTAAATTGAATTTCATTGCAAATTACATCCATAATATGGAGATACTGAACGAATTCTGATAAAAATAAAACTGGAAATATGTTAGCCGCCATCAAGAGTGAAAAATATGTATTAAAAGGGTCCATCTGAGAACGTTTGAAAAAAAAAAACAACAAAAAAATTCAAAAAGTATTATTGGCTTAGGGACGTTTTAACGACTTTTCTTGGAGTCAGTGAATTATAAAAACAAAAATAAAAAAAAAATATAAACAACCAACCATAACGCCTAAGGGCCTCCAGTTAAGGCTAAAACGCTTTGCTTAGCACTACGGAAAAGGCGATAATTGCAATGGAATGTTATTTACTTGGTTTATGGTGCCATAAACATAATTGGAATATCGAAGGTATAGGTAGGTACTTCGATCTTTCGATCCGATGGATTTTATTCACTCTGACCAAATATTCCCGTCAAACTGTGTATGGATGAAATGAATTTTGTTCGTTCCCCCAACAACCAACAGATGTACATACATTTCGCAGTAAAACGAAGAAGTGAAATTAATTCAAAAATCTTCGGAGAAAAAGAATAATATTTGAAGAAGAAAAGACGACTGGCAGAGGTTTGGTGGCATCTGGTACAAAAAAAAAAAAACTAGAAGCTTTAGAATGGATGGAATTTTTGCTGGTAGCGATGCGAATTAATGATTAATGATGATGATTTTTGTATATAGAGATGAGCATTCAGTTCATAGTGAATGATTGTTTGCATTTATCATTCGAAAAGACTGAGACTGTGAGCATAAGACTTTGTAAAACATTAAATTGCTGGTGCTTTATAGAGGTGCTAATGAAAAGGTGGAGCTAGTAGATACATAGAGTTGGTTGTGATTTCATTTTACTTTGATTAACTAATTTGCGTGTTCTATTAACACTGCGTGGTGCTCTTTTGGTATTCTTTTATTCTTACTGTTATTATTTATGAGTCAAACATTAAACAAATTAAAATGATGAATGGATGAAGTATGTCTGCTTAGAATTGTTATAAAGCAAAATATTTTTAAAAATATCATAAAACAAAAAATGGATAGCTTGGGAATTATAGGTTGTATTTTTTAGGTACCCGACAGTGGACAACACTTTAACAAAGTTTTTAAAAACCATTAACTAAATGCTAGAATAATCTAATTATAAGTTTTTGGACATTTTTAACCAAAATGCAATTTAACAATATTAAAATAATTTTACACTGTACGAATTTTAATCAAAAATGCTGGAGCCATTTTGAAGAACTAAAACAGAAAACATTTTATCTGGCATAGGAACTTTAGAGTTCTTGAAGCATCCAAAAATCAGTATTTGTTCTGTGTGTATTTTGTAGGTTTTTCAAAATTATTAAAGAAAAATTACAAAACAATATGTTTTCAAGATTTCAAAACCAGGTATCGCAAATACTCTTGGATCAAACAAACACCTGCATTTAGTTGGCCTCAGGCATGAAACAATCCGAAACCCAAACACCTGTCGACGTTCACCTGAAACTCTGACCCATGACCGCCTCACCAAAACCAGCCGGACTCTGACCTATAGCTTCTTGCGTCCTTGACCATACATTTTCCTTCCTAGACAAGGAAGACGCTAATGAATTCCAGTTTTATTTATTTGTATTATTTATTTCTTCCTAACTTAAGGTACATATTGTAAATTCAAAAATGTGTCACGAAAGTATTAAAATATTGAGGAAAGCTCCGCTAAAATAATAAATCACACTCGTACCACAAAAACGGGATCATTTAAAGAATTTAAGACTAATCTGGGGACTGTTGTATTTCCAGAGCTGAAGAATGTAGAATTTTGGATTAACAGAATTTAGGAATATTGCTAAAAGAATTTTAATGCTCTCCGAATTATTACCCTGGCTCTTGTAAAAGATCCAAAACTTGACATTAATCTGATAGAAAATATGCAAATTGGTTGCATTTCGACCACCACGCGATAGTAGCAATACTAATTATATACAATTTTTTACTAGCAGAATCGATTTTTGTTTTGAAAAAAAAATTTCCACAAATGTTTCCACCAATTTTTTTCAATGAAAAAGAATTATATGTAGTTATTTTTGGAATGATTTCGCAGACAAAAAAAATTAAATTTTTCTAAAAAAATAAAAAAAATTATTATTTAAAGCTTCACACACAATTACAACGGCTTGGCTTACATAACACCTTTTAAAATCACAATCTTCTCTTTTCTTTTTGTGTTTGAATGGAATATTTTTTTTTTGAAAGCAAACAGTGAGAAAATTCAAAACAAATAAATATAAAAACAAATAATTTGGGATTAAATAGGATTTAAGTTTTATTTGTTTGGCTATTTCCAGGGAAGAATAACCCCATTAAATGATATTCTGAGCACTGATGATTAGTGTCTGTTATCGAAACACCTTTGTGATTACTTAAATTTTAGCTTAGGGCTTTCAAAACAGCAAGATCATTATTACATTTTTATTATTTTTACTAACAGTTCTTAGAAAAAAAAACTGTAGACCACAAACAGCTCAAACAAAACACAATAAATCTAAACCTGGCAACAGAAGCTTAAAACTGATCAAATTACCTATGAATTGCTTTGCTTTCTATTCTTTTATTGTTAAACAATAATTTCGAAGGTTTGATTTATCACCAAATCTTTTATTTGTCATAATTCTCACGAATGTATATGAATTGCACGCCAGTTATAATGCCACTGGCTACAATGGGATTTATATTTTTATATTCATTTGAAATTCCCTTCCAATTTCTTTTTACTTTCCATTTGAAATTCAGTTTTAACAAAAAAAATACAAAGACAATATAATTTTTTTTTATTAAGATACCTATTTAAAAGAGGAATGAAAAAGATATATATAATATCATCACATCTCTTGAAGTTCTTTTGTGCAACTTTATTTTCGATTTTCTGTAACTTTTGAAGCTTACTGCACGAAATTGTAATTAATGGCTAACATAATTGACTTCTTAATCATTTGCCTTGAGGGTGATTTATCAAAGCGGGTCAGCCGCAGCTTAACATTTTCGCAATCAATTATAAAATAAACTAAACACCCAACAAGCTCACATAAGCAATAGCAGCAGCAGCAGCAGCAGCAGCAGCAGAGGCAGGAAAACAACCAGCAAATGTAGTCGCTGCCGTTGCACGCCACAATAAAGTTATAAACAAATCGATCAAACCGACAATTGAAAAAATGTCAGCAAAACTATCAATCGTTGGTTGTGTGTGTTCGGACGGGACGGCCGGGCGGCCGTCCTTCCGTGGCCATATAGATGCTTCGGAAGGGGGGCCTATGAAAAGATTTAAACGGTATCCCAAATCTGTCAAATCCTTTCACCGATTAAATTGCCAAATAAAATTTAAAAAAATATACTCGTTTGTTTGTGGAATGTTCTACTTACAAAATGTTTCTTTAATGTCACAACAATAGCTTAGGTATTTGGACATAAGATTTGAAAAGAAGTTCGATTTATTCCAGAGTGTATTTTTACCTTTCTGAAAAGAAAAAGAAAAGAAGAATAATGAATAAATAAAATTTAATTTATAAATGCAAAATGGAAATGGAAATAAGAATGTCAGATAGTAAAACATTGGGAATTAATTTTAAACTAACGATAGTTGCACAGGGCGTATACGTACTTAAAAAAAAAAAATAGATATACGACCAACATTTTTGGTATACATATATTAAATTATTTTATCTCAATACTAAAAATGAGAATTTTGAAAAAAAAGTTCTTTAGTTTTTTAATGAAGAATGATTAAATATTAGAATTCTCTGTTGCACAGAAAGTTAAAAAAAGGGGTTCTTATAAGATACGGATTTGAATCCTTGTATATTTGTGCATTTTGTCCTTATTTTTCGTGTTTCCGGATTTTAGAATTAAACGGATTGTTATTCCACTGATTCTTCATAAATGGATTTTTAATTTTTTAATAGATGAGTGTTAAGGATTTAGAAAATAAGTATATGCTTCATATTTAATTTGTCCCCCCTTACATTGAATGATAGATTATTTATCAAAATCGCTCAGAATATGTGGAAATATCCCAATCGTAAATTGAAGAAGATGAAATGCTACACATCAAAACATTTTCTTAAAAAATATTTATGAAATTTTAATTTGAAAAAATACTAAGATGGTTTCCTGTGTTCGAAAATATGATTAAAATTTTGTCTGTTGAAAGCTTTAGGTATTTTTTTGGTAGTCTAGAAAAAAGAAAGAAATGCAATTCCATTACAATTCTTTAATTAAAAAAAAAAATAAAACACAACGTCTGACTCTACAAATGTTTCAAAATCGCAGAAAGGATTCATCACAAACTTTGTTTCAGACAGACAGATAATAATTTCACTCTCATATAGTGAAGTCTGATAATTAAATTTAAAGCATTTTCACAAAAAAACATTAAATCTCTATAAAACAGATTTAATGCACTGAAAAGTTAAACAAAAAAAAAAAAAAAACTTTATACAACAATTATCGTCTCTTATCCTTTTCCTCTTATTTTGTTGCACCCTTAGGTTGCATGTATGTATATGCTTTGCATGTTGGTATATATCTTTTGTAAAACCTATGCAGCAAAAAGGCTTTTTGTATGCCTTATCCTCGGCTGGCTGGTTGGCACCAACTCTTTTCGAAACGTAATTTTTACTTTATTATTTACTTTTTCTTCTTTTTTTTTTTGATTTTGTTAAAAAATGTTTTTTTGTTGGTTATGTTTGTGTTTTTATTTTTTTATTTTTATTTGTTTAAGTTAACATTTTTCAAACTTCCAGACGATGGCAGTTAACATGGTTACATAAGGATAAATTCTGCCAACGACATGGTAAGGATAATATTGTGAGTAGGCAATTTTTTAGTTGCAGTTGTTTTTGTTGTTGTTGTTGTTTTTTTCGTCGTCGTCGTCGTCGTCGTCATCGTCTCTGAAATAATTGAGGAAAAATAAACCAGCGGGAAACGAAAAATGCAGCCGAGTTGAATGGATTCAGAGTACTTTTACAAAGAAGAATTTAATTTTTCGTAGAGAGTTCAAATTTCTTTTTTTAGTGTTCTTTTTTTTTGTTTTTGTTGTTATTTTCCTGCAAAGAATCATCGTCAAAAGGACATTGACTGCTTTAAAACCGATTTTCTACAGTTTTTAAATTGTGTGGTTGAAAATTTTGTTGATAGAGAAGTAGATGAAGGTTTCTTTTTTTGGTGTTGTGCTTTGGGCTATGCAAGATTTTGCTTTAGGCTCGGATATTTAATGTTAAAAGGAAGTACATGGTGCTTTAAATCTTTTTATACTCTCAAAGACTTTGAACATGGTTATTTTCCGGTTGATTAGATTTGATTTTGGACCAAAGAAATTATGTTTAGATGCTACTTTTAATTTTAAATATGTTTTTTCGAGCACTTAAAAAGTATGAAAAGAACTTCATTCAACTCCATAATTGGTTTTTGAATATTTGTTTTAAAATTGCAACTGTCAGAATTTTTGGTATGAAACAAGATTGGCTGCTTTCAGATCTTTCAAAATTTACGAAACAAATTAATTATAAATAGTTTTGTGAAGATTTATTTTCTTTAAAAAGGACCACTTTTTTTATTAAAACCTGTAAAACCGTTTATGAGATAATTGAACATTAAAAATTATTTTTGACCGATATTTTTTTTTTTTGAAAGAAATGTCAATTAGTTTTTTTTTTAATTTATGCGATTAAAAAAAATAAAATATAATTCCTTGAAAAAGTGTGGATTCAATAGGTGCATTTTTAACTTTAAATTTCATTTTTCAAAAGGTTCTTAAAATGATGCTCAAAGTAAAGAAAAGATAAAAATTTTAACTTCATTTAAATTTATTCTCGTAAAAATCAAAATGCCCAACAAAATTTATTGAAAAGAAATGGTGGTAGTCCAATAATAAAATATTTGGTATATTGAAAAGATTCTTGAATCCCACAAAGGTAAAATAAAATGTAACTATAGAAAAAAAATTAAAATATTCCAGGCAATTAAAACGATTTTTTTTTCTTCGTTCTTGTAAAATGCAGTCAACGCAAAACGTCCTTGTGTCAGTTTAAATAAATGGAGCAGTAGTTCATTACTGCAAAAACAGGAACCAATTCTATATATACTCATTAGGCTTTGAAATGGAATTTACTTTGCTTTTCATGCTTATTTATACAGCGAAACAAAATAAAACCATTCCCCTAATTTATGCTGGGATTTTCATTTACAATTATTTCCACGAAAAAAAACGAAATATTCACAAGAAAAAAAAATAAAACGAAGAAAACATTTTTCTTCTACTTTTGTTAAGAGAAAAAGCTTCTTCAGCATAGCCTTCTTTGAAATTTCCACATGAAGAAATAAAACATTTAACTAGGTACCTAAAGCAAAATTTTATCTTACAGTTCTGTGTCTTGTTTTCTGTATATCTTTACCAAGCAAAATCTAGAAACTTTCACAAAAACCTTACTATTGCATGAGTCCATGGAGCGGCGTCAGCTAACGCAACCCTTTTTGACACTTTTTTCGTAGACATACAACAGCATAGAATTCCCCTACAATTACCAGAGAGTCCTGTAGAAGTATTTTTTTGTTTTTATTTTCAAGGAATTATTTTGCCTTGTAGCTGACGGATGTTTTAACTGCAATCTTCGCTCACACATGTGCGCTTCCTTTTTCTTAAATTTTATTTTCCTCCAGGTTACTGCACCATAAAAGGGAAAATACCGAAGGATATAGCTGACTACCTATAACGTTATAAAATCATTTCACACTACTTGCTTCTAGTATGTTTACCGAAGCAGAAAAAGAAAAGAGAAAAACAAGCTTCGGTTCAAAATACACCTACCAGGTGTGGGTGTTAATAGGAACTTAAATCCTGCTGACTTTCCACTAACCAAGGATCTCGTTTATATTGGTTTAAGGGAAAGTACAGATTAATGAAATTAGATGCAGCGGTTGAGAATTATCTGGAAAATATTTCTCAGCACAAGTAGGAGATCCTTTAAATTGTTACTACATAAACATCCTCGAAGTTTGGGTTACTGACCTACGAACTAAGAGAAGTTTATAATTGCTCTAAGAAAAAAGGACTTTCTCGTTAGCATTTTCTATAAATAAAGCTTAGAATTCTCCCACTTATCAGACGAGGCATCTCCCATAAACTGCACTATTGAAATGAAGTATGTCTTGCATTATTTCCACCCCCTATTAGCTGGTTGAGTGATTTTTAGATGTGAATGTCCAATAGAAAGTTACACTAATTTGAATATCACATTAGCAAATGCTGACAACGGAATTCCATCACTCTTAAATGTGCCAACTTTCATTTGACTTTGAGGAGTTTCAATGTTGGCTATAGAACTTTCGTACTGCGATGACAGCTGCTGGTAAATTAGCCGATAAGAGTTGTCAAAACCAATCGCAAAAAAATATTTAGGGGTACCAACAATGAAAGAATAGCAGTCTGACAAGTGAAGCTCGCAACAAAAAAAAAAAGAAGAAGAAGAAACACATAAACGTCAACAGCAGGAAGGTCAGAACAAAAATTGCAACATGAGGTAAACAACAACATAACATCCTGACGAGTTCAGAAGGGTTCGTGCTGTCTGCTAATGTGCTGCTAACCCATGTTGATTGACATTTGACGACTTTTGATGGGCACGATATGTTATGCATGTCAGTTGAAACATATCAGCAAGAGTGAGTTCAGTTTTTTTTCTTCGCTTTATTTTTTGTTTTAGTTTTTTTTTTTATTTTTATTTTCTGTTCAGAGTTTGTGTATCTTTTGCTAAAAATATGCATAACTTGATGAGTTGCAATGAGTTTTTTTTTTAGTTGTTGTTGAATTGAACGCAAGCAACTGCGCAGGCATTAGCAAACGCATCAACTGCTTCTGGATGCGAAGAAGGTAAAAATAGATATATAGTTTGTTTGCGTAACCATATCAGCAGTAGCAACGTTGCGTGAAGTACAATTTAATTAGCAGCAAAAGATATAAATTGTAATGATTGACATATTAACAAGCCAAGATTATGCGGTCGTCAAATTGTGTGCATTGTATTTTTCTTGCATCAAAACAAATTTACTGATGAATAAAATTAAAATAATATATTAGATGAGTTAAGATTGACATCAATTGTTCAAGTCTTCATGGACCCTAGATTTTGGATATTTAAAACTTGTAGAATTAGTAGCGAGTAACGCCACGCTCCGGAATCTTAGTTAATCATTTTTGGGATACAAAAAATATATTTCATACAAAAGGTCAGTCATTCAGCAAATATCAGTTTTTTTTATTCAAAATTGGTATGCTACAGATTTTTTAATGAATTGCAAAAATAAATTCTAGATCGTTTTTAGCAGAAATCGGTCAGTTAAGCGCAGTGCGAGCGTTATAAATAAAAGGAAGTATGCACATTGGTTCTGAAGCTCTCTATCTTTAAAATTGATGGAAAGCAAGAGCTGGGTAAGCTGGATAGTGCATTACACATTGTTGGTGACTATTGGTTTTTTTGATACTCATGGATAGTGGCATGGATTTCGCGGGGTGGATTTCGATAGTAGATAGCATTCAGTCTTGGATTAAAAGCATTAAATTCTACACGTTTTTTTGAGTTGATCGTACGCTTCTGTTTTAGTTCTACATCTGAAGAAGAGGGATGCAAATATCTATGTCTACATATGTCTATGTCTATGTCTATGGATAAGGTAATTTCTAAATTTCAACAAAGAAGAGATTAATCAGTACCAAATTTTGATAATTTTAACAATACAATTATTATAAACAAATAAAAACTCTTCAAAAAAACTAAAACTTCCAACTATCAACTGGAAGCTCTATAGCAGTAGTTTCAGCAGCAATTTTCCATCAGCAAAAAATATATCCTTACATCGAAAAGTTACCTTGCACCGTCATACCGATACACTAAAAAATATTGTGTAGCTTCATTTAAACTTCATTTCTATCGATTTACTATGCACAAATATCTCAATGATAAAAGTTTTTCTCCTATATTCTACCTAATAACAAAACATACAAAAAAATAAATGGAAAAAAAAAATAATAAAGAAAATTGAACGATGTCCTCCTTTCACATGGCTTCCCTAGAGTTATCATCGCATTAAATGTATTTATTGTCCATGTCCTTCGAAAAGCATTCAAAATATAAATGACAACTCTTCGCCATTACTCTTAACACCATCAGGCCACCAATCTATCCACCCAGCACAGTGTATATCCATATTCACAGTCCAGGTCCTGAAAATTGGTTGCATCTTTCATTGCAATGCATTGCTCCATAAAATTTCATACATCGTTGAGCAATTGGTATAACATTTTGAAAAACACAACATAACATCAGACATCCTCACAAAATACATATATACTCTCTTCTATAATGTAGGTACATCTCTTGCTCGCTCATCCTTCCCGATCCTGATTTGAGTATATTCGTAGTATGTCAGACTGAATTTCCTGAAGAGATTTCTCAAATAGATCTTCGCACACGGATGAAGCAGTATGCATTTGTATATTATATGTTTCATGTTCATATGTGTGTTTTTGTATATGGAGGACAAAAACAAGACGACAATGACGACAGAGTCCACACACCAGTACTGCTGCACTTGTTATCAATTAGAAGAGCTCTTAAAGGGGATTATATCCTGTCATTCATCATCCTGGTTGCACCAGTCATCTACAACCATCCACATCCACAATCACACCACACGACGGACCAGGACCACGTTTTGTTAAATGTGTCTGTTTCAAGTGCCACTCTTCATATTTCACGACCCGGCCAGGTCGGGTCATGGTTTAAGGCTCAGACAGGACAAAGTGCATTCGGTGTATAGTCCTGGTCCTAGGATTCTTTCCTCTATGAGTATTATTATGGTAGGAGAAATTCTTCCTCATCGTCATCGCTGTTGTGTCTCGTTTGTATTCTCATTCTACAATAATTGTATCATTTCATATCGTGTCGTCCATGCCAAAAGGTTTAAGCTTCGTCTCTGCTGAGCAAGAACAGAAAAAAAAACATCTGGTAAAAAAAAAATTACCCGAAAAAAATTTAAATAGGTACAATCGTTAGTTTTAGGTAGGGGGAAAAGGGAATAAATGTGCAAAATGTAAAGTAAGTAAGAAGCTTTATAACCCAAAATTCAATAAAATAACAAATTGTAGTCATCACAGTGCAAGTAATGTACCTATAGTCTATAATGAGTTTTATTTAAAATAGACGATATGTGTTCAGTACTTTTCATATTTAAATCCGGAGCTATCCAATTAAAGATCTGTATTCATCAAAACAAAAAAATGTACTGAATACAAGAAATGTGTAATGAGTCTTTATTAATAAGTTACTTGTACTATGTAAAAGCAGCGTCACTATATTTATTACTATAATGTCAATATGTAGTGAGTACATTATCTATTTACAACCAGGAAGCCATGTAAATAAAATCTTCATTCTTGAAAACAAGTTATGTATGTGCTGAGTACAAAAAAACGTGCACTGAGTGTATATTCACTTCTACTGAAGATACATAGATACTTTGTAATCAATGAATTATCTTCACTTCAGTGCACATATTTGAATGTCAGTATAGATTTGAACATATAATGAATACAAAATTTTCATATGATGATATTTATACAATGAGTCAATGAATCTTATGAATGAGTGAATGCATTTTCCATTTAATATTTCATAGAAGCTTTTGATAGTAAAGTCATTCAGTAATATTCTTTATGTTTCCCAATTAAACTCACTTCTTCCCTATCCGTACTCGTATATCTACGTTTATTCAACGAATTGAATATAATTTTGTTTGGCATGGGATAAGGGAATTCCTTTTTTTTTGTCAATCCTTTTTAACGCCAGACATGGGTTTCATCGTTGTCTTTATAGAAAGACAACTTTGTATAGCATCGCATAAGCGTGCATTGCCTCCTCCATAATTCGTTCGCTTTTTCACACGTTTTCTTTTATATATTTTTTTATTATTTGAAAAAGTTGAATTCTCTTCTTATAACAAAAGGACCTTCGTCGTCGTCGTCATCGTTGATGTCTTATTTTGGGATCGTACAGTCGTATTCCAGTGCAGTAAGTGCATGTTTTTCAAAATGTAATTCCTAATGCAAATGCGGCTTGATGTTCAGCCACCAAACCGCCATCATATTACCCACCACCATTGCTCGTTCCATTGCTCGTTTCTCCAATTGTTTTTAGGTAGGTACATCTTCAAAACAAAAGACAGCAGTTTTTTTTCGGGGCCTTTGTTTTTCTTGGCAAATCCCTTGAACCGCATGTAAATTTAACAACTTAGAGCGCATTTTTCTTATATTTAATGTTCACCGCACTAAGCCCGGGCCTCTCTCTTGGAAGGCTGAAACGCTATGGAACAGTATGGTGCTGTACACCTTGTAAGCAAAACTCACACGAAATAGACCAGGATTTGCCAGAAAGGATTGTTTACAAAGTCCTTTTGTACCATTTGATAAAACAAAACAAAAAGAAAAAAAAAAAGAAGAAAAAATTATTAAATGTTCGTGGTGTGGAAAAGAAGGATGGATGAGCGCTTGTATGCATTACGGGAATATTATATATGCTCTGGATGATACACGGACAGTAATAATGCCAGAAAGCAAACATATGTACCTTACCTACATACGAGTACAACACATGGGGAGCTTTTAGCTCACAAATGGGTATAGAAACTCTCATATGACTATGCATGGGGTCCTTATTACTTGTTTTAGGAATTAGTGAATTGGTGCATGAAATATTCGACATACCTACAATCTACATGTTTAAAGAATGTACACGTACTTCCTTTGCTCTTTCATTTTGCAGTAAATTCACAATTTAGCTGTTGTCCAATGTCCATAGGGTATATCCATATGTTATGTGTACAACATTGTAAAGCATTAAATCCTTACTTATCATTATTACTTAAAAGTTGAATTTTTTATTCATTTAAATGTTTTATATTACGTGTAGATTTAAGAAGCGTGAAATCGTTTTACAAAAAGTCCTTTCAAAACAAAAAGCTCTTCACAAAGTTGTCTTGCTAACCATAAAACGAAAGATTCAATAAACTACAAAAAATAAGGGAATTTTCTTTTTAGAGATTTTGGTATAATTTAATTCCTCAAGAATTTTTGTTTTACTAAAAAATAATGAAAAAAGGTTTGAAATTCGGGAAACAACCTTAGTAAAGTGACTTTTTGGTAGATTCTATACAATTTTGGTTTGGGTTGGATTCAATGAGTACAAAAAGTACTGGCTACATTGCCACTTATGTTTCGAATCTAGTACTCACAGTTTTAGTTATCATATACTATTTTTTTACAAGAATCTTTTATCAAGTTTAGTTAGTTAAGAAGTTATGTACTGAATACATAACTATTGATGAGATCCAGTGAAATATGTATTGAGGAAATAATTTCATTCGAAAAACTTTTATTAAGTAATGAAAAAGGGGAAAGCATTTGAAAGATATAACACAAAGTTAAGAATGAGATAATTATGAAATATGTAATCAGTACAAGAGATTCTATGCAAGCTAATGATTGCGAGAGTATTGCATAAGGTTGTTAACATCTCATTTAATAAGTACAAGAATTACGATTGTTGTAAGTAAAGTTGGTACGAGTATAAAGGTATGTTGTGTGAACTCACTACATAATTTTTTAATGAGTGCAGTTTTCATGTATTCATAGCATGATTAATCAAATAATGCAATGATTATATGATCAATTCATACCAATGAATCCATATAATTTTTTTATGTCTACATTATATGCATGTATTGAATCAATTATTTATTTTTTGTAATGAGTACCTGTATGCAAATTATATTTATTTAATAAGTGCATATAATACGGCATATAAGAGGTAACTAGTGCATAATGATATACTCATCAACAATACATATGGAATATATAAAAAATTTATATATGTATTGAGTACATATAAAATGTAGCCCCTTCATTAAATTTTCAAAGACATAATGTGATATATTTATATTTTTCTAAGAATATGTAATGAGTGCATTGAATATTTTGATTTATGTAATGAGTGCAAGGAATAAGGCTTAGAAGCTGTTTGTTGTACTGTAAATGAAGGAAATTTTTTTAACGAATTATAAGGCCGGTATTACTCAAGAATTATTCTTCATTATCTCAGAGGAAATATGTATAAGCTACTGAAAGTGTTCTTTTTAATTTATGTATGAGTCTCATACATATATTGCTGCCATTGAATAAACTATGAACTGAACTGTTTTGCCTTAAAATTGGTCTGTTTACCAGAAGTTTCAAATAAGGATTGACCATAAAATCGCTAAATACCTTTCGTTCATGGATCAATGTCATCGTTTGACTTAAGTATCAACGTTTTAAAACAAACTGCAATGCAAGTATGCATGGTGGTTAAGTAAAAAATTGACACCTAATAAAACCATTTCAAGCGATAGAATTACATTCCATTCCGCAAATCCCTCTTCCATCATCTCTCTCAAACCCTAACTTTACCCCTAATTTCAAACCATTTGAATATTCATGTAGGTATGAAAAATATTTCCATCGATTTATTCGCAGACATTTAGTTCTGTTTCGAACCACAGCGCAGCAGAAAGGGAGCTGCTTACCGATTGAATGCAAATGACAGTGAAATTTGATTCTTTGCTTTTGCTGCGATCCTTGCAATTCAGTTCTCTGCATATATTATTATAGGGGCCAGCCGTGTGGTGTGGTGGTGGCATCACCATGACATCCGTTCCGTCCAGTCAGGCCAACAACAACAACAAAATGTGGTCTAAAACCACGCATTTCATATGAAATGTATTCCTTTGGGTAAACCTAACGTCCGTAGCTTCGTCGTCGTCGTCCTCCTGGCTCGTTGCTGTCGTCGTCAGCGTCATCATCACCAACATCATCTGTATTTCGTATTCCGTCGTTGTATAGTATGTTCGTTTGGAATTCCTTCGTTTTTTTTTTCAAGAACATCAGCAACAGAGTTGGACTTAAAAACGCAAAAAAAAAATTTGTCTCTCGATTGAAAATTGTGAGTTTGTACGGCTTCGCGGTGTCTCTCCCTGCCTTGAGAATGCAATGAAGTGCAACGTGCGACAGTAGTGGGGTGTTTTAGTGGTTAAAAGATTAATTACTTACAACTTTCACTACAACCCTTCTTGTAATATAATTTGCATTTGCCATTAACATTGCCATCGGTTGCTGTACAGCATATTCAAAAATAGAGTTTCTTTAATTACAAATTCACCTCAGGCAGGTGTCAATGCATCATGATCCTCGATGTATGTAGAAAGAATTAGATTTCAAGGTTTTCAAGTTATGTGGTGTATTTTTTATTTCTTTCTGTACTCCTGACTCTTGAGGTATCCCAAGAATTCTAATGCAAATATTCCTGAGTGACTAATTGAAAGCTCAATCGTGCTCCTATTCATGAAAACGAGAACAACCATGACAGTGTGTATTATTGATGAATAACAACGCAATTTGTTAAGAGCAGTTCACACTTGGTTGCAGCTTCGCACCATTATTGCTGCCTGCCTGCGCTAAGCTAAACTGTAAAATGTAAAATGTACCTACACTGAGGTGTCAATTACCAAAGCCATTTTTTATTTAGTTCGACGGTTGCAACTTGAATTAGTCTATAATATCTCAAATTGAGGGAAGTTGGATTGAACAGAACTTGTACATGTGGTTTAAGTTCACACTTCGTCGCCCAATATATTTTTTCAACAATGCAAATTAAACAGGAGGGTTATTATAATGTCTGCATTCGTGTGTTGAGTCCGCGAGGAAATTAATCCAAACACCTCCAGGGCTTTCTATCACATCTTGACAATGACATTTCATTGAGAGTGTTCGGTGTTGTTGAGTTGAGTTGAGTGTGTTACTCAGAACTCTGGGATGTTGAACAAAAAATATAACAACTAATGGATTAATATATGGCTGTTGATTTTGAATATAACTGACATCAAGTGATTATTCGATGAACTTTATGACTAATACATTTTGAGAAATATTTTATTTGACAGGAATGGAATATTTTCAAGTGGACCGTGGATAAAAGATTTTGTTTAGAGTCAGTTTGGATTTGATTAAAAATGGTTTTCAATTGAATGGATGTTTTGGTGGAATTGGGTGCGCTTAATGTGTGATGTCATATTCAAATATGAAGGCGAGGAATTTTTTCAAAAATGGGAAAGAAAAGTTCTGAACATAATCCTGGCAATGAAAAAATGGTACACACGTTTTTTTAAATCGCACTTTTGAGGTCTTACTATGTCTCGAGAATTTTAAAAATCTGAATGGTTTGGAAATTTTCCTGATAGGCATTTTGTGCAAAAATATAATTTAAAAGCATCACTATGAATTAAATAATTTTTTTTAGAGAAATGGTTATTTTTTGTTTATTTTTAAAATCATAAATAATTTAAATAATTTTACTTTAACACTTGACAGTTTATATTTTAAGTATTGGCTTATACGACGTTGAAATTTCAGAAGCTGATAGTGTCGATAGGAGAGTTGTGAAATGATAAGGTAGTTTTGGAATCGGAAATGTAATTCATCCGAAAAAAAAGGACAGTCGATCGAGCTGCATACTTTTTTAATTTCTTGCTGTTTTTGACTGTCTGTTGGGCTCCATTCAAATCATTTAGTCAAAACCATTAAGAGATTAATATTTTGGTATACACTAACAAAACAAAATGGAAGGCTCAGAATGAAAAAAATTCTAACTCTTAATTGAAATAATTTTAATTGAAAAAATTGATTGAATTGAAAAAAATGAAAGTAAATTTTTAAAATTTTCTAAAGTAATTATAACTAAACTTAAGAAAGTTGGAAACTTTGTTGGTTTTTTAAGAATTTTTGAAACTAATGGTTTTGAAAATGGTTAAAATCACTTAGCTGCATTCAATTTCAGCGGATGAAGTTTCGTTTAAATAATGCAGAATATTCTGCACGAAACTGAAAAACGAATATAAAAAAATTCAAATGAGTTTTGTAATTCTTTGGATACCCTAACCTCATGTATACGAGTTATATATGACATTTTAATGAAATGCACATTTTTGTGACACCTTGAATTGAACAAAAATAGACATTATATCTGTTCTCCGAATAATTGTATGCAAATAGCTTCATTTCATTATATAATGTACATATATCCATACCCAAACCACTCTATTAAAATTTACCAAGCGAAACTTATCAGACGTGCATACTGCATATATGCTCCTGGCCTTTTCCACATTCGATTTAAATATAGAAACATATACATTATTTCTAAAATATTTCTAGTCCCTGCCCATCGAAGCTAGTATCGGCATCGGCATAGTTGTAACCATTGGAGCATTACAACGTTTCAATAGAGGTGTATATGTATATGCTTCTGCATCAGCATCAGCATGCATCTTTTTCAATGATAACCTAAAAATAAGCCCAAAGGTTGCCATTTTCATATTGTTGGGCAATTGTTTCAACTATAAAGAATTCACTCGCTCATTGCTCATATAAGATAAGCAAAACATTGCAAACAAAAAATATTTTCTTACATAAAAAAAAAAACAAACAACCACCTCATAACTTAAAAAAAGAAAAGCACAAAAAAAAGAGGACTGAAAAAGCGGAAAATAATAATAGGAGAGGAAATAATATGATGTTATACCAAGCGATAAATTTTCACAATGGAATTCTAATGCTGGCTGTGTTAGCATCTGAGGATGCCCAGATGGAAATATTGAGAAAAAATAGCAGGAGCAGGAGGATCTCTATAGATGTGGTTGTATTCCTCTTCTTTTTTTACTAGGACCCTATGACGTTGCCATTTTTCTTAGTTCTTTCTGGAATTTGCCTTTTTTTTATTGTTCATTACCTTATAAGAAAGAAGCCGACAAAAAAATCTTTTTGAATTTATATCTCTTTTTTTTCATGAAGGAGTTGTCGGGATGAGTTGAGATGGAATACAATTTAAAATGCACACAGATGTTTTTTTTTCTGTGCAAAAAGCATCGTTCTAGGGGTGTTGTCCTTTTTTAGGTTTATTTTTAAAATTTTACATTCATTCAATCTAAGTGTTCTTTTTTTACATTAAAAAATCTTTTGCATTCTTTGCTTTTGGTCCAATTTTTTTTTCGACATGAAAATCGAAATTTGAAGAGAAAATTAAATTAAATGGAAATCAATGCTGGCCTTAATTTTAGTTTTTCTTTTGGCTTTGAAAGTAAATTCAATTATTGTAAACTTTTTGTTTTTGGCAAAGAATCACGTTCTGTGATTGCAATGTTTTTTTTTTAAATTTTATACAGATTTTGAAAAGGAATTTTTAAGAAAAGAAACAATTTTCGATAATTTGATTTCACTGTTGATTGCAGATTCATGTTGCAGAAAACGAACTCTGTAGTTGTAAGGAATAAGTAGGTAGAGTTATTTTTTGGAAACTTTGTGTTGCACATGAAATATTAGTTTTATACGTCTGTTTTAAGTTTATAAAAACAATCCTTAAACAAATAAAAATCAAAAAGTGCAATAAAATTTTTTTAAAAAGATCAAAATAATATCGAAATCAAAAAACCGAAAACCTTTGTATGCTTAAAAAAAAATACCTAGAAATTGATAAGTGCTTTTATGTAAATTATTATAATATAAAATTAGTTTGCCAAATTTGAAGTTAGTCAATGAAAAAAACACAAGAAACTGTTAAAAGTTGACATTAAGCAAGTTAGAAAACTGTACGTATGAAGTTTCCACATTTTTAATATACACGAAAGATAAATTAAGAAACTTTTCGGTCAGACCCTTATTTATTTTTGACAGAATATTTAATATTTGTTTTGGAAAATGGAACTTTAATATCTATACAACTGCTTTTCCTTTATATGATAAAGACCAACTTCAATAGACCTACTTAAAAAAATATTATCAAATTGAAGGCAAATAATAAACCATGACAACTACTTTGCCTGATTAACTACATATCATTAATTTACAAATTGATACAAAGCCGCTTTCACCACCTCCATTATGTTGTATCTTATTATGTGTAATGTACTGCCCTCATAAGATTATTCCCATAAATGAACCACAAGCTATTAATTAATTTCATGTCTCAACCTTTAAGTTCATGGTACATTTATACAATATCAAAGCAACGAAACCACTCTCGATTAATCCCTTGAGCATTGACAATATACATTTTATTTTTGTTTGCTTAACTTTCGAAAGCATAAAACGTAGGAAGACCAAATGCTAACATACCAACAAGAAAAGAGTGCCATTGGTAATATTGGCAAAAATGTGTCACTATACGCTACGCCATAAGTAAGAAAAAAAAAACGAACAACAATTCGGATAAAAAAGCAATTGAATTTCTGAAATTATAAGAATTCTTTAGGTCACTTCACGTACAACACAGCAGAAACAGAAAACTTACCATCATCATCTTTAATGCATTCGCAAAATTAAAACCTAAATTATCGACAGCAACAAGAAAAAAAGAAGTGAAATTCCAATAAAACGCGTTGACACAAACAGACAGTCAGATTGTTTACCAACAAATAACAACTGACTGTCCACTGCAAACTGCAATAGCAACATCAGCAGCAGAAGCAGTAATAATCAGAAAATTCAATGAACAATTAGGGTTGCCATGGTAATTTTTTGATTAAATTTTAAATTAAAAACATGTAATTTATCTATACTTTAATGTAATGCATCTATTCAGATTTGACACTGTTACAAAATTCATTATAGTTCCAGTTTTATACCAATTGTTTTTCAAAATTTATATATGACAATTCCTTAACCCTGTGAATATGTTATATACTCTTTTGCCAATTGAAATTAAAATGAATCTAAAATTCATAAATTCATTTTTATAAAAGGTTAACTGACTGGATGGCAAATGACTGGTCTAAATAGAAAACCAATAGCAACCAATCAATATCAACCAGTCATTATACCTGTCATTGACAAAAGCCAAACTTAAAACATTTTAAAATAATGAATGATAAAAAAATGAAGAAAACATTTTAGAAATTAGTTTCAAGTTTTAATTTAATTGACTCGTATAAACTTGTCTAATGCAAATATCAGATAAAGTTTGAGTTAAAAAGTTTATTAAAATTGATCTTTGTACTTATTTGCATTTGTGCTAGTAATTTAACGCTAATTATGTACCTACCTTCATTAAAAATTAATGCTGGCATCCCTGCAAACTTAACAAACTCGACGTAAAAAGTACAAAAATGCAAATCTCAACTTAAGAACTCAATTTACTTTGGTCATTATTTAGTTGTCTTTAGCTGGATTCTTTGCACTTTTTTTTTTTACTTTTTAGTTGTGTTTGTTGTTAAGCTGAGCACTTTGGTAAATGAGGAAATGAGGCAAAAGACTGAATTTCTAAGTGGAAGTAGAAAATGGAAACAACCAACTTACCTACTATACCAAAGTCCAGGGAACAGGAGAGAGAGAAAAATAAATAAAAAAAAAAAAAACAGAAATAAAACTGGGAATAACCACAGAATTTAGTCGAAAGGAATTTTCTAGCTTTTCTTACCTCACAATATTATATAAAGGTAGATAGAAACATCTGGTAAAAACAACTATACAAGTACACACTTGTATTATTATATAGATGAAAAAGTTATCCATCTGTGAAATGAGAAAAATCGCG
Source organism: Syrphus vitripennis (assembly GCA_958431115.1). Classification (NCBI taxonomy): domain Eukaryota; kingdom Metazoa; phylum Arthropoda; class Insecta; order Diptera; family Syrphidae; genus Syrphus; species Syrphus vitripennis. The sequence continues at coordinate 1,892,053 of OY288110.1, read as the reverse complement.
TTTTGCGTTTTTAAGCACCATCATACTTTGAGGTGGCTTTGTTTGTTTATTTTTCACTCATTAGTTAGTAGCTAGTTTTTGTACTTCATATTGCTGGAGGAAGCACTTTGTTTTTTTTTTTTGAAAAGTTATGATTTTTTTTGTTGATGTTTTATTTGTTTATGATGATGGAAAGAACGAAAAAGAAGTAAAACATGAATTAAGAATAGTTCGTACAATCAAGTTTTTTTGGTTTTTAATTTAGCACCTAACCAATTTGATAAAATATAATTAAATAATTAAAGATTATAATTTATTTAAAACCTACATTGACATCCATAAGTTTTCAAGCGTGGATTGTCTTGGTTTTAGATAGATAGTGTAGATATATCCGTTATGTCTACATTGAGAGGGATTTTTTTTTGGAACTGGCAAAGTTGTCATAAGTTGATGGTCATCACGTTTTCTCAACTACTGAGATCTGAGCTAGTTACAGAGCGGACAAATGATTTAATAATTCAGCTACTATGTTATTTGATTTCATAAAGAAAAACTTGTTAAAATTTCAGAATAGTTTCTCAATTTTTTTTTACATGGATATTTTAAACAATACAAATTTGGAATATATAAAATTACTGCACAAAAATTAAAAGTTTGAGCGAAAAAAACGAAGAAGTCATCTGATGAATCCATTAATTTACAAAAAAAAAAACATTTTTTTAAAGAATTAGAAAAAATTTAATAGTATAAAACAAAACTGAAAACAATGTCATTGGTTTTTGAATTAAAAAGAAATTAAATCAAAATGAATGATTTTATTGAAAATGATGATATTACGCAATATTTAACACTCATATATTTTTTATTTCCGTAGAGACAATGTTTAAGATTCGTGAAAAAATTTGAACATGTGATTTTGATCAAATTTGAAATTTCTATGATACGGATGTCGGACAAAGTGGGTTTCTCAATTCTGTCTATCTGTCCGTTAAGCTATAGTCTAGACGGGTGGATGCATTTTGGGCCGTATCTCCATACATTTTCTTGATTTTGTTTAAGGTCAAAAATAAAAATACCTCACATTCAATGAAAACAAAAAATCTGAAATGTGGGAACAACCGTTACTTCCAACAAAATAATTTTTTTGATTTTAGGTATACTGTCAGTAATGGGTCATCTAATTGAAAACAATATTTTTATGCGAAAGTATGAAAATATTTACATATACATATTATAGAAAGTATTCAATGCTTAGAATTTCAAAAAAAAAATTTAAATTATGTTTTGGAAATTTCAAAAACGGTTCGATACATGTTTTTGAAAATTAGTTTTTTTTTAAATGTTTAATCATTTGAACAAAAATTAATTTTATTTTGAAAATAACGGTACCTCCCATACAAATGTTTTGAAAAACCGTTTTCAAAAATTTACAATCTCTCGAAAACGTCATCGACAGTTTTGGTAATTTCTTTTGTACAAGAATTAGTATGTCCTATTATAAAACAATGTTAATACATTATTAACGGTAGCCAAAATTGTCTTCCACTAAAAAAAATAATATCGTTTTTACATGCATTGATGCTCTGAAACATTTATGTCAAAAATGCTTTGTCTAAAATTCAAATGATTTCAAAAGGGTATCTATCTAATATATATTCTATTCCTGCTTAACATGAACCGTTGTATTCTCCAATTTTATGGAGAAAAAATACTAGCTTCTCTTTAAAAAATAAAATCCCAAATCAGAATTAAATTTACCGATAACAAAGGAATTCCTAAATCATGTTGCAGCACTATTGCCGGTTGGTGGTACATTACATACATACATATACATTCAGCGAGATAGAGCAAAACAAACCCATTTTAAAAATTGAGGACAACTGCTGCACTTATCCATTGTCCATTTAGGGAATACCCACTTGGGGCGAATACAGGAAAGCAGATCATTTGTATCACGAAATGAAATCTAAAAATCAGTTCGAGCTGATTGTGAGTGTGCGGGCTAACACAAAACACATAGCACACGGGACATAGCACGCTACGGATGCATCCATTTGAATATGTAACTTTTGTGGTCAAGCAAAGTAATATACTATGTACTTCCAACTCTCTCTCTACATACATATAAATGTTGTATAGCCTAGAGTCTTCCATATTTGTGGCAGGTTGATTGTATGCCATTGCAACCCACTGAGTATATATAGTTAGTTAGTGGTATTATCATCATCATAAAGGAAATAAAAACAAAAATGGAAGACATAGAATTACCTATACAAGTTCCAACTCGACCATCTTGTTGGGCTGACCATTGTTGTAAAGAGTTTCATTGTTAACGGACATTTTGCTCATTTTATACGTTTATTTTTATTTTTACTGATTTGAATAAATTTTGCTTGGAAATTTATTCCTGAGCAGTAAACGTGTACATTTATAGTCGTATACGAGTATATGCCCACGGGAACACATCATCATCATCATCATCATGCAATCGGATGTATCTTTATGGGAATATAAAATAATTAAAAAGCTGCAGCTCATTAGACATGAAAGAAGAAAAATATAATAATTGTACATAATGCAAAATTTCGCCTGTGTTTTTGCCTTGTGAGAATATAACAGCAGTCGAAAAATACTGAATGGATGTTTCCCAAAAAATATACATATACTCGTACGAGCTCTCATAATGAAGACATCAAATCATATTAAATGCATCGTAAATTAATGCTTCCATGCAGAAAAGTGGAACGAACGACTTTTGGTATTTTGTGTTGTGATGGTTGTCGGTTTTGGTGCTGTAGACATGCTGCTGCTGCTGCGAGATTTTGTTGGTACCAAAGATGCAGCATGTACCGCACAAATGTGATGCATAACGTATTCCTTAATGACCGAAAATACAAGGTATTTAAACTCAAAGGAATTGTTTGGCATACTTATTTTTGGAAATTTAATTTTTTTTTTGTTTGTTCATAATACTGAAGTTGATATAAAATACATATATAAAAATTTTAGTGCACGAAAGTACCTTTCTATAGTTCAAAATTGTTCAATCATAAATAAAATGTATACAAAAAGAGGCATTTATATAAATGCATCTTAAAATAGATTAATTATTTGGATATCCATTTTTATATTCTTGAAGAAGAAAAGCTTAAATCGATAACGATCAAAACAAATAGATAATGTAGAAACATCACAATAAATAATATAACAGACTGGAATTTTCGTTTTATTGATCCTCAAAGTTTAGTATAAATTAAATAATTTTTGAAATTTTTCTATGAATTTATTTGTTTTTTTCTACATCAAGTCTTTTTTAAATTTAAATATTTAAAGTATTTTTAAGAAAAAACATCGTAGATAAGTTTTGAGGAAATTGACACATTTTGTCACTGAAAAGCTAATTTTCAAAGAAAAATCTATATAGGTATTTTTTAAGACATTGAATTTTCAAAAAGAAAAACAGATTTTTTTTTATTGAAAAAAAAAAAATTGAAAAGGTGTCTAATATTGACAATGTAGGAACGTATGGTACTATTTTTTTAAACTCAAGATACATAAGTATTAACAAATTTAAAAAAAATCTGAAGCTTTGCCATAAAGTTCAAAAATTAGAAGTTACTTGTTCTTTTATATAATTCCTTCTTTTAAAGTTTAGATCGATATTGACAAAGTCTTTGTTGAGAATATCGAAAGTAAAAAAACAATACGTTACTACTAAATAATTGGTGATGAAAAAAAAAATACCTTTCATCAAACAACGGAATATTAAAAAAAGCGTCATTCACGTCGAGTCAAATGTTGAAATATTTCATCTCATTTAAATAGAAGTAATCATAATGTTTTTCAATCACAATTAAATTATCAAAGTTTCAAAACAAGCCCCTAACACTAACATCAAAAAATTAGTGCCCACTTATTCAAAACTCAATTTCCTACATTAAATTATATCACGCTGAGCTTGCATCTGCATGCATATGCGTATATGCATATGCATACTGATTTCTGTTGCTTGGATAAATGAAATTAAAAAAAAAAATGTCCCAATTACATATCATCAAACCGAATTGGTACAATTAACTCTGAAAACAAATTGTGCTTTGAATGAAATTCAAAAAAAAAAAAAAAACAAACAAAAATTCATAAACAACAAACAAAAAATATTAAATAACCACTTTATTTGAGATGTTTGCATTCGTGTAGCAAAAATCGATTTGCATCACAAAATACCACCCGCTGGCTCCGAGAGTATCTCTTACTCTTAGAGGTTCTGTTTATGCGACCCGCTGTGAGACTTACAACTGTTTGCAAGCTGACATGCGCCTTAATAATAACCATACGCAATTCCAGTTTTGGTTTCATTTTATTTTTATTTTCTGATGTGTGTTTCCTTCTTTTCTCATCAGGATCTTTCATATCTTTATAGGTTTCATTTCATTAAAATAGTTTATATAGAAGTTTTTGTTTATTAATAGAATATCTTTTGCAAGTTGTTTATAATTATTTTTTTGATTTATCAGAAATGAAAAAAAAGTATATTTAGAATAACTGGCTTCAAGGATCAAAGAAAGAATTAAAGTTTTTAAGACCCAATTTTTAAGGCTCAAGGAATATTTTTTTTCTTTGCAAATTTATTTTGGGTATTTTATCTTTCAATATAAAATAATAAGATATTAGGTAAACCCTAAATTGGGAACTCCCAAAATTGTAGTAAACATCATAACAACAAGTCCTAGGAAAAGCCTGAAATTGTTTCTTCCTATAGAGTCGTAATAAAATTATCTAACCTCTTTTATTGACTAGATTGCCTCACGTTTACGACACAATTTTACCGGCTTAATTTAACCTAAAAGACAATGGTTTTCGAATGAGGAAATAAAATATAGTCACAAAAATACTGATTAAAGAAGTGGAATATTTTATGTGTGTGGATAGCTTTTATCCTTCTTCCTTCTTCCTGTTTTTTTTTTTTTTTTGTTAACGAACCATCGCATCGTAAAAGAAAAATATATTGTGAATTTTCAAAGCACAGACAGACAGAAAATGCTTGCAGGAGAAAAGGAGGATTTCGATTAAGGTCTATTAAATTTTATGGGACCGCTTTTTTCTCATTTTCTTTTTTTGGCGAGGATGAAAATAAATGCATATTCAGAGTGAATTTAATTTTATAAAATTATACCAACAACAGCAGCAGCAGAAATATAAGCTGGCGCTTCAAATGGTGGCTCGTTGGTTTATTTAAAAACTTTAAAAACATAAAGAACAGAAGAAAAAAACAATAATGCAGGGTTCATGAAAAGGTATTAAAAAATAAACGATTGCAAATTAAGGAGTCTATACGCAGAGAAAAGTAATTAAAATGCTGTTGGTCGGGAGTTTTGTTTTTAAGACCTTTTGATGGGATTTTTTTTTAATGGTATAAAGGGTTTTTTGAGTGAGTTTTTGTAGACCATTTGTTTGGTTTTTCACCACTTAACCTGGCGTTAAATTAATTTATGCGTTACAAACATTTCGCGCAGTTAATATTTCCTCGTAAGGGAAAGTCGTAAGCAAAGGAACTTTTTTAAAAAGTGATAAAAATAAAATTTTAAAATAATGAATGCTTATATAAATTCTGTGCTATTTTCTAAAATATTGGCTTAAAGTAGATAGAATACTATTGAAAAATAATGACAACTTTTTTTTAGTCCAGAAATCCATTTCGTAATCCACTTTTTAAATCAAGTTGTATTTAATTTTCAATTTATACATTTATTTATATACAAATTTTTTTTTTACAAACTCAGTTTTTTTTCAATTTTCAATTTAAAAATAACAAAAATAAAAGAACATTTCAAAAAACTTAATTTACTTTATTTTTTTTTAAGCTATGGGTAGGTAAGAATTTGGGATTTAAAGAAAAGATCTAGGTCGGAAAAATAAAAAAATTAATGAATATAATCGCACAATTTTCACATAAAGAACAAATAAAGTATTTCGATTTTTGTTTGATAATTTATTAAATTGAAACAGAATTTTAACTTTTATTTTGTACCCCAGTTAGTTGCAGTATACTTATACCTACCATAAAATATGCACCAACTCTGATTGCACTTGTGTTGCAGAAAAAATCATGAAAAAAATTAAAAAAAAAACATACTGCACATAAATATTTAAACTGTACACAAAAACCCAGCGAGTAATACAATTTTCCTCTGAAGTAATTAACAAACCGAGTAAACTAATAAATTAGCGCTAGTTAGAGAATATTCTGTGCATGCGGCGCGGCGTTATGCGGCTTGATACAATTCGACGGGCGCCAGTTTGCTAACAAAAATTCTCCATACCAACTACCAGCTTCTACCTTTTCTCTTGTACAAATAAAGTTACATCCTAGTGTTTTACTGTTATGCATGCACTTTGCAGGTTCCCGGCAATAGGTGCACTGGATTCGGGATTTTCGTGTTAGTTTTTATATAAAACTATTTTATTAAAATAATCGCCACCGCAACGCTGTGTAAACCAACTGCGTGGAAATTGAATATTTTTTTTTATTGCGAATGTGAATTTTATATTAAAATTTGAAATACAAACATTGTGTTATCTGGAATGTTTTTTTAAACGAAAAATTTATAAAATGAAATGAACATTTCCCAGAGGCAAAAAAGTTCATTTCGAAATTTTTGTAAAAAAAAAACTAAAATGATTGTTTTTGAATGTGAAAACTAGAAAAAATAGAAATTCAAGTTATTTTTATAGAACAGTTTCAATTTAAATTGTTGTGTTGGTAGTAATTAACATAGTACCAACATACCAACGATTTACATCCAGTTTTAAAAAAATGTAAAATATTCAGTAGAAAAATAAAAGACTAAATAATTGAATTGTGTAAAACAACAACAATTTTATTCGAATGACATTATCAAACTGTTTGATACAAATAAACAAATAAATTGTAATATATTTTAAAAAGTTAACTTAGCTATGGATTTAAAATGGTCTAGGCCCAATTTGAACAGTAATGATCATATTTCAGTCAAAATAAAAATATATGATACCTAGGTCAATCTAAAAAAAAAAAAAAAATTTATAAAATGAAATGAACATTTCCCAGAGGCAAAAAAGTTCATTTGGAAGTTTTTGTAAAAAAAACTCAAATGATTGTTTTTGAATGTGAAAACTAGAAAAAATAGAAATTCAAGTTATTTTTATAGAACAGTTTCAATTTAAATTGTTGTGTTGGTAGTAATTAACATAGTACCTACCAACATACCAACGATTTAGATCCAGTTTTAAAAAAATGTAAAATATTCAGTAGAAAAATAAAAGACTAAATAATTGAATTGTGTAAAACAACAACAATTTTATTCGAATGACATTATCAAACTGTTTGATACAAATAAACAAATAAATTGTAATATATTTTAAAAAGTTAACTTAGCTATGGATTTAAAATGGTCTAGGCCCAATTTGAACAGTAATGATCATATTTCAGTCAAAATATAAATATATGATACCTAGGTCAATCTATTCTTCATTTCCTCTATGAGAGCTTGGGCGAAAAAATAGAACAGACAAAAAATATTCCACATACGCCACAGGGAACCAAATTTATAGATAATTTAAAGTACACAAGCATGAAGTACGCAGTGACGTAACATTAAAAATATTTATATTCATTTGCTTAAAAAAATGATAATGCAAATGAAAAGATAATAAGCTGATTTTTATTAAGAAAATTTTAAAGTTTTCAAATTTTTCGTTTAGAAAAAAAATGGGTCGGGTCAACCTTTATTTTTTTATTTTAGATATTTTTCAAAATGAAACGATTTTGATCTAAAAATAAAAATGTTGGTATAAAATGTTTTTTGGAATTTTGAAAAAAAAAATTAATTTGAAAAAGAAAAAAAAAATTTTTTTCAAACTGATTTTTGTTCAAAATTTTAATTTATTGGGAGGCTTAATTTTTGATTTTAGGGTAATATTTTATTATGCCCCAATTTAGTACAGTGGTTTATGGAAGTGCGTGTTGCCCCCTGTGTTTTTGGTGTCAATTTTATTTAAGATTAAAACCTTGGTGTTATTTTCCATAATGAAGTCTCATCCCAAGCTGAAAAAGGCACCAAATATTGAGGCAATTTTCTATTTTAAAAATGGGTCGATTTTTCATTATGAAAAAAATGCATTATGCTCTAGGTACCTGTACTTTCTAATTATTCCTAATAAACTTTAATTCCTTTTCAATACTTAAAATTCGTGAGATAAACAAGATAATAACAAATAAACAAAATTTAAATTTTACATACCTAACTAATTGATTTGCTTGTAATTAGCGCTCCAAGTAATCCTAGCGATGGTTTTCTACTATTAACAATATTGAATTCTTCCTTTTTCTGGTTAAAAAAAAAAAAAAACACTGCAGTAGCTTCTTTTTTTCAAATTACAACAACAAAAAAGAGCACACTTTTATATTTTTTTTTTTTCAATTTCCTGCATAGGCACTTATCATAGTTTACAAAAAAATGAAAGAACCGATTTTCATTTCGATTTTATTATTTATATTCTTTCAATTTTTTTTTTTACACACCGATTGCTAAAGGGAATACACACAATCAACCGACGACGACACACGGCCAACGATGGACAGGAACACGCATTTAATAAACTCTCACTACACGGAATTTCAATAAACGTAAAATTCACATTTAACGTTTTTTTTTTTTTTTTTAATTTTGTGGGCTGTTAAATTTGTCACATAAATTTCGCAGTATTGTAGCGCGTCCGTCGGCGTTCTGAATTTTAATTATACCTCGCGTTCGTTTAATATTGAAAGGATGATTTTATGACCGATACGACATACGCCGCCGAAGACGAGGAAAACGGAGGAAATGTACAGCACCAATCCTGAGATTAGACCGAGAATTATATTAATAAAAACAAATTCGAATAGAAATAATAATAATTATTGTTCATCGGATTTGCTGAGATTTTTGCAACAACATTATTCTGCAACAAGTAGTGTGACATTTATGTTATAATTATGTTGAGAAATTGATGCTTTGCTAAAGTTGGTTGAATTAGTTGTTGGAGTGGTTTCTAGAAGTGAAGAGATCATAAACTGAACATCATTTGACATCTTAGTTGATGATGAGGCGGCTGGAAAGCAATCTGAAATGGAAAGAAGTTAATTATAAAAAAGGGTTAAGCAAATATGATTTTCATAAATGGTGTTTTACATCAAAAGACTTACAACAGAATTTTAAAGCAGTTTGAGCTTTTAGCGACTTCAAACTGATGTATAAAAAGTATATTTTGGAGTGAATGTTCTTTTTAAGGTTAGAAGTTCTATATTAAGGTAAAGTTATTTTATTTTTCCAAAATATAAAACATGATCTTATTGCAACAAAAATTATTCATTGTTACCACGATCCCGCAGTATCTTATCCACTTATCTCTCAGCCAACATAAAACAACCAAGCGATCTCATGCTTTAGCTAAATATACAACTTTACCATTATTTTCCGATTTAATTTACTATAATTCAGACATTTACTTCTTTGGCTATTTTTTCAAACTAACGTGGAAAATTGTTTGCCTTCTTTTGCAAGGGGCGCCCTAAATATGTCTGTCTATCTGTCTGCGGCAGCTATATGTTATACAGCGAAGCGGTGTAGCGGTGTGGCTTGGATGTTGGTTCAGAGCTCCGTTTGTTGTCGGGTGGCGGCGTCAAAATGTATAATAATATACACTAGATGGTGTTGATCTCAACGTCGACCATTTAAAAGCCACTTGCATGCATGCGAGCAGCGACGCGACGGCGGCAGCGGCGCAGCTCAAGATTTATGGTTGATTTTTTTTTTTGTAAAAAAAGATTTCCGAACAAATTTTAGACTCCAAGTTTAGTTTTAAAGGTAATTCTCAGCTATAGGCTGGTTAAAGTTTTGTTTTGGGTATACAGAGACGATAATGTGAAATCAGCGATTTATTTTTATTTTAATCCACAAAAGGTGAACCGATAAAAATCAAAGCTCCAATTGGGCTTAAAGATACGTGTATCTTTGGTGTATATCTAGCTACTTTCTGTGTGAACATTTCACAAATCAGATATTTAGAAGCCAACAAACAAGTTGGTTATAGAGATTGCTTTTGAGCTACTTCTTAAATAAATAAAATTCATGAATAAGTCGTATGTATTCGCTCTTAAGACTTTGGAATAAGTACAAATTCAGAATTAATGGAAAAGATTCATATTAAAAATGTTTGGTTCTTTTTTTTACACAAAACCAATATCTGTCCTTAAATGCAAAGCTATTGGCACGAAACAATAAATTAAAAATTCAAATGCTATAAATTTCAATTACACGAATAAAACAGTCCCCTGTAGACGACACACAGCATGAAAAGACGAATCTTTTTTTTCGGATGCTAATAGCGGGAGCTATTGAGTGAAAAGAAAAATTACAATGGCGCTCCAGCTGCAGTAGCAGCATCAATAGCAGTAAGGTTACCTATTCACAAAAGTCGCACCTGTGATTTTGTTTAGAGTTTTCACTTGGAGTTGAATACAAAAAAAAAAAAATTATTGTCACTTTCCACGCTTGATTAATAATCCCTAGTTTTGTTCATTTTTATTCATTTTATTCAACAGCCAGCTGATGCAATTTCTAAATCGAGGAATTCAATTAGTCAGATAGCATCATAATAAAATACGAATACTTAGTACCTAATATAATTAATCAAGCTTGTAAGTACTTTCGCAGTCAATTACTCAAATGAGTTGGTGATATGCATCGAAGTTGTTATAAAAATACACTACTTCAATATATACGAGAATGTATATTATACGATTCAGACATAGAGGCCATGTCGTATATATCGCAGGCTTATAGATTGTCTACTCTTATCTAGACAGACAGACAATCTTCACATGATTTCCCCGACAGAAGTCACGATAAGTTATGGTAGTTTCATTCGAGAGAGACTATCCGCATCGCGAGACGTATACAACGCACGAGAAATTCGATTTATCGATATAATAGAGTCGGTCGGGGGTGCACTACCTCGCCGCCGCCGCACCAAACAAATCTGTGGTGGGGAATGGGCCGGCAAACGGCTATATAAAACCAAACACTCGCATGTAATGAATTCAAATTTTCCAAATCAATCAATCGCAACGAGTAATCACAAGTGGCACTTAACAAATATGGAATTGCTGAGTTGTTAAAAAGCTTGTTGATGCTGGCGTATGCACCTACTGTTGGTTCGGGGCACATCAGAGAAACTTTACGCATTTGTTAGGATACAAGAGTTGGTACACCGCAAAAAAAAATATAAATGGCCATAATGGATATTGCGGCAAATTGAATGATATTTAGTTTTTGTTTTTTTGTTTTAGGAAATTGTGAACATTTTGATTGTTGTTATAAAATTGTTGGGAAAGTTTGAATTAGCAAAAAAAAAAATTGGTTACTTGTTTTCTTTGTTTTAGCATAAGAAGGAAAAAAAATTCGTCAAGTTTTTGAACTATGTATACACAAGGTTCAAAAACTTGCGATGTCAAATTTTCAAAATTTTTCTCGTTAAATTATTTTTTTTAATAAATATTGTCAACAAAAAAGAAAATCATGGAAATGAAATTTGTTCAAAAAAGAATACCTCTAGAATAAAAATGTACAAAAATATTATTTGAAAAAATGTTAGTCTTAAAAAAAACTGTCACCAAAAAAATTTCAAAAAATTAATTTTGTCCTGAAAAATGTTGTTCAGAAAAAAGTGTGATCAGAAAAAAACCCAAAATGTCAACCAGTGAAAATCTCATTGATTCCCAAAAATAAAATATGTAATCAAAAATTAATGGTGACACACAAAGTTTTGTCGAATGAAATGTTAGTCAAAAACAAAAAAATAATAATAATGGTAGAAAGAAATGCGGGAAAAATTTTTAAATTAACTTCGTTGAATTGTCATATTAAAAATGATTTCATTTTCACTATTCAGAAAAAAAAAAATAATAAATCATTGTTACTGTTTGTTTCTCACGCCCTTGAATTTCGAAATTCTTTTTTAAAATTATATTCCTATGTTAATTTACGAAAATACGTCTTTCAAAGTCGAATCAATATCTTGCAAAACATTTGTTCCATCAAAAATCTCATATTTTATTTTATAATGATATTTATAATTAAATTCTGACTATATAGTCTATAATATTCATCAAACTTGTGTTCCAAAAATTCCATTTAAAACCCATTATTATGCCAATGGCATTATTTTCCAAGTTTTCAATTTATCCTACGCTTCATTCATAAACCACAACTCAAAATCTCTGCAGTTTCTTCAACTTTATACACAAACATTCCATAAATTTAAGAACCAACAAAAAAAAAAGAATAGTCAAACTTTTAATATTAAAATTAGATAGTAACTTTTTCATTCAAAAATTACAATTACTTTTGCATTTGGCGGTTTCGAAGTTTTCCTCAAAAAAAAAAGAAAGAAAATGTTAAAAATTTCCATCGCTGAATAATATAAAACTTTTTCTTCGTGATGCGTCACTTTCTTTGTCTTCATATAATAATCTTGCATTGCTTATGTACATTTGATGCTGACTTGCTTTTTTTGGTATTACCTGAGATAGGTAGGTATAGGGTAAGGGAAACTTTTAGTATACTAACTTATCCACCTGAAAATTTACATTTCTATTTCTTAAGTTAAAAAGTTCATCCGCACAATACTTAGTTATTATCTTCATAACTATACGAGCGGATATATAAATATGTATATTTCTACTACTAGTTCCACTAACTGGCATTCCATTTCATGATAAGCTTCTCGTTAACGGTTTTTCAGAAGAATTTTGATTGCTGCTCCTCCACCGAAAACTATGTGTATTTGAATTTCAAATTCGAAAACTCCTAACAAAGCGAAATACCTTAAACTTCATCTACAGTAGTTCTATCTCTCTCTCTCTCACTCCCTCAGACCCATGTATCCCATTCCTGTATTTTGAAAACTTGAAACAATTTTATGACACATCCTATACCTAAGACGACCGACCCAACCAAACGATCCGAAAATTCATGACGACCGACCGACGACGACGTCCACGATGAATATGGGGTACGCCACCGCCTTAAATTACATTTAAACACTTCAAAGACTCAATCTGCCGCGATTGGCTTTTTAGTGAAACGTCTCAATTCATCTCACGTTTATGAATGCTAATCCATTAATAAATATTTACATTCTGCGATTAAAGGTATTCCAATAAATAAAATAGTGTTTCAATTTCATGATGATGATGGTCTGAATAAAACAGAAAAACAAAAATTTACAAATTTCCGCGATTTAATTAGCATAGGGTTAAGAGGAGCATCTCAGAAGCAAGCAACAACTGTGGGACAACGTACATAAGAAAGTCGAACAAAAATTAAAATTCCCATTCTTTAAAAGTCTTATACATTAGAATGACCATCTCAAGATAGTTTTTGAAGAGAACAACAATAAAAAACGTATTGTTATGTTTTTTCAGAATTTAATTAATTATTTTTAAATCAAAGATAAATAAGTTTTCATTTAAAAATGAATTTCAAAGTTTGTCCTTAACTTAGGATAATGGGGACTTAAGCATGCTAATTATGGCAAAATTTATTTTCTCTTATTTCCTTACATTGCTCCAATTTTTTTTAAATAATTCCAATTCTAAAAAAGCACTACCCCACTGTACTACACGACAGACGCACTCTCACATAGTTTCAGAGTGCTAGAGGCCCATTAGTTTCGGTTTTATTTCTGGACTTGTTCATAAATTAGTTCGACATAATAATTTTTTTTTTAATTCCTTAAAGTGGGTGCCAGTAGAAGTATATGTATGTATAGAAGAAGTCTTTAGCGCGATATTTCTCAGAAAATTAATGAAATCTAGATTAAGTGGTTATACAGTGGAATCCAAAGCGATTATCATGATCACAGGAGAGTGAAAATAATACCCATCTATCGCTTCGCTTGAAACAACCTATTATAAAAATGTCAGCTTAAAATTTATGTTTATATGATGTTCGTATAATCTGCACATATTAGAAAAAAAAAAATTAAAGTTTACCTTAATTTGGAGTGATTTGATATCATTTTTTGTGTTGTTTGAAAATTTATAACCCATCGAACAGCGATGTTAAATAAATAGATACTTTTTAGTTTAAAGTTTATTACTGGTCGTAAAAATAAGTTTATTTCTTTGCCCCCACGTATCAATTAAGAGAAGACTATTTGTTGATTGTGAATGATTCTAATCTCCTTTAAATAAAGAAACACATTGATTGCTATCGACCATAGTAGCCTAAGTCGTAAATATAAAATTATTACTTAAAACTAATGGGGGATTACTTTTGGTTTTAAGTGGCAAATATTTTAATTCATAAAGAAAAGGGTTAGATACTTATTTGTACCTAGAGAGGTTGGATTGATGTTTTTAGCAATTAAAACACTTGTTTTCTCACAATCACACATTTACGTTGTTGTAAAAGACGCAAGATCTTGTACTTGTAAGATTCTTAAGACGCTCAAAATTTACGAGGCGCTCAAGATACTCAAGATGGTTAAGACGTCTAACACTAGTAAGACTATTAAGACACCCCAGAAGCTTCCGACTTTTAAGACGCTCAAGACGCTCTACCCACAGGCTTAAGACGCACATGATATTTAATACGCTCAAGACGATCAAGTTTAAGATAGTCAAGATGCTCAAGACTTACTTAAGACGCTCAACGCTATTAAGACATTCTAGACAATTTTCGTAGAATTTTTCAGCAAATTTTTTAAACAGGATTTCTGAAGCCAATGCACTAATATTATATTCTGCTTCTAGCGTTGAATTCATATTCATTTCGAAAACATTGATATTGAAAATAAGCTGTCTACAATGTATTTTTATATTTATGGCCAGCCTACCTTTTTAAAAACTTAATAAACTGACATCATCGAAATCACCAAAGAATGTATAAATTAAATTTCAGCTCAGTCATCTTTTGTTCCCTTACTTTTAACTAGACAAACAAAACATTAGACATAAATGTTATAGTATGTTCATTCCATTAATTGGATGCTCTTAAATAGCCAGACATTCACTTTATTATTATTTATACAAAGTCATCACAATTCGTCAAATTAGTTCACATATGGGTCGTCGCGCAGGCAGTCGACATTAGCGAAAGAGCCCTTCGCCAGATGTGACTGAATACACTAGTTCGTAGTCCAAACACATACATTCTGCATAAACGCAGGCAGTCAAATTTACAATTTCCGTGATGTAAACTTTGTCTAATGGACATTCCGCGCAGTAAAATTAGTCTCATAATTGCATGCACGCTCCTGAAAGAAGCTACTTGTTCTTCGCACGCAACATAGTTCGTGTGGCATAAGTCAAAATGCGGATTGCATTCCCGACACATGCATAATATGCATAGCTGCTTTTCGCCCCTCGGATGATCTCTGCATCACTGATCGCTATAGCTGCCCGACTACGCATTTAAAACAAAAGATTTGCGCGGGTCGTTTGTCGTTAGTTAAATTAGACAGAGCGAGACAGTGAGTAGCCAGCCACTGTTGGTGGTTTGCTGCATCTGCACGCAAAGTTATGCGGCTTTTCAAGTCCCAATATATAGTTGGGCCTCAAGAGCGTCTTGCTGCGCAAACTTCTGATGTGAATAATTTAATTGTTTGCTGTCAGAGCATTTCATTGTTTTTGTTGTTCATTTTGTTCATTCCATTTTTGCTTATTTTTATTTGGATAAAATGTGCTTCGCATGGGAAAAAGAGGACTCCCCCATATGTACCTCCTAATTGATTGGGAATATATTTCCTGGTATCTTGGATGTAAGTCATCGAACACACACCCCCAGAATGTACCACAAATTATAGTCTCTTGTCACGAGCTGATCCTCCAACAATATTCTGTCAGAATCATTTTGATTTTGACATTTCCAAAGTAGCTACTTTCCATTATTCCAAAAAAAGTTAAAAATGTATAAAACTTTGACAGTTGTATCCTCCGAAAACCGAAATGAGCGCATTCAAAATTAATAGCACTCGCGCCATTTGTCTTTATATTAAGTGCACGTTTAGCCACATCAGGAGTGATGCACACAGCCCTTTATGAAAACACACTTTGACTTTGACTCTGGCATTTATTTAAATTATTTAAAATTAGAGACACGACTCACAAAAGAAGCAAGAGTAACTTTGCTATGGCACAGAGCAGGCAATAGTATATGCCCAGGCAACAACCCAAGCAGGATATACTTGACATGTTGTATTTGCTTGCATTTACTGTCAAAATGTTGACACGAATGCTCGGCTACCCATATACATATATGATGGGGTAGGGCATTTGAGGGGGCAGAAATCCACTCATTCGTTTCGTTCTATGCCCATTGATGAGGCCAAATATGTTAAAGGAAATGAGACCTATCAGCCATTAGTGTTTGTAATTTATTTAAACCTCATTTTGACTAATGTACTTTTGAACTGTGCTGAAAAGCCAATAACGCACGTTGGCTGTTAAATGAGACGCAATATTGTATTGAGGAAATGTATGATATATGTATGTTTGGTTAAAGGGCTTTTGCTTTTGTTTTTGTTGTTGTTTTATTTTAGGTACATTGCTTTGCTTTTGAAAAGGATAAAGAGGAGAAATTAATTAGCTTGTCTATGTCATGTTCGGTTAGTTGTCGCAAATTGAATTGAAATCACTTAATTTAGAGAAAGGGAAGATAGGTGGATAATTTTATTTGACATTTGAACAACGAGCATTGATTGAGAGATAATAGTTTGTTGTTGAGGAAGGATTTTGAAATTTAATTTAGAAATTTAAAAGCGTAAGGAACAGTGGCGCCATCTAACAATATGGCGCCGCCGCGCCGCTGCTGCCTGTCATCATGAAGGTATTTTGATTTAAAAAAGCCATTTATTCAGAAATGATTGAAGTTGACAGTTTTCGTATGAGTGTTTTAAGGAAGACATTTGATTTTTGACATTTCTTCTATTAGAAACAAATATTTTGCAAGCTGTTGAAGAATTTAAGTCCATTTTGGATGCGTTAAGTATCATTTGGAATTCGACAATGTGGCTTAAAAATTATTTTGCAAATTACAATTCTCAAATAAATATTTTGCTTTTGTATCCTATTCAGGGTTATTGTGAACAAACTTGGGTCTTGAATTATGGGCAAAGTGGAATAAATATTGATAGAATCAATATCAGCGTTTCAAATGTTGGAAAGAGGAAGATATTCCTCGGGAGATCTTTATTTACGTTAACCTGTCCGTAAACGTGCCGTGTCTTTGTCAACAACAAAATAAAATATAGTGAAAATAAGGCACTACTGTTGACATGAAAGCGACCAACAAACGATTTAAAACATTTTTCAAATTTATTCCAAATGGTAGAAAAGAAAGTTCAAATCATGGAAATTCATTTTTTTACTATAAACATTCTTTATTAAATGTTAAAGTTATAAAATGTTATGTTAATAAATGATTTAATTTTTTTTAAGCTATGTATAAAACATTGGTTATTTCGAGATAAGATACCTTTAACAATAAAATTAATAAATCATATGAAGGTAAACATAAGATTTTTTTTAATCCACGAGCATTTTGAAGAATATTAATTTTTTGCAGTGTATCAAATATTTGAAAAACGTAGCTACCACAACATTAGGGAGGTGGCCCCTCTAATAAATTCGAATAAAAACCCAATAATCCTAACGAGCCCTCGCTATAATCTCTGAAATGTATCTTTTGATTGATATTGATACACTTTCACCATCAGCAGCAGCAGCAGCGCCGCCGCACAATCCATTTATGGCTGTTTGCTAAGCCAAACAGCTAGTAAGGACACACAATTAATTGCGTATTGACAAGTTGCCACTCTTGCAAAAGTCATCGCATCCATTCTATGCCGGCATAGACATATTACACCGGGAATTTCGTATCGCGCAAAATGGATTAGACGCGCGTTACGTATACGGACACAAGAGACAAGAGTTTCTTGTTAACGCGCTCGTAAACATGAAAACTTATAGCTATCTAAAATCAATGATCACCAAAGACCGACAGACGCCCGCCACCATCGCACCAACCACACTACCCAACAACCTCAGGAGGAGAAATTGAATTTGATCTCAGGGCGCACAGAGGCAATAAAAGCGAAATCAGTCGCAGTAACCAACCACAAGAAAAGTCAGTCAGCAAAGAAGAACAAAATAAGGTCGACTATACGAGGTTTAGTTATGATGATTATTATCATCTGATCTAACCAATGGGTTTAGGAGTCCATATAACCAGTGGGTTAGTTTTTGTGTGTGCAGAATTTTAGGTTAAAAGTAAAACGAGGTTTTATGTCGCCTGATAGAGATCTAAACTGTTTTATAAAGAATTTCAACAACCCAAGAGGCGCACGTAAAATCAATCTCAAAGACCAAACCAATGGGGGAGGGATTGCTCTTCCAGAAGGTTAATGAATTGTATTTACAACCAAACACAAAAAAAAACTTTCTCAACTATATATCCCACGCGCCAGCCTGCGTCCATCTTGGGTCGTCATCATCGTCGGTCGAGATATTCACAAAAGGGGTCACTTGACCACTTTACATTAAAACAAATGACCATCAGCAATAGACACAGAAACAGCAAAACAATTCAGGTATAGTTCTTTTTTAGAAGATAATAGCTTTGGAAGAGAAAAGATTCTCAGGAACGTGTCTTGAACCAAATGTCCAACTCGTGTTGCTTTATACCTTTTACACCTGCCGCGAACAATAACACAGAATCTAAACAACGACAGCAACACAACAAAAATGGATCATTTGCTTCAAAGTTTATTGAGAGAAAGGCCTAACAGTGCGCGGCCCATTAAGTTCCTCCCCACCGACCGAACGACGACAAGCCACCGCCGAGCGCCGCCAGCCGCGCCGACCCCATAAGCACAGGCTATAAATTCTCCAGAATTAGATATAAAAACTAAAAACACTGAGCTATGATTAAAAATTCAAAACAACAGCCCAACAAGCGGCATCGCATCAGTTTAATGTGTTTTTATGTTATATACCTAATACCTATAGACGCGAGTATAAAGGCTTTAAGATGTACAGCTAATGGCATTTTTTTTTTTTGTTTAGTCTGCCTTAGTTTGGAGTGCAGACTAAATCTAGTCTGGAGCTTATTTTATCTTTATGTGATGTAATTTAATTAGATGAGTTTAATAATTACAGGTTGCAAATACGTGTGATGGTTGCCTACTGTCGACGAATTCCTAAGGTAGCTGCCAAGTCATCTCCCATCCATAGACTCAATCGGGTAGGTTATACATTATACATATCTGTAAACAGAGGACTCTCTCTCAGACTATAGACAGCCTTATAACAGAGAAGAAGAAGAAGAAAAAAATGGCATCCAGCTGGGCGAACGCGAACACACATTATATATTCCATACACAATGTTGGCATTCAGTATATTTTCTAGCTTTGGCATGATCGAACAAATTTATTATGACTGAATAACATTATCAATAAAAATGTTCAGCGCCCACCCACAGAGTGATGTGTGGCTAAAGTTGTATTTGCTAAAAGTCCTTTTTGCGCAAGGAATTTTCTTAATATTTTCTGTTCTTTTTTGTAAATCAAAAATGTTTACACAGAAAACGAGCCTCGTTAAGGGATTTTGTTGTTTTTTTACAAACTGAAAAAAAAAACAACAACAAAAATGTGATGTACATTGCTCGTTAGGTTTTAACAATTTTTAATTGATTTTATTTTGTTTTGTTGGAAGCGTGTGGTAACAACAGGATCAAGTGCATAATTTATAGAACACGAAAACTTTAATTACAAATGTCATTACCTACAATTCAAATAGAGTACCTTTTCTTAATGTTCGTACTATGGCAAAGTAAATCATCTAATGTTCTTCCTTGATAGGATTCAAAAAAAGAAATACATATAAGACCATAGGCCAATAATAATCAATAACTGTTTTTAATAATTCATATATTTATTTATTTATCAATAATTTATTATTAACAATCTCAAAATTCACAAATAAGGTGTTATTAAACAATAAATAAGAATCGATAGATTCAATTTATTATTTTTGAAAAAATGTAGGAATGCGAACTGTATTTAAATTTGTAACAAAAGATTTGTATGTTGAAACAATAGTACACTTGGGCGTATGAGTACATTTTTATTTTTTATTAAATTTTTTAACTGATTCTTAGGGCCAGTCACGAGAACGAGAAAAGACTTTAAGATTCCTCTTATTTCTCAACACAACCCCAAGAAGAGACAGACTCCTAATCATCCGAGGGGAGACTGAGAAAAAATTTGGTATGGTAAGTAAGGGTAACATCCTCACAACTTGTTCAATATAACTTTTAGTTTTCTATTTCAAGTTTATTTTTTTAAACTGCCCCTAAATTATGTGCTATCATTTAAAATCTGACAAATACATTCGACTTATGCCTCGAATATAGCGAAAAGAAAAAGTGTTCTTTTTAGATTTTATTTTGGAAAATTTTTGACAAGTTTAATTTTAGAAAACATATTTCATTTTTAAAAAGTATTACTTTAAAAAAATATTTTTCTTTCCTTAATTTTATGAAAAATGATAACTAAAAAAATCTAAATTTATACAAATTATAAAAAAAAAATCATTAAAAAATCAGAAAATTAAAGATCGTAACAAAAATCAATCTAAAAAAATAAATTCCAAACAAAAAAAAACTGATTGTTATTTAAAAATAATAAATAAGAACACACACATTGCTGAATCTTTGAATCAATGTTTGAATCTATAGGGGGTTGTTTCAAAAAAATTAACTTGAGCTTGAATTAAAAGGAATAGTTTCGTATCTTTTTAATATTTTTTTGTTTGAAGCCATTTTTAATTTTTTCAACCACCATTTTTTAGATACATACATTTTTGTCCACAAATATTTGTTTTGTCAAAGTTTTGACATTGAAGTACCAATCATTGCCAGAAGTTTTGTTAAAATTAAATATTGCAAAGAAAGTTCAAAATTGTTAAAAAAATATTTTTTGACCAATGTATCAATGTACTTGAAGATAAAATTTGATTTTTTATTTCTTTTAAATTTTTCATACATATATCAAAAGCTTACTTAGTTGGAATAAGAAGAAGATACTACAGAAAATATCAGTATTTTGAAAAAAAATTTAGAAGTTTAAAGCTTATCTAAAAATTTTGCAGCTAAACTGAAACTATCCTACTCAGAAAATTGAAGCTTAAACTATGAATCCAATCTAGTTTCTTACTAATAGAAATAACCATGGGTTACTACCTACTTTCACCATTTGTCAAGTTAATGACAAACGATACCATATTAAACTACCATAACATAATAATAATAATAATTTGACCAAAAACCGTATATTTTGAGATATGTACCGGATCTATTTCTATCACAAAATTGGGAGTGTTAATGATTTCCGTTTTTTTAAGAAAAGAAAGAAAACATAATTTAAATATTTATTTGGACTTGTATCATCAAATTTATTTACTTTTCATGTTGTTTTTCGCTTCTTTGTTAAAAAAAAAAGTTGAACAAAGCACCAACCACACCTTTAGATCATAAAAAAAAAATAAAAAAAAAAAAAATATTTCTGCATAAAATGTCCATCATCACAGAAAAGACATGATTGTCATGAAAAATATATAGATACACTGGTTTTCTGTCTTGAGTGTCTTGAGTTGTAAGCAATGTTGTTGCACAACATTTTCTTCTGTCATGAACATCACTTGATAAACTGTCCCAATGGCAGATGGTCATTCTTATAAATATATGAGAGAAGAAGAAGAACTGCACAAGACTTTTAGAGAGTTGTGTCCATGTCGATTGTCGACACTAAACCAATCAGCACAACTCCATAAGTAGACCTGACGATGACGACGATGTCGATGACGATGACGATGACTACGACGAAGACCGACGACCAACGATCAACTATCAACTACAATGACAACACGACCTCTAAGCACACATGTTTGATTCGCTGTTCACCAAACAGCCAACAGAGCAGTTTTCTATATACTCGTAGCCAAATTTGGAAGCCAATCAAATTTAAACTATTCCAGGGCATAGCTAAACCAGAAAAAAGGCTATATAGACGAGACCAGACGACCGACCTGCGGACTTGGGATCTAGAATCACGCGTTGTTGCTGCAACATTCCTTCATAAATGGGAGCATGTTGTTTTAGAAAGACCACTGCCCGTTGGAATGGCTTTTGAAAACCTTGCTGGTCGGTCTTTCTATTCCCGTATTCGTTTATGATTCTATTCCTCTTTGCTTAATCCATTGGGATGAATGAATGAAAACCAGGAAAAGATAGATACATATTTTTGAATACCCGGGACATCATCGGCCCTGCCGTCCATATCGACGACGCAACGCAACGCGACGACGACGACATTCGATGGAATGAAATCATAACCTTATACGGCGGATTCAGCGATATAGAATTGCCAACCAATTGAGTGGTGACAGTGCAGCAAAGTGGTATTCAGTGTGCAAATGTCAAAGTGTCCAATTAAATAAAATACAATTTGACAAAAAACCAAACGGCGAACACCAAATTGTCTCGCTGATGGCAAACGAAGGAGTTTTCGCAACCCAAGTTCTCGAATTGCAGATCGATGGGAGAGGAGTCCAATGTTCGAACTTCCAGTTCCAGAGCACACCTGGTGCGCGCAATTACTCCGCTCTTCGTTATGTAATTCAGTAATTTAGTCTTGCAGCATTGCATTACCTCAACTACTACTTGCTACTGACATTCACCTCAATGGGTCTTCGACGATGATACTTGATCCGAGCTGCGAGTTAAATTACCGCGAGCTCTCTAGAAGAAGAGGTTGGAATTTAATTATGAGTACTTCGAGTATTTCGATTCGAAGTACTCCACCCCATAGCCGCAGCATGTTTCTATTTCCATCTATCGTGTGACAGAGCTTGCTGCAGTCTTCACCGCAAAGCGACGACGCGACGCTACGACGAAAACACAGGTCTAGGTCAAGATTGAAATGCGAAACACTTTGATCGAGATTCAATGGAGTTAACGTTAACGCGTTCGATGTATCTTCAAGCGAGCTGCATGGTGGGGCAGCAGAACTCCTGCAATATTGCTATTGCTACTATTGCGACAGTCCATTGTGGATTTATCCAAGAAGCATAGAATAAAACCCACAAAAAGATGGCGTTGTGGTTTTCCGCTGGTGCGGTAGTTGATAGTTTTCGAACAGCGGATATTGGTGTTGCATTTGATGCACGCAGCAAACAACCAAACGGGGGGATTTCGAAATTGCCCACTAATGGGGAATCGTAAAGTTCATTGTAACTGTAATTAAAGATCCCCTGACTTTGCAGATTTCTCCAATGTTTGCATTTTCTGTTTATGTTTGCTTTTTTTTTGCAATTTTATGTTGTTACTGTGTGTTTTGAGGTTAAGACAAGAAAGGAGGTTATTGTGCGTTCCGAAGCGCGCGCGTTTAAAGCAGCGGTTAACTATATACATTTATACTTATACCCTCTCCCAGGGGCTATAAGACTTTTATTTGCGACCGCATAGGTTAGCAATTTTCTATTAAAATGTTTTTGTATTTTGTTATTATTATTTGGTATCTCTGTTGTCTGTTGTGCTGGTTGCTGTGTGTTATTTTATTGCTGAACATTGAAATGGCATTTATTTTAAATTTGTCACAAGATCATGTTACATATTCCATAGGCCAAATTGAAAACAAAAAGGAATGAATTCAAATGCAATTGAACTCAATTTTGTTATTTTTTGCAAGTTTGTGTATAACATGAAGTGTCGAATTGCTTCAGGTGGTGCTACATGGCATGATTTCAGAAAATATGACATTTTTTTGTGGTTTAGAAAAAAAAAATAACATAACACGTTTTTATCTACAAGGGTGCTGGTGCTGATGCTGGTGCAGCTAATAAATGTTCTTTGTTCGAATCTTAAAGTCATGTCGTCGAAATGATCATGTGGTGGGAACATTTTGTTTTTTATTTGCAGGATTGATTTTGTGGCGGAGCTCTTTTAGCGGACAGTCATACCAGACCATAAAAACTGCTTTAAAATATAAACAAAAAGCTGTGTAGTGTAGTATCTATGTACATAGCAAGAGGGGATTTAACTGAGGACATAGTACAGAAAAGTTTTAGTTATGAAACTTTTTATCGGATTGTACCGGTTACATAAAATCACTAAACTTTTTAAATAAAGGTGATATGCATTCAATATATGTTTCGACGACTTCATAAATATTAATAATTTTCAAGAAATCCAAATAATAGTTTTGCAGCTATCAAACCAAGTTATGTGCTGAGTACAAAGACGATATGTAATCATTACATATCTATGTTCTTTTTAAGACCACTAAAACATACAAATAAGTATTTGGAGACATCAATATAAGTTATTCGAAAGTACAAGCAACTTGCACTGAGTCTATTGTACACCGAGAATATGTAAGCAGTACATTATCTTTTTAAAAAATATTTAATCCATCAAAGCAAGTTATTTGCTGAGTAACTTGCATTGATTCTTTATTGAATTATAAATATTCAAACAAGTTATTTGTTAAAAACAAGCCATGTTGAGTGAGTCTGTATTGAATTTTTATTAAAAACAGATGTTATGTAATAAATACATATCCAATTTTAGCCAAGCAACCAATAAACATTAAATGCGTATCATCGCAATAAACTATGTGATTAATACAAGCAACAAATCGGTATAGAGAAATGGCGTTTTCTTTATCGACATGCATTGATCACAAACAATTTGTATTCAAAACATAACCATGAACTTTTTACAACTATCTGAAACCAAATGGAATGATTCTGATTTAAAAATATCCCCGATTTTTTATAGAAAAAAAAATTTCGTTGTTCATTTGTTTCCAAGCATTCAAACTCCAGTTGAATTTGTATGATCTTCAGTACAGCAGCGCATATTGCTTCAATATCTTCCTTACGGCATGTAGCACCATTTAATTTGCATCCACTTAAAAGGTACTTCTCTTCAGGAAGCAATAGATAACACTTTGTGACTCCACATCAACGAATCCCTATATACAGGGTGTCTCAGTTGTCATAGTCCAAATTGAAAAAATTTAATCAAAATTTTGGCAGGGAGCTTAATTTTTATGTCTCAATCTGTTTTTTTTTTAAGTACTGTAAGTTTGGATCAGTACTTTCGATTTTAAGGGGTAAGAATTGAACAAATTCCAGTTGTTTTTTAATTTCTCAAAAATCTGTCACCATTTTCAGTTTGGACCATAGCAACATGGTCACCCTGTATATTTTCCTCAACCCCCAATCGTATTTAATTCACATGGCACAACGACTAAAATAAACAAAACACTCGCATTCGCATGCTACAATACACTATATGCACTCAAACACACAGCTGGTATGGCAATAGAAACTTTGAGTCACTTCTCTGCCGATGGAAAAAAAATCCCGAAGGCGATATTTTGCGCGAAATCTGGTTTCCGTCAAAGCAGCTAAAGGTACGCATTTTATAGTCCTTTCTTTTTGTTGTTGTTGTTCTTTAATATCAATTCAGCCAGGATTTTTATCGCAACGCAACAAATGGGCTTATCGCAAAGGCGCATCTTCCCTGTGTGTTTCTGGTGCGTTGTTTGTAAGCTAAGCCGTATACCTACGGCAGCTTTAGAGAAGAGGAAGAATGCTCATAGCTGGAAACCTATATATTTCTTTGGAGAGAATCTCAGCCTCCTCTTAACGTCTCCATCCCACATAGATGAGAAAACAATTAAATGTCCAAGCATAGGTTCTGAAGAAAAAATAAGCCTTTTTTGCTGCTGCTGATGCTGCTGATGCATCCGACCTTTCTTCCTTGCGGTGCCGTAAGAAATTGATGGACATTAAGATAGACTTGTACGACCACTTGTACGCAACCAAACAACCCAAAACTCACACTGTGGAGATTCTTCCCAAAGTCAAACCCCTCGGTTTCAATGAGAGTGTATCCTTTGACGTTGGTGTTGTCGTCGTCATTGGCATCGTCGTCGTCGCCATCGCCATTGCTGGTTAACAGAAAATTACATCAAGAAAAAGAATGGTGAAATAAAATTGAATTTAATGCAAAGGTGCATCTAATTTGTACGAAGAATAATAATAAGTTGGAATGTGTACACACATTGAAGTCCGGCTATAAATGTAATAGGAGAGCCTTAAGGTTGACCATTTTGTTAGTTTCCTGGATAATATTGCTGTTCAGTTTGCCATAATCGTTTGTGCTTGCTGGAAAATGTGTGCTTCAATTGAGTTTCAATAAATATAATGAGAATCTTAAATGGTCTATAGCCATGGAAAGTATAGGTATTTGATTTCGGATCATAGTGGTTTTAGACCAGAAGCGAATGTTCTTTGAAGGAATCTATTTTTTCTTAATCAATAGCAGAAATAAAAACGATTCCATAGAAAACATTTTCATTTCCTTTTTTTGTAGAATCTTATGAAAATTGATACAGAAATTATTGAAATAAAGTAGGTATTTAAGGTCACTGCTTGGGCGCCATTTATAAATGATTTGTTCATATTAGTGATAAAAGATAAGATTTAGAATACAAATTATTTTTTCGCTATTTCTTGGCTTAGAACTCAGAACTTTTATACTTTTGTACACTTTTTGTCATTGGTTAAGACCGTAGATGACGAATTAACTGGATGGCAGTTACTCTATATAAGAAGGAATATCCGTGAAAAGAAAGCATTTGTTGTTGGGCGCCATTTTTTGAAATTTTCATAAAAATAGCTGATAGAATATAAATTTCGGATAAGGAATAAGTCTTAAATGAAAAATTGTCTGCTGAAGTTCTTTTTCCAGTCACCAATAACAAAATATGAGACTCAATTTTGGGCGCCACTTTTATGCATTTCTCAAAATATTTTTAGGAGCAGCTGGTTAATTCAATTTTTAGTTACATATTTTCATTTAAATGGTCCGTGTACCTACTTTGCTGGAATTTTCTATGGATAAATTAGTCTTCAAGAAACATTATATGATTCCTTCCTGGGCGCCATTTTCTGAATTAATTTTTAGTAGTTTTTTAGTAGTCGCTGGTGAAATCAATTTCAGCTTGATACATTTTAAATAAAAACAGGAATGATTATGAGAAAGCGGACGTAAGTAAGTACATAAGTAAGTAAGTATTTTCCTTTTGATTTAAAAAAAAAATCCATTAAATCAAATTTGGTATACCTAAATCATTACTCACCAGAGAGTTAATACAAGAATCAATATTATAATTAGCAATGTTCTGTTAATTAAGTGATTGGGTTAATCCCAATTCTCAGTTATATATGACCACAATCTCATTAACACCTTTTGTTGTTCGCCATTCGACACCTTTCTTAAAAGCCGCAATAAAAGTTCTTATAATTCAATTCTCCCTCTGTATAAATTTGTGCGTAATAAAAACCAATCTCTACCCAGCGCTGGTACTACGTACATACATAGGTATAAGTTTACCTCTAAGAAGTCTTTGATATGTAAAACTTACGCAAGACAGCAATACCATCGCTTGCATAACTATTAAACTTTAATCCGATTAGGTGACACTTAAGCTTTATGAATGGCAAAACGTACAAAAGGAATCCCAAGAATGAAGTCATTATCGCTGCTCATGGAACATTTACTTGATGATTACGATGACGATGACGACGCGATGTGGCACACATTTGTTGTGTGTGTTCCCATATTTCTGCAGTACTGCGGTGAGATATTCAAATGAATGTCCTCTTTTACTTTATATATTTTTTGGTTTCCGCCGAGTCCGACATACGACGAAGGCGACGATGACGATGACGCGCAATGTGTGGTCAGGAAGACATTGGCAAATTTCATAATCGCGGATCACCATTACGCGAGCACAAAGCGTCATAAATAAGACATGGCGATCCAAAAGATTAGAGACATCCACTGCACTGCACATGCGGTTGTGGAATGCGCATTCAAGAAGTGCCATCTGCGCGAAATATGATTAATCTCCTTAGTGAACTTAGACCTTGGCCTGCAATTATTCACCCATAGTCCCAGGGTGCAACACATCTTCCTATATAGCAGAGACAGAGGAAGAATCAGCCGGAAGAGTGGCTATGTGGCTTTAACGGATCAGGTGTTCCAGACTGATGGTTTGCGATACACCTGTGGGTCACATCATCAGGTGTTATTGACCGCTGGCTATATTCTCTGTTACCAACTTTTTTTTTTTTTTAATTTTTTTAATTAAGAAACCAAATTACCATATAACTTATGCTGTGCCAGTAAATCATTAGAATCAGTCCGCGCATCTTGAGGTCGTTTACATGGTAATGATCGAGACTGCATGGTTGAACATATGTCTCACATTCATTATGGGACTGTGAATTAATTTTGAATTTTGATAGAACAGTCTTCACCGCGCGCCACTGCCCGGCCCTGCCTAGCACCGGCCACCATGCCGCCGCCACCGCCGCCATTGGATGCTAATTGAATTTTGAAATGAAAACGCATTTTTAGGCAAATTTAGTGAGTGATGGTGGGGTGTGTCTGTATACGTGTGAGTGTGTGTGTGGTACTGTGTAATATGGGGACGTGTAAACGTGATAAAGAGGTCCCAACCGATAAGTGAAGAAATTTATTAGATAACTTTTGGAAGATGTTCTTGTTTTTTTTTTTTTGGATGGGGCATCCCAGACGCAATACAAATCAGCTTGTCACAGTTATTTATTTACATAATTTTTCATAAATTGTTTTACTCAACCAAAAAGACAACAACAAAAAAAGGAGTTGAATGAAATAATAGTTTAGAGAGTTGATTTTGGTTTCATATAAGAATAAGTTTAATTAATTAAACAAAAAATGTTTGTGTATCATAAAAATCAACAAACGGTTTTATTTTTAAATTGATATAGGTGCTCAGTATCGGCCCACTTTTAGTTTTAAAATACATTAGTTTATGTTTACATTATGTTGGATTTTATATGCTTCGATCACTTTCATTTTGAATGATTGAGTTTGGATAGTGATGGGAGGGAGGGAAATACTGCGACGCCTATTTTACATTTCCTTTATTTGGTGCACTTATTTTTTTTTGCTGCCATTCCGTTACACTTTCTTAGTACATGCTGTTAACGTGTACTTGTACTGATTACATTACAATTTGTTTATCAATGGAAATGAAATGACAAAATTAATCACTTGAATGAATGAATACAGGTAATGAGTGGACTAGACAGAAAAAATACGTAACAGTTACATGCATAGGTACATTTATACAAATTTGCAGTAATCGAAACAACTTTAGTGTTGAGTACAAGTAAATTGCGATGAGACAGTTCGAAAAACGAAATTCACGCGAACCTTATTAACTGTCACCAATTCCAACATGTAATGATTACAAAAATGTGTGTTTCTGCTGCTAGTGGTTGTGTGATATCTATCAGCATAAAGCATCATATTAAACTCAAGTGAATTAATTATAAAGATTATTAAATATGTATTTGATTTTAAGTAACTGAACATCATTCAGAAAAGAATTTTTTTTTTTTTTTTTCAAGAAACTTCTGTAAACTTTAAGTAGTTATTCTTTTCTTCTGAGTATTCAATTCCACTTAAAAAAAAAGAAACAAATAAATTATTATGAATGCATATATTTTAAAGCTGTAAAAAAAAGACGACTCACTTTTTTATTTATTATGCCTCGCTCATCTAAGTCTTTACTTACAAATTACATCTCAAGTAAGACAGTATCATATCAAGTCGTTTTTCTTGTTCATTAACATTTTTATAAGGATGCTAACCTACCGGTGTTTTCATCATTTTCTATAACACAACATACCTTCCAGAGTTTCTATAGCAATAGAAGAATAGCAGCAACAACAAAAAAAAAAAAACAAGTTTTGTTACGGAATGTTCCCTTATATTCCCTTTAAGGACTTTCCCATTTAGAATCAAGCGAACAATAAGAAAGAAAAAAAACTCTAGAAAGCAGAAAAAAAATTTTAGCAATGAAACTGTATTTGTAACTTCAATCTGTTTGTAAGCACAATAAGTACCTAGCCAAGTATAGTGCCAGCCAAGCCGTTAACATAAGCATCACTCTCTGAATTTCTGGATCTCTGAATCTGGGATGCTGTTAGTTATATTGTTGTATTGCTTGCTTGCTATGCTATGCTGTGTGTAAAAATGATATAGGAATCACTTTTCTTCTACTACATATACGTGCACTGTTGCGCGCATCTCTAATGTTTTTTTTTTTGCTTCTATCTTTTTTTTTTCTTCTTCACAGCTTTATACTTCAACTGTAAGCATAAATTTTATGTGCACCTGTGTGCAGTGTACTTGGAATAGAAGATACCTATTTCTCTCAATTCTCATCCTCTATAGCCTTGATGCTTTTGTATGTCTTTAGTTTGCTAACGTTTCAATTGGCACAAATGAATGGTTTTTTTTACCATTTATTATTTTTTATAATTTAAAACAGAAAAAAATATTTTCTTCATAGGGAATTTTTAAAATTATTGTTGCCACACTAAAAATAAATACAAACATTATAATGTTTTCTTTTAAGTAAACAAACTTAGAAGAACTGAGCTAAGCCACTATTCATATTCCTATTCTCATTCCTATTACTTTTCTTTTTCCTACTCTTATTTAACTCCTATAACAAATTCACTTCTTTTCAGGATGTTTATAGGAGCGTTAAAGAAACAAATAACTAACTTTGAATCAGAAGAAGTTTTGTTTGTTGGCAACGGTTTTAGGATCTGAGCAGAAACTATATGGCAACCATGATCGTTTACAAGAATAATCTAATATTCTGATGCCATGAGGTAGTTTATTAAAGTGTAGTTTTTCCACTTCAAGAATAAAAAAAAGAACATTGAAGATTAGAATTATTAAAAACGGAATACAGTTGAAGGAGGGAAGGAGTGTGATAAAAAGGTAAGTTAAAGAAGTTAAATCAAAAGAAAAATCTCAGCCACGCAACAACATATCAAGGGGAAGCAATTCTAGATTCTAGAAAACTTTTCTTTTTATGGAATCACTCAAGTTTTATGTTGGTCGCTGGCCGTGCCCGGTATATGAACCTATATTTCTACCTTTTGAATAAAGGGGAAACTTTTAAAAGAAACAACAAAGCCCACAAAACAAAACTATCCACATCCAGCGGCTAAATAGCAGCAGCATCATGGGGAAGAAACAAGGCTCTTTATTTTCTGTTCTAGTTTTTCATCTAGTTTTTCCTTCTGCATTTTTTTTTCTTCTTCTCGAATGGCAATCCGTCGTCATCTTCGTCGTGGTCGACTAATGTTCATCTCTTGAACATTCCCGAGAAATCAAATCGAACTCATTATCATCATCTGGCTTGGTCAACACAGTCAATTCCACCTCATTCCCCACCTCTCGCCTATAAATATATTCTTCAATTGGGAATCATCAACGTTATCCTGATATACACCTCTAAGCAGTTTTCATACTTAAATCTAAGAAGCAAGTCTGATGATGCGAGATCTTTGTCCATTAAATCATAGCAACCAGCAAGCGGCAGCTATCACTCCATCACCCTTAGATAGAGTGATGAGGAAGAGAAGATAATCCTTGTTGGAACGCGCGCGAGATTCCATAGCAAATGATTCTTGTCAAGCTAAAGAAAAAAAAAAAACAGCAAACAGAATACATGTTTTGCTAGAAAAGTCAGAACATAAAAAAAAAAAACAGAATAACAACAAAACAAAACTCGTGGTCAACATTAAACATGAAGTAGGTAGAAATGACATACAACAAAAAAAAAAAAATGAGATAAATTGTGGATATTAATGGCGTAAGTAGAAAGAACAGCTTTTGTGTCACTACTTGACGACAAGAAACATGACACATTCTGTCTGATAACTGACAGTCATAATATCTTTGTGGATTGGTTTTTTAAGTTAGGCTTTTTGTAAAATCTGATTGGGAACGCTTAGTTTGGGGAAGTAGGTAGAAGATTATATTTTGTCAGCCATGAGATGTATAAAACATGATGTAAGGTGTCAAGTTTAATGGTTGTTTATATATAAATGAAGCTTTAAGAAGATTTGTGTACCTACGATATACCTGTAGGGAAAGATTTTGCTTGGCGATAAAGTATTTATGAAATGTTAGTGAATGAAGAACAAGTCGAATTCGAATGAAAATGTAAACCAAGTGTTATGATATAAGTAGATTATACAACCAAACGGTTTGGTATCGCTTTTCAGCCCAAATCCGCACTAGGGTTAGGGCTTTGGACTGATAAAGTTTGATTTTGTAAAAAAAATGTTTGCTCGAAAAACTACCATGTTTAGTGAGACATTTCTGTTCAAGTCAAAAATTAAATTTAAAAACAAGCTGTTTTTGAAAAAAAAAACGAATTTAAAAAATAAATATTTTTAAATTATTGAGAGGTACCATATTTTGGTTTAAATAAAAATCAATATTTTTCTAATTTAATGTTTGTACGATTCTTGTTTATTGTGTTAAGCGTTCCTTAATATAGGAGAGGGGACTTGAAATGAACGAGATTTTAATATGATAAAAGTGGAGCTATTCCGGTTCTATGATAGATAAAAAGTTTTGTTCAATCATAAGTCTCGATTTCGCGATTGTACTCATAATTCTTTTTAAGCTTGGAAATTTCGTCCAAAACGTTTTTACAAACAATAAAAAAAAGTTAACAAAATGAAAGATAGTAGTTTGAAAAATCATCAAAGCATTAAAATATTAAAGATTGTCCGATTATCAATTTTTTTAAGTTAAAGCTTTCAATTGATCTCATAGAAATCATAGTTAAGAAAATCGAAAATAAAAAATTGAGCGGCGGCGGCGTATGACAACAATAAGCAAGTAAAAAGATGCAAATCAATAATATTCCAAAAAAATTAAAAAAAAAATTTGTTGGACGTATTTTTTTTTTATCTGGGCGTTATTTAAAATGAGAAAAAAGAAATAACGCCCAAATATTAGAGAAATTGTTTGGATAAAATAAAATTTTGAAGAAAACTGATTTTAATATAAGTTATAAGGTTTTTCGAAATGTCTACAAGTTTTATTGAAATTCCACTCTACAAAAGTTTAAGAAAAAAAAAAAATGAGAAAAAGATCAATTTTACAAAAACTCTTAGCATTCAAACAATTTGGGTGATGTTTCCACCTGATAATTTGGGTCTATGTCCAGTTTAAGCCAGATTTTCTTTTTTTTTTTGTTGTGTGAAAAAATAGGGTGCCTTTTTCCTTGAGTGTTATTGTTCAATTCCTCAAAATACATTCAATTTCTATAATTAGTAACTAAATTTGTTTTATAGAAGTATCTTTAACCATCTTGGAGAAGTAAAAGTTTTTTCTTAGAATCATGTACCTACGTTTATTTAAAAAAAAAAATGCTTACGAGGTGC
Organism: Syrphus vitripennis; assembly: GCA_958431115.1. Lineage (NCBI taxonomy): Eukaryota > Metazoa > Arthropoda > Insecta > Diptera > Syrphidae > Syrphus > Syrphus vitripennis. The sequence goes on along the minus strand of OY288110.1, from coordinate 1,858,598 downwards.
AAGCTTCCTTTAATATTCAAACATTATAATATCAGAAGAGACAAATCTGGGATGATTTTTGTTTTCAAAGCAAAGATTTTTCCAAACTGTTTGTTTTGCTATTTTGAACAACTGGTACTTATTAAATTTATTATATGTGGTCAACAAATTCCTGCTCTTACCTGCCCACACGTATATTTTCATAAGGTTAATTTTTCAACGCCAACCCATGAGAAGAAGTCCTGAACTTGATTCTAATGGAGTTTGTTCCAAACATTTCCCCTACCTCCACCTCACTCTTTCACCACTCATTTGACTAAATTCAAAAAAAATTTAATTTATGCGTTTTTTTGATTGCGGGTTTGGCTTGAAAAAAATCAAGCTTAAAGTCATTATTCTGAATTTATGATGTCAACCTTTATTTGACACTAACGATCCTTTAAATCATGTTAAGACACATGGTGACAATATTTTGTGGTATAGATAAACAAAGCATAACATCCACAACGATGTTCTTGTGTTCCCACTAAATCAAACTATAACAATGTCACCAAAAATTTACCTTGAAAATTATGTATATAAATTATGTTGGTAAAAGTTAATGACTTATCACACTTTAACCTTTGCTAATAAATTTTAACATTTTAATGAGTCAGGCTATAAAATTTGACAAATCACCGACATTATTTGAAGAAGAGTTTGGGGGGGGGGGGGGGGGCTCAGAAAATTCTCAGAAACTTTTGTTACAATGTCAGCGTCGTCATCAGTTATAGAATTAAAGAGAAAACCTACAATCGATGATGGGGTTTCGTTGAAAATATTATATGTTGAAAGACTTGCCATTGCCATGATTCCAGGAAGAATAACAACAACATCCACATCAACTCTGATGAACTGTTTGCGTATATCTACATATTGCACCAGCATCAGCATCAGCAGTTGAAGAAGAAGAAGTTCTGGACTTTGAGTTTGTTTGCGAAATAAAGATTTGTTTACATTCGAATCTCGTACAACTGTACTGGTTTTGTAGTGTATGGACTAGTGACAGTCTTTCGTCTTCAATCGTCATATCGTCTCCATCATCTTCATCGTCGCTCGTCGTCAGCCTCGTCATCATATCAGAACTTCAGAGAGTATCTTTTGCTTTTATGCGGATGTGTCAAGGGAGAGAGTTGCTGGGATTGTTTACTGTTTACTGTCACAGAGTGTCAGCATTTGGAAAACAGAAACGGCATTTCTTCTTGATTCGGTTTGTTGTTTTGACCAACAGAGCGCACAAAAGACTACCGACCGACCGAACGTCTGACTCTTTCGTTTGCTTCTTCTTCTTCTGTATCAGCAGCAGCAGCAGAAGCAGAAGCAGCAGCAGTGTGCGGAATTAATTCATTCTGATTGAATTACTACCGAAAATGCTTCGTATGCAAATTAATTTCGTTCGTCGTAATCGTAAAGAACATCTCTACTCTATTCGACGACGGACGACCCAAAACTCAGACCCTTCGAGCATCTCTCAAAACCCATAACAACTTCGACTCGTATACTGTGAACCAACTTGACAGCTCTCCTTCAAGTGTGTGCCAGATAGTAGTAGCTGTTTTTGTAAACATCACATTTTCCCCCACAGGTCCAGATGGGGACCTTGCTTCAATGATGGTTTCCAGCTGACAACTTGTATCTGGAAATCTAATTAAAATCGATTCTTGTCAGTTGAGTTGGTAAACGGGTTGATAAGCGGAACGGGGAGACGGAGAAAGAAAACGAGAAGGGCTGAAGGACCCGAAGACAGAAGACCAAATATATAATCAGAAATTGTAACAGCTTCTTTGAAGTTCTGTGTTTTTGTTGATCGAGTGTGGAATCTGTGAGTAGGTGGACTTAAGGAATTCAGTTGTAAGTAATCGAAAATGTGTGGGAATTCGTTTTTGTTTTATTTTTTTTGTATTTCAAATCATAGCAGTTTACGAGCGAAACACACACTTTTTTTGTGTGTTGGATGAATTCGTGAATTTTGGGTTTTTTTTTATGGTTTTGATTTAAAATTCATTACGTGTATTCATCGAAACATTAAAAAAGGGTGAATGTGATTTGAAAATGTTCTTCATTTTGATCGATCACGTAATTGCTTAATGGGATGTATCTTTTTTATAAGTGTCGATGTGGGAAGGTATCTACTATAACTGGTGTATTTTATTTTATAACTTGGACTAGATAAATTAATTGACAAACTCGGCCATTAACTTTTGGGTATATACGAAAATAATAAAAGTAAAATTTTTAAGGTGTAGGTGAGAGGTTTTATTGGCTATTTGAGTTGCATTTACATGAAACAGAGTGCTTTTGGATATTATTTACAAAATCAAATTACTCCATTTTTATTTTAACGACTTAAAATTTCGTAGAGGTACCTAAATTTTATGTTTTATGGTATGGTAGGTTTTTGTTTGTTTGTTAATCATGTCAGGTATAGGTCAAAGAAGTTAATGAATCGCTAGGGGCATTTTAAATATTCTCCAAGTACCACTTAAGGTTAAACCGACGAAGACATTTTACGATTTAAAAAAAAATATTTTATCGCATAATTTGTGCTATGAAATTTTGACAGCTTAACGTTGGTGTAGGTTCGTAAAAAATAAAATGTAAATTCGAGGGAAACTCAAATAAAAACAAAATTTTGGTGTATTTAAAAATGTTGGCTAACAAGCCTATATTTCCGAAAAAAATTAATGCAATTACCTCTGTTTATTTTTTGGACTAGTCAAGAGACAAATGCGATAATCTATTTTGTAGAAAAAAAAGTGAAAACTCTTCTTACAGTTTTGTAAAACCAAATACTAATTTTTTCAAAAAATTATGCAACGTATTATTATCAACAATTAAATCTTTCCAATGTGGGATAGATTTTGATTTGGACTTAGAGCTAATGACAAATAAATTTTTTGGTAATCACAAATAGGAGGACGAAATGCTAACAAAAACAAAAGGAGAAGAGGAAGGAGAGGAGAGGGGGAGTTTATGAGCATTCGTTGAATTTAAAATACACTGTGGGCCGACTGAACGAAAAAAAAAAATTAATGGAGATGTTTTCAAAATTTCATAAAATAGCCCCTTTTCGGAAACCATTACTCTATGGACAAATATACTAAGCTACTTGGTAGAAAGGCACTTATAAAGTGTCTTTTTTTTACTGTAACTGAAAATACAAATCGGTCAAATAAAAAAAAGTGGTATAGTTTGGTAGGTACCCAGTGTTTTTTGAGCGTTCCTTTGAAACAACATATTGCAAACCCCTTTTCAAACTCTGAATTTTTTTTTATATAATTAACAAAAAAAAGTATTATAAAGAAAAACTTTCAATAAAAAATATAAAACAAAAGCAACAAAAATAAAAAACCTTCTCAAATATTCTGTTTGACTTAAAGTACTTTTTTCAACTTTTCAGAATTTCCTCATGTTTTGAACTCTAGCTACTTGTACTTTCGAGTTCTTGTAAAGTAATAGTATATTAGTCACATATTTTGGATTTGATGTGTTATTTCTTAAAAACATATTTTGAAAGCGTCCAAAAGTCAGGTTTACTAAATCTATATTTCAAATTTGTGTTTTCAAATATTTTGAATTTTAGAATGCAGAATTTTAGATTTACAGAATTATGATATGCAGAATTTGGGAGACTGAATTTTGGCGCTTAGCCCAAATTTTTGTTTGGACGTTACACTTTACATACCAAAAAAGTAAAATGACAAAGCCATTCAATATTTAAGTGCCATCAAGAATCCTCAGAAAAATTATGTAGAAGAAGAATTTACTCCGAAATTCAATTCGGACTCATTAAATAACATATTGACAAAATTTTAAAACATCCTTCTTGTTTCTCATAGCTCTATTTTAGTTTTATATAAATATAGGAAAATTCTTTCATCCCAGAATTTTTGTGGGGAAATTTTTCTTTATTTCCGAATCAAAAGCGTGAGAATTAGTTCAATTATTATTAAGTTGTTCTGTTGCATTTCAGATAATCACTTCAACTCTAGTTTTTGGTGGCCCATCACTAAAAGAATTCCAATGATACTCATCAATTGTTTAACTTCAGGAAATCATCAGGCAGGAAATTAACATGTTTTACATTGGAACAAAAACAAAAACAAATTCGTTGAAATGAATCCAAAAAATTGGAATTTCAAATTTATCTGCAGGCATAAATCAGACATCAGCCAGCAAACTACAGCAGCACAGCAACACAGCAGCAGCTTGTCATCTTTCTGTTCTCTCTTTCTGTCTGTTTCATCTTCCAGAAAATATATTTGTTTGTATATTACTCGTATTTGGAGAACAAGTCAACTTTTGTTGTGATTTTATTTGGTTGTTTTTCAAATAAATTTCAGGGCGCTGACAGGCGCTTGTGTTAAGACCTAGCTTTTGTTTTCTTATGCCGCGTTTGCTGTGGTTTTCGAATATAACCACAAAATAAAAATTAAAAAAAAAAAAACAGATTATTTTGAAGAAAACAAAAAAAAAAAAAAATGATGCATGGCTTAATTTGGAAACATTGTTGAAGGCTTACATTTTTGGGGTTTTGTTTTAAATTTTGCACACACTGTTGAGTGTAGGTATCTACAAAAGCAAAATCTTGCTGCTAATTAAGTTCTTAGTTTTCAGAATTTTTGGCGGTTGACAACCTTGTCCAGAATATTTATATAAAAGTTTAAAGAATTCTACAAATTAATGCGAATTCAGAGGTTTTTGTATGACGGGATTAATTGTTTGATTTATATTGGTGCCTCCAAACAACAACAAAAAAAAGGTGGGTGCTAATGACCGGTTTGTATAATATGAAAACGAAGAACCGCTCTATCAAGTGATAAAGCTAAGTAGACATATCGTTAGTCAGATGGGGTTCTATCTATTATCGGATGTTGGAGATACATTTTTTTGTTCTTAATGATTAAGAGTATGAATTAATCATGATTAGGAATCCTCAATGAATAATTATAAGAAATTAAATGAGCAGTACAAGAAATTCAAACACAGAAAATGATGTCCAACTTATTAATTGTAGCCTTGACTTTTTTTTTATACATCGTAGGTCTCTCATAGGCTGATGCCGCCGACACAGCCGCTGGCTGGCTGGTGGAGCTTTGATGATGATCATCAACTATTGCTCTTAGCAGAGCAGGTTTTTTTTTTGATCGGCTATAGTAATTTGAACAAAATTATGATAGATACATGTAGATTCAAAGGTGTCGGAATGTTACAAGTTGAATGTAATCATCGTAAAAGCATAACAATAAATTTGAAAGAAAAACAGGCATAGCCTTGATACATTAAATATGTACGAGTATGTACCGATTTTGGAAGAATTTGAAAAAGGCCATTTTTTAATTTGTTTGTTGTGGTTTTCATCTTTCAACGTTACAGTTTTTGTTTTAATTTATTTTAAGTTACAGAAATGTATGATGGAGATATGTTTAAAACTAAAAAAATATATTTTTAAATGATTTGAAAAGTCTTCTACGGGACTTTAATTTTTTTTTTAATTTTACGTTGATCGATTAACCTTTATATTTATTTTTACAAGTTACAAACAGAGATTATATCGTCAATATATACAAGCTTGAATTATTTGTTTGATGCCCAAAACAGCAAAGAAAATTTAACAAAACTTTATTCTAAGATAATTTGGTGGTGACTTAAGTACTGCAGTTCTGCTAAAAGGCACTAAGCTACCAAACTTTGTATTTCTAAAATTGCAAACTAGCGTCACAATACTAACAATGTTTTTAATGGCGTTCAAACAACAAAATAAAAATGGTATTGATTACAGAAAATTCTTAATCCTAATTACACCAGACAGTTTAGAATGTTGCGCCATTTAAATCATCTTATTCGTTCTTCATCAAAGCGAAAGACACCCTTTACCTATGTACCTACTTACAAAAAAATTTCTTTATGACAGACTCATACCAAGTCCACGACCAAGTTTTTTTTTAGTACACTCTTGACCTTGGTCCTAAATCTTTCGGTATATGGACCGATTAACTTTCTCTTAATAAAAACATCACTCACGACTATCGATAATTACATACCATTAACCACATACCATAGGTTCCCAAAGACAGACAGACCTCCTTTGTTATTTTGTTGGGACTTTTGTTCGGGGGCCAAATAAAATCGAAGACCATCAGCAACATCAATAACAACAACAACAACAACAACAAACAAAAAGAACAAAAACAAAAATAAAAATAAAAAAAATCGTTAATTATCACGAAATCGCAACATGAAGTAGTACATCAGCTAAACACAGCATCACCTGTCTCATCGCCGCTGCTGCTTTAGGCTGCGCCACAATTTACCTACTTTGGCATTCACTGGCGGTGGCGGCAGCAGCAGCAGTGACGACAACGGAGAAGGCGGCGGTGGCGGTGGTGGTGGCGGTAGCGGCGGCAGCACATCCTCGACCGACAAGGTGGTCCTCTCTGCCACCGCGTGTGCACATGAGAAAACTTATTTCTGCATCAGACACCGTGCGCAGTCAAACGGGGGGCTATATAGCTGCTATACTAGCCAAGTTAATGCACTACTCTGATGCACCCTCGACGACTTTTCTACGCTTTTTAAATGCCACGAATGAGACGACTACGATGATGACGACGACGACGCGACGGACGGTTCTACTGTTGTTTCGACATTCTCGTCGTCGTTGTTGTCAACTGTTGTTTTGATTATTTATGAAAATTAAAAAATAAAAGACGACCCTTAATAGGAACACACCATACCGTCGTATATGTAAGTTCACTTGCTTACCGCAGAGAAACAGAGAAGAAATTCCACAATTGTTTTTATAGTGTTACCAGGTTAGAATTTTTATTTAAATTCTGGAATAATTTTTAAATTCTTTTGAAGGATGCATTTTGATGCGTTAATAGACGTCTTTGAGAAAAGAAATTCAAAAGCATTTATTGAAAGAGAGTTTTTTTTAATACTCTCTGTTTGTATAACAAAATTTTACTTTGCATTTTTAAAAATTCTATTTGTACATGTAAAATTACATATTATCTATTAGATACAAAATTTGGCACAAGTTTAAACACATATTTTTAATTTAGAACATTTTTAAATTTACTATGCGTATTAATTTTTTTAAATCCTTAAAATATATTGAGATTTTTTTAAACAATCATTTTTTTTTGGTATAGGCTGGTAACATTGGCATTACACCAGACAGTCACTCATTCCTCTCTTTTGCATTTGATTTGCAATGCAACATCAACCCAGCAAACAAAACAAAACACAAACTTTAGGAATATACCTAACCTACCTACCACAAGGGAAAATGCGATGGAAAAATAAAAATTTCATTCCATAAGCGGCTCTACGGTACGGTGTATAGTCAACATTTAGTCTTCTTACGTAGACGTGATCACTAACTCAAAACCATCCCGGAGACCGGAGCGAAGACCGACGACCGCATGCAGTGCATTCAAGTATGCACTACCAAAGAAGTATCTCGTGCAACAGAAGTACTCCAGCAGCACCATTACCACTTACCATGGAGGCGCAAAAGCAACCAGCAGCACCAGCAAAAAAGCATCAGCCAGAAACTCAGCACACTATACCTATTGTCGTGGCTTTTTCATTCTTTCCTGATGCCAAAAACAAAAACACCAAACCACACTCGTCGAGAGAGGTTTCCAGAAACAGAAGCATCAGCATCAGAGTAAGCAGAGGGTGCTATTGAGCAGATTGCAAGGCGCGAGAGAGGAAGCAGCGACGGCAGCATTTTTATTAATGAGAGAATAATTAATTAATTAAAAGCCACATCCATAAAGATAACTTAAGTACGCAATTCAACTGTCGAATAAAAATAATAACAATAATAATCATAATACTGATGATGTTGATGTTGATGCTGCAGCAACTCACGCTCAGCTTGACGGTGGTGTCGTGGTGCTGTGGTAGTGGGTTCGTGGCTTGGCTGCACCGAAACAATAACAACAACAACAGTAAAAAGTGCAGCGAGGTTTGGTGCTGTGTGACCGCGCGTAGTTATCGTGTAGACTGTCGCGTCGTCAATCGTCCGTCTGGTTAATTTGCACTGCTGCCTGCCAATGCCAAAGGATCCATCAGTATTTTATTTGATTTTTATGCATTTCAATTAATGACATTCGTCGATTTGTCGCTTGGTGTTTTTTAAAACCATTTTTTTTTTTGGTTTTTGAATTTTATTTTATGCTATTCGCTTTTGTATCGAAAGAACCCTTTTGGGCTTGACTTCTGGCGGCCTGGCTTTGTGACGTTTTTTTTCGTCTTTGTCTGAATTTATTTCTCACATCACAGAGCTATGTCTACTAATTGCGAAAAGGTCTTCCTCCACATCACCGATCGGTTTTTTAGAAGTCTTGTTTTGTCTACGATATAGGAATGTGGATTGAAAGCTATGTTCGAAAGAGTGCCCTTGTTTTTTTTTTTTTTTGTACACGCAAGGCGGTATACTTAAGTTTAATCATTTAATTTTTTTGTTTTTGTCTGTTTTAGACCAGTGGCTAATTGAGTTTTAGCAGTGAAATTGAACGATGTCATCTTTGGTGGAAGATAATTGGTTTATAGTTTTGAAAACATAAAATGTAGGTTACGTAGGTAGAAATATTTTGACTTGTAGTGGCTGTTAGAGTTTTTTCAGTTAATTGAAATACCAATTATGTATTATGATTATTATGTTTATATTGAAAACATTATGTTTCAAACACCAATTAAAATAAAACAAGCGAGTTCTTTACGGTGGGAAAAATTATACAAAAAACCACGCTTTTATTACAGCCATTTCCTCGGGTTAAAAAACATGTCTATCACAGCCATAGACCGAACGAGAATTCTCCACATGTCATTTTACATACAATACAATAATATTTGGTATTCAGCATGAATTACCAGGATTGCCATTTGTTACTTTGACAAAAAAAGAGGGGATAATATCTAATACCAGTTCTGATTTTATTTTTAGATTAAATTCGTTTTTGAAATTGAATTTTGTAAATATTTATGAAAACGGTGTCCTTAATTTCGTAAAATTTATGTCCATCAGACCAAATTTTTTCCAAAAGCTTAGGTTGTCAGTGACAGATGATAACTGCCATTTTGAGATATCCAAATCAAAATTCGCAAACGAAAACGAAATAAAAAGATATTGCTTCCGCAAACGAAAATCCGAACAGAGAAATTCGAAATTCTTTGAAACATTTTTTCTGGTCAATTTTTATTGTTGCAAGTTATTTTATGGACAGAATTTTCTTTTACTTATTCAACCAATTTTATTTGGAAAAAATTTAAGTTAGATATGATAATTTAATTTTTTGACAAAATTTTTTGTTGAAGTTTATTTTTCGGCATTCTCTTTTGACCAAATTTGTGAAAAAAAACAAATGTTTTGTGGACGAAATTTTAGTCTCATTTTTTTAAATGTTATGTTGCTTAAACATTCCTTGAAACCCGCAAAATTAAAAAAAAAGATATTTATATTGGAGAAACGTGGTTTCCTCTAAACGCCTTTATGGCTTAAAGTTCCTCTTTTCAACGTCAAATAATTTTAATAAACACAATTTTATTGTTGAGAGGCAGGCTTTATAAAATGTTCATAAATATTATAATTTTTTGAAAAAAAAAGATTTTTTTTTCTGTTATTATGTACTACTAAATGTTCACCTTGAAAATGATGAAATTTGAAAAAGCGTAGGAGTGTACAAGTAAATTTCAAGGCTCCATATTTATAATTGGATAATCATACCTACTTATAATTAATTAATTTCAAAGCCAAACAGATCATTAAAAAAGTAACATGTGAATCTCAACTCAAAAAATATGGTTACCATTTAACTATTTAGATACACAGCGTCAATCCTGGAGCGAGTTAAAATAAGACTCAAGAGAATCTCAAAAATGCAAATTGTGAAAACTTTTTATATGCTTATTATTTTAACTAGAGCAAAATTAACTTCAAGGTACATCCAATAATAATATACTAACAAACAACAACTTTGAATCCTGAGATAATGAAGGAATTAAATGTGATTAAAATGTCAAAGTTTCAAGGATAGTCAAGGGAAGAAGAAAAGGGATTTTTTTTAATTGGTATAGCAGTTTCGAACTACATAAGATACACATCTGTATTGTATCTATTTCCATTAAAAGGAAAATATATTTTTTTGGATGTCAATAAGAAAGCAGAATTAAAAAAAAAAACATTTCAAATTAATAAAAAGCCTCAGAAAGTATTGAGAAAGCAAAACAAGGATTTCGATATGAAACTAACTCTAGACTTTAAAAAAATATAAAATTAACATCATGTCAAGAAAAATATATTAAACTACATAGACCTAAAATATATGTATGTACATACATATTTTCTGTCTATAAAAATAATCAAAACAAAAACTAAGAAGTTGAATGAACTAAAATATAATAACATTTTCTCTATCTTCTCTATAAATGCCATAAAATACATTATCCTGCATAAAACGTACACACAAAGATTGTTGCAAGAAAGATGTCTTCGTTTCTCTTTCGAACTAAATAACTAGACTTTGATCTAATTAGGGGGTATTTTTAGCTTTTATTGCATTTCAGGGCTTCAATAAAGAAAACAAAAAAAAAAAAACAAAAATTCACTCAAAGAGGAAAGATAGATAATTTTAGTTCTTTGAAGGATGTCATATAATGCCAGAGGACAAGTTTCTTGTATTCTATTTAGTTATGTTATTAATTTGATTGTGAAAGTTTAAGTACCTTTTAAGCAAACAAAGTTGCAAACTTTTATTTTATAATAATTTTGAGGACATTTTTCGTTTGGCATTTGAATCCACCAGGGAGAACAAGTCATTTAAATTAAGTTTATTATTCATATATTCAGGCTTTTAGTAAAGAAATCGTACAATCACGTACTGGTCTTTAACATTTAAGGCTTTGTTTTGTTTGGCATAGATAAATGCACACGTACGGAAAAGAATGAAATTAAATGTTTGTTTATGAAAAGATACGTGGGTATAAAAAATAAGGGTTACCACATTTTTATTTGATTACACTAGGCAACAAAAGTTGTTTGTTTAGAGGTATACTTAATGGGGAGCTACTTTTCTAATTGATTTTCGGTGCTGATTATGAAAATGGACTTGAAATTTGAAATCTACTTCGTTGTAATTTAATCAAGAAAAAAGGAGTTTAATTTGTTAAAGATTTAAACAACATAATCCTTTTAGTTTTTACCATTGAAATATAAAAATATAAAAAAAAAATTGTAATACCTACCGACAAAGAACTATGATTTTATTAAAAATGAGATTGAAATATTTTGTTGTAATTTTTTGCTTCATTCTTTAGAGTTTAAAAATTTATTTTTCAAAAAGTAAACATTAAATTAACTAAATTTATAAGGAATATCAAATAATAGTATTTAAAATTGTATAAAATATTATAATGGGCATTGATGTTATTTTTTAATATGAATTTAATTTTAAACAGAATTTAAACTAATTCAGCAAAAATAAGTGTAAGCCTTAATGTTGTTATGCTAACTGAAAACTCAGACATGGTTTAAGTATGAAGCCAAAGAATTTTCGAAAAATCGCTAAAATATGTGCATACATATAAAAAAAAAAATTTGTAAACCATTTTTTTCATAAAAATGATTTTGAAAAGTAGAAACTCAAATATTTTTGAACAATTTATTTTAATTAGAGAGCCTTCTGTAATTTGTGAGTTGTTGTACCTACTCAAGTTTGCAGGAATTAATATATTACAGCCAGATCAGAAGGGGAGAAACGGAAAAGAAAACATAAAAACTTAACATTAACATGTGGTCATTTGAGGACCTATTCTCGTTCTGTGACAGCTTTTCTAAAACTTCAAAAATAAAAATATACCAACTTAAATCGATTCCGGGTTAATCTGAAGAAGTCAAATTAAATCTCAAAATTAAAAAAAAAATTGATTTCAAATTTTATAGGTATATCTATCAAGAATCGATGACTTCACAACTATCACAGATCGAGAATTGTGTGTAAAAAAAAAGTCGGCTGCAAAATTAGAAGGAAGGAATTGGTGACTGGGAGGGGGAATAGGTACCAACGCTAACTTAGGTTTTTATTCTTAAGACTTCAAGAAAAAAATAATTGCATTGTACATAAGTATTTTTTAAAAAGTGATACATTTTCTATAGAGGTAAGAAATGAACAAAAGGTGTACGTATGTATGTTGGTACCTTCTTCAAAATAATCTATGGTCGCGATAAACTTTGATATTGATTAAGAAAGTTTTTTGTTTTCTATTGAAGAGTATTTAGACTAGCAAGGTTTTCACTAATGTATTTTTTGTAATCTTGAATCTGACATAAACTCTGACGTTAAGCGAAAAAAATATCTGGAAGATTAAAATTCAAATTGAAAAACATTTGAAAGGTAGCTTACCTTTACATATAGGGATTTATGGAAAAAGGTTAGTTATAGGAAGGTAGGTCAAGTTGGTACTAACATGAGCTATCTAGCTCCAATTTAAACTACTTTAATTTTAAACAGGTGAGAGAAACAAATAAATTCCATCCACAAAGTTGTGGATAATCTTTATGTCTTTCTTTAAATCTGAATCTTTTGCAGACGCCCCTTGACGCTATTTATTTCCATCAAGCTTCTCAACCAATTGAAGTTCCCAGACATTCTCTATTACTTCCTTCATTATCTTGCCATCTTCACCTCAATCACGCTAGGAAAATCCTTAGAAAAAAAAGTACCTACATATGTATTTTCCAGCTTGAAAAACTGAAACAATTTCTTTTCTCTTTTTTCAATGTCACATGCAATCACTTGAGACGACTGTCATAAACATTCCCTTGAACCTTAAGGGATATCCATCATGCACGTATAAACTTGGTATTATTTTTGTAATATGTCCCCCCAATCCATTTCAAACATCCCTCCAAAGAATGCAACATTGCTATATTAAACATGTGGTAGCCCCCTAATTGCATACAGTTCTATATTGCAATACCTATACCTAACACCCTTTGGTGGGAATGTGTAGGGGATGGTATCTGCACCCTTAACTCCTTGTTGCTTTGCTTATGTTTTTTTTTTTTTTTTGCAACAGGAGTCCTATACTGAGGGTATTCAGAATAACACAACACAAAAATACACTCTTGTGTTCTCACACCCAATTGGAATTTCCCTATTTTCCGGAATAAATAATAGCAAGGCTTGACATTATCCCTATGTGCTTATAATGTGGAGGGAAATATTGTAATTACAGAACGGAGATTGTAGGGGGTCGCACATAAGTGGTTTTGCGGGTCTCTTGAGAAGTCTTCGTCTAGACTGTGGTGTAGACACAACGGGTAGAGGAAGGTACTCACCTGTCTCCAAAGAGGCTTGTGTTATCCGGTTTATGGTTGTTCTGGTCAATGGTCATTATTTGAAAAAAAAGAAGTTATTATTTTTTTAAAGGAAAATCCTTGTAATCCTTATCGTTTGTGTATATTTAAATTCACTTTTAAATTGCACTTTTTACCGCCAAATTATTCACACGGCAGGGCACTCAAAACACAATTTTCCAATCCGGATATCCGGTAGCAGAACACAAAATGGCAAAACGCCACTCACTCAATCACACAAGCACTATTTATTTTTTTTTTTTGTTGCATACAGGCAACGGTATTTTTTTGTTTTCAATAAAACTAGCGGTGAATTCGGTGAATTCTGCGATATATCTTTAACCAGACAGACTGTTTTGTTTGTTTTTATTCAACAATACGACAACACAGTTTTTTTTTAATATATTTTTTTTAGACAAGATTTTAAAGGATGACAAGTTTCAAATGTTCATCCACCTACTCGAAGGACAATCTGGGAACAAGTACAAGAAAAAACCGGCGAACATGTAAAGGTAGCAAAAAACAAATGGAAAATGCAAAATCCAAACAAGAACAAACGATAATACGACAAAAATCTACTTCGAGAATACGTCAAATGACAGCTCTCAAACACGCACGCTTTTCCTTCGATCCGTACGAACGAACGTTGACACTCCGGTGTTGGATCGTTTTTCTGTGGCTTCTTTAACTGCTGTTGGAACAACAGAAAGTGCTCAACTTCGACTGAACCAGAAGCAGAGCCACGGAAAATGCGAACGCGGCAAACGGCGACGACGACGATGACGATGAAGGCGACACAAACGAAACGAATCGACCCCAGTCCTATGGAGTTGAGTTGAATTTTAAATGAAATGAGTGAGTGAGTTATACCTACATATGTATCCAACTGGTTTGAGTTTTGTTTGCATCTGTTTTGTCCCCCAACTCCCATGCCAACAAAATTGCCGGTTGTTTGGATATTTAATGCACCAACAAGAACAACAGTAAGAAATATATTCGGCCTTCCAGGAAGCAGCCAACAAAACGAACATAAACAACGGCAAATGAGTTTGTTTTTGTGTTTTTTTTTGCTGTTTTAGTGTTGGAAGTTTGAGTTTAAATTTTACTGGAATAGTTGTTTTGTTAAATTTTTGTTGTGTTTCTTGTCTTGTATGCTTGCATCTCTTTTACTCTTTCAAATAAAAACTTCCGTTCCCTTTCACCTCTAAGAAATGGAAAAATATTATTTTCCATCTGATTGGAATAAAATTTAACTTCCCCTCCATTTCTTATTCAGTTTTGAGAGCAGTTGTTGTTGTTGTTCCAAATCGTTCTGAAATTCCAACTGCATTTTCCAGTTTGTTTCTCATTTGAATGGACTTGAGGGAGATACCTGTTTTTGTTTCGTATTGGATTTTTTTTCTTATAGATAGAAAATGAGTGGATTTATTTGAAAACAAGAGAAGAGGGGATTTTGTTTGGATTTTGGAAATCGGAATTGGAATGTTTCAATTTCGGTTATTTCGTTGAGTGGAGTATACTCATTCATACTCAAGAGAAATTATGTTCTTGTAAGAGCACTTCTTCCCATATGTTTAAAAATTAAGATTTGAGCAAAAAAAATTTTTTTTTTATTATAGGTACCTATGTATATTGTATTATTATTCTCTTTTTTAATCTTCATTAAGGTACATACCTACCTGCCCGACTTGTTTATACATATGTTTTGTTTTTGTTAATTTGTTTGTTTCGATGTTTATTTCTGTTTTAAAAATAAAATTCTTCTAGTTCTATTTTCTGCATAAGCAACTTCTGCTATCAACAAATAATATGATGTGAAAATTAAATAATTAGGCAAATACCTACCATAGGTACCTACTAACCAATTCGTAAGGCGGTTTCAATTGGCAATCTGGAAGCAGAAAAAAACATTCTGAAAGCGTTCAATTGGGTAACAGTGACAGTTCTGATTCTGAAAAAGAAGAAAATTTCTCGTCTGGATTTGAAATCAGAAGCAAAAACAGAATCACTCGCAAATTCAAGGATTTAAATGTTGCACTTCGTGAAATAATGTCTTACCAATTTTTTTAATTTACAAATTGTAGGAACTGTGATTGCTTGAAATACTAATACAGTCACACCAAACTTCAAATTTTTCAGAACCGAAAAAAACTGTTCAATTGTTATTCCGAATCTAAAACCAGTTCCGGATTGCCAATTGAAAACGCCTATTCAGCTTTGTATATGAAAAACATAGTAGTACTATCATGGCGGGTATTTTTTAATGTTTCCCCGACCCTTGTGATGGCGCTGCATTTTTTAGGTGTAGAATTTGATTAATGGATTTGTAAGCAATACCTACTCAGGTATACTACTATCTATCTTTTAAGTTTGATTTTCTCAAATCTTAACATTAATTATTTTTGAAAATCTCACCATAATTTATCCAAAAATTAATTTTACGTCCTTCCATAAACCGAAACAAAAAATTATTTTACGACCATGAAACAGTGACTTGTTCGTCGTAGCATAGGCATATGTTTCGCTTCGGTTTGGAAGATTTTTTAATTCATCAAAAGTGTAGGTACATATTTAATTTTCCTATTTATAGTATAATATAAAAAAATTATCTCCTAGCTCATAAAATGTTGTAATGAATTTCTTAATAACTATGTAGGTATTTAATGCAACTTAATACCTACTGCAACTATTATAAACAGAAAAGACAAAGTGTCATCTCAAATAATAATCAACGCTTGCTCATAATCTCAATTTCAGCATGCGACTCCATCAATGTAAATTACCTGTTTCTTGCTACTTGGAACAGCAGCATCATCTGAGTAGGTATCTCTCGCTTTTCGCATATCTACAATATCTCTTCTCGACTCGTAACAAAAGCAGCAGCAACTTATTCTCGGCAGAAACAAATTGATTTCTCTCTCCTAGATCAGGATATTCTTGTAGTTATTTCAGACTTGCAGCATACTTGCGAACATGGCCCGCGCCCAGCTGGCAGGGGCATCAGCATCAACATCAGCACAGACGTAACACACAGCACATAGGGGAGGTTGTTCAGCATTCAAAAACAATTTCATCGTCCATCTCTCATCCGAGCTCAGGCAGCTGAATACACTTATGGACAGGTTGGTCTTATTGCTGGACCGCTGGGATTGGGATTTGCATGCGGTCAGTTTAAACACGTTTTATTACCGCCACAGCATAATTTTTTTTTTTTTGAGTTGCAGGCGACCAATGTCTTCGTGTGCTCGGAATATTAATTACGATTTCCGAATAAATGATCTTTTAATTAATTTCCACTCCGACTTCATCTCAACTCGCAGGTTCTTTGCCATCTTCTCAGATGATGCGTTTTGTTGTGTTCCCGCGCTCGGGCAGCACTGTCTAGCCGCCCGCCCCATCATCGAGGCGCTCGCGCGCAGTTTATTAATGATTTCATTATGAATTAGCATTTGATGAGGTTCATCGGTGGTGAACGGCGATGACTCAGTTCATTACTCAATTTGTCACGTTCGATTGGCCAATAGATGTGTCTTCGATTAGCGAAGACACAACACATGATGAACTCTTAGGACCTGTTTTATTTTTTCGTTTTATTTGTTGGTATTTTGGAGAGGGATGACTTAAATGTTGCTTTGAAACGTTACGTTACGTAGTGTAGCGATAATTCTTACTCGGGCTTGACAAGTAAATTGCTGCTACGCCGCCACCGCCACCGACAGCACTGTGCCGCACCAGCCGCCGACTTACGACCTGGCGGTAATGTTAGGTATTCCTTCATTCGACAGGGAAAAAAAAATCTTGAGAAAAAACCATCTCGCTGAAACCGAAACACACATCCACACATTCAACCTAGCAGTCCAAGCTGCAAGTCCAGCACCAGCACTCGTCCTCGTCGTCGAGGAGTGAAATTCCAATGAAACAACTCTCGAGGAGCTCATGATTTACTGGTAAATCATTGGTTTGCATGGTTTGGCGAAAGATTTTGCGCGAAAATTTCCTTCATTTTTGGAATTTGGTAATTGCTATATTGTCAAGAGTCAGTTGGTTGGATGGTTTGGTTGGCTGGCTGGCTGGTTGTGGATGTGCAAAGGTGTACTCTGCTCCACTGATGGCACAAGGTAATTTCCATTGCAACAAGTTGAAGGCATAATTTTGGATTAAGTCACCTTTCCTTTTTTTCCGTGTGTTTAAATTCGCGCCTCTGCTCTGCTGCAAAGTCCAGAGAGACTCATCATTGATGATTACAGCACTCTGTTGGAGTGCGAAGCAAGTGAGCTCTGCAAAACAAAACACGTTCAATCAATTCATATAAGTACACCACCAGTCAAAACAAATTGACTTTTATGGATCACGAGAATATGTCAAAAAAAAAGTAGAGACATTAGTCAAAGGTGCCGGATGAATAAAAACTCAAAAAACCCAAACTGCAATTTGAGGTAAATGATTGATGAATAAAAAATGTGAAGGTGGAGATAAATTTCCAAAATGGGCAAAATTAACAATGAGAAATTGAAAAGCTGTTTTCCGTATTTTTAGGAGAAAATTTATTCAGAATTAAAAAAAAAACCCGGGTTTTTGGCAGCTTTTTGCATTTACCTTAAAAACTTTGCAGAAGGTATTAAAAACGAGACCTCCTTATTTGGGTGCAGTTTTTCTGCAATGTGTCTGCAACTTGTGCTTCCAATGAACAACTTGCAACTTTTACGGCCTAGCAAACAAATTGCGAAATTTGGGGTTCGCATTTCATTTTTTAAATTTGGAAAATAATCGAATTTAAGGGAAAAAATGTTTTCATTCCGATTTTCACTCCAACAAAAACTATGCTGTATTTTGTTAAATTTTTGTGTCAAATACTTAAGAAGTACCTACAAAATTTTCTATTTTTTACTAAACACGGATTTGAATGTTCCCAATTTTTGCATGTTTATGCCGTAAAGATTTGAAACAAAGCAATTTTTGATAAAAAATTTTGGAATAAATTTGAATTGAATGAAATTTTGCAAATCGTCAAGTCAGCACTAAAAAATTAAAATTTTTGCGAAACGTGAGGTTTTAAATTTAATTTTACGCCTCGCAATTTTGGTCGTGATGAATTCGCAAATACATACGTTACTGTTTTTTATTGCACGAACATTATTTTATTTATTTGCAAAATTTAATCAAAAATGCAAAACTTGCAAAAACCGTAAATGCCGATTATAACTCAATAAAATGTGTGTTCCGATTGCAAGTTTTCATGGAGGTAACTGTCTACCAAACAAGAGGTTAAATTTCAGTACAACATAATTTGACCTATACTCTTTTTATAATAAGCCGGCTTTATTGTTGGGCACAAAAATGTTCCCATGTTGTTTCTTTTTACCTTATTTACATTATTGTACATACATCTCTAACCAATCCAACTATACAACTCATTTGAGAAACTTGTGTTAAATTATAATTGAATCTGCCAAATGGAAACCCTCTCGTTCTCGTCACAAGGAAGCAATTTCAACAACTACAGCCAAATCCAAAACATACTGACGACGACGATGGTCAAACTCTCATAGATTAATTGCGGAATCCTTTGTCAGGACGGGCAGGTATGTGGCGGCTTATCGATGTTTCGCCTTAAGCCTACCGCCTTCCTGCATTGGACTACACAATGACGATGATGATGATGCTTTGGCTTAGAGAATTCCATGGACAGCACCACCATATAGCAAGTCTGGTGCAAAAGGTAATTAAATGTGCAGATGCGTTCCAGGTGTGGCTGCAGCCGAAACGGCTGTAAAAAAAATATATAAACTATTTTCCACCCCGCGCAATCACTGCAACAACAGCAGCGGTGTCACCATTCCGGTGGAATTCTTAACGACCCTTGCCGCCAGTAACGTTCGCAGTTGGTACGCTTGTCTGTGCGTTGCATTCGCTGCATGCAGCAAGCAATAATGAAGGTGAAATTCCTCTCATTCCTGTCCAAGTCGTTCGTTGTTGTCGACATAGTCGTCGTCGTTGTCGTCGTCGTCATCATCGTCGTTGTTCAGCATGTCATTCTTAGGTTGCTATATGGACTTAGTGCATCAGTGCAGTACATATTCCCATCACCTTGCGTATAAAAGTCCAAAGCATCAAGGATTTACGCGCTCAATTCTTAGAGCAATTGAAATGGTCATGGCCATGGCCGTCATATTCAACCAAACACAGAATATACATACACAGTACACACAATGACACAAAGCCGACTATGGCAAAAGCTGATCATAAATTAACGAGGCGTTACTGCGAATAATGTGTTCTCGCACGAACATCCCTGAAGGTGGTGTTCATCCCATCAGTCCCATAGTCCAAGCCCATGGCAGACTTGAACTGCATCAGAGACACGTTTTATTACGGCAGCTTGTCCATCATCATCAGTGGCAAGCATCATATCAGAGATAGAGGACTCTCTGTTTCTGTTTCTGTAGGTATAGGATTGATGAAAAATCGCGCCCCAGCATCAACCATGGAAATGGCAGTGCGAATTTTGATGGGAAGCTGTCTGCTTAGGTTTATTTTCGGTCATTTTAATTGCCCTCTGGGGCTAGGACTGATTCCTTTCGCGCGAAACGATATCCTCAAATATTTACAACTCCTCACAATAATATAGCAACAACCAGAATGGCGATATGATTTGAAGCACAAACAACAGAAGAAAACATCTTTCTAACCACCTTTAGCAAGGTAATAAAAATCACCTTAACCGCACCACTATTGTATTAAATGTAGAGTTGCCAAATACTCAGAAAAAAAAAATCTTCTTTTAATGTTGATGTTATTCTGGAACTTTTCACTGTAACGGTTTTTGTTATCACCGGAAAAATTCTCGCTAATGACTTCGGCGGTTTAAATGAAACATCTTATCCGAGAGAAGGCTACCGAGATGGAAGGTGATTAGCTGGAAATATATTTTTGAATTATTTTGTCAATTAATTTTTTTTATTCTACTGAGCCTTTTTTATGTTATTTATTTTATTTTAATTTATTTTATTTTATTTTATTTTTTTTTATTTTATTTTATTTTATTTTATTTTATTTTATTTTATTTTATTTTATTTTATTTTATTTTATTTTATTTTATTTTATTTTATTTTATTTTATTTTATTTTATTTTATTTTATTTTATTTTATTTTATTTTATTTTATTTTATTTTATTTTATTTTATTTTATTTTATTTTATTTTATTTTATTTTATTTTATTTTATTTTATTTTATTTTATTTTATTTTATTTTATTTTATTTTATTTTATTTTATTTTATTTTATTTTATTTTATTTTGTTTTATTTTATTTTACAACATTGCTCTTGTGAGCACCTCGAAAAATAATTCAAAATAAACGTTACCTGGAAATCCTGTAGATAAAAGCCCTTTAGGGGTTGTAAAGACCAAAAACGCCTACAAATCACCACTCACAAATAAATAATTGAAGAAAAGGAAGATCGCAAAATTGCGAATGCTCACTGCACAGCGCACAGTGCCATATAATCACTTTAAAGACCCACTAAAAATCGAAGCCTTCATATTCCGACCCATAACCGTATCGTGATGGGTCTGTTCGATATGTCTTTTTTTTTTATTTTTTAGCTTTATTTTTTATGATGGATTGGTAACGAGCCTCAATTGTGAAGGCATACGTTTGTTTTTGTTTATTTTTTTTTATAGCTAAAATCATACATTAATTTTTTTTTACTTGAGGCGGGCTTAGCCGAGGGTATATATTATAGTTATTTGTTAGTTCATTGTCGGTAAAAATCAAAATGCATGATTTTATGTTTTTTAGCAAGGAACTAAAGTTTTTGTTATTTGTGTGGATTTTAAATCATAGTTAGAAGCAATAAATTCCTGGATTAATTTGTAATCTTTATGTTTGAACACACTACAGATGTTTACTGTTAAGTATCGAATCTATGAAAATAAATCTTGGAAATCTTGACCGGAAAAAAATGAATTACTTATACATTAACATTCTTGCTAAGCGTAGGTTGGGTTCAATTATGTAAGAAAAACCGAAAGTACTTATATAAACATTAAATTAAAAATAAAAACAAACCTCTATTTAACAAACAAACTTTGCAAACATCGAATTAATTTTCATTAAATGGAATGGTAAAAATTCACTAATTGGCGCCCAGGCAGAGACCAATTTCTTGAACAATAAATAATTACAATTAATTATAAGGATGATATTTCTATAAGCCACAATCTGGGATGTTATTTGTGTTTTCAATGAAACAAAAAAAAAAAAACACTCAACTCTGCACTTCATTTCACTGCACTTGACTACACGCAGATAAATCTCCCCAGTTAAAAAAAAAAAACGTATAATTTACTCATTAAATGATCTGAGAAAAAGCGACCCCATCGGCTTCTGTTCAACTTTACCGACATTCATTATTCAAATTTATCTACCCATTTCTGCATATATTTATAATAATGGAAATGTGAAATAAAATTTAAAATACCGATACCGATACCGAAGCTTATCTGATTTCGATGAAACTCTTTCTCTCTGCAATCGTTTTCTTTGCGTATCATTTCATATCGGTTGCCAGAGAGTCATCCTTTTCCTGGCTTTTTTTCCCTATATATTAATCTGATCGTATTGCACTTGTATTAATTACCAAGTGCTTATTTATATAAGTAAAATACCAACCTCCACCTATATAATGTGTACTCAGCCATTGGTTTGGGTATGCAGCATTGAGCACACACAAGCTTTTTATTCGAGAACTGCACTTGGGGTAAAATTAATCCGAATACCATGTTAAACGACACTTTAATGGCCACTTTATCTCAATTAATTCAAATTTGTGACCATAAAATATAATTCACCAAAGCCATCACATTAATGGCCACAATAAAAATGGGCCATGGACCAGAGAGAGAGGATACACCTCATCCCGCAGAAGGTGAAACCCCCATCATCAGCATCTCGTTTTTTATGAAGAGTTGCATATATGCAGTCTATCCCGTACTCTTATATGCAGATGCAACAAGAGTGAAACTGGCATTTTTCTAGAATAAAGGAAGATGTTGTGGCAGCCGGGACTGGGACGGAACATAAAGCGAGACACTCTCATTCGTTGAAATGGCCAAATGCACTTATCCAAGTTGACAGTTTTGTGTGATTAAAAGACAAAAATAAAAAAAAAGGAACAGAATGGTCAGCAACCTTTCCCTACTGGTTCTGATATTTTTTTTTTTTTTACTGTCAATATTCCTGCTTGGCGAGGCATGGATGCGGAATTCCCGCTGGTGATGAGTTCCATCTCCTGAAGAGTCCACAATCGACTGCATCCGATATTGGAAATAATAAAACTGATTAAATCTGCTGATAGCCATGTAGATTTTTAGTGTGGCTCAGTGGATAAAGGATCGAAAATGCAAGCAAAAGCAGAATATGGGGAATGTCTCATTTTGATATTGAAATGAAAATTATTCAGCGATAAAGCTAATTCTTGAAAAAGATGATGCCACTCAACGGGTGGTGCAGATTAAAAGAGTACATACTCATATATAAAAATATTGCAATGTGTGTCTTACGTGGCGCTTATTTGGTCGATGGATGGCGTTCAAAATTTGCTAGAAATTTGGCTGGGTTGGGTTGAGTTTTATTTTTAACATGTTTTTTTAAGAGGTATATAAATTTGTTCCGACAACACTTTTTCAACTAATGACCATTTAAACAACTGTTAAGTGATTTGTGCTAAGTTTGGTTTGGCATTTCAAGTATTAAAGCCACACGATCAATGTTGCAGTCAGTGGTGACCGCTATAGAACCATGATTACTTACTTTTTCGTTCCCCAATTGAACAGCCATGATGTGTAGGAGCTGTGGTTTCAACAAGACGTTCCAACATATCACACAGCCACAATTGGTTTATTGAAGAAACCGCATAGTTCCAAGTTTCAGACCCGTGATTTGACCTCCAAGATCGTGCGATTTAACACCGCTTGACTATTTTTGTGGGAATATATGAAGTAGCTAGTTCACGCCGATAAGCCCGAAACGATCGAAAACTTGGATGATAACATTCGCCGCGGTATTGTCGATATACCTACGCTCACAAATGTTGGAAAAAGTGATCGTAAATTGGACCTCCAGTTTAAACTACGTCCTAGCCAACCTTAGCGCTCACATGCCAGAAAAAAAATCAATTTCATGTCAATTTTAAAAATTCATCTTTATTTTATTTCAAAAGTATATACTTCTGAAAAATCATCCTAAACATATTTTGGGTTCATGGTAAGAATAATGACTGAAACTGAACAAAGATCGCAATCATTTTCGAAGTACACACTATACTCTGTCTTGGCAAAGAACGTTAGTAGGTATGCTTAAATGTAACAATGAACAATTTTTAACAATTCTTAATCATTTCGAAGTTACTGGCAACTCGCTAACAGTTGATCAACTTTGACGTTGTTATTTTTAAAAATTTAATTTAAGTGGAATCAATTTTTTAAATAAAACAAAATAACACATAAATATTTTCCTTTCATTTTTCATTTCAACAGATATCTTTTTTTTTGTTTCGAATTTTAATGTTGACCCCTTTTCAAATGGTAGACAATATAACAAACATTCACTCCTTTCAATTTAAATTAAATTTCAATTCAATGCTTCTCTAATTCTAGTAATTTGATATCCTCACCGCACCGCTGCTGGCTGGCTTAAGTTTAGGTTGGTTTATATAGTAGTTCTATCGCAGCCTGAATCCTGAAATCCCCCGCACCAGTAACTTTATGCAGAAGTCAAAATCTTTCATTTTGCTACATCATTTTAAATTTGGTTTCTGGGACTTGACTTGCTATCAAGCGTAAAGGTTTGCGGTAGCCGATCATGCAGAATTAATGAATAGGGATTCTCATTCTCGTATTTTGTGGTTCTTATTTCACAGTAGTCCTCCACAAAATCGAATTTTTATATAACATCGATTCAGAAGGAGAATGCGTATTTTTTTTGTCTTATCATTTTCGAGCAGTGGACTATAATATAATAAGGCTTTGTAACCTACTCCCAAAGGGATGCTTTAGGCCCAATGCCAATATATTTCCAATTATGCGCAATAATCCAACCGGACAGGATACCAAGAATTAGGGACTCAAATTTATAAAGAAGCTCCAAAGAAGCATTTATTCGACAAACTGGCAGAAAACAAAAAAAAAAATAAAGAAGCTGAATTTGCAAATCCTTTAAGCAAGCTCTTTGCGACAAAAAAGAAAAAAAAGTATATCAATTTTCATTTTAACATTAAGGCCATTTATTTTGCCTCAAAGTCATAATTTCGCTTCCTTATCATTCAATCTTGAAAATTTACGACTTACAAGCAATATTCACTGCCATTGAAGTAGGCTATCAAATCCAACTGGAATTAGCTTTTTAAGGAAACTTTTCAAAATTACAACGCTATCAAGATATACGAGTACGTATAGCTAAATAACTTCCTTCCGTCTGTGTTCTTCGTCAATTCTTTGAAAACATCGCACTGAATTTACAGCAATCCTTCCTTAGTGAAGGAAAGGGGCTTTGTCAATTCATAAAATTCATCCATTCTTAAAATTTATATCATTTTGTCAAATGAAGCAGACATGACTATCTACTTTATGATTTTATACTTTTATGATTTTATATGCCTTCCTTGCTCCTGCTCCTGTCCTCGGCTCTTAGCATTTTCCAAAATACAAGGAGGAAAATATTTTTCGCGAAAGTGTAAAGCTAAAATATTTCGACAAAAATAATGTTCTCATGGGGGGCCTCCTGCAAAAACAGAGAGAGGAAAAAAAAATAAACAGCAGGGAGCACTATTCAAACGATTGACAGTGATTGGGACTTTATCGCAGCTGAAGAATCTTCTTCTTCTTTATTCTGTCTTTTGTGTACAGAATCTGAAGGAAATATGGCTTAGGTACTGTAAATTGAATTGAAAATTGCACAAAAAAAAATGTTGGTTAGCAGGAGTGGATTTGATGTAACAGAGGCATTCTAATAATTTTTAGGAAGTTGAAATTAAGGTTTCATGAAGACATTTTCATTTGAACATTTTTTCAACCCAATTTTAGATACCAAGTGAGTTGTGACAACGCGAAAAAAATTTCAAAATATAGTATTCACCTATTTTCAAAATAATTCAAATATATTTTTTTGGAAACCTATCAGTCAACGTTATAAAACCTTTTTCATACTTGGACTTGGGTTGAAACTATGGGTCTCCTCCATTCCTGCAATAACGCGCACACAGGAATGGTTGAGAGTTGTTTATATCCTGGCTCTTCATAGATTGTCGCGCCAACAAATATATTTATTTATAAGAAAAAGTTATTGTGACGGTAGATCAATTTTACATATTTTTGCTCTTGATTCATCTCTTTATAGCAAAAAAAGTTATGACGGAAAAAAATCAAATTGCGAAAAAATAAATCTATAAAAAAATTTGACAAAAAGTTTATTCATAAGATGTCACCCTTTTGAAAAAAAAAACTTAAAAAAAAAACATAAATCCGTGCCTGGTCATTTGCCAATCCCTTGGAAGCAGTTTTACTGTATTGCTTCCCCCCGCCCGTCAAATAGGGGAGTTCCGCTCTATTATGGTAGGTACCAGTACTTCATAAGATAAAACAAAATTTTTTTTTGTTGCCCGCACCGATCAATGCTCTTAACCATCAAAGGTCACATATTTTTCGATTGTTAAATCACGTTTTGTGTGTCAGTTTCGGCGTTGCTCCCGTCATAATCAAACAATAGATAAACCAAATGAAGAAGAGTGAGAGAGATAGAAGATAGGATAGGATAGAACATAGCGCAAAAAGTTATGTCCAAAGTAAGAACCTTAATCGTAGCTCAAAATCAAGCACCCGTTTGTTAGATAAAAATTTATGGGAATCTCGATATCGATGGATGGGTATAATATGTATTAGGTATATAGAGATGCTATCAAAATACACTATTGACGGCCTAACCCGCCTATTTGGGCTTCACGTTCACTTCACACTGATTCGATGATGGTGAATTCTGAGTGTGACCTAGTTGAACTATTTTTTTATTCTTTTGTGGTTTGAGTGTGTTCAAGCTTTTTGGGACTATTGGAATGGAATAATGGAATGGATATATTATATTGACATTTAGAAAAAATGGGGATATATACCAACTACTATGTGTAATGCCAATGTGCCATGTGAACAAATTCGACCTTCGGATTCATTTTGAAGTACCTATAGGTAGGTATAGCTAACTGGTGGGCTGATGACGATGATGTACGAGTTGGTTGGTATATGGTGGAACAACTTTAGTCAATGTGTTTTCAATTGTCTTTGCGCTAAAGTTCTAGGACAATGGTGACCCAATTTGGATTTCGAAATGGAAGAATTGTTCAGTTGGAAATGGATGTGGGTAAACAAAAAAAATGTCTCTGCATCATGCAGTGAACTTGTAAACAATGTCAATATTAACTTTGACAGCTAGATTCGGAGCACGTTTCACATAAGAAGATTTGAAAATGTAAGAATCTAGCACTCTTTTTGGTATAGCAAAAAAAAGTAGAAAAAAGACGTTTGAGAAATAATTTAAGTAAATAGAACAATTGTTTACGAGTATCTTATGAAATTTTTAAAAAACACATAAATGTATTGACAATATTTTTAGTAGATATTACTATTTTAAAAATCTTTAAATGAGTCTTTTATGTATTTCCAATTTAAACGAATCGTGCGAATGAGTCTGTAATCGAAAATATGGGATTGCAAACAGTTTCGAAAACCAAATAATATTAAAAACATCTCAAAACATTGTTTTCGGTAATCTAGGCAGATTTTTCTAAAATTTATATCATTTAGATTTTTCGAATTATGAATCTAATTAATATTCACAATATTGGAATAAATTGAATATTGAATTTCAAAAATATGGTCAAAATAATTTACAAATTAAAAAAAAAATTATATCCCAAATTTATTTATAATTTTATTGTATATTTTAATGATACATTTTTAATCACTTTTTATTTTTTATCTCATTTTTTCATCTCCCATTACAAGAAAAGAGAATTCCAAACCATCCCAAAACTCTATTATTCAAAAAAGAAAACAAAAGAATAAACTGCAAATTTATCCAGACATAGAAAATATTACATCAATATCTCACGTTCATAATCAATAATCAAAACTACAAACTCGCATCCCGCGCTAATAAATGTGCGGGAAAACTTTCATTGACGAAATTTTCACTTGATTCACTTTAAAAAAGAACTCATGTCGTGAGCAACCTTGCCAAAGACTCACTGCCTCCATCAACGATCCAACATTAAATTGATCACGATTGTCAATTATTTAGGCACCATAACCTCAAATATCTTTCACCATGACTGACTAAAATAAATACAACAAAAAGAAGCAAAATCCACTGTCATACCATTTTAGTATGCGCCTTGGGTGCGCGTGGAAAAACAATTTGCTCTGGCTCTCGCTGTTTTTTCACTGCGATGTCCAATGGAAAACTGTCGCTGATGGGAAAATTCTCCCACAACAAAACTACCACAAACAGAGCGCGATCACGAAGCAACTTCTACCAAACGATCAAATGAAAGTCATCTTCATAAATTGGTGTTGCGCGATGAACACAAGAACGGAGAACATCATATAGCAGCTACCCTAGCCTAGCCGAGTCCCACCATCCACCAACAGCAGTCGCATTGATACACTGATCCCGCACTAAAGATCCTGACCCACTGCGGGCAAGCGAAAAGCTATCAGCCAGCGCCAAAGAAACACTCGCTCTGGCAATCTCTCCTGCTGATGTTGGTTCAGTAGGTGAAGTAGTTTCTGTGCAGTGAAACTATCTCGGGGATAATAAATTGTCCATTCGTTATTATTTGTAAGATAGGATGAGGACTTTCGATTTTACTTCTTATATGCATTTGGCTTATGGGAGATTTTATGAATGTCAACTGCAGGGATTTTGTTATAGTGGAAGCAGGTCAAAGTCTTAAAATTCAAAGACTGATGTTTTAAGCGAACAATTGATTTTATTTAATAAAAAAAAGAAACAAAAAGTCTTTGGAGAAAATGGTGGAAGTTAAATTGGAGGTTATGACTACCCTAAATATCACTAAACACAAGCGAGTGTTAGGAAAAAAAGGAAGGATTAAAGAGCAAATTGGTTTTGAAGTTCTAGATATTTAAATGGGAGGGAAAGATAGAGCATTGGACATTCTTGTTGTGCGGCTAAATAAGAAATCTCTAGGAATGCAACGGGCTAGTGGCTATTTCAGAAATTTTTTTGAAGGTAGCGATGCGATCTTTCCTGAAAAATGGGGAATACGAAATATTGGGATAGCAAAATAGACTCCGGAAGCAACCACAAGCTTTTTTTGTAATTGAAATTCTTCTGAAATTATATTGTCCCAGTCCTGGAAGAATTAAAGTTCACAGGATCAAGTTCCAAGTTGACAGAAATATGTACTTTTTCAAACCAATCGCTATCAATAATTAAAAAATCATTTCGAACAAAACAAAAAACCCATGAAATTGAGAAAATGAATTGCTTCCACTTAAAGGTTGCATCGATGCCCTTTAATTGGATAATGTGGCAGCAAAACGGAGATCTGCATGCGTGTCACCATGGATAGATAAAATCTTGAAGCTGATTCAGTTCGAATGCGTTTGACTTTTTCCTACGCAAAACTGAGAGAATGTCGTCGGCCGTCTCCATCTCCTCGCAGTCTCTTCCCCCAAGTCTCAAGTCTCCCCTCAGTTTGTGTTTTATATTATTGTTGTATAAACGGCCGGCGATCACCCAGACCTACATTAACATAGCTGAAGTGAAACTGAAGCTGATGCAGCTGCATCTGTTGCTTGTTGCTGCCGTTTTGTATAGCAGGAGCAGTCAAAACCCTTTATCTTCGATTCACTTCCCATCGAACCCGTTGTTGACCTTCGTTGCATGCCACTCTTTTAGAGATGCGAACGATCGGCCGGCCGGCGTCTTTAAAGGCTCACGCAAAGCTCAACAAACATCCTTTTGACAAAGTTGGGTTTGGGTGTAGACTGTAGAAGTACTGGTTTAGTTTCGGTGTTTTTTTTTTTATTTTCTCTGTGCCATTACTGTCTTTGGAAGCAATATATACTTGTATAAGACCTCCCTCCAATGTCACCGGCCGGCATTCAAGCAGAGGCAGAGGTACCTCTCTATAGACAGACAGACAGAAAGACAGACACATCTCAAGTCTTATCAGACCGGACTTATATTTAAGCGAAATGTCACGCTGCTGCTCGCAATATCAAGATCACGAGGACTAAATGTGAAGTGAATTTAATTGAAGAGCGGATGCGTTTTATGTCTCGTCGTCGATGCTCCATCGTTGTCGTAAAGAAAATTCACTTTGACTTTTATTAAAATGTCGACAGATGTGTGTCGGGTCGGTGTGTGTGGTGGTCTGTTAGGATGCGCGGTATTGGGATTGAAGGAGAGGGAGAGAGAGGGATCTCTTCACTGATGGTAACTCACCGTCACCGTCACTGTCACCATGATCGTTGTCGTCCTCGTCGCGCACTCAATCGAGCAAAGCAATTACTTTCGGCTTCGGTTCGGCATCGAGTGAAATGATCGCGAATGCGATCACCAGATGGCGGATAGATCTATGGCCTTTTAATTGCGTTTAATTTCATCGATATACACAACCGCATCACAAAAAAAAAATCTCGCCGACAAGATGAAGTTGTTATAAGCCTTCGTTTCTTTAGAGCCAGAGAGTTTAGTCTGACATTTCTGCCACTCACCTTTGGGGTCGGTCGGCCTTTTTAGCTATATAATACGATGCGGGGTTTCTTGCAGTTGTATAGGTAGGCTGGATCGAAGTGCACGAGCGATGGGTCATCGTGAGTTTGGAAAACCATAAATCACCGCAGGAATAAGAACGATAGTGAACTATTGAAAGTGGAATATATCTAACTCATTTTAATTAAGACTTAAATTATTGCTCTGCACCATCGCGCACACTGTGTGGCGTTGCATGGGTTGAGTGCGTTTCGTGTTAAGCGTGGTCGGTGTTGATGTGGTAACTATATAATATGGCATCAGAGTTTTGCTTGAAAATTAATGACCCATTAAGAGATTATCGAATTATGATTGCATTGAATCTTTGAAGTTGCAGCTGAATTTTAATTCCAAAGTGGATGAGGTAGTCAAAAATTTGAATGGAAATGAGTTGTTGTGGTGGGGTGTTTTAGATTTGTTTGAGCATAAAACGAACCACAAAATAGGTATGGGTAGTTAATCAATTAAGTTGAGATTATTTCGTTTATTATTGTCCAAATTAAGTTCTTAGTAGTAGTAGTAGTTTTTAGGAAATACTGGATTTAAAAAATCGAAAACAAAATCAAGCGATTTTAGTATCTACTTACGGCTGTTTTATATACTAATCATATTGAAAATATGATATTTTGAAAGTTTTAAATAAATCTGACGCTATTTTTTAAAATTAGCTATTTTATAATAAATTTAAAGTCTTCAAAAACCCGTATTGAATTGTTTGAGTTTCTTAGGCGATGTGTGTAAAAACAAACCAACTTTCATTATATTTTTATTTTGGAAATATGGCCAACTAACAAAACAAAAATAATCGAGGAGCTTAGGAACAAAAGGTGGTGAGCAACCTGAACAACTGCCCAAACTATGTAGTGGGAACTATCTCCAATGAAGAAAATCGTATCCAGGGAGTCAAATTACGCTGTGTGCTTCTTTACGTTTACTATACATCGGACTAGATCTTTAATGGTTCTACGGATTTTCTAAAAATCCAGAGGGGAAATTCTAGTATAAGGAAGCAAATTCCTCTTATAAGCAGCCAAAGTGTCTTTTCGTAAAAATTCATCATCCAATATGAAAAAATATGGCCGCGAACTTAATATGCTGTAGAGCGAAACTGTCTTAGTCAAAGATAGAAAGTCCAATCACCAAGTTGGTTGGTTCATGCAAGGCTAATATGGACTAAAACGCTTCAGCCCGGGAAACTCTTCAAATCCAATTGGCTGTACAGTTCAGGAAAACAGATAGCCAGAGGCTGAACTGGCATTAAACGCATATTGGTTCGACTCGTGGTCAAGCCTTACCTTGAATAAGTCGGTAAGTAAAGTTAAAACTTCTTCTTCTTTTTAGAACTTCTTCAAGTTAAAAACTGGAATCAAAATATGCCCGCTTTACAAATCATAGAAACATGTATCGATTCTAGTATTTCCGCTTTGTTTTGTGTATGAAAGCTTTTCAAATAGCTTCAGTTAATTCTTTAACAAAATCAAAATAAAGTTCTGTCTTTGTCTATAAAATTGAAAGTACTCGTATTGTTAATTCAAACATTTTCAACTTCTTATCAGTAAAATATTAATTACATATTCAAATAAGGGAATTTCTATTGAATGACGACAATGTAACGCAACGTGTTCCCAAATGTTTACATCCCATCTTCATTTCGAACCCTAAAATAATTATTATGTTTGTTTACTAAACTTGTCGTTCTCAACTTTTGTCCATAACTCATCTTCTATCCTTAACTCTGTCAGATGAACATGTTTCAACTTCTTCATTTAGGGATGCCTCAGC
This sequence comes from Syrphus vitripennis, assembly GCA_958431115.1. NCBI lineage: Eukaryota > Metazoa > Arthropoda > Insecta > Diptera > Syrphidae > Syrphus > Syrphus vitripennis. The sequence goes on along the minus strand of OY288110.1, from coordinate 1,826,596 downwards.
CATAGTAGTTATAAATTATAATGAACTTGTATATCTAAGTAATTATAAAGTTCTTCTCAAGTAGGTATTATATCTCCATAATAAACCCACTCTTTATATACCTCACCGAAAAATAAGGAAATAGCCCTGTTTTAGTAATACATCGTTGTATACAACTTCTCGTTATCTCTTAATTAGATGAACGCCACGCTAACCGGAAGTCGGCTGTAACATGAGAAGGCGCCATATATTCCTATACCTTCTGCCAGGCATACCATCTCATCATCAGACCTACCTGGTTAAATTTTTGGTTTTGTGTCCCTTGCAATTGGTATCTGAACAAATTGTTTAACATTTTAACAACACACATCTTTTTTTTTGTTGATGGTGTAGCAAAGAAGATAAAAATCCATTCCGCCTTCCAGCAATGACATAACGCGCAATGTCCAACCCCTCAACATTACGTGTTCCACCTTTAAGCAGCGATACGATGGTGCTGGCTTTAATGTATTTTTAATTGAAGACCTCTGCGAGACTGAAAGTGCGTATAAAGGTAGGTCTGATGGTTGAGGTAGTTTAAAATAATAAAGCCAAGTCTAGAAGACTCTCGCAGTCCGTCTCTATATGTCATGGGTTGTATATTCTGAATTTAGACTTCAGAGTTGGGTGATTATAAAAAAAAACCTCAAATTTAATGCGCTCATGGAAGCATCAGCTATCATGCCAGGACACGGCTCTCTCTTGCACACATTGAGTGTTGGTGCTTCTTAATCATTTTCAAAAGGTGGAAAATGAAAAATGAGTGGACAAATTGACATGAACTGAGAAAAGACTATCTCAAGATGATGCTGAATAGTGTGATTGCTTTACTACCTCTGTGCGACGACGACGACGACGACCTCGTCTGAGTTATGATCACGAGTTAGGACAGGTGCCTGGGAAGATGTTCACATTGACGCGGTCCAATCAATTTGTACACCAGCGCAACGGACACTTTGTTGAGTTGTAAAAATTATACCCATCTTCGTAGGTTTTTGGTGATTTTTCAGTGAATTTGGCCAGATTCATGTCCCTTTCACTTTTTAATTTTAATTTGAGTTAAGTTTTATTTTTGTTTTAACTCATAAAGTATGTAGACTCTTACTTCTCACACCAAGCCTAATCACTTTATAATGGGATTTTTGTGGAGCTTAAGCTATCTTACCGTTACCATCAGAAACCTACAGATATGTATGAAGTTTCAGAATTCCTTCACCGCAATGCAAGTTTAAACATCTTAATGATGCAGACTTACTACTGTGGCCCGAATTTTTGGGGTCTTAATAATTGTTCATAGAAAGTGCTGTGTTTACTTCAAGACAGCTTTTAACTTTCCTTTGTATTGTCTTGATTATATTTTGTATTAAGTTAGTTTTTAGTTCTAGAGGTGTTGCAACCGTGAAATTGATATTAGGCCAAAGATTAGTCAAAGTTCTCAAATAAAAAAGGAAAGTTTAGAGAGAAATTGAAACCTAGTATGTAAAGCAGCTGATGGTTAAGAAAATTTAAAAAAAAATTGAAAATGCTGCAACTTTCAGTTTTGAGTATGATCGACTTGATCGTTATAGAGATATGATATTTTAAAATTTAAAAGTCAGCCTTTTGGGTGGAATTTTTCTTTATTTTAATTCTCGACCTTTGAAACGTTGAGGTGTTTGAATTGAATTTTTCTAGGGAAATTTCCGTTTTAATTGAAACCAACCAAAAATTTAAATGAATATTTTGGATTTGATTACTCATTTATTTATTAACATAAAAATAGTTTTAATTGAAATTTTGAAGTCTTAATCAATTCAGGTTTTCTAAGTCTGTATTTAAAAACTCTGCATTCCGAAATTCTGTTTAGTGATTAAAGAAAAATAGTTTTGACAATGAAAATTATAAAAAACTATTTTTCTTTTAGCTTTCAAAGAATTTTGGAATACAGAATTTCGTTTTTCAGAATTTAACAATAGGTACAGAATTTGTCAATTTAAATTTTGGCAGAATTATGACCCCAACCAGTTTTTTTTTTATTATATAGTTGCTAATCCAACCAATAAAAAATATGAGCAAAAAAATTTCAAATGCCACAAACATCAGGAAAAGAAAACATGTCTCTTTCTGTGTCTGAAATTTGCATTTCTTAAAATTTAATGTTATAAGTAAACTTTGCAAAACAATAAGTTTATCGCATTGTATATGAACATTCCTCTTAAAATAAGTTGAAAACCTTTTAAAATCTTAATATTTTTTTTTGGTTTTTTGCTTTAAATCAATCCTGTTTCTATATAGAAATATTTGGAAAAAACTATTTATTTTTTGAAGTTTATGTTAGTCTTATAGTTTCTTTTCTCGGTGTGTTACCATAAATTCTTCTACAAATTCCATTAAGGTATTGCATATTGTTAAACATTTGAAATTAAAAAAGTTTTGTATTTTTACCGAATTATATTTTATAATGTTTGAGTTATCCCAATATTTGATTTTTAGCTTTTCATTTTTTTTCCTAAGATTTTTAACAAATCTTAAATAATTTATTTCATTTTTAAAATTTTAAAACCAAACGTTAACATCAAGTATCAAGTCACGTTCATCAAAATGACCTAGATATTAAAATAGAAATAAAAAAATTCTAAAAACTTCCTTGAAACTAAACGATAAAGCCTAAAATGCTGTCGTATAAAGATAGGAACAAAAAACAAGCACTTTTTAAAACAAACATCATAAAGCAAAACGTGCTTTTAACCTCATGCCACTTAACCCTTAAAGTTGAACCAAAGATAAAAAAAAAACAAACATTGTTATCTCACCACTTGGAGTGTAAACCGTTTGACCTAAACTTTAAAAGTTAGTATAACACTTTAGACCCATGGTGTCATGCTGGTCAGTAAAACCAAAAAAAAAAATATAGTTTCCTCTAATGGACAGAAAAAAAAGAAGAAACTATAGAAAAGACACGTTTTTGAAACAAGGGTTTTAGTTCAGACTTCAGATAATGCATCTCCAACCTCGCCATATATTACACAACCATAATGTAAAAAAAGGTGCCTTCTTAAAATGCAAAGGCTGCATTGTGCAATTGAGGACAAACAACACCATTTTACAACGACTTCCTAGTTCCCAAGATGATTTGCATAAAATGCACACATACACCTATTTTTGTTTTCGAATATTAAAACAACAAAAAAAAAAAAATATAAACGATGCATCGACAACAACGAACGATGCGACGCGACGCTTCAATTCCAATCTTGCATAACCTTTATGCAAATTAGTTTAGAAATGTGCGTGCGAAAAGTTATCGAATCGAATGCGGCAAAGATTGTTTTGCTTTGATAAGGGAAAGTTGTTAGGTTTTATAATACTTTAGGTTCCTTCATAGAAGACGCGCCTGATATAGAGTTAAGGCCTTATTGTGTTTTCGATCTTGACTGAATCGAATCATGGTTTTGTATCACAATACAAAGTAGCATATTTGAGGACGTGCTAGAAATATTTTTACGATTATTTTTCATAAAGGTGCAATAATGTGGTCAATAGGATCTCTTTGTCTTTAGGTTTTTCCTGGTTTGTCCTATTTTTTTTAAGAGTGTTTTTGTGGGATAGATATCACTGGACAAGTTTTGAATTTGCATGAAAAATTGAGAAATATACAGATTTTAATCAAGTGTCACATATTTCAATGACACTTCGTTTCGAATTTTTCTGTAGACCTGGCAATTACGTTTGTAGAAAGAAGACGGTTTTGTAAGGCGATAAAAATTCACTTTTTTTAAATTAAAATCAGCTCCATATATTTGGGGACATTTTCTGTTAAAATGAAATGATATTTGAGTTTTGGGTGGGGTAGAAAATAGCATTAGGTAACTCCGACTTAGTTAAGCCAACACCCATTTTCCAAAGGAAATATTTTCATCAAAATACAATTTTCAAAATTTAGAACACCTAAATAGATATGCTATTTTATTTTATTTTATTTTATTTTATTTTATTTTATTTTATTTTATTTTATTTTATTTTATTTTATTTTATTTTATTTTATTTTATTTTATTTTATTTTATTTTATTTTATTTTATTTTATTTTATTTTATTTTATTTTATTTTATTTTATTTTATTTTATTTTATTTTATTTTATTTTATTTTATTTTATTTTATTTTATTTTATTTTATTTTATTTTATTTTATTTTATTTTATTTTATTTTATTTTATTTTATTTTATTTTAATTTATTTTATTTTATTTTATTTTATTTTATTTTATTTTATTTTATTTTATTTTATTTTATTTTATTTTATTTTATTTTATTTTATTTTATTTTATTTTATTTTATTTTATTTTATTTTATTTTATTTTATTTTATTTTATTTTATTTTATTTTATTTTATTTTATTTTATTTTATTTTATTTTATTTTATTTTATTTTATTTTATTTTATTTTATTTTATTTTATTTTATTTTATTTTATTTCATTTTATTTTATTTTATTTTATTTTATTTCATTTTATTTTATTTTATTTTATTTTATTTTATTTTATTTTATTTTATTTTATTTTATTTCATTTTATTTTATTTTATTTTATTTTATTTTATTTTATTTTATTTTATTTTATTTTATTTTACTTTATTTTATTTTATTTTGTTTTATTTTATTTCATTTTTATTATTTTATTTATTTTATTTTATTTTATTTTATTTTATTTTATTTTGTTTTATTTTATTTTATTTTATTTTATTTTATTTTATTTTATTTTATTTTATTTTATTTTATTTTATTTTATTTTATTTTATTTTATTTTATTTTATTTTATTTTATTTTATTTTATTTTATTTTATTTTATTTTATTTTATTTTATTTTATTTTATTTTATTTTATTTTATTTTATTTTATTTTATTTTATTTTAAATTGAACATAAAATAAATTTTTAACTAGCAACAACGTTTTTCGAAAAACAAATTTTGTAAAAATAGGAAATTTCGTAAAAAAAATGCGGAAAAAAATGTTATCAAAAATATTTTAAGCGCATATTTCTTTTGCGAAAAAGAAAAGGGTTACTTCACAGTTTTTAGATAAAATAATTTCCGATTTTTTTCTCTCGTGAAAATCACTCTTATTAGAAACGCATGTAAGTAAGTATTTTTCCTTTTGTTAAAAAACTGTTTATAAACATTTTGGAAAAAAATATTTCAATAAGAAATAAGAACTCGATAATTTGTAATACAAAATATACAAAAATTTCAAATAAAATTTAACAACCTCCAATTTATTACCATTTTCTCTCTTATATCGTAACAAATCTAGTCGTTGATCTATCATTGCCTTCTTTGACCTCTTCGATTTGTCTTAGATGAAACAAAACAAAATCTCAACACCTACCATGATATTCACGAGCGTGTTCGAAAACCCATAGCGCACACAACGAACTTAACCTCTTGGGTCAATGGACATCGTCATTCATTTTCCTCCTTGTGGTACTTGGCAACATCTACCATTGATGCAGAGGAACACACCCAGTTCTTCATGCACTATTAAACGAATGTTTTTTTTTTCACCTAGGCCGCTTTTATAAATGTACAAAATGTATACATTCCGTGGGAGTGGGTGTGGCATCAACATCACAAGACTATGATTCGAGCTACATCTATCAGAGATTTTCGTAGACACTCTTAATGCGCACAATTCAAATATTATCCTCGGCGCAGTTGTGCAAGGATATGATGTCCGATGGTCATCCCGCGCTAATTAACAACACAAATGTTGAATGTTGTTTGTCGTTTTGCACTCATCGAAGAGCGAGAGTGCTGGAGCAACAATGTGTCTTCAGTTTATAATGCGGTCGTTTGTTTGTCTCCTTGTGCCAATCTCAATCTACTATGTGGTCAACTTGGTGGTTGGACAGGCTTTTAATTACCAGCGATCTCCGATCTTCGCAACTTATATGAAGATTCTCTCAAGAGGTCTTCAACGGTGCGGCGTGCTTACTCCCGAATGACTTCTGCATGGCATTTCTATGATTTATGATGGTGCGAAAGTTCGACGCTGTGTCCTGTTGTTGACGCCAAGAGGTGGTGCTATCTGAGGCAGCAAGCAGCACCACCTCTGGCTCTGGCTCTGGTGCGATGAGATGAGATGGTGAGCTACCGTGAACGGTTCCTCCGCCCGATAGTCCAAAGGATGTCAGGTTTGGTTTCCCTGGTTATCTACCTACACTTGAGTGTTCGAGAGTGATCAACGACTACTGTTCAGATTTTACCATATTTTGCTGTGCAGAAAGATTGTTGCAGAGATGCAGTTAGCACCTGTCGCTGGTAGATTATTTATCATGTGCACCAAACAGAGGACATGGAATCGCAAAAAATAGTCATCTATTAGATTCGAGGTATTATATACGTCGCGTCGCGTCGTATCGTTGATTGCCACTGCTGCCGCATCTTCAAGTTGCGCATCGCCATCACAGAAAGATTTCATGTATTTTTTGTTGTTTTTGTTGTTGTTGGGATTCCTTTTTTTATCTTGTAGTGATTTTCGAACGGTGACTGGCGACATTAATTACGCAATGGTACCTGATGGCAGACAAACGGACAAAGTCGAGATGAGGCGAGGACTATCACGCGATAAGAAAATATTGTGTGATGTGATGCAGTTTTCCCACAGACTTCGAAGTTCGAAGAGATGTTACTAGTTGCGTTGTGTTGCTTGCTGCGGCTGAGGCTGAAAGCTGACCCCGGGGGTAAAGATATACACACAAATGCTACACACAACAATACTAATTATACTGAAATTAAAATTCATGATTTTTTGTCGATAAGAAAGATCATTTCTTTGGGGACAAACTGTAAAAAAATGTTGATAAAAGTTAATTGCTTACTTACTTACCTACTTTTCAGGTATGTTGTCGATTATGTGGTGTGCCTTGTGATGTGTGGCGATTTGTGCTTGTTGTATAATGTTACGGCTTGTAAAAAGCCTAAATAGGAATATTTAAGAATTTACCGGTAAGACTTAGAATTTTTTAACAAGTTTGGTAAAAACGGTTTTTGATTCAAGTACTTTGTCGTATATGCCCGCTTTGTGGGTTCCAAGGATTTCAATTCCTTCTTGGCAGCACACAACATACTCCGTTGCCCCACTATTTATAATTTGTAGATGCTTTTGCAAGAAATAATTATCAATATCAAATAAACCGTTATTGAGAAAAGTTAAAATCATAAAATCTTTCTTTAGGAGGTTATCAAGAACCCCCATTTAAAAAAAAAAAAAAAATACTTGAAGATAGTAAAAAAAAAATATTGATTTTTTTTTGGAAAAAAATCTTTGAGTCCTTTAAGAAAATCTATAGGCTTCGAAAAGACCAAAAAAATTGTATGGCGTGTACCATTTTTTTCGGTCTCTAAGCACAGTCAAGGTGAAGTTTTATCAAAACCTCGAGTCTTGCCCTTTATTACCTTTAGTAGCAAGTGTGCTTCATTATTTTCATGATTTGTCGGTCAAATCGGTTTCGATTTTTTTGATTTTTGTGACTTTCGAAACTAGTGTACATCTCAGAACATTCTTATGCCAAGAACTTGATGTTTGCTGAAATGCCTATTCTTAATCGGCTAAGCAAAATTTAGAGCTTAAAATTTCTGACTTCACGGGGTCGAAAACCGCCACAGTTTGTTTGTTAAAACGGTGTATTGGTAAAACTTGCCTCTATTCTTTAGGAAACACGTTGTAAGCACATTTGAAATGCAGTATCTTATACAGATATGAATTATACAATAAACTATAAAATATATCCACCTAAAATTACAAAGCATTGTATTTATAATCTTTAAGTCAAAAAGTCATGAAATATGTTTCTTGATGAGGTCACTCATAAATTTTTATTCTATACCCCAAAGCTACCATTATACTCTTTTTCATACACAATACTTAAACTTTTATGCTCTAGATAACGTATATAACAAGAAGACTCCATTTATGCAATTTTAACACTTCACCCTTGAAGGAAAATAAGAAGAAAAAAAAAAAAAAATACCTACAATAAAACTCCCCCACTATTGAGAAGTAAAAAATGAATAAAACGAGTGCACCCTAAAAATAAGACAGGAGAAACATAAAACGCCTCCGGCACAGGTCTTATAATCTTCGTAAACTATATCTACCACTGAGCGAGTGCACCCCTCCGTATAAATGTATACACGTTTGCTTGGTATTCCGCTGGAAAATAAAACTCCCGCCATCATCAAACACCAAAAAAAGAAAGAGCCTAGTTTAGCAGTAAGAAGAAGAACAGGTCCACATTCTTTTATTATCCTATAATATTTTTTTTTTTTACTTATTTTTGTGTTGGTCGACATAATTTAGGAAGGTACCTTTTTGGTTATATTTTTTTTCAGTTTTTTTTCTTCTTACTGCTTTTTTTAAAGTGAGGGTGTTTCACCATTTCTTATGTTCTTTTGGTATATTGCTACCGCAAAAACGTTCTTGTGTAAGAACTTTTGAAAAGTTTCCCGGCGAATATACATCTTTCAACTTAGCAAGGGAACAAAATTAGGGTTAAAAAGTATTTTTTTTTTTATTTTTATTGCCAACATTTTCTATCGTTTATGAAGGATGGAAGATAAATCTTTGCATTCACAATGTAAGCTGAAATTAGGTTTTTAAGGTGAATCTATATAAATACTTTGAAGAATTTCTTACCAGGGCAGGGGGATGAAAATTAACTCAAAATATGGACAGTTTAAGTTTATCTCTTTATCTGGTTAAAAGCTAGTTATCGATAATCTGATAAAGATAATTTGTGCCTTTATAAGGTATCTACTCGTACACAGGAGTTTGCTAAAACTTTTAAGGGTATGGTTTTAAAAATGGAGAGATAATTGAAATTTTAAAGCAAAGAACCATAGGAAAAATAAGGCCACAAGAACAGAAAAAGGAATGAATTTTCCACACAATCTATCGATAATCTGTATATAAATATCGCCGATAAATCAATTTTTTTTTCATACTCCACGTGTGTTATTACAAGAGGGCCTTAAATGATATATTATAACAGAAATCTTAAGTAAAAAATACATTATTAGAAGTGGCAATCGTAGAAATATTAAACATGTCAATTTTGAATCAATTAATCAATGATTATTATATTTAAGTTTAAATAATCGATATTTGAGTTATAAGTCAAAAAATAGTTAGAATTTCAGTTTCGGAATTTTAAAATTGGTAATCAAAGTTATGAAGCAATGACTTCATAGTTAAATAAGGCCATCACAGAAAAATGGACGGATATTCGATACAAACAATCGAATTGTATGTAAGTATCGGCAAATCAACTTTTTTTGCGGTGCACATGTTATCGATAATTTTCGGTTAAAAAAATTCTTCACTTAAAGTGATAGAAATATCAAACATTTCAATTTCGAATCCGCTACTCTCTTGCGGTGGTGTGTTGATATCACAATTTCGGAATCGATTTTTGATTTGTGCTGTGTCGATGAAATACACTGAAGTTTTGATACCGACACACGTCACGATTGTAGTGTGTAATGAAGTTAAAATATTCAAACATCTGAAATAAAAATATGTATCGAAATCACTGTAGCCGGTATGGGGAAAGTCAACAATCAGAAACATGGCTCTATAGTGCTATATGACGTTGATAACGTTTTTTTTTATTTTTACTAACTGAAAAGTGAAAATTATTTAGAATAGGCCATACAATTGATTGTCCTGTTTTTAAAGCAACTTAGGGTGGCGATCGAAGTTTTTGAAAGCAGACAGAATTTTGTAATCCACTTTTTTCGCTACTTTCCCAATAAATGTTTTGTGTTTATATCAAAGCCCCAGAATTCGGTGACTCTAATAATTAATTCTTCTAACAATTCTCACCATTTGCTGGCGTTGTTCGGTGAAAACAAATCAAATTTACAAAATATGCACATACGCTTATACTTGCCAATGACCTTCTATGTTCTGTCTGTCTAACCGATGGAAATCACCTCACCATTAAGATGTAACTAGTGATGGCTTGTAGACAGCTAACATGAGCAAAATCTCCATGTAAATTTCACCATTCCGCATCTAACTGACAGATATGGAAGAGAAAGATCCACACGGATCGCAACGGATTGGATCGATCGCCTTCGTCGTCCTCATCGCGTCTTCCGTCGTCGTCATCGCCGTTGTCTGCATCATGTTGTTTGCCTCCTAATAGCAGTTCCGTGTGAAGTGATTTGTGCAAACGATCGCGTGCTGCATCGCAAATGAATAAATCATTTGGAATACAAGTAGCAACTTCTTTAAATGCGTAGATCGGGTTTTTTTTTGTGTTATGTGAGATTTGTGTTTTTTCCTCCTTTTTTTTAGAAAGGAGTTCGGAACTTCGCCCGGGATCAGCGAGATACTGGAGCATCACCAGAGATGAACTTTCTTTCCAGATTTCAAGATTCCAACTTGCAGCACGGTAGTAGTGATCAAGAGATTGTATGTCATTCTGGAACCGTTGTGCTCCAAGCCAATCGCACCTGGGGGAGTGTGCAGAACATGCCGATATTGTTTAGCATGTCCTGCGCTATGTTATGTACAGCACAACTTCATGACTTCCTGTACAAATTTGTTGCTTCAAAATAGACAACAAAATAAAAAAATAAACAGAGAAGCTACAAATAAACCACACTTAACATCGAGCATGTCACATTTTTTGTTCACGCTTGAATGTTCCCGAATTGAATTCTTGTTTTTTTTTCTGTGTGGTTTTAAGTTGGTTTTTCTAGCCCTCATCTGGGAAAGTGCTGATGATGGTGGAGAGCACACCACAACTCCATGTATGCAAATCTTCGTGAATTCCTCCAAAAAATGTACACCATTGCGAAAAATGGTAATGAGTTAAAGTTGGCTTAGCGTAACTTTGCTGCAAGCACGCGTTTCCACGCGAGTAGGTGTACATCGTAGAGCCAAACATCATCACATCCAGGCTTTGTACCCAGAAACAGAAACTCAGTTAAAATCTGGTGGCGGTGGCGATGGCGATGCGATGGGAAGGCAGCGTGTTGTTCCTGGGTCGGCTTTGGTGGTACGTTTTTGTTGTATATCTCTTGTGACATTTAGCATCGCCTCATGTTCACTTCTATAGTATACCAACTACTTCGCTTCGTTTTGCCCCAAAACACAGTCGGAGCGGAGCGATACGATGTGCGCGATAGCGATCGGTATCCCTTACGACTTCCGTGTTACCTTGAGAGCTCTGGAGGCGGTTGGAACGCGCGCGCTTGATAAGACTCAGAAAAGCAGTGTGGACACAATGCGAACCATGATTGCCAGGGAAGTAGTATATTAAACTAAAATAAAACAAATAAAATAAAAAAAAAATAAAATAAAATAAAATAAAATAAAATAAAATAAAATAAAATAAAATAAAATAAAATAAAATAAAATAAAATAAAATAAAATAAAATAAAATAAAATAAAATAAAATAAAATAAAATAAGATAAACTAAAATAAATAAAATAAAATAAAATATGTAAAATATGTAAAATAAAATAAAATAAAATAAAATAAAATAAAATAAAATAAAATAAAATAAAATAAAATAAAATAAAATAAAATAAAATAAAATAAAATAAAATAAAATAAAATAAAATAAAATAAAATAAAATAAAATAAAATAAAACAAAATAAAATAAAATAAAATAAAATAAAATAAAATAAAATAAAATAAAATAAAATAAAATAAAATAAAATAAAATAAAATAAAATAAAATAAAATAAAATAAAATAAAATAAAATAAAATAAAATAAAATAAAATAAAATAAAATAAAATAAAATAAAATAAAATAAAATAAAATGAAATAAAATAAAATAAAATAAAATAAAATAAAATAAAATAAAATAAAATAAAATAAAATAAAATAAAATAAAATAAAATAAAATAAAATAAAATAAAATAAAATAAAATAAAATAAAATAAAATAAAATAAAATAAAATAAAATAAAATAAAATAAAATAAAATAAAATAAAATAAAATAAAATAAAATAAAATAAAATAAAATAAAATAAAATAAAATAAAATAAAATAAATTAAAATAAGTAAAATATGTAGTTAAAATAAAAAAAAAATTAATAAAATATGTAGTTAAAATAAAAAAAAAAAATTAATAAAATATGTAAATCAATTTAAAAGTGGCAACCATATAGAAAGAGTCGCAGGCAAATCTGTTTAAAAAAAATCGTAAAATCGCTTAGAATTGATTTCTGTGTCGTCGCGTCGTCGTCGGTGTGCGGTGTCAGACGCGGCCAAATCGCACGAGACCCCCAGCTACCACACATTGGTGGTGGTGGTAGTTGGTTATAGTGCGCATTAGCTTTGTGTTCCTAGGTACAAATCAAAATCAGATAATCACAGATGCTGCAAATACTTTGATCACGTTTGCGATGCAATTAAGTGACAATTTCTGTCGTTTTTTTGTTGTTGTTTTGGTACTTCGTTGTTTGGCTTTTGTGTGTGTGTTTTTTTTTGTTGGTTTTGTGTATATGTACCTATTACGTGCCCGAGAGTTTTTTGTATGCCTCACTGATGCTGATGATGGGGCACCTACATATACATACATATATGTATATAGAAGGACGTGCTGCATTCTGATGCAGTGTGTGGATTCTTCCTTTCGATTTGGATACGTTTGACTATGTGCTGGCTATGTCGGCGCCCACTTTACAGGAAAATAGAATCGAATATGGGGTTTTGAAAATTTTGCAAATATTTTAACGTTTTTGGATAGAATTATTTTTGAAACAATACTTATGTATTAACTACTGAATATGGAAGTTTAAGATCTTTTTGGGTTTTAGATTTTTATTTCCTTAACAAAGTTCTTAAAGATCTAAAAAATTTCAAGAATTTTTTTCTTTGAAAATGAATGAAAAAATCGCATAAAAAGAAAAATTACAAAACGATATCGCTAGAAGATTGTTGCTACACCTTTGGCTTGATGATCATGTCAGGAAAAAAAGGTGGAACAACTTTGGTCCTCCCTGCAGCTTTAAGAAAACAACTTGATTAGCTTGAACATGTTGTTCCCACACAACTCAAGCCTTCACTTCGATTTTAAGAAATAGATTAACTGATGCACTTCCCGGAATGACTTACTTTCATTTCTTCGAATTTTTTATTGTTGCACCCATAGGTATACCATATAGATATAGATGTATGATGGGCGAGTCAAAATTAAGCAAAGCTCTCATTACCAACCGCAACGTTTATGATTTCCACACTCAGTCTAATTGCCCCTATAACTCACAATAAATCAAAAAATAAAAAAACTTACTTGCGTAAATTTCAACCTTGACATTACCCAGATCGTCTGCGGCGCGCCGTGATGTTTCCGAGCAGTTGTACCTATATGCTCTCTCAAAGCAAAGCAAATGTATCTCACCTAACAATAATAATCACATATACTGGATGCTGGATATGGCAGAATGATGGTTACACTATGGTTACACCCAGGGGCAATTTCGTAAGAGGGAAAATAATTTAATTTATGGGCTTCACGCTGATTACTGAGTTGTGTGCCGTAGCTCACACCTTCGCGCCAACTCATTTAACCTGCCTCATCAATATTTTTCAGATAAAAGATATAATTTCCTGCCATCAAACATCGTAACCCAAAGAAAAAATCCCCCAAAAATAAAAAAATAAACACTCAAGGCACAGAGAGATCAAAAACTCTCAGTCAAATTGATCTCGTAATTAAATTGTCAAATTGGAGGCGATTATAGGCGAAAAATAATATCGATCGTTAAAAATTTAAATCTTTCCCTCTCAGCTAAAAATTTTTAAATTTTTAAATTTTCCAATTAATATGTCAAACGATCTGAGAAAAAAATATTTTGTATTTTAATAGATCTTTATCAATTGAATATAGTGCTGAAGGAATATATCTAACTAATATACACTATGTTGGATTGTCCCGCAAAAGGGAATCAAATTCCTAGAATATAAAATTTTAGTTTGATGCTTTTGGGCTTTATTAATTTTTTTTTATTTTTTTTTGTTGGTTCTTAGACAAGCCACGGGGCATCATTTTGAATAATATGCTATATCTTTTTTATATTTGGGAAATTAATTGACTTCTATTTTGGAATAAATGGTGTTAACCCTTGACACACAACCAATGGAACGTGTGTTTGTTTTAAATACAAAAACAACAACCGTGGGAACACGCACAGCTATATTATAACCTCGAAGATATCATATCTTGAAAATTTTAATCATGGGATTATAATTAGATGGGTGTTAAAAATAAGAATTTTGAACTTGTCATAATCTTAGGTTGAGAGAAAAATGTACGCTATTTAATGTGTATGAGTCAAAGCTGACTGACGCCAGTAAATTAAGTTTCATTCATTAATATGAAATTAAAAAAAAAGCGAATTTTATTTTTATTTTATATTCAACGTTTTCTAGAGATCACTGCGGACGGCTGTCAAACTTTCACCTTTTACATATGTTTAAGATTATAAATAAATTTAATGTCCCTTTACACGTTATGAACACATTTTTGGAAAATTTCTATAATTCTCAAATATTGATAAATATAAAATTTAAACACATGCTATGAGGCACATTAAAAAATCAAAAATAAAAACAATAACATGCGTATATGTCAAAAAAGTTAAAAAGTGGTAATTTATTTATTATCGATTATCACAGGTCGACAAAAAAATTATTTTTTTTTGTTTCTGTGTTGAAGTGGCGATTTTCTCAATCCTGGTATTGAATTCTATATAACTGCATCTTTTTTTTTTTTTAAGTTTGTTTCTGCACCTATTACAATGATAAATAAATATTATGGGTTGTCAACCAACTCTAAGGTTTAAGTGTTCTCGGCAAGAGTAAGATAACTGTAGCGCTAAGAAATGATAACGGTTTTTGTAGAACACTTCTACAAGTATTTTTTTACTATGACAAGGGGGGTCTATTTCCCCCCGTTTGGGCGGGAGGGGCAAATTCATTAAAAAAAACTACTAAAAATGGAAAAAAAATATTAAAAAATAACGGTAATACCTACAATTAAGTATTATACTTTTTTTTAAAGATAATACTCTATTCTATTACCCAGTTTTTAAATCAAGCAAAATCTATGCATAGTTTTTGAAATAACTAGTTTCAAACTCAAAATTTGATCAAAATTAATTTTTTTTTCGCAAAAAATCAATTCGGGTGCTTCCGCCGTCTTACCTTTTGAGTTTACCGGTATATAACCAATGACATTTTTGTAGAAGAGAGTTGGGGCAATAATTTTGTAGTACATTGTTTTTTGATGTTTTGAAATTTTTCATCATCTTTTGCATTTAAAAGAACAAAAATAAAATTGAAATTTTCTTTCAATCAACTTTTTTATATTGAAGGCGTGGCCCCACCCCCATGGGTTCTACACAGAATGTAGCCTCAAGTCTCATGGTAATTTTAAGCCCTTAACCTTGAGGATCGAACGAGTAAAATCAAAGTTATGATTTATTTAGTTAATTAATATCAATTTTTATCAGTTTTCTCCCTTTAATCCATAATATCAAAATTCTAGCTATAAAAACAAACTTTTTCAGGTAAATTTTTTTTATAATTAGTAAGTGATGTAGGAGCAACAAGAAAATCATATCAAGAACCCAGAAACAAAAATAGTGTTGACCTGTGTTATATATCGATCTAATTTAACATATTTGAAAAAATCATTTTTTCGAAGTCAATTTTCAAATTGAATTGTCAAAAGTGGTAAAACGGTCGGTGATCTTTAAAAAATTCCACATTTTTGTTAGGCGCTGTTAACCCTGGTGTTTAAGCCTTGTACTTCTAACGATATATCTTTCCAACTAGTATAGCTCTAGAGCTCATTTCAATATTGCGTATTAAACATCTTTTAAAAATCTAAAAAAATTATTTGGTGATATTTATCAAAAATTAAAATCACAATTAATTCCACCATAATACCATATCTGAACAAAAAGGAGGAACTCGGCCATCTTTATAGTGTGCACACACAAAAATGTATTCTTGAAACCCTCCCTTTATTTCCATATTTGTTTAGGAGCAAGATGCATAATGTTGCATCCAAATTAATATCCCCCTTTTCTGACTCTTCTAAATTTTGATTTATTAAAATAAACCTGCAACGAAATAATTATGAATAATTACAACTTAAATCCAGGTTTCGGGATCCCAGTCATATTTCAAGTCTTAAAATCTATGTGTCACATTGGCTCAAAATAAAAAAACAAAAAAAAATCAGAATCTTCTTGATACACCTATAACAATTGGAAAATGAGAGATCTATATTAATTAGTAATCATTAAGTTACCTTTACTCCATTTGAGCATATATGGTTGAGGAATGTGAAGGTTGATTAATAACCGCAAATAAAGATCTAATTTGTTAGGTTTGAGGATTATTTTTATTTTTGTTATGTTTTTTAATTTAAATGAATGTAAAAATAAAAATATTTCTTTTTAAGTTTTTCGATTTAAATATTCCAAAAACATGAGTCAGTCCAACAATAACTCTTGAAAGTAAATATTTACTTAATTAACCTCTGCAATGTAAATTGTTTGAATAAACTTAAAAATTCTATTGATCCAATCAAATTAAATACCTACACAAGCAAAAGCATATTAGATTCATGTTAAATTAAACCTATTTCCTATCGTGTTCACTTAAACCAAAGTTATTCTCTTTGATATAAATCTGGTCGCTACGAGTATATTGTACCTTCATTTCAGAAATTAACTAACCACAACAAGTCAAATTGTCATGCAATTGCTATGTGACCGTCCCGTGTGGTCAGGTGCTCAATCATTTCAATTAGATGTTCATTCTAAGAGTTCTGACACGAATTGAAAAATTGTTTTGCCCGAGTATACATAACATTCGTCGAACGCAACTTCTCCCAACTAATTGAATTTTTCCAAGCAAAATAACAAAAAAAAAAAAAAACAAGAACAAAATAATTGCAGGCACCAGTCCGTCCGTCCGTCCGGACTCAATATACAGAGGATCAGAGGAGCCAGAGAACCATTGTGTGTAATTACCTCGCCTAATGGAAATGATTGTGGTTTAGTTGGCCAGTTGACTGCGAAAATGTCATCATCATCATCAGTGCAACTGTCAGACCGAGATGTCATCGAAAATGAAGTGACAATTCAAGCTAAAGCCAAAGCCAAAGCCAGAGGACCACTCTTGATATATATTTGTGTATTTTGAGAATATGTTGTGGCCTCATCTAGTTAGTTCCAGTCTGACGATTGTCATAGAGCAGTAGCATTTGGTGTAGACCGGAGAGTTAATGATGACAAACGCTTCCCTGGTACTGATGCCTTCTGCTTTTGTTTCGATTGTACAATTTTCACAGCGAAAAAAAAATTGCCAAACATGCGAAATGAAAAACTCAATTAGCATCGTTACAAATTACTGCACCACGAAATTGACATGACAACCATATGTACAAGGTGTATACGATATACCCCACTTCTGAACTGTAGTGTAGAGATGGGATTGAATTTAGCAAATCTTTTGAATTTGTGGTATTGTAGATTGGGATTGAGATTTTGCTTTCTTGAGTCGGATGGTGTAATTAGAGTGAGCAAATTGTATGGTAGTAAAGTAATCAACAGCCACACCACCGGAACTGCAGCTTTGGATCTAGGTAGGTAGGTATGTTCAGAAATCACAACAATTAAGGTGAAGATCATTTTCTCACAGAACATGGTGTCGGCTGTGCTAATTGTTCAAGACCACGAATCCAATCATAAAAGAATTAACAGGTTGCAGCGACATAACTATCGCGATTAGTGCAGCTGATTACGTGCAGAATTGCTCAGGCGAACAATCTTTGAGGGAAAACAATCAGAAGGATTGTATTGGATGATTATACTCAGACGATTAAAAGGTTGATAAATTCTTAACTTAAAAATAAATTTAGCAATATTAAATCTGAACTGATAATCAAAAAGTTTAAGGGACCATGTTTCCAAATGCGGTTTTATGTTTTTCCGTTTTTGAACATTTTTTTGTTCTTAACGGATTTATGTTGTACCTACATTCGGCACGAGGAGTCCAAAAATGTCTCCAAAGTAATGAGGACGAGAATAATCTGATCTGTATTTGACGAAAAATCGCAGAACTTTGAAATAGAATTGTGGTGATAAAACAGAAGTGACCGAGAGTACCGAAAGTCTTGGTGGCCTGTTTTGTAAAAAAAAGTCATTCAAAAATTGTGGATTCAAAACATTAATTTGAATATTTTAGGGTAAACTAAAGCAATCTCTAAATTATTGATGTTCTGAAATGGAGGAACTCTGTCAACTCTACAATACCTCAAACACCTTGACTATACTCAGACGACATGTGCTTGCTCTCTCATGGGATCGTAGATCTCCATCAAATCACCTCTAGGGTTTAGAGAGAAGCTGAAATTGTCGGGCTAAAGATCAATTCAACAAAAACAGAAAGGATCTAGGAACAACCAGAAGAGATGGTTCAAAATTTTCAATATCTGATGGTGGAACTGAACTAGATATTAACAACCGATCTTAAGTTTCTTTAAAAATGCTTTTCTCACTACGCAAATTTTTTTCCACCTCCACTAATAACATTGTGTCAGGCAAAAATAGATTGTTTGACTAGTTTTATTGACACTTCTAAAGCAAGCGTGCATTCTCATTATTTATTTCAACTTCACCACACCCTAAATAAACTGTCCTATCCCTAACAAACAACAAAAAAGAACACATGAACAAAAATATGCATACAAAATGTCATCCAAATGCTCAAAGATATTTCTTGTTTATTCTTTTCTTTTTCTTCATTACCTAATAAACTATTCAAAAGAAATTAATTTGGCTACTGTTAATAACATTGACTACGACAACAATCAATCAAATAAATTGCTATCATTTTTCAACTTGTCTTTAGTTTTCTTTCAATTCAAAAAAAAAGTAACCAACAAAAAAAGCAGACATTATATACAACATAGATACCTATGGGGAAAAACACCTTCGAGGTATATTACATCAATTAGAACTGTCAACAGATGTTGATGTTGATGATGATGATGATGACGATTCCAAACAATTTGAAACTCGGTTTTTTTGTGACGCGACTTGGTCATAACACAACACACATTGTCCAACAATCGTTTTGATAATAAATCATTTTGATTTAAAGCTATATCAGCTAGCGTCAATTTTTCTCAAAACCTCCAATACTATACCTACTTGCTTGCTGCCACTGTCACTGCCGATAGCTATTCGGTGTGTCGGTTGATGGCTGTTTGCTGCTTGCTGCCCCTACCACACAGAGGTGTCTTTGTGGGTTTTTGGAAGCATTTAATTTATTTAATGTCACCTTAGCTGCAGTAGCCAGAGCCACTCATGCATCATGATTGTGATAGTTTAGAATGTTATTCTGCATCATGCATCGTGTTATTCGAATCCACTTTTATGAAAGCTTAGAATGCAATTTAGCTATAGATTGAGATTGGGAATTCCTGAAGAAACCACCAACAATAAATTGTCGAAACCAATTAAAAAATAAATTAAAAGATTTGAATTGCCAGCGAATTCCTTTTGTACATTGAGAACAGAAAATTTAAGGATTACACGACAAGTGCATTTGGTCATGAGCGTAGGCAAAACGGGTTTCGTGGTGAATTTTTAAAAGACGTGTTTTAATTTATTAAAAACCAGAAGCACAGAAACATCAGATTTTTACCGTTATATACATATAAAGAATGGTAATTTATAAAAGTATTAAAATACCAAAATTTAGGGCCGGTATTCACAATATAAAATAAGACTCTACCTTCTTTCCTCATTAGCTAATAAATACTAACTTTTCATGATGGTAATGAGGTAGCATTTTTTGAGTATTGAGTCTCATAAGCTTATGATAGTGCTCGGTGAATACCGGCCTGAAATTTTTGTACTCAAATTGTAGCTACAGAAAATAGTTTGGTCCAAAATATTCTGGAGCAATGATTTTCTTCTAAGTGGCATACGAAAAATACGGCAGTGAGTAGACAAACAGTGAGGCATATTCATAGTCAAACTTTAGACCAGAGCCCAACTGGATTCGAGTCTAAAGTTAACACACAGGATAAAACAGCTGCTACTAATAAAGAAATTGGCAGCTCTGTTTAGTAAAAAACAGAATTCTACTACAATTTTAGTACTATTACTTGTCAATCCATTGAAATCCAATCCATTTTTTTTGACAGATAGAAAAAAACAACTAAGTCAAAGATTCAACCTTTTTTAAGGATTGCGCTCCAGTTTATCTTTTGGACCTGGGTCTAAATTGTCTATGAATAGCTTAAGCTCCAGGTAAGCTTAATAGAAACAAAAAAAGAATTTGTCAGACGACTATGAATATGCGCCAATGTGTGCAAATGATTTCAATCATCCATTTTCCCTTGGAGCAAAAAAAAATACAATCTACTATTTTCAACTACTGCGCATTTAAGCATTTTAAATACATACTTAGAAATCTTTGAGAAAACTTAATTGTTTTCAAAAACTTACTTTTTATCATATAAAAAATATTGAAAGGAAGAATTTTTCTCCATTTTTAGTACAATTTAAATAATAATTGCACCTTCCGTCTAACAAATTAACTCCTTAATCATGATTAAATAAATTAACTACGTCCCTGAACTTTTCCATACAGACTGGTAATTATCTCTTCTCAAAATGAAAGAAAGAGTTAAGTTGGTGCTTTGCAGTTGCAGGTGCTCCAGTGCAAATAATTCTTTTTCGTTTTAATTAGGGAAAATCGTATAGGTACTCATTTTGTGTGCGCAAAATTTCTTAAACAAACAACAAAAAAAAAACCATAAAAGGTACCGTCTCCGTCGTCGCGTCGTTGTTGCCATCGTCGCGTAGGTCCATCGTCAGTATAGTTGTTGTTGTTGAAATATCCTGACAGCCCAACAATTCCGATAACTCACGATTTATAGAATTCCACTTGTGAATGCCATTCAATCGAATATATATTATATTGGGTGGTGGATTGGGCTTTTAGATTACTAAGACTAACCAAAAGCATTCCATTTCCAGCAAAGCACATCATGGTTAATTAGACATTTTTGCACACATTATACGGCAAACGAGCTTTGTTAAAATTGGTATGCTAAATATGCATCCCCTTTTCGTGTGCAGTAGCAGAAACAAAATACAAAATACAAAACAATAATCACACACAAACATTCGTCGGTAGAATATTTGATGAAATTCCTAGAATTGCACATGAAACCGTTTCCCTTAGTTTGTATAATGTATAATTGCTTCCACTTCAGAGACCATGTCGCAATTTAGCATGAAAAATCGCACGCGATATTCAAATTACAAAAATGTATGTACTGTAGCAGGCTGATGTAGAATTACTTACCGTTAATTCTTACATTGTAGGTACGTGTGCGATGGGGGAGAGGGTTATTTCTAAGAATTTCCGTTTGCTTTCCCATCGAACACTTTAAGGTTTCTCGCACTTTTTCATCGCCTTTAGCTATAAAGTGCCATGTTTTTGTGGTGTTCTAATAGACTTGGGAAGGACTTGCAATTTGAGTAAAAGGGTTACAATTGGCCAATCGTATGATTTTGAAGGGTTGTTGAGCGATTCGACGAAACACGACAGTCAGCCACCCTCAATTTTCACAAAAATCAAACTTTTATCGCTCTACTCGCATGTTCGATACCAGATCTAATGTTTTTTAACTTAAAAAACGTGCAAAAAGTAAGTCCTTGAAGGAGATTATATTGTGTCGGAGTGATGTCGAGAAAAATAAGGAATTATTTAGAAGACAAGCATGCCATCACCATGAGTAAAAGAAAAGTGGGTTGCATATTATAACACCCCCAGCGAGAATGAAATAATTAATTAAGACAAGGACAAGATAGGGAATGAGTTGTTCCTCCTGATGCTTCTGCTAATGCTACTGCTACTGTTGCTGATGCTATATTCTTCTGCAAACGATGAGGATGACAAAGAACAACAACAACAAAAAAAGGATAAAAACAGATGCAACTTTGTAAGTGGTATTAATTGATTCATGTGTCATGTTAACGAGAGTCTGTGTGTCTGGCATGGAAAAGATAACAGAAAACACAACAGAAAGGAGGAAGTATTAGCAAAGTGCCAGATTTGGTTTATTTAAAAAACTTTTTTGATGAAGGGCTTAACTTGAAACGAATGAAGACAAAAAATTAAGATTGACATTTTTAGTAATCGAAAAAGAAATTGTATGCAATAATCATACATATAAGCATTTTCAACTAATTTATAAATACAACTTTGTTTGGATAACGTTCTGTTATCAACAAGTTAGGAAAATATTTACAAAAAAAGCAAAACATTTACAAAAGCTATGAATGTTATATACTTATGTATTTATAATTTTCGGCTGAAGTTTAAAAATTAAAAAATTAGAAAAAATAATAATAATAATTTTTGTGAAGTTTGCGATATAACACATTTTTTTTAAATCATGGTCCTTTCGTAAAATTTTTGTTGTATAATTGAGTGAATTTTTATAAAAATCCTTTTTGGTTTTTTTAAAAACTGTTCAAATGAGTTGAATTAAATTTTGTAAGTAAATTGCATCTAAGAACTGTAAGTACAATACAAAATTTTTTAATATTTCATTGATATTCGAGAGAAAAATAAATTTTTTAAAATGCAAAAGTGATAAATAATGTTTGCTCTCAATTTCCTATATTATGAATTCTGGTATTTTTTTTTATCATAGGTACCTACAATGGCTTACAACAAATTTTTCTTGAAATTTCGAATTTTTTTATAAATGAATTACACTACTACATAGATCAAATAGACCTACAAGGGCAATCGGAAAAAATTGTTGCTATCAACAAAATCAACATTATTACCTGAGGCACCCTGTAATACAAAAGTCTTAGATTTTGAAATATGGTTTTGCAATCTCGAAACAAAATGTATGCCTTCGATTTTCAATAACATTTCTAGCTTGGAATTTTGACCAATACCTAATAGATCATCAACAAGACAATTTAACGTAAAATTTAATACCTTATGTCACGTCCGTCACTATCACAATTCGTAGATAATAATCGTGTTTGATTAATGACACCATTCACCGGTGAATTAAGCCAATTCGTCTTGCACTTCACAGTCCAATTCAGTGTGGTAAAAGAGACAATAATTTCAGTTGCATTTAGCAGTCACCTATCAAAGCTGATTTTTGCTTCTTACTCAATATTCTGTCACAATCTCCAGAAACCGAAAACTTTTTGTAATCTCCTGCCAGTGTGTCGGGGAACTGACTCCCAAAGACAGCACTCGTGGGCAAAACCCTATATCTCTACCAGACAGTCGCTAGTCACTCTGACACGCTTGAGTCCTCTAAATTTTGTCCTCAATTGACTGGCTGTCAATTTACGCCTTGAGTTTTTGTTGTTGTTTTTTTTTCTGATTTTTTTTTTTGTCAGTGTCATTTCATAACACCGAATCGAAATGAAAACATTCAAACAGAGACACCAACAAAAAAAAATATACGATACAAAAAAAATAATTTAAAAACACGGGTTATGTACTTTTTGTTTGGTGTGTTTTCCCTCTATACGGATCCGGACAGATTGGACATATTGTCAACGACTATGAAGACTCCTAAAAGTTACCCAACAGCTGCAGTGACAAGGTTTGAAAGATTGACCACTCAACTGGAATTTGTGGAGCATAGGTTTCAGTTGCTGCTGCAGCAGCATACCTAGTCTCGCCGTCTCTTTTAGCTGCAACCAACTTCAGAAAAGAAACATTTCAACTTTACGACAATTGCTACCACATTGACATCGAGTACGACCATATAAATTGACAAGTGGACGGTATAGGTACAACGCAGCAGCTATACGCCATCAGGAAAATTCTGGTTTTCTGCGCGAAGTTTCTGTCTAGGAGGTGTGTTTTGTTTCTTTGTTGTTATTTTTTTTTTTTATACCTATGCTGAAAGAACATTTATCGACATCGTGATGTATGGATCTTTGGATTTTTTTTCTTGGATGTGCCACAAGAGATGAGATGACCTTAAAATCATCTTGTTCTCGAAGGCATAACAGCTAATGGAATTTTTAGAAGGTAAATAGTGGTCATCAAAGTTGTGTTAAGACGGGTGTTCTACCTGTAGATTGTATGCCTTCACCTGAATATCTTGCATTGGTGCAGAAGAATTTTGTTTTGTAATAAAACAATCGTGAACTGTCAATAATGAACCAAAATTAACAAACAAAAATTGAATTTATTTCTTACCTAATATACAAAAAATAGTTACGATTCAAAAACACTTCTCAACTATATCTTCAATTCCGCTTAATCCACAAGTAAGAATATTGAAATATCGTCTTTTAGGCCTTGATATTCAAAACACAGCTTTTCCACCAGTCGTTCCATTTTCCGGTTTATCTGTCAGTTCAGTTGTCAAACTTATCCTTTAGAATTAATTAGTAAGAGTTTCTTTTGACATCCTGTTTATGTTCGCTGCCATTTTTTTTTTGTTTTTTTTTTTGACAATTGGTAATTTTGTAAAGGGTGTGGAATAAAACAAAGATGAAATTTTTAAATTGGCTTGAAGTTGACTTTATTCGAAAGATACTTTGTTGGCATTTAAATATGTCGGAATTAAGTCAGGAGGTACAATTGTGGTACTCCAAGTAGTCGATCTTTTCGGGCTTATCCGCGTAGACAAGCGACTTAACCTATATATCCTCACAGAAAAAGCCCTAAAGGCATTAAATCACAAGATCTGTAGCAAATCAATTGTGGCACGAGCTTTGTGACATGTTGCTTTGTCTTGTTGTAACCGCAATTCCTGCACATAATGGTTTTTCAATTAAGCAACTAAAAAGTCAGTAATGCCCGTCATTTTTAAAAAGGACGGTCCATTGTTGTTTTTTCATTCAAAACTTCAATATTCGTTATTAACTTATTTTGGTACCTATACTGCCTTTAATTCAGATATGTTATCATACAAAAACTCCTTTACCGTACCTTTCAAAAACTGTATAATCAAATATATTAAATAAAGGATACATGAACTGAAGCTGGTTAATTTTCTTATAAAATATTCCAAATCAATATAATGAATTCCATTAACTGAAGTAGGTAAAAGATACGAAGCATAATGTCCTTTACACATAAAAGACATTTTGTGCCGACAAATTGATGTCTTCTCCTGAAAGAGAAAATGAGATTTCATCTTCTTACCCTCATTTTAATATAAAGACGTGTGTGTGTACCTATCTCAATGATTAATATTCAGTCCAGTGAAAAAACATATCTCGGGTCGTCGGATATATAATTTAATTGATACTTAAGTATCACTTAATCGTTCCCTTTAGTCCGAACTTTCACCACTTCAATTGACTCTTATATGTGTATACATTTTATATTGAGCAATAAGAATTTGTGTATTATATAAATTTATGAATTGACAAATCGATGTAATTAGCAAATTGATTACTGTCGATTGCCCTTTAACAACTATAAATGAATTCCATCGATAATGTATGGATTTTGGTGGGTATAGAGAATATTGAAATTATACGTAATGGATACCTAATGAGATGAACAGACATTTTTAATAAAGTATGTTTAGTTCCTGATGGCACGCATAACATTCTAGAATTCTGAATAATAATCCTTTTACCTATACACAGCTCTATTTGATGTTAAAGGGATGGTATTGGTTTTATACAACTGAATCCTCATACCTTTCTCTGGTTTTCAAAATTAAGCACTTGACTTCAGCGGAACTGCACTTCACAATAATTGCGTACATATGAAGTTTTGAGTAGTTCAATACAATTAAACACAAGGCATCTAAAATATAGGAACGACTTCTTGTCCATTTTTGAAATGCTGTATCTTTGTCAAAAATGGTCGTATTAAGATTAAAAAAATTCTTAACATACGCATTTTTAATTTATAATTTTCAATTTTTATGTTTTATATTTGTTTATATATCACATATTTGAATATTTCTAGACCTGATGTTTTTACTTGCGACTGTAGGCCTACTTTTGGATTCGTGAAAAAATTTGAACTCGAAATTTTGTTGATTTTGAGAGGGCAGTAGAAAAAAGCGTGTTTCTTAATTCTGTTTGTCTGTCTTTTGAGCTATAGCCAATTTTTTTTTAACGGTACTAGACATGATTCTTTTCTAACAAATTTGGAAAATCTAATATTTTTCTATATTTTTGTGATTTTCAAGTATCTCAAAAATGATTCATCTGATTGCAATTAAAAATTTTTCTTAAACTTAAAAAAAAATTGAGTTTTGAAAAAGTAGTGAAATAAAATAATTTCTTATATCTTTAAAATTTGGTAAAAAAAAGGAAACTCAATTCTATGTTTAGTAATCTGAACAAAAATCAGTTTTATTTTCGAAAATATCGGCACCTCCCATACATTTATGTTAAGAAAACCATCTTCAAAAATTTCAAATTTCTGGAAAACGCCAAGTCTATTTTTATTTGGAGACACTGCCATTTTTGGGATGGATTGTTTAACCACTGACTAATTTTCCTATCAACTTAAATATTAATTTTTAAATTTTTACGAAAACACTCAAATAAGCTGATTCATACAACCCGTACATTTTAATTATTCCTCTTGAGAATTATTCGAATTGATAAATCTTCGTTTGATATGCCTTATAGAAATCAAAATCAAACTCAAAGGCATTTGTACGTTATAAGTTATAGGAAAAGGAGATCAAGCTGTGAATTTAAATCGTTTTCGGGATTATCCATGTTTCCGATCATGAATGACAGATTAATCTTCCTGGATGCTATTTTTGTACATATACACGAGGATATGTGTATCATGATGGAAAAATTTGCCATCGTTCCATGAATATGGTTGACTCTAATCAAAATGGACGGAGGCAAATTGCAAAAGATGTACGTAGGTATTTTCAGTCCACACAGCATGTAAGTATGTAGGAATGGATTTCTGGGATATGTGATGAAATGACTTATGGTTTAACAGAGCTTGATAGTTTTAGGAATGAAAACCGAACTAAACAATGATTGAAAGAAGGCGTTAAAATGGACACGTGATTAATTTTGTTTTTTTAAATGACACAATCCTTTGATAAGTAAAAGTTACCTAAAGTATATCAGACTCAGATTCGCCATCATATTTTGTATCTTCTTGATTGCAAGCACTTGCCTTTTTCTCTATATGTCTTAATAAGCAGTCACTTCAAGCTCAAAATAGCCAAAAGCCATTTACTGTGGTAACTCTGCAACAAACGGTTCCACCGCTCTCGTTTTCTAAGCCTAGCCATACGTAAAGGTTATCTTTACTTTTATGTTTTCGTTTACTCTGACTTATCTCATAAATCGATTGGAATATCAAGTTGCTATCTTTAGAACGACCACATAGAGATCATATAAATCCTTTCGAAATGACTTTCGATGCAATTATCTTGAACTCGAGGCTCCATAGCAAGGAGGACGAATTGAATATAAATTCCTAAATGTATATAAACGTTCATATGAACAAAACTGAGTGAGTTTGCTTAGAATCAAATGGTAAAATTTTTCGTTTGCTGATGGCGTTGTACCTACACTGTACGACGACGCGACGTGTACCTTCTATAGGATCTGGAGGCTGTCATAAATAACAATCATCACACAGACGTAGAATATTTAGAAGAGAGATGAGGCAGGGCTCAGAGGTTTAGAGTGTGGAACAAGTTACATTCAGTTTTAGCAAAAGGCGCACTCAGGAACACCGCTAACAGAAGTTATAGGCGTAAGTTTGGTATGAAAAATAATGAAAAAGTGTAGCGTTGAAGAATATACAACATGTCAGAGCTATCAAATTAATAATCAAGTTGGAGTTTCGTTTTAAAAGTTTTTTTTTTAATGAAATGACGTTTAAGTTAAATTAGAGGAACCCACGCACCTTATTCCGTATGACTAGAAAAACAAAAAAAAGTTTTACCAAGTTCAATTAAATGATCCGAGGTATAAATGAAGAGCATTTCTGGGAAATACAAATAAAGCAACTCATTACGTAGTGGATTACCGACCCGACATTTATTGTTTAACCTTTATTTAAATTCAAGACAACCATTTGCAATAAATATGTATGCAAGCAGTGGTGTCCTTTTTAAAAATGAGTTAGTTCTAACTTTTGGTATTATAACCTAATTGTGTTCGAACATAAAAATAAAAAAACAGAAAATCTCATTTTTCCTGCAAATATTCAACTGAATATCATTCTTAAAATTCCAAGTGTGCGTGGCAATCAAATAAGTTTTGCAACATTTTATCGAAAGTGTGCATACTTTTCTTCAGACCGATCTGGGAGGAATTTTATTCGTTTCAATTTATTTTGCACGCAGAAGAATTTCTTTTATATATTTAGGTTGGAAGGTACTACAGTGGTACTTTTGGTACAGTTTTGATGTAATTTTTCTATAGAAAAATTCTTCATCTGATCGTGGATAAAGCTACCTTTTGGTTTTCTTCTACAAATTCAAGAAATCGTTTCGAACAAAAATTCTTCAACGTCTTCGGACTTAATTGAAGGACGCAGAAAATAAACAAAACAATTTGAATTTTTGACTGACGAACAATTTTTGGTAATATTGAACTCATCATCCATAATCAAGTTTGCTTATCAACTCTTTTATTTGAAATTGCGACAGAGAGCTATCCTCAATGTCAACTTCAATTGTGGGCTAAAATATTTTTACGGCAGCATAATTTCAAGTCATATTTCGTTATTCACAAGAATCAACAACAATATCAGCTTTAATTTATTTATTTTTACTTCATTATTCGATTTGTCATCACTTACCATCGTAATTTAGTATTGATGAAACTAAAATGCTGTACATCACCTCTGGAGGATGCGGTATTTTTGGTACAAAACAGAGCAGAATCTTATCCTTTTTTTTATAATTAAATTCACCTCAAATAACAAACATGCCAGAAAGACCAGTAGTCTTATAAGTAACTCGATGTTATATGAAAATGAGTGGTTTTATTTTAAAAATATTTTATACTCATTACAATATAATTTTAGTCCATTTAATGAAGTTGAGAAATGTCATAAGGCAACGAATTTTTTCCACATTTAACTATTAGGTATACATAGGTACTTTTGAACTTATGAAGTTAAACTAGATTTGGAGCTATTTTTTTCGGGTCCAAGCTAAATATCAAAAATATCGGACCCACCCTAACATGCACTGATATACAAAATAAGATTAAAATTAAAATATTATTTTTTGCACTGGAACTGACTCAGTTATAGCAAAAAACGTATCTAAATAATGCAAATAAAAAATGTCCATATTTTCTAAGCCATAAAAAGATTTTCAATCTAACAGATCTAATGGTTCTTCACTTATATTTTATGTACCCACTTATCGAGCTATCACTCTAGCTGAATACATCCATTTTCACATTTAGCCCTTTCATCATCGTTCAGTGTGTTCCATGGTCAAATATTTACACCATTGTCCGATCAATGGACAAAGACAGCCGACAGAGTTCTTAGAACTGTCAACAAACAGGATGCAGCATACTTGAAAAGGAAGACCTCTTCAAATTCCATGGACGATAGAATGTAAATTGTCACTAATCTGCGCGTGTGCTTGCTCTTTTCTAACATAACATCATACAACGATGCGACACAAATATTTGAATTTGAAAAACATAAAGAAAAAAAAAAAAACAGAAAACCAACGGTCTGTCCATTGAACATCTTTCTGAACCTGGACCGACGACGACGACGAAGACCGCCACTCCAGAGATCTTCTTCCGATGGACAAATATTTACCTACCTCGCGGCAGTTATTGCGGAGCAGCGGCACTGACAGTATACGTATTTCTTAAGCGAAGAAAACGCAAACTTCCTCTCTTTCTCTCTCGATTTCAATATATGAGTAGGGTTGGAGTATAAACTATAAAGTCCAGTAGCGCTGGTGGTAATAAGCGGGTGTCCACTGTCACAATAAATCCCACTGATCTATGGATCCAATTGGATCTCATGTTACAATTAAATTCAATAGCTAAGCGGCGCTAATTGCAGCACAGCTTCAATCCAAGCAAAATCTACAATGGCTGACTATTTCGTATATTTCCACAGAGGATGCTGCGTCTCTGCTCTGCGATAAAGTAGAACATTTTATTACAATTTAATTCACCATAATTGTTGGCTGCCCAACCGACCGACGACGACGACGACGACGAAGACGTTGTTTAGGGGGTATCTTGATCCCCCTGTATATTCATACCTATATTTACAATATAGACAGTAGACACCCCTTACCTGCTTTGTATATAGTTGCTTTACTTATGCGGGAAACGCGTGCGTGTGGGCAACGTCCGTGCTGGATGATTAAGATTACGTCTGCGCTGCGCAGAACTCAATGAAATGCAAAGAAATAATCACAATAAATGCAATAAACCGACAACAATAACAATAAAGTTGTAATAACAACAACAAATAACAAAATTGGTGTGAGAGACTCATCTCTCTGTGCCGTGTTTGGTTTGCCATTGCCACGGTTGAAACTTAACCTAGCCAACGCATAGGCAGAGCGGAACGCAGCTCAGTGCAGCGCAGCTATCGGAACAAAAGGCCATGAGAATGAGTGAAGGTCTGTTGGAAATGCATTCATTGTTGGCAGAAAATTAAATGCATCAATCGAGATAAAAGCCAGGATAGGTAATGATCCAATTTCGCGTCCGTTGCGAAAGTTATTATGTGACGGGAATGAGTGGGTGATAATGCACTTCGAGATACAATATGGTTTTTGATAAAAAAGAATCTACGCTATTTTATACTGACTCTATAGCTTGGTCAATGGATAAGAAATAAGAAATTAACAATAAAAGCCATTATGCCAATGGTGTTAAATTATCATTTTTTATAGATACACAAACATTGGAGATATCGGTCCTTAAGTACCTAATAACAAGGTAAATGTGTAAGTTATGACAAGCGAGGTGTGAATTCTATGCGTTTTTTTTTTTAATTTTTTTTTTTGTCTTCGTATGAAAATGTTTTACAAAATGACCTTGGATGACAAATAGGTTGCCCGTGTAATTTTTTTACCGCTAACTCACTTTTTAGGGAGCTTAGGACATGTTCGGTCGCCGAAAAAAAATTGTCAAAAAAAAAAACTAAAAAATAATTTGGTAAAAAATTAAATCTAAATATTTATCAAAATTTTTTTTCGGAACAACCCATTGGAAAAAACGAAAATGCCTACCGAGCATTTCATTTCGTTCCGACAAAAAAAGGCGAACATTGAAGCCAACGAACACGGGATAATCGAAATGTTTCGCCGTTCATGAACCAGCCCCTATACACGACGAATGTAATATGTATAGCGAACATGTTGGGCGAGCATGTTCGTCGTTTACAGTCACCTTTAGCCAACTATCCATCATTTAATCAGTGTTATAACACTGATAGGATGATGGTCTAATGGACTGAATGACTCGGTGATTGTTAATTGAAATATTTTTTCTTAATAGGTTAAAAGACATCTTAAAAAAGCATTCAGTAGGTAAAAAGAGTTTTTAATAGCTCAATAACACAATCAACAGTTTGTCGCCCAGATCCAAATGATCTAAGGCGGTAGAGAACCCGCATTCCATAAGTCAAACTGAATAAATACACACCAAACAATCTCTTTATACACTCCCTTCATTAGACTAAGACTTAAATAAATTTGCATTTTTATTAAATTGGAAATCTCATTTACCGTCTGTTTACAACATATTTTTCAAATCGATGACAAATTGTTAAATTTTAGAGCTCATGGAATAAAAAATATTCATGCAAATCACGTATTGATAGAATCTCAATATTATGCGAAACTGAACTTAACTATGAGCTGTCGACAGACATTGGCTTGGCAGGATAGCTGGATAGGCCACCAAGAACAGCGCATTTTTACAAACAAACGAAACACGTCCTGTGCGAGGAGCGCGAGGACTCCTTATGTAACTTTATAAAACGTTGAGCCCACATTGAACCACCAAACACGCAATTTGCCGCATCACAGAAAGGACAACATATATTATAACAACATGGGGAACATTCCAACTGTCAGTTGTGGTGCCGCTGTCAAATAATTTTCACAACTTTCTAACAAGATACGCAAAGCCCCCAATGACCATTGACTTGGGACTTGGGAGTGACCATCCTGGTTTGTTCAAGAAGAAGACCCTGTGTTTGGTCTTGGGATGAGCTGCTGCTGGAGAGAAGGAAAAATATTTAATTACTATGCACACACACTATACAATCGGCGTCATAAGTTGCTTGCAGCATGCAGTAGATATATAAAATGGTCAGCCTCGTGCAACGTTCATCGGTCGATGTTTCCCAGGCCTTCTGACACCAACGCAGGGCGTACAAGCCAGCGAACATCCTTTCGCAAGTAAATCACTTCGTCTTCTTCATGGCTGTCGCGTTGCCCAGCAACGCAACATTGCGGCTTGCGGGCAACTTGCAGTTGCCAAAAATCCTATACGACCGAACGCGACGTTAAAATGTTCAAGACTTTTCGTTTTCGGTGAAGACCCTAGACATGCATTTACCACTGACACAATGATGAATGGGAACACGTTCACGGTGTAATTGTCGATGATATCCTGCCGTACACACATGTTAATCTCTTAATTTGGGAATACCTGCGTTTTTAAAAGCGCGCCGTATGAATGACGATGATGACGATGAGTGTGAAGGGCTGTGGGGTGAATTGTGTCAGAAATAAAAAAAAAAAACGGCTGGCCGGGCGGCGGCGATGCGAATTCTTCTTGGCAGGTTGAAGGCTCTGAGAATAATAAATGAGGCTTTGGATAAAATAAATTAACACGTTTCTTTAGTTGTTATGGGAGATTCGTTTGTCTTAAAGGAACATTTTGATGGCAGAGGTAACACAACGGAATTGTACCTCTGATCATTTCAACTTCAACTTCAAGTTGTGGCAAATAGTTTTCATAATTAATGTGTTGTGTGTGTTTGAGTGAACGATGGATATAATATTTATTTATTGTTTGGAAATTTCAAATATTTATAAAAATAACTTACATAACATATATTGTGGAGAAAATGTCTATTAACAGTTCAGGGCTTCTTGACTATCAGAGAAAATGGGGATATCAGTAGCTGATATCACGTTTTCAATGAGCCAAGACAAAACTTCTTTGATCGCTAAAATTTCCGCCTAGAACACGGTTCAATGATTGGGAAAACGCAAGGATAGGCTTAGTTTAAACTTGTCTGAGTACACATCACCCTCGAACTCGTCATCAGTTTTTGATCAATCAGTATAGAAAATGCTATCATCTTCCAGCAATTTCATGTCTTCCCAGACTGATCTGGATGATATGGATACCTGAAAGTTTTTGTCAAACTGGAGCTGTGGGAGGGTTTAGTCGATGCACTTAGGGATTGTTACAGGAAAGTTTGGAATAACACACTGCTCAATTTCATTGTTGATCGACTAGCACAGCTTTTTGTTTGCAGAATCCAGGGATTTCATTTGGAAGGAATTCCGTACATGAAGAGCTGCGGAAGGAATTGTGTGGAATAATCCGCTAACGCATAGACTTGCTGATCGCTGAATCCGATTAGTTTCAAACAGGCCAAAAATTCTGAAACTACTTTAGTTTTCTTAGAATTGCCCTAAATATTCAACTGACGACGACTTATTACTGCATTTCCTATCAACAGTAATGGAATGAGTACTCTCCGGGTTTCAATCAAAGAAAAAAAAAAATTAAAGCAAGAATTAAAAATATTTTCTAAGTTTGGTATACTCTAGACCAAGGTTTGGGTCAACAACATAGTCTTAGAGGCACTTTATACGAAGCTTATATTTCTATAGTGAATAAAGTCTTTAACTGAGATTTCAAAAGATAACTTTTAGCCTACTTACTTACACAAAAAAAAACCCAACTCTATACATCTTCTTTCAAATCTTCAAAATGCTTCATGATCATGGGCCATTCATCAAAAGATTGCCAATACTGATAGCGATTCCATCATTGTTTGTCCCGTTACAATAAAAGACCTCCATTCTAATTTAAATCAAAACTCCGCCATGCCCTAGGTATGTATATAGCCGGAAGCAAAACTCCTGGGATACATTAATAAACCGTTTTCACTCGCACATGCAGTTACAATACATATATGGTTGCTCTCGGAATACCTTCTACTAACTGCAAGTCGAAGAAATGCCATGCAAGGTCGCGAGGTTAATTAACTCGCGCCTCAAGAAAAGAGATCATCAAAGATTTGACACCCAAGGCATACATTCATATAATGTATATCTACTCTAAGAGAAATAAAAAAGCCACAACAATCAATGCCACAACTGTGTTGTTCACGTCGTCGTCGGGGACTGGCATCTGGCACAGCTTCTATTAAAAAAATATATTTACTTCGTGTAGGTGTGTGTTACTCCAGTTTTTTCTTGGAACTCAGCAAACCAACTATAAACCACTGCTGACTCTGACTTTCGTGATTGCCTGTATAATGCCAAGACGCCACCATCCAACAAAAGCCAACTCTATACTCTGCCTCCTCATATACTCTCAACTCACACAGCTAATCATGTGGACAATGCACATCCGTTTTGTTATAAATAATGATTCAATGATTTCTTCTGGGTCTGGGTCGCTGGGTTTTGTATTTGGGGTGAGTGTCGAGGGGGATTTAATCGCCCGTGAAGAATATTGCAGCTAATGATGCACTCAACCCACTTTTCATCGAACACAATTTAGTTCGATGAAACTCTTTTTTTTTTCGTAGTTTTTGACGTCCGTCGTCGTCGATTTGAATTGATTGGCTCATTTTGATGTGTATGTCGGAAGTTACGTGTTTTGTTTGTTGTTGCCTCTGAAATTTTGAAATTATAAAATTAAGTGTTATTAATAAGTTAATGACACAATTTCGAATTAGTGAGGTTTATTTGCTCAAAATAAATCCTCCTTGCGTCCCCGAAATATTACATTAATTTTACTATTTAATATTAATTATGAAGTAATCAATTGGAATTGAATTCTAGTTTTTCAAATCCCCAAAACTTCGTTTTCAAAACTGTTGCTAAAATCACTTTCATTGTTAATTGTAGCTACCTGCCTAAGTGCCTAATCAAAGTCTGCTAACCCAATTCAATACGTTCCTGAAATATCAATAATTGTATGATAACCAGCACCAATTACTTTGCACCGAAATTATTAAAAAAAAAAATCGATTACCATCTGAATACAGCCATCATCATCGACCGAAACAGAATACCGACAGTGAAAGTGGTCTTGTCAAATGCCAAAATAATGACGAATAAATAATTTTCCCATCACAGATAAAGGCCATAAGCAAGCAATATTCGCCTTCCAGCTGACCACGTATTTAAGGCGAACAATTTTAATGTCTCTATTACACGGAATCCCTTAAGGGCATCTCGAATCCGAATTGGGCTCATTTTAGGCTTCGAATAAACCCACACCAGATGCGGGTGCGGGAGTTGGGCATATAGGGGGGAATGTGCACACGGAGAACCACTCTCAATTGATTCAAAACAAAATTGGATTTGGTCACGATTTAAGTTTTCTATACAAACATACATACCTATACTTTTATTTTTCATTAACTTGCTTGGTGTTGTTCCTTTATTTTCCTTATTTTACTTTTTGTTGTTGTTGTTTTTGTTTCTCTTAAAAAGACTGTGGTTTTAGGATTTCTAGTTTGTTTAGGTTGTAAAAGTATAGCTTTGGAAGGTATAGGATTTTTTTTTCGGTTCGAATAAATGCGTCAATAGGATCGTTAAGGTAAAGAATCTGGCTATTAAGAAAGGTAAAGCGAAGGTAATCGCTGACCACAAAGCAATTAGATGCGGTGCTTGATTTGATGTGAACCAATAGAAAATTTATATACTGGTTGGGTGTTTTATTTCCGGTTACACGCAAGGGTTTTTTTTTTACTTTTGATATTGTTATATTGTGTTTTTAATTTATAGCTTGTTAAGGAACTAGCTAGTTGGAAAATTATTCGGAAAGTTTGGGAGAAAAAAAAATTGATTATTATTGAGAAGGTTAAAATTGTGTTAAATTGACTTCGGACTTTTTAAAAATGATTCGAAATAAATTCAGAATCTCTTAAAGTTTGTAGCTTTACTCATTTGGTGTATTATTTAAAAGGTGAGAGAAATAAACAAATAATTTAAAAAATAGATATTTAAGTATAAATATTGTTAATAATAAAGGGTGTTTTTAAGAGATATAACTATAAAATGCATAAAAGAAAGATGAATTTTAAAAATTCACATTAAATTGACTTTATTCGAAAGTTAAGTTGGCAATATAATTTAAATATGGAGGCCCGGTTTTCGATCACTTTATGCAACATTTGTGGCCATGTGTTGTGTATCGTAACGCGGCGAATGCTGTCCTCCAAGCGTGACATGTTGCGCCATCTTGTTGAAACTACAGCCTCCTGCAAATAATGGTTGCTGAATTGAACAAAGAAAAAGTCAGTAATCATGGTTCTGATGTAGCGGTCACCACTGACTGTTCTGACCAGCATCGCGATTCCAACAAAAACACGATTTATCAAACATTCAGTTTTTCTAGATGTAACGATGTCTCAACATTCATTTGAAGACTATCTCACACCAAATACGGTAGTTTTGTATATTTTTGTATACTGAAGTAGCCATTCAGCTAAAAGTGAACTACATCGCTAAACAAAATTATATCTTATGAAAATCAGGATCAACTTCAATCTTGACTTGTGTTCATTCCCGAATCTGCGTCTGGCTTGGTGATCAGGTAACCCTGTGGATTCAATTCTTACAAGCAAGCATACCAGGGTCTTTCCTCAAAATATTTCATAAAGTCGATAATGGGTAAACCGATTCAGATCTTCCTCTAAGCTACGCACATCAGTATTAATGACATTATGTGTAAACTATTGTGCTAAAGCGGCCCAAAGTTTAACGAATTAATTGCTTATGAACGTAGTGTGCAAAACGTATTTGAAAGAGAACCATCATTTTCAAAATAAATTTGACAAGTTGAAATTCCAATGGCATAAAAAACCAACGATTGTTATGATCTTGACTTGGACCATAACTCTCCCAATTAACTGCTTCACCATAAGGCTCCACCTGTGAGTTGACGGCTTTGACATAAGAAAGCGTCATCAAGCCTTCTGGGTTTGGATTGTTCAAAGTCTGAAGCGAAGTATATGCAGGCATCGTTGCATATTTTTTGCGCCATCCTTTCTTCCGCGAAGACGCTGCTTTGAAAATTAGGTCTTATGTGTGATTTTCGAAGGTGCCTCTTGAAATTGTTTTCTTTAAAAAAAAATACCTAAAAATTCACACGTAGTCGTCGTTTGATCAAATTTATTTCAGAGACAACCCAAACAAATCTTCCACTAAACCCGTTTCGACTTCTTTCTCAACTGCTTTTCATAAATAAACCAGAATTATTTTAACAATTTAATCCAAATCCCGTGTTAAATGCCACACTAATAGATACTTTGTCTCAATTAGCAAATGAAATTTGCAAATTTGCGACCACAAGACTTATAACTCACCAAAGACCATCTGTATAGTATTAATGGCTGCAATAAAGTCAAATTGAAATGGGGTGCAGATGATCTGCTGCACAGTGATATGCAACTAAGGTGCACCGATGCCTGTGCAGTGCACCCTGCAAACTTTTCATATGTGATGAAAACAAGATTGTTTTTATTTGTCAAAGGACTCTTTACCATCCCATACCTATGTCATCCACATAAAGACTTGTGATGCCAACCTTATTCGGAGATGGCTGAAAGCACTTACCACGCCTCAGACTGACCGACACAACGAAGACGAACACGTCTGAAAACGACAACGACGACGACGCATCGGTGACAATTTGTGCGTCCGCAAATATTTGAATTCATTCCTTTTCGCGCGTCTTCTTTAAAGAAAAGAATTAAAGATCTCTACGTCTTTGACAACCCACAATCCACACATCTTCTGTGATTCTTTTATACTGGCAGACTGGTTTATTTTTGTTTCTTATTTTATTGTTTAGGTATACCCCGCGCCCGCACCGCCACGTAATAACAATAAAATAGATTGAATCCTTGAT
Source organism: Syrphus vitripennis (assembly GCA_958431115.1). Classification (NCBI taxonomy): domain Eukaryota; kingdom Metazoa; phylum Arthropoda; class Insecta; order Diptera; family Syrphidae; genus Syrphus; species Syrphus vitripennis. Next base: position 1,788,414 of record OY288110.1, on the reverse strand, counting down.
ATGGTTACATATACTATATAGAAGGCTAGGGCTTGACCGCCAACTGCAGCTCGGTTCAAGTCCATTTGCGCTTCAATCCACTTTAGGTATTTCATCTGATGATGCTGCAGATAAAACTTCCGATAAGAACTTTGTGATGTCCTCTACATTATACTACTCCATGAGACCAGACCAGACCAAACCAACCAACCTCAACATTAACCAGTTTCGCTCTCTTTCTCTGATGCAGCATCTCTATATGGGCCATGAACATGAGCTACGGCAGATTGTGCTATTTGACCGACAACAAGCCATAAAAAATAGTTTGATTAGGTGCAGAGGGCGCAGTTTGAGAGTTGCTATGCTACGGCTATATGAAAGTTTCTTTTAATCGCTGCTAAGTGAAATAAGGTCCGAACGTTTTCATTAGCTCGATGATGATGGTCGAAAAAAAGGCGGTGGGTGTTTATGGGGCAATATTGATAACAGAAACGCTTGGTGATATCTTCTAATATAAAAGAGAAGTGACATTGTTAGCGGGTTTTTTATTGAATCAAGGTGAAATACCTAGATATAACATCACAAGGTTGGTTGATGTTGGTTCATTTTATATTCTGGGTAATAAAAATACAGTTAACAGCTTTATGGTGTTTTATTGGAAAATGGATTCTCAACAACAGCACAGAAAAAAAAATTGAGCTATTGAGGTTATCAAAAACATGATGATTTAAATTTGTGTTAGTGTTTGAATTTTGAATAGGCTGAAAGGAAAATGAAAAAAAAAGCTTTTGAACGAAAATTAAAACATTAAGATTAGAAAAGTTGTATTTTTATTATTTTCGTTAATGTGGTGTATTGACCATTAGCTGTAAAAACAATTTCTTTTTTTTTCAGACAATCATCAAAATCAATGATTTCTTTCAACACACTACTAAAATTTTATGTTTTTTTATTCATGCGAAAATATATAGTTATGTTAATTTAATTTTGAGAAATAAAGTTTTAATGTTTGTTTTGCATAAGGGCGATCATTAGAAGATTTTTTATGTTCTTTTTTTATTTTGGTTTTGAAAAAAGATTGAGACGAGCTTGAAAAGGGAAAGTAGGTAGATATTACCTGGAAAAAAATGCATGCACTTAGCCCATAAATGCGTTTACGGATCGCATTTAGATTCCTGAACACATAAATTTTGTAATCATTACATGTTGAATGACTGACTAAGCTCAAACTTATCAGTAATGATGTGGATATATGCGTAAACAAAACTGCAAAGTAAAAGTGAAACATACTAAGCAAACAAAAATTAATGCTGCATTAGAAAAAAATTCCAATAAAAATAACAGTCGTAAAATTATTTGCATAAATTGTTTTTTTTTTTTTTTTTATTTAACTTCAAATTTTGATAATTATTCATAAGAAAAAAATGTGAAATTTGAAAATAATTTTTTTTATTTTTTTTAATGCAATTTAGAAATTATTTGCAAGAAAAGATTGTTTGAAAAAATTGTACTAAAAAGAAAATAATAAAGGCAAGTTGAAAATTATTAATTTGAATGGAAAAAAAATTAATGAACCGCCCCATGACATGAGTAGCTCTCCTTTCAATTTAGACGACATTTTTCGATCATAGAAGATGACAGAGTTTTTCCACCACTTCATCCAACCTATGCTTACATCATAGGTTACTTTTAGATCATTCATTTTATTCTCAAGTCAAAAGTCAAGAACAGTAAAAAAAAAAACAACACCAGTGGAATGAAGTATAATAAAATGAAACTATTAACTCAATTAACATCATATCCTTAGAATGGATTACATTTACATACCTATCTCTTAAGTCAAAACAATCAAATAAATAAATGCTTAAGATTATTTTCCTGTCAAAATAAAGCTACACAAAACATATCAACTAGTTAGGATTCTCAACAACAAAAAAGAATCTCACATTTTCTGATTTTAAATAACAGCAAATCGTCTTCTACTATAAAAAAAGAACTTAATTCCAGGGATAAACTTCATAAATAATGATCCCCTGTCAGGTTGCAAAATTGAGATGTGGTCCGCAAGCCCTATAATTGACTGCCGAAATCTTGAAGAGACTTAAGGATATTCATTTATTTTTTTTATTTCTTAAAAAATGTTCTTGTGATGTTCATTTGTGCCTGATGAAATAGGGGAATAAGAGGGTGTATTTGTTGCTCCTTCATAACCATAGAAAATAAATAATTTTTCCTAAATAAGCTGAATTCAATAATATTCTCAAGTTTACGCTGGGTGCCATTTTAAAATTAAGTCAAATTAGATTTTATTCTTTTAATATCCTTAAACACAAAAACATTTACGTTTTCCTATTTGAATTTGAAAAAACAGAAACTGTTCTCGCTTTGTTGGGTCAAACGTGCATTGTATTCCCATTGGCCTATATTGCCAATCTGCAAAATTATTAATTTGGGTATCTATGGTGAATCTCAATGTAGGCTGGACTAAGATTGTACAACTGGCTCCAAGAGTTTGATGTTTGAAATCCAATTCGAAATTGGTTTTCATACAGAATTGAAAATGGTGTTCGAAATTTTTTTACCAGCCTGCCCTTTCAGGTTACTACTTTTTTTTAGATTTCCAAAAAGTATTCGCAAGCCAAACCCAAAACAAAATGAAGTCATTTTTCAGAACATCTTCCCAAAACTAATCTATTGCTTAAGAAATTACTGAATGATATTCAGAACATATAGGTGATCCCCTTTTTTGAAACTTTGATTGTCAGAATGGAGAAATTGAAAATACAACTTACGCAACTAATTCACTCACAGAGAACTACCAAATTCTCGTTTTCAATACCAACTGAGGATTGTCTGCCATGACAACCGCTTAACAATAAACCATATTTATGCCCACTCTATTAATCAGGAACCATATTTTCTATGCCATGCAGTCCATAACGATTATTTCCTATTATTATAAACGCGTGCACTTAAAGCTTCAATAACGTAGTTAAGTAGTCATATTATATGCGATATTTCAAAACGCTTATATACTTTGATTGTCCAAACTCATTTTTCTTTCGCCGGTCGCGGCCGCCGCCGCCGCCACCGGTCGGATTTCCACTGACCGCAAACGATCGATCATGAAACACCACCTCATGGCGTAGAGAATGTTAATTAATCATTCGCACGCTGCTCATTGCTTATGCAATACAAATTTAGGCCCAAGCCCACGACCAATATGCTGCGATTGCAGGCTCAAAACAACAACCCAATTCAATGGACTGAACTAAATCGGTTCCACATTAAGGCTGTTTTTTTTCCGCTGCTGGTTGCTGATGCACCTCATGGTCAAATCACTCGTTGGTCGTAGGCCATTGCTGCTTGCTTGCGAATTCTGTGTGCCACTGAACTGTGTAATCAATCAAGCAATGCACTTGGTTGTCCACCGATGGACAAAGCAGCAAAAAAAAAACTTCTTGGCCCAAGAATATCCCACGGCAGATCCGTATTTTCATTTTCATTCGGGGCATGTATACGTATATGTCGTGACGTGACAAAAAATCGTTGCAACAATTTATCTTGCACACTGACAGTGTGTGCCTTTAAACGCTTTCGGACAGACGAAGAGCGGTATTGTGCCCACGGGTACCCAGCATCAGCTATATACCGCATCAACGTCACCGCACCTCCATCACAGACCCTCCGGTCTACAAACATTATTAATTAATTGATGTAATTGCATTGTCGATATCGAGGAGATAATGATCGGCTGATGGTATATGTATACGATCCCTTCATAGCTCGCTCTCTCCATCAGATCATGTCGGGGGAATAGGTAGATACTAGTTTTTGACTCGCTTGACTCGCAGGTTTGGGTAGTCCTTGTTGCTACTTTGAGTGCTCTCAAAAAAAAATTCTACAACAAAAAAAATAAGTTCTGCCTCAACCCCCTCTCCCAGGAATGTTTGATGTTAACTCTATCAGAGTCTTGTAGTTGCAATGTTACAACCGATCGCGATGTCATCTAAAATCACGATCAATTGGATGCCTGGGCCAGAATCCATACAGACACCTCAACCTGTCGTGCACAGATTTTGATCAAGATCGTATATATAATACATATATATAAAAAAATAAAGACGACGACTTTGAGAGACTTCTTTGCATTGGACCATGTAATAGATGTGATGCTTTGCTACGATCATCAGCAACGATCGACGACGATCAGTCGTCGTCGTAGTTGTCGTCAGAGGTCAGCGATCACTCTTGTCTTTGATTTTTATTTTTATTTTTATTGGACATTCCACAACAACGTGAACATAATTGCTTTGGATCTCTTTTGTTCATATAAGATTGTAAAGGTCACCAATTGAGAAAGTGTCCCCTTTAAAAAAGGATATGATCGTATATTCTGAAGGGATACGTGATGGTAATAAGATTTTCCTTTAGGAAAGACCAAACGTTTTTTCTTTTGTTAAGCAAAGTATAAGAAGATATTGACTTTCTCCTGGAAGCTGATCAACAAACAAAAATATTGATCCAGTTTAAGGCTATTGGGATCTTAGTTTCTCATTATGTGCGATTTCAAGAAAGCATATTCCAGCACATGAATCCTAGTGTCTTGGAACTATCTTGTCACTTCCACTAAGAAATTTCTGATGTGATGATCCAGAAATAGGCTTTTTGAATCTGATTGGACCTCTTGTGGCAGTAAAGAGAAACATTTTTTTTTTGTTTTTCACGTTTATCTTTACTCCATAGATCCATTTTTTACCACCCAAAGACTTCGAATTTCTTTCCAAACTACAAATACCGAAAAAAACACATTTAAATCTTCTCAATAACGGTTCGCCTTGAATTGCACTTCCTTAATAATTCTGAATATACATTCCAATCCGTAAACATTCAAAACAATATAGTACCGTATATACAACGCAAATCATATCAGATTGGCAAAAAATGATCTCTGAGCCGATGAAAGCAAGCTATTCAGAGCCCTACCCACATTGCATATATCGTTGAGATTCTATCGGAATTAACCCAGCGAAGGTGGTCAGGTTCCACCTGCTATATTTTTGCACAGCGAATTCATCACACAGAACAAGCCAAATCGAAATATTTGAGATTTCGCCTCAGGGTTTATTAGCACATACACCGAACATAATGTATTTCAACTCTTAGAATATTATTCAACCAACTGAATAGTATCGTAGAGACAGACGGACAATTTGCGACATAAGCACGCATGCAAATCCAAATGGCTGTGGCTATTTTATTTTAGATGTCTAACTTATGGGCATTGTAAGCATATGGTTACCACTTTTCTGGATTTCTATTAGAGTCAAGATATTATAAGCAGTTTTTCAGTGTATGGCTTAGTCAGAGTCACATAATTCTGCAAATAAAGTTATCCGTATTATTTGCGAATGAAGGCAAAAGAGCCAAACAAAAAAACTCACTTGATAGAAAAAAAAAACACTTTTTCAGTTAATCAGGGGTTAACCCAGCATATTTATGGAGATTACTCGATTTTAACTTCAATTTCTCACTGAAATGCAAAGTTTTTTTGGATATTTACATTTAACAATTTGTAAAGTCCATTTTATTCGCAACTTTGATCTGGAATACCTGACTATAACAACTCGTTAATCTTCAAATGTGCTGAAAATCTATTTTTTCTTTAGATAATTTGAGTTGCCAATCATGGTTACAGCTAATCAGTCGATTTGGTTTATTAGGCGCTGTTTAACGACTTCTAAAGTGAGGTATCAAAATCTATGAAGAAACATTCAGTAATAAACCAGACTAAGTGCCAATGGTGGTTATCAACATAAAACAGATGATTAGCTATTTTTAAAACTGAAATTTTAAACTATGGATTCATTTATTAAACTTTTGGTTAACCAGCGCATTTGAGGCTAGGTATGTCAAAAGAAATAATCATAGATTAAATTAGCCCATTTGAGAGCTAACTAGTATTGAATTAGGTCAATTTGCAAAAATCTGTTGAAGCCTGTGTGCTGTTGAGTATTAAATATACTTGAACCCTGAACAAAAAAGTCGTAAGATTAGCTTTTGTTTAAAAGTTGTTTAAATTTTTTTCCTTTCGTTTAGTACAGTGTACTTTTTTGGTTAAGTTTACTTAGTTTCGAAGCATAAAAATTTGTAAAAGCTGGGATACTATAATATACTTCCACCACCATTAGACTTTAGCTAGCCCGCCGAAATCGACTAGTTAGAAGCGCTAAACCACGGATCTTAATTTGTATCATGTTTATGTAATCGGTTTTTAGTGTCACTTAACAGCAGATTAGGTGTTTGATAAAATTTTCGGAATAACTGGTCTCGGTGTAGTAGCCAGCCCTAACTACTATAGCAAATTGGAAAATTGTTCTGACCAAGCACTGTTATTTTCTTTTAGCAAGTTGGCAACCATGTTTAGCAAGGCAAAATTCGTTCCGTTTTTCTACGAGTCAAGCACACAAAAGAGAAGGGTTTTAATGTTGCGTAAAATTTTAAGGAGTTACCATATAAAAGGTTAGAAGTTAATGTCTTTATTTAGCTATACAGTATACATATATAGCAATGAAAGGAAGGTGGAATTTTAATGGCGCGTTTACATGCGGAAGGCCGCATGGTTATCCGGAAATCCCTCTGTGCTGGCATGTCAATTGCGAGGGAGGAAACGATTTTTTTTGTGTATTTTTTCGGGGAATTTACGATGATGTTAGAGGATTGGAAATATTTTGCATAATACTCCTCCTCGTCCTATAGAATATCTACATACCTATACCTCCTCACCAACATTTTCGTGGCGCAGAAGAATTGAATCTTGAATGTTTAGCTTAGGGGGGTCTATATTCTTCGTACTTTTTGAACAATAAGGAAGAGTAATGTGAATGATCTGAGATTAAAAAAAAAAAAAAAAAAAAACAGAAAGAAAATGTTTACTTATTCAGTTGACAAGAGAAGCAAGTAGAGAAGATTCTTTAAGATTGTGGCTTTCAAAGTTCTTGCTGAGAGCACTTCGATTGGAATTATTCATGAAATTGACATCAATTTTGTTATTTTTTTTATTTTTGCCCTTCATTCAAGGGGAAAAAAAAGTAAAAACATGGAATGAAAGCGAAAGGAAGGAGCTCTGAGGTTTTTTTTGTTGTTTGTTTTTTATTATAACTTTATTGGAGTTTTTAAGACAGATTTATTTTTGTATACCGTGTACAGCTGGAGGGAGCTTTTAATTTCTTTGTTTTTCCTGTATTTTTTTATTAATTTTTTTTGGAAGGTAAATTCTTATGAGTTCCATACATTTACTTACATTAACTTTTATTAGAAATTTTTTAAAAGGCTTTTGATTTTAGACTGCGTAAATGCCCAGGGGTCAGTATACTCTCTGTCAAAGATTAATTTTAATCTGAATTAGACCTAATTTTAGATAACATCAGGACTACAATTTAGTAGTCTAAAAAACTAATACATAATTATGTTCATAAATTTTGAGCAGATGAGTTTTCAATTATTTTTATGTTTAGGATATAAAGGCTGGCATTCACCAAGCCCTAATAATTTAATGAATAATAAATCTAAATCTTTGGAGAATTTTTAAAAATTTTGAATTTTGAAATCAAAATTTCAATAAAATTTCCGTTAACAGAAGCTGCAATTTTATGAAAATCAATTTGTTCATGGCTAATACGCGCCTTATTTTGGAGTTGAATAGATAGAGCCATGAAATTAATAAATACATATGAATGAGGAAATCGTTTTCTCAACTTTGTAGAATTTTGCAGTAAAACACGCAGATAACCAAATTAAGTACGTAGAAGCATCAAGAAAAGAAGCCATACATATGTATCAAACAATTCTTCATGTTCGCATTTATAAAAAGTTTTCCTCACTCCTCGCAAACAAATAAGTTGGCCTATTGAACAGTATTCCCCCCAAATTTCAGTACACATCAGTACGACGCGACGGTATAACTTACCTACGTTCTATCTGCATTATTTCAGTATTCAAAATTCAAATACTGGAAGACTTTTATATGTACAATTTCAGTAAAAATGTATTTTCCTTTTATCTTTTGTCAAATTTTCAAGAATTTTAAAAACTCATTATAATCTTGTTTTTATTTATATTTTTTATTATATGTATCTTAAATTTAATAAACATTTTTTATTCCTCCTTCCAGCAGAAAACGATTTCGATTTCTCGTCAAGAGCACACACAAATCCCTCAAGCACTCTTTTCAAACCAAATAAACTAGAAAAGAAGAACCATCCATGTGCACCAGCAGCAGCGTATACAGGCGTACCCAGGCATCACAAGGAACAGGAACACACAACTCTAGAACTGCACTTGACTCCGTTTGGCAATCTTTCAAATGGAACTGTCATCTTATCGGAAGCTATGACTGCTGTTTCTGCTATCTTTACTTTCTGTTGAATTGTGTCGCTTCCATATTTCAATACTCTACAATGATGCTCGTAGTACAAGCTTCTTTCGTAATATCTATGGCAATACAGGAAGGTGATGTCCTCTCTATGCAAGTATGCACTCATCCCCAAACCATCACCATCACCATCACCATCAGCATCAACAGCCATATGAAGAGCAAAAGAAGATCTTGAAGCATAAATCATCTTGGCAGTCCAATGATTTCTTTTTTTTTCTAACTTTTGCTCCGTAATGCTCGGGGGCGTATGTTCGTTGCATATAATATATTATTTGTGTATCTCAAGCTCAGTTTTTGTTTGTGCAGAGGTATATCTATCCGATACCACACTGCCACCTCTCTTGGTCGTTCCTTTCTGGTGTAGAATGCAATTTATTTAGCAAAATGACAAGGCTGGGTGCAATTGTCAGTCCATGTTCCATTAAACAAATTTGAAAAAACAGACACGTTTCTCATGTAGTTTCTTGTGTGTGCATAAAGGCTGAAGATATTGGAAAATTGTTTTTTTTTTGTTTTTTAATTTTTATTGGAGACAATTCCGAAATGATCGGTGGTAATTAATTGCAAAACTGATCCTGCACTTAATTAAAAAAAACCCACGAATGCCAGCAAGCCGGACTTACATTACCGTACCTCTGCTTCGGTGGCATTTTGTGGTATTTTATGACTGTGCGATTGGTACCATTGATAAGATAGCAACGACAATCACAAAGCGAATTCGAATCATCGTCGTCATCATCATCATCTTCAATACCAATATCAACATCATCAGACCGATGGAATTATTTCTCAGTTTTGGATATTTTTACTTCAATATGCACTTAAAAAAGTTCCATGCCGAAGACGTTAAGATTTTTAACTTAGGTACTCATCCACCCGCTGCGACAATAAACTTGGCAATGAATGTGAGGAGCCTCAGCGGGTTCTTTGCTCTCTACTCGTATACTCTCGTACTCAGAGCATCAGAGCTGAGGGAGTAGATATTATTTTTAGATCGTAAAATTATCTCGTCGCGTCGTGGATGTGAATCATATAATATGCAGATTTTTAAGATTGTCTTAAGAAATAGTTGCGAACATAAAAATCATATGTATCGTACCTACCACTATCGCTTTGGCTATATATTAAGAAAAAAAAAAAACAACTTAAACAGGCTGTCAAAATTTTATTGCTGCCTTCAGCTTGAATATGAATAATAAATTTTTGAAATCATTGAAATGTCTTTTAAACAGTAAAATTTGATAGTTTAGGGTGGTTTGCCCAGTAATTTGTCACAAAAAATATCGTTTATGGAAGTCGTATACATATATTTTTTTTTTATGAAATATGAGTATGACTTTGTTTATATTTTGCTTAAATGGAATGGGTTCATCGTTTCGTAATATTTTGCGTGGGATTTTCAAATAACTGAATGGTTTTCATTGGCTTTAAAAATAATATATGTTGCTTAAATTACGACGAAAAAAAATTAAATTTTTGAAATTTTGTTTCAAAATGTCCATGTTTTGAAATAATTTTCGTTTCAATACTTACGGAATGACCGTGAGTTTAGGAAATAGTATAAAACAAGTGAATCTTACATTATTTTCTTGAGTTTTTTAACTTACCAACTTAAATTATTTTTTTTTAATAATTTTTTTATTTTTTGTTCAATGAAAAGTGACTCATCTCACTTACATAAATTAACTAAATTTTGGACACAGAAGAGAGTTGTGATTTCTTTTAACATTATCATGGTTTAATTAAAGAAAAAATAAAAACTAAAAAATTTACGATTTCTTCCAAAATAAAATAAATTAAATTAATTTTCAAAAAATGGTACACCAGGGCCCATGTTCTGTAACTATCGCTTCGATAGAATCGGTCGAAAAATTATGAAAAATCGATAAGATCGTATGTGTTTTTATCGATTTTTCATAGTTTTTCGACCGATTTTATCGAAGCGATAGTTACAGAACATGGGCCCAGCTTTCAAATTTTAGTGAAATTTATAAAGTTCCCATGGTACATGGGAGGTACCGTTAAGAAGATCTTATATACAAATTCATACACATAATATTATTATAATCTTGGGAACTGTTTTTGAAATATTTGATATTTTCGAGAACATGTTTTTCTTAGCATTTTTATGGCACTGTTATGGCCACACCTTAATACCTTATGGCCTACTTTTTTCGACAGCCTCATCATATTAATATCAAGTTTGATGAAAGTCTCGAGTTTGATTTTTTACGAATCCAAAACTTGCCCTAGTCGCACGTAAAATGATTTTCGGAAACAAGTTCTGAGACCGTTTTGATTTTTTAAATGATTCAAATTTTTGGGAGTGCTAAATCTGAAACTTATTTTTCCCAAAATATTACGACACGCAACACTGAACAAAATGCAAACATTTTTTTTTAATTTTTCGTACAACTAGAAGTATGTAAAATTCCATAAGAATTTAATGTTAAAGATTTTTTCTATTATTTCAAAAATTGATTTTTGTATGCTATTAAAATTTTTAAAGACTTTATTAAAAAAAAACAATAAATTGCATTATGAGTAGTTATGATCTTAAAAAAAAAATTTGATTAATTATTAATACAAGCATGAATATCTGGAAAGCCAAATTAAATTGGAATTTTTATATGTAAAAAATTCATTCTTGTATGACCGAGTGGCGATGGCGCCCAAAAGTCGTGAGAAAAATAATAATTATATAAAAAAATCATAAAAGGATCATGATTTAGTATATTATTCGTATTTTTGCAGTTTAAATTGAAAGAACTCATCGTCATCAGTCATCGATCGCTGATGGGTAATTAAGCACACAAAAGATTAATGATATCACCGAATGTCTTAATCGAATGCGATTGCAAATAAATCATTGTGTGACTGTTCATAATATGCGTCTTGGTTTTTTCATATTTTTTTTTTTTTGTAAAACAGTTTTTGTGAATTTTAAAACAACCTTCAGTCAATATTTATGATGCAGTATAATAGATCTTTGTACAAAAAAAAAATACAACAGACATCGAAGCCAAATTACAAGGCTCTTCGCCGCTTTTAATAAGACGAGCCGAAAACATTAAACTTAATTCAAGCGATTATCGTATCGGGCAATTCTATCTTTCGTGTACATATACGAGTTGCACCTTTGTCGTCACCACCGCGTCAACATCTACATACCTATGATGATATGGCTGAAAGCTGAAACTAGATCGGATAGACGAAAGGGTATGGTATCGCAAATTAACTATAATTCATGTCGTCTGTCCTCTGGGGTGTTTTTTGAATTGCATATCAGCATCAGCAAGGTTGATTGAAGACTATATATCCAGCGGCGCCCCACCTTCAATTATGATCTCTTATTTCCATTAATTGGGATGTCCAATCCATCCTTGCAACAGCCGCACGTCACATCCTTAACTCGAAAATAACTTTTTTCAAAAACAACAAAAAAGAGAAGCTGGCTTGATGGATGTAATGGTGTTTGGTAACAAAATTAAATCATTATTCTCTTGTTAGCCTAATCAACATAACACACAACATGACAGCTGAACAGAAAAATGGCTACGGGCGCCTTCATCAACCGGTACAATCACCGATCCGTTCAAGCTGTCAATGAGTGGTTAATATGGCAGATCACAAAAAGTACAACTTTTGTTGCATGTTTAAGGATATGGATTACCAATTTTTAGCAGTGGGTTTTGATTGTTGTTAACTGAAAATTTACGTAGGCACTGCATGTTAAATGTGATTATGAATAATATTTCAGCAATTTTGGATGTCATGCAACTATAAGTGGTACTGACTTTATGTAAGTTGAAAAAAAAATTGTTGAAAGATGATTAAACTAGGGAGCATGTCTTAAACAATTAATCTTGAACCTTATTTTGAATCGTGAGGAGTAGAGGAGTTTTTGCACAACAAGTTCTTGGACAAAAATTTAAGGTTTGTACCTTCATTTAAAAAGGATTGTTTATGTTTTAGGGCTTTCCTGCGTGTTATTTAGAAGTTAAACTATTAACTAGATAATTGTTTCATGAATAAGCTAGCGTTTATGTACGAAGGATTTTTTCAGCCAAACTTAATTAAAAAAAATGCATGCCTGGATCAATGTTTTAAGTACAAATTGATATTGTTATCGGTCGAAACTACATACTAAAATCGGAAGTTAAAAAACGCTTCTATGGCAGGTACAATCAATAGTTATTTGACCAAATATAAAAAGTCCGCAGAAAATTAATCTAAATTGTAAGAGCCATTTTTATGATTCATAGCTTTGCCTTAAGGCTTATATGAAGAAGTTTTCAGCAGTTTTCCAAGTTTCCAATCTAGTTAACCACCTAAAACCTTAAATCCATGAAGAAAACCGCTTAAGTTGTTTAGGCTACAGGTGCAGATAAACCGAAATGCATCAGTTACGTGGCCAACGTTTTCAATCATAGTTATATGTCAGAACTGATTAAAATTTCGAGTTTAACAAGAATTTTTTTCATTCAGTGTACCTACTTTTATTTGTCTTACTTTACATTTTTGAAAAACACGGCTACACTTTTCGCATTTGCAATTAGAGCACCTTTCTGAGAAGGAGCTTAACCTCGTGCAGGTAGTAGGTACAGTATATTAAAGATTTAATATTTAGAAAATAGCGGCCAATCAAATCAATTTGGAAATATCACTCAAATTTTTTTATTTTTATTATAAGAGGAGATATATAATATTCAGAAAAACAAAAACATAAAACATATACAAAATTATAAAAAATAATCCCTAATGGCAAAAGTTTCTTTTCTTAATAATTATTAGTTCCAACTCAAAATTTGTAAGAAACAAATCTTTGAAAATTATAAAAATTTCAATAGCCACATTTTGTGACCTCCTCTGTATTTTAATTTTTTTTAATCTAATGATAAAAAAAGGTTCGCATTCCCAATCTTGACTTTCAAGTAAATTTGAATTACTTAATTGAAAAGCTATGTCTTGTCTATGTCTATTTAATTTAACTACCTACTTAAAAATTTAATCATTCATTTTTAACCTGTCACTGATGATCTACAACAAAATTGACACCTTTGCCTTATTGTTATTCAAAGTGTAATTCAGTTACTTATCTGTTTTTTTTTTGTGTGTCCAAATCCAATATTAAAATGTCATATTCGAAAATCATAACAGCCAGCGGACACATTTCAAAATATTTACTTTTATTAGAAATGTTTATGTCAACCTCCCGCGTAACATCAAGATTCATGTCATGTAAATAAAAAAAAACTGTACCTACAGAAAAATCCCTAAACCATACACAAGGACAAAAAAAAAAGATGAATGAACACTTTATAATAACGTCAGGAATTTATCCGCCCCCTTAAGATTCTTTCGAAAATTTCTTGTTGTCTTTTATTTTTAATATTCCAAACAACCAGTCCACCATCAGCCAGCGGTAGGTTGAGAAGCTTTTATGAGTTGAAGCTGTCTGTTCGATTTATTACCACTGCAATGAGTTGGTGGTGGTTTGTAATCGGATTAGGCAACAACTGCACTTCAAAAGCTAATTCGATCTTTTGTGACAAGCTACGTGAGCTTGTTGCTTCTACTTGTTTATAATATAATACTCCAACTAACCGAACCGGCAAAAATAATTACATGTCAGGATTCTGACAGTCAATTGACAGCTTCTTGTGACAATTTTTTTTTTTTTTTTTTGATGTTGTTTTGCTTTGATCAGGTAGAAGATTGTATATTAGAGGTAAATCATTGTCATAAGCTATCACAACATTATTCGAACATAAATCACTTGAGGTATAAGATTTAAGCTGTGTACGATGGCGATGAGAGTTCTGCCTCCAGTTGGTATAAACTGATGACGGATGATGATGTTGGGCTATTATCTAACAGTTTTATGGCAGTGCGCTACTGTGGCGATAATAATATTTACTCATAGTTTTATTCGAAAAAAATTGTGTTTTGTTTTGAGTTATGGGCTGCGATTGTCACCATTATTTTATCGCCAATTTAAGCTACAAAGACATTTAATGTTTGGATTTAAAAAAATGTTTGTTTATGTTTTAAGCTTTTAAATAAAAATCGTTTAATAAAGAAACTTTGTACAGTTTTCAAATGTATTCAAATGATTCGACTTTTTTTAAGACATTTTTAAAATAGTTTGAATTAGTTAGGAAAAAAATGGCAATCGTTTGTATGTATATTGTTTGTTTACCTCTGTACAGCTTTGAAAAAAAAAGAATTCAAAGAAGAAATTGAGGTAAAAGGCAAGAGCTCAAAAATTTTAAAAAGAAAATTATGTATAATAATTTGTGCATGTCCCAAATTTTTTTTTTGAAAGACTTTTATTTTTTGTTAACTTGTCAATAACATTCGGAAAATACAATTTCGGTTAAACGTTTTTTTTTAAATTATTTTCCGTAATATTTAAATTTTTTAAATTTAATTTATTTCTGAGTTTAGATAAATTATTCGAATTCATGAAAACATTATTCGTTAGAAAATCGTTTGTCTTTTAAGAAAATTAGGAGATTTTTCGAGTGCTATGGGTCAATAAGCTAACTTTCGTTGCCAACGCCATTTTCGGTTAAAAAAAATGAGATCGAAATTAAAATTATAAAATCTATATTTCTACCTACAAATCTTTTGAAATTTTTGAACAACTTTAAAAAAAATGTATGTCCCCGAAAAAATAGGTAGGTTTGTTTTTAACTTCAGCTTTTTTCCTTTTTTTTGAAGTGGCTCTATTTATAAAACCTTGAGTGTGTAATTTTTTTTCAAAGTTGTACAAAGGTAGACAACGATGTTGTGCCTTAAATATTTAAAAAAACAATAGGAACTATTAAACGGTCAAAATCGTTGAAATTTTAGTATTTTATTCAAATTATCATTCGGATTGCAGAAAGTCAAAAAAATTGACAGTTTCCAAGTTACAATGTTTGAGAGAGTTGAAAAAATTTGTTATCAAAATGAAATGGAATTTGGGCGTTATTATTGATGCGGTTATAAAATAATTTTTCAATCACTTTCAACCACATTTTGTAGTTTTTTAGGCTTACGACTGATAATTTTTATTATTTTGGACCTATGTATTTCGAATCTGCTATAGTAAATTTCAATTTCAATTCAGCTAAAAAAACAATATTTCGGTAGAATGGTGGATGGTCTTTTTTATTTCGTACTGTTATTTATTTCGCCCTACCCTCCTTAGGATTAGGTTTAATTCAACTCTAAATTTTTCAGTGAAAACTTCGGAAAATTGAATATTTCGTGGTGAAATACAATTTTTTACGAATTGTCGACATGACAAAAAAAAAAGTTTTAGAACGCTTATTGTTCTTACCTTATTTTAAATGTTTAATATTTTTTTTTAATTATTGGCTCCATTTTACACAGCTTCTATCATCATCATCATTTTTTTAGCTAATTTAAAACTATGTTTTTACACTTATTTCATGCATTCATTACATTTGTTTACTCATAAAATTAAATCAAATACATATTGATATTGATGAAACAAATTCTAGCATTTACATCTGCGGGTTCAATTGCGACATATATTTTCCTCCTCAAACATAATACACCAAACCCATACTCAACTAATTCTGTTAATCAAGAAACATATCGCGCATTGTTATAGATTTCATTTAATTAGTTCAACACCCAATGTCATAACCCAGAATATAAATCTCACTTTGGATTTCAGTTCAGATTTATACCAGAATAAAGAAAAAAAAAAAAAAACAAGAATGATCATTTAAAGGGGATGAACTTGCTACTCACGTATTCGAAACGTGATATCGCCTCTCTACGTTTCATTACTATATCCATCTATTCCAATACAGTGTATTCTATCTTCTATGGACTATAGCTATAAGCTGGAATATGAGTATAATAATTCGTGATAATTACATCACTATAATGAGTTCCTTCCAATCGAATCGAATTGAATTGTTTGGCTAATGAGCCTACTGGCGATGCACAGTCGTGTTCTCTCTCTCCTGTATCCACATCCACAGCAACTTTTTGTTCACATTAGCGGCTTTTTGAAAAACTCTAATTCATTGGCCCGCATCTATATCTTCTGTGTGTGGATATCTAAATATGTATCTCAACAGTGTAGCAGAACTCTGAATTATTGTGGAATTAATCACTGCGATACATTTTAGTTTGTTCGATGTACGAGTATCTGTATATTCTTTACCCCATGCGCTGGCCAGACTCAGACAGAATCGTGCTGGGAATAAAACCCCAATTTGCTCTAGTCCGAAAAGAGCAATTGTGAAAATTTATTTACCTCATTTTACCCTTAAACACACACAAAATGTTTTGTTTCCGATTGAAGTATCTCAGGTTTGGTAAATTTTGAAATACTTTCCATTTGGAAGGGACGAATGGTGTGCAGGGTAATTTTAAATTGTATTCGAACGAATTAAGATTTGATTTGTGGTTGGGATTTTACTGTCTATGGAAATATTAGTTTTGCCAATGGTTTTTCTATTGTTATCTATTTTATTGGAACTATGAAAAGGCAGACCGAAAATGAGTTTTGTTAAGGTTTGACTTTATGATTGTTATTGTTTTTTCAAAATGACTATTATAGTAGAAACTTTCTAACAAAAAGTACTCAGGTTTTGAATTGTTGTTTTAAACTTTTGCTATTAGAAAAGGTATTTACTAATACAGATAGCTTTAATACTCAAATCGATTACAATTGTGGATTATGTAAAACAACTTTAAGGAATCGATTTCTAGAAGCAAACTTTGTTGAAATGTTTTCATCAATTTTAAATTATTGTGGGTATACGTAAGAATAGCTGAACTCTGCAACATTAATTTAGAAAGCAATTTGTTAATGAAAATTCATTTTAGTACAATAAAATCAAAAAAAAAAAACTCAACGAGAATTGACTTTCAATCTTTCGAGAGAAGATAAAAAGCTTATTTGACTTCATAGAAGGAGCTATCTTTAAGACTGTTTCGAAGTGAAAAACTGTCAATTTCATACTTTTATAAAATTTATAAAATATTTTATAAAATTAAAGCGAAAATAGCCGATGATAAGAATTTTCATCCAATAAAATTGATTTTAAATAAAAGATAATACAATATTAGAAAAGATTGTTCTTAGTTTTAGAATATCGAAATTTTCAATGAAAAAAATTACTACGAGCTATAAGATTGTTTAAGAAGAGAAAAAAAGGAATGAGTTCAATTTCGATAATTATATGAACTAATTTGTTTTTATAATGAAATTACTATTTTGACAAAATTTGTTGGGTTATATCTCTTTGGTCGATCTTTTTAAGAATGATATTCCAAAAAGATTTTTAGTTGAGTCACATACATACGTCTCAATTTTTTTGACATAAAATTTAAATAATCATCTTATTGCATGTTATTCTCACCACAATCTGTTATAACTAAACAAAATTTGTATGTCATTGATGTCTTATTTTTGTATGTGAACAAACATTGTTCTAATAAGAAGAGATAACCATTGTTTCACATCAAAAACAAAATATAGAAAATTTCCCCCTTTTAATTATTCAAATTCAAAACCCAACTGGAGATATTTTTTTTTTTCTTCTTTCAAAAATGAAATATTTCAATTAACCCCCAAGATATCATATTTATTTATAAATACAGAATTATGGAAATACATTTCTCTCATTCTATTGTTCCATCTTGTTTCATAATTCATTTTATTCAAATTAAGAAAATTATTAAACAAAAAAAAAAAACAAAATGAAAAACTTATCAAACCGCGAAATCTATGACAATTTAATAAGCGCTCAGATGGAAATTGAGACATTTTTCCCTCGTGTGCCAGTACCGCCCGCTGAACAAACATATTACACCTCATTAAAATATGTTTTCTTCCCCTTCCCCAAAAGTGGAATTATGTAACAAAATAATGTCTGCAGTCACAGAGTGACTCTGCGACTCATGTTGCGCGGAATGGAAATCCGTCTGGCAGCAAACACAATCCGAGATATCCTTAATTAAACTAATTAAACACCTAAGACATTTCATAACCTTTTTTTATCTTTTTCTTTTTTTTGTAGTGATGGTTTAGTGGAGTGATCAATTCCAGTTCTTTCATATTGGGACAACTCAATTCTTCATGCGTTCATACATCAATGCGTGCGTGTGACTCTTGAAGTTTGAAAATTACATCAGAACCCTTGGAACGCAAAGGCATTATGAATTGATAACAATGACATTGACATAGTTGATGCAGGTGAGTTCGGTATATTATATTGTTTGGAAGAAATTACTCGAATTCGGACAATAGATGGAAAATAGGGGTAATTTAATTGATGTCACATCTGCGGTAGTTTCTTGTGAGTTCGTGTGTTCTTTGCCGGCGGAAGTGCGTTACTAATAGCTTCACTTAGGAGTCTAAAGAAGTTATCTAAGTTTGGGGTTTTCAGCTAATTAAGAAGTCAACGAGAGCGGAATATAGAATTGGTATCAATCTATTGTAATTTGTTACATTTTTTTTACGAGGTGCCGACTAGTTGTTAAGTAGTTTATAGGTTTTCAAGCTGTTTTGTTGTTGTGATAAAAGAGTCATAGTTGGATACCTCGGGTAAAGTTTTTATTGTTTTTTTTTTAACATAAATTTTGTCTATTTAAGAGGTGAACGGGGAAGTTATACTTGAGATTATATTTTTATAGTTTGGAATGTTAATTTTATTAAAATTCTGTCACCATATTTTTATGAGTTTTAAAAAGCCTTAATTTTCCCAAATATTAAGTAAAAATGACTCGCTCTTCAAATTTTCCATTTTTAACCATTTTTTTTTAAATAAAAACTTTGTGCCAAACAATATCAAAAATTCTGGTTTTGATCACCTTGCGAAAATGCTATACAAAAACAACTTGAAAATGACAGTCAGAAAAATTATACAGTTCGTCCTAATCTACAATTCATAAGAGATTCCTCAAAAATCATTGAACTATGCAAAGCAAAAAGAACTCGAATTTAGTAACAACTTCCTATACGATTGTTTTCGTTTATAAAACCCCCCTCCATACATCTCTCTCTTTTACTCTCCTTTTGTTCCACTCGTCACTGTGTAAGTAAATTCCCTTGCGACTCATGTCACTGTCAAAGTTTCACATTTTCATCCTCATTTCTTTGGTGCAGCTGGTAAACTCTCCTGAATCTCAGCTGTCACTCATATAGCAGAGCGCGCAGAAAAAAGTTTTATAAAATTATTTTTCTTATTTTTTTTTTTCTTACAAGAAAAGAGAATGCATCCATAATTTAGCATAAATTTCAAGCGAAGCTCATTTTACGAAACAGAGTCATAGTGCACGCTACCAGCGCGCAACCACCTCCATCCGCGTCGCCATCATCATTTTCGAAGGAGTTGTTTTTATTGCACTGGCACTGATGATGTTGATTCTGCGCAAACGTTTCACATTTTGGTGATTAGAGGCAGCAGCAGCAGCAGGAACCGGAAGCATTTCCAGCAACATTCCTGTTGTGTGTGCTGCCACTGATTGGTTCCAAAAATGGCCAAGATTGCTATGTTGTATACATTTTTGTACACAAGTTTAGCTAAGGGGCGACACACACTCGCACACAAATTGTGATGCAATCAGGTTGATGATCGCCAGAGCAACAGAAGCCACTACGACAGAAACACACAGTCACTCCAAACCTGGCCCGCCTGGAGGCGATGATTTATTTTGTGCTGTCAAACCAAAGCCAAGTACGCGCAGGCACAGTATGGCGTGGCGGCTTAAAGTTGATTAACTATATACGCTTGCGTATACGTACCGGCTTAGACTCTATATACATGCGTGCAGCAGACTCACTGTCCTGATGGCAGACTTCCACCTTAATGAAAGCCCCTTTTAGATCTAAACAAATATTCTAATACAAAGACTCGTCTCAACTGAAAAACTGGGGCCAAGCCCAAGGAAGTCATCATCTTCATGTGGCGAAATGGAAATTCGCAGAACGCTTCATTTTGTGCGAAGATAGGTTTCTATACTTGATTCACTGGTGCGCTTCTGTTGGGCTGCGATGGTGGCGGTAATTTGCATGACATGAAAGCCTTACATATAGGTAAGCGCAAAGAGCTCTCTTCCGTATTGCTATATGTCAGTGACGGTGGTTCAGTGGCGGCAACGCATTGGCATATCAATGAAAAATGACTCTGTAATTCTTTGAGGATCCGCAAGGCAAAATAAATAAGTGGACCCAGTTTTCTGATGCGAGAATGTGTTGAATTCTGTCCGAGTGGCAATTAAAATCTTGTCCAACTGAATTATGTGTGACTGATTGACTCATATCATACAATATCCTGTACGACATGAGGATTGTTATACGTTGCATGAGCAACAGCTTACAGGGATTGAATTTATATTGAAAAATTCAAAATAAAAAAAAACTATGAACAGATAGTCGTATATTCAACAAGAGAAGATTCATACATCAAATAATTAAATAATTTTTTTTAAATTGCTGACATAGAATGATTTACTCCTAAGAACATTTACAGGGCACAATTAAAGAAAGCTTTTTATTTAAGTTGGAAGTTCCTTAATTAAAATTCAAAAAATATCCAATTTCGCCTAATTTCAGGACTTCCTTGTTGATTGATTTTTATCAACATTTTAGTAGCTTAAAAACAAAATAATTTTACTCCGGAGAAAATTTCCTGGCTCAATTTATAGAAAGCTTAAAGAAACAGTGCTTACTGCTGTTTCAGTAACTAGTTATTATTTGTTTCTTAACTCTATGAAAATTTAAAAACAGTTTTCCTGATTTTGAACTTCCTTGAGGCCACATTAATTTTTTTTGTTAAGATATAAAAGGTTAGTAAGGTTCTCCAAACATTGTAATGTTTGGTAGGTATAGAAAATCTCATATAATAAGCCTGGATGCTTTCCACGCAACAGTTATTTTCCTACTCAATTTTTTTTTGAGGATTCATTGTGATATAATCTGCACACGCGCTTTAAAATGTCAAAGACGTGCAGGTTTAAGAAATGATACTGCCTTAATACGGGACTAAGCCGTAATATGCGAATACAAAAGCAAAATGCCTGTCGTCTGCCTGTATACTTATGCCGCTACCCACGGCATTAAATAGCGCGTCTATTATATTGTGACCCTGGCATATGAAGACGAGCGGGTGGTTAGGATAGGATAGGATAGTCAGTGTATGGAGAATGAACCATATTGGTCGGTTTCAGCGCGAGTTCCTCTTCCAATATAATATGCACATGTGGGTAATAGCCATCGTATAACGACCAACAATAGGACACTTCCTCTATAATAAATAAACACATTATTCCAAAACTGGCGATGCTTTGTATCTATTCCCCCAGCTGCTGTGGAGATGGCAAATAATTTCGGACGCGATGCGATGCCTGGCTAGGAACCGTACAGTAATGGCAGCGTGATGGCGGTCCAAATCTCTCGGCTAAGAGGACACAAAAATTGTCAAAACACACACAAACAGTTATAAAAGCCAAAAGGAAATAGTATCTGCCAGTGAAAATCTCTAATGGACAATTCGCGCACCTACATGATGTTGATGATGCTGCAGCGGTATACATGAATGTCTATGGGACTTGTCCCACAAATGGAAAAAATATGGAAAATCTAAGATCACAAACGCAGCAAACCTCTCTTCATCCACTTCACCAAAAAGTATGTTGATGACTGTGCGTCGCTCGTGTCCCAATAACGCACCACGAAGCGGCATAGCTCTAGCACTGATTATGAACCTGGGATAGCGAATATAACAAAACCAACAACAAATGCAACGACAACGACAACAAGGCAATGAAGCGTCTTCCCGCAATATTATAGTTTTAGAGACGCGCGCAGCGTTAAAACGGTCACCCCGCTTTGGTGAAAGAGAGATAGTCATCGCGCACTTGGGGACACATTGTCCTACGCGCGCCGCGCCGACAACAATTTTCCATACAACCTTTATGGTTATAATAATAATAATAATATTTGCGAACATGTCCAGCATTCTCATTAATGCTGCGATTTCGGTTCGCACACACAAAAAGACGACATTGTGCCTGTTTTCTGGCCTAGGCACAGAGGCATTGAACAAGGCTAACAGCGAAATGCAATATTCCTTGCAATAAATGCGCCCAGAACAAACATCATCGAAGGCTTATCGGGTCGCATGAAAGAATGTCGTGGTTCTGTTGTTCTGTTGTGTGCCATCGGGGACATGAACGACTTGGAAGAATAACAACACAACAACGTATGGATGCAGCTTTTATATAGAAGCGGGAGAGATATTATTCTCTATGGGTTCGAACGCATTCTGTGTTGTGTCCTTTTCGTCTCTCTGTTTAGGATGCGAATACGAAATTATGTAGTTCAATAATAGTGCGTGTTGTGTGATGGAGGACAAAATTAAACACTCGTATATATAAAGGTATGGGGACCGGACTTATTTTAGATGCAGTAAAATACAGTGGTGCCCATGATAAATTGAAAGGTGTAAAAACAATGAAGTTCGAACGTCAGCTCTTTCGTTTCAAAAATAATTGTATTTATTTTTGATGGATTCAACGTCATACGATTTAGTAAATGTGGGATTTAATATGAAATGTTAAAATATGCTTACTAGGTAAATGTTTGATTTGTGCCAAAAATGGAATTGAAGGGTTTTCGAACACTTTAGTGTGTAGAAAAATTTCAAAATCAGCTGTTAATTTTTTTTTTTTTTTTGGGTTTGAGGAATTGCAATATACTGGCTTAAAATTTTTATGTTTTGGAATTTAGACCAGCGCACACAAAATGTGGAAGTCACAAAATCTGTATTGACTTATGTCTTGAGGAAAAAACTTTCAGGTAAATAATTTGATGATATTGTATTATCTTAAATACTGCATGATAATTAAACAAATTAATAGTTTATCAGAAAAAACTCAAAATATCAAGTAAAAACTATGAAGACCTTGCCTCAATAATGACCTTATATTTATTCATCAACTCATTAATGGTCAAATCGATGCTTCCGATTTGTTAGCTTGCATCGGCATTAACTACCGCGGAGGATCTCACCACCTGCGAAGATTTGAACTTTTACACGTTGATTTCCATAGAACCAACTATGGCTTGCATGAACTTTTGAACCGTATGTGCAGGCTTTTTAATTTAAACAATTTGTCTATCGACTTCAACATGAGTAAATTAAGACTAAAAATTTCGTTTCGAACCAGTGCTCCTCTGTCGTGATATTGTTTTATTTTTAACAATAGATATCGTGAATGTCTAGTATTTTGTATATTTTTGTTTAATTTTGTTTTATTTTTATACTTTTTAATTTTTGTAATTATGTAGATATTTTTATGTGTTGCATGTGTTAGTTTTCATTACATTTACTAACCACTAACACATGCACTTATGATGAGCCTCTTACTGTAGTTGAAGCTTGCTCTAAGCTCACTACAGCAAAGAATCTGAAGTGTAAAAAAAAAAAAAAAATAATGTATTGTTATTTATAATAATTTTTGTACAAAATTATCAAATATGTGTTTAAATCTTTTATTTGATAAATTAATGTTCAATTTTTAGAGCCTCTACTGTATATTACACGATTGGCCTTAGACCCTATCTATTTGCAATCACCGAACACATTTCATGTCCACATTGTTGGATAAAGCAAGGCCATGATTCTGTGTGTACTGATTCATTTAAAGTTTTACTTATCCATTCAATTTAAAAGCCATTGTTGCTGTGAGCTCCTTGTAGACACCCGCCTCTGTACGCCGTGATTGTAATATTGTGACTGTCTCCACCATCCCGCCGTCGCCATCCCGTGCTGCAGCAGCACGATATAGTCCTGTGGTGTGTATAGTTAGAGTTCTCATCCTATTCCCAAGAAAGAAGATATTGCTGAATTATAAATAACTGCACCACACACACAATATGGCTACTGTATGGAACATCCTCTGATTCTAGCGCCTAGTTATCATATTCGTCTATGGACATTGCTCGTGGAGAGAGAGACACCGTATTGGTTTTTCTCCGCAACCACACGCTGCCATGTCATTGCTGGTGATGTTACTTCCAACCTCAAATTGGCCAAAGACAAAGATTATGCGTAATGTATCCACGCACAGGAACATATCCCCCAGCTTATTAGTGTGATGAGAAATCGGTCGCGTCTATTTGGTCATGGATGATGTGGAGAGGAGCAAAAGCAGCATGTAGCAGCAGAGGGGTAAAGTCTAATGGAAGAGTTTTATTATTTGGTCCTGCTGTTGTTGCTGCTGCTGGCTTCCTGTTTGTGTGTCCGTCATAAACATAAAAATGTAAACATGGCTTTCTACGACATTGTGGCCTCTTGAGAGTCTCAAGTGCGACCCTCGAGAGCGTGTTCCATTGTGTCTTGGGTGTATTTTTCTTAACAAACCGTTTCGAGTGTGTGTTATGTATACGAGCGAGTATTCATTCCCAGAGGAAAAACGGTCCTCGGTCAAATACACAAAACTCCATAGCACGCAACCAATTTGATACTTTTGATTGGACACAAAAGCAAAACCCATTCTGCCATCAAGAGCAGCAGTGTGGACTGCTACAGATGAACTTATATAAAACTAAACCTCTACTAAGGGTCAATTTGAATTTTCGGTCAACAAACACGGAATTTGTTCTGCTTAAATTGGACAGCCGAACGGCAAACGACGATGACGAGCGAGCAACGTATGACTTTGAACTGGAAGCATTTCCAAGACGAAAAGTATATCCAGATGGCCTAAGGATGCAACTAGGTGATTAAAAATTTATAAGGAGGTGTAATGGAATTTTAAATGTGCCATGGACTACCGTGCGCATTTTCTGCCCTCTGATCCACGTGCCCTTGTATTTTGGTTTTATATAGAAATTATTATTGTTTTTTGTGTTTTCAAAATTTCAACAATTTGCTTTTGTAGTTAATGCGGATTACTAAGGACGTTGCACCTGCTGCTTGATTCTTTTTGAAGACTTGAACTTCAATTCGCTGAAGGAATTCTTATGATTTTTGATGGTTTCGCATTATGCGAACAGGAAATGATGTGGATGAAATCCTAACGGCATGATATGCTTGCAGCTTGCACGTCATTCATCAGTCACAGGCACAGTGCTGGTAAAAACAAAACTATATCGCAACCAACTGTTGTTGGATAAAAAAAACTGCACAAGGTAAAAGCTGAATACTTAAGAATAATTCGATTCATGATTTATAGACTTTGCTCTTACAGTTCTGCGTTAAAACAAATTTGATCTGAAAATAAGTCAATATAACAGCTGATTCAAGTTTGCACAAAGGCACTACTTATAGGTAAACCGAGTTAAGATCAAAGATGACGCATTTATAATGTAATGCCTGGTGAGTCACTGAAAATATGGACACTTTGGTGAAATTTTCTAAGTTTATTTGTAAACATTTAGAGCACAAAAAATTTAAGGAATAAATTAAGCAAATAAGTTGCAAGACTCTTGTCTTGCAATTAAATTAATTTTTTAAGGGCATAGTTTTCGAAAAGACAAAAAAATTGGAAACACAGATTCCGAAAAGAAAAAGTTTCAAAAGGTTAGGTTCCGAAAAAGAGAGTTACGAAATGACAAAATTGTGTTGATATGATATAGATGCGAAAAAAAATCCTTGTAAAGTCAATGTTGCGAAATGACAAAATTGCGTAAAGACAAAGTAAAGCAATGAAAGTGTTAAAAAAAGTCATGAAAAGAACAAAGTTTCAAAAGAATTTGCGAAAAGAGAAAATTTTGAAATGACAAAAAAAATGAGAAAAATCTAAAATTCAGAAGAGAAAAAATTCTGAAATTGCAAAGTTTACAAAAAAAAATGGAACAAGTTTTGGAAAAATGAAATAAAGAAATGATGACGTTGAGAAAAATTGCGAAATGACAAAATTGAAGAGAAAAAATTCTGAAATTGCAAAGTTTACAAAAAAAAAATGGAACAAGTTTTGGAAAAATGAAATAAAGAAATGATGATGTTGAGAAAAATTAGGTTTTTGAAACGCTTCTATCTTGTGAATGATAAAGCTTTAAAAAGACAAAGTTCTGAAAAGATGAAATTACTAAATGAAAAGTTGAGAAAAGACATAGTCTGATATTCAGAACATTTCGAAAAGACAAATGACGGAGTTTTCAAAAAAAAAAAAACGAAATCAGAAAGATTCAAAAAGAAAAAAATTGAAATCACATAAGGTCTTGAAAAGACAAAGTTTCGGAAGGAAAACTGCTTTTGCGAAAAGCTTAGTAATTATACTCTGCTACAAACCTTAGTTTTTTCAGAAATTATGGCAAAAGACTGAAAAAAAAATGCCAAAACGAAGTATAGTTTTTATAGTTGGTGGTGTGGTAAAAGATCTTAGGAAATACTTAGTTGTGAAATTTTAAAGAAAGTTGATGAATAAGAAAAACTTGTCAAGAAGACAAAGTATAAAAAAGTTGAAGCTTCAAAGGCAAAGTTTCGTCAAATTTGCGAATAGAAGAAGCTGCCAATTTTTTTTCGAGAAAAACCAAGTTTCGTGAAAAAAAAACAAATTTCCTAAGAGACAAATTTGTAAAATGACCAAATTGAAAAAAAAGACAAAGTTGCGAAAGGATAAAACTACGAAATAAAAAGAAAAGTTCCGAAAGCATAAAACTGAGAAAGAGAACAATAGTAAAAGTAACAAATTTGTGAACAAAAAATTGGAAATTTATAAAATTTCAAAAAAAGGTGTATAAACTTTACGGATGTTTGAAGAATGCAAAAGGACATCAACAAAAAGGGCAGGTGCTTCATTTTGAATTGACTCCTTGTTTCAAATTATTTCATTTTTAAGTTAAAAGTTGTAGCACTTTTTTTACGACAAATTTTTGCATTAAAGTATTTTTAGGAATTTAAGGAGTTTGATCTGCTAAATCTTTAGCAAAATTTGATGTATGTTAATTGGCCATGTTTCCATTAAGTAAAATAATTTGTATAGACTTTTTACCTAATTTTTGAAAAAAAAAATAATTCATTCCCTACGAAAATTTAACAATCTTATGAATTCTAATAGTGCTCTTCCTACATGGCTAGCCATTCTAAACATGTGTTTAGAATGTATTCATTTTATCTGAGAAAATTTATCTAACATGAGTAAGTACACTATCAAATGCTCATTATGCTTTCAAATCACCTGTGTCTCCCATGGTGCCTTACCATTCCATTATGAGGAGATAATATTCCCAGAATTAACATTTATTAATAAAGACATTAATTTTGAATATATTTCCTCGCTGAGCCTTCAAATAGCACATAAATACATAAAACACAAAAAAAAACAAATATCCTGAAACCTGAATTGTCACGCACAGTTCCACCAAAGCACCAAAGGGACAGGGACAGCTTGTATTATGATGCCTTCGTGTATTTATTTATTTTTTTGTCGGCACGATGAAGATTTCCCTTTGTACTTCCATAAATCAATTCTTTACGAAAAGTCCAAATACAGCTTTAATATTCGGTTGTTATGCCTGTTTGCTTGAAAAGTATGAGCGAGAAGAGAGTCTCTTTTTTATTTTGAAACCAAAACAGGAATACACTTCTTCAATCCCCCACTACTTTATAAAGTTAAAATAGAATTCCGTAAAGGGAAGAAACATATACTCGGGAAACGAAGAATTATGAATGCAAACACGACCGAGAAATGTTAATTTCCTCTGAAGTCTGAAGGCGGCGCGGCGACGACGACAGCAGGATCCACCATATAAATATCTACCTATATACATACGTAGATAGGACTTCATGACAGAACCAAGCAGTTACCTATATCGGTATGCCCATGCTGAGAAATCCTTCAAGAACGGGGTGATTCTTAATTTTTCACGACACAAGAGCGAAGATTTTTGGTTTCTCACTCAGCATATCAAGCCGAGTGATGAAAGGTCTGACCGAGTTCTTTCTTTTTCCTGACGATGACGGAGTTGTATAGAGTAACCTCATCAAGACTGCTCCCTCGACAGGACCAATTTATATGGAATGGGTGCTCTGCCAATATAAGTGGCAAACAAGACCCCAAATATGACCAAATTGTTTGGCATTCATCACAAAAACATTGCTTATACCACAATGGGAATAATGTACTAATATTGTTTGTCCGCGCGTCTTCTAATCCATTTAAGTGCTATTGTTCCGCAGGGTTTTTGAAAATGAGATCTTACATTGTTGTGTTTGAGCAGTGCCAAAGTGGCTACGCCCAGCAATGATCTTCCGAGGTAAACAATAATGAGTTGTACATATTTGCTCTCACCTTTATTTACCCTTTAATGGGCAGCTATGTATTGAAGATTTCATTGTTACCAACTGTGATGAAGAAAATGAAAAGCTAGCAAAAACAGTCTACAAAAATACATAGTTCCAACGAATTATTTTTTCGAGACTGGTGTGTGTGAAAAAAAACAATATTTTCGTGTTGAAGTAAAGAAAGTCTCAAATGCATTGAAAAAAAAAACTGTTGGAAAGTATTGAGAAAGTGAAATTTGAAAATTTCATTTAAGAAGGACAGGATATTTGGTACACAAATTTATTGAATATTTGTTTTTCCTTGGACATCTTCAATTTTTTTATTTTAAGATTTTTAAGTAGGTACTTTTATACCTATGCGACTATAATATTTCATTTCAGCTACCAAACACGTTACAAAAATTTGATTTGGACTGATTTAACTCGGATTTCGATTTGGGTTGTTCCGAAAAGATTTTTTTGTAAGAATTTTTTTTTACAACTCTTTTTGCATTTTTTTTTTGACAAATTTGTTTACCCCTTTTTTTATTGACAAGAATGATGAGATCATTTAGTCTGCAGGCGCTTCAAAAAAATTTCACTTGATTATTCCGACTAAACTTTGCTTACAGTTTTTTTCTGACAAACAAGTTTCTTAATTTTTTTTTTTGAAAATGATGAATGATGGGATAATTTTTTGTCCATTATTTGACAAATTTTTTTTGACAGTGTTTTTTTTAACCAAAATTTATTTTTTTTTTTACCAAACTTTTGAGAAAATAAATTTTTGGAAAACATATTTTGTTTGCACGAACATTTTTATCGACAATTTTCTTTTTTAATTTTTTTTTAATTTTTCTGGTATTATTGTACACATTTCTGTTTTAAAATTTTGAAAAAAAATTAACCAGTTAAAACTTTTTTTAATAAAAGGAAAAAAAATTATTTTCTTACAGCCTTTTTTCTGATTTATTTTAAAATATATATCTAATAAAAAATACTAAGGCGTACTTTTTCGGGTGTTCTTGAAAGGAGAAAAAATTCCATTCAGTTGGCAACTTCGCTCAAGGTTTAAATAACTCATGGATGCTGCTACCTCCGTTGTACCGTCGCCGTCGTCGCCGCCGTCGCGGCACTGCCGACGCAACATCACTGATGATTATGTTGATACCTCCTTTGTTCTCCTTCGTTGCTTGCTATTTTTTTTTTCAATCGATGAGAATGATCTGGTTTAACTAAAGGTCTAGCTTCATTCAAATGCAAATAGCTTCACCCAAAACAAAAAAAAAATAAAATAATTTTTGCGGTCCTGGCATGCTGCGTCTCACTCCTGTGATCGCTTTTATCTGAACTGAAAATTATGAAGCGATGTTTCACTTGATCATGCGATCACATCAAAAGGATTAGGAAGGTCTTTATCTTTGTTTAATATTGTTGACGGTTTTACTTTACTTTTATATGGTTTTCAATTCATTGTCCTCTCTTTGGAACCGGTTTAATTTTCTAAGGAGACTCTGATTCTGATATTTTTTTGGTTGGGAATCTTTGTAGTGTGAGTCGTAAATTTGTTTGACGCAAACAAAAGGACTGCCAGCAGCGGCTCTTTGATTTCTCAATTAAGGAATTCGAATTAAATTTAACGAGCTCTCCAAAATGAAAAAAAGGAAGGTGCTTCTAGGATTATTGGGTTTGAGTTCATTATTATTTTATTTTTGGGAATGAAATTTAATGCTGAATTAGTTTGTTATGTAGGTTTATAACACAGAAAACAGAACACCCTTAGCCCTCAGGTCAGGTACTATACAACGCAACGATACTCACATTTATTACAGATTAGCTGGACATGGTTTTCAAATTACTTAATTGGAATTGTATAGAACAACTCTGTGGGCTGCAGGCTTTATTTTTTTTTTTTAATGAAGTACAAGTAGATGTTTAATTATTCAAACGTAAATGAGATGATTTGTTAACTATTTTGTTCGTTTAATTTAAATAGACTAAGGAGAGATTTTATTGCTGTGGCAAATGGTGTCAGAGGTAAAAAAAAAATAAGTGTGTGTTTTTCATGGCCATTTTTTTATGATTATTATGAATGCAATAGATTCGTGTTTAAATAAAATGCACAACTGGAGTGCAATTTCCTGCTCCTATGAAGCAAGAATTATTTGAGAAAAATTACTTGAATGGCTACAACCATTTCAAAAAGAAATTTTGAGCTAGGCCTTGTGATGTTTTGGGAACATTTTAATTTATGAAAATTAAGTCTTTTTTTTTAGAAAAAAACGGGTAGACATATTTTTAGTACCTCATTACGAACAGAAACATATTTATAACTCAGCTTGGTAATAGCTAATAATAAATTTGCTCGATAAATTTATTCTATATGAAACATGTTTAATAACAAAGTTTTGAAAAAAAATCTACTACTAGTTTGAAAATAGTAAATTTTCAAAACAATTTTTTTCATTCGTATATTTTTTTGTCATGCTTGATATACAATAGGACTTGAGGTATTTTGTTATAAAAGAAAATTCGAGTAAAAAAATTTTCAATTGCTGTTTTGAGGGTGAAGATTGCATCTTTCGGCGATTTGAGTACCTAAAAAATTCATTGTTTTTTGAAAACTTTGAATGCTCATAACTTGTAAAGGAATGCACCTAGAAGGCTGAAATATACTTGAAATATACTTGAAATTTCTTCCACTATTTGAACACTAATTTTTAAATTGATTTTTTTTTTTAAGATTTTTGTATTTATTATAGGTAAACAAAATTGGTAGCTCTTTTGTTAAAAAATTGAGCGAGAATATTTTAAAAACTTGCACAATCATTACGAAAGACATAAGTTGTAATAATATCTCTTTGCATGAAAACACTTTTTTTAGAATACATTTCTTCTGTTACAAAAACCTTTGGAAACCTTTGGAAAAATATATTAAATATATAACTGTTTTCAATCAGAAGGACTGTTTTCCTTGATAATAATCAGTTGAAGAGGTGTCTGTGGAAGTCTTGATCATCGATAATATTCCGGAGCTCTTATATTAGTATTCATCCCTGTGATAATCTAGAAGTAAGAATTTTATAAACCAATAATTTCTTCTAAAATAAATCTTCCCAGCATCAAAAGTTTCAAAAGGAAGTACTAAACCACCTTTTACCTGAAACTACACTAATAAACATGGGAATACATAAACATTCATTTAAATTAACGAACACAATATATTTTCTACATAAAAATATAATTCATTTTTCTATTTCGAATACACTTAACTAAAAAAGTCCATAAATTATTTTTTTTCTTCAAACTTAAATGCTACACACTAAAAGATTAAACATTAATCTTCAGCGACTTTCACTTTCGTGCCCATCAGTTATTATTGGCCTAAATCACGATCTTCTTTTGCTCTGATCTACACTGCACCTATACCAACCAACCAAAAATCCAACCAGCTATTCACTTCATTTTTCCAACCACGTGAACGACATTTGAATGGTGTTTCAGTGTGACACCTTCTGCAGGGTGCCCCCGCAATTCAATTGACAGTCCTTGAGATAACAAAACTAACAACAACAACAAAAAAAAAACCCGATCGAAGAAGATTCGTTTTTTTGTATCCTTTATTCTGATTAACTAGGTTTAGAGCTCGAAAAAGTATTCTTTGGTAAGTATGTATGTGACAACATTCGATTTCATATGAAAACCGAAACCGAAAATGAAATCAAAAATGCCTAACGAGTTCCCAATAATTCCCCAAGCAGCCAGGCTTGGTTCCCCGTAAAACAGAATGGCGTTCAGTATGATAGCAGTGAGACAGAAAAAGACGGATTCCGCGCAATGAATCTGCTGGGGATATACATAAATGCTGAAATCCAGGCCGGCCACAACTCTAAACAACCGTAAAAAAAAGGTAGACAAATAAATCACACCCGAGAAATTCTATTGTCCTTTTTTTTGTTGTTGTTGCTTCATTGTGGTGTTATGTTATTTTGTTCGTGGATCGATGTCGATTGTTAACACAACACTGAAACTTGCTGGTTGCGTTCGCGTTTTGTGTTTTTTTTTTTGTGTATTTTTCGCTATTGGTAAAGATACCGCAAGGAACTCGGGAGGCTTGCGCGCCTTCACACAAAAACACTAAAACACTTTGCTAAAAGGCTTGTTTTACACAATACTCCCTGTGCTTTAGGGAAGGTGGGTAGTGGTTATGTATCTATCTCTCTAACCTTCCTCCACCACTGTAGCAACTGCATCAACAGCAGTGGCGCGGCGGCAGCGTTATCGCCGATGACAATCTTGGCCACGAATCCCAAATTGAATACAAAACAGCCACGAGGCGACGGACGACTACGACGACGAGGCGAGCGACGACGTTGCTGGAGAGAATGCCCATATTTCCATAATTTTTAGGTTTTTTTTTTATTCTTTTCTTTCAGTGTTTAGATCTTGTAGAAGAGGGATAGCTGTGTTGGGTGAATAAATTTTGTAAATATTGTTGGTTTATTATACATGTGTCTGGGGAAAATTTCTGATTTAAAAGGGGTTTCCATTTTTTAATGAAGATTAAAATGGATTTCCCAGGAAACATTTGAATTAACAAATTTACACCTAATTCTTGTAATAAGTCAATCCAATTCTTCACAGTAGAAAAATCAAAAAAACTTTAGTGTGAAAAATATGTATGTTTCATTATTAGCTGTTTAAAAGCCAAATTAAAAAATTTATCACCAGATTGAAAATATGAAATAAAAAACTTTAGGTTTGGTGCTTTAGTGTTAACTAATGATTTATAAAAATGTTAATGTTGTTCAAAAACATTTAAGCTTCATAGTTGTTTCTTGGCAACATTTACTTTAAACAAATTAAATTTTGACAATTTTTTTTTTATTTCCCTCTAAATATTGTTTCAATTTTATTTTAATAGAATAAAATTAACAACGCTTATTAATTATACAGACAGAAAAAATTTATTCTTAATTAAGAAATATACAAAACCGTCACAAAAAACTTAATAAATAAAAACAGCCAATTTGGCAATTTAGTACATTAAAACATTTGTGTGTTTCAAATTTCGAATAACCTTGTAATAATATGCCAGCTAGAAGATTATGAAACAGGGTGACATTTTGATGGGACATCCATGAGCTCTGCTTTTTAGAAGCTGGCAAAGTGCAGAATATTAAAATCTTAAAATTTAGTACACTAATATTAAGAGATTTTAAAATCAAGTTTCCTTGACTAAACATGTATCTATACATCTACATATGTATGTACATACGTACTGTCATCAGCACAATAATTTATCATCAACATTGTATCTGCTTCTGCAGGGACCCATTACGAAAACAAGTTGAACATATTTGTAGGTGCAGTTTGTAATACATTTTATATTTCTAGGAATCTTATGTATCTCTTAAACCTTGTCCAAGCAAGTGCCGGTCTACCAGTGTTCAAAACAGAAATTATGAGTTATGACTTCTCAAAGTTCTACAAAGTAAGACTAAACAAGAATTGAATAAACACAAACCTTAAGCCCACACGTCACCGTCATCCATATACCAACAACCGAATATCAAAACCTTTTCAATCACGTTTTTTTTTATTTTGTTGTTAACTGTTTTATCATATTCTATCTTACAATCGCACTTCGACCGATGATTTTGCAGATAAACACAAGATAGATGTTTATATTTTTTGTTTTTGCAACTTTATACTCTTGTATCTTTTTATCTGCACACAATTGTTGCTATAAACATCTTGTTGAATCCAAACCGCAGTTTTATTTATGACACTCGCCACAGTAAAATTCAGCTTAGAAAAATACAAAAATGAGAAATTCCTTTGCAATTTGTTTTTTTTTTGTTTTGTTTTTGGATTTTCGCCTTCCCATTCATCAAATGATTGTTATCTTTTTGGGTTGAACGAAAAAAAAAAATAAATAAATAATAAACTTGAAATTTTGGCAAAAAGTGAGTCTCATCGTATACCTATCGGTCGTTTTTGTGTAAGAATTTTTTTTTGTAAGTTAGGTTCGCTTGTGAAGATGAAGAACAAGCTGGTTTGTTCTCAATGAAAAATGAAATATATCACAAAGCAAAAAGTATGAGTCAATTCGTGATTTTGATATTATTCTAAAATAAGAAATACACTAAAAAAAATTTGTGTTCAATTTCATCAATTGTATTTGGTGAAAGATTCTGATTAAAGATCGGACGTGGTAGAAAGCTAATTTCAAATCCGAACGAACATAAGCTTTTAGAACACTCAAATGGTGAAGTCAGCCATATTATGTGCTTCCACCATTTTGATTTTCTTATCTATTTGTCAATTCACTTTCGCAGGATCGGTTGATGAGCGCTCTTGCTATTGATAGTAAAAGTTAACGAAGCCTAATTACATATAAATTCCTCCTATTAGCTTTGTTTCTTACAACCACGTCTGCTGACGTTCGACGATTGTATTCTACCTTAAGATTTGAACCTCAACGTTATTTAAGAACATTACATTTCAGGTTTTGCTCCAAAAATTTAAATAACGAATATTAATATTAATATTTTTTGAAGAAATTGGGTTATTCAGAAAAATAGGATTTTTTTTATTTCTTAACTCAACTGAATAGCTCGATCTAAACCTTCAAATTATAAATTCTGGAAAATTGGTACAATTTTAAAATCTGGCAAGTTTATAAATAATTTTTTGAGGTGTACCTCGATTTTCGTAGAAGATCAGACAATTTTATAAAGCGCTACCCCAAAGTGACTTGCATAACTTAGCACCTTGTATGCTACAATACTTAATTAACCAATTTACCCTCCTGGCATCAAATCCCATTCAATATTGAGAGATCATCAGAGGTTCAGGCGACTTTGTGCTGACCATATTCACAGGGTCTCGTCGCGTCGCTGCAACCACCAACCGACAACGACGCCGACGACGCCGACATTCTTCTTCATCGCTGGCAGTTTGGACGAACAAGGAGGACCACAAAGTAAATATCATTCCTTCGTGATTATCATATGACGTCCCAGGATTGTGACAAATGATGGAAGTATGATTCAGACGCACCCGTATGCCAAGGTCTATGGTTATTAAGTTAATTTTTCCATTAATAACCTTGTCCGTTGTTATGCCTCGGGATGCAGACAAACAATGCATAAAAAAGACGAACCAAAGGACTCGCTACAGCAGACGCCTTCTTAGCGCAAAGCACCCGCACTTTTTATTCCTACGAATAACCAACCAAGGAGCAGTTACAACAATAATAATAATTGTCATTGTCACTGTCACTTGTAGATGCATTTTGTTTTGTTCCCACATTATCTACCTACCTACTCCTCTGATGTGGCCCTCATTAAAATGGAAACTACCATCATCGGTGTCCTCGGTGCACTTGAACAGGTAATCTAGAAATATGTATGTAATGTATGTATATTGATATTGAAGTATTCTTAACCACATTTAAATGCAAGGCACAATTCAATGCAGTTCAGTGCAATCCCTCTGGAACTGACCGGGGACTGACTGACCGTAAAAAAGGTTCCATATCCACAAGTCCATCCACTTATGGTGGAAATATTTGTGGTGCTTGCGGGAGTTGGGATGAAGTGAAGAATGTGGAAAGTGCAGACATTGGACAGTAAGCAGCGCTTTTTGTATGGCAAATGAAGCGCGGTCTTATGTCAATTTGATTAACTATTGTCAGTTGGTGAACATGTGGGAAAATTAATTGCTTTAGACTTCTAATTTTTGTTTATTATAATACCGCCCCGCCCCGCCTCGCCGCCGCAGTATTTGTGATGATGATGATGACTTTGGTGGAATGCATCACGTTTTTGACTTTGATTACTTCGCTGCGCTGTGATGATTTTCCGTATAATCTATTCAAAAATGTTTCTTCGAATTCAATAAGCTGTCCAATAAAAGAACTAATAAAAATGGAATTTTAATATCAATCAATAGGTACCTTTGAATATAGTGCCAGTTCCAGCTAGTTTTTCAAATATCACAATAACAAAAATAGTGTACATCTGCGACCTTAGAAGCGTCGTTAGTTTTAAAGAGCAACTTTGAACTATGTAAAATTATTTTCAATTTGTTATAAAGCAATTGAACTAAAAAGGAAAACCCCCCAGAGTTCGTTACCAATCACTCTGACAGTTCTTGTTGTTCCCAATGTGTTACTGCGAAAAGCATGATTTTCTATCTCGTTACTTGATTACGCATTCCTTAATCCTGTCTTTTGATTTATTACTCCACTCACATGACAACCTCTTGAAATTGCAAAAAAGTCATTCGAGCATGTAAAACTCCAAGGATTCTTCATTTAAAAATGAAGCAAACTAACCTTTAAGCCCGGCAGCTATTTTAATAAAATTGAAGCCTTAGAACATACAGAGACAGAGAGTCGAGTCGAATCGCTTCTTCTCAAACTCAACTTCATGAAGAAGTGTCCAATCAACTATCCGCACTTTATTTTTTTATTACGTATATTCTAACCACTGATTCTTTAGCTGTTTTTTTTGTAAATCGATATCTACGACGACGATGATGACGAAGACTCTTCGAATGGTTTATATAGAGATTCATCAGCTTCACATCATTAGCCATTGGAAATTATGTGAGCAAGAAGTTGAAGATGTCTTAGATTGGATATAAGTTGTATCTTTATCTATATGAGCAATAGAGAGCTAACTAACTATCCCCATGTGTGTGATTTGATGTATCTTAAGCAGTTAGCACCTGTCGCTGTGATTATTCATCGCTTGAATTAATATA
The DNA here is from genome assembly GCA_958431115.1 of Syrphus vitripennis. NCBI lineage: Eukaryota > Metazoa > Arthropoda > Insecta > Diptera > Syrphidae > Syrphus > Syrphus vitripennis. The sequence continues at coordinate 1,750,974 of OY288110.1, read as the reverse complement.
ACTGTTGCGTGTTGCAGGAAAATCAATAGTTATATACTTGTTCTTACTTGTGGTGCAACATCAAATAAGGAGTCCAAGAATGGTAGCTGTTTTATGTTCTATATGTCGAACGTTGAACGTTTGATTGAGATAATAATCGAACAAATCGCTTGCACTGCATGGGGAATACGTATATATACGATGCAACTAGTAATTGGTCAGCTAATTGGATGATTTAATATAGATTGCTGATAAGATGGTTGAAATATGTTTGAAAGAGGCATTATACGAATTATAAGGATTGACCTAGTGGTTCGAGAGATATTTAATTTTTTATTTAAAGTAAAGCAATTTATTTAATTAAAATTATGTTCTCACTAAAAGAAAATGAGTAATTTCAGTTTAAAAATTAGAGATTTCGTGGAGGTAAAACAATTCTTGCTGAGATTTCATTAAAATCTCAAGCTTCTACACTCATTTATTTAGTAATTTCCTGAAATGTGGAAAAAAGGAATGATTGTCAAGCTCCCTAAGAAACAGTGCGAAAACTGGAGAGCAATTTGGGGGCTTCATGCACGCAATATCGATCATCACTGCACGTCTTGACTTCGAAAAGGAATTTGACAGTGTCAATAAAAAATTTATATGGCTAGCTTTGCGCAGGAGAGGTAACCCAGATAAAATGATAGGGATTGCGTGTTGGTGATTAGTGACGTCCTGCAAGCAGCTTTGTCGAATGGAAATGGAGGCATTCAGTGGACTTTGCAAACAAGCCTCAAATTTACTGTAAGTTAGTTTCCTTTTACGGACCACCGCTACTCCTAAGCTCCATCGATTACGGCTGTGCTGATTCCTCTTCGATGTTCTTCGCCAAGTTTATCTAGGTCGGCTGTCTGTCTAGGTGAACGGCTGTAATTGCAACGCTTGGCTCGCAATGTACTCGTTACCTTTTCGAAGGAAAATTACCAAGAAGAAAATTGCTAGAATGAGAACCTAGAACGAAATCGGGACTAACCTCATGAAATGAAATGAGACCGAGACAAGACTAGCTTTACCGAGATTCTCAGTTCTTTTTTAAAACTTGAAATTGAAAATTTTAGTAAATTTTAAGCCGGTTCGAAATATTAGCCTGAGTTTTTTCTCAAGACCTGTAACTTTTGACCCGTTAAAGTGTACTAGCACTGTGAAAAAACCATCGTTGGAGGTTGAAAATGACAAGTACTATAATACGATTGCCAGATTTATCAGAAAATTGTGAATATTTTTCAAATTCTCAAAAAAGGTCTGGTTACCCAAACGCACCTTTTAATACAAATATAAACGTTTTAATTAATCAGTATTTAAATGATCTTAATGGAGAGGAAAGTCGAAAAGTTGATGGTATTTCGGCATCTTGTCTATAGGCAGGCATCAATTCTCAATTGTATGGCATTTCACTGAATCAAGATGGTTAGGATATAATCACAAAAAAAAAACAAAAAAAGAACTGCACCCTATTTAACTATTAAAAATGTTGTCACTGCCTTTGCAAACACCTGTCACACGAACCAAGCTATTTTAAACAATTGTCTACTTTCAATCACATCTCCATTTTAATTGCTGTCTTCAAATCAATAAAATCCCAGCCATCAAGAAAGGAATCCTCTCTCTGTCTAGGTTTCAATCGATCGGTATTACTTTGTGTTACGTAGTCTTGGGCAGAATTATCTGATCAATTACCAACTGGAACAATCGATCGAATTTCACAACTCTATCGTGTTGGCTAATGCAGTTGTTATTGTAGGTAATCCAAGCCGATGAGCAACTCATCTCCTCCTCGTCGTCGTCGTCATCGGTCGTTGTCGCGTTGCCGTCGATTGTTGCATATAGCAAGTGATGTTTTCTCTTTGGGGACATACATGCTAATTTATTTTCATTTTCCCCGGGCGGCGGAATGAACCAATAAATTAACTTGACTTATGTCCCCATGACCATGAATTTCTTGAGACTCATTTCTTCTCTTTAACTTGAGCTAGTATATTTGTATAGGAAGGCAAGAAGGAAGCTAGAAGCTGATGGCAAATCCCTGCAGCTTGTGCCGATTCCTTGAACTGTCATCAACATTGCCAACATCGCTCGCAAATCTACCACCACCACTATTCGAAAGGTTGGAAAACGAGAAAAATCTATTCAAAATCATAGAACTGCATAATTGCCAGACTGTTTTTTTTTCCAATAACTCTTGATACGAGCACGGTTGACAATTTGACAGATGTTAAAACTGTTAAAAACAGAAATACCAACGAAAGTTTTTGTTATTATAAACAGAAAAATAAAAGAAGACAGAAATTCAGTGCATGATTCATAATTTTTAAGCTTTTGTAAATTATTTATGAATTAAAATAAAATTATTTGGCAACCATATATTTTTAAGGAACTCCTAGAAACGATGCCACAATTCTGCTTTTAATTGAATGCAAACGTAAATTGCTTGATATTGCATTAGTTAGGTTCTCGGATATGTTATGTTATGGCTGCTGTGCTACCCCTCTTGCCGTCCCTCATCTTATCTTTATAAACCTTAAAGGCCTACTTCAGACTAACACTGATGGCTCCTTGAAAGACATACCCATGGAAAATGAAACTAACTCTCCTTAATGAAAATTAGGAATGCGAAATGTGTGTTTGCCTGGGTTGATGATGATGATGCTGATGCTGATGACTAAGACGAGAATAGGAAACGCGATATAACTTCGGAGGTCTGTGCGCGCTCTGTGAGAGATAGAAGATGGTGATTGGAAGATTCTCTAATTCCCTAAGCCACCCCAAAAGCAGAACGGCCGCGGCGACGATGGAGTACGTCGGTCGGTCGCTTCGGAGACACAAACTATGCAGCGAGTTCTTTTCATATACTAATTTGGTTTCCAATTCGAGTAAACATCATCCAGTGGGAATGGGAATTGTTAATGGTACGAGAAAGTATCTACCTTTTTGTATATAAGCATGTTACCACAATCGCAAAGACAGTTGTTTGTCATTTCTTAAATTTCTAGAATTGCTGGGCGTCTTTTACCCGAACAGAACACAGATTATACAGGAAGGATTGTGTGGTAGCTGGTATGGTAGCGCAGCGCAGTGAAATGAATCTTTTACGATTTTCAAAGACTGAATCAAGATGCAGATTCCGCAACAACAGCAACAGGAGTCTGTTCGGTTCTGTTGTGTATAGCAAAGCAACATCGCTCTCTCATATGGAATGAGTAGGATGATATACCTTTGGGTTTTGGCTGAGGTTCTTTTTGTTTTTTTATTTTTTGGTTTAATGTTTTTGACATCCGCGAACTCGGTGATATCTTCATTTAGTTTGAACAAAATTGTGAGCGTAATATTTAAGACGGTGGCATTGCATGATTTCATATGGCGGGCGGGCGGTGAAATGGTTCCTTGGACGCGTGGTGGTCTCCTTTTGATTTCAATGGGCTCAGCTTTCATTCGAAGAAGAATCGTGACTTCATCAACATTCGTTTGTTAAGTAGAACACGAGGAAAGAAAAAAATAAAACAAAAACTGAATTATAGCAACCGGGTGAAGATTTGTGTTATGGATTCTTGGCGTTTTGAGTCCATAATATTTTCAGGAAAATAAGATTCAAATCGAGTTGGTTTTGGCTAACAGTTCACAGTACACAGTATCAAGTTGATACAATATTTAATATTTTCAAAAATTCAATTTTACATATTTTTTAAAAAAATATTGATAGGTCCATATCATATGCGTTTCCTCGAATTTGAACGAAACCATACTTCACTTCATCAAAGACTTAGTGATGGATCCTGGCTACAGTCAGACCATTTTGGAAGGTACATATAGATACTACTACTACTGTTGTGCAGCAGCCACCGTGAAAATTCATCAAGCAAACTTCATCCCATCAGAAACCGTTTTAGGTTTCACAATAAGTTACCGCTCTGTGGCTTATCTTATTTCCCCCCTCACTTCTTGTGTGTCTGTCAGTCATTATTTCTGAATCCTTTGGCACACAAACTCCTATGAAGCACCCTTACCAAGACGATTCAATTAATGAGCAAAGGTAAACAACAAAGATCCACATTTACCTGAGCCTTTCGTCCTACCAATCCGACTATATACTCCGTGAGAAAATCTGATATCAATTACATGCGCTCCGCCTGCCATCAAAGAATAAAACGCGTTAAACAATATCTTGCTCACTATACTATACATCCATTAATGATGTGAATTTTTAATTAGGGTACCCGATCCGCCATCAGCAGTACGCGATGCGCGGTGGTAGTATAGAACTGTGTTGGACAGGTACCTTACTAAATCTGCTCTCTCATTTTCCGCAGTTTACCCGCTTCTGCAGGTACTCAGCTGGATTGGTTTTTGCAATGCAGTTGCAGTCCAAGGGGCCTCAACTTGTTACTCGTACCACACATAATTATATTAACACCCAAATAGGCATAAAATGTTATTCGCGCAGAGCTCTTCCGCGACCACACTAATTACAAAGCTTCCTCCACTGTACCTTCCTTCCATCAGCTACTTGTCTCCTTACTTTTCTGCCGGGGTTATTTCAAAAAAGCCGGGAACCTCTTCCTTCTGCATACAAAATCAACTCCTGCAGCATCAAAATAAGTACAGAAAAACTCCCCGCGTCATGTACGAATCGACAATAACTAATTTTTCCTTTCATAGACAAGTTTTTTTGCTCCACATTTTTCAGCTTCATCTTCGACCAAGGAGGGTTTTTAATCGAAGAAGTGCTGCTGCTGCTACTGCTGCTGGCCAACACGCCAAGGACCACATCAAAGGTATAAACTAATAGAATAGATAAAAAGATGAAGAAGAATAAAATACATCAGAAGAGACCATGTGAGCGGAGGGGATTTGTTCAGTCTGAGACGACTGAAAACTTGAAAAATTGCATTTTCTTGAATAAAAACGTTTTTGTCCTCTAGGTTTTTCGCTCACTCACTCGTTTGCTCGCTTGGTGCATGATGATGTACAGCACGGTGAGCTGTCATGTTCCTAGTGATCCCTCCTTCCTTAAGCATTTTCAATAATTAAGCAGCTAGAGCTAGCACTACATATTGCAGCCACAAGCATCGAACAACGATGACCAAGACGACAATAAGATGGACAACCCAGGGCCGTCTATAATAAAAATGTTACAAAAATGTTTTCAGGTAAATTCACTTCATATTCTGGAATTAACAAATTTAATATGCCAGGGGAACGTTTAAACGGGTCAGCTAGTAAAACAGAGCTATAGTAAAATATTTAATGTATAAATTCGAATAAGTGCATCAAATAAATGCCCAAAATAAAAATTAACCGGACTACGTTCCTGGATTAACGATGATAATTCCTATCCTCTAAGACGATAGAATATAGATGGCCGATTGAGACTGACCAAGGAAACGACTGTTTAAAACCTAGTGGCATGGTCACCGGACTGATATACATACATCTATCATTACAGAGCATCATCATTTTCGTCTTGGTCGTCGTTGTTGTCTTGAGTTGGCACTGGGCATCATGGCAATGCAATGGATGTGATACACAAGGCAGTGGCAACTTCCATGACTGTTGTTGCTGCTGCTGCGAACTAGAAGCAGATCTTATAGAGAAAACCAAATGCATTGCGGTTCATTGAGTCAACCAGAATTAAATTCCTGGCCAGGATCAGGTTCCAGATCAGTGTAGTATGTACCTTTTCTATACTATGTGCATAGCGATGTGTCCACTTCCAGCATCTTTGTCGTCACCGTAATAGAACAGTTGTTCTTGATGGTGGGGTGAGGAAAAGTTGTTGTCAGTTGTATACGCGTGTGCGGTGTTGTAGGTATGTCAGCTTGGATCTCTACTCTCGTTTAATTAGGCTGCAGCAAAATAAGTCAACAGGATGGACAAACAAGCCAAACACAAGAGGCCTTCATCATCTCAACATCATCGTCATCATGGTTCGTCGTTTTGTAAACGAATTGGAGTGAATTCCTTTGTCCGCATAGAATCAAAAGTATGCGCGCAACAATACTCTAGGTTAGGTATTCAAATTTTTTCAACTTCATAATATTGAAGAAAAAAAGTTCTGTAGAAGAGATTCTGACTCCTGGAGGTGGTAGGTTGTTTTTTTTTTAAATTCAATTAATGCAGCAATAAATAACACAAGGAGACAATAAATATCCATGCTGTTCGCACAAACGTTCACCTTGTCTGACGATGTGGTCGCAATTGTATATACACACCGCTAGTATGGTTTATCCGCGTAGATATGCCAGATGATCAAAGAGGCGAACCCAAAGGGCAGACCGTGCCTAAGCAATCGTTTTGATGGGGAATTGCGTCTAGAATGCACGTACGATATTGCGTTGATAAATTCCTTACCAATATTGTCCATTTGGAGTAAGGAGCGGTTAACTTAAAAGGCATACTTTGATAGACGTAATTATGAATCGTTATGGGAGAAATACTTATAATGTTTGATTTTTGAAGTAAATTGTAAAAATGGTATTCGGTGCCTACTAAAGGTGGATTTGAATGTGACGTCAGAATAAGAATTCCGACAGTTTTAAAACTATAAACAAAAATTGCCAATATTTGACATTCTAAACACTTGATACAATCTTTAAATAAAATGAAAGCTGTTAAAATCTTAAATATGCATCAATCTGTCATCTGCCACCTCTCCTTCCCCATGTTGAGAGTTTCTTAAGAATTTCGATTAGCTCCTTATTGTGAATTATAGGCTTACGTATGTATGAATTTTAATCTATGTATAAAAATATTTAAAAAAAACTTCCAGATTAAAAAAATAACACTGAAACGAAACGGAGTCGGTATGGAGGCGAGGCTTACAAAAGTCCCATCAGTGATCGTGTTGGTGAAATAGGTAATTGGACATTCCTCTAATGGATTCTGTAATCGCGTTGATTTTACATTGATAGAGTCAATTTTTGTTAAATTGCAGAATAATTACGAAGAAACTGTGACATCTGAACGTAAGTTTACTTTAGACAATAAAAAAATAAAATAAAATCAGTAATCATAAACAGGAAGAGAATTTGTTTAAATTTCACAAACATTTATTTCAGAAAAATAAGTATACGCCTGAGTATACCTAACCACTGTCATAATGTTGTAAAAAGTGGTTTTCAACAAAAATATTTATTTTCCTTTAGACAAACAGAAAGCAAAACAGAATCAAGGGAATTACATTCAACTTAAAATTTCCAATACCAAAATTATAAATAAATAAATTTTCTAATTTTTCTAAATTTTCAATTCGAAGAATTTAATTATTTCCTAAGCATTGGGCCGGTGCCAAACCTGTTGTTTAAATCACGATTAGCAAATTGTAAGTTTGGCGACCGCATTTAAAAAAAATACTTACAAATAATATTTTTTTTCATATTTTTCTTCTTTTTTTTTACGATATTGGTATCCTGGGGCTTACGTTAAATTTAAGGAAAAAACCAATAACACAATATGTAGGTATTGATTTCATTTTCAAACTGTCCAGGCTTTAAAATAAGATCCTTTTTAATACTAACGAAATGACTTTGTTTTGATTTTCGTTCGATTTGAAAACATTGCTTGAAACATCAAAAAAAAATGCATTGTATTTTTTTTATAAATTCACTCTTTTCATTTGAAATTCTTATGAATGTCTAATTAATGAAAAACTGTGAAAAAAAGTTGACAAAAAAATCGTTTTCGTTTTATTATGATGACGATAAAACAATGGTATAAATTAATGACCTTTGTTCATTTAATTATTTTTTTGACTTCGACCATTCATAATGTACAAACAATGACGGGTCAATTTTAAAATTTGCATTAATTTGTTTGGTTTATTTTTCGTAAAACGTTTTAAATTTTAAATTTTAATTTTCTTTGTTTTTGAAAATATTTTGCTTTTATTATTTTTTATTTCGCAGTACCTAATTAAAAAAAATTATCTGAATTGAAATTATAAAAATTGGTTTTTATTTTTTGACACAGCTTTTCAAAAACACTAAAAGAGAATCAAAAAATCATTTCTTTAATGTTGTATTGATGTTGAGAGATCCATTAAACTTAATTATGAAAATATTTCAAATATTTCATTAATTTTCCCAAAGTCGCAACAAGTGAGCTGTTGCGTCGTTATTGTCCATCCATTTAATTTTTTAGACCTTTCCGCTTAAAATTGCAATTTTTTTTTTAAATTTCGCTCAAATTCATAGATTTCGTTTCTGATGCTTGTTCCCTTCATCATACTATTGCACCCATTTTTGTTTTATAAACAATTAGAAAGCAATTGGAATGAGGAAGCTTATTAATGTCTCAAAATATAAGCAACAAACTAGACAAGTGAATGTAAATACTCATATTTAACAGTGAATTTTTTATAACCAATTCATTTTCCCAACAGTACAAAATAAATTAGCTAAAAATGCACATGAAAAGTTTTATTATTTTGTTATATAAGTTGCCAATTTATTTTGCATTGAAAATGTACAAATTTTTCCAAACAAATAGGTACTTTCACAGAATAAACATTTTTACAACTCAAAAACGAATAAAAACAAAGCTCCCGGACAAGATTCTGAAAATATTATGGGTAGCTTAAATTTGTATAGGATAGGTACAACATTTACCTTGCGCTCGCAGGGCTTCAATTTCCATTGTATCTTTGGATGTTTTTTTTTTTTATAGACAAAGCCAACTAAACGCTAAGCTGCGCAGTTCAATTCATGCGCAGAGCCATCAAATACCAAAAATAACAAGCTTAACAACCTTTTGCTATATAGAAGTGCATCATCATCATCGCCAAGAGGTTGGTTGGATCTCCAGTTGCAGCTAGAGGTACCAACGTAGGTATACAGCTAGCAAACATATTTACAATGATTTTTCGGTCTCCGACACCCTCTTCGTTCGTTAACAAACTATATAATACTTTGCTATAGCAAGTTATAATGATAAATGTACTGAATTACTATGATAAATGCAGTAAATTGCTGAAAGGTATAAATCAATAATAAAATAATGTGGACGTGTGGTGCGAAAGGAGTAAGACATAGTGACTCTGTAGTAGACTTGTCGGCTTGTCAGTTGAATTACACTTTCGAACAAGAACAGTAGCAGGAGTCCAAGGCTCAAAAGAAGCCATACTATAGGTTAGTTATAGAGCTGCTTTATTAAGGTAGGAGGTATATAGACTAGAGAGGTAGATTCAGTGTAGAATGGTGTGAATGACTGCACTGTGCAACAACAGCAGCGGACAACAACGACATACTACAACTATTTGAAAGATGAAGAAGATCGAGGATCCGGGCACTGAAATGTCATTTGTTGCGTTTGTACACTGAAATAACTAAACCCTGTTCTTGGATTTTCGTACAAATTTAAATGTATCAATTACATATTTTTCTCTGAAGCCCGCCAAATGAAATGTAGGTATTAAATGCATATTGTCTAAGTTCTGATTAATTGTCTATAGGCATTTTACAATCAGTACTTGTTGATAGTGGACTTTATTTGAATGGCTTGCTAATTTAAAAAGATAATATGTACTCAGTACAAGTTACTATACATTTGATTCAAAGTTCCTGTATTCAGTACAGAACATGAATGTGGTAACCATTATTTTTGTTTGATTGATAGATATTGATGTTAATGTATTCGTTACATATCGTCTGTGCTCATACTACACCTCACTGACTTTTTAAATATACTGACTTTGATTTTTGAATTTATTTGAATTGTTTTAATAAAATAAAATAAAATAAAATAATTATCAATTAGTGGACGTAGCTATTTTTCAGTTTCTTTTATGATATGGCCTACCGGCTATAAATATTCTTGTAGTCATTACATATTTCACTGTAGCTGGTTCATAGTAATGTATTTATCACGTTGCTTGTACTCAGCACACAATCTGCTGTCATGATTACAGTTTTCATTAAGATGGCTTTTTGACTGTAAATATTTTTATGCTCATTACAAATTCCATTGTGCCTTTTCCACCATAGTATTGTATTGAGTGCATATCATCTGCAATCAGTACAAGTGATAATTTTCATACTGACTAACTAAAGGTACATCAAGTTTGACTCATCTAAATCCTCAGAAGTTAAGTTCATAATGTTATCGCTGAGTGTAATAATACATTTTAGAGAGAATTTTTTCTGTCAGTGTACACGAATTGCATAGCGTCATTATTGCCATCGTTGTTGTTATATGTTGTAGGTGATGATTAGTTGCACTCTGTGACTATGTCAGGCTGTAGCTTGTAGTTGAAAGATTGATGTGACAATAAGATGGCAATTGAGTTCGATTTGCTTGCACCTTCGTTTTCCTGTTAAGCAACATTAGAGCCAAACTGATGATAGGGGAAGTGTGATTATTAATGGTTCCTGTCAAACAGAATGGCTGCCATCATAGTTATACCGCGATAGAGAGCCTGTGTCTGCTGCTGATGCAGTCGCTGAGAATTTATTTGCATGCGAATCTATGAAATTCGAATTTCGAAAGAGCAATAGCAAGAGCAAGAGATATCTGCCGGATACCCATCTTGACCTCTGTTATAAAATTTTTAAGTATTGGAATACTATACCTACTCATAGGTAGGTGCCAGTTTATACGCTCTAGATCTACCTACTCCATGGATGGGATGATTTTCAGCGCCAAATTGCGCTGGGAAGATTAGAACAATACCGCGGTGCTTTATTGTTGCCATGATATCTCTGGTATATGCCTGGAACAGCAGACATTCCTCGAGAATCGAGACCATATGCATAGAGCTAACATGTGACAGGATAAGTAGTCTGATGCTGAAAAGTCAGTCCTAGACACGAAATGAATGCCTTGGATGGGTGAGTAAATTAGTCTAGAGAGACCACACAATACACAAACCATAGCATAGCAAGCTGTTTCGGTTAGCAGATATCTACAGCCACCTTTCGGGCCAGACACTATGCAGATAACTGGCCTTAACCAACCAACCAACGGACGGACCGCTGCACGATCGCATATCCTAACTGACTGACATCCATGACGTTACGTTCAGATACAAACGTTTTTGCGCTAGGAGACTTTTTAAACGAGCACAATTCACATTACTATGCAGTTATTTTGGTCTGTGTTTGTGTGTGTGTTTAAATGGCGGCATGGCGCGTGAGTGCTGCATAAGGAGGCGATATGAAAAGCGAGTGCACAGCATAAGTCCGTCGTTGCTCCCGCCACCACGCTTGTCCAACCATCATCTTATGGTCGTCACATTCATAAAGATTGGATTTTTATGCGGTGTGATGCTGGCATGGCGGCGGGGCGAGTGCAACGCGAACCGGGCATAAAAACGCGAACGGGCCGAACAGTTTTTAAAAGTGTTCCCATGTTGCGATAGGGCCTTATCAATTGCCCCATGAAATGAATGTGGCCCAGAGAGATTGCCACAAGCATCAAAAATAAAAGTGCTTTTTCGATTCATTTTTGTTTTTTGTTTGGGTTTTTCTTTCGGTCCATGATGCGAAAGTTTGCAAAAATATTCGTCGAGAGAGTTTGTTGGCCCCCATATCCGGAGGTAGTATATTTATACACACCTCTTCTTATAATGACCTATTGAAGCCCTGTGAATTACAATCGAGGACATATCTAATAAAATCTAAATAAACATACTACTTTCATTCCACAATCGCATTGCTCGCTTGGGAAGATTTATGCGGCGAATTCATTTAAAAGTAATTGGCTTCAAGTCTACCCGTATTGAGGGGGATATTCGCGTTCCCTTAAAAAATGCAACTTCAATCACTTACCTACATCCCACGCTTATATCCTGATGATGGGATGTGCGCACTCTGATGTGCTGCACAGCCTACACCATGTACGTCCTTTTCCTCTTAAATTCTTCAGCACCGTCTGCCGCCGTAGCGCCGCGCATCTGCATTACACCAACCAACTACATCAACGACAACTCTCTACTCTTGGTTATCAGAAAAGGATTCTGATCCAATTAAGGCTTCTTGGTGGTGGTTTTGGCGTAAACTGAAAGAAAAGCCAATCGCCAATCAACGGGCAATGACATTTGCTATTAAAATTTATTAACTTGAAGTTCAATTAATGAGACGGAGATCTCTGGTTATATTTACGGCTTATGCTACGAGTTTGAAGAACTTTGGTGCGTATGCATATATAGACAAGGAGATAAATTGGGTACTGTCCTGGAAAATAATTAGTTATTGTTACAGAATTGAAAGAAATTAATTCATTTAATTAATTTAGGAAGGTTATGACTGAAGATCCTTCAGTCCAAAAGAGAACGACAATAAAACAATAAAAAAATGTGAAACAGTAGTTGAAGAAACAAGAACGTGCTGTTCATCGTCGTCTCGTAATGTTTCGCACTGTTTTAGGAACGCCTTTTAACCGGAAACCATGTTTAAGCAAATGAAATACATAATATATTCTTTTTCTTCTTCTTCAAATATATAGCCATGTAGGATCGTAGGTTTCATTGCATTTCCTAGATTCAGGAGTTTTTTCGCCTGTTTTTCTTCAGCAAAAGTGTTTGAATTTCACGTCGTATGCTGGAATCTCAGGACGTCTTCGTTGCCAAAGCATTTACAGCTAGGTTTATTATGCCGTATTTTTTCTCTTACTTTCTCGCTTCTAATTTGATCATAATTTGTCACTCCAACGTCATTTCAAGCATCTTCATTTCAGCTTCCGTCAATTTACTTTCCTACGTTTTGTACAATGTTGGATTTCTGAACCGTATTGTATATTACCGCTCCACAAACAATTTCATCCAGAGCCTTAATTTCAGTTTCAGTTGCAAATCTTTCCAGCGACTTCATCCAACCTACAACAGTACCTATACATATATAACAATATCTAAGATATTTTAACTTTTCGGAATCATGGTTCCATTAAAATGTTTGTCGGAATAGGCCAATATGGATGAGAAAATGAGCAGCATACTTTTTCGGTCTTTTTCGTTGCAATCTTGTTGGATCAAAAACTAGTAGATTGGGAGGAGTCAACTTTTTCTACTTGCAACTACAGGTTAAAAAAAACGGCTTTACCGATTTTAATAAACTTTTTTTTCGGTAGGTTTCATGATTAGTCAAAAGTATTTGGTCAAAACATAATAAATTCTCTGTTAAAACCTAGCATACTTTATAATAACTTCCGTCTCTTATCTGCCATGTTAAGATCTTATGAGAACAAGTCCAACAGGTATAGGTTCAATGCATAATTTTCTTTCTTTAAAACAAAATAATTAAATTTTTCCTCAGAAAAATACAACGCCTTTTTTTCATTAAAATTCAACTTCCTAGACTTAATTGTCAAATGTAAGCTTTAAGGACAAAAAAATCACCTTTTTCCTTACAATCTTAAATAAAAACAATAATTAGATACCAACAACTCATAAAATGCATGCTTACAACTCTACGAGCAACAAGGTGATAATTACAATCGAGAGACTCCATCCAATTCATCAACATTCCACCTTTTAAGTGATTGATCCTTGTTGAATCAAACTCTATACTAATTACTTAAAAGCCAGTTTGTGTGCAAGAAAAGACATTTAAGCAGCCTTCAAGGCACACAAAACACATCAGCAAACGGAATCAAGAATCCCCAGCACAACATCCGATCAACAATGCGTGCCATTTAACTTGGTCCGTTTGGTTTGGTCGACCGACCATCCGCCGCGTCGTCGTCGTATAGTCGTTTGCAGCAACACGAGCTTAATGAGTTTTTAATTAAACACGAGCACAACACCACCATCACACAAATACCAACACAATATAAATCTATTCGAAACTATATGCATTATGCTAAAGCGCTAAAGGTGGGGTGTGCAATGGTGATGCGAAACTCGTCCTCCTAACGTTTTATTGCGCAAAGGTATAGCTAGATGATAGCAACTCGAACATGTGTTGGGGCAATTTTAGCTCTTGGCAAGTTTATCATCTTCACAGCCTACTGGGGATAATACAAAATGTCCTGAGAAAGCTATTATGTATTTAGGGGTGCCTAGGTGAATTGCTTGCCCATCAGCATCAGCCATTCAGCATATCAATTAATTTGGCTTAAGGTTGTCCTATCTCCGTTTTGATGTTTGCTGCTGCATAGCACAGGTTTTCCTGCTTAGTGATGCTTCGAGCTAATCACTTTATAATGAAAAAGGAGCTCATTTTGGATGCGTGTGACTATTTTATAAAAAAAAATTCTTTATCTTTGTGCATAATTGCTGTTCATGTTTTATTGTTTTGTTGCGTGTTTAGTTTTGCATATATGTACCTTCGTAATATCCAAAGGAATAGATTAATAGGAGTAAAACACCAATTGCGAGTTAAGAAAGTAGAATACAGCTTTTTTAATGTGCAATTTTTCGGTGGTGGCTTATAGAATAAAAAACAATTTATTTGATGGGATTTTTCGGTTTTAATTTTACACTTTTTTAAATTTATCTCATGTATTTTTCAAATAGGTAATTGATTGATTGATTATCATTCACTACCTACTTAGTTTGTTTTGAAAAAAAAAGTTTTCAAAAGAAAAGAAAGCTTAAAGTCAAAATGCTTTTTCAAGGAATATGGCTGGCCACAAAATCGAGGCCAATCTCTGTATCGTCTCGAGAAAAACATACCCGGACGAGACTGAAATTTTTTGTGGCCACCAGAAATTAAAGGAAGACGCTTAAGTGCATGTTATTGCAAGAGTGGAGGAGACCTTGACAAGTGAGAGCACTTGCCCATGAAAAAAACATTTCTGTTTTTTTTTTACATGGATGAGGTTGGTAATCAAACCCAAACCACTGGTATAATAGTCCTTTGCACTAACCATTATTCTACGGGCTACTATATTACGATGCTGGTGAGGTGGTTCCCGCAAAATTATACAATTAATAAATAAGATCACATTTTGATAAAATTTTTGATAAAAGAATACCCTCATAATCAAGATGATGAATGATGATAATCTCGTTCGGATGACATATTCGTTTTTAATGCAAACTTCTTTTTTAGCTGTTTTAAACAATTCAATATCAGTAAATGGATTTGTAACATTTTAACATTTTTCTTTAATGATATCCCTGTTTATAACATCATCATCATCGGCTCGACAACCGGGGTCCGGTCCTAGCCTCTTTCAACAAGTCTCTGCACCTATCCCGCTCTCGAGCAGACGCCGTCCAGTTGCGCACCCCAAGGCATCAGGCGTCCTGGTCTACGCCATCTGTCCAGTGCAAGCATGGTCTGCCACACTGCCGTCTACCATAGAATGCGTGTAACACAGGGATGTTAATATTTAAGTTGTATGGTTGTTACCTTCGTTTTAATTTCTTAACTTAAAAAATTTATAAGTACACAGACTTTTTGTTTTAAAATAATCAGCTCAAAATGTTTCTTGATGTTGTTCTGCATCTAGCTCTTCCAAACTTTGTTCACAGTATTAATATCTAATTCATACTTTGATCACAACTCCACCTATCGTTCAAATACTTGTTTGGCAAGGTATATTTATGAGCAGTTTACTGTTTTTGACCAACTTTAAATAAAACATGATCACCTTTATCACCAAAATTATGGCATGTTCAAAATTAAGAACCTGAACGAAAAAACCTTTTGAATATACTGATCTAAGCTTTACGTTGATTTTATTAATCGATTTTTTATTGCAGAAAGTATTTTAACAAACTTCTTAAAGTTATCAAAATAATCTTAAAGTCATACCTCTCCAGATATATGTACATAGTTATATGTAGGTCTATGTAAACTTACTGGATCTTCTTTAGAATACTATATAATCCTATTTTTATCATCTTTCCAATCAAATGAGCTTCTTCCCACTTGCTTTTTTCTCTATTCAATTGCAATTTTATAGCCAACCCAGCCAATTTATTTTCTTTGAATCCTTGCCCACGTATAATATAAGAGCATCACCCCATCCCATCTTCTATAGTATATACTAGCTGACACTGAGTCCATAATATAAATTAAATTTAATACCAATCTTCGAGAAAAATCACTCAACAAAGTTCCTGATCCTGGAGCTCTTTCTCTCTCACCTTTTTTTTGAACAGATGTCATGAGAGACGATATACCTTAAAGAATAGAAATCCTATATCCACTTCATATCTTCTCGCCACCGCACCGCCTTCAGTTCCACCAACAGCCCTTCCTCTATAATACTGAACGACCGACGACGACGACGACAACGACGATGTCAGTCAGAATCAGCATTGTCAGTGATGTATCCCGACTCCGAGAAAGAAATATGATGGAGCAATGATGAGTTTTGGATTTGGCACTGAGTTCCGGCAGTTTATCGAATGGGTGCGACATTCTATAAATTGATTTTTTTATCGCTCCTGATGATGACGCTATACACAATGTGCATTGCAATGTGCGATGGTTGGTTTATAGTTGAGTCACATCATCGCCACCTTATATTGATGAAGATTATTGTTACGCTACACTGTTGGTACGGTATCCCAGGTGATATGTCATCCGCTTAGAATTGCAAAATACTTTAGTCTGACTGGATAAGGAGAGTAAAGTCGGTTTGAACTCTATTTCGCTTTGCTTTTTATAGACTGAGGGTTAAAAGGTGTTTGGTGGATTTTTGCAAAGAGATTCCAATAGATTATTAGGGAAAGATTTCTGTTAGGAGTTAGAAAACATTGTTGCATCCTGGCAACAACTGAAGTTGTTGTTGCTGAGAAAAAATTAATTTGATTAAAAATTTTTGATACACAACGTATTCCACCTATTTGCAATATCAAACGTTATCAACCATCAAATTGTACTTTAGTGTGAACAAAGTCATTATCTTCTCATAAAAACATAACATAACATTTCTTTATTTTTATTTATAAATGAAATGCGTAGA
The DNA here is from genome assembly GCA_958431115.1 of Syrphus vitripennis. Lineage (NCBI taxonomy): Eukaryota > Metazoa > Arthropoda > Insecta > Diptera > Syrphidae > Syrphus > Syrphus vitripennis. Next base: position 1,734,108 of record OY288110.1, on the reverse strand, counting down.
TCCCAATTAACAAGTTTGCTTCCAAATTCTAAGTTGATGCGAGTCATTTGGGGTTGGCCGTGGCGCGATGGTATGCGTGGTCGCCTGTCAACCAAATGGTCACAGGTTCGATCCCAGCTGTAGTTCTATGGCTTGTTTTTTTCCATTATCATTGATCATTGTTGGGCCGCTGGTTTACTCATTACATGTTGTTCAGGCATAACACTAACAACATGTGATTGAGTAAATACTGGTATGCCCAACAAATATGACAATGAACAAAATAATGCGAATTATAAATTGGCATAGATATAAGACACGGCAATTTCTCCGCTTTAGCCCAGCCGCCAACCCTGGAGATAAAATCTGAGACAACCACCACCTTCAGTCTCAGTACCTCGCGCCACACACACCTTTCCCTTCCATCCTATGCTATCCTTCACGCCCGCGCTGTGTTGATGCATATAAAGGGTAAACCAAAAATCCCCTTGAGCGCGCGCATATTAAAAAAAAAAAAAAAAAAAAAAAAATAGCTATTATATAACAAAATCATTGTAGGAGCAAAAACTGATATAACGGTCTCCTCATAAATTTATAGGAGTTGCTCCAATAAGAAAATCTTTATTAAAGTAAGCGCGTTGATATAAAATTATGCTGATTCCTGAGATCCTTAATGGAGTCACTCCAATAAGAAAATTTATTGATAGCGTGCTGATACCACACGTACCTAAAAATATTAATCGGAGTATTTCCTCCATTTGCACATAGATATATAATCAAAAATGGTGAGCGTTACATCTTCGACGGCATTTTAAGTCTTCATGGCGCCATTTTACATAAATTATTTTGACTCTGAATATTGAAAAATTAAGGAAATTTTTTTTTTCAAGTTTTCGAAACTCTTTATTGCTATTAATATTTCATGTGAATAAATAAGTAATATAATTAAAATATTTCCTATGAGAAAAGTTGTAGGATAAAACAAAAAATTGGTAAATTAATTTGTATATTTTTTTTAATTTTTCATTTACTCCTATAAGATCTCTTAAATATACTTCATAAAGGTGCAATAGAAGTAAGTTCTCCTTTTAATTTTTTTGGAGTTTTATGCCATACTTTTATGATTGTGAGATATGGTTTAGTGTAGCTTCTTTGGAGGAATAAAGAAATAAAGGACTATTTTCCTTCCAATCTTACAAATTATACTAAATACGACAATTTTCTGATCAATAACCTCATTAAAAAACTATACGAATGAATTCTTTTTGCGAGTCTTGCTTTGCAAGAAAAAAAAATTTAGAAAAAAACTGTTTTCTCTTGGCAACTTTGAATATTGAATTTTAAACAGATGAATCATGAAAGTCTTATTAAGCAAGAAACTTCATGAGTTTAATTAGTAAGATTAGTTTCATCCATACTTAACTACGACCAAGTTTTTTTTTAATCCATATTGCATGTTTAAAGTATATTTACTCAATCCGATGATCCCTCTTTATTTTCTAGTTAAACCTTCCATAGTCAATTATATTTCTTATTCTAGTCAACACTCTAGGTACCATAATCATCTAAAGCTTGAAGCGAAAAGTACCAAAACCTAGTCCCAACACTAAATGAATATAATAAAAAAAAAAACCGAAATAAAAAATGTCTAAAGTAATGCCTTGCAGCTTGAAGTTCCTATGTGAAAATCAGTCAAAACCAACTCTTTACTCTGCTGCTGCTGCTGCTAGTGCTGCTGCTGTTGATGCACCATTCGATATTATAAGATTGCACCTTTTGCATAGGACCCGAGATCCATCCATCCATGCATATGTACGTCCCCGCATTCTCACTCCTCTGTGATGCTACAACACTCGTACATATGAATCTCTACCTGAGTATTCTATACCACGTCCGCTTGAACCGCGCTGTTCGTAGTGAATTTTTCCTTTAACGACTTAATTTGCAAATTACACCCGAGAGCTAATTATAATTTAAGAAAAATAAAATAAGAAAAAAAAAACACACCAAGAAAAGGTGAACAAAAAATTTAAACGAAAAAGTTCGTCCGTTCACCTTTGAATGATGCCGTGTCGTGTGTGTAGAATGTAGTAGATACAAAGTTAACCATCGCCGCCGCGCCAACTGAGTGTCCGAAAGAGCCATATGCAACTTATTTGCATTTCAAAAACTTTGCTTACATAAAATAATAAGAAAAAAAAATAACCTGCACTGTTTTGGTGTCAGTTTCATCGCACGAACCTGTCATGGATACACCAAACCGACCGACGGACCGACTGATGGTGTACCATGAAGCAGGTATTTCTGACGAGCTGCACCGGACATTTGAGAAGAATGAATGGTGTAATCTACACCTACTCCTCACTGTCATTTGTCCATGAAATTACATCATCAGAGGTCCTGCAGGCGCAGACGGCAGACCAACAAAACCCATCTTGCTATCAAAAATACCTAAATTTATATAATACATAATATATACCTTCCCTATACCAATATTGTACAGAGGTACCTCTCGGTGTGCTTGGGTCAACATCGATCCTTTTTACCTTAATACACAATGACTTTTTACGGTTCCTATATAATACCTCTGTGTTAAGACCAGAGAATACCTGACTTTGATATTTTAATTAAAAATGTTTACCGCCTTTCCATAAAAGGTTTATGTGTTTGTAACGTCTCTTTCTCTCTCTTTCAATGCTCAAGGAAAAGCCATGCCATGCCATGATGATGATGATGATTATGGTGGTGCGAACTGAAGTGGAGGAATATCTGACTTTTGGTTCATTGATGGTGTAATACTTTAAAGAGAATTTATTTTAATTTACAACATGAAGTCAGTTAAATTTGATTTTTGCATATTTTTTTTAAGTTCCTATTTTATTGTCAAGGTCACAGAATGGCTAGGTACGGTACGTTAAATTTGTAGACATATTCAAGCTTTAACTCACATAGCTATAGGCGCATTGGTATAATTCGAAGGATTAACTATATGGCCAGCACTGTCTTGTATGTGTATACAATTAGGAAGTAATAAATCCTTAAACTTAAGTTTTTAAGTTTTGAGCACAAAATTAAAAATTTAAAACTTGAAGTTTTCTTACATTCAAAATTTTGTAGATATAAACTTTCAGGCCAAATAAAAAATTCAAAAATTTGTACTCTTTCAAATTTTTTTTTAAGATTTTTTCCTTGGAAACTCGAAATCAAACATGACATTAAATACTACAGCTTATGATAATAAAGACGTCAATCTACCTTAAATGTTTAAATGAATTTTCTTTAAACTTTGTATGTATAGTTTTTGACTTTTCATTTTCTAAAATAAAGGTAAGTATGTACATATGTAACAAAAGGGGCTTACTAGATTTTTATTATTTCTTTCCATTGAAAAATATCTAAAAATAATTATTAATTGTTTAAATTTTTTAAAAGTTTGAACAAAATTGTTTTTTTTTTTAGAAAATTTACAATTTCGAAAACGATAGGTGCGATTATTTTGAACTTTGTCGGCAAATGAATGTTACAATCTTAGAAATATTTTTAACAAATATCATTACCAATCATTAAATATTTGAAATATTTTGAAAATGACTTCCATTCTGATGTGAGACATCATTATCTTTTTTTGATATTTTGAAAAAAAAAAAAAATTAAAACGGTTTCTTAACATTTGTGTGTGAGGTACCGTTTTTTTTTGAAAATAAAATGAGTTTTAGGTGAAACTATTAAAGATAATTCAAAAATTTGTACCAAATTTTCAAAATATGTACTGAGCAGTTTTTGAAATATTTCAAAACTTCAAAAACTCATTCATGTTTTATTTTTCAAAACTCAAAATTTTTTTTTTTAATTTAAGTATTAAATACTTTTTATAAATCTTAGATGCATTTGCATAAAAATTTTGATTATACAATCAATCGGATGATTGTCGAAAATCAAAAAAATAATTCCAAAGGAGTATTTTTTTTTATTACAAGTGAGCCAGTATTTATTTACATTTATCCAATTGTTTTCAAAAACATTGTCGGTGCCGTGTTCGATAAATTTCTGATTTTCATAAAAGGCAGGTACTGTTATTTGAAGTCTACAAAAATCAAAAAAAATTGTGAAAATACGACCCAAGAATACTACCTATAGCAAGTTTCAAGAAAATCCATCCACTAGTTGAGATTCAATTAATTTTATATATAAAGTAACTGACCTTTTAGATAGGTATTATATTTTTTTCATTTTTACGTGGCCAGAGTTTTTTAAGAATTCCACTATAGTTAAAGAGAATTTAAATAAAAAAAGATTCCAAGGCAAGTACCACAGCGTCAAAAATTAATGCTTCAATAAGTTCGAAAAAAAGATGTGATATAATTTTCATTAGATGAAAAACAAAAACTTGAAGAGCATCTCAATTAGTTTCAATTGATAATGTCAATCAAATTTAATGAATTACCATCAGCATCGCTGATCTCAATTCTTAACTCAACCTCACCATTCAAGTAGTTGGTTCTCTTTGAAAATTAAAGGTAAATTAATTGGCTCTTTCACTTATCGCTACTCAGCATTTATTGCTTAAAGAAACTCAAGATATGTATTTTCCCTATATTCCCTCTACAAAACCAAAAGGTAGATAGATACAAACTACAAGTGGAACGAGTATTTTCAATCCAGATAAAAGTTTATATCTATATACCTACTTAATCAGAAAACCGCGCTCTTGAGTTTCTTGGCCTAGGTAGGGTAGTTTCCACTCATTTTCAGGTGTTAAAAGTTAAAACCTTTTATTTAAATATACAAAAGAGTGGGAGTTGAAAGATTTAGGAGAGTTGAGATGGAGTTCTCAAGCCTAATAGGCTTCCCAATTGGAATACTGGAAGTGTTGTCGTTTAAAGGGGAAATTTGTATTTAAAATTACAATCACCTTAAGTAGTTGAGTGGAATGAAGAGTGGTTTGAGCCTTTTGAATACCTGTTCAATTTTAAATTCCAGTTTTGTAAACACAGGTGAGGATGAGTGGTTTCATCTGAGTTAACAATTTGGAGTTTTTTATGTAAACCTTTTTAAGACTTTATGCGATACAATTGTATCTTTCAACGTTAAACCGGTTGTTTTGAGTTCTTTTTTTAAAACCTGTAAGTATACTTTACCTGGCTTCAATGGTAAACAGTTTCTCTTTGAGTTTTACCAATGTTTCATTTACCTTCATGTTCCTATAGAGACAGCCAAAAGCAGAAGCACGAGCCCAACCCGGGGAAATTCAACTCAACAAAATAATAAAAAAAAAAAAACTTCTCTGGAAACTAACAGGCACAGGCACATCGATAACTTTTTTTGTGTGTTCCTAGCATGGCACTGGCATTCGATTCGGGAATCCGTATCTAGAACGCATGCCTGGGGATTTTTCATTTTGGTGGCTCTTTGGCGTTTCCCGTCCGATTCGATTTCGGTTCTCCGTCAATCTGGTCGAGCTTTCCATTCAATTGAGTAAACGACTATAGGAGTGTAATGGTCAATCGCTAGGTCCATCTATTTTCATCCAGTCCGCGAGTCGTCCGATTCCGAGTTCCATAGGCCCCCCTTGCAGTGGCTTTGGCATTGAGTGTGATTCAGTGCTTGAGACCGGTTCAAGTTGTACGAGGCGATTTCTTTGAATTAACGGACTGCGTTGCAGTTAAAATCGGATCTTGAAAAAAAAAAAAAAATAATTGCAGTTCTTTTTTCAATTGAAAATAAAAAACAACAAAAATATTTGTAAAAAAAAACTGTGGTAAAATTTGAAAAAAAAAATAAAATTTGTGAATTGAATTGTGTACCTACCGTTATGTCAATGATCTAAATAAAAAAATACTTAAAAAATTCCCAAAATCTAAAGTGAAAAGTAATTTTTTTTTTTATTTTGAAAGTGTGAAAGCTTAGCGGGGTGTGTCGTTTCGTTGGTACAACTAGCATCGACAACGACGACAACGGGCGATTTCGGGATTGTCTATTCCTAACGAAAACGAATTGCAATCGGAATTTTCTTGTTTGTTTGTTTATCTAGCGAATGGTGAAGTGATTGGAATTTGGAATGTGCGTTGTTTTGTTTATTTACTGTGCTGCATATACAGTTACATGTTAATAGAACCGATTCAAAGAGGTTGATCTCTTTTTTTGCTTTCCTGAGGATTATTTTAACACCTGGATTTTTTGTTTTCAATTGGGTTTTATCTTGAAGAACTTTCCTTTTAGAAAAGAAATAAAGGTGAGTTGAGATATATTTTATTTATAGGTATATGTGATTTCAAAGGGAAAATATTTGTGAGAATTTTAAATTTGGGTATACCTATACTTAATTAAGTCCGATTTGTTTTTATCTAGGAAGGAAGGTACATTTTAAACAAACAAAAGAATTAATTAACGATGGTCGTAGGTATTTCTTTTTCTTGTTATTGTAAATCTTGATACCTACCTAGATTTTTGTCCGCAAAAATATGAAAAATGCTGCTTCTGATATTTTGTACCTAAATAAGCTTTTTTTTTTTAATCCGATAATATTTTTCAAAGGAAAAAGTTACTACAAGTGCCGAAAAATTTTGAAAAAAAATCAACTCAAACGTATTTTTGATACAAAAACACAAAAGTGTACAAAATTGATTCAGATTCCTACCAATAAAATTTAGTTACGACTAAAATATTTCAGCAAAATGAAATGAACCAGATTCTAATTAACAATCTAACTTAGGTACATTTTGGCAGTTTCACTGCAATATTGAAATTGTTACTAAATTTGATTATTGAAATTTATGTTCAGCCATTTATTACCGTTAAAATACAAATTGTTCAAAATTTTCCAATCCGATTTTCTTAAAATTGGACATACCTACCTTTTTGATAGTAAACGAGGTTGAGGTTTGAACCGACGACCATTTGTGCATGGAATCATACATAATGTGTTATAACTTTTAAAAAACAGTTACCGATGAAACTTCATTTGTTATTTCGGTAGCAAATTTTTTTGGTCGCAAAAACAAGAACAACATAAAAATGCAAGTGAACGCTCTTGATAGGACTACTGCAAAACAAAACATGAGATACCTACTTGATAATACCTGCCTTTATTGAATTGAGTTTGTTTTTCAGTGAGATCGACAACAATTTGTTGTTAGTTGCATGTCTAGAGAGTTTTTTATTCATTGAATTAGTAACTGAAAATATGTCAACCATTGGGAAGGCTACTACTAGGTTGCCCTAATATTTTGTAGAGAAATCACGTTGAAATGTTGACAGCTTTGGTAAAAGACATTTAACATGTTTTTGATGTAAATTGATATCTATCAACATTTTGCATTAGAATATTTGCAGGTGAAGAATTTTTTATTTTGGAAAAATTACAATCTTTATTTTAGTTACTGCTTACTAAACGTTATGTTCAATGCATCAGGAGATGAAAGAGAAGTAAAGGAAAGAATTTTTTGTCACAATTAATTTAAAATCAGAGTTTTATTAGAATCCACATGTTCGTCTAGAAGAGCTAGTGTAGACAACCACAACTCTATTGCACTCCAATTCAAAAATTCACTGCATGATGGAAAGCCTCTTATTATAACAATTCAGTAGATAGGTACCTAAGTATATTACCAAACTGGTAAGAAGAAAGCATTATAATTTCGTTTCAAAGAGAAAAAATCTCAACAAAATGACGCTAGCGCACCTTTTTACCAATTTATTTTGTGTCAATATTTTTTGACATGTTTGTACAGAAACTATATGTAGAAGTAGAAAGAAGTACCTACCCAATTATGGGACACTTTTTTTCAAATCCCCATTCCTAAAAATATAAAGGTGGTTTCCACAGTGAAGCCTTCTCGATTATTATTATAGCGAAAGCGGAATTCCAATTTTTTTGCATTCGCACATCGATTTCGATACATTTTTGACAAGTCCAATCCTCTATGCAGGATAACCAAACTCAAGAGTTAACTTAAAATTAGCTCACCACTGAAAAACAGGACCGTTGAATAATAACATAGAATATCGAAAAGATTGGGATATCAACCGTCACTTATTGTTTCACTGTTGGCGTACGACCAACAATTTGTTTATAAAATTAACAGAAATGTCAATCGAATTTTCATCAAATCATCAATTAATTGTTATTTATAAAGAATTAAAACTTAAGTTATTTCCGATGGTATTTGCTTAATTTTATTTAAGACTCTAAGGTCAAGTTTTTAAGTGGTGAGTTAAACAAAAGTTACCTAATCCTTCAAATCAAATGATCAATGGCTGACTACACAAGCTTATTCAACATACTTGTTGAGTTAGCTCGAACTTTAATATCGCAATGAAAAATTGCATATTGATCGTATGCAAGTTAAAAGTGATCTATTCTGAAGAATATCTGTTTTATGATCTATGATGGTTGACTTATTCCTTCGGAGTTATTCGGAATGTCTTCCTACTGAATCAGTCCCCCTTTTGGGTATGTTCTCATATCTATGCATAGATCAACATAAGTTTAAAGATTTAGAGGATCACTTACTACGAATTCGCAAGCACTCAAAAGAAACTTGTCTACGAATCTATATTGTTCTAGGAATGCACTCTGCTTACGATTGACGAGTCATCCCAAACAATAATCGATTTTCTCAGAAAGAATCCTTTAACATATTGTTTGGTGTCAAGTACATTATTTTAAACTCCTTCCTATACATATCTTTAAAAGTGAACCAGGTACTTAAAATTCGAATTTCTTCCAAGAATTATGTATAGTAGGTAACCCAATGTAATTGATACCCTTGTAAACCAATCAACATCAGCTTAACTTATGGTAGCCTCACTCGCTTTGTTTTTTTTTTTTTTTTTACACAATGGCCATAGGTACGAGTATAATGCAGCATTAATTAGTTTGTCTTATCTGATTGACGTGCATTGATTCAACGAACTAAGAAATATGTACGTAAATAAAACCGTCGTCCAACCAAATTGTTTGAAAGTTATAATCTGATCGTGTCGATAAAATATTACAGAAGCGACAGGCTTATAAAAAGCTTTATTAATTTTTTTTTTGTTGTGTTTTTGAAGAGAGAAGAAAATTATCTTTTTTAGTATCTTAATGGTTTTAAAAATAGGTAAACAAATAAGCTATTCGATTTCAAAAAGAAAAAAAAATAATCTTTATTTATTTCTTTATTATGTATGGACTTATTGCCGTATTATGTTGGGTATGTTTTTGGTATGATCGCAATAAGAATGGTTGGTATTTTAATTTTTTTTTAGTAGTGGATTTAGTAGTGTTTTGATAATAATCATGGATTTTATGTGTGAATGGAATATTGAGGAGATTATAAGAGTGTTTATATGTGATGGGAGAGGGACTTAATGAAATGATCAATTTACTTTACGAGTTATGGTATTGGAATTGGTCATCTTTCAAAGATAAAAATAGTTTTGGAACTAATTTTTTTGGGTTATTAATTCTGTCAGCGACAAGTGAAATCCGAGCTCCTTAAAGAAGGTTTTGGTTATATGTTTTATATGTTTCTGATTTGAAAAATTTTGTCGCTAGCCCGAATATTTTTGATTTTCCTTTTTTTTTTTGATCAGTTTTTTTTGTGTTTTCTTAGGTCCCAGATTAATCAAAATTAATTAAATAGTTTGCAACCTGCTGAAACGATTGACGCTCTAAAAGGCAAGATTGACATTTTTGGGATATAAATGACTGTGTATCTGACGTTTTACACTTTTGGCATTTCGCATTTCAAATTGGTAAACAAAATAATTTTGTACAACCATCGTTCTGTCACGAAGTTAAAATTTTTTATTATCAGCCAACTAACAACTAGAAAGGAAGCTGACGTTGAGCTATGAAATTCTATGCTTATTAAGTCACTTTGTGATTTCAGTTCCAAAAAGAGCCGGGGCTTCTTTTTCGCTGTTGACTGTTGTAAGTTTATAAAGTGTGAAACATGAAATGCAGTGTTTGTTGTATTGTAAGTACCAAAAAATTATAAAACTTAAAACAACGATTACAGCTGAAGTTTAAACGGAGTTCTGAACACATCGTGTTTTCTTGATTTCTTCGGGGGGATCGAATTCACTAAACTATCTCAGCTGTACCTACCTAATAATTTTTCAAACCGAAAATTCCTTCAAATTGAATTTTATAGTGTTCAAAAGCTTACAAAGATCTATTCAACACAAATAACAAACTAAATAAATACTATGTAGCACTTTATCAAAATGGTCACCCTATTTATTTTTTTGAATTTAACACAGAAATATAATCACAAGTGGCTCTAATAAATCAAACTTATTCTGACATCTACTATCACTATAATGGAATATGTATATTCATTTAAACAAGTTCAAATCGTTCTTCATCTCAAACACGTGACATCAATCTAAAACTAAGCCAAGCGTACCTAAATGTACCACACCATGTAACTGTGATTAAAATCTTTTTAACTACAAGAAATTAATCATCTCCGTTACTTAAGACAAACAAAAAAAAAAAAAAACTTCTTAAGCCAAAAAGCAAACTTATAATAAAATGAAAACGGGAACACCACATAGGCAATAGGCACCTTTACTTATGTAGAAAAAACACTCCAGACTCTGGGAAGATGACTTCTTCCGATTAAGTCATTGTTCGCTGAGAGCTAATTAGTCGTAGATAAAAGCTTTTTCGTGTCATCGACTATATATTCCAGTAACCACCACCGAATGCCATAACCAAAAAAAACCAAAACCAACATTCTTTTCACTTCTTCCTCTATACAGCCCCCCTGTCCCCAAATCCCTCCCACCAAAAAAAAAAATATATAATAATAATAAAAACGAAGAAAAATAAGTTACAAAATTCCAAGGCCTTCTTAAGTGCGTGTTGATTAAGTCATTAAATTGCTAGACACCCGAGCGAGGTTGAGTTGAGTGAGGTATGTGTGTTAACTGCATACCATCTTCTTAAACTCTTATGGTAGCAGGTAGCATCATCATCATCTTGAAGCTACCTTCCTTGTTTTCTTCTCCAGCTTCTTTCACCACAAACATAGAAAAGATGCTATGAGTAGTATGGTGTTTTTAAGATAGCTATGGCATAATTATTTATTTTTTTTTCTTACTAAGTGTGTCGTTGGCGGACCAGTACCCTAATTGGAAAGAAAAACATTTTCGGTGAGACTTTTATTGCTTCACTGTCTAAAACTTATCATTTTCTATTTTTTGAAAATTTCTCTGTCTGTTAACTGATTTGTCACGAAAGAAATCATAATACTCGAGGGAAAATTTATATCGAAGAGACATCTAATTCCCAATCCATGTGATAAATAACATATTGTGGCCAACCGAAGACGTTAAGTAGCTTTATGGATATAAATAAAACCTCCAAGAATTTTTCTATGATTAACCATTCTTATCACTCAAGAGTTCTTTTTCCTCTGAAAAAATGAAAAAGAAGAAAAATCAAATCATCATTTTTGTGTGGGTAGAGCAGAAAGTTGATGTAGAAGTATCTTTTAGCAAAATCTCCTTATATCTGCTTTCAAGGATAACAATTCATTCAGCTCACCCAATGGGTGTATGTGTGTGATGGTATAGACACGTGCACCACACAACAACTAATTCAAGTGGAAAACAATCTAATTTTGTTTTCCCTTCGTGAGCAGTTTTGATAATCACATCTACACGAGAGGTCGAAAATATACCAAAAACAAAAACAAACAAATATTTTTTTTTGTAACATTAGGCTAAGAAGAAGATGGTTGCCAGAGTTTAAAGGAAAGAGGAAGAAAACACACAAAGTTGTTTTTTTTTTGTGTTTGACCTTTGAAATTATATTTTGTTAAAACAACCACACAGCACGAAGCACAAACAAATTAAAGATTTATAGAATTTTGGCACAGAATCGCATGGCGGCGGCGATGACGCGGCGTGGCACGGAAGTAATAAGGTTACTGAGATGGAGTCTTTTCCTTGGGAAAACATAAGCCCACTCACTCTGAAATCGTTGTCGTCAAACAAAGTAATTTCTTAAAATATGTTTTTTTCTTATTTCATGCTTTATTTTTGTTTTTATAAATCATTAACACAAAAAATATTGTATGATCTCTAATTGGATTTTTTGCTGTCTGGCACACTACAACGGCTGAACGGATTCTGATTATACGAAGTTATATGGCTAAAGCTAGTGTATTGATGACTCGCATGCGAATAATTTCAAAGAACTGCTTGCATTTCTAATAATTTTTTGAAGAATGAGACCCATATCACGGTGGCCGCTTTTCAACAACGGTACCCGTTCAGTCTGCAGCTGGCTGCTAGATTCCCTGGGTGATTGTAAAGTAAAATATTATAGTAAATAAATGTTATGAATCATAGAAATTTTAGAATTTGCAGAAATGTACACTATGACGTATTCGTACTTTTTTTTAAATAATTTTTGTTTCAGATTTAGTTGGTTCAATTCTTTTTAACTCTTAGTTATGACGAATTGGTACTCAATTCTTAAATTGTTGTTTTTAAAAACAAAATCTTAAAACTAGTGTCATTCAAAGAACTTGGAAATTTTTATTCACAAATGGTTTCAATCGCCAAGATGGATTGGTCTGCTTAACATGTTTTTTTTTTCTGTTCTGTCAAGTTCCGAATCGAATTCGAGCTTATGCCTAAGAGAACATCATAAGGGGTCTTTTGAGAACTGTCTCTACCCTGGGGTAAATCAAGAGGATTCATGCTCCAATATAATCTTTTTGGAATTTCGTCATCCAAGATTTTAAAGCCCACATCTCTCTATTGAAAATTTATTAAAATTAATTAAAAAATACTTAAAATATTAAGTATACTCTGTTATTGAATTAAAAACAACTTAAAGGTTCTCAGAGAAACAAAAAAAAAATACTTCAATTCACTCAAAAAGCAATTTTAAGTTCTTCTGAGAAATAATAATGCCAGTACTGGCTCCTGAATTTTTTAAGTATTTTTAAAAATCAACGTGGTTATTATGTTTAAATTGACATTGCGATGAAAAAGAACATAAAAGCATGTGGGTAAATTTTCTGATCTGATCTTTAAAGTTCTAATATGCTTTGAATTTGAAAAAATCACTATCGGGGCTTAATTTTTTTCGATCAGATTTTCCAAAAATTTTCATAGTCAGAGGTACATTACTACCTTCTCACAGATGAATTTTTTTATGCTCTGAAAATTGTATACGTGTTCAACCGAATTACCTTTATCAAATTGTTTAACGTAAGCATTTTTTTTTTAACAATATTTGTTTTCCCTAAAAGCACATATGTATCCAATAAAACCCTTGAGCAAATAAAAAACACTCGATAGCAAAACACAAAAAAAAATAACTTCCTACATCACCAAGTAGCTCAACTTTTAATAACACACAAATCTCAGTTGTATATAATAATTGACAATAATGGGACATTCTGGCAACCACTTACAACTCTGTTTCCTGGTCTGCAGTACGTTTTATTATTGCCCTGAAAGGATTTTTCGGAACTATCCCAAAGAAAAAAAAAATGAGAATAAAAACCCATCAGCAGTATCAAAAGACAAAAGGACAATGACACAAAAACAAAAAAATAATAATAGAGATGAAAAAAAAATAGAAGATAGCAATTGGAGATTAGGAAAATACACCATCAAAGAAAGAGAGAGAAAAAAAAGGACTTACCAAAAGGAGTGGATACAATATTTACGATTATTACACCCAAGAGGTATCATCGTTTCGTATATCCTTCCACCAGCAAAACAGACTCAGAGGCAAAGTCTCATAAAATTGAAAATGACAACATAACCCAAATAAGGACGTCCTACACACTATGAGAGACTATACCATCATCATGAGGCAACTTAATTTTTGGTCCTTGATGAAAGTACTAGCTAGCTATACTCGTTCACTTTATTTTATACTTTTTTTTCATATACTTATATATCCAGGATATCATCAGTGATAAGCGAATAAATGGTATTTTATCTCAGTTTTTCTTTGTCATTTAGACGAAAACGAACAAAAAAATTTTGTTTTTTTTTCTCGTCCTTTCCAAAAGGATATCTTCTGATGAAGATGAAGAAAAACAAACATTGAATCGTTATAAGCTACTCGCTGTTTTATCTAAGGCTATTATGAGCATGCAAAGAGCGAGCACTTAGGGATATAGAATTCCATTTAACTGGCAAAAAAAAAAGTAAACAAAACAAGGTGAAAAAGCAAGAAGAATGAAAGCTGAGGCCTTTAATGCTGATGTTTCTTTGAATTCATCATTTATCATTACTCTCCGTGCCTCGAGTCAATGTCGAGGAACATAAACAGTGACATGAAGGGGCTAAAAAATAATCTTCAAAAAAATAAAATAACCTTCAAACGCACTCCAATCCAACAGGCATTTTTAAAGCAAACAAGGTTCTTATAGGATGGAATCACAAGCGAAATAATATAAACATTTTTTTTTTTGAAGATTCCTATTCTTCAGGGCTTGAATGGGACAAAGTAAGTCGCATTTAGAAAGGAAATTGTTACAAAATCTTTGGGGAATCAAAGAAATGGAAAAAAAAGTAAGACCTAGAAAAATTAATCAATCATCCGCATTTCTGTCCCTATAGAATGCTCCACTGGCTTCCATACTGTTGCCTATATATTCTTGGTGAAGCATGCCCATCATAATAACAATTCAGCCTTGTGGTAATTTATATAAAGTAAAGGAATTTTTGGAATTTTCATAAAACTATTTAATAATAATATTTTTTTTTTCGAGGCGTATATTGGAATATGCTAATGGTGTAAAAGAGGCAGCACATTTTTTATGTAACCCACCAATAAGTTGATTAACATTTTGAGAAAGTTAATTTTCTTTTAGATTTTCAAATTAAGAACATAATTAATTTTTATCATTTTTTTATTCAAATTTAAGTTCTATTTGGTTTGAAGGTATAGGTCGTATGTTTGCGAGTAAAATAAAAATCTGATTTTTATTATTGATTGATATGGAATTTCAAATCAGCTCGAGAAATACAAAAAATGGTTTTGGGATATTTTTTTTTTGGTTTTTAATTAATTGTTGTTTGTTAAGATGAAAAATTGTAATAATAAAGCAAGCGTGGTAAATGTTTGAATATTTAATTACAAACTTTATAATAATAATGATTAACTGTCGCCTATGAAACACAAAACGCTAATAGGTTGGCACCTGCAGGATTTTTTTTATTTCAAAACTAGGACTCCGAGGGTAACTTTCCTCTCTTTTCCCCTACCTGCATTAGTTGTCTTGGCGAAAAGGAAGTCAGTTGCTCTTTCCTGGATCCTCTTCGACCGTTCCTTGCCAAATGCTTCTAGGTCAACCTGGTAGCCTGCCTGTCTTTTGATGGAGATGCACAGTCCCATGAGATACGTCGTCCACTTAGTCAAATTAAAGTGTTAGATGTCCTCTCTTAGGGAACTTTACCACTCTTCAGGAAAGTTGTCAGTTTTCCAGGCTCTGTCAGTGATTGCGTGCAGGTTATTGGCGCTGCTCGTAAGAGCTCTGCGTGAAAGATTTCCTCTCTGCTCCTCATCCGAAACTTGTAGAGATCCGTCATCCGTAGCAATGTTTTGATGTAGTTACACTTCTACCTACACTTTTACTAGGTTTTGCTTAGAACTCTGGGCACCTGTGAGCTACTGTCCTTCCAACCGGTCTCTTCTGCTTTACTTTTATCTTGTCTTAAGTTTCTTCGGAAGGCCAAGTAGTCTCCTGCGACCGACTGATTATACTATCAGCACCGGATATGAAATCGTTCTTTACAGCACACCAATGTTGGGCTACTGATTGTTCTCAATCCTTGTAAAAGGTGCTCCTCTAGATGTTGGCGGACTGCGGATGCTTTAGTCCATCGGTGTTAACCGGGGGCATTCGGGTGTTTTCTTGCTATACGCAATCTTACGTTAGCAACCATCAGGCGGTGTTCTCGGGCCATTCCCCGAGAATGTTTAAAACGTTCTAAAGACTGCTCTCAAAAAGCCGACTGATGTAACTTTAGCTAGTTTAAAATGTTGAATCTAATTCTTTGAATAAAATACTCTAACACATTAATCTTATAAGTCTTGACCCAATCTTGCAAACCAATTAACTTACAGATCGACATACTGTCTCTTACATCTTTTTTCCGTAAAAAAAATCAATAAGTCCTTCTCTTCTTTTCGTTTTCCCTCTTTCTCGAAATAATTGTAATTTTTTGCTTCAAAATTATTACCTACAACTTCATCGTTCAACCCATATTGTTTTTACTGACCGATAAATATCGTTAATCAACTTAAATCTTATTTACTCCCACTAAATGTTTCAACACAGATGATGCCAAAACAAAACCCTAAAATATGTATATCCCCCTTTAAGATTTCAAGATTAATTCAACCCTCCTTATATATCCTCATTCGCCCCCACAACACAGCTGCAAAAAAAAAATCTTCTACAACCCCCCCCCCTCTAATTTTCTTATCCTTATGGCCGATTAAAACTTAAATACTTTTATCAGCTTACTGACTTGCCTGGCCCCATAAAGCGAAAGGTGTGGGGATGGCTTTAATGGAAAACTTTGTTCAAAAGTGTGAAAAGGGAAACTCAAGAAAATAACAACAACAACTACCACTCGCCTCAAAATTATTTTCCACACTTTTCAAAACAAATATAAAAAAGAAAGAAAAAAAAACTTGAAAAAAGCTTAACCGCAATCGCCTGGGAAAATAAATAAGAACAACCTAGGCAAAGACCAACAACAATAACAAAACTAGAAGACTTGAAATGTGTCACCCACTCAAAACCGAAGGGAATTTTCTTAAACTGTTTTCCACTTCTTTTTCTTGTTTTCTGTTTTTTTTTTTTTTTGGTTTGGAGAAAGTAGAATTGAGTTACAAGGTTGTGTTAGTTGGGCTTCAGTTGTTAGCCCGGACAAACGGGACACCAACTTTTCGATGGTTATATGTATATGCGGGGATGAAAAGTGACTTTTCCTTTCCACACAGCATCACCATGAGCAAGATATTCATCTAAAGTTATATTTTCCCAGGCAGAGATCTTAAGGGATCAGTTAGAAGATTGGATTGTAACTCTGTATCGCTATGTGGATTGGATATAGAAACAAAAGCAACTTCCTATACATCTCTGCAAAACAAACCGTTGTGTCTGAGGCTAGAGCAAAATATAATTAAATGTTCTTTTGAGTCATGGGAATTTTCGGTTCAGCAAAAACTATTTTTTCGAGACCTTTTGTCTTCTATTCAAGAGACATAGACTCTGCGCCGAGGGAGAGCCCACACAACAAAAACACATCGGTCCTTTATATAAAACAAAAAAAGGAGGTGTGAATTTTATCAAAAAGTTAAAACAAAGACCGAAAAGGACAATGGGCAAAATGAAATGTGACAACACTCCAACAAATCGTCGTCGTCCTTTTTTTTTTTTGTTGTTGTTTGGGTTGCGGTCCTTTGCAATTTGCCACCATTACGCGTAATCATTCGTGAAACATCACACTTCCAGAAAATGAGGAAAGGAAGCCCAAAACAGGACAGGATAGTGTAGGATGTACCACAGGCATCAGAATCCAAATATCCAGCCATGCCAGGTTTTCAAAATCTCACTCCACCTGCGTTTCTGCTTCTCACACTTCATTTTCGCACTTGAACACAATAAGGACACACAGCCACCTCTCCTGTGGTATATGTCAGACTCTCTGTACAAAGGTATATCTTTTTAAATCAAGCGCGAAATGACGAAATTCCTTTATCCTGGAATTCTATGATATCACTCTCGGAGGGGGGCGCGGGCATTTTATTATACAGAGTCGTGTCGAGTTGGTTTGTATGGATGGGGTTATGTTGTTATATTGAAACGTATGTAGGTTGTGAATGTGTGATATAATATCTTGCATGGCTAAAAACAGTGGGTATGATATTGAATTTCATTCTTTGCTTTGCTTACGAGCTGAATTGAATTCCTACCACGTTTCGTTCATACTCTCTTCCCCCCCCTGGGTGTCCCCATCACTCTCTCCCTCCATTCAATTCTCTATACATCACAACTCGCAAAATAATATAAAGGGTTTTTTGTTTTTTAGCCAAAATGTGAGTGTGTACAGACGGGTTGTGTAAGGAGGCAGGGAAGGAGGGAGATGGTACTAAAGCACTGACAACAACTACGGACAACCCTTACCCTTTTGGTAAAATAAATGAAATATTTGGCGTATTATTTATTTTTTTTTGTGAGTGGAAGTATTTTTTTATTTTTATTATACACATACCAAAAGGACTAACAGTTTTTTGACATTTGTATGTGTATAGATGTTGTATGCGACTTTTCAATTTGGGCTTATGTAATTTTGTAAGTGAACGTATGAATTGTGTGTAAATGGCGTAATGCTCATATTGTATTTTTAGCATTTTAATGGGTTCCTTCTTTGAAAATAAAACATCACAGCCTTTAAAAAGGCCATTTATTTATATACAGATACTCATAATGTTATGACGATGGAAAATGACGTAATAACTGAAGCTGAAAAACCTGGTACAAACAATTGAACTTCGCTTTAATTTCTAAAGCTTCAGTTGAATGAAATTTTGATATATTTCTTACCGATGCAGATGTATCGAAGCCAATATGGACAAATTCCAAAATTTCACAGTTAATCAATAAAAACTTATCAATTCATTAACATGCTTCATAAAAAGTATTTTCCTGTCTTTTTTTGAGCTTCTTTGTAGAGTTCGAAGCTTTAGTTCATCGATTTAGTGATCGATTAATTTAGTTCAAATATTACTGCTGAACTAGCTGAACCCGACAAGTAGCGCTTTAAGGTAAAGCAGTAGAATGGGAAAGTTGTGGCTCCACTCGAGATCATGAAAATAGTTTTTTTTTTTAGTCCAGTAACATTGTCAAAGAAAGAATAATACTAGTTACTAAAGTTATGAGCTCAAAGACTAACTCACTGCTCCGATGACTGCTAGTTCAATTATGGGGAGCTCAGAAGTCAAAAAATGTTATTTACAAATATCTCACAAACTGTAATTTGGAAAAAAAATAATGTTTTTTCACAAACTTGTGTAGTTAACCTTTATATTTGTTTATGAAGTTTTAATGGGGTTGCGGTCATATTCCTGTACATTCTAAATACTAATTTCCGTGAGTGACAAAATTCTGTATTTCGAAATTATGTATTTTAGTAGCTTAATTCTAAAATTCTTTATATGATGAAAAAACTTCGCACTTCTTTATTATATTCAAAACAATTTTTCTTTTGTCATCTACAGAATTTTCGAATACAGCAGTTTGAAGTACATATTTACAGATTTTGAAAACTAGAATGAAAAGTTGAATAAGAGAATATAAAAAGCCTTAAAAAACGTATTAGATATCAAACAACAAATGCAAACATTTATTAACTAAAACAATAAATTATCTAACATTTAAACATTTTCTCCGAGATGTTCTTACTAATTTTGGAAAAAAGCGTTTAAAACCTTCCAAAAAGGTTTTCGACGTGGGTTTAATCGGTTAAGTAAAATTTTCCCTCAGTTTCTTTATTATTTTGATTTCTACTTTTGATTATTATCAATCACTTAACTAGCAACGATATATTCCTGATCTGAAATATAATTTTTATTAAATACATTTTTTATTCAAATTTTGATGTGGTTTCGGAAATAAAAATTTAATTCTCTTTACGCAAAACCACATTTTTATTGATGCCGTAAAAAATTGTGTTCTTCGAAATCATTTATTTCTCCCCCCTCAATTCCACTGATTCCAACCAAGTTATATTATTAATCATTTTGAATAAGCTTTTGTTTTGTGTAATTTTATTCTCAACACACATTGCTTGAAACGCCTTTGTTTTAGCTTCAAAAGATTCAGTTTGTGTTTGTTTCTTAGCGAGAATTATATTTTGCAGGAAGTCTCATTCTTACAATTCTATTGTTAAATGTAACACACCTACGTTTTCGTTGTCATCTTCGCATCAGACTTCAAACCCAACCCGCCCACATAGTAGGTATTATTGTGTAAAACAGTAGGCAAACGAGGATAATGGATTCTAATATATTTACTTCCTCTGCTAAGATTTACCAACCAAGCACCTCACCTCACCCAACATTCCTGCTGCCAACTGGAGCAAGAAAACGCCCGGCATATAATGAAACACATAGGCAAAGTTTGCGTATCGTCTCAAGAGACCACTTGCGAAGTACAAAATTCCCTATACGAGAAATTCAACAAAACCAGAATGTTATATTTCCCAGACACCATTTACATTCACATTTGTTGCAGATTTCGTATATGTACATGTACATTCAATTGACACCGTCATATTTTACTATATACAATCATGTTCGTTTGTGTATACATATAGCTTTTGGGTTTTAAGTATCGTGTTCTATTTAATTCATTTCACTCAAAATATCTACCTCTTTGAATAAATCTTGATGTTAAATTTGGAGAAGTTTAATTTTGTATTTAATACGAAACTTATTTCATTTTATTAAGAGCAATATACCAAAATACAAGTAGGTAAAGCTTCAAGGATATAGGTAAAGGTATTTTATTACTATATACCTACTTGAAATTTTAAATGAGGTTCTCGTAAAATATTATACCTACCTAACCTATAACCTATTGTGTTTTTTGTTATTATTTTAGGCATGTTGGAATAATTTTGAAATATAACAACACTTGAAGATGATTTCTTAAACAAGAGAAAAATTATGAAGGGTGTGTTATTTGGGTGAAAAATGTTTCAAATATTTTTGTTTTGATTCTATTCTGTTTCAATTTGTTGATCTTAAAGATGTTTCAACGATGTTCCTTTTTATCGGAACTTTACCAAAATTCCAGTTTAAGCGAAGAGAAAAATGAATCAGAAAAAAAAATTATAATTTATAATTTTATTTCGAGTAAGTCGATTTGGGACAGTGCCCCAAAAAATTATGTTTTTTTTAAATTTGGTTAAGTGTTTTTTTTTTTTAATTTGCTAAAAAATCAAAAAACTAATATGCTAGCTTCTAGAATTTGCTGACTTACACTTAAAAACTGAATTAGAAAAAAAATATAAAAACATTTTCAAAATATGTATTGAGTTTTTGAAATAACCCCAAAAAACACATTTTTATTTATAATATACAACACAATACAGACAAATTTAATAAAGCTGTTATAAGAAAATCGAAACCCCTGTTGAATTGCAGGGTTCCAATAGTTTTTGAAACATAGTTTAGAGCCGTTTTAATAAGTGTTTAAGTGGTAACGGTTATATGTTCCAACTGTTTTTTTTTTTGCAACTAAAAAAAAATAGCAATCTTTCACATGTTTTAGATTGCATAACTTTCAATCTAATCTTGTTCTTTTAAACTGAATAAGCTGAATTTAATTTTTTTTAAAGCTTATTTCAAAACATGGCGAAACATCCAAAGCAGAATGTTTTTGGAAAATTTTAATTTCTGTTTGAATATCCCATATTTTTCACATGAATTTCTCCTCCAAATATAAACTCAGAGTATGGAAACAGCAGCATTTATACATTTCTTTCCTATCTTCCAAACATTCCATCGCTTCTATCTTTAATTTTATATCTTCCAATAAAATTACCCTGCACGTAGCAGCAATATTCACATTATGTATACCTAAAAGCAATTTGTTAAGGTTTCGAAAACAAATTAATTTTTAAATGTTTTCTATAATTACAAATTTCCTTTATTTTAAAATTCAAACATTTTTGTTGATTTTAATCGATGTCACGTTCTAGATGTTGATTACAACCAAAAAGCCTTGATGGTTCATTTGGCTACCTAACCAATGTTTTAACAACGCACCGCCATCGCTATGGCTACCGCCGAGCCGCCGATACGCCGCCACCCAAGTGTTATGTAACGGATGAAAATATATTTTTGTATAGTAATCATAAGAAATTCATGGAAGAAAAAAAATGTTTAGATCAGAATGTTGCATGATACTGTAGACTTGCCGCTACGGTTAAAAGAATCATTTTCCTGCACTAAACCACCGTAACGTGCCGTGTGTTGTCTGTTTCGACAACACCAACAAGGTGGTAAATAAAATATCTTCATTCCAACATAGCTTCAGCTACTGTTGGAATAAATTTTTGGCGGGCTTATGAAGATACAAGTTGCCCAGGTCTAGGATTGCAGTTGGTTGACCAACTGAAATGATATGTATGTTCTCTACTACCCGTCGCGTCGCATCGTGGTGGGCTAGGAGAGGTGCACACCTTAAAGGGAAACGTGATGAGAATAAATTGTAGGTATACCTACTTCAAGCTTTCCAAACACGAAAAAAGAAAACCTACCGAAAGAATCCCAGACCATCAGAACAGAAGTATACCTTACCTATATCTAACTGTTTTCCTGGTGGGCACACAGGTTGATTTCGATTATTTCGCTTTTTGTCTACTAGATGCAAAATTCACTAAAGATACCCAGTACTAGTACATACGTACTGGTTGTATTCAGCAAAATGTTTGTAATTATTTCGCCTTCAGTATAAATGACAGGAAATTTGTATAAATAAAGTTTATTCGAAGGTGTGTTTTTCCTTTTTTTGTTGTTGTTGTTGTAGTTTCCTTCCTTCTCAGAAAACGCATATCAAGGCTCAAGGCAGGCTAGAGAGTCTTAATGGTGCGCGCGAATTGTGTGGGAGGTCTTAAGTGTGAATGATCATCATCACGTAAGTGAGTGCTGGAAAATATATTTTACTTACGATAGGTACTGTTAGATTATTGCTTCCTCAATTCAGGAAGGGGAAATTAATAGCATTTGATAAGTTTATTTTGGTGTGTTGCTGTTTTTGAAGCCATTTATCTCAGAAGCTGATGGTTGGTGCCATCGTCGTGGAATATTGAATTGAATTTTGTTCGTTTTGAATGTTTTTTTTTGTAATATACCCTGAGCGAAAATGTACATATACTCAGCCATAAGGAACTCTGTTTATTGAGTACCGTTAAGGTGTAGGGACTACTGTTGTACAGGGTGCTTGGATAGACTTGTGCGTAAGGGGGTCGAATTTTCTCAAAAAAAAAAATAACAAAACAAAAGCAGCTGCTGTTTTAATTCATTTTTTTTTTGTAAAATCAAGTTTATCAAATTGTGTGTAGTTTAAAAAAAAAAATTTGTTCAAACAGCTTTTTTCAAAATTTTACATTATTAAGTAACACTTTAGTTTTTTACTAATGATGGTCTTACTTTTAAAATTTTAAGGAAATATTAATTACAAACTTTGGTACAAAAAGGAGTAAAATGTCGGTGCCGTATACGAGAAATTTGAAAACGAATTTTTTTTCAAATTTGTATCTGAGGTACCGTTAATAATGTCTCAATTGATTTTCGCACCCACTTATAATATGGTTTACTTATGCAAATACGTACACATTTTATAAAAATCCTCGTAACCATTTTTGGATATTCGAAAATTAAAAAAGTTTTGTACCAAATTTAAAATTTTTTTGAATGTTTCATTTTTATTGAATAACTTTTTTCCATTAGATATATATTTCAATTTATTGAATTGTTTTTCGAAAAATCGTAGGGTTAGTTTCAAGAAAAATCAAGAAAAATTTTTTACAAAAAAACGTTAGGTACTGTATTGTCAAGTTTGATCAAAATCTCGAGTTCGAATTTTTTTACTTACAGTTTAAGCGCTTCATGGGTTTTTTTCAGAAATTTAGTGAGCCAAATATTTTCTTAGCGAATGCCTCTGCTTTCTTGGATACATGGACATTACTTGCTGATAATATTTCCATTACTGCTTCAATTACCCTTATCGCTGGTACTTTGTTAATGTGGATGCCTGAAATGATCGGCCTATCAATTCTATACACCAACGCTTACGCCATCGAGCTGGTGGCTGCATCCATTTCAAACAAGAGGAAATTCTATAAAAAAAAAAACTAATCCTATACGTGGTGACATACGTAACTAGAGCACGACTAGAAATTGAAACAGGCATTTATTTATCAATTGTGTTTCCTACTCGTTCTCATTTTGGTTTTAACAAATTGTTACCAATTATAAGTAGTGTGGACATTTCCCTAAATGTCCCAAGTAGATGCATATAATATCTCACAAACAAAGATAATAAGCTTTGCGTTGGTGCCAAACGGTTAGAATACGTTCTTGGTTGTGGACGGCTAGCATCGAATTTTTTAATTTAGTACAAAACTTTATTGGTCTGATATGATTTTGCCAACAAACATGTTTTCCGAAATTTCAAATTCAAAAAGGAATAATATTTTTGTTGCAGTAAATCCAAAAATATATCGATAATCGAAAATCCATACAAATTTCAAATTTAAAGATGGCCAGATACGTTACTGCCGTACAAGCAAAAAATATGTTCTAACCATGTTTCCAATCAGCATAGAACCTGAATTTACCTCTGCATAAATTATTGAAAATGCAATTATTCTAATCCGATTTAATATTGAAATATTCCTTAAAATATCTGATAAATTATAGAACTGATATTCTCCTAAGCTCATACCAAATAGGCTTCTTCTTAAGATAGATTTATCAAATTCAATTAATTTGTCCTTATACATCATGCAATTATTATCGTCTACACAATATTATGTCAATCCTACAAAAAGTCATTACAAGTTTTCATTGATTTTATATAAGATACAGTTGAATTGAAAGCTTTTACAAGGACATCAATTTAAGCGTTTATTGTTGTCAAATAAACCTTACACATGAGGATATTGTTTAAGTCTTCACTTCAATTTGGTGCATGCTGTGGGCTAAGTCTATAGTCAAGGCAACAAAAATCCCTCAACCAGTGTAGTTGTGTAAATGTATACTGTATTACAAATATACCTCTTAAGGATCACAAATAGGTAAACTTTCATGAAACAACATTCTATAGTATATTTAAGGAGCTACCTACAGGACAAACCAAACAAAAAATATGGCTGATTTTCCGATTAGAATTTTTTGGGATCTCTTTCTGGAGTTTTTCCACACATTTCACCTTCAATTCAAACAACCCACTTATTTCTTTTTTATCCCTGGATGATGGTGGAACCTGTGAGAGGCGGCTCCTATATATATATAGAATTCAAAGATTCGATTGTGTGATTGTTTCTCTTATTTCGCATCATCATAGGTAGAAATTAATTTCCCGATGGTAATTTGTGATTGCGTGGAATGCTTTGAACACCACCATCAAGAGATTTTTCCCCCAGCTATATCCAGAAATACGCTCTGATGTAACACTCCTTAAAATTGATACTTACAAAAAAAAAAATCAACAAGAAAACGAGAACGCCAACCAGCAAACGAACGGACAAATTCAATAAAGCAGAAGCGTGCGAGCGATTGTGTGTATGGATGATGATGTCGACAAGGAGGAAGTTTATTCAATACAATACACCGGAAAACAAATCAGTAGGAGGAAATCCTTTTGGGAAAAGCAATAAGAAAATCGGGGAAAGAGGCAACTGGTAAGCTATCCAATTCATACAGATACAGAAACGCCTCAGTTTGGTACCTCGTCCTCGTCGTCATCGTCGGTCGTCGCTGGGTGCAAATCAAATGTATCGATTTTTAGCTTGGAGTGATTAGGAAAGTTGAAAACGGCCTCAAAACATAAATTTTGAATATCCTCCTCAGAGCTTAGGCTCTATCAGCACTCCAGCAGTGGCAGTGGTTTGAGTGCAAAATGGAGGGGATTTGTCGATTTTTATTTTTCAAGGCCTATTTTGATTTAGTACAAAATTAAATATTTCGATTCTAACTTTACTTTCCCAATTGTTAGAATTTTTATTCCGGCTAAAGATTCTAAAAGAATAACCTGAAAAAGTGTTAAAATTTTTAAAACTCCATTTGGCTTTCACCAATCAACATTTTTTGTTCAATGTTTGTCCTTAAGACAAAAATGTTGAAAAAAATTGTAAAACAAAAAATTTGTCAACAAAACCAAAATTGGTCAAAAAATAGATTGTAAAAAATTGTTTGTCCTCAAAAAAAAAAAAAAAATGTCCAAGAAAATGTTCTGTTAAAAAAAGTTCTTTAAAAAAAAAACTGTCTGTAAATCTAGAATCGCCCACCGAGACGTCAGCTATCAGTTCATCATATACATATTTTCTGAGTTCTGAGTTCTAAGTTTTAATTTTTATGTTTGGCATCTTCTTACTGAAATGCAAAGTTGTCTTAAATGCGCCCCTGTCAATTTTACCACTCCCAGAGCATATTCATAGTATAATATCTGTACTTGTAAACGCATTCAAATGAAAGACATTTATTTAATTTGCCATTATACCTACGAAGTTTTAGCGTTTTGTTGTTGTTCCTGCTTATAGTTGATGATTGCCTATAAGCATTGCGTTGTTCCTTTTATGGTGAAATCATATCTGCGCCGACACCCAACGGTGAAAATGTCTTTTGAGATTGAGATTTTTCAATGAAGTTTTGCAACCGACGATAGACGACTACGACGCACGACGACGATCGAGCACACGTAAAAATATTTAGCGGATAGCACATTATGATAAGCTCATGTTACCATAAATGTATCTTTAAGATATAAAATCTTTTCCTGCTGCCTGGATATTATATGTAAGTAGGTATGATAATATGATGGTGGGTTACACAGGTGTGTAGGGTCAATTGTATTTTCCAATAAAAAATTAAGTATGCAATGGATGGATTTTTGTTTTGTGTATGATTATAACTTTGTGGAAAGGAAGAAAGGCTATTTGATGAAAAGAAATGAGGACATTCTTTTTTAAAGGAAAAGATGATAAAAGATTAAAGAAATATGCAAATTTTACATGAGGTTTGTATATGTCGAATTCTGAAGGACTATACTCCTGGTTTAGAAAACAATTGTTTCATTCAAAACCTCCAACTTTTTTCATTGGTTTCAAACTCCTGATGGAGAAAGAAAATAGAAGATTATGTTGAAACTTGGTGGCATTGCTTTTTACTGCTTACACATTAGTCCATACTTTGTATTTTTTCGACTAATCAATTTCTTGAAATTTTTTTCCCTGAAAACACTAACTTCACAAAAGATGTTCAAAAATTATTTTTTTTTTTGTAAAATCAAAACCACCACCCCAAAAAATCTATTTTATATAGAAAATTTGGTACCAAACACATTACCAACTTTTTCAAAGCAGTTCTTAAGGGATATCTGGTTTTATAAACTTCATGTTCGAAAACCCTACCGGAAGCAATAATAATTTCTTATTGTTTACATTTTCTCACTTTATGATATTTTTTTTTTCAATTTCCTCTATGTACATTAGAAAACAATGCTTTTGTAAAAATATTCTAACAATTATAAATGCAATAGTCATCATAAATTTTCTTAAACTAAATTACTGCCAAAGAAGCACTGATTTTTTTTGCTTTGCAAGATTACCTCAGATATTATTTTCAATTATTTTCCTCCTTAAAAATAATTGAATTTTATTTTTTCCAAAGAATTCATTGATTGGCATCCATCCTTCCTTAAACCAGTTCAAAAAAGAGCGTGCTGGATTCAGTCACAGAAACAATTTCAAAACGACTCATAACAAAAGGTAAAATTTATCACTTAATTTCTGTAAATTGCTGTATCAGCTTCTGTGTGCTGCAATTGACTTGAATTACAAAAAAAAAAAAAAAAATAATATACGCCAGCCAGAAAACCTTAACTAATCACAACAATGTTGCCAATCAAAATGTGTCCATCTTGTTTCCTTTTTGAACCTTTTATGGTCATAACGTGATCGCACACACAGAACTTTTATAATAAAACTAGATCCCATCGTAAATGCGATGCGATGCGACTAACTGCAGTTAATAGCTTAATTGATACAAATTTGCGCAATGCAACTTAACAGGAGTTGCATTGGTACCTATGTATAACCTAACCTACGCTATAACTATAAACTCCTGTCAAAGTGGACCTAGCGCCTTAATAGTTCGGTGAGCTGAAACGGAAACGTAATGACGTCCGACGGACGCTCGCGTTGGTCAGCGCGCGATGCAAACAAAAAAGTGATGTATGATCTGTCAAAGTCATGACGATTATCGATCGGTTGAGTTGTTCTCTTGTTGTTTTGTTGTCCGTTGTCGTAGTCGTTGTCGCAATTGCATTTGCCACTGGACTTTGATGGTCTTGTGGAGCATAAAAAAAAACGATATTATTTCTACATTCTACCTTTTGTTCTCGCATTAGTGGTGGTTAGTTTTACAAAAGGACTGAACTAACAGAAAACTACTTGATCCCCCTCTGCGAGGCCGGTCATTAATCTGGCACCGTGCAACAAACCTTAATGACACCCAAACAACTGTTTTCTTTTTATAGCTTTTTGGGCTGTATCTTCTTTTTCTTTTAGAATTATAGTTTTTTTTTATTGTTGTGTTGTTTTTGGTTTTTTGTGTTCCTCCTATAGGATTCGTCTTGCTGTGGTCAATCACCAGGGTCAGGCATGGAGGGAATCTAATATATAAGCAAAATAGATGATAACCAAAATGTGGATGTACCACCACTGGATGTATGGGAATTCAATCGGTGCACAGCTGGAGGCTTAGCTATATGCCATTTGGATTCGTTAGCTTGAGGGGTTTTTATTACCTGTCAAAAGCGCGACGGCCAAGATTTGTTCTTACTAAAAACAAATCTGGTTCTGGACTGGAAGTTGGTTTTATAGACTTTCCCCTCTCTCTCTCTAAATGAAGAAAACGAATCTAGCAAAGTCAGGTGCAATAAAACATAATTAATAAAAGCCGTATAGTACAACTAGGAATATTATATGGCCGGATTATGATGCGCTGTTATAAATGTTAGTTAATGAATGAAATTGATTTGCTCGCATCAGCTGAAGGAAACGAGCGTTAAATGCATGAAATGTGTATTAACCTCTGACGTGCTGGTTCATAATTAAAATTTGTTGGGATTGTTTTTTTTTTTTTTATTTTTCTGCTGTCTTCAATATGGAAATTGAGGAAAAATTTTGGTAAAGATTCAACAATATGAGTGATTTTGGTTATTAATTAGATTTTTTTTTGTTTGGTGCTTTGGAATTAAATTCAAATTCTTTAAAAGTTGTTCGCATGTTTTGGGAATTTTTGAATCGAAATAGGTTAAGTTAAAATAAGAAGTTTTTAAATGAAATTGATGACCATCAGTAAAATCTCAAAGCTGCATACCTTAAACTTCAAAAATAGAAGTGGTTTTAATTTTTTTAGTTTTTTTTTTTTTAATTTTAGTTGTATTTTTGTTTACTTAGTAAAATTCTATGGAAAAGAAATTTACTCATCTCATCTACGCTACGACTGCCAGGTCGATGATCATCAAGGCCTTATCTGGGATGCACCTGATCATGTGACCTCGGTAGCGCAGTGCGTAGTGCAAATGGCTATGGGGACGAGCTTAGGGTTCAAGTCCCTGCTGCGAAAAGAGTTTTATATTTAAAATTGAACAATTAAAGATTTGGCATTACTGAAGGTGGCCTAATGATCGGTCTGGCAGTCGTGAAATAGCTATAACTCTAGTCTTAAAATGAGATGAAAAAAGAGATGCCAAGGATTATGTCAATTTGACACAATATTTGTCTTTCGATATATCTTCTTTTATTCCAGACAATGCTGAACGGTAAAACACTTGGTGTCAATTTCACATCGACTTATTTTAAAATATTCACTATTCATTATGTACCTATACTTAATCATTTAATTAAAAGTTAAAATCATTCAACAATACGTAATTCAGCATAACCTCATCAGTGGAAGCAGTAATGGTCTGGTGACAAACGTTTTCTTTCACAAAACATACGGCTTTTCTATTCGCACAATGTGTAACATGACAATGAAGGACAAGTTTGATTGAAGAACTGTCAAAAGTGCAATATAACACGTCATAAATAAACATAATATTGTACCTGCCAGTTACTTGCAAATATAATGTAATAAAGCAAAAGAAGTAAACAATTTCTCAACACCCCTCATTCAAATACAAAACTAAGCCTTGAATAATTTCAGTGTTATAAGAATAAATAATATGAAAGAACCCACTCGCTCTTTTGACCAAATATCAAAACCCATATCAATGTCACGTCGTCGTCGTCGTCGTCGTCATCGTCATAAGATGGAACTCACATTTTTATTATATAAAGAAGAATTTAATCCGAACTTGTCAGATTTATAAAAATTGAAGCTCATAATATTTTTATTATCAAAATAAAGTTTTCCTTCCTGTGTGTATGTCAGTTGTCAGATACATATACCAGGCAGTGGCAGTCAACATAGAAACACCACTATCAAGCCATTCCAATAAGAATAACCCAAATTGAGTCGAATTACATTGTCCATGTCCATCCTTTGCTGCGTTGAACACAAGATCATATCACATTATTTCCTTTTTTTCTCTTCTTCTTCAAATTATCGTATTTCCTCTTGGTTTTCCTGTGATGCGGTGTTTGAGTTGTCATATCATTTTCCTCCAGAGAGGCCAAAAACCATCATCCACCACACCATCATCCGTTCTGGACTATGTTTACATTTTGCTTTGTGAAAAAGTTGACGACATTTCATAACCCTTCCCCTTTTCTTATTTTTCTTATTTTTTTTGGTTGTGGGAATTCTATTGTGTGTATAGGAATTTTGTTTTCTTTGGCTGTCTGGTAATGTGTGATTAACTTTTGGTGAATGGCCAAAACCACGCACCCACAATGGATTCTCGTTGTAATCGGATTAGACGGATTTTCGATATTCTTTCGTAGTACGTTTGTTGTTGGTTTTTTTTTTAAGGGAGTGGAGTTGCCAGACGCTGCTGTGTTTCATTTGTTTGTTTATTGTTTTTTGTTGCCTTTAAAAAAAAAAATATGATCTGCCAGTCATTTGCGATGACATTGCTTCTTGACACATAGCTGACAGCCGAGTGTAAGTGCCAGAGTATTGACAAGTAGCAACTTATAGATATTCCTGCTGTTACCACTTTCGATCGAAACAGTAGCAATACAAACTTTGACACCCTATTGATATAAAATGATTGAAAAAAATATAAATCCAAATACCCGCAGATAAATAAAGACTGAAATATTACATTGTATTATTGCCAAAGAGTATAATGGTTTATATCTTGAATTGGATAACTATGATTTGGGGTGTGTTACCATCATAACGCGTGTACACACGCACATAAATCATTTAGCTTTCAAATGTCAACAGCTTGTGTAGGCCTAGTAAAATATACCAAACGTGTGGTTACCACCTCCAGATGATTTTTATAGTAAGGTAGCTCACAAATTGTTTGTTACAAATTTGTTACTTGGAATTTCTTCACGACATGACGTTCATACGCAGCAGTGAGAATGGGTGCCACACAAAACCTTTTGAAGAAAAAATAAAAATAACACGCCCTGCTGGGTTGCGCAAGGCTGTAAATTGTCTCACAAATTCAATGCGTTTCTTTGTTGTTTAAATTGATATTCTTAATTGGATTATTGTTAACAACAACAAAAAAAAACAATATTTATTTTTTGGCTTAAAACAAGAAAAAAACTAGATAAACAACTCAGTTATTGATTGAATAATTTTTCGAATAATTTTATATATGTATGTCTTCAAAATTATATACAAGAAATATCAAAAACATATTGGTGGAACTCAAATTGTGGGTATATTCGGTAGCGCCATTTTTATTATAAACTTAGATTTCGAGATTAATCGAATTTGGACTTATGTCGCACCGAAATGGGAAATCTATGTAAATACTCTGTCTCGTCTCGAAAAAATAGTGAAGACGATACGAGATTAACTTTGAGACATTTAAGATGATACCGAGACGAAACTTTTCTTGGACCAAGATTTATCAATGTCTTGGATGTCTTTCCAGCGAAGAATATTTAAACTTTTAAAATAAACCTAAAAAAATCATGATATTATGAGATTTTTAAAATGTTGTTAGTTAGCCTTATAAAATAAAAAATCGGGTTCTTTCTTCTTTCATATTTAAGTAATCTAACATAGGAATCAAGAAAACAATCGTACTTATTTGTTGAGACTCCATAGTTAAGGTCTTCAAATTAGTTGATACACCCGTGGCGTAGTGGTTGGTGCGTAGGACTGTCATTCCGGAGATCTGGGTTCGATTCCTTGCCTCGTTCATCTAAAAACAGATTTTTTTCAACGGGCTGCTGGCTCTTGCAAGAAATTGACAAAGTCTGCAATGGTATCACTTGTTTCAGCATACAATTTTAGGTCCACTCCATTTCTGCAATAACACACACACAGGAACGGTTAGACAGTTTTAAGTCAACTAGGCCCTGGTTCGTCATTAATTGTCAGACCAACAAAATTATTTTTAAGAGTTGCCCCAACTGACCTTCCTTCCTTACTCTTGTGACCACCTGAATCTTCTGAAGTAAATCATTTTCAATATAAATTAGCTTTGGAAAGTTTCATTGAATTTTTTCATTTAAAACACTAAATTTAAAAATAACTAATTGTCCACCCTTCATTTTTTTAATTTCAGATCAGAATGAAAACATAAGACTGTCTTCAAACAAATAAACTTAACAAAAAATCTCAAAACACAACCCCAAAACTCAATTAAAATTATTTATAGTTTTAATGAAAAATGCCATCACTCGTAACTGTACTTACAAGTCCGTCCAATTACACAACATCATTGAGGAACAGAACACAATTCCCATCGATCAACAGTGATGGAGGAGGTGGTAGTGATGCTGGTGGCGGCGGCAGCGGCATCAGTGAAGGAATTGAACAAAATACCGAAGCAATATTACCAAACTTCCTGCCAGATTCATTTGATTTACCCGCCACGTTTAGTCCACCTGGCGTGGGTAATTTATTAGCATCAGGTTCAAATGCTGTCTATTATGAAGAGACGTCACTATCTTCGTCTTCTTCAGCGTCCTCATCATCTTCGTTATCGTCATTTGAATTCTTCGAAGATGCTGCTGAATTTTTTAATTCACCTCTGCCATTTGATGCTAGTGAAAACGGTCTGTTTAATGGACGATTTGTACCGCCACCACCAAGGCCGCCATTTTTAATGGATGAACCTGTAATAACTGATGGACTGACTACGTGTGATTTGTGCTCATGGGCAATGCCAACAAAGAGTACATTCATATTTGAAGGAACGATAGGTAAGTTTTGTTATTTTTTCTTTTAACCACAATCAATAAAAATTTTGTAATATTCTAACAAGATTATTATAGAACTATGATTTTAATTGTTTTTTATTTGTTTATTTTTGCAGAAAAAGCATCTGAGTTGGGGTGGCCACTTACGCTTATCATAGTCTCAATATTATCAGCAATACTAGGTGCAATAATTATGATTACAGTCGTTAGATGCAAGAGGTGAGTCTGATTTTTTAAATTTAACAACTACAATTTTATGTAATTATGTACAGAGTTTTATGAAAGTTTTTTGAAAGTTTGGCGGCAAATTGAACTTAAAAATGCTAAAAACTTCTTTTTTGACCAACTTTAAATATTTTCATAAATTCTTAAAATTCTATGAGAAAAAAAAATATTTTTTTAAATGTCTATCGAATATATATGTATAGAATATCGAACTAGACATTTCTTTCATTTGTATCAATTTATAATTGCAAACAATTTTTTCTTTGTTTTTTTCTTTTATTTACAGAAAAAAATCATCGAACAATCGAAATGGTAAGTGCACGAAACCCCAACAACATCCTCCACTTCCATCAATTTATCGGCTTCCCATCTACTATAATCATAATCCGAATCATAATATCACCACCTCTGCTTCTACTACTACTACTTGTATCTCTACTACCAATCATATTACCACACGACCTCTACCACCACCACCACCTCCAATGAGGAAAACATGAATAAAAATCATTCCTCTTGTTGCAAAAAGCCACAACGCACAATAATAAAAAAATATCAAAAAAAAATTAGAAAAAAAAACTAAAACATGAAAATATAGATAGAAATAGTATAACAACAAAATCAAACTCAATCCAACATTTTTATATAGAAACCCATGTTCAATGGTGGTCGAGGAACAAACGACCAAATAACAACAATCATCTACGACGGAGTAACATTTACACCGCACATCCTGCAGATAGTATTAGAGGCTTGAATGGTCAGCAGCAGCAGCAGCCTCCGTTGCCGACGCCAATTCAGCAACAACAGCAGCTTCATCAACAAGCCACGTTACAGCCCCAAGAGTCGCAACTGTATCAACAGCAACACAATCGTCATAATCATAATCACTACCCCCATCCCCCGCACCACCAGCAGCAACAGCATCACCACCATCACCACCAGCAGCAGAATCAGGATCAGCCCCAACATCAGCAACAGCATCCGAATCACCAGACACTGCAACACCACAGCAGCAACAGCCTCACCAACATGACCCCCACCACAGATACGTGCAATTGGCCAAATGTTTCAACCCTCGTTGTGCCAAGCTGAAACCGTGTTTCCGCCTTACAACGAAAACCTCGAATCCTCTAGGAGCTGATGGAGCGACATGTAGTCATCCGAACTAACAGCAAAGTATCTTTCCTCCGTGTCATGTATTCATCCATCCATTTCCATCTACATCACCATCTCACCATCGCCATCCAGATCCAGATCCAGCGACTGAACAGTTATTTCAACTTTTTGCACTTGGCTTGTCCTTGCCACCCCGGAAGCTACTGCGGTTCGACTGACCTAAATAAAAAAAAATAAAAAAAAAACGGGATGTGGTTGTTGGCAAATGAGCAGAAGGCAAAGGCATCCATCCGCTTCGAGGAGAGGACTTGTGTGTGCATCATGTTTCGAAAATAGAAAGAACAAAAAAAAAAGAAAATATGACACCTCAATTAGAGTGGCCATTGAGGATGAATGCCTGTTATGTCAGAGTTTATCAAACTAGGGTTGGAAGTCTCATCGTCATCGTCGATGTCGAACGTGCTCGATGTTCTTTGTTGTTGTTGCACTAATAATCCAATACTTGGGGGGTTGCAGTTCGTTATCACAGCTATTGTAAGTTTATTTTCAAAGGAATCTATAATTCTACTTTGTGCGTGCGTATTTCTCATCTTTTTGATCAATCAAGATTTTTTCTGAAAATCATGTTTTCTGCGAAAATTTGAAAAAAAAAACTGTTCATATCATAAATCATATTTTAAACAAAAATTATCCTAATTGTAGATACAACAAAAAAAAAATACAAAGCCTGGCTTGAACAAAAGAAAATCGAAAATATTCAAAAAAATTTATTAAAACTAAATAAGCACATTAATATTTTGTAAATATAAAAAAATGTAAATCTTTTTGTAAATAATTTATAAATATTATAAAAAATAAAAATTTAAAATTGCTTCTATTGTAAGAATTTACAAATAAAATACTTAATAAAAAAAATAAAATAAAATATTGTTAAACTCAGAATTGCATTCCTCTTTAGTTGTGTAAGTTTTAAAGTTCTATATTAAAACAAATGCCAAAGATTATTTATTTAAGTTTAATATTGATAGTCTAAAAAAATATAAAATTATAAAAAATATAGTAAAACTACAACTTGCAATGTAAACTCTGTAAAAAAAGAGAATAATAGAATTTTAATAAGTTAAATAATTAAGAAATTAAAAAAAAAAACAGATGAAATCTATAAAATTTAAACAAAAAATAAAAAAAAAACTACAAAAACAATTTTATCATGGTCTTAAAATAAAAATATGAGAAAATTAACAACGTCTTTTTATTGAAGTCATATTTTGTTTTTCATCGAAAAAAGGAATCTTTGAAACATGTGCCTTTTTTTGGAGTTGGAGTAAGTATAAGATTGAACTATTTCGAGAATATAATCATGTTTATTTTAATATGTGCAAAAATATTAAGCACTAGTTATAAAGATATATTTTTTTAAATGTTTGCACAATTTATTGGCCTTACAAAGTAACTCACACTTCCCAAAACTAACTCACTCCACAAAAAAATTGGGAGTTGGTTCACTTGGGACTTAGACTTAGGATTAATTCAAAGTTTCTTTAAATGCAAAATGCAGATTTTTTATGTATGCCACCCACTGCTTGGGAGTCGGGCATTTAAATACTTTCATTTCAACAGCTGTATTTAAGCAAAAGTATAGTCGGAACTTTTCCACCACTGCAAAAACAAATTCGAACAAAATTTAGAAATATAATTCGAATCCTTTCGGACACCGATTCAATTAAGAACTTCTTGTCCACTATAATTCTCCACTCCAAATGGTTGATCGTTTCGGGATTATCGGCGTAGACTAGCAACTTCACAGAACCCCACAGAAAATAGTCTAAAGGCGTTAAATCACGTTTTACGACTCCGGAACGTCAAACTATGCATTTACCAAACTTTCCGTTCAATAAATTAACTGTGGCACCAGCTATGAAACATGTTGCGCATCCTTGTTGAAATCACAGCTCCTGCACATCATGGTTGTTCAATTGAGGAACGAAACAGTCATATTAAAGTTAGAACTATAGCAGTCGGACGTGGTAGGAAGCTTATGTCAAAACCGAACGAACATTAGCTCTCCGAACACTCAAATGGAGAAGTCAACCATATTACTTCCACCAGGAGCGGTCGATGAGCTTGCTTGCTATCGATAGCGAAAGTTAACGAAGCCTAACGAAAGGCACCCAATCGCAAATATAACTCGTCATATAAATTCCTCGTATTTGCTTCGTTTCTTATACGACCATTTCAGCTGACGTTCGACGATTATATAGTTCTACATTAGTTCTGTTTTGTATACTCCAAAAATTCACGGCATGTCGTTTCACAGATACCATTCGTAACAAGAAATGTCATATAATAATAAATATTACCACAAATTTTAATAAATACCTATCTGGGTCCCAGCTAACATTTCAGCTTCTTTAGCCTAGAAATTATAATGTGCTGTAAGTAACAATTTCTATAGGGCTTCTATAAGGCTTATCTACATTGGGCATCAACGCATTTCGAAATTTCTGAAAATTTCCGTACCATTTCTAAATAATATTTTGAAGATTCCGACGAAGGCCATTAAGAAAAAAGAAAATTAAAATTCAAACAGTTACAGATTTCCAGAAAATATTGAAATATTTCATTGTTGACTTTTTGACTAATAAAGGTTTTCAAAATAAAAAGAGACGAACGGATCAATACAGTTTTTCAAAGAAGTGGATACAATCAGTCAGAAGGTATCTTCACCGCTTGGGGCATTTCAATGGACAAAACTCTCCGACCCGAGTTTGAGACATTTTTTCAGAATTGATTACCTAAATTGCAAGAAGCACACTTAATTGATTTTAGGATTGGAACTCATATTACGAATAATTTTGCATTTAATATGCATACTCAGAACTTTGCATTCTAAAGTGGGATCTCTGACAGCTGACGGAAAGAAAATATATTCGGATTACAGAGTGTTTTGGAAACATTTTTTATTTTTAAAATATTCGAACCGCAAAACTAATACTTAATCTCTCCTTAATACACCGAAATTATCTTTTGAAATTTTTATGAATGACCTCGATTTTAGAGATAAAAATTTTTTTGAAATAACTTTCCATAGTCTAATGAGACCTATTCAGAAATTCAAATATGCACACAATAACAAAAAAAAAACGATAGTGGATCAAACAGGGCAAAGACGTCACTGGAACGAAGAAATCTCCTACCTTGCCAGAGAGTATGACAGTATGTCACACGAATCACGACAACTTGTCCATACTGGCCGTTCGTTGGTAAAAGAACAAAAAAAAATTTCCATTTTCCTTTCGCTGCCACCACCACCGCAACGCCTCCATCCAAACATCGGATGCATGCTGCTGGCTGATGCAGCACAAAGTTTATGCAGTTACCGGGTGCATACGAATAACGTCGTGCCAATTCATAACTTCATTAGCGCATGTGCATTGTGCAGCACAAGGAAACTCTTTTGCGGCCAAACGATACGAACCAATGACGACGACGTCACATCAGGTTGTTTTGCATATTAAAAGCGATTGTTGTCGATCCACTTTGCGCCATTTCTGGGGATCATGATTTTGTATCTACTTACAGTAAGGTAGATACATTTTCTTTTGTCCACAAGGCATAAGTTACTTTTTTTTTTAATAACCAATATTTTTGGTTTAAGGTGTTTGCAGAGGTTTGGATTAATGGTTATAAGGGAACAGTTATAGAAGAATGCTGTTTTTTAAGGTCGATGTTAAGTAGGCAGTGTATTAAAACTTGTTGGAGTAAAAATAATACCTAAAAATAGTAGCTAAGCTTTTCTAAATCGTTTTGAGGTTTCTTCTTCAATTTTTATCTTGCTGGTCACAAGTATGTAGGTTTGCAAATTCAATTACCTCGATCAACAAAAAAAAAAAAATGCATCATGAATTAATAACAGTTAGTACGCTTTAGCTTACCATTCAAGAGACCATAACAATTCTTCCAACCCATAATAATAATGACCTCTGAGGAATTCTGATTTTTTTCTTCTTCTTTCTGCGATTGAAATCCTTGTCATTCATTGCAACGTGTAGAACACTCAACAAGACCCATTATTGGCTTCCAAATTTGGCCAAACTAATAACTTTGCTCAACACATCGCGCGCGCGATGCTACACAGCTGCACAACACAAACCTCAAAAGAATAAAATAAAAACAAATGAAATGAAAGAAAAGAAAAAAAACAAAAGTCCTGCTTGGACGATTTTCTCTTTGGTGGGCAACCACCATGTACCAAAAGAGTAAACAAAAGCCTTTATACCATCATTGCCACCACCATCATCATCATCATCATCATCATCTGGTGCTGCTCCTTCAGGCTTATCTGCGACGGATGATCAAGAAGTTCGCCCTTGTGCTCCACTACTATACCTACCTTCGTCTTCCACAAGCCTCGCGGTATCCTTCAACTTGATATAGGTAAACCAGAAGAACCATCAGAGGGGTGTATATAACCTATAGGAACCTCGAACCGACGCGACGCGACGTCCAACTCGTAGCACAGCCTTAGAAATGCCCAAAAATGGTAATATACGGTTGGCGATTGTGATAAGGAATCAGCAGTGGTGAATAAATTCACATGATTCAGAGCGAGCGGCTTTCGCAAAAAGGATGCGAATCTGTGAATTTATGTTAGATAACCAACGCGAAGCTAAGTGATTCTGCAGATTCCTCTGTTCCGAGAGAATGATGGCCTCATAAAGATCCCGCTTGGCTTCAACGACGAGCGCGAGGACGCCAAAAAGATGAGGTTCGCTCTCCTGTCCTAAAATATGGTTCTGCGCAAAAGATTTCGATAGCCAAAACCGAAAAGTCATATCAAATGGAATAAAAAAAAAAATGTAAACAAGAGAGATAGAGAGAGCTGTGCTGCTGCAGTCGTCCAGTTGCGGGTAAAGCGGTCAGTGAATGTAATGAACGTTTCATGGTTTCGGTACACAGGAAGAGGAAGCCATAGCAAAAGAATGCGCCACAAGAAGGGCAAATGGGTTGAATCCATTTGTGGGTTGGCTGCGCTAACTGGTAAAATAGGTAAAAACTTCTGTGTTGGTTTTTTTTTTTGTTGAAGGCAATCTTAATGCGCATTGCAAATCAGCGCTTATCTGTGAGATACGGAGTGAGCATTTGGCTTCGGACAACTAAGTCTCTAATCTCAGCTCAGTAGTTGTCTGGTTTAATGTCGAATTACAGAGAAAGCCTGTAACGGGGAAACGTCCGGTTTGAGAGATTTCATATTTATTTCAAGCGAATGACAGGTGATCCTTTGTTGGGAAAATTTATTCGTTTGGTTGTTTTTTATTTTTTTTTTTTGTTAAAGAACGAGTAGAGGTAGGTATGTGTGCAATTTTATGCAAACGTATTTCCGTAATGATAACTTCAAGAAAAGGGAGTTTATTTTCAAAATACAGCAAACTGTTTTTAGGGCATTATTTTTGTGAGTCGTTTTTGATGAAATGTTTACTTTTTTCTAGTTTTTGTTCATTCGTAATGAATCTGGGCCAAACTTAGGTTAGGTTGATGTTGGTGCCAGCAAAAGGAATGGAACATTTACCCAAGATATTTTAACATTGTAATGACACATGGAATCTTGACATTTGCTCCCTACTCGGAGGACTACTAAAGCAAAGGAAAACTGCTTTAAAGATTGTATAAATCACATATAACTTAAAAATTAGGGTCCCCCAGTAGAGCAGCGACAAAAAAAAAAACAAATTGTCTCGTGTTCAGATATTATTGGAACTTCGTCGTGTGTCATTGCCTTTTGAACTGGGTTTTAAGGCCTTGTCACTTGCATCTTCATTTCCAGCTGCCATCAATTTACTCTCACTCTTCTTGTACATTGTCCAACACTCTGAACCGTTTGTAAGCGCTGGACGAATAAACTACTTTTTCGATCACAGAAGATGGCAGAGTTGTCCCGCCAGTCTCCACTTCATGCGCCCTACGCTTACAGATCTTTACTTATGAAATGATGTCTCCATCATCAGCAAAGAAGAGCTGATCCGCTTTGGGGTCCGTCACCTTATCTTCAAGCAGAAAGCCAAGGACTGTAATAAAAAGCAAGGGACTGAAGACGCTTCCCTGCTGTAATAAGGAACTCTTCGGTGATTCCTATGGGGAATCTTTTACTAGATATATGTGCGCCCCCTGTCGGAAACAAATTCGCGCACTGTACAATTGATATTCTATGGATTTGATTTAATTGTTTTAATTATTGAAAGTTTCGTTTTTACCCCAAACACTTTGGAAAAAAAAGAAATAGTGCGTTGAAAATTTATTTGTTTTATACATGAATGGAAATTATACAGTTGTAAATATAAATCTGTTCCCGTTCTTTTATTTTGTGCAGTTGAAAAAGGTGTAATTTCAAATTAAGTGCTGTGCTTATTTCTTCCTACGTGTTTGTAAAAACAAAAGCATTCATCCTTATATAACATTATCCAAACAATTGCTTCAAAGCCCATTTTGAGGCACTGTTGTTTGGTGTAATTGATAGATTTTGCCGTAATTCTAACATACAAAATCCATTTGGTTATGTAGCTTCACCACCGCCACCGCCACCATCTTCCAACACCGATTTCTTGAGATTCTCCCCAGTGGACACACTAAATTTCACTCCTTATTCCACTTGAATTATGTTCCCACCTAATCTTGCTTTCATCCTGCTTGCTATCCCGCTTCGCAAACAAACTATTTTGCATTATTTGTTTGCTTCCTTTTTATGCTGCATTTGCAACTCTGCGTCTGCATAGCCATTGCCAGGTTAAAGAATTGTAACACAAGCCCTGAGGAGAGCTAGCTCTACAAACGAATTATGCCCGTTTGCTGCTGTTGGTGCAACTGCTCACGACGTTTCCGTCCCCTCACCAACGAAGTGAATCGTCGTCGTAGTCGTCGTACTCCTCAGAGCACGAATATCTTTCTATTGTGTACATAAGGAAGATTTCTTTGTGGTCGCTTCTGCTTTTGGGTGCACCTCCTAAATATTTCGGCTGAGTTCAATCGCGATGCTGACTTGGCTTGGAATGTGCACCAAGAAGTCATGCCAGACCTTCTGCGAGCGCATAAATAGATATTTATTCCTAGACGTTAGATATGCAATTGATATTAATCACGCGTGTAATGCCGTGCGCCGCTGCTGCTCCCGCTTCCGCCACCGCCACCATATCGTAGTCGTAGAAATCGTCGTTGCCACCAACCGCTCGCTGGGTTGATGGCACAAAACCTGTGAAAAGGCCAAAGTCAAGCCACCACAATAGGAGCATCCAGCCAAAGAAACAATCTGTGAAGGATGCAACCCCAAACGACCCTGAGGTAAAGATTCACACTGTTCCTCCATGCTCGATGCTTCCATCTAAACAGAGCCCAACTCTAAATAGGCATCTTCTTCTTCATCATCGCATGGATGCTTGATGCAGCATGTTCCATTGAAGAAGAAGAGCCTCGCGCTGATGCTGGAAAATATATATTTATGGACATCAACGATCGATTATTATTGTTATTATTACCAACTTGGAGAAAAGGACTATTCATCGTTAAAAAAATCTTCCTGCCGAAGATGGTGAGTGTGCTACGGCAGGAGGTGGTGCAGCGCGGTGGTTAAATCGATGATTCGTCGGTTCGATTTGGTGGATTGTTATCGATTGTTTTCGTT
The DNA here is from genome assembly GCA_958431115.1 of Syrphus vitripennis. NCBI lineage: Eukaryota > Metazoa > Arthropoda > Insecta > Diptera > Syrphidae > Syrphus > Syrphus vitripennis. Next base: position 1,691,996 of record OY288110.1, on the reverse strand, counting down.
TTTCTTTGTACCCGCAAGTGGAAAGTGTTGTCTCTTTTGGAACGTTTTCACCTTCGATTATTTATTGGCGGTCTATTGTTGGTTCGGTATAGCTTTTTAGTTTTGTGTCTCTTTGGTATGATTGCGGGTTCGAAAGGGACGAACGACTTTCATGAAATCTTTGTCGTCATCCTCGCTCGTCTTATATACAAACACGGTCGTGAGTTTTCCCTTTTTTTACTTTAAATATAAGTTAACCTTTAAATTGTTAGCAATCGGATCCGGACTAAAGCATACTGTCATCTGAATATTATTTTTTTTTTTGTTGGTTTGCGTCTTCAAGATAAATTATTATGAGACGCGATGACATTGAACAAATGAGAGGTGAGAAAATGGAGCACGAATTTTTTCAATTTTCCATCAAAGTCGATTTGGAAAAAAGAGAAACTTTTAATTTCCGATTAGATATGTTTGTGTGTGCTAGATTACATATATTAAAAAAAAAGTTTATCGAAGAAATCACCAGGAATATCAAGCAATGTGTTGTTCTTTTTGACTACCCGTCTCACCATAGCAGGATGGAACACTCTGGTACATCAGCAAATCTTAGACATTTATAAAAATACTTAAAACAACAGACATGAACTTTAAGGTCCCCGGGATTCAAAATAAATGGATGGAACTCAAAAATATCACCAGGTGCAACAGCTTTATTAGATCTGCAAGTATTTAATACCAGCAGAAATGTTTCCAACGCGGATGGGGTTAAAACATAGACTCTGATAAAAAAAAATTGTTTTTTAAAAGCAGTTAGACTCATAGTAATAAGTTAGTGTACTCCAGAGCCAGGAGGAAAACTGCTTTGCGATTTGAAAATTTTACAAATGAATTCCGAACTTGCGAGTTTTCAAAACACTTTATTTGTGTTGTTTTCTTCTAAAAAAATTCTGCGAAAAAGAATTCGCATTTGAGTCTCCACATTTTGCGATTCATATTAACTTGAAGTCAGCAGCGCCATTTTCAAAAAAAAATATGAAGAAAATTTCAAGCTGTACCAGTCCCTTTCGAAAATTCCAGCAGAGCGCCACAAACTGAGAACAAAAAAGTTGAAGTTTAATATTTAAGAAAATTGCTTATTCGACAAGAAAAAAAACCATTCAAAAAATTTGCAAAATTGCATTACGTTCATTAATTAAATTTGCAAATTTGCGAAGTTTTCAAAATGGCATTTCTTTGAAAATTGAAAATGGAGGTTCGCAATTTACTTTTCCCCCTGCAAATTCAAAAAGGTTCTTAAACGATCAAATGTTGCCACAGAAAAAAATAATTGTAAATTTGAAAAGAAACTTCACGTGTAAAATTTGCAAATTTGCTAAGTTTAAGAAAATATTCACTGAATATGGGTGCCCAGTACGTCACTAATCAACTTTTTTGAAATATTCACAATATTCATTTTACCTTTGCCAGACGCTTCATAAGATATTTTTAAAAATAGCAAATATTAGCATAAATTAAAAACAAGACCACTCAAATTCGGAATTTCTCATGGCTATCTATCGAAATTTCTTTTCAAAATCAACATTTCAATTCAATAAGCAATTAGATTTTTTTTTCACAGTGTCTGAAACCGATACTACCTTTTACAAAAAAAAATTACTGTAAAGGACATTTACGCAATTAATCAATAAATTTAATTGAATTGACGAAAGATCTCGGTTAAAGTAATGTAGTTATCAGCAATGATGCATCGTAGTCCAAGGAAGCCTGTACATTTATTTATCTATATACACATCTCCAATATTCCCTCTTACGAGATTCGAACAAAAATTGCATACAATCGCAGACCATCCCAACACGATATTCCATGCTCTCCAGAGTCTGGAGTATTTTTCATGAAATTACGAAACATTCACCTCTGTGTTTCTGTACTTGACGAAATTCAATTTATACCTTCATCCAGGTAACGGTAACATTTTCAGCTTTCACCACAGATTTCGCTTTTTTTTGAAAAAGAAAATGCAACAACAATAAAAAAAAAACTGAAAATATATCAAGTGCTTACTAAGCGATGGTAAACACTCTGAACACTCTTGTGCTTTGCACACAAAACCGGGACCGGGATCGGGACCGGGACCTATTGAATGACAGAAGAAAATAGAACCGAATAGATTCTGCAATTCAATTACTGTCACTGCATCGAAAAGTTCTCTCTGTTCAATCTAAACCCAGACTATTGAATTGGATAAGCAAAGAAAACTCAACGCTAGCACGGAATTGTCATGAATGGTCTGGGATTACGTTTCATCATTGGTCTAGGTGGAAAAAGCATAAACGAAATGGAATGACGCTAGAAAAAAGGATAATCCGATTTGCAAAATTTTAGCTTTTGTATATCCAATATCCACGCCAACATCGCCAAAGCAAATAATAGAATTCCCAGGACTAGCCCGTCCTAGAGTAGGTATATGTATACAAGATTACTCTTTAAAGGCGAATCATCTTAATTGGTGCCAACTGGAGCAGAGAGCATTATCTTTCAACAATGTAAAGCTATCCGGCTTCCTTGCTGTGACCAAAAGTTAAATGTTGATAAGGCACCCAGTAGGACACTTAACATGAAATTTGCTACCAAGGATATAATTGGGTCAAAGCCAAATTGCGGGGCATCCGGACTGTGTGAAGAAAAACCAGGAACTATTTTTGTTTCATTTTCTCTTTTATTTTTTTTTTGCAAGCTACGAAAATAGGTCCTTGGAATCCTTGCTAATGAAAGGATTTTCGACTTCCTCCTCCTCATATTAGTTTAACTGTATGTCTCTTTGTGTAACTAATTGAAGAATTCTTGTGCGATAAGAAGATAAGATACTCGAATAATAAAAATTTAAGACGTGTTTCTTCCAGGGACCTCCTCGCTCACTCCCTCTTTTATGTTAGGCAAAGACTTCATGTATGGTCATTAACCAGACCAGGGAAGTAATGGTATGACTTTGAATTTTATGACATCATGACATTTTACGGTTTAGTGTCGTCAGTATTCCAGAGTTCATGGCAATCATGACCAAACGATTCACTTTGGATAATAATCTGTCGTCGATGGGTTGACCCAATCAAAACAATGGATATTTACGTTTTTTTTTGTTTCCTTTTTTACGTCCAGGGTGAGCATAAATCTTTTGTGCAGTTTAATTGTTTTCGGGGTTGGTTCGTTCACAGTTTTTTTTGTTGATATATTTTCATTTTATAGATTTTCGTTCTGCGATGTTACTCGTTTTGTAAAAAAAAAAGAAGTAAAAACGGTCATTCATTATAGTCTTTTGTAATGTTTATTTTTTTATTGCTTTTTTATGACTTCAATGGAAAAATAAAATTGAATTTTTAAAAGTCCGCAATGCTTATGTTGATGTCTCGTCACGCCAATAGTGGCTTAGTAGGAATTGACATGAAAATATCATTTACAAACTACAAATAAATAATTCCAATATCTCATAAAATTTTGATTATTAAATATTAATAAGGAATTCAAGCGAAAAACTTATCAGGAAATCAGGATTTATATCCAAAACAAAAATTTTCTCATCTTATAATATTTTTTTTAGTGGGAAGATGGTGTTTTTTTTTTTGAAAGTATGAAACGCAGAACTTTTTCACCCAAGATGTTGACGTTTTTTTAATAATTTCCATTCTGTTTGAAGTATTACTATTTTTTTGTCTTGGTTCAACTTGTCCTAATTTTTTGAAATACCTTTTGCAAATGAGGCTGTATATTTTAAGAAACTCAACTTTTTTAAGATTTAGTTTAAGTGGAGCTATGTGAACTTCACCTCATAAAAGGTGTACCAGTAATAATGCCCCAAATACAATATGGGAAAGGGCAAAGGTAAAAAATATGATGAAATTTATTGAAACTTTTCTGTAAACATCACCTGAGAGAATGTATGCAGTTAAATGCGAAGTTTTGAATTCCACATTGTTAATATGAAATAATTGAAAATATTGTTATAAATTTTTTTAATTCTTTAACTTTGACAATATTGATTTTTGAAATTATACAAAAATTGAGCAATTTTTGTACGTTTATTTTATCAGATTTTTCAAAATTTTCAATACCTTTTACTGTCAGTACAGGATCGTTTTTGAAAATCTTAATACTGAAGCAAAATTAACTTAATTGGTTCATATCAATTTTGGGCGTTCTTTTCCATTCTTATTTTTTTTTTTAAATTTGGACGTTCTTCACTTCAAACAAATAAAAAATTAAAATTAAAATAAAGCTCAAACTTCAACAAACAATTTGAAAAAGAATTCCTACTAGATTTTTTCCGATATTTCCAAATTGAATTGGGTAATAGGTATTTTGTAAAAATAAGAATTTCAATTCAAAAGTTTTGAAAAATCTGAAGTTGAATGAATAATGACGTATGTTAGGTACTGCAATTAATGATTTGATGTACAAAATTGTCAATATGTCAACTTTGTGGCTAACAGAACTAACGTCAAAAATACTTACAAATTACCTACTTTCTAAGAAAAGAGAAAAATGTAAGGATCCAAGTTATCTTTTTTTTTCACGTTCGGAATGGGGAATGCTGAAAATTAGGATGCCGCATTTCCTGAGTATTTGTGACAAATGTTGAGTTTCTTTAAATAGATATGAAAAACAATTTGTTCTGTTTCTTTTTCTTTTCATTTTCAATTCGTTTTTTTAAATGAACCACAATTTGCATTTTTCACATAGCAAAACCATAATTTAATTCCAATAAATGCAATTTCGTTCCGCCTGTGGCAATAGCACAATGCAATCCACAGCACACTCACAGATCTTCTATCTACCCCTTTTGTTCTCTAATTAATATCATTCCATTCATATTTTGCATTTTAAAAATAATACCTAGTCATGTCGCATTGTCTTCATTATTAGAATAATTTTCAATTTTGAATTTAATAAGGAAAAAAAAGGGCAAAAAGATAATTTTATTTCAGATTGATCCAAAAGGGCAGTTTTTGTTTTGTTGTTATTTGTTTATAGCCTTTGGCTACCGAACTCGATAGAGACAGAGAGATGTAAATGCAAAGATAAGCTGATGGCCAACTGCTGGCGAAGAAGAATCAATATTTATGATGCCAAAGAATAAGTAGACGGTAAATGGTTGGTTGGTTGAGTGATTTATAGGCACAAAAGGATAAAATTTGAGAAGAAAATATTTATAATTTAAAAACAAACTAATTAAGTATTTTTTGTTTTCTTTTTTTGATAATAATAAAAATGAACAAGGACGAGTCATAAATACTACTTTATGACACATCATAATATGGAAGGTCATATCCTTGTCATAATATGCCTAAGGGTTGTTTCATTTTTAATTAAATTTCTTTGAGTTGATATGAAACTAATAAAACCAATTTTACATATATGTATGTACGTAAGGTTAAAAAAGAGAAACAGTTATATGTAGATATTAAAAAATTAAAATTGATATTATTCGAGAGATAAACTTTAGGCATTATAATTTTAATATGATTTCTGGCATATGAAATCCACGTCTGGCTTGGACGTAATTTAACCTGGAGCTCCAATTTTCGATCACTTTTTCCAACATTTTGGCAAACACGTTAAACCGGACAATGAAACTATGCGGTTATCAAACGCTGTCCTAAAATAAATCAACTGTTGACAACTCTTGGGGTTGTCAAAAAAGCCTGGGTCAACCCTGGGTAAAGTTCAACGAACAAACCTTGTGTTGAAATGTCAAACTAAACTAAACACAAATCTCTTAACAGCTGTTAAAATGTTTGTTAAAAGTTCTGTGCCTCTAAAAAATAAAACCTTTAATTTTTTTAAAGGATAGAATTTTGATTTTTCATTTAAAAAAAAAAGTAATTCATTCAGCTTATTTCCTTTTCGCAAAATGAATGCATACTGTAGGCGTTGTTTAAAAACCTTGTCTAGTCTACACAAATTAAAATAACATACTCAAGGTTTAATTTCATAATTCAATTTGTATTTTGTGTTAAAATCAACCCACCATAGATTTGTCTCCACGTATAAGTTAAGTACACATTGTTTTCTATAGAATTTACATCATTATTATCCAACCCACATAATAAAACAAGATCAATTTAATTCCTAACCCCGGTGGTGTGGTGTGGTGTGGTGGTGACTCAATGAGTCATTTATAAAAACTTAACTAACAAAAGGATACAATTACCATCCATCCACGCAAATATCAAATATATCGTTTGACCATTCATTCTCCTGGGCCTGACATTCTCTTCAAACAACAAAATCTCAATAAGGATATTATTATTGTCGTTACACAATTTCCTCAAATTTCAAAACCTTCGCCTTTTAATACCTATCTACTATAAGTGGTGGCATTGCAGAAAATGGAATAATATTTGTAAATTTATTACAATTACCCAAATGACTCTCAACCAAGTTGCCATTGCTGTAGCAAGTCTATTAGACGAGTGCGAGTATAGCTATATGAATGGCGAAAACGACTCTATTAAAAAAAAAAAAAACAAACTGGCCTAAACTACATAGCTTAGCTGGTGGCTAAGGCTGACATGTCTTTTGCGATCTAATACTCTTGTAATAGCCATAGGTTCTGGAAGTGGAACAAGACGTTAATAGGGAATAGACGTTTATCAGGTTTAGCGAATATATTCAACCGTGTAATCGTTGTGTGTGTTTGTGTATATTAGACTGTGGGCTAAGTTATTGCAATATTTATTATGTCTCAATAACCTGAATGATTCATAAAGATAACTTCAATTGTCCGGCTTTATATGGTTGGGTCTATCAAAAATGCCAGAGGGTTTTCTAAGATCGATTCCAAGAGATTCCAATCGAATGCAGAAAAGCGTTGGTGTAATGGTGATAGGATATCCTAAAAAAAAGGATTTTATTCCTCAATTTTGAAGTCTGTTAAAGGAAATAATAAAATGAAGTGATGATAGCTGTTAACTAAAAATTAGATATTAGCCAGCTTACTCCATTAGAAGAAATTGGTGGTTCTTTTATTCTGGGAAATCGAAACTAAGTTTAATTGTGTTAAAGTTTTCAAAATTTGATATCAGTTAAAAGTTGCATGGAATGGTTGCATGAAATGGTTGTACCGAATGCACAGATATTTATCTCTTTAAATCATTAAAAAAAAACACACCAGGATGGAAGGAATGAATTCGATTATATCGAAGAATTAGAGCAATTTTTCCAAAAGAAAATTCAATGGCATCCGCAAAAACACAAATATGCATCAGAAAGATCTTTTCTGCATGCTTCGAATTTTTTGTCTAATTCTCCGAATAGCTAAATTATTTTAATCAGCAGTGTGTATACCGATTTAAACCTACTGTGGTAACATTTAGGTTCGCGTCGGTAATCGCCACAAGATCTTTTGCTAAAGAAACAGAATGTATGCCATCAGTATACGAATGCGTTGCACTCATCACATGGATTTTTGTAGTCATTACATGTTGTTATATGTAATGAATACAATTATTAGCGGTTATATTTAGCAAGTAAATAGTTCTGAGAACTGATTGCGTGTGTTTTGAGGAGAATGTAATGAATACAAATTGTTTGTATTCAGTACATGTTAATAAAGTCTATAAGTGCATAGGCAGAGTGAAATATAACAACTAATATTTTATACATATATGACAGTCTAGTAATCATTTTTTTTTAATAATAGGTTTCACATATTTATATGCATTCATTACATATCGTCTATTGCCAAAACTCGAAAACAGATTTAACCCGAGGATTTTCTATAGTAGGACTTGAACGTATTTTGAATGGGAGCTATTCCGGTTCTATGATAAAGGCTACGAAGAGTTGTTCTTAATGATAAGTCTAGATTTTGAGATTCTGGTTCTGTATAGTAAACACAAAAACTTTTGTTAAAAACTTGTTAGATGGAATTATAGAACCAAAATAAGGGACCAGCTTAAAAAAAAGATACAAGTTTCTTTTAAAAGTCTCATTTTAAAAAAATGTATCCTCATTTAATCACCGATATCAATTTTCTCATATCCCGTTATAAAAGGTTTCCATTTTTTCTTCCACGGATAACTTCCTTTTAGTCAATCTTTTTTTTGCTCCTTTTGTGAATACAAGAAATCGTTTCAAATTGGAAATGTAATTAAAACTCATTCATTCACAGAGGTAATAAATTTTCCTTTAGATTAACTCGTAAACGGAGGGAAAAATTGTGACTTTCACCACTCCATCCATCCGTACATCAATCTCTACACACACTCGCTTTCCCTTCCCTCCGTCCTCCTCCTCATCTACGTCTGATGTCTTTAACCAATGGCTTCAATTTCTTTTAATGTTTTCTTAAATGTTATTCTACGTATATATGAGATTGGGATATGTCTTGTTGCTCTTATGTACATACATACAACATCCCGCATTAATTCGCAACAGTTAAGGTTCCTTTAGAAGATGATATGCCTTGAATTCTAAGAAATAATATATATATTTCGTAAGAGTGTTCCTTGACTTTTTCACATAATCTTCATTCAAAGTGCGCATACTTAATAATTTAAAAAGCATACGTTTGATGTGTAGAAAGCTAACACTGGGCCTTTCTTTTGTCCTCATACGAAACGTAAGCAACAGCCTTCATATGTTACTTAACCTGGAAAAAGGTGAATATTAAGCTTGCAAGGTAAAAATGGTTTGTCGTTAAGGGCGGAAAGGAGTATAATTCAATACCATATTTTGTAACGATGCGATGACTTACAAAAGTATGAACGCATTAAATGGTTTCATGGAAACGGAAACAGAGTGATTTTTAAAGGATGGAGGTGGAGATGGCAAGTAAAGAAGTGTGTAATGTTTTGATTTATTATTACATCTTTGATCTTTTTGATGAGTTTTTTTTATAAAAGTAATAATATTTAAGTAATAATGAATGTTTGCTAAATTAGAAATTCTTCTGATGGTTTTTTCGTCAGAGAAAAAGTTTTTTTTTACAATTTCGTAATGGTCGCTATATGAATTATTTAAAAGTATGTGTGGCACATAGCGTTTAGTTCCAGTTTTTCAGTGCGATTCCGAAACCCGAGTTCGGTTGAACTTATAACTTATACTTACTTAGATGATCAGACTTTATTACGTGCGTTACGTTCTTGCCCTTTTCTGACAAGAAGTTCATCATTTGAGATACGATTTGGCTAGAAATTCTCAAGAAATTGCGTAGACATCTATTTGCGACTAGCGACTTTCCAAGTATTGTGTAAGGAAACAATTTCTTTATTCCAAAAACGGTCCTTACATTGGAATATTTAATTTCATGTTAACTAACTGAAAATTCACATTGCCCTAACAGTGACGTTTATGCAATTAATTTTCCTCAACTTTTAGGTACCTCCTCAAAAAAAATTTTTTTCTTTAAGTTTCAATTTTATCCTTCAGTCAAATAAATTCCCTTTGCACAAATTTATTCTACCACCTCAAACACATTCCACTTTTCACATTCCATCCAAAAGTACCTGTTTCGCCAGTTGAAATCACATTCATTTCCACACATTCGCAATCATGCAACGAAAATGCAACAACACATCATTTAAAATTCAGTCTTGGTAGAAAACCAACGAATAAATTACCAATGTTAATTGCATGTTTAAACTAATTAATTGTCGCCAGAGTGCGCTGTCTGTTCAGTCCATAGTGTTGTCGCAGTACTCTATACCATTCATAATATATAAAAAAAAAGCTGCATCAGGACCAATTTCATGCCATTTTCACAACTCATGTTTGCCTAGCGTTTGTATATATTGCTCTGTATAATCATGCATGCAATTTATGAGAATTTCAACACTCAGGTGATATTTTAATTTGCCTTTGGGGCTGCTATATAGGACTAGGACAAAAAAATTATATATAAGTCAAAACACTTGGCTTGTACTATTTGAGGTAGTAGATGAAGTTGCTTGCAACTTGTGGTGCGCGGGACCAATCAGCCGCAGGAAACTTGAAGTACTAAGTTTTTATTTATATTTTTTTGACAGTTTTTCCGCCACAATGAGTGTAAGGAACAAAAAAAAATGTATGCACTTCAACGGAAAAGTCAACAAACGTTGAAAAATGTCCGCCTTTGGTAAGAAACCGACAGGCTGAGGATTATGTAAATATATTGTTAAGTGTAATTTTGCTCTATTTTCTTAGTTATGTTCTTCTGAATTCTGAATGTTTGTGGTTCAGTTCAGTAGAACCATTGACAAAATATGTAAATCAGATTTTTATAGTTTAAGGTGAAAGAAGAAAACATCAATTTCTTTTTTTTTTTATTTTTCATTGGTTCGAGTTCAACGAGTGAACTTTCATCAAACATTGAAGTGTTCCTAGATTAGAAATTTTCTTTTAGACGAAAACGATTCATCCTTTTTTAGATTGTTATTTTACTGCTGAAAGGTTTTCTTAAAAAATAATTAAATCTGAAAAAAAACTTATTTTTAAAGTCAAATTCAGGATCTTTCAGACGTTTTTAATGCTTCCCTGTGTTGTGTAAAAAGAAAATAAATATCCATCAAAGTATTTATTATCAAAAAAAAAAAAAAAAATATTCCACATACGCCACCCAATACCACGCAAAGATTCATAGAAAAACTGTAAAGAATTTCGGTTCGGAAAAATTTTAAAAAATTTTTGAAGTAGGCAATATGAGGGTCTTTTTGCTCTTCAATTAATTTAAAAAAAATTTCAAAAATTTTATTTCAAAAAAATATTTTCAACCTCAAATATGAACAAAAACTTAAAAAAAATTAAATTTTATTTATTGCCGCTGTTTTTATTTTTTAGGTTTTTCTCAATTTTTTAGAACTGTGTCCTTCATATTTCTAATTGAGTCTTATATTATTCATTATACGAGTAGAATAAATAGAATAAAGCATTTTGTTGAGGAATATAAGTGGAAACTTTAAGTAAAAATATTTACAGGAAGCTCACCATCTTCAAAATGCATGTAACTCTTTCGAAATTTTCCTATACTCGAACATAATCTTCATTACCATTTCATACATTACATCCCTATTTTGGTAAATATAATAATTATATAGGTACGAGTATGTAGAAAATTCCCATAAGAGGGAAGAACATCCTTAAACGGATAACCCCATTCATCCTTCTCCAATCACACCGACCGTCTACAGAAAGAACCAAACCGATGAAAGATATCCCCTTTGCCGCCAGAAACGAACAGCGCAGCGCCTTAAACCGCAACAAGGACACATTTTGTGTCGACTTGAATTATATACCGCTCATTGCCGTCACATTTATTAGTCGCACTCCGCGCTATAGATCGTTTCAAAACGTTCGTGTCTGGGGCAAAATTTATTGTCATCACACTATTTTTAATGCTTGTGCAATCAGATTCGAATGGAAGTTCCTGCCATTATAGCTTCCTGGCCCTAACCACCTTTAATATACTATTAAATGCGCGTGCAACATGAATTGAAAGCTATATAGTAATGTGTTGCTTCTTAAAGAAATCCATTTTATTTCCTATATATTCGAATCGACTAGAATTGGATGGCAGTTTAAAGGGTCATACTTGGTTAGCATATAAATTAGAAATCGCCACACTAAACGGGCGAGAAGGGCGCGACCTGGCATATATGCTAAAATTGTACCAAAACACTTATTTTGGCCATATTTGAAAAGAGAGAGGCAATAGCTAGAACTATGAAGAACAAAAGTGTTGCCAACGGAGGTGAAATGCAGAAATTTTTTGAGAAAAAAAAACAACAATCTCGTGAAAATAATTCTTATGGTGTTCATATACAATGAATCTTAAATTAAGTTAAGCTGTGCTTCAAAGAATTTTACAGATGCTTGTTGATCTCGTATGCAAGGAAGTGTGATTTAAAGGCATCAGTCTAACATATGGAACTATTTGCGAATAAAGATAAGGAATATTTTTTTTTAGTTCCAAATAATTTCGCTACATGTGGCAATAATGTCACTTATTATTATAGAAACAAAGTTCTCCTGAATAGAGACAACCATATCAGAATGATGACTGAGTTACAGCAACAACGACCAGTACGCGGTGCGGCATAGCTAGGCGACGACGACGACGGTGATGGAGAGGACGATGCTAAAGCAAACGCGACTCCTCGACTGCGGCAGGATTGTGATGCCATTTATTATCCCGTGCAACTTGAAGTTTATTACATGCGCATAAATTTCGCGCAAAATTCCACCACATTCGTTCGCTTTGAATTTAATTTATTTTGATCTATGAATGGGTATTAGAATGGACATGTTAAGTGGAAATCACAGTCGAGTCTCCATAGTGTATAGTAGCCAAAGACTTATCAAGCTCTATAGGACTATGCAAGTATTATGACTCTGGGACACACACAAATACAATGACAGCACCCTGTGTGACATTTCTCACGATAAATTATCAGCATCCGTGGAGCGATTTTTTTCGCTTCGCATTGAAATTTATGCGTGTTCGCTGGACAACAATAGTGCCACAATGCATGTTGCTGATTGCTTATGCGAGCGAGTGGGGACAATTTCTAGGCATAGGTATATTCGAAGGGAATGCATGGATGTGATGTTTGCGCGATGCGCCACTGCCACTACCACCATAGACTTAGAGAACAGGAATAAATGCATATAAGCCATAGATAGATGATAGAAGCGATGTTATGCTATGAATCTGGTATAAGACAGTTTCTTCAGCTAGTGGAGATAGAGTCGTCTGTCAGAATCAGATTTTGTGATTGTGTGCAAGCGGAATATAAAGCTTTTGATTTAATAATTCAAAAAGGATTTTTAAATCGGACTTGATGAAATAGTCTAGAGCAAATAGTTTGGCAATCCCTAGGAAATAAGAGCGGTAAACGTTGCATTTAGTGTATCCACTATTAAATTTTAATCTTCACAACTTAATGTTTTAGCACATTATGTAATATATTTTTGAGGTGTAATAAAAAACAAAATCACTTTCCACATTTTTCAGGTACCTAATTAGATACTCAAGAACATTGCTGTTTCGAAAATTCAAAAAAGGCAATTAATTCGTTATTGCACTCAGTGGGCGAGTTGAAATTTATCTACAACAATTTAAATCGATGCTATAGCAGACAAAATCCATTTGAGATTATCACGTCGTTGCTATTCGAATTTCGAAGAGTGATGTTCAATGAGTACCTAAACCAGGCACATACCCACACTGTTTGAAATCCAAAACCCTTTACGAACTGAATTTCCAAAACTCATTGAAATTACCAGTTCACTCAATTCCAAAAGCAATACTTTGGAAAGGTGAACACTCTACATGAACAGAACATATCCTAGACCATGGCAAACAAATATTGAACTTAAAACCAATTAACTAACGATTCGTTAGATTTTCAAAATACAAAAACATAACACACTATATGCATCAGAGTGCATCGAACGACATAGCCCAAAAGATGTTAATGCAATCCGAGACGAACCCTCTCTTTACACATAAACAGACTGCGTTACAGGAGAGCAGTCGTCAAATAATGGTGATGGTGAACCTTTTAAATTTCAACCCAGAAGCGAATAGAATCTCATAACTGCATTTGAGCTCTTGCTTGTTTTATCCTCCTCGGTTGTAAATTTGTTCCCTTTCACTTTTTCTCGCTTTAGTTTCGCATCATCTATGCTACCGCGAACCTTTAGAGTTTAGAGCCAATATTCATTTTCTATGCGATGACGATGATGACGTACAATTCCACTGACGAAATAACGCGAATTGTATGTACGACGATGAATACGACTTGCATGCGGCATGCGCTGCTTAATAGACAGCAAGGGGTATATACTGCTAGTTGGTAGAAGTCGTGAGGGTTTCCATTCCTGCTACGACTACGACAGCGACAACGACGACACTGGAGCTCCGCTGAATACTATACTCCTCCGCAGCATCCGCATCCGTAATCGTACTGCGGCCGCCATGTCAGTTGTTGTCTTTCCGAACAAATGCATAATTTGTATTTGCGTGATGGATTTGGGTTGGTTTTCTATGCGCGCTTTGCTGCTGTTTCTGATGCTGATGCTGATGCTTATGCTGAAACTGAAGCTGCTGGTAGTGATGTTACATCGTGAAATCTGAGATCCTAATTTGCATGAAAATTGATTGAGTCGTGGGATTATGCAATCCGTTGCAGTTTCGACACCTGTTTCTTTTAATTGCTGCACATTCCATCGCAAGTCAAATTCAGTGAAGTTGATCTATTCAAAAAGAATCGTTGGTATAAGTATTGTTTGAAGTAACTTGTAATCGGCGTAGCTTGATATTCTACATATATAATCCGCTGCTTTAGCTTATGCAGTCATGATGATGCCGATGATGTTGATATAAATCTAATTTAGTACCAGATACATACAAGTTTCAACAACATCACTGCTATGGATCCTTAACAATTTCATCATCATCCACATCCACCATCAGAAGCTTGACAGTGATTAGTGTCACTGGCAGAGCTTTCTGAGGACTTCACATCCATCGAATTCATGCGACATCGGGTGAAATCATCTGCAAACATTTATCGTCAGTTTGAAAAAGGTGTGGGATTGGTTCGTATAGAGGCCAGAAGTGGAGAGAAGCGTTTTGGCAAAAGTGATTGTCGAATATGGGGGAACTTCTCATTTCATTGTGAACTCTGGTCACGGAACATGTATTCATTACATATCCTTTGCAATTGAGTCAGTCACCCTCTCTTTTGTCAGGAGTGGATATAAACCTACCTCTTCGTATCACTGCATATTCAATTTTGAAGTGATTGTCAATAGGCAGGCTTTTCTATATTGGATTTGGTACATTGTACAAACAAACTCCCTCTTGTCTGGAACCTCCTCAGTTTGTTTCTATGTAACGTAGATATGGATTCTGAAATCCATCGATGTGAACAATTAAAAATCTAAGGTAGACTTTTGTAATTAAAAGTTACATAAAATTAAGCGATTAAAATTTTGCTGAAATTTTTAAGCTCCTTGAGATGATGTCGGAACCCAAATCGATTTTTAGATTTTGGTTCAACATGGGTATCTATATCCTGTTGTTCTTTATAATAAACGTTAAAGTATTTAAGGGTCACCTCTCCAGTAGAAAAGTATCCATGAAGAATGTTAAACGGGTAAGTTGTAAGCAGTGGCGGTCTAACATCTTGTGTAAACGAGGCACCATACAACTGCCTAACTCTATCGCAGAAGAATAGTGGATCTTAAGTTCCTATACCTTAAAAAAGGAGCAACCGACTTCTGGTGAATTCCACGAGCCTTGAGGTGAAACAGTGAAGACCAAACTGTTGTGTAAAGAAGAAAATGAAGAAGAAATTCTTCACAGAAATAGAAAAAAACTCCCTTCTGTCAGAGGAAAATTGTAGCAAATCTTCATGGTTACGTCAAAAATGAGAATTCGTTCCACTTGAACAAGAAGAAGTTACATAAATATAAAAAATCTTTTATTTTTGATTGTTGTAAATAACAATCTTCCTTACCTAAATGTTTCCAATCTTTTATAATCAAGTTCTGCTAAGCAATAAATATATGAAAAAAAAAATTGTTTGGCATTCCAACGCATTGGATTTCGCATTGGCATTCATTGTAACAAGGTATGCATACGGTCATGCCATCAAAACAACTTCGTTCACCACATCGCACATCCACGACTTCAGAAATATAGAGAAAGAGAGAATTACATGCGAAAAACTTCAATTTAATCAATAGGTAATTACATCGCAGCGATTAGGCTCTCTAAGCCAGCAACAGTAGTAAATGAATGAGAAACATCGCGTTCAACAATTCCAATTGAACGATCAACAACGTTCAATCCAATGTTGATGATGACGATGACGACGATCAAGCAGACGAAGACGATCGTCTATATACCTATGTATATATGCACAACGAACGATCGCGTAGACCGATCCGACATCCAACAACATCCCAGAGACGATGCAAACTCGCGGTTATGCAACATTATTCTAGTCATGTAGCACATCCTAAACCAGTCACGCACTCTATAGTGTGCCGGTGGTACTGTAAGTCTGGTATAGTGATGGTGCTGGAGCTGGTGCTGTTTGCTGCCGCTGCCGCTGCGCATGCTGCGGTCTGTCCAGCTATAGCCCCTTGCCCAAGAATGAGAGATCTTCATTCACCAGCCATATAAATCTTCCATCGGTTCAATGGCACGGTTAGATTATCTCCAACTGGGCGAAGAAGAAGATTAGTCGTTGGGTTAGGTGAGTTTTTGAAATATCATGAATGGTTTTAAACTAGGAGAGAGATCCGCAACTTAACACACAACTGACTCCGGTACGAGGAAGAAGAAGATTCTTCATCCCTGCATCATTGCGAAGTCAGCAAGAGAGATTGGTCAGAAGTTGTACACAAATTGTTGGCATTTCATAGAAGATCACATTCTGATCGTAGAAGTGGCTACTCCCTTCTATCATGATCATCACGATCTTTGATTGCGAGCTTTCGATTAAATTATTGTTTCGTTTTTTTGCTTTTATGCGTATTGGTATTCGAGTCGGAAACCTTCATTATTTATAAATCATTTTATGATGAGTCTATCAATTAATCAAAAAACTAGATTTGAAACTGATTTTTTTGTGTTCGTATCAATTAGAAATGGCCATTACTTGATATATATAGGGCATGATGGAATAGCTTAAACAAAACTTGTTTTTGTAATCTTAATCATCGTGCTGGTCTCAATGAAGACCTCAATGAAAAGACTCAAAAATAAACAAATTTCACTTCATCAATAAAAGAAGAAATATAAAAGGTACCTCGAAACCTCACGAAACCATTAAATAAAAAAACAACTCCATAACATCCAACCCACAAAAAAAAAACTATTTGAAAAATTCCTCTATATAGATCGAGTTAATTAAACAAAATCCTTAAAAAATTCGTAGAGGCTCCACATATCCTCGTATCTGAACAATAATGAAGCCACACATCCTCTCCCATCCGACATGACCTAAACACAACACAAAACAAACAAAGCGAAAACAAAAGAAATGAACATAACCATTCGAGAAGATTAACGATCTGGAGTCTTTGCCAAAAAATTGTCGCCGAATTCCTCAAGCCAGTGCAGCGAAGAGAAATCGAGATTGGCAGGCCCCAGCATGCCTCTAAATCGTTTCCAATCATCAACCTTCCATCCCATATTGAAGAAGCTGAAGCTGCTGCAAACCAAACTAATCGTTTGGTCCTTTCGCATTTTGGTAGGTATATACGAGGAAGATAATTATCTTGCGACGAGTAACAAGGTTCACAGGTGGATATCACGATTGGTACCGCACTCTGACTCCCTCTCTCTCTCTCTCTCTCTCTCTGTTTGAAAACTGATCACAGACGTTTTATTATTTCGGTGGCACAGGAATCTTAGTTATTTCAGGTTGGAATTATCCCCAACCAAGTAATTTCGGACTTAAGGACCTTTTCTTGTTATGCACAAAGCAAGAACTGATGATTGTTGGCAAAGCGCCACCAAAAATGACTTGATCAAGCAAACTCACAACTTGCCATTGGACCAAGAATACTCCCAACTTGATATCGATTTCAATGGGATGACCAGACCATACCACTTGGACTGGATTCGGATATCATCCATTCAGCAATTATCCTCGCTTTGCTGATGTGCTTGGGGAGACGATGAAGATGATCATTGTTGCGTGAGGAATCTGAAATCCAGTAGCAGTGAAGTTTTGTGAAAAATTCCTCCCTTTTTTCGTGCGTATGCGCACAGTTGAAATTCTTGGCAAATTTACTTGGAAGAGCTGTACGACGAAAGGATTGCATTCTTTTCTGCGAACGAATTTGTGACCATTGGACCACCGACCGACCGCCGATTGACTTTTGGGATTTTAGAGAATGATCTACTGATGTTTTTTTTTTGTTTTTGATATTTGGACGTATAGCTAAAGCAATTATTTGCATTTTTTGTTTTTGAAATCAAGCATCAGGGCGGTCTTTTGTTAGATCTTTTTGGCAAACAAATTAAAATTGGATCACGCCTTTCTCATGTCGGCAATTTCTTTAACCAAATATTTGTTGTTTTATTGTCGCTCTATACTATACCTATGTATGAAGATGATCCATGAAAGGTGGTTGATGGACAAGAAGTAGTATCTTCTGTTCTGTCAGGCTGTTTATGGTAATTTTCTGGTTTATTAAATACTTCTACCATCGCATCGTCGTCGTCGCTTATAGATAACAACTGTTTTCAAGAGCCGCCAGCTTTTTTTT
Organism: Syrphus vitripennis; assembly: GCA_958431115.1. NCBI lineage: Eukaryota > Metazoa > Arthropoda > Insecta > Diptera > Syrphidae > Syrphus > Syrphus vitripennis. Next base: position 1,673,752 of record OY288110.1, on the reverse strand, counting down.
CTATTCCAATGTGTGTAAACCTTAAAAATGGAATTGAGTTTTCCACCTTAGCAGACCAATTGGTATGAGTTGCCACTGCTCTATGAAAGTAAAGAAATTAACGCTGGTTGTTAAGTGGAATAAAATGAAGTGGAAAAAATATATGGTATATGAAAATTTTGAATATAAAGTATTCATTTCCCAATACAAATTTCTGTTAAGAAAATTCAATGTTATTGGAGTTTGGTCACTGAAAGTATTCCATTGATCATTCTGTAAAAATATCATTGAATCGAAACATAATATTTTGGCAACTGAAACTGCAACGGCTGGCTCGCTTTGTTGTTCAGGCGTCAGTCCATTGATGTTTAAATGTCAAACCAAACTAAATACAAATCCCTTAACTGCTGTTAAAATGGCCGCCGATTCAAAAAGTGCTGCCATTTTAAAATTCTATACCTCTAAAAATCATACTCTACAAAAGAAATGAAACACTATTTGAACACCAATTTTATCTGAGTTTGGAAACAAATATTCTTAAATAAAAGAAGTCAACATTTTTGATTCAAAACAACCAAAGTGGCAACTCCAGTTGACATTGTTTTTAAAAAAATGCAAATGAAGATGTGAGCGCGTCATGTGTGCGTCAGTCCTTCTCTAAGTCTTTTTATAAAAAAAAAATCATTTGAAAAGGGGACCAAGGAGACCTGTTAAGAAGTAATTAAGATGATACTTCATGAACTCGACTTGCAGGTGGTCAACTCTTTGGTTACTCTGCTGATTTTTCGTCTAGAACTGGATTAAGTAGTGGATTACACCTTGCTACTGCCACCACCACCACCACAGCCACCGTCCTAAAGGCAATAATGTAATCTGTGGTTAGACGAAAATAATCAGGAATTTCCTTGCGCAGGCAGATCAATGATCTCTTCAATGGCGGCAATGCATTTCTCTCCGTTTAGTAATTAAAAAAAAAAGTGTTGCCTCTTACTTTGACTAAACGTCTATAAAGAGAGTGCGGTGGCGGAGTTGATGGCATCCATTAAGTCATCGGCGGCAGTGGCGGCGGCGGTGGTTGTTCGTCGTGTCGTCGTCCTGGTCTTCTTATATCGATATGTAGTCTACTTTTCTTCCATATTAATTCTAATGATAGGGAAGCCGTAATAATTGTGAGTGGTGTGTAGTAAAATGGATGTTAAGTAAATTCGATCGTCCGCGTCGCCATATCATTTAGTCACAGGTTGATTCTTTTGTAGGAACAAAAAAAAAATCTAGAAAAAGTGTTGGTTTGAGTCTTCTACAAAGAAGATCTGCGGAATGCGCCAACGATGCCTTTAGTGAGGTTGCGTTAATTATGTAAGAAAGTTTCAGACTAATTGCTGGTTGAGTTGTGTGTGTATCTTAAGTATCGGGTGGGGATCGGAAATGCTTTGACAACGCTTTTAAAAGTGTCAACCTATTTTATTATGTCGGCACTCTCTCAAGCGGTAGTGGCACTTCTGGAGCGATAGTAATTTAGATGTTACTTTGTCATTCAAATCCGAGTGATGATTGAATTTGAATGTGGACAAAGATAATAAGGGTCTCTTAGACTGAGATTTTGGACTTCTGTCTACATAGAAGAGGAATGACTAAAGAAGTCGGAGAGCGGTTTTTCTTTTTGAAAGAATTTTTAAGGAATTCAATTGTCATGCAGTAAATTTATCGATAACATTAACAAGAGGTGTATCACGTGGTTGTCATGAGTTTCCAAAGTATCTTAAATCAGTTTTAAAGTAGAGTCAATAAATTTCAAATAATGTTTCCTTATCATTTAGAAAATTCGAGCTAAAAATTGTAACACTATCAAGACTTTCCGCCTGATTATCCATTAGAAATAATCCGACGATATTAATGATTCAGCCTAATCATATGGAGTTTTCCTATTTTCTTCCAATATTTTAATAGCTTTCTCATGTTGAATGTGACGTTGGAATCATGTAAGGCCTCCCCTTATCTGATAACGAAAAAGAAACTGAAACTAACCTTTTTCCAAGATTTCCAAGTGAATTACGATCACAAAGATCGAAAACAATCTTAAGTGACAACCCAACGATCGATGTGTCATAAATCAGACCGCTCGTTGAGCATCTATCGATCCCACAACCTATAGGTTGTACCTTGTACCATATAAAATTGGTAATGCACACTAACGGAAAGCATTGGCCAGCCCAACGTATTGACCTTAATAGTGATAGCCATCTGTTCATAGGTATGTAGCTCACTACCGGAAAATTCAATTGAACCCTCTTTAAGTGGGTAACGTACCTACATTTTTGATTGTCTTTGCACGACCGCCCATGCATGCGATGTTGGGACATTTTGATTCCTTTAAGACCAACAAGTCGAGAAATCAATTTTTGATTTATGTTGCTACAACTGAGTGATTACTCAAATGGTTTTTTTTGTTTTGTTTGTGTTTTTATTTTCTTGGAAATTATGGTGTATGGCAGTAGTTTGATTGCACATAACGAGGCTGTTTAAATCAATTGATAGTTTCAATGAACTATATCAAACAATTAAAAAGTATTTAATTTATTGACTGTTTCATATTAACACTGAATTAATTAACTGAAAAATATAGGCTTGAGCCAACTAATTTTTTTTTTTTATTTTCAAGGAAAAGTAGAAGATTTACTAATTGATTTAATGGCGTAATTCTATGTTTGGATGTACAATATATTTGAAAAATATTTGTATAAATTTAATTTTTATAATTTCATTTAGCCATGTAGGTGTAGCAGATGTGAGGAAATCTAAATTATCTCTTTTTCACAGAAATTGCGTATGGAATGTGTCTTCAGAACAAGAACATATAGTTCTTGAATAGATCTGAAAATCAGCGAAAGAAATGAATATTTAAAAAAAAAAAAAACACACACAAACATTTATATGCCAGTAAGACCTAGGGTCTTATAAATTAGGCATTGTTTGAAGGAATAGAAGGATAGGACAGATTTTTGTTGGCACAGTGGATTGAGAAATTAGGTTTTGATTATCTCATTAAATCCCAGGGGTGGCGTTCAGTTGAGGGAATATAGAATAAATTGCTGCCTAGACTGGGGATCGAACCTACACATCCAGGGTAGCAGTCAAGCACTACCTCCACTGCGCCGGGGCCACCCCCAATATTTGCATTCAATGGTGTTTAAGATTGATTACATTTCCGTTGAACTTCAGAATGCCTTAAAAGAAAAAAGCTACTTGATTCAAGCGTATTTTTTTGGAAGATTGTTCAGAACTTTTCAATACTTGAAAATTTTACGAATGAAATTTTAATTTTTTTTTATAATTTAATTATAAATAAAATAAGCTGGGCACATTATTGAACATTTTTTTTTTATCGAAAATGGCGGCTTGCATGGTTTTTTTGAATAACTACTGTCAACAAATGAAACCGTTATTTGTTTTCAGTTGCAAATATGCGAGTGTTTTTTTTTTTTGGGTTTTGGTTTTGAGAAGAAAACAAAAGATTAAGAAGTTTCGAAAATTCGCATTTTAAATTTCAAAATTACTAAACTTTAATAAAATATTTGCACATAACACAACATTTTTTTTTTAAATTGTTTTACTTAGTTCAGGTTAAAAATGCGGTACTCTTCCCAATGTTTAGTACGATTGTATTTTAAATGCGGGACCCTGCAGCACAATCTTCATATCTTGAAAAATCGAATACTGCGCATATAACAACAATTAATTTTCAAATGCATGCATATTCCAATCAGAACTACATTTTGCATCATCGTGTCACTATTAAAGCGTTGAAAATCTTCTAGTTCTTTTGTGCACCCAGATGGAAGAATATAACCAAAAATCAATAAAATCTATTCCAAACTTTTAGTTTCACTAAGAAAATGAAAAAAAAAAAATTACTTCGCTTCTGTAAAAATGTCTACTGCATTCATTTTGGTCTTGACAGTTTCTTTTTTCTTGTTCATAATCGCTTTACCATCTCGTCCAAGAAAAATAAATAACCCAAGGAACCCAGGACGAAAGGTTATTCCATAGAAATATTCTACCAAAAAAGCAATTCGGCATCAAATTTGAATTTTAGCTGCAAGATATTGTATTGCAAGCATCAAACGTATATACCTACTTCGAGTGCCTATGTATTATTATTGCAGCAGGCCCAGTTTCCACCTCACAGTTTTTAAGAAGAGTTATGTGGCACAGATACTCGGTGTGACATTTAAGACAAATTTCCAACGCTTCAGTATCTAAGACTTGGCCGATTTGCATAAAAGGCTTGAGTCTCTCGCTGCATGCATATATGTACACTCAGCTCCTGCTGCTGCTGCTGCTGCTACTATACTATCTCGCTCTCCGAAATAACAATAGAATTCAAGTTAAAGGCTTTTATACCTACATTTATGCAGACATATTTAGGTAGGGAAAGATATAAATTCAGGAGGCTTGCTGCCACTACTACGTGTATGTATATGTATTCTCGCTTAAAAGGAACCCTTTCGCAAAAGGTGGCAAAAAATTTGCATATCTGGATATTGAAATGCGATTAACCGATTTGGTGAAGATTTACGAGCTAAGCTGGGTACAATTCATTTGGAGTTCGGGAAAGATGTATTTGCTTTTTAAGCTCCCCAAAAAAAGAGAAATAATGAAAAAAAAAAAGAATTAGTCTTTGTGAACATGGACGATTACAGATGTAAGCATGGATTTGTGCATATGGCGAGAGGAATTTGTGAGGTTATGTTATTTATTGCTATCACAACAGTTGATTTTGTTGTTGTTTCAGTTGTTTTTGTATCCTACCTACTCGTACATGCATAGCAATTACAAGTTATTTAGTGTTGACCTGGTGTTGGATTCTCATTAATTAAGGAGACTGTGCTATCAAAAGCACATATACAAATATATAGGTACCTTTGTGGAACATGACACATGAGAACCATTTAAGGGGATCAACATGTCTTGAAAGCAGAATTTTTAAAGGGTTGTGAATTATAACATAGTGTTAGGACTTGGAGGAATAATAAATAAAGTGAATAATGAATTATAAATTTAAATATAAAAATTTTGAGTTATTCAATAATTTAGCGTTCAGACGGAGTAGCTACCTTTTTGAAAAATGACAGATTTTAAATGATAAAATCGGGCAGTGTATCAAATTAAGAGAGGGTTGGAAGGGCCATTCAGTCAGGGTGGGAACTGCCACCGAGATATTAGTGGAATATTTTTTCCTCAGTTATATTTGAACTTTTCTTTGGGAGGAATATTTTTTTCAATAAAATTTATTAAAAATTTTTTTTTCTCGGATAGTTTTATTCTTGAAAGTTTTTTTTCTTACCAAATTTTTTTCTAATCTGTTTTGGTTGTCCGCTGAGAAATTTTGACAGAACTTCTTTTTAACGAATTTTTTTTTGACAAATTTTTGTTTTGATATTTTTTTTTGTTTTCACACATTTTTCTTTCGCATTCTTTTCAACATTAGTTCTTGCAAATTTTTTTTTGAAGATTTTTTTTCCACAATTTTTTAGCTTTTGACAAAACTTTTACTACACAAAAAAATCTTATGGACGAAAAATTTCTATTTTGGCATTTAGATGATTTTTTTTAAGTACAAATTTACAACGCCGAGCAACCGACGACAGAATTGCATGAGCAGGCAAAGTCCCAATAAAGTGAGTGAACGATTAAAAAAGGAATGATCACCTAAAGTCCCTGCAAACAACTTGTTTTTATGTTTAAAGTTGGACACAGGGATTTTTAGAAATATTCCTTGGAGAGCTGTGTTCTAGTTCTATATATTTTCAGATGTGTTTGAAACTATTATTTCTAAATTTGGGGTCGAAAGATTTATGTTTTAAAATATTGACTCTGCTAAAATGTTTGTTTATTTTTATTTTACAATTTTTGTTTTAGTATGATTAAACAACTAATGAAAAAATCGAATTTGCGACTAACTACTAACAACTGTGAGAAAAAGTTGTCGCTGATGGCTCCTGATGGAACCCATGAATTTATCCGTTTAGAAAAAGATAGTTGCCAACAAATAATCACTTTTGCTTGTGCGTGTGTCCGTCTTGTGTGTTCCTTTCATTTTTGAATTGAATGAAATGTCCAAAGTCAAATTACAAGGAGTATTCGGCATCCTTAATTGCACACACAAAACATTTCATTTCTATAGCCCAAGCAGAAGTAGGTATACTCGTACTTACGACGAGTATTTTTGAACACACGCTGTATTTTATACTAGCAATCATGTCACATTTGAGATGGAACAATGCAAACATTTGCGCCACCTTTAAGGACCCCATCATCAACAATTGTCGTCTTGGTCGTCCTACAATTTGCGGCCTTGTCAACATGTGACATTGCCTTCACTAGCTATGTTTGCTCTTTTGCTATAATGTTGGGGCGAAAGCATCAAACGCGCCTGGCAAATGATTTGATTGCCTTTAATACTGCATAGTAGTATTACCTACTCCTTCTGATGATGATGGCTGGAAGGCAATATAGAGCCTGACCATGGCCCAGAGACTTGAAAAGAAGACACGCGGCACTGTTGGTATCAACGAAGTGCTTTCAGCCTATAGCTAGATGATATGCCATACGCCTTTAGCTAGTGCAGTCATCTTTGCGGCCTCCAAACGTCCATCCACCGCACATAGTCACAACGATCGGAGAGAAGATTCGCTTGTCACATTAAATTGTCGCTTTATAGCATCTAATCTGGCAATTTAAGATAATCCGTCTAGTCGTCGTTCTTTGTCATTGTCATCGCTAGAGCAGCAGCTCAATATGTTGTTCTGTTCAGTGGTGTGGTGTTCGAAGAAGTTGCTCGTCCAAAAAACGTCTTCGTTGAAACGTCGCTCGTCGTCGTTGTTCTGGTCGTCATCAAGGTTGTTGTTGCTACGCTGCTGCCGCCAAGCCGCCCCGCCATGCCACTACCATAGCAATAGGATAGGAGTTGTGTCCCCTGTCAATTGCAATTCCAATAGGTGCATCTGTTCGAATTGAAAACCGAAGCAAAACAGCAGCCAGCAACATCAGCCCAAGCAATGATATGACGATTTCGATAGATGAGACAGGAAAAATGTTGACAATAACTATTGACCGGGTGACCAGCATGACTGGAACTATTTTTGTATTTGTTTTTCTCTTTCAAAACAACTGACTGATAAAAATTCACTCATATGATGGTTTGGGGGGGTTTCTAAGGCTGTACACGAGGCTGAAACCAGATGAATTTAAATTTCAATCATCATATTAGACAACTTTTATAGATTCAATTTATTGTTTCTCATTATTACCCAAAAAACGACTGAAAAAAATTAAGTCGCTACCGAGCCGAAATTGAGACAAGACGGGACGGAGTTGAGACTTTGGAAAAGATCTGCCAATAAATCCGTTCGAGCCGTTTTAGATAAACCAAATAGAAATAAAACTTTAATTCGCTAATAAGATTTCTCCATTATGACGAGTCAATGTTCTAGAACAATTTTTTTCGAAGAACGTGTTTCGAAATCATTTCCCTAAAGTTTCCCAAACAAAAGCTACAATTTTCAAAAACCTCTATTTGTACGAGTACCACAAATAAAACTTGTATTTTGGTCACACCAAGTACAGAGCACCCAAGGCCACTTTCCCAGTCCTCAACACAAGCATTCTAATGGTGTTTTATGTTTTGTTTGTCATAGGAATGACGCTAACCCAAAGAAACATTCAGCGGCAATCAGTTTCGCTGTTTTGCGGTATGTTACCAGTTACCATTACCAGAGTACTTATTCGCCGTAGCGCAGGCATCAGTAACTGGGAAAACATCTTCCCATCATCATCGATTCAACGAAGATTCGTCGCCATGGTCGATCGGTCCGGTCGGTGGTCGGTCGGACGACCGGACGACAAAGTTGAACCACGCTCTTACCACGGCGGGGTGGGGAATTTTTCATCTGAGTTCGGTGCCGATGCCGGTGTGGTGCCAGTGTAGACTGTATAGGCGCTTTATAACCGTGTAATGAAAATACCAATGTTTACAATGGCCAAGAGCCGTCAGGGGCTTAATAGGAGTCAAAAGGCAAAAAATCCAAAACATTGCCTCTCGTCTCATCCTCTCTAGCTCTCTCTCAACAAAAGGGAAAATATCAATTTACAGCTTTTAATTGTTAATTTTTGCATTGAATTACTTGTGATCGAAGGTTTGTGTGCGCCGAATTGCTGTTGCTGATGTTGCTCTTCTGCCGCCACCATGAGCTGGGTGGGGCTTGGTGGTCATCTGTATAAGAACAAAGGCAGGGGAAGAAATACCGCAGTGCCAGAGAGTGGAATGTTTTGTGGTTAAGTACAGAGGCATTTTGTATTGGAATAGGATAAATGGTATTTGGAAAAGTCTGTCATTCGTCTTGGGTTACACTCGTAACGAGGTTGTTCACCTGAAGACCAAGCAAAGCATTGTGTTGCTGGGTAGGTATATTAAAGCCATCAAAGATGATGATGATAGATTTTAATCTTAAAGGCCATGAATTGCACTGTGGTCCGGTAGAAGCGGTGTGGTGTTGATGAAGACCCCCATTTGGGTGGGAAAAATAAATAGCCGTATTCAAAGTGGGTTAAAGAAGGATAGGCAGGCACGATGAGACATTGTATTTACAGAGAGCTTAACAAAGAATTTCAAGGTTAAGTAATTCCAATTCGCTGTAGAAGAATCTCAGTTATTGGTAACTAAACACAATTTTATCTAATTCTTGACAAATTGATTACACTTACTAAAAAATTGGATGTTCATTAAGGTACATTAGGTTTTTCTATATTTCTAAAAAATTCTGTAACAAAAAAAATGAGCACATATTTGTCAGGGATTTTTTTCCAGTCAAAATATTGATTTTCAAAAACAAATACCCTATTGTACATTATATATGTATGCATCAGTCTTTCAATAAACTTGAGCAATTAAAACCTACAAAAATATTTGTTTTAAAATTCACAACCATAGCCAATGTTTTTTAACTGAATGTACATTTTTGTTTATTTTTGAATTTACGAAAAGTATTTCCATGCATTTTAAATAACTCACCACATTTAACAGAGGCTTTATACATGATTTCCCGCAAAATGAAAAAAAAAAATACCACCAATGAATAATTAAAATAAATATAACATTTCTAAATCAACACATAAATTTAATATATTTTTAAAGCATTTACAAAAGCAAACTCTCTATCTCCATTTGGCCGAATTTTAGCCAAAGCTAAGATAATACCTGTCACTTTTTTAAACTAAGCTGTTTTTTTTATCGAAACTAATGCCTTCTCTCAAAAAACCACTATGAACTGCTTAAATAAGAGGATTTCTTCTAAATAAAAAAAAAAAAAAAAAGGTAGGATTTTTATATATTCCATGTTCACTTGATTTCACAATAAACATTAATACAACCAACCACTATAACTGAATTTTCATACAACAATAAATTCACAGGCTGTGAATCACAGTATCTGAAAAACAGAAATAAAAAAGGATACTTTAACCACAAAAATAGCAAGCCATACTCCCACAGGACAAAAACGAAGCCAAACGCCATTGCCATATAGCCAGGACTTCACTACAACCCAGACGCGATTTCGATTCTGATATTATAGTCTAGTTAGTTAGTTACCTACCTGAATATTGCATTGTTCCATCCATTTTTAAGGCTCTCCTTGTCGAGGACGACATAACTCTGCAAAACTAGCAGACTGCTTATACCAAAAACCAAAATCAAAAACTAAAACTACAACAACTGGAAGGATCAAGGACCCAAGAAGTCAGAAGTGCGGTTGGATTGTGTAGTGGTTCTTCAAACTTTTACTCTTGACTATGAATTCTGCTGGCTTTGGCTTTAGTCCCTTTTTTGCTGACTGCCAGGTTGTGGGGTCCAACCGCAGTTTGGGTTGAATGTCATTGTCTGGAACTATAATACAAGTCCAGGTCCAGGTTGGTGGAGTTGTTGTTTGGTGTATATATACCAAGACCTATTATACCCCACCTGTATAAGAGGGGTTCAATTTTGAACAGTTTTCGAGGATTGTTCCTTTCCATAGTTGTTTAATATTTATTAAGTTGGCCATTTTTTGTGGGTGACGGTTTTTTTTTATGTATTGTTGGTGAAAGGTGTTAAAAAGTTTTGCGACGAATATTTTAATAAAATTCCTTGCCTTTTAGGGTTAGAAAAGTTTTTTTTTTATGTTTGATAAAAAAAAACATTTAAGGGAATTTATCTTTATCGTTTTTCAGATCAGTAAGGACTCTCATAATGGTAACTCTATTTGTTTTGGCGTCATGACCTGTAGAAATAAATGTCAAAGGGTAGGTAGGTAATAAAAAGAGTAGGAAAATACAATTTGATATGTGATATTTTATTGATTGTTATTTAAAAGCTTGATTTGAATAGAAAGATGATATTTGGAAACAGCGAAATACTAAATATATTTTCCATTATCAAATGTAGTTGAAAAAATTTCCCTTAACTTTTTTTTATAAATTGAAATGACTGTAAACTGATTTTTTTTAGCATCAGTGAAATAAATTTTATAGCAATAGGGATACGTTTTTGAGTTATCTGAAGTGCCTAATATTTAAGGTCTAACTGACTATTTTGGAATTTTTGGAAAAAATATTTCTTGTTTGAAAATAAAAATGTAAAAGGTGTAGGTATTCTGATTTTTTTTCAAAATTTTCCCATATGATTTAGAAATACATTCGGTGAATTTTGAAATGTGTCAGCTTTTGTGAACAATAAGTAGCCGTACTGAAAAAAAAATAGAGACCAATAAGATTGGTCTGTTGTGATACTGATTTTTTCTTACTTTGGTGCCTTTTTTTAACTAAAACATATTTTGTGTTCTATTACATAATGCAAAAGCAAGTGGTAGGTTGTCAAAATTATTTTTAAACTACTATACCACATGCTCCATGGTATTTAAAAGTATTGCCAAACTATCTCATTGACTCAAAGAAAAATACCAACAAAAAAAAAAAACAATAAATGCACTTCCAAAAGAACCGAAATATTTCTCAAAATACCAACATTGATCACGAATTACGACTTGGGGCTTCTGTTCTGCAAACAATCGATCGAACCAAACGAAACAGTTGGGCATTGTTCGAAGTCAAGAGACGTATGCAGCTAAACTCGTATAATATAGACCCACAAAGATTTCATTAATTTCCACTCCTGATGAATTGGTTGCGATAAAATCAAATAAAAAAAAAATTGAAGACTAAAAACCAAAGCAATGATTCAGCCGACTCAGTCGATTTTGTTTTTCTTGTATTTATTAATTTTACCTTAAAGCTCACCGAACGTATCTATAGGTTGAACAGACATGATTAATGGCCAATTCACACAGTTGGACAGAAGATGCTTGTTCATCGTCAGCGTTTTGGATCTCATTTCAGTTTCATTGGATTGCGATTGTGCGCAACAAACTCTGACTTAAAATCTGACTCCAACGACGCGACGCCGCCGCCGCCGACATCTCGTCGTTGGTTGGTAAGTTGCCCTGCCCCCAGCTCAGCTCCATAGGTGATAACTATCCGTCCAAAGTTCACGACAAGGAACACAGGTTCAAGTACGGTAATGCGGTGCAGTGCAGTGGTGGTTTGCTGAGTTCTTGGCGTAAGAGAGTGCCTCTTACCTGCTAGCCCAGAGAATCATGAGATCGATTGGAATGTTCTATACAATGATCTTGAATATTATTTAAGGTAATGTTTTTTTTTTATTTTTTGTGAGGAGCCAAAAAATTCAGGGAGGACTGGGGCGTTTGGTATTTGAACATAAAACTTCAGAGATTGCAAAAGGCACTCGTACACTTGCAAGTGGCCGAAAATGAAATTGAATTGAATTTGAATCGGAGTTGAGGGAATTCGTGCAGCATGCTTATTATTTAAGTGATAGGTAACAACTCGATGGCTGGCGAGTGATCGTTTCATCCTTTGTGTATTTTTGATAAGGATCTGTTAGCTGTTGCGTTATAAGATTGAGGACTTCTCTCGATATCGTTTTAAATGTGAATAAAAATTATGGAACTTGTATTGAAAGGTGAAAGTTGTTGGAAAATCAACTTTTACTTTAGAAACTACCTTGGCGGTGTGTCAATTTCAATTATGAAGCTGATGAAGTGGGTTTTAAGCTCAAAATTGAATCTATAGATATCAATCACACACGTTATGCGAAACTCAATTTATAGCATAGAACTGGTATAAGCTAAATATCAAAACAATTTTTTCAAAACCTAAAAAACTTCCATCTGATTTCAAACTCAACCATTTTCCAATCCCAAGTCACAACAAAATTGAATTTAAATTTTTAAAACCCAAAAAAAAAGAAGTCTCAACTTTGTGAAATGAATAGATCACGACATCATTTTAATTAAACATCATCGAGTATCTAATCGCAGATCAATTAAGATACTCTCCGCATCTATTGGATTTAATAAATCTTCTCATTCGAACACTAAGGCCTTTTTATTTACCTTCGGTACAACTACTATACAAGACCAAATGACTTTCCATCACAGCTACCGCTTCGAGACCCAGGCTCGGAGCAGTGAAGATAAATTTAAGATGAAGACAATCTCATTGAACCCCTGACTTCGTCGACCCGCACCTGTTTCAAAGCCTCACAGTCACAGTTGTATCGACTTCCATTGCTATTTCCTATTACAAGCACCTACCTATAGAGTAAGCAGTTAATGATGAGAAAATTGATTGAATTTGTTGTGACTAGTCTCTTGGTCCGGATGCCGTGGTAGTAGCAGCCAGAGCAATAGCAAACGACGACGACAGAAGCGCAAAATAATTTATCACCTGCGGTCTTACACTGAAATACTCGAAAACTTGTTGCAAGGACAGACCGATCGACCCACCGGAACAGAGTGGACATGTTTGTTTAGTTTTTAATGAGTCTATTCAGTCAGTCATCCAGACCACACTCCATCTAGTATCTATCTAATAGGAGGACTATTGTGTGACCGTTTTATGGATTTTATTCATCATGCCGCTTTGTGATAGGGTTGGGGTAGGGTTGGTTTATACCTCCTCAAAGGCTGGTCGATCAAATTCCATTCTGCAAACATTTCCTGGTCCATGTGGATGGGACAAAGTGAAAGTGTCCCTATACTGTAGGCTGCAGTCATCTCTAGAAGCTACTCTCAATGGTATCACGACAATGGGTGTGTCTGACTTTAACGTCTGCCACTTTTTTTTTTTTCTTTCGTTCGATTTTTTTTTCTCGAGGCACGTAAAGTTAGTGATTAATACACATTTAACTTTTTAGTTCCCCTCTCCAACTTTAAACTATAGGTAGGTTAGGTACTGGTTTCCTTGACAAAGAAACAATCCAGCTTAAAGCAAGATTTATGACCAATCGCCGACATCGTAAGGTTTTTGTTTATCGCATTCAATCTCGCAGCAGGCTCAGCATCATCACGGAGCCTGGCGTGTCAATTTTGATAGTATACCAGGATAAGGATATTTAGCTATTCAAATTTTTCTTTTCCGGCGTTTTCATCAATTAATTTCAATCGAATTCGATTCGAGAGCTATGATTGGGCTTTGTGTGGACTTAAATGGTTGATATTTCAAACCATTTATTTCTCTATGGTGGAGAATCATCTTGCATTAATAATTCATATAGAAGGCTTTAAAAATGTCACGTTAATGATAAGAGAAATGAGGAATATTTATACTGTGTGAAACAGGTGATTTACTAATGATTCATTCAATCTTAATTACACCAATATTGTATTATTAGAAAATAGAAGAAACAAAAGCATCACCAAGAAAGCCAAAGAAGAAACTTGTTTTTTTCCATGAAAATTTGAATTTCGTGTTATTCAATTGCATGAATTTGTTCGAGAATAAAAGCTCTGGAATATAATCTTACATTTTTAGTAATTTTCTTCCAGTACCTTTGAAAATTAATGTTTTTCTTTTATTGAAACAAAGTAACATTTTTTTTTAATACAACATGTTGGAAATGTGATATTTTCCAGAGCCGCTTTTGTGCTTCAAGTTTTAAAAATGTGCTTTGGTAAAAGTTTATAAAAAATAATTCATGTTATGTTTAACTTATCATAATATAGTTATAATTATAGATTAAGATTATATAATAGCACTCGTAAACAATTTAAATAATTTTTAGTGCATTTTGGCAGAAAATTAAAAAAAGAGCGATTTTTCCCTCCTATATTAACCGTAGACCTACGTTTGGGTCGTTTTCGACCCATTTCTTTTGCTTTATCGAAAATATTAAAATAACTACTTTTTATATTTGGCTGTTTTTTCTTGACTTTGTTCCATGCACCTTAATGCATCGAATTCAAGCTTTTTTAGGTTAAAAAACTAAGTTGGCCATGATTTTTTTTGAATTTGGGAGTTTTCTGTCGTTATATGAAAATTCATTCCGTATTCAAATTTCTTTGTGCTCAAGAGCACCTAGAGCATCATGCTCACTTGTCCTTCAGGCGACACTTGCTGGAAGAGATTTCAATCCTACAGCTAAGCGGCTTAGAATCGATTCACCGCAGCCAAAAAAGCGTGGAAGATGTGCTTTATGCACAGAAAAAAAAACAAAAGCCAAAAACAACAAAACAGAATTGGTCTGCGTTTTCGCAAAAAAACGTCTGTAAAAACATTCATAACCGCAATATATGTGTAAAATGTATTGAAAACATGTAGATGTACATATTTGTAATACATACTTGCTTTTGTAAAAAGTATTCATTTTTATTTGAATTCTCTTAAGAAATATATGAGGGTCGAAAACGACCTATTAACGTAAGATTAGTCGTTTTTTCTTAACGTAGGTCTACGGTTAAAATTGGATTTTTTACCTCCGGAAAACAGAAAAAGTGTATAGAAAAGTAAAACATTTTTGTCTTCATATTAGCAATTTTTTGATACCTAATTGTTTTAGTCAAAATTTTAAGACAAACAATTTTTTTCCCAATTTATTTTCTTAAGTTTTTATTTTGACATTCATGCAGGTTCTTAGTCAAATTTCTGTTTTAAAATTGGACCCAGCAAATTAGTAAAATGCTTTTTTTATATGTATTATATTGGCTCGTGA
This sequence comes from Syrphus vitripennis, assembly GCA_958431115.1. NCBI lineage: Eukaryota > Metazoa > Arthropoda > Insecta > Diptera > Syrphidae > Syrphus > Syrphus vitripennis. Next base: position 1,658,670 of record OY288110.1, on the reverse strand, counting down.
CTGTCAAACAACTGAAGTAGTTAACATAAAAAAAAGACACGGGCACGTTAGACACCTTCCTAAATTGTCGGCAATATTTACTTTAAAAACTTATAAAAATATTTTTAAATATTTCGAAATTTAAATTTATCCCAATGAAAAACATAATTTTGAAAAGTAGAATTTGAAAACAAAATTTTGAAAAGCAGTACTTTGTAGGAAGAATTTTGAAATAAGTTCTGACAAAGGCAGACTTTCGACTCCAATACAATCAAACACCAATAAACCTGATCGACCTGAGACATATAATTTTGAAAATAAGATTTTTTTCTTTCTGTAAGAAAAGTTGTCTTTGATATTTATTTTATCATATGTACATCGTGGTCAGATCATCATACATTCATGACTATAAATTTCTGAATATTGAAATAAAAGTAGAAAAATCCGTTTGAACAAAAAAAAATGCTTGATTTTAAAAATCAGGTTTTTTTTATTTTTTTGGTAAAACAACTTGATAAGCACGCTCAAGAATTCGATTGGAAATTTAAAAAAAAACCTGTACACTTGTTCTAATTTTTCGTTTTGTGTTACCTTTGCAAAAAAACAACAAAACTTATTAAATTATGAAATGGAATAAATAGGACTCTAAACTCTTTTTAGTCAAGACTTTTACTGTACGAAACTTAGTTCATGTACACATATCGTTGTAAATATTCATAACACAAAGATATCGATATCTTTTACAATTTTTGTAAGCCCTGCAAATTTCTTTTAACTGAATACAATATCACCTAAATGCATAAAACTAAAAGGCTCATAGACTTAAAGATGCATTATCTTCAATGAGAATCGGATGCTGCTTTGCGGTGACTCCTTATGTTTCTCTAATCCTCGTGTGACACATTTCATATGACGATCTTAGCCATCCATATAAGCAGTAAAAAAGCAACACCTGGTTTCAAAAGTAGAACGCAATTCGCAATATATAACACCCCCAAATCCACTTATAGAACTCCCTCTGGTGGAGAGTGTGTATGTGGACTTTATCTTTAAACCTTTCTATATACTATTATACTCCATCCGAAGATTATAAGTTAGAAAAATAGATGAAGCCCTTTTATTGCATCCACGCTCCCTTTCCTAATCAGATCTAAACTTTGCACTTTTGTAGGAAGCAATTTAAGAGACTTCGACTTCACACGTCGTCGTCGATGGTTGTTTGGCCCCATTTCATGTTTGGAATTATTTTACTTTTTGCCATAAGACCAAGCCAGACTAAGCCAGGCCAGGCCAGACCATCAGACGTCTCTCCTACTTAGGTTCCTCAAAATCTGATATCGGGCATAGGGTGTAGGTCTTTTTGTGGTCTTATCTATTGACTATCTATGCCGGATGTGTGCATATATGAATTTGCAATTGAGATGCCTTTGCAGCTGCTGGTTATAATATAGCCTGATGGCTCAGATGATGATGATGATGATTATGACGATGATGGCTTTGTTGGTCTTGATGGGTGGGTGGTGAACTGGTGATGGCGGCTCTGTCGTTTAGATATGTTTTTTGTTTGGCACGGTGGCATAGAGAGAAAACTGACGTTAGATCCATCGTTTTGATATTTAGGCCTTAAGGTGTAGTGTAGATGTATATTTTTGCTTCTTTTTATAACTGTTTTGATTTGATTCCTTTTGAGGACAGTAGTCGAAGTCTTCGTCGTTGCATAGAATATATCTACTCAAATATTCTTTGATAGCCTTAAGCCGGAGTGTCAAATAAATGATAGAACTATATAAAGGAACGTACAAGCACAACGGTAAAAAATCCTTTATGGGATTTAGAGAAGTGCAATCAAAATAAATTGCATATTAGAATTCGTTAGTGAATTAGGGCCAATAATATGAGATTGTGGTGTGGTAAAGAAGAGTGGATGATACGAGGAAGATTTTTCTTTAAAAAAAGAGGGGAATTTTGTTGATTTTCACACTCTATATGGAATGCCAATACAGTTATGAAAGCTTTAAGCTAAAAAGTGTGATAAAGATTTTATCGAACTGATTTTATCCAGACCTGAGCAAAAGTAGGTAGAAAATACTGAAAATATTTAACGATGAATGCGCAAGATCTTTTTCTCAGTAATTTTATTATTCATAAATTACTTTTAAAAATAAATTTAAACTCAGAGAAAAAAATATGCACTCAGCACAAAAATGCTTTGCTCATTGCATATGCACATATTGAGCATGTAATCACCACATGTTAAAATCGATTCTGATACACAAAAGTTGCGATTAAATAAATATGAGCCAGATAATTAAATAAATTCAGAATAGTATTGAGTACAAAAAATGTGAATGCATTATCACATGTATTGAGTACTGCTTACCTATAATCAATCGCTAGGATATAATTATATTCTTTGTACTTATTACATAATTACGTGGTGATTATTTGAAATGAGCACATAAATACACATTTGCATATAATGTAGGTAATCAATACATTAACATCATTGTTCAGTGTACAGAAAGACTCATATGTAGTGAGTACATATACACTGTCTTGTTTGAATTTTGACTCAGTCAGCGCACGTTAAAGGTTGATTTCCATTCCATGTTAATTTTACTCAAAAAATAGAGCTTTTGAAAGCAATGTACTTAGTACATTCCAATTTTTCTCAATGATATATTATAATCTTGAAATATCTAAGAATTACAATAAGCATGTATTTAAAAATTAGCATTTACGGCCTTTGTACATTACAGAAATTACCTATTTGATTGGAGTTAGATATTTCAACAAATTATTCGACGTCTTGTTTCAGGGTTCCCTTAAGAAATAATCAACTCCCTTTTCTTATTAACTCCGAAACCAATTTAAATGCCCTCGGCAGTAAAACCTCTAAGCAATAGGTTGGTAATTATTAACTGGATATCTTTCAAAAAAGACAGGAAGCTACTCAGAGTAAATTACAATAGGTACCCAAGGGATTTTCAGCTTAATCAACCGCAATTTGTAATTATAAAAAAAAAGAACAATGAACCAGAAGTAATATATAAATCTCTTTTTAATCAAAATTGCATACATAATATGAGGTTTAATTTAAACACATCGATTATTACTTTCGCTGTGAATAAAAACCCCTTGCATTAATAATAGGGTGTTGAAAATGACGCCTTACACATTGCAATTGCATCACGTGCTAAAAAGGGTTGCAATCAAACCAGAATGGTATGAGACAAAAAGCCTTTCATCTTCATTTTTTTATGAATATAATGTTATTGCATTATAACGCCACTGGCTATATAGAAGGGTAAATAAGAAACGTCACCCTAATGAGACACAACTTCTGGAGCACCGCTCAAAAGCTCAGTCTGGATGGATGCAGGCACTGTCTGAGTGGTAGAACTCCAAACCACTTACAAAATGCAACTTCAGCTTTGATGTTTAAATAAGAACTCATAACAAAAAAAAAAACAAACATGGACAATATTAAGTTCATTCACTGTTGGCCAAATCTACGATCTTAACCTTCGAAGAATAAGAAAAACTACACCTGGGTAAGTTTGTGGCATATTCAGTTTTGGCTTCCAGGCAAACTCGGCAGCAAGCTTGTATCAATAAAATGCCAAGTAGCCAACCCACCCCTTGAATATTTTTTTTGTTCTTTTTAAATTTTAATAGATATTTAATTACCCCACCTCCGCTATCGCTACTGCCACCGCTTAGCATGGTTAAATGAACTTTTAGGTCAGCAGCCTCAAGCTGACATTCCAATAAATTATAAAACCTATACCAACCAATAACCCAAGCGTATGGAACACAGAACAGTAACCAGTGTGAGATGAATGTTTGATAAGCAACAAATTTCATCGATTGCACTAAATTATCCTTGGAGGCCGCAGCTGATTATGATTTATGGCCTCCTTGAGATAGAATCTCCCTACATCCCGCTTCGATTAGCTCACACCCTTGCTTGTGTACGGTGGGTCGGTCGGTTCGGTTCGGTGGACCATATTTTCCTTAGCTCGTTCGCTGTATATAGCTGCTCGCTCATGAAGATGGATAACAATAGGAAAAATGTCATCTCGTCTGAACAATCAAATTTATCAAGCTGTCAGAACAAGATTATCCAGGTAATAACTTACAATGAAAGTCATTAATCCAATTGTGGAACACGCGTCCTACTGCGCTTCGTCCCCATCATACAACGCCTTCTAGATGAATTAATCATCATTGGAGTTCCACCAGAGAGTATGGAAAACTGTATAGTTGTAGGTACCTCTACAATAAAAGACCTCCTTAATAAAAAAAAAAAAAACAATCGATAAATAGATAACAAGAGCAGTTTTGACAATGTTTCTTTTATTCTCTTAGGCTTATTGTTGTATATTGTAGGAACCTACGGGAGATTTTTTTATCTCTAACGCCTTTAAGGAAGGATTCAAATAGAACTGTAAATGGTTCCTATATAAGGATTGGCAGGGTATGGCATGGCGCTACACAGACATTCTGGGTGGTCTTTTTTTGTTTTGAAAAACAACGAAAACAACTCACACTGATAGAGCAATCATCGGTCCACTGCGGCGGCACTGTCCAGAATGTGTTCTTGTCGATTCGAAACAAATTTGAGACTTCACAGGTGGTCCTATATCCAATGATGATGATTAAGATAACGGTTTATGGTCAGAAGGTTATTAAAAAAAGAATATTTATTTATGCTTACAATTTGTTCTGAATATAATAATGCACAACAAATGCGGTTTTGTGTAAATGGGTTTTGAAAAGTCGTAATCCGTTCACACTGTACATTTGCGTGTTTCCGCTTGACATTTCGATTTTGTTTTTTTAGATCATCTCTGATTTTCCTATACTATTTTACAACAAGTATTGAAAGTATCAAACAAAACAAAATATTTTTGATTGAAAAGTTTGAATTAAACAAAACAAACTAGTGTTCCCTACCACCAAGTTCATAGTCACTCGTTCTGCCTTCAGATCTTTCATGAAAACGGCTTCGATGATTTTTTTGAAAAAATTCAGTGAATTTTAACAGGTATTGACTCACTTTTAATGAAAAAAAAAATCCAAAATGTGCGAAGTACCGTAACCTTTTTTGATTTTCGCTTTTTATAAAAATGTTTATAAGAAAGCATCTAAAAATTTTAAAAAGTATTGAACACTTAAACCATAAAAAACAATTTTTTTTTGGGTTCTGAAAAAAAAATATTAGGTACCTACCTAATTATTTTTGAAAATTAAATATTTCAAAAACGACTTTACACATATTTTTGGAATTTGATACAAATCGATTTTTTAATACCAATTAAGAATTTGAATAAAAACTACGCTACGAAAATAACGTTACCTTCCACACAAATAATTTTAAAAAACCGTTTAAACAAATTTCAAATTTCTCGAAAAGATAGGACTGGTGGTGATTACCAATTTTGAACAAACTAAAATTCCTATTTTAATTTCAAGGTAGATTGGTTCTAGAATAATTTTAGGTTTTAATAAATCGTTTTTTTATTCTTTGTTGGTCTCAAAGGTAAACTGAACTGGTATTTCCAAAGCAACGGTGCGAGGATCACAGTAGGGTCTTACTCGAACATTGTTTATAGAAATAGCGATAAGGTAGTTAAAGACCGGAAACTTTGCGACACTGTTCGAGAGATTTTCTTGAATTTGAAATAACAAAAACGTTTTCTAAAAATCGAAGCATTAAAAAAATTAAATGATACAATTTTTATTTTCGCTTGTAAGCCGATTGTCCTCTCAGAGTCCCTAAGCTCAATCTCTCCCAAAGTACATATTCCAGAATTGTACGTGATGTTGTTGCAAGTACACAAGCTACAAGAATCATGATGACACCGAATATATTAGCAACAGCAAGTGGCAATCTAGCAATCGACCTGAAGGTACACCAATTTTATTTTATTTTTCTTCCAAAAACAGCCAATCTTCTCCCACCTAGCCGACCGCCTTCACCTTATTGCCTCATCATGGAATCTCATTATGCTTTCAGCAGTGGTAAGGGCAGTCTTGTTGAAATGCACAACATTCGTTGTAATAATGCAAATTTTATATGCAATTTCGCAAAATACCTGCGCCATAAATCTACGCGAAAAATGGTGTGTGTTATTCACACACGACACGAGAGCCATAGTTTATAGAAGAAGAAGCCTCAAGTCAGAAATTGATGTGAGAAGGGTTGGATTTTAAATGAATGTAACAAAAAGGGCGTTATTCAATAATCAAGGGTTCTTAGTCAAATATACAAAATCTGTTTTGAAAGTTACTACATAAATGCTGAAAGCTGTTATTGTTTAAAAACAAAAATTACTTAAAGTACTTTTTACCAAGATAAAGAAATTGATTTTGAAATTAGGAAGTGAACTATTTTAAGAATAAAAATCCTTAAAACATTCATCCTTAACCTCAAAATATCCGAATTATTTTCTTTTAATTCGAAAATTTAAATCGGTTTCCTTTTCTAGGATTTTTTAAGTTAGATTTGTCAACATAGAAACTCATAAATCCGGCCCTGTGATCCAAAAGACTATACTTGGGTTGTTTTGAAAATCACCCCTACAACTATCACCAGATTGAAGTTGCTTCAGCCGTTGGTGTTGTGTTGTTGTCGCAAGGATTTTCGCATATAAAATACTTCCTTTGGTGTCGCGGGCATTCTGAGTGTTGTGTGCAGCACAGTTTCAGCAGCAGGCCATAGAATGGGCCAATGTCATGATATTCATTCCACACTCGCCATCCTCGCTAGCAGCTCCTTTGGCGTTCTGTATGCACCTTCGTCGAGGCACAACATTCTTCAAATAGGTGACATTAGAAGCAACATGCAAATAATTAATAGCATTATAAGATGCACTCACGAAATCTGCGAGCTAAACAAACACACACTCTGTTCGTTTACTCGCTAGTTGCTATCGTATATAGCTCGGTGTTTGCACAAACGATGTCGAAGTGTAGCAAAGGTGTTTTGGTTCCGTTTTTGATTTTGTTTTCTACTTTTTATTTGTCATTTTAGATCTATGAGCTGTTACAACGAACGATATTTTCCCATCTTAGCTTCCTTCCAGCACCTTTTTAGATAGCTCGCTGATGTGTTCGCATAAATATTCCAAACGAGAACGACTATATACGACACGTTGAGATGGTTGTTTGCCGTTTGCCAACCATAGCTCTCGGGGACATTAAGTCTGGAGTCGTATATACATCTGCCTAGCCTGGGCATAGAGAGTCGAATGCGTTATAGGAGAATGAATCCTATAATATTGAGTGAGGAAGTGCAATGGTACCACAATGATTTAGGTGGCAAAATATTTATTCCTGTGCGCATCCTGTGTACGAATAGTCGCTTTACATGGCACGATGACAGTCATTTGCATTCGAAGAATGTTCCCCAAAAATGGTATATCTATCTCTTCTTAATGTGTGAAAACAAGGATGTACCTTCAAGTTATATTGTTCGAATAATGAAATCTAAAAGCTCTAATGGACGTACAGATTTATGGGTATTTGAGTTTGGCGAGACAAAGCAATCAATTGCTTTACAATAACGAGACTTTAACGAGATTTAAAAAAATGAAAATCTTTACATCACTGCATCCTTTATTTAGAGGAACTCAGTTAAAGTGAGAAGGGCTCTCATACTTTAGTTACCATTAAGCCAGAAATTTCAAATCTGCTATATCTTAAATCTTAAGTTTGGTTAGGTTTCCTGACATGTACATAGGACTTAAAATCGATTTTTTTAAATAACTGACTTTCTACGCCTACTAAAATATTATTTAGTTATCATAATATAATCTTGACATGATAAGACTTCTTGTATTCTACTGTAAAAACCTGCGAGTATGGAAATTATAGATTTTGATTTTTTCAGAAAAATTGGTGATTTCTGGTGCAAGTAAAAGCCTCCTCTCGAAAAAGTTAAATGTGAAAATTGACACTCGTACGCATATTCCATAAGATTTATTCTTATTTAGGATCTATGTACTGTACATACCTACACACTTATTAGCCTTTCGTCACACCTTATGAAAATCACCCTGTATCACAAAATCAAAAATAAACTAATATTCAAATTACAATTTTAAGAGCAAAATAATTTATAAACATGGGGAGATTACCGTTTGCCAGATCTTAATAAAAGTAATAACTACATATGCGACAGCTCTGATTCTTTGACGAAAGAGCATTTTACAATGATAACGGATTTTCTAACTCTCACTCGAGCACTTCGGAGATCTTTGCAAATACACTCAATTAAACTCAGTATGTAAATTACAATTGAGTGAGCAACAACAAACAGTATTTTGATTTTCTAAGAAATATTTAATTTTAAAGCTTCATAAAAATAATATTATATTCAGGTAAGAATTTACTTCAAATTTAAAATCCCAATTGAAATGTCAAAAGTTATTAAAGTCAACATTTCTGTAATAATTTATTCCTCTTGGCGTTGAAGAACAAACAAAAATATTTTTCAACATTTTCTCTTGTGAACTTTCGTTACTTCCAATAACTCAACAATGATAATCATGTGGATTATTGAATATTCTTTCCACATGCCACAATTTACATGATGTTTACCCACAATCAATAACTCAACAGAAGAGACATCGTGGCATAAAGCGGCTCGGCTCCATATCAAAGAGACCTCTTTTTGCCCACTGAACAGGTGTTTTTCTTGTGTAAACACTAATTACGATTCATTGTACAATTTCCTGGAATTCTCAGAGAGTAGGTATGTAGGTAGGCCTTGACTTTCTTTGAAATTTGCAAGCCTGACTTGTCACTTATGTCCACTTCCTCCTATGTAACTCGTCAAGATTTGCGCTGACACTTTGACAGCCAAACGTCAATTTAAAATAGGTTCTGAATAAAAACGAGCATCATCCATATACATACATACATCCAATAGGTACATAACCTCAAACAAAATACAATAAAAATTAGTATTCAAAACATTCGGAGGGAGTCATTGTGGGAATTCATGATTTCGGAGGCTCTGTCCCGTCACCAAAGTCATCGTCATATTGATGCACCAGAATAATATAACATGATGATGGTCAGTGGTCACACCACAATCCACTTCCACGGTGCCAGGCAGGGGTAAGGAAGGAGTGATGTGATGTATAGGTAGTATATAGGAATTTCTAATTTTTGGGGAATCATCGAACACGAAACGGTGAACTGTTGATGGAGATTCCGCTGCGATATGAACCGAATCAATCCATTGGGATCATATTTCGTCGTCATCGAACCAACACCACATAACGTGGTTCCTCTTTATTCTTAGTTTTGGGAATAGAGACACGTCATTAAGGTGAAGACTTCACGACATATCAAGACATATTTTATGCAATGGCGCGTTGAGACATTTTTAGATAACAATCTTGAAAGGTTCTTGTATTTTTTTTTTTTTTTGTGTTGACTTTTTTATGAAGACATCACGAGAGGTTTTATTTTATCAGGGACATGTGATAAACATGTAAATTTTTTGTTCATTCCTCCAGAAAAGAATTGAGTTAGATTTTTTGAGAGTGTCATGGAGTGAGTGATGGGGTTGAATTCGATATAAATATAAAGAAGCTCAGATTGTGACCTACGCATATTATGTTTCTAAAATTATGGAATAAAAATGGAAATCAACAAAGGTGTTTGTCTGGAAGACATTCAGGAATTTTTTGAAAATTTCAAATTGAAATTGAAATCATGAAGGTAGGTGCAAATAATGACGTCCCCATGTGGGGGCCGTCAAGAGACAATATTTGACAGTAAATATAACTAGGTTATCTTTTGTCGTGATCTCTTGGACGTGCGATTGAAATAAAATGAATATTACACATTCACTGAGGGGATTTGTACTTATTTTAAATTGAAAATTTAAAAATATGCGGGTTTGATGATTTTTTTGTCCATCAAAATTTATGTGTGGCGATTGCTTGGTGTGACAGATTATATTTCAGGAGTAGGAGTGTAATCCCATTTTATATCATATTTGCACTTTTATACTTTTTGATTTTATAATAATGAAAAACGTTAATAACAAATTTATGTTCACCTAAAAATTGCCAAAAAATACAATTAGGTTTAAGTTCACAACAATTTTATGTTGTATTAGGTATTATTGTTTTTATTAGGTGAAGAATTAAAAATTTCTTTAATATTTTACTAGAATTTAAAATTTTTGTGTTTTTAATTTTGTTTTTGCAAAAAATGCTGTTATTCAACCTAGATTTACCATTATTGCTAGTTTTTGCATTTAAAGGCGTTTTATGAAAAGGAATAGAGCACAAAGGAAAGAGTTATTTGATGAAAATTTTGAAATTTACTTGGTGGAATTGTTTAAAGACGAACATTTTCTTTTTTAAACGTCCTGAGCAATATTGATAAAAAAAAAACAATTTAAAGATTCATTTTCAGAGTACCGTGAAAAATATCGTAATAAATAAGATCATGATTTTGCATTTTTATTTTTTTGTTATTTTTATTTGTATTTAGTACTAATAACACGCTGATTAAGCAACGTTATAATTTTTTTATTGGTATTCCAAAATTTCTGTAAATTCTCACAACTAATTAAAAAAATCCCTTTTTTTGACTGTTTGTAGATTCCAATTTATTTTGATATGTCCTTTACGGACTAACAATCAATTTCTTTCAAAAACTTCAAATCTAAATAGGAAACAAAGAACCAGATAAAATGGAAGAAATACATCAACATTTCTCTTGGGGCTGAAAACGAGACCGATACTAGCTCCTATGAACCGAAACTTACCAAAAAAGAGTCTTGAAAGGTTTCTTCTCATGGCCATCCCTGATTTCTCTAAAGTTTTTAGTCTAGGAATAAGTACTTGTTAAAACAATAGAAAACATCTTATTGCGCATTCTATAAAAATGACCAACACCAAATTTAATTTAGGGATTTCACTCAAACAGTAACAGAGTGCGACACAGAAAATAACTTTTGTTAAGTCTTTAATATTTTATTAGTGTACCCACCCCACCCGTCACAAAAAAATTGAATTGAACAAATTTCATTTAAAAAATATCATTCTTTAAAATTTTTGAAAATTTACCAAAATTTTTTATTTCATATTGAGCTAAAAATTGATTTTGATTCTAGTTTTCATTCCAACAAAATTAAAAACCATATTTGAAAAAAAGGAATAAATTATCTGTATTATAATTTAAGTACTGATATTTAAAGAAAAAAAAATCTCATGTAACTTCTTCTTACACGTTATTCCCATCCTCAATTCTATAGTAAACAATGCTATTTTCCATGTTTTTAACGCATAATGTAAGCCATCTGTTTGGGAACCGTTCAACTATACACAATCAGATATAAGTCCAAGCAGTCCATATAATACTTTTAACCAATTCCATATGCGCTCATTTTGTATGCACAAAAACTTATCCGCAAAATCCGTCTAACGGAGAGAGAGAGAGGAATCTCAGGTGTCCACCAAACAATATATCCGATACCGAAATTCCACAAAAAACAACACTTCACAATAATAGCTAGTGTGTGGGTAGGAGAGGATAGTTCTATGCCATATTATATTATGTACAAGCTCAAAAGAATTCCATAATTGAAGCATACTCCGCGCGCGCTTCACGTTTGAATCCCGTGGTCCCAGTGAGTCCGTAACAGTAGCAGCAACGCAAATAGCCAATAATCATAACAATAATTTTCTTGTGCACATCCGCCAACCGCCAATGCAACTCGAATTTGCAGTTATTTCGATTCATCCAAGACCATTTGTAGCTATTTAAATGGCCTAAAGAGGGCGGGTGTGCTGCGATGAGAGTGCTGGGGTGCAGCAGCAGAGCAAGAGCAAGAGCATCATCAGCCAGGCTAAACGGAAACGTAACAAAAGTGTCACATTGGTCAATGCCTGCGAGTCATGGCTACAATGAAAACGATTCTATCGCACCATAGCTGGGTAACAAAGGACAAGTGCGGGCATTAACAGTTAAATGCAATCGATAGGAATCTTTACAGCTTCGTTGGTGCATGGGCAGAATGTATATGCAGTGTGCCAGTACTACTGCAGTAAAATTTACATAGCCAACGAATTGAATTGACAATGTGTGTTCTTCTGTGCCGGATTAGACAATAGACCAGGCTCTAAAGAGGCTATAACAGCAGCAAAAGCCACACAATGTAAAGGCGAGAAGCTGTAGGTACTAGGTGTCTCAGGAAGCGCTCGCTCCTCGCTAGTCTATGGTGACCCGATCAGGCGAAGATTAAGCGGCCTACAAACTGCTTCCATCTGCCATCTGGCAATGTGCTCCACAGGCCACAGCCCAGACAAACATAGAACTACGATGGAACGCTCCTCAGCTCCAAAAGACTACTAAAGACAAACGCAAATCGGAAAGATCGATCGGGATATGCAGGATGTGCTACTAGAAGAGCTCCAGCTTAGCGAGGAGTCTCTCCATCTGGCTATGTGGAATAAATTGCTGTTTACGTAACTGTCCTTGCAATTCTAGCAACTTTGATTAACATGTGTAGATCAAGACGTCCGCGCTGACAGCTCAATCCGCTGACGAGACTTCTTGAGTTTTTATTTGACGATTTATTGCTGGCTTGCTTCTGCTGCATAGTTGTTGCTGTTTCTGTTGCTTTTGCTGTTTTCTGAATCTTAAGCTGCTGCTGCTGATGCTGCTGCTGGGCTTAGGGGGATTCGATCTCATTCGAATGATAGGAGAGAGGACGTGTTGGCTGGTTGTGCGATTCGGTCATGAAATTCACGAACTGGTTTATATGCTACTGATATGCAGATATCAAAAGAAGTTATACGAACTGCGTACGCACAGTTTGGCAGAAGCATTACTTTTTATCCGGCAAACTGATCGGATTGTTCTTATATTATACTTTTGTTGTTGTGTTAAGGTGCAGGTTGATATACTATACAGGTGCTGGGAACGTGTCATTATTGTGACTACTCTTGTAACATCATGAGTGAATCCCAAAGGGACCAAGACCAAAACAGACCCAGAGCACAGGAAGCCATAATTAATGTATCGATGATGGTGCGCACGAGCGATCCGATTGAAATAAATATTCATACAAGTTCTTTTTTTTTGTTTTTGTTTTTTTTGCTGTGCCTTCTCGGGCATGGTTTCATCGTGATCTCTTTTTGGATTTTTCTTAACACCAAGAGCCTTATTTCGTAAAATCAGTTGATCTTAATTACAGACGTGTCTGGATGTTGTTGGATGTGTTGAAAAATGCCAAGTCATTTTGGGACATTTATTTCTCAACATTTTTTGTTATTAAAAAAATTGATTTCACTTACATAAACTCTGGACTCTACGAGAACCTGATAAAAGCATTTTTTTTTATTTAAACTTTTCAAAATTGCTTTCAAAGACAATGCAATGTTCCAAATTTGAGGCAAATCGGTGTACGCTCTTTCAAATTTACATTAAACATTAGATATGGACGTTTTCCGCTGGAGGATAAGGTGACGGACACCAAATTGAATCAGCAATTCTGTTCTGACGAGGGCGAAGAACACATCATAACTAAAGCTCCTGCTTCCTTGCAATGAGCACTTAATGTATGAATGGACGTTCTGGAGAGAAATGGATTTAGGATTGGCCAAATACATTTGTTGCCAATTTTCTGATCCACATAGGCCTATTCCGGAGATCTATTTGAATGGAACAGTGATTCCCAAATGCGAAAAATGTATACGTTTTGATGACGACATCGCGTAAGCGTAGAGTGGATGAAAATCCGGGAAATTTTGCCAACTTCTGTGATTTGAGAAAAATACAGAAGCATCTCTCTTTTGAAAGAAAAGCTCTACACGGCATTTGTTCGTCCAGCGGTTACAAACTGTTCACAGTATTGGAAAATGCAGGCAAATTATGAGAGTAAAAGACAAGAAAATCCTTGGAATCCTTCACGTCAAAAATACCATCTTGCACCCTGCTTTTCAATTTTTGATTTTAAATTGACAAGAAAAGTTGCATAAGACCGCAATTTAAAGTTTCCCCCAATAAACAAAATGGTTCTTTGTCGTTGTTTTCTTTTTTGTGCCTCAACAAAAATTGAATTGATTAAATTTGAGATAAGATTTTGTAAAAAATGTACACCTATTTCTTATGGGAGTAATTTTCATGCAAAAAACATATTTTGACGTTGAAATTTTTATCGAACAAAATCGGAGTTAAAAATTGCCATGGTTTTGTGCAAAAAAATTATGGAGATTGACAAATAATATTTTTTATTTTTTCACACATACACTTTTCCCCAAAGAAAACGAAAAGCTATCAACTGTATTTGATTTATTACAGTACTTTTCTTATTTTACTGAATTTGATTTGAGTTTTCTAAATTTTTGTTAGTAGACTTTAAGGCTGAAACATCATTCAAAATAAAAAAAATTAAATTAAATTTATTTTGTATGTTAGGAAACGCAATGTTTAAAATACTTAATTGTTCACAGTTTTGAAAATCAGATTTGGGACACATACATTTGATTTTTTTTTAAATCTTTGAATTGTTCTAAGATTGTTTAAAATTGACCGTTTTATTTAATATCTTATGTTTTACCATAGGTATACATAACTAGCTAACTCAAATCCAAGCCATCATCATCATCATAACTTTTATCATTCTCATCCATCGCCATAATCTGCAATGCATAATTCAATGCAAGTGCGGGAAACCAGAACAACATCGTGTTCCTCCTTTTTAAAGATTCACAGACACGGTTCGATGAAATTCACTGATATCTCGACCTGATAGATACCAGAATCGACAAAAGAAAAAAAATATATATAAAACCCAGAAGAACTCCATACGCTGATGTAGGAGGCAAAATATCAGCTTATATTTATCTTGTTTGGGGATATGTATACGGGTATAAAACAAAAGGCTAGCTACTCGTAGTTGGAAATTCCTTCGTGTTTTAAAAATACGGGCACACTCATATACGGTACTCCTACTTTGGCTTTGACTTTGCTTAGGTGGTGGCTGGTGAGTGGTGGTGGCACATAACACAACAACTACAGTTGTTGGTTAGTTTGCAATTTTTGTTTAAGAATTCGACCTGATACTCTTGCAACGGCTTCTGTTCCTGGCTGATGGTTCCGTTGATGGTGGTACTTTGTGATCTCTGGACACGTAACATATATTATGATAATAAAATATTATTCTTCACCATACATCATTGGATTGGGATGATGATGGGATGGGAATGGGAATGTAAGTTTTTCATCCTTCGATCATTGCAGCTACTTGACTTGGTTATGGTTCATTTGGTGAGACGTTTGGGTTTGTCAGCTGCAAGAACTATATTATTAAATCTATGTTTGATGGAGGAAGTTATTCTATTAAATCGCTGCATTATTTTGCAAATCATGTTCTCCTATTCCAGAGGACAAAGCTGTTTAAACTTTGTAATTTAATCTATTCGCCTAAATGAAAGTATATTTGTCCCGTTAGAATTTTAGTTGCATGTAAATTTTTTGATCCAATGTTCCAAAAAATCATTCCACTTAATAATTTTTGTTGAAAGCTTTTCAAAATAATTTTTTTCTTCCCTTCAGGTCAATTAATCCGGGAAACAAAATGGCTCTTCCCTATTATCTACCACCATCAGTACCAACAACGTCCTTTGGAACTACAATTCCATCCACGACTTCTGTTCACCAAATAAATCAAATCTACCAACAACACAACATTCATACAATGGCTTTTTTGCAAGGCATGCAATATCCTCCACCCCATGTCGGTGGTTATAACTTTCAACCTGTACCATTTAAACCATATTATGCCACACCAATCAATAGTTTCTTAAAGCCACAAAACAAACTGGAAAGCTTGCCTTTTCCTCATACTATGCCAAAAATGATTTATCCAATAACACCTGTGCCCTTGAGACCACAACTGATGCCATTTGCTGTTTCTGCACAAAGTTATCAATTCCAGCTGCGCCAAGTGGTGAAGCGTGTTGCTGCCTCTGATGCCAAAGTCAATGCTGAATCAAAGCGACTGAAACTATCTAGTGAAGCAAGATCAAATTCTATGAACACAAAAGTATCATCTGATGATAATAGTCGTCCTCTAGATTTAATAGTCATACCTGATGATGAACCGATAGTTGTCAAGGAACAAACGCCTGTTTCGAACTCGAGAATGAACCCGCTTTTTCTTGGACAAAACGCTGCTGCTGCAGGACATGATAATATGTCTTTAAATCTAGATCCAAAATATCGCCAACAACTTCTATTAAACCCCGGACCTGGACAGCAATATATAACGAAAATAAGATCACTCGTAGAAGGAATTCCAGGAGATGTCCAAAATTTAAACCAATCACCAAAAACTGTCATAAAGGAGAAAAAAGTTCGTCATATCAAACCAAAAAACAAAGAAAATCCAATCAAAAAAAAGAGAAAAACTTCTGATACCACAGAAGAAACTGGATCAAAAACAATACCAAACAATAATTGGCATCCTGATCCTCAGTCGTATGCTAACGATCATTTGGTAATAGGAGCGAATGGGACGTTTATATCGAAATGTTTCTATGACACAATTCCATGGAAGTCGTATAACAAAAGTACAAGAATTTTAATTGGACATTATTTCAATAATTATACTCTTGGTACACAAACATTAGATGGGGACAATCCTTTGAATAGGAATATAATTGAGGACATTATCAATCATGTTGCGGAGAAGTGCAATGTTGCAAGAGATTCTGTGAGAGATATTATCTCATCTATATGTGCTGATGAAGCAAGAAGAAGACGGACTTGAATATTATTTTCCAATAAAAATTAAGTTAAATTTAATATTTTACATTTCGATGTAGTCGTTTTTTTGTAAATTTTTTAAAGACATTTTCGATTTAAATTTTATGGTTTAGTTATTGTACGTATGTTTCTTTAGTTCTCTTTCAATATCAACGAGAAATTCATTTTAATTTTGATTTAAATGTTATGACTTTCTTTGAAAAATAGCTTTAAATAAATAAGCAAGTTGAACTCGCATTAAATTAATATTTTCAAAAAAGTTTAAAATTTAAAACTTTGTCCGTTACAATCGAGTAATTAACAATCAGTACACTAACTTAATGTTGAAATTAAAATAATTATTATTTTCTAAACAATATTTTCGTATTGCTAAATGTATGTATTTATGTATATTCAGTTTCAAAATTTGTTAAAAACTTAATATTTTTAGGTGTAAAAAGAATTCATTAAAAAAGATGATTGTATTAATCTTATCCCTTAGAAAGATATTGAAAATAAAATAAAATATTTTCTTTCGAAAATAAATTTACAAATCAAAAATTGCCACAAAATATAAACACCAATAAAAAAGGAACGTTTTCAAAATCGTTATTTTATTTTTTCCTCGACTGCTATTCAATTAATTCGAAAAAAAACTTTACCATTACAAGCTTTAACATTTTGAGTTTTTGTTTTTTACTTCTTCAGATAATTTCGTAGAACTCTAAAGAAGAGACAAACGCATCATTATGTATTTGAAAAAATAAAAGAAATTAAAATAAATTCTGTACTGACAAATTTTTCAGTGCTGTAACAAATATTGGTAAGTTTTTTCACCTTTTTCTTAAAAACTAGTATTCTTAGATAAAAAAAGAAAGATCGTTTTATCAGGGGTGGTATCGGCTAACGCGATAGTTGATAGTTGATAATCAAAAACGATAGTTTTGCTCCATGTAAGGTGATTATCAAATCGACAATCGTTTTTTCCTTGTATTTCAAGTGACAGCTATTTAGGTATCGTTTTCATACATTTTTGTGAGTAACATCGTTATTTTGGATGCAATTTCTAAAGCAAATAAATTGTGTGTAGAATATTGTCAAATAAAAGCAAATACATAAATAAGAGAACCAAAATGACGTTTCTCACTGTAAGTGCTGCCAAAAACTCAGCCTGTTTTATTGATCACTTTACACAGAGAAAATCAGAGTTGATAATCAAAAACGACTATCAACAAAGCGACAATCAACAATCGCGTTAGCCGATTCCACCCCAGGTTTGTATTTCATATTGAATATTTCTGGAAATATTTATTTTTTTTTTGAGCTGGAACGATTTTCTTACACCAAAAGAAATGTCTGAAATAGGTCTTCGTTTTTGGAATTTAAATGGTATCCGATCGAACTTTTTCGATTGTGACCAATCGAACCAAAACCATCTAGAAAACTCGTCTAAAACGTAGGTGAAAATAAGTTGCCTATAGAACTGTCATGAGATGAGACGGGACTTCTGAATTCTCGTCTCGGTCTCCTCAAAATCGAAAAAATTCAGTCATCCTATCATCTCGGTTCCGTAAACTAACTCTCATATCGGTCTCGTTTTGGCATCAACTAAATTTTTTTCGGTCTTATCTCTTTTCTGCGAGGAAATGAAAAACAACAATTTGCATCTAGAAAATGCATATTATTTACATTCAAATACTCAATTTTACGAGTATGTTTTGAAAACATGATTACGAATGATTTTTTGCTGGAAACATCACTGGGACTATCCAAAAAATACTTTGTAGTCTCGGATGCCTATAAGAGTCGGTCTCGTCTCAATTTCTGCCAATATTTTTTGGGAATTCATTTACAGATTCAAATTTTTTTTTGATTTTCTGTTTTTTTTTTTCAAATGTTACTTAAATTCTCATGACATTTTTTATTCCAAAAAATAATATATCTTCAATTTTCTATACAAATAATGTTTTAAAAAACTTTGAAAATAGACCATGAATTCTCAAAAGCGGCTCCACAAATTACTATTAAAATAATGTATGTGTATGTAATATCATTACTCTTGATGTAAGCCCTTGGAAATATTAAAACTTTCCAACCAAAAAAAAACAAATTGTAAGCACTGCATACTTCAAAAAAGATTATTTAAAAACAAAAATTCTCGCTATAAATAAGTTGCTCTTCGTGATTTGTCCTTGCTCGTCCTAGAGGTAAAATGAACAAAATTTTATATTTTTGCTATAAGACTTCCCCTTTCAAATTAAATAAAAATTTAATTTTGAAAAACTTTTAACTCTCAAGATGAAGTTTTTGCGTTTCCCGGATGGATGGTGGCAAGCATGAGCTTCATCCCACATAACCGGAAGAGGAAATGCAATTTCCACCACAAAGACATAAGCAAAAAAAAAATATCGTGCACAAAATTCAATTTCATAACGCATGCATAAGTACACTGATGTAAAATGTTCAATATGACAATTTGAAGTTTGCTAAACATCACCGAGTATCTTTGCATAGAATTCGTCCATCCATCTACAATCACCCATTTTTTTATTATCCTTGAGTTCCCAGAAATTTGCAAAAGCCTTTGATGGGAAGGCACAAATCTATGCCGATGGTACTTCAACTGTGAAAATATTTGATTTCAAAACCAACTTTTTAATGTGCTTTACAAACAGAGAGAGCCAGAGAGAGAGATAGCAGGGATTGGAAGATATTTATGTATCTCTACCTTTGCATTATTGTGTTTTCATGATGACGTAACCACCAGAGTGATATGATGATGGTCATCATTTGGATGGCAACAGTCATAATGAATGGCTATAAAAACTCATCAAACAGTCTTCACTCTTCAGTAATCAAAATCAGAAAAAAAATATGAGAGAAAACTTTTAGATGCATGGAAGATGCAACTTCTTTTATGTGGATTATGTCGAACTCCCTGTGGATTTTGTGGTGTAATTCAAAAGTTGTCACATTAAAACGAATCGAAAATTTAAATTTGCGTAGCTACATTAAAAAATTACCAGCTCAAAGTTGAAGAGTATTTATAGAGAAGAGCCAAGTTTTGAAATTTGCTTCAAGGAAGGATGGGTTTGAGTTGAAGCAGAAAAGTTCGCCAAACAAAACTCAACGAACGTGTTATTACGGGTTGGTTGGCTGGCATTGTTAGCTGTTGGTTCGGTGGGTCTCGGTCGGTATGTTAATGATGTTCGTGGTTGAATTTTGAGATGGAATGACTTTTTATTGGTTTTGATGATCATAATGATGATGAGAGGCATGGAGTTGGACTCAAAGACGACGACGAAGAAGAGTAATTAAATATCGAGGGAGCTTTAATTAATTTTTATTTTTTTTTTATATTTTATATGCAAACAAGTGGTATTGAGCTGCACCACTGTGACGATAGGACAACGAGAGGTATACAAGTTTATCTGATGATAGAGACAAGATATAATTTTCTTATAGTTTTATGTATTATTGGGAGACCATGTTTCAATTAATTTCACATTTTACCACCAGAATCATGACCATAAAAGGCTCAAAGGGAGAAATGTTGTTCGAAGGCTAGAGGAAGATTTTATTACTTTGTTTCATGTAATATCTATGACTAATTAAGGAAAATCTAAAGATAAGCAAATGAAGACAATTACCTGAAGGTATTTTCTGTTCCGCCGGAACTATGGTTATTGAAAGATTTTATAGCTAAGACATTTTTAAAACATCATTTTTGCTTCTAAAACTTTTATATCCGTGCAAATTAAGTCAAATAGGTACATAAAAAAATTAAGTATCGCTTTAACTAAGGTTATCAGTAAAGGTATGTTTATTGCCTTTTGGAATTAAAGTGTTTATTTTTAAGATATTCTCTAATGATGTTTTATGTTTTATGTTTTATGTTTTATGTTTTATGTTTTATGTTTTATGTTTTATGTTTTATGTTTTATGTTTTACATATGTTTTATGTTTTATGTTTTATGTTTTATGTTTTATGTTTTATGTTTTATGTTTTATGTTTTATGTTTTATGTTTTATGTTTTATGTTTTATGTTTTATGTTTTATGTTTTATGTTTTATGTTTTATGTTTTATGTTTTATGTTTTATGTTTTATGTTTTATGTTTTATGTTTTATGTTTTATGTTTTATGTTTTATGTTTTATGTTTTATGTTTTATGTTTTATGTTTTATGTTTTATGTTTTATGTTTTATGTTTTATGTTTTATGTTTTATGTTTTATGTTTTATGTTTTATGTTTTATGTTTTATGTTTTATGTTTTATGTTTTATGTTTTATGTTTTATGTTTTATGTTTTATGTTTTATGTTTTATGTTTTATGTTTTATGTTTTATGTTTTATGTTTTATGTTTTATGTTTTATGTTTTATGTTTTATGTTTTATGTTTTATGTTTTATGTTTTATGTTTTATGTTTTATGTTTTATGTTTTATGTTTTATGTTTTATGTTTTATGTTTTATGTTTTATGTTTTATGTTTTATGTTTTATGTTTTATGTTTTATGTTTTATGTTTTATGTTTTATGTTTTATGTTTTATGTTTTATGTTTTATGTTTTATGTTTTATGTTTTATGTTTTATGTTTTATGTTTTATGTTTTATGTTTTATGTTTTATGTTTTATGTTTTATGTTTTATGTTTTATGTTTTATGTTTTATGTTTTATGTTTTATGTTTTATGTTTTATGTTTTATGTTTTATGTTTTATGTTTTATGTTTTATGTTTTATGTTTTATGTTTTATGTTTTATGTTTTATGTTTTATGTTTTATGTTTTATGTTTTATGTTTTATGTTTTATGTTTTATGTTTTATGTTTTATGTTTTATGTTTTATGTTTTATGTTTTATGTTTTATGTTTTATGTTTTATGTTTTATGTTTTGTGTTTTATGTTTTATGTAAACACACGAATCTTTTTCAGTGTTATAACTTTTTGTGTCAAGTTGGTATGCAATACCTAATGGCACAGAATTTTTGAATTCAAACGCGTTCAATTCTCTTAAAAACTGTGATAAAAATTCAATGAGACAACCGACCCATTCTAATCTTTGTACTAACTCTTCGCTACCTAATTTACAAATACAAAAAAAAAACTTCTACTCCTCTTCTTGATGGACGATTATTTCTAATTCTAGGAAAAAAGAATCGACCTGTTTAATCACTGAAGTAAATTAAGAAGTATCCCTCCATAAAACCAATGCGTGATTAACTTCTCCAACCTGTTAAGTTTAATTTTTTCTAACCACTTTTCACTTCCACGTTAAAAAATAAAATAAACCATAAACTCGGAGATCATGACATGAGAAATTAATCCGTGGCAAATAGAACGCGATGTTACACAAACTTCGTGCCATATTCCGATTCCTAATCGTTGTCTGCCAAGTTGATGGTGCTTATGGAGTAACTATGGAAGCTGTAAATTTGAAGCTATCATACTGTCTGGAGTTGAATTTTTTTTCTACGAATAAAAAAAAACAGCTGAAAATATTCCCTATTGCCAATCTATATACAATACTTAAGTGGCGTGCAAAACCATCCTGAAGTTGCCTTTGCATTTTTTCAATTCCTCTGATGTCGTTATAAAGCAGCAAAATATTGTATAGGATATGAACTATTTGATGGTGGCAACAGAATGCGCTGGTGGAATTAATCACGATTTATGTTTCAAACTATTTTTTTTTCTTTTCTTGCAAAATCTTTTTCTCCTAACAGCGGAAAAGTCAATTTCTCAAAATTTATCGCTTCAACAAATTTAGTTCGTTATGGGGATCTCATTTTTGTTGTTTGTTTAATAGAAACACTCGTCAGACATGTGAACTATACCTAACTAATAAAACCGAAGGGAAGCTTGCCGAAAAATTCCCCAAAACAGGATGATATAATATTTTTTGACTTCAAAGAGAGAGAGAGAGATATGAAATTGAGATTGAATTTGGACTGATATAAATGAACACGTACACATTAAAGATGAAGACGAAGTAAAAATGTTCTGAACTTAGTTTCTGAGTTGAAATAATTCATACGTTTTTCATAAATTGTCCCTTTTTCGTTGAAGTTTTTTTTTTTTTCTTAAGGTTACTCACTGGTCTTCAAAATTGATTTTTTTTAAATGCAGTTTACTGCATTTGCAGTAATTTATGAGCGTACCCTATTTCGAGCAACTAGTAGAAATGGCGGTCACAAGGCAACCTAGCTTTTAACCCAATTGGTGCTGGAGTGCACCGTTTTCAATTTTTGACATTTCAAAACAAAAGAAATAGAATTGAGCATCTACTGTCTATAACAAATTTCTTTTGTTTTGAATGTCAAATATCAAACACCAGTTTAAGGAAATGATAGTATCAGCCATCTTATAATGTACTAGATTGTTTCGTTCAATTGAAATCTCCTACAAAATAAATAAAGGTATCTCTTCTCATTTCAAACGAAAGTTTTTTATTTTTATAAACATTGAAATTAAGAATTCCAGGGCATATAAGATACCTATTTGAGGCACACACATCACATCACATGTACCTACATAGGATAGTGCTTCTTACCAACTTGTTATATGAAATGAATTCTTTTCCTGAATTCAAAAGGATAGCAAATTTCATTGAAATCCATCCGGAAGGCAAGCACACAACACTCAAGGTCTTAAGCATTACGCATCGAAACGATTGTCATTTGGAGTTCGTTTTCGGATTATGGATTGGTTCCTCGTTCTTGTTCTTGCTAAAGTTCCAGTCTTCGTCGTTTTACTTGTTTGCTGTTGTTGTTTAATCCTAGAGAAAGCGAGTGCCTTTGTAAAAAGGAAAAACAGCCTTTGGAATGTTCAGCATTGCCTATGGAAAATATGCTAAAAAGAATTTACTCTGCATGCCAGGTTGGGGCTAGAAACATGCAGCAGCAGCAGCAACCAACTGAACTGCAAACAGCCAACAGCAGCGTCATTCGTTAAAGGTTTATTATTCCGTTCGAAAATTGTCTGTCCCGATCCCGATTCCAAGCCCGAACTTGGTATGCCTGTCCATCGTCTTTGCACTTCAGCAGCACTTACAATTCAGAGTCTTCGTGGTGATGGTGGTGTGTAGTTTTGTAGTCATTATTCCCTTTCAATTGCAATAATTTGCTCAATGTCCAGTCCAGATTAAAGGTAAATCGATGCAAACGACGACGACAAATACAATAACAACGACATCACAACGTCCGGTGCGTCGCGTCGTGTCGGTCCGTCGTTTGGTCGATGCGCGAGGAATTGTCCCATGGACCAAAACGCTTGTGGGGATCAGCTCCTCGCACCACACAAGAACCCCAACAGCTCCGGTAAAATGAAATACGATGTGTTCTTGTTGGTGGCCGCGCAACAGCCGCGAACCACTTTTCGGACGTCCATGAACTCTGGGCCTATAAGAAGCTTCCCGCACTGCACCGCAGTCGCAAAGTACAGTGTCGCCAAGTGACTTTTGTTGCCAACTCGGGCAGTTCAATTGAACAAATAATCATTTAAGGATGTGTCAGGATGAGATGCCTTACAGGACGGGCGCGAAGTGCATATTTAGAACAGGCCCATCAGCTCCCCAGTCGCCAGTCCAGAGTTCCAGTTCCAGGGTAGATGTCAAACACATTTATTGTAAACCCATCAGAATAGGGATTAGGAATTCAAAACATGATGATGTAAAGCCGATCTTGTGTTGTTAAGGTATTACGTAAATGAGTTCGACGTCGCGTCGTCGGTCGACCATAACGATGCTGATAAAATGGCATATAAACCATAAACACATCATCATAAGGAGGACCTAGCGAGCATGGCGCAACGTATGTTATAGTACCTGATTGGCCATCTGTTTGGATATGCTCATAATTGGAGTCATACTTAAGGCAAGGTTTGTCGTTAAAGCCACTACAGTCAACACATTGGCATATGCGAAGAGAAGCGACGGACTTATTTCGATTTTATTTATGGAGTGTTAAGGAGTGCCTAGGCTTAAGAAGGTCTTATGTCTAATTTTGTTTTGCTATCGTTTCTCAGATTTGATCTAGTTAGCGTTTTGTGATTGCCGATAAAAGAGTAATACATACCTAATCATATAAAGCACACATCTTGAAATCATTCAAAGAACGACGATGATCAAATGTGATGAATAAAGTTGCTTATTAGTTTTTTGAAAGGCACTCTATTCGAAAACAGCAAAGTTAATTGCAATAGGTGCCCGAAACACTGGTCTAGACTCATGGTCAGAGGAATTGTAAGTATATCCGTTATACTTTATATTTTTAGTAATTTTTTCATGAAATTGGCCATCCCGCCCAAACGGGGAGAGAAAGACCGCCGTTCCCATAGTCAAAAATGCTTGTCTTCGTCGCCTCTAAGTCCGTTATCAATTTTTGGCGCCAAAGTTATCGTGCTCTCCCCTCATTTTAACAATTCAAATAATTAATTTCATACTTCTTCATATTTTTGTCTATTTATTTTGTTGTGCATTCTAGAAGTACCTAATTAACGTAGGAGCATGTTCGAGCGATCCAATCGTGTTTTATTTCTCTCTCGAGCCATTTACCCAACTGTAAAAATGCCCCTGTCTTCTTCATGTTATACCAATTGTTTTGTTATCGTCATATGCAGTAAGAAGCAATTGGTATAAAAAATTAAAAAAGTGGCATTTTATTTCTACTTGTGTAAATCCAGGTGTTCAAGAAGATGAGCAAAATGCATCACACTGATATCCACTTCCGTCTCAATTGATTGGTATAAACCCGACATTATATGTCATTTATACCATTAGTTTATAATTGGCATAAGATTGTAAATGTAAAGAAATTTTGACATTTGCCTTCATGTGGTTGATGAACAATTTACAGAAATATCTTCTTTCTTCTGCATTTATTGATATTCCAGAATAATATTGATAGAAAATACCAGTCATTTAAGCTAGTAAACTCAAATATGAATGTTGGTTGTAAGTTATGAAATGGCTGTTATAAACTAGTTTAATGCATTTTGCGAAAGTCTACCAAATTATTTAATTAAGATTACGGAGAAACTACAAGAACAATCAAAATTAAGCTATTTCTTTTAATTTTGTTTTGCTGTGGCAAAGTTTTTTCTCACGCACCAAAAACCACGAGATGCAATCTGATTGTTTTTTTTTTTCCTAAAAAGACTTCAAATTGAATAAAGCCACTAACAAGAACTACTATACTAAAATAAACATGACTTTTGCTGATTTCTTGTTCCTCCCCTGATAGAAGCTGTCAATTCTGGGAGGTTATCACAATTTATTTTAAAAAATCAAAAATTAAAACGAAAATCTGCAGTCAATATAGCATTTCCTGTCCATGTTCAGAATCTGCAAGTATCCCCAAAAATGATCATGAATATTTAAACTTTTATATTTCACTCGCATCAAAAAAAAAAACTGCAACTGACACCAGTCATCAGAGTGCCTGTCAGCGGGCGGGACTCAAACATCAGGAATATGGTAGCCAAACCAATTGGGATGCGAATGTTTTTCAATTAATTAAAATGCCGCGTTTATGAAATACCATCGGCTAGTTTGACTCATGCATGCATGCCATTCCATATGATCTCTCTCACCATACTCTGGAATTGGGAATCCGCTCCAAAATTCGATACCCTTGTCCCTTCCATCACAACTGACCGTCCGGTCCCTGTGAATTCATGTTCTTATCAAGCCGAAGCATCGTTACAAATTTAACCACCAAAAATGTCCTTCTGCTGTCTAATTAATATTTAATAAACAAACCGAGTGACAAAGGACGTGCAGTAGCAGAAGATGTCGCTGCCGCAGGAATTTCTCTGCAACTTTGATCGATTCAATAAAACACGATTTTCGAATTTCTTTTGGTGAATTTAATAAATTTGAGCATTCTTAATCTCCACCTTCTCTCTTGAGGGATGTGTTGGGCTGCATCAAGAATCTTTTGTAACAAAGTGAATAAAAAACAGCGCCACCAAAATGAGAAAATGAGAAGCTTCCATCACCACATTGAGAGGGCCTCCGAAAAATGTTTCCCGAGTTAATAAATCACTATTTGACATTTCTCTGAATCGCGTATGTGCGTCACGTTGCACGAAATTTAGTAAGCGCTCGAACATAAGACAAGGTGACAAAAAGCATATTGGGCCCTCTTGTACAACTGTCCATAAACTACCATCATCATCGTCAATCCTGACATTTTGTTGCTGCTGCTGCTGCTGCTACACTACTGCTGCTGATGATGATGGTTTGCTAGTGCTGGAGCCGTATTTTCTGTCGACCAAAGACGTTGCTGTGATGGTGTCATCCGATGGACGGGCGGCGGCCATCATTGTCATTAAAGAAGGAAACCACAAACATCAAGTTTAAAGTGGCAGCAGTGTGTTGACTTAGAGAATATGCCATGATAGTCGATTGAAGGTTTATATAATATATGTTTTATTTTTTTTGGACTTTTTGATTTTATTGATTTCATCAAAATCATTTCGGGCTGCTTTTACGGTTTTCTTGTTTTTCTGTTCCAGACAGACCTGCAGAGACAGAAATAAAAATGTATAACATTGTTTTGTGTTACTGGGTTGTAGCAGTTGGAATAAATAATGTTCGAAAATGGTTTAAATTGTGTCATTTCGAATGGACCGGAACCGTTTTACAAAGATGTTCTGATAAGAAATCAATATCAAAATCTGTGTGAAGTTAAGGAAATGCGTCGTAAAAAAAACAATGAGAATCGGTTTGTTACAATTTGTTCAATCAACTTTTTAAGGTGCATAACATACAATGTATGCGTAATGAAGAACTGGAAAAAAAATCGTCAACAAAAACTCTGCTAACTTATTTATAAAAATTTTAATATTTGTATGAATTTGTAAAATAACATACAATAACCTTGTATGAGGAGTGTTTTTTTCCCAAAAGAGTACAATTTAAGTTCTTTTGATAGGCTTGACAATGTACAACAACAGATAAGAAATGTTCTCTATTTTGAAGACAACTCCACTTGTCCAAGGCTAAATCCAGGATAATGCTGCAGAGAGCTGTTGCGAGATCAGTTGACGGGAAATGCCAAAGACAAGAAAAATGGATTTTTAAATTGAAATAGGTCCAGGTTTCCAGTTGTAATTTGAACCAGTGCAGTGTGAGCTACTTCTGGAAAAAAAGATTCCTAGCTTTTTCCAGAACGAATTTTGTAGTGACTCCTATTTTGAGAACTCTTTTTCAATTTGGCTAATTTTAAAGTCTTATTTGAAACAAACTTCAGAAAGGTACCTTACCTACAGAAAAAACATCGTTATTTCTTGAGACTTAATTGGGCAGACGAAAAATAAACAAAAAACAAAACAAACAAAATTAACAAGTCCAAACGAAATTATGCATTCTGTCAATGGTAGAAGAATTTATAATCACTGATATTCACCTCACCATGGCAATTGATGGCAGCACACATGTCTTCCTCTTGGAAATAACCAATTTACGGATGCTACGCATTGGCTGCAATCTCCACATAAAAGTCGGCAATACCAAAATAAAAAATAAAAATCCCTAAGATAAACCAGAGAGATGCATTCCACGGTATGTGCCCACACACTCCATGCGTATTTCGGAGTTGGTTCCAATTCCAATTTTGCTACATAGTACCTATGTACCTATACAGCTTCGTTTGGCTCCAAAATCTGCCAACAATCAAAAGGCAATAATGAGGGGATTGCATCAGAGGTCTTGTTGTTGTATAGGTATTATTGCGAAGAAGACTCACGCAGTTGCACAGTCTATGGAGCACAATTCACAATAACGAAACGACTTCAGTTACCTACCTACTTAGAGGTAAGTGAAAATTATGCCCCTTCGAGTCCATTTAAAGTGAAACTTTTTAAGATAACAAATTTATTGTAAAACCTTTCGTCCCTTTTTTGTTTACATGCAAGCACAAAGACGAACTCCCAGCCGTATACATATGACCATCTCGCACTAAGCATCAGGTATCTTTGGGTTCCATTTAATTTTGTCGTCAATGGCGGTACAACTGATTGCTGAGTCTCACATAAACCTACTTCTTCAAGCTTTAGTGTGGTTTTTTTTGTCATACCTTGAAGTTGACCATTAATTTTGGCCGGTGACATACAACCGCCCTCAATATAATCCGTCCAAGAAAAAGAACATTGCTGTTGCTGCTAAAGCAAAAATATACTTTTATTCGAACTTTACAATACGATTTAATATTATTTATTTGAACACAGAAAGTGTCTCTTCCCGGGCGCCACGTCAAAATATTTGAATATATTTTATTATTAAAATAAACTATAATTAAATACTGTGACCTAGCATGCTTATTAGAGTTCACTCAATACCGGTGGGCCACTCAAACAAATCCGTCCGGCCAGGGCGCCATTTTGTGATCTTCGAACTGGTTTATTAGAACAATACGGGGCGCCATTTTGGGATGATAAAGAGAATGGAATATAGAAAAATTCCAAAAAATTTGTTTAGAAATTTGACCCATCACTGTTTATATAAAAAATCATAGCAAGAGAACTTGTCTATTCTGAGCATTTTTCTTTTAAAAACTCTGTTTAATTCACAAAAAACGTCCTTTCATTCATAAAAATTTACAAATTTAAAATCATGATAGATTTCGTAAAATGAAATAAAATATGAAGGTATCATAATTTTTTGAAAGGTGAAAATCAAAATTAAAGAACAACTGTGAATATTTTGGACTGATACGATCACTTCGTAGCAATTTATTTTGTGTTAAAAGCAATCAGTCGAAATCTTTAGGCGCCACAGCTTTAACTTAATCTTAACTTCCAAAAGTCATGTTATTTGATGAGTATTTTGTTTCAAAAAAAATAAACATTACCATCGATTAACCAAGGACAGCAAATATTTTTTAACCAACTAATTTTATTGCATTTTAATGGTATAACGGAGATAAAGTTCTACCCAGGTCAAGAGTGATGTATGTTACAAAAACTCCACACTATCTACCTGTCTTTTAAAGTAATTACTGTACATCAACCTCAACCTCACAAAATTATCTACCCAAATTCGTAAGATTGTCGTCTGAAATTCACAAAATATTTAAGCCGATTCTTGGCCATCAGCGGAAATATCCCCAGTTACCTTTCTATATACGATATACCAGAAGACACCAACCCAATAAGTCCAGGCCAGGTAAAAGAGAAAAATAAGTGCGCTGTTTTTTGTTGTTGTTTAACTTATGGTTGCGGTTTCAAATACGATTACAAGCCGAAATGTTCAAATCCAAGGAAGACACTAATAAACTTCATTGTCCTACTCCACAAGTCCATGTTAAAAAGAGTTCAGAAGGAAAAGAAAGGATCAGCGAACCGGAGAGGTCCAAGAGAGGTCCCGAAAACTTAAACAAAAAAAAAATACCAAGTACAAATAAAACAAAATCCTGCACACGTAGCGCCAAAATGAAATTCCATTCGACCATTTTTGGTCATTTTAACTTTGGTTTCTGAATTAAGACTTTTTTTTTCTCGTGGCCCGATAGGGGTATATATTTAATCCAAAGATTGAGGGGTCTGTGGCTGGGTTTCCATGTCGTCAAAGAAAAACATCTACTTTTGCTGCCGTGTGTGACTCTGGTGACTTTTGTCATTTTTGCGATTTCGTAAATCAGGGACAAGGAACAACTGTGATCATCACAAATCAAGTGAAATATACGTGGAAAGCAAATCACAGTGAATGCTTAACTGGCTTGAGCATGAAGGAGAATACCAAACAAAAAAAGTTAGTATTCATTTTTTTTTACACGCAGGTTTCGTGTTTCCGAATGTTTTGCAATCGACTCAATTTGTTATTTGAGAAGCCCGGGAGATATGTGAAAATTCAACTATACAAATGAATTGTATGTTTTTACACTGAAAGAAAATCAAAATTAGTTGCCAAAATATTTCGCAATTATTTGTAATGCCCAATTCCATGAAGGTAAAAAATTATTTTATTTATTATTATTGTATTTTGAGGCGTCCAGTTGTCTCAAAATTCAAATTTAAAAAAACGCAATATTTTATTTTTACTGAGACACTTAGTTAGTAATCACACTTGAAAGAGCACCTTTCAATATTTTTTTTTTCAATTGAAAATTGTTTTTTTTAGAGGTATAGAACTTTGAGTTGGTAACACTTTTTTAACTGGCGGCCATATTTACAGCTTGGATTGGTCTGGAATTTCAACATGAACAACGCCCTCTATAGTTGAAACTGTTTTTTTAAACTTTGACGGTAATAATTTGTGTTCTTAAGATAAGCAGAGAGCTATTAGATTGAGTGATTGAACTTGGCCAAAAAAATTCGGCGTTAAAGTTTAGAGAACAAAAATTAACTTAATTTAAAAAAAAAAATTATTATTTCTCTTAGTGTAGTGATAAACAAAGCACCAAAAACAAAAATAGGGGTACCAATTTGGCCTGTCAGCTCGTTTGACCAAACAACCAGACAGAGGTGTGTGGTTTTGACCTCATATCCTTAGAACAAGCCTTACAATTGACAGTTAGTCGAGTCGAGTCGAGTTAAGGAAAGAAAAATTCCACCCGATGATGGTACGTACGTATACACTATACAGTGCCAAGTCGGTAAATCACAATTTCTTACTTTGCTGCTCGTTGTAGATTGTAGGTAGTTATATACTCGTACTTTGTCTTTGACTACCTTTCTGATTTTGACCCGGCCAGCAGCCGGTAAGAGTCGCTCCCCATCATGACACTTTGCGTATAGTGGCTATACAATTAGCTTTCATGGGACACAATAACTTACGGTAAATGCGTATTAACACGCCAACGCATAGATCGCATTAGAGCACGAAATTTGCATAGCAGAGCAATCATTTTGACTCGCCGGATTTGGCTGTGAATTTCACGCCCAGGTGAATGGTGAAGGTGATATCTTAACTTAGGCAACAACTATACACTTATAACTATATAGGAGTCCCAATCCCAACTATCATCAGACTGCGTGGATGTGATTACCTGCCACGGCTGGCGCTGCCGCTGCCCGCTACACTGCAATGCCCCCCTCTCAATAGCCCTTTTGTGTATCAGTTTCTGATGATGGTTGGAAATAGAGCGAGAAGCTGATTTGTAATTAAGGATAAAATATTATCTGCGCGGCAATGTAATTAAATTTAATTTCCCATGGACGACGACCGACACTATAGTATAGGAATGTTGCGTTTCAAATTGCAAATCGGTGTAGGAGGAACTCACTCGCTGCTTTTGCAGGTGAATATCCCATATCTAGCTCTAAAGCTTTTTATATATAGAGCCGAGGAACTAATGTGTCATTAGGAGGATTTAATTGACAAGAACGTCAAGCCAAATTAAGCCACCCGAATGGTGGATGGTTGGTATGGTGTGTGTGAGTGTGAGTGCGTATTGCTATAGTGACAGAATTTCGTGGATAATAGTTGTTTTAATGATTATTTTGGGCATTTCACAGCTATCAGATAATGATTTTCAGGATTAGACCGTTGCTCATGAATATATAGACTGGAGGTCCTGATTATGCGGAACAGCATGTGCGAAGTATTCAGTTTAAAATAACGTGCTGTTTAATTATGTACTTTAAATTCAAAATATAAATCCTGTTTTTCTAGGATTTTCGGGAAAATAGAAACAGTGCTGCTTAACCATTGAATACGAAAATAAGCTCGCATTTTTGTATTACCTTAAGCTGAACACTGAACTATAAAGTTTAATTATTTTAAATGTTTTCACGTGAAAATAAACTTCACCGGTTAAGTAAAAAATATATGCAAATGTATTATATGAAGAGAGGAGAATAAACTGCCAAATAAACACTCCCTCAACATAAGTTTCTTTCAAATTTACTTTAGGTCTATTGTAAATTGAGTTTTTTTTTAGAAAATGAATTATTAAAATTGACATGAAATTGACATTTTTCGACAGATAATCTTTTGAAAATGTAATTTAAATATGATTTCTGCATTTGACCGCCACGGCTGGCCAATTTTCGATCACTTTGCTTTTTTTCCGTGTTTCGGCAATAACGCGGCAAATGTTGTCCTCCAAGTGATCGATCAATATGATCGTGTACGGCTACGTTAAAATAACCGGTTACCAAACGTTTCTTTCAATAAATCAATTTTGACACGATATGTGTGTGACATGTTTGTTAAAAAAGTGTTGCCAGTTTAAAATTCTATACCTCTGAAAAAAACACCCTTTATAACTCAAAAACTTATATAAATCTATTATGACATTGGTTTACAACTTCTAAAAAAGAAACATGGAAATTTTCAATTTTATGTGATATTATGTGAATAGTAAGTTCATTGGTTGGACCTCACATCATAAATCAATAATTTTTAACCATAAATAATTTTGTCAATTTTATTCTGTGTGATTATGACCACATACATTATACCTTCATAACATCCCACAAAAACTTCAGTACCACCCACATGACAAGTAATAATATGATGTGTAACCTGCCCCAATGAACATGTCTAAAGCTTACAATTCTTGTATTATCGCATGCTCACATTCGGAAGTCCTGTAACCTCACATGCTTCCAACACATTGAATTTGTATATCCCAAGATATTTAAGATGAGCTGGCGTGCATACGCTTCTAATCTATTTGAACAGTTACTTTGAATGTTGTATAATGTTCTTATATACGCAATAGTTATACGATTTAACTGCCTATATTCATCGAATAGTCCAAACAGCTTCAACTCAGGCATTAAAGAGGCGCACCATCATCGCAGGCTCCCAAATTCCTTTTTCAAAACATCTAAACTTAGAACCACTGAATACGCCAAGACGACCGACAACTTGGACGGACAACCGTTTGAAATTCTCTCAAACTAACTAATGCAATTAATATTCACTGCCGATAGGTAAACATTATTTACGTGCTGTGCCCCTGTGTGCGCATAGTTCAGATACTCCCAGGTGCTTCATCCTTTTAGCAAGGCTTACTTAAATGTTGATTTTTTTTTTGCTCTTTTTTATTTTGAGGTTAGAATGAATGCTAGAACCAAAGAGGTATTGATTGCATATTTCAAGTCGAACTACCTCAACAATGTTTTGTGCTGCAGAAACACATGTTGATGGTTGAGGTTGATGACGATGTGGAAAGCGGGAAGATAATTTTATTTTGTATTATGGAGATACGGCAGTTTAGTTATAGGATAGGTGTTGTTTTTAGTAAAACATTTTCAAATTTCTTAAGATATCCCAGAGGGGAAAATTAATTAAATTTGATTATTACTCTCACCTTAAGTTAACCTGAAGCTCTACTGAGAGAATAATGTAATTTCACATGGACTAAATTTTCTATTAGAAATTCGGTTTTGGATCAATAAGAGTTGATTTATATTGTATTCTTTATGCCAAAATAAAGATAATTGCATTTAAATATAATCAAAATAATTTTTTGGCAGTTAAGGTAGTTTTGAGGTAGTTAAGGACTTTCTTACCTAGGCACCGCTATGAATTCAAACAACGACACCAGCGCTGAAATCAAACGAAGAATGACTCTTGCCAATCGCTGTTTCTTTGGACTAAGAAGGCAATTGAGTAACAAAGTCTTTTCTCGAGCAACTAAGGTTTCTCCTTATAAGTCCCCCATCATCCCGGAGAAGTTCCCATGAAGTTAACGAAGAACCAGAATCGCAAAATTCAGACTTATCATTGCTCAAAACTGTTCATCATGAATATCGAAGGACCGGAATAAGGGCCCATTTTTTCACTTCGAGTGGAAAATTGCTGTCTTAACATATTTACAACTTTTCGTCAACGACGTTTCTGCTAAGAAATCAAAACCTAAAATTTTGTACTTTTACATCAAGAATTTGTTCAATAGGGCAGAAAAAGATCGAAATTCTAATAACCCGAATTTTGAGCGTGATTTCGAGCTTTTAAGAAAAAAAAAAGTTATAAAATTGTGTTTGAAATATTCTATTGCATTGTAACATAAAGTCAAAGGTTTACTGAATAAATGTATTTTTAACAGTTTCTTTTTAAATTTATGATATCAGAAATGAAAGTTATTTCAAGAGCTTTCATGATTTCGAAAAACGTTGATGACTCTACCCCACGAACCTAAACTCCCAACGAAGATCGATAGCTCTATTTTTATGCATGTACGAGTATACTTGTAATAAACATTTCAAATTCAAACCAAAAACCTTTGTTTTTTCTGAGAATGTCAATATCTATTGTGTCCCATGGATATGGAGGGCTACTCTATTCCTTGCTGCATCAATGATCCCCTTGTTTGTATATAGTTATTCTCCTTTCGAAAATGTTATAGATGACTTCCTTTGCTATTGTTTTTACTCTGATTTCATATTCAATAAGTGCGCATTCAATACCAAAACCGTTTAGAATAATTCAGCCGTTAAGATTTGAATATGTCTTCCTAGAATCAGTCCGTTTGCTGCACTAGCTGTAAGGTTATTGGATATTTCGAATTGTAATTGCAGAGCGCACCCAGAAATCACTCGAATAACTTTGGAATTCCCTATTATTCCATCCATTCCCAGATGATGATGCATGGGTTGGCTCTAATATTATCCTCACTGCGCAGTGATGCTGATTCAAGTTAGCAACGATATCTAAAAACTATTTCAGTCTCAGCATCAGCCACAGGAGCGATTTTCTATATTCGCTGAATTAATCACTGGCGCGCATTTTAAATATGGAAAAATATTCATTGCTGTCCATTGCGCATAGCACAGATGCATTCTGTAGAACAGCGAGGAGATTGCTGTTGCTGCCAGCATCCGCAAAGACTCATCTCAAGCCATTATGCAGTTCACAGCCAGTGGTCTACAATGAGCCTACAGCTGATGCTAGCTGCTCCTGCTGATGCTGATGCTGCTGCTGCTGTTGCTGTTGCTATTGCTGCCGGGTGAGCCAGTCTTATTAACCCCTTACAGTAAATCAAACGAAATTACATTTCTCAGGTCCATATGGAGCTATAAAGCTTGATGGCATTCGAATAGGATAATATCCTTTTTTTCCAGCACACCATCATACAACAGGGAGTATCTGGATATGACATTCGTTTTGTTGGCATATTATATAGTACATCTACCTATCCTGGGAGAGGGATGGAATATGGTTGGTCATTGCGGACGTCTTCTTGTTTTTTTTTTTTTTATTTTTTTCATTTGTTTTGAACAAATTGCCGAAGCAATTCGTACGACATTATGATCGATGACAATCCATTCGGTATTCGAAATGGGAATTCCCAATGCAGAAGTGGATATTGATTGAGGATTTATGGCATTGTTGAGGCAAAGCAGGGAGCGGAATGCGATGTGGTGGAGGACAGACATTTTGCTGTAGAGTTCAGATGGACTTATCCATCATCATGCTGGTATATACACATTACACATACAACAGTTTCTCCCCTAAAAAACCCCATCATCTCAAACCAATACCCAACCCAATGCTAGGCAATTGAAATATGAGAAGATGTCTTTGGAGAATGGAGAAGTTTACATTAGAAAATATTGAACATGGGTTAAAGAAGTAAAACTGTCGTATCGATCTATAAAAAGATAGTTAAAACGAATTGTGAAGGCGTTGGCATTGGCATCGGTCGGTCGTCTTTGGTTTGGCCGGATTGTAATTGAAAACTACCATCCACGGGAAGAAATCGATTTCATATCGATTAATCGAATGTTCTTTCTCCTACGCATGATGACTTATGAAAGGTTCTTTATCCGCCAGGTCGTTGACAAATTGAAATTGCGTATACTTTTTGGATTGAAGATGAATATACGTAATTAAAAAAAATTGAAGAAATTAGAAGACCTGACCCAAGCCAATACGAAACCGTTGCGAAACCTAGGCAACGACGAAACTATAACAACAACTTGTTGTTGCCAATCATAGCAACATGTTGTTTGGCGTAGTCGAATGTTTCGGAATGGTTGGGGAAGGGCTTAATCTAGATTTCTTTAATTTTTTTAATAAGCGAAACTTGGAAAAATTTGCTGAAAGCGCTAAATTTCCACATTTCAGCAATTTTAAAGGACATACTTTGAAAAATGGATGGGAAAAAATATCGATGGGCTTACAAAAGTATACTTATTACTCCAATATATGTAGTTCTAATTCCTGTTAAGGCTTCATGAAATTTCGCTAACGCTAGCAACGCGTTAAAATCTCTAGACTCTGTCTCTACAAATTCGTTAACAGCCCTAAACTGTCGATCGTCTCTTACGGAGATGGCCGCACAGTTCAATATTCACCTTTGCTGGGTGCCGGGCCATAGAGACATTCCAGGAAACTGCAAAGCCGACGATCTTGCAAAAGAAGGAACAACTTTACCTTTGCTGGCCCATAAAGCCGGTGTTGGTATGCCTTTGGCTACATGTAAACTCATGCTAAAGCAAGATACTATAGAGAGGACAAACTTTAGGTGGAATAACATCACCACCTGTTTAGCGACAAAACTTATTTGGCCTGAACTTAGTGCCAAACGCTCCAAACAGTTGATCTCTCTGAATAGATTGCACATTAGCTACGTTATAGGTGTCCTGACAGGACACTGCTTAATAGGTAGACATGCTCTACGACTTGGAGCTCCTGCAAATGATTTTTGCAGGAGTTGTAGGGATGAGGAGGAAGAAGAGACAGTCTCTCATCTTCTTTGCACCTGTCCCGCCCTATCACAAAAACGAAAACTCCACCTTGGAGATTTCTTCTTCAATGATCCCAGCGATCTAGCAAACTGTGACATCACTTGTCTCCTACGCTTCATTCGAAGCTCTAACTGGTTCAACGAGGGAGGTTGGTCAACTGATCCATGTGGTATCACAACGGACCTAATTTCTGGTCTAAGTGTGTTGGGTTTCCATACCAACAGCCACTTTAACCTAACCTAACCTAGCAAGAGTGCTCATCGAACGCTCCTGCTCTAATTCAGTGTTCAGAAAGCTACTTTTCGTTGTTTTAGGACATTAGCTCCGACGACTATAGTTCTACCCTTTGGTGGGTTTGCTGGGCTTACCTCAGGTGTCAGGTCTCCCGGTTTTAAACTTTTCCATGTTTTATCTTAGTATTAAAAAATTCAAAAATTTACGCAGGTCCAAAGAAACCTACAATCCACAAGTACTTATGACACTTTTATCAAATCTTTTTGAAAGAGAAACTACAGATTCTTCCCAAATTCTGCTCTTTGTTGACTTTTGATTGATTTATTTCAATGGGTTTTCGGACCGAGGTTTAAAAAGAACCTAATGTTAACAAAATTTTACTAATATTAAAAAGTAATTTAAGATTATGATCAAGACTCATCTAGTGTAATCTTTATGATCCCCTGTTAACAGTTTTGCGGTTTATCCTATAAAACGCGTTTGGCTTAGAATAAAATAATTTAATGGCTATAAGTTCAACACGCAAAATAATAAAATTCATAAAGAACTAACAACTGAATTTCCAATTATTATTTTCAAAAATAGAAAAAGAAGTTAAAAAAAAAAATCCCCAACCCTCTAGGGGCTTATACTACGCCCATGAACAAAAAAAAAACAAGCTTAACCACATGCGCAACATAGTTACCATTATAGACGCTATGATGCCAACCAATATCATAGTTGAACATACATATTTATATTCAATCCAGAGAGTCTGAATTTGCTATCTATATAGCCCCTCGATCGTTTCCCATTCATCTTGATTGCCCGAATATGTTTTTAAAAGAACCCAACCATTGCAAATTGGTCCGATATTCCAAAAAAGACCCTCAAGCGTTAGTTGAGGATTTGTTTTGTTTGTTGCCCGCATCTTGGTGCATTATATAAATACATAACATAACTCTTCCTTTTTCCTGTTTTTTGCTCATCGTCATCATCATCATCGTCGTCGCGGTCGCGGTCGTCGTCGTAGAAAACACCAACTTCTCTAGCTTCTGATATTATGGATGACCGATGATTACCGCCAATGAATAATAAAACCGAATCCGCGCCGATGGAGAACTGTGATGCCGAAAGAGCGCTGCTGCTGCTGCTATATATATATGTATATGTGGACCACCAGAGGCTAAGCCAAGCGTCGAGAGGATGATGATGATGATGGAGTTGCTGTTCCCGATGCCCAATGTGTGTCTTTACATATGCCAAAGTGTTATAGCAGGTTATATCCCACCAACAACTGATGCAGCCAGTGTCTGCCTGGCAGTGATAGTGCCGGGAATTAAGACATTTACTCCCTGATGCCAAGGTAGGTACATATTTACGGACCGAAAAAAAAGAGCACCATGGCCTGCGATTCTCCACGGGCGCAATGATCAGACAGAGACAGACAGACTGACTGACGAAATGAGATAGGAGTTTGTTCAATTTCGTATATCGTATGAAATAGGGAGGCCAGATTTTAATTTCTTCTATTTCACAGTGTTCAAAATAAAAAAAGCATACCTACAACTCATTTTAAAAATTTTTCAAAAGAAAATATTGAAGGTTGGCCAAAATTTAAAACTGAGTACATAACCAATTTTTTTAAAAAATAATATAAATTTATAAAATTTAAGAGCATAAATTTTCTCTCAATTGTTTGTACGGCTCGATATTTTTTTTTTCTCTGATATAAAAGTTGGGTTTCTGATCGAATCTTTGAAAATTTCTTCGGAGTTTGTACGTCCTTTTTCACTTCAGGCACGGTTTTGATACCAATTTTGAATGTTTCACAATTTTAAATATTGTACTTATTTTATTAAAAACTTATATAAAAATACGTCAACATTAAAAAAAAAAAAAAAACATTTAAAAAAAGATTAAAAAAAAAACTATACACTGGTCACTCTACAAGTAAATCATCTTCTGTCGTTTTTTTCTTAGCACTTGTTTCCGAAATTCCTTAAGAACACACAATGAAAGAATACTCAAGCTGTGTTCCATGCCAGAGATAAAGAATAAGATGAAAATGATGATGATGATGGTCATCATATACACTGGCAAGGTATCAAAAAGATCTGCGCGCTGATGCAGAATCTCTCATCCTGGAAATCCCAGGAAAAAGAGATTTCACTCCCTCCCAATTTGAATGGCCTCACCTCACGTAGGTTATTTTCTCAATAACAAAAAACTGTACATTGGACATAAATAAGGTTTCCTGCTCCCATCATCATGGCGAATGGCGGCTACAGAGCAACAACGAAGACGACGACGACGGCAGCGAGCGTTGCGTCGCGTCGCGTCGGTGGTGGTGGCCCACAAGTGGCTTGTAATAAGCTCCAAGTGAAACTTATTTCAGCGCGGTGGTCGGTGCTTGGTGGTGGTGAGAAGGTGTTGTGCAGATTGTAGTTGCTTGGCATTGTTAGAGGTGCAATTTTCATTCCACATTGTTGTGAGCCCTCTCATGCCCGTCTCCACTCCTCCGCGTTATTCAAGTCAAAGCCAAGTGCGCATCGTCGCACTGCTTGTGCGAAGTGCTTCAATTATTTTCGGCTGTCTTGTGGCATGGTTAAAAAAGAGGTGGGGCTCCAAGGGAGTGCCAGTGCTGAGAGATACTGAAGGAATGCTTCTTTTGCGGCCAATATGATTTTAGTCAAGATAAATTGGTATTGTGCGTTTTGAGGACGGGTTCGCGCGATAACCTCTTTGGATATCCTCGTAACCCTAAAGTTCCACCTTTACTCCGCATTCTCCCCGTATACCCATTCTCTCTCTCTCTCTCTTTCTCTCTGAGTGTCTGATATCTGATTGATCTGCTTTTGGATTTTTTGGTTGAAATTAATAATAAATCGTGATATGGAGTGCTCTCCATCTCCTGGTCCTGATGGAACCTGATGGGTCCAGGACTTTGCGACTGTTTCTCTTGATTTGATGGAAGGAATCTGATGTGTTTTACAATATTATACTAAAATGGGTTTTTTTGTGCCTGGCCAAAGTACTAAAGAGCGACTATTATCGGCTCGTGAGATTATAATTAACTTAGTTGGATTTTATCACAGATTGCCAATCGACGACCAGTGAATTTGAAGTATGTATATTATTGAAGAGGTCATCATCATCGCAGAACCTTGGGGCTGATATTGAATCAAATCTGTCGATGTTGGTGATGTTGAAGGCGAGATTCTATCCGAGGAAAATATATCGCTTTCAATTATTTTAAAATTAACAGATCATATTTATTTCAGAAAACAAGTTTATCTGGAGGCATTTCTCTGAATAAAATTCCTTGATTCAAATCTACTCACATGTTAAGAGGTTATCTTAAAAGTGTATTGATGTTTGATTTTTTAGATTTATTTATGAAATTATATCTTTCAAAAAGCAAAAAAGAGATAAAGAAGTTAAATATTGGAAATATGAATTGTGGATAAAGTAAAATCTTAATAAGAAAAAAAAACCTCCGTACAAGATTAACTTAACTGTTTTTAGGTCAAAATAGATAAAACAGACTTTCGTGGTTTGACAAGAGATTACTAAATATAAATTTCTCACAATTTAGGAACGAGATAGCATTTTGTTCATTATAGCTTCAGAACAATTTGTTGACAACGAAACTTTTTATTATTCATCTATTTTTTCCTCATCGTAATCCCTGTACAATCCATAGCAATAAGAGAAGAATTGAATGGCAAGTTTTAAATTCTTGCCGCGGATTTTGAATATGATTTGGTGATCACTATTTGAAGATCTAATTTTTTTTAAACTACATTACTGACAATCCTACAAGCTTTCACTTTCACTGATTTGGTGATCACTATTTGAAGATCTAATTTTTTTTAAACTACGTTACTGACAATCTACAAGCTTTCACTCTGGATTCTCTAAAGGTAAGAACTATAAAAGATTGGCGAATGCTATTCTCCATTGTCTTCTTTTTCTTCTTCTTCTTCTTTGGTAACAAATTTCTAAAAAAATGGAAGTGCTATCACCACTTAATTGATCTATTGGTGCATAACTTATCGT
Organism: Syrphus vitripennis; assembly: GCA_958431115.1. Taxonomy (NCBI): domain Eukaryota; kingdom Metazoa; phylum Arthropoda; class Insecta; order Diptera; family Syrphidae; genus Syrphus; species Syrphus vitripennis. Next base: position 1,616,990 of record OY288110.1, on the reverse strand, counting down.
AAGATCTCTTTGCTCATTTTTTGGCGCATATGTGCTATCAAACCCCAGTACACATATATATTAAAGGCACTATCTTTCTCATGTTTTCAAAACCATGCGTCATGAAGTCTTAGTGAACAATATTACAGAATCTTTTGGCGATCAAAATGAAAAAACTCACAATACCAACATTCAATGAAAAAAATCATTCAAAATTATATTTTTAAAACATAAAATTAGATATCTTCTAGAAAAAAATGCTTGTTTCTCGATATCCATTTTTCTCACAAAAAAGACTGATTTGGAGAAATTCTGAGTTGGTTCCGGGACGAGATCGAGCCGATATCGTAATTTTCCAGACCGCTCCGAAATCTTCAATTTCTGAGATGAAATAACGCAATTTCGTTCGGTAATGTATGCCCATTAAAGCGAGCGTATAACAGCTAGTTACGAAATAAATATTTGACTAACATATAAAATGTAATTCTTAAAATCACTCAATAATTCTTTCTTCTTTTTTTTTCCTTCCAACCTCCATCATGCCCTTATCGAAAGATCGCGAACTCAATAATAATCCCTTACCAAATCCCAACTAATTTAATTTCACACCTCATAAAGTCCTTCTTGAGAGCGGATTTTAATCCTAGACACAAAACATAAAAGACAATTATGCGCACCCAAGTCTTTGTCTACAATATATACGCTTCTCTCCCGCAGGCATCCAATATTAAAAAGTCCAACGGATTCCGATAAAAATTATGGAAATGACTTAATTCTGGTGAATTGATCTCAGCTTTGCACCAACCACCGATATGGTCATCATCATCGCCGCGCCAATTGATTGCCCTAAACGTTATTTCCTTCATATAAAGCTAGATGCGCCTATAAAGGTAGAGAAGAAGGTAGGTCTGATCTCTGATATCCAAGTTCCAACACTGGCTGCAGAGCACGCATCTCGACTCGACCACAAAAAAAGTTTCTTAATCAACGCTCGGTATATACTCGTATAATAGAGGAACCTATCTATCTCTTAGAATGAAAACAACAAAAATAAAAGCGCAATAATAATAACTCCGGATGATAGTCAAGGGCACGCTTGTCCCTGTAATCAAATCCTCTAGCAGACTTCCACAACATACGGCGGCATATCAAATTTTGTTAGTTGTGTGCGCGTAAATTGAGGCAAAGAAACTCGGGACAGGTTTTCATATAAAATAAAATGGTCCAGCCAGCCAGCGGCCATCCCTGTGTGATGAGTGCGAGCGATCGCAAAAACAGTGCAAATATATTTAAATAAACGCTCTTGAGTCCGGGGAGGTGCGTCGCGTTGCGGGCCTGGGACGGGCCCAGGAGTAGATCAAAAACAGCATCACCACAAACCACAACCGCGCAGCTCTCTCATACCTATAAGGAATGCGCGCTTTACGAGCGCAAATTATTTATCGCTCTTATCCACTCTTAATGGTGACCAATAAATCGCCTTAAGTAGATAAGGAGGATTCATTCCCTTGGCACGGAATTCTACATATGAGAGGTATGGTTCCCGCTGCTGCCAGAGCACATAATATGAGTTGGTTGAATGCACATTGCACATATGTATCGTATATACACACAATGCGGCGTTGTTAGCGAGAGCTTTGCTGGACCCTTACCTTACCTTGTGAACACATGGCCTGGCGCAGCAGCGAGGACAACATACGACATCCTCTTGTGACATTCTGCTTGGGTACTTGTCATCTTAATTAAGCCAACAACAGGAATTATTAGAGATCGCTGTAGCGAGTTCTAACTTATGACCAGGATCAGATTTGCTAATTGGGTTGAGTGTGATTTGCAGCTTGTACGCAGTGAGCGAAAATAAATACATACACCATCTTCAGGGGTTTAGAATGAACAAAAATATTTTTAGTTGGAATATGTTTCCTTTTTTTTTTGGGTTGGTATTGAGTTCAAGTTTAGTATGGAGCTGTTCGAAACCAAGAAAACAACAGAAGTGTCTTTGTTAGTTGCCCACGCAAAATCATTAAATTTTTTTTTTAATATTAAATTAAAAATGTATCAAATTAGTTTGCAAAATCGGTTAATATAATTCAAATATTTTTGTTGAAATAGTTCATTCTTTTGGTTCATTTAGTTCACTAGTTTATTACAAAACTATCAATTAAAAAAAAGTGAATGAATAATTTTTTTTCGAAAGGACCTGTTTAACACATTTTGTTCTTTTATTAGTTCTGATTCAACGATAACCTAAAGGAATACGATGTTTGCAGTTTTTTTTTCCATTTTTGCGAAAACATTTTTTCTTTCATAATTTTATCTTATCAACATCTGAAGCTCATATCTAGATATTCTGGAGCTCTTCTCTAGATATTCTGGTTCCCTAGGTTTCTATAATTCAAATGATCTTTAGCTCATTAGCTAGCGAACGAACCAGAAGCAGTGAGCAATAGAGAACCATTGAACTATAGCAAACTATAATTCACAAGTTCTAATTTTTTTTTAAACTATTGAACGATATTGGTGTATCCAATTCATTTGTTGGCTCACGATACCTATGTGGTGATGTGGTTTTTGGCCTTGTTGTTTGTCCCCTGCTATAGATATGGATGAATTTGTGGGCGTTACTTTTGTTTAGTTGGCTGGGTACACATTAAAGTACACATTACATATTAAATGTGGAATCACTATAATTATTGTTTCAAATATTTTGAAAGAAATTAACCAAGTTAGCAAATCCTTCAAAATAGCTCCCATCTGATTTTCCGTCGCTAAAGTCTTATTGTCCGATTTAACATAAAATTCATATAGAAAACAAAACAAAGAAAGTGTACGAAATGTTATCTAAAGATTGGATGAAGTTTAATTCCCAAAAGACAAGACAAGGGTCCTCGGACCTAAAGTCCCCTTGTTTCCCTTTGCGTGCAATAGGACCTCCACTACTCCTAAACGCCATTCTGTATGGTTTCTGGAAATGTATTTCAGCTCTCTCCAACGTTTCTCTAGATATGCCGATCCCTTTTTGACCTCTTCCTCTAATAAGACTCTTTAATGCTGTCAATGCAAAAACACCATTATTATCATTAAATTAGTGTATTTCCAATTTTCCAATAAGTATTTACCTATCTATTTGCCAACAAAAACTTCAAACCGATGTGCATACCTTCTCCTGTTCCCATTGTTATATGTACATACACTCAAACTACCAATTACAATGTTTAAAATCCTGGAAATCGACCTTTTCAACCAGAATTGGCCGATCCGAAACACAAAATAAATTTGAGTTACTGCCAAAAACCAAGCCACTCTTTAGTGGTCAGGATGCCACAAAACTGAATAAAGGTACATCGTTTGTGGTCAAGGAAACGATGCAAACAACAAAAAAAAAAGTAGAAATTCGTGTTTGAATAAAAGTTGGAGTTTGTTTTTGTCTGCCGGGACATACATTTTTTTTTGCCATTATATATGTGTGTGTGTGTGTGCGGTTACCTGCCGCACGTTGGTCATTCATAAAACAATTGGTTTAATCCAATTTTAGTTTTGTATTTTTGTTTGCATATTTTTTTTTTTGTGCAGAAGATGAGTTTCATATTGAATTTGCAGCAACCCAACCTACTTTCCTCTGAAACACCACCGAACATTGTAACAAAATGTACTGCAACGAAATTACCCAAATAAATCATTTTTCTGACACGAAAGAAGCACAGAGTGCGTTTCCCTTAGCCAATATAAAAATAATAATAATAATCGATGGATGTTGTAAGGCTTTCATCGACTTTTGAGGAAACATGATTGTTATCGAGTGCGCGCATCTCTAGATCATCTCGGTTATTAATTTGTGTTTTGCATGAATCGATAAAAGCTGGAACATCCAGTTTTATGTGATTTTTGCACGCGATTTTTTTTTGCTAAGCTAGTCATAGGCTAGCTAGAGGGTTTAATTCAAACCGGCTATTGAGTGTCATGTCTTAATCGTATCCTATACTAAACAAAATAAAGCCATTCTATAAAACTCATTACCAAAATCGATGATAAAAATTTATAAGACCATCATCAAAAAGAAGAAAGGAAGGAAATAACTTCAGTGAACCAGGATATCATTGTTCGACGTAGTTCGTCGTCTGGAGTTCAATTGCTCCACTCACTTTAGAATCATTTCAGCGTTAATCCTCTGGAACGGGACTTTCCAACAAAAAAAAAGCATCGATTCTTTTATCCTTACCATCGTCTGCTGCGTGAAATGAAATTGAATGCCGATTCGGTGGAAGACGTCTATTCCTTTGTTTCCATTCCCTCTCTCTATCACTCTCTATGCTTCGCTCGATTCTTTGATTGGGAAAATTGGATTATGTGGTATTAGAAATGTCCTAAGGACTTAATCGCCAAAGACGCAGACAAGTGCCTTCTTTAAGAGTCAATCAGGTGGAACTAATTAATGAGAAGAAGAAGAAGGGATTAAGGTTTCGGTAGCAGTTTCAAGAAGTGCACTGCAGAATAGTTTGTCGAATGGAGTGCAGTTGAGATGTTGTGTTTCTTGGAGTTTATATGAGAACTGCTGATGATTGAATTGTTTAGTCTAAAATATTGAGAAGTAGTGATGAGAGAAATTGGGAGAGAACTTAAATAAAGTGTAGACGGTGGAAATAATTTTGGAATCACATTATTTCAGCAACTTAATTGGAGACGCAGGTGGAGTGCATTAGGGAGAGAAAAGGTTTTATTGAGTAGTTTTTTTGAGGAATCAAGAAACTTTACAAGAACATACACAAAAATTCAAAGTGAAAAATTGTTCATCAAACACGGAACCTTTAATAATCTCCAACAGAATTATAGCTCATTCAATTCTACAAAGGAACAAAAAACGGAAGACTCGATAGAGAACTTAGTAGTTATAAGCCCTTTCTAGACCTCGTCATTTTTTTTTAAACCTACGAACGAATCAAATACAAAACTATAGCCATCAAACCAAGGTATGTATGTCTTGAGCATAAGCAATGTAGACTGAGTTTATAATGACATGTATTCAATACAGAATATATTGTATCTACTCATTCCATTATTCTGAACTCTTGTAATGAGTCTACATCACTGCGTTTATGAGAAACATACTGTAAATTATTGAAACATGTTATGATTACAAAAGTATTTGGGAGTAGTCCATGCGATTAGTGAATGCATTATTGCACCATTTTTTTTTTCTACAGCTACTAAAAATAAGAAATGAATGGTGAAATTTAAATTTTGCGAAATGTCAGTGTAACCATCGCAATCAAATTATATTAATTACTACAAAGAAAAAATGTCTTCTGCCAAGAAACGGCCAATTAAAAATTTTCCAAATGTTTATCGTCTATTTATAATCTAGATGCATTTATTTTCCACCTAAGCATATTTCTATATTTGGCATTGTCTTTGTTCGAAATGAAAAAAAATAATTACACAAACTTCATTTCTTTGGCATTTAGATTGGACATATATCAGCACATGATATATTCGAATACCACAATCTGTCCCGCTGTGAGTATTATGAGCCTGACAATTTGCGCAGAAAATAACAAAAATCATTCTCAATTTTCAATAAGCAGCAGCGATCTGCCGCTGACCGCTGCGCTGCCGCCAAACCATCATACACACCAGCCAGCGAGAAAAACCAAGAATTATCCCTATGAAAGCACCTGACAATGACCGATGGGATTCCTTTCTTTCGGTGTGTACTCCGGAATTGCTTCACTGTATGGCGATTCCATACACTTATATGATGGTGCGACTATGGACATGGACATTGGACAAGGAGGTCCATTCATTGCGCGCGTCTTGGTGGAAATTGTGTCGCCCGATGAATGTGAAAAGGAACGATGCGACGCGACGCGTGTAGGTCGATATGTTTGTACCTTCTGCAACTGCCCCTTCTTCTGGATTTACAATGGTCCCAATGCCCAACAAGAGAGTCTACAGCAAGATTATTGATGAGGTTATTAAATTTCCAAAAGGATGTTAATTTAAAATCGAGTCAGTGAACAGAGGAGAAGAAATAAGCACCCAGATGATTATCGAACATACATGCGCTTTGGAATCAGTTAGCACTCAGAGTGCACAGAATGTGTCCAATTGGTATAGGCTGTGACTCTCTATAGAAAAATTGCTGAATTGTTGCAGGCTGGCTGTTCAATGTTCATAGATTGCCCCAACGCAAACGCATGTTGCCATATCGGTTGCTCTTGGCCAGATCCTCTATCTCCAAGGAGCTATATAGAGAAATAAATACGAATTCCTTGGAACTTCAGCAGATAGATGTTTGTCAGCAGGTTCTGCCTAACAGTTTTCTGACAGATTTATGCTAATATCAAATGAGGTTTGGGCCTACACACACAAGCACAAATAAAAATAGCAACAAAATTATTATCTAAGCCCAGCTACGCATAAAGTGCAGCGGTACTGCCATTCGGACACGGTGGACACGGACAGACAACCGGACTAGACAGCCTGATATAAATATAATCACGTAGATTTGATTATTTGAACAGGGCCCTTCAGATTCAGATTTTGTGCTCGCTGAATGGTCAGCCGTGTAAGTTGTCAAATGGAACACAGGCCCTGTTCGCATTGAAGGCAGTTTGTTATCCTCAAGATACTGCACAATGGTTGTGCGAGAGGTTGTCAGTTGAAATTATGCATCTATGAGATTTATCAAAAAAAAAAAAAAAAAAAAAAATGAGAACCAAGTCTCTTCCAGTAGTCAATGGGAAACATAATCAAAAAGGCGTTTACATGGCCGCCTGTGTGTGGTGGAAGTTTCATTTGTGCGTTAAGAGCAATTTTCTGGAAGTCGTTTTCCGTAGGTGTTGGACAAGATGTACAAATAAGCGCGAATTGCGAAATTGCAATTTATACTATCACAGGATGCGTGATGGAGGGAATTGTATTACACACTGGACTTGCTTATGGATTAGCTGAAGCTGGATGTAGAATTGTAGAGGTTGTGTAGAAGTGTAAAAGGGCAAGACTGCAATTAAAATTGAAGGTTTTATGGAAGAATGCATTATTGATTCTGATAGGATTACATAGCCCATCAAAAAGATTGCTATAATGCAATCTAAATCAAACATATAAAATAATTCAATGAGTTTTTTTGTTAAACACGTGGTACGGATGACGTTAAATTGGTTGGATTTTGGTGTGTATGTTTTTTTTAGTTTTTATCTATCAAAAGCGGACGTTGCTGGCTATATCCAAAAGTTACGGGTAACTTGAGTGAATCTTTGATTTCTTGTAAAACAAGAAGTAGATAATTTTATGTACAAAAAACCGAGTTCAAGACTAGGTCGAAGATATGGAATACCGTGGCGGGCTGTGTTTTTGAAAATTTTGAAAAAATGAGATTTTTGATTGTTTCTAAAGTTTTGGAAAAATTTTTTTTCCACTTTTTTTTACAATTTTGAAAACTAAATATACAGTTTATCAACGAAAAAAATTTAATGTATTTCTTACCGTTATCGGACTGATTTCCCGAAAAACGAACGAAAATATTAATTTTTTTTTTAAATGAAATAGGCTTAAGGGTTGATTTAATTCATAACTTAAGTTTTTTTTTGTAAAAAAATAAAAAAAAAAAAAATTATGTATTCTTGTCAATAAAAAAAAATATTTTTTTCACTAATTTTGATACCATCATTTTCGGTAAGCGTTGCGAATTTTCTTTTAAAACTGAAAGCTTTCCAAACTTAATAACATAAAAAAAAATTATAAAATAAAAATAAATATTTTTCAAACTTGTAAATCTGAAGACGGGTCGTGAATTACTATATAGATTAATTTCAGATTTTTCCAAGAAATAAGCTGCATGTAAGTTATTTTTTTTTAAATAATGAAACCTCAAGTTTGAAAAATTTTTTGAATTCTTTTGGGTTGCTACTTTTAACACTTTCGAATTAATATTGTTATTTTAATTTAACTGCATATGATCGAAATATATTTGTTGCCTTATTTTGTTGCATGAAATAAAATTTTTCTTTGAAAAAAATTCTGGTGAATGGCATTATGCAGATACATTAACAAAACAAAATTAATTCAAAAGTTTTAAAATAAAAATATGCATACTAGTCCATTTTTCTTTTTGTATTATTAGTTTACAAGACAAATCATTTTTGAATACAATACTTGTATTTGTTTTGAAGTTCTTTTATAAAACATTGAGGTTAAAATGGAACGCCTTCCAAATGTTTAATAAAGAAATTATGCAAAACAAATCAAAACAAAAAAAATAAGGAAAACCGAAATCGGGTCAAATTCACACATTCAAAAATTTCAAGGTCTATCTGACTCTATTTTGTCCATTTCACAGTCACTTAGCATAAAATACTATAAAGACAATAGCTCAACTCATATACATAAATACTTAAAACTAAACAGCAAACAACATTGTATCTCCTAAACTTAATAACATCAGAACAGAATGAAAATTGTTGGCTTTTTTCTTCTCAGTTACTTATTTTCTGATTTACACTGCAAGCAACAGTGTAACCTACCGTCTATAGAGGAAAACCAGACGTCAAATGCCAAAGATCTGTCCATGACCGTGACGACAAATTCAATCTTCCATATGCAAATTTGCACAAACAGCACAATACCCACAATTTGACATAATTCCCATCAAATGGATATGTTTACACTTGAGGCCGCAGTCAGTCGTCGACAACTTCATTTCGATAGCGAGTAAAATACCAACATCACAGGGTCTTACATTAACTACACTGCACTGCACTGCACTGTTTGGAAACGTTGCCGTTGGTCGGTTGGTTACAATTGACAGATTTTAAATCTGGTCACGGATGCATCGATAGGCGTTCGTCGGGTTTCGTTGTCTGGTCTGTCCTACTGGGCCAGTCCATCCATCCATCCAACACAACACAGCAAAACCAATTATCGGGAAAATTTGCTTATGGTGACCAAGTTCTATACTGATGCCCACAAGAAAAAGATGCCAAAGTGCCTTTTAAAAAAAAAAAAGAGAGACCTAAGAACAGGATGATAGGATGGATGCTCTGGTTTTGAGTCCGATCTGAGCAGACATAAACTTAAAAACAATCTGACAGGAAATCAACTTAAAGAGTAGTTCCCTCTTACACAGAAATATTCAGATTCACACAACAAGAAAAAAAAAGAACAGAAAAGAATTCAAGGAGTCAGGATTGATGGAGATTGGATGGGAATGGGAATGGGAAGAGGGATCACCATCACCAGTCCTTGTAATTGTCATAATTGTCATTCAAAGGCCTTACATCGCCTTCATTCTGTTACTTGTTATTTCTTTTTTTTTTTCGTTAAATTTGAACGAAAGAAGTGAATTGGTAACATGATTTTATGAGAATTTCACCAGCAACGAAACATGTAAATTAAAAAATTCATAGGTTATTACCTAAAATAAAAAAAAAGTATTCTCAAACTTCTTTAAAAAGAAAGTTCTCAAAAAAAAAAAAAAATAAGTTGAGGAGCGCTCGAAACGAAACGGTTCAACATTCAATCGTCAAACTTATATTTTGTGCACCTGCTAAAAATTACATTTCCATTAATAAAGGCTTTACTATGATTCATTGCACTTAGTTGAGGTAGAAATGTACCGCCAAGTTTGGTCACCACGTAAACTCTGATTTTTCCATTCCTGAAATTCACACGTCAGAAATTAAATGTCTCAGAAATTTTCTAAGCTATAAATTGTGTAGAACTAAACTATCTATTTTCTTCTGAACATCTTTTCAAATATTTTTAAATTTAAAAACATAAAAAGCTAAACTCATATTTCAAATAAAATAGAAGCCCAGGATCCTAAACGTATTCAATTAAATTAATGCATTTCAATGTAAAATTTTCAACAATGTTTTTTATTTGTGAAATTCTCCTTTTGATATAGCTTCTATTTCTCTGTTGAAGATGCCACACATCCTTTGAGCCAAACCTTACTGCTATGATGGAGACACAGGGCTAATTGAATTATATGCTTTGTTGTTGCACCACAAAGATACGACAAGTCAGCAGCATGCTGTGCGAGGTGATATTTGCACATCCTCACGTTGCCAATGCAATTTATTCAAACTCAAAGGGCTTGCAAAATCTGCATTTGTTGGGGCGACAACAACAACAGCCGCTAACTGACTAATAAGGCAGGACACGAGGATTAGGTTCACAGTAGGCGATTGAAGGCTGGCTATATGGTTAGAGTCGGAGACTTATTCAGCTTCTTTCAGCTTTCTCGCTGTACAACCATATCGGAATGCTATGTCCGTGCGCCTTGCGAAAGCGAAAATTATTTGTAGATTTGTTTTGTCACCGCGTTTTTTGTTGCCGAACACACAACAGACATCTCTTCTCAACTAGGTATATCTGTTTCTGTTCGTTGGATTCCCTTCGTTGTCGGCCTCCTGGATGACGATGATGCGATGGCAGAGGATTGAATTCCAAACCAATTTGACCAATCCCCGTTTGTTTGAGAAGAGACTTCGCGCGCAAAGGACACGATTGTCGTGATGATGATTATTCCTATCCTGGCCAAGAGTCAGGCCATATAGCTTAACCAAGGCGCGCAAATAGACAAAATGTTGAAATGAAATTCGCGGTATGCATTCGCCGCTCTGATGGCTGGCCGGGGAACGATGATGATTGTTTTCGACGCGAAAGGAAGAATTTTTTCGCGATTTGGTTTCTTGTGGATATGTTTGTTTAATTTTTTTCAAATCAAATAAACACGAAAAAATAAAACAACAGATAGTGTAGTTGAATTAAAACAAAACACCAGAAGAAGAAGAAAAAAAAACAATCCGTCTGTCATTTGGCGCATATGTGTTATGTGACTTAGAGACGAGAGTGTAACGTGGGGGAGATTTTCGGATTAGACAGTCACGCTATTTTAATAAGTCATGTCTTGAAGCATGACAGCGATATAAAGGAGAAGTGGACAAATTTTTTTTCTGCAAAAAAAAAAAAACATTGTCAGATCTAGAGAAGGAGCACAGTAATCCCAATTAAATTTGACTACTAGAATTTACTCTTCCTTCAATATTTTTTTTTTCATAAACACAATGCATTGCTGGGAATATCACAGTATATATCTCGTTCAAAATCAAAAAACTGCTTAAGAATTTAAAAAACCAGCTATTAAAAACCTACAGTTCCAACTGCTAAGTACTCTCTGAAGAATAAGTCGCAAGCTGACAGTTTAACAGAAAGTCCGTTTTCCATCGGTGCACTCTTTTACCCCGTCAACTAAACATATTCATGCATTGAGTTCAAGAACATAAATTTATAAAAGTTGCTTTAAATTTGCATCATTAGTGTCGAGAAAATGGACTGTAATATTACAATTTCAAAATTTGTCAATCGTAAATTATTTTATTAGACTATAAAATATTTAAGCAAAACAATTTACCTGTCAGTCATGAACCAATGACCTGACATTTATGCCGCTCCTCTGGTACAACTTTTCCAAACCAAATACTCTTGCCACCATCAAAGTTTACATTCATAGAAAAATAAGATCTTGATCGTATATTGATTTTCATAACAATTGGCGAACGAATTGCTTTTGTTTTTGTTGAATATTGTTCCTATGTACATAGGTATTGAACTAAGCTTGCGCAACTTGTGTGATATCCCGCAGGTTTTTTCTTGAGAATTGTTTGTTGGCCTTATTTGTTGGAATTGAAGGTTTTCCCGCTCCTTAGAAAAATCAAATACAAACCACGTTTTTAGTGTTCTGTCATAATCGCACAAATTTGATTTCAATTGAAAGGTACATAATATAATAACACGTTGAAGTGTTGTTGTTGAAAATAAACAATTTCTTGTTGATTTAACAAAATTCTTTAGAATATTTATATGAAATAGTTTTTATTTAATTGTTATTGATTTTGTTGGATGTTGGAGACATGAAATTGTTCAATTAAAAATGTGCTTTCGATTTTTTCATGTATAAGATTTCGAATTCTGATTCCATTGTGCATCTACCTATATATTGAATCAAAATTTAATTTACCAAATACTTATATCAGCAATAACCTCTGATTAAATGATTTGTTTGAGCAACAAGTATCAGAGTTTTCTCAATGAAATCACATAGTACCAAGGACTCTAGGTGGTAGCAGTCAAGTTGCATCAATTTTCGATGAGTGGTCTTTTTCCAATTATTTAAGCGAAAGCCTTAATTTTCTTACGAAGTGGAAAAAATCAACGGGAAAATATACCAGAATCCCAGAAAAAGAAATCCATTTCTCATGTTTTCCTTATTACAAATTGTTTCCATTAATAGTTTTTGAAAAAAAAATCAAAGCTTAAGTTTATAAAAATAAAAAGTTTAAGAAATCGTACATTTATGACGCGAATTTTGTATTTTAGTTACAGAAAATAAAAAACAGAAAAAGAAAGTTTGACTTATTTCCAGGTTAAATTTGGTCTTACATATTTCTTTTTGAAAATATTTTTTTGTTCAAAATTTTTAATATTCAATACTGTATTATTGTGAAATATGGTCGTATTTGGTAAGACAAGAAGCTTCTAAAAATTCATATTTGCGTTTTTTAATTTTTTGTGATTATTTTTTGGATCGTTGTTGTTCAAAAACAGTTGAGCTCAAAAAATTTACAAAAAAAAAAGTTAAAGGTCCGCTTTTTCTTCAATTTTGTTCAGTATAAATCAAATCTTTTTGTCAGCTTGACTTTGACAATTTTTTGTTGTCCTCAAAGAATTTCTTTTTATGAAGATTTTTGAAAACGTGAGTAAAATTCTCAGTACAAAATTTTTAACCTTCACCAGGAATAGTTTTTTAGTTCTTTTCTGTATTTTTGCAGTATTTTGAAGCATTTCAATTGTTTTTTCAAAGTTAATTATCAAAGCCTTAAAGAATAAGAGTTTTTTTTTTATTTTTTACACTGTTTTATCATTGTTAACAAAAATAAATCAAAAAAATAAATTCTTAAAAAAAATTTGTACAATTATTTTTTTTGAAAATTAATTTTTCTAATTTAAATTCTTAGGACTGCGTAAATAAGAAAAATATCTGAAAAAGTTGAAGTTTGTTGGTAAAGTTGTTGGTAAAGTTTAAAAATAGGCTTTGAAGAATTATATGCTAAAGTTTCTAAAACTGCTCTCTAATAGAGATTTATGAATACAAATAATTAAAAATGTTTTTTTATTTTATCTCAATATAATCAGATTTTGCACTAAAAATTATAATTTAAAAATTTATTTTAAAAAACCAAAGTAAAAACTCTTGATTAACTTGATTGTAATCTACATTTCCAAGCAAATAGAAAAATAAATTTCATTCGCGATAAGAAACTAAAAAAATGCGTTCAACCAATAATTCATTTTGTAGTAGCCACTGTGGCTTTAAAATATTTTGCCATTAAATCGATAAATAATAATTAGAGCTGATTCAATAACTTCAGAAATGTAGGTACTTGTTTATAACTTTTTGAAAAAAATGCATATTTTTTTCAAGCTCAACAGGTTCGTCAAAATAAATTAACGACCGCTGATCTACTATCCACAAAGCTTATCAAATATTATTTTGATGAGATAAAAAATCCTTCATAAAACCAGCTTTTCAAACGGTTTTTATTCGCCTTAAATTGTAATCTATCATTGTGATTCTTTTTCTTCATTGCACAAAGTCCACGCTCGACAAAGACTACCGACCGCACTCTGCTCCACATCTTCCATTGACGAATGTTAACCTATTATCATTGCCAGGTCCACTTTAAGTTTTACCCACCTGTCAGTATGCCAGGTGATTGTTAAATTGTTCCTTGGCTGCAACAAACAGTTTATGTTGTTTTTTTTGCCGGGCCACCATTCATGACAGACCACCCTTTAACAATGAATTTAAATCAGAACTTCACCTTGACTTCAATATTCTAGGCGGTAGGTAAACGTCGCGGTATAATTGATGATCTTAAGTAGTTCTTCACTATCGGGTGTAGTTAAGAGTTGAATCACGAAGTGATTTAGATCGTAAGATCGTTTTCCAAAACCGACCATACTTACATCACAATGGAAGGAGATGAGTTCGTTCAAGCATAGCGTCCTTTCAACGCTGCGGTGCGCTGGCGCAACAAAGTCACTGATCTCCGTTGAACTTCCTTCCTCTATATCTGAAATTACATCGAACAAGAAAAAATAAAAATCCTATTCAGGTATCGCAGGTCCTACGCACAAATGTGCGCGATTCTCCGAAAAAACACGGCAGTTGAAAAGATCTTCAATTATGGCGTGTTATGCAATGCAATGCAAGGCGGTGGTATCGCAGTCGCAGTCACAGTGGTGCCCCAATATCGATCATAAGCCCTCGTTCGGGTGTAGATCCAAATCCGTTTTGCTAAGCCTCTCAACAAATCATCTCAGCTTAGCTTAGCTCAGCTGAGGTACTTTTCCATCATCTCGTAGGTCAAGATCCTTATCGTTGGCTCGTTACAAGCTGCGCCTGTGTCTAGGCCATGCAGGCTGAATGGATTAATAACTTGTACACTACAACAGAGCTCATACGGAAATTACCAAAGCATAGCCATAACAACAACAACAACACAACACAACACACATATGGAGGGAACAGTCGCTATAGAGATGACATCTTCTTGACAAACTGAAGAGAATCATTCGCAGTCAGCTTCGCCCCTAAGGACATGGCTCACATGTCTTGATGATCATTTTCTGGAAACATTTCGACATCTTAAGCGAATCGTGTCTTTTTCTAGAATTACTTCACAAGGAGCGATGAAGTGCTCCGATAGAAGACAAAATAGAAATGTAATTCTCATTGGATTTGGTTCGGGCCGGATTGCCTTGTCTCTTGTACGTGAGGGCATGTTCAGATTTTCAGCTTTCCACATGCATGAGAGGCGCATGGATTTTTTCAAGAGGACTCCCATTCCCAGTCTCAGCGCAGTTCAGTTAATGGAGAAAACCTACACTCATCAGACGGACAGACGCGAGTGTGTCATTCGTGTGCAGATTGGAGTCGTTGTTACCTTTATTTTTTGATTCTGCTGCATATGCAGTGCACTGCACTGCACCGCGCACCACACCACCGGTACACTATGATTTCTTCTTGTCTTCCATAGAGAGGCAGCAGGAGGCTTATTATAATCTCTCTCAAGTTGTCAGGTAGACATATCTTGATTGGTTTTTGCGGATCTTGGACTGCATCTCATATGGAAAGATATTGCATGGTGGTTTAAAAGATATAAATATACTCCTCTCCTCCTTTTTTTTTACTTTTCTTTTATTCACAACATGAAATAAAATTAAAGTTTTATTCTGTTTTTTGTTTTTTTAATTTTGTTTTATAAATAGTTATTATTTCTGCAACTGATCTGTGTGCTTATGACTAATTTTTAAATGGCTTTTGGAATATGATTGATAAACCAGCTAATAAATAGCAAAAAAAACATGCGAGCCCCCGTCGGGATTGATAATGGTGCACTAGGGTATATTGCATTCCTTCGTCTTAGGGATAGGTAACTTTAATTAAAAAAAAATAAATCACAAAAATTTATTAAAAATCGGTGCAATTATTTAACTGCATACTTTTATGAAAATATGCTAAATTTCCAAATCAAATGTTTTGATATCCTTTCCTTGAATTAAAATTTTAGTTAAAATCCAAAAATCGATTTTTTTTTCTTTTCTTAAATTTGTCTTAAAAATTAATTTTATGGAATAAAAATATCTGTAGACAATTTTTATATTTTTGGCAAATTTCGTTGATGTTAGAGCATTATTCCGAAATTAAAATTTTTCAAGATCCCTTAAAAAAAAAACATTTCTAAAGCATGGAGCCTTTGTATATTTATCTTTATTGCAAAGAGAAAATTAATTTTTTATTTAATATTTAAGTGAATGGCTGTTTTTAAAGAAGCTTTCGCTAAAACAATTTGAAAAAAAAAGTACCTATACCCATACTCTCATAACCGATATGTATTGTTTTTCAAAAAATTCTGATTAAATTCAAATAAAAGCACAAAATAGTTTTAACAAATATTTCTCTCGAGAAACTTATCAATTCAACTTCTTAAACTTCAAACCTTACAAATGCGCATGCATTTTTGGAGCTGACCAATGTCTGAAACTAGCTTATCTTTTTTTGACCTATTAATGACGTAAGAAAATTTTTTTTTTCTGCAAATATCCCAATGATACGGATCTAAGATGTCGAAAGCGTGAATTTTTTTTTAAATGAGGACTTTAAATATTGTACTAAATATCTGTAACTTAAAAAAGAAACTACAAATCTGGAGCCTTATTTCAAATTCCTAGGCTTAAGTGGTTCATAAGAAAAGGATATGTTCAATGCACTGCACAGCAATCAAAATTTGAGGTTCCAATAGTTTTGATGAATAATGTTTTGCAACGTCACAGTCGTAGTGCTGATTACCAAAAAAACAGATGCGTCAGTCAAAGTACAATCTAAAGTAAAGTATCGTAACGCAGACAGCACAAAAAAATAACTTTGTGTTTTCCTCTAAAATAATATCGATCACTGTCTGAAAATAATAACTTTCATGCATCTATTAAATTATTATCTAATTATTATTATTCCCCGTGTCGGTTAGAAATTATAGAATTCCGTATGTAATGGCCTTAAATGAGATAGACATTTTTTCTTATTTTTTTAATCTTCTATCCCTTCTAATGCCATCAAAGTAGCGTGTTTAATTGCTGACATTAGTTGGTCATAAGAGGTCTTCAAAGACAAACCACAAATGTGTATTATTATTAGAATTAGTCCATTCAAAGCACACAACTCATCCAGAGCGAATGCAATCATCTCGAACACCACATTCATATACTCGCAAGTTGAATGGATGATGAAGCAGCTACAGCTGTAGCACCTGGACTTAAAATTGAGTCATCATTTAATTATCCAATTATTATAAGTTCCTATATTAAAATTGCGCATTAGGTTGAAAATTGAGCATCGCCAGAGTGACCACATAATATAAGCGAATAACCCAACAATACAATGTGCGCGACCTCTAAGTCCTTGCTTCTTGGCCTTGCTACCAAGCAGCATGGGGCACATATAAATTGGTATATTCCCCTTGTATCTTAGTTATATCTTTTTGATATCACAAACGTTTCTGCTTCTGCTGCTGTGGTTTCAGCATTTCATTTATCAACTGAAGAAGAAAAAGTAAAAACGGAAATAACAGCGCAATTGCAAATGTTTACCCCCTGCGCCTGTGTACTTTGAACCGCATTTACTCTGCAAATGGCATTAAATGACCATTCTTCCATCGCATGAAGCTGAAGTAGCGTACCTTTATCTTATATCTGTACAAAGTTTATACTGTGGAGCCTAAGAGTCTGATTTTCAAGAGTGTTACAAGACGACCATCAGTGCCTGGATTCTCCTTCTGGTAAGTGGCTACTCTGTCCATTTATCAGTTGCGGATCGAAAAAATGAGATAAGGAGGGGATTCTTTTAAACATTTTCGAAGGGGGCACAAAAAAACAAGATGGGCTGATGTGCAGTTGGGATTTATAATAAACCATTTTTTAAAACGACCCCACTTTTTAAGCGTATATGATTTGTAAGTAAATAAGTTATCTATGTCATATGACCCCATGGTCACCCCCTCTTAAGCCGCTCTTGCTGTTCATATACGCACTCTGCGCTCTCTCTTTCTATCTTTCTCTTTTAAACAAGGGAATGTTGATTAATTGACTTTCAAAATTGCCGAGATTTTTAATTTATTATCCCCGTCAAAGTGATTAATCAAATTTTGTTGTGTTCTCTTTGCATTTAACTGCGCTTCTCTTGGGCCAAAATTCGACTCTACAGATGATGGAAAATGAGGACACACAGTCACTTTGGATCATCACTTGCTTAAATGTGTTTGTGTGTGGACAAATGCAGTTATTAATTGTCAAAAAAAAAATAAACTTGGAAAAAATAACTAAAGAACAAGAAGTCCCCCTGGGGGTTAATTAGTCGAATCATTGGACAATGTCGAAACATATGTTCCAAAAAAGATGTTCAATTTACGTCTCCATATATCTGACTCTCTGTTAGGTGATTATTACCTCTTGAGGTTATATACTGAATTTTAAACAGGGAATAATTTATTTTATTATGAACGATCACCGGATGGTATAGGTATAGTTTATTTTTGGTGAATTTCAGTAAATCAGCAATGATCAGAATTTTAATGCCTTTTTTGTGTTCAATTTATTAAAATTGGTTTTAATGAAATTTTGGAATTTATGTATATCGGAAACTGATGTATGAGTAATTACACATTGGTGTGTAAGAGTCGTCATGGATGACACTTATGTATCAAAATTTATCTTTTAAAAGATATTTGTTTTTTTTTTCCAGCCATATGAACACCTAGGAACAAACGAATTAAAAATTAAGGCACATAAATATTTCATTGAATATTTTTACAATTTTTTCAGAGTGCAACGGCAAACTTCTCAGCTAAGAGGTATAAATGTTTGAACTGTTTTTATCTTTTTTTGGGAATATGTAATGTTAAAAGTTGTTAAAATTTCAATGAAAAAAAGGCATTTGATTTGCATTAAAGAAAATTATTTCCATAGTTAAATATTAAAAAAAATGAATCTTAAAAATTTTTTTAATTAAAAAAAAATGAATGAGAGATGAAAATTTTTAGCAATAAAAAAAAAATTATTCAAGATGAAAATTATTTCTATATTGAAAAAAATTTCTAATTCAAAAAATATATTGCATCAAAAAATTAAAATATTAAGGATTTGCAAAAAAAAAACAAATTTGAATCTAAATTTTCTAGAATTGAAAAAAGGGAACTAAATATAACTTTGTGTCTGCATTGATACCGGACTTATTCGTTTTCATTGAAGGCTAGAAATTTAAACATAATATCATTTTAAATAGTTTTTTGCATTTCAAACTTATGCAACACATTGCATTTTTTCAAAGCAAATTCTATTCTATATTTAATGTACATTTTTTATTCTTATATTATATTTTCTTAAATAAACAAAAGTTAATTAGCTATTCTTTTTTTTAAGCTAACAAATTAAATTTTAAACTTCAACTTTCTTAATGTGGGTACTTACAATTTTTGATGGAATGAAAAAATTTATTTTCATGCAAATAGCCAATTAATTTTTATCTTGAATTACAATAAAACAAATAATTTTAATCTTCCATTTAATTGTTTATACAGCAGATACTTTGTGTGTTGCATTAAATTTGTTTTGAGTGAACATTTTTGTAAACTTATTTTTAATTTAAATGCATAACTGCAAATTTTCCTCTGAGTGACTAAATCAATCGAAATAATTTGCCACTCAAGGCAGATTTTGATGATCTTCCCAATGCTACCGTACTGACTTCGATACTGGAATTTAATTCTTTTATGAATTGTTTTATTTCTACCTTTCAATTTGAATAATTTTAACTGCAACTAAATCAAATTTCATATCTTTAATACCTCCTACATGGCATAGATCCCACTGTAAGGCGCCCTAAAAACTGCACAGTTTATTCAAATTCGAAGATTAATATGTCTCCGGGCTATATTAAAAAATATACCTGAAATAAATTATTCTATCTGCCTCTACTATTAGACAGTTTTTTATGAAATTCCCTTATAAAACCACACATATTTTATAAATTCGTACGATATATGAAAGATTGTAACTATCAGCTCATACGGTTAGCATCGTTGTCAGAGAGCAATTAATTCTCAATTCAACCCTTAAGCAAATGGTAATCGTTTGGCTTTTAGAACTGCACCGATTCAATATCTATTATATACCAAAAGCCGTGGTGTGGTTGTTAAAGACGATTTTCCGGATCGCACACAGTAACTGCAATTATAAAGGATGCGGGTATTAATTTCAGGTTCAAAGAGGCTACTCCAATTTGTCTCCAAAACGTAACCGAAGGCGCAATTAATGAACCTACAACCTCAATAGGTTGAACGCAGCAGCATCCGGCCTGGCCTGGTTTGGCTTGGCTTGACTTGGCTTGGCCTGATGCTCTTGTGGCTATCAAAGTATACAGAGTGAGAGAAAGAGAGAGAGAGCAATAAAGAAGGGAAAATAAGTGAGAACTGGCTTTCAATAAATCTCCAGTGTCGTAGTCAATAATCGGTAGGTGGACCAATATAATATCGAACGTGTGCAAGGAATAAAACCAAGACATACCTACATAACTACATTCTTCCAGCTCTCTATGCCATGGTAAAAGTTTAAGGTATGTTCCTAGAGAGCACCTAGTGCAAACATATAATTACTGAACATATCTAGGAGGACAACACCACACACCATCATTGTTCCAAAGTCGATGCACAATTGCACATGCCAGGAACACCATCATCATCCACACACAAGCATTATTCGTTTATCCCCAGCTTGCTGGCCAAAAAGCCCCTACAGGTTGATGATGACGACGACGACGACGAAGACTTAGACTACAACATCGACGATGGCGATGGCAATGGCAATAGCGACGATGAGCAACGGCAAGGATGGAGTCTAGAATCTTGACCGTGTTTCAAGCGTTTTGTTGTTTCCATTTATATACGAGTATGGTATATTAATCTGTATTGAAAATCATCTTGCTTGCTTGCTGAGATAAGATCAAATGGCTGAGAACGATAAATTTTTCAAGTCACATCCAAAATAGGGCGTTAACTTGATTTTGATTTTCTTCTCTTGTGGCTGTGTGTCACAAACGATTGCATCCGGGGTGAGTGATGTGGATATCATCCCCCTGTAATGATGTATTGTGTTTAGGATTCTTTGTTCCATAACCTATGTAAGTCTTTAAGCACTGTAATAAATAAGAATGCTGCAAAGTTATACTTCTTGCATTATTTATAAAAGTATGGAACATATTGAACTGGAATTCTGAAAAATCTGTTAAGATTTAAAAAAACTAAGAAGTAGTTTGTTTAAAATTTAATTTTTTCAAAAACAAAATCACTAATGCATTAGGTCATCGAGTCTTAGATTTACCCAGCATCCATGAAAGTATTGACTGGATAAGGACGATAAAGATAAAGAAATTCTAACTGAAACAGAATTTAGGTGATGATGTGATTTTGTTTTCAAGATGAAAATTGGGTGAATTTAATTTTATCATCCATTTTGAATAACAAATATTTACTAGACTTTGTTCTTTACTGTATAGGAAGAAGAATATGGTAACACTAAAAGGATAGGTAAGGTTACAGTTTGGCACACTTAGTCCGTTGTTTTTGTGATGCCACATGGATCTGTAGATCATTTTGAGATTTTTAGGAACCTTACCATACTACTTATCTTAGAATTTGATAGTTCACTAGGATCCTGTAGTAGAATTTTTGGGAGAGAGCTGGGCTTTTTCATGCGGCTTTCTGATATCCTTTTTTGCCAAAAAGTTAAAAAAATTTGAGGTATCTTGAATTTAGCGACCCGCAGCAGTATAAACCGACTGAGAAAAAACTAGAATATGTTTGTCCACAACACCATTTGATTGGGTTAAAAGAGTACAAGACAAAGTCCATTCAACCCAGTCGTGCATTTTAATTTCTCTAGTTGACAGATTATTTCGGTTCGAATTAAATTTTGCAATTGTATAAGATTCATTAATTTGCGCAAAAACTTGCAAGTACTTACTTTAAAATCGCAAAACTAAATTTACAACTCGTTAAATTTTATTTTTCCATTGGTATATTTAGTTTATATAAAGACCTCCTGAACTAAGACTCAATATACATTCTACCCCGATAAAATCTACCTCCATAAAGTTATTTTATAATAATATGTTCACGTTAATTAACAATTGATTTTTTCAGATGTCATTTTCCGATCTATCAATAACAAAATTGTTCAACATATACTGGGTTCCCATCATCAAGCTCATAATACCCAACCACTAACTTCTGGCACTCGAACATTGCACAGCGGCCATTTAAATTGTAAAAAACAACATTAAAATCCAAACTCGTCATTATGTCGCGAAAGGCAAACACAACATGTCCAAGACATGCAACATGCAACCAGAAATGATCGTCCCAATTGAATGACAACAATTTGCACGTTAAACATTAAACAAAAAGAAACCCCACCGCCATCAAGTATAGACAGACAATCAGACTTATTAGCTCCAAATACCTAAACCTAGCCTATATAGCTTTTGCATCACACATAAGGAATCCATTGAATGCATCAGCCAATGGTGATCATCATCTTAATAAATTTTCAGAGCCAGCATGACGGGAGCGCAACATCGGCTGCGCGGCGGCGTTGTGTCGCGTCGTCGGCCGTGATTCTACAATACACAAAGATACACCTCTTGTCATTTCAAACAGTGAATCTATTCCAGGCTGTAGAGCTTGAAAATGTTTTCCCTTTCGTTGAAGCTGAGAAGCTTTTCATTATTTTGTTAGTGGATGTGGCATAGAGGTCGCTGCCTTATACAATAACTTTCAATTAAACTATAACTAATCCCAAGACGAAGGTAGAAAGCCTCAAAAGAGCTCCAACTACTCGCGGAGCGGTGTACTTGGTCTCAGCTGACCCCGCGTACAGTAAGAGACCGCCATAACTGTGCCGCACCGCTCAATCCGCTTAAAGGCTAATCCAAAGATACTATAGCTTTAAATCTCGAATCAATTGCAAGTGTTGCCAATTTTGATTAAAAAATAAAAAGAGCATCAATGCCACAAAATTTGGTTATTTTTAATTTTGAAGTGACCCGGTAGAGGTTATAGGTATGATTGATTTTACGCTCCACTTAAAAATTTATTTATGTATGCATCAAAGTAACGTTTTATTCTGAAAAACAGTTTTTATTCTCACAGGTATCAACGTCATTTTCAAACGATTTTAGATTATCAATGAAATACCAAGCAGTGTGAGGTAAAACATTTTTGAGTAAATCATTTAATGTCCACATCATAAATTTCATCAAAAAAAATTGATATGGAAAACGTAAAGTGGCAACATTTTTTTTCTTTTCTTAAAACATTTTGACACTATTTGTATTATTTTTATGCTCACAATAAAGAAAATGGCAAAAATGAAAAATACTAAAAGTGAATTTTGTTTGTATAAAAAAAAAATGTCGCATAACCGTTAGCTGTAACATGCTGGTTCTGCTTGATACTTCAATCCACTGAATAAAACTATAAACTTAGCTTACCTTTGGCGTAGATATACAAAGCTCATGACAGTTGTCATTGCCAGCCATTTGAAGCCGAAGATTTATGACTTCACAAAATGCTTTGAAGCCCAGAGGCCCCACACACCCTTCACGTCATTGTAGCCGCCGCTGCCGCTGCCGCGCCGTTCCACCGTCAGATCCCAGAAGCCAGAGCTTGTCCTGTCCTGGCTATCGACAACGAAAGTCATAATAAACCCGAAACCAATTGGTCCGCATGTCTCTTTGGGCTCTTTGGGCGGCATCGGCATTTGAAAGTATTTTGATAATTTTTACGACCGTTGAGCTTATACTCCACACGCTCGCACTACCACCGCGCGCAACAACCAATAATCGTTACATGCTCGATGTCGTTTTCAATTTAAAATTGATTTTACATTTCTCTTAATTTATGTCGTAAGATAGAGTTTTGTGTTGTGCGACTTGTATAGCTACTTTTGCCAGTCAGAAACCAGCGGCTCATGATAGTTTTGCACTGCAACAACCGTCGAAATGCTTGTGTCTTTTTGCCATTATTTTGACATGGTGGATTGGTCTCTGGCTCGATGAACCAACTAACAACAAAAAAAAAAGTTGAAGGAAAATTAATATGCGCCGCACTCTTCTATGTGACTTCCATGATGGTGTTTGGTGTCTTTTTCCTTTTTAGGGAGATTTGTTTTCCATGCCTATAATGGGCATAAGTAGCTCTAGTTGAGTATTGAAATTGGACTGAAAAATAAACTCTAACGATGGAAGCAAAACTTGGTTGAACTCAACAAGAAAAGATGTCTATTACCAAATTGGAATAAGATATTGAACAGTAAGTTCGACTTACTTTTGATTTCGAACGAATTTATTGCCTTATCGAAATTGTATAGGATTTATTTTTATTTTGATTACGTATACGCCACAGTGTCTGAGCTATGTAACTTCATACGATAACAATAATATTTAACTGCTTTTTATAAAAAGTTTTGTCATCAATGTAGGAAATTAAAAAGGACATATTACGTTAAAGGGAACTAATAAATAACTACTGGTATCTGCCATCAGGGTATAGCTTTCATTTTCTTTAAACATTATTGAGGATAATTATTGTGTGGATAGAAATTAATTTAGTTTGTACGTTATTTGAATAAATATTTTCTTTTTTATTTGTTAGTTAAATTAAGTTAGACTTATTTAGGAGTTTTAGTGGTATTCTGCAAAATAATGTAGGCATGTTTCGAAAACTGGAGAAAATTGGATTCCTTCAAATTTTAATAAGTTGGGATTACAAATTTCTGTATTTCAAAATCCTGTGCACCCAAAATTCTGTACACCCGAAATTCTGTAAATTTAAAATTCTATACTTTAAAATTCTGTAAATGATAAAAGTTTAGTTAATGAACAAAAGGGCGCACTTAGAAAACCTATCTTTTGGTCGGTTTCTAAATATAAAGCTGGTTTTAGAAAAACTATTTTCATTGAGATATAACATTAAATCCAAAATGTGTTTTGTTGGTTAATGATAGCCCATCAAGTTACTCAAAAGCAGAAGTAGCTAGAGTTCAGAATGGGGAACACATTCCAAAAAGTTGAAAACGTACTTTAAGTCAAATAGAATATATTTTAAGGTTATACAAGATTCTTCCCATTCATTACAATATTTATTCGTTATGATTTTTTGTATTTTTTAATTTACCACTGTTTAACAATATTCTAGAGTGGGCCATGATCCATCCACTTTTTGTGTATTAGCTGTAATTAAACGATGGTTAAAGCATCTTAAACCAGAGCTAAACCTCAACTAAACTGCCGAACTTGAAAGAAAGAAAGTGCGGAGCTGTGGTTTAAAATTTGTGTAACTGGGTCTTAATAATTAATATTCTATGAACCAGAATAGTTATTTTTTAACCTCAATCGGAGCACTAATGTTCGTACTAGCATACTCCAGTTCAACAACTAGCACATCATGAAATTTCAGTTATGTACGAGTATATTGTATATCTTTGCAAATATTTACTTACTTTGTATAGCAAAGGAAATTTTTTTTTTCAACCAGCAAAAATATTATTAACATAGTTTTACTCCCTGACTTGAAATTCCTATGCAAATGAGTTGCCATAATTTCTTTTTTTTTAACCAAAAATGGCATCAAAAAATTCAACTCCTCACAGTCTGTCAATCAAAAATCCTAATTTACAAGAAAAAATCCAAATTGAGGACAAACAAACTGGTGACTGTGTTTCTGGTGCCTGGTCAATCCAAGTCAATCCAGCTGCATCATCGTCGTCATCGTTATGACTCCAATGCTAATTCACCGCTCAAAACTCCCAACCCAGTGAGACCAAGAGATAACGATGTTCTTCTTTGGCTGGGAATTTTATTACCGCGTCGTCGTTTAGCATACAATTTGCAAATACTTCCATTCTTCCAATTAAACTTGCTGATCCCCAGAGTCCAGACCCGGGAGAACCAACCACGCGCAAGAGACCGACGACTCGTCGACTATTGTGTCCCTAAAAAAGAAATTATAATAACTGTGCACTTACATTATACAATGCGATGGCTGCTTCACTCGAATGGAAGCTCTCTCCCTCTGCTGGGTTCGTTGAATTTCTTCATTTTTATATGAAAGGGCCTGTGCCCCAATTGACATGTACCTACCGTGCAGTGCAGGCCCTGCGGCATTGCACGCCGCACTCACATCGACATCATGGTCCAGTGACAGGGACAAATGTTCCACCAGCAACAGAGCGATCTGGTCAAAAGTAGCTATAAAGTAATATTTTTTTGCAAAGATATACCCGAACCCATATAGCCGTTGCCAGAAAATCTTGGTTGTCGTCGTCTTCGTCGTCAGGCTCCCCGGAATTAAAACCAACGTGTAACCTATTTTTGCCAGGAATGACAAAGGATGTCATCCTCCACAGAAAGGCATACCACCATCAGCAACGACCGTACTGCTGCCGCTTCTTGAACTCGCAATTGTTTGTATTATTTTGTTATCGAAGGAAATAAATTGAATTTCGTTTGCATATGAAATGCCCGCAATGCTTATAACCCGTAATGCGGTACAAAGGTCCAGCAAGCCCCAAAGCTATAAGGCCTGTGAAAAATGAAAAATGAAAAATCGACAAAATAATTCCTCGAGCCTCCAAGCGGGATCCAAAAATACAAAATAAATAAATTGAAATGGATAAATCCAAAATTTCCATATATGGGAATAAGTTGTAAGCCTTTTGTCTTTGCTGCGCTCGCAGCGCTCTTGAGGCGTCGTCGGTCGCGTCGTCGTATATATTCAGTAACAACGTCAGTTTCCACTAAAAACAACAATAACAACAACAACAACAACAATGTCAAGAGCAACCAATCATGGATATTATTTCATTATTATTCAGTGGCTCGACAACAACTGTTATTTGGTATTGGTATTTCTGTTATGCGGTGGGGACTTGAACTTGACCAGTCGGCAATCGGTAGTCAGTAGTCAGTATACAGTGGCATTCAACAACCCAAAGGGCTGACCATTCCACACAACAGCAACAAAAAAAAAACAACACGGGAATAAATAATTGAATAAATGTCTCAATTCGTTTAAAAAAAATTCGCTTCCTGATCCTGACTGCACCTTTTGGCTTTAAAATATGATTTGCGAACAGAAATCCGCGGATGCCCCAATAATCCTTGTGAAAGTTTTAAAAGTTAATTGATGAGAGTTAAAATGAATGGGAGCGTTTTTACAATTCACCGAGAATTAAGTGGTTTATAGGTCAGAGGGAGACTTTATGGACCGAAGTGTATGATTGGGTTATATGAGTTTTTGGCTGATTAAAAATACTTAACTAATAATGACGGATTTCAGTGTAGAGTTGTCTGTCTTTATGCAGATGTAGTTTTTAATCCTTAAGCCCTTAACTACCTATAGAGTGGGCCAAGAGACGAAAACGAGGAAAAGTCTCGGTTTCGGAATATTTAATTTAATGTTTTTACGGAAGCTATAAGAACCTCTAAGCCTGTAAGAACTGACTTGAAACATGGAACGAGTTGGAAAAATGAAGTCTCTGATGTTTAAAATATTTCAGAAGCCGAATATATTCACTTTCTTGTCCTTCATTAATTGCGAAATTTTGAATTGTTTAAAAGTTTGTCAAATAAACTATATTATATTGATAATTATTTTTACTTGTTACTATGGACACTATAGGGCAAATTTTGGATTCTTAAACAAAATCGAACTAGAGATATGTATATTAATCAGACCTGACATTACGGTCTGTTAGTCTGTACCTTGACCTACAGCCTTAAACTACTAAAGGATTTTCTTCAAACTCTGGAAATTGTAATTTTTCAACTCCAAAAATAACGGTACTTGTCTTATAACGATATTTATCTCGAAAACGGCTCTAACTATTTTGATGACAAAATAATATTTTTTCAAGAACAGTTAATAACGGTACCTGTAATAGAAACGCGTTTTTAACTATCAATTTTCTAATAAGCGGTTTGACGGGTTACGATACAAAGAGAACATCCTATATCAAAATTTTCGAAAAAATATTTCTTGGATTTTAGAAAAAAAAAATAAAACTTAAAACAAATAAAAGATAAT
Source organism: Syrphus vitripennis (assembly GCA_958431115.1). Classification (NCBI taxonomy): domain Eukaryota; kingdom Metazoa; phylum Arthropoda; class Insecta; order Diptera; family Syrphidae; genus Syrphus; species Syrphus vitripennis. Next base: position 1,589,250 of record OY288110.1, on the reverse strand, counting down.
ATATATTTACTTAACTGTAATATATGAGAAAAGTATAATATTTAATACTAAATTTATTTTTGCTATGTATGTATTTTTCGTAATATGCTCAATTCTGATGGTAAGGTTTTCTTAACAGGTATAGGGGAGGGGTATTTTTCTCAAAGACTTCTGTCAACTAGCCCTTTTCGTTAGAAACGAATTAAAAGTTTTGCATAAAATTCCTTAGCTTAAATCGATATAAAATTGCTTATATTTATCGACTATTATATTATTTGTCATACATATTTAACGGTTACTATTATTGCGCACGCAATTATTAGATTTCCTATTTTTCTTAAATTCGAATTAACTTCAATCTTACTCAAAGCATTTAAAGCAAAGTATTCATCTTGCCTCTTCCATTAAACTGTCTCAGCAGCTAACTTCTTTTCATGTCTTATTGCAAATAATTTCTCTCAACGCACTTAACAAAAAAAAAAAAAATTCTTGCAAAATGTCTTCTCACAGACGCATAGAACCATTAAAAGTAATTTACATTATAATTTTGTTCACGTTATCAACATTGTGCACTCTTCCAACAAAGTAGATCAATAATCACGGTTATACATTTAATTTCACAGCCAGCCAGCCTTCTATGGATCCTTCTCACTTTACTAATTACTGATTTAATCCAATTTAAATGATTGCCAAGCTATCGCACGAAGAAGTCTCTTATCTAAATTATCCGCTTAGTGAGAACATAAAGCGGGCGCCATTCGACGGAAGACACACACCTCATTCACTTGTGAATATGTCAGACTTCAATAATTTTTCTCCCCAATGCCCCACAATCACCACAACAAGCCAACCTCAACTACAAGTTCCATCTAAGATCCAATTTACGAAACATATCCAAGTAATTTCTGACACATCGGACACTCGGACAGCGCACAAGCAGTGGCAGGCAACAGAAAATTCCAACATCACGCGTCTCTACAGCAAACCTGTGACATTTCTCCCCAACAGCCCCAAGTCCCCTAGCATATGTATAGTCGATACTCGATAGGAGCGCCATCTAACAAGCCAACGAAAATAAATTCGTAAAAATCGACTCCATAACGAAGCTGCTTCCGTTAAACGACTTCTCGCATGTCAACCGTCAACGTGACGTGTCGCAGCCAGTCAAGTGTTTGTGCGCAGATTGCCCATAGACACCGAACAACTCAATTAAGCCGGATCGTAGAGCATTTAACTGTCGGATGTTGATGCCGTAGTCAAAGCCTAGCCTAACTATGAAGATGGCGTAACCAGTGTGAAGCTGTTGCCTTGTATTAATTACCGATCGTTAGTTAGGGATCCTACTGTGCCTTTATTTGGCATCCACATAGACAAGGATGCTTCATGCTTGATGCTGCTGCTGCTGCTGCTGCTTGTTGGCTCCTCGGTCGTCGGTCTTGAGTCTTGACTCGTTTGAATAACACATCGAGCTCCAGCACGTTCCGCAAATTATTAAGCAGTGCAATTAATTTGAATAATTAGCGCGTAAGCAGGATCCCACCACGATCATGTATCAGACTAAATGCTAATATTAACTGAAAGTTCCTGCAATGTTGGAACACTGCTGGGAACACTCTTTTGATTCCTATGCAGGATTATTCTTTATGTGTAACTACTTTGTTGCTTGGCAGGGCTTGGCTAGAGGTAAGCCTGTCGAGCCTATAAATGCTGATGTACCGCATTATCGCCGCCGCGCCGGTCGTTTCTTTGGTTCTTTCTCTCTGAAAGCTGAGAGCAGTTAATTGAGATGTTCAGCCTTTTGTTACATGTGGTTAGTTTACACGTTCTGTTGGCGAATAGTGCACATGCTGGGCATTGCTGAGTTAAACTATATCTACTGTTAGAGCTTCCTTCTAGCAGTAGGTGCATATCATCTATTCCCGCAATTGTAAGACCTTTTAGTGTTCTTTATAATACACACACAAAGGCCTGTGGAATTCCTTTTGTACATAAATTTGCAACATGAATACATGAATCTGAGATCGCGATCAAGCCTTGTCTGTTTGGCTCCAGCAATGGAGTCCATGTTTCATTGCGTATGCCGATGTATTCAGAGTGCGGCTGGTCTAAAAAAAAATGTCTTACTGTTTCTATATTATGTTCTATGGAAGCATTATATTCCTTCTATTTACTTGAACAGTTTTTTTTATATTCCTATCTGGTAACTGGACTTATTACCATTTTATAATATAAAAATGGCAGTTAAGTTTGTCGACATTTTACCCAAGGAAATGCTGGAATTTAACTACTTATCAATCTAGAATTATTGTATAACGTATTTTCTGGTTACGAGGGATGGTCATTTAAAGTTCGAAAGTTTTAAAGAATTTTAAAAGCTGAAGTTCCTGGTCTAAATGAAATTAGCGATCAATAAGGTAATTTTTTTCATTTGTGGATAACTCATTTATAATTATTGTTTATGTAAAATAAAAAATATTTGTACCCTCTTTATGTCAAAAATGCCACAAAGTTCGAGTACCTTTATTTTGTGATCTAAGCACCCTGCATCAGCACCGCTGCCGCTTGCAACATTGTATTTGCGACGCAGAACCTCCTCCTCCTCAAAGAATAAGTTCCTCCCCAGAAATAGCCAAAGCATTGTCTTCCTTTCCATTATATCTGCTGCAAGCACAGCACAAAACAAGCATATTGTATCTATCTATATGTAATAAAAAAGAAACTTCACAGAAAAATACCGCTTCCACGAAAAAGCCTACAAGCGCATATACACGATCTAATACCATATTCAACCCAAAAGTATATGCAACAAGCATATCTCTAGCGCATGAACCCTTAACAAGTGAATAATAAATAATTGCGCATGCATTCCAAGACGCATACATAGTATGCCTATGCAGTTTATGTTCCCGATTGGGATGCTGCTTGCAGCATCCAGCATATGCGCAAGACACTGCAATACTGCGACTGCAGACAAACGCGCGTTTAACCGTGCGTAAAGACTCACCTCGCGAAAAATTGCCAAAGAACACTCTCTTTTTCCATCTCGCAATGCTCCAGGACGACCTACCGACGACGATTGGTATATACGACAACGAGACAACAGCGATGCGCTCTAATGTGATGATGAAAATGATGACGACGATAGAGTTTTTTGATGCAGAAGCAGAAGACAACTAAACCATACAGCATGAGCGGACCACATCGTCATCGCTGCTTACGGTGGTGGGCCAGGCTTCTGTAGCACCTCAGCATATAGTCGACCGCACTTAATCGATGCAACTCTGTCCTGGAGTTTAGATGCAAAAGAAAAAATCCGTAGATGGTCATTGTTATCCGCTGCAAGAAAATTGCGTACTCAATAATTGGGATTGTGAAACAGACTCATCATCATCAGGATCAGGGATGAATGCATCGCGCCGGAAGGACGGGAGGTAACAGTTTGATTCTGGATTATCCCTTGTGTGACGAAGTTTCATTTGGTTGGTGAATCGATTCACCCTTCTATCTTCTGCTGCATCATTGCTCCCGGTGTGTGAGAGTGAGTTAATTTTGAAATCAACTGGTTGCATTGTATAGGCTCGTTAAAGGATAGCCCCACACGTTTTGATACCCCAAAGACATCAAAGGTCCTATGTAACGCATGTTTGGGTCACAAGGTACTGTTTTAGTTCTTTTTTTGATCAGATTCAGAATTTTTTGCATAGTCGAGGTAATAATCCGTGAATCCGTGATGATTGCTTGGATAGTTTTCTCGCGTTGTTGCAGTCTTTTCGCCTTTTTTTTTTGCTTTGAACACGGCACTTCTTATGGAGGAATATTTATTTTATCATCACGAGGAGTGGTTAGGTGAAGAAATCGAAGTGGAGAGTAGATGTTGTATTAAATCAGACTCGAAATACATTGCAAGTGGCAAGAGTGTAATCAAAGTGGAATGGTGCGACAATTATTATTTCTGTTGGATGCTTTGCTTTTTGAAGTGAGTGGACGAGTTAAATCAATAGTGACAAGCGAAGGATTATTATTGGTTGTTGATATAGTTTGTTGCAGATACAAAGTTATAAGGGATATGCCAATTAAGAAATGTTCGATTTAAGTCCTCCACAAACAAGTGGATTGTATGCCTTGGGGAATGAAAAATTGTGAAACTTAAATGACTTGACTTTGATCCACACAGCTATGTTAAGTCACACGAAACCGAGTTTGCACCACACTTAAAAATTTATTAGGCACCTACTCGACTAGTATCTACAACTTATATTTACTAATGATACCTATAAGGCAAAGTTTTGAATGGAAAAAATAACATTAATCCTCAAATTATTTTCTTTTCTCTAATATTGTTTAAAAAAAAAAATTTTTCATTGCTACCATTTTCATAGATTTGTCACTATGATTTTTTTATTGCTTTGATATGATCTTCTTCTTGAATGAAAACTACACAGAAATCTTCTTACGTTTCTTCTATTGTATAAATAGTCTATATTATTATCTCGCTAGAAACGCAAGGTGCCATAAGTCGAACAAATTTATTTTTTTCAGAAAAATAATGATGATCAGCGGTTTAAAAAAAATATTTTGTCCTTTAAAACAAAACGATGCGATCGATCGATGGGGATGGCCCCCAAATTCAAAACTTAACTAAATAATATTCTTCTTTCTTTTAAAACTATTGAAAATCAAAAAAACTGAGCTCCTTTTAATTTTTCTCAAAATCAGTAAAATAAAGGTTTTAACCAACTTCATTCCCTACTTGTGGTATTATAGTTCTTAGAATTTTTAACATCAAAACATTTTTCACGAGCTTATTTTTAGTTTTTGCATACAGTTTTCTAAAAATGTTAAAATCGGAGTGAAAAAACAACACAACCGTGTGCATTAACCACATCAACATAACCATACAATCTAAAAAAAAAATCCTAATTAAAAAACGATCCATCTTTGACTATTAAGGTCTTCCATGCATAGATAACGCTAACAATTTCAGGGTGTTCCACCATAAAAAACAATAACTTAGTCTTGACATTTATAAATCTTTTTCACAGTTCAAATTTAATTCTTGAACTTTCATTAACCACCAAAAACACACAATCCATCCAATGACAGCAGCCATTCAAGGCTTACCGCCGCCAATTCATTAGGCACATTTTCTGCAGGGTATGTAACTGTTGACGGCCTATCCTTTTGCCTGATGTCTGTTACACTATTACCTCATTTGGGAAGAAAGGAAATGATTAATTGAAATCAAACCACAAAAAAGTAATTTTCCTTCACGTCACCACACGAAATAAGTGTTGGTTAGATTTGCTGCTTTAACTATGCGGTGGAATGGAGGCGGCGGCGGCGGCGTTGGAGTATGAAACTTCGTCCTTGTTTCCATACAAAAAATTGACAAACAAAACAAACATCTTTCCATTTCATCATCATCATCATTTATTTGGACGACCTTAATAAAGTCGAAATTCACATGTGTACATTTGTTAAGTTGGTGTGTGGTTTCACCTGAATGAGGGCAGCAACTTCATTGTGCTCCTCCTGCTGCTGCTCGAGGAGCCCGAGATGGCTCTCGCTGCATGTGATGATGGCAGGAAAAGTTCCTTTCCATCTGCACACAAGTCGTGATTCCGAACCGAACGAAATGCAGACGTGTGGCACGATTTTCGTGTTATGTAGATCTATTTGCTACAGTTTAATTATGATCGCTGCAACAGCAGCAGCCAGCGGTTGTAGCTCTGAAGCAGCAAGTAGCTTGGGAGAGCAAACATTGGCTCGCTGCAGCTTCGAGATGCATACAAATATGTTGCTTTTGGTGCATCAGAGCAAGGCCTTCGTGTAAATGCGGTGGGCACGTCATGTGAGGCTGAGGCGTAGATTTCATGGCCTACAGTGTGGACTGACTCGCAATCACTCACTCGTCTTCGTCTGTGCATCAGCAGTTCATGATGGCGGTATGGTGTGGTGCCTGACTGGCTCGAGGTGTGTAGAATTGCAATATACTTTCCCTGATGGGATTCTCGTTTTCAGGAACTCCGAAAGTCCTCACACCATTAACTATACACATATAAATATTCGTGGAATGATGAAAGTAGCGCATTTAAAGACTCTTTCGCAGGTAAATATTTTGCCGTGAGGGAAATGTCTGCCATGAAATTAATATTCTTAAGTTTTATGTTTACGTATGTGCAAATATAGCACTTGACGATGATGACGACGCGGCGCGGTGGGAATCGGAAACGTTTGGTGTGGCGAAAAAAAAAACAACCATCACCTTGCAACATACTTGAATGGTGCATGTGAATCATGGCCTGACTAATAGGGCTGCATGTTGACATTTCTAGAAGAGTTTATTAGCGTGCTAGGAAATGTTACCTCTATAGGTACTTTCTTTTAGATGTAGGTACTATACGAGTATTTGCTTTGTAGCAGTTTGTTTTCCTTTGTTTCACAAGAACGATATGCTAATAGAGAATGTTTTCAGGAAATTTAAAAGAAAGCTATACATGGCACATGGAGAAGAAACAAAGCTGAAATTGTTAAGAGGAAAAAAATTGGCAAGAACAGTGAAAGGAATCAAAAAAACACCTGTTCCGACAATGGAAAGCTAAATAATATTAGAAAAGTCTTACATTCCTTTTCGTGCTCGGCGAGTGATTCTATTTACATAAATTTTTTATTCATTGGCAGTATCGTTTTGTTTGTCAATCATTCACATTATTTTACAACTGGTAATAATTACAACAATTAGTTATTGTTCCCCTGTCCTTTTTACCTTTAACTCACTTTTCTGGGGTACTAAGAGTCTTAACTTTGCCACTGAAATAATTCATGACATCATTCGTTATATGTCAACTTCCATTTTAAAACTTGAAAAGTCACCAAACTTATTTATTGGTTTCATAACATTTGAACTTTAATTTTCCAAAAAAAAAAAATTACTTTTTTTTAAACCAATCAGAAACTCCTTACATTTTATCACGTTTAAGTACCCATTCCCTTAAATCACTGCCGTTTGAGGAAATGTACCACCAAAGTATAAGCACTTTGTGCATTGTGCTACCGGAATTGTTTTTCGTATTTTATAGGGCACCCCATATTAAGTTGTTTCCAGAAAGAGGACTCATTGATATTCATAATGATAATCGCAAGAAAATTAGAATATTACAATGCGAAGGTACATCTTCATTTGATGATCGAATCCTGGGGTACACTTGGCTTATTTCTCGTGATCTCTCTCTCTCTTGGATTAAGTTAATTTTTTTGTTTTATAAACACGCGACAAGGACTATACGGTGTGCCACCATAGTAGATTGCTATCACACAAGCAGACATATTCTCTCAAAACCGATGGCCATGTTTATGCAGATTAGAGAGCACAGGACTTGCCTGAGCCTGGAGTCTGATGAAGCCTCAACCTGAATCTCAACATACATATATAGAGAAGTGGATGTGTTCCCTTCGGTTATATTATTCAGTGGTTTTTTCTCTCACTCCTATCACAGAGGCGTGCGATCACGATCGTATCTTGCTACGATCGCGGCATATTGTTTCAATGTAGCGCCTACCACGATCGGTCGTTACTATTTTATTGTGCTGTGCTTCCACCCTGCCTCGGGGAAGAAATTGCGGCAGGTTTATCTCCTTGTTTTATTCTGGGTTTTTTTTTTTTAGTTGCGACATGCGACAAATAGTGGGAAACTTAAAGTAGAAAGTCGCCCTTAAATTTCGATTGCGATGGCACGTTTGGACTTTGGGAACCAATACGATCGCCTGTTATCTTTTTCAAGTGATCTTAATGCGATCTGGTAATTTATATAGGAGATGTTGGGTGAGATTACTCAATTGCCCCCTAGTTGCGCACAGAGTGTTCAATTGGATAACGAGAATTGTGCATGCGTACTTGAATATAGTTTGCTCTCATATTATTGTTTGGTTTTAAATAAAAATGGAGGAACAAGGAGGGTCATTTGAAAGATCGTGTTGTATTTTGAAACCGCAACCGCCGCCGAAGCCTCAAAGGGGCAATATAATACATTCACCCTTTATATGTGGATTTTTAAAAGATGTTGTTTGCACAAATATAAAATAATACTTATAGTTCTCCATGTATACATGATGTATATTGTGAATGGAAAATTAATGATACGGTCCAATTGAGATAAGAAAAACTTCATTGGAACTAAACGAAATGTTCATAGACTAACATCTAAACAGCATTATCTTAACCTTCCAATCCTTTATTTCACGTTCAAAGAAAAAAATACCTGCAAAGTTAATAACAAATATTCAATGACTTCCATAGGTCCAGTGAGTCAGGGCCAATGACCTTAAAAGAATAAATTTTTAAGAAAAAAAATACACCAAGATGAGTAGGTATAAAAAAGTCGCTAAGCATGTATCAGAATATAATGAAAAGAAATGTAAATTTCTGTTTTCCAAATACTTTGATATGTTTTGGCAAATATTTTTTGACGAATTTTTTAATTTTTTTTTTTTTGAGATTTTTATTTATTCTTCCTACAAATATGAATTTTTTAACTGTTTTTTTTTTTTAGGTCGATTATTTTTTTTCACTTTTTTCACAATTTATTTGTTGGCAAATTTTTTTTTTGACCACTTTTTTGGTCTCATCATTGTTTGCGGATTTTATTTTAAGGATTAAAATTTTTTTGCACAATTTATTTTTTTGACAAATAATTATTCTAACAGGTTTCACTTTTTTTCAAAATAATGAAAATTTTTTGCTTCGCCATTTTCTTGTTCTTTTTTTTACAGCTTAGTTTTTGACCAATTTTTCTCTAACGATTTAAAAAATTCTTACTTGGTTTTTGTTTGACAAATTTGTTTTGAACAGCTAGAACAATTATATTGATCAAAAATTAAACTGTGAAAAAAGTTTAATCAATTGGACATAAAATATTCTGTCAGAACAATATTTTCCAAAAAAAATTAATAATGGAAACAACTGATTGCGTTAACGGTGTTGTATTGCAGCGACCTGTTGTAATTTTTTGAGCTAAAAAATTCCATTCCCTCTTTTCGAAATTTAATTTAAATAAAGGAGAATATCTTTTTGTGGAACTTAAAAATTGTAAAATTGTTGTTACCTGCCATTCATTTTTATTTTTTTTCATACACACACATAATAAGTATAGAAATAAACTTTTTCTTTAATTTAAGGCCTGGACATGGACAATCCATAACAATATATGAAAAAATAAACAAATTGGCGTCCATTAGTCAAATCAATGCATTTTAAAGTAAACCGTAACTCTATATAAAATGATCTAATCAGCGCTCTTTATACTATAGCCACCTACATAACAAACATTTAGTAGCCAAATTCGTTAGCGCTAAACACTTGTTACTCCACACGCCAGCTAATGACATTCCAATGCAAAACCAGAGCCAAACAACATCAGATCAGATGTACCAACTATAACCGATTGACCAAACTGCCAGCCAGTCAGCTAACCAAACATATCCAACCGAAGGCAACATGAAAATCAAATAAGAATTAGCCAGGCTAAGAAAACGCCATCACTATTATACAAGTGGAAAAGGCAGTCATTTGCTGGCGCACAGAGCAAAAGTCCTTACGAAAAATTGTATTCGTTTTCGTTTGGCCCAAGGCCCGAGACTTTGGCTACAAATCAACGAACGACACAATTCAAATAACACTAAATCAAAAATCACTTTTACCTGTGAGACATTAATGTTCGTTTAAAACGTGAGCATAACTCGCGCACACGGTCCACCGGACGTCGGCGGCGACGTAGCCATCCGTCGTCGCTCTCCGTCTCGTTCCTCAGACCTGGACCAAAAGAGCTTCTCAAAGCCACACAGCTTAAACGCTACCCATTGCGCCATTGCCCAAGTCAAAAGGTGCTGAAATGGTGTAGAGTGCGAATCTCTTATTTAAAGACTCACTGGTGGTTAAAGCCTATATCTACCTACTAATAAACCATTCCATGCTATGACTATGAGGGTGGGACGCAGAAAACGAAGACTTCTTATAATATAGCTTATATCACACAACCAGACAGTGTAGGGTAGCACGCAATCTGTGACCGCGCGTACCACTTAATTAAACCAAATATCTTTGATAACCGAACCTGATTGTAGGCAATAAATCAATTTGCATTATTCCAACCGAAACGGAATTACAAATATCCGCCATTTGTTGGTATTTGTGGCGGACTTGGAGGAACAAAAAGGCTCTATACGCAGGATGCGGGAATGGCTTTGGTCCGCCATAGTTTGGTATCAGCTATCAGTTACAGACAGCAGCAAGTCGCACAGAAAAATGTTGATAGCTGTCAGGCAAGCAAAAGAGCTTAATACAACCGACTACGACACGACACAACGCAATGGTCGTACTTGTGGTATTGCGTGAACCAATTACAATCAATCGATCGGATAAAGCTAAATACCAACATATCGGTTTCATTGTAAACAGAAAAACAAAATGAAAAACAGCTGAGGAACAGGGATGTTATTAAAACAAATCAGAGCAAGTTCTTGAATGCAATGCAAATTCCCGTTCTGAAATTAATAATCAATTGGTCTAGGAACTAGGTCGACTAGATTAACCCTGCAAATCTCGAACTTTCTCATAAATTTGAGATCGTAGGATTCCAAAAATCATTTTGGAACACGTCTTTTGCGTCTGGTTTTGTTTCCCCTGGTCTGTTTTGACTATAAATCTAAGCACAATTAATAAAACCAAGGCGCGTTGTCAAATAATTGCTGAAATTCAACAATTTTAACTTGGCGACTAAAACCTAGTCTATTCAAAAGCCTTGTGGACCTGTCAATCTTAACTGTCTTAATATCTGCTAATGTTTAAATGTAATACAATGTCCCATGTGTTAAAAATTCTACCTTCCGTATTATTTTATTTCGTGTTTCATAAGAATTCGATATTTTTTAAAATTTTTACAATAGACCTATTAAATCATTACGCCGATGATTAATTTTGATGTAACCAACAGTTAGACTATGATTAAGCATTAGCATCGTAAATGGTTAAAAGACGGGCTTACTGTTAAAGTGATCTGTCAGTCAAACTACAAGCTGTCATATCAATTTTATTTAAACTGTGGCTACAATGACATGTCAATTTTAAATTAAACAGCATCAGTATCATGTAACATCCCTGTTAAAAAAACACAAATTATTGTTCAGCTATTTAAGTCTCATTATTATTATGGGGCGCCTTCTCAACCCGCCCACTCACATCACGACCGACCTCATGTATTCCTATTTCATTTCAATTATGACAATTATTTGATTTTAAATGTGCGAAGCTTGCACACACAGACTACAGGGGATTACTTAACAATTGGTCATTGAATTATGGAATTTAGTATTAATAACCTCGAATGGGCTAATTCCGAAGCCCGATGGCATAATGATGCGGGCACACCCGAACTTCTATAATATTGCAAACTATGGCAACGATGTAGAGGAACGACGACGACGCGACGACAACGACGACTGTGACGGTCACAGCTGCGAGCCTCAGAATGCGGCAAGTGCGCGCTGCAGGCTAATTGGTCACGACATCGCAGACGTTTTTTGCGTTCTCCCAATCGAATATTAGAGCCATTAGAATGGTTTCAACTATAGTAGAGGAATTGTGTTTTGTGGTAAGTAGTAAAAGGTTGGAGGTATGAGTTAGAAATATTTTGCGGTTGTAAGGAGGTAAAATTTTAGGAGTTATGGCGAACCAGGGATATAATATATTGTATATTGATTGTTTTTTAATAGAAATTAAAGCTTTGATTGGTTGCATAAAAAAAGCCACAATTCGATGAAAATTTATAAAAATGTTTTCTGAATACCTATATGGTTAATTATATTGTTGCAATTTTATGTGACAACCAATCACTCGGATAAACGATTGGTGAAGGTCGTCCTGTGGCGGGGTATTATAGGGTTAATTCCCTATATAAAAAATAAAATAATATACTTCATAAAATTTCGCCTAGCTAAAAATAAAACAAGAGCTAAAAATTTAGTAATAATCTTCAAACAATACGCGAAGCATTTCACACTAATTAATATTGAATATTTTTTTAAAGCTCTACTTTGCCATTTTTGGTTTTCAAACATTCATATCTTGAGTTTTCTAGATTTCTTGTTTTTTTTTTTAATTTTGTACCATTTAAAAAATATATCCAATTCAAAAATTAATCTATTATTTCTCAATGCAGTCCATGCGGTTAAATTCTGACGGAAGATTATCCTACCGCAGAATCGGGGCTGGCTCCGTTCTTCAAAATCGAAAATTTCAGTATAACCTCGAAATCTCGTTCTCACAAAACAAAGTTTCGCTTCGGAATCAACCCTTTTTGGTTTTGTTTTATTTTTTGCGTGAAAAATGAGGAATTATTTACATTGAAATAAATCAATTTTGAGTTCCAAAAACAGTATTTTCGAATGATTTTCTTAACTGGAAAGACCATCGACAATCTCAGTGAGTCTTGGTGTCGTATCGACTTTGTCTTGACTGGCTAGAAGTCAGTATCGCCTAAGTCTTGTGTTCAACAACATTTACTAAGAGCAGATAAAAATTCTAAAAACATATAAAAAAATTAAAGAATTAAAGTCAACTTAAAAAAGAATTTCAAACCTCACAAGTGCCTATTTCAACAATAAAGTCTATAGCAGTCATTAAAATTGTATGGTAAAGTCATAGTTTTACTCAAGTCAACGAGTTCACCAGCTTGCTGTCTAATTTCGATTTATTTTTTGAGTGCAGTATTTTTTAATATATCGCTGACGACAGCTGTCGTTTGTAAAATTCACAATAATAGACTCAAACCCCTTTTCGGTTTGAATAGTCCTCGCATATAATTACGTGCATAACAAACCTGAAACTCTGTATACACAGCAACCAAAATATTGGACGCCAGATCACACATTCCGTTGTCATTAAAAGCCCTTTCATTTGCTAACTTTAAAAAATATTTACGACTACCCGTTTAGAGCTATGCTGTCACATTCAGTTTGACAGAACTGGGAAAGTCTATATAGCTATATGGATTTTGAAGGTTTTCAACAAAACAGTTTCGTTTTCCGCGGCGTCTATTGTTTGTCTCGCTGATGTTGTTTAGTTGTGGAAAACTATGTGGTGTGGCTGCAGTTTATTTTTTGTTTGATTTTTTTTGTAGCGCTCGAGTATCGGTTTGTTTGTTAAAAGTTTTTAAGTGGACAACGCTTGCAGCAAGTTAAATAAAATATATTAACTGATAGATGTTGTCATATTTTGTTGCAACTTTTTTATGCGCTTTATACAAGGTGGATATCTAAACTGTCATCAAAATCGAGTTAGTTTTAAATTGTGGTCTATTGTAGCGAATGAAATTGAGATAAACGTTTTGTTATTTTTTTTTAAATTCTTTTGCAAATGGCTCCTTAAAGTTTTATGGGATAAGGATCGGCCATTATTCCACTTTATTTTGAAAAAGGCGTGGCATTTATCATCCTAGCACCTCCATTTTTTCGAAAACTTAAGAAAAACATTAAAGTGCCATTTGTTATTCAACTTCAACACAACCCAAGAGAATAAACATATAGATACAGATACGTAATTCCAGATGGATTTAAGATCCAAAAAAAAAAAAAACATCATAATATACATTTTGCTTACTGTGTCGGTCGGTTCATCTTTAAGGACAGATGTTTACGTACTTGTACTTCGAAATAAGGAAAAATAACAAACAAATAAAAAAACTGAACATAAAGTGGAAAGGGAATGGCAACTTTATCCCCATCCTTTTTGAAAAAATTACAACGAGTTGTACAAACTCTCATACTCCTCCTCCTTTAAGCCAAGTGATCCAATTGGCATGAATTCAAAAAGGGTTAACTCAATGCAAAGCAGATTCCACTTTTACCCCAAGTGAGAAAAAAAAATGAACCGAACATCAACCGAACACACAAAACTACCAGTGTTTATCAGGACAAGCCAGGCAAACCAAACCACACACAATGAGAAGCAGGAAGCCAGAGACGCAAAACCAACATTCAAGCCCAGGACGATTGTTATCTTCAAAAATGCTTTTTCGGTCTTTTTTCGCAGTGGTATAGTGTATGGAATGGACTCTTTCACATCCGCTGAATGAAATACACAAAATCATTGACCGCCACCAACATATAGCATAAAATATATATACATATATATAATTCTAGCAGGACCCACGACCATAACACTATAACGCCCAAGGGATTACGTTGTGATTGCATTCGGACATTGACTGCAATTAGAGAAAACATACGTGTGTTGAGCAGGAGCTACAAGTTGCAAGGATATATGCTTTGCAGTTTGCAATATTGTGCTACGATGCTGATGCCGTTAGGAGGGGGGCGACTCTTAATCAACTTTTTGTTTTTAAAGCCTATTTTTTTTACCTTGGAACGAATAAATGCAAATTAGTTGGTATAGGTATATAATCAGTTGCATACATAAATTTAAAACAAAACTTTAATAGTTCTACTGGTACTTAAATTAATTTTTGTAAAAATATACTAACCATACACAAACACATGTATGAGGTGGATCTTATCATTAAATCCCATTTCAAAAAGAGAGATTTAAAGGTAGTGGGAAGACTGAAATATACATTTTTAATAAATTCTATGCACGGGGGTTTTTAATTGGGTTTGAAACGATCGCTTTGTATTTACTGAGTATATAGCTTGAAGTAGTGGTTATATTTCAATGTATCTACAATCTACATATATATCAAAGGAAAGCACTGATAAAAGTTGTATTGTAATAAAATAATCAGTTGTATTGAGTTAATAAGATGATAATATGTTCTCAATACATAGCAATAACAGTGAAATATGTAATGACTGCATACATATGTATTTAATATCATGTATCTATTCAAATAATAATAAGCAAAGCAAGTTATGTTCTGAGTACGGCAAACTTCTAAACTGTCATGTACTGAAAACAAAACGAACTTGCACTCAATACAATACAGTTTACAACTATTCTCCATGAGTGCTGATTTTAGTACTTCTAGGTCAGCCAGCTCATCTGTTTCCCTGCATGAGAGGGCTTCGTTGTATCGCTTAATTCCCTAACCTTTCAGTCTTGGTTCAAGTTATAAGTTTTAATTTTATAAAATTAATTCCTAAAAAAAGCACACAAGAGTGTTGCGGCAAACGTGCACTTTCGACACTTGGGTCTACCAACACAGCGGTCTTGCAATCGTATCGGAATATCAAAAACTAGCTGAAAAGTTCAGTGAGAAATAGTTGTTTTCTAGAATTCTAGTCAATTTAAGAAAAAATATTAAAAAATTGACACTCGAGGGTTGGGCAATAATAATAATTAGTTCACCAGCTTTAACTCGAATAAACATTTTACGGAAACACTTTCATATGAGATAAGATATTTTTAAATAAGTAATACATCCATGTCACCATATCATCGATACCGTTTTGATCATTTGCAATCCCAAATGAAGTAATGCGTATTGAATGCTTGTCCAACCGATCGATTGTTATTTGCGAGATTCAAAAGGACCGTGTGCATAAAAAAAGGTGTGTTCGATGAGGTTCTACCTGTCGACTTAAGTTTGTGCCAAACGCGACGAATACTTATTTTTTTTTACAAAAAAAGGAAAATAAACAACCGAACTACTTTTCACGGTCATTCATGATTCCTTTTTTTCTTATTATCATTTTTTTTTTGTATGCCTGCTTTTATAGAATAATCCCATTGCACGCATGGAATACAAAGAAAAAGCGGCCTCCAAAAATTCGTGGGGCATTCAATTCAAATTGGTCACTGGTCAAACAAGCGTACACTGATGCCAAATGACACCGACAGAAAAATATATAAAAATTTGTTAGGTAGAACTCTTTTGGTCGTGGTCCTGGTGGTTGATGATGGCCTGCTAAAGTCTGGAGTGAGCCAGAAAATAATGTCGGGTACAATTTTTTTTTTTTTTTTTTTGAAGAACCAAATTCCAATTCGGTGTCGTTATGAAAGCATGTGAAACCAATTCAAAATCCTCGCCCATCCTGCATTACCACAGAGGATTCAGACATTCAGTGCTTGAGTACCTTGGTGATGGTCCATGTGGTGCTATTGCTGTGTTGTTGTTGTTGTTGTTTCTTTTTGTGGGTCTCGTCAAATGGAATTGGAGCAGCAGAGCAGCAGCAACCACAGCAGCGAGTCACAGTCGCAGTGTCAACTTTTTGATACGGGTGGTGAGGATCTTGTGTGAGTTTCGCGGCAAAAAAAGGATTCCCTGCTTCCCGTCGCGATGCAAGGCGATACGCTGGCATGCCCTGCCGGTAATCATTAGAATCAGTGTTGAATTCGTTGGGTCATGGGAATTGAGATTACTTATAACGAATTGCACTATATAAAATATATACTTTATAACCAAGTTTTATAATTTAAGTTTAATTTTTTTAACAAGAAATCTATTTTTACATATATGCATGCTTAGGTATATGGTTCAGATATGTTTTCTAATTTATGAAAGCTCAAAGAATTTGTAGTGAGATAGTTGACCCGGTTGAGGTATTCCAATAGAAGTTTGGTTTTTGAATAATAGTGCGTATACGCCTAAGTGAACCACATTCTTATGGTACAATTATCTGGGAACTATACGGAGTATGTTGTGGTTAAGGCTTCGAAACTTAAAAGATCTATTCTGTAATGGTAGTCTTTTTCGTAATTGGAGTTCAAATTGATAACACATTCGAATAGGGATGCATGTAAATATTATTGGAATATTTTATTTTATGTTTTTAAAACATTTGGAATAATTTTCTTACAGAACGATTTCGCTCTTCCAATCAAGATTACCCAATTTTAACGATAATTTGAAAAATAGAATTTTGAAATAAAAATTTGGAACGCGCAGAATTTTCAAAAGCAAAATTTTTAACCTAAAGAATTTTAAAAAGCAAAATTTTGGAGTAGAGAATTTTAAACATTCAGAATTTTTTACAGGGAGATTGCCTTCAACAGCAGCAAGAAAAACAGAGTTGGCCCACGAATCTCGGTCTTGTGGCGAGAATCGAGAACCAAACAGAATTTAGTCCGGTGATTTTTCCACTAAGGAAATTCAAAATAAAATTGAATATTTCAATGTAAATGTAAGGCAGCTTCTAGACTCAAATTGTTGCTGCTTATTTTTCGCACCAAAACAGCCGAAAAAAATACGAAAATGATTTTGAAACTTTCAGATTTGGCGAGACCGCCTCTAAACAAAAATCCAAAATTTTAAATATCTTTAAACATTATGTACCTGCATAATTTTATTTTCCTTTTGTTTTTTCTCATTCACAGTAAATTCAACAACTAAATGTTCAATTTTAAAATCGAATTATTTCAATTCAGACAACGAACGATTTCATTCTCCTTTCAAAGCCTTTCATCGCACAAATGGATTGCACGTAGATTTAAACACAAAAAAGGCTATAGGTATAGCTGCAGAAAAAATAAATAAAAAAGTAATAATATAAGACCAGCCGAATTCATGTCAAAATTTAAATAAAGTGTGAAAAGGAAGAAGACGTCGACACAAGTGGAGAGTCCATACAAGTGTTGTTTGGGTTGCCAAACAACCGCGACAGTGAAAGAAAAACAAAGAGAAAAATAAAATAAAATAAAATAAAATATTCCCGTGATCCTTAAGGAAAGAACGAATAAAATAATGGATTTTTAAGGCAATTAGTGTGAAGCAGAGGGGCCTCATCTCTTCTCCCTATTATACCTACCCACTTGTATATAAGAACACTTGCTACATATAAAAGTTTCTCTCGATGTAATCGCCACAGCACGTATAAAAGTCCATCGATGATAGCACGCCATTTGCATTTCCTTAATCACGTAAACTCAGTGCTGTCTGCCAAGTTTAATCGATTTGACATTACCCTGTAATTCACCTTCTTTATAATATGTATACAATTTACATACGAGTAGGTATGTATATTATCTACATTCATAATGAGTCCTTTGAAACTTATTACCTTGGATTGGCAGCTTCTGAAAAAGGAAGACTCTCCTAGTCATCGCCTTATCTTAGCGAATCGATCGGTGATATTCATTCGCACGCACGCGCATTTCTTGCTGATGCATAAAATGTATATCTCGGTAAAACCAGTGTTGAGTGTGGCGTATTTGTGCTAATATTTCGAAAATTGCGTTTTTATGCTAATTTCGTTGAGATAGTTCCACTGCGATAAACCCAAACTACCGCAGATCGATCGAAATCTCAAAGTTTTATATAGTAGAAAACGACACTCGATGCCAGAGTCTCTGGCAGGGGTAAGGGAAATTGTAGGTTTATAAAATGATGCAAGTGCAGCACACAAACTCCCCCTGGGCAATGTGTGGTGGAAATTTTATCACTTATATTCCATTCCCCTGACAGCGTTCCAAATAATAATTAAGTTGTAAGAGGCACGAGATGCAAAATAATGTGTATATGCCACTTCCATATTATAGCCCAGCCCTGTGTGCTCCACCTGATGGACCAAATATAAAGAGAGATGTTGTTGAGAGGAAAAGAAGTGATCCCGAATACGCCGGCAGGATATCTTGCTGTGCGCAAGCTCAGTAGGGCTTCCCAAACAAGTACAAGGTATACCTAGAAGACAACAATCCATAGGCGAGAAAATGTTATTAGGAAAATGTTTTAATTTGTGTACAGAGTGGAATTTATTGCCAAGAGTGAACCATGATCCTTATCGGGGATTTGCATAGCATATATTCAAGCTGTAGTCGAGGTGAGTTAATAATGAAACAATTCCACAAGCGTGGCCGCAATTATCAATGGTTTGGAAGAAAAATGTAGTGGTTCACATTTATTTTCATGTAAGTATATAATATGTGTATATTGAAATAAAAAAAGTGTAATTTAAAATAAGAATTAGAGTGGGGCTTTTTTTGAAAAATGAATTTGAATTTTACATTTTGTATGGGGAATTTCAAGTGCTCTACGGCGCGCGTTTGAGTCATAAATCTATTTTTAAAATTATCTCTTTTTCCTATTCTGCCAGTTCAAAATTCTGCAAGCCCAAATTTTAAATTTTTCTTTTCAAAATTAGATACGCAAAAAATTCCTTTTCAAAATGTTGTTCATAAGTTTAGTTTGTTGTTAAAAGAGAATTTTTAAAAATATAGAATTATGAATTTTTTTCAGATTATAAAATTCTATATTTAAAAATCCAAAATGGTCTAAGTCCAATAGGTATTCCATGTTTAAGAATTCTGGCAAAAAATATTTTGTCTCTGATTTTCGACTTTTTAAAGTTCGATAAAAGATTCATCCAGATACTGATAATTTCCAGTTTTTTTTGAAAATATTTTTGGTGATAATTTGTTGCTAGGCAAAAATAAGTGACTTAAGGACATGAATTCAAAAAACAAAGTTGGAAAATCTAATTTTTCAATGCACTGTTTTTTACCTACCATTTGTTGATTATAGTGGTTTAAAATTTTTTTATAACTTGTTTTGAGTATCATGGTTAAAAAATTAAAAAAAAAAGAAACTAAGCTCCAGACAAATAGCAGTACAATTTAGATATTGCTTAAGAAACAGTTAGCTAACACGTCTAAAAAACTTAATTTTCAAAGTTTAAAAACTCATTGAAAAAATATAACGGAATGAAAATTTTAAAAAAAAGTTATCGCTATCTCAAATCCCAAAAGAAAAAAATACTTCCTCCGATAATGGTTATGTTATATATGTAACTAAAAATTTGATATTCCATGAAAATAAGATTTTTCTTTGACATTTTAACAACGTGTACATGTGCATTTGAGCTGCTTTAAACCCTTTCCTTCCAAATGACATTTCTATCACAAAAGAAACATTTCATTTGAATGGACATCTCTTTCAAATGAAAACCTTGACTAAACATTAACCTAGATGAAAAATTTATTTATTTTTCCACACTAGAAATAAAAAAAATACAAAAAAAAAATAGATAGCTTCAAAACCACCTATCAAGAGCATTGCATATTCACTTTGGAACGTGTCGAAAACAAAAGATTCACAGAAAACTATGCACACGTAACATCGCCTATCTATCTGGGTCACCATTTATGTTCGTACTCCATTCAAATGCAAATACTATGTACGAATCCGTGCTCGTTAAAAACTGAATTCAAATTCAAAAAACAAAAAAAAAAAACAACAACTTTATATTTCCTGATCTGTAGCTTGATACCGGTGTGAGAGGATAACCAAAGGAAAACATTTAAATAAAAAATAAATAAATAAAAAACAAGTGAAAGCGCACCGCTCTGCTAGCTACCGTGGCATACAAAAAAAAATACTTAAACTACAGGGAATTTTGAATTGGAAATGTCCTTTGGGAAATTTGAATTATTTGAATGCACGTTTGGTATGGCGCTTCACAGTCAACACACAGCAACATCGACATTCACAGCACTCTAAAAAAAAGAGATCCTTATCAATAGTTTTTTTTTTTTCTTGCAAATAAATGAAATGCGTTTTCGAATTGAGTCAAGGATATGTGCGCTGATATGCATGCAGATGCAGATCTCTTCGACGGAATGGTTTTCCCTCTCGCTTTTACGCTATTTGCCCGTTTTAGTGCCAAAGCCATGATGCTATTTGTTCACACCGAATGGGCAAACACTCTAAGCCCCGCTTAGAGTAGTTTGTTGGACCGTCTTGATGTCCTTTCTAAGATTAATGGCTAGTACCGGCACGTATATTCAATTCCTTACAAGGAGTATCTTAAATCGGATGATGGCAGCACAACTGCGGCGCTGCTGTTGTTACCGAGTGTTGTAGCTTCTCCAACTAATTTAAATTAAAAGTCATTTCAAACATGAATATTAATGCCTTATGTTGGCAATTAACACACTGAACATGGAACTTCGGTGGACCATAGTGACATATCGTGCAGGCAGAGGGAGTTTGCAGACATCTGAATGCAGAACAAGAAATATTTATGGATGGATGGATTACTGGCGAAAGGTTGCGTGGCCTGATTTACGCGTTAACAAGGTGCATCTATTCCATTGCCAAACAATTAAACGGAATAGTTCTGCAATGGTATTTATGTAGAATCCTCGGAAAGGATGTTGAATTATGCAAATCCATACATTCCCAGAATGTATTCGTGTTGTGTACTAACTACTAGTTTTATTTTGTATGAAGGTAGAGTCGGAGAACGGTATACATTTTGAGAGATAAGAATGAGAAATGGGCAGAGTAATATTCCAGGGAGTTGTAAAAATAAAAGTAGTGTATCTTGGTATATTGAGATGAGTTTTTTTTTTCTTAAACTAACTTATTTAAGTGTGTATTTTTGTTGTTATAGTTGATTAGTCATTTTAGCAATAAAATCTCAATACTTTTCGAAAATCAAAGAAGCAAAATGAAGTTTAATTAATCTTGTTGAAGTATTTTTCGTTGTTTAGCCTGAAAATGTTAATTTACGAGTCATAAGTTTGGAGGTTTTTACTTGTTTTTTAGACTTCGAAAAATGTTTATTTTTTTTCAAATGGATGAAGGTCGAAATTCTAGATTTATTTTTCATAATTCTTCTTTCCCACACACATTTTCCTTGATGGTACTCTAGTACAACTAAAATATAAAATTACATAATTAAAAATTTTTGTTAGTTTTTTTTTATGAAACCATTCGTTTCTGAAAATTTAATTCGTTCTCGGACACCATTTAAGAAAAAGCGAAAGTTTGAGAGACTGTAAGTAAGATACGGGAAAAATGCTACAGATCACGAAAGCGATGGCCGGAAAATTGTTTTAAGGTTTACCATTTTTTTTTTATTATTTCTCAATACGACAATTATTCACTTAGTTGCAAAATTTTAAAATAATCAAAAAAATTAAAAAAAAAGAAAAAATATTGAGTAAAATAACAAATACCTATACATGCATACAATATATTTATACATACTTATTCTGACATGTACGTACAACCTATAGATAATGTTGTGTGGGAGCATACACTTTTTTTTAAAAATGACAATATTAAAGCAAGTATACGCCCCAGTGTCCCACTGTTGCTATTTTAAGATTTCGTTTGCTTTTGAGATACCAGGCTATAGAAATATGAACTGAGCTTGCTATGTAGAAAGAGTCTTCACAAATTCAAAATACATTTTGTCCGTTTATTTTTTTAAATTCAAACAAATATAACCACCTAAAACTAACGCTATCTCTTGATGTCTAGGCCAAACACCTAGCATTGAATAAGCTTGAAGTATTTTAGAAAAGTGCGACATCTGTAGTAAAATACTTTAAGCTGTGGGTATCCAATACACAATCCATATTTTAAAAGGTTCTAAAAATCGATTAAGTTTAATTTGTTCTAAAACATTATTTTTAAATACAAAAAAATTATTTTTAGTACACACTCAGCTAAAGAAGTGAAGCATTGTATATAGATACATTTGCAGAAATTTATATACAAAGAGTGAAGCTTTAAACTTGCGTTTTTGACCAATTTTTATTTCCATACTAATTATTTATGCTTTCCATGTGTATGTAGGCCATCATTTTGCCGGTCATAAGTTGTTTCAGTCAGCTTCAATTTTGTGACATTATCTTTTTAGATGCCTATGTGTGTACAAGTACATACCTACCTAACATAAATTATATGAACAAATTACTGATTTTTAGTTTTAAGTTTATTTATCCTTTTTATATTAAAAACAAAAAATTTGAGCAACTAGGTATGTTTTTTAAAGATTTATCTACTTGTCTGCTTATCTAGATTTTGCTTAGAACTTGAATGAATTCATTATGACTTTTCAGATATCTAAAAATAACCTAAATTGCCACTCTCATTTTCTTTGAGCTTATTTTTAAACACTACTTAGATATTTGCTGAAATTATAATTTTGCATTAGGTAGGTATAAAGTTCAACTATGACAACATGTGAATGCGAATGTTTGTCTACCAGATCTGTCTGCCAGCATGATGTGAGATGTGACCAAGAGCAAAGCATTATCTATTGTTAATAAAACAACAACAACAAAAAAGAGCCGGTTATTTCGAATTCTCTTTTGAAAAAAATTAAATACTTGGCAACGAGTGGTCGAACCTACGTGATTCACTTCTCGTTTCTTCATATGAGGTCAGCTGTAAGTGTTATGATGAAATCCAAGCGTACAATATCTGCTCTGCAATTTTCTTGAGAAGAAACATATTGTATAGGTGTACTCGTACATTGTGCATAAGGTATTTACCTATCTAGATAAGTATATATTTACTGTAGATAGGAATCTACTCACTTAGCTTGATTTTAAAGTGTTATGTGATTTCGGTTGATGAATGCACAATAATGACGGTGTTTTCGTCATTCTATCGAATGTAAACAAAACCGCATTTCGAATTTCTACTCGCATTTGAGGGTCCCTTAGGGATTTGTAAACAAAAAAATGGCAAAATGAGAAAGTTATCTTGCAGTTAAGTTTTCTTTATTTTTTTTTTATTATTTGACAATTAACTTCGTGGATATTACATAGATACAGAAAAATAAATTAAATTTAATTTAAATTGGAAGTCTTAGGTCATAAGTATTGTAGTTTAAAGTGAACTCACAATCGAACATAAGGCTTATAAATTTGTGTTTAAGATACCTACTATAGATCAATATTTTAGTTGACTTATAATCTTTATAATCATTAAAATCTTTTGCCTAAGAGTAAGTAAGAACATGCGACAAGGTAGGTATAATTATAAACTCAGGTAGGTACATAAAATGCACAACGTGTGCAAAGAATATATAGATGTTTCTTTCAATGTCTTCCTTATGTGTCGGCTTTTTGAAGTCTTAAAAATCTTCTAAAGAAAATAATCAAAGAAGGTAGGTATAGGTACCTATTTATGCAGGCATTTTTTTTTCATTATTTCAAACAACAACAAAATCCCACCTGCAATAGGTAGGTATAATGTTGAATTAGAAAGGTTTTTCTTATGAAAATTCATATTTTTGAACTGGACCTTAGATCAGCAGTAGACTGATGTAAGGTAAAAATTTTGTATTAATATTAAAATACAACAGACTTGGGTAAGATAATCAATAAAGGATTTAGTTTTGTAGATTTTGCGGTTCGATGAGAAAAAGGTAACTTGTTCTAAAAAAAAGATGTACATATGTATATGTACTGATTGGATGATGGATTGATGTCCCGATCAACTAGGTTTGAGGTTCAATTTCCACTTGGTTGTTGTGACAAAAAATGTTTGACAATTTATCTTTGGGCCATTTTTTTGACAGTTTGTTTCTAGCAATTTTTTTTTTTGCATTTTTTCACAATACATGTGCCTATTGCTTTTTGAAAAAATATTAAAATGCAACACAATATCTTTGCTTTTTGTTGTCAGTCTTGGCTCTTTTGCAGCTTGTTTTAGATTATATTATCATCAAACAATAAAGTTATGAATAATTCATACCTAAAAAAAATAATTACCTACCTGCAAAGCTTAACCTACATATTTTAATACCAACATTATTTATCAAATTAATTTTTTAAATTAGAAGATATACCTAAACAGATATTTATTGCACTTTTTTTAAATTACCTGTTATCAATTTTACTGCAAATTTTTTATAACCGTACCTACCTATTTTTCATTCATAAAATTTATTTATCAGTTCTCTTTTTTTGAAGTCTTTTACAGTCGATTTATTAGAAAATGAGAATTAAGAAGGTTTGAAATATCTAAGCCTATTTCGCTATGTACTACGTATATCTACTACATATGAATACTTCTATCCTAATCTCAAATATATTTGATGAATTTCAAAATTAATTTAGATATTTAATCAGTAACCGCGAATAAATAACTATCAGTGTGTTCACAAGACCAATTATTATTTATATCTACCTACCGGCGCGGCATAGGTATAAAACTGGATAAGATAGCACAAGCATTCAAGCTATGCATTAGTCATGCTAATTTTGAATGATGATGATTTTGGCTTTTAACCCATTAATGATAACACAGGAACTCCCCACCCAACTATTAATGATAACACATAAATTCCCCCCTGAAAAAATCGAATTTCAAAAATCACCAAAAATTTACAAATGCATCTAGGTACCTATTCGATGCAAGGAAATCGCTGATTTCAAGCACGCACACCTTCTTTATATTTTCTTTATCTAGATACATACTGACTGCTTCCAGAAAATAAAAGATATACAACTACAATACAACAAAATTATTGCCGCGCTCCTCTAAACATACCAAAGGTCACCTTGAAATAATGTACAAAAAAGCTTTCTATTCGAATATTCCGTCATCATTTTGTGCGCGCAAGAGAGAAATATCTACCTATACCTACAACTACAACAACTGACCGATGTGTCTAACGCTCCCTAACGCAATTCCTTTCCTTCCAAAAAAGATATAAAAATTGTGTATTTATTCCATTCGTACATCGAATCTTTAACAAAACATTCAAAACATTCAGTCTGCAGAGAACCCGCAAAGTGTGTAGACGTTAGTAAAAAACTAAAATATACTTTCGTGATATAGAGAAATTTTAACTGATAAAAATATCAGATTGTGATAAATTATTTCCTTCTCTTAACAAAAACTAAAATGTAAGCCAATAATATTTTTTTCTGAATAAACATTATTTGTGATTAAATCCAAAAATAAAAAAAAACTATTTAGAACCATTTCGGTATCTACAAATTAAAATTAATAACTATTAAATGGAATTAATATAGTTACTGTGATATCATCAAGTTGCAACGTTCTGTGAATCGTGATAAAACAAGTAATAGGTCACATTCTAGTGTAGTGAAAATTACAGTTCCAATTATTTATTAAAAACCAGAAAACATGTGAATCCCCAACACTGTAAATGAGTGAATGAGTCTATTTTTATCAAATTCTAAAAATATAAAAATATAATCCCAGAACTGGAGACCACTTTCTTCTCTATACTCTAACAACAACCAAACAAAAAACAAGGCAAATTCAGTATTACTATATTCTATAGAAACAAAATTAACGCCACTATACCACTATGACCTTCATTGGGGGTGTTGATATAGTGCAACAACCCTTGAAGCCGGGTACTTGCACTTTTCATCGAGTCATGCGTCTTTTGTACCAAACATCAGAGGTGTACCTATTTATGTACAATATGCTAAATATCACACTTTCAGAAACTGGGTTTAGGTGAGATAAACTATGTTTTTGTTTGGCCGGTCTGGCTCCCGCTCTGGAGTCTCGTGAGTCGTGTCTACCAGAAAAAAAAGCTCAAACCCTCTCAAAAGCTTTTTCATATTAATTATCCTTCTTTTGACTTTGAGGCGGTGTTTTGAAGGACACAAAAACTCGAACTTCTTTTCCAAGAATTTTATTCGTATAACTAAAGTTCCAGTGAGCGGTTATTTTTTAAAAAAATTGGTTAGCATTTTATTCTAAGAATTGACATGATTGTTTAATCATTCAATGAATGTGAATTCTTTGAAAAATATTGATAACAACTCGATTATAATTTAATTTCATTTTTAACCGACTCATGTTCGGTAAAGATAAATACATTTTATATTGAAGTATCCAACCTCTTGATATGAAAACAGAATAATGTTCAAAGTGCTTGTTTATAGTTTTATTTACATTGCATTCTTTACTACAAATCATAAATAGACTCAGAATCGTAGATACAATATTTTGGGGATCCATTGTCATATGCGTTAAGTTAATCAAGTGGGGAAATAAAATTATTCAGGTTTTTTTTAGTGATTTGACTTTCAAGTTTTTATAGCGGACAAGGCGTTTCTGAATAATTTTTTTTATAGGCATTTGAAATTTTATGATTTGACGTAGTTGAAGGTCAAACAAAGATCTTATGGGCCATATCACAAATCTCCTAATTCTGTAATATTATACATATAGTAGACATTTGAATTGATTTTGATTATTTTTATTCTTATTGTTTGAGATTTTCAAGTAATTTTAATATTTTTTTTTATTAAAGATATTAACTATCAGAGGAACACATTTTTGAAAAATAATTACTACTGAAAAATAACTGACTATTGAAAATCGACTTTGTTTAAATTGTGAATTCGAATTAACAACATCGAACAAAAACAGAATATTGAATTGTATTGCATCTATTTGAGGGATTAACTTTATTTGGGTGGTTGCTAAGATAATTAAAATGCTATGAATTATAATTATTTAATTGTGTATTATTTCATTAAATATTATTATTCAATTCATCTTTACTGTTGTTGGTGGATGGAAAAGTCTGCTCGTGCCTAAATTTAACTACTTTGAATTTGGCACAGATCTCTTTTTATGAGTAAAATAATTTATTGTTGTTTTTTTGTATTATTCCGTTAAAGTTATTGTACATTAGCGATGTGTACTTCTAATTTGATTTTTTTTTAGACAAACATAAAATGAAGTTAAAGTTATTCTTTCATTTCAAATATTAAGGCATGTGCAATTGTGCATACTAAAACAAAAAAAAATATTCCACATGACTCTTATCCTGAACGTCCAAAATAAATATAAATAAATTGCTGAGTAAAGTAAAATATATGAATATTTCATATTGAAATCAGATAATTCTGTAGTCATAGTTTTATTTCTTCCCAATTTAATGTATGAATTTAAATTAGCTAAAATTATTCATTATTACTGGGAAAACATATTAGTTTGAATTACGATTAATTATAAAATCGATACAAAATATTGCTATAAATTTTAATAAGAGCTTATAGTTTCTGTCAATCTAGTCAAGTTTTTCTCAGTGTTAGCAGCTAAATTATAAATTAAAAATGTTTTGCCTTACTATTAAACGAATTGTTATAAGTTCATCTACCTATTCTCAGATGAAACATTTAAACAAATTATTTCACTCAGTTAACCAATATGAAAATTTTATAAATCATCAAAAAAGTAAAAATTAATATTTCTTTACATTTAAATAATACCTACTGATGATATTAAATCTTCTTTTTTTTTAGAAAATATTCCCAAGATGATTTCAGTAAAGGATAGCCTTATGTCACAGGTTGCCGAGGCCTTGCCCTCTTCTGGCAACAAAATCACCATTGTCGGTATTGGTCAAGTCGGTATGGCTTGTGCCTTCAGTATTCTTGCCCAAAACGTGTCCAATGAAATTTGCCTCATTGATGTGTGTGAAGACAAATTGATGGGTGAAATGATGGATTTGCAACATGGATCGAACTTCTTGAAGAATCCCAAGATCACAGCCAGCACTGATTATGCTGCTTCAGCTGGTTCACGTCTGTGCATTGTAACAGCTGGTGTACGTCAAAAGGAGGGTGAAACTCGTCTGTCTTTGGTACAACGCAACACTGACATTCTGAAGCACATTATTCCCAAGCTGGTGGCAAACAGCCCCGAAACCATGTTGCTTATGGTCTCCAATCCAGTTGATGTTATGACTTACGTGGCATGGAAGCTTTCTGGATTGCCAAAGAATCGTGTGATTGGTAGTGGAACAAATTTGGATTCGTCACGTTTCCGTTTCTTGATGTCTCAACGTTTGAGTGTTGCTCCAACTTCCTGTCACGGATGGATTATTGGTGAGCATGGAGATAGCAGTGTTCCAGTTTGGTCTGGAGTTAACATCGCTGGTGTACGCTTGAGGGAATTGAACCCACACATTGGAACAGCTGAAGATCCAGAGAAATGGAATGAATTGCACAAGCAAGTTGTTGATAGTGCCTACGAGGTTATCAAGCTAAAGGGATACACCTCATGGGCTATTGGTCTGAGCGTTGCTGCTCTTACATCTGCCATTTTGAAGAACTACAGCAGTGTTGTGGCTGTTTCCACATCCGTTATGGTAAGACTTGAAAATAGCTTAAAATCTAAAAAAATGTTCACAATTTTTTTTTCTAATCTCTATTAGGGTGAGCACGGTATTGACAAAGATGTCTTCCTTTCCTTGCCATGTGTCCTCAACGCAAATGGTGTGACATCCATTGTCAAGCAAATCTTGACCCCAACTGAAATTGAACAACTTCAAAAATCTGCCAACTTAATGGATCAAGTTCAAGCTGGTCTTAAATTCTAAGTCAAATGTTGATAACTTAAGAGATTTTTTTTATATATTAAGAAAATATTTAATTTTAATTTATATTTGTAATACAAAATGTGACAAATTTGTATATTTAATTTATAATTTTTGCTCAAAAACAAGAAAAAAGTAAAACCAAATATAATTTTTTAATTTAAATATTTAATACGTTTGTTTTTTTTATTTATTTTTTTTTTTTTCAATTTTTTAGTTTTTAATTATAGTACAAAGAGACATTTTTATCAAAAACATAACTATGTACGTATTATAGATAAATCATGGAACATACTATAAATCAACCGAAACTACCTCATTAGCTAAATGGATTGATTGGACGAGCATTAAGAATGTAGGAAAAAATGGAACGGAAATAAGACGTCGACAAAAAAAGGATATTTCTAATAGTTAATAAAATAAATACAAAAGCATAGTATAAATTATAATACATATATTAAAAATAAATTCTCATTATTTTACTTGCACCACGTAAGTAATAATTGATTTTGCACAAACATACTTAAAAAAACTGCTAAATGTACAACTAACGACATGGATTTGAAATTAGATATAAGTTTAATGAAAAAATTGTAGTTAAAAATTTAAATAAAATTTTTATTCAAAATAAATATTTATTAATATTGCGATGTTTTCTTTATTAAAACTTGAAACGATTTTTGAATAAGAACCATCTTCAAATTTTGAAACACGGAAACGCATATTTAAGAAATGTTTGAAAACGAGTTCATTTTATATAAACTGTAGTACGGTTGAAGACAAAATAAATTGCATAATTTTAGGTGTTTGAAATTAATAATTCAAATTGTGTAAATTTAATAACTTTATTAGAAAACGTTTGTTTTCAAAACGCAAACTTGTAAATGTATTTATGTACTTTAGGTACAAAATGTTATTCCTAAAATATAAATAATTTTAAGCCCACAACATTTAAGTTCAGCGTTCTTTTTATCTTAATAACTATAAAAAGAAATTCTATAAAAATAATGTGGAACTAATTTGACTCTGGATTCACATAGTAAATCAAAATTTCTCTCCTTTTAAATTTTCAAAACGGATGCATTCTTCAAAGCGAATGTCTAATTTCTAACCAGTTGTATTTGTACTGTGTACAAATTTAATATTTGTAATTTCAAAGTAGATTTTGAACTATGAAAAAAAATAGAAATAGTCCATTTTTTTGATTTTTTTGAACTTCAAAGAAAATTATCGAATCCTCTCCCCAACGCTTTGCCCCAATCCACGCTTATTTCAAAAACTTTATTTTTATCGGAGAGAAACATTTTAAGTTTACGAAATGTTCACCTCGCAATTTTTAAAATTTTTTCTTAGCTTAAACCATCTTGGATGAAATTGAACAAATTTGAATTTGATGTTATTTTTATTACTGAGTTACTGGGAAACATTTTGTAAAAAATTGTAAAAAAATAAACTTAAAAAATTGCGCATACGCCAAGGTGTCCCAATTTTTTTTTCATCATTCATCATGGTCTCGGTTGATTTGGAACAGAAATGCTATGACAATTGTTGGGAAATAAAAAGAAACAATATCTTTTGCAAGAACCATAAAACATTTCTGTAGCAAAAAAGTTGGTTGGAATGAAAATAATAGTTTACAAGTAACTAACGGTCACAAAAAAGATTTTTATTTTATTTTGAAAACCAAAAACTTCCAAAAATAAGTTTATGTAAACTTACTACGTAGAACAGAAATGTTAAAAGAAAAAACTTTATAAATAAATTTATTTATAATGCATTCTACAATATTTAAAGAAAAAGCTTTGCAAAACCAAACAAAACTAAATAAACATGAAATTAGTATACAAAATCTACTTTTATAACATAAGCAAAAATTAAACAAAACGATGAGACATAAACTCCGCTGACACGCGCATTTTTTTATTTGTACAACTTTGGCACTTAAAAATTGTTTAGGTGCATATCGTATACTAAGTTAGCTCAAATAAATGTTGACACTGACCATAAATAATTTTTGAGAAGTGTGTCAAATTCTTTCTGAGAGCGTTTTTGTCACGAATTCAGAATCCATTAATTTCATTCTTATTTCCGTTGATATCTCATAATTTGAACGGAAGTTCACACGGAATTCGAAATATGAATTAAATACACATGCAAATGTATATTCATCAATAAAACGTGACTTTAACGCACCACATATTTGACCTAATTCGCTCATTTCTTTTAATATAAATTGTTTACTTTCTGCATCCAAATGCATAATCTTTTAAGTCTTCAACGTCTCACAATATGACAAATTTTCTTTTGATAATTTCCGTAATTGGAATGAATCTCATTCCACTAAGTGATGCAAAATTTTCGACAATAGGATTTGTTCAAAGTTACAACATTAAAACACTCAAGTCAGCATTGTCATTAGGTTGGACCAACTTTTGTAAGTATGAACGAGAATAGAATTTGAATTTCCAGTAATAAAATTTTGTCTTCATTTAAGGTGAAGCCGATGTTGATGAAGGAATCATGGCCTTTTTTCCTGGAAATGATCCATCAGATGCAAAAATCCATCTATCCACACCTAACAACGAAACCATTACTCTGCCAATAAAATACATTTCAAGAATTGGAGAATTCGGATTCAATCCCAGTTTGAAGACTATCATCTATGTGAATGCATTTTTCGCTGACCATATATACCATATCCACGGAAACTTGATTTACATGCAAGAAGCACGAAAAGATTACAACATAATCATCATCGATTTCGCTCAAAATATTGTGCAGCTTTATAACACTATCAAGCAGAACGTTTTCTTGTATGGCTACTTTGTTTCCAAAGTTATCTCAACGTTAGCTCTAATTGGTGTAAAACAGTCTGATATCACACTTATTGGGCATTCTGTAGGAGCTAATCTTGCTGCTCTTGGAGCACATCTTCACAGCGAAGAAATAGGTGGAAAGAAAGTTGCCAGCCTAATTGCTATCGATCCTGCTTCGATGTGTCAACGGGAGGATGTGTTCGTAAACGCTTCAATTTGCGAAAATGTTATCGTTATTCATGGGGAAAGTGACATCTTTAGTGTCTCTGAACCTCTGGGCACAATCGACATATACCTCAATGGCCACGATGTCAAATACCAACCCGGTTGCAATACAAAACTCTGCAGCCATGTCTTTCCGTTTTTTGTGTTTTTGAATGCAGTTGTCGAAAATACTCCACTTTCAGCAGTTAAATGTGAATCTTGGGATGATTTTCGTCGCGGAAAGTGTGACTACACTTCATTGGTAACGCTGGATAATTTTACAATTGGAAATGCAACACATGGAAAATATTACTGTATCACGAGAGAGAGTTCGCCTTTTGGGCTTGAAGTTGAGGGTTTGAAGTTCAGAAAAAGTCAACTTAGTTTGTAAGTTTTTAATTTTTTTTGTAAATAAAAAAAAAATGTTGGTTATATATATTTTGAATAAAAAACGGTAGCAAGGGGTATTCAAAGAAGGTCTACCTGATTAACCTTTAAATTTGTCTTTGTTTTAATTTATTTAAAATTTCTTCCCTTTCGTTTCCTTTGCTATTTTTTGTCTAAAAACTCTGGAAAATAAGTATGGTTCTTCATTGTTTTGCATAATTTTAGGAGCATCAATACTGCATACCTTAAGCCACATCAAATAATAAACAATAAAAAAATCTACTTACGATCTAAACAAAAGCTCGAAAAAAAGCTTTTCTGCCAGCAAACAAGTATTTCACAAACAGGTAAAGAGAGAAATTTTTTTCTAAATATTCATTAAAAATAGATCGTTAAGCTGAATCGGAGCTCTGACGAGAGTTTAATTCGAACTCAACTCACCTGCTGATTACAAGATTCAACTTTATTACCCATGCTAAAGGTAGGTGATTCGTACATAGATCTGAACTTCAAATTTGTATCTCAGCCAAAGTATATTTCAGTCTTTCGATAATTTCAGCCACCGTCGGTTGTGTATCTATTCTCAAGTTACACGTTCCGCGGATGTGAATGTTTAGTCTACCTCGAATTTTTAAACAAATAAAACTACAATATTTATACTTTGTGATTTGAAAAAAAAAAATCATTCCGATCGATTTGTGTGCGATTTTGAGTACTTAACAAAAAAATGTGATCTTAAAGAAGATATTTTTCTTTCCAACATGTGCATTTTGGGGGAAACATAAAAGAAATGTGTTAAAAATTGGTGTTTCACCAAAAACGAATATTTTGATTTGATACTTTCAAAGTGAGTGTTAAGAAAATTTAACTTGTGGAATATATTATTTTTTATCACAAAGAAAAGACTGATCTTGTTTCAAATAATTTAACTATTGATCATTGCAAATATCTCTTTTTCTCACTCTCTTTTGTTGAGATTTTTAAGAGAACAAACCATATCGATTTATAAATTTATTTGTATCATCACAATTTATTTGAGGTTTTCAACTAAATGGATAACAGTGTCATTTTGTAAAATTTATCTTAATTATTGTTGGTGAATGTATTTAATTGAATGATTGTTAAAAGAAAAATTTAAAAACCATTAATTAAAATTCAGTTAGAATTAGCACCTACACACGATTTAAAGACTTTAAGTCTATTGACCAAAACATCAACACATATGACAGCTGTTTTTTTTTTCTGTTTTACCGTCAAATACCAGAGTATAGTTTCTTTATGATGATGTGGACAAAGCGGAGAGTTCTCTCTCTCTAACTCTGTGGGTCTAACCAAATAATATTTTTCATTCAGGTGCTAAAAATGTTGTATTGCACTGCACATAGCAACATGAGCGCACAGGGCATCATGCATGTTGAATAAGATATGCACCGAGTAGCTTGGTACCAAGCTGTACAACTTTCTGTTTAATGAAGTTTTCGACTTTTGGGGAAATCTGAGAATGGCCTTGAAAGTTTAAAAACTCAACAAAAGAAAAAAGTAGGCAGACACCTTTAAAGCTGTAAACACAAGAAAAAGACTATTTGCCATTCCTGTTTTTCAGGCATTGTTGTGTAACAATATGAGTGGTCCTGTCTTTCTTTGGTTTACCTAAGTGCTATTGAGAAAGCTATTTTTAGATTCAATGAAATGAAGACACTTGGAATTTGTGAAGATTTCTGTCGATGTTGAACCTCTGCATCATTTCTTGCATAATAATTGCATGAAAGTTGGGCAAACTCGAGTTACATGCAAACTTTAAAGACCCAGAGCATTTATTTTGCTCACATATTTTTTTTTATTTCATTCATTAAAAAAAATACGCAAAAGGTTTTTATATAGATTTGTATATGTTATGAAGTTTTTTTTTCTAAACTAAGGCTCGGTTGTAGCATTATATTTAATTAATTTTTAGACACTGTTTTGTGGCATGGTAAAAGAACAAATTATTTTTTTTGTTTTGTGTTTTAACAGAACTTGATTTCAACTGTGAGTCTTATGGTAGATATAAATCATACTTTTGAAAAAATCAAATGGACCAAACGTTTATTGGTTTGCCCTACTATTAAATTAGTAATAAGCCTTTTAAAATGTCATGTTTCCGGCCGTGCATATAATTTATCTATTTATGATCTGGTCGATTTTTTAATTTTCCAAAACTTTTTTCGGTTAAAAATTCAATTCCCGATAATGTACTGCTAATATTTTTTTTAAGGATGTAATTGTATGATTGGTATTGACGCAGAATTTCACCTTGAATTTCGTCATATTTCACCATTTCCATGAAAGCTGTCGATAATAACTATGAAAATATCCCTGGTGACCCATCCAACCACCTAATTTTTTTTTAGCTTCACGTAACCGTTAAGACAAAGATGTTGTTTTAATTTCTTAATATTAATAATGGATACCTTTTAATTTAAACTTTGAAAATATCGGCGTATGTATCCGAAACAAAACATCTTTTTTTTTATTTTGTATAGGTAAACACCACCTGTGCGGTGTTTAAACAATTTTAGGTAAAAAAACCTGCTAGGAATCTATTGATAAAGTGTTATTGTATTTTTTATTATTTCGTAGCACTTAATCAGTTAAACTTCGTCGTAGGTTAGTTTTTTTTTTTAATTTTTTCTGGTTCAAATGTTATATATGTAGTGTGCTACGCACTGTTTTAAAGAATCAAAATATTTATTAAAAATTATATATCACTTAACGAAAGGGAAAATAAATAGAATCTGATTAATTAATTCAGAATTATTATTTTTAAAATCTTAAACTTCATCACATTGAAAAAAAAAATTACCTAATACCTTAAAATACTATATTTATTATTATTATTGAGGATTAAAAATATTCATAAATAATAATATTCCATTAAATAAAAGGTCGAGCATATAGGCAGGACTGATTATTCAAACATGTTCTTGTTATTGTTAAAATCTAACTTTATACTGGTATAAAAATCTATGCCTCATCGACAAGAAACCTATCAACAATTATTATATCATACCTTGAAATCCAAAACATATAAATTATAAATAAAATATTTCTGCATAATCGTTGAATATGCCAACTATTGAATAAAGCTATGTTAATTTGTTATTGTTCTTTTTTATTTATGTGAAAGTAAAAATTAATGAAAATTATAACATAAGCAGTTATTTGCTTTAGCTTTCTTTTTTTCATTTAAAATTGCTTAACAACGCAAAATTATTACTATCCTTAAGCAAAGAAATAAACTTAATTATATTTTGAAATAATTTCGCCAATTAAACTTTTTAATTAATTTTTTAAAGTAAATTTTATTTAAAAAGAAATTAAATTATTTAAGCAAAATCAAATGTAACAACAATATACTTCATGTTAAATTTTACCAAATAATATTAAATATTCAATATTCAAATAAATTTATCAAATTCAAAATCAATTATTGTTGATATTAATTTTGACTACACATAATTTTAATTTTGTCTAAACATAATTTTCGGTAAAAACAAAATATTTTCATTTTCAAATATTAATGAATACATAACTTATTCAATACGGAACAAAAAATTAACTAAAAGAATTGAGTGCCAAATGTGTATGATATTTATTTTTGCAACCACATTTTTTCTATTGATTATTTTAGCAAACAATGTAAAAGCAATAGAGTAAAGTATTAGTTAATTAATCAATAGAATAAAAGTACACAAATTCAATGTTGTATTTAATCAACTGATGATGTGGTTTTTCCCATTTTACAGATGCTATTTTTATTTTTGAAGAAACATTATAACACAATCAATTTTAATTAATTTTCTCACTTACCTACAAGAAGTTTTTTTTTTTCTTAATTAATGCAATTTCTTGTTTTTTACAGTTAGCTTTAAAAGGTGCTAATGAGCTACAATGTACAGCCTTTTGGTTGTAATTTGTTTATTTGACAAAGTTACATATGTATGTCTTAAATTTGCTGAAAATATAATATTAACATCCATCGACAATTTTTTTTTAAATTTGATTAACCTCTTTTTATCTGGATGTTTTTTTTTTTTGTTGATGAAACAGAAATTTGCACAGTTGATAAAAACCAAAAATAATGATAAAAAGTATAAATATTATTGATATAAGAAAAATGTTTAAACCGTTAAAAGACCAAACTGAACAAATAAAAACACTCAAAATTTTACAAATAAAAGGTTTTGGCAACTGAAATTGTATAATACATATTCGATTGTTGTTATGGTTTAAATTGAAATAAGAAAACTTTAAAACAAAAACTACACGTCAAAAGTTTGAAAAAAAAATATTTTTCTTTTTTGAAAGAAAATATGGTATTTTTTATTTTAAAAGAATATTTAAATTTTTTTTCTTTGTTATAGTAATACTAACTTAATACTTTTTTATTTGCAAAATACAATTATGTACCTAAGTAAATAACAAAAATATTCAAAAATAATTGTCTTTGCAAATTAAAATAGAAAACGAAATTTAAGTTTTTAATGAAAATATTTCTATGGACATTAACCAACGTATAGTTTAGAACACTATACGTGTTTTTTAGATTTAAGGCTTTTACTATCGCGGCTCTCAGACATTTTTATTTATATTAACGAAACTATACGTGTTCATTTCAACATTTCAAAAATTATCAGTAAAATAAGAAAACCTTTCATTATAAATAAAATAAAACAAAATAAAATAAATAAAATAAAATAAAATAAAATAAAATAAAATAAAATAAAATAAAATAAAATAAAATAAAATAAAATAAAATAAAATAAAATAAAATAAAATAAAATAAAATAAAATAAAATAAAATAAAATAAAATAAAATAAAATAAAATAAAATAAAATAAAATAAAATAAAATAAGATAAATATGTAAAATTGTGACATCATACCTTTTAAAAATATTAAGTCATACATATCGAATAGTTATTTATATGTTGTATAGGTTTTATTTTTAAGTTTATTTTTATTGGTTGAATGTTTTGATTTCATAGATAAGTCTAGCTACAAAATTTAAATATTATGCAGCTTATATTATAAACTCTCTAATTAACAATTCTAAGGATTTTATGAAAAACATTTTAATTGAAAAATTTCGTTTGAGGAAAACTATGATATAAAACCATTATTATGGAAAAATATGGCCATTTAATGTTTTATTCAATAATTTTAATCTCAAAATTTTAAGTTCCCTAGCTAATTAACATTCCAATTTAGACTGTTAAAAAAATACAAAATTCAGAACAAGAGACATTTTTAATTAAAACCTAATGCTTATGAAATGAAACGTTTAAAATAATTATTCGCTATAACTTCAAACACTTAAAAAACACTATTAAAAATATTTCATAGGAGTGTTATATGTAAGCTATGTGCGGAGCTATTTTCCGTCGTATTTTTTAATTTATTTTGTTACTTAAGTTTTTAATGATATCAGTTAAAAATTATCCCTAGCCATATATTATTTGTAAAATATTTTTCAAAATAATCAAACACTAATTTTCAATTAGTCACAAAGTGATTTACAAATGCACTTACATGTACCAACTTTCTATCGTGGCGGTCGTCACCTAGCCCTAAAATTTCCTCTAACAAACTAATCGGTGTATTAAAACACCATACCAGTATCTGTTAATAGCCCACGACTTTCTTGTTAATTTGTTATTGAATTAAATGTCGTCGGAAATTCATCTTCGTATTTATTTATCTCTCTATGGTAAAATTGACCGATCATTTTCTTTTAGAACGATGAAATTCCGATCGATTACAAGTTCTACATCATGACTATATACACAAAGTTGTTAATAAATCACAAATCGTCGCGGTTGTCGGTTGTTTGGCTTCGTAATTGTGACGGATACAGTTGTTGTTTTTGCTGTTGGAGGATGTTTTCTTATTTTTTTTAACTATATAAATGTTTTAGTGATTTTTATTCAATCAAATGTAAAGAAACAAGAATTAAAAATATGGCGCTTGCTCATCTCTGTCAAACTGCTATTGTGTACATTTTTTTTAATAATAAATGAAAGATACAAACCCTTGGACTGGAGATAAAATGCAAATGCCAGAATTAATATAATCTTTGAGTTAGATTAAAATAATTGAGATAACTGCGTCGTTATTTGTTGTCTTTCAAAATTTATTTTACTCACTTCGTTTGAATATTTGCTTTTTTTTTATTTACTGACTAAATTTCGTGACATTGATGTGATAAGATATGTTTAGGTTTTGATCTCTGTTAAATATTTTATAAGCAATTTGTTTAAAAAAAAAACTAAAATCGAATATACCACGATCTTAAATTATGTATAGTTAATTTTAATTTTATTTAATTTAACCATAAAACAATTCAAATAAATGTTTCTCTGTTCATGAAAAGAATTTGTCTACATTTTTCCAAACGTTATAATTCATTTGGCTCTTTTACATTAAGTTAGATATTTTGGGTAAATATTTGTTTAATTTTGTCAACAAACAAAATATTTTAGAACCAAAATTTTCGGAAAGTAAGGCCATTAAGACATTTTTAGTTGAAGTTTCTCTTTTTAATAAGAAATACCAATACACAAAATATAATTTATTATTTTACTCATTTATATTTCTAATTTAAATTTGCACATATATATTTCTTTCTTACCAAAAAGAGCCAAACATATACAAAGTATATTATTATTGACAATTGTTTTTTTATTATTTTCAGATGCAAACTTTTAAGGTTTTAATTTTAGCTAGCTAGTTGTTTATTAACAGGCGTTTTGCAAATAGGTTTATGGTTTCTTATTTTAAATGATTTCATTTAAATGGGTTTTATTTTAAACAGAAAGAACACGTATGCAACAACAATTTTTTTGAGTAATTGTAATGAAACTTAGTTTAAATTCTGGTTAAAACCGCAAAGAAGCACAGCATGAAATTCGTGTTATTATGGTGTATGTTAATGAATAACAGTTAGCAATGGAATTAAAGAAAAGTAAAAGAAATTCATATGAACCTGCAGCTAAAAACATTGTGGGCTTTCCCAACGAACTGGGGTTTTAAAATTGGAGATGCGAAATAAGTTTACCTCATAAAGATAAGAAATCACAGAACTGTGAATCACATTAATTGAAGGATATTAAAAAATACAAACAGAGAGAGGTGCATATCATATAAAACGTTAAACAAATTTTGGCTTACTGCGCGTGATATGAATGAATTTAATATACCCGATCCAGAATCTTTTTTTTTTTTATTAATTTACTTTTGATAGCAAGTAAAGTTAATGTACCTTAGAATTAATAATACAATATTTAAAAACAAGGATACAAAATTTATGATATATGTACATATATGTATAAGATTGATCTAGAAAAACCAAACTTATAAATTTATGAAAAAATTAATTTTTAAAACAATATTTTTTCTTGAAAAAAAAAGAATATAAGTTTTTAGCATTCAAATCATTTCAAATTTAAAA
Organism: Syrphus vitripennis; assembly: GCA_958431115.1. Taxonomy (NCBI): domain Eukaryota; kingdom Metazoa; phylum Arthropoda; class Insecta; order Diptera; family Syrphidae; genus Syrphus; species Syrphus vitripennis. Next base: position 1,549,312 of record OY288110.1, on the reverse strand, counting down.
ATAAATATTTTTTTGCAAAATAAATCAAAAAACAAATTTATTTATAATTTTTATGCAGAGAAATAAAAACAACTTTCTCAAAAAGAAACACAAATTTTATAAAATAAAATAGAGAAATATTTCAGAAAGTACGAACTTCATTACTTGAAATGCCGAGACGAAAAATTTATATTTTTAGTTACACTTTAACTCTGAATATATGTATGTATGTATATTTATATAGTAGAAAAAAAAACTGTTAAATAGCACTTAGCGTAAATAACGGTTTTTGAACATATCTTTTCACTGAATAGTATGCATTCTTGCCAAGCCCACAAAATAATTAAAGCCGTTATTAAAATAAAAAAGTTTTGTCTTGGCAGTGATAATGACAGGTACCTACCATAATTTTCGAAATTGATCCAAAGATTTCGCTTTTCCATTTAAGGAACAGACAATACTGTGAGATACATATTTGTCTGATTTTTATAATAAATAAAAAATAGTGCTTGGTTAACTTTTTTTAGATTGTACATACTTATTAAGAATTAGCTTCGTGAGAAATAACTTTTTTAGGATGACTTTTGCAAAGTGATGTCTTTAAAAACTTCACTATCAAATTTGTGTTCTGATTCTTTCAAACAAAAACAAATCTTGGGATAGTAAAAAATAAAAAGCAATAAGTGCGTTCCAAAAAAAATAATTTAGAATTCTGGATACTCTAACAAACATACCTACACATAGGAAAGGAAAGCAAAAAATGATTCATTTTTGCTGTCAAATCTTTATAGTTATAATATAAATTTGTTTTTTTTTTTAATAAAAATCTCAACGTGACATCAATAACTTTTCATCTTTTAAAAATCTCCATTGCAGTAATTGACGTTCGTTAATAAATTTAAACAAAAAAGAAATATTATGACAAATATAAACATAATGGATATTTGATGGTCAGGCAAATTAAATATACTTAAACGTTTCTCCTTAAGTGTGAATTAAATTTGACATTTCACGTTGCAAGAGTTGTATGTCTACTCATCAGCCGGACATATCGTCATCAGTCGGCCAGCCTTATTATATTTTCCCAACACACCACCTGCAAAACAAATTTTAAAACACTTAATTTAAATGTCTTAATCAACATTTCGACTTCTTGTCGTTGGCTAAATGATGCGAGTTCAGCATATTGTTCTTCCAGTAGCAATTGGTTTTTGTTTTATACTTCGTGCTGTCAATTAGTCAAAACAAATTGTTCTATACCATAATAATATAATATAACCTTTCATTAATGAAGACAGACATAATCTATTCGAAATTCGATTAACAAATCAAAAGCAATGAATTACATCGATTGGACCTATTACAATTTGCAATTTATAAAGAAGCAATATCAAGAAACACAGTTAAGAGAGGCTAACTTGGCGATATCAAACTACAGAAATGCACAACTCATTACGTAACCTATAAAATAAAAATATATAAACTGGCACTATGCATCAACGGCTTTTGTGTAATTTAAGTATTTTTTTTTGTTGTATTTTGTTATTGCAATTCTTTGAATTTCTTGATGTATTAATTGTTGGGTGTGAGAGTGTTAACGAAATTGTGAACTGATATTTTAAAAAATAGATTCTATTTCGACTGAGTTTGCAGTTTGCTAAGTTTAAGTAAGTTTTTTGTAATAATGGACGTGCTGATAGTGTGTTCATTAAATTGTCACGCTGAATATTGCATTATGAATGTTGTTGGGAACTTTTTTGTCTTTATTTTAATTTTAGATTTATTTAAAAAAAAAATATTTTAAGATTGTGGGTTCTTACCTACGTTTTAACGAAAATAAGAACATTTTTGCACTATTGCACGCGCTTAAGTATAGGTATAGAACTTTAAGAAACGTACACCTTCGATAAGATCAAACAAATTTGATTTTTTTCTTAGATCATTAAACAAATTCCATTGACTGGAACAAAAGTCTGTTTTGATTTTTTTTAAGATAACTTTTGAATTTTTTCAGTACAAACATAAAATCATATTGAAATGTTATTCAATTATTTAAAAAAGAAATAATGAAATTATGCATTGCCATGCACTTATATGTACCAGGACACCCGTTTGGGATCTAGCTCGGTGATCTTCATGTAATGGGATTTTATTACGATTCCTTCCTTTAATTATACAGTTGTATTTTTTATAGTTTGATGAAATATAATTTTTTTTTTACATTTCAGACTTTTAATAAAATTAGTGGAATAGGGATTTTTCATTTCAAATATATGTGCCAACATAATATTATTTATCTAATTACCATTCAATAGCAAGATTTAATTACTTTTATTTGTATTTCAGATTAATTCAGGATTCAATCTTCATCACTGACCTCCATTCAAACAAACAAAATAAAAAAAATAAAAACAAAACCTCTAAAAGAAAATGTCTGCCAATTTAAAAAGAAAAAACAAGAAGTGAAGTGAAGTGTTTATTTATGCAAATCTAAATTTATTTTTTATTTATTATTCGGCCTTTATAAAATACAGAAAGTTAAAAAAATAAAAAAAAAACATTGTGTGTAAACTGTGCGTACAAATATAAATAATGTCCACCACGGTGGACTAGTGGAGTGTTAAGACCGTGTCTAGATTTTCAAATTATTGCAAACAGTTAAAGTATATAAATATAGTGTTGCCAACAGAGAATTAAAATTCCGTTGCATTTAATTTATTATCAAAATTAACGAATATCAATGATATGATCTGTGCAATAAATTAAACTCGTTTGTGCCCTGTAACAATAAAATTGAACAGAGCCAATCAAACGAGAAAACACTATGACAGTATCCTATTCCGGTGAAGTTCCAAATGGAAGCAGTTTTGGATGTTTTTGGAAGATTTTATGGAAGTAAGTTAAAAATTTATTTTGTTTTAAGTTTTTTAAGTATGGTATATAGAATTTGTTTATAGCGAAAAAATACATAAGTTGATGTTACAATAAATATTTTATGTACAATGACATTTTAAGTAACTTTCCAGCAAGTAGTTCAATGCAATCTCTTGGAAACTTTAAAAAAGTAAGGAATGAATGGACTCACAAAAGATTGCATTCAATTGAATGACGCAAAATTAATGAAATTACTGAAATTGTTTTAATCTCAAACAATGGTTTTTCAATAATTAAAAGATTAGTAGATTAACCTATATTTTGCTTTTTCGAAACCTTAAAATCATTTTTAACTTGGAGTCGTAATTTTTTTTTTGTCTCACCCAAATAATCGTTTTCTTTTTTTTTGTTTATGGTTCATGGAAACAAATAAAAAATAAAAACATACAATTCGTATAGCAGGTCAAAAATATAACACAACGGCCTTGGTATGGTATTACTCTTTTTATTTTTACAGACCAAACAAGTTGTCCACTCATTGTGACCCAAAAAAAAAAACTTAATGAAGTTATTTTAAACCATAAAATAATGTCACCTTATGGTGTTTTTCCGTCAACATTCCCTTTGGTTCATTTCGGTGCATAGTTTGAATTTCATTCACAAACTTGGTAAAATTAATCTGCAAAGCAAATAAAAAAAAACAATTTGGACCAAAGGTTCAAATAATAAAAAAATGAAACTTCCTTCATTCACATTAAAGAAATCTTCAAAGCAAAAACAAAAACATTCTGGATATAAAAACGTTAAAAAATCAGAAACAATGCAAAATTCGCAAAAAAAAAGTATGACCCATTAAATTCTTTTCAGTGAACAAATAAACACAATTTTAAAGGAGCTCCCCTTTCAAATTTCAATCAAAAACCAGGCTATCACCATAAAAAATGTGACACAAACATACTTAATATCCCAAAATTGGCATTGCTATTTTGGCGTGTGCCGAATGATTAATCTCCTTTGACAGTCTAATAGTTTTTATTTTGTTTTTAAGAATGGTTCGCTGACGTTTGAAACTCATATTATGATTAATGTGACCAGCTGTCTGTTTTATAGAACATTTTAAAAGTTGGTATTGTTTTATTTTTTAAAGTGTCATTAATTAAGTATTCTTTCATAATAATTCTCTTATGACTGGTTGTACCAAACGATTTTAAGAAATTTAACTTACCAAATACGACAGTTAAAATTTGAAAGTCTTTGGAATATTGTTCTAACCGAACATACCTTTTAGAATAATTCACATTTAAAACAGAAAAATAAATTTCTTTAGATCGCTTAAAAATTAAAATAATGTACTTATGTATTAAATACCTGATTTTTGACCGTTGGTATAAATCAATCTTGCGTGAATCTTCAAATGCCTGTATCCACAACGGCACTTTTGAAATATCATTTTTCGTTTGGGAGAATTTTAACTTTATGCAGTCTCTATAACATGTTTATAAATAAAGAGTTTATAATTTTATTTAAATTAATATAAAAACAACTTTAACAAGTTATATTTGTTTTTATTTTGTTTTTGATTCAATAATTAATATTATGTAGTTGTAAACACACTAAAGAGACTGCATAAATCTGTACAAGTCATGTGCCGTTGGATAGAGACATTTTAAGTTACATGCAAGATTGAATAGAACTTTAATCAATGCATATAAACTGCGTGCAATGTGTTTTAGCAAAATCTAATAAATATGGGTGCATAAAATATTTTTTAATATCGGTATTTTAACAGCAAATACATATAATATTTGCGTCTTTGAATAAAAAAAATTAAATAATGTAACACGTTTTCAAGTACTAAACGGTGGCCACCTACTTTTTGGTACATTTTTAACTAACATAAAGTCGATAAACCAAAATTAAGGAATGGTAATTCTAATTGAATGCTTTCCGATTTAATGTTGTGTTATATTTCTGTGGTCACCCTAAATTCCCAACGTACCCAGATATTTCAATAAATAAAAAGTGTGGGAGAAAGATTGAACTTAACATATATATACACCTATAAGTAACGTCACCAGGTTCGTTTACCTTAAATGGTAAGCACCCCGATTCAACTTGTTTTTTTTTTCACCAGTTTTATATAAGGTGCGGAAGAGGGTAAAACTCATTAGCTGCATATTTAGGCGTAAATTCCTCGAAATATTTACTTTCATTCTTATCATGTAAATGTAAGCTATAATTGCTGCTGTCCAATAGAGCCAGTAACGATACATTTGTATGCAGAAGGTATGCGCCACCGCCGCTGTTCACTTTATTTCCCGTTCATATTTGTTATATTCCTGAATATTCATACCATATCGTATGATTTTATTTGAATATTCTCATCATGAGATATTTCTCAACAGATTCAGTTTTCGATGACGTATAGATTTTTTTTGAATGCAGTTGTAGTTTATAAAATTCAATGAATTTTGAAAATGACGGAAGAAATAATTTTATAAAAAATGCACAAATTCTTTTAAAGATGATGTGAGCCATATTTACTTCGAATACAGAATAAAAAGTTTAAATTTTTTATGTTTTAATGTAGCTTCTTATTAAAAAGAGTGAAAACTTGCTAATTTTATAACAAATAATTGCTTTAAATTAAGAATTCATTTTGATAATGAAAACAATTTTCTTTTTGAGTTTGTTTATAAAGCATTAGCAGTTTTTCACTCTTCTCCAACGATTTAATTCTCTAGAAATTAACCATTCAAAAAATAATTTACGAAAATTGAATCGTGTTTGAATTTTCTTATAAATATATCTACTAGTAAGGCATACTAAAAAAATATTTGTTTATGTTTTCTAGTATTAAAATAACTATCAATTCACACCAACTTTTTCCTCATCATTATTCAAAGAAAGAAACAGCCTTCGCCTAGAAATATAAATAAAAATACAAAAGGCAAAAAATTACTATGCGAGCCCCTTAAATATTATTAAATTCTAATTATCCTCTGATGAGAGGAAAAACAAACAGGCTAATAAATAAACAATTATATTGTGTAGTTATGGTGAGTTTTCCCTTTGAATAAACCCTTGTTTAACATCGTTCAAGTCATTTTAAATTGAATCATCACAAAAACACATTTTTTTTTCTGTACTAATTAAAAAATCGACGTGAGAAAATCTTAATCTCTATTGACTATGAATTTTTTTTATTTCTATTTTATTGTATAAACAAATATGGCAGACATAAACGCATTCGCATTACATTGAAGCAATAACGATTCTAGGTGAACCAGTGTGGCACGACATCAATGTTGACAATGTGAAAACTGCTCGAACTTCCAGTTGTTGTTATGTATGCTAAACATGGCGGGCGGTGTTAAAAAGTGAAAATCTAACCTAGCAATTCATTCATTATTAAATTAATTAACTAATTTGGTTTGCAAAAAAACAAAAACAAAAAACGAACAAAATAATTATAATAACAATCTACATCGCAGTCACAGACAAAATCTATATCATTAATCTTAATCATCTTCCGACTTGATTCGCATTCTAATAGGCTAGAAACCGCACCACTTGATATGTAAACGGTTCAATAAGCCACCTGTGTGAAATAAAGTTTAAGGTGATTTTCAAAAAAAAAAAAAATATAAACTTACATACATATTTGAGATTTTAATGAATTGAAATTTCAAATTATTTTTTTTTGTTTGCATGCGATGTTTAACGGTTAGTTAAAGTGTTTGCAAAAAAAAAATAGGATTTAAGATTTTTAATCAAAGATGTAGCCTACACCGAATCAGCAAAGATTTCCCAATTAGATGAGGTATACACCAGAAGATAGTCTTTATTACAGTGTTTGACTTTCTGCTTGAGGATAAGACTCTAAAGTGAATCAGTTATTCTTAGCTGAGGATGAAACCATGAGCCACCATCATAAGTGAAGATCCCACATGATTGATGTATGAGTGGGTGGGTGTTCTGGATGGAAATGGATATCGCATAAGGGCGAAAAAGACTGAATACCTAGGATCTGTGATCTGCTAAGATTTTTTGATGACGACATCAAACATCGCTTAAGCGTTGCATGGAACGCTGCCATCTTGTGTTATCTAAAAATGCCCCCTAGACTGAAAGGAAGGCTTTACGTTTACACGGCTGATTTTCGTCCAGCGTTTAAGTTCTATTCACAGTGTTGGAAAATGTACAGCAAGTGTGAGACTAAATTCACTGCAGCTGAAATGAAGATGCTTCGCATCACGGCTGCAGTGACAAATCGCGATGAAATAAGAAGCAGAAAAATCTGAGGAAGCTTCCACTATCTTGCACAAAAAACAGCATGACCAACTCAGCTGGAAGAAGCCCTGAGAACCCAGTTCTAAAGACAATAGCACACGACGCACGTTTCAACAGTAAGGGCGGGCGCAAAAACTCCTGGATGAAACAAATGCAATGAAAACTGCATTTAGTTGGTCTCAGATATGTAACAATCCAAAATCGGGAAATCTGCGACGTTTTCCATTATAAATTTTCCTAAACCGAGTCAAAAATCAAAACGGTTTTCCACTAACGAATGTTTTTTTTAAATTTAATTTCTGAATTGTTTACACATAAGATAATTTAGCTGCTGCGATTTGATTTTTGCGTAAATGGAAGCTGATCAAATTATGCATACAGATAGAAGTAACTTGGTCAAATTTACTTATAAGTTATAACCTATTCGTTTTTAGGGTCAATAAGAGCAGGAATATTTAAGTTTTTTATTCCCTTAATAACTGAAGATTGAATAAAAATGGTGTTTCCAATTCTTAATAATGCTTCAAAGTCCTTAAGAACAGAGCAAATACATTCGACTTAGTCATTAAGTTAACTAAATTAAATTTTATTGCGTGACACTGTGGCGTAGATCCGTTTGGGATCGCATCGACAAAAGTTCCGGTGTCTCTATCACGTCAGAACAACCTTACCAGACCATTGAACCGCGGCCGGCCGTAGCTAAACTTACTCAACTGGAACCGTGTGTGATGCGATGATGGTGTTGTTATGTGATGTACCCGTGTACCGTCGTCGTCGTGGTACTCGTGGGTGATGTTGATCTATACAAGTATTTAAAGTTACTAGGCTGTGAAGCCTCAAAGTTTTTATTGTCTGTGAAAATATTTAAATTTGCAACAAGATAACACGATTAACACAATATATGATGATGGAGTCATGGACTTTTAGATACTTATTCGTTTCATATTAAATACATGACATTGCTATTTATTTAAACTAAAAGAAGGAAACTAACAACAAAATCTTCAAATGGATAAATATGTTTATTCAGGCTATTAAGATTTATTTCATGTGAAATTAAATAAACAATTATTTATTATTATTCTCTGCATCATCAAAATTAAAAATAGATTTCTGTTGATAAACAATATAGGTATATTTTGATTTAAATTAAATAAGAATTTCCCATAGATAAATTGAACGACTACGACGGCGGCGTTCAATCAATTCATCAATTCTTAGAATTCCCATATTTAATATTCTGCGCCTGATAGAGTCAGACACTGGCGGTTTTCTTTTGTTAAAACCATTCGGGTTATTGACAAGAAAAATTATTTCTTGTTAAGTATGCAATGCAATTAAATTATTTAATGATTTGGAAATAACTTGTTTCTTTGGGTGTATTGATGAAAACTATTCATTTGAAAGTTTAAAGTCTGAAAATCACACAAAAATATTGATCAAATCATATAAATTGTGTGCGAAGAAAAAGAAAGAACCCGAATGTACAACAATAACTTGCGTAGCTAGTAAAAATTTATTTCAAAAGCGATTGTCAAACAATAAAACCTTATCTGGGATGCACCTGACCACGTAACTTCGGTCTGGGTTCGAATCCCAGTTGGGCAGAAAAGTTTTTCAATTAAAATTGAACAATCTAAAACCAAGCATCATCGAAAGAAGAGAGTATAAATTCGATAAAATCATTCATCATTTAAGTTGTGGCGTCAATGATATATGTATGTATTTTCTGAAATTTGGTTTTCAAAGATTTTACTTTTTATAGAGAGCGTTTAACATAAAATTTGAGAATAAGCTGAAGGATGTAGATTGGGGTAGGGTGTATTAGAATCTGTTTGTATAAATGACTTAAAACTGATTTTTGACAAATGACAGAAGTAATATACAGAAGTTGTATACTTGTTAAAGTCGCATTGTAAATAAAAAGATTTATTGTAACTGTACAGTTGCAATTTTTACTTTGAAAGCTTCAAGAGTACCACGCTACAAATTGTAACAATTGGTGCAGTTGCTTCTAGTTGCCGCTAAGTGCGATACAGCTCATACAATTTTGTCGCGCGACCGAAAGCTGTGTTACATTTTAAATTGATAAAAACATTCACAGAAACAGTTCTGCTAGAACGTAAAATTATTGAAAAAAAATGGTTTAGAAGTTCGACAGGAAGTTGATATATTATAATATTTATAAAAAATGTCATGATAACTGTTTGTTTTGACTCTAAATAATCTATATATTAAATAGTTTCTTTACAAAAATTTAAATACATAATTATCTTTCTTCTGTCTAGCTATCTTATTTTTATAAATACAACTGCTCTTATTAGGCAAGGTAGTTAGCTAGTGCTTTGTTTGTTTCTCTTATAAACTTTGATTATTATGCCACAACTGCAACTTGCAAATAAAATCAACAAACATCAACTCTAATTACTCACTCATATCAGGGGTACTTTTTATTGGAAAAACGATTGGAAAATACGGATTGAGAAAAACAAATCTACACTTGTAGCAATCTAACTACAAATAAAATATCAATCGTTTTCCGTCTTGTGCAGTGATCCAGTTTCCTGCAACCATATAGCTTTATGTAAGATCTAAGTACAAATGAACATACGATGCAATGAAGCTTGCAAAGACTCGTGCACGCTCACCTTGATCTTGGACGCAGTATGTATCGAATTCAATCATAGAAAATGTGCGACAAAACGCTGTCGTCATAATTTATGTTATCGAATAAGATCTATAAATTATGTTTTTATGGTGTACTCGTACATTAACAGTTATATTTGGGGTTCAGCTTCGATATCGGCAACATGCATATAATTAAAATTTAGTGACAAACAATTTTTTTTTTTAAGGAAATCATAATTTATTGCAGTCTCAAACACCATACCATTTAATCAGTTCGAAATCGAACACTGAGTTTATGATCATTATTGTCTTCGATACAAAATTATTGATTTGGCAATATTATTACAATCGGTGCGGCTGTATGGTTTTATTTCGTCAGCTAAATGAAGATAAATGCAATCTTGGAATATGACATCGAATTTCGTGTTTTATGGATATCGATGTTAAATAGTTGTTTGTTGATTCAGTGTTTATGGATGTGGCGTTAACTAAATGAATTTTCAATATAAACACGTAATTGATTAGTCGTTTTTATTTTTCTTTATTTGATTTGAACCTGATGACTTGTCGGTTCGTTTGAACCTGTGAGTATTATGGAATGCACTTTCAATACATTTTGTTTTAATTGTTAATGTTTTACAATTGATTTAATAAGAAAAAAATGTGGAAGTGGGTTAGTAGGTACTAAGAGAACAACCTCATTTTGTCTTAGTCTTTTAAATTGGGATACTATGCAGTATCAAGAATTGATTATAAGAAAAAAATTAATCTTTGGACGGATATGGACATCCAAAGTTGTATCTTATAGCCCGTGAAATAATTGTTATCTGAATTTAAAGACAATGCTATTTATCATCTTAATTATACATTTTACTGGCTTTCCTATTAACACGACTTTCTACTTAGCCAAAGTTTTAAATCCATCAAGGTTATTACAATCATTAGCTATATAAGTTATTTCGCCTGGCTTTAAGCAAAACAAAAATCGCGCGTGTTTATATTAAATTAAACAAAAAACACGCAAATTATATTTGTTTATAAAATATTCTTATTGAATTATTCATTTGCAAAAATAAAAACGAAAACTCAAATGCTATATAATTAATTACCTCTGGCATTTCCATCACTTTATAATGAATCAAATGGCATAAGTCAAATTTTGATATTGGAAAAAGTTAACAAAAAAAAAGTTTGATAAATCAAAATATCTAACAATCCGTTATTATGTTTCCAACAGACGAATTTGTATTACCGAATCATAATTACATGCATATGTATGATGATAAAAAGTAGATTTTGTTACTAAATTTTAACTTGATTGTAAGTTACTCGTGTTGACATCTTATGGCGTTTGACATGCAATTTGATGATATGATAAGAGATATAAGATGTACTTAAAAACAAAGATAAATCATTTAGATCCGGCACTGACACTGTACGCACATGGTTTTATAAAAAAAAAATATTTGAACAAAATAAACAAAAGCCGGTACAAGGTACTTGGCGAGGCTGATGGTGATCTTATGATGACAGATACACATTGTTTAGCTATTTTTGCTGACTGCCTTCAAGCATGCTATTCGTTATCTTTCTATCCATTAAGAACTATCAAGTTCAATTAGATACCTACGAGGTACTGAATTTTATTAGAAGAGATTGGATCTCTAGTCTACTAGTAGATTTTGTATTGTTAAATTGGTTCCTAGTTTTCCATTCAGCAATATAGTAATAATTAACCTTAAAATCAAATTGTAGAATTATACCATTAGCAAGTTGTTTAATGAATGTCACCTATAATTCTGTAAGTTTGTTTAGAGTAAATAAAAACAAAATTGAATTTTAGACTACATCGTAAACTCTATAGTATTAATTTTACTAATATTCATGTTTCCATAATTAAATTATAACAGAAATTATTACAATACTTTAGGTGTTAAGCAAACAAATGAACAAGTTTCTATATATTTTAAGTATAGGAAAGGGACTGTTCGTAAATTTGTCACTTAATGCACATAATGTAGGAATATTCAAAAAATTTTAGTTAAATACACAAACAATACTGCTTTGTATATGAAAAACATAGTACGATCATGGTGGCAGTCGAATGGGGCGACATCTAAAAGGTGAGGTCAACCCTTACTCAATTTTTTTTGCGGAGAGCTTATGGAGGCTTTAATAGATATTTTTTGGTTTTTTCGATTGCCATGAAATAATAGTCTCCTCTTGCTGCTACTACCAATTTCCGATGCTTAAAGACTCCCCAAATCAAATTTTACTGATTACTGGCATATGACCGCAACGGCTGTTTTGCACGTAATTTAATCTAGTGGTTGAATTTTCGATTACTCTTTCCAATATTTATGGCCGTATTTCGGCAATAACGCGGCAAATGTTGTCCTCCAAGTGTTCGATCGTTTCGGGCTTATTGGCGTGGACTGGCTACTCCTGCCCTAAGTCCCACGATCTCGGAGGCCAATACAAGGGTCCGCAACGTTAAGCTATGTGGCTACCAAACATTCAATAAATCAATTGTGACACGAGTTGTGTGACATTTTGCGCCATCTTGTTGAAACCACAGCCGCTGCACATCATGATTGTTCAATTGAGAAACTAAAAAGTCAGTCTATCTCTATAGACTCTTATGTTCCCGGCCGGCATCGTGATTCCACCATAAAGCACATCAGTTAGTTTTCTGTATGTAACGGTGTTCCAACATATACACTTGAGGATTATCTTCACTCCAAATACAAAATTCTCTTATAAAAATCGGGATCAGGATAAATTTGCACAAAATCGTCAGTCTATTCATGTTAAAATGCCAAAAATAAACTAAACTTAAATCACTTAACATCTGTTACAAAATTATAAACCTCTGAATAAAACACCCTATATTAAACACAAATTAAATGTAATATTCCAAATGTCCGAAATTTTTGTCTGAAACCTGATTAATTTGTTTTTATTTTGTCACTATCCACAAAAATACAATAAATTATAACTCAGTCAAAATATTTTTCAAAAATGTTAATGTTGTCATTAATATCAGTTTGTACTAAATTTCCATTCTTAAAATTAAAATTACAAATATATTCTAACTTATATTGCAAAACAAAGCTTACGAACTCTATTTTTGTAAATTATGACTGAGACTGGTTTTGTTTATATCTTACAACTCATCATAAATCAAATTTCCACTTAAAAATGAAACTTCTCTTCAACGAAATTTACAATGACAAAATAAAATATTTATAAGAAAATTTATTAAACATACAGATTTTATCAAACTAATAAATCATTATTTCTATCTATTTTTCAGATGGCGTGGCAGTGTATACAAATTAGTGTGGCGTGAACTGGTTGCTTATTTATGTTTATATTATACCATTAACTTAGTCTATAGATTTGTACTTAATGATTACCAACAACAGTGAGTATAAATATATTTTTCATATCCAAAAATAAAAACAATCACCTATCAACCAACCTACCTTTATAAATATTTTAAAGACCACAACACGTGCTAATTGAAGAAAAAAAAGAAAAGAAAAATAATAAATACCACTTTGCAAATTTTAAAAACCACAATTTGTAGATTTTCGATTGGTGCGATTGTATTTTTTGCCCTGCGGCCGGGAACATGTTTTTAAATTTTGTATACCTCACGACAATGAGTTCGACTTAAGCAAACAAGTTCTTTAACAATATGAAAAAAAAAAATTATAAAAACAAAAATAAAGACAAACAAAAGAACATCTTTAAAGTTATATCTTGAATTTCCAGAATATTTGCCAAAATCCGAGTTTACTTCGGTGAACAAAGTGAAACTATCCCGATGTCCTTTGTCCTCGGGTTCTATGTAAGTCTGGTGGTAAAGAGATGGTGGGAGCAATACAGATTACTGCCATGGCCAGATACTCTTGCCCTTTTCATAAGTGCTGCCATTCCTAACTCCAATGGAGGAGTAAGTGTAAAAACATTTCTAAGCCCCTTTTCGCAACTCAATCTCTTATTAATCTTCCTCTCCTCTGTCTATAGAATGAAACAGGGCGATTGATGCGCCGTAATATTATGCGGTACATGGTCTTGGCTTATGTCATCACTCTCCAACGGATTTCACTTCGCGTTAAAAGACGATTCCCATCGACCCAGCATCTTGTGGATGCTGGGCTTATGCACGAAAGCGAGATGAAAATCTTCGAGACCATGAATGCAAAGAGTCCCATGTCCAAGTATTGGATGCCTCTGGTGTGGGCGACAAACATCATCAATCGTGCACGCAAAGATGGTCTGATCTCATCTGATCACATTGTTCAGACAATTCTGGTGGAATTGTCTGACATCCGACGAAGGCTTGGCGGTTTGATTGGCTACGATACGGTCTGCGTGCCATTGGTATACACACAGGTAAAAATTATGCACGCGTTGATGCACATAACCTTTAATATTTTCTTTTTTCTTGCAATGTAAATGATGTAAGCGGAATGATTTAATACGGAACCATTTATTATAATGAACTAATATATTTTGTTTTAATGTCATCATTTCAGGTTGTCACATTGGTGTTGTATATTTATTTTATTGCTGCTGTTGTGGGCAAACAAATGCTCCCAAATATGCCAAGTCGAAATGGAAAAGCCGACACTGACTTGTATTTTCCATTGTTTACAGTTTTACAAGTAAGTTTTTTTTCGAATTTTATGTACCTATTTAATCTCTTCTGAGTTAAGGCTGGTTTTCACCGAGCGTTTATAAGTTTATGAGACTCTCTTAACTCAAAAATCCTTCCTTATCATAAAATGGAAGTATTTTTAAGCTAATGTGGAGGGATTCTTTGTGTTATTAGTATCTTGCTTTCATGAAATTTAAAAGAATAGTATGAAGTTTTTTTATTTTTCAATGGAAGCTTTATATTTAATAGACAGTTAATAAATAAAGGAGCCTTACTTGTCAATTTCTTCCTATTGTTTAAAAATGTTGCTAAAAAGAAAAGGAAACAAGAATGCGAAAAACTGAGAATCAACAAGAGCAAACGTTTAGTGAATATATAATTGATTTACACAATTTAGCCTGTAATTAAGTAAGAAAATGAACGGGTTATGTTATTAATCAATTTGAGTAATGATGTTCAATATCTTTTTGCGTTGATAAAAATGTATACTTTTATATTTTTAATTAATTAAGCAGGCACGTATTACAAATTTTTGTTCCTTCTCATAATGCGCAATAATTGCAAAATTCCTAAGCCACATGTGGTCCTCTTACAGCTCATCAAATAGCTCAACTGCTACAATAATAATTTTCTATAGAAATTGAAAATTATAAAATTCGACAAATTATTTTAACATAACTTGTTTATGAAGAATTTTATAATTATAGCCTTCTAATTATAGAACACTTGTTAATGTGGGAATTGAATAATAAAATAATGTTATAGTAAATTTATTCTTCCAGGGGTACAAAATTTTAGTACCTTTTATCTTTTATCTTGTATTTTTTTTTTGGATTTTGCTATAAAATAATATAATTTTCATTTGAAAATCCCCTAAGATCAGCTAAAATCTTTAAACTGATTATAAATCGGAAAAATGCTTTTAACATCAATTTATTTGCAATAAATCAATTCGTATGTTCCAAAATAATGATGCTCTTAAATCTAACGTGAAACTTACTAATAAAAAAAAAAGCAAGACATCCCATTACCAAGTACTGAAAATAAAACACAATTGTAATAGAATATTATAAGCTCTGTCTTTATGCTCTGTTGGATTGTTAATATCTCATATGACATAACATCTAATATAGGTGTTTTGAATTAGTTCAACTACATAGTATATGAAGCCTAAACCTACAATCATGGTTCAACTACCTATAATATTGAAAATATCAATTCTATACAAACCGCAAAAACCACCACACCAAAGTGTTCTATCTCTGTGTTATACTTTAATTAATAGTTTTTTTTTTCCACAAAAAAATGCTATTAAAAAAATCCAAACAAATTATTTACCGCAATAGAAAAAGCTGAATTTTCATATATACGGGTTTATTATTGTTCAAGATCATTCAATTATATAAAAAAAAAATAAAACTACAGTTAAATGAAACGGGTGTCAGAAATGTATGTTAATTATTATTTTGACCATATTTCAACGTGTTACTAACCGCAAAAGCTTATTTTAAGAGTTTATTGTTAAAAAAAACTCGACTAAGCACACCTAGAAAATAACGCGGTTAAATGGGCTATTAAATATAATAGCTACACAAATATTACCTCCTTTGAGGTGCTAAAAAATATGCAATTTTTATTGCAAACATTGTGATATTTTGCGTGCGAATTTGTCAAAAAAAAAAAATGAAAACATAAACAACTTTTTTGTATTCTAAAATAAAAATATAAAAAAACATTTTGGTTCACATAACATTACGTTCTTCTTTTGGGATACACAGTTTTTGTGTTCTAGTTTAGACAAAAGAAATTAAAAGAAAAACAAATTGTGTAAGGATTCCACTTACAACATCATATACGGGTTATATGATTTCTTACAGGATAGTTTTGGATATAAGCTTAGATACACCATCAAAAGTATAAATCCTCAGACCGTTCAGTGATAGATTTTATTTTGATAAGAGAAGGCGTCCCACAAGGCAGTCCGATGGGAAGTGTTATTTTTATTCTTACAATTCATGACATTGAATCTGTGATTAAACATTCTATTCATGATGAGTAATAATTTCTGCCTCTAATGATGCTTTACATTTTTGCAAAACAATTTGAACAAGTTCTATGTGTGGCGCGAATAAAACAATTGAGAACTTAAAGTTAACAAAAAAAAAGCCAAGCTGTCACTTATTTTCGCAAGCGTTTTCACCAATCACCGCATGACTAGCTATTATTTAAATCATTGCCTTGTTCCCAAAAGAACGACATTTACAATGTTGAGCTTATACATACTTCAGATCCTAACTAGGGCCAACTCTGCTCTTGGTTTCGTGACACGTTGATCTAAGAAGTTCTCATGTCCTTATTTAACGAAATTTCTTACCGTTACCTTTGTTCAACCTTTGCTAAAGTAACAAATCTAAGAATAGTAATGATTTAAGAAATGACGTTGGCCATTTTAAAAAAATATGTTTTTCGAATTACAAGATATGATTTTCAAATTAATGTTTAGGTAAAAATGTGAGAACAAATACCTTATTTCACAATTAAAACTCTAGGTCCTGAATCTAATTCTTTCAAAATGCCGTCAGGGAGGGTTTTCTAATTTTAAAACCACTTACACATAGTTCAAGAAATGATGCTTTGTCATTTTCCTTTGTCTTTGTGGCCAAAAAATATCAATGAAGAAAATTGGTTGCATTATGCAGCTTATAATTTCCTAAAATGACAATGTTCATACAATCATATAACTAAATGAATCATTCTTATAATTTTTATTTACTTTTTTTTATAAAGTTCGTGTTTTATGTGGGATGGCTTAAAGTAGCAGAGGTGCTAATCAATCCATTCGGAGAAGACGATGATGACATTGAGCTTAACTGGTTGATAGACCGACACATTAAGGTAAGTAAAAGAGAATATTGAATTTCTTAATAAATTAAGTGCATGTATCCTTGAAAATTAAAAGAACTAAATTAAACAATAACAATTGCATTATGTATGTTGACAAAAATGATTCATCATAATATTTGCAATAAAACCACTATATAAAAAAATTATTGAGAACAAACATTGTTTGCATTTAACACTTCGTGGAAGTATTATTTGATTAAATAATTCATCTCAGTTATGGGGTTTTTTTAGTAAATATATGTAGAGGGTGTACACAGTAATTAAGGTTCAAATTGAATATGGTGATAGGGGTAAAGTACTGAATCATAATGGTTGTCGAATAATAAAACGGCGCACTACACCGCTAATTGGATCAAAGGCTAGGTTGCCTTGAGATCGCCATTTCTACCATAATAAGGTCGGAAAAAATCAACCATGGACGGAGTTGGCCAAAAAACTAGTTAATATAGCAGTTGGCCAAAATTTCAAAAAAAAATGGGTATGAACAATTACTGAATTATGAGAGGCCTGTCACCATATTCAATTTGGACCACGATTTCTGGTACACCCTGTAAATGTATTTCCCATCTGGTAATAAGTTTCCTTACAAGAACTTGTTTTTGCATATATTCAGTTTCACCAGAAAAAAATGGATTTCTATAAAATGTGCAAATATTAACTTAAAAAAAAGTGGAAAAGTTGACTAAAACTTGACAAGTCTTGATTGCAAAGTCATTTAGTTTACTAATTAACTTGTTTAATTGTAGTTTACGACAGTAAAACACTTGTTGGGAAAGATTAAAAAGTTCCATATCTATTAGTCATTTCTCTTATATAGGCAAAAAAAATATAATTTATTATAAACAAACAATTATGAATTAGTTCAGATCATTACAATGCATAATTTTTTTAGAGAAGGTATTTGTATTCTGAGAAAAAAAATTAAGTTATATACATATATTTCCAAAAGAGTCAATTTTTGTTAAAAACCCCTGACCAAATTACATATCGTTGTAATTCTTTTTAAATCATTGGCTTGGTGCAGAAATATGGTGAGTGTACATAAATACTTTTTAGCGTCACTCAGCAAACGATACGAAAGCTGGTTTTGCAGGAAGGATAGCTGCCACCAACAACAATAAATGTAAAATTGTACAATCGTTCAAAATATCTAAAACCGTTCTCTTTTAAAATCCTTTTTGTTTTTCAAGTTCAAAGGAGGAGATTTTACTATCAAAATGTAAATTGGATTTCAATTTGAATGCGTAGTTTAATTTTTACGTGCATGTAGGACGTACATAGATATAGTACATTTCACATTCCGATTTTTTAAGTGATTTTTTTTTAACCTTCAAATCCCACAGTTTTGCTGGCAGTGAAAAAAAAAATTTAAAACGCAGTAGTGATTATTAATAAATAAAACCATAGCATTAGGTGATGTAAAAGTTGAAGTTAGATGCAGTTTGTGTTATTTAGCTTGATAAAGTCTATTTATGTATTTTTTTAAATTGTCTTTCGAATTCATAGAAAATTTTTATCAAAGTTAAAATAATTTGAAGATGTGATTTATGGTGTTTTGTGAGAAAGCAGAGCTTAAAAAGCAGATTTATTTTCTAAAATATCATTTTTATTGCGTAGAATACAATATAATCTGCTTATCAGCACGACAAGAAAATTTATAAAACTGCCTAGGTACATATGTACCAACTTATTTTTTTTTGTTCCTAAGCTTTAGTAGTTAATAATTTTACACACTCCATTTCAATTATAATGAAATTCCGAAATACGTGACAGCAAATAAAATTACTTTATTGCACAACAAAATAAAAATCGTTCGAAAGGTAAACTTATTTTCACTTTTTATTTTTTTTTTTTTCTTATAACTTCTGCTTTTAGCTATAACTATTCCAATACCAAATCTTCAAAACGTGACCCGATGGAATCGAAAATTTGGTTGATTTTTTTTTTTCTTAATCTTATTTGTATTAGCGGTTCATTTGTAACAATTTTATTTTATATTGTTTCAAACAAAAAAAAATACTTTTAAATGCAGACACTCAGCTGTTTAAACTTTAATTGATAAATGCAGGGCAGGTATTCAATTTGCCCCTTCGTGTCTTGATTTATTGGCGACATGTTGTTCCTACAAAATATACAAGTTTTGCCAAAAAAAAAAAAATCGTTCATAATTGGGTGATAGTTACTCGCTGATAATGTTGATAGATGGCAAATATTTTTTAACCACGTCTGTTATCAAAAACCTTCTGAGCTGAAAGTGAAACCAAAAGACAAAACAAAAACAAAATACGAGCATTAAAACTGAAAGTTGGGTTGGGTCTTTGACTTGGTTTTAATTGGCAAAACATTTCATGAATCAAAACAGAGTCTGTGTTTTAATTTGATAAGAGTTTAAAATGTTAAATTAACATAAATGAAAAAAAAATGTGTGGTCTCTAATTTACACCCAAGCACTTTTAATCACAAATTAATGTTGATGGTTTTTTTTTTTGTACTTTCAAAAGATATTAAATTAAATTATTCAACTCATAATATTTATTATTCGGGTAATTGTGTAGGCTTTGAATATTTGACTTAATTATTTTATAAATATACTGATTGATAAGAAAAGAAATTTAAATGAGACTTAGTTATTATTGACTAAATATATATGTGGTCAAGTCCATTTTTTAAATGAAAAAAAATTGAAACATTGAAATTTCCCGTGAAGCTATAGGGAATCTTTCAGAATGTTGATTCTCTTATTTGTACTAGAATTGGCTTGGGTTGGGACATACTATATGAATCATAATATTTTATATTTCCCCGAGTCTATTTTTTTTCAGGCGTTTAGTATTATTGAAAAAAGCTTTATTCCTTTAAATTCTATAAATTTTATATCTGTACCCATAATTTAAGTACCAACCTTTTTTTAATGTGTATTCACTCTGCCATTAAATCTTCTTTAAGTTCTTGCGAGAACTTCAGAAACTACTTCTCGACTCTTAGAACAGGTATACCAAAATTTTTTTTTTCTATTCTTAGGCCTCCTACATGATTGTCGATGAAATGCATGAAGAACATCCTGAGCTACTACGGGATCAGTACTGGGAGTGTGTTGTGCCCAAGGACTTGCCTTACACTGTCGCTTCAGAACACTATCGACGGAATGAACCTAAAGGATCTGCAGAAAAATATAAAGTCAAGACTGCTGATGCTATGTACGCCAATATTATGCCTTCCAAACGTAACATGGCCGATGATGTTTATGCAGATTATGTAAGAAACGAAATTCAACTGTAAAACGTTGTCAAATAAATAAATAAATTATATTCGCTCTTTCAGGAAAGTGTCGACACACCAATGGTTGAGCGTCGCAAAAACAATTGGCTCACACGTCAACTATCCCGAATGGGTTCAATGCGAAGTCAATCAACAGCCTACTCTTCAGGGGGCTTAGCATTCAATCGGAATCGTTTGAACTCGGTTTACTCAAGTCCAGAGTCTGGCCTTCCTTTGGCTATACTCCAACAGCAGCAACAACATCAGCAACTCCAATCGAAGCCAAGTCTCTATGAGAAGTTTGTCCATCGGAAGTCATTGCGTGCTCAAAAGCAATTAAAGCAGAGTAGGTTTACAGTTGAGATCCTATTAGAAAAGTAAGTGTAATCATTGTCTGTTTAATGCATATTATGTAGATACAAGGCTAAATGTTAATGGCCTTAACGTGGCTGTGCCCAAAAACAGACCCCGGATTCCAACACCAGACGTAACAAAGGAAGGTGTAGAAAAGGAAAGCAAACTAATATTCACTCCGGGATCGACGGCAACAAGTACTTCTGGAACAAGTGGAGTTGAACTTATGGCGTCACATTTGACATCATCTCACAACTTATATCCATATGCCAGCGGTCAGGATGGACAGGTTCTTGGAACACTTCTCCTTTCGCCAATCAAAGAGATGGATAGTTGCTCATCAAACAACACTCTCATTCCGGGACATCCAGCAACAGCTGCACTTGCCCAAGCTGTTCTTCCCAAGAACCTCCAGGATGTCAATTTCGGGACTGTGTCCTTGAGTCCTTCAAGTAAGCTTTTCTAAGATTGTACAAAAATCAATGATAACATTGATCTCTTTTTTCAGATCTTCCGGTGACAACATTGTCATTCCCCTTCACAGTAACAACATCAACATCCGATTCAATGCCTTCGGGAACTCTGAGTATAGTTTCCATGCCTCAGATAACCACAACAAATGCTGTATTCGACCACAAGGATATGATGTCTCCGATACCACTAGCCCTGAACATTCCACGATCGGTTTCACCCGCTTCAATATCGGATACAGCGCGAGCTCCATCGCCCAATAATAGATTCCTCACTATTAAGAATGAAAACCACACACCAATCTCGCGAACGAGTAGTTTTAATGATGCCTTTATTAGAGATTCTTATGTACTCGAGCGAAAGCTCTCTCAAAGATCACTTAATCATCAAATTGAAAATCGAAATAATTCTTCGAATCCTCAAATTTCAACAAGCAACAGTAATAGCCTTATGCCAAATGCTCCAAATGAAAATTCCACTTCAGCTCCAACAACATTGACAAAAGGAACACCCGAAGCTAAAAACGGGGAAGTTTATGTTTGAAACAGAAAAACGAAACACACTCAAAAACCAATATTAATTTCGATTGGTATGTTGTAAATATCCACAGTTGAGGGAGAGATTTTGTAAATTTAAAATAAAAATCCTTTAAATTTAATACCACTTCTTGTGGAGATTTATACAAATACATAGGTACTGTTAATTTTTTTTACAATAATTATTTAAAATTCTTGTGATATTTTCAAAATATGCTGGCATAAAACAAAAACATGCGTTGGTTATTTTCTGTTTTTTTTTTTTTTGTTAATTTTGTAAACTTGAATCTCGAAATATTGTATATTCTTTATCTTAGGAGTAAGCCATAATTTTTGTCCGTTAGTTATAAGACTTGTAATAATAAATGTATAAATTGTATAAGATTTTTTGTAAAAAAAAAAATTAAACAAAAATTTAGAATAGACAATTTATTAGGTAGGTATACAAAATATTATTTAAATTTAAATGAAGATAATAAAGTTGTTGTTATAAGATAAGGAAACAAAAGGGATATTTTTTATGAATTTATTTAATTGGAATGGAGCGGGTAAGAGAACACAATATCCAGGTGACACTTTGCTATTAGAAATTTACCAAAATATAAATCCGTGCAAGAGCTTTTTATTTGTTTTCGTATTCATCATTTTTTTAAATTATTTTTATTAAAAGTATATACACTTTGTCAGTCCAATGTATATATTTTATAATTAGAAACTTTGTTGTAAGTGTTTTTTAGTTACATGTATGTATATATTTATATTATTATATTTCCTTAAATATTAATCGTATTTTATTTTGTTTGCTTTACTTTTGTTTAATTTACTGTTTTTTTTTTGTTTAATTTCATTTTATTATTATTTTATTTTATTTTATTTTATTTTTTTTTTATTTTATTATGAAATTCAACTTAAACTTAAATTGGTGGTAATAGTTTTGTGAAGAAAACTATTCTATGTCCTGTTGAAGTCTGAAAAATATTTATAATTTTTCTATAATAGCTTGCACACATTTGTCTCAGATATATTTTTAATAAAACTGACTCTCAAAAACTTCAATTGACTTTCAAGCATCGTAGCTAACGCCCAAAATCATTACTTTACTAACTTATTTGCACTTTTATTTTCCTCCTGTATACATACCTACCTACACCTTTTAAAGGCCAAATAAGTATAAGAGCAATATTTAATAAAATTATAGGTTCTTTTTGAAAAATTTCATTTAAATCAAATGGCTCAGAACTTTAAACAAGCTTCTTTTAAGGCATTAACAATTTCCTAACTTTTTAACACGTTGCTAAACTTTCTTTAGACATTTTCTAACTAGTATCATGGGCTAATATAATTTTCCTAGTAAAATTAAACCAAACACAAAACAGTAAGTACTCGTTAGCGAACTTATTCTTTTTCTCTTTTATAAAAGTCAAAGTGACATTAGATTTAGTGTGATACTAAAAACTGAAATATGACTTTAACCCACTAAAAAAAATTGTATTTTTTCAAGTAGGAATGTTTCTATATTTATATTTTATATGTAAACTAAACAACATGATATTCAAATATGTATCTAATAAAATATTTTATCAGTTTATAATATAATAAATTAAATTTTGCAAAGTATCAAGATAAAAAGAAGTACTTTTCAACGCTACAACCAGCACACGACTTGACGCCAGATAACAATTAAATGTTAGGTACCCATGAGTATTTTATTAACCCACAATAACTTCAACAACTTATTATGACACTATCTCTGGCCTCTGTTGATAAAAAAAAATATTCATTGATGAAATTACTTTTTACTCTTCTAGTAATGACTTTCCAAGGCCCATACTCGTATATGCAAGTGACCGAGCAAAATGGTGTGGTACTCAAAACAAAACAAAAACATCAACTTAAACAAATCGAATGATTTAATTAAAAATCTTTTTTCTTCAACGTCAGTCAGATATATTCGTATAGTATATTCAGATGATATTTCTTTAAAGCAAGCAACGATCTCTGAACTTCTTAACTTATGTGTTCTTAGCACCTAAGCACCTAGGGAGCACTTCATTGAGATACATTCTTTCCAATAGACCAATATGAATTTTTAATTTAAATTATTGCGCTTCGTTCGTTTAATTTATTAACTATGTATACCATATAGGAACAATTTTAAATTGAAACACTAAAAACGCTTCAAATGCGACAATTGGCAAACCCATGCAAAACTATAGAAACGAATTTCCAATTCAACCCACTGGGATCGATCATATTTAAGTCAAATTAAAGATCTCAGAAATTCTCAGTCTTCGCGATATATTTGCTGCGTGCGGAACTCTTAAACATAAAATCAGCAAAAGAAGAGTGACGAAAATCAAAATCGGATATTTTGGAAAGTTGTGTTGGAAAATTTAGTTTGAATGCCTGAAACAAGGATTACAAAGGCACTAGAAATATAAAATCTTTAACAATAAAATGTGAGAAGAAAATTCTAGACGAAATCTTATAAATTTATAAAATCATGAAAATCAAACCGTAATTGTTAGAATGAGACAGTTGGTGTTGAAATAAATTTAAAAAAAAAACTGTTACATGGAAACACTCTATAGTTATATGTGCAGTTAATGTGATTGAATGGATAATTTTTTTAATGTTTTTAAAAGACAGTTATTTGAAAAACAAGAACCTTTTAGATATGGAATGTACTCAGGATCCACACTTTTTTATTTTTATATTTTTAAAAGATTTTTGAAAGCCGTATGAAAAAAAAAATCAAAATTCCAAAACTATACTTCTTGTTGTACTCGTATTTGGATTTGTAAAAAAAAAACTGACCTCGCGAAATTTTTTCACTTGACGTTATGATGTCAGCGAACGCGAAAAAGAGTGTCGTCCATCAATGTTTTTAGCCATACAGCTAAAATAAAATGAACGACCTTAATGATTTTTTTGGTCAGTAAATATTAAAAAAAAAAACAGTTTTCAACAATATTGGATCAAAATTTCTATCAAAAAAATTATATTTAGTGCAAATGAATTATTTTTTTAAATTTGATTTAAGTACACAAAGTTCATTTTTTTCTAAAACACTTAATATCTTATATGTCCTAAAAAAATTATTTTTTTTTTTTAATTTCAAATTTTTTTTGCTAACAAGCTAATAAAAAAATAAAATTATGAACATTTCATTAAAATCGGTTTAGCATTTTTGAGTGAGCTTAACTTCGACAAAATGTTTTATTCAGTTTTTTTTTTCTAAGTAGGTATCTCGAGCTGAGATTTTCATCAAAAAAAATTCACGAGCAAAATTGGAAAAAATATTCAAAAATTCTTGCTGAGAGAACAACTACCTACTATATACTTTGAAAGCTTAATAAAAACAACAAAACAAATAGTTTTTCCAAAAAATATTTCTAAACATATAGAGGAATTGATATAATGAAGAGAAACTGATGGAAATTTAATACGAATAGTACGAAAATGTTAATGTTTAAAAAGTTTTTTTTTGCTATAATTTAATCATAACAAATTCAAATGTAATGTTCAGACACAAACACAGACATTTTTCTTTGTGATAACATCATTAACTCTAAAAATTGGACATTTGCCAAGTCTCAGGTTTAATACTCAGAGAAAAAAGAAAGAACTGAAATTAGAAAAAATAATAAAACTAACAAAATTTTAAAAAAATAGTCAGTAAAATGTCTACATTGTTTTAATACTACCTTCTTTTTGGATAAAAACCATGGAGAAAATCTTATGCTTTTTCTTCTTTCTAATGTGGTTATTTTTTTGTTTTATTTAAAAAAATAAAAACGAGACAATCTCAAGGCTATTTTTATTTGTTTGTATCGGAGGCGTTAGATTTCATTAATATGTTCCCATCTTCAGATCTTCTAGTCTACAAAAAAACACGATCTCTATGTATTAAATCTTAATTGAAAATTAAACTTTCAATTGACTTCTATAACCTTAGTCTATAGAGTAGTTGAGTTTTCTACTGAACTTTTCAAAGTGCACATCTACACATCATTACGTATGCTATAAATTTATTTTGATGTTATACCGTCATTTTTGTTTGATGTGTTATTCAAGGATGAAACTTTATTTAATTAGCCATTATAATGGATTGTGATTTTTTATTTTTTATTAAGGTCTTCCGCGGGAGAAGAATCTTCATCGGGAAAATGTGAAGAAGAACAAATAGAGCCACCACAATCAATTGGTTTCTTTAGACTTTTTCGATTTACAACTCCTTGTGAAATATTCCTGCTTTTCATTGGAGTTATAATGTCAGGAATTAAGGCCTTAACACTACCAGCAGTTGTTATCATTTACAGTGAATTTACAGCAATTTTAGTTGATCGAACACTAGCTATTGGAACAAGCTCGCCCACATACTTTCTACCCATTTTGGGAGGCGGAAAGACATTGTAAGAAATTATTGGTTTAGTTTTTGAGAAGTGATTGAGTATTGAGAAAGCTGATCCTTTCTTTGGCAGGACAAACGCTACACGAGAGGAGAACAATAAAGAACTCTACAATGATTCGATTTCTTATGGATTGTTATTGACCATCTCATCTGTTGTTATGCTGATTTCGGGAATATTTTCGGTTGATATTTTTAATTTAGTTGCTCTGAAACAAGTAACACGCATGCGAATGAAACTCTTTAGAGCAATTATGAGACAAGACATAAGTTGGCATGATACTGCAACGCAACAGAACTTTGCCCAAAACATGACGGAGTAAGTATTTTAGTTTTTTTGGAGAGATTATACTGAATCATCATAACTTTTAGTGATATTGAAAAAATTCGTGATGGAATTTCGGAAAAAGTCGCCCACTTTCTGTACCTGATTATTAGTTTTGTCATAACAGTGGCTATATCATTCGCCTATGGCTGGAAACTAACTTTAGCCGTCAGCGTTTATATCCCAATAGTGATAGTTATGAACTATTTCGTAACAAAAGTAAAGAAATCTTCAATGGCTACCATTAAACCAATCACCAATATTTTTTTTAGTATCAAAGCAGGTTAACAACCCTGGAACAGGATTCTTACTCAAGTGCTGGAAATCTTGTAGAAGAAATTCTAAGTTCAATTCGAACAGTTGTTTCGTTTGCTGGAGAAAAGAAAGAAGCCGCTCGATATGACAACTTCTTGGTTCCTGCCAGAAAAGCAAGTCAAAAAAAAGGAGCTTTCACTGGCTTTAGTGATGGAGTTTTGAAAGCTATGCTCTTTATTTCATGTGCAGGGGCTTTCTGGTATGGGGTGAATCTAATTCTAGCTGATCGAGACAAGGAGGACAAAGAATACACACCAGCAATTCTTATGATTGTGAGTAATCGAGTTTTGTGAGAATTTAATTAAAATATCATTGAATATCTTCAAGGCATTCTTTGGTATAATTGTCGGGGCCGACAACATAGCTAGAACTTCACCATTTCTCGAATCTTTTTCCACTGCAAGAGGCTGTGCAGCAAATATATTCAACATCATTGATTCCAAATCAAATATCGATCCAATGTCAACAGATGGAAAGATTCTTAATTATGGACTCAGGGGTGAAATAGAATTCCGGGACGTATTTTTCCGATATCCCTCTCGACAAGACATCATCGTTCATAGAGGTTTGAATTTTAAAGTAAAAGAAGGTCAAACTATTGCACTTGTTGGATCATCTGGTTGTGGGAAGTCAACTTGTATACAACTTTTACAAAGGTTTTATGATCCAGTCTTTGGACAAGTTCTTCTGGATGATTTGGATATCAAAAAATATAATATTAGCTGGTTGCGATCGAATATTGCTTGTGTTGGACAAGAACCAGTACTATTTCAGGGAACTGTGAAGGAAAATATCAAACATGGCAAAGCTTCGGCAACACAAAAAGAAATCGAAGCCGCAGCCAAGTCTGCGGGTGTTCATGATTTTATTGTAAATTTGCCAGAGGTGAGTATTTAATTTTTGAGCATTTATATCATAAAAATGATATTTTTTTTTGCAATTTAGAGCTACCAAACTTTCATCGGAGAAAAAGGTGCTCAATTGTCAGGTGGTCAAAAACAACGTATTGCCATTGCCCGAGCACTCATTCAAAATCCAAAGATTCTTCTTCTCGATGAGGCTACCTCAGCTTTGGATTATCAATCTGAAAGACTTGTTCAGGAGGCCTTGGACCTTGCTAGCAAAGGAAGAACCACAATAGTTGTTTCCCACCGATTATCAGCTATTAAGTCGGCAGATCGTATATTTTTCCTTGATCAAGGAAAAGTTGTCGAAGAAGGATCTCACAATGAATTGATGAAATTGAAAGGAATGTACTATCACATGGTGCATGCAGGTGATCTACAAACTGTCGATACAAACGATCAAGATGTTGAAGAGAAAAGTATAAAAGTACTCTGCATTTATTTCATCCTTCTAAAAAAATTACAATTCTTCTTTCAGACAAACCACTAGGTCTCTATGAAAAGTCTTTCGAGCTAAACGCAAACAATTTAGACAAAAATCAAAAAGAAGCCGTCAATTTCGAAGCCCCTGTCTTCATACCACCTAAGACTGATGAAGACGATAAAGATGCTAAAACTCAATATTTTAAGACATTTATAAGGATTTTGAAAATATCTCGACCGGAATTGGGCTATATTATATTTGGTATTTTTTCGGCAACACTGTATGGTTTCACATACCCTGCATTTTCAATTGCATTTGGAGAATTTTATGCTGCCTTATCACAAAAGGATGAAAATGAAGCTAGAAGCAGGACAGCAATACTTTCGATATGCTGTTTGGTGATTGGTATTGTTACTGGGGTCATTTGTTTTCTACAAACATACCTTTTTAATCTAGCTGGGATATGGCTTACAACTAGAATAAGGTAGGTTTTGTTTGAGGTTAACATTGAAGTGATCGTTATAGTTTTGTTTTCTTAAAAGGTCTCAGTCCTTTAAGTCGATCATGCAACAGGAAGTTGGCTGGTTTGACGAGGAAAAGAACAGCGTTGGTGCTTTGTCAGCTCGTTTGGCTGGAGATGCTGCTAATGTTCAGGGGGCTATTGGCTTACCGCTTAGTGGATTGATTCAGGCTTTTTCAAACTTTATATGCAGTGGAACTATTGCGTTTTATTATTCCTGGAAGTTGGCTCTTCTCTGCATATGTACATGTCCTATCATTATAGGATCAGTGATCTACGAAGCAAGGTGAAATTTTGTTTGGGTTTTTTTTTTAATTACATAACAATGAATTTATCCGTTTTGGTCGTTAGTACTATGTCAGCTGCAATGCTGCGTGAAAAAAAGATTCTTGAGGAAGCAAGTCGCATTGCCACAGAAGCTATTGTCAATATTCGAACTATAGCTGGTTTGAGACGAGAAGGTGAACTTATACAACAGTACAATGAAGAAATAAGAAAAGTCGAGGTTGAAATCAGGAGGAAACTTAAATACCGAGGAATCGTTAACTCTACAGGACAAGCGTTTGTATTTTTTGCCTATGCTGTGGCATTGTGCTATGGCGGAGTTTTAGTTTCGGAAGGTTCAATTCCATTCCAGGATATTATAAAGTAAGAAACTCACATATTCAGAAAAAGGCTTCAAATCCATTCGTTTTTTCAGGGTTTCGGAAACACTTCTTTATGGTTCAATGATGTTGGCGCAATCACTTGCCTTCGCCCCAGCATTCACTGCAGCCTTGGTCTCGGCTCACCGTATATTCCAAGTTATTGATAGAAGACCGAAAATTCGGTCATTCACAAATAGGTGTAAAAATCTTAGCAGATTGAATCAAGAAGAAGGTGTGTACTACCGGGACGTAGATTTTAGGTATCCAACAAGGTCTGATGTGCAAATCTTAAATGGAATTAACTTGGAAGTTCTGCAAGGCAAGACTGTCGCCCTTGTAGGCCATTCAGGATGTGGTAAATCAACGTGTATTCAACTCTTACAGAGATATTATGATCCTGATAATGGAAATATTGTAAATTGGTATTTTATCTTGTAAGCAAAATTCTAATAAAAACTTTATCCCCAATTAGCACATCGATCAAGATGACATTAAGACTGATCTATCATTGGAATCACTTCGATCTAAGCTAGGCCTAGTTTCGCAAGAACCATCCCTATTTGAACGAACCATAGCAGAAAATATTGCCTATGGAGATAATTCAAGAGATGTTTCCATCGCTGAAATAATGGAAGCAGCCAAGAATGCTAATGCACATTCCTTCATCATATCACTGCCTATGGGTTATGATACTAGATTAGGTTCTCGAGGAACTCAATTATCCGGAGGACAGAAGCAGAGAATAGCCATTGCCAGAGCTTTGGTTAGAAACCCAAAAATTTTGTTGTTGGATGAAGCAACATCAGCTTTGGATTTGCAAAGTGAAAAGGTTTGTATAAAAATTTAATTTACCTAAACCATAAATGTTATAAGTTTAATATTTTGAAGGTTGTTCAACAAGCTCTTGATATGGCATGTTCAGGACGAACTTGTATAGTTATTGCACATAGATTATCCACAGTTCAAAATGCTGATGTCATTTGTGTTTTGCAAAATGGACGGGTGGCCGAACAGGGTAATCACCATCAGCTAATTGCTAGAGATGGACTTTATGCTAGACTTCATAAGACGCAACCAAGCTCAGACTAGATCCGGGTTTGTTTTCACAAACAAAAACAATAATCTGTCCAATATAGTTTTAAGAACCGAAATATTTTTTTGTAATAGCTGTAAGAAAAAAAAAGGATGAATGAGATTTCTAAATAAGAAATAAAAATCTTCAGCAAATTATTTTTATTTATTTTAAATTTAAGTTCATGCAACGTGATCAATATTGAAATCTACTATTTAACAAACCAATTTACACATTTTTGAGCATTCAGAAAACATTTCAGACCGTTAATTAGTGGAAAACTTATTATTGTCCATGAAAGGATGATCGGTTTTTTGAAACGAAGTTTTGATATTCGATATGTAGTATTTACAAACTCAACAAAACAACTAAAATCAAACGATTAATAAGAAATTATTTTCTAGAAAAACTTTTAAAAAGCATCTGGGTCTTAATGCAGTGAGTCTTTAATATTTAGGATTACCCTTCATGGTACAGCTAGAATTTATCAACAATTTACGGTAATTTGACGGGAATTTTCCGTCATGTCTTTTACAAACATCTTTTAGTTTTTAAAGTGTTAGATCTTAGTACAGGCTTGTTTTCAAAATTTACAAAAAAAAAAAAATTCATGAAAAAGTGTCAACTTTAGGTACTGATGAAAAAACACAATTTTTTTCTGCATTTTTATAAACACATTAAATGAAGCTTCATTTTAAAAATCTGACCAAATAAAATATATTAATGTTTTTCGGGAGGAGATGACTTTAATTCTCACTCTCGTCGCAACTGTATATTATACTTTCTGAAACTCTGACGAAAATTGCATGTACATAGGTATACAAATTATCAATATCAATTACACATCAATGACATGCTATTTATCGGAGGTTTAATAAAAAATTAATAAATACCAACCCCTGATTTTCTAGAGCTCTATTAATCTGATAATAAGTGATTGCCTATATGTATAATTTTCCCCTAACAGCAATTACTAACGTCAAAAATAATAATTAAAAGTTTATGATTTAAGGTTTATGGATCAATTAATTTACAAAGTTATTTTTGAAACAAATTGGTTGAGCCTTTAAATATTTGTATTGTTAAGGTTTAACAATAAGGTCGATATTATTTTTTTGTTAGCTCCAAACACTTTATAGAATAAAATACATTTTATTAGTTTTCAGCATAATTGTTATTGTTATCTTCAACATAGTGGCATAGCTAGCAATCATAAAGTATAAAAGTAACAAAATAATAAAATCAATTGGAACTAATTAATTTTTGCATAGGTACCTACCTACATAGTGTCATCGCGGAATGGTCTATTCTAAAACGTGCCATTCAAATTCACTATTTTTTTTTTCTTCTCAATTTTCAATATAAAACAATTAAGTTTCGAATTAATAAATTGACGTACATAGACGCATACAAGACTTTTTTTTCATCATTTATACAATATGGGAAATGTCTTCCTGGGGTCTTAAAACAATATGTCCACAGACTTTCAGTCTTAAATGATATCAGTTCTTGTTAAGATCTCTACTGATTGCACCTAAAGGTTATAAAATAGATAAAAGTGTGATAATAAAGTTTAATAATAAAACAGTTTCATAAAATATACGAATAGTTTTCTTGGCAAGACATTCAGTGAAAAAATTTGTGTGGAAGAAATGTGAGTTTTGCGCTTTTCGTTCTGCCATAAATCTAAGATCAATTCCAAAATAAATAAAGTGCTTGATTAACAGTTCATAATTTTGTGCTTAATACTTAAATGTCAGGTATTTATTTAGGATGTTTTTATATGTAAATGTACAGTGATATTCGAATGTTCATTTAAAACGCAATATCGGATAAATAGCTGTTAGCGATTCATTTGTTATATTAGAAGATAAATAACTGAACAAACTAAGATTTTTGTTCAAAAATTACTTGAAAACTACTCAAGGACATCAAAAAAAAAAAAAAAACCCTAACAGCCACTTCAATGTTGCAACACACAGACAACATACAAATGTACATAATTGTTTTAAAAAAAATAAAGATCGAAGCGTCATGCAATGTGTCTATTAATTGACCAAAAGTGTTCTTGATCTCTATTTTTTTTTTAAACGAAAAGGTCAATCACTGAATTCAATAACTAAATAACCAACTCATGAAAACCAAAGACAAAAAAAAATGCTTGCGAATTTAAACATAATATAAAAATTATTTTGATAATTTTATTCAGTGTCGAGTGATTTTGAATTCGTTCGTTGATTGTGAACTGAAAATTTTGGACAATAAGGACAACATTTTTTTACTTTGATTAATTTAAGGGGAATACTTAGGTTCACTTTGTTTAAAGCTTTTGCTACTGCTAACCTAAATTTCCTGATTAACTTAATCCATGATTATTAACGCAATCTATGGATGCGTTGAAGAAAACAAAAATTAGTCTACATGAAATCTAATTCATGGATTTAACTTAACACATTTTGAAAGAACCAGCCCGTAATAAGAAAAGTCAACAGTGATTTCGTGTGGTGAATCAAAATTACCTTTTTCCAAAAGTCAAAATCTTAGCATTGATACTCTTTTACAAAGTTAAAGGCTTTAAACTCTGTTAGAACCACTAATGAATGGAGTTTGTAATTTGTAATAAAATTGAGCTCAATTATATTTTTGATATTAAAATTCAAAATTCACAAACTTTATATTGTACAGTGCTGATAATACGTATATTTCCACTAAGTGCTAAACCTAACCTCTAAAAAAACACCTTTTGTAAATTCAGCTTTAAACATTTTTTAGCAAATTTCATGAAACACCCTTTCTATAATTCTTGATTATTATGAAAAATTGAACACTCATTTTATTAACATCATAGTATTTGGGTTTATTTTAATATTGAGAGGTTCGTTCTGGCTACAAATTTGTCAGTTCCGAAAGTGGGGTGTTATTGTTAACTATTTACAAAATATATCCCAAATAAAATCCAATGTACTAATTTTAGGTTAAAGTTAAAATAAAAATTAACTAAATAAATTGTTTGGAAGTACAAATTAGTTTAATTTTTAAATGAAGCAAAAATTATTCAACCCTCTTTTCTCGATCTGGCCGTTAGGTGCAAAACGGTAAGTGAGGTACATATACTTTCCCAGAAATAAAATATTTGCCAGGGATAATGTCTTATACAATTTTATTTACATAAATGTAGATTGGCAACTTAAAAACTACATAAAAATCATATTTATTTTAGGGGCTCCAAAGATGTCAAAAATAAAACCGTCAATTTTTGGCAGCTATTTCGATATGCAGCTCCATTGGATTTTCTACTACTATTCATTGCATTTATCTCCTGTGTAATCAAAGCTTTAATTTATCCTTCTGGCATAATCGTCTACAGTGAATTGGTTGCAATGTTTGTGGATCGTAATCTGGGCTTTGGAACTTCTTCAAAAACCATTTCGTTGCCTTTATTTGGTGGTGGTAAAATACTGTAGGCCGAAAATCTTCTTTTAATACATGAAAACCTCAATGTTTTTTTTTTTTTTTAGTACAAATGCTACAAAGGAAGTAAACATGGCCGAATTACGTAACGATTCATGGGCTTTCGGATACATTTTGACAATACTTGCTATTGTAATGTTTGTATCTGGTGTAATATATGTCGATATCCTCAACATTGTAGGCTTGAGAATCACTTCGAAAATAAGAAGAGCATTTTTCGAAGCCACACTAAGAAAGGACATTGGATGGCATGATGCTGCAACAAATCAAAACTTCGCTGTTCGAATTACTGAGTAAGAAAAAAATGCCAAGTTAAGAATATTTATTTTATTTTTTCATTATTTTTAAGTAATTTGGAAAAAATTCGTGACGGGATATCCGAAAAAATGGGTCATTTTGCCAATCTTGCTATCAGCGTCTTTATTGTCATCACTATTTCATTCGTCTACGGTTGGAAGCTGACTCTTGCAATTAGTGCTTATATACCTCTGATTTTAGCCGCAAACTATTTTGTAGCTAAGGTAAGTGTGAAATGCAGTCCTCTTTAAGCTCGAAATCTCAAAAAAATGTATTTGTAATTCTCAGTATCAAAGCAGACTTACGATGCGTGAACAAGACTCATACGTAGTAGCAGGTAGCTTGGCCGAAGAAATAATTGGTGCAGTACGGACTGTTATTGCTTTTGGTGGAGAGAAACTTGAATCCGATCGATTTGATAAACTCCTGGTTCCTGCTCACAAAGCCAACAAATTAAAAGGCGTCTTTACGGGAATAGGAGAAGCAGTTACTAAATCAATGCTGTTTTTCTCAGTTGCACCTGCATTTTATTATGGAGTGATTTTGGTCTTAGGTGATCGTGGCAAAACTGATCCGGAGTATACACCAGCTGTTTTAATGATTGTATGATAAGATTGGGCAAAACACCAAACCCTATCTTCTAATATTCTTTAACTCAGGCTTTCTTTGGAATTCTTGTTGGAGCAGATCACATTGGAAGGTGCTCACCGTTTTTGGATAGTTTTTCTTCAGCTATGGGCTCCGCAGTGTCTATTTATGAAGTAATTGATTCCACCGGAAGTATTGATCCAATGTCTAGAGATGGAAAGATTCTTAATTATGGACTTAAAGGAGACATTGAATTTCAAGATGTCTTCTTTAGGTATCCTTCCCGTGAGGATGTTATAGTTCTAAGAGGACTGAATTTGAGAGTTCGAGCTGGACAAACCGTAGCGTTTGTTGGTCACTCAGGATGTGGAAAATCGACTTGTATTCAACTTTTGCAGCGATTTTATGATCCCGTGTTTGGAAATGTGATACTAGACAAAATGGACATCAGGAAATATAATGTTTCATGGTTACGATCAAATATGGCAGTTGTGGGCCAAGAGCCTGTATTGTTTCAGGGCACAATAGGTGAGTTTGTAATATTTTTCTGAATCAAAAAAATTGAGAATATTTTGTTTAAACACCAGGAGAAAATATAAGACACGGAAAACCAGATGCTTCGCAAAAGGAAATAGAATGTGCTGCTAAAGCAGCTGGAGCACATGATTTCATTATAGAATTGCCGCTAGTAAGTATGAAATGGAATTGTTGTGTTTGAAGAAGCCATTTTGTTTGTATTTAGGATTTAATTTATGATGAATATCTTTATTAATTCTAGAGCTACGATACTTCGATCACTGAAAAGGGCGTTCAATTGTCTGGTGGCCAGAAACAAAGAATCGCCATTGCTCGTGCCCTGATTCAAAATCCAAAAATTCTCCTTCTAGACGAAGCTACTTCCGCTCTCGATTATGAATCTGAAAAGGTTGTACAAAAAGCTCTCAATGCAGCCAGCAAGGGTCGGACTACAATTGTCGTGTCACATCGTCTGTCCGCCATTAAGGACGCTGACAAAATTGTATTTATTCATGAAGGTAAAGCTGTTGAAGAAGGCTCCCACGATGACTTGATGGAGTTGCGAGGTAAATATTATGACATGGTAACAGCTCATGAATATAGTGATGGAGATGCAGATGTCAACGAAGAAGATATTCTTGAGAAAGGTATAATTTTATAAAAAAATGAAAATAATATTTTAAATCTAAAATACCTTGCATTTCAGAGAAATCCTTTGACTTCACTTTCGATCAGACGAGTATCAACTGTGAAAAGAACCAACTGAACAAACATCGCTTTTCAACAGCATCAACTATTGCAAAAAGCGTTTATAGCGACTTTGATTTGCAGGAAAACACTCAATTTTGGAGGACATTTCAAAAACTTTTGAAAATTGCCAAAAGCGAATGGTGTTATTTAGTTTTTGGAACTTTCTTCGCGATTCTCTATGGCTGTGTTCAGCCAGCTTATGCTTACTTATATGGCGAATTTTATGCAGCAATAGGACAAACTGATCCAGATGCCGTCTTGTCCCGTACATCAGTACTTAGTATTATTTGTATAGGAGTTGGTTTTGTGGTAGCAGCTGTTTGTTTTCTTCAAACGTACATTTTCAATTTAGCTGGTATAAGACTTACAACGAAATTGAGGTGAACGGCCCTAAAACGAAAATATTATTATAACTATAGAAATCTAACTGTTTATTACATTACAGATCATTAGTCTTCAAGGCTATTCTCTCCCAAGAGATCGCATGGTTTGACGACGAAGATAACAGTGTGGGAATACTTTCTGCACGATTATCCGGAGATGCTAGTAGTGTTCAAGGATCAGTAGGACAGCCGATGAGTGGAATGATTCAGGCAGCAAGCAATTTCGTTTGTTGTATATCATTAGCATTTTATTTTTCCTGGCAGATGGCGTTGGCTTGTCTGTGTACATCGCCTTTCATGGTGGGATCGGTTGTTTTTGAAGCAAGGTAAAAATATTCGGTGTTGTCAATTTATATCAAAAACAATCTGAACTTTCTTAACTACTTTTCATACTCTTTAATATTAACTTATTATATTGGATAAATAACATCGAATGGACTGAATGCTGGAAGTATTTTTTAAAACAATATTTATTGTTCTCAGATATATGGCAAGTTCTGCAATTCATGAAAAGCGAACTCTTGAAGAAACAAGTCGAATTGCAACAGAAGCAATTGCAAACATCCGGACTGTAGCTGGACTTCGTCGAGAAGTCCAATTAATTGAAGAATACAACAAAGATGTTGATAAATATATAAAACAACTTAAAAAGAGGCTCCGATTTAGAGGAGTTGTTAATTCAAGTGCATTCGCAATTATGTATTTTGGATATGCTGTAGCACTAACTTACGGTGGAATTCTTTGTTCCGAAGGGAAAATTAAATACTACAATATTATTAAGTAATATTCAATTGATAATGTTTTCTACTCCATTTCTACATAGTACCTATTACATTGCAGAGTTTCTGAATCTCTTCTTTACGGTCTTTATATTCTGGCTTTCGCCCTAGCATTTACTCCATCGTTCACCACAGCCCTCATATCTGGCCATAGATTGCTGAGGATCTTAGAGAGAAAGCCCAGAATAAAATCTTCCAGACATTGTGAGAATAACTTGAAAATGGATATGTCGTTGAAGGGAGTAACGTACAATGATGTTTCTTTTCGCTATCCAACTCGACCTGATATTCAGGTTTTGAATGGTTTAAATTTGGGTATATTGGAGGGAAAGACAGTTGCGCTGGTAGGTGCTTCTGGTTGTGGAAAATCTACTTGTATTCAACTTCTGCTAAGATATTACGATGCTGATAAGGGACAAATTGTAAATGTTACGTATTTTATGAATAGCAATTTAACTTACCATTATGATTTTAGTGCATAGATGGCCAAGATATTCAACAGGATTTGGCATTAACAACACTCCGTCGTCGATTGGGAATTGTCTCTCAGGAGCCAGTTTTATTTGAGAAGACTATAGCTGAGAATATAGCGTATGGGGACAATTATAGAGAAGTCTCAATGACCGAGATAGTTGAAGCTGCAAAACTTGCCAACGCACATTCGTTTATTACTGCATTGCCTAGTGGATTTGAGACAAAGCTCGGAGCAAAAGGTACTCAGCTATCTGGAGGTCAGAAACAAAGAATCGCTATTGCTAGGGCTTTGGTTAGAAACCCACAAATTTTGTTGCTTGATGAGGCTACTTCTGCATTGGATTTACAAAGTGAAAGGGTCAGTATTTAAAATATCATTCTGATCGATTTGGTTTATTGGTAAAATACAAACATTATTATATATAGTTTAGAAGATTACAAAAGCAGGGTGTCATAAGACAAAATTTTGAAATTTTGAGTTAAGTAAACAGAAAGGAACAATCGCAAAAAATCTAAAATATAATTCTTAGACTGACACTTGATGGCGTTAATGTCGTTTAGCATATACATATGTTATCTAGCGACTAGTATTTTTTCCAAAATTTTTTCATTTACCTCAAACATTTTTCCCGCAGAACTACAATTTTGTAAGTTTCAAAACAAAACTACACTTTTTCATACATTTTTTAAAAGTACTACCAATGAATTTGGGATGCGAAAAAATGAGTACAATCAACGATTTTTTTTAAAACGGCTTTCTTTTTTGAATAACTTCAATAAACCGCTCCACAAGTTTTTGCGTTTAAATTAAATTCTAAGTGAAAAATGATTTTTAAAAAAACCAAAATTTTATACTGTTTTGACACCCTGCATTTCTAACGACGATAAGTACCTACCTGCTATAAAAATCAGAAGCACGCATACGTAATTTAAAATAATTAAAATAATTATTTACAGATCGTTCAATCAGCCTTAGATACAGCTTGCAAGGGAAGGACATGCATTGTTGTTGCTCATCGATTGACTACGATCCACAATGCGGATTTGATTTGCGTTCTACAAAATGGAAAAATAACCGAACAGGGTAACCATCAGCAGTTATTGGCTAGAGATGGAATTTATGCAAAGTTATATAGAAGTCAACCCGCTGTTAGCTAGATACACAGAACAACTTTTGTATTTTATTAAAATTGTAATTTTCAACTGCAAATATTGATGATTATGAATTTAAAAACACAACTAGACTTACTTGGTTTAAATCTTATAGTTTAAAAAAAAATCTTATACATAAGAATCTGTGGTGTTTACTATAAACATGATAACCCTTTTAATGCATTTTTCCAGTAAAAGCATTTAAATTTAAACGTTGTTAAATAGCTTTAAAATATGAATATAAATAAAAATAAAATTGAAATAAATAATGGAATAACTAATTTCCCCTTTATTGCATTATATATACATAAATATGAACGCTGAAACATAAAAATTACCGGTATAGTTATTTTTATCGTTATCTTCTTTTAATACACAATATAAGCTCGTAGTGGCCTATTATGTGCTTATGCATTTATAATAATTTGTGGGAATCATTTCATTAACCTTTAGAAGGATGTAAGCGCGGCCTATAGCCCACTAATTTGAGTTTATATTGTTTTGTGTACTTTTGAAGTGCCTTGAATTTTTCAAATACCCAATGCATATGCTGGGTAATAGTACGATACTAATTTTAAACTACTCAAAAGTTCAGTTTTTAAAAAATTCTAGTGCTGTAACCTCGGTAACCATCCCTTTATTATTACAACAATAAAAACAAGTTGCTTTGATTGACAAAAACACGTTGTTGTTATCGATTTTTCGTCGTCACGACAGTTTCGCTACAGTTTGGGTTAGTTTGAGGTTTGCATCTAGCCGACGAAATGTCAACACTCCCTAAGGATTTCATGATTCAATTCACCATAACTTTTACTATTCTCCCCTAGATGGCGCAAGCAAACTGTCAAATATATTCACCACCAAACAGCTGTCAAAATCCAAATGTCAGCGAATGCAAAAAAAAATCCCCAAAAAAAAGGGTCCCCCGCCTGTCAGTTGACGTGTTTAGAATTTTCATCTTCTTCATCCATAATCGAAATCAATTTTTTTCTTTTTTGCAAAAATCTCCTGAAAAATGCAAAAGATCTAAAAAATAAAATAACTTTCCATCACACAATAGTCCGAGTCATTTGATTTTTATTGTTAAATTGTTGCAATCAAAATGTTTTTTGCCCACGTATTCATAATTTGTTTATGCGTGTTCGGTGCGACCAGCGACGAACATAATCACATTGTAAGTTTTTTTTCTAATTAAAACAATTTAATACTGAATTTATTTAACAATATGCTGATGCATTGAAAAATTACTAATATTTAAATTTAATTTCCAGTACAACGACCGGGAAGAAGTCGTTCTATGGATGAATACTGTCGGCCCCTATCACAATCGCCAAGAAACTTATGCATATTTCTCTTTGCCCTTCTGTTCGGGCTCCAAACAGAGTATCAGTCATTACCATGAGACACTCAGTGAAGCGCTACAGGGTGTCGAGCTTGAGTTTAGCGGCTATGAGATTGATTTCAAAGGTAAAGTGCTTTGAATTTGAATGCTGCTTCAATGTAATATACATTTTCATTTTTAGTCGATGTCTCATCAACGGTAATCTGCATGGTGGACCTGAATGAGGCAAAAGTAAAAGCTTTTACATATGCTGTTAAAAATGAGTACTGGTATCAGATGTACATCGATGGCCTACCGATTTGGGGCAAAGTGGGTGAACGTTCCGAGCGAGAGAACAAATACTCCATCTACACCCACAAAAAGTTCGAAATCGGCTACAATGGCAAACAGATTGTGGATATT
Organism: Syrphus vitripennis; assembly: GCA_958431115.1. Taxonomy (NCBI): domain Eukaryota; kingdom Metazoa; phylum Arthropoda; class Insecta; order Diptera; family Syrphidae; genus Syrphus; species Syrphus vitripennis. The sequence goes on along the minus strand of OY288110.1, from coordinate 1,508,573 downwards.
AATCTAACCACAGAAAAAAAAGAGCTCCTTGTGCCAGGAGCCAAAATCAAGTTCTCCTATGAAGTCATCTGGAAGCTAACTCCAGTTAAATTCGAAAACCGCTTCGACAAGTATTTGGATCCTAACTTTTTCCAACACCGGGTATGGCAATGATTGCTCTTAATTCTATTTGTTGTCATATGAATCTTTTTGTGTTTCCAGATTCATTGGTTCAGCATATTCAACAGTTTCATGATGGTCATCTTCTTGGTTGGACTTGTGTCAATGATTTTAATGAGGACACTGCGCAAGGACTATGCACGATACAGCAAAGATGAAGAAATGGACGATATGGTGAGTTCAATGAGTTTTTCTTGATAGGCATTTCAGCATTTAAATTTGCCAACTCTACGCTGATACCCTTTTCTCTTGTTAATTTTATCGTTATCATTGTGATAAGAAGTTCTTTAAACTCATTTCAAATTTAATTTTAAATTGCAAAACAATGTTCATTAGATAGAAGGCAAACAGTATTTTTTAAAGCGTTTGTTTGATGATCTACGTTGTGTAAATCGTATTTTGAGGTCGCTGAAGGTAGCCGGTAGTATAGGAAAAGAAAGGGAAATAACAGAAAAAGAACATTGCGTAGACAGTTTTTAACGTTTTTATAATAAAATGCACAACTTTATCGCTTGAACAAAAATATGAGCGCAAAAATGAAGTTTCCATCTGATGTACCGAGAAAATATAAATCCCAATTTATAAGAAATCTGAAAGTCAAAAGTCCCGTCCTTCAATAACTTATATAAAGGTACCGTTATTATTATTTAAAAAAATAACTAATTAGTAAAAAAAAAAAACATGCCATATTTTTTGTCGTCTGCCAAGCGCGACGTGTTAAAAATTGATGACATGGTTCACATCATTTATTTTTTTTTTTTGATCAAATCATAATAATAACAAAATACAGCTTTCAATAAGTTATACGTCATACACAGCCAAGAGATTGCTTACCTTAAAATATTTAATCAATTTGAAACCATTAGTACGTCAAATAAAGGAAGTCGCAATAAAATAATCTTAAAACCAACACAATATTCTACTTCACTGCCATCTTATTACTTTTGACTTTGAATATGTTCCACAATAAACTTCAACTCCACTCCGGTAGTTGTAATCACTCCATCATTTGCGATTCGGAGGAAATCATTTGAACAGAAACTTTTATGAAAACCGAAAAATGGCGAAAAATAGCAATTTTGCAAAGCTAACGTAAATAAATTAGAGCATTTGTTTAACTATGCAATTAATTTTTGCTCTAATTGCAATATTCGTTGCCCTACACCGCCTTAACCCATGGTTAACAGCTTTGTGTCCACATAAAATAAAGATATTATTGTTATTTAATCTGAAGCCTTCTTTGAAAGCACCAAAAAAAATCAAATAATAATTAACTAGTTTAGTATGTAGTTTTTTATTTATTTGTAAGCTTTGTGTTACAATTAAAACTTAAACGAACTGTTTCACCTCTTGACATCCTCCCTTGCAAAAAACATTCGGCCACGACGAAGAAACAAAACTTTGCTATGATTTACAACAATATGTTGTTTCTTCTTCGTCGCTGGCTGAATAGGGATAATTATCTCTACGTCAGTTAATATATGGTTAACAATAAAAAATAAATCTATTTTATAGGAACGTGACTTGGGTGATGAATATGGTTGGAAACAAGTTCATGGTGATGTTTTCCGAACACCCCAACACAGTTTGTTCTTTTCTGCCCTCATTGGAGCTGGATACCAACTGATCTCAGTTGTATTTTGTGTTATCATTTTTGCAATCGTAGGAGAACTTTATACAGAGTAAGTATCCAATTCAAAAAAATTCAATTCAACAACATTCAAATTTCGATTTTAATATTTTCTATTCAAGACGAGGATCTCTTTTATCAACTGCTATATTTGTTTATGCCGCTACCTCACCCATCAATGGGTACTTTGGAGGATCCTTATATGCCCGTCTAGGTGGGCGACTGTGGATAAGGCAGATGGTTGTGTCTGCATTTTTAGTGCCAGTCTGCGTTTGTGGGACTGCATTTTTCATCAATTTCATTGCCATTTATTATCATGCTTCAAGAGCAATTCCATTCGGTACAATGGTTGCCGTTACCTGTATTTGCTTCTTTGTTATTCTTCCACTGACTCTTGTGGGAACAGTAGTCGGACGCAACTTGGACGGGCAACCAGACTTCCCATGTCGTGTAAATGCAGTTCCTAGACCCATACCGGAGAAGAAGTGGTTTATGGAACCAGCGATTATTATTTTGCTTGGAGGAGTTTTACCATTTGGATCGATTTTCATTGAAATGTATTTTAAACTAAGTAGCATTTATGTATAATTCAATCTGACAAAAAAACAAATTTTTCCAGGTACTTCATATTCACGTCATTTTGGGCATACAAAATATACTACGTTTACGGTTTCATGCTTTTGGTCTTTACCATTCTAACAATTGTCACCGTATGTGTAACCATTGTATGCACGTATTTCTTGCTAAATGCCGAGGATTACCGGTGGCAGTGGACGAGTTTTCTTGCCGCCGCTTCAACGTCAATTTACGTCTATGCGTATTCGTTTTATTATTTCTTCTTTAAAACCAAGTAAGTTTTTAAATTTATAACCTATGTATTTTAATTTTTTCTAATGTTTTTTTTTTTTTGGTTTTTCTTTAAAGAATGTATGGCCTCTTCCAAACGGCTTTCTACTTTGGATATATGGCGCTGTTCAGCGGAGCGTTAGGTCTCATTTGCGGCACTGTTGGATATGCCGGAACAAACTTTTTCGTGAGAAAAATCTATTCAAATGTGAAAATCGATTAATTTTTTGTATATCGCATCACAACACAAAATACAAAATAAAACAAAAATCCTGAAGTTTTTCCTCGGTGAATATAATAAAAATAATTAATTAATTGTGATGACTTGATTCTACGATGTACTTCTTTGGCTCTTAATCTCAAACACACCACAACCATGTTCTAATCTTGACCAGTCCTTAATCCGCAAAACTTCTATATAAATTAGTTATAAGTATTCTATACAAAAATACATAATATGTATTATTATAATATATTTTTTTTTAATTAAGTTTGCTTAAGACTTCGATTGTTTAGATATGGTATTTAAGGAAGGTACGAGTCTTGCATTTCTATACCTACTATTTTTTTTTTTTAATTTGACTTCCTTGATTTTGTACTAGTGAGCGTTTTTAGTATTTAAAAATACATAATAAAAAAATCTTTATCACAATAATAGATTATATTGCAAAAAAATGTAAAATCATTAAATATATATTATTTTTTTTTTAATTTTTCCATAAATTAACACGCAAATGCAAGCGATTTTGTGAACGATACACAAAACAATTATGCAAATCACTGGACAATTGTAATAATAAATTAAAACAAATAATATGGAAAAGAATACAAAATTACAAAATAATTAATAACATTATTGAATAATTAGGTTTAATAAAAAAAAAAATATAATGAAAGTAGATAACTACTGATGAAGAAGTAAACAATTTGTATTATTTTGCAATAGAAAATTATGAGGAAGACCAGTAGTAAGATATGAAGACTATTGAAGATTTCGCAAATGATATTGGGTATATTTAAAAAAAAAAATGTCTTCGCAACAGCCAAAAATTTGCATACATGTAGCTTTTGACTTGTTAATTGAGTTGGGTTGTTCAGTAGTTCATAAGACAATAAGATTTGATCGCGCCAGTCACCTGTTCTGTTTTGAGCTATCATTCTCTTTCTTTAAGAGCCTAGTTATTTAGTTGACGTTTTCGTCAAACGACCATCGCGATGAGGGTGAATATTTTTCCAATTATAAACATATCAGATTATTATACCCTTAAAAAGACATCAACAATATACTTTGACAATTTTTTTTATCCAAAAACTTCCAATATGCGATACTTTGAAAATTTCCACGGAACATCAGAACTCTAAATCTCAATATCTTAGAATTTCACTTTCATCCTGCCACTCCTAAAAAGAAATTCCTTAAACAGATAACATTTCTAATGGTGTAAATTTTATTCTAATTATACAATACTGATTTCCGACGAATAATTTATGAAGCAACGATTTTACATTTTTGAATTTCATATTGAAATATCGTAATTTGCCTTTATTATTGAAATATTTGTTAGTTTTTTCATACTATATACGAAAGGTACAGAAAACTTTAATAGAAGAAAGAAATAGCTTTTTTCGCTCAGATCAAAATTGGACAAGGAAAAACTTTAAAATTTTGAACGGTTTTTTCGAGAATTACTGTTAAACGATATGAGATGCCAATAATGTTTATAAGCTACAGATTCTTTGCAAAACAAAATTAAACAATTCATTTATTCCGCGATCAAAAGAAGCCAAGAAAATAGCTTTTTCAAAGCAGCGGCTAATTCCAAGCCTTTCAAACTAAAAAAATTAACTACGGCTTAGTATGGAGATACCCCATAATATCTATTAGGAAATTTCAAACCTTTTTAAAAATGCACTAATTTTCTGCTACGACCAGTTTTATTTTACTTGTTTTAAATTCACGCTTTTCTAAATCAAATTAAGGTTTCTTCCTCCGTCCAATTTTTTTTCTTTAAGGCTGTTTTCACAATTAAACTAGCAAAGAAAATACCCTGTTCCTATTTCGTTCAGCAATTTGAAAGTGTTTTTGTTTTAATAATTTTTTAATTCGAAATTTGAAGAAATTACAACCCCATAAGTAAAAAAGAGATTAATACCTTTTTTAAAGTTAATGTATTATGTTCTTTTATTTATTTTTTAATACTGCATACTTTACTGTTGCAGATATTGCCTTATTTATTTTTAATAATAATATAGTTAGCCTACATTTTTTTCATGTTTTTTTTAATAATTTTTTACTTTCTTATATTTTGACATATTTTTCGTGTGCATATTGCAAAAAAAAAATAAAGGAGTGATCTTGACATCCTACAGACTAGGTCTTATTTAAGACATGATTTATTGTCTCTGAATATTGAATGGAGCGACCATTGCCTGTGGATGCGGAGCATGCGGTTGATGTCCCGGATGCGGTAAATGCGAGTGCTGATGGTGCATGATTTGGGGTGGGATTTGTTGATGCTGAGGCGGCAGTTGCTGCATTATTTGTTGAGGATGTAATTGTACATGTTGCGGTATATGCTGTTGCAAATGTTGGGTTCCACTCATTTGTTGGTGTTGAAGTGGATGCTGTTGGGGGTGTTGTGGAATTTGCTGAGGATGAAGAATCTGCTGTGGATGCTGCTGTTGTTGATGCATCGGATGATGACTTTGTCCGTTTCCAGGTAAAAGATGATTCGGTGGCATCATATTGCGCATCATTGGTGGCATATTTCTCATATTGTGCATTTCGATGGGAGATTGACCGCGCATGAAAAACTGAGGAGGGGGTGTACCGTGCATCATCTTGTGAACCGGTGCTGGATGCGGGGCAGTCATATTTGGAGGTGGTACATTGAATTGATGCGGTATAACAGGTAGAGGTCCAGCTCTAGCAAGAGGAGATTGCGGCAGGCGAGTCAATCCCGTTGGTCGAATACCAACAAATCCAATAGGAGACATACGTGCAGTTGATCCGCTTACAGAGACAAATCCGCTTGTGAATTTCGGCGATGGTACTTGCGGAGGAGAAATGCGCGGAGATATTTTTGGTGATGCAGGTCTCTGGGGAGGTGGAGTTTCAACTAGGTTCGGTTTGACCGAGGGACTATCACGTCTTGTTGAAGTAGGTGGAATTTTGTTTGGTTTGGGTGAAGAGAAATCCCGAGTTGAGTCTTTTTTAGAACTTGTAGATGGTGGAGAAACTGTGGTCGAGGGAGATGGAGCCGCAGGTGCTGCTGGTATAGTAGTTGCTGTTGGAGGTCCGGCAGCGTTTAAATTTGGCGGAACTAATTTTGGATTAAGGAGACGTGGTGGAATGGGATTTTCCATTTGCGAGACATACATTGAATGCACAACAGCATCAAAGTGGAAATAAAAAAGAGGTGTTGGTGTAGGCGGTCTCAGATACACTGGTTGTTCTAAATTAGATGGTGGGGAGCCTGGTGGTGGAGGAGGTGGTGGAAGACTGTCCAGTTCTGGATCAATTTTAAAGGATAAATCACTTGGGAGGGGATCCACCTCTTTTTGGGATTCTGCTTTAACCACCTCAACTTCTTTAGCTGGCTTTAAACCATGCTTCTTACGTAAAGCCTTCAGTTTCCGACGAATTTTAGTATCAACAGCTTTTCGATCTTCCTCGTCGCTGTCACGATTCGGGAAAATACCATCTTCAAAGTAAACTTTTTTCCTAAGTGATTTCCTTGGGGACAAAAAAAAGTCAAGATATAATCCACTGAATCAATTGGTTTTAAATAAACAAAATAACTTACTCTTCCAATGCCATTTTTTTAAGAATTCCTCGTGCGTTTCCATCAGATTCTTTACCTAGTCTCAACACAGCCGAGGCAATATGTCTATTACTGACTTCTTCCTTCCATGAAACCGCAGAAATCTTCTTCACTCTCTTTGTCTTCGTTTTTTCAGGGCTCACTTTTTCAACTTTAATTTCAGCTGTGGGGAGCTTCGCCGGTTGTTCTTTCTTTTCCTCCGCAGGCTTTAACGTAGGCACATCCACGCTGGGAACAATTTCAAGAACATTGCCCTTTTGCACTGCAACAGTAGTAGCTTTGGGCAATTCTTTCAGCAATGACGAGGGCTGTGATTGTTGTACATAGGGTTGTTCTTCGTAGAAAAAGTTGGAATTATTCATGCCTGAGCTGATTGTCGGTATGTTCGAATAGACTTGCTGATCGGTAGTGTTGACATACTGATTGGCATAGTTCATGTGTTGATAATTAGACTGTGGACCGCCTGGTTGAGGTGGTAAAGACATGTAACCGTACGTACTGTAGTTGTAGCCACCGTAAGGATTTTGTGCCGAATTATCATGACCGTTGAGTACGATATTTATCCGAGCGTCGAGTGATATGCGATTCGATGGATCCTGGTAGTAGTAGGACTCTTGCGGGATGTACGATGAACGATGTGAGTTGTAGTGATAAGTTGGTGAAATCGATTGAGAGGAACGTCTGTTGGGAGAAATGCTACGACTTCGTGACGAACTTCTCCGCATTGGTGGTGACGGGGGTTTGAATGGAAGTGGAGATCTGGAAAATGTCCTATCGTAAGAAGTACTTCGCGATCGACGCCGTCCAGGTGGGCATGGTGAAAGAGATCGCGAACGCGAATGTGTACGGCCTTTACGTGGAATAGGGTCCGGGCGACGACGACGGCGGAGTGGTGAACGGCTGCGACTCCGTCGACCTCTGTAGCGAGCTGCAGTCATAATAAATTTAAATTCAATCATTGCAATTTTCAGTTTGTTTTTAAATTTAATAAAGTTGGCTCTTATTTCGATATAAGATTAAGGATTAGATAAATAAAAAAATATTCAAAATTTTTCCGTTTGCTACAGGTTATGCAAGGATTGACAAGAAATAGAATTTAAAAATAATAAACACTTACCACCTGGTCCTCGTCTTGCTTGTGGCGATGAAAAGCGTCCTCTTCGGCGTGGACTCATAGATAGTGATCGCATCCGTGGCCTCATAGCTCTTGTCCTCGACGTAGATCGGCTTTCTCTCCTGCTATACCTGTCGCTCGAACGACGATCCTCACTCGATCTCGAAGTATTTGTATCGATCATTGGCTTAACGATCGCCACTTCTTTTGCTGGCTTTGCTAACAATTTCTCAGTAAAGTCCGCATCCTCTTCCTGCTTAAGAGGTTCGATTGCTTTTACCACTGCATTTCCGCTGGCCACTGCCGTTTTGGGTTTTTTCATTGGTGATATTGTCAATTTTATTGCTTCTCGATTGACATTGAAAATTTTAATATCTTCTTGATCGGATTTTGCCAAATCATCCGTACCTGCTTCTTGTAGAGTTGGGATAAATTGCGGTGGAGCAGCTAGATTCTCGCAACTACTCTTGCTCGAATCAACACCTGAGTCGGTTGTGGTTACATCCTTAGCATATTTCTGCAAGATCAAATTCTTTTCTTGCAAAAGAAGATTTTCCATTTTCCGTAGCTCCTCGACAATCTCATCGCCCGAATCATAATTCGCGCGCATACTTTGAATATTGGCAAGATTCTCTTCCAATTGTTGGATTTTTTTGAAATCACTTGCAACTTTATTGCTACGTTTCTTTTTCTTCTTTTTTGATGTGTCTGATTCTTCGTTGTCATCCTCGGAAGAAGATGATGACGAAGAACTTGAGCTAGATGAAGAAGAAGACGAGGAAGTGGAAATGGTCGATGTGCTGGACGTCGAAGAGCTGGTACTTTCTTTGTGGTCCGTAGATTCGGATTCTGCATGTGAAACATCCGTTTCGGGAGTTTTATCTTTGGCTTTGGTTTTTTCCATATCAACACCACCGGTTCCTTCAACACTTCGAATAAATTGGTCGTACAGTTCTTGCATTCCGAAGAGAACACTTTTATCTTCTCCTTCTACTGGGCTTTTTGCTTTAAAAAGAGTTTTTGTTTGAACAGGGGTATCCGGTTCTATTGACTCTAATTTTATCCTAACGACTTGCTGCGTAGGAGATAAGCTTACCTCAGAAACTTCTGAAGGCTTAATTCCATCTTCATTTTCCTTCAAAGGCGGTGGACTCGGATTAACCAGCAGAGGATTTTCAAACCCATCATTAAGCTTTTCAGTCTCTAGAAGAGGAGTTTCCTTCTTGGGAGGGTCTACTTTGATAGCTTTTTTTAAGTCCAGACGCTTTGTTGGCGTTGAACTGTCTTGATTAGACATAAAGTCAACGTCATTCTCCCAATTGTCCATGTAATCGTCTGTATCTGGACTTTCATCGCCCTTAACCACAACTGCAGTTTTCTTAGGTATAAGATCATCGATGAATGAAAGTCGTTCCGATGTTAGTTTCTTTACACTAGATTTCTCAACCTTTGATTGTTTGGGAGACTTTGCTTTTGATTTCGATGGCAATTCGTTACTTTTCGATCGAGACTGATTGCGACTATGTGTCTGCTTATCACGAGAGAGTGATCTATTGGTAGATGTTGGAAATTCTGTTGTGGAAATGTCACAATTATCTGATGTCTTGGTTTTTGAAGCTTTGCTTCTTTCAACCGGCGGTGTACGTCTCACTTTGAACGGATTCAATGGCTTCTTTGGACCTTCATCTAAATCTTCTGCAAACATATCAAATACTTGATCGGATTTTGACTTTTCTGATTTATTTCGCGATTCAAGCGTTTTTTCGTCTTGGGTGATCTCATCGTTATCGTCCATTGTTAGTCGCCGCGATGATGAATTAGATGATGGTCGTTTTTCCGAGCGATTTTTCGACGTGTCAAGCGATAAATTCCGTCTTTCAAACGACATTGAACGGTTGCGTGATTGTGACGACTGCCTTACGTCCTTACGTTCTTTAGAAGAATACGGAGATCTACCACGTCCAGTTCTGTCCTTCGAAGTAAATGGATTTTTTCTAGGGGATTTACTTGATTTTGAAAGGGATCTTTCAAACTTATGATCGGTTGTATGTTTATTGAACTTATCCCTTGAATTCGATCTTCTCTTAGGCGATCTAGATCGCCTGCCTCTGGTAAAGGACTTGTCAAACGAAGAATCCGAAAACTTTTCTTGTCTATCTGTCGAGAGTTTCCTTGGACAATCGAACTTTTCAATAGAAACTGATCGTGATCGTGTCCATTTTTTGTTCGTGTTTGCAACTATTAGAGAATTTGATCGCGATCGTCGACTGCTTCTAGAACTTCTTTCCAAACTAACTTCCTTGTAGGATTTTGATATATCTGCTGAATTGTCCCGTTGTTCTGGTGTGGGAATTCGTTTTCTTGAGCTCGATTGAGATCGGTTTTGTATTGGTTTGCCAGTGAATGGGTTCCTTCGCTCAACTGGAGTAACTGGCTTTGTTTTAGTCATCTGCACCACGTCCTGCCTCTTCTCAACGAGAATGTTTTTCTTTTCATTTGACACTGATGGGGGTCTTATTGGTAACCTAGTTTTGGGACTTATGTCTTGTTTGAGTTCTTTAGGAATAGGAGGAGTTGAGCCGCATTGTGAATCCACTGAAGATGACTTCTTACGTGGCTTTGGTCGTTCTTCAACCTTCTTAGGACTCACTTCCGGCGAGACTGTATCGCTTGATTTCGAATCTTCTCGTGTCTTTTTCGATTTCTTTTCTTTACTTGAATCTCCCTCGATTTTGATCAACTTATCGCTCATAATCTCCATAATTGGTGATATTTCTTTGTTAACTTCCACATTTATGATTGTTTTCAAATCCGATTTTCTTCCCTGAGGACTATCAACAGAATCTCGAAGCTTTTGTATAAGTTCCAAAGGATTCGGACTAAATGATTCTGCTGTGAATTCTTTTGACCGGGATTTTTCCAACCTCTTTTTCTTACTATGTTTTTTCTTCTTCTTATGACGATGTGGCGAAATAACCTCCTGGCTGTCTTCAATTGATTTTTGTTCTTCATTCATGAGCTTATAGCTTTTTGGTGGCGTTGCTGATCGACGTTTTGAACTTGATTCTTTGCCTCCTTCCCAATACTCCTCCCCCACGACAATATCTTCTTTTTCTTTTTTAATTTCAATCTTCAACATTGATTCTTCGTTTTTGTCATCTGATGTTGGTTCATCATCATCATGTTTATTTTTTTTCGACGATTTTTTGCTATGTTTTTTTCGAAGTTTCTTCTTTGCTTTTGGTTTGGGAGCTTTCTTCTTTTTAGATTTTTCATGAGTTTTGTTTTTTCGGCTTTTTGCTTTTTTGAGTTTCTTCTTTTTCTTCGAAGCTTTGTGCATTTTTTCAATGCCTTTTTCAATGCCAATATTTATGGTTGAAGCATTAAAAGAATATGATATTGATGGTTCGGCTTTTGTCCATCTGAAAGAGAAATTTTTCATTTATTTTGAATTAGTTTTTTTTTTTAAGGAATGAATTCATAGAAGATTACAACGGACATTCGTTTCAAGAGACAATAACGTTTCAAGAAGAGTAATAACATTTTTAAGGTAAAACTCGACTCGCTTTTAATTTGAAGCACTTTTTATAAGACTAAGAGTCTTGAAGAAGAACCTAATCACGTTCTCCTTCTAACTACTCAGAAAGTCATTAATAAATAATAAAAGGAAGTGGGGACCAAGACTGCTTTTTTGAAGAGCAGCCAAAGTAACATTTCTTGCGTGATAAGTTTTCAATTATTAAAAATACTGTTTTCTAACTTAACTCGCACTTCAACTCAAACCAACACTTAAATACGGGGTATACGTTTAAAACCAAAAGGGCTCACGGCTGGATGTTGAGAACCTGAACTCTCAAAATGTTTTATCAAGGAGTAGATTCATATCTTTCTAAAATTGGTTAGACATATACTCCAACCCAAATTCTTTAAAATCACTGTCCCATCTCCAAGCCTGCCGAAAAGAAAGCTGCAAGCCGATTGCCGGATAATGGAGTTCATGGTATTATGTGGCTGATATAGTTACGCTGGTTATTTTTGAAAAAAAAAATCAAATTTATTGAACTCATATTCATAAAAAATGATTTCATTGAGATGTTTCGAAGAGCTTTGAAAACGAATATTCTTGCCACAAATGTCTACTCACTTAAGGGAAGATTTATCTCCTTGCAATTGGACAACTGAGCTTGGAATCCTAATAACTGGACTGGTGGGACGTTGATCGATAAATGGTCTAAAAGAAATTCGCAAATTTATTTCATTGCCATTACAAAATTTCTATTAAACATTACTCTCGATAGTGAGGCGCAGGGAATCGATGTTTAGGTCCTCCGCCACCGCCCATAGCACCAAATGGAGCATGAGGCCGAAAGAATCCCCTCATTCCTCCACGCATTCCACCGCGTCCATCGAACCTAGGTCGGTGGTGTGGTCGCATTTGATGAAAATTTCCACGGCCACCTCCTCGCATAAAAGGATGCATCGGCGGGGGGCCGACAGGTCGGAATCTCTTAAAATTGTCTTGTTGGTAACCAATTTGATAATTGATGGGCTCCTTGTTTCCTCGATCTACACTACTTGTTCGGCTACTATCATGGTCATCCTCGTCCGGACTGTCGTATGTGAGTTTTCCAGTCCCCAGATGCCGTTTCCTAGGCAGTTCACCTTCGCTTATATCACTTTCGCTCATTTCGGGTAATTTTTCTGCAAATAAAATAACATTAACTATTTCTTTATTCTTATGAAAGATATGTTTGAATCTTACCTTTTTCCTTTTCCTTTTTCTTCTTCTTTTTCTTCTCTTGTGAGCGTGCTAGCTTTGCGATTTTTATTTCTTCCAAAATCTTCTTGCGCTCGGCTTCTTTTTTTTCTCGAATAGCATCGAGTTCCATTATTGCCCTAACTTTATCTTGACATAGGGCAGCCTCAGCTTGAGATGCAGACTTCAGTTCTTCTCTCTTCTTAGCGGCATCCATTTCGGAATCAGTTCGAATTAAAGGTGAGAGAATGGGTATTGCTTTAACTGCTGGACTGGAAGGTGGAGTTTTAACTTCGCCCGGTTCTAAGCTGCTTCTGCTACTGTCGGCATGTTGTTCTTCGAGAAAATTGAAATTCAATTTAGCAACACCTTGGGCTGAGACTGTTATGTCGGATTTAGTAATTTCGGGTATTTTTTCTTTTATCGGTGCCATTTTAATTGAATCTAACTATAAAGAATTGTTCACTTTTTTGATTAATTCATCATTTTGGTCGACCTGCACAATGTTCTATTTTGGGTCGGGACGAATTTTACTTTTCGAACACATTTCACGGGCGTTATAGAGAGAAAATACAATAATTGATTCTCAAATAAGATTAATATTATTTTTATGAAGGTTAAGAGCTTCAAAGGAATGATTAAATTTTATAATTTAATTAAGAAAAATACAAATTTGTGTGGTCAAAATATTTCAGGCAGCACTAAACACACGAAAAGTTTGACAAGTAGAGAAAAATGCACTTTCTCAACATATGTCCCTAAGAGATGGGAAATGAAAAGTGCTGCCAAAAACACTTTATTGGATAAAATAAATCTCTGTTACACTTGGAATTTATCTTAAGGGGTTTTTCATTGGAATGCTTTCATTCAAAAACAGTCACAATACAGGTTGACGCTGGGACATGAGTGTGACGAGTTATGACAAATATGTAAATAAATTGAACAATGAATTAGTTTTGAATTTTGTTTTGTTAAAATTAATTAATTTTTTTTTGGAAAAAACGAAAATTATAGAATTTAACTGAAAAAATGACAAGATTTCTCGTCACGCTCGCGTCATCGCTTGTCTGCATTGTGAAACGGGCATGAATCATATTTAATAGAAGATGTGTTTGGTAACGTTAGTTTTTCTATATATTTATACAAATTCCTACGATTTCCTGTTTAATTCAGAAAAGTTTCAAAAAAAGAACAAAATGAAACAAAAAATTCTCTTCTTTTGGACATTTTCTCGAATTTTTATTACATAAATTTCTTTAAAAAAGAATTGTAAAACCTGTCAAAACGCCCAGCTCTGTTTGTATCTCTCGCTTTAGTTTTGGAGTTGTAGTTTGTATGACGTGAAAATAAATTATCCGCATAATAAAAGAAGCTTATGGAAATCTTCAATTTGTTGTATGTATTTTATTCTTATTTACTCAGAAATTTTTAACAAAACTGAATAACATAATATGATTGTTTTGACAGTTTTTACTCAAAAAAAAAAACTTAAGCCTATTTCAAATTTAATAAAAATATGTATCACTTATTTGACCTCTATTAACGTTCTCATTAGAACGAAAAAAGCTTTCACATTACAAATGAGGTAATTTCGTTTGACAGCTAATTATGCACATAGATTTTAATTGGCCAGTTTATATTTCTAAGATATCTGAGAATATTCTCAGTGAAAATGACAGAGATTGAGAAACAAATATAAACAACAATTCTCAAAGAAATAAAAATTGTTGTTGTGAAGCCTTTTAAAAATACAAAAGCAAATAAAATTAAATTATTTTCAAAAGTCAAAGCTATCACTTTGTAAAATTGAGAAATTGAATCCAAAAATTTTCATTCTCAGAGTTTTGACAGTAGAATTGAGAAATTTGTATGAGAATTTTTGTTTATATTTCTGAGAATACGAAGATCTCTGAGATCTTAGAAACATAAACTGACCAAATATATCACTTTGTATAGTTTTATAAAGAACGTGACGGTCAAAAGTCGAAAATTTAAATACAAATTATCGAGCGGCCTATCGGATCGTGTTGTGTTTGACAGTGACAAGGTTGTCTCACCGATAAATTTTTACTGGGTAAAGACTGCTATAATTGTTGTTGTTTTTTTGTCTTCACGTCGTCAATCAGTCGTCACGACCATAACTTTATAAGCGTTCATTTTTTGATGTATGAGTGCTTGTCAAGAGACATAAATGTTTAAATGACGTTTTTTGTATGGAACAAAAGTCATTTTAAGACCAAAAAGGCTGTTAGATTTTTAAAAGAGCTCTATGAAATCGGGGGTTACAAAAATAAAACTTGTGTATTTTTACTGAAAATTTTGTCATTTTGATCAGTAACGAGATCTATTAATTTTAACTCCTTCATTATTATTATAATTTCTGGTATACACCTAGCACTCATAAGATAAGAGGACTCTCAACTCAAAAAATCTTCTCTTGGTTGATAAAAATTTCCTCTTAATAAGCTAATGAGAGAGGATATTTTGAGTTTAGAGCACTTACGAGCAGTGTTGGGACTTCGCAGAACCCAAAGAGTGGTAGAAATATTGTCAAAAAAGTGGTAGAAAAGTGGTAGAAATTAAAAAACATTTTTTATGTAACAAATAGTACCTACATTAAATAGTTTTATTGAAAATAAATAAAAAAAAATAACATTTCAGTTCTCTATGTTTCAATTCAAGATCACAGATATACATAGGTCTGGAACCAAGTCATACATACATATAGGTTATTTCATTTAGACTCGTTCCCGAAAACTTAAATCTATAACAGCCGTTTTAAGTAATAATAAAATAAAAATAGAAAGAGATCAGAAATCAGAGAAAGACAAACAACTAATACATGCCAAAGATTATACTTACTTACTTGACAGCTGCAGGAGCAGGAACAGATCAAAGTACACTAACACACATAGATAAAGAAAAGAATTTGCAACCGTGTGGTATATGGTATAAGGAAAAAAATAGGTGGAAGGTGAGATATGGAAAAAGTGGTAGAATTTGATCTTTAGGTGGTAGATTTTCATGAATAGCAAAAAGTGGTAGAAATACCACTTAAGTGGTAGAAGTCCCAACACTGCTTACGAGTGCTCGGTGATTAAACTTGTGAGCGCTCTTGTATTTTGTTTGTCCTCGCGTTCAAATAAATATCGGATAGATAGATATCTAAAATCCAAAAATTTATCGGATTCCTTTGAATTGTTGGTGGATCAGCAGATTTTTGAACAGCTGCTGACTACCAAGTCGTATGCTGTAGTATCTCAGATACCATACAACATCTTTGTGCGACCGACGTTGCGTCACGAAAAACGTAAGCGGAAATTCTGCAAGGGTTCGATGGATGAAAAATCGGATTTAAGTTTATAGTTTTGGTATCGTAACGAATTGTAATTATTATTTCTTCGCCATTTCCATGTTTAAAAACAAAACTTTCATTTGCTATAACTATTTTACTATCAAAGCATTGAAAAACGTCTATTTAGTGGACTATAACAATTGAAACTGTTATAAATATCTAATAAGGTTGGTATAGTCTTTTAACATTCAGAGATAAAATATAAAAAAAAAAGAAATAATAAGTTCTCTCCACAATCGCGTACAACAACTCACGATTTGTGTAATGGTTTTCTGCGACATGATGGTCTTTATTTTGAGATTGATAGTCTGTGGTAAATGAATGTACATGACTAAACCACAAATCTGGAATATTTTAGTTTTTATTAACTTTGACAGTAACAACCACGATATACCGAAAAAAAATATAAATCAATCAATTATAACGCATGCCAGGTCATAGTTTTTTTTTGTTTACAAAAACTAAACAGCCATATGAGTGTTCTTGAACTATCTAGCGTCCAGTACAACAATGCAATGCCGCTTGGTGTCCTGCAGAATACAATCATAATAAATTTCCTTCCTGAAATCTCTTTTGGCATATGAATTTGTCTGGGGCTTCCAAGTTCCAGGCAGTGCCTTACATCGTATAATAGTGGGTGGATGTCGGGTGCCCCTATCGTCCAGAATATGGTTAAACCATTTACTAGAATGATATTGTTCATTTCGGATTTTTGTTTTTATTTGTATGTAGGTACATATGTCCTGTAGGTCCTAGAAAAACTGGATGAAATTTATTAGAAGTATACATCTGGATAAATCACTTTAATGGAATGATATCCGCCATAAATACATATAACAATCAAATTTATCAAGCCATTTGACTTACTGACACTCCCTTGGTCCTCTGTCCATAGAAATCCTTGTAGTAGGGGGATGGACCGCGAACCTTATAGCATTTGGCTGAACTTTCAATTGAAATATGATTTTTTTTAAATATAAAGTTCAAGGTTGTAAGTACTTGCACAGGAATTTGAATGGTGTAGATTTGAATGAGTGTATATTCTCTTGTTCTCTACAAAATGTCTCAGGTCAAAATTATAAATTATGTTGCAGTCCTTCCTAAGGAATAATAAATGAAGGAATGTATTAACCACAACTTAGTTAGTTCCAACACCTGTCCAAAGTAAGTTATCTAATCCTAGATCCAAAGGACTTATTTCGCATGCTCATCTCTGAAGATCCGATCCTTTACTATTCCTAAAGTTTAAATACATATGTCTTTCATTATTATGTCCCATATTGCATGAAGACAAATTCCTCAACAGTAGAAATAAAGAGATGACTGCAAACAATGTAAGTACATTTCTAGAAAGCCTTTGCAAAAAGATGACAAGGAAGTGTATTATATGATGGGCAATATCCATGATTAACCATGAATACATTATGGATTTTGAAACTAAATGCTCAATTGATTTTGTATTGGAATTCTAATCGAATTGAAGCTTTTGTAAGACGACAAGTTGAACATCCTTATAATGGGGGTCACCTGCAAGTGATATCGACAGAACGAACAATAAACGGATTTATATTTGAGTTGGGTTTTTGGCAGAATGGTCTACAGAGACACAGATATATTCTCTGTTTAGTTCGTTGGGATGTTCAAGGAACAATTTGTGAATCATTATTTAACCAATCAATTGGATGATTGCAGATATTTTTGTTATAGTTAGTGGTAGGGTAATGGTATATCGTTCGCATACTGATTGAGGCTCAATTGAAGGAGGTTTATGAGATGGTTAAGGACCTGCATTTGAAATGAAGGATAAATTTTCAATGGTTAACCCAGATGGTGTTTTCTCTAAGTATGATTATTATTGGAATGGCGAAGTGGACATATCTTGGACTGTAAATACTATACTTTACCTCTACGTATAGATTCAAAGCAGATTTATTTGAATTGATTGTTTATAAATTGGATGTGATTGGAACAACAATCAAAATGAGTTGGGTTTGAGTAAAGGTACGTTTTGTTAACGTAAGTGTACTCTAACAGATAAGGTGAAAAAAATAAAATATAATAGAAATACAAATATGTATGGGAAGGCATGTACTATTATTATCTATAATTATTGAAAGAGGTTAGGTCATGAAAACCACACACCCATTTCCCTTCCAAACAGGGTGATATAGCTAAATACAAAAACTTCATTTTGTTTAACATATCCTTAAAATTTTTATTAAAAAACGACAAGTCTGTTAAACAAAATTATGAAAGAATATGAGATCTTACAGCTATAGGCACTTTTTTAAAGTTTCACTAAGGTTGTAAGTAAAAATTGATTGATTGGGATTAAATAGCGATTAGCGCCCCTGGATCAAAGGCTGGATCCGTCCCTGCATATTGAAGAAATATGAATTAAAATGATTGTTCTTGTTTCCATACAAACGGCCCTTAAAAAATATTAAGAAATTACATATGATATTAAATGGAAGTTAATCAGTTAACTATGTGACTTTAAGGTCGGTATTCACCGATGGAATGCTCGTAAGTTTAAGAAAATAAAAAAATCCTTATTTATTAGCTCAGATAGAAATATTTATGATCTCATGACGTAGAATTCTTTGAGTTATGGGTCTCATAAGTTTACCAGCGCTTGGTGATTGCCGCCTTAAGCCTTAAAACCAAAACTTAAAAAAAAGTCGCCACAAGATACCTCTGGTATCTTTTTTCAGAAAAATAGGATTTGAAAAAATATTAACAAACAATATGTTATAAAATATCTAATCTAACAATCATAGGTTAGGTATATCATAATTCTGGTTTTGTTCACAATTTGCGTGTTAGTAATTAAAAAAATAAATTCATCTAAACATTTCCACGTGCTATTTATTATTCGTATCTAAAGTTTATTTTCTCACCAATCTTCCGAAACAATACAATTTAAAAATAAAAGCAAGATATGTTACTAACTGCTGTATTTTTAGATTTTTATTGATTTAATGATGATGAAGAATTCCAAAATTTGGTGTGAACGGTAGCTTTCAACAAAAATCGAGACCTTTCAGATTTACTCAACACAAAAGTTTTAGATGAAATTCATTCAGGTTTTTGCCAAAAAATACGAACAAAAGAAGTATCAGTCGAGGAACCCCATAAGCTTTGAAGCCTGAAAGTAACATTCCTCAATATTTTTAATAAAAGTCCTTTTAAAGTAATCCTTTTTGGCAATGAATCTATTTCAAGTCCCAAAAGTTCCACATAAATATTCTTTCATACTCTGCAGATACTAATGTACACACAAACAATGACTTCTGCTACATATATCAAACAGTTATTTTTATGAATAAAACAGTTATTTTACATTCGACTTCCTTATATACAATTCAAATGTATTCAACAACCCCTTTTGTCATTTTAAGCAATTCAAGAAAAAAAAAATGGATTTCCTCTACGATCAAAAAAGCGTATTCTTGCAAAACCCATGAAAATAATATTTAAAAAAAAACTCAATACCATTCCGATATGTGTCCTTTCAATCCGCCTTAAAGGATTTTATATTCCGTGTAAGGTAACAAACACCTAGCATCACACCGCAAGCATTAGGTGGCACCCATACAGCCACTTTGAACCCTTTTTTATTTGAATCTCATTATATAAACTCAGAGGTTTAACTGTATCAAAATAATACATCCATGGGTGATGGGTTTCTACACATACATATACCCACAACAAAAAGGAAAAATAATTTACGTATGCCACTTTTCCGCTTGAACACGTTCGAATATGAAAAATCGGTGCTGTTGCGGCTCAAACGCCTCCGTCCTCACTCAAAAAAAAAAAGGACGTGACAATAAACATATTGTGCACGTTTTGTTGCTAAACATCCTAATAACAACTTCTGGCACACAAGAAGAATCCATCGTCCATCCTAAATCTCTCTGATGAGCTTAACAATATATATTCAGGTCCAAATTTGTATACCTATATATTTTTCTTTTTTCTGTTGATCCCAGTTTTTTTTTCACAAAACATCAGCATCGTACAACAATATCAAAAGGACAGTCTAACAGATGTTCCTTTGGTTGGAACTAGAAAGACGACAAATCTATTTCCAAACTGGCTTGGTTATTGGTTTGGTATGGTTGCCCTTGCTTTTGCTTTTGCTCTTGCTCCTTCCTCTATTCCACCACACCATTCCAAACATTTAGGACACGAGTTTACATCTACTTTTAATATATTGCTTCGAATCCTGTGCAAGTACAAAGTCCTTTTGTGAATTCCATACTAAATTTGGATACTTATTGCTGTTTCCCGGAACAGAAGAGTTGGTATATATTCGATATGAGAGTAGAAGGCATAAAATATATATAGAAATGCGTCTCTGCCAAGAAAGCACAATCAAAGGATGTTCATGTTTTCTCCATCATATGGCATTAAACCAATTTTGCTATATAGCAAAAGAAAGGACCCGCATGAAGTGTTTTGGAATAAAAATGAAAACTTGGAAGATTTATTAGGATACCACATTGAAGAGAAGATGTATAAGGAGAGTGGGCGTTATTGGGAGTTGTGAGTATATTCTGTAGCCACCTATACAATATGTGTAACAGATATGGAAGGATACGTGACCGATTGATCTTTGATTGTTTCATTCTCTTCTCGATTTTAAGTTGGCCTTTTGTTTTTGTTTTTGTTTTGATTTGGCAAAATATTCGTGCGGCCTGAATTGATATATAAATAACAGAAAAGAAAAAGATTTAATATTGAAATGAGCTACAAAGGATGCATGTAAATTGGAATTGGTTACCAAAATTTTGAATAACAAAAAAGGTATTTTTAATATCCCAAGATTTATTAGCATTAATATATATTAGCTCGGAACTAATTTGGACGCAGTGGTAGTAACAGATTGACTCGGAAACGGATGGCCGCACTAAATTGGCTTTCAATAGATGATTTATTATAGATTCATGTGATTTCTATCTTTTTAAGGAATTTAAAATATTTTGTAGTTATTTATTATGTTGATGTTAAATTAAGTTAAGGGCATTCATTTTATTAGTCCTTTTTTATTTCCAGATAAGTTTTGTAGTTTTGCTTTTTTAATATAGAAAATAATTAATTAAATAAAATTGCGCATACACCACAGTGTACAGAACGTTATTCGACCTGTAATCCTAAACGGGTGTAGCACATGGCTTAAAAGTTGGTGCATAGAATTTTTTGTTAGTACCAATACTTAGAGGACAAATTACGAACTCCTGTCCATGTCGTCTAGTACAGTAAGTTTCGAACCAAATTGATCGTTCAAAATTTTCAAAAACCTTCAAATCTTAAGGATTATGATTTTTAATCTTGTTGGATATAGTTCACTTGTCATGAAATCTATTTAAGATGATATGATTCTTCTTCTTCATTTACCAGCAAATGTCATGATCTCGAGTGGGACCACAACTCTCCCACTCTACTGCTTCACCTTAAGGCTCCACTTGTGGGGTTGACCTCAGAAAACGTCGACTGGCTTTCCTATTTTCGATTATTTCATATATGAGGCCAACTAAATGCATGTGTTCCATATACTTCCAGGAGTTTCTGCCACTGTTGGAAAGTCGTGTGCTTTTGCCTTTTGAATTCTGTTCTGAGGACTTCTTCTTTGTACCTGACAGTACCAGCAAATCATGCTGTATTTTGTGCAAGACGGCTCCCACTATTTAGCTATTGATCCTAAGCACTCAGACAAAGCGCCAATTTTTGGATTAAATTTTTTGAATCAAACTTTTTAGAGCTTTTTTTTTTAAACAAAAGCCTGGAAAATTGTATTTTATATTTTAATAAACAATTATTTGATAACGGGACAAGTTTTTGAATTTTGATTCTTGAAAAAATAGAACTCGAGAGTTATTATCATTATAACAATAGAGAACGAGTTAATTAGGTGTTGTTGTCTATTCCTCTGTTTGTGAGTTGTTCGAAAAGAGATAAGCTTCAACTTAAATTAACTGCACTACTAGAAAATTTCCCACGCTTTTTCATTGTTTTTCAAAACCATATATGCACAATATAAAGTTAATGAAGACACCCATAAAAAAAAACCGCTTTTGAAATTTATTTGAGGCTAATAATATTCAAGCTTCTTTCTCCCAGACAAAATCACTTTGCCAAGGATAGTCTTAAGCACAAGAAAACAATAATGCTCCTTTGCAAAAGCCATAGTGAACCATTTAAAGTTTTTTGATCCATTGCAGATACTGCGGTTTTTGCCGCCCGTTATCCAATGTTCCAAAGTATTTTCGAAGGCGTTTTTGTCCACTTTCTATCGCTACAATGGAGACTTCCAATATACAAAAAACAAACTTCGACCATCCCCTTGAGTTTACTCGAAAACCCTCACAACGACCAACATTGCAACCCTGGCAAAAGTGTGCATTTGATGTGACACTAAGTGGGCGTGAGAGTTGGAATAAGAACAATATTTCGCAAAATTAATATTGTTTCGTTTTCTTGCTTATGGTTAGAGTTAATTATTATATAAAAGCTTTCGCGGCAAGATTGTGGTGACTAACTTAAAAGTTCGTCTTTTGTGCTCTTCTTGTTGGGGGTAACTTTTTTACTTGACAATGCTTATATTATGTAGGTACTAGGTACATAGAATTTATTAGGTACAAAGAAAAGATTCATTTTCATAAATGTTTGCGTGTTTCACTGAAGAGATATAAAGAAATGCATTTCCATATACCTTTTAAATTCGAAAATATGGTGATGACATCCCAGAGCAGAGTGTATGTGCTGGTTTAGGTATATATGAGGGCAAAAACTTTGAAATTAAAATTGAAGATTACATTGGCTATGTGGCGGTCTATGATGCTCTGGTGTGTGGCATCCAAGGAACTCGAACTAACTTTTCCAACAAGGACATAAGAAACTTTACCCAGAAACTTTTAGTCATGGACATATATCTACAATTTAAATATAAGACCTTAGTAGATATATGTGCATAATACATATACCTATATGTTTTTAAAGCTGAAAATTTTCGTCGCTATATAAAGAGTCTATGAATTGAAGTGTCACCATGACTCTATGTTTGCATTACAGATGAGAGTACAGTCACAGCTGATTCATATGGACATATCGACTGATTCACCAGTTTAGCACAGTTTAAAGATTCTATATTTTAAGGCTTAAAGCGAATAAAACGGAATTATTAAAAAAATTTTAATTTAAGCCTCCACAATCATTTGCGTGATTTAAAAACTTACTATGGCACGTAAATATCCTTAAATAAGCCCAAATCATAATTATTATTCGTAATTAACCATAACGTAGGTTGAAAATTATTTAATCATTTTATTTGAATTCCATAATATTCAACCAAACACATACATATATCCCCCTAGCACCGATGGCACTCCAAATATCATTCAAAAAAGGTATTTCTGCACGTAATAAAATATTTTCGGTTGGAAGTCACATTTTCATCACACGCTTTGTCACCTCAATTATTTTAATACATTTTGGATTAGGATGGTGTCAAACGGCAACATGTTAATGAGTCTAAACGCCTAAAACTGATTATCAACTTGAATCAAAATTAAACAAAAAAGGGTGCGTGCACCATAGGGTACAAAGTGCCAACACTTTATACGATATACCAACGATGATGGCGCCATATTGTCTGTAAACTGTAATTGTGTCGAAATTGAGGCAAATTATTCAGCTCCACTTTGAATATTTATATAGCTTCACTTTAAATATACGAGTAAGTATATATAGAGAGTGGATGTTGAAAAATATCAACAAGAATATTTCAAACTGGCAGATAAATGAGTAATAAAGAGTTCGGCTTCCAGAGTCCTCAGTTAATTTAAATGCTTATTCGGAGACAGTTCCGTACCGTTCATATATTCTATATAGATTTCTTTTTATTTACCATGACTATGAATACAATTGCTATTTAGAAAGCTTCCTTGAGGCGAGGATTTCAAAATACTTTACTCGTATATTGCAGAGTCCTTTTTAAGAGAGAAAAAAGAACCGATAGGTGGTGTTCAGGTACAGTTGAAACTAAGTGAGTATAGAAAAGAGTGCAGCTTTAACTGGGACTCGAACCCACACATCTTAGCTATCATTCAAACACTATATGCACTGTCCCGCTGCGAGCCGGTGAAAGCCATTTGAGTTGTGAGTTATGAGAAATTAACGTAAATCATGAATATAAAACTTTTTACAATTATTTAGCCCAACTATGAAATATTTTATTAATAATACGGAATTTTATGCAGAAAAAAAACTAGACTGAACATTTAGTTTTTGGAAAAAATGAAGTTATATCTCTCCCTGATGTAATCTATGGGGAAAATAAATAAAAATAGATTTTGCATAAATTCCCTGCTTAATTTAAAATTTTGTTTTCACATATTTTATCAGTCAAATTCCAATTGAAATTTTTTTTAAAAGTGAAACTCCTTATAAAAACGAATGTGTGTCACTTTAACTATTGCATTTTTCTCTATTCTATAGCGAAGTTCTCAGGAACCACTTATGCAAAAAAGAGCTTGGCAAACGTTCCGAATTTGGAGTTTCTTTTTTTTTGTTTTTGTAATAGTTCCAGAAGTTGGCAAAAACAGAACAACTTAAAATTAAGAAAATTTTTAAAAATATTACTTATTGAACTTTTTTTTTGTTTATCTTTTATTTTTCAATTTCTGCTCTTCGTGTTTTGATGATAAATTCTTTGATTTTGTGCCATCATATAAATTGATTATTATATAGATAACATAAATTTATTAACTATGGGATGATATATATTATCATTCATAAAAAAAATATTTGTACTCTCCAAAACACTATGAGAAAGGTTAACAACCGAAATGGTAAAGATACACTGAAGAAACGGTATTTCTCGTCAAATTATAGAATGGCACGTAGACGGAAATTATCTCAAAGCGCCCTAATTCAATTCATTAAATTTGTACCTCTGACACTGTTATTTATGAAAGATGGCACAACCAGTAATGTAAAATAGCTGAAAGTTTAAAAAAAAAATCTAGTTTACAGTAAAATTCGGTATTACAAATAATGATGATTGCAATTCAGATTTTAAACTCAGTTCAAATTGACTATACGTCTTCCTCAATTCTTTCCTGGTTGTATTGTTATACATATAGACTTGGTTTGAGATTTGATTAAGGAGTAATTGAATTGGCAGTTGGCCAGCATCCAGCATTCAAAGTTCAGAGTTAATTTATTATCAGGAATTCATCAATCATCTGCGATTTACCATGTATATAGGTAAGGGTGACATTTCAGTTAAGCAAAGTGAAACGAAGAGATACAATTTTATTTTGAAAATAAACTTGAAATTGAACATGAAACTTTTTAAATTACAAACAGAACTTTGTGATGCAAAAGGCAGCAAGAATCAAATCATGCTCATGTGTATGTAGGTAGGAGTAGTTCAACCAAAATGGTAACTATACTCGTATAATTTCGTACAATCTTTTTGAGCTGGAAACTTTTCGTCATTCTGTAAGGAACTTAAAGAACTTGTTTCCCGCGAGAAATAATTTGTCAAAGTATTATTGAGGTTGTTGCCAAAAAAAGTAAATGAGATGAAGATTACTTTTGTGCAAAGCAAACCTTTTCTTTGGAAAAAAAAACTACAGCAGCAATGGTACCTGGAGAATGAATTTTTCGTGATGTTTTATTTTGTTTAAGTTTGCATAATTTAAGCATTTTCTATCAAGATGTGTCAAACTATCCCTGCAAGAAATTGGGGTTGCTAAACGAACTATTTTTCGAAAAAGAGCTATAGACAGTTTCAATAAAATTAGATTAGGTATAGAAACAAGTGAAGGGTGTTTTTTTTTAAAGGTATAAGACTTTAATTTGGTTTAACTGTCAGACATTTTAACAGCTCTGTTAAATGATTTGTGTTTAATTTGGTTTGGAATTTTAACATGAATAGACTGGCGCCTGAACAACGCTTCCAAATTGTGGAAATTCGTCTCGATCCCGATTTTTATAAGAGATTTTTTTTTGGCGTTAAGCAATAAACGAAACTGCCGTATTTTGAGCAAAGATAATCCTCATTTTGAGACACCGTTACATTCAGAAAAACTAGAGAATCAACTTGCTGGCCAGAAAGTTGCAGTCAATGGTGACGGCTATAGAGCAATGATTACTAACTTTTTCGTTCCTCAATCGAACAACCATGATGTGCAGCTACTGTGGTTTTAACAAGACGGCGAAACATGTCACACAAGTCGTGCCACAATTCATTTACTGAAGCAAACGTTTCGATCTAACGTTCGTCGGTTAGACTATTTTCTGAAGTCGCTAGTCTGCGCCGATAAGCCCGAAACGATCAATGACTTGGAGGACAATATCCGCGCTGTTATTGCCGATATTCGGCCACAATGTTGGAAAATAAAAAGTGATAGAAAGTGCAGATTAATTATTTTAATCTTAATCTTTTCAACAAAGTCAATATATTGTCAATTTTAAAAATTCATCTTTGTTTTATTCCATTTCAAAGTTTTATACCTTTAAAAAAACACCCTTTACATTGCCGATGTAGAACAACTCAACCATTCGAATTAATCTGATTCCATTAAAATTTATAAATGACAAGAACCACAAACATTTATTTGTTGAATTTTAGTTAGAATAATTTAGAATTATTTTTGATTTGAATTTTGATTCACAAAAAATGTGTAAACATTTAGGCTGGTCCATCTGTAAGGACCTCTATAAAAATACAACAACTTTATATAATTAGGTGTGTTGTCTGCATAAGCTCTGATTATATCCAACATTGATGATGAACATGCAATGTTTAACCTTCACAAACTACATGACGTTTAACAAAAATCTTCCCTTTACATGTTGTTTTTTGATGTAAAAATATTTTTACGATAATTAAACACTACATCTGATTAACATCATCAACGGCGCGGCATGGTTGGCATGATGGTGGTAATACTTGAACAACGTCCAGACACCATAGTAATGGTTGGTTCTGTTTAAATATGATGTCCACGTAGGAAAGGTATCCTGGTGCCCTATAGTATGTATCCAGGCCTCTGTACAACAATAAAGAACATGTTCAGTGTAATAATGTTACTAAAATAAATTGTGGGACCATTCATCGAGGCAGTATTTTTCATGCATTATATTTTACTCAGACGGCTGGAGATGAATACATTTTCACGGCATAAATAAAAATAAATGGATTAACTCTCACCATATAGTATAGATTTTATGATATTTAAATGAATTCCTTTAATGGTTGGAAAAGTAATAAATTTGCCTTGTGCGATGATTTAAAAGAGAGCTTACAACTGAATAAATTGAAAGGGTTCAGCCAGATTTACAACACATTTTCGAAATTTAAAATATTTAGGTTTTTTAATGAAAAAAAAAAATCGATTATGCAAAATTAAATAAAATACAACAGTATGTATGCAGGTAATACGAATTATTTTTTCTGTTTTTACTGATGATAAAGCCATCATAGATGAAGATCCTGTGTCCTTGCAACGAGCATTTGATGTATATAGTTGGATGTTTTGGAGGAAAATGGATCAGCCGAAAAAGGCCAAATACCTATGCTGTGCATTTTGTGATTCACACATGCGTATTCCGGACATCTATTTAAATGGAACGGTTCTTCCAAAGTCCGAAAAAATCTTGAATCTGTATTATGAACCTCTGATCAATAGAGAAGGATCTTGTCATGACGACATCAAATGTGGTGGGAAACCTCTGCCATCTTTTGTGATAACAAAATGTTCCCTAATCTGAAATGAGTAAATAAATGAAAATGTGTAAAATGTTTGGCATGACAACAGGACTGACAAAGCGTTATTGAATAAGAAGCAAGAAAATCTTAGGAAGCCTTCACGTCAAAAATACCACCTTGCACAAAACACAACAAGGCCAACTTTAGCTTTCGAAGAAACCTGGTGGGAGTTGTGGTCCCACTCGAGATCATAAAAATTGGTCCGTAAATGAAGAAAAAAAAGATGAAAAGTTACAAAAATTCGGCCAATTCCTATTCCCTTAACAAAATTTTCAATCAAATTTACCAGTAGCTCACTATCATCTCTGCAACAACAGAACTTTTCCAAAAACTGTATTCATATTCACTTTTCCTGTAAGGTATTCCTATTGAGTTAAAATTCAAAAATTTGTTTGCTTCTATTAGAAATTTCTGAGGTAATCCAATCATAGCTACCTGCATCTATGAAATTCCTGGTTCTTTTTTCAGTTTGTTTTTTTTTTTCTAGAAAAATCTGAGTTTATTATTTCAGTTGAAATTAGAATTCTGTCATAAACTTGAAAGCTTACGTGTGTTCCTAGCTGACTACAATACAATATTGGTATTGTATGCTGTCGCAACAAAGCACGCGTTGTGATATTTTTTTTCGTTTTGAAATAAGAGATGAAAATTTAGTGGGAACAATTTTCTCATCCGTCCTTTGATGTGGACCGAAAATGAAAACCAGGGGATGTCTTACAAAATAAACTAGAGCAATTACCTACTCACCACTCCTGCAACCTCGACCAAAGATCCTCCCGAAGTTCCTGTTTTTTTTTTTTTTTTTGTTGTTTGTTAGTGTTACCAACAACTATAACACACACCTACTCACCTATAAAGAGTATTGGAATTGGAAACATGCGTTTGCTGCTGCTATCGCACAATAATGTGTCCTTCGAACCCTCTTTTCCCAGAGTTGACAATAAATTTTGTTCTTATGTCTTTTTTTGTTTTAGATTTTTATGTCGCGTTTTTGTCACATTTTTATTTATGATCCATGTTATATAATCATTTTGCAGAAGTTTCAAATGGAATGGAGAAACAAACCCTCTCCGCCTCTATATGTACCTACAACTTAAATGGACCTGAGTACACACATGTGGTACAAATTTCGGAAATGTCATAGCTTCAAAAAAAAAAAAAAAAAAAAAAAACAGCATCAGCTTGGTCTCCCCCCATCATCATCATCTGTACGCTGTACCCCATTTTAACCCCAGAGACATACAACGATTTCATCGTCTTTAAGTGTTTTTCCTTAAAGGGTCTACTTTTGTTGTTTCTGTGTTTTTTTTTTTGTGTTTGGTTTTGCTATTTGCTGCTTCCGCATGTTCCACACAGTAAGAATCTGTAAACACGAGACAACATTCCTTATGAAGAAGTTTATTATATGAAATTTTTTAACACTTACAAGGATCAAAATCCTGTATGAATATGAGGTCACGTAATACATAAATTGAGATGTGTATCCGGGTAAAAATAGAAGACACCGTTTTCGGTTGGAATTTTTTGTTTGTGTAGAGAAGTTATGGACTTATTTTTGTTTTTTTGTTTGCTTAAGCAGAATAAAATTGTTAAGATTCCTTATTTTTCTGCCACAAAAGGAAAACAGTTAGCAAAAAGGAGTATGTTATTACTTTGTTTTGTTTTTTGATACGAGAAAGATAGAAAGGTTAACTCTTAAAGGAAATATAATATATGTATGCGTTAACTAGGTAATAGCACAAAATTTTACTTTGGATCGATTTTTCATTTTAAAATTATTAAAAAAAATTCTTCTAGAATAAGCTCACCTTTTGCTGGCATGTGCCTGGAATAGTTTTTGATTTCTATTTGCGATTTTTCAAAATATATATTTTTCAAAGTAAAAATTTGAAGAAAAAATGTGTATTACGCATAGCGAATATGCCATATTCGATTTTAAAAAAAAAGTTATGTTGTAATTTGATCGCACAAACTAGGGATCTTGCAAGCTCAAAACGATATCAAAACGAAAAAATTCTTATAAATATACTCAGAGAAAAAGGAAACATAAAATAAAAGAAGAATTAAGAGATTTATCACCCAAGAAAAAAACATTAGAACAATAAAGAAAATCTTATTGGCCATTCCAAAAAAATAACGGCCAAAAAAAAGTTATTGATTTAGTTTGATTTTTTTCCAAGAGTCACTTCAATATTGCTTTTTTTTTGTTTTTTTATTTGGTATTCTTCTTAAAATGATATGAAAATCTTATTAAATTTCAATAATATGTGAATCTGATTGTTTTCTTTGTAGTTTTTTCTCTGTGTACGAATGTATTAAATGAGTTTTAGTTAACAACTTTTAAACTATTTCAAATGTGTTCTTAAATATATACCTGCCCTACTTCTGGAGCAACTAACATGTTGAAGAGATAAAAATTGTGAATTCAAACAAATTTATGTAAACATTTTTGTCACGATAAAAAACAAAAAATCAATACAAATAACGTTTTTACGTCTTTCAAAAACCCTTCAATTAAACTCCTTTTAATAAATTAGTTCTGCAATTTTCAAACCATTTACAAAATAACCATTCTATTTTCTATATCAATTTTCTAGAATGTTAAATGAGTTCGATATCACGTACTAACAATAACTGAGGGTCCTTCATAAATTTTTTACTGTAATAATTGATCTGGGAGTACGAGTGCGAGTACAGAAAAAAAAAGCAAAAAACATTTGTAAATTAAAATTCTAGCATCCCTGACCGATTTAATAATTTAGCCAGCATCCAAACCTACAATCGTTATAAATGCCATTCATATTTCCCAATGTTTAACACTTCAATCAATTTTATCGACTTTATTCCTTTGCCTATCCTCCTACACACATTTTTCCCCAGTAATACATAGATAGATATGTATGTACATATGGATGTAGGTATGTGTATATATTATTATCAAATGAAACGAAAGCTTTTAACAAAATTAAATTTGATGTTGTGGAAAAGAACAGTTTTAATATAGAAATACAAAAAAAAAAAACACGAAGAAATAAATGTGCAAGCGTTCCTCCAACTTTAACAAGTTGTGTAAAGCAGCATTTAGACATTTCGAAGTGACGTTTATCTGGACATTTTATATACATTTCGATTTTATAGTTTCTCCCTTCAATCGAAGATAGGCGCTAGTGGTGGCTGGTGGGAGCGTTGGCATCGCTTTTAACTTAATTGAGAGAGGGACCGTTTATTTTTATTACTATACATTCCTAAATAAAAATATTCCCTCTCTTTTGGAAAAATAAAAAGAAAAACAAAAAAAAATAAATGTCCTTGTTTGAAGGTTCAACAGTTAAAATGTGAGACCATCTTTTTGCCTCCAACTCCGACTCCATCAGCAACGCCCGCCATCCACTACCACCACATTGACTGAAAGATAAACTGCGCCATGTTTCACTCTGGTGAGCTGTATACAAAGCATTTTATTAAAGTTTACCATGCGTCAAATTGAAGTCGTTTAATTTTCTGCATCTTTAAGCGCCATTAATTTGTATGTCTTATTTAGACATTAATCAATATTTTAATGGAGGATAACTGACTTATACAATCTAAGAAAAATAACATGTAGGTAGGTATAATGATTTTTTTTTGAATATTGGAAATACTTTTAGGATGAAACAATTCCCACTTTTAGAATTTTCAGAAAAAGCAATGAAATTGGTTCGATTCTTGGAAATTTAATAAAGTAAAACTTTATATTTGAAGAACTTTAGAATGCGGTAAAATCTTCATGAAATTCATCGTTGCATGTTTTAATAGATTTCTAGAGAATTATATGAATAGTAATAAATGAATATTTACTTGGAATGATAACCCACAAAGCAATATTCTATTTAACTCAAAATTTATATAAGGTATAGTGTTTTATTTTATTTGATTGAAATGTTACAAATTCTGTTGGGTG
Source organism: Syrphus vitripennis (assembly GCA_958431115.1). NCBI lineage: Eukaryota > Metazoa > Arthropoda > Insecta > Diptera > Syrphidae > Syrphus > Syrphus vitripennis. The sequence continues at coordinate 1,477,164 of OY288110.1, read as the reverse complement.
CATTCGATTATCATGACCAATTCAGGTTTAGTTAGTTTTATAAGTTTTTATGCTTTTATTTCAAAAGAAAAATCACCGGGAATAAATTTCTTGCTTTTGCATTTTGTATAGCTTACACTGCCTGTCACTTGATTGAGGCCACTTTTTTCACAATCTTTCTGCTGCATACATATTTTTTTTCAAGAAAAGTTTCTTAACCTGTAAATTTTCTATATATTTCTCAAAAAAAGGGCATACAAAATTGGTTTAACTAGCAAAATTCTTTAAAAAAGGGTATGAATGAATAAATGAATGGGTGAATATCTAAAAGTAGAAAAAAAAATTAATAGGGGTTAAAAAGTTATGATTTTAAAAAAGGCGAGCACAAGTCTTATGATCTAGTGTGCTCATAAAATGCTTATTTAAAATATTTTTTTTTTTACTTTTTAAGCATTTGTTAGTTAATACCTCAAGCCTAACTATTTATATTTTGAATAAAAAACTACTTGCATTCGCACTTTTGCAGCGCAGAATTCGGAGTGGCTTCAATCAAGTGAACATTTTTCGTGCCATTTTATATGCACTTTTTGGAGAGTATGAATGTACTTACATACAGCTAAAACAATATTTACTGAAAAAAATATAATACATATTGTGATAAGAGTGGCCTCAATTAAGTGACGGGCAGTGTGTGTATTTCAAAATAGTTTTTGAGGGAAATGCTCTGCAGCTGAAATAAAAACGGATTTCTTTTTGTGAGAATTAATTTCGTAATTATATAGTTAAAGTACTGCTGATTGCATAGTAACCCTATTGCATATAATACATTATACCTTTATTTTAAAATGTTCGCCTTTCTTTAAATAATGAATTGATTTAAAGAAACAAATCCTACTTAATCAGGCCTATATCATTATTTGTGCAGAAAATAATAATAATTATAATTTATTGTTATAAATTTATTTGGAATTTAAGGTTAAAATTTTTAAATATAATTTGCTATCCTACTCCATTTCTTTTTATTTAGTTCAGCCCTTTCCATATTTTATTTTCATCGTACCTAACCCCAGTCAAGGATTCATCTTTAGAATAAATACAACAAAAGAAAAAAAAAACAAACAATATAATAAAAAATAAAAAAACAAAATAAAATAATTTAAGCTGTATCGCTTTAAAAGAGGGTTAAGCGCTTTACGTGCTATGTCCTTACAAAAAATAAGGGTAGCCAGGATTAAAAATTAAACAATAGCCTCCCGAAAAATCACTGCTGGCCCCTTAATGACGTTAAAACAATTTGCCGTGACACTTCACCTACACGCCTATCACAGCGTAACCGGCCCCATGATAGGCATTATGCAGTACATCGACGGCAACGAATATGACGATGATGACGACAACGACGACGACGACGACGACAGAGCCAACAACTGAAGTTGGAAGTTGCGTTTTGATGTTCACGTCATTTCCCATTTTCACTCCAAGTTCCTATATTGCCGCTAAAAGGCCGTGAAGCTTTAATATCACCACCCAACAACTCCCCATCATCCTATGGATGTCCTGGATGGTGACGATTTAACACGTGTAATTTATTTTATCTGCACCACTGCTGCGCCCTCATATTCTGCTTAATGTTCAGTCGAAGCACATCCATTGAGAATGACGATGCGACGTGATGTGTGTTGTATGGAAAGGGGTTAATTTTTTTTTTAGGGGGTTGGGGCGGATGGAAGGAACCTTCGTGAACTTCAGAAAAAAGGATTCATTTGGCGCTGTATTGCTGAATTTTGAATGGAAAAAATTTCACAATCAAGCCAAAACGATAAGGATTAAAAAGAAGCATTTTTTGCACTATACCTATAGTATGTACTTTTAATCGGATTTTTGAAATACGTTATAAAAAAAATAATAAATAATTTTTTTCAACTAAATTTAAGAAAGTTAAAAATAGAAAGATAAGCTATTTTTGCCTCTGGCTTATACCTTCAGGATATTATATTAAAAAAGCGCTCTTTGTGATAAATTCATATGTGTTCATAAATGAACAGGGGTTAAACAGATGGTGCGCAGATGCGTGTTATCTCAAGACAATAAAATAAATACAGTCCACTCAAACACATCGGGAAACAATCTGTCTTGGGATAGCGCATATCTGCAAGTACCAACATAGATAAGAAAATAGACGGTCATAAATTTTAATGACCCACCACCGATCGTAATAAGGACAAAGCGGTAATGTTGTCCTATAGATTTAAGATAATATTTTGTAAAAACACATGTAAATATTTTTGTATAAATAGGAATGAAAAAATAAAATAAGATCAGATACTTTTCTGAAACCGAAGAGAAGTGTTTCGTACATTTGGTCCATCGAGCCACAAAAATTGAGCTCAGCCAATAAAAATAAAAGACTTAAAAATATTTTAAGCAAAAATTTGGTTCTACAAAATTCATTTTTAAAGTTTTCCCCCACCAGAGGTAAGAGACTTAGAAAGAAAAGAACCTTATTTAAAAAGCGTAGTCAGAGCTATAATACTGACAAGCGTAAAACGTGGCTAAACAACGTTTTGGAAAACGAAGGAATTTCGGACATAAAAATTTATTAATCCTTCCAAAGAAATCCAAAATTTAAAACAATTTTTGGTGATAAACGAGTTGTGAGTCAAGGTAAGCCAAGTCAACCTGGCGGACAAAACAAAATCAACTCCAACAAAGCAGTTAATAAAATTTTTCAACATGGGGATCAACAGAGCAAAATTAATTGAGTCCCAAATGGAAATTTTAAAAAATGTTAAGCAATACTATAGCTACATTTCGAGCCAAGGAATGAGAAAAGCTAAAGCTGAAGAGATACTTAAAAAATGTGAAAAATACCAGAAAGAGGCGGAATCGAATCATAAAAAATTGATTTCTGATGGCATCGGCGAAGAGGATTACTTCACAAATAAAATCTATGAAAGCATAGTAGAAGACCTCGAAGAGATGATTGCTAAACTAAACCGTGCTATTTCTGGAGGAAATATTAGTCACAATGAAGATCCGAAAAACATACGTGTTGATGATGAAACCTCAACAGAATCGACAGCGCTGGATCGGAGTATCAAGAGACTGAAAAGGAAAATAAATAACCTTAAATGTAATATTTATGGTCTTCAAGGAAAAAATACCGTTGAATCATATGAAATAAAGCATTTAGAAACCCTATATGAGGAAATACAAGACTTATATAAAAATCAATTTTCGGAATACAATGACGAAATTGATGACATATATGAGGAAATAGTTGCTGAGTATTTCCAAGGGCGTTCCAAATTAAAAAAATTACAAAATGAGGAACCAAAAAATATATACTCATGCCGTGCCAACTTAGAATTGGAGAAGTTGAAAATTCCTGCTTTCCATGGGGAAATGAAAGAATGGGCAACATTCCACAACATATTCCAAGATATGGTGCACAAGAATACACAAATTTCAAATTCGGAGAAAATGATGCGATTACGCCAATGCTTAAAGGGTGAAGCATCCCGATTGATACAACACCTTCAAATTTCAAGTGAAAATTACGAAGCAGCATGGTTTTTGCTTAAACAGAGATATGACAACAAGCGTATTCTGTTTACAACTCAGTGGGATAGGCTTCTCGATCAACCAGTCATAAATAGTGATAATGCAGAAAGTGTAAGAGAGCTTCTCGATACCACAAATGAGTGTCTAAACGCCATAAGAGCTTTAGACATGCAAATAAGTGAAACAGATCCATTTGTGGCCCGAATTATTGTTCGAAAATTAGACAGTGATGGTCTTAAGCTATACGAACAGACAATTAAAAAAACAAGGGAAGTTCAGACGTTAAAGGACATAATGGAATTTTTGGACCAGCAGTACCAGACTTTGAAGGCAGTTGCTGAAAAAGAACCAATATGTAGAAATCGGAAACAGCAAATATACAAGGTTCATCATACAGCAACTACTAGTGAAAGAGTAAAAAATAAAAAAATCTGCAACTATTGTAAGTTTGCTAATCACAACACCGCTGAGTGCCGAAAATTCACTGGACTTAGTCCAGAAAACCGATTAAATTTTGCAAGAGACCAGAAGGTTTGCTTCAAATGCCTCAATCATAAATGGGGAGATTTTTGTCAAAACCAAAGTTCAAAATGCAAAATATGCAAGAAAGGGCATCATGAGCTGCTGCACCTAGGAGAAGTAAACGAAGAAAAAACTTCACTGACTACCAAAACACAAACAACAGTGATTCTGGCAACAGCACAAATTAAAGCCAAGGCATCAAATGGAGAATACATCTTGATAAGAGCTCTCATCGATCAAGGTTCGCAAATAACATCCATATCAGAAGAAGCAGTGCAGATGTTAGCCATTCCTCGTGTAAAAAATAAAGTAAGGATTCATGGTCTAGGTGAAGCAGTGGTTGGAGAATCGAAATACAAAGTTAATGTGAGAATTAAGCCAAGATTCCTGAGCAACTATGAAGAAAAAGTAGAAGCTGTTGTCCTTCCATCCCTGACCAGTGCGCAGCCTGATAAATCATTCAAGTATGATGTACAAAAGTGGAACAATTATGTTTTAGCTGACCCGATGTTTAACAAGTCCGATAGAATAGACATGGTAATTGGAGGAGACATCTTCAGTAGGATACTTGAGGATGGTGTCAAAAAATCCAATGGCATGATTGGACAGTCAACTAAATTTGGATGGATTTTGTCTGGTTTGATAGACCAGAAAAAACCCAAAAAAGTTACTTCGGCAGTTACAAACCTGGAACGATTCTGGGAGCTTGAAGAAATAGAGACAGACGAAGCCATGGTGGATGAAGATATATTGTGTCTAACACGATACAAAGAAACCACCAAACAGGACATTGATGGGCGCTTCATAGTGGAAATTCCGTTCAAAGAAGACAAGGAGTTAGGTGAATCACGAAAGCAAGCAGTGGCTCGTTTGATGTCTATGCAAAGGAAATTCAAGAAAAATGATGAACTTTACATAGATTACAAAAAATTTATTGAAGAATACATTCAGCTTGGACACATGAGAAAAATTACTGACAACTCACTTGGAAAATACTATCTGCCACATCAAGCAGTTATCCGAGAACAAAGCAGCACAACAAAGCTCCGTGTCGTTTTTGATGCGTCGGCAAAATCGTCAAATGGCAAAAGTCTCAATGATATTATGTACACAGGACCCAAATTGCAGCGAGATATATTTGACATCATATTAAAATGGCGATTTTGGAAAATTGTATTAACGGCAGACGTTGAAAAAATGTATCGGCAAATTAAAATAGCTGAAAACGACAGAGTCTACCATAGAATTTTATGGCAAGACAACCCTACAAGCAAAATAGATGAATACGAGCTATCCACTGTAACATATGGGACTGCTTCAGCACCATTTTTAGCTGTGCGAACATTGCTAGAAATAGCAAGTAAGTGCTCACAAGAAAATAAATGGTTGCAAAAAATAATAAATGAGGACTTCTATATGGATGATTTGATGACAGGAGCTGACTCGATAAATCAGGGCCAGAAAATTCAAGAGAATCTAAGCAAACATTTCTATGAATTTGGTCTTCACCTTCGAAAATGGCTCTCCAACAGTCAAGAAATTACAAGAAACATCCAAGCCACAGCAGAGAACGATGTAATAAAAATTGAAGAAAATGATGCAGTTAAAACACTTGGCCTACAATGGGACCCCAAGCAAGACGAATTCATGTTCAAAACAAATATAGCCGCAGCACACAAAACAACAACAACAAAACGGAGCGTTCTATCACAAATAGCTTCAATATTTGACCCGCTAGGTTGGCTATCTCCGGTTACAATAGTTGCAAAGTTATACATGCAAAAACTTTGGACTTTAAACTCTTCCTGGGACGAACAATTAGCGGATGAGCTAAAAAAAGAATGGTTACAATATATAACCGACATTGAAATATTAGAGAAATTACGAATCCCAAGATGGATAGGAGCAACTTCCGATTCGAAAATTGAACTCCATGGCTTTGGTGACGCATCAGAAAAAGCATATGCCGCAGTTGTATATGTAAAAACTGGAAACATAGTGCAGCTATTAACGGCAAAAACAAAAGTCAACCCCTTAAAAAATAAAAAGACATTGCCGAAACTCGAACTCTGTGCTGCTCATTTAGTAGCCAAATTGATCAACAGAATTTCAAACACAATCAATCAAAATCATCAAGTTTTCGCGTGGAGTGATTCAACTATTACACTAGGTTGGATAAAAAACAACAAAAATAAAGACAAATTTATTAGGAGCAGAGTAGATGACATACGAAACTTAATTCCGGGAACAGAATGGCGACACGTAAGCACTAAAGACAATCCCGCAGATCCCGCCTCCCGAGGTATTACATCCACTAAACTTCTGAGCTTAAAAATTTGGTGGAAAGGTCCTGAATGGTTGCAATTTCCAACTCACAAATGGCCCGCGGAACAACATGAAAATGAAAAAATACCATTAGCTACATGTTTAACAACATCAAACCGACATACATTTGCTGAATCCTTCATAAATCGATATTCGAGTTGGCTACGAATGAAGAGAGTTATGGCATTCGTCCTAAGAATAATTAAAAGAGGAAAAGAATTAACAGTCCAAGAACTACAAACTAAAAACTTAACAATCATCCAACTGTCACTAAATGAAGAATTCAAAAAAGAGATATCGGTAGAAGAACTTCAAACTGCGACCATAACAATCATCCGATTGGTACAAAGTAAGGATTTCAAAGAAGAAATTAGTAATCTTTCAAAAAATAAATCGCTTAACATTAGCAGCAAAATTGTAAGCCTCAATCCTTTCTTGGATAAGAATGGAATATTACGGGTTGGTGGTAGACTTACAAATGCAGGTTTACCATACCATTCAAAGCACCCAATAATCCTCAAAAAGTCAAATTTGACAAAACTTTTGATTAAAGAAGCACATCATGCTACAATACACGGTGGAAATAGGTTGACTGAAGCCAGTATAAGACGAAGTTATTGGATTATAGGCTTGAAAAATGATGTCAAAAACTACATTCGAAAATGTCCTAAATGCCTACGGTATCGAGAAAAAATAACTACGCAATTAATGGGTGATTTACCGGAACATCGAGTCAAAATGTCGCACCCATTTACATTCACTGGAGTGGATTACGCCGGACCGTTTCAAATGAAGTGTTCAAAAGGACGGGGACAGAAAACCTTCAAAGGATATGTGGCAGTATTCGTGTGTCTAGCAACAAAAGCAATTCATCTCGAAGCAGTAAGTGACTTATCATCTGAAGCATTTTTAGCCGCATTGAGAAGATTTTTCGCACGACGAGGGAAAAGCCTTCATATATACTCCGACAATGGCACTAATTTCGTAGGTACGAATAGGTCACTAGACAAGGAGATAAAAAAAGCAATCAAGGAAAACACAAGTGTTGCACCAATTCTGGCAAATGAAAATATCACTTGGCATTTTTCCCCCCCGGCAGGACCACATTTTGGTGGAATTTGGGAAGCTGGAGTAAAATCGATGAAATACCACTTAAAAAGAGCTATTGGAGAAGTCAAACTTACTTTTGAGGAAATGTCAACTACTTTAGCACAGATAGAAGCAGTTTTAAACTCACGACCTCTATACGCAATTAATGATGAAAACGGTGAAGATGCATTGACACCAGGACATTTTCTAATTGGGAGACCGTTGTTAAGTATTCCTAGTGCAGACTCTGATCTGAATGTTTCAACACTGAACAAATGGAAACTTATACAAAAAATACAACGCGACTTCTGGAATCGCTGGAAAGATGAATACTTATTCACCCTCCAACAAAGGAACAAGTGGAAGATTGCAGAGGATAACTTGTCACAAGGTGATATAGTGGTTATTAAAGATGAAAATACACATCCAGCAAGATGGCCTCTAGCAAGAATAATAGAAACGCATCCAGGTAAAGATGGTCACGTACGTGTGGTATCGTTAAAACTTCAAAACACAACATTAAAACGGCCAATCAACAAAATATGTCCGTTGGTCAAAGCCAAAGATGATGAAGAACATTCCAGAAACATGCCAACGAAGAGAACTCGTAGTCCTAAACGGAAATGGAATTTAGCTACCGCAATCCTGCTCATGGTATTAATTATTTTACCAAGCAGTTCATTCTCATTATTGAGTGATTCTAAATCCAAAGGTGGATCAGTAACCGAGCTGTCCGAGAAGGCAGCCATTTACCTAGATTCGATTGGCAAAATGGACGTAGTGTCATCAACGTGGGAATTAGTGATTTACTTCGAACTAGAATCTTACCAGAAACAAGTTTCAAGAATTCCAACAGTACTTAATCGAATCAAAGACTACTGCCATCTACTTACAGAGTTCGAAGAGGCATGTAGAATGATAACACTATCATTAGAAAAACGGTATGAAACAATAAGCAGCAACGACAACATATTTATAAATAATAAGAGACAAAGACGAGCACCCTTGGAATTTATTGGATCCCTGTACAATATTATTTTTGGACTAATGGACGCGGATGACCAAGAACAAATCGAAATCAACTTCAAAAACCTACTAAGCAATCAGGAAAGCCTAAAGAACAGGATAAAAGAACAAGTCTCTTTAGTTAACTCAACAAAGAATATAATCAAGAAAACTACAGATGAAGTGAATGCACAGTTTTCGAACATCACTCTTCAGATCAACCAATATCAATCAGATATTATAAAAGATATAAATCGAAACAAAATGGCAATCCAGTTCAAAATGTTAGAAACACAGCTAACAATTTTATTGAATGAATGTGAGGCCATTCAAAGATCAATTATTGACTTGCTGATCGATCTGAACCATGGGAGAATTAATCCGGCACTAATAACACCAGCACAGCTTAGCCATGAACTGACAATGATTAAAGAACGACTGTCAGTCAAGCTCCAATTACCTGGGAAAGCAAAGAAGAATGAACTTCGTGATGTCTATAAATTGATGTCAGCGCAAGGACTAATCTTTGACAGCAAGATGGTGATAAAGGCAGATATACCTCTGTTACAAAGCGGATCAACAGAAATATATAAGATAATTGCTATTCCATTTAAACATAAAGGAGTGGTAGTAAAAGCCAAACTACGAAATGATTTTCTTGCCTACAATTATGGACTGAACTCGTATTTTCTAATGTCGCAAGCTCAACTGAATCGATGTAAGAGGAGTCTAGATGATCACCTAATCTGCAAGGGAAATTCACCATGGCACCCAGCATTGGATCAAACATGTGAATTATCAGCCCTTATTAAAACCAGCCACATAAACTGTGAATATGAGGAAATAACACCTACTCCCTTCTGGATGGAACTTAATCAGGAGAACCGATGGCTGTTTAAAACGTTCAAAAGGGGCATCATACACTTGGAATGTAGGAACGACAAGAAGGAGATTTTGGAGATCCCACCACAAGGTATCTTCTCATTGAACGCTGACTGTACTGCCAGGTATGAAGGCACAACACTTTCCGGATACCAACATTTAAAATCGGAGATGGTAATCAATGAGGAAATCGACCCAATTATAACAACAATTCACGACATACCAGAGGACAAGATAACACCCCTAGAAATCGATCGTATAAACAACAACAGAGATTTGAAGGCGCTTCAACAACAAATAGAGGATATCACCAAAGATGATCTAAAGTTGAAGGGCATTGAATTCCATAAGAATAGTGGTCACTTATCCTTAACTATAACGTTAGTCTTAGTTATATGTTTACTGATTTTTTATATTCGCTATAAATGTCAATCCAGAGAGATTATTAAAATAAACCTTTCCGGCCGCCCGCAGGATGTTCATAAATGAACAGGGGTTAAACAGATGGTGCGCAGATGCGTGTTATCTCAAGACAATAAAATAAATACAGTCCACTCAAACACATCGGGAAACAATCTGTCTTGGGATAGCGCATATCTGCAAGTACCAACATAGATAAGAAAATAGACGGTCATAAATTTTAATGACCCACCACCGATCGTAATAAGGACAAAGCGGTAATGTTGTCCTATAGATTTAAGATAATATTTTGTAAAAACACATGTAAATATTTTTGTATAAATAGGAATGAAAAAATAAAATAAGATCAGATACTTTTCTGAAACCGAAGAGAAGTGTTTCGTACAATATGTGTTGAAAAACAGTTTACTTTTTGGTGGAAATACTTAGCATGCTTGTTGGAAGTATGTACTTGAAAATTTTATGTACATTTAACCAATATTTGCTGCAAACTTCATCCTTAATATATCAGAAATCCAACATACTTTAAGAGTAAGCTATTTTGTAGACAACAACCACAATTTTTAAAAATTGCAATTTTTGATTTTTTACCATTTTTTAAACCAAAAAAAAAGGAAGTTATTTTTAACAAAATCGGTAATCCCAGACCGCTACCTGTAGAAAGGTTTAAAAAATATTCGTAATATTAATGAATCGAATTAAATACTTAAAAATTTGTTCAAGGAGCAATTTTTACCTCCTTAAATTTGAAAATACTTTCAGGGACACAGAACACAAATTAAAACTTATTTCAATTGAAATATATGTAGGTATATAAAAGATACAAAAAAAAACCTTTAAAATCGATTTTGATTTGAAGCTAGAAATTCTTAAGAATGGTCTGGATACCTTTTTATAAAAGATGTTTATATATGTGGCATTGAAATTGATTGCAATTTAACTTTTCATATAAAATATTTAAAAGAAATTCAATAAACTATCACAAAACTATTTGGTTATTTTTTGAAATTATTGTCAAAGTGATTTGGTAATTGATTTAATGCAATTTATTATTTTTTACGATAAACGGTTCAGTTAATTGGTCCTTCACATTCCATACAGGTAGATACACTTAAAAAATATTTTAATGGAGGTAATAAAAAATAAATAAGCAATACAGTTTCAGTAGAATCTATTTTTATAAAAAAAAAATTATGTAGAAAAAACAGGAAATTTAAAAAACTTTTACTTTCAATTTTGTCAAAAGTTAGGAAACTTTTGCATGTTAAAACCCACAGAACTTTTGAAGTAAGTCAAAAATAAAGCTGTTAGGAATTTATAAATTTTATTCCGTGTAAGCAAATAGTTTTCATTAAATTTTTTATTTAAATCAATTTTTAAATAATTTCAAAGACTGCCTTGAATCAAATAACCCATTTATCGCTATAAAAGCCTACAATATATTGCACAAGAAAACATTAGTTATTAGGAGTTATACGAACGAGACAAGTCAAGATGAATTTCAGCAAGTGTCAGAAAATGTTCAATACTTCAACAATTTCATTTCTTTTTTTGGCAATAATTCTACATCGATTCGTGAACGCATCATGGACAACATTGCAAACAGAGAAAACAAACATAAAGCCGAAAATTGCATCTTATTACACTCGGGGGCAAGTATTGCACCAAACAACGCCATCACAACAACAACTTTTCGACAGCAAGCGTTTTGTTGACAAAAAGTCGAACAATATTGATGTCAACCATCTGGAAACTGCTGCAGGCAGGCCAGGGATGCTACATCATTTAATTTATGAACTTGTCCAGTACAAGCATATACCAAGAGTAAGTTTGCTAACATGCCAGCAGGATAATGGGGGCATGAACGTAGACAACGTAGGCAACGGGTCACCAACCAGAAAGCAGCAGAAGAAGCAAAAGCAGCAGCAGCAGCAGCAGCGAGAGCAAACAAGGACATCGATTAATATTGACACGCTGACAATATTGAGATCGTTTTTCACAGGGAAGGATAATCGTTGGTATAAGGGACACACGATTGATGGTGTCAACATTTCAAGCAGCTTCAGTTCAAGTGACTGGATTGCTCGTAACCATCGTCGTTGTCCAAGTCGTGGACGCTCTGGCGATTTTCTGCCAAAGGGTGTTTTAATTAAAATTCTGCGAATAGATCTATTAATCAATAGTCAAGCAAGCGAGAGTTTTGCAAACAAAAATAAGTCCAATGATAGTGCAGCGGAGTTCCTTGCGACGTTCCTTCGGAGTGAAGTTCTGCGACAATTTGTTGTTTTGGATTTATCTTGCAATATTGCTAGTCGAAAAGTTATAGAAATGGTAAGTTTTTGTTGTTTTGGAAATGCAATTACTTTTATCATGGCATGTATAAGAGAATATTTAAGTTTGCACTTGATTTAATTTTTTTTTCGTCAATGGTGTTTTTGTTAATTTGTACACCTGATGGTACTCAATTGGAAAATAGCTACTTCTTGTACAAAATAAAACTAATTTGTTAATAAATTACACTTCCTTGTAAAATTAGGTAGGTATCCAAACATTTTCGTTGTATGTATGTCATTTGATAAGAACTTGCAGAAATTTGGTTTTAGAAGGAAGATACTGATTTGATAATGTTGATATGAAAATTCAATAAATTAAAAGTCATTTTGAACTACTGACATTTTTATCACATTTATATCAATGTTCAATTTTTCACACATATCCGTTTTTGGATTTAATATCAGAGGCATCTGTATCTAGAAAGACTGAAAGAATTGTTAATTTATTAATCAAACTAAGCACTTAGAATTTCTGAAAATAATCAAAGATTCAGGTGAAAAAAATCATTCAAGGTTTTTAAGGTTTTTTCAAAGTCAACCCTCCAAAAAGTCACGTGGTATCATAATGGGCCATAACTATAATGACCATATTCTTAAATTCGAAATAATGAAAAAACCAGTGACGTGCAAATAATTAGAAACGATTTCTCACAAAAGTCGTCTTGCTTTCTTCTTCTTTAATATTTTTTTCTGCTTTAAATTCTATTTTGTGCTTTATCAATTTTTTTAATTTAATTTAGGAAAAATTTAGAAAAAATAAAACTAAAATCATAAATTGTTAGCATTGTTATAATTTGTTGAACATTGTCTTGGCAGCGTTGGGCGTCAAAAAAAAAATTAATTTTTTATTATTAGTTTATCATACATTTGTTTTAGTTTCTTTGTTTTTTAAGTAAAAGCAGTTTAAAATTGATCAGCTTTTTAGAGATAGAAGAAAATTTGCTAAAGAGCTTACTGAGCTGATCCCTAATTTTTTTTGGAATTGAATACAAATTATTTCTTTCTAAAGTTCCTTTGGATTTATTCTTACCTAAAATTGGCAAAAGATTTCTATATTTATTGAACCAATAGGAATCTTGGAATTCTAATTTTGTAGAATTTTGAAATTTCAACAGATTGAATAGAATAAATTATTCACTTCTTCCTTTTAAAAAAAAAACAACAATTATTGAATCATTTAAGAATAATTGACTTTAATACTTTATTTAACTCTATTAACCCTCATCCAAAAATCCTCTCACTGACCCAATGGCCAATATCGAACCCATATTAAAACTGTTGCATGCAAAAACACTCTGCCGTTTACCATCACAATCATGCCATTACCATAATCCAGTGGCACGATAAAAATCAGTTGTTGAATTTCCGTAATTGTCGAGGAAGACTCGGTAATCCACAATTATCCAGGCTTCATCCTAGTTCCTTTGAATCAGAGAAGACTATATGAAAAGAATAAAAGAACAAAAAACAAAAAAAAAAACAATTCCTTTTGTCCAGTCCAGTTTCTCGGTTGGTCTTCCTGCGGCACAAATCTAGGGGCGATATAAAGAAGGAAGAATAAATAAATATGTAATTAGTTTGTTTTTCTGTCTTCTCTTTTGCTATTACATACATACTCGGCAACCGGCCACATCATTTATCCTTATATCACAAAAATATACACAAACATATATACACACATCCAGGCTTCGAACAAAGGACTTTTCAACTCCTCATATCATTGGCTTTTGATTGAGGATTATACTTTTAATCGGCAAGAAGATGATGACGATGAAGATGGTGATGGTGATGTGCGGAATGATTCCCAGTTGCTGCTGCAGGATATCCTTACTTCTAATGCTCTAGATCCTGATGCCGCTTCTACAGGGACTTCATCAGTAGGGGATGATAAAATCAATAGTGATGGCCGAGACGACAACGACAACAACGTCAGTGACAACAAAGACTCCATCTCCAATATCGCATCAGAGGAAGAGAACATATTGCTTATTGAGAAGTTTCTAGAAAAAATCAACATCAATATAAATACTGAGCTAATATTGGCAAAGCGAATCAATGAGGGTCCAGATTCAGATTCAAAGAAGGATTACTACATGCTGTATGACGTTTGGTAAGTAACTTTACCCAATGATGTTTATCTCTATTGCTTGTGCATCACTCTGATTTAAACGAATGTGGGTTAGGTACTTGAAAACATGATTTGTGAACAGGAAGATTTCCAGTTGATAGCTCCGCAAAGAGTGAGTTGTAGTGGATCACTCATCTAGTTAGGACTTTTGATTGAAGATTATTTGAGAACCTCATAATTCTGCAATGACGAAGAAGTGTTCTTGAGGTTGGAATAGTATTTATATCATAACATGCAATGTATGTAAGGATATGGCAATTGACGTTTTAAGTTGGTAGGATGCCAATAAAGTATTCCTATTGGTTTTCAAATGATAAATATAGGAGGGGGAATGGCAAAATGAGGAAGGAGCTGTGTTGTTATTAAATTATCTAGAAAATAGGGGCTTTAATGTTAAAAGGGGTTAAAAATACCCTTAAAATGATTGGTAACAGAAGATACCGATACACATTGGAATGCTCGCGTACATAAAAATGTAAGGGAACATTCGTGTAGTGCAGTTTAGAAAAGAGTCTCTGTTTATATTTAACAGTACGTCAGAAGTTGGGCTCAAGCGTAAAATGATGGGCATTCTCAGTAGTTTCAGTCGACATTAATTATGGATCTAAAAGAGGAAAATGGAACATTCGTGTAGTGCGGCTAAGGTAAGAGACTCTGTACCTACCTTAAATGATTTGCATTCTAAGTGGTTCGAGGCCATAAGACATTAAATGCAAAAACTTGCATTGACAATATAATTATACATAACACATAATATACTTTTTATATAGGAATCCAGGTTTTCAATATGGTGGCAGTCTAAACATCACAAAAATTGGAAATTTCTCAGAAGATAATGGCCTCCAATTGGGGAATTGGTATCGAAAGCAAACCACAATTATCCGCAGAATGGACATGAAGAAAGCCAGCATCCGTTGCATGATTGTAGTGAGTATTGATTCTGAATAAGTTTTCCACTTTGTCTTCGTCGTTTTTGAGGCAAGCGTCTGGAACCATTAAAAAACATCAGGGATATCTGTGATCTCTGATTTCCCAAGTGTATTTATATAACATGTCATCTTTGTTTTTCAAGGGTCTACCAATGAGGATTTACATTATTTTTTGTTCTACTCCTTTTTCATTCTAAATTATACCAGCCGCAAGCAAACACACCGTTAGAACTGCTCTGAATGCTCTGGGATAGAACACTAGTAGGGACAAACAAAAATAAAATCCCTCCAGGAATCCCAATTGCCATTTTGTCAAGCTCTCTGGCCATAGCATCAGCAATCTGAAACCTGAGACCATTTGGTGCTTCAGAGTTTTTGGATGCTTTGGGTGATGGTGTCAGATATATGCTAGGGACATTTATATATGTCCTCTATTTTCCCTTATCTGTCCTTGGGTTAAATTCTTAATTCTGCCACTTAACACTATAGAATGTGCAGGATGTTTGTGTTGTCTCTGTGTTCACTGTTCGAGTGGTGTGTGTGTGTGTGTTGGATATTGTTTTAAGATTTCCTCTTCCTCTCTATCTCTCCTTTTACATTGAAGATTACCAACAAGAATCACTTGGATAACTTGGAGGAATACTTGACACAGCAATATGACATCCACCTGGATTCGATGCACCGTTTCAATTTCGGTCTCTTGTCCAACGTCAGGGATTTATTTAATTTCAGGTGAGTATAATAATACATACTTGTATGTACATGTACAATGTACCTACATGTTGTGTGTGATGTCTTTAAAGAATTTATCAATCAATAAAAATTGTTCTTGCTGCTTCATTCACCTCATACTTTCAATTTTATTATTTTCCTTAAAGCTTGGTCATGTCGCGCACTTCCTCCTGGGGCTATCTGAAAAATGGAAAATTCGATGGGATGATAGGAGCACTTGTACGACGTCAGGCTGATATCGGTGGATCACCGATTTTCTTTCGAATAGAACGTGCGAAGGTGATTGATTACACAACAAGGACATGGATTGCCAGGTGAGACAGAGTGTCATTGAGCACCAGGGTAGGTATAGATAGCACCTATTCCTATATGTATCTACGATACAACAAATGTTATGTTTTGTGGTATGGTGGGGTTTTAATTTGGCATATTGTTAGCTGTCAATCGAATGAAAAATGATGACACTGGCACTGGTTCTATGGGTTTAAGGGGTGTCTGTGTTTAGATTGTCATTTTTCTTGGTTAACCACAAGAAGATTGTTTATATAGGTATAGGAGGTGCCAGCAGTGGCGGTGCGGTGCGGTGGCTAGAAGCACCGGGCCATCATGTTAGACAAACAAATGGACGGGCGGAGTATGGGCGTTTGCCACATTAATTGGGAATAAATCCTGCGACACAGATGGGATATAAATTTTCATTTTACAAGTTAAGTGCAGCTTAAGGTAGGTTTATATGTATATATAGATGAAAGTTCTACCTACCAACCTATATTGAAATTGTGAAGATTGATTGTGTGGGCAAGGAAAATTCAATGAAAACTTCGTGTAGGTACAACACCATTACTTGTAAAGACGAAAATAAATGTCCCTGGGAGTATGCCTGTTTTGGCATATTCTTGTATACTTAAATGAAATATCGATAAAAAAAACATCAAATAGGCTTAACAATTGACAGGATTCTTCTTAAAAAATAATTAGTACTAATTAATAACAATAAAGTTAGCAAGTGGATTTATAACAGCTCGCAAAACTAGTTTTACATTAAATATGGTTTTAAAGTTGTACGAGTTTCAAGTTTCAATAAAATCAATAGATAGATTTTAATTAAAAAATATTTTGAGATCCTAATTTATAAACCTGTAGTTTTGGGAAACTATTTCAAATTCTGTAGCGCGGAATCGTTCATATTTAAAGACAATTTATCCAGTTTTTTATTGATAGTAAGTTGTTTTCGAAACGATAATTTTCCAAATCATGCGTTTACGCGCGTTTTGTGTCAGTGGTATGCTTTCGTTCGAATACATGATTAGGGAGCTTCTTTAGCTGCTTATTGCTAGTAAAAGAATTTATTATTTATGTATTAAGCTAGACCAAAGTTTCCAAAATTCA
Source organism: Syrphus vitripennis (assembly GCA_958431115.1). Taxonomy (NCBI): domain Eukaryota; kingdom Metazoa; phylum Arthropoda; class Insecta; order Diptera; family Syrphidae; genus Syrphus; species Syrphus vitripennis. The sequence goes on along the minus strand of OY288110.1, from coordinate 1,459,867 downwards.
CTTTTGTTCACATCTTTTACAAAAACAAATTTCGTCAATCTGTCTTTTAAAACTATTCAATCTTTATTGAAGTCCTCTTCGACCTTGACCTCATTAAAAACAAGCAAATCATTTTTGAAACATTACACTCCATAATGTGGCATTGAACCAGATAACCGAAAGACAAGATGTCACATAGCATTGTCAAAATCCCACTTCTGATCTCTTTGAAAAAATATTTTATGTTCACAAGTTCTCTTCTTTTGGGTTGTTTTTTGGGATGATTCTATAAAGCTTCCAATGGCTATTTGCCAAACCCACTTTTGGTTGAGGGGGCAAGGATTTGTGTGTTCACAGATGTGCTCCAAAGCTAAGTAGTGGTTGACCGAAAATAATTTCATGTTTGTCAAGTTGGTTGGGATTGGGTGTTGTTGGGTGGGATGGATGTGCCGGATGGCCAAACAAACCCTAATGTTGCCCCAAATTAGTTATATTTTGGTGTTTAGTGTTTATTTAAATTAGGGTACGCAAAAGAGTGTCACCATCCATGGATCACTTGTTCAAAGTTGTTTGTTTTTTTTGGGGGGGTTTCCACCACAGACCCTGTTTCATATTTCGACATCCTCGAACCATGCGGACAGACCAAATTGTATTCCTTCAACCTTTTGCTAATAACGTTTGGGTGCTTGTAGCAGTATGTGGAGTAGCAACTATAATTCTCTTGGCTGTTTTGACTATAGTGGAGCAAAACATGAAGGATGATGGTATGCAAAGATATATTTTTAAAAATTAATTTAATATCTACAATCTCTCAAAACTTACATTTTTCATAGATGCTGACAAATCGACAGTCTTACAAGAACAAATAAATAAAATACATGCAATCGATGTTAAAAACACTAAGAAGAAACACAATTCCCCCAGGGACAAAACAAAAATGGAAGTAGATATCGAAGTGAGTCCTGGTTTTACTCAGAAGAATACAATGCCCTTGGCACGGCTTGGTCGCTTTAAAAATGCAACTCCCTGTAAGTTTTGCACCGTTGCCGTTGGTGAGATGGGGGAAAATGCACCACTCGAAAATCATAAATCAAAACTTTCAATTTAAGGGTTCGCAAACACTGAGAATGGCAAGGAAGCTTCCACAACCGACAACATCATCAACAATGCTATAACTTTGAGAAACAAAGAATTCAACATCAAAGCTGGATTCAGAAAAAATGAACAAGGAGTCCCGGCGGATTATGGCGATGGTGCTCCTGTCTGCGAACAAAGTGAAATTGATTGTATTGATAATGGTGTCAGAGTTAGTGGTCCGATCAGTGCTGTAGTTTCACTTAACAACCATAGCCATTGTGAAGCAGGAAGTTTGTTGAAGAAGATGGGGAGGAAAAGTTTGAGGAAATATTTTATTCGGTCGATGAAATGCATTCGTAAGACAGATGGAAATATTTTGAATAAAAAACGATGGGAGATAGTTGTGGAGTCAATGCTCTTTTATATTGGATCAATTTGTCAACAAGGTAGGTATATAGGTATACGATTTGATGATTAATTTTTAAATATTTCATTTTTAAGTTTTCATCAACTTGAGATACTTTATAGAACTGTCTGCCTCAGCAACTTTTTTGTTGTATTCTTTGTTGTCGGGGAGATATTCGTTTATGGAAAATCATAGATTAAAAAAGTTAAGTGTAGCTATGGTTTCTCCTTTTTGTGTCTAACTACGTTTTACCAAGGAAAATTTTTCGTTGAGAAGCGGATATTTTATTGCTATTTACAAAACAGGATTGATAAATTATTTTCAAAACTCGAATTAGTTTAAATTAAATTTTCAAAATTAATCAAAACAATCTCAAATCTGTTTTGTTTTTTGTATTTTGTTTTTTTTTTTTTAAACTAAGCTATTTGAAAATTGTGCTTCTCAATTTCTGCAAGTAGGCTAGGAATTGAATAAAAAACTTAATTTATTAAATACATATGTATATTAGCAAAGATGCTTTTTTATGAATCTATATTTTTTACTCATTATTTTTCAAAATTAAAGAAAATTCATTGAAAAGACAACACCTTTTTGAAAACGACGTGTTCCATTATAACTTGCATAATCATTTACCTCAGGCAAAGTTCAATGATCAAGAAAAAATTTCCCTTCATATAGATATGTATATTTTTTTTCTCCTTTTTGTTTTGGGGTCTGAATTCGAGTATGTTTCCCAGCAAAATTTCATAAAGGAATGTGTAAAAAAGCAAACTATCTTTAATTCATGGGAAACAGCAAATTCGAATTCAGCACCCCAAAAACATCAAAGAGGGAACAATTTAAAACTACCCCACGCCTTGCGCTTCGCCTTTTTTATAAGAATTTCAATAGATATAATCAGTTTTCTCCTTAACCAATAATCCTTAAAAACACTCGAACTTATTCCACTTCCAAAAGCTAAATGTTGCTGTCGGACAAAAATTGTACAGGTGAGATTTTTTTGAATGGAGACTGAATACTGGTGGTTTGGAGTGCACTGTGATAAGTCAATAACTTCCAACCCTCAATTTTAGAGTGTTAAATGTTTTTGGTAAGAAGATAAAAAGAAGATAAAACAGTTCAAATTTCTATTTTATTTTGAATTACAACTTTTTGGTGCCAGCTAAAATTTAATATGAGTATTTTTAAAAACCAACTATATTCAAAATGTACAAATTTTCATTTTGAACATGGTTACTGAGACGAAATCTTTCTTCTAAGATCTCCAATTTTAAGTTTTTTTTTTGTTCAAAACCACAGTTTAACATTTATATCAATTTTTTAGGATTATCACTTTCTACAAATCTGATATCATGCCGCTGTGTAATTATTACCAGCCTTTTGTTTTCATTTTGTATCTACCAATTTTATTCGGCCAGCATTGTTGGTACATTGTTGATGGATAAACCAAAAACCATCAAGACACTCCGTGATTTGGTTCATAGTTCACTGCAAATTGGAATTGAAGATATTGTCTACAACAGAGACTTTTTCTTGGTAAGTGTGAATATCTTCTTTATCTCTAATCCCTGTATAATAAATATGCAAAAAAAACATCTTCTTTTTCTTAGCATACAAAAGATCCTGATGCCATTCAATTGTACGCTTCTGTAGCACTACCTCAAGACCAAAACTCCAAACCACACGGCAACGTAAGCCAGACAGCACGAAAACAGCAGGAAAATAAATGCCCCATAACCACCACCAGTAATCACAGGAATAGAGTAGAATCGAAAACTAGCGAAGCATCCAACTGGTATGATCCCGACTATGGCGTGGCAAAAATTAAACAAGGAGGTGAGTATAAAAAAAAACCATACACACACAACCTCAAAAAAAAACGAAAAAAAAAAATAATAATCAAGCGAACATGCATCCTTAATCAAAACTGCAAATCCCCCAAATGAGCTTACAACGTTATGCAATATTCCAAGTCTTTCGCTGAAACATGCATTTTCATTCTCATTTTCATTTGGAACATCAGAAATCCTTTTAATGTACACTTTGTACTTCGGTTCGGTTCACAGACGGATAAGCCGATTGCATTACTGACAAAAACAGTAGATATATGTATAGTATAGAGAGAACTGAGAATATATATATTCGTGGTAAATCTGTAAGGCATTCGGTTGAAATGAACTGAATATATTATCCCTTTCAAAATTATAAAAATAATAATATTATTTCCTATACGAACCTTTGTGGGTATAAAGATATAATATAAAATAGAGCTCTTGAAAAGGATTTAGAAGTCCAACTCAGCCGAATAATCCAACCCAACTCAAAATCAGGATCAAGGTAAAAGCAAATGGTATTGTTGGTTATCTGTGTATGCTGTTTTGAAGTTGCATGATATTATTAAAACACACCGCAAGCAACCATAAAGAATTCATTTAGTTTTACCACTTTTTAATGAGCATTATTTTGTTTTTGGTCTTTTATTTCTTTTTTTTCTATTGAAGGATTTGCATTTCATGTGGATGTGGCTACTGCATATAAAATAATCTCTGATACTTTTACCGAAAAGGAAATTTGTGATTTGTCTGAAATTCAACTATTTCCTCCTCAAAAAATGGTCAATATTGTGCAGAAGGGTTCGCCACTGAAAAAAATCATAACATATGGGTAAGTTGTACATATATTGGTAGAATTTTTAAGAATAAACCGTTTAACACAACTATGAGTAGTTACTAATTAAAGACGGAAATTTTCAAAGCGTTTTGCCAAACCGTTAACAAGCTACGTCAATTGACGTAAAAGTCTACTTTTGAAAGTATGTCAAACAAAAACTCCAAACTTGAATTTTGGTCTTATTTCGTTTTCAAAACGAAATAACACTTATTTGGTTTTAAATCGCAAGCCATAATGAAATAATATCAAAAAACAAATGAAAACAGGACCAACAAAATAATTTTTGGATTTCGAAATTAAGATAGGTCAATTTTTTTGTTTTTTCGGTTTTATTTTGCGCAATTTCCTATGAAATTTTGCATTTTTGTTTAAAAACTGATACTGTATGATATAATTTTATGTGATTATGACACACATATTTTAAAATTTCCAAAAAAACCTAAAATTGTTGGAATGATATATGTAAGTATTTTTTGGAAAAAAGCGCGATTGCGATTAATTTATTACATTTTTCAAGTTTTTCAAATTCACACTCGTTTTTGAAAACGTAACAACACAAAATTCTTAGAACATGACGTTATTTCACGTCATCATGAAAATTTAATTCCTTCTTTTAAATTTTGGGAATGTAGAAGTAATATTTTATAAACCAAATAATTCAAATTTACTTGACTTTTGAGTTGAACATTTTGCTAACTTTATTAAGCTTTCTACATAACATCTTGACAGAACTAACCCTGAACCATCGTCTTATCCAGGATTCAATGAAATAAAATAATAAATAATAAACAAAATTTTATATAAAACATGCAAATCTTTTGTCAAGTAAACTGCCCTTATTTTGACATCCTTTCAACCTTGATCCATGTTCTGCTCCCACAAAATTATATTCGGGGCAGTTTATAATGAATTTATTGTTTACTGTTGAGCACATTAATGGAAATATGAAATTTATTACAGCATTCAAATGCACAATTTAGAGCTAGTTAGTGCGGGTGTGGATCCTAGAACTGCCATTTTAATGCGAAAATTTCCGACAACGAGTTGTTTGAAACAATTGGAGTGTGCACAAAATTGTCTGTCGTTTTCGTATAGTTGTACCATATATAATGTACTCTGTGTTTGGTGTTCAGTTTTCTACAGTTTTCAGTTTGTTGAAGAGGGACACGAATAACCAACTATACATAGAAATGAATAAAATTAAACGATGTGACATTCGAAAATTTACCAAAACCAGGTTTGCAATGATTTTGAATTAAAATGTATATTAAGACCCTTGTCAGCACTTTATGAATAAAAGCACTATACAATAATATACTGACTGACATCTGCTGCCTATGGCACAACCAACTTGGAAAACGGAATAGAATTTGTCTACCTATAGAATTGAATGTGTACAAGATGACTAGTGGTAGGTCACTATGGCGTATGTGGAATATTTTTGTTGTTTTTTTTTTATCATTATTTTCCATTTTTACATATCCATAAAAGTTGTCCCTTCAGTTTTTGGGACTTGCTTATAGTATATTGCAGAGAGGTAGATGAAGAGGTGTTGCAACCAAAATTTGTATAACAATAATATGCAAAACTCAAAAAGAGGAAACTTCATTACATAATTTGAGTGCAGAAAGTTGGTCTTTTCAATAGGTACGGGAAAAAAAACAATGGAGACGACAAAATGCTGTGCTGAGTTGAATATATGGATCAGAAACCTTTAGGTTTTTTGGCTTTTATGTGATTTAACTAACGCCTTTTATTCATGAAGTGATGGCTGTTTTACAAGAAAATTTTTGGATAATGAGAGAGTTTTATGAGAGTTCTAGTATTATTAAATCTTAGTTTCTAAAGCTTTTAAGTGGCGATGTTTTTATCTTCATAGGGTAAATTTAATTTTATTTACAAAATATTTTGTAAAGTTTATTTACTAAGGCTTAGTTGAATACATTTTCTATCCAGACTGAAGGAAACCTAAAAAAAATTAGTTAATGTTAGAAATCTAACCTACAACCAATTTTTGTATAGGAACACTTCTGTAGTTTTAGTCTGCTCTAGTGTCTTTAAAATCTCCCTAGTGTCTTTAAAATCTCCCCAGGACCACAATTCAAAAATCATAATATATGGTTAATTATTAATTATTAAACTTGTAGTAAGATTTTATTGAAAAAAATGTTTTAGAAAAAAAAAAAACACGGAAGATTTTACTTTTAAAACAGCCATTTTGAAAAAAAAATATTTATAGGCAATATTTATACGGTTCGATAACAGGTACGGTTAAGAACGATTTTTGATAAGTCTTTTTAACTTTTATATTTTAAATATTGTAAGCTGGAGTGCCACACCTGTTACGTCAATTTATATTACAAATTAATTTTGTTGACTCTAACCCTGCGTTTAAAAACAGCATGAATTCCCTTTAATTGTCCAAACTCTAAAACTGTTTCGAATAATGAAGCATTTCAAATCGGATTAGTAAATTGACTTTCTCTTCCCAACGTTAAGATATTCAGTTTCTAATTCGTCACAGTTACCATAAAAATAACTACCAGAGTCCATAGTTCACAAAAAAGTCCATTGTTTTTACACATAAGAGTCTCACATATGCCCATTTTTGATTGCTTCACAGGCTACGCCGAAGTACAGAGGCTGGACTAATGGATTACCAGAGAAAAGTCTGGCATTCGCCAAAACCGCGGTGCGTGAAGCAGATCCGAACTGATGATTTGAGGGTAAGTAGTTCTGTGCATGTGACCCGCAAGAGCTAAAGTTTTCCGAGGAGTGTGGGACACTGCTAATGGATTTTCACGGTTCATAGCGTTCACACCATATCGTATCAGAATGAGAATACGACAATACCGACATGAAAACGACGACGACGCCAAACGAAGCAAACAGAGTAGAACGATAAATTTGTTTCTAGAGTTATACCCATGAACTCCTCATTTCTGCTGTGCAAAATGCAGTTAATCCATTTATTTCCAGAATACGTAGTATGTTGTCATGTTGGTATTTTTTGTAGAAATTGATGTAAGCTCCAAGGATATATACAGAGAGTGTTTTCGTTGGAGACTGCAACGTGGCAGATTGTTTTATTGTATGCCATTGTGGCATCTTATACATCCCAAAACAACTGACGTTGACCTTTCCCGGCTGACAAGTAGCATGCTTGGTGAAAAATGAGTACCATCAATGCGGGCTCTGAGCTTCGGGGATATACCTTTTGCCCGTCGCCATATCCTTATACGTATATCAAAAAGGGAAAATGATGGTGAACCTGCACTTTACATAGTTGGATGTACTACCGAATAATAATATTTTTTTGTGTGTGGTGCTGGTGTTGTTAGTGAGGATCTCTTAAAATGTTCCTTTATCCGTTGAAAATGAGTTTTTAGCCATTTTTGCTCTTTTGCATGATATTGCGGTCTCGTCGTTACCATTTGCAAAGGTGAAAACAAGAATCATCCAACATCAAGGACTAACCACAGATACACAGAGGGAGTAAACTATTTTAAAAATACACACAACCACATTTTCGTTTCCCATTTTGGGTTCGAGTGCGACTGAGAGTTTTGTACTCCATGAATTCTAGCACCTCACTCCTCATCTTCTACCTTATATAAATGTTTTTTTTTCTTTTTACTCCTTCTACCGTTTTTTTTTTTACTATCCAGGTTGATATGCAGACATTCACATCAGCAGTTTTCGTACTTATCTTTGGATTTGCAGCTAGCATAGTCGTCCTAGCTCTGGAGATGGTTCATAATAATTTATGGCAACAATTTGCAACATAAGCAGCAGTAGTGGTAGAAATAGAAGCAGGAGCTGGAAGCTTTGGTTGGATTGGTGACAATGACGCGGTGATGGTAGACGTTTGTGGTGGCGTTGCATTTTTTTGGTTGGATACCTTTTTGGCTTCAAAACTTTGTTCTAAAAGAAAATTGCAGTTGACATCATTGAAATGTTTTGGGTTGCGGTGATTTATGTTTTTGTTTTTTTTTTGATTGAGTTGTTGCTTTCTTTTGAAAAATAAAACAAATCAAATGCACCAACTGAATTTTATGTATACATGGAAAATTTACTAATTTAGTATATAGATAAGGTATTTAAAGAAACTATAGACATGACATCAAAGACGAAACGTTGGAAAAAAATAATTTTTTTTTTCATTAAATTAATTTGACCAAAAATACAACTCTCATTCATACATTCACATTCAAAGTGACTTTGTTAATTAATTCTTAGGAATCGGTGTACAAAGCCATCATCCTTCAAAAAAAGTATTTAGCTATTAAGCTTCCTTTTAAAATTGTTATTTTGGAAGTAAAATTAATCTACTTAAGAAGTCATTTTACCACTGTCCCTTTTTTCAAACTTTTGGCCAAAAGAGTGTTAGCATGTAAGTTTGTTTTAGGTACGTGCTTAACCTTTTTTTTAAGACTATGACAGGAAATCCTTCTACCATTTGTTCTCTAATTAGGACGGCTTGTTTGTTCATATATTAAAATAGCTGTGAGGTATATCTGAATCAACTATAATTTAGAAATAGATGTTCTTGATTGCGGTTCCATTTAGTTTAAAACTATTTTAGAGTATTAAAAACAAATTGAAAGCATATGTTAGTACGAGCAGGAAAGTAGGTATATTTGTTAAATGGATCATTAACATACAAATAATTAGTTTTTAAGGTCAATTTAAATTAAAATTTATTTCTAACTTTTCTATTAGAGCATGAAATTAATACATACATATTATGAAATATTTTATGTTTAAACTGAAATAAAATACAAAATAGTGTTTATATTTGTAACTGATGACTACAACTGTGAGCTATTTATTAGTCTTATTATTGTCAATGCATTTTCGAATATACGAGTATATGCATCGCTTAAAAATTAATGTTTAATGAACGTCTCAAAATATTTTTTGTAGAACTAAGTGTATAATTAAAATATAATTTTGTATCAATCTCTTATTGAAATGATATTGCAATTAATGAAGCAAAGGGTTATTCATGAAAATTAATCTAATTGAAAAAGAATTTTGACATTTTTTGGTAAAATTGTCTTATGTTTCTTTATATTTATCTCTTTATGATGCTCAGCATCTTTCTCTTTTGAAAAGAGGGAATTTTAATTTTTAATTATTTTTTAGATCTACACTCTTTAACAATTTCTTTTTATAAATAAATTGTTGTTAACAATGTCTTTTATTTTAATTTAAGTACATGCACTCGGACGAAAGCGTTTTTTTTTAAATCTATATATTTATAAGTTAACAATTTTCTGTACGTTAGATTTTAGGTAACTTAACTTCATTCATTCATTACGTGGTTTGAAGTTGGTAGCATTTGACACCTGTCAAACTCAGCTTTAATATGAAGTGTTATTATACTGGTTGAATGTTTACCATTTACGATAATCACAATCAATCGAACAACGCGTTACTACAAAAATGGTGACTTAAACGTATAGCCACGCGATGATTATGTTCGTCATGATCGACTGACTGCGAAAGCAATCGGTAAAATTGTGAAGAAATGCCTGAACCTGTGCATCAGCATAATAAACGCTCAGTCAAATATATTTTGCAGCTGCAAGTGCATATCGAATTTATCGATTTCTCGGTAATCGGTGGCAAGATCATGACTTGGACGATATGTGGTTTCAACAAGACGAGGCAACAAGCCACACAATTCAATTGGCCTGAACCTGAACCTACATAAATAACTACACTTAACTTGATTCCACCATCTTTTAAAATTTTAAAATTTCAAACATTTTTTTACGATTCTGAAACAGTCATTTCGGTTTTGTGTCACACCAAGGAAAGAAAGCCATTTGTTTGAGAAGTCTTGTAAACTCTTTTTTATTCTACGAGCATATCTACTCTTGTCTTACCTTATATCTTAATATATCAATTTGTATGACCAAGAGATAAAAGAATCACGACCAAAGTTCTGGTATATAGTAAAACGCATTACATGATGGTAATACAATACAAAAAAAACTTTAAATTAATCTCATTTAACTTATCACTTTTTCAGTTAAAGACTTTTATCTCAATGGGCCATTTCCGACAACTTGTTTAACTACCTATAGTACAAAGATAAACCGTCATCGTTATCGTCATTGTCGTCGTTCCCGTATATAGTCTCGAGTAGTCGTCCTTTTTCCCGGTGCATTTAATTTCTTTTGTTCCTTGTGGAATATGCCGCAAACTTCACTCACAGTTTCAGTTTTTTTTTTTGTTTTAAGTTTACTTTACTTTGTGTTTGCTCGTGACGTGTTGGCTGGAAAATTGTCTACTCGCTCTCGTTCCACTATAGTGCGCCTGGGTTCTAAATACATCGTCGGTTAAGTGTTGTTTACAGTTAGCATATCAAAGCATGGTATGGAAGTGAGGGATGTTGTATATAGAAGTTAATGAATGCCAGTGACAACTTGGGTATAAATATAGAGTAAGGGATAAAAAGAACCTACCCTACCTACATACCATTCCAACCCTTCTATTCACTAGTCTGCTTTTGTTGATACACGACTTTGACTTTTCATCAAAAGTCGGTAGACACTTTGTTGTGGGATCAAGAGTTTTGCTGGAAGGTTTAATTCGAAAAAAGAAAATTTTTTTAAGTGAACTATGCATCAGACTTTATATTGTTTTTAAATTAAACACTTTTCGTTTGCATTATTTTGCAGTTCTTAGAACAGAAAATGCAATTTTAATGCTTTGTCGTTGGAATTGAAAAGATCAAGTCATCATACGAAATAATTAATAAATTTTGTACAACATCTGTAGAAGGACTTAAATATCTTTTAAAATATTCATGTAGACAATAGGATGCATATTTGAAAGTTTTGAGTAAGATTTTGTTCGGTATCGGGTCGAAATTTTGGTTTCAGTTTTTCAAAAGCTTACGCCCTAACACATTAGTATTTTCTACTTCTACTGAATTCAGTTTCATTTCAATAACATTTTTCTTCAGAATTCAGTGCCTTTGTAGTTCTGATTATTCTTATAATAATATTAATTGGTTGTTAGTTTTTGACAATGTACAATTTCATCATCAAATAAAAACAACACAGCAAATAGCTAAGTTTTTTAAAAAAGTATTTTAAATTCACTTGCACGGGGCCTATGAACAAAGACTGCCAAAGTACGTATCATTGCTATTATTATGGTATGGATGAAAGAAATTTCTTCCGAACGCTTTCAAAATCATGCTTCAGAAATAAAGTTTTCGGAATCCTAAATTATAGTTTACAAAATATGAATTGTGAGTAAGACGTAGAAACATCAAACAAAACTTTAAATAACTATGTTCAGCATTTTTTTGACTCGAGTTGTTTTAATGCACGTGTAGAGAAAATTTTGATTTTCATTCTTACAACAAACTTAAGTATTTTAAAAATTAAAAGTGTTGTAGAATACATAATAGAATTTATTTGTCGAGAACTTATAAATGTACATAAATGGCGTTTACGGCAATAGTACGACAGACAAAATGGCAATATTTTTGCACTGCTAGTAATATTGTACGGACAGTTTTGAATTTTTCGCTTCACGTGTAAAACGGCTGAGCCAATTTTGCTCATTTTCATTTCTAAATGATCACATTTACTAACTTTTTTGAAAGTTGGCACTGGAGTCAGGTTAAATATTTTTATTAACACTACACATTATAGAACAAAAAATAAAAAAAATTGTCTATCAAAAAGATTTAAAAATTAAGTTTTCATAAAATAATTTTCAGATCATAAAATTACCTTGAATAAATACAGCACTGTCATGATATTGTTTTAAATTTTCTTTGTTTTTTTTTACGACCGGCCGGGTCAGCTAGTTGTCATCCAGAAATTTTACATTTTTGATAATTCCGAATTTTCGATTCTTAGTTAATATATTCCATAAGAAAGAATCTAACTTCTTATACGGTTTTGAGGAATAATAAGAGTTTCACGTACCTCAATTTTAATTAGTCATAGAAACGCTTTTCCACATACATATAAATATAAAGTCCCTTTTCATTAGGAACTTGAAATTAATCATCATCATGTCCTATAGCACTAAATCAAAAAGTCAACAGAAGTATAAGCCCATAAAAAGTCAACATTCATCCAAATGATTAAAACAAGGATTATTAGCAAAATTTCATATCTGTCTTAAATCCATAAGGCTCTATAGGAACCATATAAAACCTACACGCTACACCTACACTCATTTCGTTTAGACGAAACCAAACAAATACTTCAAACACCCTCACTCCCCCACTCCACATTATACAGGTGTGTGGTGTGGTTATGCTGACAAAACGGAGGCAAAGTATATTTGCACGCTGTTGCAAAAATAAACACTTCTATACGTATGTAGGTATATCTTTTCGCTTCACTTTGGCACTCTTAAGCTACTCAAGCCCAAAGAGGCCAAGAGGTGCACTCTATGGTCTATGGTGCTTTATATGGCGGCAGTAGTATTTCTGAAGAAATAAAAACGACACTAGGCGAAGAAAATTTCAAGGGATGGTATGGGTATGTATAGGTAATAGGTATGTATATAAATAACGGAGGTATGACTCAAGTCTGTGGTAGTTTGCAAAGAAAATTCTAAATGCGTTTGTTTGCTTTGCACACAAGAGTTATAAGAGCTTGTACAAGTGATAAGCCTTTGGGTGATGCTGGCTTATTTTAAGGAATTAAGTTTTATGAGAAAAAAAAAGAGTTAAAGGTTAAATTGATTCTGCTAAGTTTGTTTTGCTGACATTGATTTCAAATTTTATTAAATAATGAAATGAAAGTTTCAAAGTTGAACATTTATTGTGATTAAATAATAAACTTTTTGTTGAAGGTTAAGAATTTTTTTCAAAAATAAATTTCAAAAAACAATTCCAAAAAATATCCATATGATAATATAAAATTTGTAATAAGAAAACGAAAAAAACATGATCGTTTAATATGGACCAAATTTTGAAAATTCTGGAATTAAAAATGACAGGAGTTTTTGACAAGATTCGAATTAAAAACTAACTTACAAAAGTTAGAAAAATAATTCTTAATAATATATATAATAATAACAGCAATTATTCTTAATTCTGTTGGGTTTTTAAATCTGTTCTTTTTTTGAATGGCGATTATATTTTCATATATTGATGATAAAAAAACGCAAATTTTCTTAAAAAAATCATTATTTCAGTGAAAAGATCTTGCATAGAGACAATCGTGAAGATTACCTACCTACATAACATCCGGTACTGTTTTAATCAATAGATGTTTTCCACTAATAATTGTTTAATTAAAGGACAAACACATTTATAAATTTGAATTTACAAAAACAATATTTTTTAAATGACTCAGTAAAAATTACGTACATATTTGTAAAACTTTTACTTTTCATTTATTAATAATTATTTAATACTGTTATCTGCCTTATCTACATATATTTTTTCCATTCAGGAAATTGAAAAAAATTCAACACCATCGATAGATTTTTAATTAATACTCCGAAATTTGTTCATCAGCTTAATAGATAGATTTTTTTTTAGACAGATGATTGCTCTAAAGTAGGTTTGTTCGAACTTTTATTTTTTTTATAACCCCCACGCCCACATATTTTCTACTCATCTTCACCCTTTCCATGTACCTGTAGACTTTAAAAAGTTTTGAACATTTTCAATATTCGAGCACTTCACGTTTGGTGTTTGTACAAGAGTCGTTGCTAGTGGGGAAGAGTGGGCACTCTGTATACACTGTATTCGTCTCTGAAAATTCCGTACCTATATTGACGTAAGGTTATAGTCGAGCAGACACACAGTAGAATACCAATACATACCAGCAACAACAACAACAACAAAACATGCAAAATAAAAAAAACCCGAAACACAATTTCAGAATGTATAACTTGTTATATACGGGTGATGGGAGTGTACACGTTTTTTTTCACAATCTCTCACAGGTAGGAGTAACTTCATACGACCTTCCATTTTACCTGGGAATTCCCGAGCATCCTTCCTCACTCACCCGACATCATAACAAATGGACTGTTTTTGCAATTTTTTCGGGCTTTATTAAAAAGTTTCTTGTTTACTTTGAGTCGAGTGATGGTGGATGCTTGGTAAAGTTGGTGCGGTGGTGGGCAGCATTGAGTGGAATCAACAATTTGCATATCGCAAAGTTATACGAAAATATGCAGTACCTAAGGTTTAAAGGATGGAAAATGATACGTGTATTTATGTATCTCTTACCTTGGTGTGTATTTCATGTAAACGAGAATTGCTATCCAGCATTTTTTTTTGGAAAATAGAAAACGTATAAGAACATATCATTTTTATTTTATTTCAGGAAAAACTTGTGTTTTCAAATGTTTTTCTTAAAAATATATATTTTTTTTAAACATCTGATAACAGTTAGCTTAATGGTTTCATTTTTACATTCGGTCATTAGGGTGATCCTTATAGTAGAATCCACCAGAGTATGTAAGTTAGATGTAAAAAATTATGTACTTTAGGTATTATATTTCATTTTATTTTAGTTTTTATTTTTAATTTTTTTTTTATTTATTATTTTTTTTGTTCGATCCAGTCGTGCATTTTATTTCTTAATCAATCTGACTTTGTATCTGAAATAATCACAGACATTTTATTTTCAACTATGTTGTACTGCAGCAGCAAATTTGTTTTAGTCCTTTAATTCCTTTCCTGTTGCATTTCCCAAGAGAAAACTGCAAAAAAAACAAAAACATCGTACTCTAAAGATATTGTCCTTGGCAAGAGTGTAATGCTGTTTGATTGTGTTTCTATTTCACGCCTACTTTGTCACTTCTAAATATGTAAAAATTAAAACAATTAAACACAACAACAACTCCCTGCGGAATAGCTCTAAGCAGAGACAACTAACAGTATTATATTTATTTGCATAGAATCGCCTTAACACGATAAACTTTGTCTTTACGTAATTTGTATGCAAATAAGGTTGAACATGGAAAAGTTTAAGAACTATTCTTCTTTTCCCTTTCCAATAGCTAGCACTTAATAGCTACTTAATAGTCAAAGAATTACATTTTCAAATTTTTCGAAATTTGTTGTTTATTTGTTAATAGTTGAATTTGTATTTTTAAATGATTATAATAAATTTTTACCTCCAATAGCTCTTTTAAAATATGTAATATTGATTGGTACAGATGTTTAACTTTTTGGTGAACATTTTGTTTAAACAACACAACATTTATGTATAACACAATATTTTTTACAATGCTGGGATTTTTTTTTAGATTAAAATTTAATGTTTTTTTCCATTATATTACAATTTTACAAGTGTGACTCAAAAAATATTCATGTGCAACCTAACCCCCCAGACTATGTACATATATGTATGACTTATAGTGTCACATCTGTTGTCATTTCTTCTAAGACCTCCTTCTCAACTTTTGGTTGTTATTTTTAATGAACATTTCAAGGCTTTTCAAATTCTACTCAAGGTCGTTTAATATCAAAAATATTGGCAACTTGAAAATATTTAGAATGAATACAAGGAAAGCTAAAAATATTTTATTTAATGAGAAAAAAAAACTTTGATATCTTATTTAGTTATTGCTACAAATAGTTCTTATGTTGAAATTTATTAATAGAAAAAAAGTCCTTTTCAAGGAGGATGCATTTTCAAAACTAGGAATACCCCTTCCTGCAATGTAGTATACGATTTTTTATTCCAAAGTTTTGTATGAAATTTTATACAAAAAAGGCTGATAAGTTTTCGAGACGATTTTGCTGTTCAAACAAGGTGATTAAAAAAATGCAAATATTGAAAGCAACATTAAAATGTTGTTTAGTTTCCTTCCATTCAGTTTTTAAAATTTAAATGATTTGACCACACTTAAAATTTTTTAAATCTTAGAGTCTTAAGCCTTCTGAGAAATATAAACAAAATTTCTCATAAAATTTTTTGAAAGTCATTTCTGATGTTAAAATAGTTATTACGACACTGAAAAGAAAAGATGAATCCTGTTGTTGAATTACCAAATGTTTGGATTAAAAAAATTACGAAGGCAAATGTTAAACATCTCGAACTCTTATAATCTTGAAAATCAATTAATTTTTTCGTGAGTTTAGAATGAAGTCGACATGTTTAATATATTTCAAAATAATGCGATAATTTGTATATACACTATTATATCGGTAGGTAGCTCTAGACACATCTGTAAAACAAAACAATTCTTTCTTGTTAACCAAACAATACATTGAGTCGATTAAAAATCCAATTAAATTGATGCTTTTTAAAACAATAAAGACAGAGAAACAAAAATCAATATCTCTTCAAAACAATGACAATAATACTTTTTTTTTGTCTCTAAAATCTCACAAAAGAAAAAATGAAGACAAACTCTCATATTACCAGAATCAGAAATGTGGTGCTATCTCTTCGTCTACGTCGTCGTCGTCGTCATCGTCGTCGTTGTTTGGTCCAACCCCCTGTTAGAGAGAATAATACTAAAAATGAAACCAGAGACAATAGAGCTCACCATAAGCTACAAACAAACACTCAGAATATATTACAATTCAATGGTTTAAACAACTGAGCCATGGCGGATAAGAAAAATCCATATCATTCTTTGCAAAACAAACAAAGATGGCGGTAGTGTAGCTATGGCTTTGAAAGCAAAACGAAGAATATTTAATAAAATATCCTCGAGATGCAGTCACGTTCAGTAGCAGCGAGAGGGATTACTAGTTGCAAGTCTCTCTCAATATTATCCAAGGGTATATTTATATACTAAGTAAAATATAAAAAAAAAATAATAAAAAGAAAACCAAAACCCTCCATAGCCCACCCTGTATACGTTATACCGCTTTATTTATATGCACTTCTGTTAAGGTGCATTTGTCACTATAAATAATTCTCTACAACTCAAGTGCAAAATTCTGTTGACTGTTTTCTTGTGTTGATGTTGTGAAATCTGGAATATGTCGGGCTTATACTACGGATTAGCAACCCAGTTCTAGCGCCTCTTTGAAGTATCACTCGGTATCCTTGTTTTCTTGTATTTGGAATGGTAGTATAGTGTCACACATAACATTTGAAAAAAAAAGAAATGTGAACACATTACTTTTGATGAATCAAAACCTCTGCTCCAAAGAGAATTTATTTTAGAATTAACACTGAACTTAATCTTAAGAAGTTGGAAATTACTCACTGATGATGGATTTAAAATTGATAAGACCTTTGATTTTGATATATTTTTCTCGTGTTAAAGTATATTTTAAATTTTTAAAGTGGCTTGCAAACATACTGCAATTTTGAATAATTTTGCAAAGTAAGTAATCGAAATATTGAAGAATAAACTAAAATATTAAATAAATAACTGAAGCGAATCAGGTCCAATATGTAATTAATGGATACATAATTAAGATGTAACAGGAATCTATTCCGAAGTTAATTTTTTCTTTCGAAGTCATGTATAATTATGACCGATAAAATTATAAATTTCTGATATCTACTCGTATTGCCTTCAAAACTGTGTTTTTTGAATAAAAGATTTGGAGGAATATCGAATACTAAGTTGAAGGTGGGTAGCATTGTGCTCTGAACTGTGTATCAGGGTGGTCCACAAAAATATATTTCTTTTCCACCCCACTTGGATTTGTTGAATCAGTTCAATTATTTTTCTGTTTTTACCTCAAGTATGTAGCTTCAATAAATAGTGTTTGGAAAAAAAATCTTTGAACTAAAAATGTTGAAAAAGAAGATCAATACAAACAGTGCCACTTGAGGTGACAGTTGAGTTTGACAGGTCAAATGCCAGTGCAACCAACTTCAAACTACGAATTGAATGACCCTTTATTAGTTACTATGTTATTTTTGAATTAAGGGTTGGCTAACTCCACCGTGTACTTTCTTGCACATTTTGCAATTAAAGGTTGGTAGTATTTACAATTTTACTAATCTAGCCATTACAAATTGTCTTGACTTAATCGTGCGAGCAAGCAATTGCTCTTATACAAGTACTTTGAGCTTATAAGATTTTTAAGTCATAGATTAGTTTAGATTTGTGGCAAAATTTTCGAAAACAGAATTCTTGAAAACTGCGTTCAAAATTTAAGCATTGCACAGCATTTCATAATGATTCTACAATTTTTAAAAATGATTTTCTTTATAGTTAAAGTTATTTGTGTTGACTGAAACTAACTCAATACACACTAAAAATTTTAAACCAGACATTAAGAATAAGATAAGAATAATTTCTCAAAGAGCGCTTCTTGATAGCTGAACTTTGCAAATAGAAGAAATCTTTTTTATATGCCATACACTTTCCAACGTCATGTCATGTCATTCGTAGAGTGTATATCCATGAAATTCTTATTATAAGCCGTATAAACGCGGTTGATATAAAATTCTCACACGCAGATAAGGTATCCTTTCTGAATGGATAAAAGCTATACCTGGAGCCTGGACGTGGGATTAGTATGCATGCAGCTATGTGTTTCTTTTGTAAGAGCAATGATATGCGAGAAAGAGTAACTTTATATTGCCCCCTTTGGCAGATAGAAATACGTCCCCATAAATAAATAAGAGTCTGGAGGGTGAGAAGAGAGTGAGCGATCAGTTTCAGGCATTTCCACTTGACAGCTACACCTATACATTACATCTTCAACCAACCATACGATGCAGATACTGTATACGATGTACAGTACATATTTTGTTAGAAAGGATTACGTGTGCAGGATATCGCACATAAACTTCTTCTTCTTCTTTTGCTTGTTATTTTTTTTTTTATCTCTATCTCAATGCAATAAAGATGATTCCATAATAATTCGCAGAATCTTTAACACTTTTTCATCCTATCCCTTCTATGATGATGATAATGATGATGTTAGTTCATACCGAAGAAAACGAAGTTAGTGTATGAAATTATTTTAGTCTCGTAGTGTTGTCAAAAGATTTGTATCCTTTCGGAGATTGCTGACTTCATAAAATAACTTAATTAAATGTAAATGTTTATGGGCTATAGTTAATTACACAGTGCTGTGCTATATTAGTGTAAGTGAGCGTAGTGAACGTGTTTTTGCAAAGTAATATCATATTTAAGCAAATGTTAAGGATTTTTTGGTGAAATTGAGTTGAATATGCAATAGACATGGAGAACTGGAATAAATTGCTTATTGCGAGATGTGAAAGGGACAACTTTACCGAAGGAGAGGAAAAATTTTGGTAATCTAAGATTGTTTAAGGAAATTAACGGAAAGCTATTAAGTACTTTTTTTTTGTTGCAAGTAAGTGAAATTAGTGATGAGTGTTTAAAGTCAAACACTGTACTGATTAGTAAATTGACAGGGAAAATTTTGAGATAGTTTTTTTGTGATATCAAAACAATTTTTTTATTTTTTATAACTTTGCTTTTATTAGAAAAAAAAAACGATACAGATGTCAAAATTTCAAAATTCCTATTAATTCTGCAATTTTATTTTTCTGAAGCCAGATTGATTTCCTGATTTTTTTTCAAAAATGAAAAATTTGTATGGCTTCTGAAAATTATAAAGATCTTTCTTGCTCAACAATGCTGACTCTTTTCAACGCAACTTTTTTCAAGGTCAATTGTCTAGTTTATAAATTCATGTGGTCTTTGAGATTTCGGAATTTCCCAACTTTTTCTCTCGAATAATGAACTCACAAATATTGATATACATATTTAAATTTGTTTTTAATCTTAAATAGACTGATATGGCTTGCTATTGCTGTCCTTACAACGCCGCGCCGTTTCCGTCCGACGATAAACATTTTTTTTATTATAAGGACCAAAACCTCATGTTCTAGCTGTATACACCCGCCGACTACAGAGAGCTTCACAAGAGACACGAGTTCCTATTGTGATTTATTTATGCAGCCTTTGAAGATATTTTTTTTTATTTTATTTTTATTATATTACATTTTTAATGGCAAAAGTTTTAGTGTCTGAAAAGTTAAGGAAGTTTGTTGTGTAATCTTGTTGGTTGCTTAGCTCGTTTAAGGATGTAAGACTGAATAGACGACTATGCAAAAAATAAGATAACTATACAAATCCACGAAACATTGACGACAACAGTTTACTGATATAAGATAAGAGTTTAGAAGCTCCAGCCATAAAAATTGGTTATAACAGAGTGGTTTGAAAATTTAAATGGCATACTCAGAGGATTGATTTAATTTGTTAACAAAGAAGCGTTTTTAAAGATGCTATAGAAAATGAGAAAAAGGTTTTTTGCAATTGGTTTTTTTTTTTAACTCTCTTCTAATAGTGAATGAGTTTCAGAAAGAGAGAAAAATTTTATTTTAATTGCTTAAATTATTTAGTTACCACTTTATCGAACCAAAGAAAGTCCTTAAAATATATTCAGGACATTAGTCAAAAATCGTCTGTGATGCAAATTTCACATTTTTTCCATATGTAGGTCAACCAGTATTGAGAAATATTAAATTCGAACTAAAAATGATGCAGTTTTTTCGTTATTTTATTTTTTCTGAAAAAGAATTGAGGGGTTCACTTAGGCGTATGTTTACTTTTTTTTATTTAATTGAATTTTTATCATATTTTTTATGAATTTTTGTCTATACGCGTTATGTTGGTTTCTGATAATTATTATGTTATTATTAAAAGTAATTTAACGTGTAATTCAGATTTAATTTTTTCTTGGGCGAATATTTTTTTTGATAGCATTTTTTTTTGTAAATTTTTTATTTTGAATTTTTTTTTGACTCTGTAGAATAGTTCCGATGAAAATAAAATTTTTGAACATTTTTTTAACAATTTTTTTAAGAATTGTTCACCACTTTTTTTTTTTTGCTGAATTAGGCTTGTCGGTGCGGCGCGGCGGTGTGAAAAAGATGTAGATTTTTTTTCGGTCTTTTTTCTACAATTTTTTTTGACAAATAAGTTTTTTACCAATTTACATTTTTATTTTATTATTTATGTATATTGTTTTTCCATACATTTTTTGTCTTCTTTCTTTACATTAGAGGTCTGAGTGTGGTGATTCAAAAATAATTTTTGGATCATGAAAGGTGATTTTGATGATTGGAAAGATCTTGTTATGTTGTTGCAATGCATATAAAAACAAGGACGTTTGATAATGGGTCGAATCTGATAATAAAAAAACATTCAGTTTTTTTAGTATCAAAATACATTTCTCTTTAAAAATTCCTTAGAATTCCAAAAATACTTTTATATTAGAGTCTGACGGGTGGCTGAACTTACGATAAGCAGATCAAAAGAGTTGCATGAGTGAGGCAGATCCCAAACAATTTAGTTAACGGTAGAAAAACACACGAGTCTCAAGTACTTTGCTAACAACTTTGGTCCATACTATAAGATTGAACCAATTTTTTATTAGTCTCTGAAATGCTATTGATATAAATAGAAATTTTAAATTTATTGAAATCAAAAGCAAAAAAAAATGCTAAAAGAATATTCGAAGAATATTCTCCACCACAAGGCTATTTTGCTAAAAAAAAAAACTAAACTATTCATACATTGGCAACGGGTAGATTTTTCAAAAATGGTCCGACTTCCTCATAATAATTATATACACAATCTCAAACAAAGTGCTATCGATTTTGTGTCAATGTCAACGAAAGGAATTTTAATATCTGTTCCTTCAATATGATATTCACTTGAGGCACTTACATTTTAATATCTTTAGATATAGTGTGGGAATATAAAGATGACATTGATGATAATTTATTTAAATTATCGCATAAAAACATGGAAATATTTTAGATTGTCAATGTGTCACATTTAATATTTATTCAAAATGATTATATGTAGCGTCAACTTTAATATTCAGTAAGTTCTCATAAATATAGGAAAAAAGGATAAATGAAAATTATCCTAAAACTTTCATCTAAATCAAAAGCGAAACAGCTTTGACTGACGCTTTCAATCGGTCTCAGCTCAGTTCTATAAAAAAAAAAAATATAGAACATAAAAAGTGAATGTGGAGAAGTCGTTTGGAAATTAGGTTAAAATGATTGTGGCTTGATGTGCTTCAAAACTCAGCTGCCACATTTGCCGGCGGTTCCATTGCCGCCGGCTGGTCAAACAAAGTTATTATTATCTTTCATTCCCAAGGGTGCTATTTTTCAACACTTAGGGAGAAGACTTGCCTTCGACTGTTATTTTCGTAGTAGGACATAGTTGTGGGCGATTTTTATTTGTTTAAGAAAAAAGATTGACATCAGCTGAGTGGCATTAGAGTGAGGAGTAAGTGACAATGGCCATGACCAAGAATAAAAACCACATATTTAAATAAACATGGAGAGTTGAATTGAGTTTTGAACTTGGAGTTTTAATTGCGTATGGGAATTCTTTTACAGTTATAATATCTTTTTGTCTTAGTTTTTTTGAGTCCCAGTTTTATATGCTTTCTTGCTTCTTAAGAAATATGTAGATTGATGATTTGTTGAGAATATGAAAACGACGGCGAGCACAGAATACTGGATGTTTTTTGTTTTTGTTCTCATTTTTTGGCTTATTTAAGCAATTTATATAAGAAAAATTAAGATTTATTGAATTGAAAAATTACAATAAATAATGGCATATTATTTGTCTCTAATAAGATGCTTATTTTTTTTTTTTATTTTTGATAATTCCTAAATACTCTAACATAGGAGCAAGTTCATGTGATCCAGTCGTGTATTTTATTTGTTTAATTTTTCTAAACATTCGAAGAGCTTAATACAACAATAAATTTTCAAATATAGCACTTATGCTGACATTTTTCAAGAATTTCAAGAAAGACTTTGTATACTAAATCACAGAAATAGAAAACCAACTACATAGTCTCTAATTCTTAAATGGCCAACACAATTCAGATAAGTTGAAATGATCAAACAACCTTGGAACTTTTTTTCAAAATTTTTTCTTTATTAATGTATGTTACTGTAAATTTTCGAAATGCTGAAATTCTAGAATTTATCGGAGTGAAAGTTTTGTAAACATCAGTTTAAAAACCGGTAATATGAAAGAAAAGGTTATTTTATTTCCTTATTATGAATAGCGAATCAAACGTTCGACTCAAAGCGATAGTTTCGAAAAGCTAAGATGTCGTAGTATTAG
Source organism: Syrphus vitripennis (assembly GCA_958431115.1). Lineage (NCBI taxonomy): Eukaryota > Metazoa > Arthropoda > Insecta > Diptera > Syrphidae > Syrphus > Syrphus vitripennis. The sequence goes on along the minus strand of OY288110.1, from coordinate 1,436,664 downwards.
GAAAATCAAACTTCGAAGTTCGAATATTGAGGTAAACTTGAAGATGCAATAGGGGCCTCGCGACTGAACCTAACCTATGAATGAACATGGCAATACCTCTGTAAATTTAATTAAAATTCTTGGAACCCAATTAGCTGGACAAGGCAACTATAAAAAAATGTTTTACCAATATTGCTGAAAAATTTCATTTCTTTCCTGTTAATTTTAGAATTTTAACATTTCGGAAATTTACAGTAACATATAAACTTACGTACGTACATAAATGCAATTGCAAGTGTGGGGATTGTGACTAGATCAGCAGCAGACGGAAATTTGCCGTAAAAATAAAATAAAATAGATAGCAGCAATGAAATCATTTATTTTCAGCAGAACGTGACCCGTTTACGGCATTGTGATAAAATTGTCGAATTGTTGCTATAGTGCTGCTCTTTAGATATGTTATGTATTGTCATTGCTGAAAGCTATTGCTCTTGGTATTGGTGCTGTTTCTGCCCCATAACATTGGAGATACAACCCGAATGTATTACAGTGGAATTTTATGAGCAGGAAAGGGGATAGGGTTAAAAATGCAATGTGTGTATAATCGCATGCATGTTTTATGAATTCAAATAAGTTTTCTCGTTACAAAATATTATGTGCAGTTCTTATTTTTCCTTTTTCGGTATTTTTATTTTGAGTTTTATTTTTTTAAGTCACAGAAGAGATGATAGTTGGATTAATTCATTGAATTTTGTATCTTTTAAGCTGGATATGTTTATTGTGCATGATATTTTTGTTGTGTAAAAATCTGGAAAAAAATTATTAATTTTTTTTCTGATAATAAAAGGAACGAAATTAATTTCCAGTTATGCCTTTGGTAAGACATACATATATAACAATATCTCTGCATTCATGTTGCTTACTATCCACAACGATTGTACCCTTTCCCGGTTCAGTGAGACAATAACATTTGTTTCAGATAACTCTATCTCTGTGAACGTGGGCAACGTTTAATAAACTTTGAGAGTCGTTAAGGTGTTTTATGCAGATTTGTTTGCTATATGTTTGTGTCGGCGTGTGGGTGAAGTGTTTTTGTTATGGCAATATCCCAAAAGGTTGTCCGTTCTTGCACAAAAGGGACATTCACAGGACACAAAACAAGTAGTAGGATGTAGTTATTGGAACCTACCCACTTTTGAACAGAAACCCAACAATGTGGGCTTTGGTTTACTCTGCACACAATATAGGTACACGTTAAACTAGAGTTTAGTTCGTTTTTTTTTTCTCTATATTCGTATTCGATTTCATTTTGGGAAAAGGTAAAATGTGTGTCACACAGAGGATATGGTATAACAACTTTTTCGTAGGATGCAATTGTGTGGTTTATAGAAAGGTAAATATACATACGATAACTTTTGTATCTTTGCGTACACTTCGTTCCATATGGGTGACTCCTTCGGGCTCTGGGTCAACGGTTGGGTGACCATTTGGTAAATGAAATTGTATATTAAATAAGTCTACTATACCATAGTCCTGGGTCTAATAGAGGGAATTCTGTTAGAGTTTGTTATTTTAGGACTTCTCTATCTCTTTCTCCCTCTTAATCTGTAAAAGTTTTAACTTTATAACTCGAAACAGTTGGAAAACTGATATGGAGTACATTGGGACCTACAGGAGCAAGTTTGATTGAAATCTCAATTTTAGTTTTTGTATGAAAAAAAATTCATAAAGCGCCAAGTCAATAGAAATGTTTTTAAAAAATGAAAATTTTATTTAAAAATAAAAAATTTTTTAGTGAAACTTATTACTTGTAGTTTTAAAGAGAAACATCATTACAGTTAAAGAAAAGTGACAGGCAATTTTTCAGCCAGATTCTTGTTTAGTTTGCAGTTTCTAAAACTTCAACACCATTTCAAATTCGGGTTTTCTAAATTTCGTAAATGTTCTAAATGTTGTTTAGGAAATATTGTTGAGAAAATTTAAAAAAATGCATTGAGGAACAAATGTAAACGGAATTATATAGTGAGACAGTAACACAAAAAAATTTACAATATAATTATACTCCTAAACAACAATTAAAGTGCATATTGAAAATTTTAGCTCTCCAAAAAAAACAACTCTAAAAACTTTGAATCAATATAATGATATTAATCAGACCAACTTCAGCTGTGACCTACTTGTTAAACATTTTCTCTTGTTTTTTTTTTTAAGACAAAATTTCAGCATCAATTTTTAACCATTTACAATATACGAAGTATACAATACATACCTATGTAATATGTATATGTACTATAGTGTTCAACACAATATATAAAAAATAAAGATCCAAAATCACACACCTACCCTACATATCAGGATTTCATTAAATTTACGTTGTGAAAAAAATCCTTTTTCGCGATAAAAAATACAATTACAGACGTAAACGCAAAAACTGTTGAGTCGTCGAAATGGAAAGTCAAAATAGGACAACAAAAATAAAGGAAATGCCCCGTGTCGCTTTGGATATCCTTGTCTTTATTTCGCTGTGACTCGGTGAGTATACGACAAGTTGGAGAGTGGTAGCTTGGCGGGGGCCAGTTCACAAATTTACGAATTGGTAACCAGTGATGCCAATTTTAAACTAAACTCATTAAACAACTAACAAATCTTCACCTACACGAGCTATGTTTTAAGTAGGATTATTGTAATTTATTGGAGTGACACAAGCTAAGCATAACAGATAGTTCATAATCTTTATGGAAACAGTGACATTATTATAAATCATTTTTATTGATGTTGATGTTGTAATGACATCATAAATAAACATTTGTTTTTTTTTATCAAAAATGTTCCTGTAGGAGAAAATGTCAAGTAGCAACACTGATTTTCCAAAAATGACTCTTTCGTTGGCTATATACCATAGACGAATTCGGTGTAGGTGACGGTTTGGGGTTGAGAATTAGTAACGCTGTTGAAGCCACCCTACTATACACAGTTGGTGGTGGACGTTAAAAATGACTGTCGTAATCTTGATTGCTGAAATTCATTTAATGGCATCAGAGGGTGGTCACTGGATGGAAAGATTGGATGAACGCGTTTGCAGTACTTTTTTTTCCATTTGGGTAATTTTTTTTTTTAATTTTCGTATTCTTTGATTTTTGGGATATGTTGTGTCTATGGCTTGTTGGCTTTAGTATTTATTTTTTTTCATATAGTGTATGTTTGTTTTGGTTCGTCAAAGAATAAAATGGATTTGTTACGAATGTTTTCCTTCAAGTCCTTACTGTGACGAAAATTTTGGTTTCATATGAAATGCAAATACAAATCATTATGTGCTGCATTGATTTCATGGCTTATTATTTTAGAATATATAACCGTCAACAAAACATTACGGTCCTTCTTGTCTGATTTAAAATCTTATTTGGAAAAGTCCAAGTAATAAATCTGGATGTTGTAAAGGACGACACAAATTTATCATCTTTTTACTTTTATTTTTTTTTTATTAAATTATAGGATAACCTTTATTTTATAATCAAACTCTAATAGATGTGCCTGTTTGTTTTTTATTGAGTTACTTTTAATTGGAATTTTTTCTTTGTATTTTTTTTCGTTTTGATTCCTACAATTTTTATATATGTAAGTGATTTGGTAGACTTAGGAACAACAAAAAATGCTTTGTATAGATTTTTGAGCAACCACATCAAATATTATTAAGGCCAGGACTTCATTATTTCTTTGAAACAGATTAATTGGAAGTAGGTTTATAGAAGTAGCAAACAATTTAAAATAAGAGACAATCAGTGTTGATTTTTAATTGGGATTTCTTCTTGGGCACATCCATACGTGAAGACATTGAACTGAACTTGACAAAAAGAAACCATTTATTTTATCCCATAAAGCGGATGAGATATTCGTGAACACTTTAAATATCTCGTATACTTTTATTAAAGTAGCGGGAATAGCGGACTGACATGATTTTTCAGAAAAGTTGTTCTATATTATTGAAATTCAATCAAATTTAAATGAAAAGCAAAACAGTTTTCGAAAAAGCATGAACGCAGTATTCTTGTTCCAGTCGAGTTCAATTGATAACTGAATTTACTAAATAAACAAATATTTTGTTCTTAATTACTTAGAATTCATAGAAGAAAAAGAATTTTTATTGAAATAATTTTAAAACGCATTTAAAAAGAATTCTACTGAAATTACATAGAGACTTTCTGGAGTCTCAATAAAAACGAACTACGGTACCACTTAACACTGAGGTGACCTAAAAATTAGATTAGATACTCTGGACCTCTTACAATGTGTCTTCCTGATCATCACTCACCATTTTGGTACAGTCAAATTAGAGAATTTTAGGTTTTTAATAATATGAAGGTTGGGTAGGTGATTAATTTCAAAATTAGATTTTGAAATCCAAAAAAATGCACTAGTATACAGTAAATTTTATACCATCCATAACCTCTTAAACATCTAGAAATAAAAGCACAAATAAACTTAACAACTCTTCAGAGCCCGAATTCTCTCAACAAGTGTGCAATAAATAGTCTGTCAATAATGATTTGGTAATACGATACACTTGTAACACTCACAACATATATCCACCACTCCATAAAAATCTATGAACTCGAACTGACAGGAAGAGGAAGCAAAAAAAAAGTAGGTATATATCGCCTCGATATGAAATAAACCGGGAAGGGAAACACTTTTGTGGAAAATCATTTCCGGTTAGATCTACCCATCATCATCATCACAATACACTCGAGTATAAAGAAAAAAAAAAAAAAAACGATGGAAAACACTTTTTCACAGATGTGCAGGATTTTATTGAATTTCACATAGCTCTATATAGGAGTACGAATATCTGCCGCCGGATGTGTAGGAGGTGCAAATCCAGAGAATTACTACACAACACCCACTAATTCACATCCTTTGAGAATGCTAAAGGGAGCACTTGTCGTTGATATAGTTACTGTACTTGCGGAGTGAATAAATATAAAAACAATTAGTTTCATTCGGTGTTTTCGTTAATGGACAGCTAGCTAAATGTTTGTCGTTTTTATTAGGGCTGAACATAGAAGCTTATTATTTCTAAATTAACTCATATTTTTAATGAAAGCTTGAATATTCTGAAGAGAGATATTTTTGAACCTGCTGATGAGAGGAGAAATCAGAGATTCATTTGAGCTTGAAAAATAATGGTGTTTCCTGTATTGGATCGTGTTTTTCTTGGTCTGAAGGTGCTTTGAAGGAGATTCCATAACATTTTCCTATATTATTTCACTATTTCGATTTTGTTATTATTAAAAGATTTGCATTTTTGGCTAAATATTTTTTTGAGTGTTTTTATTAATTTTTTAATAGTAATAGACTTTTTTTTGGTTTGATAATAGTCGATGATAGTATTGGTATTCGTGAAGCGTGAAGTAATTGTAACTCCAGAGTTTTAATTTTTTTTTCATCAAATCCTTCCATCATCATTTTTATCAGAGACATTTATATAATAGACATTCAACATCCATGTTAAAATTTTACATTGATTCCCGGAAAGTATAGCAATTTTATTTAAATTCCGGAAAAGTTTCCAGAGTTTTCAATTCCATTAGGAAGAAAAGAAGGATCTCATTCAATAACAAAACGTCATGAGTTTCCAGGTATAAGAACGGGAAAATCGTTAAGGATTTTGCCTTTATCATTTAATATACCATAGAAATGTGTGATGAGTAAAATACAGTAGGAGCGAGGTGGACTTTTTTTTCCATATTACCAACACGAATATCTCTGCTTGTCCAGATTCATTATTAAAAAAGGAAATTGAATTTTCATCAAGGATTGACGGAGATGCCTCAAAAAGTTATTGAAGATAATAATCATCAGAACACCTTGTGAATTGTTGGCAATCGATTTCCGAATAATTTCAGTGATGTGGGTAATAATATCGTGACATCTTCACTCATTTCAATTAACACAATCCTAATGGAATTCTACATAGTTACAGATTTATTTATGTAGCTTACTAAAAAAGTGGAGATAAATCAATTCAACCGGCGAAAAGGACGTAGTTTATAAAAAGTTATTGATATATTCCTTAAAAAATCTTTAGTTTTTAAAATTTGGGAGGCAACAATATTCTAGGAAGCTTAGGAGGATTGAAAGTAATTTTTTTTTAATTTACGACTCATAAACATTCTATATTTTTCTATGCCATTTTGATATTCCATTCAAGCAAGAAATCTTAGCTATTAAAAGCGAGAGTTTGCGACAACGGGCCTTAAGATTCATTAATTTTTTACTTGTTACTGATCAATTCTTCGAGGGAAATTTTGTTTGTTGACAGTTGTTGGTTTTTTTTTTTGTGTAACAGAAATGATCTTCACTTGTTAACAAAACGTGAAATATTTTCATTGCCAAAAAGTTTTATCTATTTCCTGACAGATGAGATTGGAATTAGAAACGTCTTTTGGTAAACCTTTAAGAAACATTTTACTTATGTATGTTAATATGATTGAAATAAAAAACAAATAATTTTAGAAGCCTTTTTTCAAGCCCCATTATAAGCTCCTTTATTACCAATTGAACAGTTGGTTTAAAGCAACAAATGCTTGCTTGTTTGGATGTTATCCTCAAGTTAACACCGAGTCATCTTAAGATTGGCCAAAGAGAGTGTTAGAACCAGGACCTGTTAAAACTGTAGGTCCCTGGGAAAAGGACTCAATTGTGGGGACCACAATGGTGGAGGTAAAAATCTCGAAACAAAATATCGTAACCAAAATATTGCTATCATGTTGGAAAATCATTATGTACTTCTAAACTAGTATGGGAGTGTGTGGGAAGATTAAATTATTTTGGCAAGTATAATAACGCCTCATATTATTGGGTACCGTGTCATGTAGGTATTTCGGGGAATTAAGAGGCGGAGTCCTTGGAAAAAATGGTTGTAATGACGCAGCTAACAGGGCCTGAATACGGGGAAATAGGAGGAAACATGATCAGCAATCGAATCAAAACTAAAGAGGAGAGATAAAAACTATGGTTGGAAGTCCATTTACTGGGCCAAATTGACTCTTAGGAATTATAACAATCATCTCTTAGTATAAAAAACACATCTGGAAAAATTATTTAAAGGGTATTAAATAACCTAGCTCTTTAGGGGGATTTTAGGGTCGCAGTGTACTTATTACACATCCCAAATCTATTCATTCATTATTCTTATATCTATAATTGATTTTACAAGTCTATAATAAATGAAACCTTGACATTAAAAAGAAAAAAAAAATTCGTTTTGTTTAAAAAACTCTTCTTAAGATTTGGCCCTTATCTTAAAGTATCAGCAAAAGAAGTATCTTATTCAACTTTTAATTACTTTCCCCTTTATATAATATGTACCAAGTGAAAACATAATAATTGAATTCCATTGAGGTCAACATTATATCCTCGTTATACTTTCACGATTCTCTCAAAATAAAAATAATAAAACAAAAAACGGATTCTATCAGTACCATAGTTTATCCTTTCTAATCTATCCACACAAAGAAATCATATCATTATAATCATGTTCAATGTTGCTTGCTTCCTCCTGAGTATAATTTTTTTTATTGTTCAATAATCTTTAACTTTTTTTTCACCGTCCGCTGAAGACAGCTTACCTATCCCCTTTCTGCCAGACCATGAACTTAATGAAACCTTTAGAATTTACTGATCTCTTAGATTATTATCTTTCGCCTTTGCGCTTACCAGAAATTTGCAAAATTAATTGGATATCGATGAACAAGATAATTGAATATTGAGTTTTGTATATACGCTTGGAAAAATCGGGTTAAAACTGAAAGTGAGCAAAAATTGATAGAAATAGAAATCTCGCTAACGTTAAAGGATTTCGAATAAAGAAGAACAAAAATAAACAATGAATTGTGAAACCGGAAGCTTAAGGTTAAAGGAGCATTCCAGAGGAAACAAATTGACCTTTGGAAGCAGGTAGATAATAATGGAAGGGATTTATAATTTGCTGAATAATTTTTTGAAGCTCATCCGAATTTATAAAAAAAAAATCCATGAGAATTATATATTTTTGAAAACTTTGACTATAATCTAGAAAATATGTATTTAAGTTAACTCCTTACGGAAAAATAAATTAATACACTAGTTTTTTCCACTTGGTTGAAAGTGATAAAAATAAAAAAACAACATTGGAGGAAAGAAACTTCCTTTATGAGAGGTCACGGGCTTCGTTTTCTAAGTGGAGCAGGGTTTCTAAAGTGGAACAGATAGGCATGCTTGGCTTGTTTGACAATGATATATTTTTTTTTCTAAATATAGAATCTTCCCGGACAATGGAAAAAGGATACAAAATTGAAATTCCCTTAAAAAAATGTAAGCCACATAAATAATAATCACAAAATCATAATAATACCTCCCAAGCGTTTGTCTTTTGAGTTAAGAACAATGACAGAATAAAAAACAGAAAAAACAACTTCAACATAATTTTCTACACCCTAGATTTTTACCTGCCGATGCCGCAGAAAAAACTTCCATACCTTTGGCTTCAGCGGTGCTGAAATAAAAGCTCAAACATTTTCATTGTGTGTCATAATTTTTTTTTTTTTTTGTTCGTATACCAGATTAAGGTCTGTCAGCCCACAAAACAGCATCAGCAGCAGATTCTGTCTGTCGGTGTCGGTGGATTTTCTTCGCTTTGTCTTTTTGCCTTGGCGTATTTCATTTTCTCATTCGACGAGATAGGTATCAGAATGTCTTTTCAAAAAAGGGGTTTTCTTCATTTTTTTTTTGCCCACCTCAGGGAGTTTTGCTTTTGTTTTGTTTCTCAAATTCTATATTTGCGCAATGTGTGACGTCACTTAAGGACATTTAGCACACTTCAAAAACAAACATAAATGCCACACCTTCTTCATATCAGATTTGTATTACATATATTTTAGTGGAAACATAAATTAATTTAAAATTCTTTAAAAACCCAAAAGTATAGAAAAAAAAAAGATTACATTTCTTGAGGGCATTCCATTAAGTTGAACAGAGTGCAATGCTCGAATACTCGTTAGCATACTTCGTCGTCCTTTGTGAATGTAATTTCCTTTGCAATGTACAAAGAAAACAAAAAAAAAATAAAGCTACACAAAAAATGTGACATGTGCTAAAAATAAAAAATACAAGTGTGAAGACTTCCAAGTTTTCGTATAATAATGTTGCCAGCACGAAGTTTTGGAAGTTTTCTATGGAGTTGCTTTATTTACTTTTGGTTTTTTTTTTAACAGTGGTCATTGTAAGTTTGTCGTCAAATGAGAATATGAAGAAAAAGTATGAAAAATTTCTTTTAAATTTTAAAAAAAAAAACTTCTAAGTCTATGATATCCGCCCTCTCAACATACTATGTATGAAAAGTTTCAAAAACTACTGTTTGCAAAAATGTGCATTGGAAATGAAAACGAAGTCTGTCGCAAACTATTAGAGAATGGTACACAACTCTATGCACATAATGTAACGCAAGTTTATGGGTCCTTAATGTGTTGATTCTGTCAGTAGCAAAAGTGCATCCTTTTGATTTATTTTTGAGACTTCATTCAGTATACTATAATAAGAACATTGAGCAGGAGGGACAAAAAAAAAAAAAAAAAAAACAACCTAGAAGTTGTAAGAAAGGATGAAAGTTGTATCTTGATAGAGTACACACTGTGAGCCACAGGGCTTAGGAAAGCGCACAATAACTGAAAGAAAAGGAATACGCGAGGGATGGTTAAGTTTGCCGTTCTCAAAATAAAAACTTGCGTACTTTTTATGAGTATGTTGAATTGTTGATGTTGAGGGTTTAAACAGAAACTAGGTACGAGAGAATGAGGAGAGGAGTGGGCGCAACCGAACCGCGTCTTGGGGGCTTGTATGGTGTTTGTTGGAAAATTTGAAGGTGGTAGCTTATAGTTGCATCAACAAAATTTTTCAAAAATTCAAAGAACATACAAAAAAAAAAAACACGACAACGTTCCTGCCACGACACCGAAAAGAAAACATGGTTAAAGTTTGGAAAAGTTGTTGACTAGAGTGACAAAGGTGATGGTTCTATATAGTGGGGAAATGGAAGAGAAAGGGCATCAAGTATATACTCGTATGTATATACATAGGTACCACCAGGAGATGGAAACATCCTAATGGAAGTTCTATCCGACATCTACTTTCCGTCTTCATCGTATACACTGCTTGTCGACATTAAGGTGACTTTAACTTTTTGAAAAAAAAAGTTTTAAAATTTATAATTAGCAGAATGGTGCTTCTTGGCATGGTTTACAAAGGTTGTTTTTTTCTTTTGGGTTTTATTTTCTGAGAGAAGGGATTAGCAATTTATTATTTAAACGTTAAGTGGAAAATGATTATGTCGGATTATCAATGACAAAAGTTTTATTAAATTTGAACAAATGTTATGGTTATAGACAATTCATTCAGAAGTCATTTGTGCGATCTAACTGTTTGGCATTTGATGTATGATTCGTTTTAAGCATAATAGGTTGAAAGTTTTTGTTTGAGATAATTCAAATTTTTGTAGAGCAATCAAGTACAGTGGTTCCCGCAATCTTGTCTTTCTTTTAGAGGATCCTTCAAATGAAGTGTGATTCTTTATGTCGTATTTTGTTTTGCTGTAAAACTAGACTTATAAGTTTAAAAGAAATGAAATAATTGACAGCAAAAAAATATTCGAAGCAACATTTCGTATTTTTTTGAATTTGACAACCTCAAAATATCGAATTTTCAAAATATACATGACTATCAAAAATAAAGTTTGCAAAAAAGAAATATGTTCGAGGTGGCCCATAATTTTTTTTTTATTTGTGGGGACATTCATTGAGGCATTGAGGAGATCCAAACCAAGTTTAGTGTTTGAACTGCGAAACAAGAAATTGCGAAATATAACTATTGCAAAATGAATAAGGGCAACAAACGTTATGTAAAATGATCCCGGCTTTATTCTTTTTATTTAAAAACAATAATTCTGTTGAGAAGCAAAATCAACAAATTTGAATAGATTCGTTAAAGTTTTTTTTAGGTTCTTGTGGCCTCACTATGTACCTAAAATGTTTGCCAAGCTCCAAAGCTCTTAGAATGAAATCAATATAAAAGCAAACCTTTCAATCCATCTTTAATTAAATTTAAATTTAATTTCAACTACATAGTCCAAAATCTCGATTTCCTTGCTATACCAACAAAATCTTGCGGACACCAATACAGTTTACTGATTTGTTTCAAAGCGTTCTACAAAAAATACATATAACCCTGGTGTTACTGTTTATGTTGGATTTATCATCTACCTCTGCATCCACGAAAAGCAATTATTTTGTATTTTCTGCATTATCAGCTATTTCACAGAACGAAATAATATAAATTGATTCAGGTACAGTATCTATTCATAGAGCTATAGAGCTCCATGAAACTGCAATGGAACCTTGGAATTTTTGGTATTTTTTTTTGTATTATTAAATTTTGGTTCAGTAGATTTCTCTTTGCGTACAACTTTTATCGAATACCCAAATTTCATAAGAACGTATCGATAACCTAAATGAAACACGAAAATAGTTCAAGCACAAAGTAAAGAGAAAGCGGATATGCGCTTTCGTTTTAATGGCTGCAAGATATCTTTATGCAATAATGGAAATGGTGTTAATCAATTTTCATTAATTGTTATCCTTCGATTCTTGTTAAGTTATAGAAACTTTAAAGAATCGTGAAATGAGAAAACTTTCAATGAGGATTCTAAATTTGTTTAAGTGTTTTTTTATTTTCATTTGGGGTTTATGGTATACCGAACAATACTTCCAAAAAAACGTTACATTTATACTAATTTAATTTTTATAAGAATCATTTAAGAAAAGATAGATGAACTGGAGAGAAATTCACAGTTCAAAACATGCAACCTACTTCACAGATTGACATGCAAATCGAAAGATCTTAACCTTTTTATTCTTACTTCAGGTTCATCACAATGTAGAACAAAAGCTTTTCTGTAACATAATATGCATGCATATCAATTGTATTAAAAAATATATTTACTTCAATAATATACAGAGGTATTGTATTTTCTTCATAGAATTCTACGCATCAAATAATAGAAACAAAATTGACTCCCTGGTGATGTTATCAATTTCCTACTGTATGTACTATTGTCGCTGCACCTTGCCAGAATAAGTTATGATAATGCATGTTCCTCAGTTCCAAAATAAAGGAAAATACAAAAATGAATACTGACAACTACTTCCCGGAACTGATTCACCAACACTGAAATTGACAGGTGTCTCGTTAAAAAGGAGTGGTGTGTTTCTGCAAGTTGACAATGCTTTCCGTCAAAAATAATCTGATTTAAAAAAATGTAAGCAGAAATCTTGGTGACATTCAAGTATGCTTTACAAATAAATAAACATCCATAGAATTAAATACATATATAGGTAGAATTCATGGATACATAGCATGGAACATACGTTAAATTTTTTAATATTCGTACAACTAAAAAACAATTCATTAGTTTCATGATAGTTGGATTGTTTAAGTTGAAATTCTGACTTGCCCAAGATTTTTGAAATTCTGCTTTTCGTCAGTGAAATTAATTGTTATTTTGAGTTATTTATATAGCAAAATCAATACTAATCAATACTAATGACTTAAATATTACTTCTATCCAAAAAAATGACTTCAACATATCTAAAATACTTCTAGTATTAGATTTTATTTAATTTTTATTTCATTTTATATTATTTTATTTTATTTTATTTTATTTTATTTTATTTTATTTTATTTTATTTTATTTTATTTTATTTTATTTTATTTTATTTTATTTTATTTTATTTTATTTTATTTTATTTTATTTTATTTTATTTTATTTTATTTTATTTTATTTTATTTTATTTTATTTTATTTTATTTTATTTTATTTTATTTTATTTTATTTTATTTTATTTTATTTTATTTTATTTTATTTTATTTTATTTTATTTTATTTTATTTTATTTTATTTTATTTTATTTTATTTTATTTTATTTTATTTTATTTTATTTTATTTTATTTTATTTTATTTTATTTTATTTTATTTTATTTTATTTTATTTTATTTTATTTTATTTTATTTTATTTTATTTTATTTTATTTTATTTTAGACATTTTGGCCAGTATTCACCAATCCGTCATAAGATAAAGAGACTCACTCAAAAATTCCTGTTTACAAAAACTCAATTATAACGGTTTTTGTTTTTGCAAATTTCAAGTCAATGTGTGATGCATAAATAATGGCATGCATGAATTTCAAAATCGAGCAAAGCAGAACAGAATGGAAACAAGGTACAATTTTGAGAAGATGCATTTTTGTGTAAGGAAGCAGAGTAATGAAACCAGACTTTTGACAAACTCCCTTTCAAAGGTTTTAAGCTTTTGCTTTTGGGGTTCGTGTTCTGAACATTAAATTTTTTCCAGGTTTTCAAAATTAGGGCAGGCTGGTCTCAGTCCCGTTTGGTTTTTATGGAACGGGACAGAAAATTATTCAAAACATAAAGTTTATTAAATATATAAATTTAAGGCAGTCAAAAGATTCTTCCTCATTTTTAATACAAAAATATATAAAACGGAATCATAACAATTTTAAAGACTAATATTTTTCGCCATTGAATTATATATAAACCTCATTTTTTGTTCTCCATTCTCTAATTCCAAAAGACAAGTCGAAAGCAGAAAATTAATCATGAATGTGTTACTTCAAAAAAATATTTCAACTATGTGTCAACTGCACTACTTTTTTTTATTTGCAAATTTAAAAGAGTTAGCTTATTCACCCAGAACTATCCAAGGTTGCCTCCAAAATATAAACCACCTCCAATGATCCTAAAACATCGTACCTTGCCTAACCTGCCATTTAAATAGTAAAATGTTTCCATAAATTATAATGAGAATCAACTCTGCAGTAGAGCCGGATGGAATAAGCTCTCTTGATCGCACAGTCCGACGCTAAATTCAAGGCACATAAAAAGAACTGCTGATGTGAAAGTCTGAAATTAACCTGTCCATGAAAATAAGGTTGAAAGTCTAGAGATGAACTAAAGCGTGAGGTGCCACAAATTTCCTATAGAAAATAAAATACACCTCACTTTGGCACCAAAAAACGTAAAGTCAGTATTTATATTTTTTTTAATCCTTTCGTGGTTGAAGGTTTTTAAGACTTTGTTTATATTTTTTTTATTTTTTTTCATTTGATGTGAAAATGTAAACGACCACAACATCAGGCAAAAAAAAACAAAAAAAAAAACAAACAAGTGAGAGAAATAAAAAGTGGTTGATGTACGGTAACGGTACGGAAGCTGAAAACTCATTTTCTCAGGATAAGAGAACATTTCAAGGACCCCAGAGTATTATTGCCATATAAAACGAGTTCTGCTGATGGTATATAGCTGAAAATAATGTTGTTTTGCCAAATAGGTGTTTTCGTTCTTATGCGAATGTGAATTTTAGAAGGTGAAAGATTGTACTCATTTTTCACTATAATGGGCAAACATGTTCCTGATGGGGAAAGGTCAACACGGGATGAATAAGATGATTGTGCGGTAAAATGAAGAGCAATGGACATTTAAAAAAAAAACAGCTATAGCTTGGATATGTGGTTTTTAGTTTCAGGGGATCTGTTTTTATACTCAAACCCAATAATGACAAAGAGCAATATGTTTTGCAATTATTTGCTCTTGATTATAGATGACGTTTTTAGCTTCTTAATTGTTGTTCTTGGAATATTTTTTCTGAGAAAGTATGAGAATGCCTAACGACTTTTGGCATTTTGGGCAATGGATATACTCTTGTGACTGAAACCTACATCAAGCAAGATTATTATTTTTTTATTCTCAAAAATCTGGAGTAGGCATTTATTGTGATTTTATTGTTCAAATGTATTACATAACACATTTTATGGAAATATGAATTTTATTACTATACAGTTAAATTCTCGGAGGAAAGATCTTTTGAAAGGAGGAAGGAGTTTTGGAAAATTAGAAAACCCTAAATTCGGGAAAAGCTATATTTACAAATCCTTGAAACGTAAAATGATTAGGATATAAGTATGAAAGTGGATTTTCAAATGCAAATAAACCCTTGTCAGATTTGTAATTTTTGAACTGAACATTTTGTCAGACGTTTGATGAAATTTACATAAAAGGCTCTTTTAGATTTATTTGATTCTGCAAGAAATATTAAAAATTTAAATCCATTCTTCCATATATGCTGAGGAATAAAGTGTTTTATAGTTGAAGTGGTATTTATAACCGCTAAATATTTTTAGACATTTTCGGACAAATATCAATTCCATTATGACAATTTATGATGAAAGAATGTTCAATATTTTATTAAAAAATATTCCCATCACTCAAACAAATACGTCTGGAATAGAATAAATAACGAGTATCTAGACATTTGCATTGCTGTGAAAAAAAACTTATAAATTTAATCAGAAATTGTGAAATGAACCCTTAATGTATAGGGTTGGCCACGAGTCGAGGCTTGTGCTGTTTTGTCTAAATCTCGTCAAAACTTAAAAATGTCAGTCTCGTCTCGGTCTCGTATAACTTTATCTCGTCTTTATTTGGTCTTGGTAGCAATTTCGAATCTCTCCGATTTAGTCTAGGTTTGCTTGGAATTGCTTTTTTAAGTCTTACTTGCTCTAGATGAAATCGAACAATTACTTTCTCTTTTCGAACAATCTTGACATGAGACCGAATCGATTACTACCTCTAGTTAAAAACATTCCATTCAAAAAATGCTATTTACACCATTCTGGTCTTGGCACTAGTACTGCCATAAAAGAAATAGAGTAGTCTTCCAATTATATGCTCAATTTGAACACCTAGAGATAGCACAGGCTAGGATTGAACCCCATTCTATAATATGTCAGGTTCGAAATGTATCGATTTTTTGAGCTTTTTTAATCCATTGTTTCCATTGTTTCCATTCTTAAATTGAATTTGACAGTTCATATAGCTTGACAGATGGTCTACGAACTAATTTTTGAAAGGAATAGTGTATTTTGTTCCAAATGTCACTCGATTCGGCTCAAATCACATTTTTCTGGGGCACTAAATAACTGAAAAGTTCCAATTTTTCATCGTTCTTATTCGTCATTTAACCCTTGCAACTCGGTTTAGTTTTGCATTCAATTTTATTTTAGTAAGGTTTTCGGTTCGCTGGTTAGGTTTCTAACTCGATTCGAAAAAAAACCTATTCAATTTGATTAATGGCTAACTCGGTTTCACTCGGTTTGATAAATCATCATGTTTCTTAATAATTATCTTTAATTAGTGTAACAACAAGTGTGGCTTCTTCCGAAGTCTTTCGAAGGCAATGTTATGCGCGCTTGTAAAGTTGAAATGCAAAGTAAATTTGTCAAATCTTCATATTCGTTCTTATGGATTTTTCCTAGGTAATTTTTTAACACAGATTCTATACACTACCGAAATAATTCAGCCAGCAAAATGTTCAGAGTTTTTTTTTTAGTTACTGGTGATCCATAGAAATTATTATTCTCTTTTTATGGAACATCGTTTTTTTGTTTAAATATATATATAGATTTATTTGCATATTTTATCTTTGTAAGCATCTCTGATTAAAATTTTCGTCATTTAAATACAAGAACAAAAATGTAGAAAAAAAAATAATTCATCGTCTTAGGTGTAATTGAATCATAAGTCTTGTATTTATTCTCGCTCTACTGAGCAAATATGCAAAGTTAACATTTTTTTAAACGAGATTGCATTTATATTTTATCCATCTTTCCCTTTTAGCCATCATCATGAGTCTTAAATTGCTGTGCCATCCGGGGTTATCTACTGTCTTTTCATAATTTCTTCATGTGGAAATAATTTTATTATTTTTTAACAGAATGCAAAATAAAAAAAAATCCTTGAGCAGTCAGTCATTTGCATCACTGACTGCACGAAGGTTCTGTTCGAGTTTCAAAACTTTTCAAAAAAAAATTCAAACAAACTAAAAATGCCTTAAAACTGACCTTTTGACGGAAGAGGGTAAAGTACCCAAATGAAATTTCAAAATGAACAAATAAAAATGCTCCTTATTTTTAATATTTTGTAAATTTTGAAAGATTCTTTAAAAGGATTCTCTCTCAGTGGGTTAGAACAATATCTCGCTTGACATTCTCACTCAAGATTCATTTACCTACAAACCCTAAGTATTTTGCAATACTTTGATTTGATTTTTTTGTTTTGTGGTGGAGAGAGTTGGTTCATACATCATTTACCATCACCCTGGTTCTGGTTCACTTGTCATGAAACCTGGTAGAACATCGTTCTGGATGGTGATGATGATTTAACTTGTGTAATTTATTTTATCTGTGCAGCAGTGGTGCTCTGCAGCCTCCTCGTATTCAGCTTAATATACACAGTCGAGGCAAATATACTCATATACATCCATCGTGGATGAAAACGCACGTGATGTGAAATTTAAGGGCTCATAACTTTTTTTTTCTTTTTGGTTTAAGGTTTGTTTTAAACATACATGGAAAAGGTGCCATCTGACGATTTGTCACTGCTGCTGAATTTGACTGGTTTAAAGTTCGAGATTTCATTTTTTTTTTTTTTGCAAGAATGATTGTATGATATTCAGAGCTCTTGGTGGAACTAATGGCCTTTTGACGTGCATGAAAAAAACAACGCACGTTTCCGCCATTCGTAATCTTTATTTCGAAACATTATGTTTTAGATGTGCAATGTGTTCCGAACATCGCCCCCGTTTTTTTTGTTGTATATGCGAGTCCTACATCGATTTTATTCGGTGCCTATACACGTGATGTATTGTCTTGCGGTATGGACGTTTTTATTGATGTTCGTTACTGACAGGTATCTAATATAAAGAAATCATGGTTAGTTAAAAAATTGGAAGTTTTGAACTTTTTGTAACACATTTTTATGTATAACATTTTTAAGAAGTTTTGCCGACTTTCAAATGATGCCAGTTTTGAAAATGCATTACCTTCAAAAAGACATATGTACATTTATAAAATTCTTTACTCTTAACATGAATAACGTTTTTGCGTTTTTTCAAATTGTTTTCCTGTGCAAACAAAAATATTTTGAAATCAACCATCAGGTATTATTTCGCACATTAGTACGAATTCTAGGAATATTTTATAAATATATTTCATAAAACCTCACGATTAAAGGTATAGCTCATTAAGTGAGAAGCATAATGAAAAACCCTCATAAATTTTCTATGAAACATAAATATATGCACACGGACAATGAAAACATTTTCAAAAGCTTGTTGTTCAAAAAGTGTATTTTCCTGGAAATTTGAATACAAAACTTTTTTCTTATCCAAAAAGTGTACAACTGCACAATATGTTATGGGTGTCTCTTCAATTTGTTTGAAATTTTGCATGTTGTATGAATTTACATTTTACCTTAATCCTGTACTTTTGTTTACTTTTCGTGTATCTAGAACTTCATTTCATTGCCCATTGCCCACAGCAAGCTATAACTCCACAAGTTGAGTTGAAAAAAAAACGTTAATTTGAATTTTCTCAAAGCCTTCTTCCACCCAACCTCAGAGCCCGCAACGACATGGACATCCCGAGTAGCACAGAATTCGATTTATAACAAAATTTCTGTTGTATTTGTGTTTTGTTGAAGTAATTTGCAATATTATTTGTTGTAACTCAATTTCTCAGTTGTTCATCAAAAAACAATTGTAACTTTTGAATTTAAATGCTACAAATCGGTTTTATAAAAGTTTGAACTTGTTTTTAAAAAACTGAAGTTGTTATTAAAAGATTATAAGCAAGTCTAACATTTGACGGTTAGTAAAAAGTTTTTATTACATCTATTGAATTGGTATTTCGTTATCTTCTAACTTAAATGTTAAAATAACTTTCTTAAAACAATCTATAAAAACATTTTCGTAACTTTAATATAATTGACAGTCAAAAAGGGGGAAGCAAATGACAAAAACATGTTTGTAACGTTTTTCCCATTAAATGTTTATTTTAAGAGAATTTCAATATGAACAAGTTTTTGGCAATATATATAACAATAAGTTAATCGGTGTTGTATATTCACAATACTGATAGAAAAATATGCATGTTTATTATAATTAAATACACATCATTCCTTGAATAACACTTCATGGTTTAAAAAAGTGTATGTATACGAGTAAATCTCCAAAATTGTTTTTTAATTATATTCCAATCTTCTTATTACCATTATAACAATATCATAACAAAGATGAAACTCTACTTGTGTTTTGTTTCGTTATATTTCGCATAACACGAATGGAACAAACAAAATGTTTGAATATATATCGTTGAAACAACGTTGAAACATAACCGCTTGCATTTTTTATGAGTGGAGATTTTGTTATTTACTTGTAATATATTTGTAAACATGAAACAGACATTGCAACGACATTGAAACGGATAGGCAACCAAAGTACTAAAAATTGAAAAAAAAAAACATTTGCTTTGCAGTTGAAACAAAACTTCAACATTTCTTAAGTTTCAAGTGATGTTGTAGTTGAGTTTTTAGAACCTTCGATAACAAAGCTGATTGATATTTTGAATGTCAGCCATTTTGCTTAGACATGAAAAGAGTTGCTTTATATGGCAGAGTTGCCGCAGGATTGAAAAATTTTCACAAGTATATTAAACAGTTTGCAGATTTTAAGACGACCATAATACACATAAATTATACAATTATTGTCCTAAGAACTCATAATTAAAAATAAAAATAACTTCTTTTTACATTGCATGATTTGTCTTATCATAAAAAACACATTTTAACTTTTCATGAATATTTCGTGTCAAATGTCAACAGACGGCCAAGAAAACGACATTTTATGAAGCATTAAGAAAAAGGAAAAATTATGTTTTTTTGGGTTTTGTAATCCATTTTATATCTTAATTAGAAATTTATTTTCTAGAACTAAATATTTAATGGTGGTTATGAATGTCTGTTTTAGAAAAAATATAAACAAAAATTTAACTGCGGCAATACTGGCGGGCATATACCAAAGTAAAATGCAATTTTTTGCTTCATTTTTTCCTGCCACAAAAAAATGATGGTTTTTTAAATATAACAATTCTTGTTTCAGTAACAAAAATTCGAAAATATGATAAAATACAATATTTCTCTGTTTTATAAACATTGTAAGTTGATTAGAATGAGGAGTTTATTGCTTTGAGTTTCTGCTTTGTTATATCTTTGGGATAGTAACATTTAAGTTTTACTTTTGAGAGACAATGTTTTTATTGATATTTCCTGCAACAAACGCCATATTGTTCACAATGTAATAAATATTTCTTAGGATTTGATCATATATGCGAAATTTTTAAATTAATTTTTCTAGTTATTGTCACTTTTCGTTTAGTAAATTTGAATGGAAATGGGTCAAAGTTTCGTTTCCTAATGTAAATCATAAAAAATTTTGCAACTTAAATTCATAAATACAGAAAAGAGTATTTTCACATTTTTCAAATTTTCGCCAAATTTTAATATTTGGGATGGCGCGTGAGTTTTCTAGAAGGAAAACATCAATTTTTGTGATAAAAATGGCCTTTGCATTAGATTTTCCGTTCATAAATAACTAAAAATCGCATTTGAAATCATAATATTTGACTAATTATTATATCCAATACTTTACTTTATCTCTTTTATAACATCTGAAAAGTATACAATACATTTTAAAAGAGTTAAATACATAACTTTTCAGTAACTCTTGAAATGTTTTCGGTAACATTATTTCTCATTATATTATAACATAATGGAACTGAAAAAGTTAAATTTTGTCTAAGCAATGTTATAAGTAACAAAGTATGCTTGCATTAACGTTTTAGCAATATTAATAAAGCTCATCTTCGAGTTCAATTAAAGTTGCACTATTGTAAGATTGAGTTACATGTAGCATTTCTTAGTTCAAATAACACTTATAAAACTGAGAAACGACAAAATTTAACTGCTATAAAACGCAATTAATACAAATTTGTTGCAAATGAGAGGAGAAACGCGGCTATTTGGGTTACATAACTGTAGCAAATTGTGTTCCTAAAATAAATGAACAACAATTTGATTGTTTTACTGGAGTTATATCTACCAAAAGGAAACCCTTCTGTGCTACTCGGGATGTAAGCAACGTTTAATAAAGTATCCGAAACGGTCTTTATATGTTTTATGCTAAATATGTTTATTGTTTTAGTGTGTAGATAGTGAATTAATAGACATTTTTCTAGGAATTGGTCACTTTGCACTAAAGGATATATCTTTTGAAAAAATAGAACTATAGTTACATGCCCACGCTCAGCCCCAACTTGTTTATATACCTACGTATTTATATCTAGGGGAAAGTGGGAGCACAATTAACGTGATGATAGATTCCAATATTTTTTTTATTTGAAACTCATTGATTGTTTGATATAATAGTCCAGTTACTATGTGAAATAAGGAAGGCAAAATTGTAATGGAGCGTTTAAAAGTTGATTGTTAATCAGTAATCAGTGCCGAGCAATTAACATATCGGAATTCGGAAAAAATTGCCCAACGAGAAGTTTCTTAAAATTGACATTGCCTAAAAGCATTTTGAAGTTCCAAAGATGTTTTTGAAGTTCATTGATAGGTGTGGAAGCATTTTTTTCATCAATTTTATCTGATCAAAGAATTATCAAAGATATCTGACAGGGAACATTGATTGTATGTTGGGCCCGAACTGTGTTTTTCAAAAAAATAGTTCTTTATAAGTAAAATTCGTAATTACAGTTTGAAAAGAAATTGGAATGCAAGTTTCAATTTCAATATTCAATGGTATAAAAGAAAAGAATAAAAAAATTCATAAGAACCGTTAGTAACATTTTTTTTTAGAAGAATTGCTTATAAAAACCCAACAGAAAAAAAATGCATCAACATTTTTAATGCCGTTTTCGAAAGGCAAACTTTGTTATTTGGGGTGAAAAAAAAATGTTTTCGTCAAAAAAAAAAAGAAAAAAATTATCTGCCACTGTCAGTAACATAGTTTTGCACAAAAAATTCGTGATGAATAAAAAAAATTTTCACTTCAGATTGGTTCACTGTTCCATAAAAATATTAAACGTCAAAAATTTGTGTCTGGGCTCAAATAAAACCGTCATTAATAAAATCAAATGTGTCCCACAACTTCCTCTCAATTTTTTTATTGGTGTTAGGTCAAATTTTACTTCTTTCTCATTTTCAATTTGGCCTTAAACTATTGTCAAAGGTACCCCATTTTACCGTTGCATTAATTTATCTATGTATTTTTCCTCTTAAATAAATACTTAGAGAAATTTAATATTTACATATCCATACATACAAAATAATTTTGCACATTTTTTTAGGTGTATTAATAAAATTAAAAATGTCTACCATCCTGAGAGAAACATTTATTTAAATATATGATTTATTTTAAATAATATGAGAAAAAAATTTAAAAAGTAAAAATTTTCAATTTAAAAAATAGTTTTGCAACACTAAATTGTGGCAATTTTTATAACTATTTATAATTATTAATTTGTAAAAAGTCTTGTGAAACATTAATTATAATTAAATTATTTTTTAAAATTAAAAATTTTTAATCTTTTTTATTAATTTTTTGTTTACTAAGGCTTAAATGACCTACAACACTCAACCATTCCTGTATGCGTGTTATATGGCAGGAACGGATGGGACCTACAATTTTGTGCCAAATCCGAACGTCTAGGGTGAGTAGTAGGTACTCTATTCATCGCAAGGGGCAGCAGGACGTGAAAGAATATTATTTCTTCTCTTTAGTGGACGAGGCTGGGAATCGAACCCAAACCTCAAGCATGACATTCTTACTCATTAAGCATTATGCCACGGGCTACTCCTTTAGCTATTAATGAGAAAAACAACAACAGATCAGAGAAGTTCTTCGTATGACGTTATCTAAGACTATAGTCATAAAAATGACACAACAGTAATATCGAGTAGTTTGATAATTTTCTTGTTTTTTTAAACGACCGTAACTTATACATGCCGACCAATCTAATGTATAATTCAAGAAATTGTCATAAAAGTAACAAAAATATTAATCAATTATGCACATTATATTATATATTATCTTATACTTTAAGCAAAAGCAAATCGTTCCTAAATATTTTAATGCCTTTTCATATAAACCATACCAAAAGCTTTGTGTAGCTCAGGTTAATCCTCTTTGTGTCCTTAAGCTGACATGATGTAATCAATTTTAATCAAAAAAAAAGAAAAAAAAATGAACTTCATAGTTTTCATTTTATTAAACAGTTTTGTCTAACGTGTGTAGGTAAGCCCCGCAGTATTGGACGTGTCTATTTGGCCACTATCATGAAGATCTGTACGAATGTATGTAGAAGTGGATACTATATGAACGAGGACGAAACTCAAATTTGTATTCACAAAAAGCTTCACTACTATTTTACATACTAGTGCAAACCTATATCTGCTTCGTATAAGAAGGCTTAAGATATACTTTAATAACCAACACTGTTTCAACATGAAATCATTTTTCATTATGACAGATTGGATTGATGTGAATAATATAGTATGCAAATTGTTTCAGTTTTATCCAACTCTTCTTTAAAAGACGCTTGTTTTTTTTCTTTTCTTTTTTTGCAGACTTGCGAAGTCAGAGAAGTGTCTTACCTGTGCAGCAGGTTTGTACTAAAAAATGACACATCATTTGTCAATTTATGACGGTGAGGATTGAGGAAGCAGGAGTACACAGGTAATTGTTGGGAAAAAGAAATAGGGACTGTTATATTATATGCGATAGTAGTACTTATTAAGCCATAGGTTGATAAAAGATTTTTAACTAAACTATCCTGGAGTTTTTAAATTTTGATAAAATGGGGACAGAGTTTTTTTTTGGAATTTCAAAAAACAAATAATTAAACTCGGGCATCGTGCTCTGCAATATGTACATATCTAAAAAGTACAGTGTTTTTTTAAGGGCGATTTAAAAAAAAACTATTTTTTTGTATGTACATGTATAAAATTTGAAAAATAAATTGGTACCCAAGTTTTAAGGGTTTATTTATCTTTACTTTAAGAAATTAAAGAAAAAAAATATCTACTTGTTTTCAAAGCACAAAACACTGTAAAGATAATTTTTTTCTCGAATTGCCAAAAAATGATTTTTTTGTGTTCCGATCAAATTTTTGGAAAAAAATATTTTCGACCAAATATCTTATTATAGTTTCTTATAATTTTCCTTCTCAGTACTTTAGAATGTAAGTTGAGGTACAAACACATAGACTGGCAAACTGACAGACAGAATTGCCGGACCAACTGTCTGATTATTTGGTAAGATTTTTTTTTAACTTCGACAAAATTTTATTTTCAGCACCACCATTTTTCATTAAAAAAGGAAAGTTGTGTTGTAATGTGCTCAACTTGTGATGACATGTGCCGTAAATAATTTTAAAAAATTTAAAAACAAAATTTTAAAATCTTAAAATTTTCATAAAAAAAATTATTTGTGCTACGTTTTGATCGGAAAATTCTACCAATTCTGACCAAAACAGTTCAAAAAAAAAAATTCTATTTGAATGAGAACTATAGGCGAATTTAGGTTAAGTACAAACTGCTGGATCACCCGTATTAAATTTTCGTGTTGATAACAAAACAATTCTTATGCTTAATCCCATCAGAACTTTAATTAAATTGCATTTTTTCAGATTTTTTCTTCTTTTGTTGCAAGGAACGAAATATGAACATGTACCTACTAACACCGCACGCCGAATGTGGCATCCATGTGTATATCCTCTAAGTTCACGGAATCACTTTAAAAACAACTCCAACAAAATAATAAAATTAAAATGCACTATTGGATGCACGAACTTGCTCCTATTAAGAACTCAAAAAAAAAAAATACAAATATGAAAAGCAATGAAATGAATTGGTAAAATAAGCCAATAAAAAGTTGGAGCTGAAAATTTAAGAGGCCATCTGATTTATGGCAAAAACACATATGTATTTTTGAAAAAAAAAAGTTTTTTTATATTACACATGTTTAAGAGCAAAAGCTTGGGTTTCATTATTATTATAACAGCAAGCACTTAAAAACAAAATTTCAAAAACTAAATTCACCCGTTTTCAAAAAAAAAATATTTGTTTTCAATTTTGAAATGAAATACTTACATATGTATTAATAAGATTATATAGAATCCCTTTCATAACAGTTTTGATATTTATTCCGTTTATTAGGAAAACGAAAAAAAAAATTGTTTTCCAGATATACATAATATGTATTCACTCTGTCAATGTGAAAACAAACATTTTTCTACGAATCCAAAACTTGCCCTTAGTACCCATAGTCGCAATTAAAACACAGAAGGACATTTTTCGAAAGGACAACACTTTCCTTCTTTCATTTTGCACTTTCCATTTCGTTGAATCAACGCTTTTTGCATTTTTACGTTTGTGATTGTCATTGCGATTTTTATCGCGAAAAAAAAAAAACATAAAAATCCTACAATGCGATTAAAAGCAAACGTGTGGATGGTAACAAGGCGCCAAGAGCCTTAAAATAAAAATAAAAAAATATAACTGAAAACTTCAAAAGAGATTTAAGCAAGAGGATACACATTTTTTTTTTGTTCGTTATGTTATGGTATGAACCCAAAGCCTCACGCAGAGTCCCACACATTGCCATTGCCATAGCCACACTTATCATTTTCATGTTCAAAGTGTTTCAGTGTTGATAGCTAGTAGATATTTTGTTTACTTTTGTTTCGAAAAAAAAAGGAAAACATTAACAGCACCACTCCCGCTATACCAACGCAACGCTACTCCATTTCCGGCCAATGATGATGATGATGGCTCTGGCACGATGGCACGATGTTGTTCAATCGTGTTTAACAAATAGGTCAAAGTTCTTGTTGATCTGATTATTATTAAATTAATGACCCGTTAAGAATTCGTTAAAAGGACATTCAGCTAGCTTTGGAATTTTAGGAATGGCTTTTTCTATACATATATATATAGTATATATAACTACCCTCTCTCTCTGTCTCTCTATCTGTCAAGTAGGTATGGTAGTGCGCTGTTTTGTTTGTGTTGTTAGCCATAATTAATGGATTTGACGGCATCGTTCTTCGATTCGGGGGCTAAAGTTAATGGTATTGTTTTCGGACCTATTGTTGCTCGTCGTTTTGTCAGAACATTAAATAAACGATGATTGTTTTGATAGTGTCGACAATAAAGGCTATCCTATAAGTGATGGCTGGTAGGTATATCGTTTTTTGGTAAGAGGTAATGACAGCAAAGTGATTGAGTTATTTATTTTAGATTGATACATATAGAAGAGGATGAAATTGTTTTTGTCTTTTGTTATTGTTGGGCGACAAGAACGTTTTTTTTATTCAATTATGGTGGGTATCTGAAAAAAAGTGTTTGTCATAATTTTGAATGGATTTATATAATTTTGTTTTTTAATTTAATTTGATTGATTGTTCTAAATGCATAAATTTTTTTTAATTTATCTAAATGGTTAAGTGAATCCCTAGCAGGTATGAAAGACTATGGTAGGTATGGTTCAGTAAAGCCCCGTTAATGAATTTTTATAAAAGTAATAGAATATTTAGTTTATGTGTTTTGTTTAAATATTTAATATTTTATATTAATTTAATTAACTATAGTTCATTAAAATTTCTTAATTCATCCTTATTTATATTTATATTTTCAACTTATAACTATTTAGGTACATATTTTCCACTTCATTGTGTCTAGGGAATTTCCTTTGTTTATCAATAGAACCACACAAAAGCCATAGTAATGCTATTTTGTCGATAATGACAGTATCAAATCCATGCCACTAATTTGATCCGATTACGTCAAATGCTTCTGAATTGTTTTGGAGTATAACTTTACAGTTAGTTTGCTGTTTGCCCAGTGAGTATCATTGGCTGTCCCCGTCTACACAATAGCCCATGACTTTCGTGGGGTTACATCAGACCCTGTATTAACATTTAAATTGTTGTGGGCTCATGCGGTTTTAGTGGTGTTAGCCAATTTGTAGTGTTCTATACAAAAATGTTAATACATACAGAAATTACCTACAGATTGGATTTAATTCCACTTTATCGAGAATATTAAGGCAATTTTTAATTTAATAGACATAATGGTCAAAAAGAATGAAGGTTAAAGGACAAAAAGTGTCTGGATATACAAAAAGAACATGGGGAAACATTTTAAAATTATATGGTTACGACTGGAAAAGCTGTCTGAAAATAATCTTAAAAATCTCCTAATTTTTTCAGATTCCTACCTTGACGCTATATATGGCGCCACACGATGGTTAATGGTTTTTATAAGAAACACATATGATTTTTTTAATACAAATTTAGAAAAATTAAGAGATTTTTTTGATTTATGTATTTTTATACAGTTTTACTGGCCACGAGACTGAGACGAGATTAACATCTAGACATACATAAAATTGAGGCAAGACTATAATATATTAAAATTGTATTTGTATTATTTACCTAAAATTGATAATTTTAATGTAACAATAAGACAATCACTAGATCAAAATGGTTATGTCCCATTGTTCTCACTAGACTAAACCAGGACGAGATAGAGACGAGACTGAAATTTTTCAACGAGCCTTTAAAACTTTCTTTTCAGTCTTCAGCCAAGCCTTACACTACACGTGGAATTAAGGTGAGACTTCAATCAATCTGAGAAGAGATAGAAATTGTTCTCTCAGAAAAGTAAAACGTTTAAACGTTCAAAAATTTCGTGTGCGGTGTTAACAGTTTCCAAAATAAATCTGACTTTTTCCAGAGAGATACTGTAGTGATGGAAAAAAAAATAACACTCGACCTTATAATTAGGTCCATTGGAATAATTAAACGAATGCAAGGTATATAAAAAAAGAAATTTGATTTTATTAAAATAAAAAAAATTGCTTATACGCCTCAGTGCACGATTTATTATTTTGTCTTCATAAATTAATATTTTTATAAATTTAAGTAGAAACTAAGCTTGATTAGTTAAAATAAAAAGGACTCCGTAAATTAAAGGAATTAATAAAAATACTTAGCCATTTCCTAAGAACACACTCTACATAAAATCTTTAAAAAAAATTAAATTTCTTGCATTTTTCAAAATGAAAGACGAATTTCAAACAATACACTTTGAATCCAATGATGAATCGAAAGTAAAAAAAAAACCCAAATTCTCAAAAAGAATCAAATTTCTAAAGTTAAGATTTGTGTCCCTTGACCAAAAGCCACTTCCATATCCTGTGACAAAAATTGATTTGATTTCAAATACCACAGAGAATTGGGGTGGTAGATACTTTTTTCTTTAAAGTTTTTTCTTACCTTCCATCCTTCATTTAGATATCAATTTACATTGGCCTGGATTTTCAAGCTTAACATAACAAAGCAAAAATGATTACATCTTGTCCTTTGAGGAAATTTCCATCTATACCCACCTCCTTCTCTGTGCCTTGTGTTGGCCTCTGCCTTACAACTTTTTAGATATGTACCTTTTTTTTCGTGTTCTCTTTTACGCGAAGTAAGTCCCTAAAATCCCTTTAAGTTTAAGTGGATTTATTTCGTGGTGTAACTGTCAGGGTCGATATCCTTCTTCGGTGTGGTGTTAGGCTTTTAAGTGGCTTTTGGATTTACGGTTGATGTGAAATACAACCCAGTGAATATTTTGTTTACGCATAGGTACACATTTTTTTTTGTGTTGATATTGTTGTTCTTGTTGAGATAGATTTTATTATTCGTTGATGATGGTTGAGTTTATTTAGTGGGATATCTTGTGATTTAATTGTTAGATTAGATTTTTTTTTTTAATTTGTATATTGAAAGAGGGGTTAGGTTTGTTTAGTTGCGTATAATTTGAATGTAATCTTTTTTGTTGGTTGTTAATAAATTTGGTTAATTCAGATTGTATTTGATTTGTATGGAAAATATAAATATTTGTCATACCAAAAAATAATGAAGATACTCGTACAACCATTTCCATATTTCGAAATTTCTAATATTTAATTTTCCTTCTATTATTTAAATTGCATAAATATGCATTTCGTGTCTATCGTGTGAACCAATACAGAATTAGAGATATCAATGACAAAGGGCCTCCAGAAAATACCCAAGATGTTGCGCATCTATTCACGAACGTTGCAGCTTTCAAACGCTCTTTTGAACCTGATGAATAATAGATGTAACGTCGGGCTCACTTCACTGCTGACAACGCCGCTGTTTAAAACCGCTGAAAAGTGCTCCTTCCATCTTTCCGAAACTATCAGAGATACGGCTATGTCTTTTACCAGGTGTTGTTTAGACAACTGTTAGCTTTTCGGTAATTCTTGAAATTAATTTGACATGCGAAAGGCAGTATATTTATAACATATATTGTATGAATGTAGATGTTTATATGGTTTCTATGAATATTGAAACAAAACCTGGTCTTTGTTAAAATGTCCCAAGTTTTTAAATTTCCATAAAAGTTTAATTTATTTCTTTCAGAATTTTGTAACCTTAAATTCAATGCAATACAAAATAACATATAATATCCGTGGAATATCACGAATAAATCAATCATCTGGGAACGTTTAAAAATTTAAAAACACTATACCCTACAAAACACGCTGTATATACAAAATAATTCCAATCAGAAACGATGATTTTTTTTGGCGCATTGGAAACGGAAGTAAACGTTGGCATCGGCACGGGACGCCATTTTCCATTCACATACGTATGAAAAGAGATTGTGAATTGAAAAGAAAACTTTTCAAATTACGCAAACGACATCGACGTGCTGTGCTGGGCTGTGAGGAGGCAACGGAAATGGCAGCAAATCAATATTTTTTTTTTTTTGTCGATCATGGAAAAGTAACAATTTCTTGCAAAACTATTCGCCATTCCGGAATGTATACCCCCGTTTTTGGTGAATAAAAATCTGCATGAAAGTTTTTTTTTTTTTTGTTAAAAAGAAATTTTGTATGTGAATTGATGATGATAATGATGCATGCTGATTGTAATGCGTGCTACATAGTCCTCGTTTCAAATAAACGAAAGGCTTTTATGGTGGAAAGTTGAGACTCTTGAGAGCATATGTGAATAATGTAGCTTTTATTTTGCATGGAAAATATTTTAGATAAATTTAAAGATGTATTAGATCGAAATTGTTTCATTTAAATTTAGTTAAAGAAAATTGAAAAAAACTAGGCTTTTAAAATAAATGTTAGTTATTTTCGAAAACAAAAATACATTTATTTATTTTAATATACGTAAATTACCTAGGTCATGGTCAGATTAAAGATTTGAGTTTATTTTGTTTCGAGACAAATTTGTTTTTTCCTTATCGTCAAAATTAATGTATTTAGTTTCTGACGAAGAAGATTAGGAGAAGATTATATTTCAAAAGCTAAAAAATGTCACAGGAATCATGTTTGTTAAAATGGATTTGGAGTTTTAAAGTTGCATTCATTTATTTAGAATATTTTTGAATCAACAAAAACAACTTTTTTTACCAGCAGCAAGATTGAATTCATGGTCGATTAGTTTGCTATTAATTCTCACATAGTAAGTGCACTCGAATTCAGTTGCTAGGACTCGGAGATGGAATGGTACTTTACGAAAGTACCAAACAAATATTACTTTTAAGCTTATGGTCTCCTTAAGAAAGGAAGATGATATTCTAACCTCCGAATTTGTTGGTACTTTACAAATAATCTGTTGTTGTTTAGCAAAGAACACTTAAGCTTAAAAAGCTATCATACATTTATGTGTAGTTACGTAGATGCTTTCTCTTTAATTCAAATTCTAAATATTTCCTCCCCTACAAAAAATAAACCCTCTCAAATGAGGGAGACCTCTATTTTAAGTGAAGTCCATAACCCTTTTCAATTTAATATATTTTTTTCCTTCTTAAAGAACTTTGGGTAGGACTACATGGAGTGAATTAAATGCAACGGAAAAAATATCACTTTCATTTCTGTAATCAATCAAGTGTACTTTATGTGCGAGTTTCCCTCCAAGTGATATGATGTGTCATCAACACAGCCCGGCGTGCATACATATTCTTTTAATTAAACGCAGTTGTAATAAACACAGAACGCCATCATTCTTTTTCTGCTTGATCAAAGATTCAGCTGAAGTGCATGTGCATTAAATTTGCAGCAATATCCTTGAATTGATTTTTGAAATTACTTTTGTTGTTGTGTTCTGCAACTATACCTACACTTCACTTCATATCTTATCGCATTTTACAAAAAAAAAAGAGAAGCTCCTCTGACTTCTGGCAGATGAGTTTAGCTCCTTAGCAAAACAAAAAAACGGAATCCTTTATGCATGTATAAATGAGTGAATAATCTGTGAGAAGAGATAAAAATGGAAACAATTCACTTTCCGCCTTGTTGGACAAAAACGGCTAAAGAAAATGGCTAACACAAAAAGCCAACCAGTAGATGTATAGAGAAGCTTGAAAAAATGGCGGTTTAGTTTTTTCTCAAAGAAAAAAAATTATGATTAATTTTCCATCCTTCTGCTGGTGATTACAAAATATAAAAATATAAAATATTGTTAATAGGATGTGGGGGAAACAATTTAGAAGAGGAACTTAAGGTTTTTTTGCTAAAATGAATTTTGTTTTTTTTTAATCGTAAGTGTACCTACATATAATAGTGCAAGAAGAACTGCTACGGATTATCACATATAAATTTCTGTAATCAAATAGATCTTCTTTATTTTTTGTTAATTGAGTTAAATTTCTACTTTGCAAGCAAATATAATATATAAACTGTCATTTAATTAATGATAATACAAAGTTTTGTCTAAAAGTTTGCTCCACATTGAACATTTTTTTTTCAAGCTAGAAATAATTGTTTTGTAAATTTTTCAACAGCTTTAGGGCAATAAAATGCCAAATATGCAGTATAAAAGTTAGTCCGTGTAAAAATATTCTTCTACAGCCACACATGGTGTATATGTACCTATGCACCGTACCCTAAGAGATTTTCACTTAATATATTTAGTCATCCATTATTCTGACAAAGTTTTAACTTTGAATGCTATTAGTCATAATTAATTAAGTTTTTTTTATTAGTCATCTATTACTTAAGAGATTTTTTATTTAAACTAAATGATGATATAATGGACTGAAGATAGTCATCTATTTAAACAAATCAGGTTACATTAAACAAATTTGTTACAGTTTTTTATACAGCTCGTAACTTTAAATATCTGTTTTTTTTTGGATTCATCAGGAGATGAGACGGAGATAATACGTTTAAAATACCGTATCGGTCCGGAGAAAAAAAATTTCAGTCTCGTTCTATCATAACTAATTCCCATCTCGGTTTCATCCTGGTACCAAGCCAACATAGAATTTCACCGATTCAGTTTTTCATTGTTAGAAAATTGAGAAACGACCATTTTGTTTTGAGACTTATACTTTAAGCATACAATCTTGAATCATTTTCCTTACCGATAACACTGCTGAGACTCTCCGTATGTCCCGGTACAAAAATAAGAGACTTGTCTCAGGTGCTTAAAACTTTCAGTGTCATTTCTCGAGATGCGATTTATGTATTTCAGCTGGAAAGAGCTTGTTATTATTTTTTATCGGAATCGATGCGAAGGAGCTAATAACGAAAAATTTTAAGCTTTGTGTGAAAATAATGGGGATACCTTCCGTGGTTTTATTATTAATTATGTTAGTAAAATGAAATTAGATCTTCTTTCCCTTTTTTTCAATTTCTTAATGTTAGCCAATAGTCATACTAAAATTTGTGACTTTAAGCGATCATAAAGATTATGTTTTTCAAGTTCAACACGTCATATTTTTCACTATACTTTCGGAATATATAACATATGGCTATTTGGTCTTGAGGGAATTTAATAAAATGTACAATTGGATCGCCGCCGTAAGCCAATTTTCAAGCCTCGAACTTAAAGTCCAAGTTATTTATGGTTTTAGTGCCAATTGAAAGAGATACAAAGATCAAACTAATAAAGTAATATAAAATGCAACAATTAATTGATAGCAAAAACGAATTTTCGTGTGAGAATGAAAATTCTAAAAAATGGAAAAAAGGCTCTATGTAAATGAAATATTTGAGATAAATTGTTGCAGACATTTTTAAAATTTTTGGAAGCAGAAGATCTTATTTCCAAGAAAAGACCTAATTTAAACGAAAAAGGAGAAATTGTTGAAAACCTTTTTGTACAATTATTGACTAATCCTTGCTGATGGTCAAATGTGTTTGCAGAAAAGATAAGAACAACAAAATGAACTTCAAGAGTAAATTTTAGTAGTTTTTGCAACGAACAGATAAATATCTGTGATGGATTGACACATCACAATATACCGTAATCAATTGTCATCAATAAAAAAAAAGCCCTACGAATAACTCACTTCCAAAATAACCTGGTGTTTATTTTGCTTCAATTTTTGGAAGAGATGATTTTGATAAGTAATTTTTACCTCTCCTTTCAATTTCACAACAAAAATGAGTAAATCTTTCCAAATAAAGGACATTCATTGATTGACAGATGGCTAAATCAGGTTATTGGTTTTCTAATAAAAAGGTTTAACAAAAGGTTTATCATTTTCAGGTATTTCTTTTGTTTTGAGATTTTTTTGCAGTTGTTTTAGATGGAAAATTACTGAAAGAGGGACATTATGGTGTTCTTAATGTTTTTTTTTTTTAATTTATTATAATCGTTAAGTAAACTGCTTTCGAGTAAACATCATACTTTATAAAAACATGTGAATTAAAAATTGTTAGATATTGATTTTCTATGCATTATCAACATCTTGTAATTACAAGACCAACGTTAAATAATATAAATCTTAATAGTCCATCAATTTCTCTGTCAAATGTGTTTTGTATTTTTTTTTCAATAAATAAATTATTCTCTTATAAATTCAAACGCGTTTCTTCTTTGGCTCAAAAAATATTTTACAAAAAGATTTTAATGTTTTGAAAAACTAAAAATACAAAGTATTTATTCTAGAACACTCAATAAAAATTGTCTATGGCATTAGTACCTATATCAATAGGAACAATTTTTATTTTCAATGACAAATTTTCTTTTGTCTGTTCTAAAAATAAATATACATATTATTTTTGAAAAAAAAAAAACTTTAAATAGCCCAAAAGGCGACAAAAAAAAACAAAAAATTCAAATGACAACTCCTACAACAAACTCGTGGTCTTTAAAAATTAAATTTCAAGTCACGTTTGTTTGCTTCTGGTTGTCAGTTATTAGAAGATAGGACATTGCTACTTTCATTATTTTTAACCAGGCTACACTGTCACGTCAAAAATAATCACATCTTCACAAACAATATACTTCATTCTGCCATCGTCATTCATAGTATAGTCCTCTTCCTTCGAGGATATTAGATTACAAATGTAAAAGTCATGCCTCAGTTCCTTCGACATTATATATGTATGTACCGGACTGCGCTTGCCGACAGTAGCAGTGGCCATTTGAATTTGTATTCACCCATCCGTTTGTCGTTCGTCCAAAGTCTTATTCATACCATAAGAAATGACTTCTTGTTTTTTTTTTTGTGATTCTGAGTGCCGCCAGGATAAAATTATTCTCATTAACCACGAGTGAGAAAGTAAATATATTATTTTAGAGGTAAAGTTAATTAGAGGATTTCCTTACCTAACGAGATTAAATGAGTATGATGTTTCCGAATAAAGATAAAAGTCGAGTCCAATAGTTTAATATTTGAAAATTAAGCTTAATACAAATTATTTTCGTGAGTAAATATTAGCAACTGTCAAAAAAAGCCTTGTTTCTTTTTTAGCTCAGAGCGTTCAGAGCTTCAATTTTGTGTTTCTTTTTTGGCTTTGAACATGTTCAGAACATGCTTAGGTCACTCTCAGAATAAAAGAACAACTGTGAATGAAAAATGAAAAAGGTGACAGCTGGTGAGGTGTGTTTCTTAAATACCTAGAAACACTCATAATAGAGCACGTTCAGTTCAAAGATCGTTCAGAGTATACGCGTAGTGTTCAGACTCTGTTCAGATTCAGAGCTCTGTTGTATTATAAAAGTTTTTGAGTTTAGAAAAATTAATCATTTGCTAAACGGTCTGAAATATTGTCGTTCAATCTAGACTGCACCTGGCGAACAACAGTCGAAGTGGAGAAAGTTAGTTAGAAAGTTAGTTATGCCAAAATATATGATGTTCCAAAATTAATTTTATAAAAAAAAATCATATGCTGCCCTCAAACACAGCACCAGATGAAGATTTTTTTGTTGAAAGTTCAAGGTTTTTCAGAAAGTTGAAGAAATACTCTAGTTATAAGAAAGAAATACATATATTCGTAAAAGGAGAGTATTTGAATAAACCCATCTTAATCGAAAGTAAACATTAACCTTCCTTATACAAAAGTTCAAAAATTCACTTTCCTGATTCAAGATAAACATAGAAAAAGCATCATTCGCATGTCTAAGAGTACATAAAAGACATGGATATCGAATGACATTGATGGAATGGATTTGAATCTTTAAATAACGAAAACGAGGCCTTAGGATACTCTTGGTTCTCAACACAGTTCATCTTTATCTCGTGCGGCAGTTTAAATATTCAAATAATAAATAAATATTTGAATAATAAATTGAACCAATGCCAAACCGTCAAATAATATAGGTACCAGATACGTGTACCTAATGTACCTTCGCTTTCATCGCATGTAAATAATATTTTTGGATGTATATATACATACATACATATGTCTATAGCTCAAAGAGTGTATTCTTCTGCCTGAATCTTGGAGCTATGAGTTTTGTTTTACATTTGATTTACTGGAAGGGTTTGATAAACAATTTTGTGATTTGACATTTTATAAAAAATTTAATTAAAGTAAGTCTGTCTGAAGTTTTGTTTGTTCTCCTTTCAACACTTCATTTTGGGTCTGTTTTATGAAAATTTATATTGATAAAGGCTGTAAAAAGTCATTTTATTATTTAAGAAGATACAAATGTCTAAATACTGTATTATGAAAAAAAAACACCTTATCACAACACATGCAAGGGGAAAAAATACAAATTTACTCTTATAAAATTCGAGGTAGCTGTATATAATCCAAATCAATTCAAATTACTCACAAATAAAAAAAACTTAGACCTTTATAACAACAAAATAAAATTATTATAATTATATAAAAATTATATATATTTTTCAAATTCAAATTCCTCTTTATCACGAACATTTAGTTTGTTAGATAACAAACTACTTTATTTCTATGTTTTGTATATAGTTGGATTAAAATTTTACCAAAACCACAAAGCCACAAAATGGAAACATTTATAAGCTCCAAAAGTTTTCCCAGCCACGCACTGATTACTTTACGCCTGAAAATTGCATTTCAAAGTTTTCCATTAGCAAGAATAACAAACCGGAGAGTATAGTAGTGTTATAAAATATTTCCTTGAAATTTCAAAAATGTAGACAAAAGGAAGAGAAAATTTTCAAAAGCCAGCAGCAATAATTCAGGTTGATGAAAAAAAAAGAGTTCATAACAAAATTTGTTGGCATTTTTTTTTTCTTGAAGTATCTACAAAAATCAAATTTTAAAATACCTTGAGCAAATTATCATAAATCAGATGTCTTTGGTGTTGTTGTTTTATGAAATTATAAGTTTTTTAGTTTTAGTAAATGTCAAGTTATTGTGGTTAAGGTGAATTTGGGGTAGATTCTTAAATATTTCAAAAGGAATATAATACTTAAATTCAGTTATATAGTGAATTGAAAAAATATATTTCTCAGATTCAAATTTAAAAACTAAGAAACACATTCCTGTATAACTGCTATCGAATTTAATCGATCTTGTGGATTAAGAAAAGCTTTAGAAACTTTTTACTAATAAGGAGAAAAAAAACTGGGTTAAAATTAAAACATTGATTTTATAAAATGCAGAATTTCTACACATTAATAATTATTTTGAAATTTCATTTGGGCAACCTTTAGCTGATCTAAGCTCTTAGGCACTTTCAAGAGCTGTCAAAATATACACATTAATTTTATTACTTTCGACAACAAATCTGACTGTTTTAGTGCCTTTATTTTACCGCAGTCAAAAAAATCCCACCTCCTATGGAAAGTATAATTAAAAAATACTTACTAACAGATTTTATTTTTAATACACTTTTTGTGAAAAATTTAATCTTATTTATTTTGGTGGTGATAAAAAAAGTTAAAACAAAGAAATTTGTTTCTTTAATTATTTTCTTTTACAACTTACGATTATTGAAAAACGGTTTTTTCGAATCAAAAACTTGCAGAATTTTTTTTTGTTCAATATTAATGTTTTCAAATCAGATTAACTAAAAAAATGAATTTATAATTATAAGAAAATGATGCTGATATAAGTTGTAAAATTTTTTTAAGGATTTTTTTTTTCACGTTTTTAAACATCCTTAATTTTGTTGTTCTAACAATATTTTCTGGTATATTGGTGGTAAATTTTAACGAATAAATAAATACCTACATTTGACTGACTCAAAATAAAATTGATCAATAATTCGATCATTCAACTATTCCAACATTCAATCATTCGAACATTCAATCATTGAAACATTGAAACTTACAGTCTTTCAATCATTTAATCATCCAATCAGTGATTCAATATGTGATCTACACACATTACTTTTATGCACATTAATATGAATTTATTGTTGTTATTATAAAAAGACTGTAAGGTTCCTATTTTCTTTAGAAAACTGAATAGCTATATCGTAAATGTATGAAAAGTGAACATTAAAATTATTTATTTTTTAATATTATATTTGAAAAGCAATTTCATTTCCAAAATATCACAAATAGTGTTCTGAATATTAAAATTGATTTAGTAGATACCTACATATTTATATTTCTTATGTAAATTGTTAACATTTCTAAATATCGATTTAGAAATCTATAAAGATATTTTATTCATCAA
Organism: Syrphus vitripennis; assembly: GCA_958431115.1. Classification (NCBI taxonomy): domain Eukaryota; kingdom Metazoa; phylum Arthropoda; class Insecta; order Diptera; family Syrphidae; genus Syrphus; species Syrphus vitripennis. The sequence continues at coordinate 1,398,747 of OY288110.1, read as the reverse complement.
AATAAAACAATTTTCAATTCCTATATACTGAATGGTCAATAAAGAAAATTCCATCCATCAGTTTTCCATTTACTATACCTTAGGCTACTTATTCAAAGAATCAAAAATCTATATGCAAATACAAAACTCCAGAAACTTTCAAAGGATTCAACTACAAAATTCTTCATCATGAATAGACAGACATTGCCAATCCATATTTATCTACCTGATTCTTCAAATGTTCAAAAGAGAGACTTCATTATCAAAGCAGGATTTAAATACTTAATTCCCTTTAAAATATAAATAAATTGGCAAATTCATATAAGAAGCATTGTAGCTGAGCTATTATGTTGGTTTTTGCACAAATTTATGAAATTATTTGTGAAAAATCATTTCGACCCATTCGATATGTCAAACGAACTTAATTCAATCAGATTAGGTAAATTCAAATAAATTTCCTCATCCTCATCCTCATCATCAATTTGATGTTGCAAGCACAGCAAATACTAAAATTCAACTGAAAGCTTATAACTACAAAATAATAATCCCCCTTTTTGAATTAAATACCACAGACTAGACTATGGCACAAGGATCCAACGACTACTCGGACTCTGACTCGGACAAAAAATTTACAAAGGTTTGGGTAAAGAGAATTATTAAGCCCAAAAGCTTATTACCCACTCGTTAGTTGTTAGGACAGACAAAATTTTCGTCTGTGTTCACTTTTTTTTTTGTGTCTGCATTGTTTATTGTCGTGAAAAATCTCCGTGACTGGGAGGGAAAGTGTTTCAATTTAAGTAACCTTAATTTAAAATTTTTAAAGCTATCTCTGATTTTCCATACAAATTCAAACCCGGCCACAGCTAACAGCAATCGAATGAAAGGGGTTCAAAAGCAAAATGATTCATTCACAATCATGATAAAAGCAAACAGAAAAATTTCAATTAAAATAAAGTAAACATAAAAACAGCGTAAAGTTAAATAAAATAAATCCTTTTGGAAGCAAACTCTGTGCTACCTACCTGTTCTATATTTTTTTAGGTATAGGTACAAAGCTTTTCAAGATTTTCACCTTTAAGATTTAAAAATGTGTAATTAATTTTTCAATTCAATTCAATTCAGGGGAAGGTAAAAGTAGTCAAAATAGTCAAGGTGAGGTTTTCCAAAATAATATACCTTAAAACTTGAATATAAATATAGATTAATTATTCATAATTCAAGAAGGTATTTCATCAAAATTTAATACTTTATTGGACTTATTATAATTTAATTGGGTGAAACAAATTCTCCATCAAAAACGTTAATTAATCTTAAAGCTCATTTTTTATTTAATGGTGAAAATTCTTAATAGTCGATTCCATGAATATAACCCCTTAAAACGATACTTTCTAATGAATATGTAATAAAAAAAAAAACTGTTTCCTCGGACTTTAATAAACAACAAAATTTTCAAAATGAAAGCTTTCGACACCAAAAAAAAATCTTTTTTTGAAATTGAAGACAACGTCTTCTTTACACGGTAGCAGGAAAATATCTAATCATAAAAGTGCACTATGTCCATTATTATCCAAAAGATTAAAAGGAATTCGGATTTTTACGATTATGCGCATTGGTTGAGAATTTTTGAAGAGAATTCGTATGCAAAACTCAATGGAAATTCTTTGATCTGCAGAAAAACTAAAATATCCCAAAACCACCAGTGCTCTCTGGCTGGTAATTTTCGAATAAAAAATTTAATCTTCGAAAGTTGGAATCACCGTCATTCATTCAAAGAGAAAGGGAACAAATAACTGTGAGAGAAAGAGAATATGAGTTTTTGTTGTTATCATAACTCAAGGATAGATTTAAGGATATTTTGTTTTGTGTGTGCGTGTTTTTTTTTTTTGTTATCGTAAAGGCACAACTTTCATTGGCCAAGGAATAAAAATTCAAATCGTCTGCTTTGAGATACGGTTTTTTTTTTTTTTGATGGAACACTATAGGGTGGTAAGATGGATTACTGCCTATAGCCTAGGGAGAGAGAATGAATTTGAAAAAGAATTGGATATCAGGTGGTTTAGTTTTCCTATGCTGACAGGTGGATAGTCATATTTCAAAAAATATATTTACATGAGAAAAAAAAGACAGACATAATAATAAAGGAGTGAAATACAAGATGAGATGAAATAAGATGAGCAAAAGAAAAATTCTAGCCTTGAATTTCATTCAAATCTATGCACAGTAAGATATTTTGTATATTTATTTTTTTGATGAATACCAATCATCTTTATTGTGTCAGGTCATTGCAAGACTATGAATAGTATACAAAAACGTTTGCTAATAAATATTCTGTAATTATTGTATTATGTTCTTTCAGATATTCTGAATATATAGTAAATTTAAAGTCTATAAATAATTAAAATATTCTTAATAGCTCTGGAATTTAATTTATTCGTACAAATGGGGAATTTTTTGGGGATGGTAGAGCTGAAAGGAGTATTAAATTCTACCTGTTGGGAAACCCTCCAAACTGAATTCAAAAACAAAATTAAGCCAAAGTATATTCAATAATATATTACGCAAAACATATCTTAAAAACTATTTAAATAAATATTTGAACGATTTTATTACCATTTTTCGAGGTGAGAAAATTGAATAACAAGCAATTTCTTATTTTCTAAGGTCCTTGCACCTGAGATGTCCGATAGTTTCCCCTGGCGTAGGGCCTAAACCTCTCCTACCCAATATCATGGACGGTTTCTGGAGATTAACAGCAGGTAAAATGGTGATATTGAACGCATTGTTCGATGATCGTTCGCAAGGTATTTCCCATAGAAAGATCCAGTATGGATCTCTCTGCTTCCCGAGTTCTCTGAATAAGTTGATTTAGTTGCAGTAGCTCGATCGATGTTGTTGGCGGTGCTCGCAAGAGCTCTGCGGAAAAACTATCAAGTCCAGCCATTTGTTGTTCTTGAGTGCTTGGATACGATGGAAAAATTTTCTAATTTTTCGCTTTGGTGCTTATTCAGGAAATCGATAATAAACGTTGTTTAGAACCACTGACCAGTATGTTTTTCGCCTTTTGAGCTGGGACCTAACTCTCAACTCAAAACATCAAAATTCAAAAATTCGGATTGTGCTGTTATTTGAATTTTGAATAAAGAACAACTTTCAAACAGTTTTAACTTTCAAATCGAATTATAAAGTAAGGCCTTCATACGAAACCAGCAGAGATCCATACGTGTATTTTAGTTTTACTGATACACCTGCTTGCGGCGATATCTTCATCTGTAGCCAATGCGTTGATGTAATTACGCTTATCACGCCACACGCTACGTTGAACTTCTCTTATCTTCAAGCAAGAGACTTAAGCTCTGCAATGCATCTGGAACTTAATATATTCAGATAAACTAATTGATAAAACTAATACCTAGCAAATTTTATTGTTTTGAAATCATTTTTGGAATTTTGAAAAACCTCATAAAAATTATAATTTTTCAATATAGTCTTATCAACAGGTAAATAAGGATTCTTAAATAAATTTGACGCAATGAACTGCGTGCTTGAAAGTTGAGATGAAAGCTCTACCTTGAATTTTCTCAACGCTCTAATTTCTACGTATAAATATAAATTATCAAATATGTACGAGTATAAGTAATATGCAGTAAGGCCCTAGTGAACCAGTAAGAAGAAACTTCATGCAAAACATCAATGAACAACTTTAGAGCCCAAAACTCAAAGTCCCTACACGGTTACCCTCTTCCCCGATGCGATGATGTTGTAGAACTTTTATTCCATTTCTGTAGGTCGTGTTCGTGTTTATAGTTTTCTCTACTCTACAAGCTAAATGCAAATTTAATTTAATTTTCAGCACTTAAAATTATATTTTCACAAAACTAAACGCAATTCACTCTTCCGAAAACCCTCAAGCACCTACTAAAGGGCATATGTATTTTGTGGAACTCGCATCTCCACATCTTATGTAGATGATGGTGCTAGATTAGACACGATGCAACCATATATGATTCTATTTGACAGAGGATGCACCATCAGGGTAACAAGAAGAAAGAGCTTCATCCCCCTTCTATAGATGCTTCACATTTCGAAAACCATACATTTATAACGCGAAAAGTGCACTCTCCTTTCAGCTTCAATCTATACAAACAGCCCCTAAAATTATATACACAGGGAAACGAATGTTTGAGAAGCAAGCGCATAAAATCTGAGTTTATATGAGTTTTTACGGATTTATGGAACGTTAAGTACGTATGAAATAGTTTTCATTTAATTATACAGCTTATGTAAGGTAGGTTAATAGGTGGTGTGTGGGTTTTAGTGTGCGGTGAAAGAAAGTGAAAAGTTTCTGGAGGATTAAGGAAAATGTAAGGTTAAATTTTAGCTTATGATTCTTTGATATTGGGTTCCATTAAATATGAGTTTTTGAGATTATCAAAGTTGTTTGCTGATGCAAAATCAACTCATTAAATAACTTTAAGAACATACCCTATAGTGAGACATGTCCAACAGTGAGACATTCGGAATACTTTCAAAGAAACATGCTGTCTATCACAAATGAATTACTTGAGCTTGTATACAGCTAGGTCAATGCGAGTTATTGAGAGTCATGCAAAAAAATGGGTGCTAAAGTAATTTCTTAGCGTCCTAAAAAAAATGTAGCAAAAAAAACATCTGGACTCTTTCAAGTACTAATTTTGTATGTTTTACTAAGTTTTTAATGACCATGGTTTTTGTTTTTTTTGGTAATATTTTAAAAATATATATATATTTTAAATAATTAAAATAGAACCAAAATTATTTAAAACAGCAACGCTTAAAATGTTATGCCAAAGCCTATACATCATAATCATCGGCTCGACAACCGGGGTTCGGTCCTGGCCTCCTTCAACAAGTCTCTCCACCTATCCCGGTCTCGAGCACAAGGCTTTGGGCGTCTTGGTCTACGCCATTTCTCCAGCACAAGCATAGTCTACCACGCTGCCGTCTACCATAGAATGTACCACAAAAGACTTTCCGAGCCGGTTCCTCTTCGCTCATGCGAGCTAGGTGCCCTGCCCACCGAAGTCTACCGAGGTTAATTTTTGACACAATGTCTGCTTTAAGGTAGATTGCATGCAATTCATGATTGTACCGTCTTCGGAATCGTCCTTCCTTACTTCTCTCGAAAGCGGCTTAGAGGTCGGAGTGTCTTTTGGTAAGCACCCACGTCTCGGATCCATACGTGAGTACTGGAAGAACCATGGTCCTGTGCAGCAGTAGTTTTGAAGTTATGATGAGATTTCTGGATTTGAAGAGCGTTGACAGACTATAGTAGGCCAATACTCTATTCTTAAATTTGCTTTTTAAATTATGTCGTTTCTTCATCTAACTTTTGGAAAGTTAAAACTCAAATTTTTGAAAAAAAATGTTTATTCATTTTCCGAAAGTTGGTGCCCGGAAAGGTAGGCACTGTCGGAAAAATAAATGAATTGGAGCCTATTTGGAGACCATACTTTAAACGGAGCAATAGAGTGGAGTGACCGAGGCAGTATCTCCAAAAAGGTTAAAGTTAAAGTCCTTAGAAACCGTGAAGCTGAACAGGTAGGGTACTTAAAAAAAAGTACATTACGATTTCTATTTTGTGAATTTAGTGTAAAATATATATAAACCGAATATAGTTTTGAGTTTTAACTTGTTCTTCTAAAAAATTAATTGATTTCTCCAAATGTGTTGAAAATTTAAAAAAAAAACTTCTTCCTTCTACAGTATGTTCAATTCTGATTACGATTTAAACTTTTTTTATTTAATATTTAAAGACACAATTGAGTTTGTTGTGTAAAGACACAATTTCTAATATTGACATATCTTCTTCAAACAGAAAACAAAATATGTTTTTGATAAAATATCTCAGGATCCATCAGGACTACCAATATGGCAGAAACGTTCCAGTCAGCATCGTTTTTGCATTAAAACCAGCCTCACTTGCTCTTCCACCCCCTTATCGATTAAACCTTTCAAAAAAGCTATAAGAGAACAACATAATAATAATTATTGATAATGGAGGTCTTCTGCAAGTGATATCGACAAGCCAAACAACAAAATGAAATTATTGAGTTGGGTCTTCTCTTTATCGTTCAACATTTGCAGGGAAAGTAAGAATTTCACTTCTCCTCAATTTTTCTATTTCCATCCATTGTCTGCTAGCTTAACCACCCCCAATATTCCCAATATTAAATTTAACGTTTGTTTATGGGGTTTTTTGAGGAATTTTAAGTGAGGAATGGAATGAGGTTTTTTTGGGTCACTACAGAGTGAGATATGTAATAACTGATTGGACCTTAATTGAATTGATATAGCCTGGCCAGATCTTGTCTTCTATATTTAGTATCTGCATTTGAAATTGATGTAATAATTCAATGAAGAACGAGCTATAACGAAATGAAGATATGGTTTATCCTTGTTGGCGTTAATAGTTGATGTGAATCGATTATTTTGTTAAATGGATTGAGTTCCAGACATACACCCTTAAAATATCGGATAATTACATCTCGAATTCTATAACAACCATTAAGATTTATTATACATGGGATTTTCGAGTGTATTTAAAGGACTTCTTGGGTCTGGGGACATAGACTGAAAAAATCTTCTAACATGGCAGATGGGGTCTTTGCTATTGTCAGACAGATTTTCAAGATTTACGGCAATTCAATCCGAGTTTCTATAATCTATAGGTAGGTAAGGCATGTAACAGATAATAATTCATAAGTGATATAAATAACTTTCAACAATTTATGTACTCTATCTCTTCATTTTAGAATGTCCCTATTCCAGGAACTTACAGTATTTGTTTTTTTTTTAATCGATTAAATCAACGCATAAATTGAATAGGTCCAGTTTAAATGAACCCTTCCATTTGTAGATATATTTCAAAATATGATTTGAGTCAAACGTGAAATTTTCCTATAATAAATTATAATGTGTGAGAAGAAACAAAACGGCTTTGAGAAACTCAATTGAGAATGCAAATTTGCTTAGCTGAAATTAAAAGCAAACATCAACATTTCACTTTTGATCAAACGCAAAGCTAGTTTCATAGTTTCAAACACGAGCAAAATCCTCAACCTTCATCATCCACATCAACATCATCATCATCTCTCTATCAGACGAAAATAACGTTTGGGTACCGTTATCCACATTCACATTCACATCACCACTCATACTCAATCTTTCTCTTTCTATCTTTTCACCACTGAAATGATGATCCTGGCTATGCTAAGTTAAATCCTTTTTCAAATGTGCGATGAAGTCGACATAAAAATGTCACTCAGCGTATATAGAAAGTCCTGCAGGTGCATACTTTCTACAAGCTCCAAACTGGATGCTTTGGTGCATCGCCTGAGAAGATGAATGTGGCATCGCACAGCAGCAGTAGCAGCAACAGCAGCGGCTGCAAAAGCAAACGGCAAACTGCACGAGTTCATCGTCATTATGCGAAACGTGCCTGGAATCATAATAGGAATTCCGGAATAGCCCGTTGGGCGTTTGATGCTTCGAGGGGCTTCAGGTCTACACCTTCTTTCGTTTCGTTTCGCATCACATGCATGATGTCGATGTCGAAGGAGCTTAAAAGAATCACTTCCAAGAGAGATGCTTCTGCAACTTCCACTTACAAACACTTCTTCCACACTCCACTTTTATGTGCGGGTCTAGCTGTACCAACTACCGGCGAAAAGTGATTGGACAAATATTGTTTTAGTGTGCAGTGTGGAAGCTGACAGGAGAGTATAACTTTTCTGAGTGTTGTATGTAGATTCGGTTACACGTTGCTAATACTAATGGGTCCTTGGATGGACGCCTCCTCGGTCCTCGATGTCGAACTAAAATTATGGCGCACAGACGGTGTGGTAATGTAATGGAGATAAGATTAAGGTATTATGGGAGTTCCCATGAACGAGACTAAGGATTTATATGGGTACGTTAACATTTGGTTAAATGGAGTGGGTGTCGTAGGGGTGCGTGATGGATGGCGTTTTCCTCTGCAAACTAATTTACAATTTCTTCTTTGGTAGATAAAGTATCAGATGAACTTTTTAAATTGGCTTCAAATGGTTTTAGTTTTTCGAAAATTTTCTGGTACATTTCACATAAAACTCGGAAATTGGATTGAATTTAATATTTTCACTCAAACCCTTTGTATATAAGCTTGAAATGATAATAAACATCACGCTATTTTATTTCATTATGTGTACTCAAAATATAATTTTTGGTGTTATTTCAAAGAACTTTTTTTTGTAATAAGTAATGAATTTGCGCATGGTTCTAAAGGCATGGGGTTGTCAGGGCTTAAAGTACTATATTTGGGATTATTCTATAATCTGAGTCAGCTTATGGTAAATTAGGATGTACATAAAAAAAATTTAAAAACATTTTTACTTGTTATTCCTTGACAATATTTTTAATTTTTTTTTCTTTGACAGAACTTTTGACAGCATTTTACCAATTTTTTTACAATTTCTCTTCCTTACAATTTAATTTGACCATTTAAAAAAAATTAAGTAAATCTCATTTGGTTGTTTCCTGACAAAATTTTTCTTTACAACTTATTTTACCAAATTTTTTTTTCCAATTTTTTTATGGATTTTATTCATAAAATTTATAAAAAAAAAAAGCAATTGGTGGACGAAATTTTTTATTGACAGTTTCTGATTTTACAAATGTATTTCTTAGTTTAGTGTTATTTTTTTTGAAAAAATTTAAATTCTTGACAATTAAAAGCTAAAGTCAAAATGAAGTCGTAAATTTCTTTAATGATAATCTGTGTGTCAGCTATTTCGATCGTCAAAGAAACCGTTAATCCACCTACTTCTACGAGGTTAGGTAATTGGCAAGTTAAGGAACGTCAATTCAATTAATTTTTGTTTTATTGACTATAGTCCCTGATAAAAAATAATTCATTTTTGATTTGCTTTTATTATTATATTATATAGGGTTGTAAGAGTTTAAGAGGGGTGAAATCACACCCTAAATGTAGCATTTGAAAAATCAGAAATTAGATGTTCTATGTAAGACTTCTATTATACAAATTCTGTTCTTATTACACAATTTTTAATTGGTTTGTCCATGTGACTTAAGTTAGTAAAATTAAAAATATGATGCACATCAATAAGTATTGCGTTGCTTGAAAAACCCTTGGTGCAGGAACCTTTTTTTTAAACTAATAAATAAGAATTCAATTTTTCGAAAATCCAATACATACATATGTAGGTAATACTAAATTATGAAAAAGAGAAAGTATTCTTTAAAAAGTCCATGACTATGCTATTTTTGTACTTTTATTCAAGTTGTTTCAGTAAATAATTTTTTAAGAATTGTTTTCAAACACAACATTTCGAAAAAAAGTTAAAAAAAAGTGTTTCATTATTAATTTTTTTTTAAGAAAATGTTTTAACCCGTTTGATTTTTGTAATTTAATCGAAAAAAAAAACATTTTTATCAAAAACTACAAAAAACTACATTATTCCTATATACCTACTTAATATTTTGGAAAAAATACATCTAAACGAACACCCTATGAGAAAGTTTTGGGAGTGTCCAAAGTCTTATAAGGATGTAAATCTGCCTTGATACCAAAAACAAATTGTCTGCAAGCTAAGAAGAGATAATTGCATCTTTTTAAACTAGTAAGAATATTTATATATGTATATGATATTTCAAATTCTTTCCAAATTTCTAACCCAAATTTAATATAATCTTTTTCAAAAAAAAAAAAAAAATGAAACCAGGTCAAACGCTCAAATTGCACCTTATTGACATAATTTTTCGGCCTTCGGAGACCTTTAAATCATCCGCCATCCTATCAACAACGCGGAGGACACACAAAAATGAAGTTTTGTTATTCGATATATAAATTACAAAACTTGCCATCCTGTCACCGACACCATCACACAAAAAGATAAAACACACATTAAAGCACAATTTGACGCAGTGTTATCGTCTTCCTTGCCACTCCATCTCTTTGTTTCCAAACAATGCCATCTGGTTGGGCTTGAGCTGCAACATGCTGTTGCATATTATATTCCAGCTATAGAGAAATGAACTTTTTGCAAAAAAAAGAAATTATTTTTTTTTATTCTTCCAGCTAACGACCATAACCTTTTTATAGGGTCCTGTCTAATGTCGAGAAAGTGTATTAAATCAAATGTGCAAGCACGGAGACGGAAAAATAAATCCTTTTTTTTTTTGTTTGTGTATTAAGCATCGCAGCACTGACGTGAAAGCTCACACCATTTAAATGTAATTTTTTGAAAATAAAAAAAAAAACTTATACTAGATATCTCTTGTGAGTTCTTGGTATTGTTTGGTCGAACAACAATGCAAGTTGAAATCCAAATACCCCACTTGGCAGTTTTCCAACTCGCGGTTACAGTTACCTACTGCACTGTTGTAGTATTATAGTGGAACCTAGATTGTAAGTGTGCTGCTCTGCTCTTTAACTGCTGATGGTTCAAGACTGCAAGGGCGAAAACATCTTGAAGATACAAAGAAAGGCAACAGCTCTTTCTCGCAATGGATTCAAGTAGAAAAGTCCTTAGAACAGCAACAGCAACAGCAACAATAACAATAACAAAACAAAAGCTAATGTACTCACTTCATTTTTATAATTTAGGTTTGCCAGTTGGCAGTGCATAGAGCATCTTGTTGTTGGTTTGGCTTCACCATCAGACTCAATGTGTGAGCCTCTTTATTTCAATTATATTTTTAATGGAGTTGTAATTAGAAAGTAGCTTTTTGTGCCATCCAAGGGGCTTATTATTTGCTGCCGTTCTCTGTTTCAGAAAAGAAATTTTCTTTATGGTGCGCAAAATGCAGTCTCGGCATATTTTTTTTTTTTTTTTTTTGGGGGGGAACAGAATGTTATTATTTATTATGATTGCACCATTAGCTGGCAGAGAGGTTTTTTTTGTTCATTTTTCTTTTGGTAAACGCTGAAGAGTAAAAATTTATTTTTAATTTAAAATCTTAATGAAGTTTGAGTGCGTGTAAAATAAGTCAGTGCATATTTGCGAATACCAATTACGTGATTATTTTCCATTTTTATTTAAAAAATGCAATAGTTCTTATTATAGCAAGGTCACCTAGATATGAAAATTGTACTGCTAGGAATTTTTTTTTTATTTGATGTGATGAAGAGTATCATTTCAAGTTTTTGTCAACTGGTCTGATTAACGATTAGGGTAGAATGAGTAGGTTAACTAAGAAACCGAAACTATTCACACAACCATTTTTTACAATTACTTAAGACTTGACTTGCACTTCACTAGACAAAACAATTTAATATAATTTTTTCTGTAAGAAGTTGTACTAAGGTTAGTTAGTTACAAGAACCTGTAATGCTGACAACAATTTAAAAACTTGTGTAAGGAATTTAAGTCGGGTTTTTCAAACTGTGCCTAAACTTATTGTACAACCAATTTTTGCTTAGATATTGATTTATCAAAGCTAAAATGGGGGTTTTCACTCAAAAATTTTCAACAAGAAATCTTCAAATTAAAAATGAAAAAAGACATCCAAGAAGACATTTGATGAATTAAAAATTGTTGTAATAATGGAACCTTATTATAAAAAATTTGAAAACTAAAAATATTAATCTCTTGGATACTTTTTATTTCATCTCAACACTGCCATAGTTTCACATATTTTTCTTAACAGCTCTTCATTAAATGTCTAGTCTAAGAAAAATAAAAAAATATAGCTCCCATAATTTTTTTGGATACATGTTTAGTTTATACTTACAAAATCTATCCATTACCAAGAAAAAAATGGAATTTGAAGAAAATCTTAAAATAAAGATGTTTTCCATATGAGTCGTGACTAAATTTTCTGAACTATTGCTTATTTGGCTTGCCTATTTTATGTTTTGGATATCGTTATGTTTCCAGCTTTAATGGTTTAAGGTCGGTTCCGAAATGTCTACCTTCTGGATTCGGTGGATTAGTCTACAATATTTTGTTTATTTTTATAATGCATAAATAAATCTTAAAATTTTCAGATTGAGTTGAATCGAAATCGAAAACAAATGGCAATTAAGTTCGAAAATCGACTGTAACTATTTTCCTCCGCCATCTGATGCCAAGGATATATTTGAGTATAAATACCGAGCAAGTACTAAAGTATTTATGTTCGTTTAATCCAATTAATCCTGCATCTCAGGGAAAATTTATCTGCCACCAAGAGAAATTGAAAGGTCTCTCGCTCACTCTTCTCGTTTATAAAAGTATATTCTTATGTACATATCTATTCATATATACGTCGAACAAAAAGTCATTTGGACCGATCGACCAACCGACAGTTGTAGCCCCGAAGCATGTGTTTCTTGTAGTATTTTTCATTTAGATATCCCTCAGTGTCAGTATATATGTACTATATCCAAACATAAAGATCCGGAAGAGGGAAAGCTATATTTAGTTAGCTATATGTATATGGGGAGGAGAAGGATTGCCCAGGACAATAACAAACATAAAATCGATTGGCAATTACAATGGAACTAAAAACCCATAAATCCTTATACCGTGTCCTACTTTACATTGTTCTTTACTAAATGTTCCCTTTTAATCCAATTTATTGTTGCGCTTTAGTTTGCATGTCTTCTTATACACATGACTTGGGTTTTTTGGTTGGTTGGAGGCTATTAGTTTTGGTTGAAATGAAATAAAGGACGAGGACCATACCATAATAAAAGATTTTGTAAAATGTCTATGCACGGTAACTCATCATTTTTTTTTGTTGTGGTTTACCTACATCAAAAGGAAACTTAATTTATGGCTTTAAAACATAATGAAATAATTTGAGATCCAATATTTTTATTTTGACGGAACTACAAAAAAAAAACTTCAAAACCCATTTTAAATAAAATTGATTGATGACGTTTAATAAATTTTTTTTTGTATTTATAAGTATCCCTAAAAAGATAAATATTTTTTTAACACTTAGTTAACAGTTCCCTATGCCTTAAAAGTAGGTTATAAAATTGGTTTATATAAAATATTTGCATTGATAAAAACTAACCGCAAATTGTTTAACGTATAAAAGATTTCACGTATGGGTTTATATTAAATTTGAACATAGCTTTTAAGAAGATATCCAAAAGACACAAATATGACAATGGCCGTGTTTGAAACCCCTCTCTGTCTCATTAAATTTCAGTTCCGAATTGTCATTTTCAGAGCTTCTAATTGGCCAGCTGACAAAAAAATTCATTTGACGTCGATTGAGATTTACTTATTTTTTTTTGAAATGTCGAATGCAGCTCGGAAGCTATGCATAAAAGTCGAACTTTATTGGTTTCACTCTGTAAGTAGTTGATTTGGAAACAACAAAATACAAAAAATCATTTATCATAGTAAAGAAAACTCTTTTGCTGAAATATTTTAAACATTTTAGCTGATTTAAGTCTCGTTAAATTTCATTACAACCACAACAACCACAATATTTTTGATTTGCGAATAAAATAAAGTTCTAATTCATTTCCATTCCTGAAGATTTTCAAATGAATCCTCAGACTTTTTGCCGTTTGACGATACAAGTTTTCACATCTGTCTGTATATTATAATTTTTATCAAATTCTTCAATAGTTTAATAATGCTACTTCAAAATTTTAATTTTAACAATTTAGTATTTTAAGTAACAAATAAAATTTAAAGAAATTATTTAAATACAGATTAGATAATTTAATTCGTTTTAAAATTCACTATTCAGTTTATTTAAATTTATCATCAATTAAATTCCCCATGTTCTCATATTCGAGGACATTGTGTTTGAACAACTCTAGACAGAAAAGGGTAAATCCTTGGCTTGCAACATTCGAGCATACTTACATCAAATACTTCAATAGCTTCAGTTGTAATAACACAAAATTTATTTCATCTAATACCCCAAACCAAAATTTAATTTTGAGTCTTTCCTTTCCAAAAACAACCATATTCGATGCAGGTAAATAAAGTTATTGAAATGTTGAGGTGTAATATGCCTCCATGTTTTATAAAAACATCCTGAGATAATAGAAATGCAAAAGAAAACTGTTACTGCACGGAGTCATTTCAGTTCTTTCACATAGAACACAAAATAAAAAAAAATAATTACATGACTACCGGGGCTTTTTTATGGTCCATGACCTGCAATACGTAGCATTTTAAATATTTCAAAGATTAAATCATCCTTTCACTCAATCTTAATTTGAATATTTCATGTGATTCTGTCATCCTTTGAATTAACAAAGCAAAGTTTTTTTTTTCATCCTTATGTACCTTCGTCCACGACTTTCTTGTCAAATATCATTTCAAACATTTCTTTCTTCTTCAAAATAAATTCGCAAAAAATTACAAAAGCTAAAAATTTAAATTTTTAACTTCTTCATCCTTTTCTTGTAACCTATTCTGTTTTAAGGTAATCTCGTTAACATCTCTCCATCTCTCTCTCTCTTTGGTTCTAGTTTTGACTGCTTTGAGTTTTTCTCTTCACCCAATCAAGACGACACAACACAAAAGTTATAATAAAAAATTGAATAATAAAAAACAAAAAAAAACAAAACAAAAATAAAACCCTGGCACATTATTTTTCAACTGGCTATCAAGAATGCCATCAGCGTTTTTCTCTGAAGTACCAAAGAGTTTTGTTGTGAGTTTTGACCCTTGTCGTTGTCAACGTTGTTGTTTTAAATGTCGGTTGTCCTCATGAACAGAATACTGAACTATGAGTTTATTCCGTTGATGGTTTTTTTTTCAAATTTTTTTATTCAGGGGAAGTGAAAATAAAACAACACTTTCGTGTAAATACAATATTCCTGTAGGGGGAGTTGAGAATCTGGGAGTTGAAATACATCGTTCCCTGTTAACAAAGTTAAGAGGTATTATTAAAAAAAATTGATGACAAAAAAAAAAATAACAAAAAAACTGTTAGAAAGATTCAGGGATCACGACGAAGCAGTTAATGAAACCTTAGGCAAAATACCTTCCGATCTCTGGTATACGACCAAACATTTTGTTGCTTGTTGAAGCTCCCAGACAAACGGACGATATATATAACTGAATTTATATCTGGCCTCTTACCGGATATCATGGAGTCTGTTTTTCTTTTTTTTTCTTTAATCCAAGAATATATATGTCTCCTTAAAATCTACCAGGAAGTGGGTAATTTATCTCCGGGGAATCGGACTTGAAAGGAATGTGTACGCCTTAAGTGTTGTATGATGTAGGTATAGATGGTCCCTAATTGATGTCCTTTGCTCAGCACAGGGATACAATGTCTGTCCTTCTGGCAGGAAATGAAATTAAATCACACTTGAATTCGGAGAATGTTGTGTAGAAAATTCCATTTTTTTTTCTCATTTTCTAGGGAATATAGTAGCACTTGCTGTTGCACTTAAGGACAGATATATTGGACATATAAGACCCTTATTTAAGAAATTGTGTTAATAATAATATTTAATTATTGAAAACAAATACAAATTTTGCTCTTTTGGTCAATATAAGAAAAAAGTCTTGATTCAAAGAAATGCAACGAAAAACGCATTTAGTGGCCTAAAAAATGCATTATTGATGCTGATTGAATGAAAAATATTTAAACGAAATTTCAGAATAGAGCCCAACGCAAGAAGCTTTAATTCCTCATAAAAACACAGAAGACAACATAATATTCGAATGTGTGTTTAGAAATGGCTTAAATGAAAAAAAGTTTCTGATTCACAAGAACTATTGAAAAAAAAACTTCAGTTTAAGCAAAATTACTCTTTAACTGGAATTGATTTGAAATTTTTCCTAACAGTTTTTAAAGGCAAAATTAAAAAACAAAATGAACACTTTTTTCAAAAGAGATATCCGAGCTTTGTAGACATATATCCTACAAACGTATTGTCTTCCATATGCAAATATCCTCGTTTAAAAATATTTTTGTCAGAAGAAGAGAATACGAAAAAAAAAATTCCTGAATATGGTTATTTTCAGCAAACCTCTTAAGAAGAAGCAAACTGAAAATATAGAAGGAATAACTACTTTCTTTTTCAATGTTCTTTTCCCTAAGTAAGCTTACCTTTAAGATCCACGGCTGATTGAGAAAGATTAGAAAGAACACATTGCAAAGTTTCTCAGCATAAAAAGTTGAACAAATTGTCTCGAATATACAGATATACTCAAGTAGAATTAAAGTCCTGAACGTATTCAGAGTGGAGATATTATCAAATGGTTAAATTTGTGAAAATAGAAGTGCTTATTGCATTTTTATTGCTTAAAGAAAAAACAACCGTGCAGGTAGGAAAGAAACATGGGATATTCTGCAGTCATCTCGTAAGCTACTTCATGTCAACAAGCTTTTAAAATTTACATAATTGCATATAATTTTTTAGTCTGAAGTGTGAAACTGTGAATAGAGAGCAATTCTGAAATAATCGTTTTTTTGGTGAAATTACTTTAAATATGGAATTGGAAATTCTTATTTCGAAATAAAACTTTTAAGTAGATAACTTCTAATCGACACAAATTTATATTTTTTTTTTAACTCAGTTTTCCTAAAATTCCTTATTTCAAAATTATGTTTTACAAATTCAGATTTAAAAATTATATTTTCAAAATCCTATTTCAAAAAAAACTTATTTCCACTTGCCCCAAAAGGACAATGAATCATCATTCATGAAGATATTAAATAGAAGCGGCCCATGATTGCTACCTTAAGGTACTGCAGACAGTCTGGAAGTTATAGTTCTTGGATATGGTTGGACTTAAGCTTTCGGTTGCTATCGCATTTGTTTTAACATGTTTCAATAGCCGCTATGTAATCTTATGTTATCTTATGTATGTACATATATGTATAGTGTATGTTCTCGTTTTTTTTTACAAAAAGAAATAATTTGGTGGCACTGGTTAGAAATTTTGTAGTAAGGACTCGAAAAGCAATTTTTTTTTAATTCATTGAGACCATGGAAATCGCTTTATATTTGGTTAATTGTTTCCACTGAGTGAATGCTTTTTCCTCGAATCCAGAAATTTAAATTCTACGAATATGTTTTTCTTCATAATCAAAAATCTAATCAAATTGATCAATTTCCAAGAAAATTTCAATTTAGTTGATCCACATCCTAAATATAGCACCGCAAACTTATCCAAAGAATTTGTTTTCGATGCCTGCTCAATAATCAACTTTCTTGCTTAGAATCGAGGAAAGTTAAAGCAATTTCTAAATTAATATACCTAAAACTTTCTTTATTCTTAGAAAGTTAAACAAAAATTGGTATATCTTTACGGTACATATGTATACTTCAATAATTAAACGTTGAATTTTCTTTTATTCCCCGCAAACGAATTTTAACATTTTTTTAATTTTATCTTTTTTTTCCGTTTTAAATTTTCAACTATGGAAAAACAATAATAAATAATATGATCCATTCATCCTGCAGCAAAAATAAATACCCCATGAAGGAAATTCATTTAAATTTTAATTATTCATCAAACTTCCCCCACAATTAAATTCCAACGAATCTAGCTGATAAAAGGCTTACTTCCGCCATGCCCTCTCGTTGTACATCCAACATCCTACATCTACCTCAACCGATTTACCTACATATCTCTCCATTATAAAGCTTGTCTTGTGGTGCAGTTATTCCCACGCTGCGTTTTTCTGCTATACAGTTACTGCTGCTGCTGTTGCTGCTGCTGCTGCTGATGCTGTTGGTGAAAAGGACAAAGTGTGCTGCCAACTTCCTAGTATACTAGTGTTCGGGTTGGATTACCTTCATTCACGAAATGCAATTAATTTGCATTTTCTGCATTATCAGCTACCACCGAACGAAATAATAATAACTGAGCCAAAACCAAAAGCATCACCAAGTAAAGGAGTCCCAATTGAAACCTCGGCTACACCAAAAAATATTAAAACAGAAACAGTTTCTACCCTACTTTACCTATAGGGTACATCCTTTTTTTTTTGTTGTTGTATTTGGAGTATATGTATAATGCAGGAGGGCGAAGTTTTGTGCGCGCTACATAATAGTTCGCTAAGTCAGCTAGCGGCATCAAACCTTGCGAAAGATTCGTACCTGAAATAACAACAATTCAGACCAACCACTATTAATGTCCCTTTAGCGGATATACCCAAATAGACATTTAGTTAATTAAATTTCATTATTTATCCTATGAGTACAGGATTTATTGCTTCTCTTCATATAAGGTCCAGCGGAATGGAGACAATTGAATTCTATGCACATAGATATTCCCGAAATGCTTTGGATAATGATATCATGAGTTTTTGAAAGATGCAAAGTACTACAAATTTTAGTTGAGTAAATTTAGTATAAGCCTCGAAAGAAAGTGGATCGCTTAGAAAAAAAGTAAGCCGAGTATCGAAGAAATGGTTATTAATTATTAAAGTAGACATTTTGAGAATTTATTTTTTTTTTAAATAATATCGTCCAAATGTAGAACAGTAAGATTACTTATGACGATGACGGCTCGACAGGTAGGCTCAGTGATGGATGCTATTACACTCTGTATGTTTCTGATAACCTTGTTAGCCCGGATTTGGTGATCCACTTTGGAAAATTCCGAATTCTTCCGATTCGTCTACTTCGCCGAATCAACATAAAATCAGCGAATCTCCTTTTTGAGAAACTCTCGCACGAGAAACACTCCTCAGGAACTTTCCCAAGAGCCAGGTTATCCTTGCACCTCTTGGATTCTTTGCGTTCACCTTGTAGAATAATATTTTTTGCTGGAAATGTTTGTTCGAATGAGTTTGACAATTCTATAAACGACGTGTTTGAGTCTTCCGGTAATCCTTGGCATGAGTCTGTTTAAAACGCAAGGTCATTAATTTCATTTTTTTGATAGAATAACACAATAAAACAACTTATAAACTTGTAGCATGTTATTTTTCCGACCTTAATTTATCCTTTTCTACGTATCTAGGCAAACACAAAGCATATAACCATAGAACCATTCCCTTACCACAAAAACGTGTGCTTCCTCTTGCTTGCATTTTAATGATGACCTATTCCATCCATGATCCTAGGACTATAGGTATATGAAATATATCTACCAAGTTGATAGAAAACTTTGAATTTGTGTTGCAAAATTGTCTAGAGCTTATCCTTTTTTATTTATTTTGCTTATAATTTTTTTTTTTTGTTTCAACTTTCCAGATTCATAGAACAAACAGCAACCTTCGAAAGGACAACTGAACTCGCACACAGGACAAGAACCTTTTGGAAAGAATTTCTTCCTTTGCAACCGGCCAGCAATCGTTTGCTTGGTTAGATGAAGGACGACAAATTTGCTCTTGGTACACAACACAGAACAGGAGATCCTTTTCCATCAAAACGTGACTGCATTACGAAATTGTTTTTTGTTCTATCAAAAAAAAAAAATTGTTTCTGAAGAACGATATAATGTAAGCAACAGCAAGTTGAGGTTGTCCTCGTCAGGATGATGAAGAGATTTATGACGATTTTCTGATTATCAAAGCATTAAAATTGCCCTCAAAAAATATTATTTATGTAAATAAAAAAAAAACGGTGAAACTTAATTACCTTTTGATCAAATTTATATTTTTTTTTTCGTACTGTTAATAGAATCTCGGTTTTTCTTATTTGATAGAAATTCAAGAATCAAGTAGGTCATGGTTAAAAAACGAGGAATTAGATTGAAATCAAAATCTGAAATTTTAGAAAAAATAAAGTTAGTAAAAATTTTCGACATTCTTGTCTTGGGAGTCAAAATAACATTCAAATAAATTGTTGTCTATTTTTTTATTACATAAAACTCAAGTTTGATCATCTGGAAAAGTGGCATACGTAATTTTGTGTCTATCCTTTTACCAAAATCCCCTCAGGATATATTCGTAACCCACCTAATGAAATTCCACAAACAAAAACAGCAAGAAATTTCAAAAAGTCTGGGTAGGTAGGTGTATAGGTACTAACGGTTGCTGATGGTGATGTGCTCGTTTTGCCTGTGTAAAGTTATCTCTAAACATTATAGAACACATCGAATAAAATCCTATAAAGCGGATCGAAATAACTTCGGTTTTTGGTATCTAATACTTTAACCATTCATTTTTATGAGTTTTCAATCGAACACCACCCAACACCCATACATTTGAATGATGCAATATATCGACGAAGAATTTCTTTGAAAAAGGATGAGTAAAGAAATAGCTGTAGCAAAAATATTTTCGAATTTTCCTCCTTTATTTTTTTTTCCTTGAATACATTTGAATAGAATAAATAATTTATAAAGTTTATTTACGGAGTAACATAAACTATTTTATTCATAAATTCATGGTCCCTTTGAGCTGTTTGTTGGATTGACAACCGAGAAACCGATGAAATTGGCTTTGGAGGAATGGTAAACATTTCATGTTGTCAACATTTCTTGCTTATTAAAGTATCTATGAGTTTTTTTTTTATTAAATTTTACTTGGACAACAAAAAGCTATTTTCGAGTGTAATAAAACTGTGATAGATTAAGTATATAGTACAAAACAGCTTAGCAATCTGCAGCAAAACATAATTTGACAATTTCAGTGAATTGGCCAAATAAAAATAATTTCATTTTATTTATAATATTAACAATTTTTTTTTATAAACAGAAAAACAAAAATTATAACATAATTTTTATCTAATGGAGAAAATCTTGTTGACCAAATAAATATGTTTATTGAGTAAATGACAAAATTCGGACTGCGAAATTCTATATTCTGAAGTTCTGTGTTGCAAAATTCTGCCAGTCAAAAATTTTGTTTTCTTAGATTCTGAAAAAAAAATTTGTATTTTAAATTCTGCGTTCCAAAATTCTTTTTTTTTTCAAAATTCTGTAATTGTAGACTTTGTTTTGATAATGAAAAATTACAAAACTAAAGTTCAGAACAGGGAACATATTTCGAAAAGTTAAAAAAAGTACTTTGAGTTAAACAGAAAATTTGAGAAGGTTTACGACATTTTTCATCTTCATTACATCAGTTTTGTTTTTTTTGTTTTTTTTGTTTTTTGTAAATTGAATAAAAGTTGTTCAGCAAGGACCTGTTCAAAATGTAGAATTTTAGAATACAGATTAACGACTTGATCCTGTTTATTTAATTTAATATTTGTTGATGTGATTTTTTACTAAAGTGTCAGTTCTTTTTGAACATGAGAAGTTAAGATTAATAGCCAAACACTCTACCTCGAAATACCTCCCGAACATTTTTTAAGAATGGAAATATCGTCCAAATATGTTTAATGTAAATTGGTTTTGTACAACTCAGGATTATTTTGACAAATACCGCCTGAGAAAATCTAAACAGGTAAATATGAGTTTTTGAACATTTTAAATAAATCTGATAATCTTAAAAAAATATTCTTAAAAATGTCATATTGTCCACATCTTTTAAACTCACATTCTTCAAAATGCGTATATCTTATCAGATTTTTCAAAATTTTCAATATAATAATAATAATAATAATAATATTAAATATCAGATTTGACAACATGGATATTTTCTTAGAATTTTGAAAAATTAGATTCTTAAAAATCCTATACTCTCAATATTCAGCTAATTAAAAAAATAATTCTGGTTGCAACCGGAGTTGCTTCAAAGCAATTACCAAGATATCTTAATTTGAGCGTTTTTTTAAAACATATAGGCGTTATTTTCTTTGGGCAATAATTCCACTTTTGGGTGTACTTTCCCATTTACATTTTATTTTTGAACGTTTTTTTAAAAAAATAAAATGAAAAAAAAAAATTAGCAATAGCTATTCGATTTTTCCTAGCACCGAGATTTTATTTTATTTTATTTGCGAGTTGTTGATGCGAAATTGTAATTGCAAGAATGTAACACTAAGGATTATTAATTTGCGAGATTCCGTTGTTGGTTTTTATAAGAATTCGTAACAGCCATGCGTGATTTTTATTTAACTTTTAAATTTTGGATCTACCTGTGAATTTTCGAATTCAGCTACGGAAGGTATTTTATCAGTCAGAAAAACATACAGTGATTTAAACCCCTTTATAGATTCATGACCTTTGAAAATTATTTTTTATTTACTGAAAAAACTGCAGAAGTGCAGTTTAAATGCAGTTTTCCAATTAAAAAAAAAAATGTAAGAGGTTTACTTCAATCATGGAAATCTTATAAAAAAATGTATATTTTTATTCGCTTTGGTGGGTAGCCCTTAAAAGTGATTAATCTGAAAACCCTCTT
Source organism: Syrphus vitripennis (assembly GCA_958431115.1). Lineage (NCBI taxonomy): Eukaryota > Metazoa > Arthropoda > Insecta > Diptera > Syrphidae > Syrphus > Syrphus vitripennis. Next base: position 1,376,568 of record OY288110.1, on the reverse strand, counting down.
TCATCCGAACATAAACCATCGCGTATATATTCACAGAACTTTGTGTGCTGGCGATTCTTTAATACACTCTTCAAGTCCAACCACACACACTTATTTGCCATAATTATTTATCATACTTATAATTTATATGAAATTTGCTCACGTTTACCCTTTTAATAATATTTTATGGGAATTTTTCTTTTTTGTATCCTTTTAAATTATGATACCTCTGAGACTTGCATCGACTATATTATACAAGGGTATCAATAATATTATACACACTACAGGGTTTATTCGCAAGGAATAAAGTTGTAAGTCCCTTGCTACATTATATTTATTATATGAATACACATTTCTTACATATAGGATAGCTGTACCTTTTATGATGATTAAATGGTAGCAATGATAGTTGAAAGGGTATGCGTGGGTATGCTGGGGATATGGAATCGGGTGGTGTGGTATATTTTAAACCTCAACCCTTTGCAAAATATCTGATATCAAAATTTCATACATTCGTGATTGTGGAAAGTTTGTGGTGTTAGGAATTAGTTTCTATGTTCTCATATACTGAAAGTTTATTCTTTGAAAGTAAATGTAAGCTTTAATTTTAATTGCCAAGTTATCGTCTCAACTTGAACTCAACTTCCAAATGCACACATTCAATTTTTGTGACCTTTTGATTTGGTATAGATAAGGGCGTCATCGCGTCGTAGGATCAAATCTGTGCATAAGCTTAAACTTACTTTGAGTGAGCTGAATTTTTTATGTAAATTATAAAAATCTCTAAAAAAAAAATAAAGTATTACTCCTACCGCGCCATCGCATACGATCCCTGGAGATACATTTCAACTCTCTTAAGACTCTTCCCCATTTGTGCTGATTCTTCGCCAAGTGCTCCTAGGACTTCTGCCTGTCTGAGTTAAAGTGCTCCATTGCATCGCTTGTTCCTATTTCTTAATGCACTCGTTATCCTATCGAAGGGTATGGTTAATCCACTGTCATTTATGTCTTCTTATGATAGCATCAATAGTTCCTGACCCGTTCTCACATGAAGATAGCGGTTGTGACTTTCCAAGTGCTGTCCTCAAAGAAGCACGGATTCAATGTTGGTATGAAACTTAAAGCTCATAGAGATGTTTCTCAATATTCTGGAAAGTATTTCTGGCTTTCCACAAACATTTACTTGAACAGCTGAGCAAGTTCCAAGGCTGATACTTTTTGCTGCACTGATCTTTAGCCCAACAATGTCAGCTTCTACCTTCACGCTTCATGTCATTTGATGAAGATCCATGATCCTATGAGAAATTCAAATAGTTTGATGTATGATTGCAGTCCATTAAATTCCTCCATTTCCGTTTGACAAAGCTGAGTGCCAAACATCACTAATAATCAACAGGAACAATATTGGTGAAAGTATACAGCCCTGCCTAGCCCCACTTAAGATTTTAAATTCCTCTCTCAAACTTCAATTTTGGACTCTTTCGTTTTTTTTTTAGATTTATTTTCCACGAATTCAACCAATTGTTTACGAAACCAAGGAAGATATATATTTTAGTCCCTTTCTCTAGAAGAATTCTTGAAAACAAGACAGAACTCAAAATGCATGCCATAAATAAAAATCTTTCCTCGCCCAATACCTGTAAAACATTTCCGATTCCATTCAAGTGACTCTTGAATTAATATCTTAAGGGTCAAAGGCTACTCGATTTGCCTGAATCTTAGAATAATTATCCACAAACTGAATCCGCAATTATACTAACTGTTTTCGCTCGTGTTATCCAAAATACCAACCATTAATTATAATTGAGGATATTGTATCTCTTGTATACATATATACAGCATATCAATATGTATATATTGTAAAGGACAGTGGAAATCATGAAAATGCTAATATATATAGAACGAAATATCAACATAGCGTATTATTACCATATCGACTATAACATGCAATGAACTTTCTACTTACCCCACATCCGCATGTTATTTGGGAAAAGCCAGATTTCACACAATCAAGTAGATTAGGATTTAATTAAATTCGGTTTTGCGGAATAGGGCGGCCATAAACATCAATGACCCGGTTAAGACCGATTGTAATTTATTTTTAATTGTAGTTCAATATAATACACACAGAGAGAGATAGATAGAGGTCAAGAGCTGTTTAACTTCATTGCAAATGAGCTTGTTGATGGGAGAAGATTTATTATTTAGAATAATGTCTATTTTGTTGCGACAGACATTTTGGTATAAGTTGTTTGTGAAATGGAGTGTTTCTAAGAAGCGAAATAAAAATTCAAAACCAAATGAATTTTTATTTCGTTATTCAGTTCCAGATGCCCTTTTTTTGGTTTTGAAATTATTTCGTATTTAATTTTAATTTATGTATGCAAATCATGAAAAACTAGCCTAATTACCGATATTGTCACAACTAACTTACTGCCCTTAAGCGGAAATTTGGTTATGTGTTCCGCTATTTCTGTTTTCCTCTTCTAATCTATTTTTTACAGGTTTTGTTGTTCTCATTGATCAATTTTTATTTAACTTAAACAAATAACAAAATTATAAAACTTATACTTATGTAGGAATTGGGGAAAAATTGTTTTGACAGGGAAAAAAAATTTAGGACAAAATCTAAAGACGTGATGATTAGAATTATGTATAAGAGTGTTCCGGGGTGAACGAAACCAGTCTTACTTTGTTTTGCATATTTAAGAACGATTTTTTTCATTTTCATTGAATACTATGTTTTATAAAACATTGGCCCTGGGTAACAGACAACATAAGCATCTAAATTAGCTTAAATTTAATTTCCAAACTAAGTTTCTAATCACTAACCAATTATTGATTGATATTTTATTTGCATCAAATTTATATTTGATTCTATTCCCCGAAGTTTCCACAGAGTTGCACTGATAGTTTTGAAGATTTCTGGTAAAAATCGCAAATTTCATTTCCAAAATATTTAGCCCTTCAAAACCTTCGATGAGATTAAAAAATACGCTCTCATACTATCTTTTTATCATTATTACCAATATTTAAGAGAGAAAGTCAATTTTCATTGGATATACATAAATAATGTTTAATTTGAAAAGGACGATACAACAGTTAGCTTCTCTGCAGGCTAGTTAGTTAGTGTTTATATAGATTAAATTGAATGCAAACCAGAAAGGATAAACGACACACGCTGGATACTCATTGTAAACTCTTGAACTGTTTTCAAAACATATCTCTATATATTTGGGAGAGGTATAGAAGCACAGACAGCAGGTTAGATTTTGGAAAACAGGAACAGGAATGGTTGGCAGCCGGAGCATAAGGAAATTCCTGTTCAAAGTACAATAGATACCAGCAATGAAAACATTTATTTCCAGCAAAACGTGACCCGGTTACGACATTGCGATAATATTCCTGGGTTGCCTCTGTTGCAACATAGTGTTTCTGCTACTGCTACTGCTGCTGCTGGTACTGCTAATGCACAACACCAACAATATAAATGGATTTCGCTAATACTTACGCTTAAGTCTCTATATATACACAATATTTTACATATACATAGATGTTTTGTAATATATTCAGGAAGAGAGAGGGCGAAAATGCATCACACTCTCGTATAACTCGTATGCATGTTTCATGATTTGGAATACGTTTTCTCGTTACACAATATGTGCACTCTTTTTCGGCACTCGACTTGGATGTTTCGGGAGCGTCGAAGGAAGGAATTGAAATTTTGCAGAAAAGACACGAATTGGACGGATTCATTGAAATTGTATCTTCTTGTTCTGTTTTTCTATTCATGTTAAATGAAGAAAGGAAAAAAAAAATAAAGAAAAATTTGTATATTTATATAGATACATGCATAATGTGAGAGTACAAGTGGAGCATACATAGTTGGAATCATATACACATACAAATGTTAGCAATAAGTTTGTCGTAAAATATTCATTACAAGGAAGTGAATCGTGAACTTTTTCCAAAACGTCTTTCGGGGAAAAAAAATTGTCACACCACTGATAACATTATTATATTATTTCGTGTTTTTTTATTTTTCATTTTTGAAAAAAGATTTTTCAATGCTATAGTAAACTAGGTACTTGCACTATTATTTGAAAAAGTATTTTCATTTTAACAAAAAAGTAAGTATTTTCTTTATTTCAGTGAAAATCCTAATAATTGAAAAAAAATCAACCGCACACAAAATAAAATGCATAAATGTTAAAAAAGCTTTAAATTAAAAACCATAACTGCATTCAAATATGGGTTTTCTCAGCAAACACTACCAAAAAACATAGAAGTTGTTGAAGATATTTGCTTTAATCTTAAAAAAATTTTATCGTTCCGAGACAATCTGGTTTTACGTAAGAATAAATTTGAATTTAGAAAATTAAATTAATACTGAATTATGATGTTTAGTTTAGAAAAAAAAAATTAGGATCTGTGCCACTCATTTCGCAAAGTGAGTCCCGTCATATTCTAATTTTTTTTTTATAATTAGCGCGCACTAAAGGGGATTTTATGTACCAGTTTATGTGTCAGAGACACAATGTGAGCTTTAGGTAAGTAGGAGGGGATTTGAAATTAGATGTCGGTGAACATAAGTCTTGAATTTCAGTACATCACAATGAGAGGGAAAGACAGAGCGTGGATGGTTATTCCACATTCGCGTAGTACGGCTAAAGAACGAATCCCTGTACCTGACAGTACGACCAAAGTTGGGTTAAAGAGTAAACTGATGAGCATTCCTGGAAGCACGAGTATTACGGTTGAATCGTTTAAGGGGAGGAATGCAGCTGACTATTTCATTAGAGCACTTACCGTAAAAGTAACGATAAAAGAGTGAGAGACAGGAAACGTTACGTCGGTACTCAAGTGACGTAAAAGTATCGATAATGTTCCTGTCTCCGATCATTTTGATGGCTCGTCTTTGTATATTAATTGGTCAATCTTTTCTTTTACATGTAAAATCTACACTCCTTGGTATCATTTTTTTCAGGACAAACATTTTTTTTTTCACAATACATTTTTTGACCAATTTTTACTTATCAATCGCGACTAATTTCATTTTCCAAAATAAAGAAAGGCCGCTCGATTTTAGGTATTTAATTTTACTATCGCAACCATTCCCCTTAGGTATTTTTCTTTCGGAGTCCCATGGTTTGTTCCTCTCTAAAAACTCCTCTGGGCGCCTTATTCAACATCTAATGTTCTATTTCCGGAAAATTCTTAATTGTAGAAAATAGAAATCTAGTTATAAATTATTAATTTCAAATCGAATCAGTTACATGGACAAAAAAAACTTATCCAATTCACTTAATCGATTCCTATATATGCCACGGGTATAACATTCAATTGTCATGTCATTAAATGTCAATCAGTATATTGGATACGATTACGCTTCCTGATTATGCAGATTTTATGTCATTACTGACCAAAGGGATTTGAATATCTGTCTCCAAAAGTGATATGCACTTAAGGCCTCACAGTTGTTTTAATTTATTTCTCAATTTAATGAAAATTATTTGTGTAGGTATAACTTCCCGGCTAAAGTGGGCCAAAGTAAAATTCTCCATCGTTTTAAATCAAAGTCAAAAAAATGTCACCTTCCATTAAATATGACAAAAAATACTTCAATTAAAGTTTTCTGCTTTAGATGCCTATATACCACTACCACTCTAGCATTCTCGGCTATTCCCTTTTCAAAGTTATATTAAGGGGACCTTTTATTTCACCAGCGGCAGCCTAAGCTGACATTTCAAATCAACTCAAAGGTTGGAGAGAACTCACTGACTGCTCCAGACTGCGGAGCAAAAGTGGACAACTAGTGATGTAGTTAAGGATATGGGTGCACTGATTGTGTGTCAGTAAGTTTGTTAACAAATTTAGCTGGCATGGTCAAACGAAGTTATTATCATTCATTCAGTCACTTCATATATTTTTTTCATTTCCATTCCTCTTTTTTTTAACTTAAGAGCAGCAATGGGTCGATCCTGTTTTGAAGGAGAAGAAAAAAAAAATAAGTGAAAAGGAGCCATATTCCACTTCAACTCCATCTCAGTCCGGGCTTTTGTTCGGAAAGAATAATATGCATCGCACAACCAGGAGCAATAGGACGACGAAGGAGCAATGGCTGCAGCAGCACAACAAGTCCCATAATTAAACCGGGAGTCGCTAGTGTTGAAATTAAAGTTTTAATTACATATGGGAATATTTTTCGTCGTTATTATTTTTCTTGTGTGTACACAATCTCGTCCTGTTCCGTTCCTTGCTGGAAAATTCTTATTATTTGTATATGTGTTTTTTTTTTTTTTACTTATTTTTATTCTTGTGTTGGAAAATTTAGATTAATGAGGAACCACCGAGATGGTCGCTTCTGGGACCAATAAGAGGGTTTCTCGGTAGTCGGTTCATTTTGAAGCTATATGCGCTAGCTGGATGACTGCTTGAGGTGTAGAATTTTGTATGATGATGTCACATGGCAGAGAATGATTATGAAACATATTCACTTTGGGAGTTCTATGTTCTATTGAGGTTGTTTTTATTTTTATTATTTTTTGTTTCTGTTTTGTTTGGATTGAAATTGGAGTGACGTTCAGAACAATAGAGTAACAGTAATTTATCTTGTGTTAAAAAATATTTTAAAGCTCTTAATGAAAAACGTAGAGAAGAGAATTAATAAAATTTCTAGTTTTGAAAAAATTTAATTTCAACATTTTTAAAACATTTAAATGTGTACGTATGAGAAAAATAATATTTTAGATTAGAAATGAAGTAACTCACATATAACTGATTTTAACCATTTTTTTTAATAACAAGGGCTTAAAATAAAGTACTTTTAAATATTGTCAAAAAATTAAAATGGATGTTATTAGATTTGTTGTTTTGGTTTTGGGCTGGCTGTTGAAGGGTTTATCTCTCCCTTCTTATAGGTTGTAGCCTCAGTCGAGTCGATAAAGATTCTTTCTTCTAAATTTTGAAAAATACCTACCACATATTTTGTTGAATTTTTGGGTACTTCTGATCATAAAAAAGTGTTTTGGGGACTATTAATTTAGGAAAAGAGCCGCCGTCTTGAAAAGAAATTGGCTTAATTTTTATTGAACAGCTCGTTGACATTCAAATATAAACCTTATTGAAAATTAAATTATCTAAAAAACTAGTTATTAACGACATATTAAAGAAGTTGTTTGCTATTTTGGTAGGTTCTAGGTAGCAGAACACGTCTTTTTTGAAAGTAGAAAAATAATAATTCAAAAGTTTACGAATGCAAAAACATAGTATTTTAGTATGAAGAAAAGTCAAGACTACACAAATTACTTCATACTTTTACTCCTGAAAAATCTGAAATGTTTGTATTTTTTGAATTGGAAAAAAGATTTTGAAAATGAGAAACAGTTTGTGTAGTCCTTGATAAACCCAAAAAGGATCTTCAATAGATCTACGACATAGCTCACAGGTTTTTTCAGCTCAAATTTACAGACAGCTCTATGATAGTTTCAGAAGGGGACCAGCTCAAAAGATGGAGGGAGATTGTCTTTGAGGTGTCAAATAAACCTTTCGCCAACATCAATTTAGCTTGGTAAATAGAGAGCTTTCCTGAAAAGTTTAGCTCAAAAAGAGAGGAGACATTATGCAGTTCGAGAATTGAGTTGAAATTTGCATAATAGCTGCTGGGCCCAAGGTAGGTAACAGCAACAACCGCCGCATTGTCCTGATGTAAATAAGAGATCACCGCGAAGACACACTCAACTTAGAACAAGCACCGAGGAAAGTGAGATGCTTTTGAAGTCCTGTCTCGGGTTATTCAAAATCAAAAAATTTTAGTACAGTCTGGGTTTCGTCTCGGTCTCGAAAAACTAAGTCTTGTCTCTGTCATGGAACTACCGAAACTCATCTTATTATGGTAGGAAAAATATTCGAATCTAGAAGTTGCCTAGTATTTCAATAGAAATATTCAATTTTATGTTTTAAAAACACATTTTTCGAATAAATATCTTTACTGGAAAATCCACCGAGATTCTCGGTAAGTCTCTGTCCTAAAATCACATTTTTTTTCCTGGTCTCGTCTAGCGTTCCAAATTATTAGATTAACAACCCTCGTAATTAAAATTAAAGTACAGCATTCCAATTTGTTTTAAGGCCTGAGGAACTAGAAGATACCAACGGAGGATATGTCACTTCCGCTCAAGCAGAACATAATACGTTTTTTTCTTATTCTTCAAATACCTACTACGTGCCAATGCAAAATACATATCTACATACATTTATTTTTTATTTTGATGCCCAGACATCTGACGTGAAAACAATTTGATGCACTTCCTAGCTGTATCATCAGGAAAAGCTTAAATACAAAGCATGATTTAACAAAAAAGTAAATTTTTTTAGTAACGTTATCTCTGCAAATGTCTTTATGCACATTTTTCTGTACTAAATTTCTTTCTCTTCTCTAAATTACATGAAATTTTTTTTTCTTCAAATTATCATTTTCAACTTTTTGACACTAAAATTGAAAAAAAAAAACTGAAATATTCAGAACAACTATACAGTATCCTTACCAAATAATGTGTCTCTCTTTTTATAAAATGTGACAAAAGCTATTCTTTGTCGACATCACAAGTTTTTGAAATGATGATGATGTTACCAAAAGAGACTCTCACACCATATCAACATCATGCACTCACTATGAACTTCAAACGCCAAAAACTTTTATATATAGTTTTATGGTGAAACTTTTTCACTTATCGTGCACATAAATTGATTTTCCTGATGACAGCACATTTTCAATTTTCTCTCTAAGGAAACTATACATATTCCTATCTATATGGGATAAGAGAAGATCAAGGGAGAGAAGGCATATAAAGGGAGAAGGACGCTTCAAAGTCACTATATACATATACTCGGTTAAAGAGGCTGAACTTTTGAAACAAAACTGTGATGCAGGCAGCAGGTGCACTGTGCATCTGTTCGCTATGATATTTTACTTCGTTTATAATAAATGATAAATGAATACACACCAGTGCGCCCTCACCTTTATTCACCTAAAACATATGATGCTCTTCGCTCCATTCCTCACTCACGAAAAAGACTCGCATCCTTCCATCTTTGATGCTTATACTTTTGCAAAGTTTCTGCTGATACATATACCTACACCTACACCTACTCCCTATTACTTCACCTGAGTAAAGGTAGATTTAGATTCCCCTTGGTTTAAAATCTGGTGAAAAGCATCAGAAACTTTTCACGGCTACCCAAAGATTATAAAATGTAACTGCAAAGGGATTTCGGTGATGAGAAGAAAAAGGAAGCTGTGTTGTATCCTTAAACAATGGGAAAATGATGAAAGTATTAATTTTGAGTTTTGACATTTAATAGAGTATGTGTGGGAAATTTTGATTGATAAGTATATTAAATCAACGAGTAACGGTATAAATGGATGGTGATGTAGTGTTATTTGATTGATTATAATTGTTAAAAGATCGCTGTAAATTTGCGAGGAAGATGTGTTGTGTATAGTAATGTATTGATGATGATTTTAAATTGTTTGATTTGGAATTAATCGTCGGAAAATAGATAATAATCTAGTAACTTTTCCATTTCCTAGGGAGAGTTTCCGCTGAGTTTTTTTGTTTTTTGATGGTAAGCCACCGAATTCTTCAGAATAACATTATTGAAGCACTTGAATGTATAATTCTTGGTTAAATTGGTTCATACAGAATCACCCATATTTCATTGAAATTATTTGATTACAGGACCAATTCGAAAATTCATTTCGAAATAAGTTATTTGATTTTTTTAAGGAACAAAAAAATCAGCCAGAACGTTGCAATCACCATTGACTGCAACGTTTTGGCCAACATCGTTTTAAAATAAGTAGGTAATCTGTACCAATCCAGCTTATAAATCCCACCAAAAGTCAGTTTTTTTTTTGGATGAAAATCGGGGTCAACCCCAATCTTTTTTCGTCTAAATTTTCACAATTTGGAAGCGTTGTTCTGGCGTTAGTCTATTCATGTTAAAATTCCGAACCAGTTGAAAATGTGTTACCAACTCAAGGTTCTATATCTCTAAAAATAACATGCTTTAAAAATAGTTAATGTCAAAAATATACCTAAGCTCAAAATTTTCAAATTTAATTTTCACATATGATCAGCATATTTTGAAATTCGTTTAGTTCAAATATGACTACCTACTTACTTCCAAGAATCATTTCACGTTAACAAAACATTAAACCTTTTAACCTTATATCACTTTTTACTATGATGCTTATGCCACGATGCAATAAGTTAGCCAGTGGTAACGGTGTTGTTGTGTTTTGTTGTTCGCGTCATTTCACATTCCCATTTCCTTTATAAGAACCGCTTAAAAGTTATAGCAAAGTATCATCCATAGCTATAGCACGCGAATCAGACGGCCGGGCCTGATGGTTGGCCAAACTGACGGTATGATGATTTAACTTTTGTAATTTATTTTATCTGCGCTGCTGATGCTTCCATACTCAAGTTTTTACATAGTCGAAGAATATCCAAATAACCATTCAGGACGACCATCGAAAACGTGATGTGAAACGGTAAGGATTCATATTTACTTTTTTATTCTGATGGCCTATTTTTGACTGGTAAGTGAGAAGGGAACTTTTGAGTTGAAGCAAATTGCTTATAAGTAATGGAAATTTCAAATATTGTTTTTTTGATCATAGAAGAGACATAACTGTAACTTTGTTAGATTCAAGGTTTCTGTTTTTATTTTAATAATTTTTTTGATCAATTAATTGCTGGGGTGACCATGGCGAATACGTAATGTGTTTTTGTGCAGTAAATTTTCTGCTTAAAAACTCACTATTTTCTTTATTTTCAGAGGTCGTTACTAAGCTTTCTATGTTATCAAATCTCAAAAGTGCAAACAATCGAAGGCGTTGCTTACCTTTGATTTTTTTTTATTTTGAAGAAGATTTTCGTTCAGTAATTTAAAGCTTCTGACGGATTTAAAAATTTAACAAAAATCGTCGAAAAATTTATAAAATTCTCTATTCCAAAATTATGTGATTTAAAATTATATTTAATCAAAATTCTGTATACCAAAATATATTGGATCTTGAATTTCTTTATTTCAAAATTCGAAAAATTATGAACGAAAAAAATATTGTTTTGACAGTGAAGTTTTTTTTTTCATTTCCAAATACAGAATAATAAATACCATTTCTAAAATAAAGAATACAGAATGATGTTAAACAGAATAATATGTTCATACAAATTTTTGGTTCATTCTGTATTTTGGGCCCACAGAATTTGGGAACAAACATTTTAAAAGAAAAAATGTTTTTTGACTAAATTATTTTTAAGAATTAGCATGTCCAAAAACGCATTTAAATTTTCTTTAAATTTAAGTACATACTACATATGATAATGAAAATATTTCGAAACTTCAAAATTTACCAAAAATTATCAAATTGCTGTATTTTTTTTTCAATTTCAAATCAAATGCATGTCTCTTAGGACGTTACTAACGAACCGGCGATGTTCCTCGCGCGATTGATTGCAATGTTTTTGAATGTTCAACAAAAAAAAAAGTCAATAAAATTTGTTTTAGAACGATTGCACGTCATGTGTGTTCAATTCAACTCTTCAACCAAATGTATCCCTTCTCCCTAAATGTTTTTTTTTCTTTGTTCCTGAAATATTTTAAAAAATCTTGCACGTTTTGCCCGTTTGTAATTTTTATTACGAAATATTAACGCTTCATGCGTTATGTGCTCCCGACACTGATGTCATAAAACGGTGTTTTATAGAAACTTTAAAAACGATATAATTTTCTTGTTTTTTTTTTTTAAATAACCAACTGAAACAGTCTGTCATCGGCGACGACCAGATTAACCACCCGTCACGTTAAAGAGTGGATGTTGGGTTATGGTATATTTGTGGTGGCGGCTTTGTGGTTCCTGCCATCATTTTTATGGATCCAACGAACAACGACCCACTCCTGGCTTCACCAGGCCGCCGCGCCCAGTTGAAGGGTCCTCATATAACTTTTCAAGTTATTGTCATGGCATCAGTTTATCCAGTTAAAATGCATGGAGTTCAATCATAATAAAGCATATGACAGGAAATGGGATTTTAAATTTTGTTGCTGGTGACTAGCTATAGTGTGCTGCCGGAAGGGCTTTGGTCAAACAATGGCCATACAATTTAATATGATGTAGGAGGAAATAATGTTTTTGTTTTATGTTTTAAAATATCGATGGATGTTGTTGGCATGGATCGTAGGGAAACGATAAAATTTAAAAACATATGTACATAATATACATAAAGACTTTGATTTTAAGGAACATTCCAAATTGAACTTCTGTGACCTTAAAAATTTATTGAATTGTGAATCACATTTTTAAGAGTCTGTACAAAAAATATTTTAGGTTTTTGGTTCAATTACTTGAGTATTTAATAGTCTCATTTTTTTCAATGGTCACAATTGAAATTTAAAAAATAAATATGAATGGGTAAAATGTTTTTCAAAAACTTGAAAATGTTCGTTTTAAAATTGTTTGTAGAACGGAATTCATTAGATTTTGTTTAATAAGGTTTTTTTTAAATCTCAATGAGTATCGATATTTATCAAGTCATAATTTTCAGATATTGAGATTTTTGACTGTCAGTAAAACAATTTTGGATTTTAATTTCAAAAAGTTCGATATATGTAGGTTGATATTTCGACCAGTCGGCATACATATTTTTGACGGTCAATAGCACCCAAACCGATTTTTTTTTATACTCTTAAAAATTTTATTTTTTCTTTTTTTTTGATAGAAAGATTCGCGAAACTGCGTTTTTTTTAAGGATAAGATGACATTTCTTTTCTTTTTCTTAATATCAAATGTAAATTTGTTTGCAAAACTTCATAGCAAAAACATTGTCCAGCTCTGCACCCCTACAGGACGCTTTCAGGTACTTTATAAATTATTTGCTGTAGGTACTATTTTACAAATAAGTTCGTGGTTCTCCACCATTAAAATTTTATTGATTAATGTTTGTTAATTAAACAACTAAATTAATGACGCCTAGATAATAAGCAGCCTAAAAGCTCAAGTGCAATTTAACGCTTGAGGGAATTTTCAAAAGTTAATAAAAGTAGATACTTCCACATGCAAATTGATGAGCCAACAAAATTATAAATAGTTTTGGTAGGTATATATTTTAGGGGACAATGTCTTTTGTTTTGTTGTCCTTTATTGTTTGTCCTTACTTTACCTTTGTATACAGCTATTTAAATTTTGAAAGTATGTATCTATAGGTACTTTTTACTTTCATATTGAAAAATATTGTTTAAAAATTTTTGGTAATGGTTGATTGAAGCTATAAAATATAAGTTCAAAAAGTAATACATTATTTCTAAAATATTTAATTTTTAAAACATTGTCACAGTCATAGTCATTACTATTTTCGAGTAAGTAATGGGTGTATATTTTTTTTCAAAACTCTAGTCCATATTTCATTTTTTATCTTTATAAATTATTTGCTGTGGGGTATTTTCAGTAACGTATTGTTATCTTAACAAGTCTTAACAATATTCTGAGAGAGCAGTGAATCCAAACTCTATGTCAAAAAAGACCAAAGCAAAACGACTTACATCTCACATTATATGCATAAATTCAATATTTCAAGATGAAACATTAAAGAGCAAAAATTTAATTTGTTTTATCTATTTTTTGAATCTTAAGTGCTTTTTTCCACTTTTCAAGGAAGACTGCAATATTCTTTTCTTGCGCGTATATTTAATCCTTTTTTTTGTATGCTATTCGATTTAAGGTAGAAATATATTCACTGATAGTTTTTTTTTTTAAACAGTGTCTTGTTTAAAGTTTCCACAGACAGACTTTTTTTTTTTGGTAAATGACAAGAAAAAAAAAACAAAGTACCAAAACCCATTTCATCAATATTAATACTGGAAAGTGCTTCTTTCATTTTCTTCTCCGTATATACATAAATGCAAGTCCCCAAGGCATCCAATTTGACCCATATAAGATCCCTTTTAACTGTTGAATTCGATATCATTGTGTGCCTTCTACATCCTCTTTAACAAGCCTCCCCCCAACCCTCATCATGCTATTACCATAATCCATTGGTAGGATAAAAAATCAGTTGTTGAATTTCTGTAATTGTCGAGAAAGACTCATAGTAATCTCCACAATTATCCAGACTAGCTCTATGTACTTCCCACTTTATTTGGATTGGAGATCCATTTGCCTTGTTTCCAGCGCAGGAGTCCATTGGGAAAATGTTGTTTGAAGGGCTATGTAAAGAAAGAATAATAAATATGTAATCAGTTTTTTTTTTTTTTTTTGCTTTTGCTCTTGTTATATGGATGAAACAGTTGACCGCATTTTGTTGTTTTTTTTCTTGCTAGCATTTTCGTAAATCATGTATAGTAGGGGAAAACTCTTCGAACAATGAAATTTTTAATATAAATTTCTGTTGACTATATTCGTTGGAGATTATAACCTCTCGGTATCTGAATATTTTGAAAAAAAAAAAAATATGTATTAAAAGGAGATTTTATTGTTGTTCATAGAGATTTAAGAAGCAGAGAATCGCATATTGTTGGAAAAATCTATTAAACATTTTATTGAAATGTATTTATAGTTCAGTAAATTTAGTGTTTTTTTTTAAATATGAAGATAGGGACGACTATGTTTTTTTAAGAAATCGTTAGGATGTGGTATCCTTATAACCAGATTAAATCCAAATTTTCGACATTTTGCAGGAGTACATGGTTGCCACTTTACTAAATTAGAAAGTGAATTAGTCAAAATTCAAAAACGCACAAAAATGATTTCAGAAATATTTTCTGAAATTTCTGCGTCAAAAAAAGTAAGATACAAAGTAAGTAACATATTTAAAATAAAATTAAACTTATAAGTACCGAGCACTTATGTTATCAAACAGTTCTTTAACCTTGATAAAAATATCACTCCTCCATACGTACAAGAAAAATTTTTTTCTTATGGATTAATTAGCTAGAAATAATAATTAAATTAAAAAAAAAAAACTTTTTCGAGTTAATAAAAATGTAAGAAACATAAATTAGGAACTCCAAATGATGTGTGCAAACGAAGCACAGTGAATAGTTTGCTGGGACCGTATGCCGCTTAGTCTTGGTTCGAATCCTGCTTACGGATAAAAGTTTTTCAATTAATATGAATAGAATAAAGACTAAGTATAATTAAAAATGAGATTGGTGATAGAGGTGGCATTTTCAAAATATATAACTCTGGCCTTTGTGGAAGCACAATCTAGTTGTTGTTTGCAAATTCAAAACCATCAACACTGAAAGATCCCTGAGATTTGTAAAATATTCCATGTACCATTCCAAGTTAAAAGTATGCAGTTTTCGGTCTTCAACAACAGGCAACTAGAAACTTGTACCTGAACCTGGGTATTTGGAAATTTTTAGAATTTTTTACGAATTTTTTTTTCAATTTTGTGTTATTTTAAATATTTATAATTTAACACTTTTTGACTTTACAAATTCTCAAATTCTGTTCTTACAAATTTGTGTGACTGTACAAATTTTGAATAAGTCTCGAAATAGATCAATTTCTTTTAATTTTTTTAATTCATTAAATTTCCATTTCTTTGAACCAAATTTTTTTAAAGCTTCAGCTTAGTTAAGTTTCGATGTAGTTTCATCAAAAATCCCGTAATTACATCTCTTTTTTAATTTACCGAAACTTTCAAGAAATTCAATTATATTGTGGTAAGCTATTGATTGTCGATCATTTCCTTTTGTTATTTTGTTTAAGCTGTATCCTTTTGTGTACCTATCCAGATACCTTTTATAGATATCTGATGTGGTCTGATTTCCCATGTGTCATCCTAAGTCAGAGGGTCAGACAATGAAGATTTACATTGTTTTTTGGACTCTTTGACATCGCACTTCTGTTTCTTTCATTTTTTTTTTCTGTTTGTCCCAAATTATACCCTTTAGCTTAGAATTTAGCTGCTATGGGTAGTGTTATTGCTTGCGAATAAGACAAACAGAAATATATATAAATTCCCAACGGCGATACCCATTTGCCATTTTTTCAACATTCGCAAACGAGAGAAGGTTGGTATCTGCAATCCGAAATCGGAATCCATTTCCATTTGAAGTCCTTGGAATTTGTGTGCTTTTTTCCCAACAGTATCAACACTGAACACATAAAAAAGTGGGTGGGGAGGTGTCAAATGTGCGGCTAAGGGTTATACAAGGTTAAAAACAGAAAAACAGAAAAAAACAATATGCTTGCTGTGCTGTTGCTGCTGGTTCTTCGTTTTGGGGTTAAGTTCTTAATTCGGTCATTTTACGCTTTGGATATTTGTTCATATAAAAAATGATCATTGTACAGGTGTTCATGTTGGAGCAAAGTTGGTGCTAGTTTGTTTTATATCTTATAAAAATATATTTCATTTAAGGTCTTTAAGCCACTTCAAAGTAAGTAAACAGATGAATGTTAAGTGTTTTATTTTGTCCGCTCGATAGAAGCTATAAAACAAGATTAACTAAGCAAATTTTTTTATAAACTTCAAAATTTCTACCTACATGTGAGCTTACCACAGTTCAAGTGACTTTAGCAATTGTTGGACAGAATGCAGCGAACTTCAGAATTCAAACATAATGTTGCAAAACTCCATGCAACACTGAGAAGTATGAGTGCTAGTAATCCATTGACGTTTTTACGAATATCAACTAGAGACAAATATTGTTACTAATAACAGAGAAGCAAATCAAACAAAGCGTTTGCTCAATATTTTGAAGATTGCGGAACTTGTTTTGTTTGAATCGAATTACGTAGCGACACGAATCCTGAAGGTGATTACCCCAGCATCGAAAACATCCTAATATACTAATACCTAACTTATTGCTCCTGCAGTTTCAGCACGATATCATAATAATAACAAGACACAATCGTTCAGTTGGGAACTATTCAAAATCCTAACTCTAAAACGGGAAAATATCGGAAAATAATTTTTATTTAGATCCATCATATCAATGTCAATCTTTTGTATACAATTATGCAATATACATACATATTTACCTATATTTACATAGTAAATTTTTTACTTTTACAGCAAGATACATGCTTTCGCAATTTTTTGTAGGTCTTAAACTTACATATATTTAAAGTGATGTACGAAACGCTTTTTTTTAGCTTATGATTATATTCCTTTAATCTTGAAATTCAAATCTTGAATATCCATCTTTTATGATTTAACAAAATTTGTACAGCAGAATATACACATAGGGACAATAATTCTGACATATATTGTGACATTAAAAGAGCCAGATAACTATGAATTTCAAGACGACTAGCTGCAAAGCATTTTCGTGTAAACCCTTTTTGGATCTTTTATAAAAGATTGTTTTCACAAGAGTATCCCCAATGGCACTAAATATATATCTACATACATATATACACTTTATATAAATAAAATAATAGCTGGAGAGCTCTGTGGCTATTTGCCAACCTCTAGAGCAAGAAATTGTGTTCACAGATGCTCCGAGAGCTAAGTAGCGGTTGACCAAGAGAATAATTTTATGTTTGTCAAGTTGCTTTCAGGAGAAGTGAAGAGGATGTTTGAGGATTGGGAAGGAATCTCCCGCATGACTTAACAAACCCTGATGTGAACCCAAATTGTTTTGGTCTTTGTGTTGTTTATTTAAACTGGCCAAATTGGGGTGCACGCAAAATGTCATCACCACAAACCGTTTTGGATAATATTATTTCACCGTAAATTATTGTCAAATTAATTTGAATGAATGACATCCTGAAATGAATGTTCAGGAATTCTCGTTCTAAAAATGGCTTCGATATCTTGATGAAGTACCTTACCTATATAATAAATGACAAAAATCCCTTGCGGTACCATTTAAAAAATTCATACAGTCTTTATAAAAATATTGATTTCTGCTTATGATAAATTGATTCATAAAAGAACGGAAACAGCAACAAAACCCACAAAATAACATCCACCATAAAATCCTTTCAAAGGATTTCCCCCAAAGACAGGAAAACAAAAGACAAATGGATATTGAAATAAGTTCTTTCATTCAATAAGAAAATGCATCGCTGTTGGTTTGGTGAAGCTGGTGAATGCGGCATCTTCTCTGCAATACAAAGCAGGAAAAAGACAACGCCTGTTAAGCTTTGCATATACATAGCTCATCATTGGCATGCGTTGGGAAAACTATAAATCAAAACTTTCAATTTACCAATGGAGGGTGGCAAAGGTACAAAAGTGCAATAACTTTTGAAGAACGTGAGATCCAACAATGTTTCTGTGATGGTATTTCTGTGCGAGGACAAGAAGTCCCAACGGTTTTTACTTTCGGATGGTTCTTCCATTCTTCAATGCTGAGTTCCGAACAGAGTAATATTGATTGCATTGACTGTAGGGATGCTCGATATAGTCAGTCAGTCGTGGACAGATAAATTTAGTGTTTTCACTTAGAATTGAAAGATTTGGGGGAAGGAGGAGGAATATTTATAAGAAAAAAATAAAATCATTTAGTCTAAGAGAAAAATCACTCACAACTATGATAAGAAAATGTCCATCAAAGGAGAAAGGGATTGTATAATATAACCCCTAAGCGGTTGTTTTTTTTGAATTAATTGTCCTGATTGATGATAAATGTGTACTGATTCGAAGGTAAAATGTACAACTGACTGGAAAAAATATTATAATATAAAACAATTAAACGATACAAAACTTTTTGTTCAATGGCACAAGGAAATTCAAAAAGACACTACAATCTACCCTTACTTCAAAACTCTGTGAGTCAAAAATGGTCTAAAAAAAACAATTTAAATTCATATTGTTAATGTTCATATTGAGTAAAAATGCCACTGGCTAATGAACTGATTAGCTGATATGGCTCTCTTTGACAATTCTTTTTTGGCAGAACTTTTTTTGATGATTTTTTTTATGCTGCCATTTTTTGTAATTTTTTCCGAAAAAAATCTTTTTTACAATTTTACTTTGGACCAATTTTTATTATTGCGGTTCAAACAAATTTCCACTGTTTTTTTTTGGGTTTTCCTTAAAAAAATTATTCCTTGACAATTTTTTTTATTTTTGGCAGTTTTTTTTAATAAAACTGGCATTTATGTTCTACTTAAACTTTTATGATCTACTTTATCCTCATTATAGACTGTCACATAAACTCGTATGATCAAATTAAATATTTGAGTTTCCTTTCAGCAAATCATCCTAAAATACAAAATAGCCATGCAGATCAAAACGCATTCCTTCTAACGAGTTTTTGACGTTTACTAAGAAGCAGTTTCTCAAAATTCGGACTTACTATCCTAGGGGGCCCTAGGGGGCTTAGGCACCCTTAAGGATAATTTTAATTTTAAGACGACAATCTGAAATATACATAAGTAATAGTAATATGAGATCATGAATTTAAAAGATTAAAAAAAAATGTTAGGTATTCAAAAATCAAAGCGATTTATGCAAAACTTGTCCCAAGGAAGGATCTTCTCCCATACCTTAAATCACAATCACATACAAATATCATCCAAATTGAAATGAATATGAAACTCTAAAATGAGAATGATAATGATAATATTGAATTTATTTTTAAAACGATAAAATTACATTTACTTCACAGGAATTCATTATCATTTCACATTAGCTAAATAATATACAAAAGTTCTCCATAAATGCCTTGACAAGTTTAAGTTACTAATAATCGTTAATTCTTACATACACAATGATGGTTATATCGTTTAATGTTATATTATTAATTTCCGCTTTGTTAAATGTCCAAATGACTTAATCACTAAAAGTTCCTTAACGAGCATTTAAGAAGCAATAATTACTGACTTCATTCACAATCATATATGTGTGTGTGTGTGTGTGTGTTGCGGTGGACAGAGCGGGACGCAGTGGTTAGTTTAGTATGTTATTTTGTGTGTATAAAAGGAAAACTAATGACATCCGGTAAAATGATTTCATTCATGAATAAGGAACAAAGTGGCTAATGCTTAGGTATATAATACACAAGAATATTAATTGCTAAAGTTAATCCTTCGTAAAAGTTTTCTTTTATAATAACATACAACATACAGTTTGAGGCTTTTAATTGGTCGTTTTATTTAGTATCACAAATTATTTCATGGCAATTAATATCTTTTTTTTTCATTTCTAATAAGGTGTTATTTTAGTTCTAGGAAGATGAAGGTTAGTTTAACTATTATATATATATATATGGAAGCAGGGAACTCACCTAGAGAGAAGGCACTAAGGTAAAGTTTTCAAAAAAAAATATCTTTTTTTTTACGAAAAGAGCTGAACATTACAAACAGCTTTAATGGATATTTTTAAAAATAAATATTAAACTATTTACATATTTAACATATCGTAACGATATTTTTGGAAAAAAATACTTTTTCCAAAAAAATAAGATAAATTTAAAACCTGACTACGGTATACCCGTATCGTCGCTGTAAAAGAAAAGTATCATAAATAAAAAAGTCATAGTTTTTCGGAAAATCGCTTCAAAGTTTTTCCTGACTCAAATTCATTTTCATTTCGAATTTGAACGCAAGTCAAAAAGTCGTGGACTTTAAAAGACTTTAAAATAGAATTTATTCAAAACAGCATTTAAAAGAAAAAAAATTTAACCATAGAAAATACAATACTTAAAAATTTTGAAAAAACGCATTTGGGAAATTAATTTTTGTGTATAAGTCCAATAAGTCCAAAATATTTGAGATACTGTCGAAAGACGTTTTGGAAAATTTCAAAAAAAAAAAAAAATGATTTTTCAAATATTCAATAAATATATTATTCGTATAATTTTGCTACTTTTCGTATTTGTATCTTCTATTTCTACTTTTACTGAGCGTGGTCATAGTCCCAGATTCTATCCGGTCTAGAATATTGGAGGCACAATTCTCTCACTTCACTACTTCGCACTAGGGCTGCTCTTGTGGGGCTCCCCGGGTTGACCTAAGGGAACTTCGACAGGCCTTATTCAAATATATGTAATTGTTGCAGTTTTCTACAGATTGATGAAATGTCCCAAACTTTTACAAAGTCAATAAAAAGAAAAACCATTTTAGCTTTCTAAATATATGCGGACCAACCAAATACACCTCTTGCTCCTACTGACGTATTGTAGCAAACATATTTAATTAAAATCTCAAGTCCCCACTTTTTAAACGTATACAGCTATCATACGTATGAAATGATTTTAAATACCTTTACCTACATGGATATTCCTGCTATCATTCCATTACACTTGCTTCCTATACTTTCGCAGGGACTTACCAAATCAACTATAGTAACGAATAAACATTTGCCTATATACGTCTCTATAAATACATATAACGCTACGGTTTATTGTAATTTCCGATTAATCTGCTTGCATGCGTCATTTGCGTCATCAACTTTGCTGATCCTACCACCGAAGTTTCATAAACAATGCACCAAATTGTAGTTGCTGCCTCTGCTACTGCTGCTGATATAAACTTCTACAGACTATCCATGAGGCCCACCATTGAAATAGGCCAGATAACGATAACAGGGAGTACGTCCTTCTCCTAGCTGTTTCGCTTCTTTTTTTTTTTTGGGTGGGATGAATCATCATCATTGATGGGATAGGAAGAACAGCAGGAGCAGAGTATAGTGAACTACATCGACACAGCCAACATATATGCTGGGGTCGGATTGATAGTAACTCTTCCATGAGCCATTCCCATTATAGATGAAGAGAACAGAACACCGCCATGTGAATTTTACCATATGTCATTGTAAACAAGTTGCATTGCAGGACAAGCAAATGCAACGGGCTAAGGGGAGTCCTGCTCTCGGACAGAAACCAATTGTCCGCTCTCGCACTTTGATGTATTCCTCTTTGCTTTTGCCACCATCCGCATCATCATCATCATCATCATCACCATCAGCACGGCAAACGGAAGGTGTGATGTGAGCATAAAGCACCAAAGTACTATTTTATGCTAAAGTACTTCAATATAGACCTGTACAGTTGCTGACAAAAAAAAATTGACTCTTTTCATCTAATTCTAGGTTATAAAATTTTAATATTCATTTGAATGACCTAAATTGGAATTTTATAAAATAAATTTATTTGGAGAGTTAACTTTTGACAACTAGTGTAAATTTGGATTGGGCGAATATTGCTTGCACTTGTTCATCAGATCGATTTCAGTGCTGCTGATGACAGGACAAGAGGAAGACCTTTGTGCAAAATGATTGAATTTACCCAAACTATCGAGTAACTGAACTTAATATTTATTAAAGGCATGCGAGTGTTACCTACCTATTTATAGATTGTGTCCCAGAATTGATAAGGATGCCTTGTTGTTTATATTTCAACCCGTCAATAGAATAACATATAATCACCTTTAGAATAGGTATAACGTATAAGGTAGGTATATCCCAGTTGAAAACAATGAATTTATTTATTTAATGTCTTCTCTGTGTCCTTGTCGATGCTCTATCAAACAGTATGTACAATTCAATTGGTCCATACAAGGCTAACCCAGGATACTCTGGTATAGGGATGTATATCTTTTATGCTTGACAGATAGAAGCTGGTCAAATGAGTTGACGAAGCGTGTGTCTTTGAACAACCGGAAGATTTATAATCGGTCTCTGCTCTTCAATGAGGTGACAATCTTTGTACACTTGGTTTACTCTGCTTTTAATCCTACACAAACAATCGATGATGTGGCCTTGGAGAGAATCATTATATAAATATATGGGTTCTAGTTATAGGTTCTGTACGAGTTATACGTACAGTTGTGGTTTGGATGTATATTTCAGAATTAAAATTAATGAAGAGCTCTATGAAGAGTGAATTGATGGTAATTAAAATGATAATGGTTGATTTTAACATATCATAAATGTGATTTTGTTGTTGACTACAAATCGATGATGGGCATTTGAAGGAGATTCTTTAAGAGAATTGGTATTTGTCAGGCTATGAAGATTTGAATTGAAACAAATGACAGAAACCAATTGCACGACTGGGTTACACTTATGTGTAAAGTAAACCACATATCGTCGCTAGAACGTCATAGCTTTTAGAGTAAACTCCTAAACTAACTGTTTAAGAGCGTAAGTGACGTTTTGCATTTGAAGAAATATTCTTTTTTTTTTTCAGCAAAACGAATTTTTTTCATTTGCTACTTTTATTTTTTCAAAAATTTTGGAAATATTTTTTTTTCTTTTTTCTTTAAATCAAAACGACATATTTTTTTTGAAATTAAAAGCTAAGGATGTAAAATGAAATTTCAAAGCTGTTATACAAATATTGATGAAAGTTTTTTTTTCAATGATATCTAAGTCTGAACTTTAAGATTCATGTTCTGTGTAAACGTGGAAACTTTTTTCAAAAATTTGTTGAATGGAATGTTGGTTATCATAGCTAATTTTGAGTGCAACGGGAATAATCATTTTTTGTAAAATGAAATGAAATAAGGTCGTTTGAAGAATCAGATGATAAACTAAACTTATCACATAATTTTATCACAGAACCGGAATAAGGACTCACGTGAGAGAAATTTAATAATGTCAATTAAAAGGGTTGCGCCACTTTTTTAAGCCACAACATCATAATATGAATTGAGTTAAATAAAAAAGTATTATGAAAGGCTAAATTATATCACATTGTAAAAATATTTTTTTTGATCAGGAAGTGTTTGATAAATAATTGAATTGAATTGAATAAGTTTTTTTTATAGTTTTTGAAAAATTCAAGCATTGATTGATATCTAAAAAACTTTGTGCATTAAAATTTTTTTTAACAGTCTCACCATTAAACTAATAATTAATTAATAATTTTAAAATTTGATAGAGGCAAATTTTGTCTGAAAAAAAAATTGTATGATAAAATACTGGTGTTCTGTTTATGAGATCATGCGAGGCTCGTCTAAAAAAAAAATTATTTTATTTTACTAAAACTGTTGTTTTATTTAATTATTACTGTTATTTTTGTTGCAATTTGAATTGTACATATCTGCCCTATAAGTAACAATGAGCAAAATTTTCATTTGCTTAAATTCCCTTTCTTTGTTTTTGTTTATGATTTTCCTATGATTTATATTTTAAAGCGATTTAAATAATAATTTTATTGCTCCCAATTGAGAACATTAATGGATATAAATAAAATTTATTATAGCATTCAAATGCACGACTAAGAGGGTGTGAGTAAGTGTATACTGTACCTACGGGTAGGTATGCATATGTATGTTATTGTTTACAAAAAAAAAAAAAAGTCTGCTCTGGTTTTATGAGATTTTGAAAATATTCAACCAACGAACCAACCAACACCCGAATGCGTTCGAAATAATCGGAGTGTGAAAAATTGTATTTTGTAATTTTTTTTTTTTTGTAGAGTTTGCAGTGTGTTGAAGGGGGATCGGATATACTCGTACCTACATACATATATGTATGTATAGTTCTTGAAATGAATAAAATTATAAATGGCAAGAGAAAGAGAAATATGGATGTTTGTACGTATAATCCTGACAGAGAACAGGGGCGATACGAATGATTTCGAATTAAAATGTATAAGGACCCTCGTCAGTTTTGTACTCATGAAGTAAGGTACTTTTGACTGGTATCCAGATCTGGAGTTATGCAGAATTTGAATTTTGCCTTAATTTTCATATCTACGGACTTGCCGGATATATATAAGTATGATGTTGAATGAAGAGCACTGTGGCGTATGTGTAATATTTTTTTTTTTACTTTTATTTTCAACCCAAAAAAGAAAATAATCATCAGAGTTTTGCTTTCAAATTTGGGTAGGTATTCAGTTGTTGGAATTACTTAAAGATCAAGGTGTTGCACTGGAAGTAATTTGAAATTTCTATACACATTCAAAATAAATTAAAATAATAATACTAAATATACTCGTATATGTAGATTTATATTTTTTTAGTGAGCTGTAGGAAATATTTATGGTACTTGTTGATAAAAGTCACTGTATTGAAAATAGATTGTTCAAACAAATTAAAGGATATGATGTTGTTGATGTTAGTCAAAAACTTATTCGAACATAAATTTATGAATGAGTTTTAAAAAAAGTTATCCCACTGTACTGCTTTATCCAAATGCTCTACTTGTCTGGTTTGCCGGATTGACTTCAGGATATTTTGATAGGCCACCTGGTTTTGGAATGTTCCATGCCTGAGGCTAACTAATTGCAGGTGTCATAGTATTTATTTGTTCCAAAAAAATTTGCATCTGCCTTTCTTTCGCTATAATTTTGAAACATAGTGTTCTATTGCTTTTTGGCCTGGAAAATTCCAAAGGTCTCTTTTGCTAGCAAAAATTAATGATTATCAAAATTGGACATGAGAATTTATGACAATTTGTTTCCATGTTCCTATGGTAATTTTTTTATGGCTATCGTTAAAAATTTTGAATTTAATCTACTGACGCAGAAATGCTAAATTTTGTGCATAGCTAACAATTTGAGTCTTCTCAGAATGCGCCTGATACATAATCGAGAATTGTACATTTATTACACCCATACAAAGCAAACCTGTATCTTAATTAATAAGATCCTTACAATTTGTTGCATAGCATGATGCATGAATTACTAATTAATCTTTTCAAATTATTTATAACCGGCATATGCCCTTATAAACGGTATAATCTATAATCCTTGAAATTGTCTGACCATAATCCTGTTATTTTTATAGATCTTCTACTTCAACACCTCACTTGATGCTTCACATACGTTTACGTTAACCCTTCTTATTACACATGGGTGCTTAATATTAGCCAACACTTTTCGTTCATATCCTTAAATAAATACATACATATATGTACAACCATACATATGTGTAGATAAATTTTCTTAAATGTTTGGTTGTTGCAGGAAGCAGATAGGAAAATAGCAAAATCCAGCTCATTTTACCACACCCCAAAAGGTTTCTATTCAAAATTGACTCTTCTCGCTCCAACTCGACCTTAAATTAATTAACTTCAACGTAAACACTTTGTAGCCGGAATACCGGACAAGCACCTTCTTCCACCCATTTTAGTTACATCGACCGACTCTGATGGGCTTTATGAATTCCCCACTAGATCTAACCAACCGACCGACCGACCAACTATAGACAAGGACGTCCGTATGAAGCATGCACAACACCAGGGAACCCCAGAAACCTGGACAGCAAAGTTATTGACGTTCTTTGGGGGATTCCTTGAGCATTCAAGTGCAGGATAGTATAGGTATCGTGTTTAATGGTCATTTGGCGGTCTAAGGAAGGAATGCATCAATGTGAGCCGGCAAAATACAGGACGTATATCTATATACTTATTTTTGTATCTTCTTCAAGGAAAATCAATTGATTTAAAGTTCATAGCAAAACTTCACGAAGAATAAATCATTTTCAATTAATAATAATCATCATCCATAACCTCTCTTTTTTTTCTTCTCTCTTAGCTGTTTTTCCTATCTATCTGTCTAGAATATAAAAATTTACTTGGTCTTGCAGGCAAGTCATAAGGAAAAACTTGGTTAAAAGGATGCTTTAAGAGAAGAAAATAAGAACGAAAAAATATAGCTATGCAAAGTTGCATATCTATAACTGCACCGCAGTGATAAACGCTTTTTTTCGGAAATTGCTTTTACTCCATTAACCTGTTTGTGAAAGATGTGTTCTTGGGGGAAGTTTTTTTAATGTTATTTTTAAAAAGATAAATGTCAGGTAATTTTGAACAGCATAAGATAATAATGGGTTATATTTGCTAGTCTTATATTTTTGCTGATGAATAGTGGAGTTATTAAAAAAATGATTATTTTTAACATCATTAGTCATGCTTATGACTCGAATTGTAGATACTAACGAGAAAGTAAATTAAGAATCTTTTGACCCTTAAGTTATGTGCCAGATATATTTCTTGAAGGTTTTGAAAAACATTATTTTTGTACAAATTTGGAATAATGGAAACTTAAAAAAGCTGTAAAGTGCATTTATACAAAGAATTGCAGTTGTTTTTTTAATAATCTATATTCTGTTCTATTTATTAACTGAGGAAATAGATCCCCTCTCAATACGGTATGCCTGTAGACTGTATAATCTCTTACATGTGATGGGGCTATTTTAGTCACGTATACCATAAAAAAAATTAAAATATTTATTTCCAAGTTTAGTTTTTACAAAATGCACCAAATCACCAATTTCGCTTAGGTGTTTATTTTCGATTATTTTTCAAACCTGGCAATGTTGAAAAACTATTCATAGATTTTCAGAAAGCACTCTCAGTCCACAAGATGTCTCTCAATTTATGTTCTTTGTCAAAAGACTGCCATTTTTCAAACTTGCAAAATTACTTCAAACAGTGAGCACTTATTTTTCAGTGATAAAAGACATAAACCGTTGACTGAGAATTAAATAAATCTCAAGTATTCGCAAAAAAAAATTGTTTTCTTTAAAGAAGTTTCTATTAATAAATTCACTGAGTAGGTACATAATTCCATTAATATTAATACAACAAACTCTTCAAGTGCATTTCTATTTTCGTAATTAATCATCAAATAAAAAATGCACTTGTCCAAAAATAATCCTAAAGAAAAAACATCTCAATCTGATTAATAAATAAGGGCCTGTAGTCGCATCTAAGTATCAACATGTGCACATATAATAGCATCTACTTCAGATATTTAAGAATTCTCTACACGAATTAAAGGGCGACAATAATTATCATGTTTAGCAAAAAAAAAAAGAAAAAAAATCAAACATTCTCAAGTGAAGTGTTTGTCTTTTCACTTAGTACATGAAATCAAATAAATTAGTCCAAACAACAGTTGTTTTGTTGTTTTTGAAAATTTCAAAATCACAACTCAAACCGGAACCGGATACGGCAAGCCATGAAACATGATGTACAAAAACACCCTTCAGGCGCTATTCCATAATATACGAGTATACGTAGCTACAATACTCATTCCTATGGAGGGAAGAAAAATAGGGGGAAAAAAATAAACAAGAAGAAAACATAAAAACACAATAGGTAGACATAGAACAGCAACCAAATAACCAACAACTATACTAAACAACCCCTTAGAGCCTCAGTCTGAGCTTCTGAGCTTCTGCGTCTCAACAAGTGTGCAATAAATTGTCTGTCAATAATGATTTCGTAATGCGATACACTTGTTACATTTCCACTCAATAAAAATCTACGAGCTGACGGACGGGACGGGACGGATGGAAGAAGAAGAAGAAAAAGAAGGCACAACGTCTCGGAGTATATAGAATAAAATAAACGGCAGGTTTGAGGGAAACACTTTTGCGGAAATTCAATTCCGGTTACCATTTTACTCACAAAATACACTCTTTGTGTTCTCTCGAGGAGCTATCAGCAAAAAAGAAGGCAAAACATTTTTCTATAGAAGCCATCCAGCTTGTATTGAATTTCATACCTATTGATAGAGATTGTCGGAATACAGGGGCGGATTTTATTTTCTTGGCTTCATAGAAATAAACACCTCTTTCCTAATCCTAATCTTTCGTAAAAAAATTGATCACAATTCGTCAAGCTCTTAACGAGAAAGTCGAAAGCCAAAAATCTGGTTCTATGACAAGTAGCTTTAATAACGGTTTTTTGAAAAATAGTTTTTGAACAAATAACATTAAAATTTTTGCGAATCGAATATGGGACACCCTTGATCCTGTGAATGAAAAAGTGTCACAACCGACATTTTTTGTTCATCTTTTATCTTTGAAAGCTAATTTTTTTTAAATTAAATTTATAATCCACAAAGGTTTTCACATTTTTGAAAAGTTAAGAAAATAAAAAGCTGGAAATGTGCCTTGAATAAATAGATTTTGAAACATGATTTTAAATTTTTAGATCAAAAAATCAATTTCGTCAAAAACTGATGGGTTACATCAATTTTGCCTTACTCTTCTTTACAAAATACTTGTTTTTAATGGTTTTTCTCTTAAAAAAATCATGAAAATAAATTAAACTTACTCCTAAAAAATCCGTCCCTGTCAAATATAAGTATAATGGTTTAGCATCATCCATCTATTCACACTCAGATCTTTCCCCCTATACATCCAGAGGCATACAATAAATTGTTCTTGGTTTGCAGAGAGGCCTCTGCTGCTTAGGCTATACAAGGATAAAGCAATTAAGTCAGTACATCAATGAAATTCGAGTTGAGTTTATGAGTCATTTTGGGGCCATTTTGATTTGGCTTTCAAAAGGAAAACAACACAAAAAAAATGAAGAGAAGAGAAAACGAACGTTCTGACACATATTTATCTTGCAGAACAGAAAAAGAAAAATGTTTGCGTTAATTGATAACGTTTTACTAACTGATTGCTATCTCATCCTTTTGTGGTTGTTGTTATCCTTGATAATGCTGTTCAAATATCCTTAATCATTCTTTTGCAAACTACCCACAGTTAATCCAGTATCCATAGATATCAGATTCTCTACCACCCACTTCATTATATCTATCTTCTTCGTCGTCGTCGTTGTTATAAGAAAAGAAACGAAAACAAAGCCGTAGTAATGCGATGTTGGCGATAATGACAACATCGAAGTTGTAGGGCTTCCCTCCGCCTATAATGCCACTAATTTTATCGGATTATGTCAAACGTTTTTAGATAGTTTTGAGTGACTTTTACCAAAGTCGCATCATTGTTGGTTACGCCATCGATTGCTGTCGTTAAAATGGTGGTGGACTTGGATGGCTTAGTGCGGTTTGAAACACTTTGCGCAGATTATTATATGGGTTTTTGCAATTTGAGTAGTTTCAATTTCAGTTTAAATTGTTTAAAAACGACAGGATTGACAGGGAAATGAGAGTAAGAGGGTTTGTGTGGTTGTGGAATGGAATTATTGGTGAATGTTTTTTTTATCGTTATTCCGTAGTGATAAATGTTTTATGCAAGGAATTCAAGTTTGAAAATTAAGGATAGCAGTTCAGCAATCAAGAGGTTTTTTTTTGCTTTTGCGGACTATTTCATTGAGATTTTGAGTCAAGTGCAATATAATTTTTTAAATTTTAGTCTTCAGATTTTTTTATGTTAAATGGTTTTTTTAATAAGCCTTGAGTATTACTTCTTACATTTAGCTTCCTATATACTTGAAAATTAAAGACTTTAGTTGTTTTTAAATTGGTTAGGCTAAGATAATAATTCAATTTGTTGCTTCTGGACGAAAACCTCTATCCGAAAGGCGATGGATATTTTAAATTTTTTTTTTTGATAGCTAATTAGAAACGTTAAGGATTAAAAAAAAATAAGCCGACACAGTGGTAATAAAAGTTGCGGAAGCGTTTTTTTTTTGTAAAACAACTTTTTAATTTGTTTTTCCAATATATTGTTTGGAGTCTCTTTTTTTAATATTGAAAAATATACAAGCAAGTACTTTAAAATCCATTTTTTAATGCGAATTCAACTTATCCTGTAGAAAATTCTTCGAATGTAAGCGAATCCGTACCGCTATAGCCTTTCAGTCTCTTTTCGGTCTAGCATTGGAATTTCTCAGATTGTAGGTTTTTTTACGTAGAAATGAGAAACAACCATTCTATTCTTTAGAGGTCGTCCAATATTTAGGTTGAAATATTTAATTTTATATTTTAAAAACAAAATTTTGAATGATTTTTTAAAAATTAGAGTTTTGATTTATCTCGATGGCCTAAAAATTAAAAAAAAAAGATTTAGTTGGAATTAAATTTATTTAACTACATGAATTTAAAAATATATTTTTTTCTTTTGAAATTCGAGTTTCGAAAGTTAACAAATGTTTATTTCTTAAAATCTTACATATTAAAGTTAAAAGCTTTTTATAAATTTATTCCACTTAACTTTTTTTTTAATGTAAATCAAATATTTCATATTCAATAAACAACCCCTGAGGAAGTTGGGAAAATTGGACGAAAAGTAGTGAAAGAGTATGAAATAAAGTTTTTTATTTGCATCTAAAGAAGTGTGACCAAATAAAGTCCGAAATAAAATACAAAAAATTGGTCCGTAATAATAATTTTCAGTATTTTAGTTAGTTTTTAATTAATAACTGTAGGCTTAGTATGGCTTCAATTTTTCTAAAAATAATATAAATTTATGTAAATGTAATGTTAACCCCTAGAGGGCTTTATATTTATACTTTCTTTCTAATTCTACTGTTTTGACGTTTCATCTTTCATGTCTGGTTATATCCGTCTTCAGACTGTTGATAATATTTTTTAATTATGGTGTTGGTAATTTTTTTTAAGACGAAAATATTGATAGGTACCAATAACACAGTGCTAAGTGGCTTCATTTAATAGCAGAAATATTTCTTTTTGTCAATTTGGGTGAACTATATCTGGTCAGATCTTTGGTTGTTGAAAAGAAAACATTAAATTACACTTATAACATCAAAAGGTTATGTGTATGCCCCCAACCCAATTCCAATTAAGTGCTATTTATTTGAATTAATCAAGATTTGAAGACTCAAGTACATTTTCAAACTTAATGGCTCTACTTAAATTAAACATATAAAATTGTGATTAAAAGCCAAATTAAAAAAAAAAAAGTTATTACACATATAAGTACCGCTTTATACACAAGTAGCAGCCTTTTCTGCTTAGTCAGCATATAAATTACACAAGCTTAATACAAAAACAACAAACACATTCTCCATTAAAGCCTATGACCAGAGATTTTATGACCATCAGTATATACGCCCCAAGCATCACTTTAATCTTGATTCACTGACATAAACCCGATTAAAGTGATTCGACCATCTTAATACCTCAACGCGCGTTCCTTTCCCTCAATTACTCTCACCACTCACTCATCTTTTGAGCCAACAACATAACGGAAACAACAACAACAACAATAACATACATTCCGTTCAGTATCTATATGTATCTACGCATCACCTCTCACAAATACGTGAATTTACGACAAGCTGAGATTATAACATAACAATTCACGGTACAACATAAAATCACCACCCCTGCTGTGATGGACGACACGACGCACGCACGGCAGCGACGACTTTAGCGCAAGGACGAAGAACATGATGAAGACTTATACCACCCACCAACGCCCGCCCCCAAATTCCGCACCCGCAACACCTTTTCCCTTAACTCATAAAAGTATGGGGGTACGAATATAGGTTAGGGAGGATTAACAAAGGGATAATTTAGGGATGACATCATAATAGAAAGCCGAGAGTAAAATGACTTTAGCAGCGGGATACTTTACTCGTATTTGCTTTTATAGCTCCTTTTGGAAGCGTTCGTTTGGCTATATTTTCCGCTTTTTTTCTTTTTGCAATTTCTACAAGCAATTTATTGCCGGTGCTGAGTATTTTTCGGCCGCTTGGTTTGGTTTGGGTTGGCTTAGCTATGGCAAGAAATCAGCCCAGCGAGGTGGTAGGTAAGGTCCTGTTGCTTTACAAAGAAAAAGACATGAATTATTCAAAAGAAAAACCTCTCTAGTCCGTTGTGTCTTTATCTTTAAAAGAAAAACTGTTTAACAATGAAAACGCCATTAAATGGCCCGCCTCCCAATTTACCGCCTTTTCAAAACAAACAAACAAACAAACACACACACACATACATACAATACATACCTTTGCACAACATAAAGAAGAAACACATTTGCATAATGACCAAAAGTGAGTTCCATAGCGTTCACGCTGCACGCCACCCGCTCCATATACTCAAAACATCCTTCTTTCGAATTTTTTTTCTACCCTCTCTCCCTCCTCTGGATGATATCCTTTCCACTTCAGTGCTAAAGTCCTGCTCGATATCCAGTTCCTGGTTGTATACAAACGAAACACCATCCGACAGCGAATAAACAAAGCGTCAACATAAAAAAATGTTTTTAATAACCTCTGTCCCCTCGAATAAAAAAAAAAATTAAACAAAACAAAAACACAGGACAAAAAATGGGATAAGATTTAAAAAGGAACAAAAAAAAATAAGCTCCGAAAAAGTTGTTAAAACGATTTTCCAGATAACAAAACCAGACCCAGAGATGATGGGAAATATCAAATTATGTCAGCGATTCCCCGGCCTATTCGCGGCTTAATGCTCAAGGGTATCTCTCCATTGAGGACTTTGCGAGGATGATGATGCGGATGTTGTGTTGATTCACAGCAGCAGAAAGCAGTGGCGAGGCGTGGTTGGGGCGGTGATTTAAGTATACATACCTAGATCTGGCGGCGTTGAAATGTAATCAATTTTTGTTTTCGCGATGAAATTCGATGATGACGAGTCTTTTGCAATAAAGTCCTTAGCGTTTTGATTTCAAATGCCACGGGTGAAAAACGTCTATGATGTGTATGGGGAATTTCACAAGTTTGAAATAAGGTTTGAATTATTAAAGATGTACAGCCGTATTAAAAATTCAATTTTCAAATCACCTTTAAACTACGTTACTTAAATTGTATAAGCCCTTATGAGTGCTTTGAGTCGCCTTTTATCGTCGTAGATGTCATTTAAGCTGAAAGAATCCATAGTCTGTTGTCTTTGATACCAATATCTCAAAAACTTTTGATAGCACAATGAAAACATAAGTAAAATTCATTTTCAATCAGGGTTTCACTGATTATCTCGTAAACAAATCTGTCGACGACATATTTGACTAACATGCGTAGTCATCTATTTTGACCAAAAAAGATGATATTTTTAATAAAGTCGAAGTGATTATTTTGATTCCCAATATTTCTTTAAAAAAATACAGAAGATTTCACTAACGAACAAGATTTCAAATGAAATATCAAGATCTATTTAAACGAAATATAAAAAGAGGTTAAAATTTCTTAGCAGCATTTTTTTTTTTTGCCAGTGCCAAGATGATAAAAATTGGTTGGTTCACACCATTCAAACCATCGAAAGTAGAAATAAACCCAAGAATTATTAACAAGATACACCCGACAGTAACAATTTTTCATAATCTTAAAAAAGGTGAGTCTAAAATATTTTCCCACTTTGATTTTGAAATACTGGAGATATACTTTTATGGTATAATTCCTTCAAATCACTCCAACAATGAAAAAAAAGCTCGATCAAAGAAAACAAGAAAATGGAATTCAGATTCAGAAAAGGGCATATACGAGTATACTGTATATACAGTGACACCGCACACGCAAAGTGATTTTCTTTTGTTAAAAAGTTTCCCTTCAGGACGCATAACATTTTATGACTTAAGACGAAAAAATTGATTCAATTTGATGTCGCACCCAAGTAGATTGGCGTGGCTGAGTGTGTCTTCCTCCTACGAGCCGAGAGGTGCGACAGGTGCGTATATAGGTAGGTATATATTATAATACAGGAACGACCTCTACAACAGTACACTCCCATTTTAACATAACAAAGGTAAAATGATTACATCTTGTTCTTTTCAATGCGCGGCAGCAGAGTCGGTTAGGTAGTGTAATTTTGTATCCGCCACCCAACCATCCTTCCCCCTTCCATCGTCCTTCATTGATGAATCTCAAATTCGAAAAACCGGGGATCCGTCTGTATTAATCGTGTACTTTTCTCCTTGGTGCGGATTAAGTCGTTTCTATGTCAAATTCGTTTTTGAATCCCCGAGTTAAAGTGGATTTATTCGTGGTGTAACTGTCAATGCCATTATCCTTTTGGTGTGGTGTTCGTAGGTCCTTAAGTGGCTTTTGGGTTCGCTGGGGATTTTAGATCTCGATGAGTTTGGTACTTATATGTAGGTAAGGTACTTCTGTTTTTTGGTGTACCTACACTTCATTGTTTGATGAGATGAATATCTTTAGGATGGTGTTTTTTTTTTTGTTGTTGTTTGCTGTTGGTGTGGTAACTTGTTGTGATGGAATTTTTTTCAGATAAATGAAAAATGTTTCTTTCATTTTTTTCTCCGTTTTATTATTGTTTGACAGGAAGAGGTTTTTTTATTTAATGTCGAGTATTTGGATTAAAGTAAATGTTTCTATTTTAAGGACAATAAAATGAAAAACCAAGCGGAAGCGATGTTGTTACAAAAAAATCTAATCTTAACAAGACCATCAGGAACGTATGTCATCAAAAAATTCTATTAGGTCAACATTTTAGTGGATAAATTAAATTTCATAAAAAAGAGATTGTTTCACAGTGTGCACCTGATCTACTTGGAACTTAATAGTAAATCACCTTCATCGTTCACGTTTCACAATTTTTGGATATATTATATTAATAGCCAGTTGGCTACTTAAAACTTCAATCAGACATTGTGAAACAACCTCTAAGGTAAAAACACTTTGTAGAATTTATTAAAATTTACTTCTAGATCACAAAAATCCCAAAATTCAATACTGTCGATTGACTTGCGGTAGGTCTGATACGTTAATACTTATGAACATTCTTGTTTTCGTTTCAAAATCGGTAATCGTGATGGTTTAATTTTCAATCACTGTCGCAAATGCATTTATTTCAAAATAAATTTCAAACATCACTTAGGTTTTGTCTCCATCGTTAAGGCATCAATTAAAGATTGCTTCTTTTTTTTTTTTTTTTTTTTTCCAGACTGTGTTGATAAATTTAATGAACAAGAATTTTTAGTTTAACTGCAGATATGAGAACGGATCGTTGTTGCTAGATGTGGGCATGTGGGTACAATTTGTATAAAATTTTCCAGTCAGAAATTAAAGACCAGCCTGAATTTATTTTTGTCAACAAAGTCTTGCAATTTGTCACTCACACTCTTCATCATTGTCGAAGGAGTGTGATTACACCCCCTTCAGAATATAATATTCAGCACATACCCTGAATTTTAAACTTTTTAATGACATTGTGACAGCCAAGCGCATAACACGTTATTTTCGATTAAATTTCTTTCAAAGTTTTGAGTTACTTATATTTTTAAATTGTTGGATCGCTTCCATTAGAAATATTAAAAACGTCAATCTTATATTTTACCTAACAAAACCACTCGAAAATCTTTTGTACCTATGTACATTATTTAGAAGCAGATCTAATTGCTTTCAAACAGACAACAAAAACAAGTTGAACATCCTGTTCTGATGCAGTATAGTTACGCGGCCAAAATAATATTGTATTTTCTTTTGTCCTGTGAGTTTTTTTTTGAACATTTCTCTTTCTTCTATAACGTATATACATTTGATTAGCAGCAGCCAGCACATTCCAGATGAAACGTATCGTCCCGAACAATGTCGTTTATTCTGTCAGAAAAGTGTCAAACATTTCAGTAGCTTTTCAATTCCAATGAGAAAGTACGACAGAGAGGGTATGTATACAAGTAACTAACATGTTGCTTTTATGTTCGAATCTATATAGTGCATGTACTGTTGTATCAAGGATATTAATGACGATGTTATGGGAAGGACTCTCTACTCTTCTGTTAATATAGCAATGTTGCTGGAGGTTCGTTATTTTTTTTTTTTATTTAACATACATAGATATATTGAATTTCAAACAATTGGCAATTGATGGAAGCATAATGGAAAATATATATAGGAAAGCTCTCTTCCGCCATTTGCGGAACGGAAAGTGCCATCCCTTAAAGCGAGTCCTTTTTTATCTCAGTATGTATAGAGGTGTACTATCAGTGATGAGGAAATTGAATTTCTTTTCTGCAGAGGACTTCACGGAAACTAAATATCACTACATTTTGTAAGCGATGGAAGGAACAAATGTGTGCTCAAGAAATAATTAAATGGATATAAATACTACCTGGATGCCTATTTTTAGGTAGTTTGAAAACTAGGCAGAGGCTTTATAAGTGATTCAAAAAAGTTTGAGGTAGCAAATGCTTATATATTTGAATTTTTACTCCACTTAAGGGTTTTATGTGAGACAAGTATTTGATCAATGGATAAGAGAAAGGAACGAACAATACACGAAACGTGTACACACGTGCAATCCTGCATGCATTATACCTGCATTTAATGCAGTAAAAAAATAAATATGATTAATTTTAAATTTGAATAAAAACTTTTAGTTCCGTCAAAAAGTCTTAACCATAAAAGATTATTATGCAATGCTTGAATTAGTTTCTCCAAATTGATTAATATTTCACTTTCCAATAAACAAGTTTATTGCTACTTTGGCGCTTTAAAATTATAAATGAATATTTTTCAATTTTCTTAATTTCTACTGTTTCCCTTGTTCAAATATTGCGTGAGATTTACAGAGGTAAAATATCATTTTTATGAGAAAAACAGCGTTGGTTGGTAGCAAATAGCAAAATATTTGCATCACAAATACTTGATAACCAATATTGGATTTTATAAATTTATTTAATTTTTTTATTTTATTATTCGTTGAACACAATTTTTTGTGAAAGCATCGTCTGTAGACATGCACTTTATTGAATTTTTCTTGGTGTTTATTGAAAATAATATAACAGTCGTTATGAAAACTCCAGCAGCTTATTTGAAACATGTTAAATAACTAAACAAAACCTCAAATTTTTTCAACCATACGATCGGCAGCAATTTATCTAATTTGGTTTCACCGGTTGCGTTTAACATAATTTTGTCTAGAGTACATATATTTGAAAAATTAAAATTCAACAAAATTAACCAAACAACGAACTTATTGCAAATAAATAAAGAAAAAATCGATATTTGCGTTATAGTGTTCCTTGAATACATGGGAGACAAATATCTGTCAAATTGAAAATTAATGTTTGGGGATAAGAGACGATAGTCAATAAAACTAGCAAACATATCTTTTTTATCCTAAATAAAATAATTAATCAGACGCCAACGAAATGAAACTGAGGCGTGTACGCACTTTTTTTTATTTTATTGCATTAAAAGCAATGCTGCTTCATTTCAATGAAAATTATCATTAAAACACTCAAATTAAGTAGTTCATTCTTTTTACTTGCGATTCTGGGTGCTAAAAGTCGATATTTTGATCGAACTTGACATAACTTTGATGGGGAAGACGATAAAACTTTCTCGTAATTCCATCCGACGCCGTCGTTCTGGTTATCACCGAGTCTGTCTGGAGTGGCTGGATTTATTATATGTATTGTATGCATTGTACCGTTCCTGCCATACAGATTTTTTAAGTTCTTTGGAAAATCTTAATTTTCTAAAAAAAAAATTAAATAAATTTGCACAAACATAAATTTTTGATTAAAGACGGTACCACATAAATGTTAAAAAAATTACATTGAAAAAATCTTAAATTGTATAAGTGAAAATTAAATAAGTGAATTTCTTGGTAAAAAAAAAAACACCAAAATTGCGAAGCCAAAAACAAAATTAACTCTTTTATTCTTTGAATTTGACGGACTGTTTAAAGCTGTCAAAAAGTAAAACAAAACTTTTGCACATTTGCGGACTTGCGGACTTGCGGACACAAAATGGGAAATTAAATGGAAGTACGAAAATTCATAAGTTCATACGAAGTCCTCTTCATTACTTTTGCAATCAGTGAAAGTATCACATTATGGTCAGGCTATACGTTCTGTGAACTCTAAACTCAATTCAATTTAAAACTGACTGTCACATCTCTTAGTTGTTTGAAATAAGCATCATAAGGAATGCAGATCATCCAAAACCATCATCCACTATCATGTGGTGTGATGGTGGTGGCAGCGGCTCGGCAGTGGCGGCGGCGGCGCGGCGCAAGGATTGAAAATTAATGAACTGAATTATAGCATTTTGAAACAATTTCCGTCTACGTGCTGACACAGTGTCAGTCATCAGGCAGGCAGTCGAGAGTTGGGATGGGATGAACGCTAAGAGTTTTGTTGAAAATTGAATGCTTCATCTAAATTCAGATATTGTAGCGAAGTTTCACCGTGAAATTGAAACTATGTACAATAACAATATTCGCTGTTGACGACCCATCAACCGACTAGGCGGCACGAGGAAGCCATGACGAGACAGGATGAGTTGACGGAGTAGGTATGTATCATCTAATGCGGCAATGGTGTATCATCGCTTTTTCATCACTCACTTATTCGAGGCACAAAGTGATGGCATTGAGATTATTATTATTGTATTTTGAGTTTTTGATGAAGTGCAATTTATAGCACATCATATCAGGATGTAGGTGAATACTTTTGGGAAATTTCACGAATTTATTCACAAGGACGAAATTGCTTAAAACGAAAACTGTTTGTATTATGCATAAAATAGTAGTATGTTGATAACTTGTAATATCA
Organism: Syrphus vitripennis; assembly: GCA_958431115.1. Lineage (NCBI taxonomy): Eukaryota > Metazoa > Arthropoda > Insecta > Diptera > Syrphidae > Syrphus > Syrphus vitripennis. Next base: position 1,337,471 of record OY288110.1, on the reverse strand, counting down.
GAGTTATGGTGGCAACTACAACGAACCACTTACGCGTACTTAAGAGCTTATTAACCTTGAATGTTATTTTGTTTTATTAAGCTGTTCTCGAGTTCTGATCGAAAACTTTAATCAATCTATGCCCAAATTTTTCAAAGAAAGCATTTGTGGATTTTTTGCTTAATTTCAAAATTTGTTAAGCTATGAATTTTCAAAATAAAATCACTTTGAGAATTTCCCTTAAAAAAAGCTTGAGACATCCACCTTTGACAAAGAACATGATTCTTCACCATTTAAAACAGGGTGATATTGACGGATCAAAAATGATGGATGGATGGATTTTAGCCTGTTCCAGGCCAAAATTTCAGCGATCAAAGAGAACGTGATTATTACAACTGATATCCACGTTTTCATTGATAGACAAGCTGTCCTCAAGTCTCTTGATTCTGAATTATCCAATTCATTCATAGCCCTCAACTGCTGATCATCTGTTGCGGAGATGGCGCAGCACCATGTATGGTAAGTACAGGTATACCTACCGCTGCATGGCGGCATCACTGATCTGGTCACTGATCTGACTTAGGTGACCTAAGTGTTTGCTGTCCTTAAACAGATTTTACAATAACTTCTTAATAGGTGTCATTTTAGGAGATTGCCTAATTGGGAAGCATGCAGCAAGACTGGGTGTTTTCTATAACGATTTCTGCAGAAGTTGAATGGACGAGAAGAGGAAGAAACAACTAATCATTTTCTCTGTACTCCTCTATCTCAATTATGTTGGCTCAACTTGGAGCAGTAAAATTTTAACGATCCCAACGATCTTGTCAACATTGAAGTGATTGGCAAAAATTAAAATTTTTTTGATCTCCGTACTTGAAAACTCATATTGACACTTTCCCTTTGGCAATTTTTTTGTTATTCTAGTCCAGAAAAAAATCCGACTGTATTTTCCTTAAATTTTTATTTTATTTCTTTCGTTTCCTAACAGGAAGGGCTGCCACAAGGTGCTTTTTACTTTTGTACTTCTTGCTCTTTTAAGTTTGTTAAATAGCTGGCGGTTTTGTCTTTTAATTGTGCTGTAGTAAAAGAAATACCACCACAACAACACAAAACAAAAACACCAACGATTCGCTATGTTGGTCTTGATTTTATCTTCAGAGTTCATGATAATTATTTTACGCGCTAACGCTCATGAGTTTTAGATACCAAAGTAACACTACTTGTTTAATGAATGAGGCGACGAAGCGTGATGTGATTTTTAACAAAATGTACAAATTAAATGCTTGAAGGCATTGGAACTTGGAAGGTGGAGGAGATTTCCCCATGGAAACAGGTTGATGGTATCTAGACTTGGAATGAGTTATGAATTTTGTCTTTTCTATTTTCAGTTCTGTTGGTATTCTTTGACATGGCGTAACTGTTTCATTTTTATATTCAATCGAAAAATAATTGGGTTGACATTTTTTTGACATTTTTCAGTGATTTTTGGAATATTTTTCATATTGAAAAAAAAAAACTATAAGTTTTAGAAATTATCGAATTTAACATACATTGTGGTCGAAACATTGAAATTACATAATGGTTCCTACAAGAAGAATTTGCTTATTTTTATTAAATGTGTCCTTGGGTTAAAAAAAAAAAAATTTGGCTAACTTAGTCCATGCCATATACCATAACTTAGGACAGTCAAATTTCTAAAGAAGATGTTGACGTTGAGAGAACGCAACAGAATTTTTCGAGAAGATTCTTAATGCTTTGTTAAAATTGTTTTTATTTAAAAAAATTATATATAGAACTTTTTTTTATTAAAACCTTGGCATTTTTTTAAAGAAAAAGTTCAAAAAATTTTTTTACATGTTTCTATTAGCGTCGCAGGATACTTTTGTGAGACTTGTCAGGTTTTAGTAACGAACGTTATAATAGAAAACTCCAACAAACAGAATTTGTCTGATGTCTAAACTAAGGAATATGTCATTCTATTATAGAGTCTGAAATTTCCGTAATAAAATTATTCACGCTTTTAATAAGTACATAATTAAATAAAATGATAAAAAAGGAGTACCTAATCATGAAACGAATTAAAATGACTGCCGAGATTTCAATGTTAAGAGGTAATGTTTTTTTAACTTATATTATAATTGAACTCTCTCGATACAAAATAAATAAAAACATTATTTCAAAGATTTGCTTAACTTTATCTAAAAAAAAAAAAACTTGGAAAGCTACAACTTACCTTCCTAGAAAAAACGGCTTTCAAATATTTTTGTAAAACAATTTTCAAATTCCTAAAACTAAATACATACATATCACAAAACAAAAAAGAATGAAGCTTCTCAAAAAAAAAACTTTTATCGTTATATCCACGTTATCGTTATATATAATATACCAACACAACTCAACTACATACACATATTTATTTTTCTCTCCATCCTGTTATAGTTTATTCAAATTTTTCCTCAATGAATATTATTATATTTTGCTTTTTTATGGAAAAGTCAATCAATCATTATTCAAATTTCAACATTCTTTTGGGCAAAACTTCTTTTCGTTAAATTGCATTCCCTCCAGCTACTATCAAAAGTGCATAATGCAACCCGAAACTCAAAACCAAACCTTCTCGCCCGCCTGCCTGCCTGCCTGCCTGTCTGCCATTCATGCAGTAAAAGCCTGGCCAACATTGCCGATTGAACAAGAACCCTTCTCGAAAATAAACAATACCATAATGGTTTGTTCCCGAATTATTATACTTTGCTGTGTATGTAAATACACCTACCTACCTACATACGTCACCATCGCAGCAAGGACAGATCGAGCAGAGGCGAGGGAGCAAGCAAGCGAGAAGCGAGTGAGCTAGTCATGTCTGTTCCGTGAAAAACTCTTCGCAAGGAAATGTTTTTATCCTTACAACCAGACCCAGTGACATAAACTGAACCAAAAACTTTCCCCTAAGGCATGGTGGCAAACGAAGTAGGTACACGTTACGCTCCCGTATCCCTCCGCCGCCCACCATTTTATGGGGAATAGAGACTTATAAAAATAAAAAAGCATCTCTGATGGTTGGTAGCATCAACGAACGTTGCTTTCTTATCCTTATAGTCCTGAAGTAAAAAAAATAAACGCCGTCGCCGCCACTGCCGCTCGGGCCCGTCGAAGAAATAGTAAAATGAGTGAATTGTTTGCGCGAGTGTTTTTTTTATCCATTGCATCCTTCTTAAGATATCATTGTTATCCTTTGTGATGGCTCGTAATGGAAAATAACGATGGAAATGTAGGTACCTCCGAAACAGAGATGAATAAGAATCTTTCAACGATGTTTTTATATTATTTTTTTTTATATTTCGAGCTTCTTTCTTTTCTTCATTCACTCACTATACATATTCACTAGAGTTGGCGGCTGGCAAAAATAAAACGCATAATAATTTTATTGTGATATCATGAAGGGAGAACGCGAAGGGGGGGGGGGAGATGGTGTGGGTTGGTAAATGGACCAGTGAAAGACGATCAGACCACGAGTAGTTCCACTTGGTGGGTCGCGAATGACAGGATGATTCTATAGAGTTTATTTATTTTTAAGGATGCCTTCAAGATCATAATGAATTTAAATGGAATACCATTATTATAACTGAATAAAGTGAAAATTAGAGTAATATTCCAATTGAGGTTTTCTTTCGTTTGTCAGATGTTGGTATTTTGCCTTAGCAGACATCAGAATGTTTGTTGTTTGTGTCGGTGTTGCTTTGTTATGGCAAAGATGATAGAGTTTTGTATTTTAGATAAGTTTCAGAAAATTGAGGGTGATTTGTCAACAACATTGTCCACTAACTAAAGAAATTCTTAAAATTTTAATATACAAGTTATATTAATCGGTAATTTTGTTGTCAAACTCCTGTGATTTCATTGAGAAAAATTTTATTTAATCAATTCCTAGGCAATTATATTGTTGCCAACTCAAACTATTTGTTTGTTGATTTAATTTAATTATTTTAGCATGAGAAACAGTTTCGTCACAGAATTTTATTTTTATGGTGGAACTCTTTCTATCCCAATAAGTTTAGTTGTTCCAATATTACCTTCGTTTTAGTTGGTAAATAAGTAAGTAACCTCTATATGGCTTTAGTCTACAAATAAAGATTACTACGTTTCAATAATTCTCCTACATAGCACCTTATACTAGTGCTTCTTAAAAATATCTCTGTGTGAAAATGCAGCCACTTCGAATTTTCTTTTTCAAACTAAAATGACACTTCAGAAGGACTTTTAGATCTCCTTATGTGATTAATATTTACTTCGGAAAAGAATTCTAAAGAAAACATGAGAGTGGTATAATCGCCGGTAGAGGTCACGTCGCATCTTTAAGAAAAGAAAGTAATTTTATCTAAGAAATAGGTTCTTTTAAAGTTCAGTATTAAAATAAATTTAACGTCAATTTATTACAAATGAAGTCAAATGAGAGGTCAAAAATGCACCTGGTCAGGTCCAAATAGACAAAAAAAGGTACCAATACAGAAGCAAATTGGAATAGAATTCTGTGTTTTGAAACTTCATTTAATTCAAAATTCTACATTTTTAAACAGTTATTTATGATCAAAAATAGTAGAAAGTGGTGTGTGGAATGAAAGTTAGTGCGTTGCGTACGTAGCGAATTGTTTTTTTTTTTGACAGGTTGTCCTTCCGAAAATTTAGACGATAAGAATCTTCGCACTCTAGTAGCTCGGATTCAGCAAAAAGTTGTAGGTACTTCCGTTTCTGCAATAACCACGCCAACAGGAATGGATGAGTGTCATCTAGGCATTTGTTGGTCATCATTTTTTTCAAGAATATAGAACTTTGAAATGGAATAAAACAAAGATAAATTTAAAAACTGACATGAAATTGACTTTAATCGAATATGATTCAAATATGATTTCTGGCATATGACCGTTATCACTGGGTCGGACGTAATTTAATCTGGAGGTCCAATTTTCGATAGTATTTTTACAGTTGCAAGTAAAAATTCCCCAATATTGAGCATCTGTTTGAATTGGTCTCGTTAGAAGTGGTAATTTAGAATGATTTGGTGCAAATTTGACCGTTCTTCAATCTTTTATTCCAATTGATTTTTAATTTTGAACTCCATACTGAATTTAAATAAACCTTAAAGAGTTGTGAGTGGATTTATTGCTTGTTAATATTAAAACCATGATGGTTTAGTGTTAACTCCCTTTAAGTCATGTATTTGTATAACATCCATGTAACATGACTTTTTGTACATTTCATTTTCATGTTGCTGTCTTGTTGTAGAAGTATTTTTATCAACCGCCCACAGGTACTATTTTAAAGTTAATGTTTTCATTTTTTTTTTCAAAAAATATTCGTTTTATGATGGACCAATAATAAACTTTAAAACACCCGCACAGTGTACACAGTGTATAGAAAATTTCCCTGTTCATATTGAAATATACATATTTTTATACATGCATATAAAAACTATCTATATTACAGGTTTATTGATGCTGCCAAAGGCAACATCAACAAAACATGATAGAAAAACTATTAAAATCGAGAGAAAAATAGAGTGAAACGCATTTTAACAAGTTTCTATAACTTGCCACATCGTTTGTATAGTGTATTTCCAATCCACATCATCATCAACATGGAACATAGATCTATTTCAATTTCTGTTGGGTTTCTGTGATTTTTTAGAGTATAGTTGGAACATTTTTGTTTACATTCATTGGAATTTTGTTGAAGTAGAACTTAAAAAGTAAAAAATAAAAAAAACTTCAACAATTTGCTGTTAAGTTCTGGAATACGTCAAAGAATTAAAGTTAAAAAAAAAAGAAGTTTCAAGGAGAGGATTTACATTTCTTAAAAAAAAATTATGGGAATACTGTAATGTCTGTTTACATTTTACAACTTTCAAAGGAATGAATGAAAGATACATTTTTTACAAATGAATATAAAATATACGTAAATTAGTTTAAGGAATTTTATAAAAAAAAAAAAACAGATAAAGCGTTGGTTGGGTTGTGCATGGGACGAGATTTTTGGTATCCCGATGGGTACTAACTTAGAATTTCTTGATCAATGCATTTTCTTGTGAGCAAAATAAGTAATAACCATTTTATTCTAAAAAAGCTGTAGTTATGTTTCAAAAACTCAATTTTAAATGATTATTTTTAATGGAACACACAACCGGTAAGTCTCGGTATCACCTTGGATGCCTTAAAGTAAGTCTCGTCAGTGCCTCGTAAAGTAAAACTGAAATAAATCGAGTTTCAGGTCTTTTTTTAAACAAAAAAAAAGCATTTTAGCGAATGTTTTTTGCCATTTTATTACCTTATGGTGATTTGTGTCGAAAAATTGATGCCATAAATATTAAAAATACATATTTTCACAATTTTCATGACTAAAATAATTTTAATAGTGTGAAGTCATCAGCATCAAAAAATCTGCTATACCTTTTCTGTTTTATGCAACTTTACAAATTTAAAGGATCTCTTTCTTAAAATGTATAATTTAATAAAATTTACTGTAATACAAAATCTAAAATTGTGGTGTTAATTTACCACCCTTCGTATCTAAATCTTAAATCTTACAGCTCGATGTTTTTTTTTTTAATACGTCAATCGGCAGCACAAGCTGAGGGTAAATTGGTAAAAGTTCCACGTACTCCCTCATTTTCTCAAATATACAAAATTATAATTCTAACTTCACGTGCATGTCTAAGCCTAAAACTAGGGCTAAAAGCTATGAATTAGAGACAAAAAATTGTCAGAAACAATATTTTTCCCTTTCCATATGATTTTTTATACAATTTCTCAAAAATTATCACATCGTTTTTTTAATCAATCTGAGCTCAATTTTGTAATATGTTCAAATACCTACATATAAGTTGTTCACATTTTCCCTTCAAATTAATATTTTGGCTCGTCCTCATAAGCTTATTTATATCATGTCTATCTTAACACCTTCAACTTCATTATCCAAAAACTCAAAAGGATAACTAATTTTTTAATAAGTCACTTAACTCATTGATGACATAACATAATTTAAAACCCTGACCGTACAACGTGCATGCAGCTTCCAAACATCCCCCACCACAGCGTTTTGTTTGTTTTAACAAGTTTCGGCCACATTAAAAATCATAAAGTAGTCTCGAGAGTGCCATTTGCACATGCAGTATCCTTCGTTTAAAATGCCTGCATGCAACAGAGTGTACCTATCTACATACGATGCAGTGTTATAGTTTGGGTGCTTGTCAAAATAATTATTTTACACTAAATCCCATTGGTAAAGTTTTGTACACACTGCTTCTGCCTGCCTGATATAGCTGAAGCATCCTTTTGGCTTTGTCGCATCATCAGCGTCATCAGAGCTACATATATATACCCCAAAACACACTCACACACAACACATGATGTCATTGAATGGGATATTTGTCACAGACATGCTCCAAAGTGAAGGGACTCTGGGAACTGGGACCAACATGGCAGACTTTTCCCCGAGAATCCATTCAAATGTGAACGTCATAATTAATTTCAGGACACTACACACGTATAGTTTATGCTGTGAATTTATATCCTTATTCCAAAACACACATCACAGCATACAAACATCATAATACACATGTTTTAATACGCATGCATATATGCACACATGTATGTATATATTATATTCACGAAATTTGAAATCGGTTGCCACAGAAAAGGACCTCCATCACCACAAGCGGTCTTTGTTTTGTATAAATTTATTCGACTGTGCAAGATATTCATGCAATTTGCATGGATGAATAGAATCCTTGCACTTGGTGCTAGTTATAATAATACTCGTGTATTTGATTTTATATTCATGTCTCATTAAAAGTTACAAAAGTATATGATGATGTGCTAAAGGCTAGAAAACTTGTGTTTGTGGATGGTCATTAAAGAAAGGGGCTCAATTCGTGTGAACTTGAAATTCAAAACAAAATAAAACTTTTAGGAAGTTATTCAACTTAAATTTTCATGCCTTAGTCAAATTGGTAGCCATATAGTTTTTACTTAATTTCAATTATAAAAAATCATAATTAACAATAACAAAAACTACAACAAATGATACCTTTAGGAAAGCATATGATAGACAAGAAGTTTTTAAAAATAAAATATGCATGGTTCCAAATGCCGCAATAAATATTTTAAAATACATTTGAAAACAAAATTTTGGCAATTAACTTTTTCGCTTGCATCCAAAAAATTTAATTTCAACCGACTGAAGATCCCTTTAATAAAACTTAATGAAAATATATAAACATACATTTTAGAAACATCCTAAAAAAAAACTGAAAAAAGCATCAGCTTCAAACAAAACCCGATTGAAATGTAATACAATTTAATGGTTTAAACAACTGAGCCAACACGGATAAGAAAAATCCATATTATTTCTGACAACGAGGAGAAGAAGAAACAAGGATATATGTATTATTTAATAATACATCCTTGAAGTGCAGTCACGTTCAGGAGCAAAGAACCAATAAAACCAGCACCACTAGGGAGAGAGAATAGAGACTGAAATAAAATAAAATAAAATAAAAACAAAAGAAACAGAATTTCTTGAAAATGGAAATGTAACACTGCATCGAATTTAATCCACCCACAGCAGACGTACACATACACAACAACATACTGCCACACAACTCTTCTGTTATGATAAATTATTCGCAACAATTTAAGTGCAATATTTTGTTGACTGTTATCTTTTTTTTTAACTTTAGTCTGCTCCTGACATAAGTACATGATATTTTTCAACTGGACTACAACTGGTGTTGGTATGATCCTTTGGTTTTAAAGCATCTTATTTTCAGTGGTATAAAAAAGTTGAAGACATCAAACGGTATGCAATTATCAAAAACTTAAATGCATTTATGTTCGTTTTTGGTTAGGATGCCAATTTAATTTTTATTTTTATATGAAGATGGGGATGACATGCGTGATGGCTAGGAATATTTTAAAATTATAAAATGAATTTTGATTTACAAATCTTCCAGCTTTTTTGAGGAAAATGTTATTAATTTCCTTTGAATTTTTTTTTTTTTTTGATATTTTTACTTTTTTTCATTGTAATTGTAGGAATTATTATTTCGACTAATTTGTAGTGTAGTGTTGTTGTGCAAGTCTATTATGTTTGAAAAAGCGTCCCATACCATATGGTCATGTAAACTGTTACATTCGATAGAAAAGAAAGACTAGTACGCTATAAAATTTGGTTGCGCTCTTGAAAGAATAACGCTCTTTTAAAAAACAAGGCTCACAAAACGTAAAAAAAACTAGGGCACTCAACACAAAATATTTCTTGATGAAAAGCCATAATCGTCAAGGAAGAAATTGCTTATTCATAGAATACTTTCTGTATCAAGCTATTTCTTATAGATTACTAAATATAAGTAAATGCTCAAAAAACTATCAAAATCATCATCCAAACGCATGATTGTTTATCAATTATGTGGTATTTTTGCAACACTTCCTTTAAAACCTAATTCTAGTAGAGTGGTAACTCCTTTACAATAAATTTTAAGAACTCCAGTTAGGGCAAGAGCAGACTCAAACAAAAAGTATCAAGTTGATTTAAAAAAGTGTTATAACCTGAAAAGTACCTACTTCAAAACATCGAGAACCTGAAAACAAAAGAATTTACAATCGAAAGAAATTGAAAACAGGGCTTAATATTTGGTATTCCTCCAAAAATATTTTCAAAGAGTTGTAGGTTACAAATTTAATAGAAAACAATTGAACACCCTTTAAGGACCAATTGTTACGTTTAAATTAAACAATTCAATGTTCGCAATGAATTCTATACAAAGATTTAAAATATCACAATAAACATATCAATACCTGCATTCAATCACCATTAACCATATTACAAAAGATTTCCCAAAATAAATCAAACTCCATTCCAAAACATTCCCCATTCGAAATCATCAACCAAAGTATACACATACCATCCACCATTACATCAAACCACTCACATCAAATGATATCCTCAAGTACAAAAGCCCTCCATATCTAAATCCAAAGCTATAAATTCATTACAACAAATAGTTAGATGTAAATGCAAATGACTCAAGGACACTCCACATCAATGCTTGATCAATTACACCAAATTGAAAATATTAATTTAGACAGGTACATCATTAGCGCTTCATAAGTTAATCCTTTTGCATTTTGTATCCATCAGCTAATAAGTTGAATAAAGGTTCACATAAATATGTAGATACTTATTACAAATTCAAAATAATTACATTTCAAAAAATCATTCGGCTTCGAATAATGACTTCCTAAAGCAAAAATCGAAATATGTATCTATGTACATATTATCGAAACTCCTGCAGGAGGAAAAGTAATACCGTTGCCATGCTTGATGTATGCTTTGCTCTATTAAGCTGGCATATTTCAGGGCCACATTCACCCTACATCCATATCGACCATGTTAATCGAACTAATGCGTTTGGGATTCGCATTGCTTCCCATATGCAACTAGCTAAAAAGCTACCAGGAAAGCACTCATCCTTTTCAATCACACCATCATCATTTATATAACACTCGTTTATAATAGTTCCCTTATTCTCATCTCTTATATTTGAAGTCCTTCGTGTCTCGGCTTTTGGGATGAAAATGTCTGATTTGTGTGTGTGCGAAGTGAATATGTGCAATCTACACTCTACAGTTTGAAGGTTTTCTGTTTTTGTTATTTAATTCTATTTTTACTCCCACATTTTTGTGAGATTTCACTCACTGGAGTTTATAAAGGATCTAATACCTTAAATAGAATAGGAAAGCCTCAAAAAGAGTAGGAAGCTCACCTCACCTCGCACTTCTCAGCTGAGCTCCGTCATGCTCGAGAAACGATAAGTATCTTTTTCTTACACGGATACATTTCTCAATTTATGTGTTACGTGACCTCATATTCATACAGGATTTTGATCCTTGTAAAAGAGTTTTGGGATTGGGATAAGGCTTCTTCTTTTGGAAGAAAAACAACATAACCCTATAGTTGTGTTTACACGCTAAAGCTTGAGAAGGGGAGACCTTTTAAGAAATAAAAAAAAAAAAAAAGCAAAAACAAAGACAAAAACAAGAAAAGGAAACCATGGTTGCCAAGAATGTATTTTTTTTGGGTATTTTTTTTTTTTATTGTAGGTACTTTTGCACCTTTGTATGTCTAAATATAAAGAAAATATTGCTGAACTTCAAAATGATGTCAAATGTTAGATTTTGAAAAGATTAAATAGTTGAAAACGAGCGAAATATTTAAAATAAAAATTCGCCGAAATTCAGAATTAGACCCAATGTGAGATTTTGATACAAAATGGCGCCCAAGTTAAAAAAAAGTGTGATAAAATCGAAAATCATGGAATTGAAAATAAATCTGGCCGCAAGACTAACCCAGACAAGACTTTTAAAGACCCCTAATCGGTCTCGCAAAAATAGAAAAATGTTAGTCTTGTTCTCATAAAACTATAAGTCTCGTTTTGGTCCTCGCTCTCGTCTCGTTAGCAACTCAGTCATTTCGGCCTCATCATGTTTATGTGCGAAAATATTGAAATATTTAACTTTATGTTTCAAAAACACAATTTTGAATGATTTTCTTTTCTGAAAAGACCACCTAGTTTCAGCCCAAAAATATATGTTTGAGCTTAAGAAAGAAACGTCCAGATAAATTTGAATATACTGCCCAAAAAAAAATAACTGAAAACCCAAATCTTGAAAAAATACGCCCAAATCAAAATCATTCATTGAAGTAACTCCGTTCTAAAAATTTTAAATTCAAAATCTTTGGATAGAATTGTTAAAATTCGGCATTGTTCCCCATTAAGTTTTGGGGGATAGAACAAATTTGGGCGTTTGTTTAACGTCAGCTGTATTCTTTCACATTCAAGTATAGGTACTTGGCAACTTTGTTTAAAAATCATTCCATTTCTCTGGGGAGCAGTGCAAAGCCTTCTTCTACGTCAAAAACCCATGACGGTTTTTTTTTTCTTCTCTCGCCTCTAAACCGTAAAACATGTGTACTCTCAGGTCCACCTTAAGCTTTGCGCTGTGTGAGTCTCCATCTTTGCCGATTTACTGCTGCAAAAATGAGTATAACATGGATCATAAATAAAAATGTGACAAAGCGCGACATAAAAAGCTGAAAAACGAACAATTTATTGCCATTTTTGGAAGTGGGGGTTTTCTAAAATGTTGTTTTGATAGGACCCAGCCCGCCATACTCTATGCCATCACACACGACACAAAGCAAACAGAAAACAGTCCAAAAATATAAAAAAAAAAAACGAAAATATAAGAGGAACCTCACAAAAGGGTCATGTGTGTTGTTGGCTTCGAAAACTTCTGCCGAAAATAAGATGGAAAATAAGAAGAAAAGTTTATTTATTTTTTTTCGTCGCCTGAAAACCCATTTATTCGTCTTCATTTCTGAAATAGGAACTTAACACGTTTAACTGCAAATGCGTCCCGTCGCCGTCAAGGCGGTATAGCAGCAACAGTAGCAACGTACAATATTTTCATCGCAACTCTCAAAAACAACTTTTTAAAAACCCGCACGTATGTATACCTACCTGGGGAAATTTATAGCTGAGCGTTAATTTAAACTGACATAGACGTTTCCATATAGTATATAGGCAAGCGGAGCGTGGAGGGGGCCTGATGCAGGTTAGGTTGGCAAAGGTACTTTAATAATTTCGAAATACCGTATCCTATTCATATTATAAAGCAACTTACATACATGATGACGAAAAGGGACGTAACCTGCGATTGGATTAACTTAAAATTCATGACCTAGCAAAATATGTTTGTGAAATTTTAATTTATTTCCAACCAACTCCTTTATTAGATTATGAAATAATAGTAAAAAGGTAGGCATGGGAATATGACACATCGCACATAAATCATCAAAATACCGTAGACTATAAAGCATACAGTTTGCAGACCTTCATAATACGTATATACGTGGAATGTTTATACGTTGGACTTTTAGTTGAGAGTATTGCATTAGGGTTTTCATTTTGGGCAACTGGCAGTTAATCTGGGAACTGAAATTTAAAATGCAGGAATAATGTTGTCAGGTAGGAACCGTAAATTATTATTAAGTCCGAATTCAAATTGATATTAAATTAAAGTATGTTACATATTTTTTCAGTTTTTGAATTTTGTTTCCAAACATATTCCTCGGGAATTTTAATACATACATACATATCTACCTAGTACCTAGATACTAGCGTCTTTATGACCAAGGAGGTTATTGATTAACTTAAATGTTTATGATGCTTTTAAGGGATACTAAAATTGTGTAAGCATTAACTTAAAGCTTAATGCGTGTAATATCTGTTTCGAAATTTTATGTTCAAATTTAAGTGCGACGAAAACAATCAGCCAATTGATGTTTTTTTTTTCTTTTGACCCTCACTTATTTTTAAGTAATGAACGCGGTACTGAAAAAAATCAATGGATAATTTAAAAAAAAAAAACACTGAAAAGATGTGCGTTTTAAGGATTACCTAGGGCTGGCCAGGAGACCAGAACCAGTCTCAGTCTTGCCCCGAGAAATGAGACGAGACTGAGATGAGACTAAGTAATTTTTAGACCGAGAGTCTCGATGGTGTTTCCAGTAATGAAAATCATTCATAATTGTCATTTTAAAACATAAAATTGAATAATTCAATGTAAGTATTTGTAAGTATTGGAAAGCCTCTAGAATAAAACGGAAAATTCTGAGTATTAGAAAGAGACCGAAACCATGCCTATTTGAGATTAAATTTTTTCGAATTTTTCTTCAAAAGTCTCGTATCGGTCTCTTCTCGTAACCAGTCCTGAGAATTACCCCATACTGGAACCAAGTAGTATGAGTACCTATACCTACCTAAAATACTTTTTGGTTCGTTGGAAAATAAAACTTTAACTACTTAAACGCTTCGCACATGCACAGAATTCCAGAAATATAACTATAGAACTATCCCCATGGAGTAGCATACAATGCAAAGGTATCTTTTATGAATTCAAAATATTCCTAAGTGTGCTGTAGTTATTTTGCTGTTGTTTTTTTTTTTTTTTTTCCAGCATTCATAACAAATGTGTGGGAAATTCTTTGTGAACACCAAAAACAATTTTGAGAAACATTTGAAATATGGTCAGCAATTTTAAAATTTAACAGAAATATGCAATTCCATGGTAAATACTAAATATGCATATATTACTGTCAATTCCCGAAATGAGGAAATTCTAAGAATCAATGTTAACACGTAATTCGTTCTTACAACAAAAAAAAAATTGAGCAAATGACCAATCTCGCCTGGGTACCGTTGGATGCAGTTTTAAACATAATTTTACACTATGCCACATAGAAGTATGTACGTTCATAGAAATTTATTTTAAATGCTTTCATTATTTTTCTTTTTGAGAACAACTTTTTGAATATAATATATAATGCTTAATTCACGTTTGAAGTAATTTTACATTATGTATAAGGTATATATAAATTAAAAATTGTACACAAAAAAGGTATGCTGAAAGCTGCAAGAACTATTTTCCTTTCAAAAATCAATCTTTTAATTTTAAAAGGCATAATATGTTAATTTCTTAGAAATTCCTGAAATCCACTTGTGATTTTAAAAAAAAATATTTAAAATCTTTTTAAAAGCAACAAAACAATTAACTAGTTCAAACATTTCTTAAGAAAAATCGGATTGATTTAATGAAGAAAAACTTATTGGAATATTATAAGATTTAAATATTATTTTAAGAACAATAACACTTAAAATACACATCAGTAATTCAAAAAACTTATTGTTTTAAACACTTAACTTATTATATTTTAATCCTTACAAGTACAAAGTTCAGGTTCGGAAAGAGATATGTTTTTGTGTCTGTGACCAACACTTGGAAAATAAAAAAACATTGAAGCTAAATGTCAAAGTAAAAAATTAAAAAAAATTGTTTTTTTTTCTGGTGGCCATTTTTATAGAATAGACGATAAGATGCTTGTTTTAATATGACATTTTTCGAAAATGAAAACCATACAGAAATTTGAAATTATTTTTAGTCTAAACTTAAAAAAAGCTTTAAACACTAGCTTTTGATTTAGTTTATATCCAAATATTCCATAAACTAGAAGCATTACGACATAAGACTGAAAAAGTAACCAAAATAAAACAAAAAATTAAATCTCTTAACACTCTCAATCAATCTGGGCTTAAAACTGCTTGTTTACAAAATCTTTTCTAGTCAATTGAGAAAAAACCTGTTTACAAATTTTCAATCCCAGAAAAAGCTTGAAAGAGCACAAAATTAAAACAAACAAACTCAAAACAATCGCGCAAAATTGCAAAATAATCAATTTTCCCAATCACCACTGGGCTAGGCTATATGTAGCAATTGCAGGACAAAAAACATTAAAGCACATTTGACGGTCGTAAGTACTTGTTGTAACAGATATCTACTTATATGTAACTATGTAAAAAGCCAAAATACGAAAATTCGAAAATTTACCGGTCTTCTTCTTTATTTACCAAAGATTGTCATGATCTCGACTGGTTTTGCATTGTTCGTTGCAGTTGTTTCATCCAGGAGTTTATGTGTTTGCCTCTCACAGAAAGTTTTGGAACGTCGTCGCGTCGTGTGAATGCATATATTTATTTTTCTTCAAAATAAGTACAGTGATCTTACCCCCCATAGGACAAAACAGATTTACAAGGTTTATTTTTTATGGCTGATACTTAGCAATCGCTGCTGCGTTTTTTCAACTCACGTATAACTTACCCTTTTTTACTATAATATCGAAAATAAAAATGTTTACCAACCAGTAGAGCTTGCAGTCTACTTTCCATAGCACTCCACTATTTACGACACGCATATCTGCTTGTGTATTTTTCCACCATCAGGGTTACCGGTAGTTTCAAAACACCGATTATGTTTACCCAAATATGCACTGCAAATGCAAAATCCAAAAAAAAAGTATCAACACGTAAAAACTTAATTTTCGTTAAACAGAGGAATTGGAAATAAATGTTAAAACTTTATTTTGTTATTTTATTGCGTTTTCCAAATATTTGGCTCTTGCCATTTTCAATGAATTACATTTTCATTGAATAAGTTTAAGTAAGTATGAGGACAAAAAGTATCACCATAGACGGAAGTATTGCATTCATCATTTCGTGGTACAGCATTAATACAGTGAGAATGCACTCGGCTATATAAATGTACATTTTCTTTGTGGACGCCATCATGATGCCTTGACATTCCACAGAAACACTTTCATTATTGTAATCAATCAACGGTACTTTATCTTTGCCCATCACACATACATATCTACATATATATAAAGACAGCGCCATTCATTGCTGCATTTTTAAACATCCTTTTAATTGAACAACTGTAATAAAAAGAAAGCAATCTGTCGCTGAGTGATGCCTGCTGCATCTGCATGCATTGCATACACTCTTTATATCCTTTATTCAGACGAAATGCATGCATAAAATTGCAACAGCACTCGAATTGATTTTTCAAAATTACTTTTTCTCTGCCAACAGCGGCGGCGGCCGGCCCGTTATTGCAGCATAGCACCCACCACTTCCATCCGTCCCGTGCGTCGCAACAACATAACTCAAGAGCTGCTGTAGAAAGTGGACTTCATTTCATCTCATGAAAGAGATTATGGCTGCGGCGCGGCGCTTTTCAAAAGAAATTGCATCACCCTTTTTGATATCAAAAATAAAATCTCATCCTCATAGTTTCTTTTTGTTATGATATATAAAAATGAGTGAATATTCAAGAAAAGAAGAATTCATTAAGCCTCCCGTTTAGCTGGACAAAGAAAACGGAAGAGGCTAAGATATTAAGAAAAATATAATAATTTTTACTTTGTTTTGCATTTTTCAAAGGCAAAAGCTGAAGATTAATTTTGCATGCTGCTTTCGGTGATTAAGAAATATCTTTGATGCAAAAGAGGAGTGATATGGTTTTGATAACGACTGAGAACAAAGCAAATTATATCAAGAAACGGGACCTGAAGGATAATTGCTCACATTTCGCAAAATTCTGAAAACATTTTTTAAGCTATTTCCTCAAGTGAAAAACTCTACAAAAGGAATTGAATAGAGGTCAAGAATTGGAAAATGTATTCAAGTTGATGGAAATTTCGTCTTTAAGGGATAACGATCCAAGGGGTTTTGGTATGTAAAATTGATGGGAGCGCAAAAATTGATGGGAGACAAATTCGAGTAAGAAGGAAATTTGTCTTATAGAGAAATTTAATGTGCAGGTTCAAAAATATTTCCATTTGACTAAATTTTTCGTCATTTTTTTTTTTAAATTTTGTTTTACAATTATTTTCGTTTTTTCATATTTTTTTAACGAATTTTTGGTTTTTTTTAGAGTTTAAGATACCTAACGGTTTTATGAATTATTATTTATTATTTTCTTGCAGATAATATCACAAAAATGATCATGCCAACTGAATACGAGTAATAAATAAATTTCAGAGAATACATTTATTTTTCGAAAAAAAATCAATATATATTTTTTCATAAGTCAAAAATGACACTTGACATAATATGTATTGTAACTGTTAAGACAAAATTTATTTATCTCAAAAGTGGCTTTTTAAATAATTTGGAAGGGATATTTTTTGTGGGTTTTTGCCAGAAATTTCAATTATTTGTCAAAATATATTTTTTCAATAAGTGAAGGATGGAAACTCTGTTTGGGTCATCATAATAATTTTTTGAAAACAGCATTTTTAGTTGCGAAATTTGGTAGAAACAAAATTTTAAAATTTCTATGCTTTTGAACTATAGAATTTTGGCCGTACCTATACAGTTGAAATAAATAAAAACAATTTTTTACCATAATGAACAAAAATTCCCAACCGCTATTCAAATCTACCCATAATTCAATATTATACCCTCGTTTCCGTATGTCTGTTGAAAGTCAACAATTTGAAATCCTCATATGCGAGGCAGGTGTCAAGATCATTTCCGGCGAATGCTGATAATTTCATAAGCATCCCACACACCTCTCAGATCCTAAGAGAGATGCATGTCCGATAACCCATCACGTTAGGATCCAAAGATTGCTTGCCATGTCGTTTAGTCTTCCTATATTATCTTATACGACTCGTCACTCTCTAAAATTGATTTGGGCTACCTACCACTCAAATAGAAATGACGACACACTGTGTTGCACAATAGCCGAAAACCTCATACATCCGGCATCTGCCATGCATGTGTCCACATGAAGTGACAAATAATAACGCCATTCTCGTGGCCCCCAGTGGCATGTTGTATAGGTTTCGACTTTGAATAACAACTTTACCGCAGGCAACTTGCACTTGCAACTTGCACTTGCACCACAATCATACACCACTATATGGCTGCCATTGAAAAGGAACCCACGTTGAACATCCTTGCACATCATATATGCGTCTGTCCACCTCATTGGGTTCGCATTCGCATTTCCCTTACAGTATGTATAGCATGAGTGTATGATATTGATCTTAATTGCACAATTAAACTTAAGAGGTGAATGTTTAAGTGCTTCTGATAGTTGTGTGTCTGTGTATGTTTTTGAAGCTAGATTCTGTATCTATAGTGTTGTTGTATGTGCTGTGCATGTTTCGGGGGGATGGAAAGTTTGACCCTAAAGCCTGTCCCGCATGTGGGAAATGTCGGGAACATTAAGTTTTCTATGTGGCTATGTGGCAATGTTGAACGAGCACGTTAGGTAGTTTAGATGCGAAAACCACAGTTGTGTCTAGTTGACATTGCTATGGTATCTGATAGTGTCACTAAAAGAAGAAGAACCGGAAGAACTGCATAGGTACTGCAATTGGTTTGCTTAATAAGGGGCAATTCTCGCTCATGAAGCACACTACACAGTTGAAGACTGGAAGTGAAAATTTTTAGAAATGGTTTTCCCTTATAACTTCCATCGACTATAAAAGAAACCAATTATTTCTTTCAAGCCAAACATGTCCCCGAATATTGATATTACCCATAGGAAATTCTTATTTACTCGACCCATATAAAGAAGTTCAACTTTCTGGTCGAAATGCAGATTACAGGAAAGATTGTTGGGTAGACGTTAAAATTGAACGTAATCGACGACGGCAACGGTATTGAGTCATCATAAACGTAGTAAATTTCGATAAACATTGGTTATCTTTAGTTCAATTGAGTGATCGATCAATTTAGTTCAAATCATGCTATTGAACTAGTTATGTAGTTGATTTTCGTTCAAGTTATTTGTTTGAAAAAAAATAATTAAAGAAAAAACAAAATATTTGAATCACGTTCAAACAATAGTCAAATTTAAACACGAGCAAATTACATCAATAACGTGAACTAGGTGAACTAGTTCATTGAATTAGTTGAATTAGTTTACGATCAACACAGGCTTAGATTATGATGACTTAAAGCTGTTGTACCTCCTTGTTTTTTTTTTGTGGATATCTATTTTTACTATTATTAACTCGTTACAAAACTAGTTCATCGACAAAAATATTTCAAAAATGTTTCCGAGGTATGATAGTGATATCTGTTTTATGAATTTCAAATTTAACCCAAAATTAGTTTTAAGATTTGTAGTTTAAGATATCAATTTGTTTTAAATACGCATTTACTCAAGCTAAATTTGAAGCTCAGGAACCCTTTATAACTAGTTTTTTCCCAAGACCAGTTCTGAAGGTAATCAATAACTTTCTAGGAACATCAGCAACATTTTTTAATACTAGTTTAATAACTTTTCTTGCAGACAATAACACAAAAAACAGACCATGTCATCAATTAGAGAAAAACTCCTGTCCCGGATTGCTGAAGTCCCCTCATCTGGTTGCAATAAAATCACAATTGTGGGTGCTGGACACGTTGGAATGGCATGCGCCCTAAGTATTCTCAGCCAAGAAATATCAAATGAAATCTGTCTCATCGATCTTGACGCAAATAAAGTCAAAGGTGAAGTTCTTGATCTTCAACACGGATCGAGCTTCGTTAAAAATGCAAAAATTACTGGTGGAACTAGTTTTGACATATCATCCGGTTCACGAATTTACATTGTGACTGCTGGTGTTTCAGGCCTTCCAGATGAATCCCGTTTGTCACTCCTCGAACGCAATGCAAGAGTTGTAACATCAGTTATTCCCCAAATTGTTAAGATAAGTCCAGAAAGTATAATAATAATGGTAACAAATCCTGTTGATATTTTGACTCATTTGGCTTGGAAGCTATCAGGATTTCCGAAAAATCGAGTCTTTGGTAGTGGAACTACATTAGATTCGGCACGATTTCGCTTCTTGATTTCAGAACGTTTGAGCATTGCACCGACGTCTTGTGAAGCTTGCATAATTGGAGAGCATGGTGATAGTAGTGTTGCAGTTTGGTCGGCTGTTAATGTGTCGAGCATCAATTTAAAAGATTATAACCAAAGTATTGGCTTATCGGAAGATACTGAAGGCTGGAATGAAGTACATTCTTCTGTTATAAATGCAGCAAGAGACATTTTGAAGAAGAAAGGATACACGAACTGGGCTATTGGTTTAAGCTGTGCGTCGATTGTAGATGCAATTTTTACTAATTCAGGTGCAATTATGCCTGTTTCAACTGCTGTTAAGGTAAGATTTTCTTAGAAACAAGAAAAGTTTGAAAATGATTTAGTTAAAAACAATTACTGCTTTTTTTCAGGGAATGTATGGAATTGAAGAGAATGTATTTCTTTCAATGCCTTGTTCTTTGCATGCGAATGGAATAACAGCTCTTATTAAATTAAATTTAACAAACCACGAGGCCGAGTTGCTGCAAAAATCTGCATCTGTTTTATTTGAGGCACAGAAGGATCTTCAAACTCAATTATAATAATGAAATAAATACTTTAAATCTATAATTTAAATGAGAGTGAACTTTCAGTCTCCGTTTCAAATTATTTTGAATAGTAACATTTCAAATGAATAGTAGGTACGTCTTTATAAAGATGCCAAAGAAATTTCTTCGAATCCATATCCTTAAAAAGACAATTACAAAATTCAAACGCTGTTTAGTTAATTAAAGTTGCTACTTTAATTCAGTTTTGATTTTGCATTTCTACTAATTTTTTTTAAGTTATAAAGAATTGATTTCGTTTAAAAAGTTTGAGAGACAATTTTTCATTTTAAACATAAAAATTATTTTTACAAATAATTTTGTGTAAATACATAAAATCCACGGCTAGGCTCCACAAACTTGCTCATTTATTAAAGTACTTTAGAAAAAAACAAAATAATCACATAAAATATATGAGCAAGGTCTACGTCCTTGTGATGCAATGACCCAAACCCAATTTATGATTCATAGCTAAATATAAGAATTTCGGATGGGCATGTTTAGATGAAGGGAACAAAAAATAAAATTTTCCATATCCACAATGGCTTTATAATCCTTCTCCTTACAATAGAAAAGGATTTTCTATACGAAAAATATTCCCCCATACAAAAGTCTTTTTTGATTGACAAACTTTTGTCAGGAATAAAAACCTCAAATTTATTCAAATATGTCACTCTATCACCACAACATCACATGGAAAACTTTTAACCTTTTATTCCAAAGAATAGAAAAACTAAAAAAAAAAATAGATACTCAAATCCCATAATCAAACTTCAACCGAAACTAAACACCATTATACTTCTTATGCTATAAAAGATAAACATAAACATTTTTTTGTATTTTCGCATCAAAAATTGTAACATCTGTTAAGGGTTCAAAAGGATAACCTCTGCCATCAAACAAACTGTTACTGCGCTGCCATAAAAGTGAGCCCTCTAGCTCCCAGTCCTTATTTTATTTTTTGAGAATTTTTTAAATATAATTTCCATAAATATTGAAGAAAAGAAAAAAGCATCCATAAACAACATCCTCATCATGTTAACATTATTTTTGACTGATCCGCTTTTTCCAAAAAAAAAAAAAATGAAAATGAAAGAAGAAACAAGATTGAAGGAAGAAATGTAAGACATCTCTTTATCCGCAAATTTGAAAATAGTTGGTACGTAAATTATTATATGCTTGTCGCCGAAGTATAAAGTCATGCTTGTTTTGGTTGCTGTTGTTGTTGTTGTTACTTATGCCATATATTAGCATAAGGTAATCCTAACAAATTATGGAAATGAGGCTGTGGAGGATATGTCAAGAATTACGCCTATTTCATTCACAATTTAAGGTTTGCAATAAAATGACGATGAAAACATTTCCAGAGGACACCCTTCGAGTCCTCCCCTCCTTCCCTGTGTATTATAGTGAGAAACGCCCTCATCCGAAGACCCCCAATCTATGTACATGTTGTAATGTGAACTCCACACAAAACGACGTTGTCGTCCCTTTGAAGTTGGAAAAAACTTTTCCCACACATAAATTGGCGCTCTTTTGTACGCTGAAAGGCGCGCGGAGTGCGGCACAGCGCATATTGCGGTGAAACATAATGTTAATGGATTTATTATCCTGTCCCTCACTGCCACTCCCGTAGCGCAGCTATACCCATTCCCATTTTCAGCCACATTTCCCGACCCCAACAATGTAACTGTACGACACTGTGTGTGTCGATAATCAGGAATGTAATGTGTTCGTTCATACTCGTATGTTGCGGGCTTTTGTACGATAGATAGAGTTTTATTTAACTGTCTGGGCTGGGGTCGTTGGTTGGAGTTGTAAGAGAACTTTTGTGCCGGAATACTTAGAGGTGTGGGGTCTTCCCACTTTTAAATGAATGAAGGAATTCATCTGGAATGTGATGGGTTACAATAATAATTATTGTTGTTGTGATTTAACTTCCTCCTCGTCCTTCCGGTTAACATGGTGTGGGTGATTACTGTGGTGTGTAGGTATGCGCTCCGATTAAAAGTAAAAACATTTTTCTCGTATAGCTTGTAATTTATGGTGTTATATTTTTTTCGATTATCCTGGCCTGCAATAATGTGGAATTAGTGGATCTTAATTGAGAAAAATTGACTCGAATTAATTACTGATTGTTAGTTGTGGTAACAAAAAAAAAACAATGAGATGTGTTGTCACATTACGTCGTATAAGCTTGTGTATAGCAATTAAATTTTCGGTGTGATTATACCAAGCAAGATATTTTTTTAATGTTTTTAAAATTGTACATATAATTAAGTGACTAAAAAGTATCAAGAATTTTTGTAAGTGAAATATGTACCTACGTAGGTCCATTGTCCTTTCAGAGAAATACGAAAATTCCAGTCATATTGCTTAAAAAAAATTAAACTTTTCGTAAACAATAAACTTATTCAATATTTCTTATATAAACTATATTACACAATATGGCGTACTCTGACGTTGGAATTTTATTTAATTTAATTTCATTTTATTTTATTTTATTTTATTTTATTTTATTTTATTTTATTTTATTTTATTTTATTTTATTTTATTTTATTTTATTTTATTTTATTTTATTTTATTTTATTTTATTTTATTTTATTTTATTTTATTTTATTTTATTTTATTTTATTTTATTTTATTTTATTTTATTTTATTTTATTTTATTTATTTATTTTATTACATTACATTGCATTACATTAATTGATAAGGTACCCACATTCATTTTACATTTATGTTGACACAAAAACATACATGCATGAGTTATGTTTCTCGATCACATTGTCAGAGTTAGAGAACGTGCGATCACTGATGGATCATTTCGATAAATTTGTAGATTTGTTTACCTAATACAAAATTTATTGATATAAAATAATAGATCGTGAGCATTTTGAAAAATACCGAAAACACTTTTAGCAAAAGGACGACACTTTTCTTATTTGATTTGAAATTATCGATATTTTACTAAAATATTTTTAACAAATTTTTAAGCAAACTCTCCCTAGGTTCATAATTTTGCTAAAACAGTATAGATTATTCTTATTGCAACTCACTTAACTCATACTGATAAGTAGGTATAGAACTTATGTACCTTAATATCTATTCGAAGGAACTTCCAATCAAATCACTATCTCATTTTTCAACTCCTTTAAAAGCTTTTAATTAAAACGACTGTCCTCTTTAATATAAAAAACAAAGCCTGACATCTTGTCCAAGCGTAATTTTTAAAAGCAAAACTAAATAAGCAACAAGAAAAACAATCACAAAAATTAACGAAAAAAAAAACAAGAGTTAAATAAGGACAAGGACACTAGAGAGAAATAATAATAACTCTCGAGCTAAGTTCTCTTTCAATGACAGAGTCCATCTCTATCATCGTCATTATCATCTACGGCGCGGCTTCATCCGCAGTGATTGTGAGGCTCGAGCATCACTCTGAAGGCTCCATTAACGCAAAATTAAAATATTTACTTGTTTTCTATCACGATACCATTCCACCGCAACCAACGCAAGGAAAAGCGATAGCAATTCTTCTTCTCCCTTTTTTTTCTCTTCAACATAATTTACATTTCAGTTTTTATTCTTTTTTTTCCAAAAGCCACCTTATAAACCATCGTCATAGACATCATCTCTTATCCTTTTTCAAAAAGAAGGAAGTTGATTTAATATAGAAAGCTGAACTTAGATTTATATCATGTTTTTCACTCGCCATGCCATAGAGATGCCAACTGTGAGCTATTAAATTTGAAATTTCCACCTCCAGTTTTTGTGGAATAATAGTTTAGCCACCCCCCAAAACTACGCTTAACCAGCATTTGGCTGAGACAGCCTCCCGCCACTCTGCGCCGACACCGCGATCTTCTACCGCCGTTGCCGCCACTATCGCCGCCGCCGCCGCTGAATCAGCTGAAAACCTATTTAAAACCGCCCTCAATCCTACCACAACCATGGCCATAATTTAATAAGTTCCAAAGTTTAAGTGGAAGATAATGCAAACTGACAAAATTATGATGATGTTATTTACAACAAGTAGGCGGCAGCGGAGACTTGTGGATGATGGTATGGCATAGTGTGGCAGAACGGATGAGGAAAAAAAAATTACGGAATGGGCATAAGAGCGTAAAAAGTCCTCAAGTGGGTTTTTATGCTCGCTTAATGCTCTTTTGACTGCTGCCACGAGTGCCACCATCAACTTTAATAATAGTGTGACCAGATTAGGTTAGCAGCAATAAAAAATAACAAACTATTTTATTTACTATGGTAACAGTATTTACTTGATCACTGCTTAAAGAATGATGCCAGACGTGTGACATAGACACGATATAGTAAAGACTACTTAATAATTGCGCCTGATTCCTGATTCCAGTCAATTAAATATTAATCTCTTTGTCTTTTTATTACATTTCCCAACTTGATGGCAGCACATCTCGAACAAAACAGCACACATGAACGTCTTCCTCTTCATAAACCATAATAAATATTTTAAGATATTTAGAAAAAATTACCAATTTTTCATCAACTTTAAAACACCTTCTGACAGAACGAAATAAAAAGTGTCATATAAAGCTAAAAGCCATCTTTAAACTAAAAAAAAAAACCTGAACGGTCACCTTTAAATCACCATCACCCTCGTCCAAAACTGAAGTCACAAGGAGTATCAGCAGCAGGCTGTATTTGAGCTGGAGAAGTGCCAAAAACTTTTTCCTTAGGCTCTTCCAGGAGTGACTTTGTGCTTCAATGCCCCCAAACCCTTAGTTAGAGAAGCGAAGAACTTGTAGAAGCATGTGGAAGGGATAGGGGATAATTCTGAGGTATGAGCTGTGGCCAAATCAGGAACATTAGGTATGCTGCACGGCCTCGGTGTCCTCATATTGAATGTATATTTTGTGGATGCTCTTAAGGGAATGAATATTTTCGAATGCGGCGTGTTTCCTTCCGAATATGGTGTACCTACAGGGTCATTCATTTCACGGTTTCAAATTGGTCGCGCTGACACCTGTCAAACTCAGCTGTCATCTGAAGAATATTTATTGAATGTTTGCAATTTACGATAATTGATCGTTTAACAACGCGTTGAAATTGATTAAATTTACTACAAAAGTTATAATTCTATTACGCAAGCAATCGGTAAAAATGTGTAGAAATTTGAAGAGAGTGGAAGCGTTACGGTGTCATAAGCCCTGTGAGTCATTATAATGTACGTTCCGCCGAAAATATTGCCGCTACAAGTTCCAGTGCTGCTCATGACTTGGAGGATATGTGGTGAAGGGGCAATAGGCCACACAAAAACACCAATTTACGCTCTTATTGCATGAGAAAAGTTTCCTGGTCGCGTGATTTTACGTTCTGGCGAAGTCAATGGGTCTTCCAGGTCATGCGATTTAATAACGTTAGATATTTTTGTGGGGATACGCAAAAAAGTGCTTGCACGAATAATCCCCGGACTCTCAAGTTATGACAAATATGCCTAGCGAAAAAGTGGTTAAAAAGCACCTCAAAAACCGAAATGAATGACCCTTTACTGAAAGACTTTAATTTTTTTTCCATTTCTTTTAAAATTTAAATATCCTTGTTCTTGGCTCCTGTTCACCTACACCGACACACAAAGTCGTTGGTGGCGGTTGTGGCAGTGCTGCAAGCTTGAATTGTGGAAAATTGTTTTGAAATCACCGTATTTACATTTATTGAGCTGGTAGGCTTTCAAATTTAGTTCCTGGCCCGATTACTGATAGGTATACTATTACCTACTGGAGGAAAAGAAGCCTGATGTGTTTTGTTGGCAGTAGATGTGGAGCTATTATTATTGGTCTGCTTCATATTTTTTGCATTTTGTTTTGTGTTATGTTGTTTCCTTTCTTAACATTTTTATTCCAAAGGAAGGAAGCTATTAAAAAGAGATTTTTGTTCACTCCTAGAGTCCTTAGTGAGTTTTTGGTTGCCAGGAAAATATTTCTTCCTTTGCTAAAAATATCCTTAAGAAAAAATATACAAATAAAAAAAGAAACATTTTTACTTTTGATTTAGGAAAATGGGTGGCGGGTAGTCGTTTTTATTATGTTCTTGTGGGAATGAATATTATGAGAAAGTTTTTCAATTTGTGAGTCTTGATTGTGAGTATTTTTTGTACCTACCTATTGTTAATATTTCGCGAAAGAATATAGAGTTCCAATAAAATGAGCTTTGGCAATGAATCAGTTTATGCAACTGACAGAAACACTATGAATGTTTTTTATATACTCGTATATTCATTTTTTTTTTTTTTGTTGAAATTTAAATATAAATTACACTGAATTTAAATGTGAAACTTTTTTTTTTAAGTAAATTGAAATGTTTCATTAGAATTAAATTTTTTTTCGAAACTCAAGTTAAAAAAATTATATTTGATCTTATGATGAAATATAAATTTGTCGCAATTTTAAAAGTAAATTAGGAACTGGGAACACAAAAATATTTTTATTTTTGGGGATGAATTTTCATACCAAAAATTATTTAAAAGTTAACATGGAATTAGGATGCTTTCAGAAAGTCATTAGACATAAACTTGACAAAAATTTAATTGACTTCAACTGTAGCGTTTCGCATAGTAACATGTGTCAAAAATGTTCTCAATTGTTCCTTGTCTTGAGCATTCTAATTTATGATTAATTTTTTTTTTTTCGGTAGCCAGGTGCAGGGTAATAACTTAAAGGGAAATAATTTTACTCGGGAAACAATTTGCCTTTTTTTCATTTTTTCGATTTGCGTTCAGCCAACTCAGCACCTACCCCATATCTTATAGTGTATTCAAATGTAGTGTATTGAAATGAAAAATAATTTTACTCAGTAAGTGAATAGAGAGCCTGGGAAACAGAAAATTTTCCGGAGGAGTGCAAAAAGGGGGTGATCGTCAAGCTCCTAAAGAAAGGAGACCTAACTCAGTGCGAAAACTGGAGAGGAATTTGCGTGCTGCCTGCTGTAGCGAAGGTTATAGCAAAAATCGTCCTAGAACAAATAAAAGACCACCTAGAAGACACCCTTGACGCCGAACAAGCGGGTTTCCGCACTGGATCTTCCTGTGTGGACCACATCAACACTTTGTGGATCATCATCGAACAGTGCGTCGAATATCGTTCGCCACTTCACCTGCTGTTCATTGATTTCGAAAAGGCGTTTGACAGTGTCAATAGAGAATTTATTTGGCTGGCTTTGCGCAGGAGGGGCATCCCGGATAAATTGATTGCTATAATCAAGGCTAGATATGAAGGATCCAAATGTCACGTTCTGCATAAAGGGAGGTTGTCAGAGGAGTTTGAAATCCAAAGTGGAGTTAAACAGGGTTGAAGAGTGCATTGCGGGTCAAGCGATGCAATGGAACCCTCTCATGCAGCAAGGCAGAGGAGTGGGCCGACCTAGAAGTACTTGGCGAAGAACGGTCGAAGAGGAATCAGCACAGCTGGGGAAGAGCTGGAGAGAGCTGAGGTACATCTCCAGAAACCGAACACGATATGGCGCGTATAGGAGTAGTGGAGGCCCTAGGCCCCGCAAGGGGAACCCCACGGAAAGGTCTGAGAACCTAAGTAAGTAAGTAAGTGAATAAATTCTCACAGAAATGTTAAGTTATTTCCTATTTCTAGTGAGAAAAAGCTTCATTTGAAAAAGGGAAATTATTTCCCACCAGTGATGAAGTTATTTCCACATAATTATATAAACTTTCCGGTTCTACTAATGAATCTTCGAAAAATAAAAAAAAAACAAATAATTTCTAGCAACTCCTTGAAATTTGAAATTCCCCTCAATTTGAGAACCATTTGGCTTATCCATAAGCGGAAACTAACAAAGGACCATTCAACGAAAAAAAAGAAGAAAATTCATTTCTCTCCAATGACCGGAAAGAATTCACTAAAAAATTATCGAATCCTTCCACTTTTTAAGAAATGTTCATACACATATGAACAAAAATGCGCTGGCTTTCACTTATATACGTGTAAAGCCAATACAAAAAAATTCTAAAAATTGATAGACGAGCTTTAAAAAAAAACCATTTCAATACAGTTTATCCTCGGGATCAAAAGAACGTATACGTGTGGATTGTAGAACGATTTTTCACCTTCTCTGCCATATCGTTTCTCCTTATAGAATGTATAGTGTTGATTTTTCTTTTTCTGTAACAGCTTTAACCTGTGTAGTGTTTATTGATTGCGAGTTGTGTGCATAGTGTACTACAATGTGTAGAAGGGTTTCCGTCAAAATGCAATTGAAAAAGAGTATCAATTTGCTTTACAGTTGCAATTCTAATGATTTCGAAGTTAAGGGATATCTTCAGATTTTTTAATTGGTTCCCGAAAGTTAAACTGCGTTATAAAATTGTAATAACTGTCATGAAAATAAAAAGTCTTCGTTTTTAGTGTTCAAACAATTTTTTGTTTGCTTTGAGGTGAAGGTTTATCATTATGAACAAAATTCATTTGAAACAATCTTGGCCTGTACCGGTCGAAGCGAATGTCCATTCCGATGCGCCAAAGAACAAAATGAAGAAATACTGGAAACATTATTCGTTCATAACAGAGATGACCCGAAAATGAGAAACGGTATCATTCTTGCGGTGGAGTTACGTGGCTACTTCTTGAACGATTTTGAAGGACTCTACCAACGAAAAATGGTGTTGGAAAGCTGAAGCCAAAGAAGTGATAAATACGAAAAAAAACAACGAACAAGTGCACCCAACTTCAATTTTAGCGTATTGAGGTTGTAAGTATTATCTGCGACGGCTGCTGATCGCCCACATGCCAATTTAAACAAGGATGCAACTATTTTCAAAATTGCAAATTCGTTCACCAAAATTCCTTAACAATGCTCTAGGCCAACTTCTTGGGAATGAAGCCAATATTCATAGTTGCGGACTTTCCCTGATTATATACTTTCTAATAACTGCATCTAAGAAATTAGTGATGCCGTAAGATCTCACGATTCTCATCTAAAAATTTTTTTGAGGGGACCAATAATGTCTAACTATTGGAGGAAAAGTGGCCTTCTCCCAATCTATATAAGGCGAAGGCTTGTGACAATTAGCTTAATCAAACACCATGAAGATATTGGATGATGGTTGATTTTAAAAACATTCGATAGACCACCACGCATCTGATATGGGTTTTTCTTTGACATAGAGGAAAAGTCAAAACGAAAATGAGATGCCCCACAGGAGTCACCAAATAGTGCCCTATCAAGTTCATAGTGAAAATAAAAAATATTTCAGAACTTTCTTTAACTTTCTTCAAAAATGTTGTTTGATTTCATACTTACTTTTCTTATCCCGATCTTCCCAATGAAATAATTTTATTGAATAAATTTAAGTCGATCCATTTTATTTTGTGTCACTGTTAATTTTCGATTTGTTTGATTACCTTGTTCAGAAAAGATCCCCTGAGGAAGACAATTGTCGGCTATTTCCCTTTGGTATAGTAAATCAAATAAAACAAATCACCCAATTAGCATATTAAATATATATTTTCATGTATATATAGTTCATTATAATTATGATATTTTATTATGTTCCATTTCTTTCTTTTTTTTTGTTTTAATTTATATAATTTACAATTTAATCCATTTTATTTTGTATTTAAATCTCTTTTCATGCATTTAACATTTTTATTTGCGTTCAATTTTAATTCCTCATCGCGATAAATGAATTTGATATATTTATTTAATAATTATTTTATAGATTTCATACATAAATTTTGTTAAAACTTTTTTTTTACATTCATTTTATTTATTTTTGTATATATGTAACATTGTTCGTATTTTTTATGATTTTATATAACTTAAAATTATAGTTGGTATTTTTTTTTTTTTACAAAATCAATAGAAATTTTGTTTTTTTTTTGGTTTTAACGTTTTCAAAGGATTGTTTGTATTTTTTGTTTCTAATTTTAATTATAAATTAAATTTAGTATTTATTTTAGGCAACAATATGAGTCTAATTATATTTACAAGTATAGTTAAGTATTTGTCATGATTTTGTTTTGCTTAAATTTAAACTTTACAATCTTTCTATTTTAAACAAATATTTTATACATTTTTTATTATTTATTATGGCATTATTCATCCACTTTAATTGAGTTTGTTTTATACTTAATGCACTACATTATAATTAAAAATAATTAATTACTTGTCTTTAAATATTTGTTGGCATCTGAATTCCGACTTTATATTTTTTTTTTATTGATTTTTTTATTTTTGTTGTATTAATGGAAGAATGGAACGTCTCAGATGATAAATATTTACTGTTAATAATTTTTTCTGTCTGTCTGTATACAACACTATCGATAAATCATTTTGGCTTGTTTGCCCTTTTTAGCTTCATTTATTTTGATACTCATTTCGCTTTCATGCTTAAAGAATAAAACTCAACACACAGCCAATTACATTACTTTAAAACGCGCAAGCAACAGGAATTAATAATAATTTCATTATTGTTGTATTGGTGGAAAGAAATTTATATTAACAATATAACGTAATTATAAATATGTATTTTTATTGCTATCTATGTACATTTGCAACGGACATAACTTCCGCATCTGCAGTGTATTTATGTTGCTGGATGAGTTGGGCATAACGGTCGATGTGGTGCTGTTCGGTGGCGGATCATGATGCGGTCTC
The DNA here is from genome assembly GCA_958431115.1 of Syrphus vitripennis. NCBI lineage: Eukaryota > Metazoa > Arthropoda > Insecta > Diptera > Syrphidae > Syrphus > Syrphus vitripennis. Next base: position 1,305,994 of record OY288110.1, on the reverse strand, counting down.
TTGTGATTTAAAAGGATGTACAATTCATTTCCGTTCAACTCAGTGCCTCTGTATGTAACTGCCGTTTTCCATGTTCTGTGCTATACGTGAACGTGGAGTTACTGTAATGAAACAGGACGAATAATTGTACTCCATTGTTCCACAACAACATCAGCATATCTACTGTGACGAAATTAATCGGATGTTGTGTTAAATAATTGTCATAAATGCAGTTTACACATCACCGTTGGGCGGCGCGGCGTGCGTCGTTTCGAAAACGCTTGCACCTTTTTATTATGTTATTTAAATGAGGCAATAAAGAATTTATGCTTCGAATTAAATAATATCATTTTATTTTTCAGGATCAGCTTTTTGATTTATATTAGTAAAAAGTACCTTACGAGTCAAAAAAAAAATTTTAATTGATATGTTTGAGGGCAAAATATGTTTTTGGGATATGCTTTGATGTTTTTTGAGTAATGTTTTAAAATTATAAAAAATCCAACTTCTACATTCATCCATATTCCGTTAAATTTCTGTTGATATATTTTTGATCCTGCCAAGGTGTCCTGTTTTAAGTATTTATTTATTGATTACAATATTTTAGCTTTAATTCCTTGGGTGCACAATCAAGTATTCTTTTTTAAACAATTAATATTAGTTTTAATTATACATATTTTTTTTACAATTTTCATAAATTTTTCGATTGTATTCATTTAACGTTTTTATTTATACAATTAACCCGATAAAAGCCTAGCTTAAATTTTTGTTTTAAATTGATATTCATCATCGTTCTATATTTTTTTTTTTTAATTTAATTATTATTTGTCAGAATTTCTAATATAAAATCTATGAGCAAAAATTTTAAGTTTAAATAATAAAATTTACCTTATATTCTACTTTTGTTTTTGGGTATGTACATAAAGCTGTAGAACTAAAAAATATTTTATAAATAATTTAATTGGTCCTGTTTAGTCTTTGAACCAACTAAGCAAAACACAAACTTGATAGCTTAATATAACAATATTAAATTACAATCTAATTTTTTTTTAGTTTTAATTGAAAATAACTTTGTTTTATAACTGCAATCGAATGGAAAGTGTAAATACTCCAAATAGACAAATGCTGATTTTTGAAATATCTCTGTCATAGAGTTTTGATGAAGCTGATAAGGAAAAAAATAGTTCAAAAAGATAAGTTTAGTGTAATAATTATTTGATTAAAAAAGAAATCAAATCGGATTTTGAGAAAACTATCAACCCTCACAATAATTTATTATTAAATCAGCGATACTTAGGTAAGAACTATTAAATAACAATACAATTAATAAAAAATTAAATTAAAATACAGTTAAATTAAGGAAAATAAAATGAATAAATAAAAACAAAACTAAAAAAATACAGACAAAAATAAAATAAAATAAAATAAAATAAAATAAAATAAAATAAAATAAAATAAAATAAAATAAAATAAAATAAAATAAAATAAAATAAAATAAAATAAAATAAAATAAAATAAAATAAAATAAAATAAAATAAAATAAAATAAAATAAAATAAAATAAAATAAAATAAAATAAAATAAAATAAAATAAAATAAAATAAAATAAAATAAAATAAAATAAAATAAAATAAAATAAAATAAAATATAACAAAAAAATATATTAAAATATATAAATAATTTAACATATAATATAAAAGTTTTTAGGAAAAAAAGCTCTTATATTTATATTCAACATTTTTTTCCATCTAAAAACAAGGAGCTTGCAGAAAATTTGACAACACTGAAAATAATTTATGGAAATAGTTCTAATCAAGACCTATCTTTTGGCACATGACCTCTTCATTTCAGGCCCAGTCTATGTTTCAAGAAATATGGCCAGGGCCACACTTAAAATAATTGAAAGGTGTATGTTTAATCTTGGCCTATTTTTTGACATTTAAGAAATTATTTTTTCCTGTTTTTCAGCATTCTTCCACTAAAAAACAATAGCTTTCAAATGACATTATTCAAGAACGCGGGAAATTGCTCCGATTTTTATAAATTTTTTTAAATGTAGGCATTGAAATTAGAACAAAGCTTACTTAGAAAGAAACTTACAAGGAAGAATGCTGAAAAGTGGCTTAGTTGTTTAAATTTAACCTCGATTAACACAAACTAAGATAAACTGAAAAAATCGATTTAATATATCAGTGGAAATTGTTGTTCTTCACTCCGAGAACTCTTACAAAAAAGGTCAAAAAGTACTACCCCAAATATAAAAAACAGAGTAGTAATTTTAAATTTCACTCATACAAAAGTATGTGAGCTATATTTTAAATGAAGGATGAACTTTCAATTAAGGTGTAAAAAAAAACTCTACAAAACAATAAGTCCAAACAGTTCTTTTTTAAAGATCCCATTCATTAATCAGTTTGTTTCATCACTCAAATCATGATTAATGTATTGAAATCAAACAAAAAAATCCCTTGCTTATAAAGCCATTTATTTATACTATAGCATCAAAAAACAGTTATCGAAAAAAAAATTTTAAATAAAAAAAAAAACACAATCAAACCTTTTGAGGAGTGTCCGTACTCCTTTGGTGGATTTTCTGTATAAAACATACTCTTTCCTATCGCCAGTGACCCTTTTCTGTCTATTGACCCTCCAGATGCTGATGACGATGAGCTCGAACCAGACGCCATTGATCCGCCACTCCCTCCCGGTCCTCCTGGACTACCAAGTAAATCCGATTTCATTGGAAATACCTCCGGTTGTATCACTTTAGATGTATCATTTCGGTGAGGAATTATATTATCTATGTATATCGAATGAGGAGAAAAAACAAAACAAAAAAGATACGATGAAAAGGACATATCAAATAGAGATTAATGATGATTCTTTGACTTATATGAATATAATATAAAAACCCCCCTTCAAATCTGCATATATTACTAAATTCAAAATACGAAAAAAAAAACCTAAAAAATCGAACCCGAAGGAAAATTATATCTACACATACTCTCGTTCGACCGCAATCAATTTTCATCAGTAAGCTGTAAGTAATGTCCTCATTCAACAGTAAGTCAGTTACAACAACAAAAAACGATTGAGAAACAATATCGGTAAGAGGTTGAATACCTTTTATATCCTTTTCTCAAAAAAAAATAAAAGGCGAACAAAAGTCCTCGAAATCGTCGACAATGAAGAAATTAAGGAAAAAATCGATTGACAGATGGTCAATGGTCAAGCAGCAAAATGCTAAAAATAAAATATTCAACTATAGGGTTGCCATTGGTCGAATTAAAATATGCAATAATATTTTCAAATTCAAAATATTATTTTGACCAATTTCAAAAAATGTACATTTCCGGCTTAAAAATAATGATTTTTGAGTTCAGTTTAATCCAGACCTGATAGAAAAAATACAGTGTTTTCATTCCTTTCATATCCAGTCTACCCATACTTAATAATTCTATTAAGTCGTGAGTAATAATTATTTAAAAAGACAAAAAAATATTTGTTGAGGTACTAGAAATAAGTGCGAAATTCACAAACTCAGTTTTCTTTTAAATTAAAATCCGATGGAAAAAAACCATTTGTAATTAGTTACCTAAACAAATTTAGTGAAATATGGCAACCATGTTCAGTGAAGTCACAAAAAAAAAAAAATATGACAAAGGAATTGAAGTCATTTGCAGAAAAGGTTTTTGTTGACAATTCCACAGATTTCACTTTAATTTTCCGGCAATTCAAATCTACTCACGATGCGATGGCATCAGGATGTTTAAAGGATATCCCATTTATCATTCTTATGTTATGTTTGAAAACTAATTCACCCACCTTTGGACATGAATGTGCTGTGGCTTCACAAGACCTAAACTTCTACTGCAGCAGTCTAGTCTAGATAGGTAGATACCAACAAAAATTTAACCGAAAAAAAAAACTTTATGAGCTTGAACAATGGTTTCCTCCTTTTGGACAAGAACTAACTCTTATTTTACGATTTGTCTAGAAATCATACATTCGGTCGTCGTGGCCGTAGTCGACTTCTTCTCCTTCTCCTTCCTGATAGGTCAGTTTCATTGCGGTCAAGAATAAATATTGCTCTAACAGGGCAAATGGTATAGAAAAGGAACTATTACGTTTATGTTATCCTTTCCATGGAAGGATTACTCTGTAGTATACAAAAAGGAATTTTCGTTTTCTTCGTAGAGCAGTAATATTCCCCCTCGAGTCCAAGTAAAACTATTTCATATTACGGAATGATGTGATTTGTATCTCTGGAACGTAAGAGGTTACTCTCTACAGTACCGCACACATTGTCATCTATGAATGTCCTTTCTTATGTCATCTATAGAAAATAGTAAAAATCCCTAACTTTTTTTTTTGTCCTGATGAAACTAAGCTTAGCTCGTAGATGTATTTCTATGTGTGTGTTGTGATAAAGTACTCATAAAACCTTCATGAGTTGGCTATTAACTTACTCTCTTTTGGCTCAACAACTGCATGTGTTACTTGCTTCGATGGCGACGATGGCAGTGGAATTTCTGAAAAAAAAAACAAAAAAAACAATCATAAGAAAAACCCAGGATAATATTACACATATTATGATGCTATTCGTATACATCTCATGCATAGGTTGCCATAGTCGTGGTACATGGAAAGGTATTTTATTTTATAATTCCTTAAAAATGCGGATAAAAAATGTTTGAAAAAAAAACAACAAAAGTATAAAACATAACAAATGTGCTGAAAGAGCTTAAAGAATTAGTTTTGGGAATGAAGAAAAATGTATGGGGCGGGTACGGGAAAAGCATAAGGACCCTTGAATTTTTCAAAAAAAAAAAAAAAACTTATGCGACGACGACGGATTAAAATGTAATCTTGAAGCAATTTTCTAGCTTATTTTCGTGTTTAGTGTTTCGCTAGTTGCACACACAACGTAAGAGTATACATGTGCTGATAAGGATACTCTTTCTATTAAGCGTGTTTCTTATGGATTTTAAAAGTTTTGCACTGCTAGAATAACAATTTTTCCGTTGCTATTGGCTTTATACTGCATGTCATGACTTGTTTTTTGTAACTTACACGTAATATGAATATGTAGTTATGGTTACATACATAAATGATTAATATATACATATGTATGTACGACGTACGTACTTGAAATAGTGATAACATTGCAAAACTTTTTCAACCTTTAAATACAAATTAGAACAACTATCTGACATTTCAGACAATATTGTGAAAAAATGCACGACTTAATCGCCAGAAATTGTTTCTTAGTGAAGATTCTTAACAATAAACAAAAACTAGGTTGTCGTTTGGAAACAATTCATTATTTGAATTGCTATGCAAGTTATAATCATGCATCCGTATAAGAAATCCCAACCAAAAACAGAATATGAGTCCGGACTTCATCATAAGAAGATATTATATTACAGCACATCCGTGCATCCAAATACCCATCCATGGATTCGTCATCGATACAGCGCATCCAAACAATAGAATACCACACAGGCAGCACCCACGTAAATACCAACCGATTTGGCGATTCAGCAGAACCTTTGTCTTCGATCGTCGCATCAATGGTATAATTAGGGTACATTAGATTTAAATGAAATTTGTCTCTTTAGATATTAATTAGACTTGAACCCCAACGCAGCACTTAGTTGCACAACAATAAAAATCGTTTTAGGATCTTTTTTAAAAGATCCTCCGAGAAACTAATTGTTTAATTTGCATAGCAGATTGGCTGTCAGAGAATATGCGGATGTTAGTAGTTCTAAAATTTCCGCCAGCAACACGTTATAATGACTAGGAGGACGGAAGGATAGGCTTAGTTTGAGCTTGTCAGAGTACACCCTTGTCCACACTCCATTCCGGTAGTCACGGAATGGAGCAGTCAATGTACCTATTGTTCCTAGTAAGTTCGGAATGACAGAGTGACCAATTTTATTGTGATCCACTGTGAAGAAGATTTGAGACGAATACATACAGTTAGCAGCTTTATGGAAGATATACATACATATAACATAATTTCAGAAAATTTCCACATTTAGGGCTGAGCTAAATATTGTGAACATGAATTCTACTATTCCGAGGAAAACATAACAATTCCGATATTGGTGAAATAATTTCCACTACTAGAATTCTAAAATTTAATATATTCCACAACACTTCCTTGAACTCAAATTACCAAGATAAACTAGAAATTTTCACTGTGCTTGAATATAAAAAGATGATTTACAATTTTGTAAATATTTAGCGATAAATGATTTTTATAATGAAACACAATTTAGGATTTATAAAAATTTTAAATAAAATTTTTGCTTCGAAGCATATCTACATTGCTTGAGGGTGTAACTGTGCCTTAGAAGCAAAATTTATACCAATCTTTTATCCAGTCATTTGAAAATCTTTTTATAGATGATATGACATTGAAAACAGATCATACGAAAGTTTTTGTGCAAAGAAGTTTATTTCTGCAGATGTTACAATACAAAGATGTTAAAGCTTCGAACATCCTTTCTCAGCTAAATAAAAATTTAACAAGTGTTACATAAGCAAACACATTCAGATGTCCTTTGCATTGTTCTAAATGTATCAGCTGGTATTCACACATCGATGCCCATAATATTCTCATGCCTCACCTCAGTTTAATTCGAGACTTTGCCTTCCGAGCGAACGCCTTTATATCCGGTAAATATTAGTTTCGAAACATCTGGTCAAATATTTTTCATTCTGGCATATATGCACATTTTCAAACTCACTGCACATAAGAAAAAGTATATTTTTCTGCAGGTTATCAAATATTTTTCGCAAAAACAACTGAAAAACTTTTACTAGAAATCACATTTATAACAGTTTTCTGATTGAATACTGGGGAGAAACTTTCTTTAAATTTCATTCACAATTTTGATATCTGTTCTGTTCCGTAGACTGGAGAAGACCATGAGATTTCTATTTCGAATGACAAGACTTAAATCATCTGTCCGAAAAGTATTATCAAATGAACTGCAAATTTAAGAGCATAGTTTTTTTTCATAAAAATAAAAAAGAAGCACTGAGTGATATCTGAATAAATGCATATAAAAGCATACAAAAACATCCTTCCTCTGCCATGCTGGTATATCCCATCATCATCAATATTTTAAATATTTTTCAGAAATTTTCGGATTGAAAAAGGACAAACTTTAGAGCTCGTTTCCTTTGGTTCTCTGCCCTGTCCTGTTCACTATCCAAGGCTCTTTATATTTGAACAAATTTTTTTTTTCTTCTTTCAATTTATCGATAGTCAGATTTCCATGGACAAGAATGCAGGAAACCAGGAAAGCAATAAACTTAAGACGTTTTCTGATCGAAAGTTTGTCCTACCTCCCCCTGAGCATTCTTCGATGTGGTGTCGCTGTGTGGATGAATGGACTTAGGGCTTGTTGTAAAGCTCCTTGACGTTGCATTATAGATTTTGGTGGATTGCATGTTCAATAAAAAGGAAACTCACAAAGGTGAGATTGATATTGGAAGAAGATTGTGAAGAGCTGGGGAGTGGGAAAGGAAGATAGAGGATTGAAAATGGAAAATAAAGCCACGAGTAAAGAGTTTCTTGAACCAGACTAAAGCCAAGGGAATCAGCCGCGCTAATGTTTATGTGCTCCTGCAAGTTGTGTGTTTCAGTATAGTCGAGGAGATAAAACAGTATGTATTTTTAAACAGCAGAAGGAGGATGTCTTGGGAATACACACAGCAAAGAAATAAGGAATCAAGGAGAAGGAGGATTTGTGTTTCATCGGGATAAAATTTTACTTCATAACATTTGCATTCCTTTTTGGTATGCTCAGAGAGTGCATCATAGAAGCAAAAGGAACCCACCTCCACCTCCAACACCACTATCTCTGTTGGAAAATACTTACCGTACACTCGTATTGATCCTTCTGTTTCCCCCAGCGAATTCTTCGAAATGCATCGATAGTTGCCAAAGTCTCCGTATTGTAAATTTCTTATCGTTAACTTCATGTGCGCTCTGGAATGGGAAGAGAAAAAGAAAATAGAACAAAGAAAAAAAAAACGTTAGAAGAATAAACGGATATTAAGAAACACAGTTCCTCGAGATTGGGGAATGCTGTTGCTATATGCATCTATTTTCCTAGAAGTTTCAAGAGAGGACTACATTTATACAAAGGAGACTGTTTTTTACTATTTTATTATTTTGTTTTTTTTTCCTTTGTTCTATTGTCTGATACAAAAGTTTGCTTTTCACACGGCAGGCAACGAACAAACAGGACAGGATGTTTTCTCGTTCTCAATGTGGTACCTATATAACAGGACTTTTGGGAATTACATGGGAATTTCGATTGGTTGATTATTATTATCGATAAATCGGGAACGGCGCGATGCAGACTGAAAAATCGAAATATGTTTCTCTGGTATTCTCATTTGTAATTCTACAAATAACGCTCCAAATCTGTTGGGAATTTGTTAAGGGTTAAGGGAGCAATATCTATGTAAGTACACTGCAGGGGACCTCAATTTGTGTGCAAGAAATTTCTCAATTTCTCAAGAATCAAGTAAGATTATAAGGACGCAGGAACAAAAGAAGTTAGAATCATCTTCGAGAGAAGTTTTTTTGAAAAGTTTTCGAAATTTATGATGGATTTTTAAGCACGTTTCTAATGCATGATAAAAAGAAAGAGGAAATATTGAACAATTCTTTTCGTTTTTATTTTATTACCACAAACTGCTTCAGAATAGTTTTAGTTTTTAGTTATAAAGATCATCCGGTGGCTCGGAAGAAATTATTTTTTTTCTTATGCAAGGGAATACGAAGAAAATGTTTAAGTTTATATTTTATAGGACCAAAGCTTATCATATGTATATATTATATAGGGAAATAAGGATGGAATAAAAATTGAAGTGCTAAGACGATCATTCAGGAACTATTATTTTATTCTAATTTTTTTCAAGCTTGTTTGTTCCTCTATTAGTGATCTGTCTCAAATGACAATGTAAAATTATTTTGCTTAATTTATCTCTTCTGTTTTTTATTGCGTTGAAAAAGCCAACAATTTTTTTGTTGTTCACAAAAATTCAACAAAAATTTTAATAGCAATAGCTCATTCTTCTATTAGATTTGATTAAAAAAAAACGGTACGTTACTCTTCAAACGTGAATAATATATCCGTTGCTCATTTTGTTACTGTATTATTCTGTAAAAATATTTCTTATTTTCAAAATCAGTTGGACTTTTGATTTTCAATTTCTAATCAAAAAAAAAAATGGCCATAAAATTATGTACATCATTTGTATTTGAACAAAAGCGGCAGTCCACAAATATAGCTGCAAAATTAAAACAAACTTTTTCATGGTATAGTGCAGGTTACCTATAGCAACAACAGAAAAAAAAAGCACAATTATTTTTCTTCAATTTCTCTAAAGAGGCAATGAAGTCTTTATTAAAGTTATAGCCATCTGCAAAGAGAGGTTAGTGCCTGCTCTCATTCCGTGTTCTGACCTTTGTATCTACATACCCACGTAAACCTCAAAACGTGGACTAAAATCAATTACCTACACTCAGCCTTGAGGTTTTTTTTTTTTTGAAAGCAAAAGGAACTCCAACAGTTGAACAAATAAATAAGAAGAAATATTTTTCAACATAATTAAGGTGAACCTACTCCCCCCAAAAAAAATCAGGATTTAGGTCAAGTAAAAAAGAAAAGAAAAAATAATACAAAAGTATATTTTTGTTTTACGCTCTACTCCAGAGAGCCTTTTAAGTTCGATTTCTTTAAATCGTAAAAGACCAAAAACATCAATTAACTTTCGATGCGGAAATGAAAATGAAATCCAACGAAATTGATGCTTCAACGATTTTGAAGTAAAATTCTTTGTAAGCAACTTATAGAAAAATAAAATTCAATATTAAGCTATTTTAGTATACTTACATTTAGTGCTTTATTTAAAAATATTATGTCAAGAAAGATTGGAAGTAGAAGCAGGTAGAAAGAAAAACTGCTCTCTTTTTTTCAAAAATTAATGAATACTTTTGAATTTAAGAGTAGTATTTAGATTCAATACATTCAAATTTGATTCCAGTTATATAATGGGGCATCCCATTGCAATGGATACATCTGGATTTAAATTTAAATCCAGACTGAATGATAATCTAGAGTCGATAAATATAAAGTCGATCTGAAAACAAAAATGCCAGACTCAGATATTTTTCAAAGTGAAATGACAAAGTTTGCTATCAGCGTTGTTCCATTATTTGCTCGAATCTAACATTACAGTGTTTTTGCGATGCCTGGAAGATATGAATTTAATTTTTTAATTCGTACAGCAATATTTTGATAAAACATCAGCAGATGCAAGTCTAATAAATATCTTGCAATTATTTTACCTTTTTTAAAATGTTCATCACTTTGGACTCTATATGGTTGGGTGTCAAATCGCCCAAAACCGAATCGCCCAAAACTTAAAAATGTCACATCGCCCAAAAATTTTGGGCGATTTGACATTATGTTGAATCGCCCAAAAAAACAAAAAAGTCAAATCGCCCAAAAAGAGTGGGCGTTTTGTCATAATGCAAAAATAGCCATGTGTCAGATCGCCCAAAACCAAAACTCCCAAATTGCAAAAATGAAGAAAAATGCCAAATCGCCCAAAAATAATTTTTGGGCGATTTAACATTTTTCATTTTTGGGCGATTTAGCATAATGTCAAATCGCCTAAAAAATATAAATAATTTTAGGCGATTTAGCATTATTTTTGGGCGATTTGACACTTTCGTTAAATTGGGATAAAAATTATGTTCAAGAAGAATTGTAACAGTTACATTAACGGGCACATCGGAATGTTGGTTCTTCTCCACATGAATGAGTTATGATTGGAGAAATATTTGCCATTACCTGATAAGACAGTGTAAAAACACTACTCGAAGTGGTAACAAGTTTTTTTTGTATTTCCTCGAAATGGAATTTGAAAAGCCCCGCGAAGCGGGCCACCCAAGGTACTTTTGATCAAAAAAATTGTTGATATTGGCGCCTGCCTGGCGACTTTACATACCCTAAGCGGAGCGACGGAGTCGCGTGAGCGGGTGTGTCCCCGAAAGAGGGAGTTAAAATCCAGAAGCCCCGCGAAGCGGGCCACCCAAGGTACTTTTAATCAAAAAAACTGTTGATATTGGCGCCTGCCTGGCGACTTTACATACCCTAAGCGGAGCGACGGAGTCGCGTGAGCGGGTGTGTCCCCGAAAGAGGGAGTTAAAATCCAGAAGCCCCGCGAAGCGGGCCACCTATGTAAAGTCGCCAGGCAGGCGCCAATATCAACAATTTTTTTGATTAAAAGTACCTTGGGTGGCCCGCTTCGCGGGGCTTCTGGATTTTAACTCCCTCTTTCGGGGACACACCCGCTCACGCGACTCCGTCGCTCCGCTTAGGGTATGTAAAGTCGCCAGGCAGGCGCCAATATCAACAGTTTTTTTGATTAGCAACTATTTTTCTTGCTCAGAAAATAAAATATTGGGTAAACTGATGTATTTGTGTTTTATTGAGTTTTAACTGTTAAAAATACAAAAAAAAAATCGATATAGAGAGAAACAAAAATCTGTATGCAGACATATGTATAAAGAAAAAAATAAAATAGGAACTGACACAAATACTGAAAAAATTTTTTTTTTTTTATATTTTGGTCTAATTGCAATAAATATTTTGGGCGATTTGTTAAAAAGAACCCTAAATGTTAGTATTTTTGGATTGCGACAAAACGCCCATTTCTACTTTGGGCGATTTGACATTTTTCTTTTTTGGGCGATTTGTCATAGTGTCAAATCGCCAAAAAATTTTGGGCGATGCGACATTTTTCAGATTTGGGCGATTTGGTTTTGGGCGATTTGACACAGGGCCAACTAAAATTGCCGAAACACCAAATCGCCCAAAATTATTTTTTTGGGCATTTTGACATTATGTCAAATCGCCCAAAAAATTGAAATGTCAAATCGCCCAAAAATGTTTTTGGGTGATTTGACATTTGTTCGCTTTTTTGCATTTTGGGCGATTCGGTTTTGGGCGATTTGACACCCAACCCTCTATATTTTCAGCTTTCTATGGCGAAAAAATCTAGAGATAAAATATATATACAATAAATATGTAGGTATCTACTGAAATTCTATAAATAGCTGCATATCCTATCGAGAGTGAAAAATGGCTTCTTCAAGGAAAACACATCATTATTCATCTTTTGCACTCAGTTAACTTTAAGACACTCACTCACTCTCTAACTCACTCACCGAACCACCCCCTTACAAGGACATAATGCTATTTTAAACTTACCGATATGAATTTTCTGTATAATCTGTTTTGTACTTTTTGCTCGGAAGCACCATCACCGAGTTGTATACCCAATAAATGATCGCTCTTAAACGAGAGAAAGATATTTTCAAAATTTAAAAAAAAAATTAAGATTTTAAAAAATTCAATTTATAGATACATCAGTTTAAAAAAAAATAGCAAGCAGGAAAGAAAAATAAAAGCCCAACACTCTTGTGTCGAAGAAAAAGTGAAAAAATATAAGCTCACTTTGGATGTGCTTCCGTATGACAGTCTATAGTAACATCAGTGCCAGCTGGTGCCCCAACAAGTTGATTTGGTACCCATATCATCGGTGAAACTGAAAACAACAAAACACATATACTCGTAGGTACGTCCTTTCAAACACACATCTCACCCTATACAAAATAAAAAATCAAACTCGCCCTCCCTCAATTTCAGAGGAAGGAAAAATATATAAATTTAAATAAAACTGTCGTCATTTTCCTTCGTCATGCTATAGAACTCGAGATTACTTTTATACCTTTTCCTCGAACAAACGCGCCACGAATTGCTAACGAGACAAGATGACGAGGAGTGCGACGATGCTGAGGACTTTGAAAACGATGATGCTCACTTTGGCATACAAACGTATTTTTACTTTCTTTTTTTTTGCGGGTTATTCTACAGTACCGTCATCGTCATAGACAATTCAAGGCAATAGATGTCATATGCATGAACATTTGTCACAAGCGAATTTCGAATTCACTTCACTGACGAGGACGACGAAGGACAATGATCAGGATAAGAATAAAAAAAAAAATTGATGAAGAATACGAAAAAAAAACTTACATTCAACATCCAAGATAATCCTTTTGGACACAGATGGAGGGACACCATTTGTTGCTATGCACAGATATGCTCCCATCTCGTTTCGGCTAACTTTCGTCAGAGGCAGGACCTCTCCATCGTAGACTAAAACTGTAGATACATATATAGGGATGATGAGGTTTTATATTTTTTTTTATATGTATATTTTTCGAAAGGATTTGGCAGTCCACCCGAACGGATGTCAAAGCGTAGTCCCAACACCCACCAAGAGCACAGCATAAACCAAAACCAACGTGAAAGGACCATCCATATTGTATGTGTTCGAGGAGGTATTGTGTATACAGCCAGTCCAGGTCAAAATATTATGGCGTGAGTTTTCGAGAAGGAAAAAAAAATAAAATGAGAAAAAAGATAAATACAATTTTTCTATCGTTAGAGCAAAGTACAGACAGACGGTGTATATTGTGTGCAGGTTGTGTAATAAAATAAATATCCTTTTTCGAGTCGCATCGGTCGTTTGGCTCATGCAGGACGACGGAAGATATGAGAGTGTCGTTCAGTTTACATTTATTATTTTGAGTATAGTGCGACAGCATACAGGCCAAATATGACATTTGAGAAGGACTTTATATTTATTATATTACATTTTGCAGAAATTAAACATGGTTGCCACACTTATTTTATTTGAAATTTTGGTTTTATTTTATAAACTTTATATAACTGAACCTGAACCTATAACAATTGTGCAGAGCTGTGGTTTTAAGGCTCTCCCAAACCAGTGTGACAAATTCACTGATATGGAAATATTCGGAAACAACAATAACAACACGTTGCTATGATTGACAAGAACACGTTGTTGTTATTGTTTCTTCATCGTACGGATTGTATCGGTTTCGTAGTGGTTTGGGGAACCCTTAACTAAAATTTAATTTTTTCAATTTAATAAATTTGAATTTGGGCGTTTTTTTTATTTTGTTGATGGATTTTTTAAAACTTTGATCGATATTTTTTAACAATTTCTTAAATTTTTACTTTTACATCAATTTTTCACAGACCACAAATTTATTTTTTCTTAGGTATTTATTTTTTTTTAACAAACTCAATTGTTGGTAAATTAAAAAAAATAGTGCAAATTTTATTTTTTTTACATTTTTAGCTCAAGCAATATGGCAACCATGTTATTTATAAAATTTAACAAAATCGAAAAAAATGACAGTGACACCATTGCATACCTTTACCTTTCTTCTTCTTTTCGGCAGCAATCTCCTCACCATCCTCACGTCTCCAGATAATTTTTGGAGCTGGAAAACCATCTGCTCGACATGTCATGTTGATATTTTGATTCTCACGAACTGCCACCGATGATGGTGTGCTTTCGATGTCCAGGATATTCGGTGGAACTAAAAAATAAAAAAAATATAAATAACAAAATGTTTTTTTATTTTGAAAAGTTGAATAAGAAAATATAATTTTTTATCTCTGTCAATTTATAAAATATATAAATTATGAACATTTTTCGGATAATGTGAATATTTACGTACCGACTACCTGCAGATAGCCAACTTGGCTTATCATCGGATTTGTGTTCACTTGGCACATATAGTACCCCCGATCGTCCTGATGTGCTTGATTCACATGCAGCAGCCATGTATTGGCGTTGTCGTATGTTATGCTGTAGCGTGGTATCCGAGAGATAACGTGACGATGAATTGTCAGAATCATTTGCCTGTCGATATGAATCCATGCTACCTATTTTTGGGTTAAAAAGAAAAATAATATTGTAAGAGTTGATCTTTGTTGAGGACACCAAACATTTCTACAGGGTGTTTTCTCAGAGGTACAGAACTTTCAGTAGGCAATACTTTTTTAAACTGACTGTTAAGTGTTTTGAACGTTACAGAGCCATAGATTACTAACTTTTTCGTTCCTCAATCGAACAACCAGGAGCTGTGGTTTCAACAAGATGGCGCATCGTGTCACACAGCTCATGCCACAATAAATTTATTAAACGTTTGGTAAAGTTTGGTAACCGTGTAGCTTGTTTCGAACTGTAAGATCATGCGATTTAACGCCGTTAGACTATTTTCTGTTGGGATGTGGAAGTCTCTAATCTTCGCCGAAGCCCAAAACTCTCGACCACTTGCAGGACAACATTCGCCACCATATTGCGGATATACTGCCACAAATGTTGGAAAAAGTGATAGCAAATTACACCTCCAGAAATCAAATTTAAATTATTATAATTTCAAAGTTCTCTACCTCTAAAAAACACCCCATCCTAGCCGATTTTTTAAACAATCAGTCAAACCTCAGTAAGTATTTATTCTACAGATAACGCAAGCTATAGTTTCTGATTTTCTATAGTTTCTGTTTACCTAACTCTTCAAATTTAAAAATCACCTCTTAAAAACAGGATCTCTTTAAATAATTAATTTAATTTTCATTTGATTGTAACACAAACTGATTGGATAACTATCCTAAAATGGGCCCTAAGCCTCAGCATTATTTTAAATCCTTATAAGTGCCAAACAATTGTGGCGATAAAATCTAACTTTCACATGAACACAATGAAGTATGAAAGTATATGGATCTTAATTAATTTTAAAATACATTACAATATTCAAATTTCCAATACAAATCTAATCATTATTGTGTCCATTTATATAAATAATATTATTATCCAATTGTCAATTTAGATTATCTAATTACAATATTTTAAATTCAGTTGACAAAGCAAAACAACAAGTTAAATAAAATGTTGTGTTTTAAATGTTATTCTTAATATGACGATTCCCGCAGAGTCAGAGTTTTTTAGCAACCTACGTCAATAACTGCCCAGTTCCCACACTGGAAACTAAATCGAATTTTAAAACAAAACCTTAATCCCCAAATGAGCCAGTTTCCTATTTAATGTAGAGTAAAATTTGAGCCTTAAAATATTTATTTCTGTGTTCCGACTGTTGTAGTTTCGGTTGGGCGTGCGAGGACAAATACTGAAACATCAACATGGGAAATCGATTTAACGTCCCCTAGCGGACCAAAAAATCATTATGAATCTTTTATAATGTGTATAGAGACATTAAATTGTCATGTAGCGGACGTGCGGTAGGATTTTGTATATCCTCATGCAAACGCGAGCATGTTCGGAATTATGATATCCAACAATCGGAAACCCAAAGGATTTGAAATTATTAAAAGTTTTTCCAAGCCAAAACACACTCATATAACAAGAAGAGGTCGTCGCTGTTGAGTTCGATTTGGGAACGCACAGGACAGCTATACGCAAATATATGTGTTTGTATTTTTGTGCGTTGCGGTGACTCCATCATCATTGCCATCACCTCTATAACATGAGCCATGAGGCACTTGACATAAGCCATATCCGGCGACAGGGTACACCATAAGTTGTGTTTCATGGAATTCTACACCATTATAATCATCATCATCATCATGATCATAGTTGGAGCAAACATAATAAATGGTCGAAAGGCACGCCATTGCGATATTCTACCTATCTACCTAAATGAACGAATTTACCTGAATAATGCCAAAGAGTATATTGACAGTTTAGCTGAAAAAGTTTTCCAATTTACTTGGTTAGATGGAATTACTGCGGCTAGAGTTTGGATACGTTCTTGGCAAGGACCATTTTATGGGACAACAAAGCAATAGAGGTGTCGAAATCTGTGTTTGCCACTTAAGCTTAATGAAACGTTGAGACAATGAGTTGACATCAAGTAGACTGGGATTTGCAAACATTTGGTATGGTTTGGTATTAATTATGTAACAGGATCTGACCGAATTTCCGCAAATTGTCTTGTCCGTCGGAACTGTATTTTGTTTTTTTTTGCATTGTATTGTAAAACGCTTTTTAATTTTTTCAGGAGTGGATTTTTTTCCCACTTATATATCATTTTCCGTTGGATCTTCGGTTCGCTACTTTTCGATTCTTATGAAATATGAAACAATTTTAGATCACTTCGAACTCTCCGAGAGTGCAGAAAGAAGGAACACGACATTATTCTGAGAATTAATTTCGCTCTTTTTTCATTCAAATATTTTCAAATTTCTAGAAAAACGAAGTGACCCCTGACCAGTCTGTTAAAACTTTGGAAAACGAAGTTATTTCACTATCAGCTAACACTAACAAAATTTGTAATTTATTTCTACCATATAGGTAGATAATTATACCACAAAATTCTAGGAGCAATAAACTATCTCACTATTTGTGGGAATTAAGTCAACTTTGAAAAGTGGAATAGATTTCGCACAAAAAGTGGGGGGACTCCCGTGACTGAACGTAACCTAAGAGAAGCAATAGAGTGCCTCAAAAATGGAAATTAAAATTCTTGTAAGTCGAGAAAGTGGCCCAAAAAAGGTACTTCCAATAAAATTCTCATATTTAATAAATTCTAGGATAAATTATAGTCTTAACGCATTTTAGGAATTTACTGTAACAATGCACATTTTTTTGTGTAAATGGCTTTTTAATTGACATTATTATAAATTATTATTTTAATTGACGATTGAAACAACAAACGCAGCAATCGCAGCAACCGATTGATGATTTTCCGTCGTCACGACAGTTTCGCACCGGTTTTTCATCAGTTTAGGTTGGCTCTTCACCAAAATCCGTAAATCAATTTACGACATAAATTAAAAAAAAACCAACGTATTTGTATGGGAGCTGTTTGTTAGATCAGTTGAAATAAAAACTTTAATTTATCAATCAGGGAATAACATAAATTGGTTACTGGCATTATATAATTTTCTTTTCAAATCCAATATTTTATTCATATTATTTCTTTGAAATAAAATTAATTCAATTTGACCAAAAAAGCCCACTTAAATATTATTTTAATACCAATTTGTTTATATTTCAGTTTCAAAGCATTACTTAACCTCAAACATCAATTTTTTATTATCTTTCGTATTCCTTTATATTTTTAATTTTAATTTAGATACTAGCTATAAAGAAAACCGAAATATATATACATAACATAGGTTGAGTTAACTACAATTTTAAGGACATTATTTGCATTTCTTTTCAATTTCCATTTTATCCTTATTCCAAAACAGACACAAAAATCCTCTAAAACGAAAAAGTGCACTTTCCTATGCGGTGCTTGCAAACTATGAACTTTGAATTTCAAAAACCAATTACGTTGAAGAATGTTGTAGATATTTATTCAAATACTGCCCCACTCCTTCAGTCTTTATATTCTGCACTCTTACCTTGTACGCTCCAAGATGTTCAACAACACAAGGCAAATTGGCATCACGTCCTACGGCAACTGTTACGTTCGGAATTGGTTGAGCAAAACGTGGTTCATCCATCATAACTAAAATGAAAGTAAATAAAAAAAAATGAAAAATATATAATATACAAAATAGAATTTTATATTAAACGTTTTATACTTTACATAGAAAACAAAGAAATATTATTCATCAATTGGGTTGTAATGGTTGCTTTTTGAGAAGCGGGTAAGTAAAAGTATGAGTAGGTACCTATAGAGATGATAAAGGAAATTTTGGAATTTGTTTGCATAATTAAGCATCAAATTTAATTAAAACGTTTAAGTTGGAGGAGCTTCATTTGATGCGATGAATCGCAGCTTCAATAGGAAAATGATTTTTAAACAGTTTTAAACCTACATATATAATTAATATATAGAAAAGCTTAGTGGAGTGGAGTGGCGGTAAAGGCCTGGAATGAGATTTAATTTAATTAACTTATTTAAATAGTGAAGGGAGTTTAATTGACTTTGTAGAAGGCCAATATTTGAATTGAGTTTAAATATACATATTTGACGTATACAAGTTTTTGATCTTTAAAATTAGCTGAGAAATCACATTTGTTTACTTCAACAGCCTCTGGTACTTGACCTAGAACTTGATGAAGTTGTTTTGGAGTTTTAGTTTTTCTGCAAGATTTGATTTAATTTGAATATTTTGTCAATGATATCTAGACTTTTAAAATGCAGACTTTCGAAATATGCTTTTGATTTTTTGTTGTTAAGATCTCAACATTAGTGGATCTAGCACACCCTTCGACACAACACCATGACGGGTGCATAGAGAGCCAATGTTGAGAACATTAGATCTTCCGAAATATCATTTAGATTAGCTGTTTCTCACTTTATTTTAGCCAAAAAACATGGGCACTCTAAGGATCTTAGCTATAAAGCAAGAGGCTCTAAGTAAAAAAATAAACAAAAATTGTGTGAGCAGCATCATGAAAGGTATTTCCTTGCTGTGCACATCACGAGGTTCACATTTACGCGGTAAGGCAGGAAGTCAAAGACTAGTTAAAAGTGAAAAACAGTTGCTTGGTCAACATTCTTTAACAACATCTTTATGATTCGGTTAGGACACAATCTGGATTTTAATGAAGTCTGACGTTTTTATCATTTTTTTTCAACTTAGCAAGGAACTAAATTAATTGTTATTACTGAGGGATGGAGGGTTCCTAGGTTCTTAGTAAGTAGATTACGCAATGATCTGAGACCACCTTACTGCGATACCAGGAACGAATTTCCACTGAATTTAGAATGCTAAATGTAA
The DNA here is from genome assembly GCA_958431115.1 of Syrphus vitripennis. Lineage (NCBI taxonomy): Eukaryota > Metazoa > Arthropoda > Insecta > Diptera > Syrphidae > Syrphus > Syrphus vitripennis. The sequence goes on along the minus strand of OY288110.1, from coordinate 1,286,334 downwards.
ATACTCCAAGAACGAGGCCAGAATTCAGCCAAAGTTTGTTAAGAAACGGCTCCATTTAAGAAATTATCAGGGCTAACCATGATTCGTCTTGGTCAAAAAGTATAAATTTTGGTCACGTCTCGGTCTCTTCCCCATCTCGTATGAGTAAATCTCATCTTGGTCTCCTTGGTGACAGCTCATTTTATATTCTAAATGCTGTGTTATATGCCATTGAAATATTCAATTTTATGTTTTGAAAACACGATTTTGAATGATTTCCTTTATTGGAAACACCACCGAGACTCACGGTTAGTCTCGGTTTAAAAAAATTTGCCTCATCTTGGTCTCGTCTCGGATTAGTCTCGTTTCTCGAGTAAGGAAATAATATCATCATCTTTTTCTTGCAGGTGATAATCGGTGAACACTACAAGTGGAGCTTTTTAGAGTGAAGCGGTAGAATAAGGGAATTTTGGTCGAGGTATATGAAGAAGAAGATACTGATGGTATTTATGCCTCCATATAGTTGGTGTATTTCAGAAGCTCTTCTTACTTCAGGATCATCAGATATGCTTCTGCAGCTAAATTCTGTACATCGTTCATGCCGTGTATGCATTTGCTTACAAAAACAGACACTTTTTTTAATTATGTTATTATATTCATGTCCCAGCCACATTCATGTTCATAATTCAAAAGCTCTTTTTTAAAAAAGAAAACATTATCTTTCCAACACAAATAAATAACCAGAATCTTATTTCATTGCCCAAACTACTTAACATAAAACTATGAATCAGCGTCAAATCAACATCATGAACATTTCCCACCAGACTTGAATGTACACAGAGAAAGAGTCCTTTTATATTTCTATAAGTATATCCTTTATCATCCTTTCATCTTCTTTTATATAATATCGTATCCGTATGTCTGAAAGTCCGCTGTCTCGTTTGGATTAAAACAGCAATCCACTGGTCATCACTCTTTCATGCTCCACCAGTGTGCCTAAGCATTTGTTTCTGACATAACTCATTATCCTTAATACCCTCATCACAGGGAAGAAACTAAGACAAATAACAATAAACGTACGTATAAGTATATACCCTTTTGTTTGTTTGATTAATTCAACTGTATTATAACGAACAGTGTGTACCGTCCGTACCAACATATCTACAGTTAGTGTACGATGTCTTTCTTTCCGGAGATGCCATCCCAAGTGAATATTATTATCCATATACCACCAGCATCATTCCAGTTATGGAATGGAGACAGAAACTGACCATAAAGGCAACAGCCTCTTTCACAAACCACCTTTATGCCATCACTCTCTCTTTGGGTCTCTCCGTAATACAATACATATACGAGTACAACTGCTGTTCAGGACAAATGTTCTGTGTATTCTAGATAAGTGGCTCTGGGTTACGATAGAGGAGTTGGGCGACTTGAGAGCACGATTCAGACATTTGTAATCCTATATCCTTCTCGGAAGATGGCAATGATGACGATTAAGGAACAAAGTGAAGGTATTGTTTGTTATGCTGCCGATGTCATCCTCGGCATCAGGCATATAACGTGTAACTAACTACTATAAGCTGGAGCTGGGATAGAAAGCATTCTGCCTATATACAAGTACTTTTTTCTTTTCCTGAATCAAGAAGCTCTATCAAGACCAATATGTACGTGACTAAAAAACCTAGCACCAGCAGTGGTGGCATTTCCCATATAAGTTGGGTGCGGATGCGGACCCATGTCATTTAAATATTTTGACAGCTTACACAAATTTGTCAAACTGACCTTAGCAAAAAGAGTTGTAAAGTGGACATTTGTTATAGAGTCTTTTCCTGGTCTTTGACACATAAAAAATTGAAACCATTTCTGAATTGATTTGTAGGTGTATTTAAAAAAAAAATGGATGCATTGAAAGTTTAGGGAAATCATGCTTCTAATAATAAAATGAAGTCATATGTGCTGACATTTGGTCATAAGTTTGAAATTTGTCATGATACTCAAAGAACTTTTGTGCAAGTATTATATTTGATTGAATTGGCCAACTGTTTTCAGTAGAAACAACTAGTTAGGTACTTTTTACTTTAGATATCTTGATAGTTATCTACTAAATGCGAATTGTAGAAAAAAAGATCAATAAGCTACAAAAAAAGTTCCTAAACCTGGAATCATGGACTTACTGACTCCGTAAGCTACTAAAAATTTGTATACTTGGTTTTTCCTTTTGTCCCACTTTTTGCGGCATTATTTTCAACAACTTTTTTTGATAAGGAACATTTTTTTCTAAAAATTTGTTTTCACAATTCATTTTTGACCCATTTTTATTCTTGCAGCTCCAAGAAATATCCAATTGGTTGTTCCCTTGATCAAAAATAAGCGAGGTATTAGTGATGAAACTCTAAATGGTATATAAAAACAAGATGGCTGCAAAATGAAACTAGTTGTACTTGTAAAAAATGTGGTTTTCAACTTGTGGAACATTAATCTTTCAATTTGACTAAAAATCGACGAAAAAAATCTTTTGGACTACCCTCATGTCAAATAATAAAAAAAAAAATCATTTTCTCAGAGGTGCTGTTGAGATACTCAATTTAACATTTCATTCTCAAGTTATATGTTTTAACTAAGAAAAAGTGAAATAAACAAATTCACTTGACTTTTAGAACGACACCTTATTGTTTCACACAAAACAAAATATATATATAATATATGTTTTACAAACTTTTTGGATTCAAAGAATGCATGAAGTCCAAAAAGATTGCAATCAAATAGTTGATTGGGAGAAAAAGCGATTGCATCATTTGAGGGAAAATGAATGCTGACTGAACATTTTAAAGTCGCATCTGAAGCAACTCAGATACGAGTATAATTCCATTGATAATTCAATTTGCCTACAAAGATTAATTGTCTTTCTTTCAAAATTTCCGTCTGTATGCAAAACGGGGCCCTTGGCCCATTACGGTTTGGGGCCTCTTACAAAAAGTTTCTTGATAACTATTTCTTATAATCATATTCACACATTAAGTCCCTTTTTAATATATTTTGACAAAAAAGACATTGGGTTTTTGGAAGAAATAGTCCATCAAAAAGTAGGCCCTGTCCCACCGGGCCCACACCACTGGAAGTAACCCAACAAATACAATGCTATTATCCAAGAAGTTTCCAAAAATTAAACCTCTTTTCAAAATTATAGTTATCTCTTTTTAACCTTAAGTGCATAGTGAAAAATTAAAAATATGTATTTTAATTAATAAAGAAACCAATATAGTACTAAAATTTGTTAATTTTCGGGTTTCATTGAAAAGAGCACTTAACCTAAAATAAAAAATTAAAAAACATATCAAACCATATGGAGAGAGAACATTGATTTGGAATAAAAACCTTCCCTTGCAAAACCATTGATCCAAATTTCACAGTTCGAAATAGTTTTGGTCAAAAACAAAAATGCTGTGCTTCCGCAACCACTATATATTGTAATCGACAACCCAATTATCGAAATGATAAAAAAAAGAAGAAAAATCGCAAAATAAAATACACAGCGTCATTCCCGATAGAACTTGTTCTCATTTTCGTTATTTGTCCTGAAAATTTGTGGTACATTTTTTTTGCCATTGAGTGCATTCTTCCGCAACAACTTGGTAGAAGTAATAGCCTCTAATGTACCTCGCCCAGCGAATCATCGGCTTTCGAAATGATTTTTCAGAGCACTGATTTTCAATGGTACTAGCCATTTGTGTGAGTGTGCTGTGCATGAGTATGGTGTCGGGTTTGGGGAGGTTTTGCTATTTGGAGTGCTTGTTAAATTGGCTCGGATTGGGATCTTCTCGGTTGCTTGCTTTGCATCTTCCAAGCAAAAGTTCTAACCATCAAGGATATTCTAGACCAAGGTCTCAAGCATTGTTATTGCTCTGCACTATGTCTATCTGATACTATGCGAACACGAAATGGCATGGTGTCCATTAAGATAGCGGCAACAAATAGCTCGATTTGGATATTGGCCAAAAGGACTAAAAAATACTACACTTTTTTTGTTGTATCAGTTTCTCGGTTGTGCTTCTTTGGATTTGTATGTATAACGGAATACCTAGAATTCTATATTCTCTATGATGCCAGGACTACTCTGTAGGCACTTTGCACGAAGCAGTTTGCTGTGGCACTGCTGGTGGCTACATTGTGCGAAACTTTGTGCAAATTAAGTGCAGGAATAAAGTGGCTCGATTTAGTTAGCATTCCGTTCCGTATGAGAGTATGTTTGAAGGGGAGTGTGGGCAAGTGTGCGAGAAGTTAGAAGCCTTGTTGAACATTTTCGGGCACATTATCTTCCTCGGTAGACCATAAATAAAAGATCTTTCAGAGAATGCCGTGCGTTAGGGTTTTTTTTTTTGTTTTAGTTCGGTTTTTTTGTGTCTGCTTTTCGGCTGTATATTGCAAAAGAAATCTAAGATAAAAGACACTTCCTTTTATTTAAGTCTTTTTTTTATTTAATTTCAATTCTTGTTTTTTCTTTGTGCAATCTATGAGAGATCGATGAACAAATTTTTTAAGGATATGTTGGATTGTGATACTTGAGTGTTGTTAGAGTGTGAGCATTTGATTTAGTGTGCTACTTAATGGGGTTATTTTCAGTTCAAAACTATAATGTAGGTGGAGGAAGGGCTTTAAGATGGTGTGATATTATCCTGAAAACTCTACTGAAGGTTATGTGTACTAATTTTGGCCTCAAACCTAATTGGTATATTTTAGACCTTGTGGGGAGAGTTCGATAACTAGGGCGCCGAAAATTGACAACAGTACTTTGTAGAGGGATGCAAAACAAGCATTTTTTTAGTATGGGAGAGGGGCGGGAGAGGCTATTTTATGGAAAAAGTACTAAAGGTGAAAAAAATTATTAAAAAATAACGGTAATACTTAAAATTAAGTTTAATGCTGTTTATACAGCCAGTATTTTGTACTATAAGCCACTTTTTAAATAAGGCAAAATGTAGGCACAATTTTGGAAAAAATGAATTACAAACACAAAATTCCAGAAAATTCTCAAAATCATAAAATTTAATAAATTTTTTTTATAGAATTCGATGCTCTAAACAAAAACTGAAAACTAGATAATTTTATGACTTCAAATTTTTGAAAACTCTACAAATGCTCTAGATCTACCTTTCATTTACCTCAGGTTCAATTCAGTAAAGTTATACATACGTATATAATCTGAAGATTAGGATGCAATTTTTTCTTTTCATCAGTTGAGTACTTTAATGCTTTAATGCAGTTTTCGACCTCCTTAAGGATTTGCCACCTTTAATTTAAAAAAAAAAATCATTGAGGTTTTGTCTCGGTGAAGTTATTTGACATAGTCTCATTTCAGTCTATTGCTAGTACCAAATCAGGATTTTCTCCACTATAGTATTTTTTTATGAAAAAATGAGAAATTTCCATTTTATTCCAGAAGCTGTCTAATATTTTCGTTTAATTATTCAATTTTATGTTTTAAAAACAGAATTTCAATGATTTTTTTTATTGAAACACGACCGATACATTCGGTAAGTCTCGGTCAAAAAATTAGACTTGGTCTCGTCTTGAACGTCTAAAAATAAGTCTTGACTCGCTGGCGTTAAAATTGGCGCATGGTTTAATGGCCAGCTCCATTTTGTTTTCGAAATATCAAAAGGTTTTTAAATTTCTCTTAAATCGTTATTAATTTGTAATTTTTTTGGAAATTTAATTTTTTTCATTAATCACAAATTCAAGTTCTTGAAACTTGCTAAATATCTGAATTTTGAATATTATGTGGATGATTCAAATTTCTTGGGCCAAAACTAATACCAATTATACTAATTATATATCTGAAAATCAGCTACAACTATTTTTGTATACATTTTATATGAGTACCACTTAAGTGCATATTGCCATAATAAACATTCACGGTCATATTCCAAATGAATAAAAAAAACTCTGAGCTAATTTAAATATAGTACAAATTATTAAATTATTATTTACTTTGCTAATTAATTTTTCAAACATTCATAACAGCTTCACGGTATGAACAACTTTATTAGCACTGAGCAAATTATATACGACCCTGACGCGGTGCCATTAAGTATAAAATAAAATACGATGCATTTTTAATTTTAAATAAATCACGCAATTAAACTGCATGCATATAAAAATGTATTTTCTCCAAGAAAGAAAAGAAAAAACCATGAGAGCTCTTCAAATTTCCTCAATTCTATTTTCACCGTTTTTTTTATGACGGTGTACCGCACAACTCGAAGAACCTCTAGTTTAAAACGAACAAAATAAAGTATAGAAAAAAAAAACACCGCATTCCCTAAAGAATTCAGCGGGAAATGTTAAGTGCTTAGTATTATACTGCCATGCCCCATCACTTTGATAAGGATCTACTCCCTGGTCTCGAAGGACTTAGTGTGCCGAAATGTGTGTGTTGAATGTAGCTGAGCTGTGAGGTTTTCAAGTCTAAGAATGTTGTTTTTTTTTCTTTTCGTCAGTAAAGTAAAATGAAAGAAAAAGAAGAAAAAAAAAGCCAAAACAACACACACCATCAGCACCAGAACCAGCACCAGGCAGCGGTACAGGACTATTCCAAAAAAGGGGGTAGATTTTCTGCCACCACGATTGTCTGAAATGGAACAGGATTTTTCTTCAATCCTTCAGTATAGTTGAGTATATGCTTTACCTACCCTACTATACGACCATATACCCCACTTTTATATTTATTACATGTATAAATTCCGAAAAACGTGTATATCAGCGAAAGTAGATTGAAGTATAAATATTTAATTGTTCCAGAGTTCAGTATGCGAATTCTACGACCGATGCTGACTACAAGGGCTTGCTAGATACACGAACAAGTGGATTAATAGAACAAAAAACCAAGAACTCAAAAACGAGGCGAAAGGGGAAAGGAAAGGAATTTGGCTGGCTGGTACGTGGAGCAAGAGATACAATCCGAACTCGGATCCAGTAGAAACAAATTAAGATGTTCTCTGAGAGCGCGCCATTCGTGTAATGGAAAGCAGCTGGCAGTTATTTGGACGTATAGATAAAAATAGTAGATACAAAGATATAAGATGCAGATTGAATGTAGATATTTCTGAGTTTTTATGTGCGAAGGGAAAGGATATATAGATAAGTGCCAGAATTCAAGTTGTTATTGCTTATGGCAGAAATCAATCTATGAGACGAGTATTTCTACTAAATAATTCACAAAATGAGATTCATTGTGGTTGATTGAACCACAATTTGTTGTTTGAAACAACGAATATCATGTTTACCAAAGGTCAACCAATTTATTTATTTTTGAAAGTTAAGAAAAAATATCGCAGTAATGATGGACCCAAAATTCAGAGTCTTTGTGTATTTAAAGAATTTTATAAATTTCATAATACTAGCAAACTAGTATTGTAAGTGCACTTTGTGCAGACAAAAACAGGGAGAAAGTTGTTGAAAAAAAAATTCAAGTCAATTGAAATGCTATGAAGAGAAAAAAGTACGTATACGTCTAAGTGTACAAAACAAAATTATTTTTGTTGCGTGACTGTCCACGAATTAACTTACAAGTCTCAACCATTTCGGTGGGCGTGTTATTGCACAAATGGAGGGTTCCCTCAATTTTATGCCAAATACCGAATCTGAACCGCTAGGAGAAGAGGCACTCTATTCTTGACAAGTGACACTCTTGGAGAACTTATTGGTTTTTCACAAGAGTCAGCAGCAGTTTTTAGATCAACGAGGCTGGAAATCGAACCCACACCCCCGACGCGTCACACTAAGCACTAACCATTATGCCACGTCCAAGTGCACACATCGTTTATTTATCGCCCTAATTTTGTAGATCGATCTTAAATAAAAAATATGTTAAAAAAAAAAATTCATTAAATCAAACAAAATCTAAGCAAGGAAATTTGTTTCCGATTTTATCATATCATGTTTCCCCTAACCCTTTCCTCAAATATTTGTGCAATGGAAATATTTCATGAATTACAACAGTAAAGTAATGAAAGTCCCCTTTCTATTACATTATATCCTATTTAGTGCCTGGTTTCTACGGCAACATTTTCAATTACTTTGTATCAAAATTACTTATAGCTTATAGCCGATAAAATATCTTTTCTCTTTTTGGACTATCAATCCCTCAAGTAAATTTTAATTAGAATTTTACATACAACTTAATTACCTGTGATGTTTCATTATAATAATTATTATTCAAACTTTGATTATACTTAAAATATTAATACTAGTATTATTTTCTGTTCAAATGATTCCTTTACGCGTTTGTGGATATGCAATGTATAAACTATGCCTTCACTAAAAATCTTTTCACGCCATTAAAATAAGGATTCAAAACTGCCATTCAAAATATATCCTGCCAAAACTCACACACATACAAATGCATACATACATAAATGCGGCATCATGGAAAATAAATCCAACCACAACCATTAGAATCCAGACCGTCAACATGTAGGCTTAATAAATGGTTTCCTGGTGAGCACAAAGCCAAACCTAAAATCCATTTTTTGGCATTAAGCTCACTTACGTACATATGTATATACTCGTAGTTTTGTACAGTTTACATATACATAATGTAGTTGTAGCATATACGACTTTCGTAATTTATTCATAACTTTCTAATCATTGCCTCTAAATGGGAAGCAATGGGAAGCAGCAGCACATTGTGCGTCTGAACAAACGTTTTTGCCATATACCATAATAATAACTCATGTAGAAAACACCGAATCCAACTATAAATGAATTAAATTAATAAATGGTCTAGGGGACTTGGAATAAGATTATAAATGATTGGTTTATTCCAAAATGAAATAAATTTGACAGTTGTTATGGGGCTGCAAAAATAGACAGATGATAGTCTTGTAGGTAGAAATACGAGTAGACCTATATTTAGTTGGTGCCAAAAACTATTTTTAAATAATCTTGTATACAAATGCTTTTGTTTATGTTTATACTAATCCAAAACAAACGTATTTATAATTGCGTGCTTGAAGAATAATAACAGAACATTGATGAATATGGTTGCCAGGTTTGTTATGAAATCGAAAAATATTAGGTACATATAAAATTTTTAATTAATATTGGACCTTGAAATTTTGAAACTCTACAATTTATCAATAAGACTTTGAATTTCTTACATCGAATTGAAAAACATTTTTTTTTGTTTGTTTGGTCCGCTTCGTTGGTTCCTAAAAAAATACTTTTTTTTGACACGTGTACATTTTCGGGGAAAAAAATTTTTTTAATCATTTTCCCACTAGAATATTTTATTAAAAAAAATACTTTCTAATAATATTTCAACTGTCAACAAATCGAACATATCGTGTTGCGAGTCCATACATACATGAAGAATTGCGTTTGTAAGGTTTTGAAAAAATATGTGAAATTTTTATATGTATTAATGATAAATCTACATATTTTGAAAATTTGCAAATTACCAAAGTGGTTAAGTTAAATTAAGACAAAATATGAATTATATGGAAGGGGAATGTTTATTTCGCCCCTTTATAGGAGGCACAGTTTTCTACAAAAACAAAACCTATTGAAACATCCAGGTCACCAGAAATCTGTTCAAGAATATTCTTCATTATTAAAGTTGTTTAGGTAAATTGTCTTTAAAAAATCGTTTTCAAGTTAGAAAATAAAATTCAAAACTAAATTAATTTCAGTAATTTTCGATATTCTTCGAACTTGGAACAGATTTAATCACATACTTTTTAAGATTTGACTTAAAATGTATAATAGTAATAAAGTTGGAATATATAAAAAAGGGGTCGAGGTAATAATTTCGTGAGCGCCAAAATTCAGATCAAAATATTCTGTTTGCCGAATTAATGCATTTCAAATTTCTATAAGTGTATTTTGGCACAGTTCTTAATTCTTAATTAAAAATTCTGGTTTTGATACCAAAACAATTTTTCTTCTACGGAGCTAAAGCTCCTAAGAATTTGCACTTAAAATTCGTTGCTAAAGTGCTTAGCTTATATTTGAACGAATGAAGCCTATTTTTACTACCGCAGCTTACGTAATTATTTTGATTTCTGAAGCAGTCCAAATTTCAATCTGGTTTGAGACTAAATATACCCATGGAAATAAATCATCAAATATTAGCCTAAGAGTCCTAGACAGCCGACGTAAAGACAAAATGCTTTGATGATCCTAGCAAGGAACTTCTTTTGTCACAAGATAAAAAAACCTTAAGTCGCACAGAAAAGAACTAGTTATTCATTTTCTTTAAAACTTAAGCTATCATTCGAATCCAGTGTAAGTCGATCTATTCCTGAAAAAAAAAATCACCGAATCTGGCAACCATAACCGGAATTTTTCTCTTACACATTTTTAACAACCATTTTCCTTTTTACGTTAAGACTTCATGAAAAACACTCTATAGCTACAGCTAGCTATAAACTAAAGAAAAGATATCAGATGGCAAAGTATATTTTCCCATGTTTGAGTAATGTTACGTTCCGTCTGTTTACGAATATACCTATACGGAGAACGAAGGTGAAACAGTAAACTTCTTGACTTTGAATGATGAATGGCGCCAATGCCACCCTATCTCAAAGAAAAATACACATTGTACTTATTCTATACAATACATATATGTATGTACACTGTACAGTACACACATCTGCATAAAAACCAATGTACATAAATAGGTATAGCTTATACCCTCCTATTATGTTTAGTACTTCGTGAAAGTTAAGTGAATGAATGAACACATCCGGAATTGAATTATTCAAATGTTAGCTTTGTCCTGTTTTGCCCCCACACTTCCTTCCATATAGGATACGACCTTAATTCACTTTTTATTACATCATTACTACTTATGTGAAAGTGTGGATGCCAATGAGCGGTATTATAATACTTACGAGCACATATTATAGCGTGTGTGTAAGTGAGTTGAGTATGAGTGGAGCTGTCGAAGCGCCACCACCACCGCCGCCACTGCCGTTTCGTATCCATTAAATGAAAATTATAAGACCAAAGGAGTCAAGTCAAAAAGCTGTTATGAAACACCGACGAAACGAATAGCATAATGTGGATAAAGGGGGGTTAAAGCAAAGTCGAAAGCATCATCATTGGTGATGGGAAAAATTGGTTTCCTTTTTTTTATTTTTTTTTATTTCTGTTGTCGGAACAGCCCTCCTTTATTTCGATACATTTTTGGCCATAATGGAAAGTTGCCTTGCCGCTTTTAGAGAAAAGACCAAACACGTAAACATTTTTTTTTTCGTGTCGTTTCCTAAAACTTCTTAATGGGGCTGTTGGTTCTGACAAAAGTTCAGGAACAAAATCAAGAAGAACAAGGAAGGAAGATTTTTTGGCAGAGGATAAGGCAACCCTATTCTACTATATGGATTGCTTCGGAAGAATCTTACCGCAGAAATGATGAGGGTTTCATCGGTTTTCGTGGCTTTGTGTTCTATCGGCGTTCTTATATTTGAAGCCATTATAGTGAAAAGTCGTTTTTTGGAATATGTTGTATAGGTTTACCTACAAATGTATTTAGAGGAACTTGTGGTTTTTAAACAAATGAGCAGTGTTTTGTAACTACATATATTTTTGAAAGAAAAACTTTAAGATTAAAATTCAAAATTATTTACATTTGATTTCTTCGAATAGAAGAATTTTCAAAATTATTTAATATTTCCAATACCTTACCAGAGGTAAATATAAAAAAAATGTTTTTAAAACTTAACACCAAACGGTATTTTCAGTATTTAAAAAGATTTTTCAAAATAAGTCGATAATATTAAATTTTTCAGGAGGCAACAAAAGTTCTCTATATTTTTTTTTTGGTTTTTTGCTGAAAAATTAGGAAAAACTATTTTGTAAAAAAATCGTTACCGTTTGCTAGGTATTCATTTTTAAAACTGATAGATAAAAAGTTAAAAAAAGCAAATATTTGTATTCGACATAAAGTGAAAGCTCCTAAATGCTACTACAAATTCATGATACATGATTTCAAACATTTCTTAAAAGTACAAAAAGCTTTCGAATATTGGAAATGTGTTTCTTTTTCGCTAAACGTCTAAAGTTTTGAATTTGTTAAAACTTTAAATTGGGCAGTTGCACCAAAATCCACTAAAAAAATCCAATTTATTTATTTCTTAACAATAAAACTAATTTTAACACTCAGAATTTAAAATACCGATATGGTTTCACATAGGAGCTAGTAAGCTTATTTTATTTTTAAATGTTTAACAAATTATAAAATGTATAAAATATTAAATCTTTCCAAAATTTAAGTACGAACAGACAATAATTGTGATTAATTGAAGATTTAATAAAAAAATCTTTTTAAATGACCACAACCTTTAAGAGTACTACCTCGTTACACTTTTTTAAAAGTTTTTGAAACTTCCCTCCAATTATTTAACAGTCATTAAACAATTTATTTATTTGCCTAAAGATTTAATTGGGACAAACTTTTCCCTGGTATCAACCTGATTGTGTTTAATGAATTTAAATTTCCTATCAAGATCCTGTGTAAATAATTTGAATATGAAAACTTTTCTACTCAACCTACCTCACAAATAACCTTATCGGGTTTATTCTAAAATTGTTTACATCTCGTTTTTCATATAAACAGAAATCACACTTTCATCGGGAAGAAAATCCATCAATTTATGAAATCCTTGTTGTGGCAGAAAAAAAGCAAACCGGCCCTTACCTCATTTCATATCAATAAGGCAACAATTTAAGGCCAAAAGGGAGTCCTTGACCTCAAACTAAGTCAACAGTCTTTCCCATCATCACAAGCGCGATAACATCAAAGAAAGAAAATACCCATCAAAAGGTGGAAGGGCTACAAAGAGGTCGCCCGAAAGAAAAGTGTTTTCTAAATGCAAACATTGCCGACTTGGGCCCATGTGCGATTGACTTTGCAGCTTTATCGAATTTAGGCAATCATTTCAATAGCTATCTGGGGGATTGCCATGTTGGTGTTGAGACTGGCTGATGAAATATCAATATAAAGTATTTGATATTGTTATGGCCAAAGTTAAAAAAGGACTCACTTCCGGGGTTCGTTGGTCTGTTGTCACTGTTGAAATTGAAATCATAAATTCTCATTAATCCACATTCAAGACATTCAGAACCACAAGCGATTCATTGACCTTTGGTTGAAAATTTTATTAATTACCTTATTTCATATGGAAACGTTTTGTATCACGAATAGAGAGAGAATAGGAATATTACGCCCATAAGGACTGATTTCCTTTATATCCATCAAAGTAACAACACGGCACATTTAGCGCTGATTTTTCGTGACGCATTTTCATGCTCTGGGGGCGGATTAATGAATGAATTTCGAATTTTTAAGTAATTGGACAGAAACGAAAATGGCGCCCAATTAGAGACTCACAACTCATAACTTCAAAGTCACGATAACTGTGTGAAAATTGAATCAAACATGCAACCACAAAGTCCGTGACAAGTAAGTTCATTTTATTTCTGAGAACTACGCGACGCGACGCGACGCGACGGTCATTTTAAGGTAATTTGGTGTTTAGTTGCCATTAACGATAATAACATAGTTAAAAGGGTGTTAGGCATCGGGAAATAATGGCTCGAATTAAAAAGAGCATGAAGTTCTGAATTTTTTTTTTTTGTCTCTTTGTAGATGAAAAATTGTCAAAGAAAATTCTACATTACTCGTAGGTATATGAACAAAAACATATCCCTATCAGGAAAATAATGCTTATTAAAATTTGCATGAAAATAGCTCCCCAATTTAATGTCGTTTACTTATTCATGAAACACAGATCCGATTTGGGTCACTTTGGGGAAAATATATACTTCTCAATAAGCCGATTGTCTTAGCATAACAGTTGGACATGCGTTTCTCGAATATCGAACGTAAGCAATTTTCTGGGAATAGTAGCTCGTTCTAGGATCAGGGACTGATGTGCGGCGGCAGCGGGTGTTAAGGAGTGGAGCGAGTAAAAGTCTTTTGTGAATATGAACACCACCTACACTCTTATGCTTGGAAAAGTACTTGATTTTCTGTTGTTGTTGTTTTTTTTTTTTACTGAATCTTTGGTATTGGTAGAAATCTCAGTGATAAGGGGATAATGGTTGTCAGTTAGTATAACACAATAGGTCCCTTAGGGAAAACATCATGTTTGAATGTTTCAGTTAGAAATAAGATGTCCTCTTTTGTAAGGGTTTTTCCTTTTCTGTTATACGATTATATAAGGCTGTTTATGTAATTGAGTTCTGAATAATTTGCGATAAATAAATATTCGGCGTATAAAGCAAACGATTCTGTATAAGAGAAAGGGAATTAGTAAGGATATCTCAATGGTAAAGAGAATTTGTCAGAAATGATTGAAGTACTTTTAAATATATTGTTTCTACTAAAAACTTACAGAGCTATAAAGTGAATAGAATATCAAAGACATTTATCTTAGAGTTTAGTACTTTCTGGCAATGATGAGTCAATATTTTGTATTTAAATTGTGCAGATTCTATGAATGATTTGGAAATTATAGATTTGATGAAAATTGGTATTTGGAGTCTATTGTAATCCTTCAATAGATACTCATAACCTTACTGACCGACCCATTTCTTTTCACTGTTCAGTGAAATGTAAGAATGAACCTTAAAATAATGAGTTAGATAGAGAAAACAAATGAAAGCAACAAAACAAAATATCATTCACTAACTTTTACTAGCTTTATCGATTTTCAATGAAAACTGACTTTTTTTGAACACACAATTATTGTTCGTGAACTTGACACTTGCCCTGTAATCGAACACTACTTCAAATCAGTTTAAGAAAATTACTTGGCATTTAAAAAAATAATAATAATTAACAAAAAAAAAACTCACCATGTGTCACAAGATTCGTCAAGTATATCACAAACATAACCTTCCGGTTGGTGAAGCGATGCGGGAAGATGTTCAATGCTATCAATATCAATTTTACCACCGTTAACAGAAACATTGCGACTACCAATTCCACTTCTGATTGATGCACATTAAAGTCACAATTTAATCATAAAATGCAAATAAATATGCCCCCACGGGGCGACGACGAGTGGTGCCGGATATCACTTAATAACTTTTGAACTTAAGTCGTCGCAGTCGTAGCTCATAGATATATAGTCACGCGCGAATTCATTCGTAGTCGTAGTCTTCGGCGTCCTTCCCTCCCTTATGGCACTTTAATATCTTTTGATTTATTAATACCCGCATCGATTTTCGTTTATGAGTAATTCACTGCATCGCCCGGCGAGCATTATTTCTTGATTTTTTACGTTTATTTTTTTTTTTTTCAACTTTTTTTTTTTGATTTAAATTTCAAAAATAAATCTCACTCAATGGATTCATTTGATGTAGCGCTCTATGGGTATATAGTGATGGGCGGGTTATTTTATTGTTGATTCTTGTCTGTTTGGGTGAGTTGTTGAGGATGATGTCGTGTCCCTAGTTGATGTTGGCCGAATGAAGCCTCCCTGTTCGTCACAAATTTGTGCTTGAGCTGCAGCACCACCACACATCTCTGTTTTCGGATGCTGGCTATGCTCTGTCAATGATCTGTGTTGGCTATTTTTTTTTTGTTTTGTTTTTTTGTTTATTTCAACAAAAAATGTTTCCAAGTGATTTATGGATGAGAATGGCATCAACTTCCTGGATGACTTGCTAGCCGCTTCGTCATAGTTGGTCCTGTCGATGAAATTACGAAAAATATATATATTTTTTATTTATTTTAATGATTTTTCTTTTTTTTTAATTTTGTTGCAGTTGTAAAAAACAATAAAGTTACGTGAACTCAAAATGAATGAAGGGTGGAAAAAACTATACACTGAAAAAAATTACTTTAATTTAATAAAATTTAAAAAATCTGTTCTTGTCATGTGTCCTTATTGTGTTCAGCTTATTGTATATTTCTAGAAACATCGAAAGATACTGATTTAAGCTTGGTCCTTACTAAACTTTAGATCAATTCTAAGATTTTTCCTGGCTCCTTTCTCTATATTTTTAGTCACAAGAGAAATGTTTGTTATAAAAAAATGTTACTACTATTATTGTGTCATTTTATTTTGATCAGTGTATATGCGAAACGCTATTTATTACGAACTCTATTACAGGCAAACCGGATCTTGCAGTTTATGTGTATTAAATCATTTAGGATGCGCGCGGATTTTATTTTATTTTGCACTCAACTGAAAGCGAAAAAATTGGTATCCTTTCCACGACCCGGTGCGAAATAAATTATGAAAAATCATCATCGTCATCATTATCATCATCACGAGGAGCATCGGGTTATACCTATACTGATGAGGATACTGAGGTAGAGCTGGATTTTTTGAAAGGGAAGAATATGACAGTAGAAGGGGAGGTATAAACACTGTCTGTCATTGCGAGTTTTTTTTCTTGTATTTTTTTTTTAAATAAATTATTCGTAATCCTCTGCATCTTTGGGGTTTATTTTTTTTTAGAGATTTTATTTTATGGGTGTAATCACCCGTGCACTCGTTTGCCATGTGAGGGTAAGACTCTGATGGTAAATCAAATTTTCATTTGTAATATTTGACTGTTGGTAATTCAGCTTTGTCAGTAGAATTTCATTCAGAGGAATAAAAAAAAAATACTTTCACCATATTCTCTTTACTCCAAGGACTACAACAACGTGAGAGGGTGTATTTTTTAGTCGTGTGAGTGTGATTTAGTTTACTTTGGAGATAACCCAAAATAAAAATAAATGTGTGTTGAATTTTCATAAATGAACCCCAGGATGTGCGGTCGGTTGAAGCTTTAAATTGCAATCTTATACTCCCTTCGAGTCCTTGAATCCTTTTTCTCTGATGGAATTATTGTATTCCGTTTGCTCATTTATCTGGGTGAAAATGTTTGTAAGATGTAAGGTATTGGTGTACCATGGTACCTACATCCTTACATGATTATCCCTTGAAGTAGATTAATTCTTTGTTAGAACATGAGACAATGAGTGATTATGTGCGTCGATGTGATGGATGGAGGGTGATTTAAGTGGAAAATATACATTATAATGTTTGAGTATATTATTATATGTTCCTTTTGTATGGGTGATGGTATAAGAAGATGTTATGAGATTGTAGATAATACACTTAATCTTTTTGTTAAATTAATTTAATATTTTCAATAATAAAAGGATGATCTTGAGATGATGAGTTGCTTAAGTCTACTCTAAATTGTATCATTTAAATTGTGCTGCTAATTAAAAAGTGGAAATTTTATGTGACATTCTTGTACTAAGGCCCTATTTTACGATCCATTATTAAATCAATGAATGTCATGTTGCACTGAATCTATTTGACATTTATTTATTATTTTAACTCATGGAACAGCGAGCTTCATAACAATTTACGATGTCGGTATATCATTTTGGTGTGCGATTTTAAGCTTGAATGTAAAGCTGATTAAATTTCCGCTAAAATATGTAGGACTGAAATTAGCGCTCAATACCTTAAATAATATTAAATATGTCCGGACATCTCAGGATTGTTATACAAAAAGTCTTCCATGAATTAACTTCATTTAATTCGCTTTGATATTAAAATAAGACAAATTGACGAAACAATGTTTTGGAATAGTAACAAAGTTAACAAAAATTTGTTAAAAATGAAAAATCAAGTATTAACATGTGATGTGAAATTTTCATTTTGACACTTTATTTGTTCTTGGATGCAAATCCAATGTTAATTTGAAAATCAAAGTCAAAAATAAAATCTTGTAGCTTTAATCCATCATTTATAAATTCAAATTTAAATAACTCGTGTAATTCACTATTTGAAGTTTAAAACTAAATTTTATGTCTTTGACGCACTCGGTGAAAAAGATAAAAGTTATTTTTGTGCTTTCAAAAAGCTACAAATTAATTCAATTTATTTTAAACAATTGTGCTTGTCTTAATTTTCAATACTTAAGTTGAAATTCAGTTGTATATGCCAAAATCAAATTGTTATTTTGTGTTCATTTATTCTGATTTTTTGGAAAATTGTCACACAATCTGATTATGCTTGCAAAATTTTGTTGATTTTTGGAGACTGTGTAATATTTTATGGTTTGTTGTACCATAATTTAACAGGAGTAGCCAAATTTTACTTAAATCTAATGCTTTGATTCGGATTATTATGAAATGTTCATAAACCTCCGAAAAAATTACTAAATTTTGAAACTTTAATGCTAAAATTCCATTAAATAAATTTTTTTCAGTTAAGACGAAAGACAGCAAAACAACACTCGTTTAAAATTTCAGAACCACAAAAAAGTTATTGTTCAGAAAAGATGGATCAATTCTAGATGAAAAAAATATAAATTCTGTTATAAGTTTTCAAAATTTAAAACCTCTAGTTCTCATTCATGTCTTCTCAAATTTTAATCTTCAACTAAAAAAGCTGAAAGATTATAAGTAAATAATCATCAACAGGATGCTATTCTCGCACCCACTAATTTTTATTTTCTATTATTAGAATTTAAATAAATATTTAATAAAGAAATTTCTTTTAATTTATAAAAGAAAAATTAAAGCATCTCCATCAGCTGGAAGCGGTTTATTATTCAAACTATCCACTGGGAATTATTCAAACAAATTAAAATCATAAAATAGCTAACATTTCTCACTAGATCCACACAATTCTCTCCACTTTAAATACTCCAAAGCCAGAAGCCATAGATATAATATATATAGATACCAACATGGTACTTGGGAGAAGATACTATCTTTTATTTCTCTCGTCGTCGCTGTTGAACACCATTTGTTAAACTTCTGCGCCTTATTTCAAAACAAATAACAAAAAAAAAAAAACAACGAAACAAAACAAAATGTGCGGATATAAGAAGGAGGAGGAGAAAAATATAATAAATAAAAGGCTCCCGCGGGAGTCACTGGGCTTTGTAAATCTTTAGGGATACATTAAACAAACGATACCTTAGCTACCCCAACAACATAATGTTGTGTGTAGTATAAGCAGCAAACAGCAGTTAAAGTAACGATAATGTAGGTTGTTCCATTTCATTTTTATAAATATTTAATATTTCCTATTATCCTTTCGAAATATATACTTACAAGCACAAAACAACCAAGGACGACCTTAACACAACAGAGAGGCGTTCAACGAGGAAAAAAAAGATTATGTAATAATAGAAAATATCCTTAAAAGAAATATTATAGGCATCATGAATAACATCTACCTATATGAGAAACCAACAAAATTCACATTATATAGAGGGGTGGTAGGGTGGGGTATTGGAAGAAAGCCTCCAAGGACTTTCTAAGAAACATTCAGTGCGTTCAAAGTTGCGAAGTAATAATGTTCCATTTTTAGTACCGCCAAGTGATTTATAATCAACAGAAGCTATTGCTCCCGCGTGCCACTGCCACTAAACCAACAATCTGTCTACGATGCAAAAGGTGCGAAACACTTTACCACAAACACAACACAGAAAATATTCAAATTGTTCCCTTTGCCAAAGAATTGAAACATTTCTCAACAACAAAACTTCACTTCAAACAGCCACACAGTGATTACTTTGCACTATTAAATTGCATTTGAAAGTTTTCCATCAGCAGAACCAGAATCCGGAGGAAGAGCAGCAGCATTTCGGTGAAATTTCCCAAGGGATTTAAAGGATGAGCCCGAAGAAATTTTGAACGAATTGTTCTTCTGGTGCCAAACAACAGAACTTTTGCCCAAGTAGTGTCGGCGGCAGTGCAGCGGTGCGATGGTGGTGGTGAAGAATAATTTTTTTTTTGTTTTGTTTTATTTTTCAAAAGTCAGCTGAACTGAATTCCAAAACGAGAAACGAGAAACAAGTCAGTGCAGTGTAGGTTTGTGGTGATAGAGAGACCACGAGAAGTTCGTCGTGCTAGTTTTTGTGATTAAAACTGCATTCTGGATGGAATGCCAAAAGGGGAGAATAGGTAGGCAATTTTGGCGCACATGAAAGGTGCAAGTACGCGTTACGTTGGAAAACTATTTTTAAAGCTGTTTGCTATTTACGTTTCTGCCACTGTTAAAATGTTTAAATAAAATTAATGATAGATACGAGTACCTAAGGGAATTTTTATTTATATTTATTTTCTGTTAAAAAATAACATGATACATTGTGCATCAACTACGCATTGTTTAAATATGTATGAAAATACGTTTTTCGTGTTCTGTAATTGTGGGTATTACTCATCCTTCATAATGTACCATTTTTGAAAAAAAAATTCTTTTTTTTTTAAATAGAAACGCTTTGGAAGTGAGAACCTAACATTTGTAAAAAAATTAAAAATTACAATACCTATAGATTTTAATGAACAAAAATATTTCTTCTTCCAAACTATTGATTAAAACTTTAAATTAATACTGATACCTAAAGCTATTCTTAAGTTAAATAATAACAAGGAACATTTAGTGTAAAGTGACATGCATGATGATTCGTATTAGGTTCGAAAAAGGACTTATAAGAAGCACATGCTAAACTAAAACAGAAAAAAACTTATGGTAGGGGTCCTGTTTGCCATTGTTTAGATTGAAAAGTAAATTTTCCTTCACAGTAGAAGAGAATTATTAAAATTTGTGAAACTTTTTTTGTACGGCTCAGATTTTTGAGTCGTTTTTAAATGAAGTTGTTCTCAGCAAAAGTCGTTGATGAAAAATATATTTTAAAGTTAAAATTAAAAAAAAACAGTGTTAGCTGTCTTTTTTTTTAAGGTGAACTGTTATTACATAAAATAAAAAGGAGCATTTGCAACTAAGTACGCATGAATGAAGTCAAATTTCCTTACCACTTTTTAAAATGAAGGAACGGCTGAATAATTGAGACTTTATAAGAATAAAATACATAAAAATGCATACAAGCTAACTCAGCAATGACAGTGAAATAATTACGTTGGTGTCAACCTGTCAAAAAAAGTTAGAACTGAAAATGCCATTAGATACATGTACTCGTATACATATGAAAACAAAAATAATTTTTTGAAAAAAATTTTATAAAAATATTTTTTATACATTGGTGGAATTTTCTTCTAACTCGAACTTTTTCGATTTAAAAGTACCCAACCAGTCGTATGCTTTGGAAAAAATGGTTTATTTTTTTTTACACAGAAACTAACAATATTGAAATTATTTATCATACAATTTTCTTCTTATATTTGAAACCAATTCATTTCATTGGTTTTAATTTTAAAAATTGAACTCAAAAATTATTTCTCAGAAAAACGGCTTATTTAAAATATATTTAAGTTATATTTTAACATTTTGTGCTCTGTTACACTTACATATATCAGACAATTATGCATTGCAACCTGGGCACAAAATCAGTGCACTCGGGCGTATACTCACTATTTTATTTAGTTTTAATTATTCATATTTATTAAAATAAATTAATATTAATTATTTATTCTTTCATTTCTGTCGATAGAAATATATTGTCCACTATCGGCTCACTAGGCTTACATAATTTAAAATTGTGTTTCAAAATTGAGTAATTTTACCTTTTTACTGCTAACTTAATAAAAAAAATCTTCAAATTGCATTTCAAATTCTAAAATAAATTCGATTCACAGTTCATTGCACTGCCCGAAAAAAATATGTATAATCAGAAATACAGCCTGATGGAAAATAATAAAAATGCAGTGGAATCTCTGGAAACAATGTGGCCATCTGCATAACACGCAATTATTAACTCAAAAAATGCTCCCAGCATCAACCTCAGTCCGATTGAAAACACAAACAAAAACGACACAAAAGAACTTAAAAAATTTAACCGATGTTCATCCATTTCCATTCTGCGCTAAAGTTCCATTCACACCCAAACTATTGCGCCTTTTTGTCTGGCGGGGGTTGGCTTTTGGTTTAGTTGGGTGGAAAAACACTAAAATAAAAATCACACAAATAAAAAATAAAAGGAAAGAGCTTGGTGTGGTGATGCCGATGTCGAGCCGAAATACAGTCTAAACGAAAATTGTGTACAAAAGCTACAAAACCTCAACAAGAAAACATCCAGCCAGAAAGGGAACCCTGGGAACAAATAAAAAACACACTCTTTCGAGTTGTATGCCCTGCCGAAGGATACGATGACGATGAGGTATCCTTCGGGCATTCTAAATATTTATTTTCAGCCGGGTGGTTGACTGCGTGATGACTGTATTTAATGGTGTGCCCGGGGGGGTTTTGTTGTTGGTGGTGTGTTGCTTTTCACCCCTTTTTATTGTGAACGTCATATGAAAATGATTGCTCAAATACTCAGTTCCCAGCGCCAGCACCAGCACCCAGGACGGAGCGGAATGCTTCAGAATGAATTCCATTCTAGTTGCTGGCAGATCAAGCGCAAAAACAGAACTCCAAGAGTGTTTTAGGGGATGTCGGTGATGGAGATGGTGATGGTGAGTAATAACCGCACACAAAGTGCTCTTTCGGCAAGTTAATAAAGTGGCCAATAAATGTCACATTGACTTTGATAGAATGCGGTGAGTGTGTGTCTATATAGAAGGGGAGTGATGTGGGTGGCAATGGTTTTATTATAATTCCCTCCAACTAATGGAATAATTTAAAGCTAATTTATGCAAATCCATAACAAGGATATCCGATTAAAATCACCACATAGTTATTAATTTCCGAAACACTATACTTGCCACTC
Source organism: Syrphus vitripennis (assembly GCA_958431115.1). Classification (NCBI taxonomy): domain Eukaryota; kingdom Metazoa; phylum Arthropoda; class Insecta; order Diptera; family Syrphidae; genus Syrphus; species Syrphus vitripennis. The sequence goes on along the minus strand of OY288110.1, from coordinate 1,263,711 downwards.
GAGCTCCAGACTCGGTGCGTCGATTTATAGCAGGACTAGAGGGCGCACGGGTATATAATGTTGTGGTTTATTAGTAACAATGGCGGGCGGTCAAATAAATGTCCTGTGGCCATTCACAGGCCAATAAAAACAAACAAAACCAGAGAGCAAGCTTTTTACGTTTTCCTCGTTCCCCGCATGACTGTTATTTTAGCTCATGTTGCAGTTGGATCTTGATTACGGTAATTAGGACTAGCGATTTCAACAACAGTTTTGTTGCTTTGTTTTTACTTTTTTTTTTGTTTGTATTTTGTTGTTGTGTCTCCATCCGACTCGACTGACAGGAAATGCGTGAAATGGAGCAATAATTTGACTGCAATTACATAAAATGACTGAGAAAGTGGTCAAATTACACAGCGTGATTTGGAAAATGAAATTGTCAGCGATTTTAAGCTTTTTTTTATGGTATGAAGAGGGTTTTGATTGACTTTTTAGAGTGGTTGCAACGTTTGGTTGCAATTGCTAAATTGATTGTTAAATGGAGGCAAATAAATTTTAAATGGACTGTTTTCGGTTTTACATCTTTTTTTTTTGGTCTGATCGTTCATAAAATTCAATGAAAATATTTAAATGCCGACTGTTGCTATAGTGGTCAGATTGATTGAGCGCATGTAATTGTTTTGGTTCAACTACAATTTGGTTCTTAAAAAAAATTTATTTATTTTTTCAAATGTATCGTACAGTGAGACTGTCATTTGATAGGGACTGCAAAGCATAAAAATTTGTTTATATTTAAAATAAAAAGTTGGGAAAACTGACGATAGCTTAAAAATTTGAAAATTTCCCTACCAATTTAATATAATATTAAAAATTTTGAGATGTTAAAACAGAACAAAATACTACTGACCGAATGACCAACAATTTTTGCTGTGTAATGAGATAAGCTCATAAGAATTTTAATAAAATTCCCAGAAATTTTTGTCTGCAGTTAAAATTTTAACTAATGCTTCCTTCCATACGATAGTTAACACATAGAAAGTTGTATCAACTATATATGTACAAACTCATTGCAAGATCTCAAAAGATGAGAGCAAGAAATATTTTTGATAATAATTTTGAAGTACATATTTGAAATAATAAAAAGTACACATGTTGAGGTACTTGCATCACAAAGTTTAAATTTTTAAAAACTTGATGCTTGCTTTTTACTTGTTCAAACTGATTAATCTAACATGCAGCCATAAACACAGTATACACATTTTGAATCGAAACCCAGAAAATGTAAATATTTTATTTATGTACAACAGGAAATAATGTAGAAATTGTTGGTGCTCCAAGCAAATAATATTAATTTTGAAACTATTTTTCAAGTCGGTATAAGAGCCGAAGCCGAATTAATGAATGCGGTTTTATAAATAAAGTTCAAACTCTGATAACTCATTGTGTTCCTAATTTCGAAATACCAGTCCAAAATTTAAGCATGTTCTTTTATTTACACTATTGGAAATCTTTTACGACCAAAACTGACCGATAGAAATTTGGCAATTGCCTCATAAAAGTAGAGAGACTCATAAAAGTAGAGAATCATCAATATCTTAAATATTCGATATATAAAAAAGGTCTTAAGTCAAAAACTGCAGTTTTAGTAAAACCAAGTTGAAAATAATTTTATTATTTGGAAATAAAGATTTTCTGACTTCTTGTCTAAAGACTAAATTACCACGATCGGAAGCAGTTGCGTTAGACTAAAATCGTTAGTACCAAACGAAAGAGAAACAAATTTTAAGTTGAACCCAATCAAAACCACAAAATGCAATTTTTTGACTTACGACATTTTTGCATAACGTCAAAATCAAAATTTTAAAATTTTGACAGCTTAAAGTTGAGACATAATATATTTAAGGCCATGTATGGATGCAAAGGATGTAAATTCCAATTATTTGTATATTTTCTGGTTATTTTAAATAAATTTTGATTATTGTAAATTGTAATTTTTAAAAATATACTAAAAACAAAAAAAACAAAATATTAAATCCATTAAAGTTTTTAATTTGAATTTTGTTTTAGAAAGCTTTCTTCTGGTGGTAAGATTTTTTTTTTCAAATGTCTTAAACTCCGATTTAAGTAAATATCATCAAATTCCAAACCATTGAATATGATTGAGTACGTCGGATCGCACATATGTATGTACATATATGTTCATTTAAAAATTTATGAAAAAAATTTCGAAATACAAAATTTTAAAATATATTGAATTTTAAAAATGTAATAAATTTTGTTTTAAAAATTCACAAAATATTTGTAATTTTTTTTATTCACTGTAACAAGCTGTAACATAAAAATGTTGATCGCAGTCCGTTCAACTGTTCATGAGAAAACCGAAGTTTAAAAATATGGTCTGTAAAATGATTTTTTTACCAAATATTTTATATCAAAATCAATTACAGCTGTTTTCTAAATTGATATATTTATGGTAAACGTTATACAAGGTACTATTTTACAGATGAATTGAAGAATTGAGGCATACAATCCTGTTTCGTGTTTTCTATCATCGTAATTTCAAGAATCATTACAAATTTTAAATACAATTTACCAATATAGTAAAAATGAAAATCAGAGTAAGCTAGAAAGAATGTTTAAAAAATAGATTTTCTAAGTTTTTGCAACAAATTGTAAGTATTCAGTACATAAAAGCACTATTTACAAATAATAAGCGGTTAGTTTTTTTGTTTCAACTGAGCCGGACAAATTTCTTCTGTTTATCAAAAGTATCTAAGCATTGAAAATTGTTTCATAATTAATATTAAATTTTATCGCTCTTTGACTTAAGATATCACAGAAAATAAAATATTTTGTAAGTTTAATCAAAGTCTTGTACGTAGGTAGAAGTATGAATTACATAAAATATCAAAGTTCAGTTGTCAGCATTTTTGTTTACACAGCTTGCTGTATATTCTCTTGATATCGGCTTATTAATAACCCTGAGAGCAATTATTTATACTATGTGCTAAGTAGGTAGTATACTTTTATAAAGAATTTAAATTTTTAATTAAGGAAGTGGAGCATTTTCTTAAGGGGAGCCATTTTAGGAAACCCTCCCCTATTTATTGAAAAATAGGGTCATACGAAAGATAAACTGAATAGCAACATAGCTTCTAATTTTAATCCCATAAAATATAAATACGATAATTTATTATTACTGTCTTAAGATAAAAAAACTCTCTGACTGGTTATTAAACTCTGTAAAACAACACGATCCTAAATTTGTAGGGCAGCTTACAACCCACTTCTTTTCTTTTATTTTTGCACAAACTGGAAATTAATGTAAGTTTGTTTTTTGTTTTTTTTTCAAAAAATGTAAAAATAATTTTCTCTTTTCATTCCCCCTGACTTGGATTAAATCTAACTTATTCAAGAATTTTTTCTCGTTTTTTTGAACAACACTTAATTGCTTTAAGAACCTAATAACTATTACTACCTCAAAGCAGCACAAGATTTAAGTGCATACAGCAAAACAGAGGGCTTCTATTCTTTGCAAAAACGATTAACATCCTGTTTAACTCATTCAACAACAAACAATCAATACCTGTGTACATCTAATTAAACCCTCTAACCATCAAGCCCTAGCTCTTTCTTAGATCATCAGAAACGGATGTTAGTAATTCCTTTTACGATAGCTTGCATGTACAAAAGCCTCTAAGCAAATATCCTTATCCATCCCATCCCTTTGTTCTTTGTATAAGGAATTAATAACACTGCAGGAAAATTCTTGCACCGGAAATCAAACGAATTAATGCAATCAGCTAAAAGCAAACTACAAAAAGCTGTAGAAAACAACGATAGCGTTACCAGTATATAATATACATAAAATACTCCGTAATGGAGTACAAGTTTAATTCTGTATCCTCCTCAGCAAACAACCATAATCCTTCTTGTGAATTATAGTTGACTGGCACGAGGTACAAGCAACCTCGACAGAGCTGCAAAGTGCGAAATGTGAAGCCTGTAGCCAGAACAGCAGTAAGTTGCAATATTATCCCATTTCACCCCATATTGTTACGAGGGATAATTAATTGTATCCCGCAGTAAACACCCCTACATCACTATCATGGTATGCCATGCCATTCCATGCGGAAAAGGAGAGCCTCTCTGATGGTTTAGTGTCTGTCTATCTGGAAGGTAGTTATAGCCTGAGTTCGATAAGATGAACAACACCCACCACAATGTCTTGCAGCTTAAAACTGTAAATATTTCTCCATTAAGGACTCTAAGTCTTCTATGTTCGAGGATATTTTTTGTGTAAACAGAAGAAGTCGAAAAGGAAAAAACAAAAGAGTGGGCAACTCCTCAACTCCATATACTTTAAGCTAAGCCCTCTTTACTGTTTCTAGATTGCGGAGAAAGGAATCGAGAGAAGAAAATGAAAAGAAGAACAAAAAAAATAACAACAAAAGTTCTTCTCCGAATATTCCCAGCCATACTTGAATTATCCTTTTTATGTTGAGGCCGACAGCGACGAGTATCCTCAATCCATTAAATTTTTAATGACTTTGTGAATATTTTAAAATGGTTGGTGCGGAAGAAGTTCGAGAACTCCACAAACACAGCACTTTTCTTAGATTTTTTTTTCTTTTTCTTTTTCACTTTTTACGTCCTTTCTTTGTTTTAATTCACTTTTTTTATTCTATTCTCTGGTTTGAAGCCCCTGGGAGGACTTGTTAATGAAAAAAGGACTTCACTATAAATTGAGGCAAGCAATCAGACACTTAAAACCGCACATGCACATGCCCCGATCCGACCCGGCGACTGAAGCAATGACAGTAGTTAACGTTATTAGTTTCGGTCTGATGATAATCGAAGCAGATAAAAAAGTTCACTGGTGAAAACTTTGAAATTAAAAATTTAAGCCTGATTTAATTGGAAACACGTCTACTTCCGGCGATACTCCAAAAATAACTGAGGTGCAAGTTGCAACACATACATTCCAAGAGCTTATCGGTGGCAAGTAGAATATCCACAAGGACCAATCTTTTACTTCGGTTGGAGGGGGTGACTGGGGGTTGGAACTTACGCGCATGGTCGCTCCAAGAGAAGTTCCGAAGGTTTTATCCGAACTGAATTCTGTTCTGACATTGTCAAGTTCTACAAGAGAAATGACACCTCTCTTTTCTCAATACCATTTTTCCTATAAGAGTAATCCCAGACTCCAAGTTATCCGAACCAGGACCTACCAGAACAAAATCAGGACAAACTATGTGATGCATTGAAAATTTCCCAAAAAAAAACCCATCAAATGACATTGTCGAGGGAAATTTTCTTTTTTTTTAAATAAATGTATATTTTCGAAAGTTCGAAAATGAGCACCGAGTCTACGGCGACGCTTGCTGATATGGTGGCTCGCACAGAGTATACCACGTGGCTCGGAGCTAAATGTTTTTGTTGTCATTGTCCCACGAGGATGAATTCAGATTTTGTGTGCGGAAAACGCATAAATTTCATTGGCCAAGGAGCCATTTTTGCGCGTTCAACAAGGCCGTAAGAAAAAAATAAATAAATTGCTTGTCCTCTGTGTGTGATTGTGGGCGCCTGATGGAGTTGGAGGACTCAGGGAGAATATATGTGCGAACATAGGGTGATGTTGTGTTGGATGGATTAGTGCCCGAGGAAGAGAATGAATTTATAACAGAATTGGATATCAGGTGGTTTTTCATTCATGTGCTGACAGGTGGACAGTCACATTTCTATTACAAAGAGACTCGTCGTATAAACCGAAATGGAATACCTACCTACTACTCAAAGGACAAAAAAAAAGAAAGTTAAAGAACGTCAGTTATATGTCCTTGAAATGTAACATAAATCATATTGTATATTTTTTTTTTGTCTTTCAAAGAAATGCTGATGGAACAGAAAATAAATTGAGTGTCGTAGAGGAATAAATATATTAATTTGAAATGAATTTGAGACGTCCTTATAGCTGTTTGTCATTCCAGAATAAATGTAAAAGAATTTTGATTGCTTTGTTCCTACTGTGCTCATGGTACAGTTATTATTGTTAGGTCCTAAAGGTATGGCCTTGCGTAGCATGGTTAAAAATGTAGTGCAAGTGGAGAGGGCAATTTTCTGAACAAATGACTTAAAAAAAAAATTTTAAACAACTAATTTTAAAAATCAAAATTAAAAATTGTTTTAGTTAAAAAGTGTTACAAGGACTTTCTAAGAAAAAAAGATAGTTTATAGGTTGAAAATATTAATCACAAAAAAAAATCAGAAAATATAAAAAGAAAACGACAAAACAAATATAAACATATATCTGATAATTTTAGAAAATCAGTACAAAAAATAAAATAACATTGTTAATTAAAATATTGTACAGTATTTTGAAAAAAAAACAGACCAATATTTCAGTTTTTTAACCATTTCATACTTTGAAATGAATAACATGTCTCTTAATGAAAAGACATTAAAATCCTATCGAGCAAGAAATTACTTAAAAATTTACAACAGCTTTCGCATAACAGTGCCCTTTATCTTTCTCATTGTATTTGAAATTTTCCTGAGAAAATGCTCGTAAGGCATTCAAATTTAAAAGATAAAATATCATTAGAAAATAAATACGATATCATGCTAAAAATAGGATGTTTAGGTGTTGGAACGATTGGGAATTCTACTGTTTTTGTAGGTTAGGTTAGGTTAGGTTTTATGGGCTGACAGTTGGTTTTGATGCTGTCACACTTAGATCAATGTAGATCCATTGTGATACCCTGAAGTATTGTAACTCCTTGAAAAATTAACCTATGAATCCTATGGTTCGTCTAACCATTCGGAGGTTTTGATGAAGTTCAGTAAGCTTTTGCTTGAGAAATCTGATAGTTTTTCTAATTCGTTGAAGAAGTAATTGCCTAGGGTTTTCTTCCTATTTAAAATAAATTTAAAATAAAAATTTAAAATAAAACGCTTAAAACATAAAAATGTTGTTTACATTCCAATCTCATAATACAAATTTAAAAAGGGAAACATATCTTTTACTATAGCAAACATTCAAATAAAACTTAACATTGACCCACATTCACTTAAACAAAAGAAAATAATAAACACAAATGACAATGATACTGGTGATAATGGCAGTGAAAACGCAATAGATATATATGTATAATATTATACCTAGATTCCTTATGACCATTTTACATAAAATGGAAACCTCACTTAACTGTTCGAAAACAAAAATTTTAAATTAAAAACGATTATGGAAATGGTTATAGTTTCTAAATTATTTTCTATTTAAATATACGAATATAGGTACCAACAAAATCTGGAATTTAAATTGTTCTTAAAATAGAAATTCATGTAGTTCACAAAATGAATTCAATTTCTGTAACCATTGAGAAAACTTTTTTCTAAATTTTAAGTCTCTTCAAATAGTTTAAATGTTAAAACTTTACCAATGCCCCCTAGTATCACTTGCACTAACCTTGAATTGAAAGTAGAACAAACAAAAGTTTTAAACTCAAACGTGTAATTTTCCCCTTCCACACTTCCTGCCAGCTTAGCATACCTTCCTTCAAAAATCAATTTCATATACACTCCCACAAAAAACTTCAGTCCAGAAGCCAGGACATTTAAATCGTGAGTTCAGGATGGTAAAAGTCCATGGAAGCTCTTTGTGAAAATTACACCAGTTCATTTAAAAATATACCAAAACGCTCACCGCTTAATGATTTCACTCAATTACTTTGATTGTATGGCAATGAGCAAAAATGTCGCTTTTTCTTTTTCAATAATTTTCTGATCCTGATTCCTGATACTGACTGCTGACTGCTGACTCTGATGCTGGTGTTGTATCGCAATAAATTTCCAATTAAAATTTTCACATTTCTCAAGCAGTGATTTTTTAATTAAAATGACAAGGACACACAGCGACTCGTGACTAATTAAATCAACTCGCCACTCACGACACAACACGACAAAACGACAAAAAAAAAATTGTTCTTGGTTGGTGGTCAGTTGTCCTATGATGGTCTTGCGTGCCAAAAGGACACCATGCTGGGAGCGATGTAAATTTTGTCGTAACACCAACGATTGCGGTAAAACACCTTGACAATAGAGTGATTAATTATAGCTTAAAGGCAATACCTCACGTTCCTATTTGAAATGCCAAAGACTCTTCTTCTTCTTTTCAACATCGCACTTGAGAAGACATCAACTTCATGTGCAGTTAAATGAAGCGAGAAGGCAAAGCACGACGCGGCGCTGCGAGGCAGTGGCGACACAGAACTAAATATATGACTTAAGTTTTGTACGAACATTTCATCCCTCTCATTATTCACCCCTCACCACTCACCATCAACAGCCCACCCATATCTACCATTTGCAAAAACCACAAAATCGTTTCGTTCGTTCTCGTAATCAATTAAATTGTCTATCCTCAGGAGTTTTCACGGCCGATCCAATTTGCTTAACTTTTTCACCTTTGTTAGTGTTGAGGGGATTGAAACACAGTTGGAGTTCGAGAGCAAGTGGGATGGATGATGGTTTGAATTGAAAGTGCATGTTTTCTGCTTACCGAGATAAAATATATACTGTTTTTTTTTTGTTGTTGTTGGTTGTTTTGAAAAACGTGCTTAAGATAGATTTTTATTGTTTTTAAATTTTATCCGACAAGAATGTGGTTTTGGCATTAACATTCGAAAGCATGGCTAAAACACGTTTTCGATATAGAAAAATAGAGAATTTATTCCACTTAATTAGGTTTAATTGAAATTTATTTTAGTATGGCAGGTATAAGCTATTTGTTTTTTTTTTTTTGGATACTTTTGGAATTTTAATTGAGAAGATTCCGAGATAGATTTTAATTGATATTTTGGAATTTAATTTTAAGTTTTGGAAGAACTTTAAGATTTAGAAGATTAGTTGTGTCTATATGGGGATGTCATGGAGGATGAACTTGATGTGGAGATTACTAAGGTTGGCGTTTCGAATTTTTCGTCTCAATTATTCTTGAAAATGTTACATTTTGAAATAAGAAAACTACGAAGATTTCTAATCAGAATTGTGAAATACGAAACTAATTTCCAAGGGACATTTTACTCACGACATTTTATTCACGATTCCACAATAACTGTATAGTTCTAGTAATTTTGGATTTAAATAATAAACGAGTATTCAATTTCATACCGATTAAGGAAAGCGTTATTTTTAGGCAATGTCGTTACTCAAAAAATATCGTTACTTTTGCGATTTCATGTAGGAAAAATAAATTTACAACTAACTGCATATGAGTAATCATTCAGAAATCAATCAGTAGCACTGTACTTCAGTGAAAACTTCACTTTATTCGCAGACCGTCAAAATTTTAATCTACGTTCAAAAATCGTTGAAGCCTGAAATCATTTAAAAAAAAAGTTTTCGCAATAAATTGTATATTTGAAGTATTTGCATTTTTGTTAAATAGTCAAACGGCAAACCTATAAGAACAACTACCAACTAAATTACTAAGGTTTTCAGACCTATTATCACCGCAGGTTTCCCCATGCTGGGCAAAAGGCCACCACTAATCTTACGCGACATCATTTGCGGTTCCTAGAGATATATTTCAGTTCTTAGCAACTCTTACCTGGTTGTGCTGATTCCTCTCAGACTGTTCTTCACCAAGCCCGTTTGTTGCCTGCCTGCGTGATGGAGTTCCATTGCATTGTTTGACTCGCAATAAACTCATTACCCTTTCCATGGTTTATGGCCATACGAATAGGCCAGAAGATCCTAGAGGGTTTAGTAGACGTCTATTTTCAGTTTGCAGCTTTCTTGTGACCTGCCTTGAAAGTGCTGAATTCATAAGGGAGCACTCAATATTGCAGTGCAACAGTTGTAGCTTGGTCTTTAGCTAATACCGTTGCTTGTCCACATTTTGAACTGCATTTCGAAAGCATCTTTGAAATCGGCATTCCTAATTTGACTATTAATATTTAGTTTGGTTCCCCGACCAGTTTAGACAGTACTCCCAACTGGTTGTCAAGAAATATCTATTTAAGCAATATAGTTCAAAAATTTAATTTTGTAGCAGAGTGTTATCAATTAGTTTTAACATTTTCAGGGTTAACCATATCGTATATAACGAAAAAGTTTATCAAACGTTAAACATCGTTAACAATCGTTTGGTTAGTCTTTTAGTAAAAAAACCTTCTCAAGATTGCCAATGATCAAATCGATTATTGATACATTTTGAATTTTGTACCTTGACGTAAAACCTGATAAAGAACTCTTTGTTTTTGTAATTTATAACGGTCTGCATCATTAGAGTCATCGAATTATTGTTCGTTAATTTGATCATTTGATCACTTACCACCATGATAAGGGGGAAACTTTTAAATGATTGCCCAATTCAGAATTTCGAAATATTCCCGAGTTTACCGGGAATTATATATAATTGTTTTGTTTTGCTTCATTAACTTTTTGATAAAACAAAACTACTTTTGCGTTCGTATAATTAAACGTATCGAAATACAATTTGAACCTATTTTATGACTACCCAGAATCCTTCCCAAAACTTCTTGCCATGTCAAAAGTTCAACCAACTTGGAATTTATTTTTTATCATTTCTTGTCGACTTAAGAGAAACAAGTACACAGGATGTAGGATGTAAGTCGAAGCCACTGCTCCATCAGAGTAGTATTCATACGTGTCAAGATCAAAATAAGCTTCTCCTTTGTATTCACATTATTGCAATAATGTTTTCACAACCAAAACACGTATAACTACACTCGTATAAGGTTTCAAACGGTTCAAAACATCATTGCAAAACACAACAAAAAAAAAAAGTCTCTTCCGTACAGCATCGCTTATTCTTTCTTCGTTACTATTGCTTTTGTTATTCTTCGAAGATAATAAAATGGAAATTCGGTACATAAAATAAATGTCAGTACTTGGTATAGGTAGAATTAGGAATGGGGGTTTTGAAGGCGAACCCACAGCTTCCCTGCTCCACATAAAATGGGCTAAGCAATATCGCATTTGTTACCCATCATAGACAACAAATCGGAATTGAGCTAGCGATTTTTCAGATATTACCGAACGCTATCACATCAAGTTCCTCACAGTTCAGCTGTGGGAAGTGGGATACGAGAATACGGGAGTGGCATGGGATTTAAGTATGTATACAGTTCGATTTTGAAACACCAACATGGTCGTTATTTTGTACTTTGTATGTTTGTTGTCTTCAATTTTTTTTTTAGGTATGGTAATGGTGATTCATATAGTAGGTAGAGTACATTGAGCTCACGCTCTCGATTTTGGTATTTGCAATTTTGAACGACACCCCAGCTGCTGAGGAACATAAAAATTGGAAAGCACTTTGTAACATATGTAAACTAGGAGAAGAATAAGGACGATACAAGAAAAATTGTGTAACTGTATGAGTGCGACTTGGAAAGGAGCGTAGAAGTAAGACGACCGACGAAGGAAGTCGGCGATGCAGTATTTCTGCGTTTTCTTGTTCAGGGTCGAACGTTTTTTGAATATTTTATAGCACATTGTGATTGCAGATAGATGCGGTACATTAGAAAGGATATAGGTTTTAAATTGTAATATTTCATATAAATTATGGAGAGAGAAAAAGGTATAATGTATTTTGTATGTTGGTACAGTTGATACAATTTAAATACTGCGTAATGAGTTATGATATTAGTTTGACGCAAAATTTATCTATTTTACTTTATTGCTTTACACAGATGAAACTTCTATAACTATTTTGTATGTGCTAACTAAATTTTTATAATAATTTATTTTTTCAATCAGTTTTCTAAGCTTACCTCCACTACGTTTTTTTTTTTGTAATAAAAATTTAGGACATTGAACATTAAGGATGTAATAATTAAATAATTAATTGTAGGTTTTTTCGATTTTTTCAAAGTACAAAAATAAAATTCTGATACGGTTCCCAAAGTCATGAAGTTACCATGTATTTTTTTTCATATTAAAATGGTCATATGGTCATAACGAGATTTGTAATCTTTTTTTTAAATATAAAACAAAAAAAAAAACATAAGAAAATATAGACAATCTTCATTAGGTAGGTATACTTCCAGCAAATTTATTTTCTTTCAAAATTTTAACCAATATTTTTCTGCATTTTTTCGATTTGCTTGCCAAATCCATCAATTTTTGTTTGGGATATTTATACACGGTGGCGCGGTAAAAAATATTTAATTAAATTATTCTTCAATTTCAATGATTTTATTCCTAAAATATAGACTTAAAATGGATAAAAATTTCTAAAAAAAAAAAACAATGTCAACACTTATGTATAATAATACGCTTTAGGTTTTTTAATTTTCTTTCCAAATCAAGATGTTTTATATGTAAATACATCATTGTTATTATTTTTAAACATTTATTTACCTAATACATACTTTAAGAAAAATTAAACTTTACTTGGTTTTTCGCGCTCAACAATTTTTTTTTAAGTTTTATTTTAGTTTAAATTAACTTACATACATATTTATCTTTTGAAGCAAAATATTTGCTATTTAGAAATTAATAGAAAAAATGTGAAAGAAAGAATTTGAAAACTGTAGCTTTGAAAAGGCACACACATATGCTTGAAACAGAGTAAAAACTAACTACCTACATTTTTTTGGCTCATTTTAATAATTTCACAAATTCATTTTAATATGTAATTTCAAAAAAAATACTAAACGAGAACAAAACGACACTGAATTTTAGGCGGCCGTTGTATCTCAATTTTTTCACAAAGAAGACAAAATCAAAGATCTGAGTTCTTACTACGACTTTAGTCATACGAGGTCGAGATGGGACTTAGCGAATCTCGTCTCGGTTTTGTAATATATTTTTCAAAATTTAAATAGATTCTTTCACCCTTTTGATGAACACTTTTTTAAAAAAGTTTAAAAGGATTTTTGGAAAATAAATAATTTTTCAAATTCTTTTTTTGTAAGTAAGTCTGGTTCTCATGGATTATCGCGCAACTTTAATGAACGTCATTTGCTTGATTTTCATTGTTAGTAAATTTTGCTGCTTTGAATAAAATTTTCAAAGTCCTGCTCAGAAAAAATTACAAAATAAAATTACCTATACACATAAATATATTTTTTAAAAATTGTGTTTTTATGATAAAATTTCCATATTAATCATACTGAAAGTATTCTCCCATATCTCTTACAGTAAAAAAAATGCTTCGATAAAAACCCAGACAAGTTCTTTTTAGAGGAAAAGTATTTCATAAAACTTTTCCGACGTTAACTTTTACTTTGAAACACAAAATGTTATTAAAATAAACACAACAAAAAATAAATAAAAATAGATCAAACTGAAAGTATAAAGCATGAAAGAGTAAACATAACAACTTTGCCGGTTAACATTTTACCGGTGTTCTAAAAAAAAAATATTGTAAAAAATATCTCTCATATACTACATCATGTTTGAAAAAATAAAAATAGGTACAGATACCAGAAGCGTCTCATATCCAGAACAAAATTCCTCCACATATGCAACGCAACCATTGTCAACATCATGGCTCTTACTTCCATGTGGTTAAAGTTCAAAAAGCAATATTCTTCTCAGCGTGCAGTTGAAGGGTCCACCTATTGAAAATATCATGTTTTAAAATTTTAAGTGTTATGAATATCGTAAGAGCATACAAAGTCCTACAATATTTGCTTTGTTGCCTTATAATATAGGATAGGTACTTGAACATCATGAACAGAAAAACCAAAAAGAAAACGACAAAAAAAACAAGAAACGAAAGGAGTCCTTTAAGTATTTGCTTTGAAAACCCATTTTTAGTCTAGAGAATAGTAAAGCAATATCAGAAAAACGTCCAAACTATAGACATGTAAATGCTGTCAGTTACATGAAACCCAGAATTAAAAATCACTCTCTCTTTCTCTCTCTCTCGGAAACACACATAGACAAAATTTAATATTATTTTTTAAGGACTTTCAAGAGTTAGAAAATGTGATCGTAAGTAATATCTGATTGCTTAGGATTGTGTATAGAGAATTCTTAGACTCGTCTAAACTTCCACTTCAGACTGAAAATGAACAAACAACACATCGAATGGTAAACGAACACCCACATAAATCGCCGTAAGTCAGAAAACTAATGAAGCTATGTTATACATTTAACCACCTGACAAGGATAATAAAATTGTACAAAAGGATAATAATGATGTCGGGTTCTAGCTACAGAAAAAAAAAAGAAACAAACCTTGGAAGCACATGTTTAAAATGTCTCATTTTTCTATGAGGCTGTCGGTGATGGGGAAAAGAAGAAGGAATGATTTAATTTAAACATTATGCAAAGTTAGTGTATTGTACACTGTGAGAATAAATTCAACAAAATTTTAATTTTAATTTTATTTTGAGTATTTAATCAAACTAGGTTTGGGCATGCTATAAATCTGTGTCCAAAAGCAAAATCTCTTCACCTTTCTAGACGAGAATTAGTCTTTTATTTGAGAAAACAGACACATTCTTGATTCATAAATGTGTCCCAACTTAACGAATGTATTTTTCATATTTGTAATTTTTTTATTTTCTCACTTTATGTAACTCAAGGCTGGTGATAGGAGAACAACTAGTTTCTATGGAGCATTCTTTTTTGAAATACTTCTTCGCATTTTCGTTTAAGCACCAAATTACATAAAATATTTTTATTGTATATATGTGGAAAAAACATTTAAAACATTTTTTTTATCGTTGGAACGATTTTTTTTCATTTTTTTCAGTTTTCTGAATTTAAAAAAGAATAATTAATAAAAATTATATTATAAAATAATTAATAATATAAATTAAAAAACAATTTTTTTGAAATTTTTAATAAATAATATCATTGCATTAAGCATTAAGTTGCAGTTTCACAAAGCTCGAAATTTTAAATAAAAATAAAAATTGTGTTTTACGTTTTCAAATCGGATTGAAAGTCTTTTTTATGGAAATATTGTGTTTTATGTTTATGTATAGTGTATGTATGTACCATTTTTTGAAAGTAAAAACATAATTTTTGATAGAATTATGAAAGGTATTTTTTTTTTCAATTTTCTTATCGACTTTTTTATCTTTTTTATTCTAATTTTTTGAAAAAAAAAAAAACCGAAAGTTAGAGTTTGAATTTTTGAAAAACAAATATCCAACTTTGTAGTTCGATTAATTTTTATTTTTGGTTTTTATCTCTCAAGGGATGATTTTAGAAGTTTGCTATTTAAACATCGTATTGAAATTTTTCTTTAGATTTCTGGAAAAAATATAATGATTTTGGGATTTTTTTAATTTAAAAAGTAATTTCCCAAAAATTTTTGATTTTCGTCTTTTTTAGGGAGTGATTTAGAAACTTCAAATTTCTGTTGTCTCAAGTTGGTGCTGATGATGATTGAAAAATAATATAAATGTACCACGAGACCGCGCGGCGATAATTAGTGAAACGAAACCGAGACGATACTTGGACGAGATTAAAATTTTTCGATTGGCCAACCCTATTCACTTTGAATAAAATAATTAAACACAATATTTTCTTAAAGTGTAATTTCATCATTCTTCTTTATAATAGCTCTAACTGAAGGCCTTTTCCAGAATAGATATATACAATCTACCTATTTTATGTAGTCTACCTTCGGAGGTTGCTATATTTCGCACATACTCACCTTGTGTTGCACACCCTCGTCAGACATTAATCCGGTCCATTGGGCTAGGTTTCAGCAGGTTTTTGTAATGTGTTGGACTTTACCCTTTTATTCTCCTTCGTTTCCTTCTTCTTTTTTTTTGGTCCAGGTATAATTTATATACTTAATCATGATAAAGTCCTTAGTACCAATTTTCGGTATGGAAAGTAACTTATTCACCCACATTACCAAGATGACAGAAAAAAAGACTAAAGGTTTGAATAAAGTTCTGAAAATGGTTTGTAACTATGTATGTAGTGGCATCAACCTTTTGGAACAAAATGACTCTATTCCTTGCTCAGTATTTCATTCATATGTTAGGTGTACTTTGGTAGATTATCGCCATCATAAATTTGGCCATTATTTAGCAGACGGCAATTAATTAAGTCAGCCTGTTCGGTGTTCTTGCAAAGGTACGAGGATATTAAACTATACAAAATAATAAATATCTATAGTCGTATTCGGGTGCTGTCTGTGTGTCGCTCTCTCTCTCTCAATTACCCTCTATCTCTTTCTATGGGAAGAGATAATTTTACATCCATGTCTTGTGCCATATATGTAACATCACACCATTATTGTGCGTGTTTCCAAAAGGACAATTTGATTGAAAGAGATATTTAAAATTTACAGACAAAATTTACTTCAGGATATATCGCAGAAGGAGATTAGAGTTTGATATGAAAAAAAATTTATCAAAACATAAAAAGGATTATTTGGCTATGATTTTAAATTCAGTTGATCTTCAGGACTGGAATGATAAACAAAAACGAGTAAAATGCTGACAAACGTCTACACGATAAATTACGCTTCAAGGATACACCTTAACTATGCAAAGAGCTTAAATAGTAGCCCTGATATACCTCCTCAGCAAACACCGCAAGCATAAACATCATCATCGCCATTGCAAAAAAGCATCATATAACCAACCACCTACCAGCAAAGCACCATAGACGAAGCATCATCATCATCACTGACTGCGAAAGACGACGACGACGACGTAGAGGGCTTATAGCCTCTTCATCCACTTCATAAAGTGCACTTCAGAGCAGCCTCTCATTGCAATTCTCTGTCAGGATAAAGCTGATGTTTGGTGTACTATAGGTGGAGGTGCGCCATTCAAGAAAAAGATAACGTTGAAATGGGACAAAACAGGACTAAAACGGTTTTTTTTTTTACTTTCCCACCCTCATCACGTTATTCATAATTTCTCCTTGAAAACCGTTACGATTCATATCTATCCAAATGAAAGCATTTCGTTAGCTCAAAATTCTAAAACGAAAAGAAAGCTTGCAAATAGATAAGGTCCTTTGACTCCTTCCACTGGTACCTGTAACTACTCATATTTATGTATGGCATGCATATGAAATACATATTCATACATACAAATGCCTCTTCGACATCGAAATGTCCTTGTGAAGTTTATTGAGTTGCAAAAGGTACACATAGCTCAAGAAGCGGAAGATAAAATTAGCAGAGAGTGATCAATTTCAGACGAACTCATACCAATACCAACCACAGAACGATAAAGGAAATAGCTACAGAGTATGCTGTATGTAATGTACTCGTATGATATGTCTGCACGAGTACCTATATAGGGAGAAAACCGCAGATAAACTTTGTTAAATGCATAAAGATAATTTCTAAATAATTTGCAGAACTTTTCGGTCTTTTTAAGTTTGAGTGGGTATATTATTATTTTTTTCTTTGGGTACAAAAATATAAATATTCTGTTCATTTTTCTCTCGTTGAATATGAATTTCTAGGTAGGGTTGCCAGGTTATTGATTAAAAATACAATGTACCACTGGATCGCACGAACTTGCACCTATGTTTATGTTCTAAAGAGTAAACGAAAACAATATGGAAATGGTTAAAAATGGTTAAAAGAAGTTTGAGCTCAAAACTGAAGGTCTTAATTTTAAACAACAAGTCAAAATCTTTAGAGTCCTTAGATATAACTATTTTGTACATATATGTAAATACTTTTGAATATTTTCCTATAAAAAAAAATGGTACGCTAACTAAAAAACATAATTCCAAAAAAAAAAATATTCTGATGTTTTTAACTTGACTTCCAAAAAATAAACTTAATGTTTTTTTTTTTCAAAAATCCAAAACTTATTTTTTGGAAAGTTTTGATATGAGATGTTATCAGGATTGTAAAGGACCTCTTTCATAAAAATTTTGATCACTATCCATCAAAAAATCGAAATTCAAAAATCCAGTTCTATGGCAGATACCGTTAAAAACAGTCTTTTGAAAAATATTATTTGACCAAATAATTTCAATCACTTACAAAAACCCACTGAAAAAATTTCATCAAAATCATTACAGCTGAGGCTATTTTTGGAGCTAAAACAAAATTTCAATTTCCCAATATGGCCTTATTTTAAAAATTCAAATTTGCTAAGATTCTATTTAACTTTTTAGGAAAAATTATGAACAGTGATATTTTTAAATAAGGCAATGATAAAAAGTGTTCAAAAACACAGCTTTACAATAAATATTCGCTCTTTAATCTTTCTTCTCCTAAATAATATTATGATCAATGAAATAAACGGTTTAATGAAAATGAAATGAAATAAGTAAATCTTGGCAACCCTTATTGTAGTAAAAGGCGTGCAAGTAAGCACAAGTACCTACCTGCTTATATATTTTTTTTTTAATTTTTAGAGGTTTCTAAACGTGGATTACTTAATTAAAGATAAAGGAAAAGGTATTTATATAGTTCGTATATCATGAAGTTTATTACATCTCGCTATAAGTAGCTATCTTACCTATTCCAAAAAAGCACGTGTTCTGCATAAATTATTGGCTCGTCTGTAAATAAAGACCCGAAAAATGTATTATTGAAACTCTTTAAGAAACATACTTTACTTTCTAAATTTTCTATGTTATTTACGAAAGAAACAAGAAAAAAAAATTCATGTATTCCGAGTACGTAGACATATGCCCATAAAAATATTCTCCGAAGGTAGATTTGTTACCATATGAGCTTGCATGCGCTATTTCCATAATATTCCCATCAAATAATTTATTAAAAACCTCCATTTTCGTTTAGTAGATATGCATTAATCAAAAGCTTAAAAATGAATCGAAAAATAAAGTTTTCAATTCAAAAATTTTGCATCATATTCTTTAAAAAAAACTTTTCTAATAAATAGTTTATACCGAGCCAAGAAGAAGCACTGTCTTGAGTTTTCTTTTTAATTTTCTACTAAAAAAATTCCCACACTTATCCAGGTTATCCGAAAAGGAGAAATATTCCCAGTATAGAAATTTAAAATTGAACTGCGTCTGCGCTGGTTAAAAAACTGAGCGAATAAAATGAGAACTTTGTATAACTCGGATGTTGGAATCGGAAGCACAAATGCACTGAAAGAGTCTTTTTGAAAGGAAAAAGTTTTTCAAGAACAAAGCAATTTATTCTAATTAATTAGACTTTGATTGTGGTTTTTTAATAAATGGTCTCGGGTTCTTTTGTTGACTTTTGAAGGTTAATTCAATAAATAGATGGTTGGCATTTTTCAATTGGTTTGTCGGTTTTTTTTTTTGTGAACTTTTATTGAACCGATAGCAAATGCCACTGTCAGCATAGAGAATTTTTAAAAGATGGAATTTTATGTTTTTTAATATGAATTTTTTATCGGACATAGATTTTATTTATTTCTTGACCATTTTTTTGAGATGGAATTAATTTTTCGTCTATTTAGCGGTGAAAGAATTTCTTGTAATATTTTATATTGCTCTTTTATGTTAATTTAAATCATTACAATGATCAATAATATAGTTTGTTAGGTGGTACAGGCAGTCTATAATTTTCATTTAATTTGAATTGGTTTTCATTTTTAAATCAAATTTTCACTTTAAGAAATTTTAAAAATGGTGAATGATAACTCCATAAAAACATCTCTTTTTACGCCCACTTAAGCTAGAGTTTGAACGGAAGGACCGATTTGCTTAAAATTTCTTAAACACAGATTATAATATGATTTGAAAATTTTTAGCTTTTTATTAAGCAATATAAGTCGAACTTTCATCACGAATAGTGGAGATAACATTAACGAACGGAACTATGCAACAAAAAAAATCTATAATATGATAATATTTGTGTACTCGTAAAATACAAAATACATTCGATCAAATATGTGAGTCACTGTCTTATGTTTTTTAAATAAACTATTGCTCACAGGTTTTAGTACAAAAAATTTACACATATCTGTACATTAATTTCTAATGCAAAGGATTTTTTTCTTTACAACTGTGCAACATTTCGGATGTGTGTACACTCATATTTTGTAGGTTTAGCTTAATTTAAAATTAAATAAGTGGGGATAAGCGGGTTTTAGGAGGGCACTTTAGCGACGATGCATCATAGGGAGCTCCATCAGCTCACCAAATAAGTGGCTCAGCAACTTATAGTAGTTCTAGAAAAAATTGTTTATAGTTTGGCAAAATTAGAGCCAGTCAAAACAAAACAGACTAATAATCACAAAAATCGTTATATTGAAGTCAAAAACGAAGGCAAAGTGAGAAATTACCTTTTCAGTTTCCCGACCTGAAACAACTTCAGAAGTTCATGATTTTCTTCTATGGCGGGACACCCAGTGTAATAACCTGATTTTTTCTTTTGTCTTTGCAATTCAAATAATTGATGCTTTATATTTTTAACTAATTTATTTATAAAAAAATGGTCTCAGAAAACACTGCTAATTGTAAAAGAAATTTAAAAAAAAATTATAAATTTTTTTTTTTCTTTATGTTGTTCATCAATGTCTATTTAATTTATTAAAGGTTTTAGCCTAAAAAAAAGAACAATTTTTTTCAATTTTTCTTGCATTGTGTATTATTCTTATATCTTGTTTTTACTAAATAAATTATACAAGACTATTTTTTAAAATTCTAACAAAGAGAAAGATGCAAACAATAGCCATAATGATGTAAACTCTATGTTAGAAATTATTCGTTTAAGGCTAACATTTAATTTCTAAAACACCAAACTTTGCAACATAAATACTGTCTCAAGAAAATGAAACAATGATACCATGTAGTTAACACAAAAACATGGGTTTGGAGAAAAATGCGATTAGAGCCACTAAAAAGCTGATAGCCTTATATAAAGTTTGATACAGCAAAAAAAAGATAAGACATGATGTTGTCTATTTTCAAAATATTTATAAAATAAGTTGCTTTTGTTTACCTTATCTGTTGTTATTTTATGCTCTGCAGCACGAGGATGTTATTGTCCATTTAGCGCTTTCTTCCCCCTTTAACCCCCTTGAACAATAAGTCTCTTTTTTCATAGAGTTTAGTTTATTTAGGTATAGGCTACAGAGGTGTATGAAAATAATAATGTTTTTAGAAAATAAAGCCGCGAAACACACAACATGCTAAGGTAGCATTTTTCCCATCAGTAAATATTCCCCACATCACCACTCTTCTTCTTCTTATCATTCCTGAAGGAACAACTTTTAACAATTAAAGAGAACATCTCTAGATGGGTGTATGTAGAGCTAGCAACAAGGACACCTCTCACACCTCTTACAGAGTATCCACGCTAACAACGCAGAGCAAACAACGGCATTATATTTGCATAGTAGTGGCATTAACACGATAAACTTTGTCCATTCTTTCACGTAATTTGTATGCAAATACGGAAGAATAGGAGAAAGTTAAACTATTTGTCTCTCCCCAAAGTCCTCCCAAGTCCACACTCCCGAACCTCGATACACTGTTAATGGCCACTTAAGAAGATGTTGCCGGGCCACACTGCACGCAAAAGCCACGCTATTTTCTAAGGACTACCGACGTGCCTCTCTTTATATGTCCTTGCTGCTCATGCCGCCACTACTACTGCTGCTTTTTGAAAGTCCATTAGAAATGTTTTCCAAGCTAAACTTTTGAACTTCGCTTGATGATGACGACGATGATGATGATGATGGTGTGGAAGTATTAGGAAAAACCCTGATGTGCTAGCCAAGGGAGTAGGTATGATGGCGAATTGGGGGTAAGTAATCAATGAAGACTGTAGTTGAGCGTTGATGCATTTGAGCAGCAACATGGCGCAATTAAGGGAATATCTATCTACCAAAGTCTCTGAAAGAAACAGTTACATGAATATTATACAAGAACAAACTGATGGAGATGCGGAAGAACTTGAAGTATGCCATCAGACATCCAAAGTGAAAAGGGCAACAATTTACTTTGATCGTAATTGGTAAAGAGACACAAAGTTATTTTTTGTTTTACAATTCAATTAATTTAACTGACATATGCATGTAGACACATATATGAAATTCTGAAACCATTTCAAACCTAAAAGCTATTCCAACTCTTTAGTGATAATCGAATTATTGATAGAGAACCTAATTTTTCAATAAAATTGGGAAAAGTTTTTTTTTAATTAAAAGTACATGGCATTTTTTACAGAATCAATGCGATTTCTTCTACAACTGCAAATTTTAATTTTGAAAGAGAATTATGAAAAATAGATTTCTTGCAATGAAATATGACTAATTTCAAAGAGGTTAGAATGTACATACATAATTAAATAAATTTTAATTTAGAAAACACAATCGGTTTACAATTAACATGAATAATTTTCATATTTTCACATTCAAAAATGTCTTAAATTTTTTTCTTATCCAGTTTCTAAAATTCTATTCTTAAATAAGAGTACCACAGTTCTAGAAAAAGAGTATCACTTGCGAATCATAGAGTTTCCATCCCTGCAATAACTTTATTTATTGGCAAGTGATACCCTTAGAATATTTGTCAATTTCTCTCAAGAGGCAGGAGTCCGTTAAAAAAACATTTCTGATGAACGAGGCTGGGACTCAAACCCAGACCTCCGTTTTGACATTACTACGCACTAACCAATAACCACCATGCCATCCCTGCAATAACATGCGCACAGGAATGGCTGAGAGTTCTAATTCACTCAGGCCTTGCTTCTTTATGTACTGTAATGCCATCAAATTTATTTATTTATTTATGAATATTTGCATTAAGAAGTTACTCTAAATTTTACCAAGAAACAGACCTGGTTTTAAAAATGTGACTAGTAAAATAAACAATTAATTTTTTACTTAAATTTTTTCTTGTATGTTCCTATTAATAAAACAAACTATGTGTTCTGAATTATCACCACCTAAAACATCTTTCACACCTTACCCAGGTCACGGTCTTTTCTTAAAAAAAAAAACTAAAATCAACCAAGGAAAAGCTTGACAGCCTTTTTATTTCTCTCCTTTCTCTACGGAATGACATTTAAAACTTAAAAAAAAAAGAACAAATCATTTAGAGGTATATAGGTACAATTGAAATTGCACAATTTCTTTCACTTTTTCAAGACATCACAGCAAAATAAAACTAAGACAACATTTCTAAACGAAAATATAGAAGAAGACAAATTCAAAAGTGTTTGCCTTAAAGCCAAAAAAAAAACAAAAAAAAGTGGAGAAACATAAAGTAGAAAACCAAAAAGGCCATCAAACATCATTTGTACAACAATTCACCCACTTTGTGCACGCCCACTGCACGCAGACAGGTTGCTCCTCTTATTGTTGTCTATTTTTTGGAGCGTCACCTTGGGCTCCTTTGGCAAAATAGGAGCTCAACTCGTTTTGTGTCATATTTTCCAGATTAAGGTGTCAGCTTGTCAGACCGGTACAGCACCAGTTCTGTTCGCTTTGGTTTTCTTTTTTTTATTTTTTGTGGTTGTTTTACGTATCATTCAATTTCGAATTATCGTTACCATGCTAGAGAGGACTTTGACTGAGGACACTCGTCCTGTTTCGAGTGTCCTGCTTGTTTCATTTTATCACAACAAACTTTGTCTTTTTTTTTTGGTCTAAATGCGAGCGATCTCGTTTTTTGTGTTGATATTTCCAAAATAAAGTTCAAAGACAATTAAAATGTTGTTTTTCATCAGAAAAAATTTAAGGCTAAACCAAACCCATGCGAAATCTGTGCGTTGTGATTGTTGTTCTGGGTAAGCCTTTAATCATAAAATATTAATTCGTATAATTTGTCTGCCATGTTTTTACCTTTAAAATGGCATTTTTTGCCGGCATCAGCTGTAACATTTGATTTAACACTTCTTAGTTTTTTTTTTCTTCTTTTAAATTTTTTAAGTAGCTGATGGGTACAATTTTAAATTAATAATATTCCTCCCGTAGACATGAAGAGTAAAATAAATGCGAAAACTTTAAGGATTCATCCTCTGGGCAAGACAAAAAAAAACCGAGAAAAAACCGAAAGGATACTTACCTACTCAGACAGACGGTTTATTTTGTGAATGTAATTTCCGTTGAAACGTTAAGGAGAAAATGATAAAAATGCGACACACGAAAATAACAAAAAAAAAAAAGAAAGTGTGAAAGACTTGGAAGTTTTCATAATAATGTTTTCAACACTTTACGAAAGTTTTTCTCTTGGAAATTATATTTATGGAGTGGCTTAACAGTGGTGTTTGAAAAAAATGATTGCACTTGAAAAATTTACTATAGATTTTGAATGATTTTTTTTTGAGCCCATATTTTACTTTATTTGAGTAAAAGTGGCTAACAAAAGGGCTACGGGAAATGCGAATATTCATCCTTCAATAACGCTTGGACGCCTGCACAGATTTTGATGAAACTAAAACATAGAAGTCGATTATGTTGGTTATGCGTCACCTTATACCATTTTTATTAAAACAAATACAAACTTTTATCAACGACTGTTTTTTTTAGCAAAATATTACTCAAATAACAGTAAGTAAAATGGAATTTGAACTACCTAGAAACTACATACGTATGTATATGTATGTTGCACATCAGGACACAAAAGTAGTAGCTATGCCACGAAAAGAACCCAAAGGCGAGGCATAGAGGATGAAGCAACAATTCGTTGCGCAACGTAAACTTTATGGGTTCTTAATGTGTTGATTCTGTCAGTGGCAAAAGTGCATCTTGTTGATTTATTTTTCCAAAATTACGTATATTATTAAAATAATGGGGACAGTCAACAAAAATGTTTGACAACAATTCCAAAAACAAATAAAATAAAAATAAAAACTTATGTAATAATGAAAGACTATACGAAGCGCAAAGTTTGCGGAAACGGATGTGCACTGTATGTATAGCCTTAAAAGATCCACAGCCCAAAAAGTCTGAAAAGAAACACAAATGGGATGGATAAGTTTTTGTCTGCATTATATAACTTTTAAAAATATACTTTGTATATCAAGAGAACACATGGGCTGTGATTTTTGCAGGTGCTTAGAATGGATTAAGGCACCACCTAAAATAGTTGTTGGGAAAACATCACAGATATCTTTTGGAACAACCGCACTGAAAAGGAAAACATTTTTTGAAATATTTGTGGGTATGGGAGGGTGTAGCTTAAGTGGCTTAGTTGAAGATTTGATGGTTAAGTTCGATATCCTTATTTTCGTGCAAAGACTTTCATGTTTTTCTTTTGTCACTCATTTTTTTGTAGTTCTAACATTTCAGTCCTTCTCCCCCAGAGACTTCGTATTTTCATCAAATTATAGTTTAAACAATTAGAACCAAACTGTTTCAATTATTGGTATTTTTTTCTTATTTTTATGGTGTAAGCAGTCCAATATTTTGTTATTTGATATAACCCTTTGTAAACAGTTAAAAAATCGGTTTTCTTTAGAATTTTTTATTCTCGATATTCAATCAACATTTATCGTGAAATAAATCCAACAAACAATATTTCTACCATGAATAAGTGACCAAATATTTCCACATTTTTGAATAAAATTTAAAAAAAATAGTAAAAAAAAACATGAAATTTATATCCCAACGAGATCTCTGATGCTTACCAAGTGTTAAATTAACATCTCGCCCAATAATTGCAGTTGACATCCAATTATTCATTTTCGTGCTTCATGGCATACTATAGGTACTTCCTCCTTTTCCCAGGAAAACGAACTCACCTGAAACTATATTGAATTCCCGGTCCGCATCGCCCCATCATCAGATTGCATTATTACGTATTGCTGGTGAGAATTTCCACTGCTCTCCGCAGTCGCCGCGCCACTGCTTTCTTGTCCACTTTTAACCACCAAACCAAGTCGGAGATTGAAACCAATATTCAATTATCTTGTTCATCGATATTCAATTAATTTTGAAAATTTCCTCATGAGCGATGGAACGTAAAAGAACGAAAAGAGTTCTGAAATAACGGGGCCAACGAACCGAACATTAATTACAAGCAAATTTGAAGTGTGGTAAGCTGACGTTCTATTGCGGACATTCGATAGATTCCAGGAGGAAGGATCAACACTTTATGGAAGAAATATATTTCGATCAAAAATCTTTCTCCAAAAAAAAAAAAAAAAAAATTAAACAAGAGAGATGATTATAAAATACTGGTGTGATTTTACTGTTCTGGGAAAATTCATTTGCAAAGGAGGCTTTGTTATATGTTCATGGGTAAAGATAATATTATAAACTTAATAAGATGGTGGAAGGAATTCAATTCCAGAAACTATGTAAAAGAGGGAGATAATTGAAATTTAAATGAGGTCAACGGAAGATTCAACTGAAATATATATAGGTAGCTAAATATTATACATTTTCCTTGTCCAATTAGCATTCGTGAAATTAACTTAAAAATTTAAGAGATGGAGCATTCTGGTCAAAGACATTTGAAATCTTTGAAAGTAAGAAAACTGTTTGATGCACTAAAAAAAATGAAAAATGTAATGTACTAGAGCAAAAAAATAACAAAAATTAATTTTTGTATTTTAAAGTTTAATATTGGATTTGTATAGAACAGTTTCTATATGGGTTATTTTAGCATATAAAAAGTATTTTTTTAAATTAAAACAATTAATATAAAATAATGATATATGTTATCAATGCAAATAAATAAATTGAATTTATATACTATGTATATGTACACCGCTATGTGTCAAAAATGCTTTTTTTTCAAAATCTATGGGCATTTTTATTTTGTATTTTTTATTTTTTTTTATAAGGTTCAAAGTTAAAAATATCATCAATAAATAAAAAATTCGCAAAATTGCGAACTAGCTGCATTTGTTTCGCAAAATAGCCATTTTCTCGTGGCCTACTTCAACAAGTCTCTCCATCTATCCCGGTCTCGAGCTGACGCCATCCAGTTGCGCACCCCAAGGCTTCGGGCTTACTGGTCTGCGCCATCTCTATAGTGCAAGCATGATCTACCACGCTGCCATCTACCATAGAATGTACCACAAAGGACTTTCCGAGCCGGTTCCTCTTCGCTCATGCGAGCTACCGAGCTTAGTTTTTGTCACTATGTCTGCTTCAAGGTAGATTGCATACAATTCATGATTGCACCGTCTCCGGAATCGTCCTACATAAATTATCACTTATCTAAAATTCGTAAAAATTCTAACTCTTGATTTTGATGAAGATATGAAATATTATTGATACGGGACACAAAAAATGGGTGTCTGCCATTCATGTATGTGTCCTTTGGTTTGCGACCTATACGTGTGGGATGATACATTCATTTTTGGCCGCTATCCTCGCACCTTTTTTTTATTTTTTAAACCGAAAAAACGGTACCTGCCATAAAAAATATCAAACGGCAAAAATTAAATACTGCACAAAAGCGCTCAGATAAAATTGAATATTTCTATACAAATATTTTTTCAAATTGTTGCTCCTCATTTTTTTTAACAAAAAAAAAACGAGACCAAAAAGGTGTGAGCAACTCGTCAGTACCAAAATTGGAAATTTTATTTGTAATTTAGCAACTTCTTTCAGAAGAAATAATTTGAAAATTAATAAATCATAATTGTTGACATTTTTGAGCTTGAAAAATAATTTGATTTATAATCTTTGTGATAATGTTTGTCTAGCCTGAAGTCCTGAAGATTTTATGATTACACTTTTAACAATGCATCTATTCATAAATCGTCTTATTTCATGTAAAATAGTCCCAGTGCCATTGTAATCTAATCTCTTCCCACACAAAACACTTAATAAAATGTCCTATGGCAATATCATATAATTTCATTCATATCATTCAAGCAATCAAATCACCTTCCCCCTCTCCTCACCAACTATCACAATGCACTTTAAGGAACGACTGATGCAAACTAAAGCGCATCAACAAGGACGATTAGGAGGTACCAACCGTTTAGAAAGAACAATGTAAGACGTAAGACTGTTAGGATTTATGGATTATTCTGGTTCGATATGCAGTAATTGCCAATGGATGTTTTGTGTATTATATTCGTCCTTTGGCTATTCCACATTCCTTTGCTTTTTATCCTTTTCAGATCCTTTTTGTTTGAGCTGTGCATCAACAATACAATGGCCAACGAATATTCATTGATTGACTTAATTTATAGAAAATCTTCTTCCAAGAATAGACTGTCGAAGTAGGGAGAAAGGGTGAGGACAATTGATAGATTCAAAGTGTTATTGTGATTGTCTGAACAAAATGGAAATTAATCTCTTAAGATTCTTTTATATAGGAGAAGGTTCATCTCTCTATAAATATGATATGTACAATGTTTTTCGAATGGCTTTCAAAATATAATATCTGTAATGTTTTCTTAAAAGAAAGAAGAGTAGACATTAAGACATACTTTGCATACCTTCACAAATATTATTATTCGTAAAATACTATACTGTATTACCCAAAATACATCATTAAGATGAAGTGATATTGATTGATCCACCCAGAGGCCACTTTCTATAAATTTGACAAACTCTTTAAGGATAGTCCACAGCATTGATTTCTGGAAGCATTAAATTCTACACGGTTTTTGAATTCCCACTGACAATCCTGTCTAGATCAGAATGTAATGAGCTGATCTTACGCTGCCATTCTAATTCTACATCCCAAGAAGAGGGATGAAGATCTGGAAACTAATATAAAATGCTGAGGGTGCTATCGTCTTTCAGAAGAGATATCGTTGATAAAAATAAAGAAAAGAGTCGGAGACGAAACGGAACTGGGGAATACCAGCATTTATTTTGTGACAATCAGACTTAAAACAACTCGTAGTAAGCGATCCGAAAGGAAATTTCTAATCTAACGAAGAAAAGATTTATCGATACCAAACGCACGCATTTTCAATAGAAGAGCTTGATGACAAACTCTATCAAATGCTTTTGAAATATCAAGTGCAATAATCTTACTTTCTCCAAAACGGTGTTAGGATTTGTACCACTATTCGATGAGATATACTATCACCAGTAAAACTTTTGCTACGGAACGCATACTGCCAGTCATTAAGAAGCTTCTTTTGTTTTTCGAGTTATGTTATCACCATTATTGGTATTTTAAAAATATAAAAGAAAACAAGGTGCTTACGGAAGTTGTTTTTTTTCAAAGCCAAATTTCCATTGAAAAAATTAATAAAAATCCTTGAAAGTTTTATTTACAATTCCTGTTATAGCGCTTTTTCATTTTTTCTGTAACTCTCACTCAAAGCATAAAAGGAAAATACTTTCCTTTGCCAACAACAGAAACTAATATTAGGTAGGTGTACATATGATAGCACATGAATCCATTTTCTAATTAGAACTCCATTAAAAGAACTATGTAATTGAAATTTAAGAGCAAACATGTCTGGCTACAGTTTGGCATCAACCAACCACAAAGTATTTTCATGCACAACACAACCCGAAAAATTTCTGTTTAAAAAAAAAATCATAGAAAGTGCAGCTTCGTTATTTGCTTTTTAACTTTCCTTTTCTGAGTTGCTCTTCGTTTAAAAATGTATCTTTTATGGCTTATGAGCTTTTTGTATACCTACGTTATGTTTGTTACTTTATATGTTTTCATATGCTTTTGAATTTTTGATTCAACTTTCTATTTAAGGTGTATATTTTTAGGAATATCCTTACTAATTTAGCAATAGCGAAAAAAAAAATTAAAAACCAAAATGAAAAGGACTACAAATTTCTAGTTTCAAAAAAGAAGTCAGATAATCAGTTCTTTTAAATGAATGGCACTCAAAATTTATTATTTCAACTTATTTCTAAAAAGCGTTCCACGTGATTTGATATGAGTTACTCAATTCTATTAGTCTATAAGTCTACGTGATGACGATCATGGATATGAACGTCGAACGAGTAAGAAAATGTTTCAAGAAAATCGGTTCAGTAGTTAAGGATGTTGGTCGAGGTACAGACTAGAACAGGCAGTAATACAGCAAATTTGCGGAAACCACTTTTTCCCTTTCTTTGTCATCGCATTTTGTCAATATTTCATGTTCGATTTGTTTACGAATCCAAAACTTACCCTTTAGCACCTATTTACCCATAATCACAAGCTAAAGGGTAGAAGGAACGAAAAGTTGAATAAAGGACAATGAGAAAAATGATTTTGGAAGCTGAATGTATTAGAGAAGGTATTACTTTAAGCGCCAAGGGTTCCTATAAGCCAATTTTAGTGAGGTAAGAAGGCTTTGAACTCACCCCGAACTTTTTGGAGCACATTAAGAGAAACAATTCTCACTTTCGAAGAAATGTCAGGTATGTAGGTATCTAATATCCAAAAATTTACACTGAATTATTGTTGCGTTAGCTGATTATTGAACAGCTGCTGACCATCAACTCGTGTGCTTAAGTATCTCATATACCCCATAGGCCTATCACTCCAACATGAACTAAAACAATGTCGAACATTTCAATTTTCAAGGAAATACTTGAAGAAGAAGGAAGGATAATAAAGAATCTAGTTATATACCAAACATTTAAAAAGTACGTTTTCCATAAAAAGACAAATCTCTGTCTTATATGCTGCGAATAAATAAAACTCCAATGGAAAATGGAAAAAAATCCTTTTTGCATTAAATCAAAAAAACATATCCTTGAACAAAGGAATCAATTTGATTGCTTCATGTCATACAACAGATGATGTTTAAAATAAATCGTGTACTCGTACATCCAACTCTTGATTCAAGCTCTCATCACACAACATTTTTGTTCAAACAACAACAAAACAAGCAAACAAATAGTACAAAAAAAAAGAAGAAAAATTGTAAAAATTTCAATTAAAAATCACAAACATTAATCGTTGTTAACACTGTGATCAAGGACTTCTTCTCTCTGTCTCCATATTTGATATTCAACACCTTTTGTGTGCCGGTATAATATATGAAATTGCGATATGTTGTTGTTGTGTTATGTGCACACACACACATGCAAAGGCAAGGCATGCCATTGATACACAAATTGCTCTAAGTAAATATTGGGCCTAGGGAATTCATTGATTGAATTCCGTTCGTTGATGCGTGTAAATGTTTAATTTTAAACGAACGAAACGAAACGAATGTTCAATGTTCAATGTTATACTTATATGATTGACGCCGAGTTGTTGATTTTGTTCTTCAACACCATCTCCGTTACAAATTGAATGTGGAAACAGTTTTAACTGTTGAATTGAATTTCGAAATTAAATAAATTTTATTATAAACATACAGTGCTGCAGTGTAGTGTTGTGTATATTTAGTAATTTTCCATGAAATGAGTCTGCAATTTGTGTAAAATGAAAAAAAAAAAAAAAATATCCTACCATTTTATAATGTATGTAGGTGGAAACACTGAATATACACAATTAGGAAAAGTGAAACGGAAATTATTGTTAACTGAATTAATATTTACCCGCCATTATTTTTAATGCTGTTTTATTTGCGTATGGGTTTGCATAGGAATGTATTTTGTACGCAAATAGGAAGCTTAATTATTATTTTATTTTATAAAGTCCTCTTTACAAAAGTGGTAGGTATGTATTTGGTTGGATGTTTTTTTTGTATTCGGGTAGATATCTATTTTATATTTACTGTACATGAACATTTTAGTATGATAAATATGAAGCTAGAGATACAGTGGTAAAATGTACGCGAGGAATGTTCGATAAGTCAGTGACTTCTCATTGAAGGTAGCTCTTGAATCACATGAATCCACCAAATATAAATAGATAAAAATATAGTGGAAAACGTATAATTTCGTCATTTGGTAAGTCACGCCTGTTTGTGGATAAGCCATTGAAGAAGCTGCTCTTTCAAATTAGATGGCACACAGGTTTCTTCGAAGGTCGAAGAGGAATCAACATAACTGGGAAAGGAACCGTTTACAATGGCGCGTAAGAGTAGTAGAGGCACTGTGCGAAGCAAGGAAAACTAACGAACATAATAAGTCCAAGGACCTAAGTAACCATCAAACACTTTTTGAAAAACTAGTTTCCAAACTCAAAATTTTAGACAAAAAAATTGGTTTATTTCGCTCAAAATTCAATATTTGTATAAGATTACCAGATATACTCGTAGATAACAGATTAAGACAAAACTGATCCGTCGTCTACTGGAATTTTTTTTCCTCCCGAAATTGTTTAAGATATTTTTCTGCTATCCGACTTCAAAAATCTTAAATATTTAATTTTTAAAGTTTCTTTATCGTTGCATCTACAACAATTAAAAACCATTACATACTTAAATAGTATATCTTAATAAGTGATCAGTAATTATGTCCTCTAATAGTATGTGTTCAGGATTCACCAATAAATCATACAATATCCTTTAAGTACCCAACCCATCCTATATCCCCAAATGGCATCCGTTTTTGTATATCTACAACAACCTAATTCGTACGAGTGAACTTCTCAAATTAATATTTGTGCTTCACAAGTTTCGCCTCGAGCAGCTCCCTTGCACATAAATCTTAATTTAATTTTCCTTCCAAGACCTTAAATCAACATTTCTTATAATCCACACCCGTTTGCAACCGCCTTACTCTTTACAATGCAAACTTTTCTGTGAGAGCCCCTTTTCTTAATATAGAGGTACCTCAACTCGTTCCTAATTTTCTAGCTGTGTTCATGTTGGTGCTATTGGCTGATGGCCCATATTTTTGCCTCGAAAACTGCAAACGCCGCACCGCGCCGCCCCGACAGATTTATCGTTCTATTTTTCTAGGGTGCTGATGCTGGAGACTCCGATATAACGTCATCATCAACGATGACGAGTGTGTGATGACAAGCGGACGTTGGCATTAAATGGGACTCAACTCGAAGAAATCATAATAACGTGCAATCGTATATATATTGTGAGTTCCATCCACCCTACTTGCTGCTGCTGCCTCATCTTTCCAACAGCAGCACCAGCTTCCCTATACTCTTGGCACACACATAAGCTACATAATTAAATGAAAACTATTTCAAAAGTACTTAACGTTCCATAAATCCGTAAAAACTCATAAACTATGATTTTATGCTTGCTCAAATATTGCTCCTCGAAAAGATGATGAGGAAAGGGTTCAACTTCAACTTCGGCTTCGGCTTCAGCTTGTGGCTGACTGAGGTGCTATGCTGTTCTCTCCCCCACCAAGTGACACGTATCTTAGGGCGCAATCGGTAGAAGAGGAGCCGCCTCCTCTAACGACCCTTGTAAGACCTATGGCAAACTATGTCGTGTATACAACATGCTCCTGTTCGTGTCTAGTCTAGCACCCAGTGCTTTGCATGGAATTCCACACACATGTCCCTGCCAGAAGTGCGACTCCAGCCTTCATTCCCTCCCTCCCTCCACCCAGCCCCTGGAGTTTTGATAGAGTAAATTGCGTTTAATTTTCAGAAAATCTAATTTAAAGTGCAGAAAATTAAATTTGCATTCAGTCTGTATATAGGCAAAGCAGATGACGACGACAACGATGAGGGAAACTTTTTTTTTTCTAGAAATTCCCTCTGCAAAAGACATCTTGTGTGAGCTCGTTGAGTCCCACTCTTGGTGCTACTGGATGGTGCGTCCTTCTGGCTTTTCTTGAGTGTAGAGTGAAATTCTCATCTGGTATTCTTTTGTAGAAGAAAGTTAATGGCAAGATGAAAAGCGTTCTCAAGATGGCACATCATACATATAACACAACGCATATGCTCCGGACTTGGGAGCCCCTCTGTTGCTACACATTTATAATATTTTAGTTGTGAGGTTACTGGGCCGAGCATGAAGTAAATACATTTTGTTCTTATTTTCTTTTTTTCAACACGCCAGTTTTTATGCATCCTTTAATTTGCTCGTTATCAATTTTAAATGTTCACACTTAGATATAGGCTCTCTTGAATCCTTGAATGATGCACTTACCTATATAATAAGCAGAAGGCTGATAATTTACGCATGTTTATTTCGCATTCAAGTTTGGAAGCCATTAATACGCCATTTGGACGGCTCAGAGAGCAATTACGAATGAGTAATAACGATTGAGTTGATTCCAATTGCTTTTATGTGTGACCTTGCTTATCTCTGTTTGACGAGTCTTGATGCGCATCAATGCTTCCTAACCAATTTCAAAAATATACATGGAGTCGTTTTGGAAATATTTAATTTTCAATCGCAACAAAAAAAATATGGAAAAATGAATTTGTCAAATAAAATTATTAAAAAAAATCGTCAAAACCAAATTTGTCAAAAAATAAAACATAAAAATGCAGACAAAAGAAGGCCGAAATGAAAAAATACAAAAATTTCAACACCATTTAAAGAATTCTGATGGACAAGTTTTTTGAAATAAAAATTTTTGTTATGCAGAAACACAACATAATTTATAATTCACTTATTAATAAAATTATCACTAATTTTACTTAATAGTTGATCTTATTTAAAAAAAAAACATCTGTAGTTATAGTTAAGTTTAAGAAATGAATTCCAATGCATTTTTATTAAAATAATTTCTTTCTTTTTATCTTAAGTTCTAATTCCCTCGCATTCTTCGTTTGTTTATAAATTCAGCCTTGGAATTAAATTCAAAGTTCTTATAAAACATTTTATAATGCCCATAATTAATGTCAATCCAAAAGTGGTCTTCATTAGAAAATGCACCAGCGCTATCCTGCAAGAACGCGATTGTGAAATGAATTCAAAAGGTAATTAAAAAGTATTTAGCGTGTGCTTTCAAAAAAAAATTAAAAAAATTCATTTCCAAAACCAAAACAACAAACCTTCCATAAATCTTTTTTCGCTGTTTCAATTTATCTTCGGTATCTTTGAAAAAGTATCTCCGTACACCACTAAGATAGCTATGAAAATATTCAGGCCAATCAATGGAACCCAAATTGAAGGGTAATATAGCTCGTTCGCCATCTTTGAGTATGCGATCCAACTCAGCTATGTTGCCATTTGCGAACCGCCATTCTTTTAAGCCAAACCAAGACATCATGTCAATTACTTTGGCGATCTTTCTGTATGACTTTGTGTAGCTATGCGAAAATTTATAGAAAAAAAAAACAAAAACTGTATATAAACCTTATAAACGTAAATCACTTTCAGCTAGACTATAGAATGGTTTATGTAAGCATGGGTGTAGGTATAGAATACAGCTTACATCTTCTTTTGTCCAGTTGCTATGGCAATTAAATCTAAAATATAGCCGGGGACGTTGTGAAGCAAAAATGTTAGAATACGATGCACTGGCTTCGATGGAATTATAATGTACGAGAAGCACCTGGAAAATACAAATGGATGACAAAGTGTGAAATGCATGTAGGTACGTATATACAACACAAACAAAAACAATACACACAAAGATGCATTTATGTGATGTGAAAGGATGCTTAATGGCTAGTTGTGAAATACCGTTCTTCGAATATGGCATACGAAACCAAACCCAAGTCCAGACCGCATACGTATTTCAGGCAAAGACAACCCGTTCCATATGCTCCGGGATGGATGAGAAAGAGTTCAACAAATTTATTACAGTGGGGGGCGCAATAATAGACAAACAAATCTATTGAGACAAGAAAAATGTTTTCAGAAATCTTTTTGGAAAAAACGCCCGAATTGTTTTCTGCTTTAAAATTGGAAAAACAAAAACCTAAGAACTATGTGAAATTGTGTCACACACCTGTAAGAAAATGTTACTAGGGTCAGAAAAAATGAATTCTAGAAAATTTTCCAAACTTTATTTTGGAATAAAAGACCAACAAATGTCGTGTTCAATTGTGTTTTCTGAACTGTTCAATTCTTTAGAAACGTAAATCGTCAGAAATTTATTGCAAAACATTTTAAAAAATCTGGAGAGAGCTTTTGTTCCTCGAAAAAATGCTTAATAATTGGCGTACTTCTGGAATGATTTACGAAAACGTTAGGAATTGATCGTTTTCATTTCAATCTTAAACATCATGTTTTTTCAAGAAACAAATTATCACAGCCTGAACTAATTTAAGATTCCTCCACTGTTAACCTATGCACAATAGAGACAAAGGTTAGCAAACCAAAACTGGAAAAAGGCTTCATTGCTCACACTTTTCGATTTGTTATAGACCAGACCTCCCCTCCCAATCCCAACCCTTTGTAAAGAACAACAGGCAAGGTATACATTTTCCGTTTTGTGAGGATTTCTTTTTTTCTCGTTTCTTTCTTTCTGTTGTTTGTTCTTTCCTTTGGCCATCCATCCTATGTTCTGTTGTTCATTTCTTGGCAATTTATGTGGGGCTAGAGTATCGGTCCCTCTGGAGAGACAAACGCCAACCACCGCACCGTCATTGGCATTCTCTGCCCTTAGTCCCATTGCTTGTCGTGTCCATGTTCCATGTTGGGTCTAATGTTCCGGCTAAAAACGCACACGTGCATGCATCTATGGATGATTGGTGTGAAAATGAAAATGGGAGATGCAGTGCCCGACAAAACACCAAAAACCAAACAAAAAAATCTGCAGGCAAAGGAATATTTATTGATCCTGGTGGACTTACCATAAGGCCTTGTCAAACGGTTCGTGGAATCCCCTGCGGGCCAAATGCATGTACTGACCCCAGGTCAGATTGTTACCACTGAAAATATAATTGTAGACCGGTATCTCAGTTGGTTCGCATTTTCGCATTTGAAACCTTTTCAAATAAAAACGAAAGAAAAATAAAAGTCATGTTAGGATTCATGGCGAAAGCAAGAAATTAGCGGCTAATGAGAATAAATGACATTATGAAGACGGAAAGGACTTTGACTCACCTTCTGGCTACATCCCAAGCACAAGCTATCATAGCATTGACACAATAATCCGCCGGGACGAGGTTAGCCTTGCAGTCCGCTCTGCCATGGATACACCGGACGAGTCCTTTAGCCGACCAGGTACAAACTCCGGATGGTCCATACAAATTATCCGTCCATCCTGGGAGAGGCTCCTTGTAGGTTGACATAACTATTATGGATGAGGATACACAAACCCAAAATGTTTACAATATTATGAGAACCAAAGATAGTGATGCGATGTTCTACTCTCTAGTAAAGAATTTTCAAAAATGCATTATTATGAATTTCGTGTGTTACGAGTAGTGTATTGGCCTAGAGCTAGAGCTGTAAAATTTGTATTCTGATATTTGAAAAGTTTTCCGGTTTAATTTGCATTATTGCGCTTTTACAGCATCGACTTACTCGAGGGAGTTCTTGCATACAGCATCAGCAGCAGCAGCAGAGTGGACCCTCATAAAGAAGTTTTACAACAATGTCCTCCTCCAGATATAAACTTTCTGGAAGATAAGCATACTGACGCTGCATATTTGTGGCTTTTTACAACGCGGTCCAATAATAATAATTGTTGTGCTCCTTCGCCTCCTACGTGTCGTCTCCACCCGCCCCCAAGTACACCACCTATCTTGATGCTGCTGCTCTGCCTTTTGCAAGTGAACATTTTATTTAAAGTTTCTTTTTTAGAAAACATGGTTTGGAGAATTTCCCCCAAATGTGTATAGCAATTTATCTCAATTATGTTGATTCCTTGGAGAAGAGAAGGGTTATTTTTTTTTTGTATTTTAGCTTTGTTCAACTTTCCTAAATACTTTTGAGGGAGAATGGGAAACTAATTTCCACCAGTTTTTAACTTTTTTATCTATGAAAGCAACTAGCTGTAGCTGTAAAGTGTTATATTCCTTCGTGAACAGAAATATTGTATCGAATTGTACGTGCTTAAGAGATAATAATAAGTTTTTGACATATTTGAAGTCAAAGTTGGTATTGGTTTTTAAGATGTAACTAAGAAAATAGATTTAAAAATAAACCAAGCTTTTAATTAGAAAATAAGTTAATGTTTATAGTATTTTTGCAGTAAAAATAAATCATTTTATAAATGGATTTAACCATACATTTTGGATCCACATTATTCTTACATACGTGCTGACATTAGATTGCAATGCATATTTTAAATATAAGGACACAAATTCAAATACAGGAACCCGAATTCGAATTAATAATCAGACTTGTTCCATACGTTCCATACATCAGATTCTTGAGATATAATAACCGTAATTCTAGTTGCGCTGAAAAAATCACATAGGCTGCAACACAGCTCAAATGTACCGAAAAAACGATTTCTAAAAGTTTTTTTTCCAATTAGGAATTTATTTCGACATTCTAACATTATGTAATTTTTATGAGTCCGATTTCAAATCAGAAAACTGATAACCATAGAAAAAATTAAACCTATTTAAATTTCGTTGATCAGGTGATAAGCTTATAGTTTTTTTTTTAAATTCAAATATATTTAAACTCGGTCATGAGTTTTGTGCACAATTTTAAAATACAAGAAAACCTGTAAAGAAAATTTTTTTTAAATACGCATACGCCTAAGTGTACTCTCACCAAATAATATTATTGCAGGTGATTTTGAAGGATATATTCATTCATTTACAATAAAAACAAGGAAAAATGTGAGAAAGCACTAAACTTATTATTGGGATTGCTAGAATAAACGAAGGAAAGTTAGAACTCAAAACTGAGGATGCCATTTGAAAAAAAGTACGGACAAAAAATAAGATTTTTTGAAGAAAAAAATTATAAATCGTTAAATAAATTGTACGCAAACGGTGTAGTACTTAAAAATATGCTATTAAAACAAATTTAAAAAATTAAAAACATATTTAATTTTTAGAAAAAAATTGAATTTTATTTTAGATTCGAAAAATTTTGATGTAGTATATTAATATTGGTAAGATTATAGGGCCTCCCGAATTTTTCCCTTTTTTGAGTTTGTAAAACTCTATAAAAGTAACAATGTATAATGAAAAACATAAAAACATAAATTCCTTTCAACAGTTGGAGTTGCCATATTAAATGTTTAAACTTAATCTCTTGAATACCAATTCCATCTGTGAACCCCATTTTCAACGATGAAGTCGTGAAAGGAAGGCTATTTCTAAACTTTTCTTAACCCAATTACTTGAGTTTTGATCTATACAATGTATCATAATTTTCCCTATTTATGTTTAAGAACCCA
Organism: Syrphus vitripennis; assembly: GCA_958431115.1. Lineage (NCBI taxonomy): Eukaryota > Metazoa > Arthropoda > Insecta > Diptera > Syrphidae > Syrphus > Syrphus vitripennis. The sequence goes on along the minus strand of OY288110.1, from coordinate 1,224,850 downwards.
AGTTACAATTATGAGCTGTATACATAACTTAAGATTTCATGCTATTGAATTTCCTAGGTTCTAAAGGTTACGATGAAAAACTTAACATTTTCAGCATCGTTTTCGTACTTGTTCATATTTCATTTCACACATTGAAAAATACATTTTCCATCAGCTAAAGCTTATTAAATTCTAAAGCTTAAATTATTTTATCCAATCAAAATCTACAAACCAATTGGCGGTCTAAATATCCCAGCCGGAAGAAAAAATGCCTGATGGTTTACCAGATTTTCTGCACATTTTTTTGTCATCGTATACGTATTGGGCATATCTCCAATCAAACAATGCCGGATTTTCTCCAAAGTCTTATCGTCAACTACGCGATAAATCTGCAAAAATAAAATAAATCTTCAAAATTAATTTATTTCAACAGACCAATAATCGTTATAATATTAATTTAAAAAAAAAAAATTAAAACAATTAATATTAATTTATTAAACCAAATACCTATTTACAAAAAAAAATAAAAAATAAAATCCAATTTAATCTAGCGGTTTATTCACCTGCATAATTTTCTCATAACCAATTTCGTTGTCATACACCTGCTCTTTAATAAATTTCAGATTGCAATTACAATACAATGTAGAAATGTGTACGAATGACTGCCACCGCGATGCAATACACATCAATTTATGAAAAGATAAAAATAAACTCACAGATATAGCAAAAAAAAAATAATAATAGTTGTTGTGTTCAGGATAAATTAATTTTGTTTTGTTATTTTTTGTCAACATTTTTCATTTTTTTTACCTTTAAATGTCGCATTTCCATCACCAAATCAAGGATTTTTTTCGTCCCCAAGACATTTATATCAATTGCATCGCTGAGTTTTTCATTAAATTTCACCGATGCAACTACGTTGAATACAATCTAAAAAATTGATAGTGATAGATAGAAAACAAAAAAAGGAGTAAGTTCGAGAGCAAAAAATAGTAGAAATACACCCAAACCCTGTGGAACATTTGTGCAAATAAATGTATATACACTTTCGGGTGCAACATGTACGAGAACACACAAACTCAACACCATACGTAGAACCGACCGAGGCAGGGGGCTGTTATCCTTGTCATTGAATTGTGTGCTGTGTCCTACGCCTGCAGCATCAGCATCAGCACAATGCACAGCAATACCTATTTTCAGGACTAGAGTAATAAAATGTTTATCTGATGCGAAAAAAAGGAGATGTTTTTAATGTTTGTACAGCTTATTGGGGAATTGAATTGAGTACGCGAACGCGTTGAAACGTAACACCTATCTATATAAATGCAAGTACCTACACTCTCTGATACTAGAGAGTGTACAAGGATAATGAAAAATTGTACAAACAACAGGTGAGTGGGATGGAGGAAGTGCTACAGTTTTTCGGTACAAAATCTAGTTGAATTGCAATTGAGGAACGGACGCATTGACAGAGGATGTTGTAAAACAATATGAAGCAATATATTTTTTAAAGTGATATTGGCAAAAGTGATGGGTATAGTGATATGGGGAAAAAGATTATCTAGTATCTAACTAAATTAAACAAATACATATTATATTGTTTGTTTGATCTATTGGCCAGGTATTTGGATTGGTTTCAGATGTATAAAAATCGGAGATTTAATCAATGGCAATAGATACAACTTGAAAATCAAACAGAAATAGATACTGAATTTTTAGTAGTTTTTCGATGATTCTTTTTCTTATCTAAATTTTTGTATAAATTTTATTTTTGACAAACAAAATATAAATATTTTCTACAAGTGTTAGAAATTTTTCTGTAATTTTCTATTTCTATTATAAAGCAATCATCTGTCGGTATCACAAAGACGAAAACTCCATCTTGAAGAATTCTTCTTCGATGATCCCAGTGATCTAGTAAACTGCGACATCACTTGTCTCCTGAGCTTCATTCGAAGCTGTAACTGGTTCAACGAGGGAGGTACGGACCTAATTTTGGTCTAAGTGTGTTGGACTTCCCAGCCAACAGCCACTTTAACCTAACCTAACCTAACCTAAGACACTGAAAATAAATTATGAGAGAAATAGATTTGGTCACTGAAGTGAGTAACGCAGTTCTAATTGATTAAAACACATTTCTCAAAACTGTACAACACTTTAAAACTTACCTCAACCTCATTGCAAAGCAAATTTCTGTCAGAAGGTAATATAGCAAGATCAAATGCACTGAAATTTGCATTAATAGGTTGAACTTTTGACAGTAATTCAGGGCAATCCTCTCGAATTTTGTCAAAAATCTGAAATAGAAGAATTAGAAGAATCAACATACATAATTAAATTTTTCTAAGCTTTAGAAAGAACTTTTACAGTGTTGCAGTTTGTATGGGAGAAAAACTAAAAATTAATTAGAAGAACAATTTTCTGAACTAATTAACAATATATGTAAAAAAAAACATTTTTTAAAAATATATATACGATTTTTTAACTAAACAAAATTACAGTTTTACCATTGTAAAGTTAAAAAAAATATGAGAAACGTTTAAAAAAATAGTGTGTATACGCCTAAGTGTATTGTGGGGCAGTGTCACACCAAAGTAACTGCTTTTCTTTTGTAACATTGTTACCGTTATTTTTTAAATAATTTGTATCATTCTTAGCATTTCTTTTTGTTAAATGCACCAATTTTGATTTCACATTTTCTGCAATATAATGAAACGGGGTACAGCGCATAGCCTTTTATACAATATAAGTTCATCATATTATTCAACGTTAAAGATAGGGCCAAAATATTCATGGTCCTTTGGTAAAAATTTAAGTTCACTTAACAAACTTTGCAATGGTTTAAAAAAATCGAAGATCGTAGACAAAACAAAAATCAAAAGAAAATTTTTTGCTAAGCGAATTTCGGCCACCAAAAAATTTGATTTTCAGATTGACTTCAAATTTATTAAACATAAACTTTACAGTCCAAAGAAATTTTTAAGAACAATAGCAACACCTAAAACAATTTGTTTTACATTTTTACAAGCCTAGGAAGAATTCACCAATTTTGTATTTCAATAAACTTCATAATTTTGTAAACAAACATTTAACTGTTCATTTTTAATTATAATTTTTAAAAATATATTTCATTTTATTTTTTAACTCTCAAGTAAATTTTTGTTTCTTTATTGTAACCAGTGTTGTGATGAGCAATGTAACTATAAAAAATTGGAAGAAACTTTTACTATATTCGAGAAAGTGGGAACATTCCTTCATCCGTCATATGTCATCCAGCGAATATTTTTAGCAACTTAATTTTAGAACGTCGTCAAAGTATGTTGCAAAATAAAAGTTTTTAAATAATCATTTAAATATAAGAAAAATCTATATGTGTTGCTATTTATTTCTCTTAAAATTAACCAAAGCGCCCATCTACATAAAATAAATAAAAAACTCACCGTTTCTTGAAAGAATGTTTCCAAACGTTGATTAGCATTCATGTCGTTCTTACTTCGAATCAACATGTATATTTTCTTAACGCGAAAAGCTCTAAGAAGTTTTTGAATAAGAACTTTTCCAATAAATCCAGTTCCCCCAGTTATAAGGACTGTTGAATCACAAAAGAAGTCACAAATCGGTGTTAAGGAACTATCTAAGTCCATGGGTTGTTCTGAAAAAAAACCCATCAACATTATACTAACTTTGATTTAAACTTTAGTTTGCTATTACCTTGATTGCAATCCAAAAATGTTTCCTCCATGTTACTTTTCGAATAAATCTTCAAGAAATCAGTCAACTTCAACTCTTCACTGTGTTCGATGAACTAAATGAAAATTAAACAAACCTTCAATCAGGGGGCTAGGAATTTAAAGTTGGAAAGTTAAAAAAAAAAAATTAAACTAAATTACCTCGGATCAATAATAACAGATTTGAATTTTCAATTGTTTTCCCACACAAAAACGTGCAGTTGGAACGTTCATTCATGTTTTTTTGTGTTTAATAATTTAAATTGGATGTTATAAAAACTGGGGCACTACGAACAAGTTTAACACGCACATACAACAGATGTTTATTGAAAAGTTTTATGAAATTATGGGAAGGACTATCTTCAAATAACTTTAAGAAAGCTTATGACTTATTCGTGCTTTTTCTTTATAGGTTTGTGTCTAAGGTTTTTTCGAAGATGCTTTCGCAATTCCTGCAATTCTTAGGAAATTTTCTTTGTACAATGAAAGTTTTCATATGCAAAGAATTTTCTACATCTTTCTCTTTAAAGTTTGAGAAGCCCTGGCTAAGAATGTATCTACATTATGTTCAAATAATTATCATGAAATACTTAAAGCCTTAAAGTTTTCTTGTCTTTTATTTTTTTTTAAATGAGCTTATTTTAAAATTAACAATTTGGGTGTATATTTGAAACTATATACAGGGTGGTACCCCAAAAAAGCTTCCTTCATAAAATATAAGGCCAAAATATGATTGGCCATTGCATATTATATTTTGCATATCAAATCCTAATTGTTAAGCTATCCATTTCAAAATCCTTTAAAATAACATTTTGAGCATCAACTTCTGTGAAGTCAAGACCATACAATAGGTACTTAGAGTGGTCTTTAACATAAATGTATTTCTTCTCCGCCCCTTGAAAGTTCCAAAATGGCCCAAGAAAATTTCTCACTTTTTTAATAATTATTTTTTTTAAATTTTGAAATCCTAAATTTCTCGAAAACGCTTCAAAATATTTTGATTAAAATTTTTGTTTTCATGATCTACCATCTAACTACTTTTTCGAAAGTTAAAGTATACTTTTCAGATTCAAAATTTTCAAAAAATTTATTTTTGGGATTTACGCTGAAAAAAAAACTAAAAGGAATTGAAAACCACCATACCATACCACCATATATTCAAAATGTAGAATTTGCTTTCAAAATATAATATGTACATGTAGGTACAATATAAATTGGTTCCTTTGTTAGAGTTAATGCTTACTAAATGAGGACAAATACTTTTTGTTTGTTTTCATTCAAAAATGATATTGACCTAAGACCCACAAAAGAAAGTTTCCTTTTTATAAAAATGAAAAATGATGCCAGTTTCGCTCTTTTATAGATTTGTGTTGTGGTTAAAATTATTGATTTAATAGAAATTCTCTTTATGTATAAACTTGACTCATGATGAAATGCTAAATTCATATATGCCTTCCATTCAAACATAGCATAGGTAAAAGTTAGCCAAAAGTTTAAATTGTGTTTTCATATCTGGGAAAAACTTCTTCCAAAAATTTCTAACCTTAAAGGGGAAATTTAAAAATTCAATTTGAAGAAAATTTAATTTTTTTGAAGAATTTTTTCTTTGTATCTTTATAGGAACGGTTGCCAGGTTTCCCTTTTATTAAAAAAAATCTTTGTACACAATTCTATGTTAATAAGTTTTAAATCATGCTATTTCCAATTCTATTTTGACGTCAATAAAATACCTACCGAAAAGTAAAATAATATGCATACTGGGTCGCAAATAATTGCTTCTATGCTAAGAAATCATTCAATTCAAAACAAAAAATAAGTATTACATGTTTTTTAATTCCTAAACCAAGCAAAAAACTAAGTTCAAACACAAATGAAATGTATTGGAAAATTATAAATTTAAAAATTCAAAAAATATTTTTTTCAAATGCCATATTATTTCCATTATACGCTTCTATATGGTAGGAACCTTTTTTTTATGGCTTATTAATTTTGAATGATTATAAACATACAAATTTCGTCAAAATAGTCAAATAAGTTTCGCATTAACGGTTGGTATACAGTTATCATCAAACTTAAAAAAAAATTCCATTCTAGGGAAAATTGCTTGATTGATTTAATCTGTTGATCCAAGTATACAAACCGACCGAAAGAACGACTAGATCTAGAAAAATTTCAATATTTTAAACTGTTCATTTTTATTTTCATTTCATAAAACTACTTTGCTGTTTCAAATCACTTTTCTCAAAGGAAGTTGGCTAAGCTTCAAAAATCAGCTTAAAGTTGTTACATAGACCAACACTTTTCCAAATATTTCATCAACTCTATTACTGACCAGCTATAATTAACTTACCACAATTTAACTTTACATTTGATTCAGTCAATAGCATTATTTCGCCAATCTAAAAAGAGTTCCACATTATTGAAATAGTAGTAAATATATTTCTTAGATTTTTACATTTTTAATTTTACAAGAACTTATTCTGATACAATATTTTTATAAACTTTGTTCGATTCTCTGTTGTATTGTTTGTGTAAACACTTTGAACTGTGTTTCAATCTCACTTAATTTTATTATTTAATTTATAAAATAACAAAAAATATATTTTTGTATGTCTCAAAGTATTTTACTGTACAAAAAAAAATGTTAATTTGTTATTATTTTATTATTTACATTTTATAAGATCACAAATATACATATGTAACTATTATTTATAATTTATTAAAAAATCACAGTTTTAGATATTTTGTTTGTTTTGTTGAGGAGCGAATAATCGTTCATCTCTAAACAAGGATTCTTTGCATTCTGATTATGGTTGATGTTAATTTTACTGGTGCTGGTATCGTCGAAATAGACTGTCCTACCATATTTCTCGTTACCGCACCTAACGCGTGATACCTCATTTAGGATGCACGAACCATCACATTCAGTGTGACTTCCGAATTCGTCCGCACAAATGCACGACCCTGTTCCGCTTCCGATGCCATCGTCGCCCTCGATGTCGTGAACACTATTAACAGTGGTTTTTAGTGAGTTGGTTGTGGTTTTTATCAGATCGTTTGGATTAGATGTCATCGTTATTGTTGTTTCAATTGAAGGACATAAAATAGTTTCATCGTCGGTGTCCTCGATTACGTTCGGATGCAAGGGTTTAAAATCATTCCTCCGCCAGTGATAAACTGTTGGCGGTTGTTGTCCACCAACACCGCCGCCGCTTCCACCACCACTGCTAGGAATCTTGAAACTGTTTAAACTTCCACTGCGGTGGAGTTTTCTGGTGTCGTTAAACGTTATCACGTTATAGCCTTTTGTGGCCTTATTTGTCGTTTTCATACTCCCACTTCTGAACAGTGAAGTTCCGTGGTGCGGAGGATTTTGATGGAAATTCGAGTGATTGAAATGACTCGCATGTGGATTGAAGACATTGTTGCGAAACCGTGTCGATGAATTGCCATACGTTGAACGAATCGAACTGGCTCTGGTCTGCACCGACACATTGCGATCTTGGTTGTCGAGGGTGGTATGAAATTTGCAGATACACATGGAGAAGCGTTTGTTGAATTCACGTTTGAATTTTTCCTGAAATAAAAATTATTGAAAATTTACTAAACGGTATTTAGTAGGTAAGTTAAATTTATTTACATTGTATTTTGAAAATTAAAATAAAGTAAAATAAAATAAAATAAAATAAAATAAAATAAAATAAAATAAAATAAAATAAAATAAAATAAAATAAAATAAAATAAAATAAAATAAAATAAAATAAAATAAAATAAAATAAAATAAAATAAAATAAAATAAAATAAAATAAAATAAAATAAAATAAAATAAAATAAAATAAAATAAAATAAAATAAAATAAAATAAAATAAAATAAAATAAAATAAAATAAAATAAAATAAAATAAAATAAAATAAAATAAAATAAAATAAAATAAAATAAAATTAAATTAAATTAAATTAAATAAAAACCAAATTGAAGTTTTGATGCTTCGCGTCACTTCTTTTTATGTGTTTTAACTATTATTCTTTTCTTATCCCAATTTTAACAAAAATCTTAATCAACGCCTATATCAGAAGGCCTAGTAAAACAACTATTTTACGCAAAACAAATTTTGTTTTAATTTAAAACTATTCACAATAAATCTCTTTGACCATCTTCAAATTTTACTCAAATACTCAAGTATTGTCAATTAAAATTAAGTTTTACAATAAATTTCTAAAGAGATAAAATTTATCTTTATCTTAATATCAAATTTAGTTTAAATTTCCTCAAATTGTATATGAAACTGCAAAAGCACAAGGCCTTTTCATCTTTTATCATATAAATATTTTATAACTATTAAACCTTTTACTATTGTAATATAATTCAAAAAAAAATAAATTTTCAGAAATGCGAAAAAATAGACCTTTTTTGCCATACAACAGAGCATATCCTTTGGTGACCCTCAGTTAACACTACATAATATATATGTCCATTAACGTCTAAAAATCCTAAATATTTATTTGTCAAAGAAGTTTATGTTAATACATATTTCATAAAGTATAATTAAAAAAGCTGTTTATGTTTCAAAAACTAATTTTTAAATAACCCTTCCGAGTGTATGTGTATATGAAAAATTCCTTTTTTTCAATGTAATCTTCTATCATATTCATAGTTTATCAGAAAAATACCTTTTTGTCAACCTTATGCTTTGGAACGTTGTATTTCAACCTTGAACTTTCCTCTCTGTGGTACCTAGCTACTTCAGTTTGTGTCTTTAATAAATTTGCCTAAACCAAAAATGTGTCCATAACCCTCTTCACGAACAACTTCATACAAAAACAAACATGTGAAGTGTGGTTAGTTTTATTTATCCCCATCCCCGAAAGGAGCTGCCAAGGATCTCGAACCAAAAACAAAAGTGCAAAATATAAGCCCAATAAGGTGGTAGACAAACAATATAGATTATAGGATAGAATATAGAATAACAAACATTTCATTATAATGAAATTCTTGGACATTTGGAGACAAATAAACGTGGCTACTAAATAGAGTTTTATGGTCCATTTTTATTAAATTGGAATTTGATTGGTTTGTGTTCTGCTTTTGATTTTTATTTTGTGTTGTTGCTAAAAATAAAATCAGAAAATTGTAATATAGATTCAAATCTTTATGTTTTATATGAAGGATAATATCCATTGATGTTATTAAATTAGATTTTGAATGAATTGAAATGGTGCTAAAAGATCCATTTCTAAGGTTGTTAAGAAATATGTATATGATTATAGGTTATAAAATTAGGTATAAGTAAAATTTATACATATTTCAAGCAACCTTAGAAAAGTAATAAATTGAGGCTGTTTGTAATAAAAAAACAAAATAATATGACCCAAAGTGTGAAAGAGTGTTTTTGATGAACAGATAAATATGCAGATGAAATTTAAAAAAAGATGTTTACACTATTCAATCATTATTTTCAATTTTGAATTTTGGTGTTATATTAAATTTAAATACGTAACATAGATATGTATGAGTATTAAATTACTTAAAAAAAAAAACAAATTGTTGGTTGTAATAGTTTTGATATTTATATTTCTAGGAAAGAGTATCTCTACTTTATCAAATTCTATCACTGAGAGACGATTAGACCATTTTACAAATGTTATGTACTTTAAAGTTACAAAAAATTGTCTTAATTTTATTCATGCAATGAACGTTATTAATTATTCAAATTTAGTGACGACCTTAATATTTCAGTGAAATAAGCCATAGGTAGTGTTAAATTGTTTTTAAATAATGAACCATTAGTAGAATATTTAATTTTTGGAGCCCACAGAATTTTTCAGAAAGTCCAATAAAATTTTACTTTTAATATGTTAGTATAACGTAGTAAAAAATTCCAAATAAAAAAAAAAAAAAGTAAAAAAAGTAAGTATACGCCATAGTGCACCGTGGTTTCATTTGTATGGGGATTCAAACAACCTCTTCTATTTGGTGAAGTTTTTCAGGAATACTAAAAAGTAGTAAGTACTCACTTTTAATCATGAATATTGGCAATTTCAAGTCAATTTTCTGCTTAACAATTCAAAGATTTTTCACTTTAAAGTTTTTTTTTTACAATTTTTTTTCTTATTGAAAATAAGTCTAAATTAAAAAAGATGTACAAATTCAAGAGACTTTTATGGACATTAATTGCCAAAATAAACTTCTGCTCACTGATACGATCAATATTTAAAAAAACTGGGGTAAAATATTCTTATAAAAGTAGTACTTCTAAAAAAAAATTACTCGAAAAACGAAGATTATTCATGCAATTTTGATTTTTAAATCACTTCCCAAACAAAATGATATTAAAAATAGATAAACAAATCTAACAACAACTAGAGCAACGGAAAAAAAAACATTTCTATAAGACAACAAAAAGTAAAAGGTTAGTAATTTAGCAAAAGTTTTCGTCTATAACCGCCATTAAAAATTCATTAAAATGTTAAATGCTATTAAAAAAATACATTTTTTACCTACTTGGCACTGCAAGTAGTCAACTGACATCATCGCTATAACAGATTCTTTTAATGAAACATAATTTTTTGTGTACCGCATTTTTAGTGTTAATTGAGTAATAAAAAGCAGCAGAAATAATATTAAAAAAAATACAGACAAATAGAGTAAATAAAAATCGCATTTATTGATGCATCAAAGAATTTAATTCTCGTTTAAGTATCTTTTTGTATGTTGATGCTTGACAAGCTAATGCGTGATGTTTTGTAATTTTTATTGTGATACATTTTTTATTTACTTAAAGATATATTAACACACAACTAAACAGGATTATTATAGCCTTTTGTCGCTAATTAAAATTTTATCTTAAACAAAAACAAAAATATTTGGAATTTATTTTATGTGTGTACCAGAAGCTTACAGTTAAACGAAAAAATAATAATAAAACAAAATTACTTTCGATTTATCATTGAAATATGATTTTACAATTTCGAAATACACACTGATTAGGTAGTTAAAAAATTCCTCTGAAAATTGAAGAGATTTTTGAGAAATTTATACTCGGTATTTCCTTATTTATTGATTTATGTATGTATACAAAGTATACCTAATATAGGTTAAACAGATGATAATTTCATTCACACATTTTGATTTATTTTTCTTGTGGATAATTAAAAAAAATGTTTGTACAATGAAACAAATTAAAAGTGTGAATGATCAGGTATACCTACGACTAGGTACGAGTAGAAATACCAGAAAGAAAATAAATTTTTGGTAAAACAAAATTTTATGAGGAATTTTATTTTTCAGACAGAATCCAATTGATAAAACATTGTTGTTTACAAACAAAAAAGTATTAAAACTTTCATTTCTTTAATTTGTTTTTTTTTTTTGACCAAAATAAAATTTTAATGACACTGTCTGCCTTTTCAGTCGCAAGAAAAAGTCCTTATAAAATAGAAGAAACAAAACTAGATTTCTCTTTGGTTTTCATGCAAAAAGACAACAATTTAGAAAATATTTCTGACCAATTTATAAAAATGACGACGAGAAATTAAAAATTGTTTAAATATTGTTGGTCTTATATTTTTTTTCATTCTTTTCTCTATGTGTCAGGTTTTGGTTTTTGCTTTCTAAAATTTGCATCTGGGATCTTCCGACTATTAGCCCTTGTGTCAATCAACAACAAGAAATGTCACTAATAAACTTAAACCGCAGAAAAGAAAAACATTTATCTGGCTGTGCTCGTAATTCTCATTTGTAGATATTAAATTTTAATTTGTAATAGTTTCTTAAAAGAATAAGGTTTTCTAATTATTGGTAAACATTTTAAGTGGTATATTTTGCAATAGACGTTGCAACGGTTTTTCAAGCATATAATAAAAACTTGCGAAACAAAACATTGTATTTTGATTGTTATATGAAAATCCAAATTATATCAAGGGCTCGAGTTAATTTTTTGCCCCGATTACCTCTCCTATTTATTTGTAGTGCACAATTTAACAATGAAACATTTTGCTATACATACAAGCAATACCAAATTTCCGCTTTTCTTAACTTCCCCTAATATTTTCTTATTTTCTTTATAAAATTTCAGATCTTAACCTATAAAGAAGATTCATTAAAAAAATTAAAAATTGATTCAACTTCAATCGCGATAGTCATAGTCTTCTTCATTGAAGTACACAAATATATATTTGCCCTCAAAAATTTAATTAAAAATATCCCCCATTCTCAACCGTACCTTCATAAAAACTCTTATCAAAAAGAAACAAAATAATGTTCACCTCGAGTCACATTTTTGCAAAAATATTTGTCCCTGAAGAACCCCGATAGCTGAACTTTTTTTTTCTTCACCGATCTTAATCATTTGACCCTTTTTAAGTTTAACCACTTTTTTTCAACGCCGATTACCAACCATAGTAACTGGAAAAAGCACACGAAAGACATAAACCTGAAAAATTTCTTTTTCTAAAGCAAACAGAAAAACTTAAGGAATGTAAACAAAAACATTCCCAACTTAATACTACAGAGTTTACTTACGTTGTAGATACCGTAAATGAAGGGGTTGTAACAGCTGTTACTCATTGCTAGCCAGTCACAGCAAAACCAAATTATGTTGATGAAATGATACTCATTTATTTCCGGAATGGTTACGTAGAGGATGTTATAGGACTGCAGAGGAAGCCAGCACATGCCAAATACCACAACCACAATAATTAGCATTTTGATTACCTTATTTTTTTTTGAGAGAGAGAATGAGAAGATTCAGAAAATTTTTGTTAATAAATAATAAAAATAATACTGAAAAGCAGTATTTAATTTTACGATAATTTTTTTGTTTTGCTTTATTGCTAACCTTTTTTTTGTTTCGCAGCAGAGTTATGTCTCTGGAGTCTTGGGCATTGCCTGGCGCATGGGTTCCCCAAAGTTTAACTGCCATTTGAATATACACAAAGCTGATGACGCAAAATGGAACCAAGTACTGGACAAACACCAAGGAGTAACGATACGTTTGTAATTGTTCGTCGGTTAGGTTGATGTTGGAACAAAAGTCACGTGACACATTCAGAATAACGTTGTTTTCTATAATATTATTTTTTAATAAGATTATTTGTTTTTAGTTTTTTTTTAATTGCTTCCTCCAGCTTGTTCTTACCTCTTATCCGTTCGTGTAAGGTTTCAACTCGAAAAGCAATTGCACAGGGAATGGCAAAGGCTACCGCAGTCACCCAAATCGTGGCTATAATAATCTTTGATATGAATTTCGTAGGACGGGCTCTATAAATAAAAAAATAATAGGAATGAATTTGGTGAAATCATATTTATCATTTAACATGGAATGTTTGACTCTTGAAAGGTTCAATTGAGTTGAACTTCTGTTAGGTGAAATAAAGTCAGAAACATAAAGTTTGGACTTCAAAAATAACAAAAACGATAGCTGACTTTGATTGATAAATCATCAAAATAATTGAGCATTTAACGAAATAGGAGAAGGACAAAACGTTCAATCTTCATTAAATAACTTCATTGCTCACAATGTAATAGGTGGTGAAAACTTAACCAGTGAGCCTACCAAAAATTGGTCACAATCATAAAATAACAAATAAGAACTTGGCGTACATTTATCTCACTACTTCAATAAACTCTAGTTCTAGCATGGAATTGGCAGCTTAATCTTCAACAAGAGCTTAATCTTAAATTGCTGACTTTCGGAGATAAAAGTGCAAAACCATGGATTAAATATTTGTGCAACTGAAACTTAAAGTATTAAAAAATAAAACCAAAATTCGCTAGTCGCTTCAAGACTTTTTCTAATCTTTTTCTACAATTTTTATTATCCGTACTCCTTCCTTTTCGTTTTTTTCGAAACTTTTAGTAGTTCTATTTTTTACAATTACTTGTTCCCTGGCAATTTTTTTTTGAAAAATGTTTCCCGTTGGGTTTCACAACTTTTTTTTTTTTTTTTGAGGAAAAACATGTCGACTAAAGTTTTTCTCCACAGTTTATTTTTTGATAAATTTGTACCGAAAGAAGATTCAAAAACATTTCCACTTGGTTGTTTCCTGGTAGATTGAATTATAGATTTGTGTTGCACGAAATCACTCTGTGCTGTCTTGGTGGCATTTTACCCAAATTCACCCTTAGCACTTTTATTAAAAAAAACTTAAAATAAGAATTTTTTAATCATAAACTGTTTTAGATGTAGTATCAAACACACATTTTCCAAAGAGAAACTATTTAAATAAAAAACGTATTCTTTGTACCGTCAATTACCGAGCCTAGCAAAGAAAATTATTCGAATATTTTGTTTTTAAAAATAAAAATTTTGCAGCTTTTTGATTCAAATTCACTTATGTCTCAAAAAAAGATCAGATCGAAAAAAGCATCAGTTAATACTGAGATGACAGTACCCGTCTCGGTCTCGTCCTCCAATCAACTCATTATTTTAGTTGTCGGCACTGATTTTGAAAAACCGTAATTTTTCAATGTTGCCATTCTATGTATTGAAACTGTTTGATATTTGGTAGTAGATATAAATAAGTGGCTACATCTGTTGAAGAAGTATTTCTGTTACGATAATTCCCATGTTTTCGTTTGTTTGTTTTTCTTATAAGTTCTTATTCGAATTTATTTCAAAAATAAACTTTCATGTGTTTTATATAGGTTTATCATACACACTACACATGTAGGTACTCAAGTCTTAAAAGTTTTAATTAATTTGTTCAAGTCCTAAAAGTTTTTGTTACCCAACCCAAAGAAAACTTAAATCCTGTGTTGATTATTTTAAGTAGATTTTACCTAAAGATAAACAAGATGATTTCAAAAATTCAAGTATAGTATCATTTACTTTACCTTCAAAATGACACACACCAAATTTTTAAAGACATTTCATCTTTTTACCCTTAAACTATAAAAAACACCCTTAAAATGGACTTTAGGCTATAATCCATCGGCAAAACCAAACACCTCATTCCTAACTCATGTATTACTCTATTATTATTTGATGAACCTAACGCCTCTTGAAAAGTTTCGCTTTTCAACAAAAGTCACCCCGAAGTTTTAAAATCTAATATCTTTTATCCTAAGTTCAATAACTTACTTTGAAAATGCTTCGATAATCTCATTTCACTCAAATACGATGACAACGAAGACGACAAGATTTATTTGGACAAAAGCTCATTCCAAATTAAATGGGCATCTCCTTTGTCTTTTGTTTTGTAAAGTATATAAACTGTATTGGGTAGAACTTTTCGTCTTGATTTTGGGTACGGATTACCTATATAAAGGCTATACAATCCATTGAATTGCTCCTGTGAGATGACCAAAATTTCGCATTAAAGTATTCCGCTGAGAAAACCAAAGTTCCATTATTGGGATTAATCCAGAGGTTACTCTTATTCCTTTCATCGTCCTCCGTCTATTCATTTAGTGCTTATCTTTTTAACACACCGTAATTTGATCCTTGGAAAGAGATTATGTCATAGTCAATTATTTTTAAATCCAAAAACAATAGCTCGAGTAGTGCCGGCCGGCTCTAACTCTACTGAATTTACCGCACAATAGTTCGATATTGACTCTTTTTGTTAGTTCTGGGTTGCAGGAATGTTGATTTTCATGATTATTAGTATTTGACTGGGAAGAGCATAGCTATTTTGGTTATTGAATTAAATAGGTACAGTATATATTTTGTGGTTTCAGTACCGACGTGAAATTGAATTGCACTTTGCATGCAAGTGCGATGTATCGAATTTAGCCCCAGTGTAATATGTAATTAATAAAACCCGAAAAACAACTTTGCGCCTGCAAATGAATGCAATACTTGAGAAAAGTGTTGCCAATTTTTTTTTTAAGTGTAGGACTATCCCAAAATCGGTAAAACACTTAAACCTCATTTTGAGTCTTTAAAATTCTGTATTTCAAAAGCGGGTAGTTTTTAGTTATAATTCTTAAATCTCGAATTTCTAAGAAACCTCGCATGCATTCCAGATTAACCTCGAACTTAAATGCCTTTAAAGTCTATTTCGAATACCAGAATTAAATTAAAGCATTCATTCGTAATTTTGGGATTCGACATTTTATGCGTTCGAAACAGTACCTGCCTGATATTTACATTGAAATTTTAAATTTAAATTTAATTTTTTTTTTAAGTCTTATGGCAACACTGCCCTGCGAAAAAACTTACCTCAACGGATTAATAATTGCCCGATGTCGATCAATAGCTATTGCGGTTAGTGTGAAAACGGATACGTTTACACTAACCGCCTGCACAAAAGGACAAAATGCACACATAAAGTCCGGCAGAGTCCAACGTTGCAGAAGTGCGGCTTGGAACTGAAAGTTAAAAGCAAAACTATTCAGGCCATTTTCATAATACAACGAAATAAAATGATAATATTTTCTGCGAAATTTACAAAATCGAAGGCCAATAAAATTGAGGAAGGTTTCAAATATTAAAGACCGGAAATTAAATAGCCCGCACAATAACAAAAACAACAATACACAAAAATTAAACTACAAATCGATAATAGTTGGAATGATGCCTGCACGTACCGCCAATTTCCGAAATGGCTATATAGCGGAATTGGTGGCGGCTGGCATGGCACTCTCGACGCACGGTTGCAATGGTGACGGAATTCGGCAGAAAAATGCATCTTTACTAGTACACGTTCTGCTGGTCTATAGCCCGATTTAGGTAATGGCGGATAACACGGAAGGAATGATGATGATGATGATAATGATAATAGTGAAGCTTTGGGTTTAAAATATATTACTACCACTATTTTGATGCTCACCTGAAATGGTATGCAAAACATTCCGATGATAACGTCGGCGAATGCCAAATTAGCAATGTACATGTTGGTGACGGTGCGCATTTGGCGGGTGGTCGCCACCACCCAGATGACCAAAGTATTTCCCACAATGGCTATTATGCTTATTCCGCCATAGAACACCGACAGCAGTGCCACTATCTCTGCAGGGGCCGAATACAATTTTTCTGTAAGTAAATAGATGCGGGATTTTGTTGCTATAGTATTCGTATTGTAAGGATATAAGGGTAAATGTATTGGTGTGTTATGTTGGTTATTTCATTTCCTACTAACCATATTCTTCTTCACCGAGGATTTCATCCGTTGCAGGGGCATTAACTGTCGGAAACTCATCCATCGTTGTCAAACGGGATTCACAGTGTCTCTCGTCTGTTATGGCATTAAATTTTACTTAGCTCACGCTAGATTGGCCTGTAAAAATAAATCGGCGAGAAACTGTTGTTCATTAAATTGTGGTCGAGTTAGAATGATGGAGTAATAAAATTTTTACGGCACTTTTAGTGCTGGAAATACGATTATACAGTTTTAGAAATATGTTTGTGTTTTTTAGACAGATTTTGGGTAATTCAGTTAGGATTATAAAAATTGTTATGTTTAAATGGGAAGTCGTCAGTTGGAATCAAATAAATAAAATTAAACTGGGTAACCTCGGAGATGGGAATATTTCGTTTAACATTAATGTTCATTTTGATTGCAGAATGAGACTGTAGCAAATGCTGGGTAATTTGTTCGGGATTGAGATTTTCTGATCAATGGAGCTATAGAATAAAAACTTGAAGCAATAAAGAAATCAGTAAAAATTCGAATAGATGTAGGTCAATCTTAATGCTTTCTTAAACGATTTGGGTCAGCGTAAACTTACTCATGACATTTTGAAGATTAAAAATAAAAACATAGATGAATTCTTTTATAGGTAATAGAAGTGAGATAATATCTTATAGCATTTTTTTAAATTTCAGCACCAAGTGCATTTTTGGCAATTTTTATTTCAAATCAAAAAAAAATTGGAAAATCATAGAATGCCATGAATTCAATGAAAAAAGTCTTTAAGAATTTCTATTTTATTTTTACAATAGATAGCGTTTGCCTCATAATGTATTTTATCAATTTTATTATTTAATTTTAGCTTGATTTATTTTTTTTATTTTATTTAATTTTTTTTATTTATTTTATATATTTCACTTATTTTTTTATTTCATTTGCCCTATTATTCTTTTTATAATCATTGAAACAAATTTTAGTTTCTCTTTGAAAGTGAACTTTCTAACTTATTTTATTTAGATACATTTATGTAAAGCTTAACTAAAACCATTAACACTGTTAATGGCTTATTTGAAAAAAAAAAATCATTCGCACTGTTCAAATGTTTTCGAACAACTTTATTTTGCCCTCTTTTGAGCTATTCAATCCTTTTTAATGGGTCTTCTTTTATTGTTCAACTAAGATTTTATGTGATTTCAAGGACTTGTAATATTATTTTTCATAGCTTTATCTTAACGAGCAATGTTAATTAAATAATCTATTGAATTTATCGCTCGGGAAAGAAGAATTTTGTTTTAATATCTTCTTTAATTGAGCTCGTTATTTTAGCTTACATTGGTTGGTATTTCTTGGTTGATAATTATTTAATTAATAACTTGAACACGTGTTGTTTGTTTTTATATCATTCAACCAAGTTTCTATGTCTTTCTTAACTCTCATCAATATTTTCAGAATTTTTAACTTATTTTCAACTAATCAAACTCTATTTAAATGATAGTCAATCTTCTTCAATTTAGCAAATTGTCATACCTAATAAATTACTACAATCCTTTTTAATCGCAATACACATGTTCCAAATAATTAATGACATGCCTCTGGCGTTTTTGTTGAAGTACCATGAATTTCTTTTTTTTTTTTAATGGCAACCAAAATCTGACATAATTTTACCAATTTATCGTCTTTTGATTTTTTTTTGTTCATATCTTCTAAAATTGGTAGGAAAGGTAAGAGCTGAGGAAATATTTTTATATTTTGCATTGTCATTTCATAGATTGTAATACCTCAACACGCTTAACTGAATTCCATTGTGAATGTTGAGGCTTATGGAAAATGTCACTTTCAGGTAGAGGTAAATTAGATAAAAGTTAATAGAAGAAAAAGCTTACTCGTGTAAGGAAAATTTGTATTTTAGCGTATTATCGTGAGTATGAGAGTTTTTCCACACTGAACAAAATTTAAGTCCTTTCTTGAGTGGTTTTGAAAATGACTTGAAAAAATTCAAACAAAATGTAGGTACTTTTACTTTTAACTTTGATAATGACAATTTTATATTGATATATGAATTTTGTTGTTATCGAGAAATATTTGTTACAAAACAATACCTTAACATGAAGTTAAAATTATTATTGTTAAACGAATATATTTTTTTCAAACCTGTTTTAGGGCCACTCCGTTCATTTACTATTTCAGCTAATAAAATTATTGATTTTGTTTTATCACTAAAAATGTGAAACTCCAAAACCAGATTAAATTGAAAATATATTCGGTGAAAATATAAAAACATCAGAATTGAATAAGGAATTTATTTAATTTTTGGAAAATATTTCTACGAAGCTATTTTATATAAATACCAAATTAAAAATTTAACAAAAAATAGAAAAAAAAAATCTGAATTCTTGATTAATTTTGACAACCTAAAAGATTAATAAACCGGAAAATGGGTATAGATTCTTAATTATAGACAAAGAAAATCCATGATTATCAAATTGCAGATTAAACCCCACTTTCAACAAACTGTAACCTCACAGCTTTCAAACTTATTTCTTGCTTAATTTTTTTTTTCAGTGTTAGCGGTTAAGTAAACTCAACAACTCGTGGCATTGTGCTTGAGGCTATGGTTTATAAAATTGTCATAACCACTAAAGAAAGGTTTTATCTCAAAAATGTGCGAGGAGTAAACTCACATTGAAGATAAATACAATCTGTTGATATTCAGCCCCACGTTTTCTTTATTTTCTATACTTTGCGGTTTTCTTACCCAAACAATGCTATCGAAAAAGGCTTAATGCTTAGCAACAGTGTTCTTTGGCTTATTATACCAATATACCAAAGAAAATAATATTGTTGTTCATACAAGCAGATTACATTCTATATACCTGGAAATGGAGGAATTATGGCGGCAGCGACGCCGACGACGGTTCTTCTTGTAGTTTCTGTGAATTGAATTTAATTAATATATGAGTAAATATATTTCCAAATCCCAACATTTTTTTTTGTAAATGGCATAGGGTAGGAACAAAACAAATATTTCGTTAGAAAAAAAAGCCTCTTTCATACAAACAAAAGGAGTCAAGCCGAATGAGAATGTTCTTTATTGCGGAAAGAAACATGTTAATAATGTAGAATTTTGGTTGGTAGGTATACCAAATAATAAACTTGTTCATTCTGATGAGATAACCAAAATAAACAACAAAAAATTAACTGTGGATAGGGAAATGAAATGCAAATACGAAAATTACTCAACGATTTATGAATACCGAAATAAATTCCCTAGGAATTTTTTTTATATTAAATTTAGATTCATTTCAAAATTATGTTTCCTTATTTACCTACATACGTTTTTAAATTTTATAAATTTTATAAATTTTATAAAATTTCAAAACTCGTTTATTCGACTTTTTTCCAAAAATGAGTTAAGTATGAGAAAGTGTTCTCTGGAACGGTCCTGATCTAATAATTTAGCTCAGATTTATTATTTAAAACTTGTTATTTCCTATACTTTTGAGCACTTCAAAAGTGAAGTTTTTTTCAAAACTACACTATTCCTCTCAGTTGTTTGTTTTTTATATTAAATTTAGATTCATTTCACAATTATGTTTCCTTATTTACCTACGTTTTTAAATTTTATAAATGACATCTTGAGGAAATCTTTTTTGCAAAGGATAGGAAATACTTAGTAAGTCGTTAACTTTGATTAAAAAAATCTTGTTCGGTATGAAATTATTTCTATAGTAACGAAAATATAATCAGAACTTTTTTTTCTTTAATAGCAATGAAATAATTTATTCAAAGCAATTTGTTATAAGCTTTACTCTGACACTCCTCTAAATACCAATGGCGAAAATGTCAGTTTATGGGAAAATCCTATAATCTAAAATTTGTAGTTACAGTAGCGGAAATGGAAGTTCAAATAATATCGACAAAGGAAATGAGGCGGATTTGTGCAAACGGTATTTTTTTTTTTTTGAGAGAGAGAGAGAATACATAATTTAAAAAGGCAGGACGACAGTGTTAATCGTTTTCTTTTTCTTCTTTTATTTGTTTTTATTTTTTAATTTTATTTTTCTTTGAGCACTCCTGCTCGCCTTGAGCTTTGACTTGAAATTATGCGTAAATAATGTAAATATGTAAACATTTAGGAACACTTTGTTAGCATTAGACCCAGGGCTACAAAATAAAATGTCACTCGTAATGTCAATGTAATGGGTGGTTGTAATACGGATAAAAAATCAAGGAGATGATGTTATACTAATGAGTTTGGAATTTTATTACAAAAAAAAACAAATACTGAAAATATATGCCGTATTTTCCTTTGCCAGGCTAAGGGTCAGTTGAACAAACATTTTGTTCTTTTTTGTATTAAGAATTATTGAACTCGAATTAATATTGAGGTTATATCTAGCGTCAAAAAAAGATCCAAAAGAATTGGGATTCGAACTCGATCCTCAATAAAAACTTGAATAACGAACTGTATATGTTTAGTTTAAGAGGTTTGCTTGTAGCCGTGGACGCTTTTTTGCATGGTTGCCAGAAATAATTTTAATCGAAGAAATAAAGCGTAAACCATATTTTTGAAAAAGTGAAATTTATATATATAATAATATAAAAATAATGTTTACATAATCGAAGGCAAGATTTGGGCGTAGGTTTTTGCTATAATGCCCAATAAGATTGAGGTTGAAGTCTGAAAGTTAAAATATTGGAGGTTCAAGGCCAAAACGGCACAGGTATTTTTGTGAGACATGAAAATGTTACATACCCATGCCGATATCTGCTAACTGATACTAATTCTTTTAGTCTCATATGTACATATGCAAATTACAGAAAAATAAATATGAACAAAAGCCAAATTATATATTTTTACAACAGCTTTTTGAGGCTTGTTTATTTTGTCTCGAATATTGTTTTTTTTTTCACATGAAGCAAAGAAAATTTACTGGCTAATGGTGGGCGGTTTAGTAAATTATGTATGGATAACATTTTGTCAATACAAAATTAACAATCTACCAAAAATATTTCTAAAAATTATAAAAATTTTCACTTTTTTCAACTAATTCTGTATGAAAAATTGAATTTACGTATTTTTATTTTTTGTCAGGATAGGAAAAAAATAATTCCCCTTTCTATAAAAGCAAACCTTTGACATTAAAAATTTCTTCCTGCGAAGTACTTTGATGAACACAGCTCATTCATTAGGTTCTTTTCAACTTTATCCTTTAACCAGTTATTTATTATTATTGTTGAAGAAAATATAAATATAAAATATAATAAAAAAAAAAACTTTTTTTTTCACGAAACAGATTTGCAAGATCACTCATAAAAAAAGTATTTTTGTGTATGAACCTTTCTAAACTTTTTCGTTTACCAAAAAACTTTATTCATATGGCCAATCGAATAAATATTATTTTACTAACAGAATCAACTGTAGATATATAGATATCATCATTATCAAATCATCATCATCAGCATCTGTCTGAGAATTTTAAAACTTCAACCTTAAAGCCTTGAGCATCAAAATATACTTCTTTATTCCACACGAGTTAAGGATTTCTGTCTGCGTTGACTGCCAGGTTTGTTAAATAATAATATTGCTTATAGCTCTTTAACCTCGAAGCCATATCCGTTTGAATATTACATGTAGTGGGCTTTGGAGAATTTTGAAAAAAAAATTAAGATACTTATTATTAAATCAGTAAATTCTCTGAACTTTAAGAATTATTATAACTCAATACTAAAAAAAAGCTGTTGTACGTTTTTTTTCTATTTGGATGAAAAAGGAATTAAGATTTAAACGAATACAAATGTTATTCTCATCATTTTGTGAGGATTTTATTTGCAAAACGCTCATAACAACTGCCAAAGGTCCTTCTCATGTTTTTGCATAAATTTAACATCGAAGGAATTTCTGTCTTATTTTTTTTTTCCTTAAGTTGTTGAATGAATAAATTATTATAAATGTTCTTTGAATTTTACATTGGAATTAATTCAGCTAGTTCAAGATTTGAAAATGGATTTGAATGCTTGAAAAAATCCAAGCAAATACTAAATGGAAATTAATTTCTTTACACTGGAAAAGCGTATTTGAAGTAATTTGAACAAAAAAATTAATTAATTAATTAATTTACATTGGAATTAATTCAGCTAGTTCAAGATTTGAAAATGGATTTGAATGCTTGAAAAAATCCAAGCAAATACTAAATGGAAATTAATTTCTTTACACTGGAAAAGCGTATTTATTTATTTATTTATATATTTTTTTCCTTAATTCTACAAAATATGTACAATCGCAAGAAGTTTGATATTCCTTCATTTGATGAGCGAACATTTTTACAGTGGTGGGAATGGAATTGGTGATTCTAAATATTGCTTAAAGAGTTGTTGAGGCTTTTTGTAGTTTTTATTTTGTTAATATTCCATTTTATAATTATTAATGAATGTCTTTTAAAGACGAAAATAAATTGATCTTAGTAACGCCATAGTGAACATCACATTTTATGCTTTTCATTACTGTTTCATCAAGTAGTTAATATGTTTATATAATTGAAAGGATGATCAATCAATTTATTCATCGTTGCTTTGTTTCAAGAAAGTTTAAAGTTATTAGCAGGAGGTTAGGTTAGGTTGACGTGGCTGTCAGTGTGAAAAACCAACACACTTAGGCCAGGATTGGCCCGTTGTGATACCACAAGAATCTAGAGATTTTCCTCCCTACTCGTTGAACCATTTGGAGCTTCTTATGAAGCGTGAGAGATTGTTAATGTCTTTGTTAGCAAGATCGCTGGGGTCGTTGAAGAAGTATTCTCCCAAATGAACCCTACGTCTCTGGGACAGAGCAGGGCATGTACAGAGAAGATGAGTAGTTGTTTCTTCCTCCCCCTCATCCATGCAGCTTCTGCAAAAGTCATTGGAGAAAACACCCAGCCTTGCGGCGTGTCTCCCAATTAGACTGTGTCCTGTGATGACACCAATTACGGAGCTAATATGCGATCTATTTAGTGACAACAAGCATTTAGATCGACTCAGATTTAATAATGGCCAGATCTGCTTTGTCGCCACACATGTAGTGATGGTGTTCCACCTTAGATTAGTTAACCTAATGGCATCTTGCACCAGCATGAGTTTACATGTAGCGAGAGGTATACCAATATTTGCATTACATGGTGCGATTGGTAAGATGGTTCCATTTCTAGCGAGTTCATCAGCCTTGCAATTGCCATTAATATTCCTGTGGCCCGGCACCCAACATAGGTGATTAGCAGGAAGATTAATAATAAGTTTTAATGATAATTGTTCAATCACATGTTTATGGGCACAATGATATTATATTTTTTAAAAACGTGTTTTGAAAAGTCCCATTGGATATGTAATGAAAATTAAAGCTCACATAATTGTCAATAAACAGCAGATACTCACGTCGTTCTTAACCAAAGTTTTTTTTTTTTTTTTCTTCCAAACGTGTTCTGAATTATTTCATTATTTCTTTGTAAAACATTGTTGGGTCACGAAATGTTATGGTCTTATTCTTCCGGAAAGGCTTTATTATTTATCTTTTGGGATGTTCTTTTTTCAACAAACATTTTAATGGTATAGGTATGTCAATGTCTTTTCACGTAGGAGTGATAAACATTTACTGTCAACCACGGAGTATTTTCCTTTGGGTAATTTGAACAAAAAAATTAATTCTGCTATTTTAAGATATGGAAGGTACCTTTAAAATTATTCTTTTTTTTTGGGTCATAATAGGACAAGAATTGATTACGTGTCATCAAAAGGTTTCGGGATTTTAATGACAAAAAAAAAGTAATATATTTAACGATGATGGGAGGAGTGATCTTATTGTCGTCAGTTTTCTCGTCTAAGTGTTTCTTTGTCTGATGACTACCTACAGCTATTGGACCTAGAATTACATCGGATGAATTTAAAAGATTAAGGGTAAATTTAAATTTTTTAATTCAAAATTTTGCAAGTACTACAGGTCCTTTTATTTTAAAATAGATTTTCTTGAATATAAAATTTATTTTTCGAAAACATTTACTTCGCTTTTATATTAAACACAAAAAAATATGCATTTTAAAAAATTCTGCAACATAAAATTTTCAGGCATAAAATTTTTTAAATAAAATAACATTTCATGCTGGCTTCATTTGCCATATTCAGATAATTAATTAATTTATAACATTTCTAAAGCTTGGCAACCACGTTGACCACATTTCTTTAGCCAACACATTTGTAAATTTTTTGTTTAGACACTACTTATCCGTCAAACAGTGACGGAAGATTGCACTATTTCAGAATATTGGAATATTTTAAGAAAAAAATACATTTTTAAAACTATCTCATTTATTTTTAATTAGTTTAGCAATAAAACACATTTAAATAGAGCGTCCACTGCTTTATAGTGAATATTTTTTGGGACATCTATTTTGTTATTTTTGACCTTCGCACTTTCTCATATCTGGAGGTGTGGATTCAAAAAAATATCTCGAAATAGATTGGAAGCAATTAACTTAATTTATAGTTCACCCCAATATAATGTCCTTATCAAATTTAAAATTTAAAAAAAAATCCGGAATTTTTAAATTTTATTTAATTTCCATATCGTGACTTTTT
The DNA here is from genome assembly GCA_958431115.1 of Syrphus vitripennis. Taxonomy (NCBI): domain Eukaryota; kingdom Metazoa; phylum Arthropoda; class Insecta; order Diptera; family Syrphidae; genus Syrphus; species Syrphus vitripennis. The sequence continues at coordinate 1,199,463 of OY288110.1, read as the reverse complement.
AATTAATTGATTCCAAAAATAGGCCTATGCATTCCTACATTCCCCTAGACAAACCATACCCATTCCCAAATTATTTTCTAAGAAAACTGTATACCACTCATTTTGTTGAACTCAAAGGAAAGGTCATCCTGTGGCGGCGTCAAAAAAAAATAATCATCAATTTCATATTATCCTTCAATTTGTGAAACAACATCGTTTTTTGCTAGAAATATTGTATGCTTTGACAATTTGTCAAATTTACAAAATGTTTTCAATCTGAATCAATAAAAAATTTGTCATTTATTCAATCGTCACTTCTGCTTGCCTATGTTCGGGCTTACAAGACATAAATAATGTGTTTTTAATGGTATTTTCCAGAAATTCAATTAATCTTTTTTTTTTTTGGATACAAAAACTGTCAGTTCACAACAGGGTTTTATACATTTTCACGATATCACAATGATTTTTTAATGATTCAATGATAAACATTATGAGACCCTTAAAATCAATCAAGTTGTTTTCCCTTTTTAATTTAACAAAATCTTGAAATTTTTTTTTCTTCAGGAAAGTAAACTTTAATAATCAAATTATTTTAAGAAATAAACCCTTTTTTGGTGAAGAAAATTTTCCTACAGTAGTTTTGATTAAATTTGGTTAATTAATCCTGCTCAGTCATTAAGAGTTTATTTAAAGAGGTGTTCCCCTAAAATTTAATTTTCAAAATCAATTGTGAATAATGCTGTAAATTCTATCAGACAAGGTAGACTCATTCAGCTTTTGAGGTGTTTTATAACCACGGCCGAAACTATATAGACCTATATAGAAAGAATGAAGACCTAAGGGGTTTTTGAAGTTCTTTTTGTTTCAAGCCATTTAATAAGCTTACTGATGAAATCATTACAATTTGTCTGTAAAAGCATTAGAAACTCATTATTCAACGCCTCAAGTTGTAGCGGGGGTTTTTATTTTTTTTTTCAGTGACTTAAAAGACAGATGAAAGGGTAGATGAATGTAGGTGGCATACATTATCTTTATAAAAGCCTTTTTCAACGATGGATGACATAAAATACTTTTTTTTTCAAAATTAATAGACTTGATATAATTCCATTTCAGTGACATCATAAGTGAAATGAACTTCTTTGTTGATATAATTATACTCGTAATTAAATTAGAAGATTATAAATATACATGAGCATTAAAGAATAACAAAGATGTGTTTTTGTTTGCTTTTTGCTGTCAAGAATCATAATGAGGTACCTACTTCAACATTATACAAAACATGCGGGATAAGACTCGGCTTTTCTACATAACTTTGTTGTACTCATAAGCCTTTTAATATCTACCTTTATGAACATTGTCATGGAGACTTCTTTCAATGCACTGAGGTATACTTTCATTCTGCTTATCTTTTCTAAAGAAATACTTACATATACTATACAGAGTGATTTCTGGAAGACTACAGAAATAAATGGAAGATTGTACATTTTGATGCTATTCTGGGTGTTTTTATCAGTGAAGATTATGGATGAACAAAAATATTGGGTTTGAAGTGCTGGATGCTGGTTGAAATTGTTAGAATTTGTTAGTCTTTCATTTGGGTTGGCATTTCGTTTTTCCAACAAAAAAAAAAAAAAAGTAAATGATAAACGCGTACACATTGTGTCAGGAAAATAAAATGCACGATATGATCGCACGTAGTTGCTCCTTTGTTTGGATAGATTAGGACGTGAAAAAAGTGGAAAAAATATTTCAACTTACAGACAAAACTACTGGAATTCTCTTCTTCAAACCTGAAGCTTAAGGTTATTAGGTGATTCTCTAAAGGAAATTGAATTTTTTTAGCTCAAAAAATGGTATCTAGAATACAACTGTTAAATTAAGTTTCTTCATCAGTTTTAAAAGAAGAATGTTCGTACTTTTAAAAAATATTTACTTTTATGTTCAAAACTGCTTCTTTGACTTGGTTTCTAACAGAAATGAATGAAATAAAGTTCAAATTTTATTTTTTTTCAAATTCATTTGTTCAACCTCGATTTCATTAATATTATTTATGGCCATCAATTATCATACTGGTGTCATCTAAATTCCGATAAATTATAAATCAACTGCTCAACCCATTGTCTAATTGTGAAAACTGTCTGGATTTATAACTTCTGTAATTTTTTCGATTCATACATTTTTCTTTATATTTATATACCTCAAGAAGATAATCAATTTATTTAAACATCATTCTTATGTTCACATCTCAGTATTTGCAGAATAATGAATTTATTCTCGTCAGTCAGTCGAATGAATAAGAAGAACTTGTTCTATGCACAGCAACTTTTTGCTTAGGTATAAAGGAGAAAATTTCCAAACGACTACGCACGGACAATGTACATTTACGTACTTTGACAGTAAAATGCAAATTGCTATAGAAATGCGTAGGTAATCGTTTTTTTTTTTTTTTATTAAAAAAAAACTAATTGAAGCAGACAAAAACTTCGGTATCCATGAAATGAATTTTCATTGTTGTATTTTTTTCTGTTATGTCCAATTCAGGTGAAACAAAGAAACAAGGTGTTTACGACATCAAGTACATATCTACAAAAGAGGGAACATTTTGTAGAACACTTAAATACTTGGTTTCACGTTTTACGTGGGATTTCGATTTTATTTGATTGAATGGCAAATACTCATACGTTGGAAAATCTTTATTTATTTTCCCGCTTTTTTACAATATAGCACATAAAAATTTAGTATAATTTATTTCTACAGAAATTGAAGAGTATCTGCTGCATAGAAATCTTTTTCAGTCCCCATTTTATCCTGGCCTGGGGTCAAAATAATGTGCATGGCAAAATACTGTATGCCAAAATACTGTATTTCAAAATTCTGTACATTGAAATTCTACAATAATGCTGCAAAAGAAATATCAAAACGATATTTCTTTTACAATATTTTTATAATGACGTCTTAACTTCTTATCACCAGAAGGTACTTCTTATACAAGTAGGAGTTAAAAGGGAAAAGGAAAAACAAAATACTACATTTTTTTATTTTTTTTTTTTTCGTTCACTTCATTTTCCCTCTAAAATTATTTCTTGAGTTCTTTCATCTTTTTTGGTAAACGTCATTTTTTATTGGATGGGTATAGTGCATAACAAGACACTTCATACCACCACAGTTCATACCGAGGGACATTTAATTCCCATGGACACACAGTTGGGCATAAGATTTGGGTGTATTTTGCATTTTGGTATGACCTGTCCTACAGCATGAGGTGTCCCTAGGTATGAACTGAACATGTCTTCTAGTCACATCTCTCTAAAACCAAAAGGAATCAAAATAAATATTTTCCAACAGCTGAAGGACTTGAAATCACCGAAGAGTACCTCAGATATTGATATAAAATTTAACCCAAAACCATGCGTGTTATAAATTTGTTTGATATTTATCCTTGAACCTTATTTGTGTCTCGAGAAGAATTCTCTTGAATTAAAATCATTTTATTTAATAACACCTTGTATATGAACCTACACATTTATATTCGTAAGTAATTCCATCATAAATTTACAGACTCAACTCAACAAATAAAAATTGCTCTGTAACCGTAAATAATGACTGAGGTGAAAAGACATAAATCACAAAACAGATTTCCGAATGAGAGATTTTCTGTTCCCAGTTAATAGATAAATTCGCGTGTCTTAAATTTTAATGTACTTTCTTATAAACATACATTGATAGACGATAGATAAAGAAAAGGTTATCAACATTTAACAAAGAAATAAATATAAATTCTATTTTTTTTTGCAAACACAAAAAGATATACATACATATACTCCTTCTTAGCTTAATATAGAAAAGTCTTTAAAACAAAAATATTTAAATATTATGTAAATTCCTTTGAAGTTTTAACAAGGCAAATAAAAAAACAGAGTGCTGCTTTTGTATTTGTTTAAAGTTAAACTTTTGTTTTGCAATACGAAAAATAAGGTGAAAATTATGGAAATAAAAGTGTAGACTGTTTGTGAGGAAAAATTTACCTACGCTCCTCTTTGGAAACTAAATATTTTGATTAAAAAAGTTTCTATTCATTGAAATACGAAACACTTAAAAAATAAACTTTGTTATGACATTTATATGAAAAATAAAAAAAAACTCGAAACACATTTAAACCAAATCCTGTTGTCTTAATCAAATTATATTTACGTTAGGCATTAAGCCTGGACAAGAAATAAGTGGCTGCCGTTGTTTATAGGATTAAAAGCAAAACAAAATAAACATAAATATTTTAGCGAAAAATATTATTATTTAAGTAAAGTGGCTATACTGACCAAGATGTGATTTTTAACAATTGGCGATTTTCAAAATTTTGGGAGCCATCTGATGTCAAAAAATTAATGAAATGTAGTACCAGAAACGGCCAATTTGCCAGTCATGTTAATCCAGCAAAACACTCGGAACTAATTCGGTAGCCCGGTTGTGTTGTGTTGACAGGTGTCTTGTTTGATTAAACCCTTGAACATTATTTGCTCACATATAACTTAAACCTTCCCATATGTTGATGGTACCTGCTTTTGGCAATTAAAAACCATATTAAAGCTTCAAAAACCAAAGTCTACCTTTCTTCCTACGTTAAAATTTTACCCCAATCTGAATTCTTTTGCTTATTTGTTGTATGTGTTCCTGAACGTCACAGTTGGATACAGTTCTCTCTAATTACTCTACAATCTTCATTATATTTTTAAAAATACTTTGTGGCTAAGACTTGGGGAGACTTAAAACATTTTCTTTTGAAAGGGAAATTATCGTGCTGCCAAGTGCAAATTGTGTGGTAATCAAATTAAAATTCAATTTTGACAACAAACGTGGCAAAGTAATATTTATTTAAGGGAATAAATTCCCGCTGAGTGACGGGGTTTTATGAAAAAAATTTATAAAACAACAATGATGAGATATTTTTTACTTGATGTTAAATTGATATATAAATAACCTAAAAAAACAAAGCTTGTTACTTCACAGCGAAGTAAATGCATTAAATTTGACAACGATAATGGACCAACACTTTTTAGTGCTTAACTTAACTTAAATATACGAGTATTTTAAACTTTCATTACCACATGGATTCAAGGAAAATTTAAATAAAATAAAAATAACATTTATTAAGGATAATGGTTTATGAGAACTCATTAACTTCAAATATCTCTTTAATTTGAAAATTGAAATATATAAATAAATGTTGGTCTAATTTCCCAAGAATTTATTTCTTAGCTCTTGAATTATGTACTTAAAAAGTGACAAAGGGGACAGTTTTTCTTCTTTTTCTTTTACCCAACGAATGTTATACACAACTCTCCCAGTTAAATGGTTCACCTTAAGGCTCCTCAAAGGGGACAATACACTCGAGAAATATCAAAGAAAAGTTTTTTGATTCCTTAAAAACCTAAATACACATCTATCTAGAAATTCATAAGATAGGTTAAAATATAAAAAAAAACTAAAATAAATAAATATTACATTACACAGTGGTGCTCGTTGCTTGGAAAGCTGGGTTATTTTTCAATGAAATACGAAAATGTGATAAAATACAAGATAAATTCGCATTAATTCATTTCGATTACAGAAGCGCCTAATTCAAAAAAATACCTTTTCCAAACTTCATAAATAATATTATTTCGAAAAATTTTTTCAAGTGTACATTTTTGTTTTGTTTATACAGGAAAAATAAGCTTAAGAAAATCTGAACCAATTTTGACTAAATTTTCATGTATGCTAATACCGAGCAGATTATGGCTTCGACTTTTTTAAAGCAAAATGTTTTCAGTCAATATTCTTATATCTTTCGAAGCTTTTTCAATATTGCTATTAAAGAAATTAAAAGCACTTCTTAAGACAATATTTTTTTTTTCAAAAATTTATTTGAAAATATTTAAGTCTAATTGACAAACTTGAGCTTGAAATTAATTTTGAATTTTTGATTCGAGTAAATAAAACATTAATCGTACAAATGTTAGCATTACAGCACAACTATAATTAAATCTGGCACCAAAATAGGAAAAAACGTTATATATTTGGTCTTCAATAAAAAAACAAAAAACAAGATTTAACATTTTGAAATTTTTGTTCTCGAACCCAACAGCATAAGAAAACAACCCCCAAAAGCAAACCGAAATATTGATATTATTGATGGAAAATGTCGACCAGAGAAACCTTACATATGTGGAACCACAGTACATTGGAAATATTAAGTATATAAATTTATTTATGAGAGAAAAAAGGTATTTTTTGTTGTGAACATTTATATTGAAAGTTCAAGGTACCTGTAAATCTTAATGGACGAAGGCCATCATAAAAAATATTTATTAGTACTTTTTCTCATACATAAGTCCTACTTAAATTTTTATTTATTTCCCTTATAGCATTTATACCTATTAACACTCATGTTTTTCGAATTTTTTTATAAAAATAAATCCTTCTATATTTTTCAATGGCAATTAACTAAATGGGAAATAAAATGCTTATCACATCAATTTATCAAAGAAAATACGAAAATACATATAGATACTTAAGTCCTCATGGGTGTTTTAAACCTTAACCTTACTCACTTTAATACCGTGATGTGTTTTTTTATTTTATTCTTCTTTGGTTTGTTAAATTATTTGTAGGGTTTAAGTGATTTTGTTTTTTCATTTCACAAGGACAAAAATAATAAAAAAAAACAAACCACAATATTTATATTGAATTTTGTGGAAAATGTGCAAAAAAACAAAATGCTTAAAGTCTGACAGCAAAATTATTATCATGCTCATATTCTGCTTCTATAGATACAACCTTATTGGAATCGTTCTCAGAAAATGTAAGTGAAAGGTTTAATTTAATGTATTTTTTTTCTTATTGCGGTTTTCAGTGAAAACACTTTGTTTTGAAATGTTCAAGCTTAACGACGACGTGCTGTCTTTTAATGCAGACGTGACACCAATAAGGTGATGATAAAAAAATTCATCATGATTTTTTCCCAAAAAAAAAACTTCCCCAACTGTAAAGCTATAATACTGAGAAACTGAATTTTTTCACACAGAAGTAGGAAGAGTTTTTTGATAACTAAGGTTCCTCCAAATGGCAGGCGATAAAAATAAAAGCGTATTTTAGAATTTTTGATAAACAAAAAAAAATAGTACATATACGCCACAGAAAACCCACGAACAAAGTGCCAAACAATCAAAGTAGAATACGCGTTTTGAAGAAAAGTTTGCTTTTAATTTAAAAACACTATATACGTTTATGTTTCAAAAACATATAAGGAATAAAATATTGATTTTGTGTGTGACTTTGTATTTTTAATCAAAAATTTGAGTAACAAAATTTATATCACTTTACATATTTATCGTCAAGCATTAAGAGATATTTTGAAAATATTTTCTTTAAACAAAGTAATAGCTACTTAAAAATCATTGCTAACCAAAAATATTTTTTTTTATTTTATATTTCATGTTTACACAAATTATCAAAAAAAAGCGTGTTCTATTTTTACTCTAAGTGTCAGCTAATTGAAAAGCAACACTATCAAGCATTTTCACTCGAAAATTCAAATTTAGCTTAAAGTAGATAATATTTGCATTTACTTCGCACCAAAACAAAACTTATATTGATGGAAGTCAAACAGCGATATCTTCTTCGTTTATGTAAATATATTTTATTAAGTGAGTTGTAAGTATATACATAATACTTCAAACATATCTGCTCTTGTTATTACATTTTTTTTTTAAATCAAAAAGTAGAACTAAGTTTCACGTTTTCAAATTTATCACCCCACAATATTATGGATCGCGTGATTTAGATGTTGTTGAAAATTAAACATTTTCAATTATGTAAAGTGATAAATTTTCAAAAGTTCAATTTCAGTTTATTTTCTTACGCTATCTTTACTCAACAAAATAAATGGTTCTTTTGTGTTACTTTTACTTTTGAGTAAGAAATTGGAAAGAGTATGCAAACGCAATTAGAATGTTTTCGAAAATAATTAACAAAGAATGACAGTATGAGTTTGGGTTTTGGAATGTCAGATAGGGAATATCATGTTTGATTAATCTAATGAACTTTTTGAGGGTAATTCTACTAAATATTTCGAGGAGAAACTTTTCGAATAGATAGTAGAATATAAAATTTCATTAAACCGAGAGTTAAATGGTAAACAAAATTAAATGCATGATGATTTCTTGTGACATTATTAACAGTTAAATATTTATAAACTGCTTTGAAGGCACCTATACTTTTTTTTTATTTCAGGTTCATTGAATTTTCAAAGACTTATATCTCAAAAGTTTAATTTAGAATTTTGCTTTTGTTTTAAGTTTCCAAACGTATGACGTATTTTTGTATTATGCATTGTTATAAATAAAATTTGCATTTGCTGTGTGATGGAGTGTATCATGGTTATTTCTTTTTAATGTCTTTTGACGGCACATATTTGTTAATATAAATAAGGATACACTGAGAAAAAATAACCATATTAAATTGAAGAAAAAACCATAAAATTTCTCTAGATTTTTATCCAACAAGAAGGTAATAATAAAAAAATGGGAATGTCTAAATCTACAAAAATGGCCACGAGTAAGAAAAAATAATTAACTATTTTGACATTTGGTTTAATTATGATTTCCATGTCATATTTAATTATTCATTTTTACTTGCGGCTAGGTATTATAGGGCAAGATTTGGATTCGTAAAAAAACTCGATGTCCAGATATTAATCAGACTCCATTCTAATCCGTACTAAGATACTAAAGCGATTTTCTTCAATCTTGGAAAACAAGCTCCAAAAATACCTGAAGTCATATAACCGCAGTTAAATTCTGTAAGGTATACAAAAATTAATAAAAACAAAACATTTTCTAAAGTTTTTTTCCAACATGCAAGCTCTAACGAATTTTCTTTTTAAAGATGAGATTCAATTCACACCTTCTTCAATAAATCGGATGGAATATTATATTTCTAAATTTAAAAACTTCCTGCTTATAATGTTTAAGACGAATGATACAAAATTTCCAAACATGCCAAACAAAAAATATTTACCAAGTTAAAAAAAGCAATCTGTTTGATTTTAATTTACTAGGCTAGTTTGTTAAAAATTAGAAATATATGTATTTTTATTGTTTTGCAAAGATATTTGCAAAGTTTGAATAAAAATTTTTAGGTCAAACGTTATGAAAACTACGTACCTACATTTGTATGGGAAAACTGAAAAACAAATTTGCATGGGTAGTATGGATTTAGAAAAGTGAAACTTTTAGAATATTTTTTTTTAATGTTTTCAATTTTTTTAGAATTTTAAAAAAACATACGGAAGTGCTAATTAAAATTCTAAAATTTTTAAAATCTGGGACAACCTTATATTAGAATATTTCTCCCAAGAAGTAAATATGCAGCAAAATTACTTTCAGGTCAAGTCAGTCTTGTTTAGCCGAACTGTACAATTATAAACATCGAATAGGCTTTCATTCATTATTCTTTTTTTTTATTTTTATCCAGAGTCCCCTGACTGGAAAATTAGGTCCACAACTCTCCATCTCTCATTCTGCTTCAACCTATTGACCGGTATTGACCGGTTTGACCTCTGGAAACGTATACAGGCCTTCCCTATCCATGTCTTTATAAAAGTAATTTTATGCTGTTCTTCACTTTAAAAATATAACTTTATTTAACTGGATCGTTAGCTTTTGGAAACTCTTTTTATATTTCCCAAAAAGCAATAAACAACAAATGTATAGCATTTTAAAAAGGTAATAAAATAACTACAAATTAACAATCTTAAAACAAAGCTGCATTATCAAAACATTCCTATCAGATTAATTGGAAAATAAAACCAAAGTCGGTAACGACTCCATCACATACATCCAGCACAATATCTCCCAACGATTTAACTCATTAAATTACCAAAGTCAAAAGACCTTTACTCACTTATCCTTCCATAATCCGTTTAGTCTTAGTCTTAATCCGAAAGTTATCGTCTGCGCTAATTAAATTTCGCACATTCTCCCCCACACGTTTGATACCCCTGTGTGTTCGAAAAATAACAAGAAGAAAAAAACGTCCTTCGTTTATCCACACAAGCGATGCGTAAGTAAACCAAATCAACACTCTTTATTCTTAGCACACCCAAGGGTCGCATTCAGCGTTATTTTTATCTTAATCAATTTTTTTTTTTTTCAAACTGCTGATCTCAAAAAAAAACTAACATTCTTTTAAATTCGAAATTAAATTCCAATTTAACCACTTTCTGTGGAATTCACACACTTCAATTCACTAAAAACGACGAAAATTTTCAAAAACCGTCAGGCACGCACGAAACATTATTATTATCCTTGCGCTTGGTTTTATCCACTCTACTCGTACTTGCCGAAAAATGTGTTCCTTGCTCGGTGAACTCAAGATACCAACTAAAATATACTTCCATTCGAAATTCAATGTCATGCTGCCGAACAAGTGGTTGCTTATTGCTTTGCTTAGAAGATACACTGCTTTTTTTTGTGAGGCATACACTTACACAGGCACAACTTTGCCGCCTTGAAAAACCGAAAGTTAGGTATGGCTAGGTGCACACGAATGTGTAGCGACGTTATTATTTCTATTGAATCCTTAAAATACCCATTGAATATGTTGGAGCGATACGACTACATTTGTCCGGTTTGCTTTTCTTTGGAGGAAAAAAATGGGAATTGCGAAAAAGTATGAACGAGGAAATGTGTTTGGGGAAGGTCCTTGGTTTATTAACTTACGCACATGACTCCTATCCTCAATCAAAACGTTAACACAGGATATTGAGCAACTGTCTACTCAAGGAGTGAACTCCCGTTTTCGAAAAAAAACTTCACAAAAAAGTTCCTGTGTCGTCTATGGCTACGTTTTTGTGTTCTGCGTCGTGCGTATGTAACCGTTAGAGGAAGTTTATTCTTTGGTGTTTTTTGTTAGCATATATCGAAAGCTGATTTAATAAACATTAATAATGTTGGAAATAACGTTCAATATAAAATTTGGTACACTTGAAGTTGGGCCACGTGTTGCCTAAGGTAGAATAACAATGAATTTGAATTTGTTTTTTTTTTTTTGCCTCAAACGCAGTTAGCTGGTATTATTTGCAAAAAAGGATATTGAATTCGATTTTCTGAGAAAAAGTAGCCATTCACATACAACCGGCTGCGGCTGTTTAATTTTATGGTTTCAACCTTAGTTCAAGAAAAGGAGAAAGGTGTAAGAAATGTGTATACTGTTACACTCTGGAAGAGTAAATAAATTTCTTTTGAACAAAAATAATACTTACAGCTTGAAACAATTTGTGTTTCACAGAAATTTTGGTTTTTTGGCCAGAAATAATATGAAAATTATGGTTAACGTGGTAGAAGTATGAAGTAGTAAACTGTGTGAACGAATTGTCAAATTTTTGTATGACAATTAAGTCTACCATGTTTACCATTTCTACACATACGATTTGTTGTGTAAATGAAGATGGTAAATGTGTAAAATTTTAAGAGCGGTACTTTGACGTCCGATGCTTCATATTTAGCGAACAGCTAACTTATTTACAACATGATTTATCACATTTGCGAAATTTAGTAAAAAGGTGTCTGCCTATTTTATGCTATAGTTTACCATTTTACCATTTTACCAGCTTTACCAGAAATTTTGAATGAATTTTGATGCATAATTTGAACTTCTATAGAATCTTAATTTTTTTTATATAGTCGCATACTACCTATATTAGGCGTGTTAAATTTATCAAAACTTTAGATGTATTGAAATTCAGCGTCGACGTTAATCAATTTTAACAATTTTGACCATGGACCACTTGCAGTGTTGCCAGCTATGTTGAATTAAATACCAAACACGTATTCTACTTACTCACTTACTTACTTACTTACTTACCACATTTTTGAAGATATAAAAAAAATTAAGAATACATATATACGTATTTATGAGACTGGTTTCTACATAAATTTTGTTATAAAATATTTTTTCATATTTTGTGTTATTCACGACTAAAGACCAATTAACAAAGCATTGGTTAAAATAAGTATGATTAAACTGTTCATGACACCTTTGGGAACTTGTTGTGGAAATGGAATTTTGTTTTTGTTGAGTTTTCAAAAACAAAAACTAGTTATATTTTTTAATTAAGAAAAATATACATTTTGATTTACAATATATTTAAGTTCATATATCTCCATTTCTTTCATAAAAATTTTAATTTCAATCAACCAAAGCGTCCATAAAAAAAATCTAAAAGCAAAAATCCTGTTCTGTGGCAGTTACTGACTAATTTCTAGAAACGTTCGTAGAAATATTTAAATTATTTGAGTTGTTTTTTAAATGTTCGTGGCAAACTAATAATCCCCTATTCTATTATTATTTTCATACCACCACTTTCACAATTTTTTTCTTTCATTTTTAAAACATAAATTGTAAGTAAGTATTTTAAATTATTAAATTTTTACTATAAAATAATCCAGAAGATGTCCCTCCGTTACGGTTATGTTTAGAAATCATTGCAGATGTATTGATTTAAAAAATATGTACATTCTAGTAGTGAATTTAATTTGTTTTAAGTAGAAAATCAAATGTTTTCTTCAAATTACAACTACACATTTTACATTTTTTTAGATCTCAAATGTCAATATTAATAAAAAAAACTCACAAGCAATTCTCATCAAAGATCGATTTATTTTCACAAGTTTATCCAGCAAAGTCCCTTTTTAATGGTTCTTCTAGCTTTAATCAAATCCATTAGACCACAATATACAAACAGTTAGTATGCAGTCGCGTTAAAAATTCCAATTTACATTAATTGTTTCAAACAACAATCTTATGGTAGTAGTGTGTCTTCCTGTCGCTGATGTGATGGCGGGCGCCCACAATTTATTTTAATTAAAAACGCAAAAGCTGGCTTAATCGGCGTGAATTTACTGACCTCATACAAAATCCACCATCACGTTGCTTCATCCTCATCACCTCCCAACTACCTAATACACTGCTATGCGATAGGTATAATGGGTAATTTTTTGTCCCGATTTGAGACCAATTTACAAGTCATCATTTTTATTGTGATGAATGTCACAATGTTATAGTGGCCAATCGTTGGGGTTGAAATGGTTATGTTTTTGAAGCTTCAAAAAAAATGTTTATCTTTAAATTGGATCGGGTAGGTATTAATGAGATAAATTTTGGTTGACAAAAAAAAGTTGTAGGCACGAGAGATTGGAAAATGTTTTTTATACAAATAGAGAGATAAATCTAGATCTTTTTTTTTTGAACTACCTTTTCAATAACTGAAAATACCAATATCCCTATCCAATATTTTGTTATTACATTTCCAATAAACCCATCCTTTTGAAGTGGGTCCTTTTGAAGTTGGAATTCTAGTGTAGGAGAAAAATTAAATGATTGAATGGAATTCATGTAAACATGGTTTTTGTTAACGTTTCGTTGGTCAAATATATTGGAGACATATTTTCTTTAGAGAAATTTAGGTCAGTGTTTCTTTTAAAGAAAAAAAAAAGCTATGTCATGCAGAGGTTTCATGTTTTTTTCTTACAATGAATTAACTAAAATTGCAAAATTATTGGCTTAAAATAAATAGATGGGATTAAATTCTTCAAATACTTGAATAATATTTTTTGGTTATTTAATATTCAATTTATTAAATCAGAGTCCAAAATATGAGATCCGAAAGTTAAATATTTGAATTCTTCTTAAATAGTCGTAAAATATGGAACTCGAAATATTTATTCATCTGTCTGCTGTTCGTCTTTCTTACCGAAAATCGATGTACAAGATAAACAAGAACGACTTTTTAGTCATATTTTTAATGTTTTCGAAGGAAATCATGAAAATATACATCAGCAGAATATAATGTATCGAATTATTTTATTGTTGTTGATGTATTTGGTTGTATTTTTAAAACGCAGATGTTTTATTTTTTAATGAGCTGCGAGTATACACAAATTGTTTTATTTCTATCTGTAATTGTAATCAAAGAAAAATTCCTAAACGCTCATTAAAAAAAAGCCAGTATTCTAACTTAAAAATCTATGTATGATTATTTAATGTACATACTTGTATGTATACAACATATTTCCTAGAAATGCTATTGAATCTTTAAAGACTGACGTTACATTCAATTTACATGAATACTAGTTTCAAATATTTAGACAATCACAAAATTTATTTAAAACGCCGGAATACGTTAATGTTGTGCGTCATGAGTTACAAGGACTGTACTTAACAATAGTACTCACGTTCGCGACTAAATGGAGTCTCTATTTTGTTTGAACTATTTGACCTTGCATGACGCACGAAGTGAAGAACGTCATTTACGAGACCTTCCTTTTATTAATTTTCAAGAACAAAAATTTAACAAAAGTTTCATGAATTTTGTTTTTTTTTTCTGAGAATTATGACATGTTCAAAATATACATTAGATACAGATTTTAAGAAAATAATTGTTGTTATGAATGTTTATATTGAAATCTATTTTAACTTTAAAAACAAAACTTTATTCAATTCAAAAAAATTTCAAGAAATCTTAAATCTCAAGTCTGGTATCAAAAAAAATTAGCTGTACCGATTTTTTGGGACATTTTTTTTTTATTTCGAGCATTTGTAAGCGATCATTTTTTTTATTCAAAAAATATTTGTTTGATAGAAACTAAAGGAACCTTATTTTTGAACAAGCCCGGAGTTTTATTTAGTTTTGTGGGGTCATCGATTTGTTGATTTTGGAGTGTGAAATTGTAGATTCTGTCATTGGGGATTTTGTTCTGTAAGACTGTTAGAGTTCTCATTTATCATTTACTACCAATTTTTTATAATTCCCAATTATTTTTAATAAAATATTATTTTACCAAAGATTCATATTACTAAAAGTACCAGTTCTATGATCTAAGATTTTACCCTCAAAAGAAAATAAACAACAATCCATTATTCATTTCTTATGATTTCATTTCCTATATTCTTAACATTTTTATGGCCATTATTTTCCTTTAGAAATGGAATTTATTGGCTTCCCGTTGACAAAGCAACTCAATGACTTATTTCAGCTAGGTTTTGATGTGAAGTGCAATTTATCATCTTTAATCCGAAGGATCAATTTCAATCAAAAACATAAATAAGTTCAAGTCATTATTGATTTACATTTGCTCCCATAACATCAGGTATTTTCAATAGGTATTATGAATGAACACAGATGACGCTTAGATGACATATTGTGTGGAGCTACTTACGTAACGCATATATAGAAATCTGGCGTTATCAGGATAAATGTCTCAAATTTAATGTATACATTTCAGCAAAACGTCAATTTTGTTTTTGTTGACGGTAACAGGAGCTAAAAAAAATAAAAAGAAAAGTCCTTGTCCTGATTTTCTATATTAAAATTGTGTTATTTGAAAAAGTAGAAGGCAATGTGGGTAATTTTTTGAAAGCATCTTGACACGTACGAAAAGACAAACATACTATGTTGCTATGTAGTACACTGTTGGAAAACATATCGAATATTCTTATTATGTAAATATCACTTTTTTTTAAATTTGTTTGACAGGGTGTATTACCGTTTGCTATGGTTTATTTACAGTGTATCCAAGTCGTGGGTGAACTGTCACAAATCTTGTTAAAATGTACTTTCTTTTGTCAGAGCAACAATTTCACGCGAAATTTACTTCTACTAAAAAAACAAAATGTAAAAATATACTTCAAAAAAAATTTTAAAGTCGAATTCGGTATAAAAAATGTGAACAGACATTTAAAATAGTGTACTACTGTTAAGTCCACTAAAACCAGTTTTTGCTAAACTACTAATAAAATCTCTGGATTTCATTTTTCTGGAAAAAATGTCATTTTAGTTTATTGGTTTGTTTATTTGCTTTCAAAACTAAAATTGTTTGGTGCAACCGATAAATATCTTTTCAAAATATATCGAAGCATTAAATGTTCAAAAGCGTTTTGTGCCACCGGGCATAAATTAACAAAATATATTTAACTCATTTTAATACAAAACTTTCACACAGTTGCCGAAGATTGACGTTTTTGTTAAGCTGCGTCCACACTATTTATTTATTTTTTAAATAGAAAAAAAAAAAAATTTATTTAAAGATTTCAAAATATTACAAATCATCCATTTCTAATATCAACAATTTTATTTTGAGTGTTGGAATAGCATTTCCCTTTTTTATATCATTTTATCAATGAATCGTATTGTAAAGCATAGGACTGAATGTTCTTGACGTATCTTGTACTTTTACCAATCTCGACATAGAGAAGGCAAACAAGTGTTTGATTATCTTTTTTTGTATATTGTTAAGGAAGGATTTTGCACTTTTTTGAGTTTTCACGATTCGCTTGAAAGTAAAATTTTATCTAGCGTTTTGTTTTCGAAAAAAAAAATTAATTTATTACAAATATTTTTCAACGTTGTTATATGTACAAAATTTATTTTGGAATTTTTCTTCTTAAATATGTACCTGCCACATTGAAATTAGAATTTTATTTATGTATGTACATATGTACTCCATTTTTTAGCAAAAAAATAAATATAAGTTACTTGGATAGGTACCTGCAAGTCAGAAAACTGTGTGTTCATCTATGCACACTGCGATAAGTATCTATAAAGTCGCAACATTTTCATTTCTAACAATACTTCAAATTAAATTTATTTAAGGCCATTGTGTTTTGAAATAATTTTTTTTTTTACAAATTGGTATCTGGATTTTTATATTGTCACATTTGCACACAACAAATAGGTATTTAACGGAAGACTGAATCTTTGAGAATGCCTTTAAAAATGTATTCAGTTTATTTACTGAGCAGTAAAAAGGGTATACGATCGAATAATATAGAAAATGTAATGTACTAAGATGTTTTAATGAAACCAGCAACAACAAAATTCACACAAAATGATAAGAAGAAAAAAATCGATTTAAAATTTAAATCATTTGCAACATTTGACGAAAATATACCCTTTTCTGAAAATACTAGTAGAGTAGGTAGTTCCCGAGCTGTTTTTGTCGTTATGTAAGGGTTTCTTTTAAAAATAAACACAATCAAAATAAATCAATCAATATAAATTTAAATGCGTATTTTTTGTATATATTACATACGCAAATATAATAAAATTGAGCCAATCATAATATCTGGCAAGACATGAAAATACATTTTTTTGGAGAAGAACAACATCATTTTGCCAAAAAAACATATTTTTTGTTGACAAGATATTTATCTTGTGACATAATAAGACAGATTGGAATGTACCTGCATTTGTATATTAAAAGACCTTCAATGTAAATGGCTAAGAATCACAAACATATGAATTCGAATATTTGATAGATTTTTAAACTTCGATGTACCTACCTATCTTTATGGCTGTGAATTTTTTAATGTTGGTCAATTTCCATAAAAAAAAATGTGTTTACTTAAATTCAAATTAAGGTTTCCTCAAACCAATGGTTTCCTTAACGAAATGGGGCGAAACAGTCGTGACGACGAAACAACAACAACAGAAAAACATGTTGTTGTCTATCATAGCAACATGTTGTTATTGTTGTTTCACCTTCTTATCCGAATTTTTCGCATTGGTCTGGACCAGCGTTTAGTTTTAATTAAGTAAATGAAGCAAGTGAATTGCAAATTTAATGTTCTAAAAATAAGTTCGCGAAATTTTAAACAAATTAAAACGATTACTTAAGCATATTTCGTTTGATATCTGAAATTTTTCTATGCCAAATTTCCTCTACTTAGTATCAAACTATTTGGTTCAGCTTCGTGCAATCTTGTTTGAAAATGTTGCTTCAGTATTTTCCTCTCAACATAAGGCCTTGCAGTGGAACTTTTGAAGTGTTTAAATATTTAAGAGCTAAGTCTTGTTTCAATTTAAACAACTTAACTGTCGATTTTAATTATGAAAGACATTGCATTCTTAAAGCCGATAGATTTTTTTTTTAAATATGCCTTTCTTAGAAATTTCAGTTAACCTGGAGTGGATGATTTACTGGTAGAAGGACTGGATGATGGACTGGATTGTCTAAGCTCATGAACCCATGATCAGTCAAAGCTCGTTCTATCGTCTCATCACTAAGTGGTCAAATATTGAAAAGAATAGAAAGGGACCAATTTACCCACTTCAAATATTTCTGATTTTGAAGCACGTGACGTACTTCATTGACTAATTCTGTAGTTTGAGGTTATTTAGTGATAGATCCTGCAAATACTAACACATAAGATTCTATCAAAAATTTTTGGATCCCTTTTCGAGAAATAAATCATTTTGTCGTTTTTTTTCTTACAATATGGTGATTCCCCAGATTTTTTACAACCCTTAAGCATTTTAGATTAAAAGAAAAGAAAGAAAAATAAGTGAAATATGAAATTCAAAACCAGCCGTCAAATCTTACCATTTCCACAATATTATTACATTATTTAACCCATAATTTTAACCTCTTAGAAATCTTAAATGCTTATTCATAAATTGCTTCTAACTGTATTACGTCTTTATTTTTAAATAAGCAATCACTTAAAGTAACCATTAACGTACTTTTTCCAAAACCACATTTTTGTTCATTTCCGTTTGAAGTAATCCCTTCATGTGGAAATTCAAAATTTAAAAGGAGTAAACCACATTCTGGTGTTTATTTTTTACTTCCACAAAGTTCTCTCTCTCTCTGATACTTTATTTTATACCATGAAACTTTAAGATTTTACCATCAGCCACCCAAAACAAAAAAAGGGCAAACACACGAAAATATAAGGCGATCAGTTTGAAAAGTGCCTTCGACCTTTTTTGAATATTATATTATGGGTTA
Source organism: Syrphus vitripennis (assembly GCA_958431115.1). NCBI lineage: Eukaryota > Metazoa > Arthropoda > Insecta > Diptera > Syrphidae > Syrphus > Syrphus vitripennis. The sequence goes on along the minus strand of OY288110.1, from coordinate 1,180,660 downwards.
GGGTATGCTTCTCAAAACAAAAACACCTACCACTGTTTACTTTTAAAAATTGTTCAACCATAATATGAAAAGATGTATTTTGAACCATCAGAAAATTATGTAGGTTCTTTTTGTTTTTTTTTTTTTTGTTTTTCCTCTTTGTTGGTTGTTTAAAAACTCAAAATTTGCAATTAACTCTAAAAATACTAGACTAATAGTGAAAAGGATTGCGTTGTTTTTGTTTAATTATATTAATTGGATGGAGATAAAGGTTTCGCAATATATCGATGCAAGAAGACATAATAAAGGTATAGTTTTAATTAAGATTTAGACTTCCCTTAGCAAAGGTTTATATTGTCATCAGTTCACTTCAAATTGTGACACACTGAACCAGCAGCAAAAACAAAAACAAATATATAACGTCTTTTTGTGGTTGGCATCTCATGAGCTGGTTTCAATTTCACTTTTGGTTTCGCAAAAAAAAAAACAACTTTCAGACGATGTGGAAGACCAGGAAAAGGGCTGCTAGAAAACCCTCTTTCACTTTTTGCTATAAAAGCCATGTGGTACAATAGAAATGGTATCAGTATCTGTTTTTCTTTCTTTCGAGCATCGAATCAACAAAAGAACAAAAATAAATCAAAATGTTCATCTTGGTGAGTTAAAAAAAAAAACTAGTGACAGTAATGGAATTTATATTGAAAAGAATTGTTTTTTTTTTTTTTTCTTTAAGATTGGAATTTTTACCCTGGTGACTGTGGCTGCTGCCCGACCTGGAATACTCCACTCTCAGACATCTTTGGAAACCATTGGGTCCATTGTGAATCACATCCCCACAGCCATCACCCACCAAAGCAGAACTGAAATTCACAACCAACAGCCAGTGATTAGTTCAATCATAGCACCAGTTCTTCGAACAATAATTCCTGCTCAGACAATTGCTCGTATACAACAATCTCCAATTATTTCGTCACAAATTCAATCATCATCGTCGGCACTTCTTGGCGACCAAGAACAGACTTTGACCGGTCAGGAGTCAATTATTGGAGAACAAGCTTCTATTTCAAATGATCAAAGTGCAATTCTTGAAAATCAAGGGTCACTGATTGGAGGTCAAAGTATTATTGTTGGAGACAACAGAGGGTTGATTGAGAATGGTGCATCCATTATTAATGCTCAGAATTCAATAATTGGTAATTCGGGACTGTTAACAAACAATATCAACACTTCCGGTTTACAGTTGAATGGTATCAAAGGTCTTAGCCTTTAAGATGGCAAATATTACATTTATAGTTTGAAATTTTTTTATACAGAAATAAATTAAGATAATTGATTATGAAATTTATTGTTTAATTTTTTGAATATTTTTTAAAAAGTTTTTACAATATAGAATAGCAGGGTGGCAGGACTAAGGTTCTTATTTGATTTCTTCTCTTCTTAATAAAAATGCAGAATTTTTCCAGAATTTTAAATAATAATTTCAGTTTTTATACAAAAAATTAAGTTTTTTTGTTAGATTTTAATTGTATCAAAAATTATTTTATTTCAAAAAAATTAAGATAATTGATTATGAATATTATTGTTTTGATCCTTGATCCTTTCATTTTCTGTTAATAAACTGAAATATTAGTGTTTTCGAAAATCTTCGTTCTCACAAAAAAAAAGTTCAAAAAGAATATTGTCAATATAAAAATTGTGAACAAGTTATGTCAAAAAAATCAGGCGACAAACAAAGTGGAAGTTTGTTTGAACAGCTAAACTAATTTCTTTTTTCGCGTAAAAATTTCATCAAAATCAGATAAACCGTTTTGAAATTATACGTACCAGATTATTTTTACTACCGTGTATTGATCGATGTGGATACTTATATGGATACATGTAAAATTTTCCTAAAAAACTTAACAAAATTAAAGACAAAAAAACTGGTTAAATTTAATATGTAAACTAATATAGGGGTGCATCTTAGAAAAAAATTTGACATCAAGTTAACACGAAACCTCACCAATTTTATTGTGTTTGATCAAAATAGTGAAAGACTTAGTAAAATTAAAATTTTGTTTCCAATAATTTCTCTTATGCCCTAATTATTATAAATGGCGAATCATACGTTCTACTGAAAGCGATGGTTTGGAAAATGAAAGATGTCGTAATATTAGGAAAATCGACTTCGCGGTTTGAATAGGGTAACATTCAGTTCGCCAAACTTTTGTCTTTCGAGATAATAAAAATGTAAATCGCGAAAAAATTTATCTCAAAATAGTTCGCTTTGAGTCGAACGTTCGATTCGCAACTCATAATAGGGGCGTTAATTTATTTATCCGCACATTTCGTGCACTAAAAACTATTTTAATAATCTTTTCTGCACATTATTTAACATCTCAAAATACTATAATATTGAATCAATAATTTGAATCTTTATTTCAATTCCACCTGGGCGTATTACATCATTAGTCGAATTTATTTTGAGATGTCATATAAATTCATTGCGAAAATATTAGTAACTTGGGCAAGCAATATCTTTTCCCACTTGTGTGGTCTTATTCAATTAATTCTAATTTATTAATTGCTAATGAAGGCAAAAATTTTGCAAAATTTTTGAATTAAATTATAAATTAATTTTTCTTGTGAATTGTGTAAATATCCATATGCCCCAAAGACATTCGCCGCATAAATTAAGATAATGTATAAATTTAAATCTATATAAAATGTTAAAAGCACTTAATTTTCCTAACTCAGCACTGAATAGACAAACCAAAACAGTTCAACATTATTCTTTCCTTTGCAAAGCGTGATAGATTCCTAATCCTGGAAACAACTTAGAGGCATCAGATTTGATGTTGTGGGTTAAAGAGGTGTTTAAAAAAAAAACTACGTAAAACATGCCACAGCAACTTTCCCAACAGCTTTGGACTATTTTTTTTTTTCGTATAAATTTTCAAAGAATGTTTCAAGTTGAAAATTATTTTGCCCAGGAGTTTATTAAAGAACCATCAATTCTCAGATCACAATAAAAAGGAAAAATAAAATTTCCATCTTGAGTTTTATAATTTTTTTTTTCTTCGATATCCAAACGGTTCTGACGCTTTCCCTGAGGATGTATTTCCTTACGGAGAAGGTATTTTCGCTTTGTTAAGATTGATGGTGGTTTTGTGCTATTCTATTTTAAGAATGTTCAATCTTTGTAAATGGTTACCGAAATTGGAAAAAATGTTTTATTTATACATATATAAGATGGAGAGGTTGATTCTATTGTTTTTTTTTATTCAATGAAGAATTGATAGCTTAATAATGATGTTCTTTCTATAATCATTTTAAGAGTGAAACAAATGTTACCTTTGATTTCATGGAATTTCGATATTGACATTTTGGAGTGAGTGAAATTATTTCAAAATCATTTGAGACAGTAAGTAAGTCGTTTTATTCCCTTACTAATTTTTTGAAATATATTTTGTCAATAAAAACTGAGACGATGAAAAGTCGTTTTTTGAGCTTCTTTACCTCCTTAATGGGAAGTTAATTGCAGAAATTTCGATTTTTCCATCGAAATATAATGCTTCGTCAGCTTTGAGTGAAAAACTGTTTGCTTAATTTTTGCTTATTTTAGAAATAAACTCAAAAAACAAGTATCCTGTCAGAATACAGCAAAAGTTTTTTTTAAAGTTCTTGTTTTTACGTTAAAAGAAAAACTTGGAAAATTTTGAATGCCTTTTCTAATTTTAGGTTTTCACTAAAAGCCAATGCAAAGCAACCAAGAAATTCATTGATTATTGTAATGATCTTATAAACTACCTTTTGGGTAGAAAATTCCAACAATTAAATTAAACTGGAAAGAATTCTTCTACACCATCCAGCTATAGGCCAATCAGCTTATTGAGTACAATCAGCAAATGTCTGGAAAAACTTATTAAAAATAATCTTGCCAGTCATATAAATTTGCACAATATCTTGCCAGCAGAGCAATTTGGTTTTAGATGCCATCACAGTACTGTACATCAGATTCATCGAATTACTAGGGACATTAAAAATAATTTTGAATCAGGGAAAAGCACTGGTTTAGTTTTACTTGACATCGAAAAGGCTTTCGATACGGTATGGCACAAAGCTCTGGTTCATAAATTAAGCATTTTAAATTTTCCTCAGTACATAATCAAAATAATTTATTCCTTTTTAATTAATCGAACGTTTAAAGTGTTTATTAATGCTGCATATTCTGATTCGAAAGACATTCTAGCTGGTGTTCCGCAAGGGTCTGTTTTGGGGCCAATTTTGTATAACTTATTCACATCTGACTTTCCTAAGCTCAGCGGCTGTGAAGTCGCTATCTTTGCAGATGATACTTGCATTTATTCAGCGGATTCAATGGGTTTTGTTATTGAAACTAATTTGCAATCTGCCTTGGATAATGTTCAAATGTATTTCAATAAATGGAAAATCAAATTGAATGCTGGTAAGACTCAAGTCGTCTATTTCACAAGAAAAAGAAAGGCTTGTTTTCTACCCAGCAGAAGGTTAAGAATTAATGGTAATCATACAGAATGGAAATCTTGTGCAAAATATTTGGGAGTGCATCTTGACAAAACTCTAAATTTTGGATTGCATATTCAACAAACTATAAATAAGATTAATTTAACCATTAAGATACTTTATCCCTTTATTAATAGAAAATCAAAGCTAAGTGATGAGAATAAATTAATAATTTATAAGGTAATTTTCCAAAGTATTATACTTTACGGATCACCTGTGTGGGGAAAATGTGCTAAAAGTCATTTACTTAGGTTGCAGAGAATGCAAAATAAAATATTGAAAATGATGCTTAATTTACCTTGGCATTATTCAACTGAAGAATTACATAATATTACAAACATTGAAAGAATTTCGAATAGAGTTTTAAATCTATTCGATCGCTACAACTTATCCTGTAGTATATCTGAAAACTACCTCATTTCAAATTTGGCTTTGTAAAATTTATACAAAAGATACATTTATTTTAAGAAATGCATTATTTCTGAATAGATAAATACATTTATTTATTAATTTAAATTTTTTCTGTGATGTATATATATAAGTATATTATTTATTAATTAATGAATAAATTAACATTCTTTTTTTTCACTGTGATATATTTATTATTTATTTATTTAATTATTTATTTATTTGATTATTTATTTATACATTATTTATTTATTCATGTATTTATTTATTTATTTATGATTAATTTATTTATTTATGTATTTTTTTTTTTTGTTATTTATTTATTTATTTACCTATTTTTTTTTTTTGTTTGTTGATTTATTTATTTATTTAGTTAATTATATAATTACTTTTCATGTTAGTATTTGTAACAGAAATTTATATATCTACATATTAAATCAAATTCTTAATAATTTATACTAATTTGTTTTGAGCCTATTATTTAATTATTAACTATTTAATTTATTTATTTATTCTACGTATCTATTCATCCCTTGTTAAAAGTCGTTAATTTGTTTGAGGTCTTTTTGTTCCTCCCTTTCTCTCCATCTCGTCTGTTTAAAGAAGGTTTTTTGTGTAGCTTTTCCTTCTATCAAGTAATTATGATCTTATATATTCAAAAACATTGTTATTAATTTTTCAGTAGTAAGGTAGCTTTATATCAAATCTCTGTAAATTGTGCAATATAGGTTAAATGAAAAAAAAGTGTAATAATTCAGCTACAATAAAGAAATAATAATAATAATACAGTGGCAAACATTTTGGCCGTACGTAGCTGTACTTTGGTCAATTGCAGAACATTTAAATAATGACAGACGCCAATCTTTGTACAATTTCCATGCCATCACTAATAACCTACATATTCATGCATGAAAGTTGTCAAAAAATTGTAGATAACAACCAACAAACTTTTCCTTATTTTTTTTTTTAAATAAGTCAAATTTTCGAAAATACTTGTATATTTCATTTTTTTTTTTTCAATTTTGTTGGCTGTTGGCTACTAAAAATGTCGAAAAATTTTATCTGGAAATGAGAAACAGAAAAATTTAATTTCATATTCTATTTATTTATTACAAATCAAAATGGCGGCCAAAAGATGAATAACAAAACTGCGAAAAATCATAATTATTATTTCCGATCCATACTTCAACGGGAAAATAATTGGGATCAAAAACTGATTTTTCACAATTGCTAAAATATTGAAATACCTTATAATTTAGACCTATTAAAAATTGAGTTCAATCAATTCGAATTCGAAATCATAAATATTATGCTATAACAACAGATTAACTTTTTTAAGAAAGAAAAACGATACTTAAAGAAAAGTATTTTCTCTCATGGCGATACAATGCGATGGTTCAAAAAATATTTGCAAGAAAATCACCTAAGTACTTTAAATCATCCTTCTTCTATTTTTTAGGCAAGTACATTATAACAAAGTAGCTTTTCGTCTAGTGCCTGTGACTTTATAGTTAATTTCAACCATGTTAGATTCTACTCAACCTGTTAATCACGTCTGTCACGGGTAACATGTTCTTGGGTATATTACGTAAATCAAATCTCCCCCAAGGAAAACAAATTTCACAACGCTAGCGTAAGTACACCTTTTCCTATACTCTATACGCATACACAACAGTCGATACTCAAGGACAAAGATAACAACATCAAGCAGATAATGGTCCATATCATAACATTACAGATATCTAAAATAAAATTTGAAAAAGGGCCCAAAACTTATTAAAAAAATTCAATTTTTTTAGGTAAAAAGGAAATTTTTTTTACATTTGAACACGAGTTGATTTGACGAAGATACATTTTCCTTGAAAAATTAAAACCGGAGTAGGTACATGTACATACATAGCCTGCTTAAGGCAAAATAAACAAAATGCATATATTTTTGGTTGTTGTTGTATGTATATCTATGTACCTACCAGGTTTGATTTTTCACACAGGTATTTGTTTTAAATTAAAATATAATACTTATATATACATATATTTGTATGTACATATATATGATATTTATATGAAAGAAGATGAAAAGAACAACACACAGCAATGGACATGTTTTTTTTAACGTATTTAAATTTTAGATATCAAATATGCATTAAAATGAATGACTGATAAGGGTTGAGGTCAAGACCACTAGGTACGATACATATTTAAAAATGCAAATAAGCAATCTATACAGAAATCAATTTAAATAAATTATATCTTCCTTGTTCAATCATCTTATCATGACAACTTTCAGTTTTTTTTTTCTTAAATCCCTAACTTGTCTTTATTTTTGTGAGCACCTTGTTTTATTTTGAAATATACAGTAGTGAAAATAAAGAATTGTCGAAATATTTTAAAATATAGAACAGGACATCGATTAAAAAGGAATATCAATTGAAAAAAAAAACTTTGTAAAAATTAGTTGAAACTTGCGGATTGCGTGGACTTGCTCAGATGTTAAAACTAAAAAATAACAAAATAACAAAAAATAAGTTATTATATTCTAAATTTAGTAACTACATATTTAAAAAAAAAAAATAAGTTATGTATATGTCTTATACTTTTATTTTTTATTTTTACAGCTTAAATTAATGAGAAAAACATTAAAAATATTTGAAAAAACAATTTTTACCTCTGAGAAAAAATTTAGTACACAAAATATGTATTACCCACACGTTAGTGAAATATTTAAATTTCAAAATAAAAAATGTATGTTTAATGATCACAAAATTTTAATCAGTTTTTTACGAATTTGACATTTTTGGGAACATTTCTATCGATTTTTTATTAACAAATAATAGGCTTTACTTGTTCTATACATTTTACGTCGGAACAGTTTTTTAACACACCTCGTATTTCTATACCATTTTTTTAATTTGATATTTTTGTTTCAAATTTATTCTTATTAAATAATAATTGAAGCTTGCATTTTATTTTTTTTTGTTTAATGTCTACCTACTAAAAAAAATTTATAAATGTATGTATTAAAAAAAAAATCAAAAAACCGCTCTTCAATTGTTTTTAATCAGAACGCATTTAAGTCGTTTTTCAAACAGGTTTTTGTGTTATTTAAGCAATTATCCATTATATGCTTTCAGTGATTAGTTGTGTTCATTTAATTTTTGCTTCTTTTTATCTTAAGCTTGTTGAATACTCAAAAACGACCCCCACACCAATTTCAATTTTAATTCGTTTTTTTTTAATGTTTTGTTTTTGCATACGTAAAAAATGTTTTCGTTTGGCGCCCGATATTCACATATAATTATGTTTATATAATAAGTTGAAACCCGGTCCTTACAGCACTGTAAGCTTTAATTCCTGCACACACAACCTTGATAAAAAGAATAGGTATTTATTCGTAAGGAAAATGAGAGAAAAAAAAATCCTTTGGGCATTTTTTGTTTGTCTGTAAATTATTTTTATCTATGGAGTGTGCACGCTAAAGGCTTATTTTAGACCTTTTTACGGTTGAGATACATTTCAACAATTTAATAACTTCGATTATAAAGGTGAACGTAAAGACAAATTTTGGAAAGTTAATACTGAAAAGTATGCAATGAATGAATATAGAGGTATTTTAACTGAGCAATCCAAAATTTTGACAAAGCTTTAATTTATTGTTTATGTTTGTAATTGGAAGTTATCGTTCTGAAAATATATTGCTTAGAAACATCCATAGTATTTAAAACAAACTCTATTTAAATCAAATTGAAAAGAGTTATGTCTTTTAGCCATTTTTGGAACTTAATTCATTAATTAATTGAGATCTCTTAAATGATCAAAATAAAATAAAATAAAATAAAATAAAATAAAATAAAATAAAATAAAATAAAATAAAATAAAATAAAATAAAATAAAATAAATAAAATAAAATAAAATAAAATAAAATAAAATAAAATAAAATAAAATAAAATAAAATAAAATAAAATAAAATAAAATAAAATAAAATAAAATAAAATAAAATAAAATAAAATAAAATAAAATAAAATAAAATAAAATAAAATAAAATAAAATAAAATAAAATAAAATAAAATAAAATAAAATAAAATAAAATAAAATAAAATAAAATAAAATAAAATAAAATAAAATAAAATAAAATAAAATAAAATAAAATAAAATAAAATAAAATAAAATAAAATAAAATAAAATAAAATGAAATAAAATAAAATAAAATAAAAGTCTGAAGAGAATAGTAGCGCCTGATGAAATGTATAGAAAAGTTATTATTAGTGACTTGGAGATAAACTATTTATCAATATCTTTAACATGTGTATCACTATATTTGGTAGCACGTGGTCTGTACTAGTGAAGTTTATTCCAGTCTTAATATCCGAAATTGATTGTCCTTGTTTCGTTTGCTGGGGTCGTCAACTCCAAAATCATCCGTATCCGAATAATTTTAATGTCACTGTCCTAAGTTATTCATTCATATTTACGAGGCTTGTTATATATGTAGATATAAAAGTGAAACAAATGCAAAAGAAAATTGCATAGGTCCTTTTTTCTAAGTGGATAATTGACTAAATAATGTTAAATATGTATTTTTATATTGTATGTATTTTTCAAATTAACCTAATATTTCATTTCGAGTTTATCGAATGTACAACAGTATTATGTAGAAGTAGAAGAAAAAAGAAATCCTATTTCAATTTCAATTGAAAATAATTATTTTCTGGATTCACCCAATTCCCGGGATTATTAATCAGTCACAAACACTCAAGAATTCATAGCAGAATAGCAGACACACTTCAAGTACCTTTGTACATAAACATACATACATACTTCACTTTTTATTATGAAATATGTTGATTCTTCAAAAACATGGACCTATGTAGCTATTATTAGAAATTAGGACTGACCACGAAACCGAGACCAGTTTCGTTTTCGTTTCAGTCTCGTCTGAGACAAAAATTAGCTTCACTCATTATAGGGATATTTTTGAACCTAAAATTTTGGCACAGAGATTCGCTGGATTAAACTTATTCAAGATTTTCATAAAGAAAGGTCATCCTTTGCTATCAGCAAACAATAAGTAAGATTACTTATTTAAGTAATCGTGATATGCATCATGGCATCTGCTACTGAAGACCTTGCTTTAAGGTTGATGAAAAATATGGTGTATGAATTTCAGCTAAAATTGACGCAGATAGACCAAGTACTATTTTGATAATTGAATTGGTCTGTATTGAAAAAATCAAATGCAATTTGTTTGAGTTTGAGCCTTGTAAATTCATAACTACATGCAGAATTACAGTTGTCGTATATGTTGTAATTTATTTCAGTTTGCAAATGGCACATTGATAATTTTACAAAGTCAAATCAACAAAAAAAAATCCATCTCGCCGAATAACATTATTTTAGATGTAATCATCATTCCCCTTCTGAAACAATCAGTTGAATTATTAAAGTCCTTCCATGAACCTTTCGTAAGGATTTGTATGTTAAATTATTCGTTGTTAAGACATTTGGAAAATACTGATGATAAACTGTTTCTTAACTTGAAAAAAAAAAATGTATCTTTGTCTATGGGTATGGTATGTCGTAAAAAGGTCAAGAGCTTCATTAAATATTCAATTAATAAAAATTACATTGTGAAGAATAGTCTTAGCACGTCATCAAGTGAAAAAAAAAATCAACATTGGGTGGATTTAATGAAAATAATTTATTTATTGCCCAACCAATTTCACTCGAAACATAGAAGAATTTAAATTTTTTTTGAACATCTTTATACAAGTTATAGAACAGTCAAACTAGATTTTAATACCTTTGAAGCTGATGATCCGAACTTAATGTGGTTCACACAGGAAGATCCAGTCGGGAAACCTGCTTGCTCGGAGTCGAGAGGTGGTCGCAAATTCCTCTCAAGTTTTCGCACTGCGTAAGGTTCTCTTTCTTTAGAAACTTTACAACCAACAACTTTTTTCCAGGCTTCTGGAAGCGTCGATAAAGATTTCTTCTCCACTGGAGGATACAGTGCATATTTGGAAAATTTTTAATTCACTGGTGAAAACGCGATTTAATAGAAAAGTGCTTCTTCCGCCTTTAAGGTTGGTCTTCATCCGAATCTAGCAGTGATCCGTCTATGTCATTTACCTAATGTTCCTTAGAATTCTGGAAACCTGTAAGATCTTTGGTTATTCTGTAGACGGTCCTATTGTCATACTTACCTTTGGCCTCTTCTGCTTTGTACAGAATGCGTTGAACATTCTACGGTGAACTTCTCTAATTCTCTGTTGTGGAACTGCACTTTTGGCATCGCTTTTTTTCAGTGCTTCATATTCACAACTTTAAAACCAATAATTTTTTTTTTGTAAAAATTCAATAAATGTAAATGAATAAATAGAAAATAAAACCAAGTGGTCTTGGCCTAATCCTATGAGTTCTATCTGATAAGCAAGAATCAATACGATGGAGTATATTCATGAGTTGAATTTCTTGGTCTTTCACGTCACGGATTTACCTTCCTTATGCTGCCAAATGTTTCTTTTGACTTCTGAATTTTTAAAATCAATTTATAATTCCGCAAAAGTTTAACTGAGGTGAAATGGGTCTACAAAAACAATAACCATTTTCCAAAGCCAACGCAAAGTAGGTGTAATGCGAACTTCTTTCTATGCAAAAATGAAATAAAATCATGATGTCAAGGCATAAATAATTTATACCATCGACATGACATCGTGGACTCCAAAAATAAACTATTCCCTGTTGTCTAGAATAGGCATTCTATATCTGCTCTTCATGACGTCACGATACGCGACCCTTTTTTGATCCTTATAAGCCAAGAAGAGAATTGTCACGTGGATAACATTTTTTAAAATGTTTCTACAGTTCTATTGAGCCTAATTTTGTCCATTGTGGTTATTGCCTGTCTGACAATGATATGAAAATTTAGATACCTAACCTGCATAGCCTACATTATATTTCACTTAAATTAAATCTCTTGAAACCCTATTGCTATTTGTTGTCTCAATGTTGGATTTCAACTACTTGATTATGGTCGAAAACAAAGCAAGGTAATGTCTACGGACATTTCAGTTCAAGGTCATATTTTTTTTTGAAACCAGAGTAAAAAAATTTAGGTAGGTACAACTGGGTCGCAACTAGTTGTTCTTAGCAACACGACTGAGCTCTCATAAAGGAGATGCTTTTGTGAGCATGTTTTGTGATACCAAATCAAAATAATTCATGGCTATAACTACTTGATGCGGGAATTCAATGCGGCTTCAGAATTCAATAGCTAGATGGTGCAGGAATGGGACTCTCAAAAAACTTGATTTTTTGGTGAGCTCATAACGTAACCTTTATAATGCCACATCTTTATCCTCTAAAAATTATTTTATGTAACAAGTAAAAAAGGAAAACTTGTTTTTTTTTTTCTATTGTGCAGGTACACCTTCACGAGGTTGCCACCTTAAGAGGCGTCCTTTTCAAACAAAAAGTCATAGGTATGTAAATTTTGTTATTTGCAAGATAAAATGAAAAAAATTATTTTATGTTGGTTGAGCAGTTCTCAAATATTTCCTAAGAACTTTAATTTTCATCATCGTGGTTACATTTCGTTTTTGTTATTTTCAAATTTGTCATCACACAAGAAAAAATTCATATCTTCACCTCATTGAAATAGGTTACGTACCTACATAATATATTTTCTATTATAATATTCGATGGAAAAAACATCTCAAAGAAAGTATTGTGAAAAAAAAAAATAATTAAATCATAGCAGGCCATCACAACGTTAAGTTAAGGTAAAGAAAACAAAATATATTTTATCTATTCATAAATTGTTACATAACAACAGGAAAAAATATTAAAGGTAAAGGCGTTGTCGAGGACTATTTAATTCAGGAACATGGGAAAAGTAGACTAAAATATTCTTAATCCGAAGGAGAACTGTATTTTCATATAAAATAACATATACAAAAATATAATATTATGTATGCATACCTATAATACTGTAAATTCCTGAATTGGGGAACCGGCAAGACTTAGAATTTTTCACCAATCTTCGAAATGTTTTCTTAATTCATTTTAGTTTTTAAAAAAACTTTTCGTCTGAAAGTTCGTTTGAACCCGCGAAACGTTGAATGAACAGGGCAGCGGCGTTCGGGAAAGGAAGTTAAATTCCTTAAATTGTGCAAAAAAAAAATTACCGGTAAATTCTACCATTTAATAATTTCGGGAATTTACAGTTGCACATAGACAGAATCTAGTTTGAAGTGGATTTTGAAATAATCTATTTTTCGATGGAAAAGAAATCCCGACAAATATTATTATCGCCTCAGTGCGAATCTGTGAATTAAGGATTATTTCAAAATAACCCAGAAATTGAAATTACGTAAAGAATAAGACTCAAGGGGTGGCATATATGTGTATAAGTTATTTTATCCCAATAAATACCATGGTAGGTATGAAAAAATGGGTATTACTGATCTTGAATTCGGAAGCGTCTCGGATACTTACTTTGTTTTATCAAATTTAATTTTTTGATATATTTAAGGGAGCAATGTCTCCAAATATTTCTGACACTTGACAGCCACCTACAGTGGGGCCCAGAGTCAGCTAGACACCTGATTTGTAAATATGTTCTTTGTGTTTTTTGAGTCTGAAGTGACAATGAAGTTTGAAGGATTTGAACTATTTTTTTTTTGTAAATTTTAATAAGATTGTAAGCTTATCCTCCTAAAAATATTTAAAATGAATTTCACCTTCTTTTAGTTAAAACGCCGAAAAGTATGCTTTTTTTCATTTTTTTTTCTTCAGCCTTTAGGTATGAAACTAGGATTAAAAATGCACGTACAAAAAAGTTCGTTTAAAAATGTAAGAAAATATTTTACTACAAATGTTTAAACTTCATTTTAAGGCTTGTTGTAAGATAAATAATTTCAAAATAGTGGATAAAGCACAGCAAAATCAACTGAATTACCGATTCCAAAAGTAATATTTGACCACTGTAATCGTGTGGAAAAATATACCTTCTATTTAAATAAAACTTAGAGAGGAACTACTTTGTATTATTTCCTTTCTTTGTGCTTAATACAATAATCCATATCAGTTTGGTTTATTTTTACTTCCATTATACTAGATAATGTTTTTGTTCTATTTTTGTGTAGTTTATTATGCATGCCAAAATCATAAATTAATAAATTCATCATAAAATTGACAACAAACCTATAAATAAATTGTATATAGATATAGAAATACATATTTATATGTAAACAAAAAATTGATGATCACAAAAACATAAATCAAATTATATTGACTGTCGGCGTTCTTTTTTTGTATGAAAATCAATGCACAAGCCCACAAAATATGCAATAAATTTACACTATTAAATCGCGATTCGCGATATCAACAGACAGAATAATAAATTTCAAAAAAACAAATTGTATTTTTATTTGATTTTACAGTTCCAATAGAACTAGGTGAATATAATGGTTTGGCCTTTTTACGACTTAGAAGGCCTTCGACGTTTTTAGTATTGAAATAAATTGAACAATATTAAAGGGACTTTTTCTAACTTTGTTAGTATTTCATAACTCAAGCTTCATAACCTTAAATTTAAAATTCTATGAGTCTGAAAAAACATATACAAAAACAACAAGTAAAATTAATAAGAGTTTTCAGTTCGAAGGATTTAACAAATTTTAAAAAGAAAAATTAGTTTGGATTGACTCCTTCATAAAAATATGAATTTTAGCTAAAAGAATACTGCATTGTTTCACTTGCAACTTTAACCTCTTTTAAAACGGTTCCAATCACAAAAATTATCGTATTAGGAAAAAACAAATTCGACTATTGGGCTCTTAGTCACTTAAGTCAGTATTGCATTATATTATAGGAATACTTTAACTAATAGGTTTGATAACTTTAAGTGCTACGAAAAAAAAAATTAAATAAATATTTTTTTTTATTGTTTGTTCTTTAAAAACGTCTCTTACGATAAAATAGTGGTACGATAAAATTCCTTAATCAAGCCCATCTATGGACTAATCCTTAGACCGACTAGGTCCAGACTATGGGCAACGCACTAAATAAGACACCATAAAAAAGCATTATTCAAGATTTGTCCCTCTCTTTTCAAGTAGAATAAAACTGGTGCAAATGGAGTCGCCACAAAAATTTAATTGAAATTGTACTAAATAAAAATTTTTTGAACCAATATCCCCTGTATTGTTTTTTTTGGGCGTTTATTACAATTTAAATTATACTATCGATCAAAATCGACCTTCAGTATTGGTAACAATTATTATGAGAAATGTTTACTGAGAATTTCTGACAACTGCAACAACTACATGAAAAAATTATTTATATGTCATGAAAATTTACTAAAACTTGAGTTATGTTCTTTTAAAATTTTAGTGAATTGTAGAGTGAGCTAAGAACAATGCGTTGATTTTTGTTTTACTAAGTTATTTTACACGCTCACTACAAGGACTTTTTTTTTGATAATCTCTAATTTCTTGACAAAGTTCTAACATCCTAAATCTTGCTTCAACAAAATTAAAATTTGACAGATTTAGAACTCATTTTTTCACCAAGTTTGAGAACTTTAGATGTCCTGAATTTCGGGGGCTTAATAACTCAGAACTCGGTTTAACAAAATATTTACTGCCACTCAAGCCATACGTAAAAGGACGTAAAAACTGCGAACCCTAAATTTTCTAAACCTAGAGCGAAAAAAGGTAAATTTGGTGCCGCCTAAATCATGGTGGAAAACTAATATGGGATCAACTCCTAAAAGTATACCTATAAACATTAATTTTTACCGGTAAGTTAAGGCTGGTAAAACAGTGGTATACTGTGGTATACGCCCCTTTTTCATTTTTCTCCCTTTTTTAAGATTACAACAAAATCACAAAAAAAATTGCCGGTACAATTTTTGTAGAAGCAGATATGCAAAAACCATTATACATGAATATTTCGTAGGTGATCTCGAATTATATAAAGTAACTATAAAAATATTGGCAAAAAATAATATATTTAAATAATAATATTTGCTTTAACAGAATTTTTTTCGCTGCTCGTAAAGTGTAGCTCTTTTGCAAAAATTATTTATTTTGAAAACACCAGCAGGAGAAACTAGGTATTGCTCATTTAAAATACTTTCAATTTTCAAAGAAAACATCTACTTGTTCTTATTCAAACAAAAACATGTGCAACTTATCATTTTGTTCACTTCAAATCATTGGAGACGGCAATGAATTTGAAAAACAGAAGGTCAGAAATGTTTACAAACAAACAAACTTAAATGCACTTACCTTATTTTTTTTTTTCTTTAAATCAAATCATTTCGAGTTCCATTATAAATTTCTTGAATAGAATGTGCACAGGTATGTAAGTGCCAATGAGTGATTTGCTGAAATCCACTTTCAACAACACATTTTAAATTAACATTTAAACATCCTCGCACATGGCGCCAAAATTAAATATTCAAAAAATGATTATTGTTATTGCCGTTGATAAATATTACACGTAGTTTTAATAAAATTTTCGAAGTGCTAAATTTATTAATTTACAATATTGTCACTCACGATAATTTAATCGATATTTAATGACAGCGGAACGCTTTGTAACGATTTATAGCATTTTTAAAATGGTAGTATATCCGGTGCAACTTTAAAGAAAATCAATAACAAAACGCTTCTTTTAAAATCAATTCAAAAAATAAACATTCTCAAGTGGTTGCAAAAAAAAATATATTCAATGAATAATAATTCTGTGTTCAGTCCGACTGGCACGAAATGAAGAATTCAACTGAATATTCATTTCAGATTCATTTATTTGAAAAACACACAGACACCTTTTGGCCTTGTGGGCCAATATGTACTACTAATGTGGGTGAAAAGATGCTCTGCTATCGCAACATTTTTTTTGTTAACTTAAGTCGTTTATTTGTATTATTATTATTCTCTTTTTTTATTGCATTTGGATCCATCTTGCAAAGGATATACATTTTTTTTGTTGTTTTTTTTTTTGTTTCAGAAAGTAACAAAATAACGTGGAAACATAATAATGTAAGTGGGTTATCATGTTCAAGTTGAACATTAAATATCATTAAATATCTTTTTATTATAAATTACATTACATAGTTTCGAAAGCCTAAAGGATTTTTATTTTACTGAAGCTTATTTTATGCTTATTTACTGCCTTTACCTAAAGTTATGGAAATCGCAAACAATTTTCTTTGTTTTCTGTTTTTGTATTTGTTCTGAATCATGAACCATGAATTGACATTCTGTTGAGTTTGTCGCACCTTCTTGGGGATGAGAATTTTGTGGATAGGACAATATAAAGAGAAAAGAAAAAAAAACTCATTTAGAGTCGTAAATAAAACTTTTTAAGGACTCAAGTTGAAATTGTACTGATTGGTCCATACTAAGAGGTTATATGGCCAACATTTTAATAAAGGCAATGCGAAGCTATGTCTATTCCCGCAGCTGATGAGACCATTAACCTCACAAAGTTTTGAGACCTAAATTAACAACTTTCTTTTACAAATTGCAAAATATTTTAATAAATAAATCGGTGAGTGGAAGAACAATGTTATATAATGAACTTCTTTGGGACAAATTTACGAGTATTTCCTTAAACTATAATTCTGATGTTATCGTAAATAATACTAAGAAAACATAAAATCTTTATAAAATCGGTCATTAGTTCGTAAAAAAAAACATAAATGTTTATAACTCTCGTCAACATTTTTGGACATGTGTGGCTTCAGCTTGTTATTTAAAAAAAAAACTTCGAGTCAATAATCAATAAGATTTAATCGCTTCGGTAAAATACAATTGAGAAAATAAATGCCTGTTTAATATTGTACAGAAAAATTCCTTAGTAAGAAATATTTTGTACAAAGTAAACAAAATATATGTACCACGTTTTAAAAATCATAAGTTTTGATAACATTTTATTATATAATGAAATAATTTTATAACTCAGGTTATACAATTCATACAATTATGCTATGTACTCTTGTACTTGTTCATGCAAGGGAAATAGATTCACGGGAAATAACTTCATCAACAACATGGGGAATAATTTAATTTTTTTTTCAAGTGCAGTTACTGTCCAAAACAATAAATTCAAATTTGTTTTTTTTTTTTTTTCAATTTATTTCTCGCACATTCCCTATCCAATAAGAAATATAAAATAACGTCTCACAAATTTCACATGAAATTATCTAATCTTTGATGGGAAAGAACACCACTTAAAAAAAGTGAAATTATTTTCCGTGTTGTTGATAAAGTTATTTCCCGTAAATTTGATTTCCAGCATCGGATGAATAGGTAGAAGCACCATTGGGTAAGTATTTCCCACTAGAGGTGAAGTTATTTCCCGGGAAGTAATTTCCCTATACCTGTTTATCCACTCACTGACACCAATCAAGGTTATATTTTCACTTTGATTTGTTTAACTATAACCGAGATAGTAAGATGAAAAATATGACATTTCTCAGAAGAAAGTTGATGTTGAAATAAGATGCAAATCTCAAAACGCTTTTCTGTCAAAAACACATATGTAAGTAGAAAATATGTAAATAAAAATTTAAAAGTACAAATAATAGCTACCAAGCCTGAAGCCTACTCAACAAACAATAAGTAGATAAAAAAAGGTCACTCTTTATCTATAACGAAGTATATATATGTAAACCAAAAGCCTTCAGAACATAAATGGTATTTAATATTTGAATTTAAGAAATTTTGTTTTTATCTATAATATTTTTAATTGTTTCTTCACCTTTTAAAAACCAAGTGAGTAGTAATTCTATCTACTTTTAAAGGAGTTCAATTTTTAAGAGTAAGCAACGACTATAAAAATCTATTTACACTGTCCCATTGAATATTGTAACAGATACAAAATTGTACATACTCAAAAATAGAAGAAGATTTATCTCACCACGATTTTACAGTTCATTTTTTCTTCATTGATGAAAAAATTTTAAGATTTGTTCTAAAACTTTGACACACATTTTATCTCAATTGAGAGTTTCGTTTTAACCTCAAGCAAAAATGAAAATCATTATTTTACACAAATTTAGAAATCTTAAAGAATTCTTGCACACTTTCAATTTAACGTGTCAGTGGAAGGGCTTGAAATTTTCAAAGCAATTTAATTCAATCAAAACCCTAGGTCCCCTTTTCTCCACAGATATAAATACTCACCAAAGATTTATTTATAATTAATTTATTTAATTTCCTGCAAAATGCAAAAAGAATCATTTTCAATCCTGGTGTATATTTTTTTTTCTTCCAAATCTTAATCTATAAATGTTGTAGGTATTTTAAATGTAATTGAGTGTGAGTTGAGGAATAAAAATGATAGATGATATTCTCTTAAGTAATAAATCAAATAGGAAACAACCTGAAGCTAAACGTTGGAATTGTTTTGGTCAACGAAGGAATATAAGCTTTAAAACTTACTTTCAAGTTAAACAAAGATAAGGTATTCCAACAAAGGTCATGTACAAGTATGATTGATGTTTGAAAAAGAACTGCTCGCCAGTGGTAGAAATTCAATGGCATCTAATAAAAGGGATGCTATTTGTTTTCCTTGGTCTTTTACAGCTCCCATCACTATTTTAACAGAAAGGAAAAACAAACCCCACGTATGAGCTGATTATCAGTGTATTTAACAAAATTCCTTGGGATAACTTCATGATATTTGCTTTATTCTCTCTGCGGTATTAACCAGATTCAAAGAAAAATATTTACTGAAGCTAATTAAGTCCGGAAGTTGAAACTTTATCAGCCTGCCACACTATCAAAAAAGTAAAGAGATATTTTTATGGAGAAAAAATATATATCAACGTTAATTGTTTGAGTAAGCTATACGTAAGTTGGCACATCTAACATTTATTCGTATATCTAAATATAGTATGCTGTAATTATATCAGCTTAACTGTCATAAAGTTTTAATGTTATAGGTAAAATTTCTAATTTCTTTCGTTAAGTCAATGAAAAGATTCCATCAAATCAAGCTAGGAAATAAGTTATAACCGTTTTTTTATGGCTAATTAGTTTAATAGACAAAGTACAGTTGATGTGACATAAAATAAAAACAAAAACTTATGGGAGATAAAAGGACATCGTGTTTGCTGGGTTATTTTCGAAATAGACCACGAATGTTATCACTGTGAGCTTATAAATAAAGTCTCTATAGAATAAATTGTGTATCAAAAAATTGTGTAAAACACTTATGTACGAGTGTATATAACACATTTTTTTCCAAAAGGTGTACAGCCTTATCAACTCGAAAGCCATCGTAAGCCTTCAATGACTATTTCAGATATTCAATTACTTTACTTACTGAGAGTAAGATTAAATACTTAAGGTACACTCATAATGTGAAAATATAAAAATTCAAAAATTTTGAGCTTTTTTCAAAATTGTATTATAACAGTAGACCAGTGCATTTAAATTTATTAAATCAAAAAAAATATCCAATCTAACAAAACACATTAATATTCAAAAAATAAGGCACACCCTAATGTGTAGATAGATACGAGTATAAGTGGCGTTACAGTTAGTACATATAATATTTTTATTGAAAATTAATGGACTGATTGATTAATAATTTGATATTGCTTTAGATTGTGTAATAGCCACAGCTATTTTATCTCTCGCAGAATTGACTGAATGTTTTACTGACGATTTAAAAGTTGACTCTTATAAAAATTTTCCCTTGAATGTAAGTATCTTTATTTTCTTATCTAATTACATAATTTAAAGTACGTTCTACCTCAGAACTGACTTGTTTGTGAAAGAAACACAAAGTGGTTACCTCTAATTAGGGAGCTTCAACCATTCAATGCTATTATTACCAAATCATCGACAAAAAGACATAACCAGCCCTTCAACTTATATAATTTTCAATATGTGTATCTGTAAACAACTCCACGAGCATTTCTTAAAGTAATATGCCTAGTAAAATATAACCGAAGACATTTACATAAGTGCCTCCAATTTTTCACCTAGATATTACTTTATCAATAATATTTTATCATTCACCAGTAAAAAACAATTATTACCTACTCAACTTTTTTTTATTAAAAGGTCGTAAACTATCAGAATTCAAACAATTTCCCCATGAGCACACTCCCCCATTGATTGCTAAGTAAATATAGAAAAGTAATAAAACGATTCCATAAAAGTTTATAACCCGTAATTTCAAGAAGTAATACGTACCTACTTTGCTAGAAACCCATGAATTTCTTATAAGACCATGAAACACCCACACTAGACAGGAATTCTCAAGACTGTCACTTTGAATAATCATTTGGATAAATCGATAAATATTGGTAAAGGAATATATGCAGGTAGATATATAGCAGTAGCAGGTGTCTGTTCCTGTAGTAAATGCTTATCGAACTCTGATGGGTGATAAGAACCTTCAAGTGCGCATTGTTTCTGAGGTTGAAAAACTCTCTCTCTCATACAAAAGCTAAAGCTGATGAATGTTAATTATACACTCCGGAGGTAAGTGCTTACATTTGATGAAAGTCCTTAAACGAGCATTGATTACACATGTTGTTTGGATAAGAACTCCAGACAGGATGTCATAAAGCATGACGTGTTTTGTTTTTTGTAATATTTATCTTTTTACATCATTTCGATTGTTTTGTAGATTGTTTGAAGTTAAGAAAGAAAAAAAATAGAAGCATTTTTTAACATTTACATTATTTTTCTTTGTTAGATAAATGTCAATTTCCTGTGAATTTTGAAAATTCTACTTTTTAGTACCTATGCAAATGTCAAAAAATCCAAATAAATATTTTGTGCTTTTGCATTTTATAACCAGAGTCCATTAAAAGTATTTTTTTAATTACCCTCAATGGCTGGAATAACAAGCAGCCAAAACAGAAAATAATTGCATTGGTAACTACACATATAAATGTGGCTTGTTGTGTTCCAACCACATCCTTTTAAACATTTCTGTTTTTTTTTTTTTTTTATTCTGGAAAAAACCTCTGGAATAGCTTTCATTTATATCTGCGGTGAAAGAATACTACCCACGAATGGAGGTTAGATGATTTATATACATTTTGATAATGTTGAGACTGGCAATTTTAAGTTAATTTAAAACAAAATATTCGTTTTGCTAGTGGCAAAATGTGAACAATGTTGAACAGATTAAACAAAAATTTCGATTTATAAATAGATTTAGTAGCGTTTTAATTTTAATTGGAAGTCTATTGTTGTTTTGGCTTTGGCAGATTAAAGCTATAGGCAAGAACATATACTAAAAAAAATTAGAATGCTGTCAAATGATATCTATAAAAAAAAATATCTAATAAATTTCAAAAAGGTTTTTGTTTTATTCCAATTTATAAATAAACAGTCTCCATTTTAATAATTTTTATTTACGATTTTATATTTTATTCATAGGAGATTCAAAATTCCGGACTTTTTTCATCAGAACACCATGAAACGCCTATAACAAAAATCGCGTTCATTTTGAAGTTAAAAAAATGGAAAATGGAAAAATATAATTGAATTATTGTGAGAATATTATAAGGAACAAAATTATTCCTACATTGATTTAGATTGTCAATTCTTTCCGCACAATAGCATTTTATTTGAAATTTAATGCCCAAAGCTGAAAAACAAAAGGATTTAATAAATAGTACCGCAATTAACAGTCATCCCTTCGCTAAAAACAACAATAATAATAATCAATGAAAAGGGTCAGAGGATTATATGGTTTGTGTATAGCTCCTTAAAGTCTACACCACAAACAAATCGTATATCACGTATTATTTTCGTGAAAAGCTATAACATACATTATATTCCTTTGTGGAAAACTTTGCACGTTTTCAAGACTTAAATAATTGCACTCTCATTATTTATTCAACCCTTTGGCAAACCGGAAATCGTTTTCACTGCTTGGGTATATGAAAAAGGACCAAAAATACCTTCATGCTTATTTTGCCAAAACATGCATGGGACAAAATTAGTACATTATATGCTTATAAAACATATACGTATTTATTTTTGTTGTTTTAGGTTAAATTGAAATCACCTTTGAATTTGGGAAAGAATTCTGCTTAAATGATAATTCGGAAGGATACAAAAAAATTATATGTATTGTTTATATATGTATGTAATGTACGAGTATAACAAATTGTTGTTTTCTATAAATTTTTTAAAATGCAATTATTTTAAACAAATCAAAATTTTAAAAGAAGTGATTTATTTATCGCTAATTTTTGGAATACCTTTAATTAAAAAAAAGTAAGTCGTGTACAGAACAAATATTTATTAATTATTATAGAACACAATTTGGGAATCTATTTCTTAAAAATAATATTTTTCTAATGTGGACCTTCGTGCTCGATGCATTCATTTTAATCGTAATGTTAATTTGAAATACAATAATCTTTATTAAATTTAAAAAAAAAATTACTATCGGTTTTTTAAAATTCCAACTTTTTAAAGTTTTATAACAAATTAAGCACAAAATAAAAAGGTCAACCTCTTTAAAGTAAATTGTTATCAATACCTTTTAACATTCTTTGACTCCACCATAATAAGGACAATGATAAATGGTTTCGCTCTGCCTTTGTCGACCCTAGTTTATTGTAAATTAACTACATACTTCTGATCAAACAAAATATGTTGGGAAAAACGTGCTGGGAATTCTTTTTATCAAGAATTTCAGTTTATTTTTTCTAACTGACTTCTACTTTGTGATTTTGTTGTTGATTTTAATTCTTATAACAATTATTTTAAAATTGAATTTAAAGTTTAAGATCAAGAAGCTTTATTGGAAAAAGCTGTCATAGGAATAATGAAATTGTGATGAAGAAGAATTTTTATTATATAGATACTTAAGTATATAACTATCCAAAACCCGAAATACAGTATATAATATTATATAATAGAAATGAAGATTGTTCAATTTTAGATAAATTTATATGTTTTTCATAGGACTGGCTTGAAGAGAAGAGTTTGATGAGTTCCGTAATGATATCGTTAAAATCGAAAAATGTCGGTACCTACTAGGGGAGCATTCCAATTCTTTGATAATTGCGATAAAAAGTTTTGAATGATAAATGATTCTGGAAATTTCTGTCAAAAACTTATCAGATGGAATTTTATTTATCATCGCTCATTATTTAAGTGATGAACATCAACTTTGTAGGTAAAATTCAATAAAATAAAGTTTATTGAAAAATCATAATATGATAAAAGAAAACTTATCATATCATTTTATCATAGTACCGGAATAGAGGCCCTGAAATGTGTAATTTTTAAGAATTATTTAGAAGAAATTAATCTATGAAATAATAAATTCAAAAATTTTATATAAAAAGGAAGAACGTCATTTTTGTTTTCCCGGTATTAAGTCCATGTTTCTAAAATTTAATTGATTCAAGTTCCCAAAACATCTGTTTTCGCTCAATGATCAATTGATTTTGTGAAACAGCCTATAGAGGCACAATGATAACAATTCAACTTGAATTAGAGCAGAAATATTAATTTTTCATAAGTACATAATGAAGATAGATATATGTATGTAGATGAAGCTGGATGGTATTATAAATATTTCGTTGGAAAATTAATTTGAAATCCTAGAAAGGACTTTATGTCAATATAAAAAAATATTTGTTTATCTTTGTGCAAATTTGAGTATTTTTCGTTGAGGAACTTGGATTTAGATTTGGTTTTTATGAATTACTATACTTCTTAACACAAAAAGTGAACAAAAAAACTTCAACAGCGGAAAATTTAAAAAAAAATATGAAATTCACTTGAAATCCTTAAGCGCAGGTCCAGGACCTAGAGCTCATTTCACCGCGAAAGAAGATGTCAAAGGCAATTTCCTAAAAGATAAAAAAAAAGAAAAGAAGGAACTTTTTGTCAAAATAAAAAAAAGTAACTTTTTTATCCAACCATTGATTTCAATTTCTGGATTGATACTTTCTTTTTATTTTCTGTCATAATGTCTGTTACATTTTAAATTTATCATCGATCTTTTTGATGTATAAAAGTTCGTCAGCTCTATGTTATGTCCATCAATGTTCATCGCCCCTCATTTGAATTATTATTTATGAAATTATGATGACTTCATTTTAATATCAAAAATGAGTTCGGTTTGACATCTCTGTTGTGCTGTTGATGGTACAGAGCTCACTTAAGCACCCTTGTTGTGCCAGCAACAGTTGTTAAGGAATAAAAAATAAAAGTCAATTGCGCCTTCTATATAATAAATTCAATGATTTGAGGTATTGAAAAAGGTCATTTAGTAAATAAATACATTTAGACTTACTTACATTTATATAAATAGATATAGAAAGATGTATGTATCATTTCTCATAAAGTCCCATTTAAATTGTTTTTGTTTTCTTTATGTCATAATATTCTACCATCGCATTCAATATTTTATGGGTTCTTTGTTATTGATTTAATGGTTGATTGAAACATTTAGAAATCATCCTCATCCTCAAAGTAATATCTTTAAATTTAGGGTATTATTTTGTTAGAGCTCCTTTAAGAACATCAGGTCATGAAATTTAACCTATTTTCTGAGTTTGTTTTTGATATTGCATAATTTTAAGTTGTTCAAATGCTAAAAAAAAAAAAATGAACAATTGGGTCGCACGAACTTGCTACTTTGTGTGATCATTTGAGAAATCTGAGAGTTTTGAAAACAATTTTAAAATGTATAGGGGAGGTACCGTTAATACTGTGTTAGTTGAATTTTTGACTGATTAATAATTTGTTTTAATAATACCAATATACAATCAATATCCTCAGAACCGTTTTCGGGAAATTTGAGATTTTTGAGAGCGGTTTTTTCGTAACATTTATATGGGATGTACAAACGGTAGGTTTTTTTTTGAAATTTTTGATTTTCAAATATCATTTTATTTTATTTTTCAAAACTCCCGAAATTTGTTTTTTCAATTTTGATTGAATACTTTTTATAAATTTTGTACGTTTTGGCATAAAAATTTTAATAACAATCAAATGAACCGTTTCTGAGAAAATCGATAGTGAAAAAAAATTATTCCATGGGCAGTAACATTTTGAATATATTTCATTAATAGTAAGCCAGTATTTTTATTTAAATTTATTGAATTTTTTGTCAAAAAAAAAACGTAGGACCGTTTTCGATAAAAATCTGATTTTCCAAAAGGCAAAAAAAAAGCATGGGTACCGTTTTTTTAACTCAACGGACGGTCAGGACAGATTGATCAAAATCTCGAGATCGAATTCTTACACGAATCCAAAACTTGTGTCCTATACCTAGTAAAAATGAAAGTTACAAAACGTTGGAATAAAAAATTGCTTTGATTTTTACAAAAAGATAGAGAGCCTAAACAAATACTATTGAACAACTTTTCATAAGTATTTGACTACTTTCCAATATATCAATGGACTTATCGAACCTTGTTTATTTTTCTTTTTTGCAAAATTTTTCCACTTCATTGAAAGTTCTAAAGATTTTTCACTTCAATTTGCAATGATGTATAAACTAGACTTTGCTTCACAATGCCTTCCTTAAATCTCTTCCATATATATATTTTTATCTTAAAATAATATTACAAAAATAGAACTCATTTAAAATTACTTTTACATACCTACATACATACGTGTTTCCTCTGTATTTTTTAGGCGGCTTCTTTTGATAAGAAAAAGCCATGAACATGTAATCTTAGAAGTTAAAAGTGGAAAAATGAAGTAATTATGGTATTGACTCAGTAAATATGAGGTTCATGATGATAATATGTATTTTCACCGTGTGTGTTATGCTCATATAATATTTATATAGTGGCTTATTATTATATTTATTAAGTTAATATTGAAATTTGTTCTCTCGAATGGTTAGGAAAATTTGTTTTTTTTCTTTGCTTTTTTTTATAATTTATAATAAGTAGTTTGATCAATAATTTAGTGCATTTCGCTCACTGAATGCAATAACTACGTAACTGGTTTTTATATAACATACATAGTTTCATAAAAAGCGTTGCTTTTAAATAAATTGGCTCGGAACCAAATACCTACAAAATTAATGAAAGGACAAACAAAAAAAGGAAAGTTAGAACTTTACATTTTTTTTAATACTCCAGAAAAAAGTGACTTAAGGGCATTAAGGGTGACATTTGAAAAGAAATAAACTATTTCACCCAAAATATAGTTCGTTGACTATTTGTTAAGCCACTGAAGGATAGCTGCAATAAGGATGGATTAAAAAAAACTCTAGAAAATACAAAAAAATTTGCAGAATTTAAGAGATTTTCCAATCCACCATTTCTTTTTTTTGAAATTCAATATTTTACAGCTTTTTGAAATTTGCTTTTTAATTCTAATATTATCATTAAATACCGCAAACTTTATATACCTATAACTAAATTTTTTTAAACAACACCGAATTTGGAATTTTTTCTTCTTAAATTAATTTTTTTTCATGTTACACAAATTTTGATTAATTGATTCCAACAACAACCAAAGGTTTTTGGTATTTTTCTCAAATAATATTCTTATTTTTACTAGGTGTTTGTTTTTAATTAAGGCTTCTTTAGCTCGGAAGAGAGTACATTTTATTTTTTGTATTTACACAGAATGATATTTGACATTGACGTAATGCCCATTTTTTGCATAATCCATCATCTTACAGACCTATTGACTCGCATCATAACTAGTTTTTCGACAAAACCTGTTGTAAAATGTTTTTAAGTTTTCAGTTTTGCTCAAATCAGTAACTCGATATCTGAAGCTCGAAATATCAAGCCTAGGTTTGGATAGAACTCGAAATTCCCAAAACCATAATTTAAAAACTCCTTTAAACTAGTTTTTTCACAAAACTACTTTTGAAGCGGGTCAATAATATTGTTTTGTTTTACTTAAAAATTGTTTAACCTCATAAAGTTTTTTGACCTAAGGAAACCGACACGGAAATAAAAAACGAAGCTTCTTATGAATTTGAAGGTCAGCCAACACAAAAAATAAACAAAAGCGTTAAATGAGAAGGTACTTACTTGATTCTTGCTCTATAAATAATCATGTCTAATTTTTTATTTTTATTTCTAAAACAAAGACTTCAACAATATTATCTACAAGAACTAAATCTAAGATTGCTAGAACGCTACGTAATATAGTCTCGGAAAAATAATAGCTTCCATCTGCATAATGCATCAAAATTCAAGTTTAAATCAATTTTCCAGCCATTCTCTCCAAGTAGGGCTTCACGCATCGCTGGTGTTGCTTCTAAACAAGTGGGCGAGCTGTCATTCATAAAGATAAATAGAATTAAGAGTTTTTTTTTTTGAAAACGTTAATAAACTTTAAATGAAGATAACACAAAACAAAACATTATAGGAAGGTAATAGAAAATGTAAGACAGTATAGGTACATGTAATGTAAGTTTTTTGTGAGTGACAGAAAATTCAAGACAGCATATGTTTAGGCTTTCAATTATAGTAATACGATGGGTTGTCAACAGATTCGCCTAGTGACACACAAATTGGATCCATTAAAATTCACATATTATAATCATATAGGCATTATAGGGGCGGTGATATCATCAATAAAAATTATACACTTTAACACTTAATCTATATGCTTAAACATAATTTAAAAATTAAAAGCAAGCATAATACATCAAACAAAAATATTAGTCATAACCTCGATACACAGAAAGCTGCTGCGATGGCGATTTATAAAAGCCATAACGATCTGTATCAGAATGATAGCCATAACCAAGGTTGCGTTTTCCATCGTACCGGGGGTTATTGTACCCATTATAGGAATTGATACCTCCATTACCTCCATAGCCACCGTAGCCACCATAGCTGGAAGATGCAATTTCTCCATGGTCACTAGATGTTCTATACCATGGGTTTGAGGTGGGATAGTATGATTGACTGGGATAACTGCCTGACCCATGTCCAAGAATATTTGTTCCTGTTGAGGGGTAATAGCCAGAAGTACCACTGCCACTGGGGTAGTATCCAGAACTGGGATAGTTTCCCGAGCTGCTGGGATAGTATCCACTGGAGGGTTTGTATGAAGGATAAAAGCCGCCACTCGATGAGGGATAATAGCCGCCACTCGATGATGGGTAATAGCCGCCACTTGATGAGGGATAATAACCTCCACTGGATGATGGGTAATATCCACTTCCTGTCGATGGGTATCTACTAGGAACGTATGTGCCATAGGATGGAAATATTCCTTTCAAATTGAATACTGTAAATGTTTTCAAAAGAATTAATTGGTTGTATTTATAAAACATTAAGATAAGATTTTATACATTTTAACGACACTTAACAAATTTTGTTAACTTTATTGTATCACTTAATGAGTTTAATTTGACCTAGAGTCCCTGGACTTCCTACAAGTGATGCCAGATCGTAGGATTTATCCCATTTGGTGAGAATTTTATGTCTAAAGTAAGTTTAATTGGAAAATTTGAATTTTTAGAACCTCTTGTTCGAAAACATTATGGAAGATTAGTGGGATTTTTACAATAACGGTAGAGAAAATTGGGAATTGTTTGAGATGTGGGAAAACCTTCTCAGAAATTCTGGCACAACTGATTCAAAAACAAAAATATTTTTTGTACCTAATTTCTAACTAATTTATAAATCTTAAAAATATAACGATTTTATAGAAAAAAGAACATCTTGAATATCGTTACGTTTTAAAAAAATTTATATGTTTGACTAAAAACATGGATCATTTAAATACCATTATTAAGGTAAACTATTTTAAAAACTAGTTTTTTGAAAATAAATTGTCAAAATTTTGAAGAAACCCATTTTTTCTTTTTAATTAATAAATTATTTCAAGCCTTTTCCTGATTGCGAATTTATAAAATTTGAATGAAATATAGCAAGCTAATATCCCCTTTTTCTACAAAAATTTTATTTATATTTACGAAAATTTTTTGCTGTTGTATGAAACTTTTGTTAAACATTTTTGATGTTGAAAAATGCTCTTTTTGTCTGTTTTGTTTTCCCAAAAACTTTAGTTCTTAAAAAACACAAACAAATACTGAATAAAATATCGTTCCTTTGTGGTGGATGGACGGATAAAGATGTGTATCGAATGTTCAAAATCAACTTTACAATTTTATCCAGTCAGTTTCTTAAGGTCCCTATTTCACTTAGATCTTTCTTCGCAATTGACTCAAGTTATATTCTCTAAAATTGTATTTCATTGATACCCCTATAAATAACCCACAAAGGTATTTCTTGTTCTTTTGAAATGAGATCATCTATTGAAAACATCAAACAACGTGAAACAAAACTATAACTTTTCTTTAAATTACCGTTACAATTATTGTTTAATTTCATTTTAACTAAATATATTTAGTATCTTACATTTTCCAACAGTTTCAGCTCCTTCCAGGTCTCCAGCCTTGTCTGTTCCAACTTTATTAGAAGTTTCACTCCCTATTGATGTTCTATTTTCTTCACTGGATGAGGCATATCCACTTTGCAGTATGATGCACTAAAAAAGTTAAAAAAAAAAAACTAATATTTAACAAATTTGTTTACGATCCAAAAACTTCACTGACCACAAAACACCAAATCACCAAAATATTTTTCATATCGAAATTTATTGTTTCCTCGAGTTTTAAGAAATGCACTAAAATTAATGGAAATATTATTATTTTCAAAGCACTTTTATATTTTCAACCACATGGAACAAAACTCTATTCAACAATATTTCAACTTCACATCATGTGTCCGTCATTTATATCTTCTGTTCGTAGTTCTGAGACGAGCTTTAGCTCTGTGAGATACAAATTTTGCATTATAGCTTTTAGGTTCAATGCAAAAAGTGTGAAAATCCCAAGTAAAAACTAAAAGAAGAATAAAAAAAATATTGTTTTTGTTTTCTGTCTGTATAAGCCATAAACAATTTCCCATAAAATTATATAATTGGGTTCGAATAATCTATTCGTTCAAAATATATACAGACGGCTGCTCAGTTTAATGCACCTAAATAGATATCCGAAAAATAAAGTGTCAATAATTACAATAACATTGTTCGGGCAAAGTTAAATATTTAATAATTATGTTTGACATTCAAAATTATCTTCTTGTTGTCAAAAGTCAAATTTGTCTTTGTGATAAGGTGTAAGGTGTATTGCTTCGCACCCTCTTTTGCTAAAACAAAAAAGCTAAGAAATTGTACCCAATTGTGTTTACAGAAGCGTGACATTTTTGAAACTGAAAGTGATTCTTGTTGTGGTGGTGTTTGAGTCAAAGGGGCCGATAAGATTGTTGACGTTTAGGTTTAGTAATAGTTTAACTTATTTTAGGCGCGGTGCTAATTGCATTAATCTTAGGAATAATTCAGAGTTAAATTAAGCAATTTAAACTGAGGAGAGGGAAAGTCGTGTTTGTTACTTATGGGCTTTTAAAATAACCTTGACATTGGCAGAGAAAAATAAAGAATAGAGTGTGCTAGCTTCATATGTCTGAAATTAAAACTCTACTTAAGTGATTTAATTTTTGTTATAGGTTTTAGAAGTAGTTAGTAGAAGTGTAAGTAGGAAAGACAAGGGGTTTTGTCAAGAGTGGGAAGAGATTTTTTTTCAACTAACCCAAACAGTTTAAAAAGGATTCTAAGTTGGTTTAAATCAACTGTTTTCTTAGAATTTTTTTTTTTCAGAGTCCATGATTTGCTTGGTTTATCGCAGTCCTTGAAGATTGAAAGAAATTTTGCAGCAAAGATACCTCTGTCTTCCTCCATCAAAAATAAAACATTTCCAATTCAACTATTTTCAACCATTCAACCGTTCCTCTAAAAATAACAGATATTTGTATAGACTCTTTTTATTTTTGATTCTTATAAAGGTACCATTTTTTTCAAAGGAATTAGCTAAATTATTTATGTGTTTAACTGAAAATATGTACTAAAATTTAACAGAATGCAAATTTAATGGGCTAATCGCATTTGTTTGGGATTTCGTTAATACAGCTGAAACTTGTTTTCATTCCATTAAACAAACTTCCTCCCCTACTCTTCCTTGGGCATTGAGATTATTTTCTGACTTCTTTGCCAGACACGACACGAGACGAGACAAAAAAATTGTACTTGGTCTCGTGGCCAGACCTATTCAGGTATTTTCATTCCTTCCAAGAATTTTTATATTTTCAAAGCAGTAAGAAAATATTAAAATCAATGTATAAACTGAAATGTAAGGCCATTGGTCTGCTCATTTTTTTTTGCAGTTTTTATTTTATAAATGGGTAAATAATAACAAAAGTAAAAACCATCAACTATGATTTATTATTCGAAATCATAACTACACACATTGTTATGTTTTCTTTGAAAAATATTGAATTAAGACCGAGGACCAACATCTGTGTTTCCCATCTTATTTGACACAGAACTTCTTATTAACGTATATTGAAAATGTTGCATCTAACGATACTTTTTTTTAAACTTAAGCTTTAAGTTTCATTTGTTAGGCTTTTTTAACCTTTGAAGCTGGAATAAGTGGAGCTTTTGACAATTATATACATACTTATGTTGCATACTTTTGTATGGTAAGCGTTTTTTTTTTTTAATTATTGTACCCATTTATATGCGTAACCTATAGTTTTAGGAAGACCTAACATTTTTTTATGAAAGCTACGGCCCCTATTATGACTCGCGAGTCGAACGTTCGTCTTAAGTCGAACGATTTAGCGAATTACTCTAGTCGAGGTATTGCTAAAAGCGAGCTTCAACATTCGCCTTTCAAAGTCACATAGAATCGCAGTTCGACTAATTTTGACAGATAAAGGCGAACATTCGCTAAAGATAATTGAATGACTTTTCAATTCGCCAAATTTTTTGACATTTGAGGCGAATGTTATTAGGCGAGTCGCAAACGGTAATGCCAAAAAGTCACATTCGACACATTTTTCGCGCGACTCGCGAGTCATAATAGGGGCCTACATTTTTGTAGGTACAATAGATACAATAGTCATCAACTTGAATGGCACATGTTTTAATGAGACTTTTCAGCGTTGGGACGCTACTCCAATTGGAGTAGATCTTTTCTGAAGATAATATACTTTAAAATTCGACTTTTTCAAGAACCACTAAGATTTTTCTACACAATAAAATAGTTTAACTAAAATTTGCTTTTTTCGTGGACTTGAGGATCGTGTTTCTTTCTCTAAGCCTATTCCGGTATCCTTTGCGACAAATCTCATAATGGCATTTGTATAAGCAAAGTATTTACCTATACAAATTTAGTACATAACTTAAAATTATAAAATTCAGTGAATTTTCGAAACAAAAAATGTTCAAATCAATTTTTTTCTTATTTGATTTATTTTTTGAAAATCCATCTTTTTCATTTCTATTATGAAATTTGACATTTATAAATGTCAAAAAAAAAGTCCGTTCCCTAGTCAACGGTCAGTGCGCGTTTGGTTTGATTTAAATAAGAACATTTTGCACTAGCGAGTAAATGTTTAAAATTATGAAATGTTGGTCGTTTTCAATTGGCAATCCGGAATTGGTTTTAGATTCGGAATCACAATTGAACAGTTTTTTGTCGGTTCTAAAAAATTTGAAGTTTGGTGTGACTGTATTAGTATTTAAAGCAATCACTTCACAGTTAGCCCAATTTGTAAATGTAAAGAATATGACATTTATCAAGTCTGACATTTAAATCTTGAATGTGTGAGTGATTCTGTTTTTGCTTCTGATTTCAAATCAAGAAGAGAAATTCTCTTTTTTTTTAAATCAGAACTGTCACTTTTCCCCAATTGAACGCATTAAGAATGTTTTTTTCTGCTTCCAGATTGCCAATTGAAAACGACATTAGTACTGTGTTAAGAAGTTAGCAAATTACTAAACAGCAGTATCAGGTTTTTTTAAATGTTGTTGGTTTTTCAAGAGCCTACAAACTGATCTGCCCATAAATTACGATTGGGATACCTCTTTGATTCTCCTTAATCTTCCAGGAAATGAAAACAATAAACACATAATTTTTTTTTTGAACAAACATTTTTATTACAATAATCAATTTTAAAATTAAAATCTTACAAATATACATAAAAAAAATTTACAAGCATAATGTCAGCTACATACATGAGTATTTTTAATTTATTTAAAAAACATAATAAAACAACAAAAAAATAATTTTAAAAACACATAACATTTAAAGAAAAGTTTATAAAGTATAAGGTAAGAAATTCATAAATTAAATGCAAAGATTTTTAAGATTTAAGTAGGTTTTATAAGATTAAGAAAGAGTATTTTTATTAGTTGGTTATGTGTGTGTGTGTGTAGTATATAGGTGGTAGAAAAGACGAAACAACGAAAACATCAACCATTTAACTTTCACTTCGAAAGTTAAGGTCTGCTCCCTTTGTTTCACCGGAGGTTTTCTTAAGCCGTTGCAGGTAAATATGCAGTTTAAAATAAGTGGTAAGTTTTTAAAAATTAAGAATTTGTTTAAATTATAGAATTAACAATATATTTTAGACTGCATATTTTTTTGTCCGAGTTTATAAAGTTTTCATCAACCAATCTATGATTTTATTTAGTGTTCATGTCCATGTTCATGGCCCTTTGCAGGCGAATGGCCTTCTTTATGGTGTTCATGACTTTCAGAGCTTGAACGTTTCTTAATGTTTCTGCTTTGAGATGGCAAGCTTTGGGAGCAGGAACATGGGCACATGCACTGTTCATTAGATTTATAGGGACTTGTGAAGGCTGCTGGTATCACAGGGGTTGTTTTCTGATTGCAATCGCCTTGCAGCGCGCTGATAGAAGGAAAGAAAACCACCGGCATAAAAGCAATAACAGCCCCTTCGGGCAGATTGTTAGGAGAAAGAGTGCTTGGTAGTCCAGGTTGTTGAGGGTAAACCGGAATTTTATCGGGTAGTGCAGCTGGCATTACGTTATTATAGTTCGAGGCTTGTGGTTTGTAATTCGATGAGCTCCTACCGTTGTTGTAGGTATTTGATGTTAGTGTGGCCTGGGAGCAGGGACATTTAGCGTCTGGGGAAGGAACATTAATATATGAGATAGGGGAAGTAGTGGGAGTTATGTTTGTAGGATAGCTTGTGAGTTTACTTTTGTTATCAACAATATTGTTGTTAATATTTGTTATTTTATTGTTATTGTTAATATTGTTTTTGTTTTTTGGTATGGGGGTTATTCTTTGAAAAGGTTTAGTAGTTGTTGTTGTTTTGGAAAATGGGATAGGGGTTATTTTGGAACTAGTGTTTTTAATAGTTGGGTTATTTAACACTGGAGAGGGTGTTATTTTTAGGAAAGGTTTAGTAGTTGTTGTTGTTGAAGAAAATGGAATTGGGGTTATTCTACTACTAGTGGTCTTATTATTTGAAATACTCAACCCGAATTTTGGTGGACGGTCAAAGGCATTTTGTCCAAGGGAACCTGGTTTTGGAGTGGATGAGGATGGAAAATATTTATTTTTTTGTTGTTCTGGGGGAGGAGAAAGTCTAATAGGGTCGTAACCGTTACCTATTTTTGAGGGTTTTGGGGAATTCAGGGGTGGTAAATAACCATCTGTTTGACGGTCTGATTCACGGGGATTATAAGGGTCTCCTCCTGGTGTACCTGGTGTACCTGGTGTACCTGGTGATCCTGGGCTACCACTGCCTGGTGGACCACGATTTCCTGGTGATCCTGGGCTACCGTTTCCAGGTGGTCCACGGTTTCCTGGTGTTCCGGGAGATCCGGGTGCACCGTTTCCTGGTGTTCCCTTATTACCTGGGCTTGGTTTTGCTGGTGGAGAGCCTATAAGCAATTTATTTAAGTAAATTTTCATTAATTAATTTTTTTTAAAAAGTTTGTATGTGTGTATATGGGACAGTTTGAATTGCACTAACATGAAATATAAAATGTTCTACATTCTTGACTAAGAGAAAAAATAATGTATTTAAATCAATTCAAGAATTCAATTGAATAACTTACCTGGGAAAGTACCGGGAGGTCCTGGTGGTCCGGGGGGTCCAGGTGGTCCATTTGGTCCGGGTGGTCCGTTTGGTCCGTTAGGACCTCCGGGTCCACCGGGTCCACCGGGTCCTCCTGGGCCTCCTGGGCCTCCTGGTCCGAATCCACCATTTCCTCCAAATCCACCATTTCCTCCGAATCCACCTTCACCTCCGAAACCACCTTCAGGTCCGTCAATATGATCATAAGCCAAGGCACCTGGTCCCTTTGGTCCTTCTACGTGGCTGTATTTACCTGAGTCATCAGGATAGTACTTGCCATCATCAATATCTATGCGTAAAAATGAATAAAAAAAAATAATTACCAGACATTTTTTCTTTCAAAACACAGCCCAAACTATAAGAGAAGAAAAACCTAAATGTTATGTTACTTACGACGGTATTTACCGTCACCTGCTTCATCTCTAGGTTTTTTATAAGTAGTAGGAGGCCGATAATAATTATTTGAAGGAGCTTTACCAGATTCTGTAAATAGAAAGGAATCCAAAGATTAGTAAATAAGTTTTATGGTTATTCAGATTTTTCAAGAATCCAATTTCAGGATAAACAAAATAAAACAAGTGCATTTCAAAGCATATGAAGCCTTATATTAATAGCATTTCACCACCCCCATAACACAAACAATATTTTAAATAATTATTAAAAGCTTAAATTTAATGTAGATGTTGGTTAGTTTTTCTTTTTGTTGATGAGAAATCATAATGAAAAATTAAAAAAATAGGCAGATTGTGTAGTCATTGTGCTGTTACGGTTAACATTATATACGATTAAAACGGAGGGGTTAACGGCCATTCTGGAAGAGATTTGTTATTATTGAGAAATATTAATTAGATTTTTAATTTTTTTGGCTATGGTATAATAATATAAGAAGTATTCCAGCTTGATAGCGAAAAAACAAACTCCACTTTGTAAAATTGATTAAGCTGTACCTGTAAAAAACAATGTTTTTTAAAATGTAAATTAATTTACAACTTTACAAAGTGTATTTATAGTTTGTCTATCAAGCGTGAATACAAGAGTTAAAAGTTAGAGGAAATGTTATTAGTTGCATTTTAAACAAAAACCTACAAGAAATTGGTTTCGCACAGTTTTCACATTCTTGCTAACCTGAATCCTGTGCGCCGAACCCAGGAAAACCAGACTGACTTAAAAATTGATATTGGTTGTCTTTTGGCTGTTCGTATGGATTGCGTAAGCCAGATGATGAAGCTCCTGATGGGCCTGATGGTCCAGGTTGGCCGGGATTCGATGAGCCTGGTTTTCCTGGGAATCCGTTGGGTCCGTTGGGTCCGTTCCTTGAATTATCAACTTGTCTTTGTGGTCCTGCTGGTCCGGGATTTTCTCCTTGGCCTGGTCTGCTTGATCCAATTGGACCAAGTGGTCCAGGGGGGCCTGGTGGTCCAAA
The DNA here is from genome assembly GCA_958431115.1 of Syrphus vitripennis. Lineage (NCBI taxonomy): Eukaryota > Metazoa > Arthropoda > Insecta > Diptera > Syrphidae > Syrphus > Syrphus vitripennis. The sequence continues at coordinate 1,143,368 of OY288110.1, read as the reverse complement.
TGGTCCTTTAGGTCCTTTAGGCCCTGACGGTCCCAATGGCCCTGAGGGACCGTTAGAACCATTAGGTCCGTTACTGCCCTCCCCACCATTTCCACCTACTCCACCATTACCTCCTACCCCACCTTGTTCACCAACAACATGGCCATAGGGATCAGCTCCTGGACCGTGAACACCTTCAATATGCTGATATTGCACCGAAGAGTCTACATATTGCCCTGAGCTATCACCCGCTGCAGTTGTTTCTGTAAAAATTAAAAGTTAGAAATTTGGCTTTTATAAAACTTTATTTTCTTCGTAATTACGGGGGGCTTGGACAAAACTTCCTTGATGATGATCGGACGATTGAACGGTTAATAAATGTGTATTTTCTGAAGTAGGTTGTTTATCTGTATTAGGTTTTTCTTGTCTATTAGGACCTCTTTTGCCCCCAAGATCACTTGTTCCTACTCCTCCATTGTTACCAAATCCACCCTGTGAACCAACATGCACACTTTCAATGTGCTGATGAGGGACAGAAGTGTCTACATATTTGCCAGAATTATCTTCTGATTTTTGATTATTAGCTAAATAAATAAAATTAAAACTCTTATATACCAACACATCTACGTTTACTTACGATTTGATTGAATAGAGCTTCCTTGCCCAATTGAGCTAAGGGATGTCCCTGAACCAATTTTACTGGGACCTGATGGTCCAGGTGGCCCTGCTGGCCCCTTTTTACTTGGTCCTTGAGGTCCTACTGGGCCAAGTGGTCCAGTTGGGCCTGGTCTGCTCGGCCCTTGGAGTCCCTGTGGACCTGGTGGACCAGGTGGTCCTCCTATACCTGGTTTACCCAATCCAGTTGGACCTGGTGGTCCATTTGGTCCTTGTGGACCGGGATTTCCAAAGGGACCATTTGGCCCTTGTGGACCGGAAGGCCCTAATGGTCCTCCAGGACCACCTGCGCCACTACCTCCTACACCACCGAACCCTCCAACACCTCCATTTCCTCCGAATCCACCTTCTGAACCAATAACATGTCCATACGGATCAGCTCCTGGACCATGGATACCCTCAACATGAACGTATTGCACGGGTTTTTCAACATATTTGCCATCTCCAATATTTTCTGAATGGAGATTTTTTTTATTCTCTAGACTACTTTTCCTCTTTCTTGTGTACTTACGTGATCCTTGGGTTCCTTGTAAATTATATTTCGATGATTGTCCTTGGTGGTTCTGCAGAACTGGTTTACCAGGGGGACCAGGGGGGCCTGGTTTACTCAACCCATGTGGTCCTGGTGGTCCAAATGGACCATTTGGTCCGTGTGGACCGGGATTTCCAAAGGGACCATTTGGCCCTTGTGGACCGGAAGGTCCCAATGGTCCTCCGGGGCCTCCAGCTCCATTGCCGCCATTACTACCGACTCCGCCGAACCCTCCAACACCTCCATTACCTCCGAATCCACCTTCTGAGCCAATTACATGTCCATAAGGATCAGCTCCTGGACCATGAGCACTCTCAACATGAACGTACGGCACTGGTTGTTCAATATATTTGCCATCACTGTTATCCCCTGTGAATTTTCCATCTCCAGTATTATCTAAATAAAGGAGCATTTAAAGTTTTGACATTCGTTTTCCCTTTTTTGTGTACTTACGTGTTCCTAGATGATAGGTTTCTTGCTGGTTAAATTTGGTTAATGGGCTGACTGTAGAGGGAGATGGATTTGATTCTTCACCAAGCTTATTGTCGTGATTAAAACCGTTATCGAAAACATCTAGTTTATTGTTGATGTTGCCACCGCTAAGTCCATTATTTTGACCTGTTGCAAACTTATTTCCGAATGATCCGTTGCTACCTTGAAGGTCGTTTCCGAAAATTCCACCATTTCTATCTGATGTTGACCCACCAACATTTAATGAGCCGCCAGTGCCTCCGCCTCTATTTCCATTGAAATTGCTATTTACAGACGATCCTCCTTGACCTCTGTTACTTCCAAGTCCAGACGATCCACTTGGACCTCTGTTATTTCCACTTCCAAGCCCAGACGATCCAACTTGACCTCTGCCGTTTCCGTCTCCGAGTCCAGACGATTCACTTTGACCTCTGTTATTTCCACCGCCAAGTCCAGACGATCCACCTTGACCTCTGTTTATTCCATCTCCACTTCCAAGACCAGACGATCCACCTTGACCTCTGTTATTTCCACTGCCAAGCCCAGACGATCCCCCTTGACCTCTGTTATTTCCACCTCCAAGTCCAGACGATCCACCTTGACCTCGGTTATTGCCACTTCCAAGACCAGACGATCCACCTTGACCTCTATTATTTCCACTTCCAAGTCCTGCCGATCCACCCTGTCCTCTGTTATTTTCACTTCCAAATCCAGACGATCCACCTGGACCTCTGTTGATGCCATCTCCGACTCCCGAAGATCCACCTTGACCTCTGTTTATTCCATTTCCAAGCCCAGATGATCCACCTTGACCTCTGTTTATTCCACTTCCAAGCCCGGATGATCCACCTTGACCTCTATTATTTCCACTTCCAAATCCAGAGAATCCCCCTTGACCTCTGTTTATTCCATCTCCGAGCCCAGAAGATCCACCTTGACCCCTGTCAATACCTCCTCCAAGTCCAGATGACCCTCCTTGGCCTCTGTTATTTCCGCTTCCAGCGCCTGTATTTGCTCCAGCACCAAAACCTCCACCCCTACCTGGAGGACCAACTCCTGTGTTATCTCCTACCCCAAATCTATCTCCAGCACCAACTGGTCCAGGAGGACCAGGGGGGCCTCCTGGTCCGTTGGGACCTCCTGGTCCGTTAGGACCTTTTGGACCGTTTGGTCCATTCGGACCATTGGGCCCACTAGGACCATTATTTCCGTTAAAACCATTTGGACCGCTAGGACCGTTTGGTCCATTGGGGCCATCATTATTTCTATTGGGACCATCTATATTTAAAAAACAAATAAAGAAATGAATTTAATGAGTGGCTTAATGGTAAATGAAAGCGAGTGCCTTGTTTACCTGACCCAAAGCCTCCTCCCGATCCTGAACCACCATTGCCACCATTCTGACCAAGAATGTGATCATATGGATCTGCTCCTGGGCCTACTCCTCCATCGACATGAGTGTATTGTCCCGAATCATTCGAGCCATCATTCTTAAAACTACTACTGCCTCTTATGCTACTAGCTCCAACAGCTTTATTCGCACCACCCTTGCCTAGATTTCCAAGTCGGCTTCCGCCACTTCCTGTATTGCTTCCAAAGATAGGTAAGCTTTTTTCAGCAGATCCACTTACAACAATGGAACCTTTTTTGTTAGTATCTTGTCGTATAATATTCGAGCCTCCGATATCAAATGCACCTCCCGTTTTCACGGGTTTCGTTTGTGCAAAATTTAAATCAATTCCAGTCAATAAGGGAATCTTCTTCTGAACAAATCAAAAAACAAAAATAAACTTTACTCTTAACCACCCAGCGCACATCTCACTTTCAACTCACTGTGTCATCTGCAAAATCAAAAACTGGAAAATTTGGTCGGGCTCCACCTTCAAATTTACCACACCCCACTGGGAAGTACAGGTCTCGCCAATCTACCATTACGCCCACGCGTTTAGCTCTTTGTTCCAAGCTCTGCATTGAACTATCACCAGCCTCAGGGAACACCTCTACTGGTTTCTCAGGCTCTACGGTCCTATAGCCGTGAGCATCAGCTACATAATGCACTACCCTCAGTACGGTATATGGATCAATCCATCCATAACAACCGTACGTTACCCCATCTGGCCCACGTGATTCGTGATGAAAATTACCGGTTTCACCGATATCGTAACCGTAACGGTAGGCACCTATTCGTACACAATAACATGGCCATTTTGGATCAATTTAAAAGCAAAAAGCGTTCAAAAAGCAGCGGGCGAGAGTGTTGTGGATATTTTCCAGGAACCACCCGGGCTCCGTAACTTTTCTTTTTGATTCTTATTTATTGAGTTATGATTTGTTACCGTCAATTTTTAATATATTTACAAAACAATGTTGCTTGTTAAAGTTAAATTATTATAAATGTCTTAAATTAAAGTAAATATGTACAATCGTTAAAAAAAGGACCATTGAGGCTTTTTTCTAGTATTTGCAAGATCTACAACTTTAATCGCACCAAAAACTCCACCATTAAAATTCCCAAAAATTTGTTTTTGCGTTGTGTTTTGTGTGATTGTGTTTTATTTGTTTGTGTTTTTTTTTAATAAATTTGTGTTTTTTGTTCATAATATAATAATTAAATGCGTGTTTGTACTTACTTGTGTCAAAGTTAGAGGTATAGTATTGAGAATTTGTAGTTTTCTTGTCGTTAATATTTAAAATTAACCGGCGGTTCTCTTTGTCAACTACGCCGGCGGCAAGGATTTCTTGCAACGGCAAGATGGCGAGCACCTGTAAAACAAAGCAAAAATATTTACTAAAACTCGATCGCAAATTAAAGAATTTTTAAAATTCTCAATTTAATAAAATGCAAGTTTTGTTGGATAGCTCATAGTAAAATGTAATATTTTTGTATGAAAGACTGGTTGTTAAGACAGTCAACAAATGATATTTCAACTATTTCCTAAGCTGAAGAATACAAAATTTAAATTTAATAACGTATAGGTAACGTAGGTATTATTAAAGGTTGCAGCTGTTCAGCATAATAAAAAAAAAAACAATTTTAACATAAGAATGAACAAAAAAAAAACAATTGTGATTTAAATATTGAAGGTTCGCTTTGTGTACTCGTATTTCAAATGTTGCACCTACGCAACGTCAAAGACAAACACATTTATGAAATCTTGACATGTCTTTGAAAATCAGACCAACAACCGGATCTTCATGCAGACTTAGTAACGAAGATGTTAGTAGGTTTCTTGGATTTTCCTCTACGCAAATTTAATTAACCAACTTAAGCAGTATTTTACTGATGTCACAATCAAGTTCATTGTTTTAAACTTTATTGAAGATTATTTTTATTTCATATGATGACGCTAATTTAGTTGGTTTCATTATTTGCCAAGAATGGAGGAAGTGATAGATCAATTAATTCGGTATGCCAGAGCTCTGAATGACTAAGATTGAATTCATAAAAGAATTATTAGAAATTAATAAAGTGCATATACATTTTATCGAACCATTAACCTTGTATATTTAAATATCGTTACCAACACTTTTTTTTGTGAAAAAAATCAGACAGGCATAATTTCGAAAATTCATTTTTTTTCATCTACCACTGTTGTTTGATAAAATCTCAATTTCGGTTTTCATTAGAATATCTACATAACTTGTTATTTATATGTTTCAAAAATATAAAATAGATTTTATATTAAAAATGAAAACTCTGTGCCAGAAAAAAATACCAATTCAACAGAGTTACAATTTTACTTTTTAACTAACGAAAGAGGTTTAGAAAAAAAACAGCTTATTTATTTTTGTTTTGAAAACATTATTCCCAAATGAAAATGTAGCATCAGACTTTATAAGGTGTCACATGCCAACTTTTCTTAAAAGCCAAACTTTTTTTCAACTTTATGAAGCTTATTCATAATGTTACCTCCGTAATAAAAACAAATGTTGTATTCCAATAACTTGGTTATTACTTGATTACTCTCAAGTTGAGATACATATAAACATATAACATATACATATGTAAGTAAATGTACCTATGTTTTTTACTAAGGGCCATGTTATGCATTCAAAATAAAAATTTAGGCTCGAGTTTGTAAAACGGGTGTTACGATTGTTTTCTAATGCATGAAAAGCTCTACTCTCAACTTTTACGCAGACAGCTGCGAACCAGACAACACAAAAGCATGCAAACAACTTTTTTTGAAGTTAAACTCATGCGAATTATTTGTTCGCAGCTCTGTGGAATGCGTCTTGGTTTTGTGGACTGCGAATTCAGATTCGTTTATTCGCAGGTCGCAGTTATTAGTCGCATGGAATATGAAATGTGTTTTATTTGCAGTTTCAACTAACTATACGCAACATATTCTATTCATATTTGTAAATGTATTCATTCAAAGAGCTTTAAAAGAATTATTCGCAGACGCGGGTGGCAGCTCATATGAATGACCCTTTAGATCTTTGAATTTTTTTCTGTGGTTAAAGTAATAAGCATGTATTTAATGTAGGACTGTTTCAATGGATACAGGTAGGTAATGTGAAATTAAAAAAGAAAATCACTTTGGTTGATTTTAGAACTTGTTTCTTTTTTCGTACGTCCTAAAATTAATTTCAACACGTTCAGGGAAAATACTTTTTGATGTTTCAGTGTCATTCCCATTTAAGATTTTTGTCTTCATTGGAAACGATTTGAATCCTTATCCTTCAATTCAATTCATCAACATTAATTTAAATTATCCCATTTAGCAGACACTTTTATTTTACGGGTATGAAATAGAGTAGATTCCTTTTAAACAAATCATTTACATACGAAGCTACCCATTTTTTTTGTCAAAGAAAAATTGCAACATTACACATTAACTCTAACCTAAATTTGAAAAAGAGAGAAATTTCAAAACATTGGATGAACCCTCTGAACTTGAAAAAATACATCAATTGAATTTATTGAGCGTTCTTATTGATTTTCTTTGTTTGGAATTCTTTTGTATTCGAATTATGACAGGGATGTCATTTTTTAAGGATTTGAGAGGTTGAAACTTGACTTAAAAATGAGAAGAAGAAGAAAAAAAAGAAGAAGAAGAAGAAGAAGAAGAAGAGGAAGAAGCAAAAGAAGAAGGAGAAGAAGGAGGAGAAGAAGAAGAAGAAGAAGAAGAAGAAGAAGAAGAAGAAGAAGAAGAAGAAGAAGAAGAAGAAGAAGAAGAAGAAGAAGAAAAAGAAGAAGAAGAAGAAAAACAAAAAGAAGAAGGAGGAAAAGAAGAAGAAATGCATTTTCAAAAATTGAAAAAAAAAATGGGATTTAAATGAAAAATAATCTCAACAACGCCCCTGCTATACATATATGTACATACGTTGAATTTCGTCTTTGAATGTAATAAGATAGTAAATTCTTGTTGGCATACCTCTATATCTTTTGTGCAATACATAAACCCACAAATAGCTGTCTATGCACATATATTGATTCATTATGAAAAGAATACCTACATATGTGTAATAATATGGCATTGTCTTCGTACTGATGACATTTTTTTTTTTGTCATACTTATATAATTCCGTTGTTATATCAAAAATATTCATTAACTAACAACAAAACTATGACGACCTTTAAAAACCAAAAGAATTATCATACAAATAATATAAAAGCGAAAACCATTTATAATCTGTAGAAAACAACTATACTATTTCAGGCACATAAATTCTGGCCGTATAATGCGGTTGAACTTTTTTGAATATATTTCTATGTATTTGTATATTTCTGTTTAATTTCAAATCAAAACAAGTTTAATTTAAAAAAAAAAACAAAAACTAATTTTAATTTATATCATGATCTAAGGATGTTAGAAATTGGGTAATTTTTTTTTTTTCTTTAATATTCCCATATTTGATGTTAATTTTATTTTGTGAAGACAAAATTTAAATAAATACATAAAAACTTATTATACCTATCTATAAAGGAACAGGTTTTTTTTTAGTTTCTGCAGAATAATCATGCATTATGTATTTATTTGTATGCTAAATAGTTTTGAAGGTGTATTTTTGTATCTTTGTTACGCATGTATATCTTCTTATCACAGTTGCGGATATTTTGTGCGTCTCTAAGATAGAGCATACTAATTTAATGACTATCAAGGAAGAGCTTTAGAATATGAACTTTCATTAGCTATTCTGATTTATAAATTTAGATAAAACTATTAACGGGTTATATGCATATTAAGGAAATTATAAATTTTTGCAGAGTTGAAGGTTAAAGTAATTTTTGAGGGAATTCACCCTTAAATTCATTAAAAAGATCTATTTAAATATGGAAGAGAATGTGTGAGCAATTTCTAATGAATAAAAAAATAATATAATTCCTCAATAACACTAAATTTAACAAAACTCGTATAATTTCCTAAAATTTTTATGGTTTTTCGAAGAACTTCATCGATACGATAGTTACTGAACACGGCCCATAATTTTTTTTGCAAAAAAAAGGGTAAATCATAAACAAGTTATACACTACAAATGTCTAATACATAGATACATTTGCAACTGGAATTAAAATCAAGATCCATTCGATCCAGTTTTATAATGGGTGACATTTAGTTTTGTTTTTCCTTGAAATGATTCACGCATTCAGGTGAGTTTTATAAAATAACTTTAAGATACTAGATTTCAAGATGTCAAATATTTTGAGCATTGTTGAATTTATATTCTGTTTTTCAACTATATTCACACCACAATACTCCCAAATAAACAGTTTTTCTACATTAAAAAATATTTGGAGATTATGCTGATAACTAAATACTTTTAAGACTGATTTCTTCACAAATTTCTACATCCTTAAACTTGGTTTAACGAAAATTAGAATTTGTTATAATTACAACTCATTTCTTCCGTTCTAATAACCGTTATAATATACCTAGGAGCACGAGGTCCATTGTAATATTAACAACCTGAAGTTCTTATTGAAAAGTTATAAATGTTATGTTCAGGAAAATAAGATCTCAGAGCTTAAAATATTATTTGAAATTAAAAAGGTTTTTGGTTTCTATTTATAACACAACATATCTGCTGTTAGATAACCTTAGCTAACTTACACAAATAAAAATGTAGCAAAGTTTGTGAAAGATTTAATAAAATTAAAAGTGCGTATCCTCCACAGTGTCCCACTTTTGTAAAGCCATAAACATCTGACTGTAAGTGAAGTTGGGATAGTCAACGTCAAATAAATAAAATTTCAAAGTTGTCTGCACATATTTTAATTTTTTTTCCGCAAACTTACATATAAACATTATGTATGTACCTATGATTTATAATTAATTATGTTGTTTTGAATTTGAAGGTTGTCTTTTTAAATTATCTAGTGCCCTAGTACCCTTTTATACATAGTGAAAGATTACACGGCTCAAAAAAATATAAATTTTGAAGATTTCAAGTTTTTAATTGAGATATGGAGATTTCACTTAAATGGGTTATTTATTTAAAATGCCCGTGACAACCATTAGACTGTCATCTAAAAAAACAGAAATGTTTTTTTCCTGGCCTGGAAATTGACAAATTCTACAAGAATAGAATGCATCTCACCCTAGCCGTTTGGATTCGGCATACAATTGTAAGTCCCCTCCATTGCTGCAATAATACGCACACAGGAATGGTTGAGAGTTTTAAGTCGAACCAATCAACTGGTTCTTCATGGACTGTAGTGCCATTTATTTTTTTCAAATTCTATATTCGAATATCTTAAAAGAAAACCTCACTTAAATTAAATGTTCAGGATAAACTATGATATGAAGAAAGTTACAATAGTAACATAGGAAACTATGTATATACATATATTTTTGTTACAGAGGTGCTGCAATCTAAAGTAACTGTTAAATATGGGTAATTATGTCAGCACTTTGACAGCATAAATTTGCGGACCCTTTTTCTGTTCAAGTCATAGGTATATTGTGGGTGGATATAGATACTTAGTAATTTTTTTTGTTTTGATTTTCTCAAGCAATTATAAATTCTATTCAATTACGTTACAAGTCATTCAGAAAACCACATAACATCTACTAAGTCGATTATGTATGGTTACAAACAGCCAGCATGTAAGAGGATAAAACAGAAATACCTACTCAAAATTCCTACTTCACCCAAACCTCCAACACCGCCATCATTGTGATTGTTAACGACTGATTAGTCTTGTGTGGTATGCAAATTGGAGGCTCTGAAATTCATAATACCTATTACCTACTCTCTTTACTGTTTGATAAAAAAAAAAGTAATGTTAAAGAGCAAGTCAATTTTTGAAGAATTCATTCAATGTTGCCTTGTCAACCCAATTCGTTTAACCGATAACGTTTGACAATTACTGTCACCAAAGCCAAAAGCTTCCCATTGTTTGAGATAAATCTTCTTAAATGAGAAGTTAAAAATATAATAATAAAAATGAAAAAGAAAAAGAACGAACTCTCTTGAAAGACGTTATGAAATTCATTCACGATAATGAACATCTGAACACTCCCCCAGTGGAATTTGAAATATGGATTATAAGCCAGCCCTCTAAGCAAAAAGTACAGACATGCCAGGCATAATAATGATGATTGTTATTATTATTAAATTACGATTTTTTGTGCAAATCAACAAAGAGACCATCAACCAGATGTTATTGTTATTCCTATAATATATTTGCATGGCAAGTAGGTGAAATATTATTCAAAAGATTTCCAGGAACGTGCACATCAGCCATTTTTGTTGTTGTTGTTGTTTGAAAGTAGGTGTGTAGGTATCGTTCGAAGAAATTCAAAGTTAAGTCGGTCAAATGATTGATTTTATTATATTTAGCTGTCAATAATTATTATGATCTCGATTTAATGTTGAAATTAAGGTCAATCTTGAACACACTACATATGCAACATCGGCAACAGGGAATTCATGTTGACAGACTCCACCAGACAACATGTAGTTACTGGGTTATGTAAGATGCCCACAAGCACGCATGTGGAATGGAATGACGATAGCAGCGCGGTTGGTGGTACAAATCACCTTTTGGGTGGCACACACAAGAGCATCTGCAGGCATTGCATCTTCAACAAGATTCAAGTTACGAAATCGATGTTCATTTCAAAAGTCCGGAGTTTGCCATTGCATTGAGGCAGCATCAACGACTTGACGATAAAATGAAAAACACAGTAGTAGGTATAATCTTGTGTGGGGATGAGTACCAACTCGGTAAATAAAAATGAAAACGAAGGTCAGAGTCATCAAGTTGAGACTGGTCAGTAGGTTTATTATTGTTTTGGTTTTTTTTTTTGTCATACGTTATTGCTACCAGCGCAGTGCAGCGGGCATTCGATCCGTTTAACGAGGGCACAAGTTGTCTGAGCTGTTTTTAAAGTTTTTGCTGTGAATAAGTTGCGGACAAGGATTCCACAATGATCACGAACCACGATAAGGCTTATTTTAATAAAAGAGGCCTTCCTTGAAGAGTGACCTCGTTATACAAAAATGCGTGGCCAGTCCAGGTGTAAGTATTTAATCGCGATTTTCGTCCAGCTTTGTAGGTATACCTGTAGCGTACGAGCTATAGGTATGTACCTTTGGATCAAGGAATTTCTTAAAAGATTGCTATAAATTTCTTGAGAAAACATAACGTATGTCTGAGTTATGGAATGGATTTTTTGAACTTTAGCGCTACGCAGCGGAAATGGTGAGCTCTATGTTGATGGAAATCTTTTATTCCTGATAATATTTTGGCTGGTTCGTGACCGTTGAGTGTCTTGGCTATGGGAACCAATAAATTTGAATGAAATTTGGGAATATAGTTTTGTGTATGAAAAATCACAAAAAATAGTTATAGATTTTGGTATATCTGAAGTTAAAAAACATTAACCATGTTTGATTAATGTATACCTACATATTATTTGATGAATATTATTTGAATTTAAAAAATTCTTAAAATTTTACACAGAAGTCCCCTTTTTTCAACAAACTTGGTATGCAAATCAAGCCACAATAAGGTAACAGAACGCAACGAAAAAAATAAATTAAAACCAAGCAAAGTTTGTAAAAAAAAATAATACGTATACGCCCTAGTGCTTTACTATATTTTCTTTGTTTCGTGAGAATACAACAATGGCATATGAAATCAATTAAATAAATATTACTATTGTAAAAAAAATGTATTCATTTCCATGTGTGCACATAATATTTGTTTCTATCAATTGGAATATTATATTACTTAATGCAAGAACTTTTTTCAACTGAATGCTCAATATGAAAACGCAAATAATAATAAAATGATAAAAATCTGTCAAATTCCAAGCACTACACTCTTTCACAAAGGTACAGGCGAAATATTGTAGTGTTTCATTTCTTAATGTTTTTTAATTTCAAAAATTGATCAATGGTCAAGGGTGATCATTTTTGCACGCCCCTTTGTTTGCATCAAAAAATTTACACTGATAAAATGACATTCTTTCTGAAATCTATATCTGATTTTATGGCGACCGATGAGAAACAGAGCATTGAAGGAAGCTTTCATTTGCGAATTCCCCGACATTTTCAGTGTAGTGCTTAAGGTTCAACCCCTATTTGAATGCGTTTATTTGTTTTAGCCAGTTTTAAGTGCGCCAAAATCATCAATAGCAACACAACATCTAAGGCTGGACAAAAAAATATCATGATGTGCCATCTTTTAAACATTTATTGCGATAAACATGTTTTATGACACAAAATAACTGGCTAAAAATATAGAGATTTATCAGTTATCTTATAGCCAATATAAAAGTTATATTAATGTCTTTTATGAACTTTTCCAATTGGCATCAATGAAAATGTCAAACTTGATGACATGACTTCACTCAACACACACTATTTCTAGCGTGATAATATTTAGCATGACATTGTCCTAAATGTAAAAATATATCTACAAATAAACAACATAAAAAGCAATATTTTATAACACAATTCATATTTTATCTCACCAAAATATACAAAAATTAATTTTGTTCATTTTATAGATAATGTTGTAATGAAACTCACCTGCAAATAAATAAAAAGAAAAAAATATTGTTAACTTTTTCAAATGTAAATTTATATCAAAATTTAAAAAAGAAAAAAAAAATCATGTGAAATTAGCTACGCAGATTTATGCTATAATTTATTATTTTTTTTTTTAATGAATTCCTATTTTGTGTGTCATGTTAACTTCCGAAAATGTTGTGCACGTTTGCGTTAATTTTTTGGACACTTTATGTTGGTTTTGATACTCGGTTTGAATTTAAATTTATTCAAGCTAAAATTCAACAAAAAAAAAACGTTACATGACTTGCGACTGTAAAGTTTCAGTGCGAATGTTGAATTTTAAATTTTATATAGGTATAGATACTGTCGTCTTAAATAGATTGAGATTTGTTTGATAAACATGGAAAGGGTCATCAACATGTTAAGTACTTTAAACGGTCTTATATGTTGGTTTGCTACTGAATAAAAAAAATTATCTGAACAGTAAAGTACAAGTGCAAAAACGAGTCATCAGGGTTTATCCATGAACAGTTTGGAAATAAACAGTAAAATAGATTTGTATGGAAGCTGAAAATTCCAATATCGATCCGCTGGTAAAAAAGATTAACATATAGAACACCTTTGACAGCAGTTATTGTCCTTATCTCAAACAAGAATTTTACATATTCATGCCTTGACTCAATGTGTTACATATTTATATACATTTGATTGAGTCAACGACTTTAATTGCTTTAATTTGATCTTGACCTTCAAATAATTGTTCCCAATATTTCTTATACAACCACGTAACGTGTTAACTGCCAATAATATTTAAAAACAAGTTCATTTCAATGAATATTAAAACTTAAAGGTTGGTCATCTTTTAGTTGAAAATATATACCGTTACCGTTGTATCCATTGCATACAAATACAAAAATGCAGTTTACTAAGTTGTTGACTTTGTGTACAGTTATTTTTAATTATATGTTTACATATATAGATAATATATAGCAATATATCTTAACTTTAAGATCAAACATCCCAAGGTCGTTTGAAGAATACATAGGTACATTAACATTTCAAATATCCAAAAAGAAAAAACACCTTAATCCAGTTTATCTGGAATTTGTTTTTAAATATAAACATATATCTACCTACATAAAAAAAAAAAAAACTTTGAACCAAGTGTTCTTAAGCTTGTTATTTCACTGGGAGAGGTGGGTTTAAATCTGCTATTTAAATTATCTTTCCAAAAAAAAATACTAAATTTTGTTGAAAAGAAATGTGAAAAACAATAAATAAGCAACAAGTGGGTAAAGGTTATTGGAATTGAAGTCTTGAAAGAAATCTAAAAATAAATAAAGAACCGTTCATATTAAATTTTCAAGTTTCAATTAAAATATGACTTGATATTTAACAGCTTAAAATCCACCAGAAACGAAAACTTGAATACTTCCATTTTAAAGACCCGTGAATCAATTCTCAAGTATTATTTTGTGTACCTATCTTGTATTTCGAAATATTTAAAAATTTCCAATATACCTATTTAACCCACAACTCTACACGACACTCGAATTAATCAATAATCAAGAACCACGATGAGTACCTTACCTACATACCTAAATCTATTTGAACACTCCAGAATGTCAGTTACGCCAAACTTAATGTACAATTTATGACAACGACGACGACAACGACAACGCTAGCCTCAAGCATTTGAGATAGAAGTTCTTGGAAGTAGGAATATTCAGAAGTTTACTTATAAAAATCTTTACTAAGAACAAAACCATCTGAGTCAGGGGCTATGTGTCAGCACAATTTAAATAACCTGCATGAATGTGCTATTCTGTTGAGTTCAGGACAACAAATTCAAACCGTTATTCGTAATTTATAACGTAGATTGTTAAAACGGATACGAAATGTCAAATGATCACCTGACAAACAAAATAAATGAAAAGAACATTAACGGTAGGGGAGGCGCATTGTTCTTTGGAGTTGAGGTGTCGTTAAGTTTTATGACAGCAAAGGTCATACATATATTTTAATCCGTTTGTTATTCTTCTTTTTTTCGCACACTGTGATGTAATAGTTCGCATATTTCTTAGATAAATTAAGTCAACAGATATTAAGTCAAACAAAATGTTTTGTCCAAAAAGTTTGATTAGCACCGATCATCTTTAGGATGATGATGTATTTTTTTTTTTTCTTCGGGAGTGATTCAATTTTTTTCTGATTGTGTTTTTTTTTTTTGTTTTTTATAGACCATGACATCAATACTGGTACTGGTACTGACTACTGATACAAGCTGATACGATGCAAAGTTATGGACTTTTAATGGGATTTTAAGTTCGAATACAGGCAAATATGCAAATAAGGAAGTTCGTCTAATCATGATGAAATGGTAAAAAGAGTGTAAAGCATACCTACAACATGCATGACCTCAACGTACAAATTATTCTAGGCCTATGACCACTCTGTGGTTACAAACGAGTATTCTCAAAGCAAAAGACATGTTTTCAGTGACTCATCAATCTTATATTATTATTTAAACATTTAATTTAAATTAATATTCAATGGCTGAATTTTACTTCCTTATACGAAAAATAAATGGAAATTTAAATCAATTTCAGTTTATTTTTTATGGAAACTCAATAACACATATATTAATCTAATTTGAATCTTTGTTGTTTAACATGGAATTATGTAATATTAGGTTGTTAAATGAATTTTAAAATATTCTACACAAATTCCAAACTGGCGCTTGATCTTCATTGTGCTACATATAAAGTATTTAAAATATTTAAGGTGACAATAGGTTAAATTAACATTAATTTAATATTTTCATCATCAAACCCAGAAATTGCAAGATCATTTTGCTGGTTTTTATGTTGAAATTCATAAATCGCAATATGTACTTATTTAGTAATATAGTATTTAGTCATCAGTGGATGTAAATTTACGTTTTAATTTTTGATAAAAGTTTATAGAGTGAGAAGGGGTACGCCACAACACCGGGTTTACCCTATTTTTTTCCTTTTTGTGATATAATGTTGTATCAACTCTATTTATGGTTTTTTCTTTGTTAAAAAATAATACGCCTACAACTTTGAAATCATAAAACATTCGTGGGCTGGGCATAATAAAATGAGAAACCTTAACAAACATAAAAAAAAACTTTTTATATTTATTTTGAAATAATCACGAAAACACGAATGCCATTAATAAAAAATATGAATGTCAATAGTTAGCAAAAAAGTATTCAATTTCGTCAAGTTTAAGGAAACCCTAGTGCTAAAATTATGTTCATCTTATTTAAGTCGTGTTTTGTGATGGTGAGTGCAAAATGGCATACAATTTTACAGTCTCACTCCAGTGTAGGAAATTTATCATTAGGATTGCGGTGATTGATTGGTCTGATGGCAAAATACAAAAATATATTTTTTTTTGGATTTTGTTTGTTCAACTTTACTTCCAATTAGAGCTTTAAAAAAGAAAAATAATGCCAATCGGTTTAATTTGGTATCCTACTTCATTTGCATACTACTTCAATTTTATTGAATTGAAGAAAACGGTACAGGCTATATCTCAATAGACAAACAGACAAAATTGCGAGACCCACTTTTTTCGACTTCCCTATCATAGTGAATCCAAGTTTGATTAAAATCTCGATTTCGAATATTTTCACGAATTCAAAACTTGCCCTTTAGTCTCTGCAGTTTAAAACTGCCATGAACAATGTGAAGATTTTGACATTTGAATTTCTATCATGTGAAAAGACCAGCGGTTTTCAGACTTCAGTTGAAATGGCGAAAGGAGATCATACACAAAATAACTTTGTATTTCTTTGAATATTAAAGTTTTACTTTCTTCTCAAAGAAATAAAGATCAGCTAACAACCATGATCAATCTTATAAAAATTTCGATTTACAACCTCATCATTTTATTGCAAGCTTTCAATTCATTGAATCTTTTTGATAACTTCTTTATGGGAAACAAAAAAATGGCTATACCCATAGTAAAATATAATGCCTGGGGATCATTATTCAAGTGGAGCAATATTTAATGGAATCGGTCATTCACCTTAGCCCTGAGATATTTTATCAAATTTTGAAGAGCAAATGACCTCTTGTATTCAATGAGATTACATCTTCGGCGGAAGGTTATTGAACCTATTTTCATTTGTATTGTCCCTTTTTATGAGCTTAACTTAAATATAAAAATGTTTGTCATATAAAAGCTGTTAGATGACCAATTAAGTTGCTCAAACAAGTTTGCCAGTGTTAGTCCCCAAGTCCAAGAATAAGGGAAAGTCGAACTTCACAAAATTCTCGAATTCGACAAATAATTTTATTCGGTTTCATTAAAAAGCACATTCAACAGAGAATAAAATAAATTTCGATAAGAATAAATTTACATACAGAACTAGTATTGCCAAAGGAGCAACTTTCAATTTCAACTCTATATATAAAAGTTATTTCGTCTTTTTATCCGCAAAATATTATATCTGATGTGGAACTGTTTTATAAGTATACATATTGAATTTTAATTTGTTTGTTATTGGTATTCATGCAAAATATATTTTATATACAAAAAATAAATTGTTTCTAAATTATAATATTCTTTCCACATGTGTTTGGTTTTTTTATATGCTTGTTGCCCTTGAAATTTAAAAGATGCCATAATATTGCAAATGACACAATTCTATGTGTGATACGCACGTCATGAGTCTTCAAATGAACATTTTTTAAGAGTCATAAACTCAACGTCAAGGTGTTATACCACATTTAAACTGTTAGATGAACGCAAAAAAGACCTGACGCTCAAGATGCACATAAACAATTTTGAAGACGATCTTAAACTGCATTTGATTTGTGAATGTCTATTTTTTAGTCTTTTAATGCTTGTTGTTTATAATGACTCTTTTAATAGGTTCTCTCGAAATGAGTAACAAAAAAAAACCTTTCACTAATTTAAACCATCTGATGAATCGAATCCACCCATCAACATCAAATAGTTAATTTGAGATGATGACATTTAAAAATTTAGATTATTATAATATTATGGATTTTTTTTTATTTTTGTCTTGCATTCGATGATTTTTAGATTTTCAGGAATACAAAGTCTTAATTTTTTGCCCAAGTAAGGTATAATTCAAGGGCTCATTAGATTAGTAAACAAAAGAATTTATTGATATTGAGTTAAGAACCATGTTTGGAAGCAAGTAAAGAGGAGATGATACTGTTTCAAAGGTCATTCAACATCATTAGAATCTTCCAATTTCAGATCTTTGAAAAAAAACATATCTATCTGATTTTTGTTTCGTACTCGATTCAGAAAAAATAAACTTCTGTATCAGCGAACGTGAAATACCTGGATATCTGAATTATTTCGCTTCGGCAGAATATCATTGATGTGATTACTTAGAACAAACGTAGTGTTCAATGCCCAGAGGCTGGATCAGTGAATCAGGAACACCCTTCTATTTACTTTATTGGCTGACAGTAACATTGCAACAAAAAAAAAATGGAACTGCACGAAAACGAGAGAATCTGAATTACATTAATACAGTTTGAAGGATTTTGAATCACCAAACTGTTCCGGATTCTCTCAAATTCTTACAATTCTATCTTTCTATCCACTTTCTTCTATATTTTTAAAATACTTAAATAATACGAGCATTTTAAAATGTACTAACGTCCAAAAATAACAGTTGGTGTGCTTTTTAATTAGAAACAATTTTTGTGTAAAGTATCAGTGGGGGGAACCCACTGGGTTCCTTTTTTTTGTCGAATAGTATTTTATTTTTGTGATTAAAATTTTTGATAATCCGAGATTTAAGTGCTGGGAGATCAAACCCTACATTCACTGCACCATTTTCGAAAATTTTATTAGTATATGTGATTTTGATAGGAATGCGAAATTTTGTAACTGTCGTTTTTTTCAAACTTTTTTTCATTAAGGCTCGCAAGACGGGAATTGACCTTTTTCAAAATTTCACATTATTGAAACTTTGTACATACTTTCAAAATCTCGTTTTTCAAAAATTCTTTGTTCTTTCAATTAGAGATTCTGATTTTGGGATTTTATTTTGGGAAAATTTTATCTTTACATACGTGATTTTGAAATTATGTAATTGCGATTTATTAGTACCAAACCTTGTGGAATAAGGCGCGTAAAAAGGAATTCTGTATAAAAATTTGAATATTCAAAATCTCCAATTTTAATTTTTTTATTTAAATTATTCTGATTTTCATGATTTCAGTTTGCAGGTATGCGGTTTTTTGATACTGAACCTAATGAACGAAATTTCGCATTTTCAAAATCGTAAGTTTGCAGAATCAAAATCTCACATTTCAATAAATTATCATATATAATTATATTTTCTGATTTTTGCTTTCGAAAATTTTAGTATTGACACATTTTAGTAAGTTTGCAAAATTTTATAATTTCGATATCTTAATATTGTTAGATATATTTTTTTGATTTGAGATTTCAAAATGATGCCAATAAGATTTTTTTTATCAAAAAATGTATCACATAGACAAAATATAACATTTAATTAATTTCAATGCGATACTAAGATTTTTGCGATGTTAATATTTCGAATTTCGGACAATGTGATCTTGTAAGATTTTCAAAACAAAATTTAAAAAGGCGAAACATTCAATTACAACAACAATTAGCTTAATTGCGAACGCCATGAATATAATTATGTTTATTCAAGGACTCATAAAATTCTGTTGAGTAAAATAATCGTAGCAACATAAATATCATATCAACATGATTCTACAGTTTTGAATTTTTCAAAAATTCAACATAAACTGTCATCAGGTTTGTCAGCCTCAAATATCAAGCTCTGTGTGTATTTCATTAAATTGCAAAATATTCATAGTTTCAACACTTCACAGAAGTACATCATCTTGACTATTTTGAAGCAAACCAATCAATTATCACGTTATTAATCGATGTGTGTATATACTACACTCCCAAGTCTGCCATACTAAACAGAGTTGTTGTTGTTGCTCACAAAAGGTATGTGTAATTTTAAAAAATATGTTGACTTTATTTGTTTTGTATTATTTTGTAGCACTTTGTATTTTTATAAATTATTTGTAAAAAAAAGAATGGGCTTAAGTATTTATAAAATATTTAATATATCACTCACCATGCAAAAAACTGCACGAAGGCTCATGTTGTTTTCGTTTTAATTAACGTTCGCAAAAAAATAGAATAAAATATAAAAAATAACTTTACACACAAAATCACAGCCAATAATACGTAGGTGTTTGATTAAATCGAATTAAATAACTAAACCACGATCACTTAACGATTAACGAATCCTGTATAGAAAAATAAATTAAGAAAAAAATTGTTTAAATTAAAGTAGTCCTTTGGCAAGCAAAGTCTCTCCTGAGAGTGACGAAACTTTTTTTTTGTATTTAAGCCTTACAGTCTAAGGTCAGGAAAAAGAACCAAAAACAGATCGTACAGTTAAATCGATCTTAAGCAACTGAAGACGATCTTCGCAAAACTTTTTAATATAAACAAGAGGAGCCTCAAAAAGTTGGGCTTATATATATATTTTTTTTTGTTTTTTTTTTTTTGTTTTCTTTTTTTTTTAAATTATCGTCATCAAAGTCGTCGTCTGACACCAGTTTTAAATCCAGCAGTTAGTGGTATAGGCCAAGTTAACAACTTGATGAGTATAGCACGTATACCGTAGTATCTGGCATGGCAATGACGAAGATGATCCATGGGTGCGAGTGGTGGTGGTATCTCTCAGACAGGTTTAATGAGCTTTTTTTCTTCCAAGTTAGATACTATATGAATACAGATACCTGCCAATCCATAAAGTTATGTAGGTACGAACGGAACGCACTATAGATGAACTTACGTTGCGTGTGGGATAGTCCCAAGAATTTATTGATTTATCATTCAGATTTTTTTTTTCTTTCAATTTGATAAAATAAGTTTTGAGCCGGTGATTTTGAGAGATATAGACAGATGTAGTAGCTGGCTAAGATTTGATGATTACGAGATTATTAGACTTGGAGATAACTTTTTTTTGTTTTTATACATAATTAAGTGTGCAAATATTTTTGGAAATTGTGAACAGGGAAGACGCTGATTAAAGTTGTTATATTGATAGCTTTTTTTTTGCTTAATATAGCATTAACGTTATGAAAGGTGTGAACTAATATCGCTAATATAGATGGCTAATTTTGTCTTAAAGTTTGGCTCTTTGCCAACTTTTTTTAAGTTGATCAATTAAAATTCGGTTGCGGATGAATATATAAGATATAATTTTTGGAAAAAATCCACAGACTTTAAGTCTCCGTATTTATCGCTGAGCGTGTGTTTTGCATTAATGCCATAAATTTTCTATATGTGACTATTTAAAGTTTTTAATGAATAAACTCCTTAATGACTTCTAGGAATTCCTATGATCTGGTGTAGATTCTGGTAAAGAAAATCATTCAAAATTGTGTTGTAGTAAATATGTAAGTTCGTCAAAATCGAACAATGAGTACAGAAGATACAACATAGTTTAAAAGCATAAGTTTTAAGACTATCTGGTTTACAGTTTTTGATCTTAATTTAATTTTAAAGAAATCAGTTTTAATAAAAACAAAATTTAGTTTTTTTTCCAAAATTTTGAGTTTTAAAATTAATTTCTCAACAAGTGGCATTCATGTCTCCCAAATTCATAACTATCTCAGAACTTGGAACTTAATCACTTTTTTTTGTATTCAAGAAACAAACAATTCATGCAAAAAAATTAAGGGACACAAATCAAATACGAATGCAAGTACATGTACATTTCTTGCAATATTTTTTTCCTTGCAATTATTAAGTCTATTTTAATTTTCCTTATCGATTAAACTCTTTTAATTTTGAATAAAGTAATGATTAAATCGAGAAAAAATAATTGAGGTTTTTTTTTAATAAATTTAACCAACCCGCCCACGTTCATACCTATATTAAAAATTAATCCGGTTTATTGATACAAATACTTTGAATTTATTATATGGATTTGTCACTAAAATAAATTCCTTTATTGATTTCTTGAAAACAGATATTTTTCTTTGTATATTTAAGAAACTAAAAAAAACTACATTTGTTTATTAAAAACTTTATTGGTTCTCTTACATATGATTGACACCTGATCTTATCTTAAGATCCCTTACAGAGTTTCCGCATAAAATTGTAAAATTTATTATTATTAACAACAAGCTAATAAACCTACAAACGCAATATCTTTAAATGATTCTTGAAATGCGTGTTCACGAATCGAATCGACAAGAATCGTTAAAAAATATTAACGACCTGATTCTGTATAGTAAGAAATAATCATAATAATTAATTATTAAATGATTTCGACATGTAGAAATTGTTTTATATCCATCAGACTTCAAGATTGTTTACATTTTGCATAATATGCAGCTCTCAAATTCCAAATTGTCATATTTTACTGAAAACGAAATTATCATTGTTCGTTGTTATTTTGGAATACAAATATAATGATTGGCTTTTATTAATGATAATGAGCCAGGAGTTAAAATTTACAATAAATGTATTTTCCATCGATCGATAAAGGTCATGATCAGTTTTGGAGTCACTCTCACCATATTGCATACCTTTTTTTGTTTGGTAAACTTCATTTGTGTGGTAATTTAGATGCAATACAGTGGGATATTTTAACTACCGATAGTAAAAAATATATTTCATATAAAAAAAACCCATAAAAATTATAGTTTTTTAAATTATAGTAAGTCTTACGGAAAAAGAACAAACATTTAATTTGCAATTAACACTGATTACTTTGGGCTTTTTTTATTTTTCGAGGCTAAAATATTTACAAAAATGCCACGTTTCCCTCAATTTGACCTTAAAAAATTATTTATTTTCAGGTGGACAGAAAAATTCATAAAAAAGTACTCAAATTTAAATTATGAATATTTCAAATAGTTTAAACTCTTAATGCTTAGTATACCATTAACTTGACAACTAATTGTAGCCAAGTGTATTTCTTTTGTACATCAGATGAGAATACGTGATTGAAATACAGTTCGGCTTTTTATAAATAAAATCCCACTGTTTATTAATATAAATCGTTTTGTTTTCTTGTAGCATATTAAAACCGGTAAATATTATATTGTAACGATTTCGTTTCTTTTTGAAATTATCATTAAATTAAACCATCAGCGTAAATTATACTTAACTCACATAAATGCGGTTAACATAGAGATCGGTTTTAAAAGAAAAATAAATTTAATCGATGATAAAATTCGATAGATTTCGTCTGATAGCTAATCTGGAAATTCTACAAATTACTAAAAAAAAAAAAAACAAAGCTTGAACAAACATATCTGGAAATAAAAATTACGATGAATCATGACTTTATGTATAGGCAGACCTGCGTAGCAATTTGGTCCTTTTGTCTTTTATCTCATAATAACCAGGTTTTATGCTGAATTTGTATCGTTTTCAATTTAGTTTACTTATGAGTAGAAATACGGCCGACAAGGTCGACCTTGAGAGATTCATGTTAATCTCTAAAACAGGATGTGCAATGGATTTGACTTTTTGAGGTCGCATAAATGAATCATTGTGGTTATGACTAAGAACAAAAAAAAAAATTGCTCTGAGTTGGGCTTTGTAAATTTTAGTACAAAACTCGATGCATCATACAAACCTAGTTTGCGAAATATTTTAAGTGCACCAGCCAAAATGAATTTATGGTGTGTCATGTTCATATGAAAGGAATGTACATTTTTAAACTTAACAATACCAGTTTAGAGTATTTTTTCAGCTTTTTTAATTGGCATCTTTTTAATGATATAAAATGTTTTTGGTCATTTTTTCTAAAATAAGAAAGTACCTACATGTGTATGTATATCAGATACTCGTTGAATTAAAATTAAAAAGAAATTCTTTACCTTAAAGAAATATATTTATTTACCTACTTTTGGCATTTTAAATAAGCAAGCAGTTAGAAGAAAATGAATGTGTTTTTTTTTTGTTTTTCAAAAATCTATTTTTTAAAATTCTGCTTTCAAAATGTTGGTTCACAAAATCCTATTTAACAAAATTTTAGATTTAATTTTTTTGGAGATATCCGCTATTATATATGTATATTTGTCGAACAAGAAAAAGAAGCTACATTTTTGTAAGGCTATGTAGAGTTTTGAAGGCGAAATTTAAAAACCAGTGTTTTGACCGGATTTTGTGCTTGTTTTAGTCCGAGTACTTAAGTTATCTTTTGACTATTACCTTTTATCTGCTCTGAGTTATAATTATAATGTAGACGGTGAAACTGTCAATATTACCATATCCGAAGCATCGTCGCACACTTATTTCTCACACAAATCTGTCAGAAATGTCTATTAAGTTTCATCATCATCATGAATTCCATAAGTGGGGCTTAACTCCGAAACAAAGATGATCCGCCTAAGAATGTGAAGAACAAATATATAAAGGTATACAGGCTAACGGATTGAAAGTTTTGTCAAAAATTGCAGGATTCAAAGAGAGAGATTATAGAAATGCCTATTTCTAATGTTCTTACAGATAAATTCCAGAAAAGCATTTTCCTAAATCGAAAGTATTCACAATTTTTTTTTAATTTTTTGTTACATCATCAAATTTATAAAAGCATTGATCGGAGTTACTTTTATAAAAAGAAAAACGTAAAACAATACCAAGAACTTTAAGTAATAGATAATGAGCCAAGTATTGTTTTTTTTTTTTAATTTCTAAAATATAAAACAAAAAACTTTAAAATTGACATTTGAAGTACATAAACATTTTTTTACATTCGGTAAACTATTTCCTTGTCTATTGTGTTTTCTTTTTTTTAATTTATTTATTTGCATATTTATTTCAATATTAATTTTCCTCTGGCGGGAAATCTCTTAACAGACAGTAAACATATCCATTTTACAATACTATTTAAACAAAAAACATTAATCATATATTGACAAGGTTTACTATTAAAGTACATTTTACAAAATAATTAAAAAAACATAATAAGCATTAATCATATTTTAACAACGTCTTTATGATTTAGTTAACTGTTTAATGTAGGTGTTTATTTAATTTGACAAAACTATTTTAAATATATTCACAATAGCTTAACATTTTGACAAGGTCTTATAAGTTTATGATTAGAAGTAAGGTTTTAAGTTCTTAACCAATAATGCAATTTTGTTAGAACTCTTATATTTCAGCAAAATGGATAAAAATCTTTCAATTTTGCTAACATGTTAGCTTAAATAAATTGATTTTATTTTTTGTTCTAGGGTCCAAAAATGTCTAATATGAAGATACCGTTATTTTGTATCAAAAAGTTGTGTGCTGAACACAAACACGGATACACCAACCAAAGTTGTTCATAAAAAGCTCAACTAATAGCCACGATAATTGCTTTAGAACAATTTACAAATCTCTGTTTAAAACGCAGACTTCAAGTAACGACTAAATTCCATTTGTTTAATTAAACTATTGTGTATGGAACATTACTGAGTCATCAAACGACATTATTTGGTTTAAAAAAGCTTTGCTAAATCTCCCCCACTTTAATTTCTTATTACTTTATAAGCTTTAAGATGAATACACTCGTAATTAACAGAAAATTATATTTTTTTTTTTCATATTGTTTATGTTTTATCTTTTGTTATTCATAATTAATCACCACAAGAGCCATCATTTGATTAATGTTCTTAAACTCGGTTCCCAGTATTGATTATTATTATTGTTGACATCTTGTGGCTACAAATTAAGCTCTTCCTTTTCAACTTAGCTTACAATATTGGTCATATTATGGTGATTAATTTTATAACTAGCTAGAATTTGAATTCAAATTATTATGAACAACATTGGTGAGCTTCTTGAATTATGTAATATTATTTTAATATTGGAAGTGTTTTATTGAGATTACTGAATGTAATTTGAATAGTATAATACACAACTGTGTCGCACGTTCTTGCTCCTCCTATGAACGATCAAAAATCCTGAATTTGTTCTTTTTAATATATTAACTTGTAAAAAAAAATTAAAACACCCATCCCAACGCTTATTTGAAAAAAGAAACTTCTAAAATACATTTTTAGAAAATTTTTTTTTTGAAAATTAAATCTAAAATCGTACAAATCTCGAATGAACCTAGAATGCCGAAATACAAAATTCTTGTTCAATCATGACATTATCATTCGATATTTGACAGATCTTCGTAATATCTGCCAAATTTCTGAAAGAACTGATAAGGATCAATAAATAGGCCAAAATGTAAGTTCATAACTGACATAATACTTTGTTTCCTAAAGTCTTCTACACTGTCAAACGCATGTTTCTCATTTAAGCGGTATAGGTAATATGATATGTCGGATGCTATTTATTAAAATACTGAAAATTGGAAACAATTAAGCCAACTCGCGTGTAAATCTGCCATAAATCACAAAAAATTAATTTATTTTAAAGGTACCTACCTGTGTTATTATAACAAAAGACATCACAGTGTTTTTGACATGGCCGCAGGCAATCTGTCACTTATAGGCTGACCGTGAAAATATTTGTGGTTATGCGGATTGAACTTGTACCTATCTTAAGTTCATCTATTGCAGATGACTGCAAATAAAAATTCCATTAACATCAATAAGTGATTAATTAAGCTTCAATAATTTTTTATATTTTTTATATTTTGACTTAACCCGACCGTGAATAAATATTAAGTTTTCTTTTTAAAAATCATTTTTTTTTCAAATACAAAAATTGTATAGAGCTAAAGTCATAAGGGATATAAACTAGACATAGGAAGTTAAATCAATCGATGTCACAAGTTTTGCAGGTACATATTTATAAATTTTACTCAAAACTAAAACTAGTCTGATATTCTTTGACTTTAAAGAATGCTTTCGATTTTGATGAAATAACATTGAGATAATTAAAATAAATCTAAAAGTTGAATAAAATATGTTAAATAACAAAAGAATTGCCTATAAAATAAATATAATTAACATACGAATTAACATAGATGAGTCGAATTCAAATTTCTTTTTTTTAAAAGCAATAAGTTGTTTTTTGAGGACAAGTTCATAGATATAACTGAAAGATTTTTGTTTATATATGCACATATCTAGGGTGATCTTAATTGAAAAAAAAAACAAGGATTTAAAACTAGATTTATAGAAGCAGAAATCACGAAATTTGATTGTCAAATGAATCATTCATGGTTCTAGAATCCACATTCCATTTACCAATCGTTTTAAGTTCAACTTCCACATTTTAATTCGACTGATTTATAAAAATTTTTATAACTTATTATATAACCTTTCGTTCTTTATCTAAGAATGTGCCGGCATTTTTATACAAACACTGTTTTTCGTAATATACATTCCCCGAAATGTTGCATATCTTGAATTGACCCGTAAGTCTTAGAATTATTCACCAACAATTTTTAACAATTTTTGTTTTGTGTAAAGTATCTTCCCTGCAAGGCTTCACACAAATATATGGTCTTCAAAGTGCGGAATGAAATATGGAAACAAAACACGTTTAATTTTTATCAATGTTGCTGAAACATTTTAAGACCCTCTCCTAAATTCCAGAATTTCAACATTTCTGGGACTATATAAAAAATTAACCATCTTTGGATATAGACTTGTCCTTTAATCATAACAAAAACACATTCATACTAAAATTAATTTCCCGTTATAATCAGAAAGCCTTTAAACTGTTTAGTCATAAGTTCAGTTTAACAACTTAAATGTTTCACAATTTATAAAAATTAAATGTCATAGTTTGCAAAAACAACTTTTGTTGAATTTTTGTGAATTGAAACAGTAAATCAATAATTTATTTAAAAATGTTTATTATAATGCTAGACACACATGACCCGCCCACGCGTATTTTGTTGTTTACCACTTAAGGAATTGATTGAATAAAATTATCGTTAAATACACATTTCAACCTTACGCACAATGATGATAGTCTAATCAGGTATATCTGGTTTGAAATTTGGTGGTTTAAATAGTGAAAATAGGTAATAGCGGTTGCGGTTAAGCAAAAATCAAACTATACACATATAAAAATTTAATCGGTTCTCTATCGGAGTCTCAAAGTCGTGTCGTTCAAAATGAGACCTTCTTGAACCTGCCTTCAAGCATTTGTATATCGATAAGAAACAGAGGCGCCTGGAACGTCATGGGGGTTGAACAGGCTAATAATTTAGTATTTTAGTATAATAAATATGATTGAAAATCATGAAAAATTATGAAAAATTAGCTATGAAGTGTTCATATATGCGTTTCGCCCCGATGTAATGGCTGGGCTCATCAGAAGATGACCATTACACCTTGTCTTGACGCATATTTACCCGAATAAATCGAGATTCCATATAATTTGCGTTGCGTAGAGCAACTGCGAATTATATAGTTGCTACAAGTCTTCAAAGAAGATAAATTGTAGCTATTTTTTGCCTGCTAGGGACTTGGTCGAAGTAAATATTTGACTGTTACCAGTCGAATTGTTTTTTCCTGAACACCGTTTATTATAATAAATATGATTGAAAATCATGAAAAATTATGAAAAATTAGCTATGAAGTGTTCATATATGCGTTTCGCCCCGATGTAATGGCTGGGCTCATCAGAAGATGACCATTACACCTTGTCTTGACGCATATTTACCCGAATAAATCGAGATTCCATATAATTTGCGTTGCGTAGAGCAACTGCGAATTATATAGTTGCTACAAGTCTTCAAAGAAGATAAATTGTAGCTATTTTTTGCCTGCTAGGGACTTGGTCGAAGTAAATATTTGACTGTTACCAGTCGAATTGTTTTTTCCTGAACACCGTTTATTATAATAAATATGATTGAAAATCATGAAAAATTATGAAAAATTAGCTATGAAGTGTTCATATATGCGTTTCGCCCCGATGTAATGGCTGGGCTCATCAGAAGATGACCATTACACCTTGTCTTGACGCATATTTACCCGAATAAATTTTTAGTGTTTACTTTTGACAAACGACTGTTTTTTGCCTTTTTTCTGTCATATTTCATGTTTTATTAACCATCAGGCCCTCGCCTCTTTTGAAAAAAAAAAACACAAATAGATATCCATCATCTCTCCTTCACCAAGAATACTTTAAAGCACTGTCGGAATTGATGTGGCTCAAATACTGTTTTTCAGGTTAGTCCTGCAAAACAACCGAATTATGAACATTTTGAAGCCAATAATTCTAAATCAAATATTAAAAACAATACTCGACATCCAGTTAGATTTGAGCAGGGAAATTTCTATTCAATTTTTGATTTCCAAATTTTTGTCTTTATGCATTGTTTTTTTAGTTCTTTTAATTATTTAATGATTTATGGCCAATTGCACCAAAATCCGCTAAAGCTAGTTCTTGCTAAAATGCTTATAAAATTTATCGGTCTGATATATTCCTCTGCGTTGCACCAATGACCTTCACTGAGCTGTTAACCAGTGCAAGTCGAGATAGAAATAAGAGAAATGTCAAACTTCACTGAAAGCCCCTTCCAAACCAATAGAATGTAAAAAAACTCAGTGGGATGATGTATTTTCCTTAAAACTCGCTTTTAAAATTTATCTGGAGAAAAATGGCATTTTAGATAATTGGTTCATTTATTGGCTTTAAGAACTAAGATTTTTTGGCGCAACCAATAAATGTCATTTTGTAAGTTTATCGAAGCAAAATATAGAAAAAATAAAGCCACGAGTAATGGACTAAACAATAAAAATACAAACGTTCGTTTTGATTTAGAGACTGCTGACGTCAAATGATTATTCAAACTTCCTTGTCTGAAAAAAATTAGACTAACTAGCGTCAAATAACTCGACACCTTTGAAGAATGAGATTAAACAAAATAATCCTCTTGAAATAGTATTCACGAAAGAGTTTTGAAAAAGTCCTTAAAAGGCAAATATTCCCACCAAAGCATAATTCAATTGAAAATAAAAAATATATTAATTTTTTTTGTATAAAAAATACATACATATATTTATATATACCTGTGTACAAAACAATAGAAATAAAAATACATAAATTCATTTCTTTTTTTTTTTTATAAACGTCCACACAAAAATCACATTCAAAAATGCAACATTTAAATTACTATCACGTACGATTGAACAGAAAAAGGACCTTTAAATGTTTTAATTCAATAATAAAAATTTGTAGTAAACGTTGACACATTGGTCGATGTTGTTTTAATTTTATTGTATTATGTAAATACATAAGCATTTAAATTAAATCACTTTAATTATTGTTTCAATTACTGCTTATTCAACAAATTAATTTTGAATCGGTTTAAAGTGGGATTAAATTCATACATACATACATACAATAGATCAACTCTCATTACAATATTTATAACTCAATATGATGCTTACCA
Source organism: Syrphus vitripennis (assembly GCA_958431115.1). Classification (NCBI taxonomy): domain Eukaryota; kingdom Metazoa; phylum Arthropoda; class Insecta; order Diptera; family Syrphidae; genus Syrphus; species Syrphus vitripennis. The sequence continues at coordinate 1,113,342 of OY288110.1, read as the reverse complement.
TCTTTTCTGTAACTCATAGAAAAGTGAGTAGTTTTTATTTTTAAAAATACATAAATCTCTTGAAATTATTTTTCTGTTTTATGTGGTACATACGTTTAACATTAAACGAAATTAAAAGGAAATGAAACTTTTTTAAATTAAAAAAAAATCGAAAAAAATGACACTTTTCTACTTTCTATTTTAATTTTAATTCTTGAAAACATAAATAATAATGTATACTTTTGCATATTTTCTGTTAAGGGGTCACACGGTCTTAAATTAACAAAATGCACTCATTCAGGTGTGTGACAAAACCTTTAAAAAATACCAAAAATATCCTTATATTGTTTTCATTCTGGTATAAAAATTTAAGAAAATTAAATTATCTACTCGTACATTCGAAAAAAAAATTAAAAGGCTTGACAATACGAGATCATTGCATTCAATGCTCATTTTCATCCATTAAACAATTAGAGAACAAATATTTATAAAAAACAAAAACATTTTATGATTCAATTATCATGAAATTTCAACGAAGTGCTGGTGGCCATTCTTTTTATTCCAATTTTGTATATTTATGTGTTCCATTCTTTATGTTCTGTTTAATAATAATGTCTTCTTCGATCTATTCTATTCCTTTCTATGAAATGAATAGTAAAAATAATTTAATATTTCAATTGTAAATTTCACTTTAACAGTGTTTTTTTTATTTTTCCCTTACGATTTCCTTTAAAAGTATTTAAACAAAATTCTCGAGATCCCTTTAAATTGATTGTAAAGCATATTTCTCAAAAAAAATATTAGACAGATGGTCACGCCACTCACATATAACATACTCGTAGTATCTCCTAATAGGTACTGATATCAGAATTTAAAACCGCAATGAACAAGAGAAATATTAAATAAAGTCATTATTGATCTAAAAAAAAATCTAAAAGCTTTGGATTAGTGACTAGAAGTTTTAAAGCATTAATTTTTGGTTTCGATTTAAGTAGCAACAAAAAAGAGGCATTTATTACCAACTGTCCAAAAAACCATTAAAATATTTCCAACTAAAATTTAATATTTCCAACATACCAGCTATAGTACTAGATCGCCAGTTACTCACATATAGACCAACCTGGTGCTCTTGCTAGTCATCTGGCTTGCCCTTTTCTGAAGCCAGTTGAGTAGTTATTAATTTGAAAAGCAAAGTATGTAACCAACTAAATAGCTAGTCCTAGCCACTTAAATTTCAAAAATAACATATATGTATGTACATACACAATGTTTTGAAGAATGACTCATTATTTCGCAAAAAATCAATTAAAATCATAGCCCAAAAAACGATGGGTATGTCTTTGAGGGCCAATTATAAAAATGATGCTTCGGTTATTGTATATTCAATTTCTATAACAATTATTATTTTTTTGTAGTTAAAATGGTAGTATTTTGAAAGGTGACATTTGATAAAACTTTTTTGTCAACGAAGTGATTCAAATTAACTAACACCCAACTTGAGTCTTTTTTATATAATCTTCTTTTTATTTTTAAAGATTATAAAAAAAAAAACTTCTCAAAAAGTCTGTAGAATTCTTTCGAATGCAGCTTATACTTTTTTTGTCAAAAATTTGACTGAGTAGTGCTTGTTCCAACAATATTTGCATAAACTTTATATGTAGATTAATTTAGTAGATATATTATAGCTTCTTTAAAAATAACATTATCTTATTCGATCAGTTTTATTATCCTAGCAAACTGCTTTTATTTTAATCTTGACCAATTCAATTTAAATGAAATAAATTTTCTTTTATTTATTTGAATTCCTCGAACTGTTTTTGTTTTATTGTTGTATAAAGAGATTAAATATTTGCATAACAATAAGCATTGTGTCCCCGTTAAAAAAAAAAGTGGACTTCCATGTTTTAGAGAAGTGATTAAGTGCAAAAATCATCTAACAGACCTTGATGCACAAATTTATGATTGACTATGTGTAAAAAGGAATTTAATAAGAAATAAAAACGCAAACCTACAACAACATATATATTTTATTGTAAGTTCTTACAAGTTGTTCAATCCCCACGAATTAAAAATTTCATGAATTGATAAATGGCCTACATAAATATAAGATTGCTCGAAGGTTGATTAAACACGTCTTGCATGTTTAATTTTTTTTTTTTTTTGCTCTGGTCTTCTTCATATTCATAAATGTATAACCTTCATTGCTACAAACAAATTAAAGGATTTTCACCATAAGTTTAAGCTGGTTATGTGATGCTTTAAGGGTATCACAACACCTTTGCATAAATCACTATCATAACAGTTTATCGTTTTTAAGCATTAACCTAAATAATTTTTTTCCTTAAAGTCAAATTCAATACGAACAGAAGCTGCTTCAAAAAAGGTTTTCGCCCACGCTATGAAAGAAAGGCACTTATGTATCTCTGCCAATAATGTAGGTACATAGGTTTGCGGATATATATCGATTTTCAGAAAATGTTTATTTTTGTGCCCATCCTTAGCTTTGATTTATTTTTGTATATTCAAGCCACAAAATTAGTCGACAACCTGCCTCTGGCAATGAATAGTATACCGACGGTGGTTGGTAGTGGCGATGCTATGGTTGCTTGGAAGTGGGTGGGATTTTTATCAATAAATATAAGAGTCAAAATAAAAAAAGACTTGATTGGTTAATTGTTGCGGTAGTTAAACACAACCAATAGGTTAATACTTTTATAACAAATAAACCAAAGGTAAATTTGTGCGAATGGTTTATCAAATTACAATCTATGCAAATAGTGATTTTGGCTTATAGCGATTGCGAATACAGTATAATACGGAAGATTTCTTTGGTTTATCTGAATGCCTGCTTCGATTCTAGTATCAAATATAAAAGCATTCTCGGAAGAAAAAGCTATAATCCTATAAGCAATCCTAATAAACCTTCTATTAGTAAAAGAGAATATTTTCTTCCAAAGAAGAAGAAGAAAGAAAAAACATTTATCAAGAATCAAGGTATTGAGACTTTGGGCTTAGTAAGACAAGGAACTAAATTTATAGTAGAAAGGTAAATGGATCCAAATTAGATATTAACATTTAGGAACAATTAGCTTTAAGACTAAGCGAAGACGATTCCACGCCAATTTTGAACCCGTGACTTGAGTCGTGAATAGAGTCTTGCGAAATATCTTTAGGATTTTCTAGCCGTTACTCCAATTATGAAGTTTATACGAAGAAGTAAGTGGCAGTAGAATGGCCATACGCTTAAATAATGTACCGATTGCATTGTGGGTCATATTTTCATAGTTTTCAAGTTTTTAAAATCGCTCAATGTTGAATCATTTCAATGAACTAATTTTTTGACACTAGAAGGCTTAATATATTGTCGATACTTCTGACTCGGAAGCTAATGTCAGAAATCAACGAAAAGAATGCACCGAAATGCAGTCCCTTTTTTCGTTCTAATTTCTTCAAATGTCAGTTTTACTGAATGAAGATGCGCAAAAGTTAACGAAACTCAACGAAGGGCAAGAAAGTGATATTATGGGCCAAATATTAGTTTCCTTTTATTCGCAAAGTCAAAATGCATTCGAAGGATGTGTTGGGAAATTTTAATATTCAACTCTAATTAAATTGAGTTAAAAATATGTTAACCTTTGAAAAAAAAAACAATAAAAGCGATATAAGGGTCGAACAGATTCTAATATTTTTCCAACCGACAAAAAACTTTTTTTCTGTTGTTGGAATTATGAAGAATGGACAAACCTCCTCAAAAGTAATTATAATTTTAATCATACATGTTTTATAGTTCTACTTACAAAATTTAATAGTCAATTAAAAAGTCAAACTTGGAATACAAAACTATTATATTGATTTTAATTATGTATAAATACCAAACGTACACATGTATTTAAATAACCCATTAATTAAATGAATCATTTTAAAATATGTAGTAGAACCCTACTCTCATGGATCTTATTTTAAACTAAAGTTTATCAGCTATTCAAATTAATAAAATTAATTATTCCAAAAATAAATTTAAAAACCAAAACTTGACTAGTAACTTTTTTTTACTGTCTAGTCCACCAAACGAATAATAAGCAACCTAAAAGTTCTTGTTTCGTTTTGATTTTAATTGCAATATGTGTCGTGTCTTATAAACAAATGTCAACCAGAAATTCCACCATTGCCTATAATATAAATCCAATTTTAATTTTATGGTTTTGTCAGTAAAAAAAAAACAACTTATTTAACATCTTCCTAATGCAAATAATACATATATAACCCTTTTCTTTAATACTCTTAAAGTTGCTCTATTTGATTAACATAATAATAGGTTTTTGGTAGATATGCTTATTCATATTAACCCATTCAGCTAAATACAAATATGCAAATTTATTGTTCGAAATGCTGTTTTAGCAAAAACCAATTTGCCTAGATACTTTTATTTGCATTGTTGCAAAATAAGAGCTATTAGCTAATGAAAGTATACCTATGCATGAGGTTATTTAGATACATTCGTAACTTATTGGATATTTGTGTTTTTCTTCTAAGCAAATTGAGAAGAGATTGTTTTGCTGTTCTCCAAAATTGATTGCCTTTTGAAAAACAATTCCAAAACTTCAAAAAGATTTTTCTACATAGTTCTTTTTTGAGTGGGTCTTTTGGTTTGAGTTTGATTGAAATGTTGATTCTGAATATATAAAATAAATATAATTCATAATCTAATTCATATATTTTTAGAAAAAAATGTAACAATTTTTGTCTTTGTTTGAAGTAAATAACCGTTTTTGCATTGCAACAACAATAGGAGATCCTGTTCCTTGTTAGGCCTTTTTTACATTTTTTTACTTTTTTCTCTTTTAATCTCTTTAAAAACCTCGTTTACCTTTCACAAGAAGAAACACAAAAGTTTCCAGAGATTTGTGCTTTAAATTCAAAAAAATCTATTCATATCCTCTACCGGAGACATTTTATTCATTTATTCATTTTAATCACCCGTGGCTGTGGCCTTCTCACTCTAGAACTAAGGCTGAGTTTAAGGGACTCTCAACTCAAAAAATTCTACTCCATTAGGCTATACAAATTTCCTTTTGAGGGAGAGTTTTTTTGATTCAAGAGCCCCTTAAACTTACGAGCGCTTGGTGGATATAGGCCTAAATGTTTCTAGCACTAAGTTTCCTCGTGTGAAATATAGGTTTCGTATCTTTTTTCAATTAATTTCCAATATATTTTTTACAAATAAAATTACATAATATAACCAATTTTAAAAACAAAAATAAAGTCGCAAAATGAAAACTGAGCAATTCGGCATATAGTACTGAAAATAATGTTGTTATTGCATTTAACACGTGAATTGTTAAGCGGTGGTTTTTTTAACATGACCATTGAGGCCTTAAAAAAACACACCTTGTGTTTATCACCCAGCCTTATTAAAAGTGCTACCAAAACACATTTTAACACCAAAACTAACATGAACGCATCCAATGATCAACATTTACCTGTCATCGAAGCGTCATTTCAATTTCCCACACACACCCAGAAAATTTTCTATTTCTCTGAACGTTACCGTGAGTACCATATTTTTAATTGTCATTTAAAGTTCCAAAGCCAAACAAACAAAACAACGACAAATCCCAAAGATTTTAAGCCTTTCGAAGGATGCAAACAGGTCCACAACGATTATCGACCACCGAAGAAGTTTATACATATTCCGAGAATCGCCGAACAATTTCCATGAAGCGAAGAACTTTAGCGGGCACCTGTGGCATTGGTGTATTTGCCATCGCCCTAATTACAGTTGTTCTGGCTTTTGCCACACCCAGTTGGTTAGTCAGTGATTATCGCATCACAGGATCCAAATTAGAGCGCCTGGGCCTTTGGGTTCATTGTTTTCGATCGTTGCCAGATGTAAACGATGATAGTCAGAGAAGGTTCTTCGTCGGTTGCCGCTGGGTATTCGATCCATTCACCAAAGGCTACAACGAGATTCGTGGATTCCTCCTGCCAAGTTTCGTTATAGTCACTCAGTTCTTCTACACTCTATGCTTTCTTGGAGTTCTCTTAACTGGAATTATGGTGCTCGTCTTTGGACTGTGTGCGGGTCCCGATCAAAAGCATTTCATTCATCTAATAAAAGCCATTGGGTTTTGTCTCCTCGCAGCTGGTTCTTCAGGCTGCATTGGGGTTCTCGTTTTTGCCATTTTTGGCAATCGCAATGGTTGGATGCCGGAACACGCCAACAACTGGTTTGGTTGGTCCTTTGTCGTTGGAATCATTGGAGCTATAATGACCATTGTGGCTTCGATTCTATTTCTTGTCGAAGCAAATGTCCAGGAGAAAAAGAGGAAACAATTCAAAGAATCTCAAACTCGATTTGAATTAGTTCGCGGTGGAAATGCCTAGGTAAGGTCATCAAAACAAGCCAACCATCCATCCATCGACAATAATTTTTTTTAGTATAAACGATAATTTAATATTCAATTTCAAACAAAGAAGTTTATGCATTGTCTGCAGCTTAATTGCCATTCCAATTAATTCAGCGTATCACACATCAATTCAAACAAACCCTAGACTCTGTTGGTACTTATATAAAGAAACAAAGACAATTTTTTTTACCTTACCTTGCACTTTTGTGTAAGTAAGACTGAATAAAAGCCTATTGCTCCTTTTGAGACATCATTTTCATAGAGCTCATAACTAATTATTCTCCGTCATCATTGAAAATCCATTAAGGATGTAAAAAGACAACAGACTGATACGATTGAATCTTAAACAACAAAATTCCAAACCAATCATTCTAACACTCCAACCAAATGTGCCTTAAAATGAACCAAATTCTGAACAATTGCATAAACTTACTAAGTAGGTTTTTTTTTTAATATAAGTACAAAAGTTTTGTACCTTCACACGATACAATTATAATTCGAATATTTATTTTTAAGTATATAAAATTATGTATGTTAAGACTTGCAAGAGAAAAAGATTAAATTTAACTTGATGTTGTTACTCCTTTAAGACTTTTGTATACACTACTTGCATAATTTGTTAAAAAAAAAACTAAATTCATGTTCTATTTAGCACACAATTATATTTAAAAAATGGGTATTCATATAACGGCCTAAACTGAGAAAACATATTAAATGTGTATGAAAATTTAACAGTTTAACGAAGTTTAGCAAAACATGAATACCCATTTTATCTTACAGCTGAAAATATGTATACACAATCGACTCTATCACAAATTCGACCGCATTCTATCAGCAATTATTACAAAGAATTTATTCAGTGCGAACGGATTCCGTGTTGGAATTTGTGGTAGGTTCGAGTATTTCTAGTTTTGACTTCAAATCATTATTCCGTCCACAAAATAATGTATTTACAATTTATTAAAAAAACACAAAACGTCCATTATATTTTAAATAAATTTTACAACATATACAATTACCTGATTGTTTCTTTAATCTTGAAAACTTGAATCCCAAGTTGTCTTCATATACTTGAAAGACAATTACTGGTCTTATAACATTTTAGGGCGATGTTTGGAAAATTGTTTTCAGGAAATTTATTTTTACTTCGAGTATATTATCCACAAATAGGAGACTACTAGAAAAAATAATTGAGATTTCTGGAATCTGCTGCATATGTAAATACTGCTCTTCAAAAGCTTACAAAGGCTGGATTTTGAAAGCCTCGCAAACGATTTCAGTGTTACGGCTCAGATAAGTAAAGTAATCTGAGCCGAAAATAGCGGTGGGCAACAGTATTTCTCTGCATTGATGTCGTTTTGTTATGCTGGCGTATGTGACAAAAGATTGGACCTTGAAAAATTCGGACGAAAACTTACTTGGGTACTTTGAGAGAAAAGGAATTTTCGAATGAAGATGAAAAGATTTAACCACAAAGAACAACGTCGAACTGTGGCTGAAAATACAGCGTCTGAGATGGCATGCAGAAATGGAGCGTATAGACACAAACGTAACAGCCCAATGAATTTTCGATGCCAACGCTAATGGTCTAGGCAACAGATGACCCACTCAACTAGAAAAGATCTCAACATACTTGCTGTGAGTAACTGGAGGCGGCTAGCTAGCGACAGAACTGGCTGGAATGGCTCGTTAGGTGGTAATGGTAATGGAATCTCAAATTCCACTACATTAACTTCAAAAATACGTTAAAAGTGACGGTTTTACTATGCTACAAAGTAGTTATAACACAAAGCATAGAAAAATGGTCTACAATCGATTTTTAATGCAAGTGCTGGGAAACTGGAAATGCATTTAAAAGTTTGGAATAAAGATATAAATTTATTATTCTTCGGATGAAAACGGTTCCATCCGAAATAATGCCAAATTTATTTAAATCCCTTCTATAAAATGGAAAAAATGGGTTTAGACGATTTCTTCACATTCTAAAGCGTGGTAACAAAAATTTAAATGAACAATTTCGACTAACTCGGTCCGATTAAGTATATTTTCTTTGTCTTGAAATATATTCTTGGTTTTTGTTAAAATTTATGACAGTCAGAATAACTAATGTTGGAATAAAACAGATTTTTAAAATTTAACAAATTCTAACAGCATCTTTTTATCGAGTCTAAGATCCGCTATAGGACGACTTCCCTCATCTCGAAACCGTAACTGGTATGGTAGCAGTTATATAGTAGGTAGATAGTGCCTAAACAATAAATTTGCGTATAGGTTGCCTAGAGAGACATACTCAAACCGTAGACCATAAAAGTCTGACCCAGCTCATATAAATGGTCACTAAAATCATATGAGAAAATATTCAAAATATATTAGGGTTATGTTTTCTAAACATAAATTTTATACTTATAGAACGGTAGTTCAATATTAAATGGCCCGTATTTGTATTACTTTTAAACTAAGATGTTTTTTGGTCCGGTGTTCTAAAACTTTTTTTTTTTAATTGCCAAAGGTTTTCGAGAATTTCTTCTTTATTAAACGAAGCTTTTAACTATCATTAAAGGAAAATCAAATGAGAAAAACCTTTTATATTGCGGTGCTTGTGTTTATTAAAGCAAGAAGCTCAATTAGTATTTTTTTTTTAAATAATAATTAAACTTAAAAATTAGAGATTAGTATTTTATCGACAATTAAGACATTGTTCATAGTGGAATATGAGTAATTAGAAATCTTGACCAGTGGTCAAAAGACGAAGAGCATTTTGTAGATTTTCTATTGCAGATTTGACGTCATCGTAGTTTAAGGCACTGCCAGCGTACTTGCAATATTTTTGTGCTTTTAGCATCTGTTCCGGAGTAATTTTAACGTTCGTCGTTGGTGTAGTTTCAGTTTGATCAGGGACATAAGGAACAAATCCACCAGGTTTCTCCTCATCCACCGGTGGACTGGGAAGTTTGCTAGGATTCGAGAGAACTTCTTCCGCAGTTGGCGGTGTTTGTGATGTGCTTGGTGTAGGCTCATCGGGTAGCTGACTTTGCGATTGACTTTCTGTTGGCGACAAATCGTCACTGCCGGATGCTGGAGCTGGCGGTGAGCCCTCTCCGCCCGCTTCGGCATTTTCTTCACTATCCTCGCTCATTGGTCCGGGAATAGGAGTTTCACCATTCTTTAGACAATTGTGAATATATGCGGCCTTCCATTTGGCATATTTTCGATTAACTTGGGCTTCCTCAGTTAGCTCCCCAAAAGCTTGCATTACATCGTACAGAACTCCACATGTGTAAAAGGCCTTGACAACGTTTCTGTTGATAAGAATGATAGTCAAATATAAGAAATAAAACCACAAAACAGAACACACTTTCCAAAGTTAGATTCCCTATCTTGTTTGTCCGCATATAGAAATAATTTTAGAGCATAATTTTCCATATGAGCCTGAGCAGCCACTTCATTCGTGATAGCTTCATTATCTGAGTTCTGTTTTTTTGTCGATTCTAACCAATCCATGAGGCCTACAACAGGGGTTCGTATTATTTTAAATTGCCAAAATAGTAAGAAAATTCAATAAACTTACCCAATAGGAGCTTTGACTCATCGGGTTTTTGTGTGGATGCCTTTAATCCAATTTGCAAGGCATATAGCCGAGACCAATAGCTTACCACTATGTCGCGATCATCGTGCTCCTGAGCAATTTTTAGGAAATGCTGAATTTGTTTCAAACTTGCTGGACAAGGAGGAAAGTCTGCCATAATTAAATGCAAATGAAAATTAAGTTAATTTGTTTTGTTTTCGAACTATCTTAGAATCCAGAAATGGTGAATCATATGATAGATAAGATAAGACTGGTATCACTGGCAGAAAATGAATGCATTCAAAACTGCTACAATGTGACTTGGGCCTGCAAGCTTCTGTTTAAAATTCATTGCCCGCGTTCGAGTGAATGGCGAATAGGTATCTAATGTCCAACCTAAAGGTAGAACTATAATCGTCGAACGTGGTAGGAAGCTAATGTCAAAACCGGACGAAAATTAGCTTTTCGAACACTCAAATGGAGAAGTCAGCCATATTATATGCTTCCACCATTTTCATTTTTGTATCTATCTCTCAATTCACTTTCGCAGGAGCGGTCGATGAGCGCTCTTGCTATCGATAGCGAAAGTTAACGAAGCCTAACGAAAGCCACCTAATCGCAATTATGGGTGCGTTATATAAATTCCTCGTATTCGCTTCGTTTCTTACGACCACTTCAGCTGACGTTCGACGATTATAGTTCTACCTTAAATGTTGGGTTGTTTGACAAGTTTTACACTGGTTCAATGAAAAACAACTTTCGTCTGTCTTGATCTTAATAATTATTTGTGTCATTTTTGAAATGAGTTTTCAAATTTTATTTTATTTTAATTTGTCCATTTTTTACTACCACCAAAGCAAGAGTCAAGAAAGAATTTTTCAGTCGACTTTTAGATATTGAAGTTAAATTCAGAAAACTCAAATATCAAAACATACTGCTCGCGCTTGGTCATAGGAGGAACCAACGTGAAGTTGATAAAGTTGGCTCCTAGCAATTCATATAATTATAATAGATCAATGACAGTTGCTTAAGCATGCATAAGCTTATGCCAAAAACCTAACGAAAATTATTATTATTATTTAGAATAATGGAAACAATACATTTTTGCTGGCATAAATACCTATTACATTCAATTAATTACCAGCAACTGGAATCGCCATTGCAAAATTTTAATGCAATTTGACGAATCGCTTGTGAATTATGATTTATGATTTCAAGGAATCTTCTGTAGTTTTAGCATAAAATTCGCTGTAATCACACTCACAATCAGAAATAACTATAGCAAGATGTCGCAGCTCCTTTGACCTTAAACAATTCAAAATTTTGTTTACGTTTTCAAATTTTATAATTTCAATTCAAACACAATTTTCTTCATTCAAATAAGAACTTCAGTATTTATACTTGTATATTTATGTGGTTTATTTTCATTTGTTTTTTTTTTATTAATGACTTTCTTTTATAAAAAATTTATTTTCAAATAAAAATCAAAAATGTTTCTCTGTCATTTATGTGAATTCCTCTCTAAAAGGGATATTATGTTTTGTGCAAAGGACAGTATTAAATTAAAAAAATTTATATTCCTATGATCAGCACGCACAATTCTCGTTTGGCACTTAAAAGTAAAATATTCTAGTAAATTAAAACAAAGTAGCTATCACGAGTTTAAAAACTACGACTAGAAATGGGTTGACAAAAAATTAAAATAATTCACTATGTTTAATCATTTCGCTTTGATTAGGGTTATGAGTTCTAATGTCATTTTTGTTAAATTTCTGCTAGGATAAAAAAAACACGATGATTCGAAATTAACTTAGTCCTGCTTGATACCATTTGCCTGGGCTGGATTTGCTGTTGCAAGTTCAGTTTCTTTCCGACTTGTCTGCATAACGAAATATAAAAGATATATTTTATAGAAATGTGAATCATTTGATAGGAACTTACCTGATACCAGACAACAAGTCGTCCTCCAAGCATAAATGTAAAAACGAGTGCTGGGCCTGATCGCTCGAAAGGATCACTAACCATGTAGTGTTGATAAACTCCCAGCAACATAAGCATCAACAATGTTATGTTAGCAGCATTTTTAACCTTATCTGTGAAATATTTTTAATGTGGAGATTGTTTGAATTTTAAACAAATTAATATTTTTGAACACTTACGAAATGGAATCAAAGCCATCGCCAATCCACAAACAATTTCTAGAATTCCAACGCAGCGACGATACCATTTTGAAGGGATTTTAACTCCAAACAAGGCAGTTAGGGGGAAAACCTTTGCATATTTTACGTATTCTGTTCGCTAAAATTAAAAAAAGATAATGTTATTGTTTTTCATTAATTCATTCTTAAACTATTTTCAAACATTTGCATTTAAAAAAAATATATGTGTTTGAATATCATACTATGAAAATATATTATTCTAACGGCTCATAAACGTGGTTAACTGAGTAAACCTTTGTATATGAAAACTATATTATCTACTACGTACTATCATGGCGAATATTTTTTAGGGTCCTGGTGGTGGCGCTGCAAAACTTGAGGTGTAAAATCCGATTTGGGGAGTCTTTAAGGTAGGAGCAAGAGGAGACTATTTTTTGGATAATTGCATCAAAAAAATATCAATAAATATCATTTAAAACCTCCATAAGCTCTCCGCAAAAAAAAAGAGTAAGGGTTGCGCAAACACACTAGATGTAAGCAAATGAAATACAATAAAACCGAGTAATCAAGTCCAATGCAATGGACATAAAAACAATTATTTTAATTATTTCAAAAATAAAAGCTATATAAAGCGAAGTTTAGTTTGAATGCACATATTTATACATAAGGATGGTCCTTAAAAATGTTCTAAAATAGAGCCTAAAAATTTCAAAATTTTCCAGTTTTTGTTTCCAATGTGTAACAGCTGATAGTTTGTGCCAAAACAAGAAGCCATCAGTTGGCTGCATATGCAGTCCTTTATTTTCTCTGATCCTACTCCCTATCTTTTCACAAATAAATGAAGGATGTCATTACAAATGATCATGTTCCTTAATTAACTCGTATTTTTACCGGTCAATTGGAGACTTTTCATATTTATTTTTGAAAATATCTGCATACATTTTCTTTTTATTTGTATTCCATTTTTATTCTCCAAACATTTATCTTCATAAGCATATTATAGGAAAACAATAAGTTTTTTTATAAATTCGTTACCAGACACAAAAGCTTATTGTTTTTATAATAAACTTGATATTATAATACTGTAAAACATATTTCTATGCAGTATGCACACTTACTTATTTAAAATTTCAAAATTTTTACGATGGATGCAAATTTCATTGAAAGATATCAAGGAATGTTATACGATTGCAATGGGCACGGTATAGACTTGGCAAACGTATCACAATATTTTACCTACAAATAAATGCAATTTTGCTTATATGTAAATATTATAAATATACAGAATATATACCGACATACATAAAAATGTTTAGAGTCATTCTTTTTCAGCAATAAAACGGCGATCACATTCACCTCCCAAAAAAAATATAGGTACAAATTACGTAAAAAAGTATCGTAATACATTTGTGTATTAAATTAATTGAATACTTTCCATCATTAATTTATCTGTCATCTTCACCATATTCGCCTCATATTTTACTGACGCAACGCATTGTACTCTGCATACTTACTACATACGAATAAATGAGAAAAGAAAAAAAAAACATACTGACTCAATAGATGTGGGAAAATAAACTTGAAATATTTTTCTTTTTTTTACAAAGATCTATTTTACATTCTCAGCAAGAGTGAACAATAAATATATCAACAGTTCATTTTTTTCGATATCTATGATATATTTTCCACAAATTTTACGCAAGCGGATGTAAAATAGCAGAAGAAATCATTATGTTTTTTTTCAGGGACTCAAAGGTCACAAGGGGAAGGTGGCAGTTAGAAAACACATGCGTAATCTTGTGATACAAGTTCAACAACATCATAATTTTTTAAAGAAAATGACATTGCTATGAAAATACTGAAAATGTTGTCAATTTTTCAAAATTAATTTCAATTGTGCTTATTAGTTTCTATAAAAATATCTAAGAAAAAAAAAGAGAATAAAAGGGTGGGCGGAATTTATTTTAGTATCCATATATTTTTTTTTTAGTATTTTGTATAATGTTTAGGTATGTGAAAATTGTTGTCAGCACGTTTTTTTTGCGATGCATTTTTTTTGCTACTATAGGTTTTTAAGTTTGAATTTATAAAAATAGGTACCTAATTTTTTGGAAATATAAAGCATTTTTCCTTAAGCATATTAAAATTTATATAAAAAAGTGGGGTTGTAATAACGGTACTATTGTCTAATAAATAAAGCTGTAATATGTTTATGAGATAAATATTTGAAGAATAAAAATGAAATATAAATAAAAATAAAAAGAAAATATTTTTTTAAAGATAAATGTGAGAAGTCTCCGATTGCCCTAGAGCAAAGTACGAGTTAAATAATGAACTTGTTCATGACATCCTTCATTTATTTTCCAAAAGATAATGAGTAGCTTCAGAAAAAATCAGGGAAAAAAGTTTTATTTTTCAAAACCAATGATAGAATAAACCACTTTCAAGTTGCAAGTCCCCTCCTATGAAATTATTAAATTATAACCCAGTAAAAAAGGGCATTTGTTTTTAGTTATTATTCATCAGTATCACCATAATAGTTTTATGATTTTAATTCACTTTTAAAGTTTAAGCTGAACATTTTTTGTCTCGCAAAATTCAAGGAATCATGAATTATGGATATTTCTAATTAAATTATAAGGTTATGATATCTGTAGACGACTCCAGGCTATCTCGATTTTTATGCAAAATGTGAGTGTACCACTTTCAAAATATGTAAAAGGTTTTTGTATAAAAAGGAGTTAAGATTATTTGAAATCGGCTTTGAAACGATAAAATTTCAAGCAAAACATGAATTTCAATTTATTAATTATATGAAGCACTTCAGAAAACAAATGGCATCCCTCTTTTCATGTATTACAACAACAACACGAGGTCCAGATCTTAATTTGGATCACGTTTCATGTTGCAAACAATATTTTTGGCCCTTAGAGTAATCTTGTGTAAGGTTTATACGTACGTAACAATACAATCTTAAGAATTATGCATTTTATAGGTTCGCTGTTCAAGTTTTCAAAAACATTTAACACTAGAAATAGTGCAGCTATAAATTGAAAACTTTTCCAAGATTTTTCCAGAGCAAAAAGGATTTTTTTCTACATATAGACCGTTTTCATAATGTTTGCACTTGAAAATTCTTTCTACCGAAGTAAAGTAATTTTATAAAACGAAGTTCACTCTTAAGTCTAGTACATATGTACTTCCTCGTGAAATGAACAATAGTCAGTGTAGAAAGTGTTTTTTTTTTTGCATCTTGTAAATACATTGTGAACGTTCAAGCAGGTTCACGGGTGAAAAAACTATACAAATTTCTATGGATAAACGAGATGATCCACGATATGTCCTAGGACTTCAAAAAAAAGTCCCGGTCGAATTCGTTGAAATTTAAGTATGTTTTAGCATTCCGTTCAAAAAATTATACATATGTATGTACAAATAGTCAAAAAAATTATAAATGCTCCCCCAATTAGAGTTGTGTATAGAAGCAGTTTTTTTCCTGTAACATATCTTTAATTTATTTAATTTTTGTATTAAAATCCCAGATTTGTTTTCAATATCATCGAGGGCAGTAATGAGAAATTGATTTAACTAGGTACCCTATTAATTAATTAATTTTTTTGTTGTTACCATTTTTTTTTCTTGGTTTCTCAAAAAAAAAAAAGAATAATTCGGGAGTTATTTATTTAGAGTTTATTTTTCAGAACTAAATCTCAGTTTTAGGTTTCACTGTAAAAAAAATTTATTCAAAGTTTAAGTCTAAACATTTTACCTTTTTTATATATAAGCAAAAAAAATTGAAATTCCTTAAATTTTAGTAAAAACAAAAATTAAATTACTCTGAATTGCTCAATTTTTGCATTTATACTTTTCCCCATCATAACAAAACAATATATTGATGTTTCATGATCACCACACAAACATTTGAAATTTATATCACTACTTATTTCAGTAGTATAAATATAGAAACAAAAAATGAGACATGAGTATTTTTGCACATTTCGACATGTCAGTTAAGCACCCTTGCGCCATATTTTATTCTCTATAAAAATCAATATTTTCAAAGCCAAGTCCTTTCTGCTTGATTTTAGCTTATTTTTCAACCCTACAAGAAGTTTTTTAACAAAAAAAAAATAGACTTACCAAGTCTTTGTATAAATCCTTGCTGATGTGTGGTGTTAGTTTTAGTGCTCCCACAAATACAAAAAATAATCCAAGGAGCACAGATAAGCTCTTCAGAACAATTGTATTTGATGTGGCCATATTTAAATATCTTTTGACGTTCTCCGTTTTGATGCTTTTTTAATATACAATTATTTCTCAAACGAAAAAAACCGCTAATTTTTCTATAAAAAGATTTGAACACACTACTTATCCCTAGGCCTGTGACCACAATCTGATGTGTACATAATAATGTATAGAAAGTTCACAAAATTAGAATCTGTCGTATATTTTAAATAAAATATTATCACTTTGTACCGTAAATTAATAGATGTAATTTCTCATCAACAACTAATCGCTAATAATAAAAAATTAAAAATATTTTCGGTTATCGTCACTCAAAATGTCGATTTTCGTTAGTTTAAATTTTCTTAAATATGAACTGCAATCGCTCTATTGTGTTGCGCTAAGAGACTAACAAGCCCTTCACCCGGAAAATCGATTCTGATGTTCCATCAACAGAAATCATCTCTCTATAATGGTGGAATATTATTCCATGGTAGGATTTGAGGTGATTCTGCGCGTGTTAAATTCAAAGGAACCAGTGGTTTCCAAACATCCAAGTATTGATTTTGTTGCGAATAGTACAATAAAATAACTTGATTTTTACTACTTTGATTCTGGGGCTATAAGCAATTCGGTATAAATTTTTCTAGGCATGTACAATGTACAGCTACTGTACTGTACATGTACATATGTATTGATTTGGCGCAAAAACAAAATAAATTGTTTAAAAGTTGAATCATTTCAAAAAAATATAGGTATTTTTTTATTAACTAGTAAAATTTTATTACGAACAGTTTATGAAAACCACATTTATCTATAAGAAAAAAATCGAGGACAAATAATTTAAAAATCGTAGTTAATCAGATTTCGAATAAATTTTTGGAATTTTTTCAAAAAAAAGAAAAAAACTTTAACAAATACTTTAGACCATCTACATAACTTAGATAGATGGTCTTATGTGATTTCCAAGTTTAAGCAGGCCCAGTGGTACTTCAACGCTTGATGATGGTCCGCAAGGCGTTTATGTCATCTACACAGGAGGATCCAGTGGGGATCCCTGCCATTATTATCTTGGCTGCAAACCGCTTATAATCCTATTCTTTCCTTCCATGCAAAATATTTTTATAGACTTTTTTATTCTTCAATCTTATAAGTAGAGTCAGAGTCACTTTTTTACAATGTTTCATGAAGGTACTATTTTTTTAAATGGTCGTGGTTGTCCATGAATCAGAATCAGAAGGCAGCATGCGCTTGTGCATTGACTGCTAGGTGTCAGTCAAGTGTTTGAATTAAATAAAAACCCATTTCCAATAATTTTAACATATCCATTGTACATATGTATATAAAACTTATAGTACTATCATCACGATGATTTTTGAGTTGTGTGCTGTGGTCGTCTGAGGGCGCACTTGTATATACACAGAAACAGCAACAAAAAAATTAGTAAGTGATGTGATCGCTTGGGGGCCGACGTGTGATGATAGTACTATGCAAATTTATATACAATGAACATACCTTCATTCTTGTGTATTGGACCTTTTGACATTAAAACCTCAAAGGGTTTATTCCGATACATATACGAGACTACCGTTTGGTGTTGGTTCTGCATCAACATTCAACAGGTCATGGATCATTTTTTTAAATGCTTATACATTTATCAGCCTGATAAATTTGTCTAGGTTTCACCAATACCTTTCACAATTTTGTGAACCATCCCAGCAGCACAAATGAGGTAACAAAATGAGACATAATGTCACACTTCACTGAAAAACAATCCACATTGTCTTACTGAACTAAATGAATTTTAATATTAATCTGGTTTGTATCAAATTATTTCAAAAGCAAGATCGACATAACAATAGTGCAAATAAAACGAGGTAGATTTGCGGAGAGCCGTATTTGCGTTTTGACAGTTCTTGTTCACAGAAATTTTTGTAACAGAATTCGTCAGTGGAATGGAAGGGAAATTTTTTCTCTCATTGCAACTTTTTTGGGTTGACAAATAAAAATTTGTACAAATTCGAAGGCAAATTCTTACACTTTTTGAAATATTTGTGTTAATGCCATTGTATAAGAAATCTATAGTACTCTCATCAGCACGTTCCACAAAGCTTTGTTGTGTGGTCGTTTGAGGGCGCACTTGTTTATACACAGAAACAGCAACCAAAAGATTAGTTAGTTGTGTGATCGCTTGGGGGACGACGTGTGGAACGTGCTGATGAGAGTACTATGCAAATTTATATACAATGGTTAATGCTCAATTCAGTAGGAAAGTAGGTGCGTTTTTAAATGCTAAGCACCCATCTTGGAAAAACTAAAACTTACTAATTTTTGATTCCTGTTTCTGTGTATATACAAGTGCGCCCTCAAACGACCACACCACACAACACAAAAACCATCTTGATGATAGTACTATAGGTTCTATATACAATGCACGTGTGTCGTTTAGAAAAGAGGTTTTTTTTAATCACACTAGTGTGTTAGAGCTTAACAGAATGGCAGATGCGAAAACACCCTTACAAATCTTACGCCTGAACGAAAAATAAAAATGAACTGTCATATCATGACAGTGACAGCAAAATTAGAGTCTTCCTTGAAACCACTTTTTGAGTTGTTCCTATCTATATTGCCATTTGCGTGCTGGTCTTTTTAACCTATTCATCGAAAATCATAAACAGAAATAAGTTACTCGTTTATTTAATTCGAATATAAAATAAATCAAAATAAAAAAAGCACAATGTGCAGCATCGGCGAAGATGATTTTGGAGATGAGGGTGGTCTCCATGCTATGATCAAGGATAATTCTAATGAACTCAGCAATATTGCAGGTAATTGTTCCAAGTGTGGCGCAGAAGGAAAACTTTTCAAGTTGAAATTTCGTGAGCCTGAATGCTCTAGCTGCTTTTTAGCTTATGCACGCCACAAGTTTCGTGCTACACTCGGCTCATCTAAAATTCTGCCCAAAGGAGCTGAAGTCCTTTTGCTATTCGATGGGAGTGCTGAAAGTATAGTTCTCCTGGATATGATGCATTTTGCTCAAAAGCAAAACACTTTCAAGCGATTGCACGTGGAAACGAAAATTCTCTTTATCGATGAAAGTTCAATAAGCCATTTAAGTAGTATTGGCAATGTTAAACAGTTTTTAACAAATTATGAATTTGAATCTTATGCTGTTTCTCTGACTGATGAAAATTCATTTTGCAAATTGCAAGAATTAAACTCGGAGCAAAACTGTAAAAACCCAGAGTTAAAAGTCAAACCCATAAAAACATTGACATCTCGCCAAGACTTTCTTAAAATATTAAAGAATAAGTGCATTGAAACGGTGGCTAAAAAACTTCAATGTAACTATGTATTCTTACCTGATATTAGCACCAATTTAGCAACAGAACTCATCAACAGCATTGCACTGGGCAGAGGAGGTTCAGCTGCTTTAGATGTATCACTATTAGATGATCGTCTGTCCGATGTTAAGTTATTAAGGCCACTTAGAAATCTGAGTGCCAATGAAGTCCAAATATATTTGGAGGTTAAGGACTTAAAACCCCTGAAAACTGAATCGTATGGTGAGGAATCTGGACCAAATGCTAGTATCCAGAACCTAACCAGACAATTTGTCAATGACTTACAAGCAAATTTTTCATCAACCATATCAACAGTTTTTCGAACTGGAGACAAAATTGCACCAAAAAATACAAGTATTCATAATTCCTTGGATAAATGCTCAATATGTAAACTGTGCAAGTCACAGTTGAGTGCTGTCCCAT
This sequence comes from Syrphus vitripennis, assembly GCA_958431115.1. Classification (NCBI taxonomy): domain Eukaryota; kingdom Metazoa; phylum Arthropoda; class Insecta; order Diptera; family Syrphidae; genus Syrphus; species Syrphus vitripennis. The sequence goes on along the minus strand of OY288110.1, from coordinate 1,093,241 downwards.
CGAAGACACTTCAAGCTTTGGAATTTTCTCGGCTAGCCTCAGCATTCAGTGGGAATATGGATCATTGTAAGTCGAAAGAGAAACTAATAGCGGATAATTTTTCGAATGGACTTTGCCATGCTTGCGCAAATATTCAGAATGATACTGAAGTGGGTGTTGTATCAAGATAGCAATAAACTTATAATTCCATAAAATTTATCGTGTTTTTATTTATTTATTGACTGATTACATTCTTCAGTACAGAAAATTCATAAACAAAGGAAAACTGCAAATGAGAAGTGCAATTCGCTTAACCACATTGTAATTATAGTTTTATTTATGGAGATCCTCCGATATGTGAAGATGCTTTTCGCTGGGATTCAGAAATCAAATTCCCGTCTGCTCCCTTACAATAACTCATTCGATGATAAATCGAAAAGCCTATTGTAAAAACAAAGAAGATCGTATTTCGTGCTATCTTAAACTGATATTGATGTATTTAGGAAAAAATCCATTTATATGGACAAGGGTAAATAAAAATGAATAGAAAATAAATTTCCCTGATAATGCGATATTTTCTATTCGAACCGCCTTCATAAATACTTTCGCCGCTCGTAGGTCATGGCTTCATTCCCGTCAAATTGTTGAATCATAAAATGTAAATAACAAAATCCGTCGTTTTTAGAAAAATGTCTATACAAACGTTCGGGAAACTTTATTTCATTCACCTTATCTAATTCAATGAAGACGTCGTCTTCTAAAAAAAATTATTTTACTTAAAAAAATTCAACTGTCGTTTTTTTTTTGACTACGATAATTGCATTTCAATAAAGTTGTTAGCTGTCGTCCGGCTCGACTATCTCGAGGACACAAAATGAAATCGCCTTCGGATGGATTTTATTCTACCGATAATTGCGGAGTAAAGAATAGTAAAGGCGAAAACTGAAAGCCTTTAAACTATAAGAGAATTGATAAAAATTTAATCAAAATCAACCAATCCTTTTTTAAACTAAAAAAAAATTGAAAAATATTTTCCACTTCGAACATTTCAAAAACTGATCCTGACGCTAGTCCATTTTTTTCTCTATGCGTAATGAATTAGTCAGTTAGTGATAAGTGGAAATTTTATTACATTAAGATATGTGCAATCCAAAGTTTGGTTTAGTAACTATGCAACGTTTTCAGGGTTCTACTAGTTTTAAATTAAGCTTTTAATAAAAAATAGGGGTATTCATGTAACATCGTTAATAGTCATCGTAAACCTTTTAAATTTGTATAGAAATTTGACGGGTTTACTAGAACTATACGCCTATGCATGAATTAACCCTAATAAATTTATATTATTTCATACTAAAATTATTCAAAAAATCTTAAATAATGGTTCTTCTTTTTGTCTCTAAATTAAAAATTGTTTTTTTTTTACAGAATTTTACGATTCGGACGAAAAAGAAATCTCATTTGGTAATTATAATAAAACAATAAAATATACCTAGGTATATTTATATAAACTTATATTTTAAATTAATCAATAATAATTGTAGAAGAAATAGGATTGTCCACAAACGACATTAAAATAAAGAATGTAAGAAAAATAGTTAAGCTTAATTTGAAAATAAAGCGCCTTCCAAAGAAAAAAAATGACTTTAAAGGAGACAAAAAACTTTCGAATATCGAAATCAACTTTAACAAACCATCAACATCAAATAATTCGGTGGGGCATGATAATAGTTCCTTTGAACGCCCAAATGAAAAATCTAATCCAGAACCCATTCCCAAACTATGCAATGGTGACAGTTGCACCGCTACAGATCAAATTATGAGTGCGATCGAAGAATTACGTGATCTCGTTAAAAAAAGTTGCAATGAAACACGCGATATTCGCAAGGAAATTCTTGGTATTAAAGAAACCGTGGTAAATGACAATCCAAGTTATGTGCCATTTATGCGAGGACCCTGTCAGACTTTGGACGATTTGACCTTACTCGAATATAGAGTTCAAGAAGATGAAACATCAAAGCAAGCTTTGGTATAATAATTATTAATTTTTTATGTGACCTCTGTTTTTTTAACCTACCATATTATGCTATTCGATTCGACTTGAAGTTTCGAATTTTCTTTAAAGTATCACTATTATTTTTGTAAGCCTTCTATTCAAAGCATTAAGAGAATTTAATTTTTAGAACGACATGGTAATTCTGTTTGGATATCAGACTACAATATATGAACGTTTAGCAGAATATGGCTGTTAATTAGCTAGTTTAAGCGAGCTATAGGCCAACCTACGGCTCGCTTAAGTAAAGTACAACTAAGGAAATGTCTATAAATAAACAAAAAAATTAAAATTTCGCAGGTAAAAGTTCTCAATAAAATTCCTTTTGACAAATTGGAAAGATACGTAAATTGCTGTCTCAGATCAATCATTGGTGAAAAAGTAGCAGTGCTATGTACTTGGCACGGAAAGAAAGGCAACGAAAATTTATCTGTACACGATATGGTCATAATGAAAGTTATATGTGGTAGATATTATATATATGTTAAAACCTTAAAAAAAATAACGAACCGTACATTTTCAGATTGTACGCGAAAAAAATTTCCAACAGCAAGCACATTATTGATTGTAAAACTGATGCGAAAATGGTTCCACGGATCAAAGGAACGCTGGCGAAAGTCGATGGAGTCGAAAAAACGATTAGCTGATGATAGGGAAATATTGGATCACTTATGAATGAGAACATAGCAGTAAATAATGATTTTTCTTTTTTACTTGTTCTTTTTATTTTGAAATCAACGTTTTGCTAAAAGTATAAATTGGAAATAAAATTATTTTATCTTGATAATTGATGCCTATTAGCTATCTAACTGAGTAATAATCTAATAAATAAGGCACACCAATTCGGATAATTGTTAGTAGTGTCTAAGTAGACAAGTCTAGTAAATACAACTTTTATAGTCCAATGAATAGATGTCGAAAAAGGGGATTATTTTTCAAATGGTTATGACTTGCCAACCATGAAAGTTTTGCACTGCCGAAAAATAAATTTTGTCAAAAAAACTGCAGAAAAAAATTCTGTAAAAAAAAAACAATTTTTTTTGCCAGAACAACCAGCCCATCATCCTTTAATGTTGTGCATAACTTTATTTTTTAATCGGGAAATACGAAAATTGGAATAAATACTTTTCAAATTTTTAGTTAAAATAAATTATGAGTCAATTTACATATTTTCAACTATATAAAATAGAAGCCTTAAAAAAAAAATTAAGTCGTACGACAAAAAAGAATCTCCCATAGAATTTCTCTCATCTTTCCACTGTTCCCTGTAGGCTCGAATTTGGTCTATCAATACAAAGATAAAGTGCCATGGAATATTAATTTTCGTTGCCCATAAATTACGATAGAAACTATGGCTACAACTCACCTCCCCAATTCACAACAATGCGATGGGGAAAATCCAGAGTTAAATGTTATTCCTGATAGCCCCAATTCTTGTGTCAGCCGTCGCAATAAATATGTTCCTCCATTTTTAAAATAAACACACAACTGGTTACTTTTCTGTTTTATTTATATTTAATAATCTTACATAAGTGTATGAGAAACAATACTACACAAGTTACAATGCTTATTTATTCACGATAGATGGATTTATTGCTGTGTATTGTTAAAAGTTAAATGAGAACATAAGAATAACGGTTGATTTCATGGGTGTCTTTTTGTACTACCATACTACTACATACATAAGTTGAACCTTTCTTTTGAAAATAGTTTTTTTTTTAAATAAATGATCACATCAAGGTTTTGTTACTAAATTTATATTTTTGATGATTTTATACGTTCATAGTTTTAACGTAATATTAAAAGCAAAACAAAAGTATTTAATTATGTAATTTAAAAACTAAAGCTTAATTTTGAACTGGTAATGGAGGTGGAGGGTATGCAAACATTCCAGGAGGGCCCGTTGCAAAATTTGTGGGAACGGCATATTGATGCGAAGGAGCTGGTGGAGCTGGGCGTGAATTGTAGTTTTGAGCAGGAGGAATATTATAATTTGAGCTTGGTGGGGCATAATGTCCTGGTGCACCACCTGGCTGTGGCAATATTGGCGGCCGTACACTGAACCTCGATGCATTTCCACTCTCTGACGATGATGGGGGTGCGGAAGAGAATCGAGAAACGTGACCATTGGACCTCTGAACACTGCTTGACATACTATTACGTGAGTCCATTGGTGGCTCATGTGTTGGCGGTTTATTATAATCGCGTTGCACTTGCTGGTTAGAGTATCCACCGCGGTAACCACCACCATTCCGATCATCATTTCTTTGTTGGTGTCCCCCGCCATTCATGTAAGCACCACGGCCTCCGTCACGACCACCACGTCCGCCACCATAAGGCATACCGCCGGAGTGTGACTGATTTCGACCCTGGTAACCTCCACGGCCACGTTTGTTGGAACCAGATCCATACTGTGCCATTTCCATCAAACGAGGATTTATGACCTATTCAAGTACAGAATAAAAAAATGTATCAAAAAGAATTCATAATTTTTTGTCTTTAAATGATATACCTGATTTGCTTCTCGAAGGACTTGTATCAAATCATTTGCCTTGTTTGAATTTGAGTTAGTGAACAAGGTGTATGCCGTTCCCGTGTTATTAGAGCGACCTGTTCGCCCAATACGATGAACGTAATCTTCCGAATTTGATGGGTAATCATAATTGATTACGAATTTCACATCTTCGACATCTTTGTTGTTGATAAGATGAAAATGGTGTATGGAGGGGAAAATAAATATCATTCAAAGAACACTTACAACTAAAATACAATATTTATATAAACTTATTTGAACAAAAAATCATCTCAATTTACTGGACCTCGACTTTAATTTATATTTTATAACATCCATTATTACAAAACAAATGTAGCTTTTGTTGAAAAAAATTATTATTTGTACTTACCAGAGTCAGCAACCTGAAATTTTTAAAACATCAATAGAAAATTGTTTAAGCCTATGTGTTCTGTATTTCCAAAAATGAAGTCAATTTGGTGGTAAGAAATTACAAATAAAGAAAAAATTTAATTTTTATTAAGAAAATGTAAAATCCAATCATCATCATCATCATGAGGATTTAACACGAGTAATTGTTATTATAAAAATCGAAGTCCATTTTTTTTAGTTTTTTGTTCTCACATGTTTTAATGAAAGATATAATTTTTTTTTATATAAAATCACAATAATAATTTGTCAGTCAAAAAGTTGGCCGAGAGTCTGAGAAGTGTCATCCTCCATTCATCGACAGTTGTGTTTTTCTTTATTTTTTTAATTATGTTTTTGCATCACGTATCCTATCAAAGGCACTATATATTTTCGTGTATGTATATCAAACGTAAAAGAGAATCCAGTTTTATTATTCCAATGTAATTTTGGCTTATAACTATAAAACTACTTTTGAACATGCATTAGAATAAATAAAAAAAGGAAAAAATCGACATTTCCGATGGGATGATAGGGGTTCGCCATCATTCGATTCAATGAATAAAATACCAAAAATAGAAATTGAAATAATTTAAAAAAGTACTTCTGTTTTTCAGTGTTTTACCTGTTTTTAGTTTATAACCAGCAGCAGCCACATTTGCTAATTAATTTCTATTGTTATTTTGTTGTCATGATTCGCTTTTTTTTTTCTTAACTTATAACGAATCAAAATTATTCACCTGGTAATTAACTATTGAAGATGAATCCTTGAATTACAAAAAATCCACAAGATCCGCAGAAAATTTTAAAATAGCTTGTTCTTTGGCTGGCTGTTGATGCGTTTTTAGGCAAAGGTAAACAACACCTGAACTAAGAAGATAAAAATAACAACAAAACAAAGACATTTTTTTAAAGTTAGTAAATTTTATTTTACTTCTAAGAGACTTCTCCGTAAGGCTTCCAATGAGTTCCTTACCTCGATGTTTTTTTTTATCGTTTATTTATTGGTGAATATTATCTTCTCCTCTTACATTGTAGACTTCAAAACTTCATCAACAATGAAAGACCACAGTCGAAAATATATATTCAGCTTTCGAAGTCTATAAAATTTATCGTTAAATGTTAAAGTACTATACACACCGCTTTTAATAATGCCTTTCTTTAGATGTGACAACAATGTTAAATATCAATTTTGTGTTAAACCTTTAATTTAAGCCTAGATACGTTATGTTAATTAAATAATATTGACGATATAAATAATAGTAAAAGAAATAAACGTTTATTTTCTATAAAAAAAAAAAAGCAAATGCATACATACATACATACTAGATAGATTAAATTGCAGTTTTTGAATGAAATAAAAAAATGTGTAATATTTTTTCAACTTTAAGAACATGCTAATTATTAATCTCGTGTTTTATTATTCATAAAAAAACGAAGAATTTCAAATAGATAGTATTTAGGACTTATTAGGTTCACACACGAATTCTGTGGTTAATGAGCTATGCGAATATTTATTATTCTTTGTGATATAAATTGATTAAATAAATAACTTGAAACAAAATACATTTTCTGTGATCATTAAAAAAAAAAACAACGCCGTACCAATTTTACATTATGATAAATCTAACCCAAAACACTATACCTCACTTTTTATTTTTATTTAAAAAAAAATCTTAAATCTTTAAAAATCTTTAAATCTTAAATATAAAATTGAATTTAATGAAAACAGTACATATTTTGTAGTTAAATGCTCAATTGTATTCAAGTGTCTTCAAAATTTGGTCCCAGCTGTGATATTTCAAAGTCTGTTCTGAGAAGATCAATAAACCTGATATTTTTTTTAATTTTAAATTATGTATGTATGTTGTTCAGTTCTGTGTTTTTGTGTCTTCTTATAACCCATAAATGCATAAAATTAAAAATAAAGATATCGCCTCTATTACGATAGTCGTTTTTCTAAAAGGACAGTAAAACGACTGATTTCTAGAAGCGACAATTGGTGTTTCTGGAAAGTGTAAACCAAAAATGCTACGTTTCTTCCTTATGTAGATATATACTTAATTAGAATTTTTAATCAAAACAACTTTATTACAAGAATGTGCATTTTTAACCCACACCTTGATGTCAATAAACGGTTTATATAATTAACCGTTCATCTTTGAATGTCAGCCTGTTTTATGCGATACCATAGGAAACGCATAAAATAAGGGTGTTGTAGCAAATATAATACATTCTTAGTAAGTTGTCTAAACACTAATTGACAAAATACGCCTTTACTTACGACTAAAAACAGTACTGCTACCACTTTGGGGGTAAAAACTTAAAGAAAAACCTAAGTGAAATTTAAAACACTCCACTGTAATGAATTTATTATTAATTAGACTAAACATAGAAATAAATAAAGTATTAATTCTAATATAAGAAGGATTATAAGAATAATTATTTATCAATTGAATCTATAATAGTACGAAAAATTAATATCCCGCATTTAATTATATCCAAGGCTTTAAATTTAAAGAATAATCAATTATTTTGTAGCTTTTTTATGTTATGCAAAGCAGATATCACGGCCATTTTTTTATCGACTGACTTAAATTCTTTTTGTGGTACTTTTTATCCATAAATACATAAATACAAATATTATTATATATATAAATGATAAAAATCCTTTCGTCATCAATTCCACACCTCCATCCTTTTGGATAAAATATTAAATTCGTACACCGATTGAAATCCTTTTTTTGGGGCACTCTTCAAGGCGGTGGGTGGTAGCGAAATAATGAAAGAATTTTTTTACTAGTTCTACTTAAAAATCTCTTACCTAGTCCACGAGCTGCAACATCCGTTGCAACTAAAATAGACTGTCTGCCATTACGGAATGAAGCTAGAACATAATCGCGTTCTTGTTGAGACTTGTCACCATGAATGGCACATGCGCGCCAACCTTGGCGTGAAATTGTTCGTGTGATTTCGTCAACACGTTTCTTCGTTTCAACAAAAATTATAGTCTTAGTTTCATTCTCAGACGATATTTCGGTCAGCAGTTTTATGAGTTTAGTGTCTTTTTCTTGTTCTTCACAAACATCGACAATTTGCAAAATATTATGATTGGCTGATAAAGTTAGAGAACCAATGTTGATTTGAATATAATTGTCGAGAAATTCTTCGGCCAACATTTTAACTTCTTTTGGCCATGTGGCAGACCACATGAGTACTTGACGGTCTGGTCTTATTTGTTCCATTATCTTACGGATCTGTGGCTCGAAGCCCATGTCAAGCATACGATCAGCCTCGTCTAACACCAAGTACGTGCAACGTTGAAGGTTGGTCACGCCCCGCTCAAGGAAATCGATCAATCTTCCAGGAGTAGCAATAACGATTTCGACTCCCCGCTCTAGATCTCGGGCCTGCGAGTGTTTAGGAGCGCCACCAAAAATGCACGTATTTCGAACGCGGGTCTGGGAGCCGAAATCGTTCGCCACTTGCTGAATTTGTTGGGCTAGCTCACGAGTGGGTGCAAGTATCAAAGCTATCGGACCTTCGCCATGCTGCAATCTCGGCTGGTTGTTGATATGGACAACAGCCGGGAGTACATAGGCTAGAGTTTTTCCCGATCCGGTTTGAGCTATACCCACCATGTCTCGACCACTAAGAGCGATTGGCCAACCTTGAGCCTGGATAGCAGTTGGCTTATTAAAGCCTTGCTTTTTTATCTCAGTTAGCACGTACTCGGGAAATCCACCTTCTTGGAATTCAAAACTTGGCGTTGGGATACTTTTTCCCTTCAGGGTGATCTCATTATTGCTTAGGAACAAATCAACATCACCTTGTGGACGGTTCATAACCGAATCACATGGTTTGTAAAAATTCTTTTCGAAGGGAGTTAAAGTTAAATCAGACCAGTGGATGCGTCGCAAGCGATCACCAGGCTTAGATTCATTGCGGCGGTCAGTTGGTGGGCCTCTATTATAAGGCGTACCTCTGCTGTGCGGCGGTCCGTTTCCTCGCATTGGCCCTCCACCACCTCCACGATTGTCGCGGAATCCTCCACGTCCTCCTCCATTTGAACGATCTCCAGAGCGGTTGTACCTTGAAGGCAAAAAAATAAAAATTAAATTAAATAAAAAATAAAGTACAATAGCTCAAAATATAGCACTATGGGTTTTACAATTTTTAACTTCGAACTTTTAGGAACATTTATTAATTAATTCTGGAACCGGTGATTTGCATTAAAGACGCCAAAAATCTATTGAGAGTTGTTTCACTAAAAATAAGAAAATAGCTCTAGGGGAAAGGGTCTATTCCTCCCTTTGTTTAGGCTGGCAGTTTTCTTTCAAAATAAAAAAAAAAAATATTAACCCAGTCTTTTGTGTTCTTTCTGAATATAATGAACTAATATTTGTTTGGCGAAACAAGATGACTCACTTCACTCCCTCATTCACCACACGTCATCCAAAACATTGTATCAACTGTAATGATTAAATTCGAATTAAGTTTCAAGCTCATTATTAGTCAATGACAACTTTATTCATATTTCTATACATTTTGTGATCGTAACTCGAAAAAAAATCATCAAAAGTTTAATATTTTAACTCCATATGAAAGCCATACTTTCAAATACATACTCATTACAAAATATTCAATTTTAGAAGGTACTCTAGACTTATATAGAAATGAACACTCTGAACAAGCCTTTGCATTTAAATTTGTCATGTGATAGAAAAGAAAGAAACTGCATAAACAAAAACAAACGTTTACCACAAAACGGCAAATTGGTACCTTCTCTTTGATTTAGAAAAATGTTTTGGGGTATAATATTCCCTAAATTGGAAATAATAAAATAATAAAAATTGCCCGTTTCCATTGCAGGATGGTGTGTATATTGAGCTTTTATTGAAACATTAATAAAATTAAAATACACACAACATAAAACAACAAAAATAAAGTTGTCATCTATGAGTCAACTAGATATTGCAACCACAGTTGCATGTTTAGAAAAATACAATATTTTGTATTAAATTGTGAATAAGTGATTACAGGTAAATTGATGTGAACATATTATGAAAAATACATTTTTGAAAAAAATCGAAACTGTCCCAAGTTATTTATTAGCTCAAAGAAAGAGATTTAACAGTTAAAATATTCTGCGACATCTTTATAAACACGATGCAACAAAATATTGAATACAAGTGAAACTTTTTTATTTTCTTTCTATAACTGAAACGAACAAACATTTAAAAAAAAAATTAAAATAGTCTACTAAAGAGTAAAAATAAATTGGGGATTTTGCTTTTTAAAAAATTGACGCAATTCTAGACTTCATTAAAAATCAAAAAAATTAATTTGAAAGTTATATCAGTTGCCAATGTACCTACGTTTTATAATTATTTATTTATAATTGATTTGCATACAAGTTTGCTCATTAGCTGTTCAAACAATTCAAAGGTATCTGAGAATTTTTGGATTTCAGATAGGCATCTATCCGACATCTCGAACGCTAGGAGTTTCGTCCAAATCTGGAAGGACAACTGGACAATCTGGACAACCTATCAGTTTTAATTATTGAGAATGTCGTGATCTTATACCTATGTAAATTAAATTAATTAAATTTATAAAAAAAGCTTTTTTTATTGACACCTACATAGTACATTGTGATTACTCTCACTTTCTGAAAAAAAAGTGAATTTAGATGGTTTATGAGATGATATAGCTCTAAGCAATCTGAATTGCACTTTTGCTATTAACTTTACATTCCTTTGCTCAAGAAATCTGAGGTCTTGGAAACGCGAAATGGTCAATTGTTTGTATACGAGAGTAGCTATTCCTCAGTCTTAGAAATAAATAAGCCAACTTAATGCTCCTGCTCAAAATAATGAAACAAATTGTAAGTACCTATTCAAATTTATAAACTGGCCATAGCTATATAGGTCAAAGAAAAAGTTTATGCTGGATTAATTTTCTATGACGGTAGCGAAAGATAGGTAGTTTTGTAGGTATGTACCTAGCTGCTCGGTTTCAATATGTTCCAAACTAAATAATTTGTATTGATTTATGTCAGCCACCACCGAAGTGATATGCATATTCTTCTTTATACATATAAAAATGCAGGTGGGTACTTAAATTATACATCTATTTTCAGTTTCCATGGTTAAATAAACCCCTACTACTACTATTGGTTGCATTGTGGTGATAAATATATCTCTTTCTACCATGAACCTCATTATTAACGTCTGCCATTTTACATATATATACAGAAGATAAACATGAAAATGAAAATTGTTTTACTTTCTGCAGGGAAGCTACATTTTAAGATTTAAATATTGGTCAGAAAAAGAATGCATATTATTATGTATTCCTAAAAATAAACATAAATATTAAATTAGAGCAACTTGAAATAAAATCAATTTCACTTAAAAAACACGGTTCACAGAGATATAATCAAAAATTATGGGTCGAGGTTACAAATAGAAGATGGAAAATTATGCAGGTGAGTAATTATTTATATTTTACAGTAAAAAAATTTTTTGCGATAAATAAAAATTTAAATATTACGTATTTAAAACATCGTATATTTTATAACACTCCACAAACCACAATTTTTATTAATTTGCACTAGAGAAAAATCGATTTGTCGGCCATCTTGGATTTGAAGTTTTTATTCTCAGTTTTAGTTTTTAATAATACTCAATTAACGTCTAAAAGTTTTGTATTTATATGCAAAAAACTTAGAAGTGAACAATATACTTACATTTTATGTATAATTTGTTAAATATTAAATATTTTTAAATATATATTCCTTTATTTTGTGGGTTCTTGTTTCAGACACGTCCTATCTCAATTATGGAATAAACCAGAATGAAAATGAACAAAAAATGAGAAATTCAAAATGACGAAGAAAATAAATTTTCGTGTTTCGTTTTGGTATTCACTTTCTTTGCGTTGACAGTCAACAGTGATGCCAATAATTCTTTAAAACTGGTATTCTGTGGTCGAGCACAGTAGGTGCGTAAAAGAGCTGTGCACGGAGTCTAGCGCCAACCGAATGGACTAGGACTTACACGGCTGCCCTTCAAGCAAGCGAGTTTTAGATCCGCAAACGGGTCATAAAAGGAACCAAAAACAGATCCATATCCGTTCAACTTAGTATGGAAATTAGGAACACTACGCGATCCGTTTTGTGAATGTATTGTGAAACAGAAGCTCACCACACTTATGAGACAGAGAAACGTCACTTAGCGAGAATCGAACCCAGTTATTCTACCTACGAAAAAACAGAACTAATTTTTGTAATACAATTCAAGACTCTTTTATTTATCATTCATAAAAAAAACATTCGCCAAAACAGTATTTTTGCACAAGCAAAGTTGAAATAATTTATATATACTAAAATGTGTATTTTTAAAGGAAAATTTCTCACCTTTTCATCAACAAATGAACTTAAAATAATTGTCTTCCCATTGCTATTCACAATAAAAATAAAACCTCTTCCAAACCAATGCGATTTTGTCGTGGTGATAACAAAATGAATAACAAGTTTTTGTTTGGGAGAGCCTTAACTCCAGATGGTTTATACAGCTGTGCGACTTTTGTTGTAGAAAGTCTTTGCAACCCGTAAATCACCCAAAAAATTTGTATTTATAGTGATCTTCCATTTTTTGTATCGTGATCGCTAACTCCGCCTCGTGTCTTTGCACGAGAAAAGAAATAATATCTGCGTTTTATTCTCTACATGATCCGATCTAGATTTACAAAACAAAATAATGGGAAATTTTCAAAATTGATTTTGTATTTATAGTTAAAATTAACTATCCGCCCTATTCTGGCGTTGTGGAGCTCACAACTCAAAAAGATCACAAGTTATGAGGTTCACCAGGAACATCAGAAAAAACGGTGATTTCTTTCGAGAAAAAGTACAACGTAAAAACAACACTTTCTTCAATAAAAGTCATAAATTCACCCTCCATATCGTGGAAGTTTTTTTCAAAAGAAAATCAAAAAAGTCAGCGATCACGGTCGCTTAAGTTTCGCCGTGACCTTAACTGCGGACAATGAGGTGTTCGAAGACTATAAATTTACCTCTGGCAATGCTAATATTTGACAGCAATGACATGAAAAAATAAAAAAATATAAAATAAAAAATGGCGAACTAAAGTTGACCTATGATTTTAATTTTTACGTGTTTTTTTAATGATCCATTGTTTTTGAAACAAACAACAACATGCACAAAGTGAAAACAAACATTTCTATACAATATTTACTGCGCTAAACATAAATCTATTAGTAGACTGTTATAGGAATTGTCGATTTATCCGAATATTAAAAACCAAGGTACATACTACACAGGTTGGTAGACAATAAATTGAATAGTCTTCTAGAACAAAAATAATGTATGTACTCATTGTTGTTTTTTAATAATCTTAGGAAGAGAATTTCAAGGTTCCCGTAAGCATTGATAAATCTAGATAGAAACTATGTGCGACGAAGAGCTACCAAGCAACTTGGATAAGCTGGAAATCGGTCCACTGATTCCTCAAATAAAGCTTTGCGATAGCCAACTTCCCGTCTCTCTCAATCCATTTTACAATAAAATAACACAAGATGCATCTGGGCAAGTCGGAACTGAAGTTATATTTGGAGACATCAAGTGCAGTTGCCGAGTGCGACGAAGATCCGAAAGTGTTTTAGATGAGTGCAAGTCGAGCAATGCCAATTTAGCATTTGCCCGCATAGAGCATTCGATCAAGAAGTCAACACAGTTCAAACGTAAAAACCGAAAAAAAATATTGTTGCGAGAGCCGATTCTGAAGTCATTACAAAAATGTCTGCATCCAAATCATCTGAAAGCATTTGGTGACATTCCGAATAGAATCTTAAAGAAAAGCGCATCCAATGATAGTATGGGAGATGGCTTCACTAAATCCTGCCCAACAATCGAAGCTCTGAACGTTGATGATTCGTTAGGCTTTCTGAGAATAAGCAGTGAAGAACCTTCGACTTCATCAGGCATAAAGTCTGGAATAACGGATTTTCGAGATCTCATTGATGAGTGTCAAACCCTGCTGGAGACCAATTTTAGCTTCGATAGTTGGAACTCTTCTATTGCTTCGAGGAAAAGTCTCAAGCCCTTTAGTGTCATTCAGTCAGCTGGAAACCGCTCACAAAGAATTAGGCATTTTAGTGAGAAGAATCACAAAACCTGTGAAGATAGGTCCAATAAGGAAGGAACAGCGAGGCAAAGCGGAAATGGCAATGCTAGTACATCATGTTCCCAGCAAGCCAGAATAAATGCATCTACAGTAACGACTGCAAGTCATTCGTCGTCAGTAGTTGCTAGTGCAACATCACCATGTGATGTCACCATAGATGAACTGGCCAGTTATTTTGAAACTTTTGTTCACATACCGAAGAAGATGTCTTCAATGGCTGAAATGATGTATATTTGATCGGATCATATTGAACCCAAATTCGCCAACAAAGATATTGTAATTCAGTTTCTATTTTATGCTACATATTCACGTATGAAACTTTTTTGAGTATCCTTTTTATTTTAAATAACTTCCTTTGTTTTTTTTTTTTCTTGAAAATAATCCAAAATGTATGAATATTTTATTAAATTTTTATTTTTGGGAATGGATTGTGTCAACAATCACGAATGATAAGCTATTTGTGTTAGATTAAATTTAATGTGTATCTAAAAATTTGTAATGGAAATAATAAAAAAAAATATCCTAAACTGTTTTGAGTATTTTGCATTAAACTAAAATTTTAATTATTTCCTAAAGGTAAAACATTTTTGCAATGGGACCTATTTGGTTAAATACAAGCACAAACGCAAATAAGTTTTTTTTTGTTAGCGGCGATCTAAATTACTAGGCAGAAGGATATGAAAATATTTGGCTAGTACAGTGGATCGATTTTTTCGATTTCAAAATCGTAAGTTACCGATGGAAAGTAGCACGGCCGCCTTAGTCTGCTTTTTATTTTTTTACACTTGGAATTAAAGCTATTTAATGTTTCTGCTTATTACTTGTTTGCTTAATTTTTATATAGATTTCATTGAATTTGCAAGTAGTAAATAATAAATATGAAGTTATGAGTCGCCTACAGGAATATTAAAAATAATGCTGTGTAAAGTGGGTCTCGAATCCAAAGTTCTAAATTAGCAGTCAAACATTATTTTCACGACGGAAACGATTGTTACCAAAAGTGTGTACCGAAAATTCTGACCTTTATAGTTTTAAGTTAGCGATTGATAAATTTCAGTAGCAAACTTTTATATCAAAAGATGAATAGCTACCAACTGAATTAAACATTCTCGTTGTTCGTAGAGTAAGGTTGTTTGCTGCCACAGTGGATTGACAAATAAATAAGTAAGTCTCATAACTACTTGCAGCTTTCTACTCAATTTGTTTAAGAAATTTATGGGAAAGGTATTCAAGGTTTGCTGCTGATATCCCGTTAACTTAATCATAGAAGCAATGGGAGAATTCAATATTGTCTTATATTATAAAAGTTTTATTTAAAATTCCACAAGAAAGTTACCATGAACTTTTTTAACATTTTTCAATAATAATATAATTTCTTCTGAAAAATGCTTTATGTTTGATGTATGCTGATGATATTCAAATACATATGTACATCTACATAATTATTTTTTCATACCTATAAATAAAAAATGAACGACTGGGTCGAACTTTTGAATACACAAAAAATAATACAAAAAGAAGAATTTCACTAGTTAAAAATATAAGAAACGCCAAAATCTCAAAAATGAAGATGTCATCGTAGCGAGAAAATATGAATGCTCGAAAAAAAAATTTAATCGATTTTTGTAAATGTTTTGTTTTTAAAAAAAGTAAATTTCCAAAAAAAAATTAACTTTAAATATTCACGTATAAAAATGTTCATCTAAATCTTTAAAGCCGGTTTTCGGCTTAATAATTTTTGTGTTAACAGTTATATGACCGGTACCGTTATTTTTGGAGTCTATCTATTTCGTCTCTAGGGGTCCACCCGAAATCTTCGAGTCTGAAGAACATCGTTTCAGTGATTTAGGCGTTCTCGTTCTCTATCATCGTAACGTAATATCTCAAGTTCGATTTTGTTTATGAATTTAAAACGTGCACTATAGCCGTAAGCAAACATTAAATTGATCTTAAAATTATTATTTATATACGAGTATAGAATCAGTTCGGTGTGAAAAAATAGAAAGAAGTAAAAATGTATTGTTTTTACGGCGCATCGCACTTTAGTTCCAATTTTTCAAAACTACTAAATTTTCACCTATAATTTTTATCCAAAAATATCATTTCATCATTGTATTATCTTCAGGGAAAATTAAATTTTTGTTTTAGTTTAGCGGTTGATCGAAAAGTTGATTTAGAGTTTAGAGAAGAAAGTTGCCTTCTGCCTACAATTTTGTTCAAAGTTATTACAATTTTTTGAGTAAGTTTTCCACCTGCTCAAAAATTTAGAGGCGTATGCTAGATTCACCATGTCAATCTGATTATTTACATGGTTACCTATCTATGGTATCTATTTAGATCTTCAGCTTATTTAAACACAACGGATCATAATATCAATGGAAAGGTAATTTTTAGTAGATGTGCAGAATATTCTCAAAACATAAGAAATTACGAAAGGTTTCTGTTTTTGTATTTATTTTCTGCGCTTCCACTGAAAGGTGTTTATCTTTTGTATTTCATCATAAAAGGAAATATATATTTTTAGAAATGTGGGACAAAAAATTCAATAAGTAATTTTTAAATATAAACAACTTAATTTATTTTTTTTTATTATGCATTGGGTACAATATTGATTATTATAATAATTGAAGAAAAAAAATTGTATCAAAGATACAATGGTTTAACGGAATTGTAAAGCAGATATTCTTAATCCAATTACATCCTTTCCAATCTCACTTACTTCACACACATTACACAAATTTCCTTTGTATTGTGGATCGTAGGAGGCTCCACAGAATGGGCAGCTCACTTCAGGTTTACCTCTGTAAATTGGCTTATAGCTTATTCCACATATATTGAACGGATTGAATTCCTCGTACTGCAGACTGTGTTCATCAACAGGATTAACTTCGCACGCTTGTAATATTTTCCGTACCTGTTGTGCCACCTCTGGTCGTGGACCCAACTCTAGAAGTCGTCTGGCAAATGATGAAGCAGTTTTGTAGTTTTTGAGCTTAAAGAACATATTCAATGCTGTCCGCAAAGTTAAAATCTGGTGAACAGGTTGCAATTTACAATGCGTAAAATAAGCCGCCATTTCGCATAGGCGTTTTTGTTCTTCTAGCGTAGACTTTGGTAGTCCTTTTCGCTCGGATTCGAGCTTCAAGCCCAAAATATATTCCGAGCAGATTTTTAGCAACTGTTGTGCCTCGGCAATGTCTTGTTTCGTTTCCACAACTAAAAGTGGAATGCTTATCAAAATTGAATGGAATTTTTCTATGGCTTCAGTAAATTTGCCAGTTGTTGTTAGTTGATATCCTGCTTGCAAACGCTGTACAAGATCATTTAATTTAATGCCAAGAGCAGGTCTTCCATTCTTCGGATTAGTTTCTGTGTAATTACGCAGTGGGTACGCTTTGAGAGATTTTACATTAGGCATTCCCTTCAAGCTAGCCGCTGAACCGAGATAGTTATGGAGGAATAAGGTTTTAAAAGGTTTAAAATTGACAACTCCTATTTGGTCGTTTAGCAGCCTGAAGGAGCTTTCAAATGATCCAGCTTTGACATGATCCAAAACGAGTGAAGAATTATTGGCCCAGTGTTGAGGTGGAGACAATCCTTTATTTGGAGCAGCGTAATAACCGCTATCAGTTGCACTAGTCTTAATTCTTTGGGCAAGTTCTTCTGGTACAACCAAATCATCATCACCAACGTCCCATCCAGCTCCCTCGGTGTCAACAACTTCCTCATTTTCCAAAGCATCATGCATTTCGTCATCCTGTTCATCCAGACCCAAGTCAGCATCAGCTCCCCAACCATCGCCACCGGCATCTTCAATAACTGCTGCAGTTTCACTGATATTCAGAGCTTGTCGGACATTTGATCCCTTAGCTAATGAAGCACTCTCAAAGAAGCCTTTGGACACCGTCAACAGAGGCCAGTTACTTTCAACCTGTTGAATTGGCACTGGAGGCTTCAATAAAACTGCATTTTCATTTACCTCTGGCAAAGCATTTCCTTCTTTCGTGATTGTTTCCTTGATCACATCAGCCTGGTCATCGAGACCGTGAGTGGCTGCAGTCAGGTATGCCAAAGACATCTGACCGCAAGTTTTTAAAATATTAACCCTTTCTTGAACGTCGCCGAGCAAAAGTGCACCTTGATATTGTGCAGACACATCCTTACGAATTTCAGCAATTTTATTCATTTTCTTTAGTTTCTCGAGATTTCCAGTGATGAGATACAAGAAAGAGAGCTTATCAAAGTTCTTCGTGCGCTGGTAACACATCTCTACAACTTGATGATTGCCTTGTAGAAGCGCCGCTTGACCTAACCTGTCCCAGCAGTCCTTGTCATCCAATGCCTTTGCAGCTTCAAGGGCATTTTCAATATTGCCACACTCTAGAGCAAGACCAAATCGAGTCTTTTCGTCTTTAACAAAATGTAGAGCCACTTCAGGATACCCCTTCTTTTGTAAATACGCAATGATGCTTTGTCCAACCAGTCGAGCATTTCGAACCATATGAAGTACCTCATCATATTTTCTATTTATCAGGGCTAATTTAAACTTATATTCAGTAGGATCAATGTGCAAAACCCGAGTACGGCACTCTCGATCTAAACAAAAGACTTGATTTCCCTTAACACGTGTTATGTATATTGGCAAATCGAGCGTACGGATAATACCATGATCGCCATTGGTAATCGCATACTTGATGTGATTACTGGTGGTGTATATGAAGACCCCAGAGTCATCCCAAGCCCCAGATTTTACACGGGTGTTTTCCTGAATTGTACACAAGTATTGTAGACGTCGATCGCAGATCGTTACAGAATGCTTACACAACAAAGCAACCAACGACATATCACCTGACCATACCACATATCGGCATTTTGCCAGTTTGATACATCCTACTGATACCAAGCGTTGTACTTCATACAATGTCACATACTCTGGATCACGAATGAGCAACATTCCAGTTCCGGCATAAAATATCTCTTCGCAGAATGTCGGAATTTTTTTGGTAACTTCGTTTTTGAAGTTTTTAATCACCAACTGACTATTGCGATCTAAAACTGCAAACCTGTTGCGAGCAACCCAAATAGCCGTTATGCCCGATGAGCGCTTGCTTTCAGTTTCACTTTGGGAAGTCGATTCGGATTCCTTGGGAATTTGACACAAATCATAAGTGCTGTTCTCCAAATTATTGGTTCGAGTGCAGAGAAGAACGGCATTCAATGCGGGATTATAAGACATGCTATGTACTGGTGATTTTCCACCTCCACGCAATTGCATTACAACTGTATCCTTGGTTGTCGTAAAATCCAATTTGCGAAGGAATCTTTCCTTTACGTAATATAAAATATTTCCATGCACAGCATATGCTGGACGTTCTCTTTCCAATTTAAATACAACCATACCTGAAAGAAGACGGAACAAATTAGTCTGGACCAAAAACATATAAGCAAATTACATTCAAAATTAATTTCATAAAGCACTGCAACATCACTCACAGCCACTACATAACAAAGGAACCACAACCTCTCTGCCACCTTTGTAACAAAAACATTCCCCTCACCATTAATCATCTCACCATCGATTGCGAGCATATCAAACTCATATCCAAAAAAATCAACACAACAAACACTCTGTTAAACCTTTTAACTATTCCCACTGAACAAAACATTACAGATGTTTTCAAAATACTAACTGCAACTAAGCTTCAAAACCTAATTTAACTATTTTATCTATATCAAGTATAAATATATTTAAGTTAAACTCAAAACCTGTCATATCACATTCAAATAACTACCCTTATCGGCCGAAGTCCTGGTAGCTTGTGCCGAACATCATTATTAATCTGTGTAATTAATTACCTGTTAATAAAGTTATAATAATAATAATAATAATTTCATAAAATCGCTACATACAACTCGAAAGATTGACTAAAGAAGCTTTAAAGCTTGATATAGAACGAAAGAGCAGTCTGAAATTTCTTAGCAAGGTGAGAATCTATGAACTTTAATGCAGTAATTAATTGCATTGAACATTATGAATCAAGCAAATTAAAATTTTAAGATTCAAATAATTTTTTACTGAGTACGACTTACCTCCATCATGGCCAGCTGCAAATAAATTGAGTGTTGGATGTGCTGTTAAGATCCAAAAACGCTCCCCATCTCGACGGAAAGTATACAAACATTGCCGTTTGGTCATGTCCCATACTCGAATACTTTTATCTTCACTATTCGAAATGATCAGGTCCTGACGTGGGTGGAATAGGACACAAGAGACATTATTGTAATGTCCACGGCATGTATCTACCTCCCAAGCTTTGTATTCGTTCATTCGCCATAACTTAACTTGGCGATCATCAGCTCCAGAGACAATAAGAGGCAATGTTGGATGGAAACTAGCCCAATTAACACCACGATCATGTCCCTCAAGGACGTGCTTTACAACTGCATCGGCTTGGCCAAATAAATCAGTAGCTCCAGGATGATTTTTCAGATGATCATCCAGACCTCCGGGTCCTGGGGCAACATTTTTTTTACGCAGACCAGAAATATCCCAAACACGCACAGTTTGATCAAGTGAAGCCGACACAATCTGATCCTCGGTCGGATGGAACTGGGCACACATAACATAATGGTTGTGGCCAGTTAGGACACAAATGCAGTTCCTCGATTGCCAATTCCATATGCGAATTGTTTGATCGTCCGATGCACTCAGAATCCATGGGTATTCATGATGAAATACAACGGTGCGTACGTAATCTAAATGGGCGAGGAGGGTGAATATGCATCTACGTTGTTTGTAGTTCCAGACTTTGATTTTATAATCGTCACCACCCGATACAAATAATGGTTGCTGGCAATGAAAAGCGACTCCTCGCACAGGGCCGTCGTGTTCGTCGAATTTCTCGAGCAACGTGTGCATGCGATAATCCCACAATTGAATTACTCCACTGTGGAGACTCACGAGAATCCATGGGCGTTTTGGATGAAACGACAAGCCCTTAACCCGGGCTGATTTTGATTCAAAATTGGTCAGCATTTTGGAGAATAATGAAGAGTCGATTACGTGGTTTATTTTCGCACTGTATTTTTTATTTATAATTCTTTACAACACTATATATTAAAAATTAAATATAAATTTTTGTCCGTCTCTCAAATCAAATGCTTACGAAAAATATATGGTTTGTCAAATTGTGACACGACATCACTTAAGTACAATATTCTATTACTTTTTGTTATTAATGGATAGGTATGTTTGTTTTAAAAATAAGAAATAGTAATTGTTGTATACGAAGAGTTTTAAATAATGCAAATTCTATATACTACTGAAATTTCCGGTTGAGCGAATCCCTTTCTTCTAGTTTAAAATCGAGAGATGGTACATAGTAAACCAAAATTTATCAGGCCGATAAAATCATAAACATTTTAACAAAAACTGGCGCATTATATGAAAAATATCTTCTATGTTTAGAATTCCTATCTATTAAAATTGGAAACTATTTTTGCTCGTGGCTTGGCATTGTTTTTATACGAAGAATTTTTTTATAATACATTATTCTATGTACTACTGAAATAAATCAGCCAAATAGAAGACTACCTATTTATAATTGTTCTGGTTGAATTATTGATTTGAAAACAAAATAAATGGTGGACTAGTTTTACTTATTAAGAGCGAAGTTAGGTATCTAGTTATTATATTAAAATCTATGAGAAAATCTCACGTTCCCAAACACACCTATTATTTAAACAAACAAGCCTAATTGTCCATTCTCAAATTTTGTTTTGCCAAATAACAGTAGACAGTACATACAATTGCACTATTGTATTATAATTTATAAATGTGCAGTGGCATTAACCATGTCAAAACTTACCGTCGACTATGTAAATGGCTATAGATTTCGTTGTTTTTATTTTGTAAATTATCTCTGAACGTTTAGTATATATTTAAATAATAAAAAAAAATGACCTTAGCTCATCGGGCACTATTTACATGGTTTATCATATTGCTTTTTCTTATATTACTCTGCTTGAGACTGGATCCTCGTACGCACTGGAACTGGTTCATTGTATTCATACCACTATGGCTCTTCGATGCCATACTCATCATTTATGTGATCATAAAAATCGTAACCAAATGGAGGAACTTGAAGCGCCTCAAAGAGCTGCTGGTCTCTTATCAATGGTACATTGCAGGCGTATTGCTGAAAATTGCATCTCAGGTTATGATTTGTCTGAAACTTGAATACACTCAATTGGAGCTTTCAATATTTACTACAATGATACCGATTTGGATACTACTTCCATCCACGACGATTTATGTTTTCGTAAGCATGCAACAAAGTAAGAATAGAAAAATATTTTGTTGATAAACTTTATTTTAATTTCTAAAACATACATTTTTTTTTAGGAATAAAAGCAAAACGTTAAAAACCATATTTGTTTTGTGTTTGTCTTCTGTTTTGGCGATTTGCAGACCACATCGCCTGCAATTCCGCCTCATTTGCCTTTGCTTTGTGGGCCAGGTATGTAATTTGATGTTTTCTGCGAGTTCCTAAGGCTGGCTCTTCGTCTGTCAGCACACCCGTCGGTTGATAGGTGGTTGCTGATGCCAGAGCAGTTCGCATCCATTCTTCTTTATTCGGTTGTACTTGATCATCAGCGATATCGATGACTTGAATATCATTCATCTTTCGGCGTTTCGCTTGGCTACCAATGAGAGCTTGAATTGCTTCTTTATCGAGCGTCTGTTGAGTGTTGGTCACGGAAGCGTGTATTTCAGGTTCTTGCTCTGATTGAGGTTCATCCGCTTGAGCTATGGCAAGGAATTTTGAAGAACTCTTCGCCATTTCAGCGGCTTTTCTATATACCATGGCAGCAATCTCATCTGTGCTAACCTCAGGTAGTCCGTCATCGGTTGTTAAAGAAAAGAAGTCACCTCCTTCATTGTCTGAACCGTCACTATCGCTCACACTTACTAAAGATGCTTTAGCCTTAGGTTTTGGTGTAGGTTTTTTGATTGATACTGTTCTGTCGACGTTCTCCGTGTTATGTGCAGGTCGACGATTTTTTACTGCATCCGGAACGAATGCCATCGGCTTAGTAAGTTCTTTACGTGGGTCTTCGTTTGCAGATGGCTTTGTTTTTATAAAATTCTGTTCAGATTTTGGAGTTGGAAGGATGCTAATAAGACTAGAAAACCCCGATTGTTTGATGGGCACATCAGTTGACTTTACTTTCTTTTCTTCTACATCTTCAAAGTCTTTAAGAGATGGTATTGTTATTCGCACCAAATTTTTTGCTGGCGGAAGAACTTTCGGTGTAGGTGTTTCTGAAGGAATTGCTTTCTTGTGTAGAAATTCATCGTCTTCTTCTTCAATAATATTTATCTTTGTTTTAGGTTCAGGCAGTTTCTCAAAGAGAGCTTGAATAGTATCGGTGTTGGAGACAGATTTCGGAACTGGAAGGTTCAGTGAGGATTTAAAAGGTGCTATTTCTGTTATAGCTATAGGCGTATCTTCTTCGTCGCTAATATGCCCATTAAGTACAGGCTCCTTGTTCGCAGTGTGAAATGATTCGTTGTCATTATCACTTTCATCACCGCTGCTTGAAGCGTATGCAACTAAAGACATTCTAATCTCCTAGTTTTTATTGAATATTTGTAATTGAAATTAAATAGAAACTTTATTTATTTATACTTTTGTCTGACTGCTAAAATGTCAAAATTGTGGAAATAAAAATAAAACCATTCAGTTAAAAAAAATCAGCGACGGACTAGTAAATGTTTGGTATGCACGAATTTAGATGAGGGGAGTAGTTTTATTAGCCATTTTCCTTTAGAGGTGGCAAAGTACTTGTGGGTTGATGAAAACTAACATCTAGTACTGTCATCTACTCCCGATACCTAAATTATGTAATTTCCTCTTTTGTATTTTCTCGTTTCTGGTTCTTAGTGTTAAAAAAAGAAGAATATAACAAACTGTTAAAAAACCTAAAATTCAAAGATATCCAAGGTATTCACTCGAACGCGAGGTATATAACATATGAAAGGTATTCATGCAGAGGTAATTGTCCGCTTTGCAGAAAGATATAACTTTCCACTAGACGTTTACATGAGCACCCCATAAATCTTGCATAAATATGAGAAATAATTAGCTGTCACAAATTACTTCTCGAAACTTTATGAGGTTTATTTCTTCTCTTTCTACACCAAATCTGTGAGATAAATTTATCTGATTTGCAGAATATTTTTCCCATACAAATTTTGACAGATCGTTTCTGAGGAGATAAAACTATCTGGTTTCTGAGGCTTATCTGAGTTTTTCAGCTTTGCATGAGTACGTTTAATATCTTCCGTTTTCAAAATGAAACACCTGAAATGTAGTTTTCGAGACCAATATTTAAAGTCAGTAAGTGTCAGATTGATCAAAATCCTCACCCCATTTGGCCAACGAAAACAGGCTACTTCAATATCTGCTTCACTGTGGGTTTGCTGTTGAATGGATTCATCTTTTGTTTTTATTTCTCGATGTGACACATCGAGACTCGACATTAATCATTAATTGGCCAGTTTATATTTTTAAGATCTCTGAGAATATTCTCAGTGAAAATGACAGAGATTGAGAAAGAAATATAAACAACAATTCTCAAAGAAATAAAAATTGTTGTTGTGACGCCTTTTAAAAATACAAAAGCAAATAAAATTAAATTATTTTCAAAAGTCAAAGCTATCACTTTGTAAAATTGAGAAATCGAATCCAAAAATTTTCATTCTCAGAGTTTTGACAGTAGAATTGAGAAATTTGTATGAGAATTTTTGTTTATATTTCTGAGAATACGAAGATCTCTGAGATCTTAGAAATATAAACTGGCCAAATGTGTACTTGTCAGTTGTCCCCTAAGTTAGAATCCAAAATCTCTGCGTGTGGCTGTTTACTAATCCAAAACTCAATAAATTATTTACAAAGTTTCAATTTGACCCAAAGCCCGGCGATAAGTTTCGAATCTATTTCAAAAGATTCATCCTGGAAAAGTATTCCTTGATATAAAAAAAAAATTTTATTGAATGAGTTTATTACAAGTAAGCTAGAAAATTATATTTACCACATCACTGCCTCGTAACCAATAATATCAATATACTTTTAGATAACAAACTTACAATGGTCCGCGTTTTATTTGTTCATCCAGATTTGGGTATAGGAGGAGCTGAGAGGCTAGTTGTTGATGCAGCCTTATCTCTACAGCAGAAGGGCCATAAAGTGAGCTTCTTAACCAATCACTATGATCCAACTCATTGTTTCGAAGAAACTCGCGACGGAACATTCTTTGTTCAAGCTGTAGGCGATTGGTTACCCAGAAATATTTTTGGTCGCTTTTATGCTTTTTGTGCTTATTTCCGCATGTTGTACGCTGCGTTCTATGCATCCTTGTGCTTGTCGCGTAGAGAAAAAATCGATATCATATTCTGCGATCAAATTTCAATTGGTATTCCAATACTAAAGCTAGCAAAGCACAATCCCAAAATTGTTTTCTACTGTCATTTTCCCGATCAGCTGTTGAGTGCCAAAGAAGGATATTTAAAGTCGGTATATCGAGCTCCAATCAACTATATAGAAGAGTACACAACAGGCCTGGCAGACACTATTTTGGTTAATAGCAAATTCACTCTGCGTGTGTTCCGTGAGACATTTAAGCGATTAGATGTGATTCCAGATGTTCTTTATCCATCGCTAAATACCAAGTTCTTTGACAAGATTCAGCTAGAAGATCAGAACGAGGATTTCCTTAACATTCCATCCGATGCATTTATGTATTTGTCTATTAATCGTTTCGAACGCAAAAAGAACCACGAGTTGGCTTTGAATTCGTTTAAGCAGCTCGAGAAATCTCTCCCTCGAAATGATTGGCAAAGATGTCGTTTAGTAATTGCTGGTGGATATGACGTACTCTGCTCGGAAAACATCATCATCTATGATGAACTTGCTGCTCTGGTGGCGAAATTAGAATTGGACAATAAGGTTATTTTGCTGAAGTCTCCATCGGACACGGAGAAAATTGCACTGCTGCGTAAGACGCAATGCTTATTGTACACACCCGAAAACGAACATTTTGGGATTGTACCCCTCGAGGGCATGTACATGTCTAAGCCAGTTGTGGCGCTGAACAGCGGTGGACCAACTGAAACTATTGTCCACAATTCGACTGGCATTTTGTGCGAAAAGAGTACCGAACATTTCTCCAAGGCTATGTGCAGTCTATTTAAAGATCAAATGCTCTGTGAACGAATGGGACAAATGGGCCGCAAACGAGTCGAGCAAAAGTTTTCATTTGAATCGTTTGGCAATAAGATAGAGAGTATTATAAGAGAGCTTCTGGATGGTAAAATGAAAAACAATTAATTTAATTTTTTTTGTAATGCCTGCTGTTTGTGCTGTGTTTTCTATTTAATGATGGTTTTTATTGATTTAAAAAAAAATAATAACAATAAAACTGTCAAAAAGTTATATTCCAAAAATAAAATGAACATCATACCTTAAGATTACAATTGTCTATTTACGCTTAACTTTATTAAGAGGAGCAAGCATGTACATATAGAGGGTGGCTTGCAAGGGTGTACAAAAATTCTAAAGCATCGTTAAGTCGGAAGGAAAATAACTTAAGATTAAACAACAATAAAAACAACTACAATGTCAAGCTCTGGAAACCAAATTTTCTTTAGACGACTAAATTTACTTCACTCAGTTACTGATGCGTGGGAAGTTAGATTCTTCTTCTTTTTTTAAATAAGTTAATTTTGATATTATTTTGGCTCAAATTTAAACCCGGTCATAAATGAAGGCAAATGTTTCCCCCAAGCCTCTTAGAATTTCAACAAATCAGATAGTCACAATTCAAATATGTAAAATGAAAAAAATAAAACCTTTTTTTCTTCTTTTTAAACCATTAAAAATTGAAATAGAGAAGTACAAACACTTAAGAAAAAAATAAAAGGTTGGAAAAAATGAGAAAATACACAAAAAAGTATTAACAATGAGATTCGATTTACATTTTTTCTAATTTTAGTAGGTATTAACAATATATATTTTTGATGGAACAAATTTGATCTCTTTTTATTTAAAGTTTATTAAATAAATGAAGAAATGGTAAAGGAAGAGTTTTTTAAAAGAAAAAATATATTTAATTTAAAATAATTCAGATAATATTGTTCTTTGAAAAAGATCTTCAATAATAATGGATTAATTTATTTGGATTCATACAAGTTTTGTGTCGATGTAAAAATTAGACGTAAAGAGTCAATTATGTTTGAAGTTATTTTATTTGTATTTCGCGCAAATACCACAGTACAAGTACAAAATCTTGGTTTTGAGAAAAAAAAAGAAAAAACCGTTTGCATTTTTAGCTCAAAACTATATTTTTGGCGCTTATGCTGTTCTTAGACTGATTGATTCAAATAATCAGTTCATTTTTATACCTTCACATTGTTTTGTTTTGCATTCGCTTCAAAGACAGCTTGTCAACACACTCATCTAAAACAATCCCTACCAGAAAAAAGTATCAATTTTATTTATATTTTTAAATGCTGATTTTATTTTTATTTTTGTATTATAACTTTTTTTGAAACAAAATAAAACTTATTAGAAAAAAATCGATTAAATTGAAATCAAATACAGATATGAGAAAAAATCATTAAATGAATTCCTCATAACATTTTGTATTCAATGCCATGTAATTATTATTTATCAAATGAGTGTGTTATAGGGAAGTGCAAATGTAAACTAAGCTGTAAATACTAATTCTGTCGCTTGTATAGATATAAGTAGCCCAAATCTTTTGGTGGATTCTGGGAAACTGCAACTTTACTGTCATTGAAGATAACCCATTGATTGTCTTTTTTGATGTGACACACGTAATGTCCAACCTGTGACGAAGTGCCCATATGGGAAATGAAAGCTACCAGTGTGTATTTACCATTTCCGTCGCGATAATTCTTTGAATTCGATGCGGCAACACCTGATGAACCACCTTCTTCCTCTGTTTCCATTGGCAAATTATCTAATGAATCGGTATGGGAAAATATCCAATCGGTTGCTCGTTCAATGTTATTGTCTGTAGATTTCAATGCTGTGGTTGCTTGTTTTTCATCAAAGCCCATGCTCATGAGCATGGCCAGGCTTTCTTGATTCGGTTGGAAAGTATTACTTTTACTGAGTCCAGGAACAGTGAAAGGTGCAGCAAAGTCAGCATCACCAATGTGCTCCATTATCCATTGGGTGGCAACATCCAGACCGGCATTTTTGGTGTTAAAAATGGCGCGTTTACATGCCTCTTCAGGAAATCCCATAACTAAAAGTTCACTCATCACCGCCTCATCGAACTTGACCTCGGGGACTTGCTTGACATCATTTGGCAGCGTTTCTTCATCTGGCTGCAGTCCACGCGAACGCATATTGGATAGATCAATTTCAGCTGGCATATCCACTGAGACATCTAATTTTATTGGTACCCAATCTTCGCGTAGAGTAAATTTCTTGAGATGCAGCATCATAAAGTCAGGCATCGAAGCCAATCGTGTAGTCTTCTTGGCAGTGGTCATTCCATTGATAGCCGAACTGAAAAACTGTTCGATTATTTCAGTTTGGAAAAAGTTATCCAGACACGCTTGGAGTGAAATTTTTGGTCGGACAACATTTTCACCGGTGTTTGGTTTTCCACTCGCAGCAAGTTTCTCCTTGTACTCTTGAACATCGTCTTGATTTGTGGCAGCTGATAGAGGAATCACTAACGGCAAGCAGAATTCCTCACGTTTTGTGTATTTTACTTTCTTACTCGCTCCACACTCGAACCTATCTTCGACAGAAAACGATAACGCATCTGATGGGTTTGGATGGTCACCTCCGCGACTATTGCGTTCCAATAGATTAAGAAAATAAAGAAAGAATTCACATGCATCTTGTTGCTGTTTTGTGCTGAATTCTGAATGATTTTTGCCTATTATGTTTTTAAACATAGCTGGGGAAATACCAGTTGATTCTGTGTCCAGGGTGTTTTCTGCAATTGAACTGTATTTGCCACTCCAAAGACCAGTTCCTAGTTTGGCAGTTTGGATGTTGAAGTCATTGGCCGGGTCTTGGGGGAATGCATCGAAATACTTTGACGCTCCCTCGACAAAGCGTGCGATAAAATCTGGAATTGTGAACATTACCTGCATAACACTGTTCATGTAGCAGGAATTTCCCAGATTTCGCATACCAGTCAGTCCAGGGCCGGCTAAGGGCGTGAGTTCGCTTTCGCTCTCAGTCAGTTGGCTCCATTCTCCAATGCGCTGATTAATATCAAGCTCCAGCTCAATCATAGACTTCTCGCTCTTTTGCATGGCAGTCATGTTGATGCCAAAATGTCCAAGATGTTGGTTTAGGTTTGGATCAATGACCATGTCGTCTTCTGGATAGCTGAATACGTCTGCTTTGCCATCCGCGGTTATGGTGCCCAACTTAACAGCGAGCGGGAAACTAGTTTCTTTGTAATACTCAACCGCATGATCATTTCCGCCCGACCCATCGAAGAATTTTCGTCCACACAGTATAGAGCCATCAGTAAGATTCAACCAGAGGTTATTGGTGAGATCACATTTTTCGCATTTCCAGCCAGTGGGCGGTATCTTTTTGCCGTTATCTAGCTGCTTGAGATCGTTGGCGTGCTTTGACACTTGACGCACCTCGCCATCCCATGTTCCGGTCATGGTCTGCTTTTCTAGCTTGGCTATAGCTGACTCGGCAGCAAGCAACACTTCCACAGATTGCTGGATTATAAGTGGTAAATCAACATTTGGATATGAAATCTGAACCATATCTGGCACCACAACAATCTGATATGTGTCCTTGTAAGAATACTTTTGGTTCTTTATGTCGGCGCCACCCTCAACACCGATTGCTAGACGAGTTATCTTACGCTCGGGACCAGCAGAAACGTCGATTTTTTCTATATCACTTTCCGGAATTTTTGATTTTACTCTTCGGATATGCAAGAATACTCCATTGCCTGTTTTTTCGAAGTACGGTCCAATGAATTGCTCGCCAAAACTGAGGAACGTGGTAAGGTTGACATAAAGTCCTGTAGGGGTTTCCGGATTATCAAACGAATACATACATTCGTCTTTGTAAATGCTTTGGTTTTCGCTGGGGACGCGGATTTTAGACAAATGCTTCTGTAGAACGTCCATTCTACCAGGGAAAGTAACAAATATTATAAATTTTTCTTTAAACAGTTACTTAAATGTTAATTGATATAATGTACATAGAATAACTTACATTGAAGATGTTGTAAGTTTGTTAACGGTGGAGTTTTTAGAATCGATGTGAAAATAAACCAATATTCTGAAATATGTATAAATTTCAAAATTTTTGTTTTAAGAAGTTTTTAGTTTTATCGGTTTGCGTTTTCTTATTTATTTTAGTTTGCGCTATTACAAAGAAAAAGTCATCGTTGATGTTGTTCATTCTTGACAGTTAATTTTTGACGGTCGACAAAGCAAATTTGCGAAAATCTAGTACTTTAATTATGTAAAATTTTGTCTACTGAATGGTTAAAGTGACAGCATCCAGCGCCCTATTGTATGCAAAATGAGGCAATTCCGTTTATAATTTCCAAATAATTGGAAAGTAAGATAGTAAAGTGTTCTATGAAATATAAATACAACATATTAAAACCGTGTTTTAACGATAATACAACATCCCATTATTGAGTATTAACATATCCCAAGAAACAATTTTTGGTTTAAAAGAGGTTAAAAGAGTTACAAATTGTTGCTTGGGCCCAAGAAACAACTTGTGATTAAAAAGAGGTTTATAAACCGATAAAATTATTACCGCCTTAATTTGGCTATTGAGGTAATAAATCGTTGCTTGGGATGTATCATTTTCTTGTATTTTTTTGACATTGTGTTAAGACTATCCCAAACTAATGCGAAACAATAGCAACAGCTTGTTGTTGCCAATCATAGCAACGTGTTGTTATTGTAATGCTATTTATATTTATCGAAAAATTGGCTGAGTTAAAAGTTGTTCAATAAGTATAAGAATAGAATTCTTGGCTCTCTTTCTTTCTTAATTTTTTATAATGAATTCATAAAAACTTAATCATAATTCGTTTGTTTCAAAATAGAGAATAGATAAATAAAAATATTGCACACGCATTTATCATATTAAGTCGTGGTTTGCCGTAGGTTTATAAATTTTCATTTCAAAACCGTTAAATCAATATCAAATCTTAACTGCCTTTTTGCATAAAATCGATGCTTGCGACCGCGACCTCTGAATGTCCACAAAGATCATAATTTTTTTTTATAAAAAATAGATATTTGGCAACCAGTTTCTACGTTTTCAATTTTTTCGAATTGTTTGGAAATCGTTATTTTTAGAAACAACGAACGTTGTAATACATACATACATATTTACATACATACATATACGAGAATATTCAAGTTATTATAAAATCCTAACTAAAAATTATATTTTGTACAAGCTTTACCTTAAGAGTTGTTTATGTTTTATATGTAATATATATTGTAATAAAATTATAATATATATTGTCTAATTTTAATCTATGTTTGCATATATTTTTGTATTTGCATTTAATTTTTATTAATATTAACAGAATACTTCAAGGTTTAATCTTTTGGTAGTGTTACCAAGTTATGTAGCATAAATATAAATAAAATATTAATTCAGATCAAGCAGTAGTATTATTGGTAACTGGTGAAAGTATAATTGACCTAAACTTGTCTTGTTGAAGTATTGCCTCTTTGATAGCATGTATCCATTTTGTATTTGTTTCTTCATCCGGTGTATAGATAATAATTGTATCATTGCTTCGGCGGTCCTTGAATTTTAACTCAATCATATTTGAATGCTTTTCCCCTGCTTCAATATGGCATACCTTAAAAAAAAAAATTGTTTTGAACTTTAAAGTTCTATATACGTACCTATATGTAAAACTTATCAAATTACTTTAATATGATTGTTGTACTCATAGACTGGAAGAACATATGGATTATCTCCATTTGTTGTTATGTCTGCAAAAATTATGCTTTCCTCAAGTAAGAACACTTGGAATTTCTTTCGCTTACTAACGCAGGATGCTGAAAAAGAGAATCTTTGTCGTCGAAGTTTCTTACTGCAAAACAATGGATCGTGACAAATGAGTCTTCCTTGGTCTTCAAGATTTTCTGGAAAACGTTCTAGGCGCCAAAGAAGTTTGAAATCGTTCAGAGCAGCAGTAGTTCTCTAAGAATCATATTTTAATTACTTTTATTTTGTACATGTGAGTGTATGTATATATGTTTTTATAAAAAGTCAAAAATTCTCAGGTAAAAGTTAAAATTTTTCAGCAAGATTATTTTGTTTTACATTAAAAGTATCTTGCTTGATGCACTTAGCGGGTCAAAAAGATATTAACTTTATTTTCAGGAGGCACTTGTCATGGCGCGAGAACTCCGATTTCCGTTAAGGGTATATATACTCGCTGGAGGCTTATATTATTTAAAATTTAGTTTGCTCATGCTCTATTTTTCATACCAATGCAGAACTATCAACTTATTGAATTTAAGTTAATTTAAGTATTTACCTCCATTACTCCAATAGCTTCGTTTAATTCAGTTTTAAAGTCGGGTTCATTTTCCATAATTGCCTCAAACAATAGTCTGTATTTACATAGTCGACCAATTGGTAGTTGTAAGTTGCTTTTAATCTTAATTGTGAAGAAGAAACAAAGGTTTATCAATGGTATGGGATGATAAAAATATGAATTTACCTGTTGAAATGAAATTCCACTTTTTAATGAAGTTTCCATTAAGTAAGGTTCATTTTTTTCTATGATATATTTAGATACTGGTTGATTTCTAAAGTACTTGAGGTACATGCTTAACATTGCTTCCTCGATTTCCTTCATTTTTGTGCCAAATTTACTTGGATTTTTAATGGATCGTTGTAGAAGTTTAAAAAATTCACTGGAAGAATTGGAAATTTGATCATTCAAAGTTTGATTTAAACATAAATTTTTAGGTTGAATTGAATTTTGATTGTTTAAAACATCTAATCGTTATTTATATTTTTTGG
The DNA here is from genome assembly GCA_958431115.1 of Syrphus vitripennis. Taxonomy (NCBI): domain Eukaryota; kingdom Metazoa; phylum Arthropoda; class Insecta; order Diptera; family Syrphidae; genus Syrphus; species Syrphus vitripennis. The sequence continues at coordinate 1,059,977 of OY288110.1, read as the reverse complement.
TTGCAATAATCCAAATAATAGTCTCCTCTTGCTCCTACTACCAATTTCCGAAGCTCGTACAAAGGTAGCAGTAGTAAATATTTAGATGGTTTGGTAAATTGGAATTTCTTTTGTTTGTGGTTTTTCGATAGGGTGGTATTCCCCGAACGCTCATAAGTGTATGAGATTATTAACCCAACAAAACCTCCCTCATTGGGTCATAAAAATGTCTTTTTCATGAGCTAATAAGGAATGATTTTTAGAGTTAAGAGTTTCTTAAATTTACGTTGAGTACCAGCCTTAATTTTTGGCAGGATAACATATTCTGAACATTTGTTAGAAATTTAAAGTTTCAAAAAGAAGGGAGCAGATATGAAAAATATACAACATACTTCTTGTGCCACATGTAAATACTCTCGATGTTTCCAAAAACGAGTTCAGCCGTAAGACCTTCAGGAACAGAGCTTTCTACTTTGAAGAATTCTGGAATAGATCTAAGAATTTAGATTTTAATTAATTTACGTCTTGCGCGAAACATTGCTTTAAAAGTTAAAAATTTACTCGATTATTATTTCCAAATCTATAATATATTTCATTTCCGACTGGATTACTTCTGAATTAACACAAGAAGGTTGTCTTTGAATAGTTCGGGAACGTTCATTTCTCTAAAAATAAATATATAGATAATTAGTTAATTAGTTATGAGAATACTTTTGGAATACTTCGTTCAATATTTTCTCTAAAAGTTTTTAAATATTCTTTTTCTTATATTGAATTATAGTACATATGTACTTCCAAACAATTTTTTGGAATACCAATAATTTGTAACAACCTGGCCTTGGAATTTTTTTGTTCCTCAAGTTCCAAAGCGTGTCATTTATCACAAACAAACAGTTTTTTTGGCACCCTATTTGGCGTTTGTTTGGCTGTGAATTTATAGATTTGAAATTGTTTCTTTTGGTCTTTGAACAAACAGTGCAATTTTGTCGTATATTTAAACTATATTCGAGATCTTACCTTTGAGAAATCTGAGTTCTTATCAGGTTCTGACATCTCACTGAATAACTTGTTTCTGAAAATGTATACCAAAATAATATAATGTTATTAGATAAATAAAGAAGAAGAGTATTGCTGCGACGATGAGCATGGAAAAATTGACATTCTTTGAGTTCATACTATATAATGATCTGGCTGATTGAGTCAATATCAGAGTATTGACAGAAATACATTATAAACATTAAACACAATTACTGGATCGAACTTAATGCTTTTGGTTAAAAAAGCCGCGAATAAAACCAATTTGGACAATTTTTTTTTTGCATAGATATTTTGAAGTAGGTTTGTAGGTATGGGAGTACAAACTGAAGTTTGTATGGTCTTTCATTTTGAATCCTAACGAAAAAAAATTATATTCGCTAACACTGGTCAACAAAGTTTTTGTTAGAAAAACTAAAACATAGTTCGATTTGTTATGTATTACCCTTTTATAAACTTAAAATAAAAATTTGTATGAAATACATTTTCAATGATTCTTGTAAAAACTATTTCAAAAATCAGCTTCAATCCGGTAGAAGGAAGTATTGCAGAAAAAAGCTAATATTGTGTATTATGGTTTGAAAAACAAAACATAAATTTTAACAATCGAATGGAATAATGTGAACTAAACTTTGAAGTAAAGGATTATAATTAGATTCGAATTTTTAATGTGAGAAAGCTTCAGAATAGTATAGTAAAAAGAAACCTTACGTGGTGGAATTTTACTGAGTTCATATTCAAATTCAGCCATAAAACTTGGAAGAAGTTTATTCTGTTTTTAGTAACTAAATTTTTTTTAATTTTGTTGACCTGTGTAGTTTACTTTAATTTCGTGGTTTTAAAATCTTATTAAGGCGTTGATTATAGCGAAAGAAAAATGAATAAGGTAAAACTTTTTAATCGATTATTTTCAATGTTAGTTTTCAAAAATAAAAAAAAAATACACTCATAGATGAGGAGAATTTTTGTGCATACAAAATTTTTATTTTATGTGTTCTTTTATTAAAAATTCATTTTCCTGATGCGATTTTTTTTAGTTTCAGGGAAATAAATAAATGAATTATATGATTATGATTAAAAATTTTATTTACACAAATAATCCTCCAAGTCGTTGTCATCGATGAATGTATCTTTTTTTTTGCTAGAATCGTTGCCTGAGGAAAAAAAACAATAATTCGAATGTCCTATGTAACGAATTCCACTTATTTTTTTTTAACTTCTGCATCAATGGGATATTCTTCGTTACTTTAAACTTAGTTAAGGCGGCACGAAGCAAAAAGTAGGTACATAGTAAGAATTAAAAAATACGTGAGTAAGAAATAAAATTTAAATGAAGAATTTTGGAATAAGTTCTTTGAGTATTATTTTAGAGCATTTTAAAATAACTGTAGGTTTCATATAAGATGCGTTTTTAAAATTTTTCAACTTTGTGCACTTATCATTTTATCTATATAGTTACTTTCGTCCTAATAAATTTTTACTATACATAGGTTCGGGAGCAAAAATTGAAATTAAAGTTTTACGTACGACATTATTAACACTTTTTCTTTTTACTTGACTTCACTTCCTTATAGTTGACAAAAATATGGGAACTAAAATATTACAATTTTCAGAAGGCTGATATATGTCAAAGTTTGTTGTGACTGTGAGGTATATGATTCTTTCATCTCTGAAATACTCATAGTGCTGAGTCAGATTAAGTGTAATACAAATATATAAAACCAATTTTTTGCATGAATCTCTAAAATGAACAGTTATAAGCCTTTTACGTTTTTTTTGTTCTTAACATTTTTGAGTTTCAAAAAAAAAATTACTAAATTGATATACATATTTTCTAAAATAACTTGACATTAAATATTCTTATTTGGCTTTTTCCTGTAATTTTTTATTCATATATATTATATAGTATATATGTACATATATGTTATATACATACATATATATGAATGTTGAAAAATAATTGTGACTGGTGCTTTTATTTAATGAGTTATTACGAGAAATTGTAGTGACGAATCATAAGTATGTAACATTGGCTATCACAAATCGGTTTTTTTTTTATTTACAAAATGTTATTATGTATCTCTCATTATACAATATATGTAAAATCAAAATAAAAAAACATCACATATGTACAATGTACGTTGTGCTTTGGATGAATTCTGTAGATCTGGACAGTTCAGAAAATACAACAGACGAATCATGGCATGGGACTATATTTTCAAAGAAGTGTTTCGTCAAGGGCAGAATTTTTCGAAGTGCTGAACGGACCCGGAGGGGGACAAATCTATTCATAGCTTTTAAGATATTTTCCTGCCAGCAGCATACCAATTGTTCAACATTAAAAGAAAAATCTTACTGAATACTGAAATCAATACAGTTTTATAATTTTCTTTCTTTTTATATCTAATATTAATGTTGAATATGTAATTTCCAAAAATATAAATGAAAACATTTTTTCAATGCTGAGTTAAACCAGAGTTAGGTAAATCTGCCAATTAAATGCTCACAAATTATTTTTTAGTGGTGGAGGGTCATTAAAAATTAGGAAGCTAAGGAAAGAAACCAAAAATTGAAGTTAGTCTTGTAGACAAGACATATTATTAAATATCCTTCGACGCAAACAAAAACAAGATACAAATAAAAGATCTTATGCGGTTAAAACAATAATATAAAATAATATTTATTTGAATATTTCAGATTGATAAGAATGATAGAAAAACATAAAAATATTAAATTTAAAGTAATACTCATATGTGTGAACTTATATATGTGAATGGTACAGTTAAAATAATTTCAATAAATCTAGGGTTAAGTCAAAATATTCGGGAGTAAACTAGGGTTTAACCTCAATCTTGCATTAAAAAACTAGGTTTTAGTTTTGTCACAAACTATAACGATTTGACAAGTTTTCAGCGAAATAAATTTTGGCAGGTATAATGTATCAAAACGCGCAGCGCGGCGCACTCGAGCGCCAATTCGGTCAATTCTATAATGTGTTACTTTTTTAATTTTTTAAATTTTTTTTTATACAAAATTTGGATACTTCAAAAAATGAAGCTGAAGATCAAAGCAATTTTTTTTAGGATGAAAGAAAAATTTTGAACGCCAAAAGTTTGGTACGTTTGGTGATGCGAAGTTATAAAGTTTTTTAAATTTGTTTTTAAGTTTTATAGTTAAAAACACTTTAAAATAAAATGAATTGAAAAATCCGGTTCTAGAGTAAGGTTTGCTCTAACATTGTCGTTGGGAACATTTGTGCTCAACATTATGTTGTTATAAATTTTCCCATACCATTAATACTTATCAGTAGCTGCAATCCTAAACGAAAAAAAATAAATGTCGGCTATAATAATAAAAAATTATGTATCGTTTTTTATAAAGGTTTATTTGAATTTTTTAAAGGACTTTTAAGGGCTTCGAGAAAATTATTCTGATTTTCCAGGAGTTTTCTTATATTTTTCTGCCATTCCTTATTTTGTTCCATCGTGGCTGCAGAGCAAACATACTGGTGTAAGTCCGGTCGATTAGGATCTGTTGATCTTAGTAGAAAACTATTATTTGGTATTTTATAAAATTCCATTTTGTTAACCTATTAGAAATGTTTAAGCAAAAAGGTTAATCAATATCTAAAATAAATTATGTTCATTGTTTAGGAATTACTTGGAAATGAGAGCGGTACACATATGAAGGGCTTGTAAACTGTGTCTTTTTGCCAACAATATCTGCTATTATAATACTTTGTTCGAATAGGAATACTTGAAGTTCTCTGGGCTTCTGTACCATTGATGCATTTCGTTCGACATTTTTTTGAACTTCAGTACACAACAATGTGCCATGAAGCAGTAAATTGCCTTGAGTTGTGATTGTTCCGTCAAATTTTTGAAGTCGTCCAAGTACCATCATATCATCGACAACTTTACAAACCTCCTGATTGAGAAAGTATAAGCTTTGGTAGTTAATTACATAATTACGAGTACATAAAAAGTTTAATTGATCATACATGGTACGGCAGTAATTTTGTCAAATTTTATAATCAAATTTTGGAATATCATATCTAGTTTTCTCGTTGCAAATTTTGCACCGATGGCGATGAAAGTAAAATGAAAAATTCAATGTAGGTACCCAATGGCCCAATGAAATATGGCCAGATATCAAGAATTTAACCTTATTTCGTACTAAAATATAAATAAGGACAAATTTTTGATTCCTCTTTATTTCGCTTAAAAAAAAAACGCAATAAGACCCATTTGGCTTTATTTCATTTTCTGATTTTTTTTTTTTGGAAAGTTAATCAAAAAATTTCTGCTTCCCGGGAATCCCCAATTTTGAAGGTGTTTTAATTATTTCGAAATTTTCTTAAAAATACAAACAAGTTATCAAGTTTTTTAATTTAATTTTAATTTCCTTTATTTTTGGATTTATTCAGAAATTGTTGAGATTATTTGTAATACATATATGAAAAAAAGAGTTGGTGGGTTTTCACAGTATACCTAAAAATTTTTACTACGTTGGGGAATGGGGATGGGGAGTGAAATTAAAAATTTGCTCAGGCAAATATCAATTTGTGTTGCAAGCATTAAATGTTTTCCCAAGAGTTATTTATAAATTTGTGGGGTGAAAATTCGATATAACATCTACGTCCCCCGGGTAACATCAGTAGTCAATTTCAAATATGGAGATTGAAAATATAAAAGAGGTAAACACAACTTTTGATATATTTCATAAATTCAAGTCTAGCCTACGCCTACTCATCTTGTGACCAACCTAATGACAATGAAAACCAGATCTGAAAAATTCAATACGTAAAGTCAACAAAAGATTAAGATTAAGAAACACTTATAATTGTAATAATTCAATATAAATTAAACCAAAAAACTCTCAATGTTAAAAGTTAGGCCTCAATTGCGACAAGATATTATCAACAGTAAGTCAATGCAAGCGAAATGACTCGCCAAGTCGAATTGCATCGTCCGATTTGTCATGATGCATGACGAAGCTTAAAAATTCGTCGCCAAACTCAATTTAATGTGTGATTGGGCTTAGCCGAGCAATTTGGATTTTCAACTAATGTCAGATATCCACGAATAAAAATGTTTTTTCGTAGAAATTTAACAAACGAACTCACATTCATAACATGGCAAGCTTGTTCCATACTTGGTATTTCTTCTGCCAATTTGGCAAGTTCAGTTTGCTTTTTTATCTCTTTAAACAATAATTCATACTTAGTTAATCTTTGAATAGGCTTTATAAGTAAATCCCTTACCTGCAAATACAAAATTAAATAATAGAAATAATTAATTCAATAAGGTATCTAAATTAAATCAAAAACTCACATCGTAACGCTGATTTGCTTTTTGTCTGATTTCATCAAAATACGCAACATGCTCGGAAACAATGTATTCCGATAATGGCTTTTTTCGACAGTAAGAGTTATACATAAGAAATTTTCCCTCGTACCGTTTGATCATTGGCCCAAGTTCTGATGGTCTTTTAATGCAGCGCTGAAGAGATTTTAAAAAGTAACTAGGATAATAAAAAGATAAAAAAAGATAAAAAATGAGTGAAGAAATTCACATTAAAATTAAATTTTCTAATAATTTACTCTCTGTGCCATTCGTAGATTGCTTCAATATTTCCAAAAACCATTCGCTCTTTTCCATATTTAAGATCTTCAGGTATGTCACTTTTTGGATTGCGAAATTCTCCGATGTAGCTGAAAATTAAATATCCAAATTAAGGGCAAAAAATAAATAAATTGTTACAGTTTTAACCTTACATATTAACAATTTTTGCTAAATCTTTAATGTAGTACTCTTCTGTTGATAAAAGCTCTGATAAGACGAGAGTACGCTTTCTTTTTGCAGCCTCAACAACATTTGTCTCCGGCGAGTTGTTCTAAATATTGAAAAATAATATTTATTTGTAATTTTAAATTGTTCCTATTTTTATCAACTTCCGTTGAAGAATTTTTTATATTCATAATCGGGCTACAGGCTTAGTTTTAAGTATTTTGATGTTTTTTTTTTTAATCAGATGTGAAGTTTCAAGCGTGAAGAAGAGCGCAAACACGTTTGAAACTTCAGTGGTGTTTTTGTTTTCTTAATTTTCGTACTTCGCTCATTTTGCTTCGGACAAGATACGACAAAAAAATAAGTCAGATTTCTTAATCAATGTTGAAATATTTTTTTATTACATTTTCAAAAATATAAAACGTAGGTACTACATTTAATTTAATCCTGATTTATTGGATTTTTTTTTTAAATATCTACTTTCCGTTTTTAATTTTTAAGCGTTCATATCTCGATTCCTAGATTTTAACGAATTTTGTGTTTCATTTAAAACTTTCTTGAATTAAAAAAAATCTATCAAAAAAAAAGACGTTGAATAAGAAGATCTAATGATTTTCAAACCAATACGAAGCTCTAGAAAAATTTAATTTTAATGAACTTTATGTCTATGTATGTACCTATACTTATTTGAAATTTAGAACTGATATTCTCAGCAAACATCCACGCAAATCGTAAATTAATTAGGTAAGTTTTTAAATAGTAAATTTTTATATTTTATTCACTCATAAGTTTGTGTACCTACTTGATGTTGCCCGACAAAAATGACGTTAATTTTAAAATTTTATAGTTATGAAAAAAATAAAGATATATCTTTGATTCAAGTTCTTACCCTTGGTTCAAGCACATTTGTGTTAGGATCAGGATTTGACATCTCAAAAAATAATTTTTTTCTGCAAATTTACAAAATATATTTAATATTCTTAGATAGATAGATAGAAATAGTCTATTAAAAATTCAATACTTAGGCTGGTTTTCACTGAGCTTACTTTAAGAGCCTTATATCAAAAATCCCCCCTCATTAATACGTTTTAAATTACTGTTAGTGCTATTTTAAATTTTAAGGTAGGATGATCATTTGTCAGTTTGTAATAATTTTATTTGACTACTGTTTAAATATGACGATGACGGTGATTCTCAGACCTTAAAACTATGAACTGACTGAGTGATTCACCTTGACGTGATGGTTTTTAGATTTTAGAAATATCAGATATTTTTAATGAACAGAATTAATCGAGAAAATTTATAACTTTTGATGAAAAAATTTTGGTAAACAAAATGTCCAATTTAGTCCACGGATATTTAGAAATAGTAGTTAAACCTAGAACTATGGCAACTCATTTCTTTTGCTTTTGAAATAAAATTATTCGCTAACTAACGTTAAAAAATCCTTGGTAGGACAATAAACAATTTATTCTTAACAAACAAATAAATGAAAGTCTTACGTACGACATTATTGAAGTTCATTTCACTTAACTTCTTTATAGTTGAATAAAAATTGAGAAACTAACAATATAAAATTTTCTGAAGTCTCTTATAAGTTAAAGTTATATATGTTTATGAGGCATCACTAAAATACTCATGGCATTGACCGTTGAGTCAAATAAATACAGTTACGGGCGTAATAATGAGAAAGAGAGAAACAATATTTCATTTACATTTTAGATTTTTAGAATTGATTTTTTTTAGCTTAGACTAGTAAGGAGAATTTAAATCCTAAATCCGTTGTCAGTTTTGAATTCGGTTTTCGATATGTTATTAGTATTTATTTTCAAAAATAAACACGATCACACCTCGTGCAGGGCTCGCATTCAATAATTGAGATTTTGTTTTCAAGTTTTCAAACAGGTATTCTCAAAAATTTGAATTATCATGTAAGAGAGCTTCAGAAAAAAAACTACCTTACGTGCTTTATAATCTGAACAGATTTTTTTTTTAACAGAACAAACAAAACTATATCGAAAACTTGACGTTTGGCTTTGTATATGAAAACTATAGTACTATCATGGCGAGTTTTTTTAGGGTTGCGTGGACCATTGTGGTGGCGCTGCAAAATTTGAGGTGTAAAATTCGATTTAGGGAGTCTTTAAGCGTCGAAAATTGGTGGTACGGGCAAGAGGAGACTATTTTTTGGATTTTTGCATCCAAAAATATCAATAAATATCTATTAAAACCTCCATAAGCTCTCCTAAAAAAAAAAAGAGTAAGGGTTGCAGGCATACATTAGATGTCGCCCCATTCGACTTCCACCATGAGAGTACTATAGTTTTCATATACAAAGCGTTTGGTTACGAATTCAATAAAAATGTATGTATGTACATACATTCGAAGAACATATTTTTGTGATTAGTGTTATCGGACTAAAATGCTTGTTTCTAGAATGTAAATGCGCTGGGGATCAAAAACCATTATTCTAATTCAAAAAACTGTAAATGCAAAAAAAGTTCTATAACTTTAATAACAATCGTCTATTTTTCTTACCAAATGCCATGTATACTTTAATCAATATGACATTGAAATGGTGGTCAAAAGAAATTGGTTACTGTTTTGGTTAGAATTTTTTTTTACAACACTACTTAAAAATTGTATGTACATATATTGTATACATATGTATATGGGATTATTAAAATTTCTGCTTTGGCTTATTACGGCAATAAAAAATAATGATATTCGTATTTTTATATTTTGTTTTGTTTATTCTTAAATGCTTTCACCATAGGAGCAAATTCGTGCGATTCAGTCCTGCATTTAATTTTTACTGAGCCAGTTGTTTTACAGTTATAGTGGCATGTAAATTGTTGAGATAAATGTTTTTCTTGCACCCTGCAAAATAATTTTTAACTCTGGACCTGTGTATGAATTTCTGAAATCTGAATGCATACTAAAAATAAAACGAGTTCCCTTATTATTTTGAAATGAGTTTTTCTCGATTTATTTACGTAAAACATACCTTCAATGTGATTGACTGCATGCAAGTTACTACAATTCATTGGTTGTTATTTAAAGTAAGATTCATTAAACTACAAAGATATTAGTATTTCTTAATAGGTATAATAATTATAAGATTTAATATTATTATTGATCAATTTTGTATTCCATACTAAATTGCATGTCTTTAAATGTGGCTACTATTACACTAATAAGTGTGAGTGTGTACCTATGAAGTACATACAACTAATTTCGGTTATAGTGTTATATTATTTGAATCTGAAAATTTGATTATATTGAATTTAATTCAAAAATTTATTGTTTTATTAACATTTTTCGATACTTTCAATCAGGTGATTCCCTCATTTTTTATCAGTGTAAAAATAGACTTTCTTGCTGAAGTTTTTCTGTCAACTTATTGATTTTTTTGATCCTCTAAGATCGTACAAAATGTTTTAATATTCTATTGTAAAAAACATTCCAGAAACATCTATGGTTCGATTTTCATAATATGTTGTCCAATTCAGGTTGGGTATTTCAAAAATAAATAATATGAGTTGGATTCAGGACTATTAGAGTGTACAAATAATAAAGATAAAATTGTGCAGCTTATTATTTTTGATTGTTAAAATTGAGGGTCGGGTCTATATTAATAGCATAAAGTTTTGTGAAAAAAGAGGTAGGTATACATATTTTTAAGGTGCTTATCATATAACAAATAACTTTATTTATAACACATCAATTTCATAGTGGCAAGCTCACACAAAAAAATCATTTTACATTTCTTTATCCTATCTATTCATATACATGTATAACTTAAGAGGTATTACACAAATCTACGAAAAATTTACAATCGTTTTCTTTTTGTTTACTATTTACATATTTACGGGTTTCCTCTTTTTGATTGTGTTGGAAATAATAAGAAAATATAATCTTTATTAATATAAAAAGGGAATAGAAATTCAATTTTATCCAGTTTTGCCACATCACAGCTTTTTTATATTTCTGGACATTTATTAATTTTTTTAAAAAACATACAAAATTTTTCTGTGCATTTATTACTTTAAAAAAAAAAAAACATTAAACGCTTATCAGAAAATCTTTATTAAATAAAATTCAGTAACAAAAGAAAATTAAAAACTTGTAAGTCATTTTTAAATATTTTATCGTTATAAATTAAAATCAGAGATTATACTCACTCTGACTCTTTCTGATGCTTGATTAACACATCAGACAAAATGACATGGTCGTAAAAGAGGTTAATGACAGAAAAATGAGTGAATATTACAAGAAAATATGGCGTTTCCATAATAAAAAAAATCTCACTACTAAATATACTTTTGAAGAAAGTTTTCTTAGAATTCCATGGCTTTATTCACCTTCAGAAAATGCCACATTGTAATAAACTGCCTTTTTTCATTTGACATGACTTCATTCACATAAACTAAAATTATTAGTGTTTTTGGCTGCGAGCATGTACTATGTAATTTAAAAAGTATTTAAATTTTCTATACCCAATGAACCCCCCCCCCCCCCTGTTCGTGTGAATGCAACTTAAATAAGTATAGTCACTTATTAAAGCAAAAATAAATCAATACAATTCTGTTCCTATGAATGCAAAATGCAATTTTTGATAATGGAGCTGCGATTTTGAATATCGTTCTTAATCCATTTAATATAATGTATGTACATAGATCATCAAAAACAAGACAGTTTTTTATCAAGTTCATACATATTAATTTTTACTCTGGCGAGTTGTTTATTTAGTTTAAAAAAAACATTAGGAAGGAAACTTTATTGCATTGTATATAATGTGTAGTTTATATCGTTTAATGAAATAATAAATATATGTATGTATATAACTTATAGAATGGATCATTGGGGATAGTAAAATGGCGCTAATAATGTGTTGTCTCTTTTCGATCTTTTTTAAATTTAACATATTTTGTACGGGTCTCTGAAATACATAATGCTGTCTTAAAATTTAAGTTCCACGAGAAATGTTAACTTAATTGGGATCATTAGGTCATGAGTGCCATCTTTACCGATTAAACTAAAACTATGCGAAAATATTCGAAGGATGAGTCAAATCTTGCTCCTAATTAAGGAAACAAGGTAAAGTATGTAGTAAGCATTAACTTTTGAAGTCTTTCGGAAACAACACTAATTATTTAAATTTATACAAATGTAACCATAGTATGTCCCACGGAAAGTTGTCAGTATTCTCCATTCATTAATTTTTCACTGAAATTAAAACCGAACCACAGGATTATTTTGATATTGTTTTTGTAATTTTGCTTAAAATATCACGATTAGGCTGTCGTATTGCCGTGAACAGACGTTCTATAGTGGGCAAAATGATTGTGTACGGTCTTACACAAGGTCTGTTTAAAAAAATCATTTACTTTTTAAGTTTGCATTCGACTGCATAAAATAATTTTCCCAACACGATTTATCATTATAACATAAATACTAATCATCTTAAATGACTGTAGTGTTCATGTTTTGCAGGTATTCAAAACCTTTATATTTTTTCTCAGTAAAGTAAAACCTTAACAAGTATTTACATTGAAGAATTATATAATTTTGTATAAGCAAATAAAAACAAAATTGTATAAACTTTTATAAGTGTTTGTCTTTGTATTTATTTCATGTTTTCACTGTATCTAAAAGGAATTTCATCTTATATCGCTTCACTTACAGCTTTCTGTTTTATATTTTTTCTTTAATACAAATAGGTATTATTACAATAAGTATAACATTATCGGAGCATAACACATGTAAATGATACATTAAAAAAATTAAGAAAAAAAACTGAAATACAAAATAAAACAAAAATTAAACAAAAACTCATCTCGATTAGAGTAAAATTTATTTGTAAAAAAATATTTTTTTGTTCTTATTACGTAAATCACTCAAATGTTCTTAACAATAGCATTAACTAGTAGTTAAAAATAAATATAACTCTATGTAAGTATTATAAAACTCTTTTGATTTAAGAGTCGACTTAAAAAAAACATAAAACCATAAATAGAGAACAATAATGTGTGTGTGTGTGTACGTGTATGTTTCTAGCGCAACAAATAAAATGCAAAAATAATATTTAACATTATGTTAATGAGGCAGCACTCTAAGAACCAAAATCATTGTGTTCTTAAATGCAATTTCTTATTTTCTTTCTTAGTTCACAACTTGCCCTTACACATAACAAATAATTTGGTTTAATTTCCCCAAATCGCATTTGTTCATGAATCTTTTGTTAACTTCTTTTGGTATTCTATAGGACTTTGAAGGGCGTTGAGAAAAGTGTTTTGTGTATCCAGGATTGTTCTTATGGTTTTCAGCCATTCGTGATTTTGTTTCACCGTGTCTGCATAGCAAACATACTGGTATAAGTCCGGTCGATTAGGATCTGTTGATCTTAGTAGAAATCTATTATTTGGTAGTTCCTCCAATTGCATTTTGTTAACCTATTAGAAATATTTAAAAAAAAGTTAATTAATACAGAATATGGTTATGTATGTTTAAGGTTTTACTTGTAAATGAGACCGGTACACATATGAAGGGCTTGTGAACTGTGTCTTTTTGCCAACAATATCTGCTATTATAATACTTTGTTCGAATAGGAATACTTGAAGTTCTCTAGGCTTCTGTACCATTGATGCATTTCGTTCGACATTTTTTTGCTCTTCAACACACCACAATGTGCCGTGAAGCAGTAGACTGCCTTGTGTTGCGATTGTTCCTCCAAATTTTTGTAGTCGTCGAAGTACCATCATATCATTGACAGCTCTACAAACAATCTAGTTTAAGAAAATATACACTATTAGTTATTCTTACACCAAAAAAAATTAGCGTAGGTATTAATAATGTTAAAATTTGGTTTATAATATTACAACTATTTTAAGAATATAAATTTCTTGACATTGGCCTCTCATGAGGTGATTTATATTTACTTTTATTCTTTTATTTCACTATAAGCTGATGATGAGAAAGCAATATTTAAGTGAGGCAAAAATTAAAAAAAAATTTAATCGACTCTTTTTGATATCAGGTATCAAGAAAAAGCGAGACGTCGAAATGAATCGCTCATTTCCAGCCAATGTGAAAATCGTATCGAAATGCATATTTTTTTTAATATACAAAATTAAAAGGAGTTAAAAGAAACTACCAACGCGGTTGAAGGGAAAAATTTAAGGAATCAAATGACTGAACACAATGAGAAACGGAGCTGCAGTAGTTGAGTTGAGCAAATTATCTTATGCATGCATGCATGTGATAAGCTAGTCAAAATTTCACATTCGTGTGGTGCAATTTTCAAAAAGAAACTTAGGAACACAATTATTGCAACTTTGTTTGTGATAGAAAGGAAATACGAGGCCAGTCTCATGAGTAGGTTAACAATCCATACATCCTAAACTTTTCTCCACAAAAATTGTATAATTTCCAGCCTAAAGTCTCTGGTAGCTAGTGCTGTTAATTGCTTATATTATAATGTAAATTTACTTTATATTGTAATAAATAATAATAATAATAATGATAGGTTAATAATCATAAAATTGGATGACAGAATTTAAACAGAGCCATTAAAGCTGTAAAGATCAAGATCAAAATGATCGACCTATTACGGAGAATATTCTGGAGCCCAAACAATGGGCTGGAAGGAGAAAATGTTCCCAAAAAGGTAAAAACTGTTTCATTAGTAGGCAAGATAATGGCTTCCTATTTTTGGGATATGCATGGAATAATTTTTGTCAATTATTTTCAAAAACGATTAATTTAAGAAGAAACGGTGGCATTTAAGCAAAATAAAGTTTTGTTTTGTTTTCTTTTTTCAAGACAACACACCTGTTTTGGTTTTAAATACATGTAACAAGTACTTTAAATAAAAATGTTTTCCTAAAAGAAACACAAAAGTGGACGTTGGAAGAAATTAAAAAAAAAAACTAATAAACTCACCTTCATAACATCGCAAGCTTCCTCCATACTTGGTACTTCTTCTACCAATTTGGCACGTTCGGTTTGTTTTTTTATCTCTCTCAAGAGTAATTCATACTTGGTTATTCTTTGTACAGGCTTTATAAGTAAATCACTTAACTGCAGACAAAAATAAAAAATTTAGAAATAATCCGTTCAAGAGGAAAAATTAAGTTAAAAACTAACATCTAAACGATGCTTCAGCTTCTGTCGGATTTGATCGAAATACATAACGTGCTCGGAAACAATGTGTTCCGATAGTGGCTTATTTTGACAGTAAGACGTGTACATACGAAATTTTCCCTCATACCGTTTGATCATTGGACCAAGTTCCGATGGTGTTTTAATGCATCGCTGCAGAGATTTTAAAAAGTTACTAGGATAATAAAAAGAAAAAAATTAGTAACGAGATTCTAAATAAAATTAATTTTTTTATTTAATTACTCTCTGTGCCATTCGTAGATTGCTTCAATATTTCCAAAAATCATTCGTTCTTTTCCATTTTTAAGATCTTCAGGTATGTCACTTTTTGGATTGCGAAATTCTCCGATGTAACTATAAAATATATTATAGAAATTAAAAGAGAAATCAACGAAACTAATGAAGTTATAACTTTACCCATTAACAATTTCCGCTAAATCTTGAATGTAGAGCTCTTCTGTTGACAAAAGCTCGGATAAGGCGCAGAGACGTTTTCTTTGTGCAGCCTCAACAACATTTGTCTCGGAGTTATTCTAAGTATTGGGAGAAGAAAAAATATTATCATAATTTTTTTTTTAGTTAATGTTGTATTTAATACAATTATTTATTCATTTATAATTATTTAGAAAAGATGTTAAATTAAAAAATATTTGTGTGTGGTGAAATAAACAAGGAAAAATATTGGCCCTAAAGAACATCTTAATTTCGAATTTAACCTAGGTTTTTAGCTTTACAACTTTTCCGTTCGAAGCAAAATCTCTGATTTCAGTTGTTTTAGCCCAAATCTCCACAGGTCCACATTCTATTTGAGTCCATTTTGGACAAGACAAAATTATTAATAGAGAGGATTCTGGGGAGTATGTTATTGGCGCCTTAAAAGCCGTAAAAGCTTTAGATAGAGGGTATCACCAGAAAATCGCTCCCCCTGCCTCCTCTAATTTTTGGCATTCTATTGCCTTAAAAAAACGCAACAAAACTAAATTCTGAAAGTCAGATCTCTGGAAATTTAATTAAATGACGCGTGATTTTGAAAACATTCCGAATATTATATGTGGTCTAAGAGCTGACAACAAATTTTTGGTTTGGAGGTATGTATAACCAAAATTCACGAACATGTATGTGGAGGTACTAGGCCCTTGATTTCAAATTCAATCGTCTGGCAGGGTTATTTTGTCGCCGGGTGAAAACGGCGATTTTCTTGATTTTGGAGTAAATAATCACTTAAATATATATGTAAACTACAGAGAACTACGCTCTGAGTAAGAATTTCGGGGTCCCAGACGATTTGAGTGTCGCCAGACCTCAGAGACGCAAACAATCTTTTCATTTCGAAGGTATAACCATACAAATGATATATTGTTAAAAGGATTAGTTCAACAGAGACGAACCTAAATTATACTTATTCCATAGACTGTTAATGGTGATATATAATAAGAGATGAGTTTTTTTTTGTATTAATATCGCAGTTGCTCTTTTTTGTATTGAGAAGTCACTAAATTAATTTCTCATATTCATAGTTTAAAAGTTTTTATTCCAAATCTGCACTCATACAAAAAAAAACCGTATATATTTTTCGTATATTCAATAAACCATGACATTTGTTGAAAAATGAATCACATTTGTCTACTGTAACCTTAAATATATTTGTGAATCATAAAATTGCAAACAGATTTTAATTACCGGTGAGAACAATTGATAAAACTTTTTTATTGTATATTATTATCATTTAGTGCTAATTATTTAAAAATAAAAATTGAAATTACATACAATTTTTTTTTTATTTACCTCGTCATTATTATCCTCTGAATTGTCGTTATTTGCATAACACAATTCAAGATCTCTTCCATTACTGTCTTTGCTATTAATGCCTAGGGGTTTTATGATTTTTATGGAATTCGACTCATGTTGTTCCTGTTTAAAAATAAAAAAAGTTTGCTCTGTAAGTATTTAATGCAATTGAACATT
Organism: Syrphus vitripennis; assembly: GCA_958431115.1. Taxonomy (NCBI): domain Eukaryota; kingdom Metazoa; phylum Arthropoda; class Insecta; order Diptera; family Syrphidae; genus Syrphus; species Syrphus vitripennis. The sequence continues at coordinate 1,043,046 of OY288110.1, read as the reverse complement.
TTAGAAGACTTACAGTTTTCTCCTTAACAATTTGTTCTATTTCGGATAGGTCCGCTGCTGCATTGCCTTCCATTTTCTTGAAGGTGCTTGCCTAGAATTAAAATAAAAATAATTAACACAATGTTTTGTAGTTTTCATGTATGTTCTACATAAATTATTGTTTTATCTTGCATTGAGTGTATTTTTGACAACAATTAATACAGTAATTATTTTACTATCGTTTGTATGGGTTGTCTGTTTTTCAAGGTGTGTGTTGTTATCTTAATAAGGTGTATCAGTTAAATTAATGACAAAACAAAGGTATGGCAAAATAACATCGATATGAAATGAGGCCATTTATATTGCTAAAAGAGTTTCAACAAAATAAAAATTCTATAAGCCTATAAAGTATATATAATATATGTATTTCTATATTATACATTATTTATGTATTTATAATACATGGGAAAAATAAATCTAAATTTTCTTCATACAATCCAAGCTAATGGATAGTGAGGTGCTGCCGATATTCTTTCTGGAATTGGAGCTTTTTACGTACAATAATTTTAAGGTAAGAAATCACAATTTTTTTTTAACTGAGTTAAAACGTAGAACTGAAATACATAATGGTTGTATGATGTTTAGATTTTATTAACCGTTGAGTAGGCTTCTCATGATCACATTTGGTTGCCCAAACATACAACGATGGTTTCGTGAGGCACGAAAAAAACATAAAAACCAGACTCAGCTGTTGTTATTTTAATGTGCAAAATTGTTGTTGTTTTAATACATTTTGAGATGCCTTACAGTTCGTAATGTCAAGACGACAATAATATACAGTCCGTCAAATTTTAATAAGGGAGGCAACTCGCGACATTAAATTAAATTGTGTTATTGTATTAAGAAAATTATTAATTCTAAATTTTGGCGTGAGACTAGATGTCAGTCACATTTGGGTTATATGGATATTAATGTATTAATTGTGCGGTGGCAATTTCCGTGGTAGTGCTTTTTGAGGTTCTTTCATAAAAGTATTATCGACGCACTTCAAAAATTATTCAATATGGGGAGAAATTAATTTGTTTACTCACTAAATTGACAGGATTTTCCTTCATGTCCTTAAAGGCGGGTGGTCCATTCGATATAAGACAAGGTTCCTGAATAGGTTTCATTGGCGGAGGTAGTTCTAAGCCAACTTCTTCTTCAGGTTCATAATCTGGTTGTTGTGAACTGTTTACTTGCGACATATACTGTTGGGCACTTGAGGGCGTCATTGAGCCAGCTATTGAAGATGTTGTCAATTCATCCTCGTGCTCTGTGTGCTTTGTAGATAACTTTGATAAAAAAAATACAAAAAATCAATAATCGTTTTTTTTTTAGAATGAACACAAAAATAACTTACTTTAAGATTTCTTTCTGAAGCCTTCTTTGTAAGAGTTTTCTCCATCGGTGGTTTATCTACCTTGCCTTGTGAAAGTTTCCTTAATGGTTGCGGCAACCATTTTCTCCTAAAAAGCATTTTTAGAAGATTATATTTTATGTTGATTTATCCAAAACTTTGTTTATTTTTTTTTGTATGTATTTTTGAACTTTCAAAGAAATTCCTTGTTCATATTTTCTACATCTGCACTTTGTGTGTGCGATTGCTTTCACTTATTTATCAACAATGAACACTATTTAGGTATAATGTATATGCATAGTAGAGAAATAAAAATAAAACAAGATACATAAATTCAACCCAAACACTTAAAGTTTGAATAGACTGTCTAAGTTACATGAGAGCTATGTGAAAAAAAGATCTTCTTCTGCTGTCATCTTTATTATCATTTTTATTATGGACAATAAGTGGTATTAAACTCAAGATTCTCTGTATGCCGTCTTCGTCGACAACGACGATCAGAAAATTTGCATACAATTTTTTCCTTCCAAATTGATTGTCTTACTATTTGTTTTTTTCGTCATGGTTCAACTACAATACTTGTTAAGCTTTTTTTTCTGAACAATTTCCAAATAAGTCAAACACTAAGGAACTGATGAACGATACTCTTTTTTGCTTTTGGTTTAAAAATTTTAAGAGAAAAAAAGCTGTTGCCAATTTGTTGGAAACCAAACAATTTAAATATTTTTGGATTCTTCACTATGTATCTATAATGAATTGGCAAGTTTCTGTTTGCTCCCAAAGTCGATAGCATACTTTAGTTTAAAGGCTATTTTGAAATTACTAAGCGAAAACAAAACAGCTAAAAACGGGCTTTAAGCATTAAATTTATTGATATTTTTCTGCACGAAAAAATTGTGAAAAAGTCAAAATTATAAAAACGATTCATTGTTTGTTTAAAGTAACAGTAAATGTCGTACAGACAGTCCGACAAACTAGTTCTTACCAATTTTCGTGAATTTCTGGTAGGTACTTATACAAAACTAGTCTTATTATTTCGATACCTCAATACTTTTGAATAACACCGAATTGAGCAAAACTAGAACCAATTTTGAAATCAGTCAATTATTATTATTCACTAATATGGGATTATAAAGGTACTTTTTTAAAGAGAGAAACTTAAAATATAAAAGAAAGGTTACAAAATATTTATCTTAAATGCTTTTTTTAGTAATGCATACATTTTTACCTTTTATATATCATTTAATTCAAAAGCTTAAAAATAAATAGATCGAACAACAGTGGCAACCATATTCTTCTAGCCGTAGCTGTAAGTTGTCGGTTCTGTTCTGTTCTTAGTTCGGTGTCTCGTCAAGAAAATAAATAAAAATGAAAGCAATGCTGAATGCTCGTCGAATGAGTATACAATATACATGTACATATGAAAGATTTTATCTGTACATGGATGGACGCACAATAAACAAACATAATTACAGGTGAGGGAGGAATGCGGATAGTGGGGGGCAAGGACGCTGTCTAAAAATTATTATTATTATTATATACTTTTTTATTTCTCGCTTTTGACAATCAGCTTGATATCAGGGGAGAATTTTAGATATTTAATAAATAATTGCATTTAGGGGCACAATCAAAATAGTAGCAGTGCTACTGTTGAACAACGAGTGAGAATCGTCATTTTAATTTTTTTGTTTTTTTTTTTTATTTTTTGAAAATATTTAAAACAATTTTTTCACAGTACCTATTCAATGGTCGAGGTGTTGGTGTTGGCACATTGGGATGTAAATGTCACATTAATTTAATTTAGTATTGAAGAGAACAAACGCATGCTTTTTTGAAAAAATAAAAAAAAAAAATAATTCCAATGATCTGTATAGTATAGAAATATATAAAAAATATTAAGGGTAACGTATTTCTACTGAGTTATCACCGTAATCCTTTTTTGCAAAAAAAAGTATTGTTTATGATGTTTTTACGAAGAAGCAACTTTGTTTGTTTTAATTTTCGTTGAAAAAAAAAAACCAGTTGACAAGTTAAATTTATCAATTTATAACTTTTGACACAGTTTTAACTACTTACACTAATGTGAAGAAACTTCTTTTAAATTGGCCATTTTCAGTCATATTATTGATTTTTAATATTCCTCATTGCTGTTTAAATATTTCTTTTTTCGCTTTTTTGATACATGTCAAGTCCACATTATTTTAAAAATACCACTCTAGCACAAGAAATTTTCTACGACTCTGTCGTGTTGTAGCTGGTCGTACATATGTTTGTTTGTTTGTATTTTATTCTCAACTTAGTATTTCGAGACACACGTTTTCACAAACTGTTCAAAATAATGGTGTTCGAATTTAAGTGGAAGAATTCAGTCAAATGGTGAGAAAAAAAAATTAAATTAACAACAGCTCAATTAAATACAAACGCGGTATTTATAATTTTAAATGTCAATATTTCCAATAATTTTCGTTATTACTTTTTTTATTTACGAAACAAAAATTTCTATATTTACCGCTATTTTCAACTGACATTTTTCAAAACTGATATTTTTAAGACTTACATATGTATATATTTTGAACATAACCTGTATAAAAAAAAACCCCAGTATGAGTTTGTGAGGAAAGTGTCGCAGGCTTGTGTTAGTGTATACGATATTATACACAAGCATTGTTTTTTTTTTCTATTTCAATAAGTATTTATCTAACACAAATGGAATATGTTGATTTCACCAGGGTGTTCCAAAAACAGCTAATTCAAAGTAGGTTTAAAAACAAAGCTTTAAAATCCGGTCACGCAAAACACTTTTAAATATTTATTGATTCGATAAATTTTAAAAACCAGTTTTTTTTGCTAAAATTTTTATATTTTTTTTTGGCCTGATCAATATTCAGGGCGCAAAATGAGCGTTCTCAAACTTCACTGAAAGATCCGCCCACACTTACATACTGAGTATTAATACAATGTCAAAAAAGTACAAGAAAGTGATAACACCGCAGAAAATGATACATGTGTTAAAAACTTAAAACGTAGTGGGATGCTTTGAAATTCCTTGAAACCATCCAAATTTGATTGCTCGGCTCTAAGAAAAGTCTTTAAAATTAATATCTTAATTTTTGAAATGCAAATGAAATGTTTGTTTAACCCACCATTATATACACGAATGTATTTTTTCAACTCTTTATTTGTTTCCAGTACCAAAACATACACAACAAAATTGGAAAATAAATACATATTCCTGTGCTTAAAAGGCAAAACATCTTAAGTCGACTTATGTAAGATACTTTACCTTTTGAGTCGCTTTTTTTTTTCAAAAAAAAGGTAAAGTAAAACATAGCACATACTTAAGTAGGTAAATATAAATAGTATTAATTGTTATTTTAGAAGATATTAAATATATTATGTATGTGAAAAGTTTTATGATTTTCCAATAAATTTCATCTTTTCCAAAAAAAATTTGGAAGACCACAAAAACTTGTTTTTGGTATTAGTTGGATCATTTTTTATTATCTACAGATAACGTTATGAAGAGCATATAAAATACTTTAAGCTATAAACGTCTGGGAGCATACAAATTGAAAGCAAAACTTTCGAAGTAAGGACCACCCTAGTGCACTACAGTTAAAGGAGCATTCTAATTTTTCTCCGAAAAAAAAAACAAGTTGAGATTTCTCTGTACCTGGTTTTGTTAAATACTAGGTACCAGGGTTTTAGTACTCTTTTGTGGCGAAGTGATACCTACATTTTTTCTACAGCTTCAGTTGTATTCAAATCTGGATGTGAAATCAAATTTAAAGATATTTTCTAATCAGTGTTTACTTCGAATGTATTCTTTGCATTTCGAGAGGAACGCCCTCATGTATTTTAAATATAGGCCGAAACTATCGAATGATATATGTATGTATTTCAACAGGTTTACTAGTTATTTTGAAATTTGTGTGGCATTTTTTTCAGTGGAGTTATGGATTTGGTACAGCACAGTTGGAATAAAGATTAAAGTTACATTTATTTCATACATTTAGGATCAAGTTAATTTACTAAAGACAACAATAAATTTGTTTCAATTAAGCGGAATTGTGATTTACACCGAGTTCGAAAAACTCAACCTAGATTCTCATAAGCAATGTAAACAAAAAAAATTTTTGTACGTATATGTGTCTGAAGATAAGCCAAAATAAACAAAAATTATAATGACAGGAATGACGAGGATGAAAAAAATTAAATTTTGACATTTCAATTCGAAAATTGTTGTTTAATAGAAAATTTGGTGGAAGCTTTCAGTGTGAGTTTTAAGTATTAAATGTTTATAACGTGTATTTTACTATCCCATCTAGATTTCAGTGCTCGGCTTTTAATTGATGAGAGCATTAGATACTGAAAACAAAAATAGTAGATAATAACGTTGAATATTGAATACATTTTTTTTTTTTTGAATTTTGAGTTTAAAAATTAATTTTCCAAGAAGCTATTTGCTATCTACGAGTTTCTAAATGTTTTTTTCCTAACCTCCAACTAAGCCCCTTTGCAATACCTATTTGCAATCACCATATATTTAAGAAGTGTCTGTCAAGGAAGGTTAAGTAAAGATAAAGTTAAAATAAGAGACAAGTGGCCGTGGCTTAATTTTAAACATGATGCAATTATTCCGCAAAACGATTGCATATATCAAACTACAGCCTGGATTTCATGTAAAGTAAACTAATCTTTTTCAAGGCTATATATTACACTGGTAAACAAGGTTTTTTTCAACACAAAACAAAATAAACTTTTTCGTGCCTATCCAAGATCCTACAACCATCATACATACGTTAAGTAGGGAAATAAAAATATTATAAATATTTGTATAAGCACTACACTTCGAAACCACGAACTTGCACTAAATTAATTCAAAATAGACTTGTAAAAAATTGTTGTATAGGATAATTTGGACGGTAGTATAAACGATATGCACTTAACAAATTGATGTCAATAAGCGTAACATAAGCTATAAAATAGATTTGCATAAGAGTTACATTCTGAGGAAAAGCTTCTTTTAATGTAGTAGTTAATAAAGCGTAGCATAGATTAACTTTTTTATAGCTTTAACATAATTTTTATCGAAGGGTGCAGTTCGACACTCAGTATGTAAACCACTATGAACTCCATTTCAAAAGAAATAAAATTTATATTATATTACATTTTTATAATATTAACTTCAATTAGATTCCTAGAGTAAGTTTTTTTTTATGTTAAGGAATATTTGTTTTGTGTGTATTTAAGACCGCTTCTTCGTTTTATAAACAGACTTTTTAAATTAGTTGCAAGTAATAATTCCTTTGCTAACTTATTCCATTGGTTTGACTCATAGCAAATTAACACTTTACTCTTTATACAAATAAATAAATTAGCATGAGTCAGTTATATATAATACTATCAACAAATAACATATAAACAAGTTGATGATAAGAGTTGAAGAAAAGAAAAAAATTATCAAAATGTTATTCAGCTACTTAAAACAAAGTATGTCGGAGAAACTAACAATGTGTTTAGCTTCAACTTCTAAGAATTAAGTAAAACATTATGAGGTATCTCAACCGAATATGTATCTTGTAGTTGGTATAATGGAAATTTCATGTAGCTTATCCCTTTACGGTTCTTTAATTTTTAAAATTAAATAAGAAAATCCCTATTTAAATTTCATTTTAACGACGAGCTCCTGTCCTGACTCACAAAATTTAGCTGAAGATATTTTTTAATAATTCCTTCTGAAGATGAATATACGACTTGCTTAACAAACTCGAATCGTTTTTAAACTAGTGACAATATTGTATTTTATTTAAATTTAATTGACTAGAAGGTGCGATCTTTCCGAATGCAATCGACAGACTGACTTTGTAAAATATAATTCACAAACAGGTATTTAATAGACGTATCAAATTAAAAGTTAAATTTCATTAACATTTTTTGTAAGAACTTAGGTGACGTAAAAAATATGAACACCAACAGAAAAACTATAATGATTATTCTAATCTTCGTGATATTACTATAAATATTTATAAACACAGGTAAATTATGCAACTGACTTACCCGCTAAAACCACGCCTCTTGGTTGAAGATGTTAGTGGATCAGGTTTTCCGCGGACGTTATCTGAAAAGATAAATATTTTTTTTATGATTAAATAAATAAATAAATCATGAATGCATATGTAGTGGAAAAACCTACTTTGTTCTTGAATGGAATCGGTCTCCTTTTTGATGGAGGTGCCTTTTTGTGAACCTGGCGGAGGTTTGAGTATTGATACAGGTACAAGTCCTTCATGAACAGGATCATCATTATTTTGAGGATTAAGTCGTACAAGACAAAAGTCTGGATCAGTTGCCGTTGCAATTTCAATAACTTCCACTTGTTGGCCCTTCGCCACACTAAGTTCGTTCGATCCCGGTGTAGCGATATAATCAGACACAACCCATGTTGCTTCGAGTGCTCCAACCTAAAAATAGAAAAATAATTCATTTATGAATATAACCATCATCATAATCATCGACATAATCATCATCATCCGGTCGGTATCACTTTCATGTGATTAAATTCTGCGAAATCTATACAAGGACGCTAATAATAAAATCGCTTCAAAGGGAACGCCGATTTACATATTGATTTATTTTTGGGACAAAATGCCACCCCCAACATCCTCAAGGGGGCACATATACATACACACAATATTTTAATGAATTTATAAATAATCAAATTCAGATAATGTGGGTGCAGTTGTTTGTGGCAAATAGTCGACACAGGAGGCCTACAACATACGAAGAGCACATATAGGTTTGCAAAAATTGCTACTCGCAGGTCGGTCACACAGCCTCGCAGCTTCTTATTATTTGCATGCAATTGTTCAATCACGTTTTAACATGTAATCTTCGCAATTAGTGGAACATTATGACTCGACTATGGAGTGTGGCAAATTGCTCTCAGTGTGTGGTATTTTGTTGTTCTTGCATTTGTGTAGCTTGTCCTCTTCTATGGAGGTACGTTCCAGTTTGCAGTGGCTGTAACTATGTGACTGGTGAGCTGATAAATAAAAACACCACCCGTCGTATGTAAAGCATGAATATTGATGACATCGCGTGTCGATAGTGTGAATTAATTTACCACTGTAGTGCTTTTCTTTGTTCATTTAAGGATTCCGTATCGCTTATGTCGAATACATAAATACCTACCTATATGGATGTGCATAAAAAGGTAAAATATATACATAGAGCTTTAAAGGACGACTTGTTGGAAGGTACAATTAATGGGCTAAATATTTGAGGGTTTTTTTTTACAGTTTTGCAAGTCAAAAAGTCTAAAGTATTTTTATTGTATATTTTATTGTACCTAAATCTAATCATAAAATTTGATTTTGATTTTTTCTTTTTGGGTGTGTAAAGTTACGGCTCATAATTGTGTAGATTAAACGGCCGAGAAAAAAAATAGTTTCAATTAAGTATGTAGATTGGTGACCTGCCTCAAGTAAATCCTAGGAAACTCATATTGTTTAACACCTAACCTTGCACCTAATCCAAAACCTATAGTGTGCCCAAGCATTGTGGTTGCAAGGTAGTATGCCCCCAAACATACTTCACTTTTTTATAATGACATATTACTCCATAATATCAAAATAAAAAATGGGTACTAATGTTAAATAAAAATTATAAATCTGTCGAATAGGTGTTTTAGAAAAAAAATTTGTATAACTGAACTCGAACAACAGAGGGTGAATATTTTGCTCGTCTTTGACGGCTAATAGCCAACCCTTTTTTTCGAATCTTGAATTTGCAACCTTGTCAATTTAATTTATGTATTGAATAAGCACAAAGCCTAACATTTTGAATATTCAAACGGAAGGTCCCTGGGTTTAATATCTGTCAAACTTGATATTTTTCACTGGCGAGATCCTAGAAAGCTTGTAAAATAAATGGATTCAAAAGTGTCAACTCAGAGTGTACAGGCCACCCTAAAAGAGTCGACCAGGGTGAACAAAACTAAAAAATGTATGTTGCAAAATAATTTGTAGATATTGCGAATAGATTGCAAAATAGACAGGCATAAAAATATTTTTACAGGAGATAAAGAGAATATGTAGGAGCACATTAGCAAAATTTAGACTTTGGAGCAAAACGCATGTACTAGGAAAAGTTAATTGGGTATATGTAATTAAATTTCAGTTAACATGTTTGTTTTGATAATTTTTTTTTTTTTATTATTTTCAACGAAGTACTCATTCCGGTACAGAGTAATCGTCCATCAGTGTCGTCCACTTGAGTTTGATATTTTAGGTTTGCTAATAAGGTAATCGACTATGTAAGATATTTTGCATTCTCTTGCATATGAAGAAGTTATTACGTTTTTCTTCCTGATTTTATAAATAGAATAATTTCAGGAATAGCCGTTTGACATAAGGGGCATAACAGATTTAATTTTTGGAAGATGTTATAGCATGTAACAGTTAATCAAACGAATATTGATCAAATAAATTGATAATTAATTTCATGAAGAAATAATTACTCTGTTATTCGATCATTCGTATGCAAGCAATCATACTTAATCTAAGCGAGAATTTAGTTTTTAGCAGTTTTTACACAAAAGTAATCTTAGGGCACATTCTAAAAACGTTCTGAGACTCAACCCGTCGGGTAGATATGTATGTAAGGTTTGGAGAAGAGTAGATGTTTTACGAAAATAAAAATTTCTTAATTAGTTATTGCCATCTTTAAGGGCACTTTCCCCCACTATGCGCTATATCAGCATAAAAATAAACGCGTACGTTTTTGACTGCACACTTTATTTTTATTAAATATCAGAATATTTCTGTGAGTAGACAAATCACGAAATATCTGAAATAATTTTTTTAATGCTTTATTTTATTAGGGTTAATTGGTGTGTCGACTAAATAAATGAATCAGCTGTTTCAAATATAAAGTGATGTCAATGTAGCCTAATTGAAAATATTGTATGCGAGAGGATTTCACAAATTAAGAATGTAATCTGAAAACTTCATTGGATTGTTTAACCATATGGTCAAGGCCATGTACTGAAAACGATACACACATTTCTGCATATTTTTGCAGTACCTTGTAAAGTTGTGTTTTTTTAGTGCGTATGAAATAGATCAGAATGGTTTAATTTTTGAAGGCCGCATTAAAAAATATTTAACTCTACATGGTATTTAAAGAGCAAAGAGCATTCAATGATCTTAGGTCGATTTAACCAGTTCTTGCAAAGTGAGTGTTGTGAATAAAAAAGAATTAAAAAAAAAAACCAACGAAATATAAAACTTTTTTTTAATCTTGGTAACGATAAATTAAGAATATACGAATGTCTCAACGTACTTATCACGATAATATATTTAAATCAAATTTATTTTTGATTTTTACTGCCCCAAGTTTAGGATTACACTTATCGTGGTTATGGGTTGACTGGACATGGCAAGTGCTACAATGTCGTATCTCGAAACTTCGAGCAGTAAAAATTAAAAATGCTGGTACGAAAAGCGATACTCGTTGTCAATGAAGCAGTTGATTGAAATAAAAAATTAAAAATACTTTTTAATTTACTTTCTGTCAAATGAGACGCGCGTGAAAAGTTGTATTCACTTTTATGGGTTTCTATACATTTTAAAATTGACAGCACGTCGTTCAAAAGACGAGTGTCGAAACGCGCGTCCATTCTATACACTAAGAAACACTAAATGTAGGTATTATTCGTAAGAGTTAAATTTCAATTGCTCTGCGCGTCTTAAAACAAACTAGAAATCGATAAAATCTCTTTTAAAAAAATTGAAGGGATCCAGAAAATTTTTAAAAATATTGATATTTTCAAAAATATAGAATAAGATGATTAGAAATGCGATTTTTGAGAACGGATTTTTGGGAGATACCGTTATTTTGAATTTAAAAATAAAGTTTGTGCAAAATATTTAAGATAGCATAAAAAAAAACAGTTTGTTAACGAAATTTTAGAAATATCTATCTATCGAGTTTTTTTTTTTCAAAACTAAAAAAAAACCTTTTTTAAACCACTTTTTATATTTTTTAAATGCTTTTGTATAAAAATTGGCTCGTTTTTAAAGCAATCACATTTTCCACATTTCACATTATGTATACATATGTATATGTACAGTTATTAAAAGAAAGTCAATATTGTATTCGTGTGAAAATCCACACACCAGTTTAGGGGAAAAACAGACGGAATTGCGAAACTCCCTTATTTGACTTCCCTATCATAGCAATGTCAAGTTTGATCAAAATCTAGAGCTTAAATTCTTGCACTATAATTTCCCCTAGAGTACGTGCCTATGGTCGCCAAAAAAAATCAAGTATCTACTTTCTTGTTTCTAAATCACCTTTTCAGCAAGTTTTTAACAACAGCAATTCTTTTATCAGTTTAATATTCAATTCTTATTACTTAAATTAACAAAAACATGAAGACACCAACTGCATATGGTTTTCATTTGTGCATATTTGATAATATATACATACATTAAGATAATCATCCCTTTTATATGAGAAAAAGCTTTACACGTCCCGTTTTCTTTCTAAAAGCTTTCTCCGTACTTTTCTCTTGACAATACGCAGGACCTAACTTAACAAAAAACACAGTAACACACAGAAATAAATTAATAACATGTCTATTTTGTATCTGCGGAAAAATTTGTGGCGGAAGAGCCAAGTCAAAGAACATAAAAGGGAAATTTATGTGGACAATATCCGCCAATTAAATATGGAAATTAGTACCAACTTTCAGTGTATATTCGCAATTAAGGTACACACAAATCTTGCAGCACGCGAGTAAAAACACAATTGCTATGACAAAAAATCCCAATTAGCTGTATTAATAAAATACCATAAAGGGACAATTAAGGATATAATATTATTAGCTCTTCTTAAAAGGAGGTTTCCTTGTTTATAAAATGTTCAATTAATATAGAAATCAATATCATTTTTTTTATAGCAACTGTAAAATGTTAATTTGCGCCTTTGTTTCCTTAAAGCTGACCGACCACATTCTTGTTCAATACTATGTACAACACGAGGATTTTAAATTTGCTATACCTATACTCCCAATAACGCCCAAAGCATGTCCAAGCCGTTTTCACTCATGTGGTTATTGATCGGATACGTGATAATAACGGTGATGATGACAATATTCTTTTAATATAGTTGAAGAGTGGCAAAGTGGGTTTTCTACGTATATACAAACGTACCCAAAGATATAAAAGATATATGTAAAAACGATACTAGGCATGAATAGCTGGTGTTTTGCATGCATTGGATATTAGCGCTTTGTTTCCACTCTATTGTGTTAAGAGGCATGTCTTTGGGTATCCTTTCCGATGAAAGGATAGTATAAAAAGGAGGCATGTTTACTCAACTAAATGAGCAGGCAGTGGATATAGTCCACTAATTGAGCAATGACATAATATGATACATTTTAAAGATAAGAAAAAAAGACAAAATTAAATAAAAAAAAGAAACATGGTAAAGTACCTCAGCTTTAAGTATAAATTTTGTATTCTTATTTAATCACCTGTGATAAGTATTATTACCCACGTAACATTAATTAACTTTTAATGAGTTCAAAACAACAACAACAACAACAAAAAGCGATTTTAGCTTCACCACCAACACAAACCAAATGGATTTTGGTAAGATATTTGAAGAAACACAAAACTATTATTCCAATTTTCTTAGCTTTAAGCAACAAGTTATAATGTCATGTCTGATATCGTTAGCATTTCACATTTGGAGATCACCGAAAGAAAGAAAGAGAAAAAAAATAGTTTCAATTAAGTATGTAGATTGGTGACCTGCCTCAAGTAAATCCTAGGAAACTCATATTGTTTAACACCTAACCTTGCACCTAATCCAAAACCTATAGTGTGCCCAAGCATTGTGGTTGCAAGGTAGTATGCCCCCAAACATACTTCACTTTTTTATAATGACATATTACTCCATAATATCAAAATAAAAAATGGGTACTAATGTTAAATAAAAATTATAAATCTGTCGAATAGGTGTTTTAGAAAAAAAATTTGTATAACTGAACTCGAACAACAGAGGGTGAATATTTTGCTCGTCTTTGACGGCTAATAGCCAACCCTTTTTTTCGAATCTTGAATTTGCAACCTTGTCAATTTAATTTATGTATTGAATAAGCACAAAGCCTAACATTTTGAATATTCAAACGGAAGGTCCCTGGGTTTAATATCTGTCAAACTTGATATTTTTCACTGGCGAGATCCTAGAAAGCTTGTAAAATAAATGGATTCAAAAGTGTCAACTCAGAGTGTACAGGCCACCCTAAAAGAGTCGACCAGGGTGAACAAAACTAAAAAATGTATGTTGCAAAATAATTTGTAGATATTGCGAATAGATTGCAAAATAGACAGGCATAAAAATATTTTTACAGGAGATAAAGAGAATATGTAGGAGCACATTAGCAAAATTTAGACTTTGGAGCAAAACGCATGTACTAGGAAAAGTTAATTGGGTATATGTAATTAAATTTCAGTTAACATGTTTGTTTTGATAATTTTTTTTTTTTTATTATTTTCAACGAAGTACTCATTCCGGTACAGAGTAATCGTCCATCAGTGTCGTCCACTTGAGTTTGATATTTTAGGTTTGCTAATAAGGTAATCGACTATGTAAGATATTTTGCATTCTCTTGCATATGAAGAAGTTATTACGTTTTTCTTCCTGATTTTATAAATAGAATAATTTCAGGAATAGCCGTTTGACATAAGGGGCATAACAGATTTAATTTTTGGAAGATGTTATAGCATGTAACAGTTAATCAAACGAATATTGATCAAATAAATTGATAATTAATTTCATGAAGAAATAATTACTCTGTTATTCGATCATTCGTATGCAAGCAATCATACTTAATCTAAGCGAGAATTTAGTTTTTAGCAGTTTTTACACAAAAGTAATCTTAGGGCACATTCTAAAAACGTTCTGAGACTCAACCCGTCGGGTAGATATGTATGTAAGGTTTGGAGAAGAGTAGATGTTTTACGAAAATAAAAATTTCTTAATTAGTTATTGCCATCTTTAAGGGCACTTTCCCCCACTATGCGCTATATCAGCATAAAAATAAACGCGTACGTTTTTGACTGCACACTTTATTTTTATTAAATATCAGAATATTTCTGTGAGTAGACAAATCACGAAATATCTGAAATAATTTTTTTAATGCTTTATTTTATTAGGGTTAATTGGTGTGTCGACTAAATAAATGAATCAGCTGTTTCAAATATAAAGTGATGTCAATGTAGCCTAATTGAAAATATTGTATGCGAGAGGATTTCACAAATTAAGAATGTAATCTGAAAACTTCATTGGATTGTTTAACCATATGGTCAAGGCCATGTACTGAAAACGATACACACATTTCTGCATATTTTTGCAGTACCTTGTAAAGTTGTGTTTTTTTAGTGCGTATGAAATAGATCAGAATGGTTTAATTTTTGAAGGCCGCATTAAAAAATATTTAACTCTACATGGTATTTAAAGAGCAAAGAGCATTCAATGATCTTAGGTCGATTTAACCAGTTCTTGCAAAGTGAGTGTTGTGAATAAAAAAGAATTAAAAAAAAAAACCAACGAAATATAAAACTTTTTTTTAATCTTGGTAACGATAAATTAAGAATATACGAATGTCTCAACGTACTTATCACGATAATATATTTAAATCAAATTTATTTTTGATTTTTACTGCCCCAAGTTTAGGATTACACTTATCGTGGTTATGGGTTGACTGGACATGGCAAGTGCTACAATGTCGTATCTCGAAACTTCGAGCAGTAAAAATTAAAAATGCTGGTACGAAAAGCGATACTCGTTGTCAATGAAGCAGTTGATTGAAATAAAAAATTAAAAATACTTTTTAATTTACTTTCTGTCAAATGAGACGCGCGTGAAAAGTTGTATTCACTTTTATGGGTTTCTATACATTTTAAAATTGACAGCACGTCGTTCAAAAGACGAGTGTCGAAACGCGCGTCCATTCTATACACTAAGAAACACTAAATGTAGGTATTATTCGTAAGAGTTAAATTTCAATTGCTCTGCGCGTCTTAAAACAAACTAGAAATCGATAAAATCTCTTTTAAAAAAATTGAAGGGATCCAGAAAATTTTTAAAAATATTGATATTTTCAAAAATATAGAATAAGATGATTAGAAATGCGATTTTTGAGAACGGATTTTTGGGAGATACCGTTATTTTGAATTTAAAAATAAAGTTTGTGCAAAATATTTAAGATAGCATAAAAAAAAACAGTTTGTTAACGAAATTTTAGAAATATCTATCTATCGAGTTTTTTTTTTTCAAAACTAAAAAAAAACCTTTTTTAAACCACTTTTTATATTTTTTAAATGCTTTTGTATAAAAATTGGCTCGTTTTTAAAGCAATCACATTTTCCACATTTCACATTATGTATACATATGTATATGTACAGTTATTAAAAGAAAGTCAATATTGTATTCGTGTGAAAATCCACACACCAGTTTAGGGGAAAAACAGACGGAATTGCGAAACTCCCTTATTTGACTTCCCTATCATAGCAATGTCAAGTTTGATCAAAATCTAGAGCTTAAATTCTTGCACTATAATTTCCCCTAGAGTACGTGCCTATGGTCGCCAAAAAAAATCAAGTATCTACTTTCTTGTTTCTAAATCACCTTTTCAGCAAGTTTTTAACAACAGCAATTCTTTTATCAGTTTAATATTCAATTCTTATTACTTAAATTAACAAAAACATGAAGACACCAACTGCATATGGTTTTCATTTGTGCATATTTGATAATATATACATACATTAAGATAATCATCCCTTTTATATGAGAAAAAGCTTTACACGTCCCGTTTTCTTTCTAAAAGCTTTCTCCGTACTTTTCTCTTGACAATACGCAGGACCTAACTTAACAAAAAACACAGTAACACACAGAAATAAATTAATAACATGTCTATTTTGTATCTGCGGAAAAATTTGTGGCGGAAGAGCCAAGTCAAAGAACATAAAAGGGAAATTTATGTGGACAATATCCGCCAATTAAATATGGAAATTAGTACCAACTTTCAGTGTATATTCGCAATTAAGGTACACACAAATCTTGCAGCACGCGAGTAAAAACACAATTGCTATGACAAAAAATCCCAATTAGCTGTATTAATAAAATACCATAAAGGGACAATTAAGGATATAATATTATTAGCTCTTCTTAAAAGGAGGTTTCCTTGTTTATAAAATGTTCAATTAATATAGAAATCAATATCATTTTTTTTATAGCAACTGTAAAATGTTAATTTGCGCCTTTGTTTCCTTAAAGCTGACCGACCACATTCTTGTTCAATACTATGTACAACACGAGGATTTTAAATTTGCTATACCTATACTCCCAATAACGCCCAAAGCATGTCCAAGCCGTTTTCACTCATGTGGTTATTGATCGGATACGTGATAATAACGGTGATGATGACAATATTCTTTTAATATAGTTGAAGAGTGGCAAAGTGGGTTTTCTACGTATATACAAACGTACCCAAAGATATAAAAGATATATGTAAAAACGATACTAGGCATGAATAGCTGGTGTTTTGCATGCATTGGATATTAGCGCTTTGTTTCCACTCTATTGTGTTAAGAGGCATGTCTTTGGGTATCCTTTCCGATGAAAGGATAGTATAAAAAGGAGGCATGTTTACTCAACTAAATGAGCAGGCAGTGGATATAGTCCACTAATTGAGCAATGACATAATATGATACATTTTAAAGATAAGAAAAAAAGACAAAATTAAATAAAAAAAAGAAACATGGTAAAGTACCTCAGCTTTAAGTATAAATTTTGTATTCTTATTTAATCACCTGTGATAAGTATTATTACCCACGTAACATTAATTAACTTTTAATGAGTTCAAAACAACAACAACAACAACAAAAAGCGATTTTAGCTTCACCACCAACACAAACCAAATGGATTTTGGTAAGATATTTGAAGAAACACAAAACTATTATTCCAATTTTCTTAGCTTTAAGCAACAAGTTATAATGTCATGTCTGATATCGTTAGCATTTCACATTTGGAGATCACCGAAAGTTTTTTTTTGTGTGGCTGAAATAATTCGAGTTTCGAAAACAAACTGATCAGCAAGTGTAAAAGAATGAAATGCTATTTTTTGGATTTCAAAAGTTCAACGGAAAAGGGATATAAACCGAAAACAAAAACAATTAAGAAATTAAAAAAAAAAAGTACACATACGCCCTAGCGTACTCGTTTTTATTTTCATATCAGAATTTTTGAGGTTAGATTCCGTCATCCCTTCTCAGCTTTGATGTGAATTTAAGGGCTTCAAATAAGGCGACTCAATATAACGTCTCTTCTTTTGTACCACTCTAATATCAAATCAAGGTGGAAAATTTTAATAATTGCTTCATTTCACTATTTCATTCCGAGATCAAGTATAAGTGAGACATAAGAAAAATTATCAAAATGAGTAGCCCCATGTGAGGCAAATGGTTTTGTTCATTTTTCTTAAAATTATAACCATTTTAACATAATTTTGTAGGCCATTTAATTATGACGTGAAAATATGGAAAATAATCAAGAACAAATGTCTAATAAGAACAAAAACAATTGTTGCAAATGAAATAAAATCAATGCTAGTTTTATTTTTGAAGATCGTATTGCCCATTTTTTTTATATTGTTTCAATAAATGTCTAGTGTTGTTTTTGCACGAAAAATATTAAATTTATTGATTCAAAATAAAATACGTGAATTTTATTTTCATTTATTTAATGATTTGATTGAACAACAAGAAAAATTATATGTCAATATGATTTTTCTGGTTTCACTGTTTCCCACTTTTGGACAGTTTATATTTAAG
Organism: Syrphus vitripennis; assembly: GCA_958431115.1. Lineage (NCBI taxonomy): Eukaryota > Metazoa > Arthropoda > Insecta > Diptera > Syrphidae > Syrphus > Syrphus vitripennis. The sequence continues at coordinate 1,024,761 of OY288110.1, read as the reverse complement.
CAATAAAAAAAATTGCTTTTTTAACATATCTTTACGTTTTATTTGAATTTTTTTTTGGCAAAGCATAACTTGCTCTTCAGTACCTCCTATTCCAAGTAATCATATCAATTTATTTATCATTCGTCATACATTCTATAATATTTGTTTAAAAAACCCGGCAAGCTTACCATAGATTGCCTAGTCATCATATTATGATTGAAAAAACACTATAGTATTTATAATACAGAAAGAAAAATTATTGTAAATTCTTAGTTCAAAAAACCGGTTTGCGTATTATAATTTTGCAAAATAACCACAGAAGAAACAATGTTTCTCCATATAATTTGTTTAATTACTCACTACCTTATTAGTAGTATATTTTCTAATGTAAATAAACAATATCTGTTGAAAGGAGATTTCAGGTAAATGAGTACAATTTTTGGGGATGATACATTTGTACTTTTTTTTCTTCAAAAATTGTTAGTTTTTCAGTCCACAGAGATATAAATAAAGTTTTTCAGCTAAAGACTTCAAAAAGGTTTAAATATTTCAAATAAGTGAAAAAGCTTCTATTCAAATTTTTATAACGCATTTTCAATTTCCCTCATGACCTCCGTAAAAAGTACAAAATTCAGTAACAACTCAAAGCCATTAGTTTTGAACCTGACAGTGTTTTTCTCAACATTTATTGCTTTAAATCGAAAAAAATATTTAAATATTTACTATATTCACTTTAAAAATAAAATCTTTGTATTAATTTGTATAAAATTTATTATAATCATTTTAAAAGAAAGCACCCCACATTACACTATTTAAATTTTTTTATATTGATTTCTTACAACATGATTTATCTTTTTAGTTTGTTTGCAGAAAGCCTAAACATGCCATGGACCAAGAAAAATACCAAACAATTAAAATAAAAATTATGCCAGCATTTAATCAACGAACGTTTCTAAAACGCCGCAAATTACTTTTTGTTTTGCTTTTATCATCACTTGCTGTTGGCCATACATAAAATATGTGAAGATGAACAAATTCCTCAATAAGTTTGATTGAATTCCGAAAATAAATTGATCGTTTAAGAAAAAAATATTTTTTTTGTTTCTTCGTTTGGTAAGATACATAGATACGACTACATTAGTATGTTGAAATTGAAAGTAGGGATGAAACGATACAAGTAACTTCAAGTACATACTCGATACTTTTCATTCGATACCAAGTACTTTTGGAATCGATACTTTTGGTTGCGATACCAAAGTAGGTATCGAATGAAAGTACTTGGATCGAATGGAAGTATCGTTTGAACTAAAGTGTATGGCTTCTCGTGAAAAGTGTTTTTTTGTCTGACGTCTAGGTGAAAAACTGGTTACTCTTCCAGCGGCGAAGCTATCAAAATTGTTTTTTCTCAAAAGCGGGTGCAACAATCAGCAAATCAAGAAACTGCTTAAGCGGAAAACATCTAGAAAAACTTCTTTTTTTTATCAAATATTAAACCAACAGAATTTTTCGATTCTTCTTAATTAATATAAATAAAAATTTGAAAAATAAATATTTGTTTATATTTTGATTCTTGAACTTAGAAATTTTGATTCGATACAAGTACATACTCGATACTTTTCATCCGATACCCAAGTAGGTATCGATGCTTTCATTCGATACCGGTATCGAATACAAGTACTCGATACCTTGGAGGTATCGTTTCATCCTTAATTGAAAGTAATTTTCAGGTTTAGGCATCATTTGCCCACACACATTACTATTTCCGTGTTTTTTGTTTCTGCTTTTCTCTCCTCTTTCGAGAATTTGCGCATACAATACATATACCTACATAGATAGAAATGAAAAGCTTAAAAGCGTCCTTTTACGTGAGGTGCAAAAGACATGGTGAATAATCTTTTCGTTTAATGTTAAAAACAAACTAATTAATTAAAAAATAGATGTCATTAACAAAATCATGATAAAAAAACGAACCTTAAACACACTTGATGATTGACGAAACATTCGAAATGATCCAGGTGAATCAATAGTATGCTGTCTTGATAAAACCGCATGAGACGAAGTCACACTCGTTTGCCTGAACCATGGAAGCGAAATTTTTCTGCGACTCTTTTGTGTCTTTGAAGCCAACGGAGGCAAATCCATCTCATTCATTTCCGATGCAAAAACATCCGCATCCTTTTGTTGTTCAGCTGTCATTGTCAATGCCAAGGACTCTGACTTAGTCGAACAAAGGAGATGATGACCACTTTCCGGAAATGCCGACGATTTTATTGATGCGTCGGAAGAGAGCGCCAGAAACCCTGGAGATAGTGGATGTCCATTGTCATCCGAAAGGGCTGTCGTCGATGACGTTGCTGAGAGCATTAACGGTGGGGCTGTTTGTGGCCCATCGACATTCTTATCTGGGGCTTTAAGTTTTTCTAATTGATGTTTTGAATTCGATCCAACCGCCGTCAAAGATGATGTCGACGATGGATCCGTACTGTTCATTCTTTCACTAAAAAAATTCTTTACGCTCTTCATTTGTACGTGTTTTTTTTTTTTTTTTGTTTTTGTTAAATTAAACAAAAATAATATCTAACAACTAAATCACAGTTATTTTAACATTTACAACACTATATTTTGTTATGCAACACAAATCACACACCTTTGCAATCTTGTATCAGGCACACTCTTGCGAATGAATTAATTATTATTAATTCTAGCACTCATTAAGGGGTAAATTTTATTTGCTGTTGTTGTTTTCTTTAAATTTTATTTTTGATAAATTAAACTACTGATGTAAATATCCATTCTGGACGTTTTGAATTTAAAAATTCTCACTTATAATATAATTTGTATGGCATTATCTCGTTATTTTTTTGGGATGGATTTTGTGTTTTCACTTGATGGCGTAGCATAAGCTTTTCTAAGAAGTCTCCTCTTCTCTCTCTCTTCAGATTCAGAAAAAAAAAACTAACTGCAGTGGTGATGTATGTATTCAAATTTCTTTTGAAGAAAAATATTATAGGTTTTTTTTTATTTTGAAATTGAGGGAAAGAACCTATCTGAACAACAAACACGCCAAGTGCACTTTGTTAAAAAAGAAAATGAGTTATAGTATAAACTTTTAGCACTTTAAAAACATGAAACATTTGTTGTCATTCTAGGAATATGCCGAGAACTTATTTCGAATAGATACTCGTACGATGATAAATAGGATGATGCTTTTAAAGGTTGTACACTTTGACTACCGATGAAGAACAACACCAAGACGACAAGCGAGGCAAGACGACCATGAAAATTCCTTAGTTTTCGGTATCCCTTATTGTGTACACTGTGTAAGTATAAGATTAAGATTTGCAAAAAAAAAGTTTGAAGGCTTGAATTTTGAAAAAAAAAATAAAAAAAATTTAAGTTTTTGTGGTGGCGAGTTATTTGCTTATCTAGTTTCTAAAGTAAACGTTCATTTATCAGCGATACGAGTTTTCAAGTATTTAAGATAAGATAGATAGGGGATTTCAGAGGTCTGTGTGTATGTATGTACTTTACGTTCGTAGAATTGTGATAATTTCAAGTTTAATTTTATTTATTTTTTTTTAAATGTAGTTTGAAGAAAAATAAATTGGATAGCACAGAATAAAATGCACAACACCGAGATATATCGAAAGAAGAAGGCGAACCTTTTTGCATAAAGTCTGCGACAAAACTGGAAGTTTTCCTTCCTTGCCGACGAGAGCGGTACATATTAAGCTACTTGCGGATTGAGCTTCAGAGATTAGATTCTTTTTTGTTTTGTTTTGGTTTTGTAGATATATACCAAGGGAATTTTTGGCTGACCAGCCAGCAGCAGCACTAGCAGCGCCACCAACAACGTGATCGTTAGTTAAGGGTATTTTGTTTTCTAAAAGTGTGAAAAAAGGAATAAATATAGATAAAAATGTATCGAGACAGCGAGTGAGCTAGCAGAGAGCAAAACTTAATTGAGCATTTGCTGCAGCCAAAAAGCTTTTATTTTTTGCTACTCTTGCGTAGTAGTATATGCATAGTTGGTTGGAAATACATATTGGAAGAGAAACATAATTTTTAGTGGGGTAGGCGTAAGGGTAATATCCTAATAAAGCTTTTCCGTGATATGTATTCCCTTCGACTTGCAATAAGTAGGTACCAAGCTAGTTGCTTAAAGGCAAGTAACAGTATTTATGAAAAAAAAGTTAATCTATAGGTATAGGTAGGTTTAATATTTAACTTTGAGAGTTTAATGAAGAAAATGAGGAATGAATTTAGCTTCAACACTCTGTTTGCTTGTAGGCTCATGGTAAATGCCATCAATTTTTTTTTTCTAAATTCAACATCAGTATTGCGTTTTCCCGTGCAACTTGTTTCGGCTTATGTCATTTGGAAAATATGACTTGTTCTTGTTGTTGATTGTTTTGAAATATCTAAGCTCAAGCTTAGATATACTTTCTTTGATCTTTAAAATAAAAGTGTCGGTTCAACACAAAGATTCTTTAAGCTTGCATTGTATAACAAAGGATTTGTAAGTACTTTTTTTCTTAAATGATTATTCGCTAAGATTTGAAGTTCGTGCCTTCCAATTACGAGAATCTATGTGCCAATTCCTAATAGGAAATGTGTTCCTACCGAATGAAAGAAACCAGAAGTTTGTTTTAGTGCTAGTATTTGAAGTAGAGAAGAATTCCATTTTTAATGAATTTTGTTGATAAATATAGGAGTATAACTACAGTCTGGCCGCTGAAGGCGATTTTCGGATTCCCGCCTAATTAATTAACGTGAATATTAATACAAACCTCCATCTCGAACTGATTTCGATATCTCATGGAAGTACGGCTTACAGGAAATCAATATCTCAGATCAAATTAAAAGTAAATATTATAGGTATATTATAATTTAATATTATTGCGATTGTATTTAAAGAGTTTAAATAAAGAACAATAAAGTATTTTAAATGTCTTTGACTTAAAGGCCGATACGTGCGACTTATTTGTTCTGACTTTACTTTACTACTTAATTTTTTTTCTTCTAATCCTACCTCTATCTGATTATTTGGGGGTTTTACTTTTTTTCAGAGTCAATGGGGCAATCTATCATAATATCATGATGAAAGCTTTTTTCACACTATACGACCTACGAGAGTGCAATCGTTTGTATACCATATTATCTATGTACGTACAAATATAAGCCAAAAACCATTAATCATGTTCTCCTTAAAAGTTTGTTTGCGTTCGGGAGAATCAAGGGAATAGATTAATTGAGGTTATTATTGGTTTTACATCTGCAACGAATTATTGTTTGAATGGAGGTTCTGCTATTTGTTTTATTATTCTTGAAATAGAAAAAAGTGAGCATTTCGGGAATTGTTGATATTTTTTTTAAGTTATTCGTAGAATATTATATTAATAAGCATTCTATGGTAAATGAATAATTATGAGATTAGCTAAAATTTTGAATTACTCTTACATTCTTGGTATATTCGGATTTAATAGATATGAAATTATTAATTGTAGCTTTTTTTTAACTTGTAAAGAAGAGATATTTGTATATGTAGGATAGTATTTAAGAAAGATAATAAAAGAATTTTTTAAGTTATTAAAAGAAACTTTTTTAGCTTAAAACGTCCTCAAGAAAAAAATTATAAATTTTTAAATGATTCAAAATCCGGATTTATTTAGTTAAACTTAGCTAACTTTAGCTGGAATGGAAATATGTAGTGGGTTTGGTTAAAGTTCTTCTTTTTAAAAAAATTATTAAAATGGATGGATTTCTAGTCTTAAGAAAAAGCTATAGGTTTAATAATTTAAGTGATGAAATTGTTTATGTAATAAGTTGTTTTGAAAATGTTCCTATTTGTCAATTTATCCAGTTTTGTTGGTAATAAAATGTAAAGTAAATTTAATCTTTTTTAACCAAACGTTTGTTGTTTGTTATTATTAAGAAAAAATTTCAATTAACGATTCAATTTGTGTTGACTAGTTTTGTAGCTCTCAAAGAAATTAAATAATATGTTTCTGTGTGGGCGAAACGATGCGAGATATTCACAAAAAACAGTTACTAAAGGTCGGGTGTTTTCTTGGCCCTTGAAAGGGTGACTGTGGTACTTTTGGAGGTGGTATTTCGACCTTTTTGTCAAAGTAGCAATATCGGTAAATAAAGATTGATTACATTTTGGTTACCGAATTATAATTCCAGAAGCCGCCATTCCGAGCGGAACCTAAATTTGTTTTATTTTTATGTTTACGGTAGTATAACTATGTACTTTATAACATTTTAAAAAAATTTTCTAAAACAAGTATCGTGTTTGAACATCTGAGTTTATTTTTTTTTTTTTGAATATACGAATGCATTAATGGCTTTACTGTACTTTCAAAGGTGCAGAAAGAAATGTCCAAAACTAATACGAGCTTATAAAAAAAGTATTGACGTTTTCAAATTTCGAATCAATTTTGTTTCATAAAACGATTACTATGCGTACAATATTATTATACTTAAAAAAAAACATTAAACATAATTTGTTTTCTTTAAGACACAACATTGTGCGTTTAAATATCATATGACCTTGTTTTTTTTTATTGCATTCGAATGTTATTTGCTTATCTATTGTATTTGAATAGAAACAATTTAATTTATCAATGTCAACAACTTATCAATATACTGATACAAAATTTGATTAACATTTGTGATGCAGATATAATGGTGATAATCAGTATTGACATTTGCAAGAACTGTTGTAGTAAAACCAATGTAATTGTTCAGATAAATTCAAATTTATAGCTTTTCTATGATAAGCGACATTCCAATATTATTGGATGAATACGGAAAACACATTATCAAGGACGCGGTGATATTTTTAATATAGTGCAGGAAATATCTTTTTTTAATGACTTTTTTATTAAAATGTAAGGCTAACAATATATTCACAAAAATAAATTTTAACCAAAAATTTAACTTGGGCGGTACGAACGACTATCCTTCACAAGACCAGTTCAAAACTTTTTGCGTTTTCCATTGAAAAATGATATCACTAAAATTTACTGCGCAGCTTTGATTAACGGGTTCTACGATTCACGAGCGCCATTTAGTTTGTTGAATACATTTTTTATAAGAATTTGGAAAGTTTTGACTCATGGAAGCAATATTTTTGTTAATTAAATAAAAAATGTTTATTTCTGAAGAATTTCTAAATTTTCAAATAATAATTAATTCGACTTACCGTAATACAAGAATCAATCATATAATTAAGGTTAATAAGTGTTTTATTAAAAAAAAACTATCCGTAAACCTTATTACACATACATATATGTACATATTAATGAATTAAATTAAATATTTTGAGATCACCAACATTATTAAATTAAATTGAAAGAAAATGAACATTCGCGGGTGTTGGCAGTATGATTGCATACTGCTTCTATTTTATTTATTCTTTTATCAATATTTTTTTAAAGACGAGTTTGCTTTAATAAAAGGGAATTTTATTGAAAGTGAGATTAGAGATTAGATATTCATATAAGATTTCATAAATATGTTAATTTAATTCAATTGTGATGCGAAATTTATGAAAACGTGTTCTTTTTAAATCTAATTTTTTTAAGAACTCTTTTATTTTTTTACTATAGAAATATTCGAATTCATTCAAAAGCTTACCTTATTGTCACTATCAGTTGTATTGCCTGAGCCAAAGCTGGCAAGCGAACATCTGTCATGGTCGTTTTCAGTAAGTGGTTCGTCAAGATCACGCGATGATCTTTGTGATGACCCAGAAGCTGAATTTTTAGCTGGAGATTTAGGCAGAGTGAGCGATGTACCCGAAAAACACGTTTCTTGCATGACTTCTCGTAGTTTTTTAGCCCAAACCTTAAGAAAAATTAACAAAAGTAAGATATATTTTAAATAAGAACAATATTTTCAATCTAATCGAATTACCTGCTTAGTTTCCAAGCTACTGGCTTTAAGTACGATTCGATAATCGGAAAGCATTGGTGATCTGCCAGTCCACACAGCAAACTTTGTTTCGTCGCCTTCTATATGTTCGGTAATACCCATTTCTAGAATCAAAAAGTCCATATAGTCAAAATACAAATAATTTATTCCTTTGTTTCTTACCGGTTGTCATGAGTTTGTTTTTGAACTGATATTTCACAGATCCATTCGAGTCTTTAACTTCTTTGGCGAACAGTAAGTATAATTCAAATAAAAATACTCGGCGCTCACGTCCTTTTCGTATTATTTGTTTAGTATCCCAAGCTGAGAATGAGTCCTGCAGAACAACTTCGCCTAAACTATCCGTCGACATGTCACAATTATCCAGCAAAGATAAATGCATTGCATCGTTTGCTTTTTTTGGTACATTAAGCATAACCTCTAGACCTTCCTTAATCTCGCCATGACTCTCTTCACAACACGAAAGTAAATCTTTCAGCAACAATTGGTATTTAGTGATTCGTTGAACAGGTTTAATAAGAAAAGCCGGCAGTGGATGTTCGACTTTGTGTTTTCGTTGAAGTTCTTCAAAATACGAACCACTGTGTTGTACTAGCAAATTATTTGACAATGGCTTATTCTTGCAATAATGCACGTACATATCGAATTTCAGAGCCCAAGTGACAAAACAATGGCCAACATCTTCGGGCATGGTTTCGTACTTTTCGAGTTCTCGGAGAAATATTTTCTGATGAAAATGATAAATCTCTTTCATGTTGCCAAAAAGAATATCTTCTTTTCCTATAAGAGCGGGCGGTACATTGTGTCCGGACCGGAATTCTTCTAGGAAACATTTAATACAAGTTTCCAAATCCTTGACGTATGTTCGTTCAGTCTGCATAAGTTCGGCCATAATGAATTCCTTTCGGCGAGCCGACTTACGTTTCTCTTCGTTTATCTCCTTGGCAGCATTACTGCTAGAGTTTAGTTTTGCTTCTAGAGACGGGTCCGAATGACGATCACTTGTTGAACCTTCAAATCATAGGAAAATGATTGTCAGAAGATTTAAATTTATGATACAAATTGATCGAACTAAGACCTACCTGATGTAGAAGTGAGTGATGTATTTGATTCAGATTCACCAGCCATTGACATTCCCAATGACTTTTCCAGTTGTTCTCTATAAGTGTCCATGCGATTGCTAAAGTCTTTGTATCTGTGAAAAAAAAATATTCAGAAAAAACTCTTGTATTCTAAGCCCTGTGTTCTTACCTATTATCGACAGATGCCACCCATTGCTTAATCGAGCTAGCATGTGCGTGTCCTTTCTCTACCAAACTATCTGCCAGTTGAAGCAACAATTTGACACGCTCTCTTGTCTCCTTAGCCGTGCTGCGGAACTCATTGTGTTCCATGAGTAGACTTTCGGTTTCTTCACGAGTCTTTCCAACCAAGTTCGTTCGAGAGGTCAAGTAAGCCTCACCGGTGTTATGAATCCATTCTATTGCTTGCTTTGCAGATCTTTCGAATAGAACGAATTGCTGACATTGATCTAAACTTTTTTTGCGCTGCGTCCAGAACTCCAGCACTTGATTCTCTTGAGTAAGCAACTTATCCAGAATCGATTTGACACGATTCTCACAATTTCCTTGAGGCTGATACTTATAGTATTGCTGCGAGCGATTAGCATACTTGAGAAACGTTTCTGCTGTTCTACGGGCTAAAGTACACGCTTTAAGGAACGCCTCCTTTTGTTCTTGATGTTTTGAAATTAATTGGACAATTGTTTGGGCTTTATCGCTAGATCCACCCCCGCCGCACCAATCATCCTCCCGCCGATATTCACGATCTAAACTATCCAAAACAGTGCAAACTTGTTCTGCTGTCTTGTAGAAATTAATAGAAGCGGTGACCAACTTGTGTCGCTCTTCGGCACATGTCACCAATTGTTGCCATTTCTTTGTCACATCATCAGAGATATCCCGAATTGATTGGGGATCGTAGTGATTGGCGTTGACAAGGGCATCAGCGCGATATTTAACTTGTACAGCAGATGTGTGTGTTTTTTCGATTGCCACCTGAAATTGTTCGTGTTCTTTTCGAAGCTGCTCAGCTTCTAGTAAGCTACTTGGTGTGACAAAGCTTGCCACAAGCATGCCTTCACCATTGCGTATCCAGCTAATAACTTGATTGGCATCGTTCTGGAATTGACAAAGTTGTACAGCCTGTTCCAACTTAGCTCGTTTTGCCTCTGATAATTCTTCCAAATCGATTTCTCTCTCCCGAAGGAAATCCAATAGATATTCAATTCTAGCTTGAGCTGTGTGAGTGGCATCAGCCATAGAAATGAAACCAGCTGACTCGAACATTTGCAGAAGATCCTGCCCTTGTTGTAGAACTTCATAAGTTGCGTTTTGAATGTCGGTCACTGACTCATTATGCATGCGTATCAGTTGCTCAGCTTTTTGGTAGTCTCGCGATAAATCTGCATGTTGAAGTTGCTCTGCCCAAATTTCCAGTTGCGAAGACAATTCCATTGCGTCACGTTCGAAATACCTTAAACGAAGGATCAAGTCGGCGCGGAATTTCCTTGCAGACCACAATTCTTCCAGCTCAATTTTTTGTTTTGTTAGTTTTTCCAGGGTCGTCTCTAAAGCAGAAATGGATCCTGTATTGTCAACATATTCGAGGGAACGCATTTCTTGCAACAAAGCTTCGCCCTGTGCAATTGTTTGCATACAACCGTTGAGTGTGCTTTCTTGTTGATCTTGGTATTGCTGTAGCAACCGTTCAATTCCTTCGAGATTTTCCTGGGAAAGCATTGTTTCGTCAGTCGAGACATCGGTGCGCAATTGGTCGATCCATGAGGTTACTTCTTTCTCATGAGTGTAAAATATGACAGCCATATCAAGACGACGGCGCCTTTGTTCGACCCGTTCAGCAAAACTAGCCACTTGCAATTCAAGTTCTCTAGCTACGGAGTAAATCTCATTGGGATCTGCTTCTCCACTTCGAGCTAGTTCTTCAGCAGCTGCTAAAAGTTTCTCCGCATTGCTGTATGTGTTCTGTGCGACATTTTCAAAGTGTTCGTGTGATTTCTGGTAAACACGAGACTTTTGTAAGTTTCTTCCAATTCCTGTGTTTTTACGGAGAAAAACTTCACCGTGATTTTTCAACCAGTCAAGAACTTGCTTAACGTCCTCCTGAAATAGTCTCAAAGCCAAAGTCTGATGTAAACGAATTTTTTCTTGGTGCCACTTGGCTTCAAGCGAACGATGATGTCCGAGGATCTGGTGAATCACTGCCAGAACATGAGAGGCTCCTTCGCTATAATCAGCAGCTGGATTTTGTCGTTCATATTTAGTAAAGCTGCTGTTTTTTCGATGGTCCGGCACTCCAGGAGGTGGAGGTTGATTGCATACTTGCACCAAGTGATCCAGTTGATAGAGAAGCTTCTTGCTTGTGGAATGCACCTCCGTGTACGCCTGACACATCGCCTCATACAATGACTGATGAGTGCGTATTGCTGTTTCGAGACTTTGAATATCCGATGGAAGAGGCTGTGATGCTTGACACGCAGCAGCCCAAGACGAAACACTGTTGCAGTATTGCTCAGCTTTGTGATGAAATAGTACACTCAGTTGAAGAACAGCGGTACGTTCATCTAGCCCGGCGGCAAAGTCCTTCCACGTACGGTCCAGCCGTGTGGCTAACGTTTTAATGTGTTGCGCAGCATAATGCTGACTTTCAATTAATCGACTTGCTACGGCCAATATTCGATCAATATTTACAGAAACGTTCATTGAGGCTACTGCGAATTTCTGGTGCTCATCTTGCAAACTCTTGGCCACGGAATAGTTGTGACCGATTTCGACATAGCTCATTTGGAAAACATCTCTGTTGTGCAAAATCCAATCGAACATCTTTTCACAATCCTCTTCGAAAAGCCGACACTGGAAACATTGGTCCAACTTGGTTTTCTTATGTTGCCATAATGTTAGCAAACGTTGTTGTCCCTGGTGGATGAGATCAATCTGTCTCAGAGCCTTACTAATAGCTGCCGACATGTCGGGGTTGTTTGATGCTGCCCTAAAACCTGGTGAATTATTCGATGAATGTGAAGAGCCATCTTCGGCATGCTGCTGACTGGTCATATTGATCTTGGCGAGCAATTTCTTTCGCTGAATATCTAAATCTTCAATCGGCAGCTTGAGTATTTTCTTTTTCATTTCGTTGTGATGATCGAGACTATGACGAGCGCCATTAACATCTTCAGCAAAATCGTTTCGTTGCAGATCTTCTTGAATGTCATCGATGCGATCGGCCATATCACTGGCCTGCCAGAAAAAATCTTCAATTGCCAATCGGGCATCTGTCCATTGTTGATGATCATACGGTTGTACACCATCAAATTCAGTTGTAAGCTGATGTGTTTCGGCTATTTTATTGAGTGCTTCGATCGATATTGTGGACGTTTCAAATTTATATTTATTGGTTGAGATGGAAGCTCTTTGCTTTTGCCAGAAATTATCGGGTTTTATTATAACTACGCTATAGATATTAGCACTAAAATGTTCTTGAAGCACTTTAAGTATTGTCTTTACATTTGTCGCACAATTGCCATTGCCTCGCATATCAATTATGACAGTGAACCCAAGATTTTTAGCTGCATCACTATGGAAATAGAAAAAAAAAATTGTTATTGATTGAATTCAGTCAGAATATAGGCTCGAGATGAAAATGGCATTATTCATTTTTCTTATAATACGAATAAATAGTTTAAGTGTTGTTTAATGACTGAAACCTGTATTAAAAATTTTTCTTTTTATTTCAGAGCGTGGTTGTTGCAACTAATATATGGTTTAAAAAGTGCGTCTCTCTATTGATTTATCCATTTTAATCTGTTTTGTTATCATAATAGTCACCGCGATCCAGTAGGTTTGGGCGAGACTTAAATCTGATCGTAATAAATGGCCTCTGTTATGCATGTTCTCAAGTATTTGTTTTGTTTTTTTTTTTATAAATTCCTAAAATAAAACCTACATTGGATATGGGCCTCCGATTCAACTGCTGTTTTTAAAGTTATTTTTGTTGTTGTTGTGCCTCATGGTATGCATTCAAATTTACTGACTAAATAGATTGCAACGAAACCGGAGATACAGCTGGAATAAATGTCAACAAATTGCAGACGGAAAAGTTAACAATTGTTTTGACGATAATCCAGCTCCGAATTCGGCTCCATCGCATTCTGTTCTGCCAGGAACTGCATGTAATTATTAATGAAATCAAATGTGGAACTATAAACATAAATATCTAGAATATTCAGACCAAAAAAAGTACCTATGTATATAATTTTGCATACGCATTTCATACTTTATTATTGCATTTAATTATATCTGCTCTTGTTTATGTATTTGTTTTCATTTGTTTTGTTATGAAATAAATGTGGTTCATGAAGTTTTTGAAATAACTCTTATAGTTTATTTACGATAATCTTGGACTTCATTAAAAAAAAAAGTTCAAGTTTACTTCTTTAAGATGCCTAATCAAATTAATTTTAATCTTCTAACAATTTTTACTAGGTTTTAATGCTTGTTTTCAGTAACATATGTTTGTCTTTGCCCCAAGGCTGAACAATCAACATGCTATTTACTTTCTGCTATTGATTAGAATTTGTGGTAGCAAAGTAATTAAGTCAATTGCGCAGTAAACACGCAATATAATAATTCATGCAATTTTTAAACCAAAATTTAAAAAATTTAACCAAATTTCTCCATCCTAGATAATCATAACATATACACTTTACTCGTTAACTTTTTAAAACCTCCATTTTTTGCCAATTTAGTCCAAATGTTTGTATATACATTTTGCGGTTTAAGGTTTCCATCGCAATTTTATTCTTGCCGTTTTCATTGGTTCAATCTTATCAAATGCGAACGAAAAAAATTATCATTCAAAATTTTTATATCTTTACTTTTACTTAAAGAACGAATTCAGTTAAAATTTTGATGCCGAAATCAAGCTTAATTTTGTTTGCATAAAACAATTTCTATTTGCACTACCCTTTTCTTTTGAATTCATTTTTATTTTCCGAAACTCTATTAAATATTAGTTCTACTCAGTTTGTCATTAAATGATCAAGTTAAACTCGAAATTCACAGCTCACAAACTAGTAGGTGAACTTAGGATAAAATTCCAATGATATGTGTCTCAATTATGATTTTTTTTAGGGATTTACTCCCAATTTTAACCAAAATTCCAGAAAATAACCCTATATAAAATTGGTATATGAGCAAAACTATTTAAAGACTAAGAAACACGAGTATGCTGTAGTATAACATTTTCATAAAAATCAGTTCACCTGTTAACAATTAGATTAAAATTTGTTGATAAGTTTTTTTTTAGAAAAAATTGGAACAACTATTTCCATTTCCTTATGAAGCATCAGAAAAGAGTATTTAATTATTTTATTATTACCAATTCTTATCTTCGTTCTTTATAATTGTCTTAATCAGGAAGAAAAGAATTTATATTTTCGAAAAATTCGTTCTTCAAATTTAACTTTTCATCAAGATCATAAAAAAAACAGCTATGTATTTCAAATATTTTCATTTGTTTTAGAACCGTGTTCAAATGCAAACTTTCTATTCAAGCCTAGGTCTGGTATATTTTAAAACTTTTTGGAAACTGCAGAAATATAGCAAGTTTTTAAAAATAGAATATATGTATGTCTAGAGTAATACGATTTTTTTTATAAAAATTTCAACTAAAAATTAGTTTCCATGATTTTTCTTTAATTTTTAGAACAATGACACAAATAAAAAATATTTCGATGCACAAAATTGGTATAACATGATGCGTCAGAAATGAGGTTTACGAGAACTAAATTTGAAAATTTACAAAAACAAAGTTTGTATGTTTTTATTGTAAATATTGTCATTTTGACCAATAAAACTTCATTTTGTACAATCTGAATCCTGAAATTTAGGTTTTAGAAATTTATTTAAAAAAAATATGTGTTCCCTTTTCAATGCAGTTTACTTGCTTTTTAGTTCAGAATTTTTTAATAAAGCTGATGTGAACAAATAAAAAATATTAAATTAATTTAATATTAATACTATCTATATGTCGTATCATATAATCATGTCTCGTTTGGTGACAAAACAGTAATTTGAAAAAATTAAATATAATTTCAAAAGTAGAATTTTTGTTTTGTATTATTAAAATTGTATTAGATAGAAAATTAATAACAGTTACAATATTTAATTTAACAGAAAAAAAAATTAAAAGCATATAATAATTTTAACTACTTATTTTGGAAGAATAATGATTTTCGTTTTCCAAAGACATTTTTCCAAGTCATGGAGCATAATATAACAAAATATTTGTTAAAATGATTTTTTTTAGCAGGTATTTTTTTAATCTATAAAAACCTTAATCGTTATGATCGGTACACGTATAAAGTATACGCTGATTAATATGATTTCATGATCAGCATTTCACTGCTTAATACTCTTCTAAGTTTTTTTGTTAAGAACCAATGCTTTCCATATAATTTATTATAGTTACAAGAAAATATGACCATATCTTAAAAAAACACGAACCGCTTCAAAGGCAAACTGTAAAACTTGCTAGATTTCTCAAGTTATCAAATTTCTTCAACTTAATAGTTTTTTCTTTAACTACTATTCGCGATAGCACTTAATATAATGCCGAAAAGATTTTTCAAAAATTGTTTTCATTAGTTTTTAATAATATTCTATTCGATTGTTCGATCGTTACAAAATATTATTTTTTAATGAGAAGTTGATTTCAGCGTATAAAAGGGTCATTAGCGAAAATACCGA
Source organism: Syrphus vitripennis (assembly GCA_958431115.1). NCBI lineage: Eukaryota > Metazoa > Arthropoda > Insecta > Diptera > Syrphidae > Syrphus > Syrphus vitripennis. The sequence continues at coordinate 1,009,015 of OY288110.1, read as the reverse complement.
TTCTGGCCTATTTTAACCCCAAGAACTGTACTCGTTTAGTTGCTGATGCAAGCCCTGTTGCTTTAGGAGCAGTTCAGTTCTTTTATAGTTTCATGATGGATGTCCTGAAGTAATTTCTTTTGCCAGCAAAAATCTCTCTGCCGTGGAAAGGTGATATTCATAGACTGAAAAAGAGAGTTTGGCGTTGGTTAAGCAGTTGAACATTTTTTTTTAATACCTTGCAATCTTTTAAATTTAAGGTAATTGTTCAAGCAGGAAAATCAAATATTGAAGATTCATTCTTTCTTTCGTCAGGCATTGTGAGTACAGTTTATGTACACTGATAGAAAATGCGGTACCACGTGCATCCCTTACACATCTTCTAAAGAGTTATCCTTTTCCAATAAACGTTTCTTTAAATCTCTAGAAGCCTATGCGTCTATAACTTTATCTTTTATATTTATTTCAGAAATCTCTTGCTTTGTTTCACCAAAAGAGCATTTAGCTGCCTGATTGCGAAGCCGTAAATGAAATTTATTGAAATTCCCCCCATCATCTAGCTTCAGCGTTCTGAACAAATCCCTTTCAAACTTCAATTTTCTCTTTGGAGAAAAATATTCGTTTAGCTTTCTTACCAACACCTTGAATACATCTTTAGCAGCAATATCGTCCTCAGTAGTAGCATAATTGACTAATGCTCCATGGATATTAAAAACGACCTCTTCCAACTGATGCTAGATGCAAAAGCTTATTTTTTTTTCAAAGAAATTAAATTAAAACATACTTTTGAAAATAAGAAGCTACTTTTTCTATAATGAGGCATACTGGTCAGGCATATTTTTTAGAACTTAGATCATTATTGTATAATATTTTGGAAAGGTTGAACGGATTTTAGTTTGTAGGTTATATTATTGGGAGTATTTTTCACCTCAAAAAAAGTTGGGGCTGACCATATAGCGAAAACCTTTTCTCCTAGATGTGGCTTCAAGTTCTTAGTTAGGTGTCCCATCAATACACTGAACATTTGCCATATGCTGCATTTTTAAATTACGTTTTATCGCTTCGAATTTTTTTTTAATAGGCAATAACTCTAAATTTAACAGATTCAATTTTAGTTTTAGGTATCTATGTATATCAACATTGACATTGCTCCAATAACCTTAACCCTTCAGTAAGAAGATCGATTTAACCAAATGTTGTACAAAGTGTGCAAAAACAAGGTCACGGATTTTTCTATATAAACTTTTGAATAGTTTCATGGTCATAAAGAGATGTATGTAGGTAAGCCAAAATGCCAAGAATTTTCAGTGTTCTCTTTTTTTTTTGTTTATTTGGATAAAAAATAAATCTGTAGACACGTATGAACTTGTCGCTTTATAACAAAACGCAAAACAATACAATAACTATTTTTAATTACCTTGGAATCATAATCAAATAGCTGAGTAATCGTCGCAGATCCTCCGGTTTGAGTCTCTCCCTGCGTGGTGTTGCTGGAAAGCATAACAATGGTCCTCCTCTACGATCCCTCCCACCAGTTAGATACACAGCTCGTTCTTGTAAAAGAGTAAGAATATCCCGTGCCCTTTGTCCGTCCATTATGACGATGATGAATGCTTCTTCTTCTTCTTAATGTTGCTATTGCACCCTGCTCCTGCTGCTCTGGAGAATAGGGCACACAAATTCAAAAAAAAAAACCTTCTTTGCTCAGAAAGCAAATATTGTTCGTCGACGATTTTGTCTCTAAACAAAAAAAAAAAAAAAACAGAATGAAAAGAAGAAGTTAGTTTCTTGGTCTTAGCTGGTAGGCATAGGCAGTTGTTGTTGTTACTTCTTCGACAATGGAAGAATGAGATTCAATGATTCATAACAGAGAATGAAACGAAAGAAAAAAAAGAACCAAGTTACAAAATGAAGCAGCAGCAGTAGCAACTGGCCCGAAATCCGAAAACCTCACTGCACCTACCAATTGGTGGCCTTTGCGTTTATCATCATCGACGTTGTCAATACTGGTGATACAGATTTCTTCCTCCTCTGGAGTTGCATTATGAGTTTTGAAATTCTTGAAATATTATATTCGCCAGTGTTCCTTGCCGAATGCGCCTCCTCCTCCGCAACCTCACTCTGGGTTCTTTTACTTTTCAATAAACTTCAATCATACCATTCAGCCACACGACACAAAGCTCGTAATAAAAAATAATTATTATTATTCTTCTTTTTATTACAAATTAGTTTATTAGATGAACGAAATGGAGCGCAAGCAAACAACACAGAACACAACTAAATAAATTAAAACCAAAGCAAAACCAACAAAAAACGCGACTTTTTTTCTACTTTTCCTTTTGTTATTTTGTTATTTTTTAATCTTTTTTTTTTATTTTTCATTCGACAACGACGAATAAGGTGGTGATGCTCTTCTCGCCCATTGGAAGAATCAATAAAAGAAGTCACTATAGCACTCTATACAACACGACCATTGCTTTTATGGAAAAATTTGCGTCAATCGCTATTGCTTCAAATTATGCAGTTATTATGAGTATTTTGATTGTTATTTTTCACTTAGTTTATAGACACATATTTACTTATGATGTTTTAATAAATTTTTGTAAAATATTCGATTTATTTTGTTGAGAATTCAATATTTTTCCGGGGGAGATTCTGATTCTTGGAGTTTTTTTTTCGAGAGCACCTCTGCACAAAAAAGTCGTCAAATTGAAATACACGGACACGATGAACACATCCATGGAAAAAAATATAACGAGTAACTAGTGCGGGTGGTTTAAAAAAATATCGAGTACTAAAAGGGAAGGGTAGGTTGTTTGAAATAGGACTAATTTTCAGTGAAAAATAATGGTGGTGTTCGAGTTATAAGCCGATTGGGTATCTGATATACTTTTACGTCGGAAGTTTTTGAATTTCAGATACCTATCCAACAATGTTTTTCTGATTACAAATTTATAAAAAATAGACTCAGAACACAACAATGAAAAAAGGCTTAAAACTACATTCTCCTACTTTTCGCTTAAGGCTCAACTACATTCACTTACTTTTCGCCAAAGGTGACAAAAATTGAACAAAATATGTACTAGAGATCACTGGACATATGGACCATAATAAATGTAAAATTAAAGTTATACAAGATTAGTGATTTATTTCTTCATATGAAAAATACAAGGGATAGATCACGTGAATAATTACAGATTTTATAGAGATATATAAGAGTTATATATGAAAAAAGCTATCGCTTTATGGGATCCGGCCCAAAACTTTCATACGATAAAATTGTCATTATTTTGGAGATATAGGAGTGTTTGATGTCATGATACAACGTATGAAATTGTAACAATTTTCACAATTTGCTGTCAAAGACCAGACGAAAAATTTTCAAGTTAAAGAAACTTGGTGAAAGTTTCTAGTTACCAAACACGAATTTGTTTTATCTTGGACCAAGTGTAAGCAGAGTGTTATCGTATATGTGAATGAATCCAAGAAAAAACAAACCTTTGTTAATAAATAGTCTGCCAGCACTGTTAGCTTCAGAAACTGTCATCTTCATCTGTCAATTCCAAATTTGTCATTTGATTTAGGTAATTTTTAATCTGTTCAACAAAAAAAGAACATTACCAAAAATTCTGCGAAAAATCAAAATATTGCATCGTAAAAGCAAAACCAACCGCAAGCCGAAACCCAACCAAACTATGGAATCAAATATCAACAGGGTTCTTAATCAAAATCGGCACCAACTTAGTGGTCAGCTATGCAAGTATACAAATGTTATGAAAGGTAGGTTCAGGACAAAATTGATTTGTTTGCACAGAAATTGCCTGAACTCAAAAAATCATTCAAGGTTGGCAGTACAGATGGTTTACGGTGGATGCGCAAGCTGGTACTCTAAGTTATTATCTGTGCGATTCATCCAATGATGACGGAAGTCCCCACATTCTCGGCAATGCTCCCCGAGGTCAGATTCACTTAGCCGCAGCTGTGGTTTGTCCCAGTGATGAAGATTCAAAGACATTTGCCATTGGGTGTGCTTCCGGTGATACAATGAAGCTGAGAGCAGCAGATGCTAGAGCTCGACAAGAATGGGTAGATGGACTGCGGGCAGTCGTCGAGAGTCACACGAAAGCTATGGACGTAAGCTCTAGCACTCTACCTCCAAGAGAATTGCTCGCTGCCTCAGATGCACTGGTTACCGCTCGTCAAGAACTGCAGCAAACTGAATTGTGGTAAGTTTCATAAAACATATCGCACCAACAGGAAACTAATCCTATCATTCTAGCAACGCCTCCCTGGCCAGAGCAATTGAAAACATTGAAGGCCCATTTTCTCCAACAGACCCGGATTTGTTGATGTTGAAAGCAATCTCTACTGCTAGCACGCAATGCTTGCACCAATGCTTGAGTCTGCTACAACGTCATCAGGATATTCAAAATACACACAATCGAAATGAGACGGCCAGTGTTTGCTAAGCCTTTTCAAATAAGCTCTTGATTAATTATTGAAACTAATCTTTGGCACTTAGCTATCTACTTTTCGACTCCTCGACTTTGGGAAGCACTCCTCAACTAATACATATTATACTAACGAACATGTACAGTTTAGTACACAAGAAATGCGTTTATTATTTTATTCTTGGCAAAAAGCAAAATTATATTTTTAGCTCCAGAGAAAATGTCTATAGGAACTTTTTTTATTTGAAAAATAAATTTATATGAATAATTATTATGATGTGCCTTTGCACTGATGTTAACAATAATTTTTGTTTGTTTTTTTCATTTCTCGATTTAAATCAATGTCAATAGAGGATTTATCTAGCTTGCTTTGCCCAGTAGAGGCGCCCCGTATAAATTGAGGCTTCATTATATGATGGCTTCAAAAAATGTTACATTCCAAATAAAGGAAGGTTGTCAGAGGAGTTTAAAATCCAAAGAGGAAATAGGCTGTTCCTATTAGTGATAAATGATTTATTGTAAGCAGTTTTGTCAACTGGAAATAGAGGAATTCAGCGAACTCTCCTATAATGAGAACTCGTTAGAAAACTATTGCATCTGTCATACAAAGACGTAAGTGCCAGTGGATTGGCCATTATTTTCGAAAATGTAACAAGTGCATTGCGAGACAAGCGATGCAATAGAAACCTCTTACACAGCAAAGCAGACGAAGGGGCCGACACGATGGCGCGTAGGATTACTGAAGATCCTATGCCCAAGGTGAGAACATAAGTAAGTTAAGAGATGATTAAATTGTGCTATAGGATAAAATTAAAACAACAAGGTTTTAGATTTTTGTTTTTAATTGTATATTTCTAATTTCTTGTAAACTCCGTAAACTTATAATTTAATTATAGTGTCGCACAATTTCACTTTTAAAAATTGTAAAAATTTCGAAATTTAAAAAATTGCCAAAACAATAACGTTTTTTTTCTTTTATAGAGAAATTTTCAAACGATAATATAATTTATATAATTTTAATTTCGGCTCTCCAAATGGTCAATCAAAATTCAAAACAAAGTAAATAATTTATTCAATGAAAAAGTTTACATAGTATGTGGATTCATATACAAACATTTATAATGCTGATGATAATTTATTTAATTTTTTTTTGTTATTGATTTGATTCAAATTATTTTCTGAGCTTTCTATAGGGACATGAGTATTGAATATACATTGTATTGTAGTGTTAAAAATTACTATGATTTTTTTTTGGTTTTTTTTTTGTCATCGGCAACTATTTTTCGTATTAATTATGATTTCTTTTTATTTCCATTGATTTTGAGTTTACGCTAATATTATGGTTCTATTAGTTACTAAATATTCAATTTTTTTGTAATTATTTTAAATTGAAACATGTACATGAAGACACTAAAATTATGCTGGCCTATGTATATATAAAAAAAGCTGATTTGTGCTTTTTCTTAAATTAATTATTTTCAATAAATTAAGAGTAACTTGTTTTGTTTTTTTGTTTTTTGTTTTGAAAACATCAACGATGGGTCTATTTATATTTGTTGTTATAATTTAAAACGGTTTGGTTTTGACAAAAAAATACTTACAATTGCTTAATAAAGTTTTTATAATGATTCCATTTTTTTTTTTACTGTGCAAGGATATAGCAATGGATGTAAATATTACATACAAAAATCCAGTAACTTACATATAAAGCATTTTTTACATTTATATTTAATAACATAGGTTATTTAAAAAAAATAAATAAATTTAATTAAAATAAATTAAATGGTGGTGTATGCCCAAACTTATGTACAAATTAATGATTATTATTTATATTTTTGTTTAGCAAATTCTTAAATTAATTATTTTCTTCAATTTGTATTTCATTGGTTTTCAATTGATTTGGATTAACATTTTTTTGTTTTGAAATCCTCTATTTACACATTGGGCTATATTAGTAACAAAAAAAAAATTATTAAATTGTTGCTGAAGATTGAATAGTTAAAACAATAAATACAAAAGAATAGCTTAAATAAATTATGATAAATAAATATATTTTGTTTGGAAGCACCAAATTGACTTCTCTTGAATGCAATAGAGAGACTAAGAGATATTTTAACAATAACGAAATATTTTTTTTTTTTAAATGTATGTTCTTACAATAACGTTAAATGCGTTTTTATTAAATACGAAGAACGGGCATAAATAATTTGATCTGTTGTTTTGTGTGTGCTTGGTAAAAATTTGAAATAATAATTTTTTAAATATTCATTTTTTTTATGTTGTTTTTATAAATCCAAACGTCTAGCCGAAAGTTAAAAATAATATTTTTTTCATTATATATAATATTCACATGGAAATTTGTAAAAAAAATATATTTATTTTGTTTTTTATATTAATGATCTGACCTCGTTGGCAAAACTTTTATTGCATTTAATGAAAAATGAAGTGGAATAAGTTATTTCAGATTTCGAGAAGGCTTTTTTTTTAAATAATTAGGGGTTTCTATAGGTACACCTACATATGTGTATGTATGTAATAATAATAAGAAGAAGGCACTTTCTATATCTCTACTTCAAATGAAGAAACAAATATTTAACTATTTTTAATAGACAATGAATCTGTAAATGACTTGCATAGGCGCCCAGAGGGTGGGACAAAGGGGTCAGTTACTCTCCCCTGGAGAGTTTAAAAAACATTTTAATATTTTTTCTTGGACTGTTTTCTTGACTTTTTTATGTATTGGTGTCAATTATTGTTCAACGCGACATTCCAACACTATTGTACAAGAAAGGCAGGCCATATAACCATTGGATGGAACAAATGCAACGACACATGCATTTAGTTGGCCTCAAACATGGAATAATTCAAAACCAGGAGGCCTGTCGAGGTTTTCTGAAGTTAACCTGGCGAGCCGCACAAAAGGAGCCTGAGAGTGAAGCCTCATTTTGCCCCACCCTGGAAAAAAGAAAATGCCAAATGGCCAAATACTCCTAGTTTGAAAATGAAAAGATTTTTTTGTTGTCAGAATTTTTGAGATTTTGATATTTTTACTCCATCTTCCTTTTAATCGTTCTATTATTTCATTTACTTTGTGCCTGATAAAACATCAAGTGAACTAAAACAAAGAAGTGTTATTTAAACAATAAAATGTAGCTCCTTAAATTAATATAGAATTATATATTTCGAATCATTTATGTAGAAAGGTCAAGGTACTATTAAAAAATCAAGAAATACAGTGCCATGGAATAAAGTCAAATGGAAATGTAAAATCCAAAGTTGGTGTAAGAAATATAGAGAATAGAAAAATTGAAAAAAAACTGCAGCAATTTACAACTTCCTCAGATGTTCAAAAACGATGCTTGTTTTAAAAAATATTTGTTTTTTTTTTAATGCTATTAAGTATTAGCTAAAACTTCGAGTACAATTTGAGCTCCTACCTTTTAAGATAAAAAATAATTTTTAAAACCTTTATTGATCTTGAACATACGAAGAAGTTTGAAAATACTTAGCGTTTGTTTATTGAATTGGACTTTATTTCATGGCACCAAAAGTAAATAGATGATATTATTTAAAATAAGTACATATGTACCTAGTGACGAAAAAGATTTTCATTAGAATTTTTCTCAAAATCTTGTGAGGTCGGACTTACTTAGTTTTATAAATTCTAACTCATTACACTCGTGGCCAAATTTTGTAACCAGTATGTTATTTTTAAATATTTTAAAACCTGTGAAAGGGAAAAGCCTTTGAAAATAATAATAACATTGTAGGTACTTTTCAAATGGATAATCAAAGACAAAAAAAAATCCAAGTTTTGCCCTCCGAGGCTGTATCACTTTCAATTTCCTTAACTTATTGAATATAATATTTTTTTCTTTTATCAATTTTGCATAAATATTTTTTCTTAAATTTTCATAAATTTAGTAGGTATATATTTTTTTTTAATTTTCTTTGTTTTACATTTCAAAATTATTTAATTTTTTTTTCATATAATTCCCAAGGCATTTAATTTCGAGTATCTAAAATTTTATTTTTTAATATAGGCAACGATTTTGATTTCTTTTTAATTTTATATTTAAAAAATTTTTCTAGTCCAAAATGTTTATTTTTTTTTGTACTATGCTTTTTTGAATTACATTATATTCTCCAAATATTTGTTTTAATTTTGTTCCAAAGTTTCTTTGAAAAGTAAAATTTTTTAAATGAAAAAATATAAACGCACACTGTAGGATGTTTTTGTTGTTGTTGTTTTTTGTTAATGTTGTGTAGGTATGATAAATATTTAATTGATTTTTATTTAAGTTTGGTTTGGAATGATTTTAATTCTTAGATAAGAAGAAAACATTTCAAAACAGCCCGTTTTTTTGGAATTTTATAGTAAAATATAACGATATTTTTTTTTGTTTGTTTGTCATTTTGTGGGGGTAAAATATTTTATACATACAGATCAGAGTTATATTAGTTTTAAAATTATAATGTTTTATCAAGTTTTCTATTGCACATTGGATATATATTTATGTTAGTTTGGTTGCTTAGTTAATTTTTCTTTCTTTAAATAAATTTACTTAAAATTATGTTTTTCTTTTATTTATTCATTTTACCGTAGGAAAAAAAATATTGTTTTATAAATATACTTAGGCTTATTTTTTTTATAGTTGAACCCTTTTACTCGCCCCGACATTCTGTGATGGGTTCTAGTTTAATATTTGTCGGTGTATCCTTGTAGTTGCTTAAGTTCGAAGGACATGCTGAGGATCTATCACTGGCAGAACCGACAAGCTCGGCAATATCTTCTTGAAAAAGATGTTCTGGACGCGGTGAGGAGTAGCCTCGGGATGGTTTATATGCCATTCCACTTACGCCAACTGCTAAATTGACAGCTGGTTCAAGGGACATTTGTAAGGGAGAACTAAGCAAGCTCTCGTCGGGACTATTCATCCGGAGATCATGCGCCGAGTCCGAGGGTGAGGTCGGATGGAGGCGCGGATTACTACTACTGGACGGCGGAGCTGCCGCATGTTGGGGATTGTGCACCGAACTACTGCTGCTGCTGTACAGATTATGGACAGGTGAGATATTGGACTGGTGGCTTGATTGTGAAGGACCCTCTACCCGGTGTATAGACGACGTGGATGACGAAGGGACACCTCCTGTTGAACTCAGATTCGATCCCAGGCCCGGCACCATATGAAGACCTGGTATACTGGCTAAGCTAAGGTTGGGAAGACCAGGCATATTCGACGCGGATGGTGAAGTATGCCTTTGCATTGGGTTCTGTCCAGGTCCACTTGAGATCGGGGAACTTTGCTTTGGTAATGGAATGCCGCTGGCACCGCCACCGTGGGGCGACATATGAGCGGGTAGATTAAAAATATTGGAAGATGTTTCCGGATGGTGGTGTTGATGTGATGGCTGTTGGTGTGGATGTTGTTGCTGATGATGTGGATGGTGTTGATGTTGTTGTTGTTGTTGTTGCTGCTGCTGTTGAACTGCAGCTGCCATTTGCATTTGTTGACGCAGAGCATGCGCCACACCCGCTACAGCAGCTGCAGTGGCTTCTTGGGACATTGAATCAGGACCGACTGGACCTGCAGGGAGACCATTGGGACATCCTGGTGCTCCTGGATAATTAAGCGCGTTGTCTTGAAATGGAAATACAGGCTGCAAATGAAAAATAACCTTTAAATTTGTTAAATCAACTCCATTATATATACATACAGAATGGCGTCCATAATGCAAATGCAAACCCTCGTCCTTCAGCTCCTTTGCATCACGAAATACCACAGTTTTGATTACACCTTTAATGTGTTCATCTGGCCAAATGCCCAAAAGAATTCGTTGCGGACGCCCTCGACCCTTTGGTCGGAGATCAGTTCCGCCATCTATAGATGGCCCCAGCATATTGTGAACTCTGTTGGCGTACAAAACGAATGTAGGATATGGAATGTCATATTTGCGCGCTGCTTGCGACAAAGATAGGCCCTCTTTTAAAACACTAAAAATGGCTTCGGCCATTGTTTCGGGCCGCCATGATTTCAGTGGACCTCGTTCTCGAAAGCGCAGGTGATGCATTAGATTTTGATTAGTATTCCAGCATTTTTGCCACATTGATTGCAGTTGATATTGATAGCTATCTGTGATGTAGATGTAAAATTGACAAAAAAAAAATGAATAGTTAAGTTTGCTTGCAATGATGTATACGGTGGAGGTTAAGTGAATTTAACTGAAACATTTTTTAAACCCTTCTTAAAACCTGCGTTAGCCCTGATAACATTTAAGTACATACTTAAATTATGTAAAGTTATAACAGATGGTATCGGTTAAGGCCAGAAAGAGTGAAATTATAATTGGTACTTTTACTCTAGCTTTTAATAAAAACTTAAACCAAAAAATTAGTTTTTATGATTCCAATAATATATTCAAAATTGGGGACTATTTTACCTTTTGCCACCCTTAATTCCTGGCTGGTTAAACACATTCGTAAATAAATTTTTTTTTTTAAATTTAGATATTGCAAAACTAGAAGATTTTTTGAAGCTACTGTATAAAAAAAATAATTAAAATTGGGATTTTTAAGAAAATACTAAAAAATTGTACTGTACCAAATTTCAAAAAACATCGATTTTAGCATATTTATAATTTTTAAACGCCTTTGCATAAAAATTTTATCAATTTTAAAGAGAGAAAGATCCATTTTCTTATTAGTAATATCAAAATTAATCTTAATGCGGGAGACCTTTCAGTGGGAGATTTCTTTATAAAATTTACATATACATCTTCCATTAATAGTTTAATGTCAATCTTCTCTTTCCTAACATTTTAATCTAATAATGAGTAAAACCATTTAAGCTAAGTCGTACGAAATAAAAAGCTATTCACTTTAAATACACTTCCTGAAGCCGCATTCTTAGCATTTTACAGGTATGTAATGTAAATGCGCAATGTACCTTCAATTAAATTTGCATAAAAAAAATAATACATAAAATTCCCAAATAACATACCTGCTATAGACGTCGTTGAGGCACCCATCCACGAATGTGAGTTCTCCAGTAGTTTCGCCTAAAAATATACAACAAATAAAGAAATTTTGTAGTTATTTAACAATTTGCACGAAAGGTTTGCTTATTCATATTTGTATTATTTTCTTTTCCAAGTAGGGTATGTGCAATAATATGAAGAGATTTAGATTTAATAGCACGATTGTTTATAGGGGAATGTGGGCAAGATTGGCATACCGCACTAAATAAACTAAGTGTTGTTGGATTTTGTTTTCAATATTTGAACGAACAATTAGCTAATTTGAAAAAAAAATGTTTCATTTAAATTTAGCTTTCTTTTTTTTTTAAATATTTTCAGAACTTTTTCTACAAAATTTTTGAACGGTTTTTGAAATTAAATTGTACATAAGGAAAATCAGTAGAGCACTCAAAAATTTTATATTACCTAAGTAAATATTTGTTAAAAAAATTATAGTGGCAGTGTGTAAAAGCTGAAGCACACTTTATCACACATTCCCCTAAAAAATATAATTGATAGATTTTTTTCATCATTTCTTCATTTTTATAGTTCATTTCAAGAAGATATAAAAAATATTTCTAGCTTTATCTTTCATTGGAAAAGAATGGGAAGGTATGTAGTTGTGTGGCATGGGCTATAGGTGCAATATGAAGCAGGCCATCGACAAAATTATAATGCATTTACGAGGTCAAGCATTCTTTCGGTTTTTGAGAATAGCACAATGTTCACAATTGACAGTAACTATTAATTTAAAAGTACACGTTTTCGTTTTAAGGGCTTTTCTTTGATTTTTATCGTTTTTGCACTTCCTGTGTAGACAAAAAAAAAAAAAACATGTAGGTATGTAGAAAGTCCTTAGATACAATACTGTGTTGTAGATTGCATAGTGTACCTACACTTATATTCATTTTTTGTTTAATTTGCAGCTTTTTTTTTTAGACGGGAGGCAAGGGCGGTGAATATAGGTGAAAACGTTTGTGTCAAGTGGAATTGTTAACACGAGAACAGAAAAAGTTGTAATAATTTCCCTGGTGGGGTACAAAAAAAAAAAAAAATAAACACGGAGTAGGTGCACTTACAATGACGTCTGTAATGATTTTCCCTTCAGTTATTTTCCAAGTGGAATAATAATAAAAAAAAAAAATAAAGGTAGGTACATGGGCTCCGCATACATATGATGGTATGCAAATGAAGGCGTTTTTTAATTCAAAGAATTGATTGTTACTGAATGAAAAATGATTTCATGGATGATGACATGGTCTAAGTGAGACGTATTTATTATTTTTTATTTTATTTTTTTTTGTTTGCATAGAAGTTTCGTTTGAATAAAATTCCGTTTGTCATGGAAAGTTGTGCTAAATATGAAAGAGCAAAGTATGATATTCCCAAGAAATATGACAAATTTTCGTTTGTGATGAATAGGTAGACAGGTGTAGTGTACTTACTAAAAGGAAAATATGTTAAAAAGATTTAATTCATGCATTCGTTTGTATTAATTTTTTATTTGAACATTTTCTCCTCATAGTCACACCTCACACTGTAGGAGTGAAGATACACTTGTATATTTTCTTGCTTTAAACTTTGAGAAAGTGTTTGTTATATCTGTTACTGTAAATTAGTTGGAACTCATAAAGCTTCCCGCCAAGGTGTATAGTTCTAATCAAAAAAAAATCTTAACCAATGTCGCTGTAAACCTGTAAGCTATATCAATAAAGTATATAAAGTTAACAAAATAAATTTTTCAAGTACTTTCGAAAACTTGGATCATCTGTGATAAATTTTTTTTGATATAAGTAGATTATTGCAAATATTTTGTGACAGTGACAGTTCAGTTCAATCAGTCAAACTAGGATTTGACATAGCAAAAAATTTTAACATAGGAATTCGCATTTTATTGTTCTTCGAATTCTATGACCATCACCAATTGGAATCGAAATAATATGAAAAGAGATAAAGGAAAGAAGCATCTAAAGAAAAGGGATATTAAACCCTTTTTTTGGTAGAAGAACTACATATGTATATCATTGCATTTAAAGTGTTGGCTTGATTATGTTCTTATTATTTATTAATTATTTCCTTAGTCAGTAGACTACAGAGAGTTCCAACATATAAGAAACAAAAACGTTAAAAACAGAAGTAATTAAAATACATCGAATTAAAAAATACAGTATAAAATGAGTGAATTGAATTTTCAGTGAGACTATTCTCGTTCTATCAAAAATTCGATGAAAAGTTTTGTTCAATGATAATTCTCAATTTTACGATTCTGGTTCTTTGTAAGAGTGCACACTTCTGTCAAAAACTTATCAAATGGAATATTATTTATTTTATAAGAAGAAACTGTCACAAGAACGCTTTCGTCTCGCTCCTACTTATGCAAATGACACATTGATTATATCGCTTTCATTGTATTATTAAAGCGAGATAGTCGCGGTCAGTCCAATGATTAGTAAATTTTTAGTAATATATATTTGAAATGGATATTTGACTGTCTATCAGTTGTCAAAAAATCAATCAAATTATAGTTGACATAACTTCTCTGTTCGTTTTTTTCGCCAAACTGTTTTAGGAAATAAACGAACCAAATTTTTTCAAAAGCTAATAAGAAGTCAATAAACAGAAATAAAGTGATGTAGGTTATTGAAACACAACTCCAAATGTTCTTCTATGCAGGACTTAGGCAAAAGTCAATCTAAATCTTAGTTTTCTATTAAAGAAATCCTCATTAAAAATGAGAAATTTAAAAAAGTTGTTAAAGATTCTATTATAAATTTTAGAACTAATGATGATTTAATAAATTGAGCCAATGTACATATGTCATAGGTCCTAATTGGTATAGTCGAAGTTGGGTAACAGTAAATTGAAAAGTGTATCCATTAAAGATGGCAGCAAAACGTATGCTTTGCTTAACTTAACATACCCATGTATAGTAAATTACATCGAGTACTGAGTCCTTCAGAGTGAGTAAAATAAATCCCTGCCTTCACAACAATTAAAAAAAAAAAAAAAATAATTCAATTGTTTTTCTTGGAGCAGGTATTTAAATTTTCATATTCACTAACCAAATATAAAAATTGTAACAATACGACTTTCAATTCATTCTGCTCCCAACCAAAATAAAAAAAAACCACCCAAACCATTAAATGAAACAGGTACATAAGTAATAGTTAATAGGTCCATCACAAACCTTTTATTGCTTGTCGTCGCCACCCAGCCCGTTTACCACCCTCTTTTGGTAAAATGTGCAATAGCCAAAAATGCAGTTCAAATCAAATCCAAATTGAAAAAAAAACAACCCAAAGGGAAAATAAAAAATTGAAGTAACAACGGCAAGAATGGAATGGGAGGCAGTTCACAATTGCCTATATAAACGAAACGGCTATAACGAGCGAGTATCAACAATTAATCGACTGGAATGGAAAACACTGGTTGGGGCCGAAAAAAAAATGATGTGTTTCACTAGATGAACCATGAATAGGCCATCAACTTACGGCTCACGGGCCTACCATCACACATCTCTCCCACTGAACAACTGATAAGCCTATGCCAACACCGCAAACGATAAACCTTTTTTTCACTTAACAGTTAACACTCAGATCCAGCCCCCGCGATGTTTTGTTCGGTGAGCTGCATTGCTTTTTTCCGTGTGAAGCAATTTTACAATTTTTTGTGCGCCCTCCAGCCCCCATATGGTTTAAAAGAACCCCCCTTTTTATAACTGCATCCGAAAATGCAACAGAATGACTGACTAGGCATATGCGGCGTGGCGGTGGTTGGCACAACAAGCCACTCGATGACACTTTAGCAGTGTTTAACTGCTGTTGTGCGCGGGGCCCTGAACCATGTTGCACCGACCGAATAGGCGCCACGTGGCTCTTTTTAGCATCGAAAAAATGCTGGGCCTTTAATAAGCAACCAATAATCACTGCATGCCGGATTGAAGGGCATCCTCGTTGAGGGCTTGCACCTGGCTCCTGATGGCTGATGGTCGGTTCGGCCAGGGCAATGGATATGGTGGGTGGAAATATCGTCATATACAAACAGGGGCATCAATGCAGAGGACATACAGCAACAGGAATCCGTCGGTTCCGAGAACTGATTGCCTGAATAATTGGAGTTTTTCATGTTTTCAATTCGTATGCGTTTTTAATTTATTTATTTTTTGTTCTTTTGTGGAGATTGAGGAGGTGGGGCATTCCACATTGGCGACTGACGATGGCGACAAATGTGCTGCACGTTGTACATTTATGTATGCTGAAGTTTTGCCGTATTGTGGGTGGGTGGGTGAAGGGAGATATGCATCGGATCCGGATGTATCACATTGCGATGCAATTTGTTGCATTATTGTTTTTCTGCCGCAAACGATGATGTGGTTGTTTATTGCCTGAAAAGTGGATATCGATGCAAGTGTCAAAAATTCAATGCAGTAATTAATGGGTTAACATTTAAATCTGTTTTTTTTTTATGAAGTTTTTTTTACTTATACCGATTGCGTTTTATATTTGTGAGAGTGTTTGAGTTTGTACATGAATGGAAAGCGGATATGATTTTATTTTTATTTTTGATTTTTGGTGTGAAGAGCCGATTGCCGGAAATAAACACACAACGATGTGAAGTGCATTAATTATATTGGTTTGCCCTTAAATGGAGCTTAATTTAGTCGATACTTATGGTACGAAGATTTTTGATTTGTAAAGCCAATTTATGTGTTCAAATGAGCTCTCAATTTAGTGCCATTGAGTTAGAAGAACTAGGTATTTATGTATAAGATTTCCCTTTAACATAGTAATCCTTATGTAAGATCTCTGTTTGTAACGTCTTTTTTATAACTACTTGGTGTGATTTTACTTGCACACACAAAAAAAAGTAAACACATATCGATATCGTACTTTTTGAACGTTTGGTGATAAAATTTTTTGGTTTTTTGAAATGGATAGATTTTTTTCAAATTTTATAAATTAATATATTGGTAACACTTAAAAGTTAAAAACGACTAAATGTCTTAAAAATATTTATTAGAAATTAGTATCTATCAAAGTTTTAATTTTGGTTTTATTTTTGGCTAGATGAACTTTCAAAAAGTACAATTTTTATTGAAGCTAATTATACAATTATAATTAATACGATTCCTTATGACCAGATAAGATATAACTTGTATGCAGTTTTTTTAAATAATGTTAAAAGAAAGATTTGACCCTTGAGTGAAATGTGCTCAAATCATAATTTTGCCAGGATTAAAAGTTCTATTTTTTTTCTGTTGTCTGACTCATTTCATTTGGAAGGTCAAGTTTATAAAAAACAATGTATAGGTAATGTACGAGTTTGAGTAAATTTTATGTTACTCAGAACTTGAGTTCCAGTTGGGTAAACCAAGGTTAAAAAAAAATTACGAAAACTTATTCATAATACGCTCTTGAAAACAAACAAATGCATAGTAAATCAATAAACTATTTTTGAATTAACTTTTTATTAGTTCAAAACTTAATGATCCGTATTTGCTTCAATTCTTGTTTAACCCCTCTTTATCAAAGACTCGGATTCCTCCGAAGAGAAATACCGAATTCTGATCCCAGAAAAAATTATTTAGTTGTTTTCCTACCAAAATTTTAGTTAAAAGGTTTTTAAATCTGAAAATCTTTAAGGAAAAACTAAACATCTCTTATTCTAATCTATCCAAGTTTTGTTTGCGTTTCGTTCTTTTGATAAGATTTATATTTGCAAAATGGAAGTAAAACTCTACAGGAAATACAATATTCTTGTACTAATTTTATAAAATTATTGGAAAATGTTTTGAAATTCAGTATTAATCCTGATTGTTAGCACTTCTTAAGGTTGAAAAACTTCAAGCTTTTTTTTGCCTTAAAACCAGTTTTGCAAATAAAAACCAATGTACTAATTTATCTTAGATATACAAAATTCTTTCTTTGGTCTCATTTCATTTTCCGTGTTTTTTTTTTGGCACAATTCCTAAATTTCTGGTTTATTTTCCAAAAAAAAACTGCTTTTGTACCTAGTTTACTCTGATGTAAAGGCTGGATCCGCCCTTGATTTTTGTTGAGTTTAGTCCTTGTTTTTATAATGTTTAGAACATGTATCGTAATTTATTATTTATATTATATATGTACCTGTGTATATTTTTTAATTATATAGAGATATTATATTTATTGTATTTTATTTTACATTTTTTTATTTTATTTTATTGCCGAGTTTTTTTTTATAGTTAATGAAGGAAGTTGGACTCAAAACTCATCCTCAGCTAACATGCATATTTAGCCATTATTACCAATAAGCTTGAATTTCGAACTGTATTCTATTATATTGTTACTTAGATTTTTTATGACCCCACTGCATTTTTTTTACGACACATGGTTTCGGCTGATAGCAAAAATATTTTTTAGAAACACATTTATTTATCTCTTGCAATTATTGCAATAACTTATAATTTGTTTTCTGCAAAAACTATCTACTTATATAACCTTAATGGTTTCCATAAAATTCGCACAGCTGAAAACTTTTGCAAACTCATTTAAAACTACAGTTTAAACTTTTGAACTATCAAACTTCTATTGCAATCTAACAAAAATATTACTCATATCGACCAACGCACATCAACATTAAGTAACTTCTCCACCGAATTTCCAATTTATATGTTACGCTGAAAAATCTAATAATTACATATTTTGCGATGGTATGTACGCATACATATACGACATACGTATAGGTCCTGGGAAACTAATAATTTCTATTCATATTGTGCCATAAAAAAAAAAAACCAATAAAAACAAACAACTAAGCAAATTTATAAGTTTTAAACAAAAAAATAATAAAAAAAAATATACCTTCCAATAGCATTCTAAATTAAAAATGCAAAAATTCAAAATGCCTTTCCTATATACAGATCTCTCCCAACCCTTCTTAAAGTCCACATCTAAGCGGAAATCACGAATTCAAATTTCATTATATTCACGACTTTATGAGTAGTTTTTTTTTTTTACATACAATATACCATGCATCGATGTGTAGATATAAAAACGGTGCACCATAGAGCGGGAGTAGGTATAACGTTCGCTTGCCACCGAGCCGTTGCGCCACAAACAACATCGAACCTCAAAATAATCATTTTACTTCTGTAATTATCATCGAATCGAAATCGAAGGATATTGGAAAGTAACGGTAAATAATTTGCATTTGAAAGTTTATTAAAACAATTATTATTGATTACGAGAAATATTCGTATCCGCTATTCTATAATTCAAAAGTTTCCCTTCCTACACTCATCTCTACCTGTTCCATCAGACACGGCCCACATGACTTATAGGAATGTAGGATAGGTGGGTTGTTGGGATCCAAGGTTGCCAGTAGGGACAAAATCATTTAAAGGGAAATATAAAAATCCAGTTTTTAAAAAAAATGTTTTCCTGCTTCAAAAATTTTTACTCAGTAATTTCTTAGCCAAATTCAAATTTGCTTTCATTTTCGAATACAAGAGAGTCTGTACTTTTTAAAAATGGGTATACACTTTTTTTGTTGATACTTGCATTGAAACTAAAAACCAATTTTTTTTTCACTTTTTTTGACTTTGACAAAAAATTTATTTGATCTTCAATTTAGATGTTGAACTAAATGCTCTTTAAAAAATCAGTCTGCAACTGTGGTTGCTTAGATTGTTCATACATTTTTTGTTCTGATAATTTTACAATTTTCAAACGAGTACATTTCGAAAACCTTAAGGGATGCAAAAGTTATGAACTTGAATTTTAATTCAACTTGAAAAAATATGTAATTTTTATATTTAAAAAAAGTATGGACACTCTTGTTTTCAATATTGTTTCAAAAATCTGGAATTGATTGAAAAATGAATTCAATGAAAAATTATTGAAATCTAAAAACATTAAAAGCGGCAAAATATATTTCATTGGATTTATAACAAAGTGGTAACCATACTTAAACCTTTCCTTTACTACAGGAAAGGCGCAAAGCACATATTATATAAAACATCAGCAGGAGCTGCTCCTGTGCAATGCCCATTAGGTAGTTGTTCCTAGAAAGGTGTAGGTACGATAGGATTATCAAACATATATTTTATTATCGTATGGGAATCTATATATAAATATATGTAAATGTGTGTAAGGCCAAACTTTAAATCGAATTTTTACGGCATATTCGATTGGAATGCTTCGGTCTTGCCGATATAGGTCTTACGTATAGAAAGCTTGGCGATAGAAAGGGAGAATAGATGAAACCAATGGTTGAACTTATAGAAAAGGTGCATACATTTATTTATACGTAAGGAATCCCTTCCTCTATCCACTCGATTAACTTTTGGTCTGAATAACTATAGTGGAAAATAGAGTAGAGGTCGCACAGAAGTCCCTCCACTAGTTTTTAAGTGGAACACGGAAAATATTTAACGATTTGTTTTCTCCCAACACACATGTACACAAGGCGATAACCCACCAGGAGTATAGAGGATAAGGCAAATTATAAAAAAAAATATTTATTCCTAAGGACTGAAATGTGAAGGAGCCATCAGCCACGTATTGTGAGCACCATAATGAAGCTTAAGATTTAGGAAAAAAAAAAAACAACAAGTTGTTATGATGATGATTGAATTTATTTTATAAATTAATTACCAAGGTAAGTTGATGAATGGTGCAGTTTTAAGACTTAAAAAAGGTACACAATCGAAATATAAAGTTATTAAACAAGGCTTAAAAACTTAGTAGTAAGTATGAAAATCTGAAGTTCTTTCGTACTTGCATCGAAAGGTATAACACCTTTTTTTTAAATATAAATTAAATGTTTTTAGCTCACATAGAAAATGGAATTTATGCTTAAAAAAGCCAACAATTTTTAAGCCGAATTCAGAATTCCGGTCAAAACTTCTTTTTGAATTTTTAAACAGGTACAAAAATCAAACCGAATCATTTGTTGATTGCGATTCCAGGCTGGCTGTTTTCCCAAAAAGCGTCAAAAATTTAATTAAAATTGTATTGAACAAGAACAGGTGAAAAGTTTTTGTATTGAATTGACACCAGTTTCAAACTTCTGTTAGTGCTTCATATTTTCTTTATTCAAACTAACGTAAGTTAACTTAGGACACACAGTTAAAATTGAAGGAACTAGCAATATTCAATAAAATTAACAAAAGTACGTATACGCCTTAGTGTAGAATTGTTTATTATTTGTATATGGAATTTTATTAATTTTGAAGAATTTTCGGAAATGATAAAATGTGATATGAAAAGTTGAAAAATGTTCCTGATTTGAAAATTATTTCATCCTTAAAAAAACTTGGATTTTGATTTCAGAAAATTTAAAATTAAAATTTTTAGTAATTCAACCTTGCTACAAACTACCATTTTTAAGATTTTTTTACAATTACTTTTAAGTTTAAAAAAATGTGAACAACTCAACAGATTTTGATGTAATTTTCCAGAATTATGGAAAGGTAGCATATAAAATCATCACACCAAATTTCAGGCCATTGAAATGCCCAATTTATATTAAAAAGTTATCATCTAAATACCAATATTGATATCCTATCCAAATCCAAATCTCTCTAGTATAGAAGAGGTTTTAAAAGATAAACAAAGTTATTATCTAATTTTTATTTTTACCCCTTTTTCGTATAAATATTCAAAGGAAAAAACGTACGCCCAGTTTTAATTTGATTTTTTTTCCTCATAAAACGCTTAAAGAAGTAAATTTTAATTATTTTTCGATTTTATTGTAGTATACATAAAATTCCTTGACATATTATTTCTGTTCAAAGATTTATTCAATTTATCGTCAGAACTATAACAAAAAAAAATTAAAAAAAAACTTGTCTCTAAAAATTCTCCACTGCAAATCTTTCATGGCCAGTCGGTGGCTATAATATTCCAGAGCTTGGTTATAAAACAACTACCCTGAAAACACCCTTAGTAATAAAATAACTGTTCTTGGAAAGAAAAAAGAAAAAAAGACGCTGATGATGGCGTCGAGGAGTAACTTTTTCATTTATGCAAAATAATTATACAGTTCTTTTGGTATTGTCGCCGTTTCTATACGACGCGATATTTTAGTCTGTTTTACTTGAATCCCTTAGCTCGACCTCTGTATACACCCATTATTTCAACTTCATATCTACATCGTGTCACTACATATATATATATATATATTTAATAATATAAGTATAAATTTATATATATTTTTTCCCTCATATTTAATTTTCTTCAGGTTTGTTTCTTTTTCTTCATCACTTTTCCAAAGAAAAGAAGGCGAATTAATTTTTTACTCAAGCTCCTTTACAATCTTCGCCTTGCAGATCTATACCTACATTTAGGTATACAACACAGGAAAATTCTACGTTTATAAATTATAAAAAATATAAAAGGAAAAAAAAATTATAAATGAAGAAAGTGTGTTGGGAGAGGGAGTAAGTAAGGGGAGATTTAATTTAAAATGTGCATACATATAAAATTTATAATAAAGTAAAGTTAAGAAAAAAAAAAAAAACAATTAAATGGAGACAGAAATGAAAAATTGAAGATATCCTTGCGATAAAAAATAGCAATTTATTTTTAATGGTTCATTTATGTTTAATCATGACCGCAGAAGGCGCCAACACGATATTATTTAAGTTATTCGTTGGAGTTTGATTAAAGCATCAGATGCCATTTTAATGAATATAGGTAGTATACAATAGGGAATTTATCTTAATTTTCTAATAATTTTACTTGCTTTAGCTATGTATGAGTTCGAACAAAGAAAAAGATGTATTTGTCTTGTTATGTGAATTTTTGTATTTGAAAATTAAAAATAATAAATATCACCAACTTTTGTGGCATTTTTTTTTTAAATTTCGGTTGAAATTCTTAGAACTAACCACAAAGCATAATCGCAATAAAATGCTTGAATACAAGATACCACCAGTTATTTTAACTTTCAGAAATATTTCATTGTATTTATTTAGAAAAATACATTTTTAGGTGCCTTGCTTATAAGCGGTGAACTGCGAATGCAATTAAATATTTTGGAGACTTTCAAATTTTATTTGAACATTTTGATGGCGGCAATAAAAACAACTTATGCGTTCAATACCACTGTGTTGTATTGTCTGGAACTACAGACTGTTTGAAGATTCCTTTACTTTTTATGAGTGGAGCTTATTATAATACATGAACCAAAATTTTTGGAAAATTCGATTGACCAGTGTAAGTTTTTCTTAATTGCAAAATACATTGAACCGACTAGCATTTCTTAGAAGTCCACATTATTGTTCATGTAATTTTATTTGTTCCCTTTTCTTTTTGACGAAGAAAGCGGAAGAAACCCAGGGCCAAAAACTCCTGAATCAAACAAATGCAATGACACCTACATTTCGTTGGCCTCAGATATGGAACAATACGAGTATGAAGGATGCAAACTCCTTCTATAATAAAAGTAGGTTCTTATTTTCAATAAAAATAAAAAAAAGTCTCTTCCGCCCATCATGATGGCTTGGGTTTGCACCTGACTTAAGATCTCTCCTCAGATATAACCGGGCTTTCATTCTATTGATTTTCAGAACAAACTCTGAGGTGGCTGAGAGTAGAGCTTACTCAATAGTAGTCCTAGCGGAATGATATCAAATAAATTTTAATAATTTTAACATGCAAGTTTTTTTTTTAATATGAGAAGAGCTTGGTTAGGAAAATTTGTTTTACAACAATATTTATCACTACATTTCTTAGTATTTTTCGTTTACTTTTTGAAGAAGTTCATTTTTCAAATCGAGTTTCTTGATGGTTTTCAATCAATTTCCGGCCAATAGACAACAACTTGAATTTTAAAAAGCACTACTTCCACAAATCCGACCCTCACTTAAGCTATACATTAAACTTATCCTTAAGTTATGTACACAATATGCAACAATTTGATCAATTTGTATAGAAATGTCAAGTTTTAAACATTTTAACAAATGATTGATTCAATTTGATTATTGTTTACTTGAATTTCTAAGTTTATTTTATTGTATTTGTGCAGCGTTTATGCATATTTTACAACAAAACGGACTTCTTCTCTTTTCCTCTTCTTTATAGCTGCAGCTGTCAATATTGCAGTTTCTAGACAATAATTTGCTATCATCAAGCAGCAGATGTGGATGAGGGTCGACAAGCATAGACAGACAGGCGCTGCGCTGCACTGGCTGGCTGCTGAAAGCGCATTTAGCTGGAGGACTACGTCTGTAACTTGTCGCTCTTCAAATGATGCTGTTAGATGTTTATTCATTATTTTAGAATATACATATTACACATGTATAGGTATAAATACATAATTATGCAAGCCGCATTATACACTTAAAAAAAAAGAGTATGATTTCAGCTCAAAAACATGTTTTGAATTCAATAAATTGATGTTGATGAGTTTTCAGTCTTTAGAAGATTATTAAAAACATTACTTACTGCAAAGTACTTACAGGAAAATGAGATTGATTGATTTGAGAGTTGCGATATTAAACTGAATCCCTAAAATTACTTCTTTCTACTAAAGCGCTTGAAACAGTAAATATAAACTGAAGGCTGTATTTGCATATAGGAAGTATTGAAATCTCAAAATTGTTTAAAATTCGTTACATTTTTCCTTTTTAACGTTCTGAAGTTTTTAAAGACCTTAAAATTATTTGAAGTTTTAACTTTTCATCCATTTTGTTTTTCTATCAGTGTAGATATATTTATTTATACAGTACGAGTACATATGTAAGTATGGAGGATGTTTACCATCAGTGTTCATTTATTTGGATAAGATTTGGATGATTTTAGCAGCTGAAGTGCAGTTTATGGCCGCAGCACCATCTTCATAATGCATCCTCATCTAATCCACTCAGATATATCTACACAGTATAAATAAATTTAGATTTTGGTAGCATAAAATATATATGACACCACGTCACAAGCGCGGCACACAACCAGTCTGAATAAATCATCGAAAACAGAGTGTATTCTGCAATCGGTAATCGTCATTGCTCCTACGACGCACGGACTGACGAACGAACGGACGGCGAAGGACTCTGCATCTGGTTGATGTTGCTGCCACAGCGCAATCCATGTCTTCTTGTTTGCTATACTTTTGCCTACTTACTTAATCATACTATAATATGGCAAATCATTTGTCTACCAAGCGAACACATCACTATAACCCGTGTTCTATCATTGAGCGAGCAGCAGTCATCATTGCCGCCGACAACCTCCATCATGCGATTTGCGCGCTAATTATATAAACAGGAACCATCAACTATGCCAGTATTGAAGCACCAACAACACTCTGTTTCCACCTGAGCCACCCACAACTCACCACTCTACCGACCGCCCGACCACCAACGCCAGCGCCGCGCCACCATCGAAGTATATTTTGAAATTGATTTTCAACCCCGTAATATGTGCTGCTGGAAGAGCTATAGAAACCGAAGACATTAAACCATGTCATCCGTGTCACCACAAATAGTATTGCAACCCCTAAGACTTCTGCTCAATTAACCACAATTTGCAACCACCACCTCCTTGTTACTTACTTATTTACACCAGAATTACGCCGCGTCCGTTTTTTCAGCCCAACTTAAATGTGAACCGCAAATTTTTCGATTAATCTTCTACGTGTTGGCTGGGCAGGTCCTTGGGTCCTTTTTTTCATCGTAACTCGTATCTTGAAGCTTAAGAAGGGAAACTTGAAAAGCACAGAATCGCGCCTCCTTGAAAAACCAACAGCGCATTTGTGTAAAAGCCACACACAGCATGTAGCCTCTTCTTTGACGATCGACAACGACAACGACGACGACGACGCGACGACTATATATGATGATGGGCTTCAAAATATGTATCTATAGATATATACAAATATAAAATATGCGGTTTCTTGAAGGGTTCTTATGGCCACGATGACGATGATGATGGTTCAATGAATGCACTTCAAACCATCAACCATATTCAAACACCCCTTTCGTAGAGGTTTTTCCTATTTTCTATAAATAATTTGATTTGGATCTCAAAAAGGATATGAAAGATTACGGTTTGTGTATAGCATTTGACTTGCTCTTGCACAAAATCAAGACTAAATCAATAAAAAAAGGTGGGACAAAGTATCAATAGAGATATCTTTTTTTTTTGGCAGATGAAACAAAAATAAATAAAATTTACGCCCTTTCCCGTTTAAGGACCAAGAGTTGGGTGAATTCAAATGCAGACACAGTAGAATTTATTCATACGAGTATTATTATAAATTGGATTGTTTTGTACACATGTCTTCTTTAAAACATGAAACACTTTGAAAATTTACTTCGCGGGGTTAAATCACTCCAAATCAAATTTTTAAACGGTTTTGGTAAGTCGAGTTCACATCATGTGAATGATTTTTGTTTTAAAGCTAGTGCAAATGAGTTGGAAGGGTAACAACAACTGTTAGAACAATTTAAAATACCTTATTTTGCATATGTTGTATTTATTTGTTCGTTTTTTAAACTATAATTGACTTTTTCAAAGTTTTTTTTTTATGGAAAATTCTATAAATGAGAAAAGAAAAATAATTGTTTTGATACTGAAAAAAGTGCACGCTTTATTTATGAAATCAAGAATTTTGCAATACAAACTTTTGTTGTTTTTTTTTTCAGAAATATATATTTACGGAATTTTGAATTTACAGAATTTTGAAATACAGAATTTTGGAAATAGTATTTTGTAATAAGAATTTTGGAAATCATCGAATTACGACCCCAGCTATTGATCTGATACGACTTTTATTTTTTTAATTTCATATTAAGGTAGCAATGATCCGAGAACACGACCGGTACGTACCTTAAAATAAAATCCACGAAGTAGAGGCAACTCTGATGACTGCGATATAAAAAATTGAACAGTACAATGAATCTTTTGTAATCTTAAATTTGAACAATATTATGAATCCAAGTGAAAATTGATAGGAGCTTTTTGAATAACCTAAAGTTCTTCATTTCAGTTGAGAACTGGTCATAAGCAACTCTATAACTAAGACCAACTTCCTTGTACTGCAATTAAGGTTATGGTTCAAAAAACTTTTTTTCTTGCATCAAACCAAAAACCATTGTTATTGTAAATTTAATACTTCAAAATTATATATTTAATAATTTGAAAGATTATTAAAATAAATTCATAAATAAAGGAACCTCCCATATAAATATTAAAAAACCGGGTTTAAAAATTTTAAATTTTGATAAAACAATAAAAAATGAAAATGAATAACGGTACCAAACTCTCAAAAAATGTTAAGAAAACGTCCTTTCAATCAAAAACCAAAAATGTTTCGAAAACCGTCCCTAGAATTTTGATAAAAATGTTTTGGGCTATTATAAAATCAAAAAAAGAAAAAAAAACGCTCTCAAAAATCTCAAATTCTAGGAAAACGTTTAAAAATTAATATAGTACAACCTATCATTAAACAAATTTATTATTTATTTTATTTGCATTCTATATAGTACTTTAGCATAGGAGCAAGTTTGTGTAATTTAGTCGTGCACTTTACTTTTTTTAAGAACACAGTTATTAATAAATTATTATTTTTTGGCAAAAAGTATTTCTAGATTTCAATCACCCAAATTATGAGTTCTCTAAACGATTTGATCGACATTCATATAACATATGGAGTTGAAGAGACAATCAAAGTAAGTATACTGTGATTAAAAATCATTCTATAAGTTCTTTCATAATTTTAGTTTTAAGATCTAAAAAATCTAGGTAAACTATTGTTGTTTCACTCTTATAAAACTACAGACAGTTTTATAAATATTGTTCTTTGTCTATTAACTAGAAACAAAAACTCCATTGTGTCAATGCTATTGTAGATATTTATTGTCAGTGTTCCCATACTTATTTCAGCATTGCATCTGACTGAATCGAATGCTAGAACGGGACACACATTCATATTTTACATATATTTAAAATTTCTTAGCAAAATAAAAAAAAAACAAAGAAATTATTAATAACTTTGCATATGTAAAGAAACATTAATCCTTCTTCTTCTTTTGAATAAAAACAAAAACAACAAAACTTGCAAGTAAATTGAGAATTTCTGTTATCAAGCGAAAAGTTTATAAACCCAGCTGTAGGTATAGGATATATGACCATTTATATACATTCATACATATTATGTGAACTAACTGCACACGTTACACACCCCAATTATTAGTGCACCTTAATGCACCTATACACTTATTCAACATTTATTGTTCATCTTGTATACTCTCTGGTTCTCTGATGCTCCTGTATCTGGGTTTCGTCTTATTTATTATCTGTTGTCGGGGATTTTTCCCTTCCGCTTCTGAGGTTTGAATGGATATACAGGACCAGATTCTTAGACTCTAGTGTGTGCAAATGGAGGTAAAAAAAGTGTTGTGAAGAAATACGAGGCAAGAGGTGTATATTTTCTTCCTTTTGGGTGAAATTAAAATTGTGCAACTCAAAGAGGTAAACATTTTTAATATGTCCTTTGGAATGTATGAATAAGTATAACGTATGAATGTGTATATTTTAATAACACCTCAGTGATAATGACTGTGTAATCTTTGTGTTCGAAGAGGGGGTGTATGTAAATATGTGTGTTTGTTGTTGTCGACAAGTATACTGAATGCTTTGAAGAATAGAACAAAACAAGAAAATAAATAATCAAAAAAAAGAAACAGCAAGTATGTCAAACGTAGCCAAAACTGTGGAAAAATCTTTACAACTTTTTATGCACATGTATTTTAATTATCACTCTATAGCTTAATTTTGTTTGAATCCTTTTCTAGGAAAAATTTACTTTTAATATGGAACATTTCATTGCGAACTTCAGGAATGAACATCGAAAAAATATGTTTTACAGACTCTTATTTATAAACAAAAATTCTTTTTATACTTTATCTTAATGGTAACCATCTGCTAATTAAAAAATGGAAAATATTTTCTATTGCTAAAGGCCGTTTGTGCGCCATACTCGAATGAAAAATTAGAGGCACAACAATCTATGAAAAATCAGGGTCTAGGTGACTTGCAACTCTCAACCATTCCTGTGTGCGTAATGGAGGGGACCTACAATTTTTTTACCGAAGCACTCTATTCATGGCAAGTGATACTCTTGGAGAGTTTGTAAATTTCTCACAAGAGGCACCACTCCGTGAAAAAAAAACATTTCTGTTTTTAGATGGACGAGGATGGGAATTGAACCTAGACCTCCAAAATGACAGTCTTAAGCACTAAACATTATGCAAGCAGCTTCAAATTTCAAATTTAAAAAAAAACCTCAAGTCCCACAACTTCTATTTTGGGACGAAATAAATTTACTGATTTGAAACTTTAAATGTTTGGTGGAAACAATAAAAAAAAAATTTGCATGCCTTGAAAAAATTAATACAGCTTATAGTCATAGCCAAAGTTAAAGTTTTTCGACTCTTAATTGCGTGTAAGAAAAAGCTTTTTATAATCAAATCAAATCCTGCAACTTGAACTTATTAAAAAAAAAATCACAAAATAGAGAAAAAAAATACATACATTTTAAATCCGAGTCAGAGGTGAAATAATGCAATAGTTTTGCACAATACAACAAGAAATAAAATATGCAACAGGAAATATCCGTCAATCAAACGCCAATCTGAGTTCTTTTGCTATACAATGTTGCTGCCATAAGCAAGCCAGCAAGCAAAGCAAGTCAGAGAACAACAGTAAAATACAACTAAAATAAACTATACCTACAATTTTCTAATAAATATATCCATCTAGACATCCAGCTATGTATGTATATTGTATAATCGTACAACTAGAAATGTTGACTATAGTTTTCAAAATATTTCCCCAGGAATTCTTCTATACAATCCAGCCAACGAACACCAGCGCTAGCCAATCAAACAGTGGAGCCATTTAAATCATTCATATATATCCAACGCCAAACAACGTTAGCGCAAGAATATAAAGTTAGTCTTTTTGTTTTTGTTAAATATTTGATACAATTTTATTGCATAGCATTTTCTAGCAGTAGCAATAGCAGCAACTTTATATTAAAACTATTGCTTCTGGTTCTCTATACTCTCTGTGTGTCTGTCTTTAAAAATGCATGCAGGTGAAATGAATAATTCATCACCGAATAATGGTATTTTGCTTTGGCATAAATATCTAAAGAGAAACCTTGGCAGACTATTTGCTCAAGTTGACCGGTCATATTTAATATACTCGTTGCAGAGGATGAACCAGTGCGAAAAGTCTTCTTGGGTCACAGAAAATAAAAAAATTAACATTGAAAAATAAAATTAAAAAATGTTCCACATACGCCCCCGTGAACTTTTCGTTGCTTTGTAGAAAAACGAAGGAATTGGATTAATTATATTTAAATAAAATCTGCACACCTTTTTAAAAATATTTTTATCATTATAAATTAACATGACGAGTATTTTAAAATGCATGCTTCGTTTGGTGATGGAACATTATTTCAGCAGAAGAATATCGTTGATTAATTTGACAGTGAAAAGTGTATTTATTGTTAAATTAATAAGTTTTACTTTTTTAGAGCTGATTGTACAATCTCAGTTTATCTTTGGTTCAGAGGTTCGAAGGGAAATCCGTGTTTCAAATATGGAATTGCTGTTATCACTCACTAGAAGATTATAGTGATGCATAAATAGTTCTTAAAAACTTAAAATTGAATTTAAAGTCACTATGACTTTTTATGTACCCATTTACACACTTTACCGAATACCAAACCGCTATTAGAGGTTGTTACTAACCAATTATTTTATATAAACAATAAATTTTGTTGGAAAAATTCACCTTATTTGTACTACAGATCCAGCATTCATCTACATACATATTTTTCTATCTTTTATATAAAAAAGGGAAACTATTAATTTTCATAAGAATATTTTAAACTAAAATCAAGTGAAACTTTAAAATATAAGATCTATTTAAATAGTGCTGGTGTTCGGACAAGTGTTTTGGCAGGGATAATGTTTTTGCATTATTTATTATAATGAAACTTTCAATTGCATTTTAAATCTAAAGAAACATAATGTCTGGGTTATTTTGTATGCTCTTTATATGAAAATGAGTTGATGTACAGTTTTATGTTTCACATATGTATACAATACAAAATAAGTTGATGAGTAATTTTTCATTTCAATTTTATTTGATAATTTTGGTTGCGCTAAATGAAAAAAGATGTAAAGAGCTGATTGTGAGATAAGCGTAAAGTATTTGAAGTCTATATGTAATTTCGCGCATAGTGAGCAAACAGCGGTCGCTTTTATTTTAAAGCTAGCTAACATGAGTGTTAAATAATGATAAATAGTGATACTAGCCATTTATGCAAAAAATAATTTCCAAAAGAAAATTGATTTGAAATTTAGAATCAACCGATTAAACTAGCTCTCGCAGTATATGGGTAAAATAATTTAAAATTTAAGATGGTAATATGTAATTTAAAAAATATATACATGACAAATTTAGTAATGAAAAAATATCAAGAGAGTATTTTTTTTGAAATAATTTTTCTAAAATCGGTTTTGTTAATGACAAAGAATATATAAACAAAAACTTGCCTTTAAATTTTTGCTAAAAAGGTCAAAATTATATTAGTTCTGTGTTATCACAATGTTTATACAAACTATTCTGTATATTGTACAGTTAAAAAATTCCCAATCGTTTATTTTTTTTAACTATCTACATATATCTCTGACAGCTAAAATTATGAACAAAAATTAGACTGAAAAATATATTTATGTATTCACATTAGATATATGTAATTTAATTTCAGTTTCAGATTTTCTCGAAGTTAAAAGAAATATTAAAAAGATTGAAACTGATAATAAAAAATGTGATTAATGCTTTTAGTTTATTCATATTGTTTTGAAAAGTATTACCCAGCGTCGTCGTAGCATAACTTCAACAATAACGAACATTTTGTTTTTTTAATTTTTAAAGAAGGTACATATACATACATACATACATATCTTGAAAATCCAAATTGATGAAGTAATTCTGAGCTTGAATTTCAATTTATATTTATTTTATTATTATACATATTTTGTTACATAATATTAAATTTACCGAAAAGCGTTTTTAAGTGTTTTTAAATGTTCCAACTAGAAAACGTGTGTCTCAAAAACCTGACGTAAAAGTGTATTGTGATTTTTGTAATAAACCAGTGAAAATAGAAAATAACAAATGAACGGAAAAATTTGTTCTACTTTATTTTTTTAACATTTCTGGATTCGACCAGTTAACCAATTAAAATTCTAACCTAAAAAAAATAAAGTGCAACTTCACCAATAACAATCGTTTTAAGTAAAAAATAAAAATTGATTGAATTGACAAGATCTTTGAAACCTAATGTACTTAATTTAACAAGATGACATGTCATTGTAGCAATATTGCAAAATAGACTTCTTAGCACAGGTCGTATATAAATCTATAGAACGAAATTTATACAAATGCAAAATGCAAAATCAGAAGAAACAATTAAAACAGCTCCTAAGCAAACAAATTTGAATAACAGAAAATAATCCAGATTAACCACAATACTACCAATTAAAATCCCAACACTCAATCAACTGTTTCTGATTTTTCATATGAATATCCAACAACTACCAACCGGTCAACTTCCTTTGAAATGAGGATTTCATTATCATTTAAACCGTGTGGCGGCGTGTCGGTGAGCCAAGGCAAAAAAAGGCATCAAGCCTTAAAAAAAAAAAAAAAAAAATTAAAAGAGTTATATACATACATATATAATTATATAGTGTTGTATGATTTTGCGAATAATCAAATAATTTGTTTATTGAAAATACCACTCCGACGCCGACGCTTCCCCCGCAATCGATGGAGTTGCCTTCGGGTTTTTCTCTACAATTATGAGCAGTAAATTGATTTCCAAATGAAAAATGTCCTGTCGTTTCTCCAGACAACGACGACGCCACCAACCGCCACATGCGGTTGAATCACAGTTCATTTTTCTCTCTCCCCACCCCCATACCCCCTCTCTCTCTCTTTCTCGTTGAATATTTATAATATAAAATAAGTGTATCTATATGTATGTTAAAAACCAATGCAATAATTACATGCAAGGGTATAAGAGTAACGAGGAAAAAATATAAATATCCGCAAATACTACCCCCCACATATACAATATTGAATTATTTAAATATTGCAAATAATATCATTATTGTCGATGGTGTGAAAAATCACTCGTAAAGTGTCGAGCCATCATGCCATTTTGCCAGATGCATTCTCTTCAGTCGGCATTTAAAGGTTCTTTATCAGCAGTGGTGGATTAATTTTTTTTTGGGAGAGAGCATAATGTATCCTTAATTTATTTTTTTAAATTATTTTTTGACCTGTGCCGATATTTTATTACTTTGACGAGTAAAATGAGATGACTAGCCTTATTCGCACAGTCATCTCACACTTCACTCGCAAAAGCGATTTAGCTGTTTAGTGAAATCTGTAAGTTTAAATTTCAGTTCGAACACTTGAAAAACGTGAAAGTCACAGAAAACAAATGAAAGCAAGGAAAACTTGACAACAAAGTAGAAAATCATTCACTCACTCTTACTAGCTTAATAGGTTTTCAATGAAAGGTGACTCATCTTACGCATTTGAATTAGCTGAATCTCGGCATTGGGCTTCGTATATTTTGAAATAAGCAAATACGTTGAAATCTTTTTTTTTTCATGACTATATTATATAAATATTATTTTACGAATTCGTCACTTTTTTGACAATCTCACTTTGGTGATAATAAGTTTTTTTTTTTGACAACTATTTTTTTTTGGGTTACTTCAGCAGTTTTGTATGTTTCTTAAAAAATTAAAACTAAACGATAACTGAGGCACGCCTTGCACCAAGTCCAGCCCTGTTTTGGACGAACATCTTCTCTCCTCCTCCTCATTAACCACCGCATCCGTCGCTTTTTCGGTCACTGTGAATTTTTATGAATAAAATATTCCATTTTTTTTATTAATTCGTGAAAATTACTCAGAAAATAAAATTAAAAAAAAAGTAAACGCTAAGAGTAAATATGATAGCAATAAAGTCAATGCAGCTGGACATCGAGATGAGAATCGAAATTAAACAAATTTAACTATACAACACAGATACAAGGATGCATCACGTGTGCATTGCATGTGCTTGCATTATTGTGAGGTCCTTTGGCAGGAGTTATTAAAGAATTATCTTAGTGCTGTTGTGAAATCGGACATTGACATGCATAACGTTGCAAGTGTAGGTACAGTATTCTGTAATACAAGTGTCAAAGTCGACTTGATTTGTCTCTATTCCAGCCCCGATCCCGTTTCCATATACATATGTACATA
This sequence comes from Syrphus vitripennis, assembly GCA_958431115.1. Taxonomy (NCBI): domain Eukaryota; kingdom Metazoa; phylum Arthropoda; class Insecta; order Diptera; family Syrphidae; genus Syrphus; species Syrphus vitripennis. The sequence continues at coordinate 975,244 of OY288110.1, read as the reverse complement.
GATTTTGTTTACCTTTTGTCCTAGCATCAGCCTCAATTGCTACCTTGATATTTGATAGGGCACACATCCCTGAACGAATGCTTCCCATCTGACAGGGAGCAGAGATTTCTTGTATCTGGTATATACGTATACTCATATGATGATGATCTGCCTGGGCCTAATAGAAAATATGTGTACACAGACATCGGGGACATGTGCTGCCACATATATGATTCAATAATGATTGAATTAATTGCGTTAATAACTGACACCAGCATATAACAGATTGACATTCCAAAATTGATTGATTTCATACTATCTAATGTTTTATACACAATATTCAGTCGGGCAAATCCGTGTTTGGCTGATGTGCACTTTTGGGGAGGATGCAGATGATGTTGGAATGCCTTTCTCTTGCGCATTGTCCCTTTTCGTTTCAATATATGAATGCAATGAAATCTCTAAATGAAAAATTAAACTTTCTCGATGCGGCTCTATAATTTGAATTTTGAATGTTGGTACTTCTTTTTTTTTTTTTAATTTTGTTTGTTGTAAGGCTGGAAGGGGTTGAAAAATACTAGAAAAAGGAGGAGGGACAGAATTGGATACTTTCCAAATTCAAATAACATAATTGTGAATTAATCTAATTTGTTAGATGTCAAATCAAAATGTACGCTTTGTATCATAATGACTACAGAGTTAAATGATAATGAGAGCAATGCAGACAAAGTTTCTAGAGTTCGCGTAGCCAGGATGATTTGAGTTATGTATGTCGAAGTCGAATGTATCGTTTTGATTAACAATAAAAATTCAACATATATGTACATACATAGGTAAATAAATTGGTTTGAAAACATAAATTAAAATTTGATCACTGTTTTACTTATTTTGGTTCACAAAAAAATAATCTATTAATTTGTCATGGTTGCTTAGGAAGATTACACACTTATACTGCAGAGCCATTCTTATAAAAATATTCAAACTGATTTAAAACATTCCATGGATGTAACATCATGTTGCGCTATTGTTTATTTTCCCACCATAATTGGTTTTAAGGGAGGTAGAAGGATGCAGGACTACTTAAGCTTCGGACACTCACAGCTTTTTAAATACTTTTAAAAATTAATCATTGCAAATTATAGTTTAGTCTTTAAATCTTGTCATAGTTCAGCTTCACAAGAGTTAAGCTTTGACTAAAATGCAGTTTGATCTAAAAAAGTCTGTTTTCCCACACTAGAGGGACAGGATGGACTATATAGAATGGAGTTAAAGAAACCATTAAAATTTGCATACAATGTTTGGGGTGTTTATTTTTTCTTTTGACGGCTTATTCACTTACAGTAAATTGCCAGCAATAACTTCAATATGCAAAAGTTATATTTCCGAATGTGGTCATGCCAACTTTGAAAAGCCAGCTTCTCAAAAAAACTTCTTATCATTTTAGACAAAAACAAATTTGTGTTAATAACTTTCTCAATCTTCTTTGTTATAACTTGCAAGACATAACCTCAGACAACAAACAATCTTAGCAAAAGTATATTTTTGAGCTTAAAATATAAAAAAAAAATGAAAAGCCGACCTCAAATTGAGTTTATCTAAACATCTCTCGCGCTATAACATCTAAAAATCTGAAAAATGTAACACACTTTTTCTTTTGTATACGTACCCCCTTTTTGCTTGGTCCTTTCCGGTAAAACTAAATGGCCAATGTAATTGTTTCTTCTCGCCACAAAAGAATAGCTCAACACAATAACAAAACAAAAAATGAAATAAAAAACATTTTCCACTTAAGCGACAACAACGAGACATAAAAAAGATATCTCTCTCTCTCAAAGTCAACTGTTCTACAATTGTCGTATAATCCTGAAACTGTGAAACACCTAATGTCGGGGTGTACTTTTTTTTTTGTTATTCTGTGTTCTTCAAAGCCAAACTCGTGACTGTTTCTTTCTTCGTTTTGTTGCTTTTTGTTATAAAAGGAATTCCCACACTCCACCACTTTCCATTCTTGTAGTCTCATCCAAGTGATCTCTGCTTCTACATAGCAATTTGTCCTACACTTTGAAGCCATTATAGTCGTCATCACCATTGGCCTTATCACTTCCGATTCAGCTCGTGTACAGCAATGTCCTCCTTGGCTGTAGGACAACATTTTATTTAAAAAAAAAAAGAAAGAGTTCCCTCCCATCTCCCATCCACCGAATGCTGTGACTGTGAGAAACTGCCCCACTTTTCTGCTCAAGCGATCCTTTGTCGCCCAACCCTTCTCAACCCAGCACGGCCAGGACTGCTGGCATACCTACATAAGGCCAAAATACTTCCTCCCACAAAACACTTAATTTTCTATGCTGCGGGAATAATACCACCATCAACCAGAACCATCACTTCAAGAAGATGAAGAAAATTAAATGGAGACAACACAGATATATGGGGATGATACACATACATCTAAATTGGGGAAAGGGAAGAAAGTATGGTGAGCCCAGCGACAGTGGTGAGGACGACGACGAGAACGACGACAAGCTACTAGCTACGACGTCGTCGTAGGAGCTCAAGAGTCGAAAGTGAAAACACATCCCTGTTTGGCTTTGCACTGAATTGAAGAAATGGTGGTGATGGTGAGGGTTGCTGTTTTCTGTTATAAAGAGTAATGTTTGTGCCTATAGTGAATGAAACTTGTCGTTGTCGTAGGAAAGGTTTAGTAGCCCCCAAGGCGGCAGTTGCTGCCACCACAGTCGTCGTCGTAGTTGGTCGGAGACCAACAGGTGTCTACGGTACATTACCATGGCATGCAGACAAATGCCAACACTGCTACTTGACTCGACAAGAGCTTTACACAAGAACATAAAGAGAGTAAACGAAATTCTCTTGGGTGGTGGACTATGGTGGGTGGTTGGATGGTGTGACCAAATTACCAATAATTAGCACCGATTGAAATTTAAAGAATAAACTAATTTTTTGTGGGAGGGTTTAGCTTTCGGTGAAGTAAGTTTTCTATAAGTTTGATTTAAAATTCATCCTTACGACAAGACTTACTCGTAAATATTACAGTTAGAAACTTATAATCTAATATTAGAGATAATTAAGAGTGTCACTTTTGAATTATTATATCGGTTGGTTTTTGCAATCGTAAAAACCTAGTTCAGTGTCTGCCATTTTTTGAATCATTCATTAAGACATTAATAATGAACCGAGCTGGTCACACTAATTCGTATAAGAGGGTTGAAAAGGCTTTTTGAAGTACATGACTTCCATTTACTATGTGCTCACTGAGACTTCATCACTTGAATCGTCTTCTTCATCTCCTTGTGTTTGGGGATTACGTTCGGTATTTTTTTTTTGATTTTTCGTTTTATTTTTTGGAAAGGGTGGTTTGTTGACTATACACAATGGTCTTGACCTTGACTGAGAGTGTATAGACAGCACGAGGTAGGTACACACAAATTGTTATAGATAGAGTGAATCGTTTTGGGATTGTGCAGGTTAAAGAGAGGTGTTCAAGTATTTGGTAGCAGGTACATATATTGTACATAATATCATTGTTTCCGGTATAGGATATATTATACTGATGGCTAGTTTTTGATGACTGCCTTACCAACTTTAATGCGGTTAAACACAGAAATTTGTCAGTTCAGAACTTTTCCTATTTAGGATTTTGTATCCAGTGCGGTGAGATGATATTTAGCTTTAGATTAAGATATGGAATGTATTTCATTAGATTTGTAAATGATTTTTTCTTTTTAAATTAAACTAAAGGTTGTTGGAAAATTTTGTATGGTAATGAGTTCTTTTTTTAGGAATTACATTTTGGTAAAAAAAATATTTATAAGATTATCTTTCATTCGCTGTTTTCGGGGTTTTGGGTTTGTGTGTGTGTTTTTTTTTGACAGGATTGAAAACAATTTAAATACACATTTCATTTAGGTTTTAAAAATCATCATAACTTTTACACAGAAACGGACAAAACATAGTATTTCGGACATAAGCTGACATCTTTGTTTTTGAAAACGTACCTACTTTAATTTTGGTGATGTCATGTGATATCGAAGTAAATAAATAGATATGAGAAAAGGATACAAACAACATGCGTTTTTTTTTTGAAAATACACACATACAAAATTTTAGGGTAAAAAAATTTGGAATGATGCCTGAATTTCAAGATGAAGATTTGATAGCCAATTGAAAAAAAAAAAATAAATGAAAATGGATTCATCAGCAGAAAATAAGGTAAAGACAACGTTTTCTGGCCTAATAAATGTGAATACTCATTGATATGTGTGGGGACACTTTTCATCAATAAAAAATTGTCTACAACACTTAACAAGTTACATTGATCGTAGGGCCACTTACATTCGAACAATTTTCAATGTAAATTTAGCTGAGAAAAACGAAAACTTTTCAAAAAAAGGAGAAAAAGATTAAAAAATAGTTTGAAACCTTAAAAAAATGTAAAGGACCCAACACATGAATAATGTTACTCGTTGGGTATTATTGACGATATTTCATCGTTAAATATAAATTCTAAAAAAAGCCTAATTTTCTAATTTTATTGAAATAAAATGTTCTTCTTAAATGGAGTATGATCAACTTTGGTTGAATAGATACTTCTGTGAAAAATTAATAAGATAATTATATCCAGCAAATTAAAAAAAAAATCAAAAAAAAAAATATACTTATTCGATATTTAAATTTAAAGTTATTAAAAATAAGGATAAACAAATTTTATAAAATAAATCTATTTTTACTCTTCAAAAATAAAAAAAACAAGAAACATTTTTCATAACAATGTAGACCAAAATAACAAAAAATCAGACACTGCAAAAATATTGACAACAAAAACTAATAAATAGTTTTTTTTTTTTTTAAATATAAATCATTTCCCAATATCAAAACTACACATACGCTGTATAAATTTTAAGTTTTTCACACCAAGAATCTAAAAACTAAAAATCAAAAACTACAATATTTGAAAAATAATTAACTTAAAAAAAATTGCAATTTTTTTTTTTTTTTCATTGGAACATTATTAAAGTAATCACACAATATTCTGAAAAAATGTTTATTCTTATTTGAAAGAGTAAAAAAGTAAATATTTGTTTTGGGTTCAAAGGTTTTAGGCACACGTTGTAAAAATGCAAAATAGAGTACTACTCATTTAAATTGCGGTAATATTATTTTAGAACATGATTTGAAATTGTTAAATTTTTTCTGAATCGATCCCCAGTCAAGTAAAGTAGTATAGGCGGTTGGAAATTTTGAAAACTTTTAAATATTGAATTTGTGTCATTTAAAAATATACATATGTATAGCATATGATTTTGTATCATTTTAAAACTACAAATTGATATGCAGTCGTAAGGCAGTATGCCATATGTGATCTAATCATTTCCTTTAATTAATTAAATAGGTACAAAAAAAAACATATATTTTCGTTGCGAAACAAAGAAAACCTTTTTAAGATAAGAATCAACAATTTTGTAATAACTGACTCGGCAAACAACTTACAATATGATAAATAGACTTTATTATAATGTTTAATTATTTTTTGTTGTTGTAGTTTCTAAATTGTTTCTAACAATTGAGAGTTTCTCATGTCATTCACTTTTCATGTTCATTTTAACTACAAAATAAATATCTAACCTTTTTGTTGTCTGCAATAACTATACACAAAACATACCTACATTATAGATATGTGAAATCATTTGTCTTTGCGGGTTTGGATTTTTTTTGTATTATATTCCTACTTTTGAGCTGTTTCATTTAAATTTTCTAATTACCATAAACACTATAACAGCATATACACGTAGATGTTGGTTCATATGGAGCTTGTATATCTCAAGCACTTGGTGTGTAATTATAAGAGATATATTTTATTATTGTTTAATTACAAAATGTTGCCGCTTCAAAGTTGAATGAATGAATATATGCATATATGTAGACTTGTACATATCTAACAATAACAACAATTACAAGACACAAAAAAAAAACTTATACATTGTTTTGTAATTCCTTATAATTCTTTTTTATTATTTTTTTTTTGTTATCATCTACTTTTGTTGAGTTATTCGTACATACCTATGTATATTATTTTTTATTGTAATTGTTAGTTTAACAGCCGTTGCAAATAAAATGTTGATTTGTATGTAGATTACACGGATGTTACGTATCTACGTATCTTTATTTTTTTTTTTTACATTGTATCTATTGTTGCCTTTCGTTATTTTTTTCTTGTTGCAATTACAATTAAGGTACTACCTATATAAATGTATAATTTGTTGTTATTTCCATAGAAGAAGACTAAAAAAAATAATTCATATATGAATTGCTTGAGATATAAAATATAGAAGAGGGATGGATACAAGTTAAAAAAATAACAAAATAAAAAAAAAAACAGCAAAAGAAGAAAACCGAACACAATAACTCAAATAGATGTGTAGGAAAAGCAAACGGGTTAAATAAAATGCCAGCGTATATTTATTATTATTATCATTTTTATAAGAGTATCTATCTATTTGAACGTTACTAAATGCACTGATAAAAAAGAAATATGGAGGTTAAAAAAGAGACACGTTTAGAATGTAAAATTTCTTTAATATTTTCCATAACATACGGCAAAGCGGGTCAGGCAAGTTACCTACAAGTTACACAAATCCTTGAAAAATTCAATTAAAAATTTAATTGAACACGTTTGGCTATTTGAAATTTTCCTAGATTCAGGATTTGGTTTTAAAAAGAAAATTGTATAGTAACTGTATTTTTATTTATTTTCATTTCTATAGAACATGCAAACAATTTATTTTATTTATTCTAAATTTTTCAAGAAACCGTTTGCTAAGGCGATTTTAGTAAAGTTAGGTTTCCGGTAGTTGGGTATCTTTTGAGAATTTTCATACTTACATTACGATCATAGAAAACTGAGGCAAATTTAATTTTTTTTTAGCTACAAAATTAGCGATACCTGTCATATTTATAAACTTTAAGATTAACATTTTTTTTAAATCGTTATGAAATAAATATGGATTTTTGATTTCCAACTTTCTCATAAAAAGTGTCCTTCTCTTATGACTTTTATAATATTACTTTTCTTTGTTGATTTTTTTTTCTAATTGCATCCTTATATTTGTACACAATTTTTAAAATTTTATTTTAAGCTTTTTTAGCATAGGAGCTATTCGTTATCATCAGAAATATTTTATTCTGATACGAAAATATTTATTTTGGATTAAAAAATTCTATTAAATCTGTTACACAAACTACCTTAAACAAGTGTTCAAAAATCAATTGATAAATTCTCCAAATCAATTTTTTTTTCTATCAGTGTACTGCTTAAATACGAAAAAAAAAAATGTGAATAAAGTCGGGGGTCCATTATATGAGAGACATTGCCTTCCGTTCCGTTGCGATGTTAATTTTTCTTTTCAATAATAAATAATGATATACAGAAGCAGAAACAACGACAACAACAACAGCAACAACAAGTACGTTAAATGAGCGAAAATTATTACAACACTATTTTAGATAAAAAAAAACACCAACAATTCTTCTTGCATTTGCATCTTTTTAACTTTTTCATCCGCAGATGCAGAACGCTCTGTTAAGGTCTCCGGATTATTATATATTTTTTTTTTATTTTGTGAGAGGTTGATGTTTGATGTTTTGTTTTATATTTTTTTTTAATTTTTATTTTTTTACAAAACGAACAGAGCACAAAAATAATAATTTAGATCAAGCCTTGTATTGCCGGTGCATATACAAGTAAAGTATGTATGAGGAATATATTGCAAACTGCTGCAGCAGCAGCAGGAAACTGCTTTGCATTTAATTGTCTGTAATGACGTTTGGTTGTACCACATACCTAGTAATACATTATAATGTATTGTATGAATGTTTAAATGATCTCACTTGGATAGCATCACAAAGCCATGATGATGATGATGGTGATGATGATGGCGATGATGGTGGTGGTGGAGCAACCAGTTCAAATCGAATATAGGAAAAAATTTATTTCGAAAGTTAATAGTCTTGACGGTGCACAAAACAAATCCTATATCTGGAAAAATGCATTTCATAAGATTTGTTTTATAATGATTTGATGTGCTGCAAATCATGTTTGATGTTTTGTTTACAGAAATTGAATTTATATACATTTAGTTGCAAATACTTAAAGGTATGTCTATATTTTTGGAGGGTTTTCGTCAACGATTCAGCTATAAACTTATAGTTACTTGGGTAGTAGCACATAATGATCCCTATTTATTATTTATAGAAATATGAAATTTCTTAAGTTTATCATATTTTCAAATAAAGAAAAGGCCAGTTCTACAAAGGAGATTATTTTTGAATTAACTTCTCCTCAAAGTTTGTTTGGTGTAGTGTAAACTTTATTATTTAATCTTTGATGCAACACCTAAAAATAACAATATCATACTTGACTCATCGGTTAGATTAGCGATACTTTTGGAGAATTTGTCAATTTCTGGAATCAAGCAGTAAAAAAAAACATTAAATTTTTTAGATGGACGAGGCTAGTAATCGAATCCAGACCTCCGACATGACAGTTCTAAGCACTGACCATTATATACTACTACTATGAAAATCACGCTTTCGATTTAAAAATTGAGATGGTGACACTATCGGAATTTCTTTTATCATATCGGCACATTTCCATTTGCCACTAGAATATATTAGAAATAAATTCAACTAACTAACGAAATTAGGAAAGTTAGTTCTGAAAATAACTCAAAAAATTTTTTTATGAGTTATTTTGGGATTAAAAATGAGAAAGAATCTCGTATTAAAAACTGAGCCTAATAGAATGTTAAAAATTGGTCATTTTAAACCAATTTAATGTTTAAACAATGAAATGAATGTTAGACCCATCAACATCTAATTTATTATTAACTTCCCATAGGGAGTTATTGTAATCGGTCCGATTTGTCAAATTGAAATTTTTGACATTTCTCGACGTTTCAAGGCCCCTAGAGCCTATATCAATCATTTTTAGAGAGATGTCTGTGTGTGCGTGTGTACGTACGTTCGTACGTCCGTACGTTCTGGTACCATTTTTCGTCGTCGATATCTCAAGAACGAGTAGAGATATCGACTTGAAATAAATTTTGTTTTACAGATAATAACTTCGAAAGAAGCTGAAAGGGCGTTTATTAATATTCAATCAGTTGTTTTTTTACTATAGCAGTTTAAAAAAGAAGTGAAAATTTTGGTTGGGCTCAAATATCTCACGAACAAATAATGCTATTGACTTGAAATAAATTTTATTCGACACATTATGACGTTATACAAATTTGATATGAATTTAGAAAAAAATCAAAATATCGTTATTTTTTAAAATCAAAAAAACTAAAAAAAAAATTTTATAACTCGAATATCCTTAGATGGAACTGGTGAAAATTTCAAAAAAATTCAATGGAAAGTTTTTTTTTACAAAAAATTAAAAACTACAAAAAACTACCAAAACTTGGTATAAATTGTCTTTCGACTCAAATTTCTCAAAAACGGGTAACGATACTGACTTCTTGTTTGTTTTATTTTCTACATAACATAATTGTTAGCAACTGATAAAATTCTGACAAATATTGAATGCGCAGTTTTTTAACAAAAAATCAAAAACTGTTAAAAATACTAAAGAAAAGTAGTTACAATTGTATTTCAGCTCGAATATCCTGAGAACAAACAACGATTGTGCCTTCTAAAATATTTTATTTTATGCATAATACATTTTTTTTATGAAAGGTTAAATTTTGACAAATATCTAAAAAAAAACTGGTAAAATTGGTTTTTCGACTCGAATATCTTGAGAACGAGCAATGATATTGAGTTTGCCATTAGGTATTTAATCTCTATAATACATATATGTGTTTTTGTAAAACTCTTTAAATAATTAAAATGCTTTTCAATCTTAAAATAATGATTGTTTGAATTTAACAGCCAAAGTTTGTTTCGCAGAAAATTTATGGTTATTTGAAAAAAACTAAATATAAAGTTTTCAAGATCACAAATGGGAAGTTATCAGTGTGGGTCGCACCCATCCTCTTTTTTTTTAAGTTGTGCACTACCGTTTATATTCTATATTGAATCTGTTCATTAACTTTCCAAAACTCACGATTTCTACCAAAGTACTGTAAAAGTACAAAAAATTCAATTGTACGACTTAAATGAAAAATGTTGGTGAATGAACATACAAATTTTGTCATTGAATGTGTGTCAGTTTGATTTTTTTTAATTGAATGGTTTTGGCATACAATTTAATGTGATGTATTTATAGTTTGAAAAAAGAAATATCTACATAGTATCACGCTAAACACTCAAAACAAAATCTTTAATTTTAGTAAATAATATACCATTCTTTAACAGACAGAGGAACTCTTCCTCAAAATGTATTAAAACTTTTACCAACAAAGAATATTGTCTGCAGGAAATTAGTTTAATTCTACAGGAATTAAAATCTCGAGAACCTTAACTTTATGACCACTCTTAGTTCAACATACAAAGTTGCATGGAAGAAATACCATCGTTACGCAGAAATCCGAATCCTTCCTCATATTCCATCAGACTTTTTTAAGAGATTCAATGTATATAAAATGAAAAAATATTTCTCATCGTGCGTCGTCGTTTCGTCGCAATAATTTTATTCGCTTAACGTTTTACATTTTTTCGTAGCTGCCTCATTGATGCAATCGAATTCCACACACATTATATTTTATACCAACAACTACATTGTATTATATTAGTTGACGTTGTTTGATTGTATTAAAACTATAAAACGATAACGTACCAATTGAATACATTGTTCTCTCTTAGACGAAAAGAAATAATATACACTCCGAGTAGGTGGCACAGGGAGTATAAAGTAAACCATCATCGTCAGACAGCAAAAGAAAAGTTTATAGGGCCAGAAAAGTTAATGTTCATTTACAATAAATTCCTTATAGTAATGGAGAAACAGGCTCCGGCTGCTACTTTTATATAAATTCTGATCATAAAAAAATATAACCCAACAGTTTATGATTAAATGTAAGGTACTTTTTATATTCCACGCCAACACCGCGCCGCACCGAGCAACGCTATGCCAATGCTTCCAGAACTATTCGCTCATATTACATTATTATACCGCACTATTCAAGTCGGCATTACACTTTGATATATCCTCGATACAGTGTTGCCAACTTTTATTAATTAAATATTAAAGTTTTTGTTATTAGACTTATGATTCGCCATTTTACAATTTGCAACCAAAAACTTCGTCAAACGGGTTTTAATTGAAGCATTATTATTACAAAATTTTGAGGATCTTTATGACTTGTTTGCCGTCTTGGAAGATGATTTGTCAAATTCTCGCAAGAGGCAGCAGCCCATGCAAAAAACATATCTGTTTTTAGATAGACGAGGATAGAAATCGAACCCAAACCTCCGCTTTTTTTTCCCATACAAGTCCTATAAAACATCGAAAAGTGCTTTGCGAAAGGTCTAAAGGTTGATATTTTGAGCAAAAAATTTTCTGTATCGAGAGTACATTTTGTACTTCATATTTTTTGAAACAACTTAAATACATTAGAGCCGAAAGATTATGACTATGTCAAGAACTTGCACCATTCCAAAGAAGATTTTATGCGAAAAAGCAAAAAAAAGAAATTGTATATGGCCATTCTGTGAATTCAGAAGTTATTGATTCCAAATGTTAAATTGTTTTATTTGATAACTTTGGATGGTGCATTACTTCTTTAAAAACATGAAATCTCAATACGAATTTCGAGTTGGATTTAATAATCAAAAAAATAAACAGATATATTGATGGATAACAATTTTGTGAGAGATCGTCAGTTGGCAATAGTGTTAAGGGCTGGAACTTCATAACATCCATTTGTTGTCGGTATGTGGGATGGTGTTGCTACTTTATTTAGTTCTGATGTTTCTTTTAACCCCACAATATGTTGTTGCCTCAAATTACATTGTACCTACAACGGTACAACAGCTCCTCGCACACAATTTGCCACCTACCTCCTCGACCATCTCATCAACTCCACCGCACCGGTCGCCTCTGATCGTCTCGGTACCGAAGCTGATGCCACCCCATTATGCACTCTAGCAGTGGTGCTCCACTAAGGGTTCAACTTCAAGTGCAACATGCACTCGATGTGGCCAAGTAAAATTAAAAACTGAAAAAGTGCAATTAAGATATACGAGCGAAAAATTTATTGAAGGAGTTTCGTTTTCTGCTCGTCCTCGTTCCGTCGAAAACGTCGTTCCTCCGCTCCCCCTCGCATCGCCACCAGTTCGTTTTTTTTTAGATACTTTTGATGTGTTTTTTTTTCGTGAACTTATTTCCTTCCTTTTTGCCTTTCTTTTAGTTCGTTTTGTGTTTCTTTTTGTTTAAACATATAAAACATATAAACTATAGATATATATTTTATGTTTATTAGAGTTCTTTTTTTTTTTGTTCGTCTTGGCCAGAATTTGCATTAGGAGCTATAGGTTAGGTAGGTTTGTCCCGAAGTCGAAGCACTGACTGGGTTGAATTGTCTGAGTGGTACTATGGAAGTTGTAGAGAGTATGCCTGTTTTGTGTGCAGGGCATGCGTTTTTTTATGGTTAAAATACATATTACCGATTTTATGTTTAATTTTGCAACTTTGTTTCGAAATTGTGCATAAAAGTTTATGATACGAAAATTTATAGATTTGAATGTAGCTTTGTGTGTAGAAGAGTAGCAAGCAAGCACCAACTAAATATACGGGAATAGTCGTCATAACGTCTTTGGTCGGTCGGTATTGCGGTGATGATGCATTGTACGGGGAAGGAATTGTGGTATAGTGTGTCGTTGGCGGTAGATGGCGGCATTGTGGCTCTGTTGGTGAATTAATTTTTCGAAATCGCAAAAGTAACCACGTCAAAGGCTGAGAAAATCAATAAAAATCTTTTTATATGCGAATCAAATGTGTGAAGAGATAGGTATGGTATATAGATATATGGTTAGATATTATATTACTTTACTACCTACATATATATAGTTCTTAAGGTTATTTCATGCATTTTTTACAACGGCCAAACAAATTGAATTGATGCACTTAAATCTACAACCTTATTAAGAAGAAGGTAGCTCTGCTCTGGTATCAAGGAAGTGTATTTTAATGTTGCATTAGCTTTGCCATATGGCTACAATGTTGCTTGATTTTATCGACCATAATCTAGTGGGATGATGCGTATGAGTATTTTTTGTTTTGCTGTCGTTAAATCTATATGAGAATTTATTTATATCTACCTACATATTTATTGCACTAGCATACTTATACTTTTTTCTATAGACTGATGAAGGGTTGTTCTTAAGAAGCATATACATACAAAAATGTTCAGAACACATTAAGAAATAAATATTATAAGCCTATCTAATCTACCTGTAGTTTAGTGGAATGTAGAAGGAGTAGAAATATCTATAATTATTGAGTTGTATTCGATACGATTTTCGAAAAACTCTGGGATTCTGAAACGTTCCTATTAATATCATAACAGAAACAAAACCTAACTTTAAAATATCAATGAAAAAATTAAAAATATTAATAACTTGACCACAACTGCATCTATCAACCAATTTTTTTTTATTTAAACGGCATGGCATATGTGTCATTTTGGACTAAAATAAAAAAAACGATTAGCACCTTTTTAAAAAAAATAATGGTTACTCTAAATAAAAATACAAATAGGCTTTAGTGACTTACAACTCTCAACCATTCCTGTGTGAGTATCGCAGTAAGGGAGCAGACCTAAAAAATTATGTCGAATCGTAACGGGTAGAATGACAATTTCTTATAAGCGGCAGCGTGAAAAAACTTTTAGATAGACCTCTGGCATGAAAGTCCTATCCATTACGCCATGGGCTACTACTCTTGATAATATACATATGTAAATTTAAATGGAGAACAATTTAAAAAAAATAAAAATAGAAAGAGATAAATGCGTATACGCCCAAGTGCACCATTGTTTTTACCCTAAGTTTTTGTAAGTCCTGAGGTTGATAAATATTTTTCTTCACAGAAACTATTTTTTGGATCGTAAAGACTTATTAACGACCATAAGCTCGAAAAAATTTGAACAGACGCTTACTCAATTTTTTAAGTCTATACATCATAACCATGAGAAAAAACTGTGGTTTTCTCAAGTTGTCACTCTAGTGGAGATGTCTACATCCTCACAGCAATTTTAAAAATGGTGGTTTCAAATTATATATCTGTTGGTTTAAGTTTTAAATTTAAATGCATTTTTTTTATTAAATCTTAACTGTACAATAAAAAGTAATATTTTAAAAACTTCCGGAAACTAAATGAAGTAATGAACAATAAAATTATTTCTCTGACTTGTCCATCAATTTATGATAAAAATATAAAAGAAAAAAAAACAACTGATGGAAATAGCTTTACAGCTTTCTATCAAATTGATTTACTTCCTTTTTGGAGGAAGCAATCATGCTGGTTGACGACGGATTCCCGGTTGATTGTCCAATGTCCATCCACCTATAGATAGCACAGGAAGCAAACCAGTGTTTATATTTTAAGCCAGAAGTTGATGGCACACCAGACTTCCTTGGCAATGGTTTTTTTTTCTCATCCAAAGAATACATTTTTTTATTTTCTTTAAACAAATAAAGCTAAAAAGAAAACGTGCAAAAAAGAAAAAACATATAAAAAGTAAATATCATTTGGGAACGATAAATGTTATTAAATTCAGCGTAAAAACAAAATACTTTCTACATTGAAAGGAGTCTAGGAGGTATTTATATAGGAGCGGGGCAGCGCAGCCACGCCACCATGTCGTTGGTTGGCAGTTATGTTGCATTAGGACATATTCAAGAACCGAGGAGGAGTACATTCAAAAGCAACGCTTTATCGGTGTTCTGACTACTGTTTCTATTGCTTTTCGATATTTTTTTTTTATTTCATCCCTTCATGACTTCACAATCATCAAGATTTTTTTTTTCATACATATATAAATGTATATTGTAGATATACATTTCTTTTTTTATTGAAAATGAAAAACCCGAAGAAAAATACAAAAACAACAACAAAAACTGGAAAAATATACAACATTTATTGAAAAGAAAATTTCAAAGTATATTTGCATAAAATCGATTTTTAGATATTTTTAAACTGAATCAACAGCAAAGACAAAAAAAAGTGTTTAATTATTTTTAACGTAGGGGAAAGATGCTGTTCGAGGTACCTGTTTTTTGTACCTCCGACAAGAATAATTTAACTTTTAATGGTGACTCATTTTTATTTAAATGAAATTTATTATACAAACATTTTGTATATGGAAATGGAATGTATGTTTGTAGTTGACTATACATTCATTATAATATGTATGTAGCTACATATTTGAATATTAAACGTTTCCAATTATAATTTACGGTATACCATCAATGCCGAATCCATCTTTAAAAATAAATTACGTAGGGAGGATGTGTATTTTGCTGGATGTATTGCTTGCGTTGTTATAATATGACTAATTTTAAGAAATATAGTTTATCATAATTTTTTTGTAACCACAAACGTTGTAAATATTTTGAAATTTGCATTTCATGAGAAATTTTCCTTTGTTTTGTTTGGTTTTTGGTTATTTTACTTATTGTAAGTACTTTACTTTGGAGGTTGTTTTTGTATAGTTATGAAAGAAAAAGCTTATCATAAGGTGCATGTGTGAGTCTATCTTTCAATGGTTTTTATTCACACTTTTTACATAAATGCGATTTTTTCATGACATTTTTGCATAATGGTATATTTTCACTAATTCAACAATTTTTGCAGACTAAGGTAAATTTTTGCATGGAAATGCAACAACAGAAAGTTAAGATCATATTAAAACTTCTAATGTGAACATTAATTTTCCTTTTTAAATCTATGTCATTTTCGGTGAGTATGGTATAAATAACTTCGGGAGCAAAAAATTCTAATTTGGTTTATTTTTAATCCATCGAGATTATAATCATTTTACATTTTTGACAGTTAATAGGTTGAAGAGCAATAAACTATATACCTAATAAACTATATTTTGTAACTTTGTAATATTTTATAGAAAAATAGCATTTTAATAGTTACATTTCAATTGTTCTTTATTAAAATACTAACTTTTTTGGGGATATCGTCATTTTATTTGAGAAAAAGAAACACTTCTTTCTGAGAGTTGAAGCACACAGATCAAATGTACCAGAATCAAAATGGCTCAAATTAATTAGAAAGCTCAACAAAACACACCTTTTAACGTTGCTGACCTGTTGTGCCAAAGAGCGTATCATTTTTAACTCAGCAAATTATTTGGCGAAATTTTTGTTTATTTTGGGAAATAAACAATTTCAAAATGCTTAAAATATACGTTTGATAGTAAACTGCGGGAAAACCGTTATCCATACCGAATAAAGTTGTATGGTAGATAAAAATTTCTAACTGTTCTTATTTTGGCAAAGTTTTAGTAAGTCAAAAATAAAAACCATAAAAAGTTTTATAAATCAAAAATATCCTTATATCCTTATATATTTTGAAATAAACAGATCTTCAGATTAGAGACGAGTTAAAAATGCAAATATTTTGTGCAATAAAAATTTACTAATTTTTTTACAAATAGTATTCCACACAAATATGTACTTAATTTTTGACAATCCTTATCTTTTTACCAACCTACCATTGCACATATAAAATATATTATTTTGATTTATCATTCTTTATTTACGTACAAAAGTTTATACTTTAATGACTTGAACTTATTAGACAAAAATAAAACTCACAACTGAATGCAGATACATTTTTATGAATTCCATTTAAACATTTTAATTATGTTTGAAATTAAATAAACCTCATTTATTTATTTTGTCATTCTTTAAATTTTAAATTCTGTCAAACTTAATATTTATTCAACATTCGTTCAAAATATAATCTCTGAACACAAAATTTATGCAGCTGAAAAAATAAAACTGAATAAATAAATAAAAAATGAGCCAAGTAATTAAGTAACCCCTCGTTACAAAAAAAAAAAAAATTAAAAATAAATATAATATAAAATTGTGTACTCCTTGAACCAACACACACACACACATTCAAACCAACACAGTATACACCCGGAGTAAAATACACAAAATATAATAAAGATCATAATAATAACAATAAAATAAATAAGAAAAAGTAAAAACGCAAAATAAATTTGTTTTCCCCTTTGGAATAAATAAGTATTCTTCCATACTCTTGGTTCGAAAATCGAATGGAAAACGAGCAACCCTTATCAGTCAGAGGGAAGGACCAAGGACGACTATGCCGATGCCAATGCCGATGACGATGACGACGCGACGTATTGAAATAATCCGGAATTCCGGGGTGTATTCACCCTTAAGGGTACACTACACACCGCCCGCACTTAGACTAGTCCTTCATATATATACGTACTACTTTACTTGATAATATCAAAATTCTAAATTTGAAGTTTAAAAAAAAAAAACAAATTGGGAAGCAACAAAAAAATAAATATAAACTCTACCCAACATGTAATGCCATTTGTTCGGGTTTTGAGTTGGCATTATGCTTATTATAATATTCTCTAAAATAAATTCATTTTATAATGTTTTGAAGAACACACCCCTGAGTATTTCGTTTTTATTATTTTTCTCCCCAAATGAAGATGGAACTTGAGATATAAACGAAGTACTGTTATTATTTTTATTATTACCGACATTACTACAATGCGTTGCATTTTGTGTAGGTAAGGGAGCAGGAGGAGGGTGGCATACTTTTTTCGAATACTTAGCAATGTTGGTTGTGTGTGGAAATACGTTTTTACATTTGTTAATCTAAAATCTAATAAAACTGGGATTCTTGTTATATCTTTGTAATGTAATTAAAATAAACGAAAATTAATGGATGGAGTTAAAGTTAAGGTATACGTCTGTTGGTTAGGGTTGCATGCTTATGTGCGAGTAGTGTTCTACGAGTGGAATATTATTTCTATAAAATTAAATGTGACGATGTAATTTTCAATGTTTGTATATATGGCAACAATCTGAGTAAAGTGTAGGTATATATTTCCAAGGCCATATGTAACATTTTTATTTTTATTTCAATAGATATCGAAAATGTAATTATAAGGGTGAGAACATAAAATTGCAGTTCCTTGATGAAATTTGAGAAGTTTCAACTTTATGAATTATAAATCCAAAATTCAATTAACGTTAGATGCTTTTGATGTTACCCGCATGTTGGAAAAAATATTTATAAAGTATATGTTGGAAAAAAAGGTTTACTTTCAAGCGAAACAAAAGGTTTTAGGTATGTTACTGTACTTATTATTTGTTTCTTAATTCTTTGGTTTCATTTCTACCCGGGCACCTTATTCATATTTACTTGCAATATTATTCTTTAATATTGTAAAAGGGGCTGGATTTACTTTGAACACATTGACCTCAAATTAGTTTAGCAGACAAATTTGAAAAATTCTTGTGAGCAATTTCCAACTTTTAGACTGGTAAGCAAGTCTTACTTGTTGAGATTTTTCATAATGCTTATTAAGCAGCCTAACAACTAAAAAGCTGCTTTTTAAGGTTTTCTCTCATTTAGATTTTTTTACGTTCTGTTTTGATCAATCAGTGATCACTGCATACTGAGATGGAAGCCAACTATCGCTGAGAAGGAGGAAACCGGGAGTGTTTTTCGGATAACTTTCATAAACTTTAAATTCACAATGTCACCTGTTCAATTTTCAAAGAAAAAAATGTAATATTATTTTTTTTTAATAGATGGTAACAAAATTTGGTACTAATTGGTGAAAATCCGAATATCAGACAAGGTAACAAAAAGTGCTTTCACTTACAAAGTGACAGATGAGTTTTATTAAAAGAATAAAAAAAACACGTTTCTTTTTATAGCACAATGTGATAAGATTAGATTTAATTTTTTTTATCTGCAAGTAACGGGTTAATATCTACACTAAATGTACCAATGTTGGCAAGATTTGAGATATATGGTGAAGTCTTCCAATTTCCCCCACTAAAAAAAAAAAAATATACTGCAGGGTGATTTGCATAAAGGTTCTAGCCTTTGTTGTACCTTATGCAAATCACCCTGTTTAAACATATCTATTATCTATTGAGCGATGAGAAAATACAAATTGGTTGCGTGTCAAAAAAAATTTCGTGGTTTTAATTGAATACAATATTACGATGATGCAGAAGTACAATAATGCGGGTTTCATTCTTTTCGTTAGTTTCTGTGTGTCTAGTCAAGGACTGACCATGAGATAAGACCACGAAATATTTTTATAAATCTTGTTTTGATCTCGTCAAAATCGACAAAAATTCAGTCTGTCGTAACTATCGAAACAAGATATTTCAATTTCTAAAGTAAATGAAAACCATTTATCTTTCTTTTAAATCGCAGTTTCGTCGCGTAATTTAATTCAATTTAGTGATATACGGGTATGAGACAGTTTTAGGATTTCAAATTGTATGCACATTATGTAGAAAAACTAAGAAGTCTCTGCTAATCTTTGTGCACCAATTATGCACGCGAATTGAAAATTTACAAAACATGTAAGGTTATAAAAAAAAATTAAATTTTTCTAAATAAAAAAACATGAAATTAATATCAATTTTTCTTCCCATACCTACATATTTTTGCCCCAGTACCTAAACTTTTTTTGTATCATTTTATTATTTCATAAAAAAAAACTTAAAAAAGAGCAATTTATTTGATTTCTATCCTTGCATAAAACAAAGAAAAAAAAACATATTTATTAGAAATAAAACAAAAGTAAAATAAAAAAAATATTCATATATTCGCCCTCGGTAAAAGTTTTGAAAGACAATCTATCTTTTTCTCCATAGCACCACCACCACAGAATTTTTGCACAAAAAATATCGACAGTTAAAAAACAACACACAAAATTAGTTCAACAAGAGGGTAGCTTGCCCTCATCCTCTTTATCAAATAATATTTTATACTGTAAATATTTTGGACGGAAACAAAAAAAAAGAAGAAATTAGAAAAGAAAATAAGAAAATGACTCCTTGAACAGAACACCGAGAGATTGAATGAGAGAGAGGAAAAGAGAGTTCTGCTGCAACAACGACGACACGGCAAACGGCAACACAAAAACTGCTGGACCAAAATACTCGCGACAAAGGGTGATAAAATCAATACACTCCATTTCTAACACCCACTCACACCATCCCCCACCCCACCCCAACACTATGCACAAATGACATTTGAAAAAGGAACTCAGCGAGAACGAGAATCAGCGAAAGGCTAAGAGCGATATTAGAGAATTTCCTCTGTGTTAGGAGTTTGCACGAAAAGGGGTTGCGACTGGTTGGTAGGTATGTGAGAATGTGTGCACCATTTTGCAATTGAACGCATACACAAAATTCGCGATGTGGATAGAGGTGCAGGTGTAGACTGGGGGTAGCTTTTCAGCTGGGTCGGGGGAGCTTTCGAACTTAAAGGGTTGGTCCAGGGTGCAGGGTATACACTTCTATGCAGCATATAGCTGAGCAACACTGAACTTGTGCAATTCAAACCACACTCTCATGCGCCCTTTATACACCCCCTCTTCTATCTCACGTATGTCGTTGGCCGTGTATCGAGTGTGTAGTAGATACGTTTCTTATGTTTTGCCGCGACTTTATCCTCCTCTCGTATCGAAATGTTTCGATTAAAAAAAAAATTGTTCGCTCTCCAACTCGACTCTGGTGATGCCGCTGGTTATGCTGTCCTGGCACAATATTTATATGAAAATGTGTATCAATGTAGGGGGAGAACATAGACTACGGCCACGACGACGACGACGACGATTGCGATTGCGACGAGGATGAGTATACGACGACGATTGCAAATCGAACTTCATTCATTTGTATTTGTTCGATATACATACATATATTCACGTGTATCGACAAAAAGGGATACAATACTGTCTACACCCACGTCGCTCGGGCTCGACTAGATATATTTTGTGATGCTACTTCATATGGTGTTGCATGCACCCCCCTTTTGAGCTCCTTTTTGTATACAACCCCCACTCTGATATCTTGCTTCTAAAACTCGCGGACGAGTAATTCAGCCTTTCTAACTCTATCTGCATATGTAGGTATAGACAATTAAAGACGAAATGCACTCATGGGTCTTTAATGTTTGAATATTTAGTTTTTTGTTATTATGAAGATATTAGCGCGGGGTTTAAGAATATGGAAACAAACAAAAAACCTAGGGGTTCTTTTTACAGTTCTTAAATTTCATACATTTGTGAAATTATGGATTTTATAAAAAGAAACCATTTAATGTATCTTAGTAACAGCTCATAAAATGTCTGTGAATAAGCACCGTTGTTTTTATCTCCGAACATGCAGATCCAAAATTTTGCTAGTTTCTGCATTTTTTTATGTTTTAAAATTATAAAAAACAAATCTTTGGAAAAATTCTGTTTCCCTTAGAAAGTTTTAAATGGAATTTTGAAGATCAATAGAACATTGTTTTACATAGCCTCGAAAGCACCCAAAAAGCTTTCTAATGTATTTGGAAACGGAAATATTAAAAAATAAAACTGAACAAAAAAGATGGACAGTGGATGACGGACTTGAGTTCAGTGCTGAAGAGTATGCTTGTCTTCTTATTGATAAACAGGGCAAGACATTTTGATGTGAAAGTAAGAATTATAATAAAAAAATTAGCTTAATCTCCTTTTTATTAAGCGTCTTGTTCTCTTTCTTCATTTACCAGTTTTATTTTAATATAAATTATTTGTTTTTATATTCATGTCGAAGGTAAAATATTAAAATATTGAAAAATAGTTTCATAAGATTTTTAATTATGTCCCAATCCTGCGTTTATGATTTGGCCTTTTTAAGAATCTGAGAAATTATTTAAATACCAAAAAGTCGACTGAATTTAATTGAAGCTTCTTTAAAGAAATTTTTCAAATTAACTTTGAGAGTGAAAGCAAAAAAAAATGCCAACGAAAAAGAATAATGTAAATAAAACACAAATGAATGATGTGAAGAAGGTTATGGCGCCCTGTCCAATTTGCGCCCTAGGCAATTGCATCTTACCTTTAGAAAAAAGTACAAATTAAAATCATTTGAAATGTTGTGCCAATGTATTTTTTCTTGACTTCGATAGAAATTGATTTAGGTGAAACTTAAAACTCTTCTGAATACATTCCTTAAACGTAAAAATTAGACAAAGCAATCTAGATTTCCATAATAAACATGTTACAGGTAAAGTTAAGTGTATATAACATTCTTGTAATCAGTACATTAAGAAATTACATAATTTAGTTAAATCGATTCAGATCAATTTAATATTTATACTCGTGTAGGTCACGAAGTAAAATTTGTAAAAGAATTCGACCTTCATATCAATTAAACTTTTTTCACATCTCCCAATTGACCTCGTTAAGTACTTAAAATAACTATACATTAAAACCGTTATATGTTATCTACCTACTTACAAACAAATCTATAGATCATATAATTTAAAAAGAAAAAAAAAAAACAACTGTAGGTACAGTGCGAACAAAAAAAAATATCAAGAAAGTAAACAGTTTAACATTATAAGAGTTGGCCGACTTACCAACAAAGGAAGTACCTTATACCTCTACCTACCTAAGTATTTATAATATTTCTTTTTTTTTGTTAATATTAATATCTGTTTACCTATTTTATAATATGTAATAATGTATATATGTATCTATAAATAGGTTGCGAGCTACCTCTATATACATATCTACATAATGTATGTATGTTATAAAGCAAGTAAACAAATAGTGTAGAGATATGCACATAATAAATGACAAATGACAAGAGCAAATTGCTCACGTACATTTTTATAATGTCTGCCACAGACATCCGACAGTAATTTAGGCTTTCGTGTGACTCAGTAGAGCATGCTTTGCGGCATGAAACTTAACCTATACGTAATTCTCTGAACAAAAAAAAATTAAATAAAAAACAAACAAGAAATGCGCCCAGTTTAAAAAAAGATACAAAAAAAAAAGAAAAACAATATAAATAATAAACGAAATTATTTTAAATAAAGACAATGAAATAAAACGAATTTCTTAGTCATGGCGGCGCGGCGCAGTTAACAGTGGGATATTCAACCGTAAGGATGCAAAAAAAGGCCTGAAAAAAATATTGGTCAAAAATTGTAGTCTACCTTAAAAAAATAAAATGATGACTACTGAAACAGCTAAGTAGGAAACTTAAGACTATTTAAATAAACTTGTTGAATTATTGATTTAAAATTGCTTTTGATGGCCCTTAGTCCACAAAAAGTAAAATCTATTTCAACTACAGCTTTATTTCAAAACTATTCGAATCCCAATCAAATAAATTGCTTGAACACTAAGTTTTCTCTCAACCATACCCATCGCTTTTGCTCAATAGCCTTTTGAGAATTTTTCCATTCACACATTTTTTTGAATGGTAAATGAGATTTGTGTATAAAATCAAGATTAAGGTGATGGTAATGATATGAAAAGTAGCACGCTTTTGAAAATTCATAAAATTGAGAAACTTTTCTTTTCCGTCAAATGTTTCTTTTGGAAAAAAGGCAGATTTTGTATCCAATTTGTTACGGAGTTGTTCTCAGGCTTGCTAAAGAAACATCAGTCAACTTCAACGAATTGGGGATTGTTTTCAAAGAAATTAATGAGAACTTCTGAGCTGTGCTCATTTAAAATTATTACCTCAAATCTTTTAAAACTGTAAAAGTTTCATTTAAGATTAATTTTCCTGCAATTATATTACAATACTTTTTTCTCATTTTTAAAAGAAATAAAGTGAGTTAAAAAATCTAGTTTTTTTTATTGATAATTCGATGCCTAGTGCAATGGTCAAATACCCTACTGTATAATGTGGTACAGTATTATTACAACGTTGGCCCCTTACTCCTTTAACCTCATCCTCATCCTCACTATGGTCCTTGTCCTGCATTGCATACGTTATAACTATAATTTGTACTTTTGTTGTTGTTGTTTTGCCACACTGTATTACTGTGAGTGGAACGCTCGCATTAATACAAAACAAATAATGTATTCCGCCTAATGTTTGGTCGCGCAGCCCAGAAAATACAACATACTCTACAGTATACACATTACACAGCACAGCACAGTCAGTACAGTCAGTCAGTCAGTCGGCAATCATGATTCATATATAAAGCGGAGCCATAAAATCATTAAAGTAATTACACTTTACGATGGGTGAATGTTTTTTTTCTGTCATAAAAAAAAATAATAATACAAAAAAATTACATTGCACACAGAAAAGTTACACAAACTGAAATAAAAATAAAATAAATAAAAAAAAGAAAAAACAGTACTGAATTGAAAAGAACAAAGTGGACGTACTGTCATGATGGAAATTGGTATTTTTCTCACATTCGGCATTCGAAAAATAGATAAATATACGAAATATGTAATTTTGTTTGGAAAACGACAAGTGTGAGAGTTTCTCGAGTGGCACATTGGTAAACAAACCACTAGCAAAGTGGCAACTGGCAACACGCGCACCGTAACTCAACTTCACTTACCACCGCACCAGCTTTAGCTGCGACAGAGGCAACGCGCGGCGCTGCGGCACATCAGCCAGGCACTAGGTCAGGCTCTGTGTCGTTTGTCGTTTGTCGGCAGCAATGTATAACATACACTATACTCTTACACACATACCCAGAGAGATGCCAATCAGTACAATAAAGCAGATAAAAAACCTCATTTATTTATTTAATTTTATTATTTTATTTTTTCATTATTTTGTTATTGCTGGGGCTTCGAACGACAACCGAAGCGTTGTTGTATGTCGTTTCTCGTTTATTTATTCTTGCATTATTATTGTTATTAATTTGCGGCTGACTTTACGTCGACTGACACTATTTTTTTTTTTTTATTATTTTTAATAAGTTGATGTATGTTTTTATTATTAATTTATTTTTTAATTTTTTTTTTTGAAATAAAATGGTCATTTCGTAAGATTGCATTCGTAGTGAGATTAATTGAACTTACCTACACTTGTTGGTTTTACTGAACAAAGTTTTCAGTTTTCAGTGATAGAATAAATTTTTCTATATTCAATATACAAATTATCCCTAAATTTACCACTTACCCTTTTAGTGTCATAATAATAAAATTAACATGAACCAATATTAATTTACTGTTTCCGTTACATTACAGTTTTATGGAAAGTGTATATGCAATAGTTTATTTTTTTAAATGTGGTTTTCATACATTTTCTCAAAAATTAAAAATTCTTGCGACTATTGGGTAAGTTTTAGATTCGCGGAAAAAAAATTGAACTCGAGATTTTTATCAAATTTGACATTATAGGGTAGTCGAAAAAAGTGGTCTCGCAAATCTGTTTGTCTGTATGGTGAGCTACAGCCTAAATTAGTGGGTGGATTTTTGGCGATTTAAAAAAAAAAAAAACATTCTATAAATTTAAATTGATATTAGCTCCTTTAAATGAAAAAAAAAATCTAAAATTTGTGAGGTACCGTTACCTCCCATTGCATTTTTTTAACTTTCGATTTTCTCAAAAACGGTTCAAAAGCGTTTAAAATTTATAAAATATAATATTTATAAAATAAAATATTTTAAAAACTGCTCTATAAATATTTTTGAAATTTAGTTGACTTTAAAAATTTGAACAAAAATTAATTTTAGTTTCAGAAATAACGTCGCCTCTCATAAAAAGGTTATAAAAACAGTTTTCAAAATTTTCAAATTTCTCGTAATTCGAATATATTGGAATATTGTTATACATTGGAACAAAAAGTGTTTTGTATTTGAAATTCAACACTATATTAAATAAAATAAATGATAAATAAATGTTAGCCCCAACCACATTTCTTAGTATCAAACATTCTCTCTCATCATGTAGGTAATTGAAATTAATTAACATACTCGTATCTTATTTTTGATCGATTAAATTGATTAATTAATTGTAGGAAGACCGAAACATGGGTTTAAGTATTTTTGTGGGAAACTTAATTTTCTTTAATTGTGTAGTGTCCTTTTTGGCTTCCACTCTTTGTTACTACAATAAAAGATTTTCTCTTTTGCATATAAGAAACGGCTCTGGGTTGGGACTTACATTATGTCATTTTATTAAAAAAAAAACTATACTTTTTTGCATTTTAAAAATTTTAATTATTGAACGAAAAATACCTTTTTTTGAACATTTTCATTTATAAACACCCTGTCAACGAATTATAATACAGGACGCGAATAACAAAACAAGAAAACAAATAAACATTAATAAAACTGCTTATAGGTAATATAAAAAGCAAGCAAGAAACTCCGTATAAAACCATCAAGCAAAATTATTATTATTGAGGGGGAGTTAAACACAGAAAAACCCATGGAGGTAGTTTAATTGAACTTTTAGCAATTAATCATTTCTTTTCGTATATACCTATACGATATAAACTTCTTCCCTTTTGCGCTGCGTTTTGTTTTTATCACAAACATCAGGATTCCTTTCAATTTATTATTATTATTATATATTTTTCTTTTTTTTTTTGCTGTTGCGGTTGATTTGAAGTCCTTCGGTGTTTCTTGGGCTTTAATCAGTCCAACTCTTGTGCGCGGTATATAGCTCTATATTCTGGTATTTGTTTTGGTTTTCATATTATAAAAAGGGATGAATAGATTTTTTTTTGTTTGTGCTCTGTTTTTTATTTATAAATATTCTTGTTGAATTTTTTTTTTTATTTCAAACCGAAAGCAGTGAAAACGTAGAACAAAAAAAAAATAAACATGCGTCTCTGTTCAATCAAAGCTACTAATTATTTACTCTTTTTTTTTTTTCTTCTATATAAATAACTCTCGATGGCATAGATATTAACTCGAAATGATTATTTCTTTTCTTTACCATTTCCTCTATTTACCTACCAATTTTTTTTATATTTTTTTGTTATATCAATCATTGATGTTCAAATTAGGGTTTACCTTCCATTGTGTTTTGCTCATTCTTTTGGTGTATATTTTTCTTTTAATGATTACACAAAAATTGTACTTAAGGAAAACTATTTCCATAGATTTTCTCCCTGGATGTTATAGCAGCAATCGATTATCCTTTTTGTGTCAAATATAGTAACAAAGCTATTATTAAAAGTTAAACAAAAAAGAAGAATAATCACAATGAAAAATGTATCTATACTGT
Organism: Syrphus vitripennis; assembly: GCA_958431115.1. Classification (NCBI taxonomy): domain Eukaryota; kingdom Metazoa; phylum Arthropoda; class Insecta; order Diptera; family Syrphidae; genus Syrphus; species Syrphus vitripennis. The sequence goes on along the minus strand of OY288110.1, from coordinate 948,073 downwards.
TAGAGGTTACAGGGTGTGACTAACAATCTTCTATTTGGATTGTTATTTATGCGCTCATAATAATATGTCAATAGAAATCTTTACATCCACAAAAAATAATCTTTTTAAATCATCCAAAAATTAGTTGTTCGAATTTCTTACTTTTCAAATAGAATTTTGTTTGAATACCTCACAAATACGAGTATGAAAAAAAAAATCATAAAATTTTTTAGTGAAAAAGAGCTTACGTGTAATGATTTATTACTAAATATTATTATAATTTTTGTAATGTTAAGAATATTTGGATTAAAAAAAAATAAAATAGAATTTAGAATTTTAATTATGAAAATCCCACGAGTAAGATTCAAAAAGGTTACTTTCTTAAAAGAGAAAAGAAAAAGAAAGAAATTGACTTTTTGATGGTTTGTTTAAGATCATCTTTACGAATTTGAAAGGTTTTAAAATTTTGCATGTGTCTAACTAAACGAAAAAATTGATTAATACTGTAGTAATTTTGTTTGAATATCCCACCCATGAGATATGATTACATCCCCTTATGGAACTTTGTGAAATAAATAGAATCTTTTTTTGAAAATCCCACAAAAAATTAAAAAAAAACCGTTTTTGGTTGATCGAATAATAGAACATCCAAAATAAAGGAACTATTTTTCATTTACGAAGAGTATATTTATTTTGATCAACATTTGTTCCAGTCATACATTTTTTTTTTGAATATATTCTCAAATACGTACCTTTAGGTTTAGTAAATAAAAAAAAAGTTTCAAAATTTTCAAAAGGTAAGCACCTATATGTATTCGAAATCATTTATGTATGGAATTATTTAATTAAAGCAAGAACGTGAATATCGAGAAAGAGATCAGTGATACCAGCGGTGGCCCAGCAGCGGGAGGTTTTGTTGGTCGAATTTTAAATTTGTAAATACCTTCGCCAGCAGAGCCAGTTTGCCTATAAGAAGATTCTATGCAACGAGATGAGAAGGTAATCAATCAAGAACAATGTGCACCTACCTTAAACCATGTTCGCCTGCCGAACATCAGACATAGCAGTAGCAGACAATATATGCCAAACGAATGGAACGAAACAAACGAAGTTACACTCAAATTATCCAAAAGAATGCACCACACTACACGCCAGTCGCCACCCGCAGCCGCCATATCGCCACCTCACAAGCCCCCATCAGAGATGTCCGGCGTCTGAGTTCAATTGGACTCTCTAGGATCACTATACGACCACTACATTCGTGTTAGATGGGTTAGAGAAACGAGCCAGAGAGCTAGAAACTCCGCATATACTCGTACACAACATCACGACAACAAAAGGAGCAATCAAATATCTTTCAGGTTATGGACATGGTAATCAATAATAAAATAGGAACTTGGAATTCTATTGCGAGCGAAATCTACGTACGTTTCCTTTTTCTGCCGCAAACACTCGCAACCCTATATTGCAGGAATCGGAGGTGGGAATGGGAATGTCGATGGGTTGGGGAGAGGGAGAGGGAGTGATGTAGGGGTTGAGGCTTGGTTGAGCATAATCCTGTGCCATATACAAAAAAACCTACAAACATGCGAAAGCGTTATAGTGTGTGCAGCTAAATTCATTTTGTTTCGTTCTATATAAAATATACAATTCTGTCCACTTTTACCACTGCGAATGTTGTACACCCCGATCTCCGTTATATTCGTTATCCGTTCTCCGAATTGGCAATAGAAAGACGAGGTTTCCTATATGTTGGTCGCTATACTCGTAGTTCTGATGGTATGGATGCCTCCCATCGTTTCGTTTTTTCTTCCCTCTGCAGTGTCCCTAGCTCCTACCATCAAACTCAAACTATACACAACTCCTGAGCTTGCTCCTTGTACTCCTGATTGTGATGCTGGTGTGATTGGTGCTGCTGCTGCTGCTGGTGCTTCTACAGCTTCCATCATTGGCGCTGCCGGAAAGGGTTTTGTTTTGAAATCGATCCATTTTCTCTTCCGAATTACCATATCCGATGGTTGTTCTATGGCTATCTAGGCTGTTCTGCTCGACGACGACGACGACGATGATGACTACGAACATGGACATCATGCAGCCTAGCAACAACTACATAACTACAACAACTCTAGAGAATGACCTCGTAGACTTATATTTCAAAATTAATATAAATCCCCCATCCGTTTCCGAACTTTTTGATGGTTCTCCCCTCCTACTTCTACATGTATGGATGTATGTATGATGATGTACCATCACCCAAGAGCAGCTCCATCTAGCGTTCACGACAACGAACACGACAACGACAGCGACAACGTCAACGATGACGACGACTCCAATCGAAATTATATTCGATTCCCGAGAGTTTCAGCTTTCGATTGCTGGTGCTTCTGTGTTTGATGGCATCGCATGACAATCAATGCGGAAAAGGGGCCGGGAGAAATTCTTCGCTTACATCGCTTTTCTATGCACGTTTTTCATGTGTCTGGTGTTTCTTTCACTGCGAACAGAAATATAGATCACGACCGAGTCGCAAGTTTTTGCTCTCTAATCTAGGAGCCAAGTCCCGCACTTACCCGTCTAACTTTAAATGCAGAATTTGATTAAGGAATGAAGAAGGCAATTTGTTATTGCCATCTTAACTTTCATCAATTATACTGCGTTTGATTATACTATATCGATATCAATTTTTTCTTGTACCCCAAACATCCCCTTTAGATTCTAAATCGGAAGAAAAAAATTCTCACATGGCGACATGTTGTGGTAAGAGTTTGAGGTTCGGTCTGGATGGATCCATGGGGACACATAGGCACACTGAATTTCGCTTCTTTGAAAAAAGTTATTTCTAAACAAGGACAGAAAAGGAAGCAAGAGTCCAGCTTCATATCTCATGAACAACGGGTTCTTAGGAGTATATACATAGCAACAAACAAAATTATGAAGCTTGTGAAAGGGTTGGTTTCATATTCGGACTAAAGAAGATTCATCGTTGGTCCTAATCGAACGACAAAAACTTTACCATCACCGTCATCACTGCATAGTTGTCGTCATTGTAATCATCATCGTAATCACCATTAGCAACATTGATAACGACAAAAACGTCGGACATTAAGGACAACGACGATAGTTTGACATTTTTGATGAAAGGCCCATTCGATATATGATGCGGATGGACCTAAACGATGTAACAATTTTCCATTCTCATTTAATTATATTTTTTTTTTTGTCAAGGATGTACCTACAAAGTCTCTCGTTAGTTTACCAAACTTTGTGAATTTTTTTCCCCAAAACTAATTTATTTTCTTATATATAAAATATTTTATCGTATAATATTAAGGAGAAGGTTGGTATGGTACATACCTACACCTGCGTTAAAAGAAAGAGCATCAGGATCGTTTTTCGTCCTTATACCTATTTTTCCCTTCGTTTTTCTTAAATGTTACAACTTTGATAATAACTCAAGAGTGTAGCTATATAGGTATAGAGGTATGGGTTTATGTATCCTTGCAGTTTAATCGCAATTTATAGCTCCATGTTTCATAATAATATAGTATTTTTTTTTGTTCGTTTTTGTTGCTTTATTCTCAATTTTAATGTGAGCGGTGGTGGTGGTGGTGGCGCATACAAAAATATATTATAAACATTATTCAAAATAATTTAAAAAGTTTTCTTCGCCAGAGAAGGAACATAAAACTACACTAGGACGACGATGGCGACGGCGACGGAAGAATATATTCGAATCATTCTTGAATCTTGAAAAAGAAACGCAGATACGGCAAAGGACGAAGGTTTGGGTGGGATGGGGATATAGTGCAATGTAGATTGGTGAAAACATATTTATTTTGTTTTGTTCTTAAAAATAATTTTAAATTGTTTGTTGTGAGATTAATTTTTTTTTTAACGTTGATTTATTATATTTTGATTTAAAAAAAAATATTCACGTCAAGTTAATAAATTATATGAGCTTTGCTTAAACATTTATTCACCGTTTTTAATTAGGTACATATTTTTCACAATTTAAAGCTTTGATTTTTTTATTTAAAAAATATTCAAGAATCTTAACTCTTACTTTTCAATATTTGCATTTGTATTCATAGATTACATAAAAAATATCTAATCTATTTTTTCTCTTAAAAAGGCTTTGAAAGGCGGATTTTCATAGTGAACGAAGTCATGTTCCTTGAGGATAAAAAAAACCTAAAAATAATAAAATATTCTTAGTAGAAAATTTAGTAATATTATAATTGCTTATAAGAAAATGGACAAATTACAAACAATTTTCGAAACAATTTAACACCAACAACGAAAATTTTGAATTGAATTTTGAGTGAAATTAATTTATTTGAAAGCGTTTTCATATTTAAATTGCATTTTAACTTTAAAAAAATACCATGTTTCTGCTTTAATTTCATTTCATTAATGTTTTTTAACTAGATAAACTAATTTTTGATTGCAAAGAAATACTCAATGGACCGTTACAAAAATTGGAAGCAAAACTAATTATATTAATTTATCATTCGAATAAATATTAGCAAATTTTAAGATTAAAACGATTTAAAATAAAACGTGACCTTGGACAAGAACTTAAATCTTAGAAATTATATAAAAATCTTAGTTTTTATTTGGGAAATCATAAATTTTTTAATTTGGAATTAATTAGAAAAATCCGGCAATTTTGGTCGATTTTTGTAGTTACCCTATTTAATTTTATGTTCAGACAAAAAACATTTCCTACAAATTAATTCAAAAGGCAAAAATAACAAAAAAAAATATTGTGAAAAGATATGTATCCAAAATTTCTTGAGCTCCTTTCTTGTAAATACAAAAAATATAAATTTGTCTGCTTCAAGAAAATCACAAAACAGTGAGAGCCGAGTTTTGAAAAAAATAATTTCTAAGACTTTTTAGAGCAGAAATTAATTTGATTTTAAGGAATCTTAAAACTTAGAGCCATAGTTAAAAAACTACAAAATATTTTTTTTTTTTGAAAAAGGTTCAAATATATTTTGTCAAGCCTTGCATACAAAAATGAAGAATTTTGTTTGAAAAATCGAATAGAAAAAAGTGCGTTTAAATCGCACTACTTTCTGATGTTAACCAGGCACATCATACACACTCATATATTCGGTTAAAAATACTAATTTCAAAATGGTGACTGAAATACAAAACACAGAACACATAGGATTAATGAAACCTCTCTTAGAGAATGAAAACTTAGTTCAATGCCAGTTTACAGTCCCTAAAAAACAATTTAAACACTTCTTTTAAACTCCAAAACTTATTATTATTTGTTGTGTTTTTTTGCATTGCCCTAAAGAGCTATAATACCTACTAAGAGGTTTTCAAGTTAACCTTCACCCTTTGAGAATCGCATCCCAAAAAAAAGAGCAATAATATTCATATCCGGTGTGCGTGTGAATCATTTATTACATTTTTCAGCAAAAGCAACAAAAAAAACCATCTTCAAATCTCCTTACGAATTCATACTGCCCTAATTTCCCAGACTGCGCATTTTGGGTCAAAGACCCAGTTCAAAGTTAATCAATAAAACGGAAAACAAACAAATTATAATATTTTTTTTTTTGTTTAATTTTATTTTCAATTCCATTTTTGTGAGGCATGGTTGATTACTGTCTTTCAGGTTTCTTTTTTTCTTTCAATATTGGATTTGCAATTAATCCAACAAAGGAATTACCTTTTCGTCTTGTGCCCTTTCATGAGGTTGGTTTACAACAATCGTTGGTGTAGTAGAAAAAAAAAAATAAAATAAAACAAAACAAAATAATAAAAATTAATGGAAAAGTGCATTGCAAATATTAGGGTGACCAGATGTATTTAAAAAAAAAAAAGATTTATTTTGTGTAAAATATAACTTGTGCCATTTTTTCATAGAAGCAACTAATGCTACGGATTGTTACTACACCACGGTTTTAGTTTTTAATTCGAATAAGGGGGAGACAGATATGACCATCACACCTTAAACTAAAACTTCTTCTGTATACTGGTGGTGTTTAAGACAATCAATATAAAATCATACATTTACTTCATTTGAAAATCCTTCGAATAAAAGTAACCAATTGTCACCCTAAAAAATAATAGAACGCCTAGAACAAAAATTTTAGCTTGTTTTATTTTTTGGTTCACTTAATTGAGTGGCCAAAAGAGCAGGTGTGGTAGCCTCCAACTCCCATGTAGAATAGAAAAAAAAAGACGAACAACGAACGTTTAGAAACTTTATAAGCTTTTTTTTATATTATTTTATATCAAGTTTTGAAGAGGACCTTCATCGACGTTATGTAGGTAGGTAGTACTTATATTTTTTTCTTTCTTCTGTTCAAAGACGACAAGAACAACGACGACGACGACGATGACGACGAAAGTCGGCTTCATTTGATGTATTTCATTTAAAATGCAAAATATAAATATTAAATATTTGTATATAAATGTATGTGCATGACTGTTTGCACACAATTGCTCAGTGTGTTTGAAAGTTTCTTCCATTTTCTACTACACAATATGAGTGTTTGCATTTTTGTGTTGTTATTATTTTTATTATATTTTATACAAACCAACAACAACAAAAACCGACAGAGCTCACACAGAGGAAGAGTAGAATATTATTTTAAGGGTTGGTCCCGGCCGCCACCTTGCCCCCAACACCATCGTCCCCCGACCGGGGTGGTGCATTTTCTTAATTGCTTTCGAGCACTGTGTGAAACTGTTAAAATGTGTAACAAAAGTAGCAATTCTTCTTCTGTGTTGCACCACATGAGATGACGATGAAATGCAGAATGGGTCCGGGGGGATGATAAAAATATAAAATATTGCCGTATGTTAATTCAGGTGGGGATTTTAGGGGTGCTGCTGCTGTTGCTTTGGCTGCTGCATGCAACTAACTCACAAGTTTAGTGAGTGTACCTGTCGACATCGTCGTCGTCGTCGTCGTTTGCGCATATTGTGGATGTTGTGTCGACGACTGAAATTATATAACTTAAAACAAACGCGGACAGGAAGTCGATTTGTGTGTGATAAAACATAAAAGGGTTGTTTTCTAAACGAATATTGTGTGCCAGGGCCCAGAGAGAGAAAGAGAGAGTATACCTAGAGTTTTGAAGTAAGTTCAACGGGTGTGTTAGCCAAAGTCAAAGCCGAGTAGAGTATGAATGATGTAGTTGTTGCTCTGTTTTGCTGGATTGCAATTGTGTGTCATAAAAAACACCCTTCTCCGAGCACCAAGTTGGTGTTGCTTGGTTTGATGGTCGGTGGTGGCGGCAACTACAAAGAAGCAGTGCAACTCTTTTTTTTATTACACATGCAATTGCTACAATAGTCAATTGAGAAAGGCGAATAAAATTTAATGTGCAAGGATATTTCGTTTGAGAACATAATAAAACATAAGGGCGAGTACCTACATACCTTACCTATACTATTCTGAGAATCTCAGAGTGTGTTTTTCTCCTTAGCTGGAGTGTGTTTGTGTGTTTTTGGGTCTTGAAAGTAAAACTATACCTTTGCCTGTTTTTATTTTTTTTTTAATTTTATTTCTATTTTTCTTTACATTTTATAGTATGCTTTTGTTACTTTGAATTTGTTGCATTTTGTTTATTACTTCAAATGTAATTGTTTTAGTTTTGCACTAAAATTAATATAGTTAAAAAAGAACGTTAAAGTTGGCTTTATAATACATTTTGTTTTTAATGGGTATAACTTGAATGGAAATGCATCATGTACATTATGTATAAGTTGTATGGGGACGTTGAAATGATGGTTGAAATGGAGTTTAATTTTAATTTGTATTTGTACCTTTCGAAGGTTTTGTGAAATATATGAAATATATGAAGAGTTACGTTAAAAAAGTAAGTAAGAAGTTTTACATTAGATTTCATCTTCAGTTTTGTGCTTAAACTGTTTTCTGAGCTCAAACTTGAATAAATATTTTTTTAATGCTCGAATTTTTCTTAATTTGCCATCAATAATAGAGTTTTCAAAAGTAAAACTGACCTATTATACATAAATCATTTTAACGGCATCTGTTATACTGTTATTTTTTATGGAAAGCAAGTTTTTCTCCAAACACATAGTTGGGCTATAGCTAATTTTATCATTAAAAAATCATTTTTTTAAGTAACTTTTATTCCACTTTCAAATAAAATGCGTCAATTATTAGTTATCAAATTCAACAAGTTTTTTTTCCATGTATACTCGTATTAATTCATAAAAAAGCGGTTTCAAACATAATTTAATTGTATTACACAAAAACAAGTTACAAATTGCATTATAAAATGAAAATAAATTTATTTCTAAAAAAAAAATTAGGAGAAAAAAATATTTATAAATACACGAGTAAATGTTTGTGGCATATATCTTTAATTTTATTAATATTTATCTCAAAGATATAATATCTAAGACAAAAAAAAAATATTAATAAGGCTTAAAGGTGAAAATCAACTCTTCGTAATGATTTTCAGATGCTTGATTTTTACTCAACTACCGACTTAGTCTTGTATATATGATGCTGATGCAGCTGTTAACGGTAAATTTATATTGTAGTTGGAGAAGAAAAAAAAAGCACCACATAATCTCCATCCAACAAGCTGATCAATTTTATTATACATAACTAAGTACGGTAATATGTCTTGTGTTGTTGTGCCGATCCAAGCAATCTCATTTGTATTTATGTTTGTAACGGAAATTGGAATGGAATTTAATATATTATATCAGCAATCATTTGTAATTAATTTTTATCTATTTGAAGTCTTAGCACTTTATTTGGGACTTGGAGGTTTTGGTTAAGTTACTTTTTTTAATGAATACAAAATTTTTAATGAAATTTATATAAGTTTGAAAATAAAAAGTAGGATTGGAGTTGGAGTCATAAGAAAAATGTACTTAAAAATTCTGATGGGTGGATTTTCTGAAGACGTTTTTAAAAAACTTTGTACAGAAAAGTTGCATTTATGGAAATACGAAGTATGTATAGTATTCATATTGAAGAGACAAGAAGGATGTAAATATATTTTTTAATCTGCAGCCCAGACGATGCTTGGAAGAAACTTTATGATGAGGTTATTGTGATTTTGAGCTGCTAGCTGATCAAGAAATTTAAAACAGAGCAACGGTCTTTGAAATCATTTCGGAGTCATATTGAAGTTGTGGATGAAGCTTCAAAACTGAAATTTTTGTTTGAAAATTTGAAAGCCGTAAACAAATATTAGCCAATAAGACCTAAAGACTTTAAAGTGATACGATGGGGGAACGTTGTCATGTAGACATGTTTCCAAACAGTACTCCATTTTTCTTTGATAGGTTCGAAACGGTCCTTAAAGGTAGAAAGACCAGGAAAATTACACTTAAGATTGATGAATACTAGAACCTCAATTTCAATTTTGTTTTTAGCAAATGCAAGACCAAAAAATAGATTCAAAACAATACCGAACGATTTGTAAAAATTTGGTAATTTGTATTTTTAATGGCAGTTGATTCTGCCCCACCTGTTACATCAGAGCACGTAATTTAGATTTTGGGCACAATGGACGGACAGATAATAGACAGGTCCGTTTGTGAAAAAGTGGATGGCAAGTAAAACAATAGCAGATCTAGAAGATGATGGCCATATGGTCAGAAAGGTCAACCAAAAGCAAACCTCCAGGTCGGCTAGGGTTTAATGTTACAATACATAGGGTCTCCCTAAAACTTAAATTGTATACAATGAGATATGATCAAGCTATCGAATAGGAACCAAGTGGACAGTTGCTATATAAAAGTAAATAAGTTGTTTGAACAAGAACAGAATTTTAAATTGTCATGATTCCTATTTGGACCATAAATCTCCCACCAACTTGTGGGGTTCACCTGTTTGACCTCAGAAAACGTCGTCACGTCTTCGCGATAGTTATTATACTTAAATTTATCAGTAGAAAGCAAGATATTGTATATTTAACTATGCAGTTCATTAAACAATAAATAGCCTTTACACAATTTTCAGAGACTTGAAATTTCCATAACAATAAAACGACAGGACCAGCTGTTTTAAACATATGGTGTTTCCCTGCAATTTGTGGCTTAGTCATAAATTCCTCCTAAAACACAAAACAAATAAACCCAAAGCACTCATAACTCTCTTGTATGAACCTACTTTCTTTTGAAAAATAAAATATTGCACACATTTTTATCGAACGTCCCATCATAATTTAGCGTGTGACCTGCTAATGACACAACGATTCCAACTAAATTCATTCTCTTCATTTTGATAAATCTTCTTCTCGTAAAACACAAAAACCAAAAAAAAAAAAATATCTAAAGACAGAAATGTTAGGTAAACCTCTCTTCATAGAATTATTTTGCCAGACAGTATCTAATTCACATCACTCACTCACTCCGACTTCTGTCCCCCTTATAATATCTAACCTATTACCTACTGTATATACTTGCGAAAACTCTCAGACCCAGCATGCTATTCATTGAGACGTTTTATCACCAAATGGGTGGTGACGAGACGAGACAAGACGAGACGATGAACGAACAGCAAAAACTGGAGTGTTTGTGTGTATCTATACTCTACCGGTACCTACGGTGCCGGTGGTTTACAACAAAAACGAATTCATTCATTGAATTGAGACAAAGAAAAAAAGTACATCCCGCAATGTCTCATAAGTTAAGTGAGTAACACCTTGCACTGCTCGAAGTTCGACGAGCTCCAGAGCACATCTATTTCCGGTTTGCTTGTTTTTAATTCGGTTTTTTTTTTGTTTGTATTTATCCCGAAACATACCACACGCCGTTATTTACTGACAACGACAAGTGTCGACGAGGTGATATGGAGTGATGAGTTTTCACTTCCCAAATGGCGCGTGCAGTTTTTTGTTTTTATTTAAGATTCATTCCCCAAAGTAGAAAAAAAAAAAAAAATTGTAGATGCATCCACATCCTTGATTATTGAATAGGAAAATAGGACTTTTGTCTGTATGTAGTACATATACATATGTATTTACAAAAACCTCACTACCAATTTATATCGATCTATCTATAAGACCACAACTCCATTAGATAGCAAATGAAATGAAATCATTTAATTTATATTTTATACCCAGAGTTATATGTGGATATTTTGTTGTTGTAGCAATAGGAAATGTATTTCATAATGGACAAGGACATTTATATATGAGGAAGATGCGCAATATCAACTTATTTGGGGTTGCAATGCTGGGTGTTGGATGTCGGGGTGGTTGATATGTTATGTTCTATACAAATGACGTCAAATTGTGTGTATGCAAGTGAAAATTTCAAGTGCATAAGTGAAAGTGTGCGGAAAATGAGAGAATTTTCTACACCCGAACACCCCACAACAAATAATAACAAAAGCAACAACAACTATCTATTCATAACACAACTACACCAGCAAATCATCATCACATCATCATCGTGATGGTTGTCCACAAGTTTGAAAGGATCATGGTTGCTTGCATTGCATAATAATTTCCGCAGATGACTTTTTCCGTGTTTTTTATTTTCATTTTTTTTTGTAACATTTTGCAGTCTAGTGCCAAGGAGTGCAACAAAATTCATTTCATACAACATTGTTTTCTTTTACCTTTGTTTTTTAGGTTGTTCTACTTTTTCGAAGAATAAAGTTACTTGGCTGTCATAAATAATAACAACATCATTTTATAAAGGAAAACAAAAAGAATCATAGTTGGGTTTGAAAGCGCTTCAAGTCCCTATTCAAGGAGAGAGCACCTGGAAGACTAATAACAAGACATCAATGTTTTAATGTGCAGTAAAAATCAGTTTTGAAAATGTTTGACGCAATGATATCAGGAAAAATAAAAAAACGAAAAGTGTTTCATGTTGGGCATCTTAAGAATAACATTAGAAGTGGCCACGGTGGTTCAATAAAGAAGGTTCAATGCTGATGACTTAGATGAGTGGAATCAATCCACTGTTGAGGCACATTTTTTTCTATATTCCCTAACTAGTGTGATTCAATGATATAATCAAACCCCAATTTCTCAATCAACTTCGCCAAAATTGCCTAATTCATTCACATATATGTATGTTTTGTACATTTTTTTGCATTCTTGCCAAAGCAAAATTTTTTTTTTAAATTGTGTTTTCATAAAAACAATATAAGGTCTTTTACAGTGGCCGCCATTTCTTACAACTTTTCGGAATCAAATTCACATTCCAAAAGCAAAATTGATGTTCGGAAAAACTAGAAATACTGACTTAATGAAAAATTTTACAGCCAGAAAATAAAGAAAAATCATTTTTGTATCTTATTGGAAAAATTCTTTTAAAATTTTTATTCCTGTGCACAGAAAAATAAATAAATTTCGTGAAGGGATAGTCCTCTCAAGCATTTCTGTGTGCGTGTTATTGTATGCTGTTATTTGTGAATCAATAGGCATATGTTCTCATTGTTTTCAAGGCATTCTTAATAACAATCACGCTTTTTCTGATCTTACCTATTTAGTTTAAATAAAGCTGTCAGTGCGAGGTGACAACAAGTATATTCGTAAACCATAGTCGATACGGAATGGAAACGTTTTTGAGAAGACCCTTTATTTTAAGACTTAAATATTACTTCCACGAATGAAATTAGAACCAAGCTGATTAAGATAATCATCTAAACTACGTCAACGTTATTTGAGAATTTAATTTGAACCTTTTCACTTGCAATTGAAATTACTTTGGAAAATTATAATTTTGATGACATTTTTCAACATCTTAAAATTCTACACTTGCGTTTTTAAAACTCGTGTTTTTTTAACAAAATTAACAAAGTTCAACTAACTTCCAAATTCATTATTTATTTTATCCAGGTATAACTTAGCGTTTTTGCACAGCGCACTAGTCGCAAATGGCTTGACTATAATCCCATATTTAGCTTATAAACTAAAGGTGTAATCCATCATCGTTTTAAATTCTTATAGGACTTTCATTTAAAATTCGGGACAAAAACAAATCCCATTTTATGACATGAAAATAAGAAGATAGGTAGCTTAGTTACCAAATGTTCTTTTTTATTTCATAAATAAAACATATCGTATTTTACAGGTTTTCTGTTTCCCTCCAATTCAAATTCATACATACCGCCTAAATCCTATACAAGTACATATTTTGTTCCCTTTGATTAACTTCTATTCGTGCTTTTTTTTGCAGTCAGCTATTTTTTTTTGGAGACAAATTGGAAAGTAAATCCACTTTCCGAACGCACATAGAGCGTGCGCATAGAAAAGCCGGAGCTTCTAATCCAATCAACAATGAAATTCCTGTCCATCGGTTGGGCTCTGTGTACGATAGCAAAAAAAAAAAAGAAGACGTTTTTGCGTATGCTTGCTTACCATATGCCATACACGCACGTATCATTGAAGCCTTTTTGCCTCTAACGTTGTTTGCTCTTACTCAAGCGGATATTCTACTACACCATCATATAAGGTGTGAATGTACAAAGTGTGACTTAAATTAACGACATTCTTGCTGATGCTGCTGTTGCAGCTCCAAAAAAAAAAAAACAACAACAACATATATTGCCACCATTCTAACCCACCCCAATTTTGAGATAAAATGGGTGGCTTGTCGAAGAGAATTCATCGTTGTTAAGCTTCGATTCCTTATACGAAGTACCTACAGCTGCTGGAGGCGCTTCCATTCAGTTGCCATGCCAATGATGTTAGATGATGGTGGTGTCAACGCGGCGGCGGCAACAGAAAACCCTAACTCTACCTCCGCAACAACAACATCCTCCGCATATGGAATCTTTATTTCACAAAATTCGTCCTCTTCGCCTTTTGCATCCCCATCATCACCCGCACTCGTTCCTTCCTAAGCCACATGCTGGACTTTCAGTGCACTATCATGGCCCAGGTTCGTCGGAGAAAAACGAGGTAACAAACATGCATCATCAAATATAGATTTACGAACAGCAGAAAGGTCCTTTTTCGCAACCCTTTCGCATACACATAGAAGAACCAAGAGGGAATACGGAAGTAGAGTGTGTATTTTGTAGTCTGATCCCTCCTCACCTCTTCTCACCAGTGCACTGGCATCGGCCTGGGCCTGAGCCTCGGTCTTTTACCAATTTATTCGCAATGTTTTCCACCGACATAGACACATGCACCCTCTTTTCTAATGCACAACACCCCAACTACCGTTAGATAAATATGTATACATGTAGAACACAGCAGCAGTCACAAACATAAACACAAGTTTCGGGGCTAGGTGCTGGCAAAACAAGATTATTATTTGAATTTCGTACTAGAATTTCAATTAAAACAAATGGCCCCTGAAAATCTATTTCTTTAGTGCGTACCGTTACCCGGTACCTATCTGACAACTATAGGCGTAGGAACGATGCTGCCAAAGTGTGAGTGAGCGACGATGTACCTATAGATATTGGTCCTAGCTGATTTCTGTGTTCTGTGTTTTATATGTGCGGCGATAACCGGTGGGTGATAAAATACAAGAAGAGGTGGTGGTGTTTTCCAGAGGTTTGGCGGGGTAGGTGGGTGGGGGGTAGGGGGGGTTAGAAGGTATTTCAGTATTTTAATTGCGATGTTTTCTAGTTATCGATTAGAATTAGAAATCAACCCTCTTCCGCCTTTCGGTTCGGGGGCCCCTGGCGTTGGCATAATGAAAATGGCGATAGCGATGGCGAATAGTTTTGGCAGACTTTCGAACATTACCACAAATTAATAGTTCATTAGCAAAGGAATCCGCTAACTGCCATTATTGTAGTGGCTGATGATATACTATACATTATAGGAAGGTAAACATTCTAAAAGTGGTTTTGTAAAATATCAAAAAACCCAACTGCCGAAAAGTTCTACAGCAACATTTATTATTTTATTTGATTTGACAATATACATAAACAACAAATTTTAATTAGCTTCAAAATGTAGTAGGTACCCTTAGCTATATAATTCTAGGTAAAAGCTTAAAGTTGTGTGGTAGGTATACATTTTTTCTTATTATTTTTATAAATTATTTATTTTTTATAAATATTCCATTTCAATATTGTCAAAATAATTTATTTTCTTCTTATCGTTCAGATTTAACTGATGTAAGATTTTATTGAATGAAAATATTCGTTGAAAAAAAAAAAAATTAAGTACACGCCACAGTGAACAAATGGAATTTTTATTTTGTATTCCGAAGTTCAGAATCTATTTTTAGTATTATTAAATAATGAAAGTTGTAATAGTGCATGTGTTTAGTTTGTCAAAAATAGCGCTGGGTTTTCACCACACACATTCAACATTCGAATCGATTTGATTTTGTTCAAGAGTTTGGCAGAACTCTGCCAGTTCTAGTTTATTATAGTTACTTTACAAAATGGTATTTATTGGAAATTATTAACTTAAAAAACAGAACAGAACAGAATATAATGTGTAATACAAATTATTTAATGTTGATTTATTTAATGATGATTATGATTCTCAAAATATCAAAAAATTTTAATAGCAGAATCTTCAGCTGAGAAGACTTCATATTGATGTTGCAAAGTTCAAGTATTTTTTAACGCCGGCCGTTTTATTTTTCAAAAAATTACACAAAAATATTAAATTGAAATTCACCCAAATTGAGAACCCGCATATCCAGAAAATGAATACTTTAAAAAATTACTATTTTCAGTAGAGATGTTTATGTAATTGCGTAAAGTCATTGTAAATGTGGTAAACTTCGGAAAACTGTCAAATTTGTAAAATGATAAAATATGTGCAGTCCTAAATTGTTGGTTGAAAAAATTCTTCAAACATCGTGGAAATCTATCACTCTTTGGCTATTTCCTCTTCCCAACGTTTTTATGAAAAAGGATTTTATGATATTCTCTAAAAGGATAAATGATTTTTCTAGTCTAGTGATGTTTGCATACAAAAAAAAATAATTTTTCTCTTGAGCACAAGAAACTGTCAAAAACCAAATGCAATAATTTCGGTAACAAGCAGGACGAAATTTGTCATAAGCCAAACACAAATTTATCCAAATTCTGATGTAATTTATTTTTTGATTTATGGAAGTCTTCTTTTTTAGTATAAAGTCCTGACCCATTTATGCATCTTACTTTTATTTTTCCCAAAAAAAAAAATATAAAAGTATTATATGTAAGTATCCGAGTATACTCTGATTCGATACAAAACCAAGCATTTAAATTTAAAAAATAAAAACAATGTTCAATGAAATTAGTACGTGTACGCCGTAGTGAACAAATACATTTTTTTATTTATTTCGAAACAATTGGATTTATTAAGAGGTATTTTAAATTATGATAGGGTAAGTTGAACTAATGTAGTTAAAAACAAAGAAAGAAATGAAATGTGTTACTGCAAGCACAGTAACATTTCCCTAGTTAAAAAAAAATTAAGTAAGAGAGTTTTGTAATTATTAAAGAAGATTACATAACAGCCATAAATAACTTAGCATAAATAACTTCCTATATTATATTAATATTTTAAAACCAAGGTCTTACAAAATGTCATCCAATTGTTTTGAACATACATAAATCAATGTCTTTTAATCCTTTTCATTTCTAAGCTTTCTCTCAAAATATCCAATAAATCCT
The DNA here is from genome assembly GCA_958431115.1 of Syrphus vitripennis. Taxonomy (NCBI): domain Eukaryota; kingdom Metazoa; phylum Arthropoda; class Insecta; order Diptera; family Syrphidae; genus Syrphus; species Syrphus vitripennis. The sequence goes on along the minus strand of OY288110.1, from coordinate 931,539 downwards.
TTCGAGCTCTGAAAATGCAATTTGTATACTTTGGAGAAATGATAGTTTTCAGTAACTCTTTATTTTCACTTTAAGGATTTTCAAGGCGATAAATCTTCAACTTCACCCAAATAGATTTGAATTCTTCAAATTGAAAAAAAAAACTGAAACACCCTATTAATCAACATTTAAGCCATATCGACGACGACGTTGCGCCACTTACCGCCGCGCCGCTGATGGATGGAATATATAGACCCATAAACACATTACATTCTTAATCCCCAGAAATCCACCATACCATAGTCGTCATCATTTGTTGTAGTATCCCAATCAAAACAATCATCAAATAATGCAACATATTTGCAATTTCAACCGGATCGAATATTATTTTAGAAAAAACAGCATAATTATCATTATAAGCTCTCTGCAACAACAGGCAAGTGTAGAGGCAGCCAGAGTGCCGAGGGAATGGAATGGGTTAAGGCTGGAATTGGTACTGAGACCGGGGTTAGGTAAGGTGGGTTGGGGATTTTTTTTTTTTTATTTATTTTTTTTTGTTTTAAAGAAAGAGTTCAGCTCTTCAATCAACTGACTGAATGCTTAGGATGCAAAACATATAGGAACATAGGTAGGTATCTGTGGATTTGTAAATTATATTGTATCTATTCATACATTTTGTGTGGAACTGTGTGTTGCCTGTGCCATGCCGTATAGTGATGTATATTGTATAGTGGCATTGCCAGTGCCTTTGCTGAGATACTCAACACTCGCAAAGCAGTTGCTTAGCAAAGCATTTTTATTACTCCTCGTTCTCGTCCTCGTCGTCCTCATCGTCATACTCCATCCTCATTTCTCTATCTCGGGGATGTCGGAGATGTATGGGGTATTGGGGGGATGGGATGTTGGGATACTGGATGATGGGGTTTTGTACGAGTGTTTGTGGGTATATTTATAATTGTACATAATAATTATTTAATTTCGCTCCAATGTTTTTTCCCATCGCATCTCGTGCTCTTAAGTTTCCATTATTAAATTCAATTTCAAGCCTATAGTATAGTATAGGTACGGGGGACAGGGACAAGCAGTGCTCTGCTATGTGTGCTGCAGCTGAGTATAGATACTTTATGTTTTATAAGTATTTCCATACGGGTCGAACTGAATCGGGTATAGGGTGTACGAGTCGTCTATAGAAAGTGCAACGAGAGAGGTATGTGCATTGTAGCCCCCACTTTAATTATTTTAATTCAGCAGATTATTATTTTTTTTTATTACTATTTTTCAAATCTGATATGTAAATGAGTATTTTCTTTTTTATTTTTTTTTAGTTATTTTTCCAGGGGAGAGAGGTAGGTATGTGTATAGGAAAATAGTGCTACAATGGAGAAAGGAAATGAGAAGGAAAAACTGCATTCGCAGCAAGCACGCATGTAATTTTATTTAATGGCACTCACAATGAGATACAATGATGCTGCTGATGATGATGATGATGCTGTTGTAGTTGATGTTGATGTTGCTATTGCTGTGGCATTATATTAGTGTTTAGTGTATGATGCCCTAGCAAGCAGCATGCAGCATGCAGCATGAAATGTTGAAACAATTTGGTGTATTTTCTAGTTTCTAGACGCCAAAATATACATAAATGTGGGCATGGTATTTTGGAAATGCAATTAGCCATGTTTTCGAGTGGGTAGAAGTTGTGTGAGAAGCTATAAGATGATGCAATCGAAAAATATTCAAAAGAACTATTTCAGTAAAGAATAATCCATCAAATGATGTTGACATTGCAAATGTTCCTTAACAAGAATTATTTATTAATGCTATTCAAGTTTTTTTTTTTTTTTAATTAAATCAATATGAAGTCGAAGAATAATCAAATTTGAATATTCATTGAAACATACAAAATTGTTATTCAATATTTTCAATATTTTTCAAGCTATTTGTTTTTATATGTACGAGTATGTATAATATAATCCTTAAAATTTTAAAGTTGTTTAAAATCCTCACCAAAAAAAAATATAACATTCTGACTGCTGTCAGGTTGACTTGGTGGCTGTTTTACTATTTCATGTTGTTTTACCCTCTTGATAAAATCATCAATACATTTTTAATAAAATTATTTACAAAAAAATTCCGGCTGCAATACAAATTATGGGGACATTTCCTACTAGCACAATTGCGGTGGTGACAAAATTAACTACACACAAAGAGAACTGAACGAACAAATAAAACAGAAACAAAATTAATATAACGTCTATGTTTCCAATATTCTTGTGTATTTTCATTTTTTTTTTTGTAGTTTTTATTTATTTTTTTTTAACTAGGTACCATTTTTGCCATTTCCCCATTTATTAGATTTTTCTTTTTGGTTTTTGCCATTAATTTTTCTTTGTTCCTTCCTCATAAAAATGTATACTTCTATAAAATACTCGCTTTCTCTTTACTTTATGCTAGCAGCGGGGGGAGAGCAAAGGGGATATGTATAGAGAAATATATGTAGGTAGGTAGTGAAAAAAATATATACATTAAAAAAAAAAGGAAGTGAAATCCTAAAGGGACGGTCTCTGGTCTAATGCAAAGGCTCTGCCATAGCTACTACCGACCGGCCGGCCGTTCCAATCGAATTAGATTTTCCGATTGAATTTTCTCGATTTTTAATTGCTTTCACTGCAATTTTAATTTTTTTTTCTTTTCTATGTTTTTTTTTTTTATTGTTATATTGGCATGCTATAGCAGATGGGTAATAATATAATCTATAGAGTGGTATATCTTTGTGTTTGTCGGGATAAAAATATATCAGAGTGTTGGTTTTTATAATCTCTATATCGCTGATGGACTTGAAGAACTCGAAGAAGGAGAGAAGAAAATTCAATAATAATAATTACAACAACTGAAAGGTATTTAAGTTTAAATCTACCTATATAATAATAGCATACACTTAGCACATAATTGGACTTCAAGAAGTTTTTAAATTTATTTTTTTTTTACAAATGTTTTAGATCGATGGCTTAAAACATAATATACCTACGATAAATATACTGTCTAATTAAAATTTAGCTTGTTTTAAGCTTTAAATGTAACTATGGCGAATTTTTTTCACTGACTATTTAACTTAGGTCGTGTTATCGAAATTCAGCAAATTTCACCACCTTTTTATATTTAGTGATACTGTGATTAATCGATAAATCCACCAAGATTATCTATTATTATATATGGTTGGGATAAAGTTATCCATTTTGTTTTAGCTGAGAATTGTTGGTTTTTTCATTCGTTGGGTGTTTTAACCCTGAATTTCTAAAACCTGACGGTGAAATCTGTTTTTTTATACACTGTTTTTAATGTCATCGATAATCATATCGTAGTTTTGATATCCGAATATACAAAATTAATTTCTTTCAATTATTTATTATGTAAGGATCTTTCTGTTTATAATTAAAAAAGATTTTGATTTTAAATTAATTTTCTCCTGTTTAAGAAAAAAAAAAACATTCATAGATATAAAATTAAGATTAAAAAAAAATTATTAAATTAACAAAATTTTTTTTTTTGGAAATTTTGGTGTTAATCGACTTCTATTAATTAAAATTCACGTAAAATCCGAAAACATTTGTATGGCAATTACCCACAGCTATTTTTGATCTTAACTAAAAAAATTTTGAAGATATTATTTAAATTAAACATATTGATTGTTTCCGATGAACTTACCACCAATAATTAAATGCTGAATAAATCAATCAAAACGCAATTTTTTTAAACCTTTTTGGGTTTTTAAAACGGATTTTAATGTATAGGTAGTTAAAATTTTGCTAGGTTTATACATTTGAAAAAAAAAACAACTCAATGATCAGTTACCGCTGTTGATTAACCTTCATGAAAAAAAGGTAATAACATTTCATCAGTTGGTTTACCATCACTTCATCTTAGAAGGAACATTTGCTGCAGTTCCACGCAATTTCACGCTTAAAAAAATACTTAGATGCTTTTTTCGTGTATGTTCTAACCATAAAATTATGACAGTGTAAGAGTACTTCACTGGTGCGTATACGCATTTTTTTTTAATGAACATTTAATACATTTTCATCATTTCTTTGAGTATACGTTACGTTGGTTTATATCAATTTTATTAATTGAAATAGCAAAGGAATTATACTAAACCATTATTCCTACATGAAAAACTTCTTTATCTGCATAAAATCAAAGGAATTATTCTCGCTAAGTTCTTTCATTTTTTCCCAATAATTAGCCAAATTGCCTTTGTAGACTTGATTGAATTACAACTCTAATGGTTTAAAGGAAACCAAATACAAGTAACAGTAACATCTAGACAAACTAGATTTTAGTTTTTGTCATGTCAATTATTAAAACAAGCAAAATTAAAATCTATAACAAATCTTTGAAGTTGTAATTTTATTATTTTTCAAGTTCTAAAGAAAAAATTAATTTGATTACAAGGAATTGTAACTAAAAAAATATGAATCCCCAGTGTCCGCTCTTGTCACTCATAACACAATATTATTTACATTATAATTCGGTCTAATTAAGAACAGAAACAATAATTTTCATAAAACAGGGGTGGCTATAAGTCTTATTTCCCCTTCCATCACACATTATATATATAAACATATATAACCACCTTCAACCTATACCCTACAAAACTTATGTGTAAAGTTTTACAATTTTAAACTATTTATAATTTATAATGCAAAAGTGATGGATGCGTGATGATGGTGAGGTATGGAGGAGAGATTGTTTGGGGGTTATTTGCGCCGGGAACGGCCTGGGTCATATGAATAAAAACTTTTACATGCGCATATTATAGTTTATATTATAGTATAAGAAGAAAATACTTTCCATATAAACTATATACATATATGTTATGCATAATATATAAAAACTCAGTGTCAGTTTTTAATTAAATAAAATATGACATCCTCTGTTTGAATTTCTCATACCTACTCTCTCGCCTCCAAGCACTCGCACCACGCTCCTCCATATAGTAGTAGATATATGGAACAAAAACACAACACACTAGGGCACCACACATCGACTCAAATGAAAAGGGGTTAATTTTATAAATGCTGATTTACGAGAAGAAAACTTTCAATAAACTATATTATACTTTATACACCACAAGTAAAGTGAGTACTATATAACTATACAAATCAGGGATGTCATGTTATAAAATAAAATCTGACTAGGTAATGAGTAATAATTGAAGTACTAAAATACACATAGCTTCAATCAAGGTTAGATAAGGTTAAAGTAACTACTAAAGGTCAATTATAAAAATAATATTTAAACCGTTTTAAAGCACTTTTATATTCCAAATTCGGCAGGTTAGTTGAGGTTTAGCTCTAGTTTAAGGTTCTACTGTGTAAAAACTGCCGATCCCATGCTTGAACCACCCTTAATCAACAGCTTATACGAAGAAAGTTTATAATTTAAGTCCTGAACTAAGGCTGGAATCAAGATTGAACAAAGTATTCCATATTTGAACAATCGTTGAACCACAGCTAATCCGAAGAATGTTTTTGAAAGAAAGAAAGTCATGAACTAAGGCTGGAATCAAGATTGTAAAACTGGCCTTTAATTTTGTATTTCCTTGTTTATTCAAAGCATTATTTATAAGAATTGAAGTTACAAATAAAATGCTACAGTTCTTTAGTTTCCAATGTCTTTGTTATCTTTTTTCGTATTAACTTTTGACCATTATATAATTGTGTGAGGAAATATAATTGGTGGAAAATGAGTTCTATAAAATAAATTTATTTTGTAATAAGATGGAAGTGTGTATTGCCTTCTTAAGCGACAGCTCTGTTTTTGACTACAATAAACGCCATCAACTACACGAGACGATGAAGATTGCTAAAGACTTTACCCCTAGACTCCCGACACTGACTCTGACTTTGCCATTCTGTATTATGCCTCTCTCTGGAAGACACTCATAGGTTAGTTACGTGGCGTTGTTGTTGTTGTTTTTGTCATCGTCGTCGTCGTCGTCGTCGTCGTCTTTCTCGTCGTTGTCATCGTCAATGTTGTTGTCGGAACGGGGTGATGACGATGATGTTGATGACGCTCAATATGCCATGCCGGTTTATTGCATTACTCGCGCATATAGCACTTTTAAGTAAGTTTGCGGCTGACCGATGTTTTCTTAATTACATTTACTGTTTATGTGAACACCAAAGTAAGAACTAACAATACAGACATTATTTGCACTTACGCTCAAAGTTCATACCCCTTTATCTATAATTTGCAGAGACTTCATAACGTAAGTGGTATAGATATATACTTATATTATAGGGAAGGCTAGTCAAGTTAAGGCGCATAAAGCCCTGAAATAAGGAGCACTCGGTAGATGATTGACTACCTCAGATAGGGTTCCCGCTTTGAATAGTTTGGATTTTTAGTCCTATAGGATAATATGTTTATATAAAAGTTCATGGTTTTATTAACCCTTTTTTTTACATGTTTTTTAAAAAATTTATTTCAGTTCAAAAGTATTCAACTTACATATTTTTTTTAAAAAAGTTTTTAATTTAACAAACCTTTTTTCAAACAATTTTTAAAATAAAAATAAACAAATATCGGAATTTAAAAAAGTAATAAAGGAATAGAGTACTAAAATACAGAAGCAAAATACACTAGAGTTGTCAGTTTAATACTTTTTTAAAATTTATATTCGTTGCATTTTATTTGTAAATCAAACAGTGAAAAATGTACGAAAGACAATAAGCATTATTTTGTGTATCCAAATGATTTAAGCTGAAATATTACTATCGTCTGAAAGCAAATCATAACTGGTTTGGTGATTCGCGTTGGGCGGCAGTTTGACTAGACAATATGGTGGAGATTAAATCACTCAAATGTCCCTTGTAGCGCAAAGCTATGTTAAGTTAATAGATCTTAAAAGAAAACAAACAGCTGATATAACATCGTCTAAAACAAAAAAAAAAGTGTTTCGTAGACTCCCCACGTTGGGCGCCAGTTAGTGAGTGCAATTTAAAGAATAATTTTATTTCTCTTGTGGTCAGAGGTAATTCAAAAATTGTCATTCAAGTCGAATTCTCAATGTACTTGATGGATCTTAAAAATTAATGTAATTATTATTTCATAATATCTTCCCATGACTTATTTTTTTAACAAAAACATTAAAGAAAGACTTCTGAAAAAAAATTGTTTACGTTGGGCGCCAATTAAATCAGACAGGACACAAGAATTAATATATGCTTTTAAAATTGTTTGTATTGAAAGCTTATGTGTAATTAATAGATAATAAACCATGCGTATATCAACAGCAGCATGGAAACTGTTATGTTGAGTTCTCACGTTGGGCGCCAATTAGACCAAACAGTACTTGATTAGGGTGAGGGTTAAATAAGTTTAAAAAAAAAACTAAAGTGCAATTTAAGTTCTTTTTGCTTTTAATATTCTTTCAATAGCATTGCTTATCTCAATATAATGGCAACCTTGTTTTGAACTTGGTTAGGAACTTCTTTCAAACTGCGATGATAATAATAGAAGAAAAAAAATTTACTGTCTCTTATAAGCACTAGGAAAGTTTCCATTTTATTTTATTAAAAGGAAAGCTTTATGGTGTATATAAATTTATTAATATCCTTTTGCATTATTGCTGGCTATGTTGTTCCAACTATATACATAGATACTCATATAACATAATATTCAAACACAAATATTATGTAGATTTATGCATAAATATACATCAGAGCTGTTTCAGGAGGCATTGGCGGTAGCGGTGAAGGTCTCCATTCCATCGCAGATCCATATGCGGCAAAGGCTACCTTACCATATATTGTAGTATATACCTAGCTATGTAAGTTAACTTCCTATTCCGAGGGCAAACATCAGGACTTTGGAGTTAATGCGTTTAATATAGGCAATATTTATAATTTAAACATTTCGCCCATTTTGATATTCAATAAAACTATACAACAACCTGAGCTGGTCGTCGGTCGTCGTCGTTGTTGTACCTACATGCATATTCAAATAGGCACGCATGTAGGAAGGTTATTTGTGTCAGATTCAGGTGTATCTATAAAGCAATGGCTGGACAGGAGGACAGGACATACGACAAACGTATCGTCGTCGTCGTCGTTGTCGTTGTCGTCATCGTCGTTCACGTCGTCGTCGTTGTCGTCATATTATATAATAAATACCGAGCAGAAGGCATAAGATAGAGGTTCCTCGGACATGTCTGTCGTTCGTCGAATGGGAGGCGTGTTTAAATGGAGGAGTATCTAACACTCGCTCAATTGACGACACACATGGTAAGGGTTAATTAAGTTTTGCTTTGATTAATTAAGTGATTGCATTATCGATATTATAAAAGCGTTGTTAATGTCATTTCAATAACAATAGGTATTCAATTCTCGATCTTTGACCAAACCTGATGCACTGTAGAAATATATATTTTACCTGATATTTAGATATATTATAAAATATAGTGTGTCATTATATGGAGGAAAGCGAAATTCAGGTAAGTATATTATCTATCTTTATTTCAATTAAATTGTGGTTATGTGTTTTGACCTAGTGCTATGTCTCCAAGGTAGTTTGTTAGTTGATTGGAATTATAACTAATTTTTGTGATGAGTTTAGAAATAAAACTACAAATGTATAAGAAGAAATTGTTTTAAATAATTTTAGTTTAGTTTCTAATAAAAACAATTAGTTAGGATACATTAGTACAACAGTATCATAATGATATGCAGGATTATTAAAAATCAATAGTTTTTTGTAGGACCGGAAAGTCAATATTTTCTGTTGTTCCAAAATCAAGCTGTGTCCATTAATAAATTTAAAAAAAAAAAAACATTTTCACATAAAATTAAGGACTCTGACAGTTTGAGCTTCAGTACACAATACATCATGTATTAAGACCGAATTTAAAAAGTGCTTCCATTGGACAGCCCTATACAAGGCGGATGGGGGCATTATCATATAGTAATAGAATAGGGTTGTAATTGAAATCTACTTTTCATTTCAACGTGATGGGTTAAGTTTTGGTACATTAACAAACGATGTCGTAAGGTAAATTTAAAGAAGTGTTGAAGTGGAGTCAGGAGTTTTTGCGCTTGCTTTTTTTCTGAGCTCTTTCCTGTCTTCAATTCATCAAATTCTATTTTCTAGTTTCAAAAATGCAAACAATTGTGTTTCGGAATTTAATTAGAAGAAGCATTCAACAAAAAGACAATACCAAGTATCAAAATCGGAGCTGTTTTTCAAGAGTTTTAGTGTAAAAAGAGATATTTTCGAATCTATTGAGTACCAAACAAAAAATTGATTTTTTGTTTTCAAAAATCCAAGAAAATATAGTTTTGAAAATTTTTGTATGGGATATTAGTAAGATTATATGGACCTCTTTCATTTGAGAAAATCAAAATTCTGATTCTGTGTCAGGTAAAGTTAAAAATGGTTTTTTGAAAAATAGTTTTTCTCCATATATAATTTTATTTTATCACAAAACACCATTGAAAAATTTCAGTGTCAGTATCATGCCATAGTTTTTGCACTGCTTAAAATATTTTAATTCTAATATTATATATTTTAAAATTAAAATAAATTTAAGTGTCTAAAAATCACTTTTTCTTATTAAGTAATGAACAAATGTATTAAATTCAGCTCGCATTTTTTTTTATACATTCAACTTATTTTGTTATAAATCCATGCCGCTCAAGTGAGATATTTAGAAGAAAAAAAATATTTTTTCTGAGTAATTTTTTTATTATACATACTTTATTTCATTTTTCTCTCTTTGATGGGTTTTTTAAGCATGGTGCCGAATTTCTGTAGGAGTTTGTACACAGCACTTGACTGGGGTTTAATCTGTTCTATTAACAACTTTTCTGGTTACTGTGCAAATTCTAAAGGATAGTTTGGTGTAAATTAGCTTATTGCTTTGGGAAAAGTTGAGTGAACATAATGTGAAATAAACGTTGAAGTACTAGAGGAAGGACCTCCCTCATGAAGAGAAACTCAACTCAACAAACTCAAGAAAGTACATTCAAACATATATTTTTTCACTCATGCACAAAAATGTTCAATCTCTTCAAAATGTTTCTATAATTAATTTAATAATGTCATGTACTCGTAAGTACATTGTGTTTACTCAATCAATTCCCTATTGTCTCACTACCATTAGCCATAAATTCCTTATGTCCTCGTTTATTACTTTGATTTTTGTTTTTATTGCACAATTTACATACCTCCACAATCGCAAATGACAAATCATTCCCCATAATTCGCCATTAACTTGATAAATATCAGCTAACCAGTGTAGATCCAAATCCAAGTTATTACTTTTATAGCCTTTTTTTCCACTATCTATTTTTTTTTTTGTTTTTTTTTTTCTAAATAAGATAATAGGTACAACATTATATTGTATATGCACAAATATAATCAAATAAATTCATATTGCTAGAGAGTAATAATAAAAATAATTATTTTTATGATAAAAAATATAAGGAAAGAAAAAAAACTATAAAAATACTTATTAACAATAATTATAATAGAGAATGTTGTATAATAGGTTGTTTCGGCTTTGTGTTCGACATCAACATTATTGTGTCTGTCGGTCCGTTCGTTGGTTTGGTTGGTGGTAGAGATGATGAAGACGCAGAGGCAAGAAATCCATTTAAGTCAATGACTTCGGCAGTAACAATAATTGTCCAGGAAAATATTTAGTCTTTGTGGGTCTTGAAATTGAAATCAAACAAAAAGACCACCATTCTGTGACTATAGCGAGCTATAACGATTAACAAAGTTTCATCCTTTTTTATTTTCTTAAATAGAAATATCTTTTGCTAGTAATTGTCTGTTTATTCGAATTTTGACAGGCAGATGGAATTAACGATTTCGTTAAGTTATCTAGCTTCAGCAAAAGTTGGTTTAAATATGAGTTGAGTCAAAGCTAAGAAATTAATTGCATCGATATGGTAATAAAATTAACTAAAGACCGCATATTCAAGGATATCTATGTATCTAATCCGAAGATAAATCCCTATCCAGATTAATGAAAGCATAAATAAAGATGTATGGAGATGGTCTTTTCTTTGTGTCCTTTCCGGTTTCATTCAGGTAGATACATATATTATTAAGGTGATAATTACCACTGCCAGATGTGTGGAGGTAAAATAAAGGTAAATTTTATTCCATTTTCTGAGCTGTAGAAAATATAGAGCTCCAAATTTATTATTTTATTTATTTTTATATTTTTTTTTTTTTTCAATGCAAACTGTTGGGGAAGTTGGTTTCTTCGAAACGACGACGTCATGCTGCTTCAGTGATCTCGTTCCAACTTTGTATTTTATTGTGATTATCGTTATTATTATTTTTATTGTTGTTTTTATTTTCTTATAACAATTACTATGTCCTATACTACACTTCAGGTTTCGTTTTGTATCTTGTACCTACATGTATATCTTTCTGTGTATCTTTCTTTTCACTTTGATTTTCAACAAAATGTGTATGGCATGCATAGGAATCCCAATTCCAGCTCGGTGATGTTTAATGATTCCATGGAAATATGAACGAATGCGAATGGAAGATAAAAACAATAATAATAATAATAATAATGAAACACAAAAAAAAATAATAAAAATAATAAATGCATTTATATGGATAGAAAGAAATCGTTTACCCCAGATAAGGAAGGTCAGAGAATATGGGCAAGATTGGTAACTACATAGGTACATATTTTTGTATATAAACATCCGATTCCAATGGATAACATAACAAGATGTGGACGTTTGGTATAACTTTTCTTACAATGTAACCATCGTTACACGATGGAAAGAATAATATTTTTTTTTTTCTACAGAATTATTGAATTAATTGTTTTTGTGTGAAGTTATTCAGGTATAAAAGACAGGTATATTATTAAAAAAAAATATAAAGCGGTATTTAAAAAAAATAGATAGATAGGTACCTATTATTATTGTTTCTGGGGAATGAAAATAATAATGTGAATTTATAAATATACAAAAATTATTATTATCATATAAAATTTATACAGCAAGCATATACATTTTTTAATAATTATAATAATGAGCAAAATTTCATTTTTTAACTTATTTTCTTACAGTTTAAAGTAGAAAAACTGATTTAAAAATTTTTAATAGTTGAGACTTGGTACAAAGGGAACAAAATTCAATGATATTTTGATGGCTGGGGATTGAAAATCAACTTTAAGAAATCTGTTTCGAATTCTGTTAGCTATAGGATACGAGAAAAAACTGGCACAAGTTGGTTGATCGAATGACTACATGGACTGGACATCCATTGGCGAGTTAAGAATCTGGTTGCATCGGCATTTGTATTTCTACATCCTTATCAACTCTGTAATTCTTCTTCTCTTTTTTTCCTCCAATGCTTCACCTTGCTGCTTATCTCAGAAACATCGACAGGCATCTCGGATCTTCTAAAGCCAAACAAACATAGTTTGCATTGTTGAAGAAGTTGTATATAAATTCATGTTTTTAATTTTGTGTTAAAAACTTTTTAGACTTAGAAGCAAGATAGCTTAAAGCCCATCTCTGTATATTTGCAATATATATTTGAAGAAAAAATTTTAAATGCTTTCGCTAGAATAAAAAAATACAAAATAAAAAACATATTCTCTCGTTTTCAAATATTGAATTGAAAACAAATGATTTTTTTCACAAAAATTCAACAAATCCCTTTCTTGAATTTTTCAGAGCATTCTATCAAACCATTTAAGAGGAAATCGAAAGTCAAAATAGGGTTATATGAAACTTTCCATAAATAAAGTTTTTTTGAAAATATTTTTTTCACCAAATGATTGAATTTTATATTACAAACGCTCAAAGAAATTTAATCAAAACCTTTGGAGCCATTTTCGGGAAAAATGAGTTTTGTGTTAGCGTTACTATGACTAAATATTTTTAGATCTTCACAAAAAAAAATCTAACCAATTTTTCAATGCAATGTCTGACTAGTATTTCGAGTTGTTTTTTTTTTAACAATCCCAAACTTCACCTATACTTCCTGCAATAGTCGCAACCTCAAATCGAAAAGAAGTTTTGAAGTTTCAATTCGCTTTAAATATGAGAACTGTTTGAAATCATACTTACACTTTGTTTTTAAAATATTTATCGTTGACAACAATTAAAATCAATCTTTCTTGGTGTATCTTGAAAAATATTGGTTTGGGGAAAAAAATAATTCAAAATCATACAAAAATTATTTAAAATATTTAATTTTCAGAACGATAATTTAAAAAATCGAAAAAACAGGCACATGTTCATTAATTCGTATAATGTATAATTGGATTGTTCAAAACTGTAGACTTAAAATATTAAGAACTCAAACCTTCCCAATCTTTTTAATTTTAATTTATAATATGATAGAAAATGTTTTGGTAGTCTCTGGTGGCAATAGCAAGGCGTTTTATACAGTTTATTGTATAATAAATAAATACAGTTTTTTTTTCAACTCAAAAACAATGAAATAAATTTATAATATTTCAATGCAAGTTAACCTCAATAAATTTAATACAAATGCAATTCTAAAACTAACATCATAAAAATTGCACGAATAAAATAAATTGCTTCCTTTGTTTTATTTATTTCTCGAATGCCGAAGGCATCAAATCAAAGGCAGAGTAGAAGAAAAAGAATGAAAAAAAAACATAACCAAAAAAAAAAAAAAACAGATGAATTAATGCCGACAGGAACTTATTTTATAAATAAATAAATATCCAATATTGAAGTCGTATATATATTCATTTGTGAAGCAAGGACCGCTCGATCTGCACAGACAAACCATACCTTTTTGATGCCTTGGCCTGGCACTCTTTGTGTATTATATAGATATGTCTGCAAAGCTATATATAGGTATATAAAGTAGTGCTGAAGAACCAAACAGACATCAACCAACTTGAAACATCTGCACAGCATATGCCCCCAAAAGCCGAACGTAATAACAAAAATATAAATTTTATTTATTTAAATGGAAAAATTTATTAAAAGAAACAAAAAAAAAAATTAAATGAGAATCAAAATAAAAAGTGTACGAGTGGATAATGATGATGGTGTAGGAGAGGATAGAACAGGGATGTTATACGAGTGTGAAAAATCAATAAAAAAATTATTTGTAAATTCTTGAAAAATTTCTACTAGATACATTTGCAATGATGAAATGATCAAACAATACATATTTTTACAAAATAGGTTAATCTAAGTAAACCAAATAGGATTTTGAAGAATTATTGTTTAAAAACTTCATTACGTAGCTAAAAAATATCATTCATTAGAAGACTTGGTACTTTTTGCAAGAATGTATGCATTCTCCTAATGAATTAATTCAAACTGCAATAAAAAAAAATCACTTCGGTAATGAGTTCTTATTGAACAATTAATTTATGTATAACAACCCTGGTATCGAAGATGTTCCAACATTAGCGTCAGCGTAGTTATTGGTTTGGTCGGCAAGAAGACATTGCAGGCAAAAGGAATAATTCTTGTTTCATATTTTGTTATTTGTTTTTTTTTTTTAGTTCTTGTATCTTTTTTTGAGCCTCTATGGAAGTCTATCTTAATATCTATCTAAAGACTGCCTGTCTGTCTTTTTGTCTGCTTAGGTCGTACAATCACTTGATTCGATATTCCTCGCCCTCGCTCATGACTGCCCATGCTCTTCCCTATCTCTAGCGAAGAGTCATTTACTGTGGACACGATCGAAGTGTGTTTTAGTGCGCAATGCACTTTGTATCTATAATTTTGCCTGTAGATACAAGTAATAGATAAAATAATTGAATGCTTCGCACACAGCACGATGTGTTCAATTAACTAAAAGAGGAAAGGGAAATAGCTAAGTATTTTATTTTTTTCTGATTACTTTTTTTTTGTTTTTCTAAATAAATTAATTCTTTTTCATTTTATTGTAAACATTAAAATGAATCAATTGCCAGATGTCAGAAAAGATCATGTCGACACGTGATGATCTTTTTTGTAGAGATAAACAAATAGTTTGATGTGTTTAAGGTAGGAAAAAACTATAGGTAGATATTTGTTTAGATGGAAGTTGATGAGAGCTACACGCACAGCAATTTTGAGTTCCTGCATTGATATTGATACGATTGGGAATAAAGGAAATAGAAGTTTAGTTTTTTGTAGGGCCTTTATTCAATCGTAAATTTGAAGTTCAAATTTTTTATTAAAATAAGAATTTTTAAGTAACATAAGTTTTTAAGCTTTTAACCAACTTTCTACAAAGGGTACAGGGGAAAACTAACTTTAAAATTTAGTTCTGAAGTTTTAAATCAAAACCATTTTTTTGATTTATTAATTGAGAATTTGAAGAAAACGAAACCTTAAGAAAGCGAAGAATTTGGTAGATCATAATATTTGCTGGTAAACATTTTGTGTATTTTTATTACCAGATATTATACATAGATAATAGTTAAGTCCAGTTTTTAATACGATATTAAAATTACACTCACCAAATAATGTTGAATTAATCTTGGCTTTTAATTTCTTGTATCATTTCTAAATTTTTAGAAAAATAAACGACAATATGAGCTGATGTTTTTATTGAAAGCGAAACGCATCGATTTAAATAAAAACTAATGATGTGGAGTTAAATAATATTTTGATTTTTTTCTCATTACTTAATCACTTTAATTTTTGTATGATATCAAGTGATTTAATTAGGCATAAAATCAGAATGACAACTTGCAACAGATTATACTAAATTCATTTTTAGTATTCAAAATTGTATTCTACTTTTTATTATACATATTTACTATAAGTGTGGGTCATATATAAATATGATGTAAAGTGTCATTCCATGCAACAAGTCGACAGCAACGAATTATTACCTATAACAATTGTTTGCATTCAGAATGAAAAGCTGTCTAAAAATTTTGATAAACGACATTATGTAGGTAATATTGACAAAAACATGCTCTTCGTTTTCCTTCATTGTAGGAATAAATCAATTGAGTTATTGATAAATATGTTTTTAGATATTCCATTAACTATATTATAAAATTAAATAACCTATAGAAATCTGGAATTCTCTCAGGAAAAAATAGCACCTTATATGTATGTATGTAGGTATGTGTATAAACTAAACTAAAATATTTTGATTCTAATTTTTCTCTGAGTGTAAATTGCTTTTATCTGTTAAATGCTTATTTTTTAAATCAGGTTAAGAACTCCAAACCAAAGCTTAGTCAAACCAAAAATTACGTGTTAAAATTATTTCCGTTATGCTTTAAAGGCCTTTCAAATATACCTATACTATAATAATGAACATGAACAAAAACTGACACAAAAAAATTTTCTCACCAAATCCAAATAAATTTCATTAAACAAAAAAAGTCAATACAATCTCCGTCACTATAATTTACCTTACCATATGCCTTCTGAAATATACATATACCTATCATATATGTACAACAACAATTCACACATAAGGCTTCATTTAAATAATCTTCGTAACACCTCCGTCATTTTTGTCCATAAAAACATTAAGTCATAAACGTTAATGCGCTTAAATGCGTTCTTCTTTTGTATTTAAAATAAATAATAAAAACCCGTATCCATTTCACATCACAAAAATATATTTCTTTATATTCCATCAAGCTCTAATAAAACAATTGTGTGTTAGATATACATTATATACTTTTGCATCATAAACCATCTTTTTTCGAAACTCTAACATAGGATTTAAATTGCCCGTTGAAAAATGTCTAGCGTATCCATCAAATGAGTAAAATAAAAAAATAAATCCCACACAAACCCACTCTCACACACATACTCAAATAAATGTAATAAGAATAATAATAAAATAAAATATAATAAACCAACAAAAAAAAAATAATATTACAAGAGAACCATAAAATTCAACATAAACCATTATTTTTCTCTTCATAGCCATTAAAAGTAACTAACGTCTTTGTACTCAAATGTTGCCCCTTCCCCTTATTTTTTCCCCCTCGACGAGCGACGGTCTTATCATAAATAATAAAATAAAAAATATTTCCCGTGCTGGTTGTTGTTGTTTCTTCGACTTTTTTGGGCGGCTTTTTAATATTGGATTCTGACGGACCATAGAAGCAGAGAGGGGTATATTGTTGTTGGGGGGTGTCGAGTGTGGGCAAAGGGGAACGCTGATAATATTTTTAATATAATTTCGACTTTATTTTTAATGATGAAAAATGTTTTCAACTTTATTACACCCATGCACACACAAAGGATATAAAATAATAAAATGCGCTCTCTGCCATACAAATAATAACATAATACTTGTGTGCATGATTGAAGGCGGTTCGGTGTTCGGGAGTTGGGAAAGCGGGATCAGCACTCGCACTCGCACTCGGGTCGGTCGGGCGGAATATAGGGATAAGTAAGACGGATAGAATTATACCGACAGATAAATAATAAAAATTATTTCTTTTTTTTTCAGCATGAGACTTTTTTCTTGTGAGCGTGTGTTCGAATTGAAGACGAATAAAGGAAGACATTTTTTTGGTTTTTTTTTTTGTCGAAGATTCAAGGAGTGAAGAAAGGGTACATGACACACAAGGTGAAATGAGTTTAATTTTAGTTGAACCTTTTGAAAAGGAAAAAAGAAAAAGGATTATAAAAATCAATTAATAACATCAAGAGAAAATTAGTCATGTGCTCGTTTGTAGATATTTTTTTTTAATTTCTTAACCGTCTTCCGAGGTGAGAAGAAAATCATTCTAAAATGTTTTTTTTTTTTTGTTGATCGATTCATTTGAAGCGAGGTAGGTATATAGGTATGAGAATTTTGTCTTAGGAATTATTTTCTGATGCAATAATGTGTTTGATGCATTAATTCAGTTGTATTTAAATCCTTCCCTACAGGAATAAAAAAAAAACCTTAAAGTCCCAGTAAGTTTTGACATTTAAGGCTGGCAACGAGACCAAAACGAGACTTTAAAAGATCCGTCTCGTCAAAATCGAACAATTTCAGCCTCCTCTCGGGATCGGTCTAGCCCTCGTAAAACTAAGTCTCGCTTTAGTCTCGTCTCGGTAACCACTCAATATCTTTTTGGTCTCGTCTATTTTTGTAGAATCATGCTATAGTCTAATTGGAAACCACGCAGAAAGACTGGGTGTTGGAAGAGGAAGAATCAATTACTCGCATCGTCTCTGTACGTTTCCTCCTCTAGCACAAAGACGTACACGTAGACGACTCAACTTGGGAGAATATTATTTGGTTGACCCCAGCAATATTGTTAACATAGACGTCAACAATCTCTCACGCTTCATTAGGAGCTCCATGTTGTATAACAATTCGGATGCCTAGATTTAGTTTCGTCTTTGTCTCTTCCAGCCCTATCCAAATTAGAAATACTATCATGGAAAAATATAGCATTACCAACTTAGCTGGTACTGAGAACCTTCTTCAAAAGGTAATAAGTTTCGATTTCCAATATTATCATGAAAGAAAGATAGGTGCAAAAAATGTATCACGGCAATCTGGTAAACGGTTCGTTCCTCAAAACTCTAAAGAGCGGAATTTCGTCATTAGACACTATCTTTAAATAAAAGACTTCCACTTTTGTACATATCGTACGCGTTTTCGGGGAGGTCATTGAATGATTCTTCAGTTTCGTGATTTCTTTCTTTCTTCGAGGCATGTTTGAATAAAGCTTCCTTGCAGACTATAATACGAGTATATTGTCTGCTCAAAACTTCTTAAGGTTACGTCTGAAGCTATTAAGCTAGTCTGCGCAAATGCGTCCAAGTTAGAAAGGAATAATAATTATTTGAAATGCAGATTTCTATTTCTTTTTTAAAAACAAGAAGGATAGAAACGCCAGAAACTGTATTTCTAACTTTTTTCCAAAACAATTTTTTTTCTATGCTATTTTAAGAAATGAAAAAAAGGACCTGAAAATTCATTGAAGAAAAATCCAGAAAATTTAGAATGTGGAAAATTCGTTTGCCGTTTTTTTTTCAAAAATAAAATTCTGGCGAAATTTCGGCAGTTTAAATGAGCTATTTAAATTCCTAGTACTCAAATCACCCTGTGAGTCTTTCTGCAGTAACTAGCATAGGTCCATTTTGCAATAATGCTGTTTGCTGAACTGAACGTTTTTTAAATATGTTCTTTACGAGGATTTTTATTTTAACGCGTTCTAATAACTACTAAGGAATTTGGCCTTGCTTGGTTGGTATATTTATTAAATTCTATCCTTTAAAAGATTATTGTTGCAAAGTTGTTGTAGCTTTAAAATGTAGCAAACCTTTAATTACAATATTCCTCGCAAGACAATCCATTCAAGCCACACCAGACAGTCGCATGATCCCGCAATCAATAAAAACAAACTATATATGAACAAAATAAAAGTTTCTCAATTTATTTTACTCAAGCTCTGAATATTATCTATATGCAGTCTTGTATATATAACTAGTATCTTTAAATTTATCTTTGACAAGAGTATAAACAAAAAGTAGAATATTTATATTCCAAAAAGAAGAACACTGAACAACGGCGGCGACGACGAAAATGAAGAAGAAGAAGAGTGTTTTATCTTCAAGACATATGGTGAGATTGTAAAGCGTGTGTACCTTTTTCTTTCTCATAATAATATCCCTTTGTTCTGAAAAGTTCCTCCTTGTTGTTCCTCGCTGTTATACTAGGTATATCTTCTGTGTTATGTTATTATTATTATTATTTTATATATATTTTTTTCTTCTTCTTATTCAGATATTGTGTGTTCTTAAAATTAAAATATGCCTTTTTTAGGTTGCGCTTCTTTGCTCTGGCATCATATAATAGGATTTTATGTCAAACATACATTTTTTTTTTTTCAAAAATACAACAACAAAAAAGGTAGGTTAAGGAAAAGGTAAGTAAAGGTATCTATCTATTATGGCTTCGTTCGTGTGTTTTGTTTTGTTTTGTTATTATAATGGTCTGACATGAATGTGATACATTCCAGAAAAACATACAAAAAATAATAATAAAAGGAATGTCTTCGCACCTTAGTTTTTTTTTATTCTTATTGGGATAATGCAACAAAGACCGTATTACTTATTATAAATTACAGAATATTATAAGCTGTGTGTATATACTGATTAAACACAGATGCAACCATCAGAACCGTATGCACAGGCACACACTTCTTTCAGACTTGGCTGCTCGTTATTCTAGATAGCTGAGTAATGACTTTAAGATAGGCCAAGAATAAACAGTGGTGTTCAAAAGAAATCACACAGGTTCATTTTTCAAAACTTTTTGAATGAGGAAATTATCATAACTTTCTTTAGGTAATATTCAGTTCTTGTCCAAGTAGTACATGACGAAAAGTTCATAAAAAAAATTCAATTCAGATATTTTTAATTTAATGTACTTTTAGGTACTTACCCTATGATTTATACACTAAAAAGATAAATAAATAAACGAAAAAAAAAATTATAACCCATAATGCCTATTTTCATTAGGTATTAGGGTGGCTCTTTTTGTAGTCAATTTTAAAATGCTATGCTCGTCGATGTTTAAAGTGTAGTTTGGTGTCGCCATCATTTCGAATTTTCCCAGAAAAAAAATTACAGAGCGAATTTACCCTTAAACAAATTAAATTCAGCTTTTTGTAAATTGAATTTAATATTTTCAAAACTCATTTCATTTTAACAAATTTAACTTTTTGAAAACGAATTCAAATTTTTGTCTTCTTATATTTGCGCCAAAGTTCAAATTTTTCATCGACCAAGCAAAAAAATTGTTAGCAGAAAATCGGGTATTTCACGGTTTTTACAAACAAGATATTAACCTCAAAAGTAAAGCGTAGTGAATGGATGTGTTAAAGTCAATGAAAAAGTTAACAATAAATAACTAAGAAAAGTGTTGGGATAAGATTGACCGACTTGTCCGGGTTAGTCTACTAAGTCTCAGCAAGAACGGTCAAATTATGACAATAAAGATGTGAAAGTAGAAAAAGAAGTACAAGTTAAGTTCTTCTATAGTTAAAGACATACTACTTACTTTACTATTGTACTTTTAACCCATTCTAATAAAAACTCTTTGAAAAAAACAACACAATTTCACCGATTTAATTGGTTATTCCTTGACTTTCTGTGCGTTACAATATTTTTTTGGTTAACTCATCATCATCGGCTCGACAACCGGGGTCCGGTCCTGGCCTCCTTCAACAAGTCTCTCCACCTATCCCGGTCTTGAGCCGACGCCATCCAGTTGCGCACCCCAAGGCTTCGGGCGTCCTGGTCTACGCCATCTCTCCAGCGCAAGCATGGTCTACCACGCTGCCGTCTACCATAGAATGTACCACAAAGGACTTTCCGAGCAGGTTCCTCTTCACTCATGCGAGCTAGGTGCCCTGCCCACCGGAGTCTACCGAGCTTAATTTTTGTCACTATGTCTGCTTCAAGGTAGATTGCGTACAATTCATGATTGTACCGTCTCCGGAATCGCCCCTTTGGTTAACTAGTATGAGAAATTTGTGGCAGAAAAATTTTAAACAACAAATTATTTGAAAATCTAACTTAATGAATTCAATTGGAAAACGAATATTATTTTTGTGCAGTGCACATATAGTTCCATCTTTATAGAAATTATTTGGTTTACTCTCTATATTTACGAGTAATTCGACTTTATACCTGAAAACTTTAATAAAACATAAATATCATGTTATTTTAGTAATATCTGTAAAACAAAAACTGATTCTTCCTTGTTTTTGTAGAAAATAAAAGCAAAATATGTGTGTAGTTTCTAAATTATTTTATGATTCTAACTTTCATGAGAAAGAAAACCTACTCGTTAGCATCATTTTTCTCCAAATTATAAAGAAAAAAAATTGTTTTATTTTATAAAAATAATTCCAAAGATTTTTGACACATCATCCAAAGAAAAAAAAATAGTATAAGTCCATATTATTAATAGAAAATATTTTTGATTCATTGCATACATTTTTTTTTTATTTTCGTAAGTGTTGATTTACTTTTCATTAACACTGTTAATTTTTCCAGCAAAGAATTTCTTCTTGAGATGCTATGTTTCATGCAAGAAGTTGAAAATAAAATAAATGAATCCAGGAGCGGAGTGCGAGTGTGGAAAAAGGAACAACTTCTGTCGTAAAGGTAACGGATTAGTTCTCCCAAGAAAGGATGGTCGTTGGAACATGTGAGAAAGACGGGCACAGAGACCAGGGCAAGGATGAATGTGCAGGGAAGGAGTAGGAGGTTGTTGTTGTTTTTTTTTTTTGTTCACCGAAAGAAAACTAAATAAATAAATACATTTTAAATTTATGATTTTGGGGCAAGAAGGGATGTGGCGCATTGATGCTGGAGTATTCTTTGAACTCCATATAACGACGAGGAAGGGATTTTGTTCCTGCTGCCTCAGCGGTGGTGGTGAGTCTGGCAAAGAGAGGTACCTTCTACCTTTGCTGCATGAGTGTACAAACGGTGTGTGTATGTTGTTTTTATTATTTATTATTTGATTTTTAACTTTTATACGCAACTAACTTTTCTCACACACATTTTTCTGTCTTATGTTTAGTTTTCTTATTTTTTTTTGTTTTTTTTTTTGTATTTTTTAAATATTTATTTTTATTTATTTCTCTCTCATTTCTTTTCTTAGTTTTTATATTTTATTAAGATTCACAGGCGGCAGGGAAAATATCTTTTAAGTTGGTGTAAACACAACGTGCAAGATAGCGGGTAAATTAAAAGCGGTATTCGTCGTTTTTTTTTTCATTCATTTTACTTGAATTGAGAGACACACATGTGGTATTTTTCATCGAGGAAATAAATAAAATGAAAAATAATAATAATTTTCCTTTACATTTTTTTTTGTTGTTTTTTCTTTTTATTTGAGAAGTTGATGAATAGGAGTGAATGAATGGAAATGGAAATGGACAGAGGGAGGTCATACTGAAGTAGGTACATATTTTGTATGCATCCATCTTTCTATGATACCTACTTATTTATTTTTCCATCTGCATCCAAAAAATCTGACGCGATTATGTTAAGTGGGATACATCATAGAATAGGTAGGTACCTTGCATTTGTATGCCTATAGTTACATAAATGAAAATTGTTTAAAGAAAAATCGGTTATTCAACTCAATGAAAAGACATATTAATGATCATACCGCGAAGAAAACGAAAAAAAAACTTATGAAGAGAAACCCTTTTGTATCTTCAACCTATAGCTATTTTGTTGAACACCTAGATATATCTATCTATATACATTATTAGTCTTTGCTTATAAGTTGGAGTTTACTTTAATTTACAAATATTGACAAACAATATTTTTAAAGGCATTTTCTATTGGGAAAAGGAGAGAGGGTGACTTAAAATATTTGTCTTACAGATGAGATCATTTTTCTACTTTATAGAGTTTGTGATGGCTTTGTGGGAAACGAAAATATTTATTTTATTAAAAATATTTTATGTAAAGGAAGATATTATCAGGTGATAATAATGTTAGTTCATTGCATAAAAAAAACATACCAATAGAATTGATGCAACACTTTTTCTAATTATTTTTTTTTTAATTGTCCTTAATTTTTGTTTACTTTAGGCTTTGTACTTAAAAGAACCTCATATCTTAAAACATTTTGACTAAAATATTCTTCTTGGTCCATCACCGTCAACAGATTATTTCAAAGCCTTTCAAAAATTAGTAAGAAATAAAAAGTTGTGGGCCGTGTATGATGAGGGATGCCTATAACACTTGTATTACGTCAGTATTGTATTTCAAAGGCATTTCAAAATTATATAACAAATACAAGTACCAAAATCTGAAAAAAAATTTACTGCTAAACAAAAATTATGGCCATAAACAGTATTTTTCTTTGAGGCGTATACGCATTTTTTTAACACATGTTCTTTTTTGTGAAGTTTCTTATGTATCTGTTGAGTTTTTTAGTAAAACAAACTTACGAAAATTATCAAAAATTAAATTTTAGTAAATTTCCATCTTTCAAAATCCTTTTATAACTCTCTGAAACATCTCCATTACTTTCAAAGAAATCCCCAGTTGAATTTTATGTGTATTGTATTTGTAATAATAATGAAATATGATCATTAAAAAGAAGCCTGGGACAAGCCTTTAATTAAACAAATTTCATGTTATATTATTTCAGTAGTATCTAGCGAAATTTCTCAGAAATTAAAAGATTTGCCCTAATATTATAACTGTTTTAGAAAAAATGGACCAAGGAGATTTAAATTTTAAAATCAGTTTCAAAATCTCAGTTTTTAAATTAAAATTTTGTTTTGATTTCAGGTATTTTATTTTGATTCTCTTTTGATACGAAACAGTATCAAAAGCAATCCGAACAGGTTGAAATAGCTTGAGTTGTGAAAAAAAATCTGATTATAACACCAAAAACCAGGCCTAACCGGATCCATTTGGATATTTTCCTAAATTTGGACAGTATCGTCCAAAGTTTTCACAACCAAAAATTAATGATGCAAAATTGTATTTACTTAAAATTTTTATGGTTCCAAAGCACGTAAAGAAAATTGTCTTATAATTTTTCGCATTTTTTTTTAAAAGTACATTGCATGCTCGATAAACGAAGATATAATTAATGATAATTATATAACTTAAACAATTTGGTTTTCACTGTTTACGATTTACTTTGCTCATCTGAAGACCAAAAAAATTTCATAATTTCAATTGTTTGAGTTCTAAAAATTTCAACTAATACGTTTTTTTTAGTTTTCGGTGAGGAAATATTATCTAGTTATCTGCGGCACCACTGTAGTATCATACTGAAACAGCTTTTGATTCCTCTTCTTCAATATACATAGTATTATTTTTTTTTCTAATTTAGAAATTACATATTTTTTATCAATTTTTGTATTGAAAAGGGAAAATGAATCTTTTTCGAAATTAAAAATACAGGATTCACATGCACTTAAATTTATATAAATACATACATATGTATGTATATGCATGTCTGATTAAATTAATTTTTTTAATTATTTGTTTTAGACGCTTTGTTAGTTTTGCCTTTAACATTAACTTTTTCTCAAAAATTGTACATAAAATTTTATTTGTAAACTTAGAACTTTCTTATTTCTGCATGTTTATTCCTTTTTTTTCAAGCGATACAATTTTGTTTCTGACTTTGATTTTTAAAGCTCTGGTAACCCTAATTTGAGTAAACTCTTATTTGTCGGAGTGCTATGGAAGTTTTCTAATATCTTTATGTATAATTTGAATTAGGTTTGGGTAACTTCATTCTTCATATCAATTAAATAGGGGATCGCGTTTTGTAAAAACTAGTTATTTGGCCTTGAGAGATATTTTTGATTTAATTTTAATGCAAAAAATCATAAGAACCATTAATTATTACCAGAGCACCCATAGACCATATTTTACTTCAAAAGATATTTCCATTTTCTGGCCACATCTTCAATCTCATTGACACAAGCATAGTATAACAAAACTGTTCCTTAGAATTTTTGGCGGCAAAACAATTATTCTATCGCATAAAACAATTTGTTCAAAAACATCAGTGCTCTTTTTCTTAATCAACCTTGTCCAATAAATCATAGAATCGTTTGAAGAAGAAGCACACACACAATTTTTTGGTTTGCGGGGTGCGGTTATTGGTCTTGTGATGCGGTTGTGAACTGTCTGCCGCGCTAAACTGTGTAGTTGGTATATATTCACAAAGAAAACGTCAAAAGACAATCGAGGAGAGGGAAAAAGAAAGATGTACACAAAAATGGATATAGAATCGAATGATCAACAAGAAAACAAACTCTGAACATGAACTGAACTTACCCGCTCCTCTTCACGTATCATTTCAGCTATTCCGGGCTTTATTTCTAAATCGTCAACGTGACTCATTCCCATGGCGGCAGCGGCCGCGGCTGCTGCAGACAATCCGATCGGATCCATCTGCGGACCACCGCCACCAAGTGCAGAGAACGCCGCTGCTGCCGATGCCGGTGTCAGTGCGTTGGACGGGTGTGCAATTTGTTGTTGTTGGTGCTGATGTTGCTGCTGTTGATGTTGTTGTTGTTGTTGTGGTTGCTGCTGCTGATTGAGTGACTGCTGCTGCTGCTGCTGTTGGTGCTGCTGGTGCTGGTGTTGTTGCTGATGCTGATGTAAAGATGAAGATGCTGTCGATGACGATGAGGGAGGTGTTAAGGGTGGCGGTGCGACAGCTTGTTGCTGTTGCGATGGATTCGGTGTGACAGATGTTGGCGGTGGCGCACTGCTTGTCCCAGTAGCGGTAATTGTCGCGTTTGATGATGACAGTGGCGATGACATGTCGCAGCGATTTTCATGCGCCAATTGATGGCCACCAATGGGGCTAGGCGCCCCATATGGTTCACCCGATGGCCAACGTCGCTTACGCACGTTCCTCTGATTCTGCTGGTTTTGCTGCTGCTGCTGCTGCTGTTGCTGTAGCTGTTGATGTTGTTGTTGCTGGTGCTGCTGGTGTAAAAGTTGCTGCTGCTGCAACGTCACATCCAATTCAACCCAGTCACGCGATAGACGCGGTTTTTTCGATGCCATCTCGGGCTCAATGAATGGAGGCGGCGCCGAGCTTGATGAATCACGCGGATTAACATTTTGACTACTGCCACTTGTCGTCGCCTCTTCATTTCTTCTCTGTGGGACACTCGAAGTCGTTTGCGCCTCACTACTACCACTATTCTCCCCATTGACGTCAGCCAATCCACGGACTTTCAACATCTCGGCAATCCTCAGCAACGGGCCGATCTGATCTTGACTCACGTTAATCTCGCCCTTGTACATAAAATCCACAATCGCCTTTAACTCGGGCCACTTAACATCGCGCATTATTATGATGGGGTGCTGACACGGGTTGTCAATGAACAACGCCTGAAAGTAGGGGCTGCATGCTGACAGAATCATCTTGTGCGCCTTGATCGATTGCCCATCGCATGCCAGCGTAACATCCACAAACGACTCGTTCTGCAACAGTTGATCGAAGACGCTTGTCAAATTCGTTTGATAATTGTTCCAGCGCAGACAGAACTGCTGATTCGGTGGGGTTGGGGTCGGGGTTGCTGTCGCACTCTGTGGCGACGACGATGGTGGAGGGGGGTTATTATTGTTGTTGTTGTTGCTGACATTAGTGGTAGACTCTGGAGTTGATGGGGGAGCCGTCATCATTGGCGACGACGACGATAATACTGATGACGAAGATGGTGGCTTGTAATTTGTGCTGCTTGTTGTAGTTGCAGTAGTGGGTGGTGAACCAACAGAGTGATGGGGTGATGAGGACGAAGGCAGAGGCATAGGCATCACCGAAGAAGGTCGCGGTGGTGGTGAATGGTGGCCCACGAATGGAGTCAAACATCGTTTCTCCCCCGACGACGATAACGATGATGATGACGATGGATGCATGTGATGTTGTTGTTGTTGCTGCTGATAGGGTGACGAAGTTCGTGGCGCCGCCGGTGGGGGCGGTGTTTCAGTTGACATAATTAACTTTGATCATAAACAATAGATGGCGCTTGGTATATCAAAAATTCACTTTATCACATCGCACTAGTTTTGTCATTTTATATGGTTTTCAAGGGCTTGTCTACCACTAGACCACAAGCCAACAGACCTGCACACAAATCTCATCGAATCGCAATTAATCAACGGTTATTTTCGCGGCAATAAATTAAAACAACAACAACAATCTTTCCGATCGCGTGCGTGTGTGTGTTTTGTGATCTCTCAATTAAATTCTTAATTCTATTTGCTGCCGGCAGAGGCTTGACTCTTCTGCTACTACTGCTGCTGCTGCTGCTGCTACTCGGCGTGGAGTGGTGCAGCACGACCGGCGTTCTAAATAATTAATGACCAATTAAAAGCTATATAACAAACTTAGAGACGATACGAGACGTGTGACACGAGAGATAGATATCAAATCAAATCAATTGACGTGTGTGATAAGTCATAGGTAGGAGGTATAGGCTTGGGAGGTATTGGTAAATTATTAGAGATACACTCGCAGAATTCGGGATATTCGCTCATCCGTTTTTTGTTTTTTTTTTCGATTGTGTTGATTATAATTAGTTCTTTTTTTTGAAAGCAAAGAAATATTAAGATCTTTTAGAAAAAAAGTGGGAAAAACTCTTCCCAGCACGACGAGTGTCTGAATTTGACTGAAATCATTTCGCACATTTTGATATGGCAAAACACTCGAATTTAATTCACCATCAATATAAAGTAGAGATACACAATACCTACATACCAGCCCAAAAACAACAAGTACACGCACGCTATAAGATATACCCTCTATAATAATATGCCCCAACTATATACACAACAACAACAACACAATAATAACATTGCGCTCGCCTCGCTCAACACATAAACGAAACAGTCAGTGTGCGACTTGGTCTAGAAATGCTCCCCCATTGCCATTGTACCAATCTCTATGAAATTGTGGGCTGCATGGGGTGATTGATATGGATGATGGCGATGGGGCTCTTATTCTACTGCCCAGCGAAATAATAATGGAGGGCGGAAGAGCACTGTACTAGATCTGAGCAGAGAAAACGGCGAATTTCTGCAAGAGAACCAAAAACGACGACATTTTGCATTTGAAAACAGTTTTCCCTCCAAGAAAAAAAAGCGCCAAGTTTTTTTTTTTGTTAACGGTAGTCATGGGTGAGTATGGTAAAGTGGGTGGTAAGTGAGCGATGCTGCTGCTGGCTGGTGTTCGTTCGAAGATGCGCCATGAATGTCTCTTATAAGAAAAAGAGCTCACCTCACCATCGCTTAGCCTCGCATCGCCTCGCCATCCACCAGTCGCCAATATTTTTGTTTACTTTTTTAATTCTCACTTCGTTCGTCATCTCCTATTTTCATCTCCCAAAAGCCGAAACTCCCAATGTCTCAATCCCAATTTCCCAATTCCGAATTCCCATTTCAAGAAACAAAACTCTCTTTTACGGTTAGATTTGGTATTTGGGACTTTTGGGTTTGGGCTTTGGGGTTTTGGGATCCGAGAGAAATTCACAGCCAAACGGAACTTGGAAGTTGGAACACATTTTTCATTTGAAAGAGAAACATCCATACTAAAAACTAACTCTTTGGGGCTAGTTTTGGATTAATTTTACTGGCCTTTGTGGAGAATGGAGCTAGCGCTCTCTTTGCCTTTTTAGAATAGATAAGGTGTTCTCTTTGGAATCCCACTAGTAGTTGCATTATTATGATGGGTGCTATCGCCGTTTGTTTTCAATTTTTTGTTCGTTCCTCTTTTTCGGACTTTGTGGGTTTTCTTTCTTTTTTTTTAATATAAACTTCTGTTATATTTATCGCTATCGCTGCTAGTGAGAAAGTACACCCAGAATGTGCACATGGTGTTTTTTGTCCATCTCTTCTCGCATCATGCAATGGAATGGGGGGCTTTTTTGCGCGCTTCATACTCTGCATATGGAGCTCTGGGACTGTGCTGGTGCTGGCTCTGGCTCTGGCTCTGGCTCTGAGTATACGGCATTCGCCTTTATCTGTGTGTTGTGTTGTTGATAGTTTCATAGTCCGGCCCCCTTACCAATATTATGCACTATAGGTATTTTTTTTTTGTTTAGTTTTTTACTTTTGATGCATAGATTTTCGAGAGTGTGTGTGGAGTATAAGAGTGTGTGAGTGTGCTATTATAGAGGTTGAGAATAGAGCAGAAAGAAGCCCATCTCATAGAAAAAAAGCAAAAAAAAAAAAACAACATTTGTTTGTAGGTAAAATATAAAAATAAACACAAATATAGAGATTTGCACAAAATACCTAGTTTTGCGTCCTTTTTTATTGGTTTTCATAATAATATGATGTCACAAATGGAGGCGGTTACTATTTTTTGTTTTGTTTTAATTTTTTTTTGTTCTCTCTTCTATTTATTTAGATAATTCAATGAAATTGTTCTGAAGTGCGCTTATAATTATCTACATAATGTAGGTGCCTACCTATTTGCGATATAATTTACAAAATTATTATTAATAGTGAAATTAAACAATTAGTCATTCGGCATGATCAGTTCGGTTTTTTTTGTGTTCTTTTGTACTGAGGTGAGGTTAATGCCTATAAATAAACTAATAAATAAGATTTTGTTTAAGAAATTGACAAAATGGCTCATAGAAATACTTATAGGTTCCTACCTACATGCCGACTTGTAATCTTGTCAGAACTTACGTACCTAGGTATAACAAATTAATTAATAATTGGGTATACATGATTGAATTGCATTTCCATTGATCGTGACCAAAGTAACGATGACGAATATTTAACTATAGGAAAATTAAAAGAAATGGGTGAGGCAATGTATACCCACTAATAGAGTGTTTGATATCTGTTTATTTCTTCAAAATCACCGAAACAAAAACACTTCTGTTCATCCGAGATGAGACCGTGTAATAGGTACCTACTTGGACAGAGAGACATAGACTTATTCAGAGTCTCGGTAATTTTTCTAATACAGAAAATCATTATGAACGTTGGATTTAAAGTGAACGTTTGCGAGAGCCAAGATTTCGTATTGTTAGGAAATAGGAAGCTCAAGACGAGACCATTACCAGATTTAGTTTTATGAAACGAGATCAATAGCGAGATGATATTGAAATGATCTAATTTTAACAAATCCGAAAGTTGAATTATGTACATACAAAGTCTGGCTTGATTTTGATCTCGTCCCGTTGCCAAACCTTATAAAACTCAAATGTCATATCGATTAACATTTTGATGAGTAAAGAACTAAGAGGTTTCACTTATAGGTACGAGGTACCCGCACAACAGAAGTTGTACCTACCACAAAACGTTGTAACGTACCGACTCCTGAAATAATGGAA
Organism: Syrphus vitripennis; assembly: GCA_958431115.1. Lineage (NCBI taxonomy): Eukaryota > Metazoa > Arthropoda > Insecta > Diptera > Syrphidae > Syrphus > Syrphus vitripennis. Next base: position 900,749 of record OY288110.1, on the reverse strand, counting down.
ACAATGTAATTATGCGAAAAATTGATAATCAATTTTATCAAAAGATGTAGGAAATAAGTTGGATAACATTTATTGAAACTAGGGCTGGTCGAGGCCAGTCTCTAACTTTTAGATAACCAAGACGATGTCTTTTTAAAGAAACAATTGAATTTTTCAATGTATATAATAAACAGACTCTATCTAAATTAAGATAATTGTTAATCAAAACAAAAAATACCTAAAGTACAAATTAAATAAGTTTAAATTAAAAAATACTATAGGTACATAGGTATTAATTTTGTACTCGACCAAAAACTACAAATTTGCGAATTGTCTAAACATAAATTCGCAATCCACAAAATTTTCAACTTTACTATAGATACATATGTACCTACATATATGTATGTATATAATTATATACTTATTTGCAACTGTCCCGTGAAAGCTCAATTAAAAGGAATTTCAAAATGCACGACCATTCACAGTTTGCATTCTGCTAGTTTTATGTATAGCTATTTTTATGTATAAAATTAGTTACCTATGCATGTGCAGATCAGTGTTCGCAATACGAATATCACATCAAAAGTTTTCTCACTGAACGTTTTATCTCATTCTACTATTTAAATCTTCAAGAGCTCATATCTTCTCCAGGAGAACTATTACATCAATAGATAAAAAAGCATGACAGTCCACTGCACTACTACTGTCAAACTCTTTTCGCGTTTTACTTACGATCCGCACTTCGATGAACAAATTGTTTCCGGGCGACTAACCTCAAAATCACTCTTGTTTTTGTTTTCTTCTTAGTTGGCCATGGCTGAATTTGTCAAAATCAAACGTCATTCGCGACGAACAAATAAGCCATATAAAAGAAATGTCAAAATAGACGAATATTCGTTCATGTGAACAGTCCTTTACATAGGATCGACATTGTCCAATACCATAAGAAAATGATGTTTCAAATGAAGAATAACGATGACGATGAAAAATAGCTGATTTTTGTAAATATAATTTCTTTCGAATATATGTATACATATGTACATTGTATATAAATTTAAATAGTACTCTCATGAACACGTTCCACACGTCAAACAACACAAAAACCATCTTTTTGATGATAGTACTATACAATGCATATGTACACACCTGAAGTTCAGAAACTACAAACCAATGATCTTATGAAGTCTCCAGATAATCTTTTGTCATTCAATAATAAAGGCAAGACGTACGCAACATACACAACATAGCAATAATGGGGGCACTTGGAGGTACACTTGTCCTTATTTTGTAAGCAAAAGAACAATTCTTCAAATTAGTTTTTAAATTAAAATCATATAATAGATTGCTTTCAAATAGTCCTTAATATGTTGTTGTGAAATGCTTTTATAAACTTGAGGTAATTTTTCACTCAGAGTCTTTTTGTCAAATTTCCTAAACACAATTTTGTTAAGCAGAACTTTGAAAATCAAAATTTCGAAAAGCTGAATTTTTAAAATAAATTTTTAAAAACAAAACAAAGAATTTTGTGACGGTCTTAAATGTATTTAACCATTTAACGAACCACTGCTAAACTATCTTCGATCTGTGATCAATACGAAGGATCTTGCGATGACGACATCAACCATGGCGTAAGCGTAGCGTGGATGCAGTGGCGGGATAACTCTGCCATCTTCTGTGATCGAAAAATCTTCTAAACTAAAAGAAAAACTCTACACGGCAGTTGTTCGTGTAGCGCTTATATACGTTTCACATCAATGTTGGACAATGTACAAGAGGTATGAGAGTAAATTGACGGCAGCTGAAACGAAGATGGTTTTCCCATGACACTAGGAATGGCAACGTGTGATTGGATAAGAAACAAATGTAACGACACCTGAATTCAGTTGACCTCACAGCACATGGAACAATTCGAAACCAACAGGTCAACCCGATGAACTTCACAAATGAAGCAGAGGAGTTGGAGAGTTGTGGTCCCACTTGAGAGTATGACAAACGCCGGCGCCGTTAAATGAACAAGAAGAAGATTGTCGAAACTAAGTCATAAGCTAGCATAGCATAAGATTGTTAGATATTTCTAAAACCATTTGTTAGATTAATACAATAAATTGTATAGGTATACAGTCTGCTCATTCAAACTTTAATTTTCACGGGATATTAAAATCAGTTCGAATAAATTGAGAAAAACTCTAAAATATCGCGAAAAGTTCATTCATTCATAGAGGGAAATTCGACTCAGAGGTAGTCGGCTGTAATATTACATCATGTGACATTGTGCACTGAACAACACATAACATGATGTATTTATTCTTTATAATGTAGTTAACAAAAATAGTAATAAATTTTATTTATCTAATTTCTGCATAAGATAAAAAAAGAAAAGGACAAGTATACGTCCGAGTGCACCCATCGTTATTATATCAATCATAATTCATCATAAGTTCGCAACGCATTAAATGACGGAATAAAAATCATAATATTTAATTTTCATTCAAGTGTCACCAGGCGAAAAATCAAGTTTTTTAAAAAAGTTTTTTTAGTGATTTCGAAAAACAAAGATAAAAAACTTTCAAGATAAAACTTTTTAAGCTTAAAAGAGTGTAAAATTATATATGTAGCATATCAGCCAAAAGATGCCTATTGATCAAAAATCATAAAGAAGGTGTTTAAAGATTTGAGTCAAGATTCCGTACTTTTGGTGTTGTATTTTGATATGAAAAACATTTACAATTCCAATTAACATTTTTAAAAACTAAAAAAATTATTTATAACTCAATGCGCTTGCGAACTTTATGTCAATTTAAATTTTTTTTTAAATTCTGAAAATTTTTAAGTCTCGTGCAAACCTAAGTGGTGGTGGTGGCAATCACGATTACAATTTTACTGGCAATGGATAAGCCACAAAAAAGACACACGTTTTGAACGATTTTGGGTTGCAAGCACATCAAAAAAAGATCGCTATGGCTTAGGTTTGCGTCTGACTTTAACAGACTATAGAATCTTATTCTCAGTGAAAACTTTAATCGAACAAAAAAATTCAAATTGTGGTCCATATTAACCTACAGGAATAACTTTACTGGGGAACAAACCAAAAAAATCAAAGTTTAGAATTTTAAGAATTTAAAAAAAAAATTTAAAAATAAGTAAAGAAATATTCTTTCTTTTACAAGTCGTCGCTTTAATGTAGAGCTCGTCTGAGTCACAATTTCGAAATTTTCAATTTTATCGTGAGAAAAATAGCCAGTTCCATTATGAGCGTGTCTGTTTGATGAGAGTGTTCCTTAAAACAGTTTAAATATATTTAATAAAACAGTAAACACATTTTAAAGTTTTAAAACCGCTCTACAGAAAAATTTTTAAATTGTGACTTAGACTTGTTCTGCATTAAAGCGAAGAAGTGATCTCTCGATTTCGGGAGTACCTAACTGTAAAAAAAAATATAAAATATGTTTTATTTAAATGAAATATTTTTATTATTTTATTATATAAATTCATATAGAAAAAAAAATATTTCAAAAATTAGGATTTCAACAATTCTGAGGCATCTTTTGATAAAAAGAATTTTTTTATTAGGCAATTTTCCTCAAATTTGAAATAAGCGGGTCAGAACTTAAAAGCAATCTTTTCAACCCGTTTATCAAATATGAAATAGCGTTTAATTACGAATTAATAACTAGCACCTACCAAAGATAAAAATAAAACGCTCAGTCAATAGCTTTTTAAACTATCATAATTCGAAAAAAGGAGAAAAGGGAAAAAACTGTCATTTAAAAAGGTAGGAAAATATTCTTCATTTTGGTACCTCATTTATAGTGGGCACTCGGAGGCAAACCAACTAAAAGTCTAATATAATGTAAAGTAAGCCATAAAAAAGTTACAAAAAGATCTTTGTATGTTTTTAGAAAGTACTTACCTTCTAGTTTAATATATCCATAACAATTAAATACGGTTCACACTTTCTTAACACAAGTTATCACTGTCACAGGTCTATACTAAAAATTGCTGTTTGTTTTTTTATATGTTAGCTTTGAATGGCTATAAAGAAATGAAAAAAAATAATACCCCAGTTTTTGGGTTTTGGTTTAGCAGGAGTTTGAAGAACCGTATTGAAACTTTGAATTCTTAATCCATGACATTCAATTTTTGAATTTTGGACTATGAAAGTACCTACCCACTGTGCTGCGGTTCAAATAAATATTTTCTTTTTAACATTTCTACCTAAGAGAAATTAAAATTACCTACGAATGTACCTACATACATAGGATATAATGACAATTTTGCAACATGATAAAGTTTGATTTCTTGGTCACTCATGTAGTCACTTTCCTATACGTTCTGGAAAATCCAAGATTTCTAGGCTCAAAAGAACAAAAATTAAAAAAAAAATTATTTTCAAAATCGAAAAATAGTTTTTTCTTCAAAATCTAAAGATATTTTACTAAATTAAATTTTTGAAACGATAGAAAATATAAGTTTTATATCGCAAGGAATGGATTTTGCGCATTCTTCAAAAGAAGTAAGCCTTTTAAGAAAAGATCATTTGTTCTTTATACATATGTACGTATACCGAGGTATTTCGTAGGAGACGGTTAGATATCGGTATACCTACATTAGTGGCTAAAAATCTCCTCCCATTTAAATTCAACTCGTTGGCTTGTTCAAACAAAATAAAATTTAACCCCCTTCCGCCCACCGTCAAACACACATGCCTTAATGGTCACCTCCCCAAATCACTTTGCTATTCCAAAAAATAAACGCGATTTCCCATCAATAAACTTGAGGGTTTCATCTCCAAAAGCAGGGAGACAAACAAAACTATAGATACAGCCGACTCCAGTCCGAGCCTACGAAACCGACCGACCGTTAGATTAAACACCAATACACGCACAAATACTGCAGAAGAACACAATCCTACATAACATATGCGCATATAGTGTGTGTAGCAACGATACTTCGAGCCCAGTCCTCCTTCACTCTCGAGGCCCGCATTTGTGGAGACGTTATGAAGTATCGGCGGCGCAGCAGAAACAGGAGAATCAGCCGAATCCGGCAGAGAAATTTATGTATTTATCGAAATGAATGGGAGACTGGGTGGGGGACATAACGTCCACCGTGCATCGTCGTCGTCGGCGCCCCTTGTACACCCTTTTCGACGCTTCCGGCGGTGGCCAATGTTGGGGGATGAGAGTTGCTTGATGGACAACTGTACCCACCACTAACCATGTCGCTAGTGCTACACCCGTTCGTTTCACATGATGATGGTGTGTCCTTGCATTTCGCCAAAACTGCCAACCAGGGTGTTCTTCTCAACTCTCTCTCTCCCGACCGCTCCCCATTGAGTGATTTCCCGACAACGACTATAGCCAATGTACATCTCCCCAACCCCCTCACTATTGAAACACAACCCCAATGCATGTGTGTAACATTCATTTTGCAAGCAGCAAAAAATGTTGCTTAGCTTAAAATATTTTTTGGATAAGAAAAAGAAACTAAAAAAATTTGTAAGCCGTCACTTTCTCATTTGAAATACGACGACGATGACGATGACGACCCGACGGACGGAGAACGGGTCTGTGTGTGGATACATCGTCAAGCATTAGGTGAAATAAAAAGGACTTTTAGCGGAAGGACGCGTTTTCTATTTATGCACTCCTTTTGGTCATACAATAATATATCTATGTGGATATAGGAAACAAACCAAAACCTACACACGATGTATCCATGAAATTTTTATTTTGTTTTCTTGTTTTTCGTTGAAGAACACACATCTAACAGAATTGAAAACAAAAACAAAACGAAAATTGCAACGAAACACAATGAAATGTCTTTTTTGAGATTTTTTTTGTTATATTCTTGTGTCTATTTTCTTGTGGCTGGTGATGGCATTTCAGTCTAAAATCAAAAAAAAAAAGTTAAGTCAAAAAAATATAAAACCCAGAGTGTAGGGAAAATTCTGATGGATTTAATTGTACAATTTTTAAAAACGTATTTTTCGGGTTTGGGCATTTATATTTTGCCATCGAATCTCTTCTATATATGTATCTATTCTTATATTTTTTATTTCAAATGGAAATTTCAGACGATGAAGGATGTTCGTAGCACATGTTTTACATTCAAATTAAGCTACCTATACTCACATCCACCAATTTTGAGTCGCAGTATTTTATTTATTAACGTATTTTTAAAAAAATTACAAAGTGTAATACGAGTAGTCAGTCTCTCAGTCGTTCAAAGTGATTTTAAAATTACCATACAAATTCAAAAAAGAATGTAAGTATGAGTATCTACTCGTACTACGGTTTCGTATTAAAATTTTGAGAAAACTAAAGAAAAAGTAAATAATTTAGGGATTAAAACAAGTTTAAAAATGCGAGATAATAATGTAGGTATTTCTATTTTAAAAAATATCTAAGTTGTGATATCAAGCGTTTTGACGGTCGGTATTCAGTGGCGTGTGTGAAAAAATTTTTCATTTTCAATGAGGAGTGAATAAAATAATTATTGTTTATTTAAAAAAACAAGAGTTCCTTATGATATCACGAACCTTACTTTTTTACAAAAAAAAAGTTTTGTCATTACATAATTGATATTCAAATAACTTTGGTGAATAAATATTAGTGAAAAATATGTGGAAACTTATGTGTCTAACAGTTTTTCTGAAATGTATCACGGAATTAGAGGTTAAAAATATTCTTTTTTCTGAAGCAAATAAAATGGTTTTATGTACAACAGTAGACACTTGATATACATAGTAAGAGTGAACTACATAGTACAGTGAACGCAAAACTTTTTATGCAGACAACTCAAAATAGTGAACAATTTCAATCTCGACGAATTTTTTGCTAGAGGTTTAATATTTTTGAAAAAGTTTACTTTTTTTTTGTTAAATTATTGTTTTTCGGTAATTTTTTTTTTATTTCACACCAGAAATAATGTACTTACATTTTGATTCAAACTCAGTGTCTGAAATAATTTTTAGCTCTCTGAACAATCACAAAATAGTGAGCGGGCTTAATTTTCACTACTTCACTAAATCGAGCGTCTACTGCACTTTTAAGAGGTTATTCTACAGTAAATCATAAAAAAAAATAAAAATGCTCGAAAACATTGCTTTTTTTACATTTATACGCACCAAATGTTGACATTTTTTAAAATATAAATTGTTTTGTTGTTCGATAGGTTTTTAATTTTTTTGATTTGGTTCTAAGAAGTTATCTGAAATGTGCATAAATATTTTTTGGACGTTTTTTGTATTTATAAAATAAATTATACGAAATTTCCGTTGTGCCGATAAATTTTTTTTTTAACATTTTTGATTTTTATTTAGCCACAAATTAAATTTTTTTTTCTTGTTTTCTTAACTTTTATTGTTAAAAAAATATTTTTGTAACAAAAACTAAAACATACTCTTCCACAGGTTTTTGATGACTGAATTTGAATCCGAACTCAGATTTATTTATATTTATCACTTCAATAGATAAAAAAGATTGTTTCTAAATTTTCAAATCGGTATATCTACCCAAAAACCCGACCTATAAAAGAGCAATTCTGAGCTTGGACTCAAGTACGTAGTCGAATTTTTTGAATTAAGATTCCGATTCAGCGCACCAAAAACCTTCAGAAAAATATATTTTGGTTTGTGTTATTGAAGGCCAAGTATTGTACAAATCCCAAAATATTTTCAAAAATTATTGTGGACTTTCAAAAACAAAAAATTAGCAAAACCTTAAAAAAATGAAAATTAAGTTTCGATTTTACTTAAAGCAACAAGAATATTTTTAAAATGCATAGCAAAGCATTCGTTTAGTCAGTTATTTTTGAGGAAGAATAAATAAAATATGTTTTTACTATTAAAATCATAGCTACACTTCCCGATCTAGGAGAATTTGTTGTAAGTAAACTACAAAACTAGGGCTTAAGCTATTTCTCTAAATCGGACAGCAAGTTGTATAAATAATTTTAAGCAAAGTGCTGCCATAGAGGTTTAATTAAAAATAAGATAGTACATTTATAACTAGAAATACATACATAGGTATATATGGATAAAACAATTTAATAAAAAATATTTCAAAACAAAAAGATTAAACCAAAAATTTAATTGAGTATGTTCATCTGGACGAACAAAACATGTTAAGTTCGAAAATATATAAATTTCAAGTTCAATACCCATATATTTAGTGCTTGATCCTTTCTGCAATTATTACATTAAATTTTACTGCAGGTGATAATGGACTCTACTTTTATGATTAATCTATATAAGTTTTTTTAATCATTAGCAAAAGTCTTGCGTTAGCTGAAGAATAAAAGCTATCTAAAGTTTAACTGATTGAAAAATGGGCTCTTAAATATAATAATAATAATTTTTTGGCTCAACCCACTTCTAACCCAAGTTAAATGCAAAATCGGATTCAAGTAACTAAATAATAAGGTAGTTGGAAAATTTTAATAAGATTTGAGTTTAAAATTTGAATACTAATTTAAAGTAAACTCTGAATGCATTTAACTGCAAATGATAAATGTTATCTTCTTTTTCCAAATCCACAGTAAATGAAATAACAAAAAAAAAATAACTCTCACTTTCACTTTTTGAACACAACGAAGGGAGGGAAAAAAAGTTAAATTTGACCACCTTTTCTCCACCGCCGTCGTGCCACACAGCACCGCACCGCACCAAAAACCAAAATGAACCGCGAGTTAATCGTTTTACCTCAGTCAAATCCATAACAAGCCCACAACAAGCTGCATTCATTAATCCAAAATGATTCAAGCAAAGCACCATCGAACACCTTCCACATGGCGCGCTGGCTGCGGCACGGATGCACTTTCAACATCCATCCCTTACCATCATAAATTTCGTCATCACTCGCGCGACCCATTGTGGCATAATCGTGTAAACATACCACTTTGCGTGTTGCCACAGGTGGTTGATTGCAGTTTCCCTTGGCATCGTCGTCGTCGAACACGAAAACGAAAAAAAAAGAGAAAAATACAAAACACATGCAACTCACTGAATGCATCAAGTCCCATTATCAACTAACGCATCATCGACCAAGGGGCGGCCACCCTGAAATGAGAAAAATTCGCACGCGAAACAAAAATTCTTTGACCGGGCCGGTGCGGGGCCTAAAAAAAATAGACTATACCTTCCACCCACCGCCATATGGCCGTTGCACAACGGAATTTTCAATCACTACAATATCAGCGGTTTACACTTTCATACCTCAAACATATTTAACGAGTGATTTAACCCTTGAAATGTTATCTGCCATACAGGGGGTGGCACTGCACTGATGGAGTAGAGGTTGGAAGCAGGACCAATATCCCAGTGCAGAAATTTAAAACTCGAAGCACAAAAGTCGATGTATAATTCGACGGACGAATGCAATCGGCTCACACGGTCATGGTCATCCGTGCACCGTACGCTATCCCTTTATCCGGCAGCAAGCCCCAACAAGTGCAATGTGCATCCTTGTGCAGCGCAAAAAAATAGAACGCACCACGACGAGTCGATTTTTATTCGCGCAAAGCTCACAACATTAACCAACCGAAATTCGGTAGTGGGGGTAGTAGATGTAACCCCGAACCGTTTCCAACAAAGACCCGCCGCACCGTACCGACGAAAAAAGGGACGACAGCCCCCGTCATAAGAAGCGGTAAGCGGGGTCGTATCCACTAAACCTTCAATTTGCGGTCACCGTGCTATTTAAGCGTTAAAAATTGCCCGGCTAGCGGTTGGCAGTGTGGCAGAACCCATTTTTTTTTGTTTTTTTTTCTGTTGTATTTATGGTTGCCAATCCGGTTTTTTTTTGTGCATCCCGATCCCGACAATGAACGGATGTTTTGGGGTGTGGGTGCGAGAGGGTGGTTTGCATGCTGCAGCAGTCAGTATACAATATGCAATGCCAATGCCATATACGTATCACCGATGCAACAGAGTGCAAGCAGGTAAAATATGCGGCACGCGGAAAAGTCTGTAGTATCGGTGGATTTTTTTGCGCTTTCAATCCAGCTCATCATAGGAGGAAGGGGCTGGTTGCATTTGATTTTTGGACAGGATTCGATCCCCATTATCCTGGCGTGTGCGGAAAAATAAACAACACGAAAAATGGAGTAGGCCGGTCATCTCTATCTGCATCGGCAAACCATTGCATTTCAATGGCGTGGTGGCGATAACGGTGGTGGTGGGTGCCGGGTAGTTAGTATATACAGATGGGTGGAGGAGATAATACAGGATGCATTCAATGAACGCGAATCCGATGAATGAGGCGACACTGCTTTTGATGCTGCTGCTACTGCTGCTGCTATACTTCTGCTGCATGCACGTCAGTCTAATATTGAAAAAGTGAAATTTGGCGCAAGCCGATGTGATTTTTTTTCGCGGCTTTTACGTGTCCTAATGCAACAGCAGCATCATCGGCAGTTTACACCCCGTGCTGCTGTTTTTATGGTAGGGCTTGTCATCAACAATGTTGCAGCCATTCTCTGCTATATTGCGCTAGGTACCTTTATAGCTGCTGATGGTGCTGCATGCACCCAGCCAGCACCCTTTAGCATTTGAGGTCCATCGAGTGCATCGAATACATATGACGTGTCATAAGATCAAATGGTGGATAACTAGGGGGCGGGCGAGAGATGTCATTTGCACTCGTTCGCTGACTTTGGCAAACAAATTGCTAGGACGCGCCAGCTGCAGCGGTAGAGGATATGTTTTTCATGACTATGATGATGATGATGGTATCATTGGCTTTAATTGATTATTGAGTGAGATTCGCTATTATTTTTCGGATAACAATCTTGGAAGGCTTGATGATGCCACAGCAGCGGGGGCCCATTGATAGGCCAAAAAAGGACAAGTGTCAATTTATTACTTTTTACTTCTCTGGTCCAGTTTTGTTGCCAGAGCAAAAAAAAAAAGGTCAATATTCATCAGTGTGTGAAAAGTGTTGTTCTGTGCGAAGGTATTTTAATTGGGGTAGTTGAATTTTATTTTCAACAGATACAAGGTATGGTATGTCTTTCTCGAGGTGATAAATGAAAAAGGAAATTTGTTCAATTTTTGGGTCAATTAAAATAAAATGTTCCCTAATGAGTGTCAAAGATTCGTGCTAATTTTAAAATTAGATGAAAAATCCTTCAAAAGAGTCATAAAAATGAAAAGGACTTTGAACATTTTAAAATTCTTTATTATAATTTTTGCCGAAATATTTTTTCTACCAGAGACTGGTCTGCAGTTAAAAAGTAAGTAAGGGACTATCATAAAAGGCAGGAGCAAAAACTCCTGGATCAAACAAATAAAACGATACCTGCATTTACAATCTCAAACTGGAAGGTTTTTTTCTGTTCTGAGGTTAACACAGTGGACCTATAAGGTGGAGCGTTATGGTGAAGCAGTGAATTGGAAAAAATGTGATCCCAGTCGAGATCATGACAATCGTCGGTTATTAGCTTTTATACAAATTAATTGTGAATTTAGGATCTGGGAGTCCTTGTAAAAGTTCACATTTTAATACTGACCAATTTTTTTAATTATATTCACGTCATCGACATTTGGTTCGACTTTTAAACTATTTTTCCGCAAAAGAGAAACCGCACACCTTTCCATATATTTTATAGATTCATCTAATTTCTTATATATTTGAATCTATCCATTTCTAAGGCACATACAATTGCTTAAATCAGAATTCATTATTGAATAAGGCAAACTATAACGGACCGTATGGTACACGTGAATTCAAAGAATGATTATTTGTAAAAATTTCGAGAATTTTGTGTTCTATTAAATTTTTCTGAAGGGCATTTCGACTGTACGCACAAAAATTTGTTTTTAAAACTTTAAAAACTTATTAAAAAAAAATTATAACTCGAAATGAAATTTAAAAAAATTACGGACATCATCGCTAGAAAGATGTGGGCCAACATTTTGGCGTTTAAAAATTTCTCATACAATTGATCGATAGCTGCAAGCTGAAGTTAGGTGAAAATTATTTAAAAACGATATCTATGGACGTTTATGAATTTATATTGTATCGATAAACCTCTTCGAGACTCGATTAAACGAGAAACGATTCAATTTGAAAAAATTTGTTTCGCATTATTTTTAATTGCTTTTCAAGAATTTTCTCGATGCAATCGTTATAGAATCTAGGACCTCATCAACAAAATTTAAATACAGTTGCTTGAGAAAAATATTTATCGCTTAGACAGTTAAGCATGACAAGAGCATTATAATTTCCCTAATTTTTTGCCTTGCGCTTAATTGTTGACTGGCAGGTACAACTCACAGTAGCTGGTAACACAGGTCTGTTATAAATATTATTTAGTAGCAATATAACTCTCAAAAATATAAGTAGGTAGATAATTAAAGAGATATCAGTGCAACATTGTGAAAAAGATGAAATGCTAAATTTTTACGCATTTTTTTCGAGAATGTACTGTTCTGTATCAGCTATAAGGACTTTTAATACTCTAATGAATCACCATCAGATCGAAACTGAGAGGAAGCTTATAGTTAGATATCCGATGCGAGACCGAGACAAGAGTCTAATTTTTGGACTGAGAATAATTGGAGGATATCGAAATGGGAATTAGTCAAATGAGACATTAAAGGTCTTGTTTCAGTCTCATCTCGTGGTCAGCCTTACGCAGTACTCTATACTACTAATTTTATCTAAAAAATGTCTTTTGGAATGAATATTGACTAATATTTCGTTTTCAGTTTTACTTGCCAATGTATGCAGACTAATTCCACATTACAATACATTTTAAAATTTAGCTCCCGCACCCTACAGTTCATGGACATTCTTTGAACCAAAGAGACGATGACGATGCGACGCGACGCTCGTAAGCACTTTGCTACATAGATACTAGTACATTCTATGTATATAATGCATACATAATGTAAATCTATACATCAAACATTTTTTTTTTGCTTACGTCCACGACTAAGGCTTGGGTTATGGGTGTTCCCGAAGGTCCTCTATCTGTTCCTGCTTTTTTGAAAATATTATTTATCCTATTTTGTTAGTTAATTTTTAGTCTTCTTATTTTCTATACACATGGTTACGTATGAGTGAACGAAAATTGTGTTTTGTATCTTCCCGGATAGGTATCAGAGACAGAGTCCTGGAATTATATGAACAAGCCGCAAGGACTAAAAATTAAAAAAAAAATAAACAGCAACAACAATATGAGCCATTTGCCAACACCAAACCATATCACCACCGCGACGCGTCTCCCCGCATTTTTACTCTCGTCCGCCATTGACGTCAATAAAAATTGGAATTTACAATGCAATGGGCTTTGAGTGCTCTCTAGCAAGCTATTCTATTACTATATATTCCTGCTGTGCGTCCGCCTATACCTAAACTCTCGCTATACCTATCTAATTCTACTGTGCAAGTATTTTTCGTCGCGAAATTTTCGCTTGACAAAATACAAAATTCAAAAGCAAAAATCAAAGAAGAATTAAAAAATTAGACTCTGCTGCCACCATTGCCTCCACCGCCGCCGACGACCGAGATCCACCAAAAATAAAGAAAAACAATATTGAAAGGTACGGGAGTGTACCTAAGGACGATGGAAATATCATAGCGCTCATATGATGGAACACAGAACGCCGCCGCCGCCGCAGCCGCCGCTGCTGCTGCTACTCTAGTTAAAAGCTGAAGCTGATGCGGAGCCCCTTTCTGTGACACTCTCTGCCACTACCAGCAGTGAGAGCTCTTTAATAAAACAAATGTGTGCGAGGCAAGGACGAGAAGGATTCTAGAATTCAGTTTTGTTTCTTTGGTTTTTTTTTCTGCTGCCAGAAAAAAAAAGAACAAGAAAAGCCTCTAATTTTTTCCTTATTTTTGAAGGCTTAAGCTTTGTTGCTTGATTTTATTTCGCAGCGAGATGCGATAGAATGTTTAAGGTCCACAATCACCCTATCTACATATTACTACCTCTTTCTCCTACTCCGTCAGTCCATTCCATATCCATATCTATATATGCCGAACACCACCCATTATTGGAACCCATCCTTTTGATGGGTGAATTTCCTATTGCGTTTGAGAGTACACAAGCCCTTTTTGTGTTTCTCTAGATACACATGCATGCCATGCATAGGATAGGTGAGACTTAACGAACACACTGTGTGCTGATGCTGCTGCTGGGCTGCAGGAAAAATGCAAAAGGATAAAAATGGAATATATTCTTCCTTGCCTAGGCCATCATCAGGATCTAGTAGGTATGTGGAGGGGGTTGCAGCAGGAATAGCAGCAGAAGCAGCAGGATATCTATTGCCAAAGCACAAAAAACCATCAGAAGGAGTATCTTCGAATAAAGCTGCGGACCTGCACATGGTCCTCCACTTTCTATTCCTGAATCCTGATGATGGTGATGGCGTCCCCCCACTCTCTCGCTTCATCCCACAACTTGGGGTTCAGTTGAATATTTGAATTAAAAAAATCCCCAGTAGGTATATGGTCGCGGCTTTGCAATCATTGTGTGTGCGCGACGTGGAGACTGATTTCTTTTATTTTTAATTTGATTGGAACAGAAAAATAATAAAAAAAAAAAAATCAGGAAAAAAAATAAACAATGACAACAAAAACAACAGCAACTAGAAGTAGAAGGAAGACAAACGCTGCAAGGCAAGGAGGAGGGGTTGGTTGACTAACACCACCGCCACCACCTGTCCTCCACCCCCTCGAAAATATATATGCATACTTTGTGTTTTTATCTCCCCCTTATGTGCAGTTTTTTATTTTTTTATTTTAATTTTTTTTTTTCAAACTCGCATCAGTTCCTTTTGCTCCTCGAAGTATTTTGTTACGTGCTTTAAAGTTTTACGACTAATTGGAATGATACAATTTATACACAACGCGATATTAGACGGCATCGCATTCATACAATAAATACAAAACGAAGCCATGTTGGTTTGTTCCACGAGGGATTCTCTATACCTACCTACTTGCTCTCTATGTAGTATGTTTGTTCCTTCCTTCATCCTAACACCCGCCATCGCCACTCAGTTAGTGCGATTCAGCTCCTGCTCCACCGTCAGCACCACCGAAGCGAAAGTTTTACAATAAATGTTTAATATAAAAATACAACTTTTTCGTTGGAAATTGAGCGAGAGGGGCAACACAACGAAAAAAAAAAGTTTTAATAATTATTTGTAAGAAACATGTTTATAACATGATGGCTGATGTGTTTTATATTTTTCTGTAGACACGATTCAGGATATAAATTTTGTAGTCGGGTGTAAGTAATAAAACTTTAATATATGTATGTACATCGAAAAATATTACTCGAATGTGCTACGAAATACGGCTGATGGGAGAGGAAGAGGGATGGTGATTGTGAAGAAATATTTTTGAATCAGTTTAGTTTCCACATATTCGACATTTGCCCAAAATGGTACGATGTACGAATATACGAATATGATCAGTTTCTGATTGCTTAAAGCTTTTATATATGAACATCCAAGGCTTAAGTCCGTTAATCATAATCTTGTCAAGTTTCTTATAACCAGTGGAGTAGATAGTAGTAGGATATTAAGAGGGTCATCACCCACCAGGAGTTTTTTTTTTCAAACCGAATGTCGCCGCCGCCGCTCCGGTATGACGTGACGGTGGTTAATTTGTGCTGCATTTTAAAATGAATTTTATAAATAATGGATTTAATTAATAAAAAAAAAAAACGAAGTTGCAAAACTTAAGGTTACGCAATCAATCAGCATTTAAACAGTTAAACATTCTATAGCAAAAAATGGCAAATTTAAAATACAAAAAAGAGGCTGGGTGCGACCCACACTGATAACTTCCCATTTGTGATCTTGAAAACTTTATATTTAGTTTTTTTCAAATAACCAAATTTTCTGCGAAACAAACTTTAGCTGTTAAATTCAAACAATCATTATTTTAAGAATGAAAAGCATTTTAATTATTTAAAGAGATTTACGAAATGCACATATATTATAGAGATTGAATACCTAATGGCAAAGTCAATATCATTGCTCGTTTTCAAGATGATGACAAATTTAACAACTTTTTAGTTTATTTTTTTTTCATATTTTTTGTCAAAAACTGTCAATTAGATATTTGGCAAAATTTAACCTTTCATAAAAAATTGTACTACCTATGTATAAAATAAAATATTTTATGAGGCACAATCGTTGTTCGTTCTCTGGATATTCGAGCTGAAATACAATTGTAACTACTTTTCTTTAGAATATTTAACAGTTTTTGATTTTTTGTTAAAAAAACTGCTCATTCAATATTTGTCAAAATTTTATCAGTTGCTAACAATTATGTTATGTAGAAAATAAAATTAATAAGAAGTCAATATCGTTACCCATTTTTGAGAAATTTGAGTCGAAAGACAATTTATACCAATTTTTGGTAGAATTTTTTGTAGTTTTTAATTTTTTGTAAAAAAAACTGTCCATTGAATTTTTTTGAAATTTTCACCAGTAGTCAAAAACAACATTTTTCGTATAATAAAATTATTTTAAAGTTAATATCGTTTTTCCATCTAAGGATATTCGAGTTATAAATTTTTTTTTTTAGTTTTTTTGATTTTAAAAAATAACGGTATATTGATTTTTTTCCAATTTCATATCAAATTTGTATGACGTCATAATGTGTCGAATAAAATTTATTTCAAGTCAATAACATTATTTATTCGTGAGATATTTGAGCCCAACCAAAATTTTCACTTCTTTTTTAAACTGCTATAGTAAAAAAAAACAACCGATTAAATATTATTAAACGCCCTTTCAGCTTCTTTCGAAGTTATTATCTATAAAACAAAATTTATTTCAAGCCGATATCTTTACTCGTTCTTGAGATATCGACGACGAAAAATGGTACCAGAACGTACGGACGTACGAACGTACGAACGTACGAACGTACGAACGTACGAACGTATGAACATACGAACGTACAAACGTACGAACGTACGTACACACGCACACACAGACATCTCTCTAAAAATGATTGATATAGACTCTAGGGACCTTGAAACGTCGAGAAATGTCAAAAATTTCAATTTGACAAATCGGACCGATTACAATAACTCCCTATGGGAAGTTAATAAGAAATAATGAATAAAAGCGTGGAAATGAATTTTTCTGAAAGAAAATGATCGTGTATTTTCAAAGTCCATTTTCTACCAAAATCAAGATAACCTGTTTATTAGTAGAAAACAAGTCACAGTTCAAATAATTTGAATTATAAGAAACGTAACGCACACTCACTGCTAAATCACGTTCTGGATATTTTACAAACAAACACAAAAAAGTATTCTCAGTATCTGAAAAGATCCAAAAATTAAGCCATTTAGTCCTTTTAGCCTGTTTTCATTTGGCCAAATATCGTAGTTTCGTTTATAATTTCCAAATATGTTCTCAAATTAACTCATTTCCCACACAAATTCGCGAAATATTCTCGATAGTTAGGAGAACGCATTCAGCCAAAAATAAATTTGGATTCGATTGTGAACCAGCTTCATAAATTTAGAATTTCTCAATGAGTCAGAAAGAGAAAACAACAAAGAACTATAAAGTGAAATTACCTCATTTATAATGTAACTTTTTTAACCTAATGATAACGTAGTATTAAGTACAATAATTGATTATATTTTATTTTTAGCTTTTTTTATTTTTAAACAATGTTTGAAATATTTAATAATTAATAGTAAAAAGGTGAAACGTTAAGGCATGATATTTTGGCAATCGCTGTATTTGGAGCTGACTGGTTGAGCTTCAGTACACTAACAGATCATGTCCTAAAATTGGTTTTAAGAAGTGTTGATAGAATTAGAACCCTCTAAAAAAAGGGGCGGGGTTACCACCCACCGGAACAAATTATTCTTTCTTACCCCTCCTCAACCATGTCCGATGAGGGCGGGGAGAAGTGCTAGTTCCTTTATAGAAATTTCTCATTAAAGGACAACACTTTACAATTGAAAGGGTTATCGAAGAATTGGCCTTGACTTTAAGACCATTTCGTATTGCAAGGGTGAGGGCATTTGCTCCCCTTTAAGATACGAGGGGTTATTTATTAATCGCAACATCATTAAACATTTTGTAGAAAAACAATAATTGTATAGCAATTGAATCACAAAAAATATGTTTGTCTTTTTTTTATAAAAAATATACATATATGACAAACATTGATGCAACTCAGATTAATTTATCATTTCAATTAATTGAACTACTACTTATGACGAAGTTGATAATTTTATTTATATTTTCGAAAATTTTATATTTTAGTCTTGGCCAAGAAGAAGCCTTTTTAAAACTTCAAACACTTTTATTTCTACCACAAGCTTTCATATATCTTTGTAAATATTTTAGAATTCAAAATCGAAAACTCAAAACTTTATTTACATATATTAAAAGAAGGTTCGGTGTTGTTGTTTGGAAAGTTATGAAAAATATATTTGCGGTCTCCCATGAAAAAAGATAACATAGATATTCCTAAAATAAAAACTTACAAAGAGACCTTGTAGTGAGGGATAAAGATAACACCTTTTTCTATTTATAAGCAGCAAAAAAGTTTGTTTTTATTTCGAAAACAAACTGTGCACCTTTTTAACTCTTTTTTTTTAACAAAATATTATAAATTAATAAAATAGACTATATTTGTAGACATGTCTGCACAAATATTTAATTATTTTAATGAATGTTATTATTTAGAGTAATAAACTTGTTTTTGTTTAAAGAAATATAAATACTCGAGCATATTTTCATTCAAATGCCAACAAATAACAGGCACTATAAACTCTAGTCAAACATAGATAAAATTAAGTTTTTCTTTTCAATTCAATGATACAATCTATAGGTAGGTACTCATAAAAGACAACTTCTTTTTTGTTGTTAAAAGAAGCCGCTTTATCACTTCTGATCACTTCCAAGAATTTTGAACATGTTTTTTTTTCGAAATTTCGGAACAAACCGAAAGTTGTTTGTTTTTTGTTATTACAAAAACTTATTTTATTTAATCATCGTGTAATGGGGGCTCGAGAGAGTTATATGTAAACAAAAAAAAATGTTTTTTCCTTTTTTTTTAGTTTCAATTGAAATCTAACAACAAACAAACTTATATTTATACAACAGAAAATTTTTAAAGTGATAATTATACACAACCTCATTTGTATCTTATCGTTTCGATATAAACTTAACATGAAATTAATTATTTTTTTAAATATTTTCTATATCGTTTTTTTTTCTTTTTTTTTGTGTGTTTGTTCTATTTTACCGAAAAGAAAATATTGTATATGTTTTTGAAGTGTAATAAAAGTTAAATTAAGATTTTTGTTTGTAGATATTTTAAAGAAAACAATTTCAATTGATATAATGATAAGAATAAATATTTATTTTGACATAGTACAGAGTAGATGTTGTGCGTTGCCTTTGCTTAAAATACATAAGTATATAGACGCGCGGGAAATAAATTAATAATTTTTTGTCATGCCACGTGCTATCGCCGCCGTAAGTTAATTGTCTAATTGTATTGTGTTTTAGGCCATCTTGTTGCAGTGTGAAGTTCCAAATGGCCTATTAGTATCTTTTAAGTCCATTCATACCAACATACACAAGAAGAAGGAAACTGGAGATATAGGAAGCATCAGATTCACTTCATCCCAGCATCCATCAGTGACCTATGCATGGTGCGTAGGATGCCTTTTTTATATCTATATTTGTTTATTTTTCTTTATGGACACTCGCAAGACGTATGCTCTCCATATGTTGCAAGTTGCAAGAAGTGTCTATTAATTGGACTCAAGCATATTTAAAAATTCCTTTTAATGATGAATGCACTTTGATAAGAGAAATAATAAATGAATGTTGCAAGACGACGCGACGACAGCGACGGCGGCGGCGGCGGCGACGTAACGCTGTATTGCCAACCAAATGTCGGACATAGGACGTCCTGCAGTCGGTCGTTCGTTGAGGTAGTTATGATGGAGGCGATGATGATGTGATGAGTATGGGGTGCAGAAATGTTTTGCATTTATTTGTTAAACAAGTATTTATATAAAAATGAAATATAAACAAACTTCAAATTATTATGGCTTTCATGTGTGCTTATGTGAATTGAAGTTTAAAAAAATGTGCTTTTATTAAGATTTGTACTTTGAGGTAATCACATGGTGGCGAAAATATGTTTTACAAATGCGAAATAATATTCTATTTCTGGGAAGATTAGTGTTCATGATGTAATTTTGTGAATATTTTTTGTTAAAACACCGATTGTATGTTAATATTCAATTTCACGAAAGTCACAACATAAGCATCAGAAAACAAATTCATTTAAATGTTTCAGCTGATCTAGAACTGGTTGCTCCTATACAAACTTTTTTTTAATTTTCTTAAAAACGACTTTAAGTCTTTTGATTTAACTTGTTTTCTTTAGTTTTAAATATGCAATTTGGTTCAGACGTTTTTTTTTTAGAAAACTATTTTCGTTGAAATAACCAAGTTTTTTTACTTAGGTAAGAAGATTTGTCAAGAAACTAGGAAAAAACTAAATGACCGACGCGACGCCTAAACCTTGAATATGGAAATGTCCCAGAAATAATGATCCAAACTGAATATGGTGATACGTCAGGTCATAACCTCTTAGAATCTTATGCTTATTCGCACCGAATCCTAACACGCTTCAATTAACGTCAGTTTTTGTTTAAACCCAGCACACAGGACCAGTTTGTTCAGATAGTAGACTGAGATCTAACATAATTTTTGGAAGTTTTGGTTAAATAACTCTTAATTACCCAGAGATCGGTTAATTAGATATTTTAATGACAAACACTTAAAACTATTGATTCCTGAATACAAATTTGCGTTTTAGAATATAACGTAAATCAAATCTAACCCACTTGAAAAAGCAGCTCAAAGTGCTACAAAAAAATAAATAATTTTTTGGAACTCTCGACCGCCCGCGCCGCCAAAATGTTTCATTTCTAACAGGTTCTAGTACTTCAGTCAGTTCCATTTCTTGCATTAAACAATTCAACCGTAAAACTCTCGCCACTGGCGCTGGGAATGCCCATCAGCTTACCCTTGAGTTCGACTCTAACCGTACTGTAAAATTCTTAAGTTCGATTTTTTTCCTTCTATTGTGATGTTCAGTCGTTCAAAACCAATTTGCATTGGTATCTCCTTTTATCTTCCCTTCAATTTCTTAAATATTTTAAGCGTTTGACATTTTGCTAACGATGAATTGGCGATAAGATAATTTATAGTATTTTTTTCAAAACTCTCAACACTTATTTTAATTCAAAATTGATCCATGAAAACCTCCAACGAAATTTATTCTAAAATTTTATGGTTACAACCACATTTTGCATTCTTTGAAATGTGCTAAGTATTTTCCACTAAATCCTCTCAAAACGCTTGCAGTTTATCTTGAATGATGCTCTGTACTCTGTACTACTGGGCGGCTGGTGGCGGCGGCCTTCATCTCTGCAAGAGTAGAAAACAAGTGACAGACAGCGGGCGATACTGATGGTGGAAAAGACATCGACCGACTGCGGCGATTTACAAAGACACGCATTTTAATATTAGAAGAACACAAAAAATAAATGTACAAATATATACAAACATATTTTAATGGCGGAAATGAGTGTGATTTATCTTAAAAACTTTATATTTATAAAATATTCGTCTCGTCTTCTCTTCTCTTTATGCTACCCCATCTGCCAATTTGAATATAATTTTTTTTTAATAAATGTATGTTATATCATTTGATTTTGTATGCACTTTGTTTATATATTCAGCGCGTGTGTATCTCAGTTCTTGTGTTTGTAAGTTTTCTGTTTTTATTTTTTTTATTCATTTCATTTGTTTAAATATCAGATCAAAGAAACCCCATCAGTATTACCATCGCACCCCATCCCCCATAAACATCTTTCAACTCATCATCGGTAGTTGGGAAGCAGGGGAGCGGGGGTGGCATCAATGAGTATGACTAAAAGGGTAAACGCTTTGCAGTTGTTTTATTTAATTGACGAAGAAGAAGAAGGCACATAAAGAAGTTCTTCGATGTCAAGAGAAGAGAGACCATGCGAAGCCGTCCGTAGATGGTATTGTTTATATTCGAAAATGGTTTTTAATAAACATTTTAGATGTTGACGATGTTTTTGGAGTCTTTATTGCGTCTGGCATCGAATGTAATGTTGCAAGACGATGGTATGCAGTTTGCTATGGGAGTTCTTTGATGTAAACAATTTGAGTAGACGGACAAAAGTTAGTTTTTGTATTCACCTAAGGCTAAGAACTATAAGGACCAATAAATAAAATCGCAAATTAGTTACTGTGCGATATTTAAAATAAAAATGCCAATCATTTTTGTCGAATTTAAATATTCATTTTACCAAAAAAAAAATAAATATAAATATGTAAACTTTTTAATATGAAGCAGTTATTTCTTTTCTCATTTTTTAGTTGATTAAATCAGAGCAAAGTTCTAAGTTTCCATAACATTTTTTTAGGATTAATCTAAAAATTGGAAGATCACATGTGAAATATGTAAATATTTGGAAGAATATTTTTTCGATCAAAATGCTGATTTCTAAAACGTGTTTAAGAATTTAAAAAATCTCATAGTTCATGTGAATTCCACCATTTTGGGTCTTAAGACCACAGTTAATGGTTATGAAAAAGAACAAATAATTCTTCGAATTAAAAGCATCTACATCATTTGAAAAAGCATAATTTGGTTTAAAGGTGAAACAAATTCAAACATTCGTTGACCTATTTTCTCGTGAGTTGTTTAATCATTATTAGTCGTATTTATAAAAATTGTCAATTTTAGACAACTGTCCAACTTTGGAAAAAATCCTTGTCCATTGTTTTCTTATTAACTTAAACACAAGAGTAGATTGTCTTAACCGTGAATAATGTGATGTTTATTTTTTTAAATAAAATATAAACCCACTAATTTGAAAATAAATATAAATAAATAAATAAAATGTACAACAATTCAATACGCATTGGATATTTACATATAATATTTTTTTAATTAAAATTACATACATACATCAGTGCTACGAATATTGAAGCTTAAATAATTTTATAAAAAATCAAAACCAAATATGAATAATCTATTCGAGTAGTAAAAATGATTATTGTATATGTACCAAACCTATACATAATATTATAAATAAAAACTTATACAAAACAATAGGTTATTTGAAACGCCTTAGCTTTTGTGCCAACAATATAAATTCAGAATTCGATTTTGGTGCGTATAAATTATTCAAAGCTGGACATTGCATTGAAAGAGTTGTTCTTTGCCTCAATACGTTTGTTTTTGTTGCTGTTGTTTTTCGCAGGATGAGAGAATAAAATTGCATCTAGGGGTGAATCCTTAATTTCGATTGAATTACCACCAGGTCCATGAGTGTTTTCGTGTATACCATATATAAACTAAATGGAATGGTGAGAGGATACTAAAATGGGGATGAAAATAGGAAAATGGGGGTTAGCTAACAGTGAATTATTTTTCAGTCGTCCGTTTTGTTTGTTGATTTAACTCATTTGATCGATGTGGACGTTGGACTTTAGGAGGAACCTACCTAGGTACGCTCAACGCTCGTTGTTCGTCATCATCATCATCAGTATGGTGTGTTCGTCGTCGTCATCGTCATCACCATCGTGTCGTATAGTTGATTTGTTGGTAGATAGGTTTGTATACATGCTGAGCCCTAACTTTGCTCCAAAGGCAAATTCTATAAATTTCAAAACTTATACGCAAAAGTCTCAATTCGCAGCGTGTATCTCCATTCCATTCCATACAGGCACCAGGCACCAGGCACACCCGGATATATAGGGTAGGTACCTACGCAATGCAACGCATATCCTATAGC
Source organism: Syrphus vitripennis (assembly GCA_958431115.1). Taxonomy (NCBI): domain Eukaryota; kingdom Metazoa; phylum Arthropoda; class Insecta; order Diptera; family Syrphidae; genus Syrphus; species Syrphus vitripennis. Next base: position 876,914 of record OY288110.1, on the reverse strand, counting down.
TATGTCGGGTGTTTCATATACGATGCACCACAGTACCACACAGTGGCTGCGACTATACCTACTCACGCACGCATCTACTCATATTTATTTTACTTGAATTTTGTAACTATTGTTTGAATTCTTCTTGCAGCTATTATTGGAAACCTCAGAAGAGCTGCAACCGTTCCCTGATCCTAGCGCTGGTACTCGTATACTGCTCCTAGTCCGATGCTATGCTCCGTATGGTTGAATAACTGCCAGAGCCTAGGAGTTTGATTGGGTGGTGAGGGGGAAGAGGGCTCCCACCAAACAGCCCAGCAGAATGAAGAGCGAGTAAACATTCGAGAAAGAATCTCTCAGACTCCTCCAGTGGGTTGCAGGTTGCAGCTTCTGGTGTGGTAAGAGTCAGCATCGGTACTCGCATGACATTTGACTATTGTTTTCGGTAGTTGGGAGGGGTTGATGGGGTGTTTTTTTCTACTGCCTACTACTGCTGCATACATGATATCATAGCTGCCCTGCGTTATAGCATGGGTGCGGGACTAATCTATGTCGGATATTATGCCCAGAGATGCGTGTGCTACAGTTGTGCGTCCAGTTTATCCTAGATATTGTCTTCTCATGATTGCAACGAGTAAAAATAATAACACAACGACACGGAATTTCTCCCAAGCGCTGATGTTGATGGGGTGCAGATGCACCCCATTCCCTGCATTGCCAACCTTACCACCCTGCAACCCCACTTATATATAGAATGTTTCTGATTCTAATGCTCAGTCACCCGTTATGATTTATTTGAAAATTTTAGTTGCCTATTTGGAAAACGGGTCCGGGTCCGGGTCCATGTCGCTGTGCCATGACCACTCCTTCTCCTGTGTTTCCATACACCACTATAACAGCTTGGGTATCTTTGGGCGTCTGGAGCTGGGTTAGAGAAACTCTCTCAACTCTATGGAACTGTAGACTCTCCTGTGTGGCACATGATCAAATTCAAAATCTGAAAATCTCGTGCATACCATATAAGTTTTTGGGAGTAAAACTGCTCCTACTTTCTGGCTGGCTGTTGAGTGCTGAGGACAGTTATCATTCCATGAATATAATGTTAGACCATGATAATTCGAATGACCATTATTTATATTCTTTGAAGTGTTTTGTATTCTAAAATTCTATTAAGGAAGCCTCAAAAGTTCTACTACAACTCTCATTCTATCCTGTTTTGTCCATAGAACAAAATATAAATACAAACCCTTCTTCTGCTGATGGGGTTGATTATGGGAAAGCGACTGACATCATCATCATCAGCATCATCATCATCAACAACAACATCAAAACTCTCAGGTATTTTTGGTTGACTGTAACAAAACAATTGTAAATTTAAATAACAAAACAACGTGATGCGTTGTAGAAAGCTTATGCACTCCGTGGTAATAAGTCTTTGAATTCTTGATAGACCAAACCGTATAGTTCTTCTTCTAGGATAGTAATTTATAATGTAACACAAATATGATGAGTTTTTGTAGTTCACAATGCCCGGTGGAGTAATTGGGGACATATACATTTTGCTAGCCAGATTCTAAAGAGTCGTCGTAAAAATTATATTCGGAAATATTTAAATTGAAATATAAAATTTTTATTTGGCATAATGTCCAAAAAACTTCAACTTCCTTGTTGAAAAATTTTGTTATTAGTGATGCTATTTGCGCTCATAGAAAACACATACTTCTAGAAAAAAGATTACTTGATCAATTTGTTAATACAAGCATGAGATAGTATATAAATAAATTAATTGTCATTCCTGTCGTCATGGGAAGCATATTCATTTCAGCTGCCGTCAATTTAATTTCATTCGTCTTGGAAATCATTCAAAATTGTGAACAAAAAACTACTGCGTAAAGCTAAAAAATACTTGACGTCATCATAACAAGATAACTTAACATTGATTACAAATGAAGAGACTATAGGAACAAAAGGTGTCATTTCCAATATTTGTGTTTTTTTTTAATATGGTTCTCAACAATGGATCCTATTGATTGCCAAGATGATTCAATTTAAAAAATTAAAAATAATAAATGAAAAATGATTTTTTTATATAAAAAGTGACTTTCAGAAAAAAGGTGATATTTCCTTGGGGTTGAACCAAAATCTCTACCTGCCTACCACCTGAGTAATCCATCTCAGTTTTAAAACAGTTTCACTTGATTTCATACTTGATTTCCATTTTTAATGACAAAAAAAATCGGTTCAATATATTCAATTCCTTTGACTAACAACTTAACTTAAATTTTAAAGTTTGATTGTAGATTGAAATGCATCGTGATAAGTATTTTGCAAAGTGATAAAACTATAAGTAAATACTTCATTATTTAAGATATATTTCTCTCGACTCATCAAAACTTTTAAGCCACCAGGTTCACCTTGCTTAAAATAAAGTTTTTTTAAAATATTAATTCTCTTACATATAAATTTGTCAGAACATTTTATGAATACTTTCAGATAAAATTTTAAGCATCTTAAACTCATCAGCGACCAATAAATCATTCAAACTCAACTTCTGTACGATTTGCAGCATATCTTGAAACTCTACATCTTCAAAAAAAATATATATCTACCGACTGGATCTTTAGCTTATAACTTCCAACAGCAAATTCATATATGCCTTGTATATAGCTTACAAATTTTTTAATATAATTATGCATGCCTGGTAGTTTGACAATCATGTTCGAGTGCTTTTCGTTCTGCTTCTGCCATTTCTGTGCCTTCCATAAGCGAATCACCGGACTCTCTTTCTCTCTCTAAGCCATCGTCGTCGTCGCGTATATGAAATGTTTTTACTTCAACAAAAGTTGTTAAGTATATTTTTTTTTATTTTGTTGTTGTTCAATACTGCATCATCGCCCACGATGAACACGAATTCGTGCAGATACCACCGCCACCGCAGTTGCAGTATAGTTGTCAGTTTAGCCAGTACTACTGGGCTACTGCATCCAAGCTGTGCTGCTTCCACATTTGCATGAGCGCATATAGCTTAGTTAGCTGGAACGGTTTGGTTGGCCGTTTATTCGGAGACGGACAGGTTATAATAAATATGTTTGAGGAAATGCTGTAATTGTTTGCCAGACAACAGCATAAACAAAATATACAAAAAAGAATGAAGCAAAAACAAAACAAAAAAATAAACAGGTAAAATCATATCACAAGAATCTTGTACGCGATCTGCGTCTTTTTATCGGCGAAGCATTACTTTTGCATATATGCGATCTGTGTCACTGATTGTTTGTTTCGTATGATGTTTAGCAGGCGATCGGAAACAGTGGTGTCGCTTGTTTCAATTTCCAATTATTTAGTAATGATTCTAGAATTAGGAGTGCACCATATGCCACTAAGGCCATATCACTTAGAAAGAAAATGGGGTTTCTAAAATTATAATTAATATAAACAATTTTTAGTTTCAAAATATGAGTAGATAGATGGCACTCAAACGCGCCTATTTTTGCAGATAATCTTGCAGTTACTTGGTTTTTAACATCGTTTATGTGTCTGTTGCGCATATTTACTCATTTTGTTACGGTAAGGAAGAAAAGGCTCCACTAAATGAATAAGAAATATTAGTTAAACGAAAGCATACAAAATCAAGGAATTCGCGGAGTCAAGTGACGAAAAATAGCACTTTCGACATCACTGACTTCCAGTTTAATAGTAGTGCATCTGTACAGGTATCCCAAAGCATAGATGCAGACATCTTAAGCGACCACCTCGCATCATCTCAAACGAACTCAACTTTTCCATTGATCGGGTAATGGGACGGCTCGACTCGGTTCGGCTGGCCGGGTGGACGGTAGATCAGATGGCGTAGTGTCGATAGAACGCCTCATTTCCATAAAAACAAAGCAGAAAATAACTCTTTTAAGGGGAGCTACTGTTTTTTGGCCAAGACCATCAACAGAGATGGGAATGAAAATGGCAATTGCTGTATGTCTATACCTACAACTGCAACAACTGTGCTACTGCAACTCCAAATAGATGTGGATATGAATGCTGGTTATTAAATTGGGACTGAATTATTGCATGTAGTATATGCACATTGGGGCTTATGTTATTGAGGATCGTGATACGTTATGAATTAAAAAAAAATAGAAACATTGATATTCATCTTGCGGTAGGTAGATACTTGTACGAGTATGTTGTTGAAATAATTATTTGTGATGTTTGTAATATTCGGATTGTTCTTTTTTAAAGAATGGCAAATTATTTTTTTGTAAGTTTCCAACTACCAACTGAAAGATAAATCGTCATGTTATTTTTTTTAACAATAGATAAATACACTGAATCAGAAGGAAAAGAAGAAAATGTATGTTAAAATATTTTTGATTCTGACGGAAAGGTCAATTTCATTTAAATAGAAGGAGGAAACAAGACTTTCCATTCGTTAATTTTCTTAATTTTCAATCTTTGGAAAACTTTTTTTTTGTTGCTCATACGCCTAAGTGTACTCAAATTTAAATATTATAATTAATTTTTAATTTTTTTTTTTCCAAATAAAACCACTAATTAATTTTAGGTATAAAAAGTAATCGCCGAAATATTTAATATTGTGATATTTTTGTCAAATGACATCCTTGTTTCAATAAAAGCAAAAACGTACGATAATTTTAAACAGAGGAAAAATACCTCCGATTTTATATCTAATTTTTTGTTTACACTGCAAGTTGTTGGGTAGTTTTAATAACTTTCCCTGCATTATGTGTCTGGGTAGTAGCCCGCGGTATAATGGTAAGCGAGTAGGACTGTCAATCCGGAAGTTTATTTTTTGTATAAGAAAATGTTTTGAAAGCCGCAACTTTTTAAATGACAACTTAAATAAAACCACACAAATCAATCCCTGGAAAACTTCTTATCCTTTTTTAACCAATTGGCGAGCAGTTCGAACGGCGTATCGCTTTGGGTGTGATTAGTGTGGTTGTTTTAAATTCATACGTTATTCAAGTTCATAATTTATGAATTTAGTTTCGAACGTGGTTATAGTTTAAACAAAAAAAAAATAACTTCATGATTTATTTAAAATGTGGGTTTCAATTATATTATATTAATTGTGAATATTTAATTGTGGTTATAGTATTTTTTGCTGTTACCTTCTGTCTATTTAAATTCCATAATAAATTGTTTTATAGTTATTCAAAACCGAAAAACTTACTATTAATGTTTTTGCTGAGACTTTTGAGCTCAAAGTTATTAATTTCAAAGTGCGATATATTAATTTTAAAGTTTAAACTAGAAAATTCTTTTATAATGGAAAAAAAGTTTTTGATAACAATAAATGAAAAATCTACCAAGAACGAAACCCAATACAATGTTCCATTTGCAGCAATTTGTACACAGACAGAATGTAAGTAGGTACTGTAAATCTTTTATCCTATCAAATTAATTTAATGTTCAACTCGTAATAAAAAATAGTAAAGATAGTTTACAATTTATTCTCGAACGGATATACGATAAAAAGTATCTCTTTGCGCCTCTTTAAATTAAACTACCATCAGCCCAGTGTCTAACATACTATAAAATCAAATCAGTAATAATTATGTGCCTATAGATACTCATTCTGTAAGATGAATAAACATAAACAACTTTCCTTCACATCTTCTCATCACAGTCAAAGACCTCAAATCGAATTGGACCCGTTCCTAAGTTTATAAAACAAAATAAAATAAACAAATACAACAACAAAAACAACACGCATCCTGCAACATTGTTGTATATTAATCATTTTACGATTCTGCTTTATAATTTTTATTCGCCAAAAGGAATAACTTCAATTTCAACTTCACATCACATTTGCATTTATATACAATATATGTATGTACCTACATCCTTCGTTCAGTAAACGAGCATAGCAACCCTACAGCACCACATTCTCCTATCTTATACCGACTCAATGACATCATAATCTTTATTCATCTGACTGATGGTGATCTTATGTTATTCGCCGCGCGTTCGTTGCAACAATGTAGCAAATAATTTGCGAATAAAATTTTTAATAAACGACCAAACCCATTAAAATATTTATGTTTATTATTTATAATTTGTTTGGTTTATTTTTCTTTTTTTGTTTGCTGAATTTACATTAGTGTGCAATTTTGTAGAATATTTTATTGATAATTATAATATAATCGATATTTTTTTTTTTATTTTTACACTGATAGAAAAAAATATGAATTGCACTTTTTTTTATTGCATTTTCAATTTGAACGTGTTTGGGATTTAATTAAGGAAGTCATTATTCCAGCAAAATATCTTCTTAAGAGTTGAATTTGAATAACAACCAGCATATGAAGGTATTGGAAATAAAATCGGTTATTTACGGTTACATGGTCACTGGTTTGAAAAAAATGTCAAATAAGACTTTTTCGTGGTTTTGTAAAGATTTTGGCTTATCATAAATAAAATCCCAGCTGTCCAACAGCAACATCCGGTTTCGGATGAGGACCAGTTCAGAAGATGGAGTACTTTTCCGTTGTTTTAAACTTTGTTTTTGCCAGTCTTTCCTTAAAGAAAATCATCCAAAAACTGTTTTTTAAAACATAAAATTGAATATTTCAGTATATGAATATATGTAAATACATATGTACGTGTAATTCGGCAACTTCCAAATTCAAGTTGTTGCTCCTCATTCTAAATAAATTGATTGCTAATAGCAAGGCTGAAAATCAAAATGGCGTTAGGAAAGGCTGTATACTGACATCAATACTGTTACTCTCCCATAGAATCGTGGATCTCCATCCAATTACACCAATAGTGGACACAGAAGCTGAAATCTTTGAGGTAAAGATCAATACGACAAAAATAAAAATGATCAGCCATGGAACTTCCTCATTTGTGCAAGGATATATTTTTGGAAAACGAATAAAGATGGCAGAAAATGTTGGCGATTTTCTGGCCAGCCGTATCTCTAATAACGTACAGGTAAGGAACCCATTGGCTATAAGATACAAAGACGTTAGTTGTAGTGATTCGCCATATGCCTCACAATAAAAGACCAACTGCCATAAGAAGTCTGAGGACCATAGTAAACACGTACCTCTGCAGAAATCCGCCGGCGTCTTGCGATTTGATAACATTAACATTTGTGTTGTGACAGTGGATCTTTCGGCTTGCGTTCTGTTTACCGTCTTTGTACCTAATCCCCTTTTATTTTTAACTTCTTCCATCAATTTAAGCTATCATCAGTTAAGATAAAGAAAATATATGCATGTAGGTGTTGCACTTGCCTCACAAAGCTTGTATCTAAAATGATTGAATGAATGCCATTTAAAAATAATATAACATTCATAACTTTTAGTTATTAACTAAATTTAAACATTATTATTCAAGTTATTATTCAAAGTTACTAAGATCTGATTTTTTAATGGCTAGTTTCAGTTAGAACTTATTCTGCAGATAACCAATGATTAAAAAATTAGCTCTTAAAAATCTTATATATAATAAGATCGACGTTCGTAAAAATGGTCAAGATTTTTTATAACAAAACTAAATTTAAAATTTCAAAAGTTCTTTTCAAACGACAGTAAGTTTCTGAGTGTTTATAGTACAAAAAATATATTTTTCCACAAAACTTCCACTCGAAGGATAAATAAGTCCTCAAATGAAACCAAATGCCAAACACAATTATAAGCACCCTATTTTGTTAATCCAAAACGATCGATGAGATGGTTTTAATGAACTTCCGCAACATAGAAGCACTTGTCGAGTGTCGGCATTTCTCTTATTTGTATTTAATTTCACTCCAAACGGGTTCCATTCAGCGATGCCAACCTAGGCTTTTTTATGCCTTTTAGGCATTATTTCATTAGCTAAGGCTTTAAGGCTTATTTTTTCTTCAAAAGGCATCTTTTTTTATCAGTTATTTTTATTTTTTTTTTAATTCAACATCCTTATTTTTTTAACGCAAGGTGAAAAAGAATTTTAAATGTAACCTCGGTCTTAAAGAATTTTGTTTCCACCTTCAAATTCTGTTCATTTTCGGAACCCTTTTTCTTGTTGTAAAATGTTTCCTTTTCTGGAAAAATTAGTTAACCATATCTTTTGCTTGCCGCATTCTTCGGCAACTGTAGAAAGAATTTTTTCATCCATCAATTTAAACAAGACAAAGCTCAGAAATAGGCTTAATACAGATACCTTAAGTGGAATTCTGAATTCGCTGTTTAAAGAAAAAAAATGCTATGATTTGGAATTTAAACAAACACACATGTCATTATTTCAAAAATCAATGTATGATTTTAAGGACGAAGACGATCTAATGGGCTAAGTATATGGTTGTTTTGTAATAAACACTTTTGTACCTACTTATGAAACTAAAATTCAAAAATGTTGTTCCTATAAAGAATCCTTTTCTGTGATTTATAAATTTATAATTTAATATTTAATTGTTTTTTTTTTTAAATGAAACAAAAATGTTTTTGTTATTGTTTTATATTTGTGTTTAATTTTTATCTATTGTCAGTTTTTTACCAAAAAAATATTTTAGGCATTATTTTATTGAAAAAGGCATCTTTTTTTTCAAGGTAAGGCACTTTTTTTTCAAAAGTGGTTGGCAACGCTGGTTCCATTCCAACGGCACAACCAACCGACCGACCGACGCACGCGACGCGACGGACGCATCGACGGCACGCCTAAACTCTCCCGATATTGTAGTGTAGCGTGCGGAATATCAGTCACAGCCGGTACTACTTTAACTTATAACAAGTTGCAACATTGTTGCAGAAAAAAAATACTTAAAATAACTATATATTGCTAAAATATGCTATTCATTAAATAATATATTTTATTATGCAGATACGGACGAGCGCTGCATATATGAGCAACTAACCGATGAACGTTGGTCAGACGATTATATTATTTTTTTGTTCCAATATATGTAAGTTGGCGAAATGCATCGTGTTTGTCTGCATTTTCTGTGTACTTAACTTTTTTTGTTTGAAATGCTTCTACTGAATATGTGATTGGTTATTTTATTATTTGATTTTTTGTTTGTTTTTTTTGATTAGATTGAAAAAAAGATGCACAAGGAAACAATTTGTGTATGTTCACGCTGACAGGTCTTTGGTTAAACAGAAATAAAAAGGAGCAGGTCTTCCAAGTCGGCTTGGACTTCGATAATAAATATATTAAAAAGATAGCTGATATGTTTGGTTGTACGAAGTAAAAGTTGTACAGAAAAATTAAATTAAATTATTTATTAATATAAAATAACTGGCTTTTGAGAGAAGATTATTATTCTTTTTTTAATTAAATTAGTTTTGAATGTGAAAAAATATTTTTAACCAGATTTGAGGTTATTGAGGACAAAAATTCAATAAAACTGTAGTTTCATGAAAATGTCAAGAGTATGCTAGACTAGTGACTAAATTCATATTTCTACACAGCGACGCAGTTCTCCAATAGCTGATTTGATGTATGAAACATTGCCAAACATTTAGGAGAGGAATGTTTCCGAAAACCATACAGTTCAAAATATTAAGTAACTAATGTTTGTAAACTTTTCTACTTTTTATCACTAAAATAACTAATAACAGATTATAGGTTCTTTGGAAATAAATGTTCAAAATTTCAAGCCAAATCATTTTAAAAACATAGAAGGGAAAATAAGAAGAGAGGCAAGAAATTATCAACTTCGATATTTCTTTTTTTCTGCACAATTCAAATTTTGCACCCTTAATACACCAAAATTAATTTTCATTAAAATTTATAAATAATGTTTTCTATGAAAAAATTAATTCAAAATAAATAGTTTTAAAATGCAGATTCAAAAACAGGCATGTTCTTCTAGACCCAGTAAACTTTTGTTTTAAGCTAAAAGATAATTGAGAGTTAAATCATTTTAAGCGTAATCGAAAATTAAGTTTTTCAATTTTTTTTAGTTTGATTTTGATATTAAACATTAACTGAAGTCCTTTAAAATCCTCCATAAAATATTCCTCCGCAATAAATATTGATTCAACATCAAAATCCACAGCTATTGAAATTTTATATTATATATGTAGGTACTTGTATAATGTACATATTATAAAATACTGAAATTATTTCAAAAATTAAAATTAAAAAAAAAATAAATAATAACACAAACCGCATACGCAATCTACATCGTATCCTCAACACGCACACATCTATCTGACCAAGCAGAATATGTGCGAAAATCGACTTATTCGTTATTCCAAGGACACACACCCAATACACACTGGGGCAGAATCAAAGCTAACTGTAGGTACATTTATATGCCTAGATATATGTAGGCAAATGCGTTGAGTTGGAGCGTTAGAACCAGAGAACCAGCGCAGCGTCTATATGCGGCCGTGCACTTAATTATTATCAGCAAATATGCAGCGATGGCCGGCGAGGAAAATCCAAAACAAAATTAATTCCATTTCCAGATACACACATTCTGGAGTTTCAATTAAAAATAAATCACACCACCATCGTGTAGCTGGAGCTGCTTCATACTTCCTCTTCCAGAATCCCATTCCGTATATACTCTCTCTCGATGGTTCGATGGTAAATGGCAATGGCGATGTTGGAAATGAAAATCAGAAGGCAGTGCCACCTCCACGATATTCTATAACACCCTCGCCCCCAAGCCATATATATATTGCGTATGTAGGACCATCAGTGCGTGTGCTTCTCCGGATGATGGTCCTCATCTCTTCTGCTCCTCAGTCCAGCAATGGGTTTCTAAATTTCCAATTTTATAAAGTTCCAAATGCATTTTCGATCCTTCGCTTGACTTCGCTACACCCTGGTCTGCTCATTCCACTGCGGCTGCCGCTGCCGCTGCACCCACCTAATATTTCTTCTTGGCCACTTACTAGCCTGCACTTTCGGTCCGAGAGTATCTCTGGCTGCTCCAAATCGGCCAAAAGCGTTTGTGTGTCTCTATCTCTATGTATGTATCTGCAGTCTGCACAGCACAGCACAGAACATACGCATCGCATCCGTCGGATAAAATAACAAAAATTATCTATGCTGGGAACTAATCCGCTTTGTTTTCTCGAATCTCGAAATAATTTTTGCGATTTTTATAATTCCATATTATTTGCGCGCGAGGCCCAAGATTTCTCCTTCTGTTGCACGAATAAAGGCTCTTGTTTGCTGATGACTATAATTACTGTGAATTTTCTTCATTTATAAAAGCCACTGATTTGAATATAAGCAGAATGATTCGCCGAATTGCGCGCTGTCCCGCACATATAAAGAAGTTCGGGAGGGACGGGGGCTTTGGGCAGACCATATAGCTTGAAGTGGGAAATCAGTAGCTACTTTGTGCTTATGATGTTTTTCTTTTCTCTTCATTTTAATTTTGTGCTGTTTTGTTTAATTTTTTTTAATATAAATACCACCAGCAGCCCACGAATCGTGCATCTTTTGGTCGGCAGCAACGCTGTACTGTGCCACCGCTGCCAATGCTCGATAGATCTTTGGCAAGATTACCACTTTGGTGGAAATCTAAAGCGAACTTTTTAAATTTGCCACAAGTCAGTATAAACAAAAATGTTTTTTCGGAATACGATACCAAGTATTTATCGAAACTCTTTTTCTTCGACATAACTTTGCGGACTCTAACCTTAATCCTAAGAACAATTGGTTTTGAATAGGACTGGCCAAAAGATCGATAGAAGAGAGTCTCGGTAGTCTTTTCAGTTCCAAAATTCAAAACCTATATCGGGACGAGAGTCACACATCCCCAAGCCGTTCAGCATCCCAGTTTTACGAACATTGAGAATTCCTTAAGTTAACCTGCAGTATTCTGAAATCTGAATTCCACTTTCGATTTTTGAATTTGTACTTAAACATGGTCCTGTCAAATGCAGTTTTGAATTACCCCCAAAAAATTGAAACAATTTGGAGATATTTTTTTTTAACACAGTGGCAATCATAATCTTTGGCATGATGTATCTTATTGGAGGTCGTCCATCTATCGATATCGGCATTATTTGTTAACATTTGCGGAGCAGGAGCGGGCTGGTATACTGCTGCTGCTGTTGCTGCTTCGATCGTTAGCATCACGAAGAACAATTCAAAATTAATGGTAATAAGCAGTTGCGGAATACATCCTGAGAAATTACTGCGTACAACAGAAGCAACCAGCCATGGTCGTCGTCGCTGCTCTCTGTTGCTAATGCTGCAGACTGCGGTGCGGTGCAACTATAGCTGCTGTTTGGGATTACTGAGATCAATTCGTCGCAGCAGCAGCCAATTGCAGAAGTTGAAAATAAAAAATGCCGTTGGCTTGTCGTTTTTTTTTCTCTGTTCATATATGAAACCTATAAAATTATTATATTTTTGTTCCATGCTGAATGCATTCAAGATGCAAAAATATTTAAACGGGTTCTTTTTTTTCGTCAGAAGCCTAAGTATAAATATTTTTTTTTTTGTTTCATGATAATTTTGTTTGTTGGTATATTTCTGAACATCATCAATATAATAAAGTGGTGAAAGGAACTTCATTTATAATTGCATATTTTTTGCATACCGAAACATTTTGTTTTAAATGAGTCCGAGAAATGTGTATTTAGTCGAATGCAGTTTAGTTTTAATTTGAATTCTGGCTTTTTGAGTACAAGTAAAATAATGAAAATGATAATGAACTTTTTCATTAAATCGAAAATATTTGATTAATTTTGAAGACTAATATCGTACTTCCTTTAAAATATTACAGTTCAACAGGGATCTAAAGCTTACAAAGCTTAGTACATTTAATTTGTTGTTGTTAGTTTCGTACCTCTTTTCCAATATGGCGGACAAATGGGGAACTAACAGGTTATTCTTATCGCAAAGTTAAATTAAAAATTTACGACGGGTTAATTAATATTAAAAGCATGTTAAGTTGACAATTCACAGATAACAGACCCCTTCCCTCTGATGTAGGAAGTCAAAATAGAATTGGTAGTTTGTCATTATAATTTTTCCAAAATACATAAATGCTTACTCAATCAACCAATAAATCTGAAAAGCTTTCACTTTTTTCATCACTATTAAGTATTAATGGATGCGGTCAACCTATTCAGTTTGTCTTGCCGCCACCGTGAGTGGTGCTATTTTGTACCTCTGTCATCGCAGGTAAGAATACATAGATGTCGCCAGCTCCTTAGAAGAAACTGTCACAAGATTTTGCAATAGCTGATTTTCCTACAGCTCTCCAGTTATAATGTTATAACAGAGAGTTATGTTATAACATTATAGAGAGTTGTCGCGAAATCTTGTTTTATGGATAGGTCATAGCTCATATGTATAACCATAGACCAATTTTGAGCTCCTTATGAGGATCTAATTTCGTGGGATGACAGTCAATAAGTCCCAAGGCCATTTTAAAAATCGTTTGATAGTAACTAAAATTTGTTGCGAAAAATGCAAAAAGATTGGTTCAGATATGTTGTGTTGATGAACTGTGTGAACAAAGTGTGCATTTCTTCATATCTTTTGCCTGAAGGTCACCATTTAATTGACTACTTTTGATCAGCTTTTATATTTCAGCAGTTTAACAGGATTCATAAGTACATATAACGTGTATTTGATTATCTTTTTGTAGCCACCAAAAAACTGAATCCAAATCAAATGAATCTGAAAAATAAATCTTTTGTCTACAATCTGTCTATTGCAAAACAATTAATTTCTGATCTTTAGACAGCTATGTATATTTTAAAACAAAGCACAGTTTTTAAAGGAAAATAGATCTAAAGTTGAACATTGAAAACCGGTTTTTTTCAACGACTTTGTCGGTTTTGCTAAAGTCGAATAGATTTTTCGAAGTGATTTCAAAGTGCTACTTCGATGATTCCAAAAAGAAGTTATTCCGATTAACTTGCTTTGTTTTGTTGAACCGCAAAACCAAATTTGATGTTTAGTATAAGGAAGGAGCATTAAGCACTCTAATTTCCGAATTGCTATGATATTCCCTTGCTAGAAAGCACTTTACTTTCTGTTGCTGTCATTCAAGATTTTTTCATTAATTTATTTTGTTCTATCAAGCCAAAACTCAATAATTAAAAGAGACAAAGAAATTGGAATACTTACAAGTATACGTTTTGCTAGTTCATTGCTTTTTAATTATATATGCAAAACTGATCGAAAGCATAAAACAGTCAAAACGCGATATTTGATATTGAATTAATTGAATTGAATTAAGTGATTTGTCTCGATCGGTGTGGCAAAAATATAATAATTTTCCTTCCTGCCAGTTGTTTGAAGTAGACATGGAAAATCACCTATTACTTTCTTAGAAGATTTTGAAGAAATTTCATAGACAATTATTGCTCATTTTTGATTGAGACCGAGAGTGTCAGACCCATTGCTTCTTCGCACAAGCTTAAAATCAAAAATGTCTTTTTTACGTTCTTCCGCTTTTAAGGAAAATAACACACGCACATTATCATCGTCATGTGTGCAATTTCTGCCTCTTTTTTTAGCGAAAATATGTAGATAGATATATGTATGTACATAGGTGTACAAAACGCACACATCTTTAAATACACACCAACGTTTTTCACATTCGCATATTCTTCGCATCTATTGGCCAAGGATCCATAGTAGTCACTAGATTCATCGAAATTCTCCAAAGGTAGGTGGATCTCTTTTGCTAGGTAAGTTCCCATCATATATAGTACCAGCATTGAATATCCAGCACCGCACCGGCAGGAAAATAGAAAAAAAAATCTGAAAATACAAAAAGATGAAGGGAGAGAAAAAGAAAACCAAAAACAAGGATTCTGAGGTGATATGCAAATTTTTTCGGTTGGTGCACACAAAAAGTCGATAGCAGAGAGTAGCTGTAGTCAAGGCATACATAATACGAAGAAATATTCTTCTGGCCTAGACGATGGACGATGGACGACGACAACGACGCTGACGATGCGATTCGGTTCGGTGTAAGGTTGGGGGTCGGCTTTACCATTCCATGTCCTTTCCAGGTAGTCCACACACAACGCAAAATATTGGAAAGGCTCGCCAAAACTTTCATGTATTGTATATTTTTGTCCATCTTCATCGTCGTCATCGTCCATACATCCATCTGTCCATTATGTCCAGCCCCAACCGACCACCGACAACTATCGCAGTAGTGCAGCAGGAGCAGCAAAAGCTACAGCACAGCAGCGCCATATAGAATTTAAGTTGGAAATAAGTTTTCGCTTGGTGCGGACGAACGGAAGAACGGACGAACGGTTGAAGGATGGAGCGAAGGACATATCCTTTGCATTTGCCTTCGCCTATAGGTTGTTCCTTCAAAGCCGCTACTTACCCCTTGCCCATTCCTTTCGAATTATTTGAGAAATAATACCAGCAGAATCCCAAGTACAGCAACGGCAAAGGCAAAGGCAAAGGCAAAGGCAAAGGCAACGGCAACCTTGATTGATTGACAGGGTATCTGAATATTCACGTGCTGCTTCTGTTTCTCGGCACACCATATCCAACCTCGAGATTCATGATTCAGGCGCACATCCGACGACTTCATTGGAGGAGAAAGATTGTGTGTGAGCGAGTCCTGCATATCCGTGGACGACACTGGTGTATGTGAGTTTGAGTGGTAGGACATCAAGTCTTTGCTTTCAATAAAAAATGAATACAAACCATTGCATGTACCACTCACTACCCAACCTTACCTGCGCTGCCAAACCACCTTAAACAAAAAAAACAAAAAAAAAAGTGAAAAATTGGACGTGAGAAACGGCCATCGTCATCATACTCAGGGATATGTATATTCTTTGTCAATAATAGTTTTTTTTTTGTCCTGGTTCATATTTTTTGATTTCTTCGTTTTCTGCTTCATTTTTTTGTCATACATCTTTTCTATATAGTTTCCCGAGATAGAAGGTGTGCATCATCTGCACCACAATCCACAATAAGGAGGATATGGGACCTTTTTTTCAATTTTCCAAATCTAAGCAAAGTGAAAACTCAAAAACGTTTCGTACGAGTACCTATAGCAAACAAAAAATTGTTGCGGTAGCAATTTATACCTTGAGGTTGGCTTAGAAATATCTACTCCTAATTACATCCTTTTATTTGTGCCATGAAACTCCAAATCAAACTCGTTTCCGGTTTTAAGATTTTTGGTTTTAATTCTAATATATTCATTGATAGTGCGACATAAGAATGAACCATAGATCCAGAGTTTCAACAAAAGTAAATGATATTTTTTATGATCATCTATCAAAGAAATTTTTCCATCTTGAAGGCACATTTTAGGCAAAAAAAAAAGCTTAAGATAATTTTAATGAGTTCTACAAGTAAATAGGCAAGGGTCTTAAGAATATTGGTAAACACCGAAAATTGAACGTGCTTAGAACCAAAATGCTATAATAAGCAGCTCAAGAATTCAGTCTGTTTAAAGTATTAATGCCCAGACTTATGTATACCAAAAAAGGAAATTCCATTTAAAAGACTGCAGCAAACTTATTGTTAGCTTGTGGTTTTTATCGAAAATTATTGGAATCAGCCAAGTTTGTGTTATGCGTGTTATTTTTTTACCGTTGGCGATTTCTATAGGTAATCCCGACTGTAACTCAGAAAACAGCCCGTCATTGACAGAAGATCTCTTGGTTTCGGCTTGTTGTATGTCTTAGACTGAGGCCATGAGTCTTTGCATTTGCTTGATGCAGGACCAAGACAATATGAAACAAAATTTGTTAAACAATCAAAAAAGTGCTTATACTCCCACGTTAATAATACTAATATCTTAGCGTTATTTTTACAGAGAATAAAACAACCATAAATTATTTGTAGTTCAAAATCTTTTCAAATTCAAATTCTTTCGTTCTCTACATATTTATAAATAAATAATATCGTGTATATTGGCCAAAAACACATGATTTTGAACAAGAGATTTAGAAAAAATCTAAAATGGCTTTTAAAGAATTGAATTGTTTATTTTGGGTAGCCAATGCCAATTGTTTTTTTAAATTCCCAAACACCGAAAACATGTTTTTTAAGAGTTTTTCAATTTTCATACAAGAATATCTCGAAATGATGTCCTGGAATTTTTCTTAGATCAGATTCGGATTCAGCGCTACAAAAAAATTTGGAAAAATTAGTTTTGGTCTTGCATCAAAATAGAGTGACCAGTGTAATTAATAAGCTTAAGTAAATGACTTTATTTTTAAATCACTAATAAGTCCTAACGTTCCTAATTATTACTTCTATTTAACTTCAAGTTCACTCTATTTTAAAATTGTTTACAATTCTTTTCTTATATTTTTTTTTTGGATAGCTAACATGTTGTGAGTCAGTTTTATTAGGGCTGGTCACAAGACCAAGACAAGACTAATTTCTGAGCATCTGAAACTTACCGAGAGTCTCGGTTGTGTTTCCAATAAAGAAAATCATTCAAAATTGTTATTTTAAAAAAAAAAAAACATTTCAGTGTAAATGTGAGACAATCTCTACAAAAAAATGGGTTTTCCTCATATTTTCACAAGAACAAAATTGTGGAAATTCTTATCTGGTACTACGACGCACAGTTGTCCAAAAAAGGAAAAGTCGTGGCAAAAATACAAAATTCGATGTTTTATTTTTACTGTTTTGTTTTTTATTTCTAATAGAAATATAAATAGAGCTTCAAAAACAGCAAACAAAATAATTTTCTAACAACTGGTTTGACTAATAGAGCTTTTCAAAGTTGATAAATTTTTTTTCTAGAGAAAAAAAAACAAAAAAAACGAAATTCTTTATTTTCTTTTTTGCAATTATGGCATATTTAATGAAAAATCTTCTTTTTTTTTAATATTACCTGGTTGTTTTATTAATAAGTTAATTTAAATTTGAAATTTAAAAAATAAAAAAAAAAATTTTTTAATTTAAATAAATAAAACAAAAAACACATTTTTTTTAACAGTTTATGGAGTTTGAATAGAGCTACAAAAAAGTTGCGAGCAGTTGATGCCATAAATCGAATAGGGTGTTGTAAACCAACTATTTATTGAGCCAAGTGCAAAATTGTAGCCGCGCATATGCGCGCACTACCGAGATATTGTAATTTGTTTAAAAAAAAACATTTTCCCATTTCTGTTTTTTTTTTTTTTTTAAAAGCAAATTCACTCTTGGAATATTTGAATTACTCCAATTGTCTAAAGAGCTGAGAGTGTAAATTTTTTTCTTGTATTAATTGGAATACGTTGTATTGTCTGTAAGGAAAAAAATCCGCCCACTTCCACGCCCCCTTTTTATATAAATGCCAAATGTCACAAAAATATAATTAAAAGATAGTAAACGAACAATTTTTTGTTTTATTAAACATTTAATTTTTATAATCCGCTCACTTTCATGCCCCTTTTAAAATAGATTTCTGTTACTTCTAAGCCAAAAGGATTATTATAAATCATTATGTTCTTATTCATAAAGCAGGTAAACACGAATTCACGTGCCAAAAGTAAGAGATTAATTTTTTTTTATTAGCTACTCTTTATTAAAGGTTGAAGGATATATTTAATTACAGATTTTTATTTTATGATCCAATAAAACAGGTAGATATAAATATTAATTTTTTTTCACAACCCCAACAAAAGAGATTATAAGTAATGCATTTTGGGTAGCTTAAATTTCGCAGGTAAAATAATCCTTGTTCATGTGCATGTTTATCTGTGATATAAACTCTGACTATGGATAAACTTTATTAGTTTTCAAAAGGTTTCACTCAAGAGCGGAGCGTGTGAATTAAATTTGAATATGTATATTTCAAACAGAGTCCTTTTTGAAAATTTTTGCAATGCTTCGAATTCTGAAGAATTTGTGGAATTATTGTTTCAAAACCAAAATACAGAAATAAGTGTCACCAAAGAAATTAAAAAGAAACTTCAACAAGTATATTCTTACATCAAACGAAAATGGAAACACACTATCATCTATGGAATCTATAAATGTTGATAAATTCAACGAGTATACTAAAAGTACTTCGGATCTTTTAAAATCCAAATATAGTCACAAACTCCTGACGCCAACACTTCATAAGATTCTGGACCATGGTGGAGAACTTATAAGCCATCAAATTTTACCGATAGGGGAACTTTCAGAAGAAGCACAGGAAGCAAGGAATAAAGACTACAAGCGATATCGATACTCAAATACATGCAAGGTTTCACGGAAACGACAAAATGAAGATTTATTTAACATGCTATCCATATCATCAGATCCACTTGTTTCATCTTTAAGACACGTTAGATCCAAGAAAGAGCTGAAGAAAAGCTACTGCCCAGAACTAATAAGTCTTTTAAATATTAGAAATGATGATGATGACAGTGAATTTTTTTCTGAAAATTAAAATTTATATTTACCTATTGTTTAAGAAGATAATTTATGTATGTATTTTTTTTATTTTATAAATATAATATTTTTTATTATACTCGATTTAATTTTTTTTAATTGTTTGGTCCGTTTACTTTTTCCCTTTAGTGTTTCACATAATATATATCACTGAAAAAATGTATAAAATATTATTATACACCACTAAATGCAAAAAAAAATACAATTTTTAATACTTAATACAAATGTTTAGGAATTAGGTTCGTTAACTTTAAGCACCCACTGTTGTGATCAATTTTATTTTGGAACACCCAATGAACACTTAGGTGGTCATAGTTTTTGTTTTTTACAATTTTTGAAAGTTTTATTCAATTGTTTTTTCTGTTAATTCCTTTTTCTAAGAAAATCTTTTTTTAGCCAATTATTCCGAAACACCCTGTGAAACAATTTTCTTGAAATTCAGTTTTTTAATAGCCCTGGAAATTTCCCTCAAATAAAAAAAAAAATTGTAGCGATATCTTAATGCGTTCAAAAGTTATGATTTTTGCAACGAGAAAAGTCATTTTGGACCACAGTGCGACGTGACTGAGACGAGACATTTGCAAACACTATTATTTTCGAGTTTATGCTAACAACCAGTTTTTTTTCGCTCGAAGCCAAAGCGAATCTCCTGAAATTGGTTAATATCTCATATTGTAGATAATTTGATTCAAAATTACCATCATCTTCAATTTGTTGTATCAGATTGAAACGCATCAACTTACAAGCGATCAACATTTAAAAAAATTGATTTTTTGACGCTTAATATGCTATCTTCAAATGGGCCGTGTGCTTCGGGGTGAACAAAACCGCCATTCGCTAACTTTTATTTTGCATATATGAGGTTGTATTTTCACTTTTATTAGATTGATATAAATTTTTCAAAATTCCCAAGCCTTTTATTTTGTAGTAATATAGTTTTTACAAGATAAGAAATTTAAGAACTAAAAAAATTAATCAAATAGTTTTACAAACTTTAGACATTTTCAAAAAAATTGGCAAATAAGGTTGGGAAAATCGTAGGTATTCGCCATTTTTTCGATTTTACTTGCGACCATAGTCACTTACTATAAGGCAAGTTTTGTAACAAAAATAGAACTCGAGATATTAATCAAACCGTCCCTGTTAAAGGACGTGAACTTATACTGGGGTCTTGAAAGTACTGGACTTGTTGTTTTCGATTTTAGCTTAAATATTTTTTTACAAATTTTCTTTGAAAGAGATTGTATACTATATAATCTCAATAATATTGTATAGATATTAAAATTAAAAAAAAAAAAACAATTTGGAATGATTTTTTTACTCCAAACATCCACCGAGACTATCAGTAAGTCTTGATATAGAAAGTGTTATCTTCCTCGAGTGCCTTAAAGTTAGTCTCGCCTCGGTCTCGTCTTGTTTCTCAACACGAGACGGAGAGACTGGTCTCGGTCTAGTTTCCAGCCCTATAGGCATTACAAATGCTATGCTTTGCATTTCTGCGAAATTTTATACGAACAGAATCATCTGCATAAAATTTATAAACATATATCCCGCATACATATGCATGTGTAGGAGTAGGTCCTTTAACTATCTACGAGTATCTATATAAATACCAATGTTCGCTCGCAGCGAACACGATACTCAGGATGCTAATGCATACTATATGTAGAATGCAGATTCCCTTGCAAAAACGCAATGGTCGCATGCTTTGTTTATTCTCTTCGGCATTTCTACTCGATTCTTAGGCCTAGGCATGGAGGATCCATCTGGCACCCAGAATCCAAAATCAGCATCCTTCTGCGTTCTGCCTTTGCCGGAATAGATGAACCGTGGACAAACCAACCAACGGACGTTAAAGCAATTTATTTCTCGTTCTTCGTCTTGAATTGCACACGAACTTTATATGTACGTTGTGGTCGGTCGGAACTCTGTGCTGCTGCTGCTGCTGCTGTTGCTACAAGGTGGCTGTTGGGTCGTTGTGGCGGTGGGCTGAACGCAGGACTTTGCATAACCCGAAATTGCACCCCCAGTACGTGGGGAGGATATTTTTTTTGGGCTAGTCCTGGCCATATACACGAGAACATCGGGCCCACAATGATATAACAGCGACAACAACAAAATAGTGAAGAAATAACAAAACTGAACAGAGTAGCGGCAACAGCGAATCCTGAGAAACGAAAAGCTGCTGCATTTGTATTTGAAATTTTCTAGGCTTTTTGCGACTTTTAGAAAAGCAAATATTGAGGGCCAACGACTACGATGGCAACGGCGACGACGACGAGAGATATTGCTGTGCTATTTATTGTACAATGTGTATGCGGACTTTGTTGGCGATGACGCTGCTGCGGATATGGGAGGCCCACTCTACGCAGGTTCATCATTCATATACTAAAAGCTGGGCGGAGAAATCGACAACGACGGAGGAGTAATAATATTTATGCGAGAACTCACATTCAGGACCATCAAATACCTCCAACCATCATCATCATCGTCTAAGGGTTTATTTTGGAGTATAGAAATGCTAATGAGAAATTTGGCCATCTCAGTGCTGCAGGAAGTTCTCATGTAACAAAACAAAAAAAAATAGCAATTTCAGAGAATTGAAAGACCAGTATCAACTTCAAAGTGAGACTTGTTTTTTCAGAAATCAATTTGAATTTTGACTTGGTAGGAATTTTTACGGATTTTTCTCTTTCTATCAATAGTTTTTTTTTTTTTCTTAAAAATTCTAGTTTCTACTGTAGAAATATTCTTTCAATCGTGTGGTCTCAGGTCTGTGATCGTTTAACGAAAAAGTAAATTTATTTTTTCACTACCGTGCACATTTCAAATATATCAGTGGACTACCAGAATACGTAACTGGTAGTGCAAAACCATTTTTTTCATATTTCTTCAAAATTCTACTTTCTGAAAAATCTTTTCTGGATGTGCAGATATTTCATATTTCTACTCCTCTTTTCGACGGCATGGCATAGCGTTCTAGCATCGGTAAGAATCAATGTGGTGATAGAAAAATGGTTGCACTTTATGACGTTTTTTTTTAACGCAACTACGAGTATGTAGCTACATTCGTGTCTAGATAATTTTTTGTAGAGTTGTTTAAAGAGTAAAATATTAAAGCCATTAGACCTGAGCAGTTAGATTACCCAAAAACTTCAAAGCGATAGTCCCCAAGCAAAGATTACAAAATAATATAAAAATTCTATACAACATACATATAACAGTTTTTTTTAACTCCATTTGAAGATGACAAATCACCTATTGACAAATCACCTATTTAAAAAAACTATATGGGCAACTTCAAGGTTTGGCACTTGTCTAGAAAAACTTGGGGTGGGCCTTACTTTGAAGGTTTGAAATGGTTTTATTTATAAAATCCTCGATTAAATTCCATTTACTTACAAAATCAATTTTTGAAAAGGAAAAAACACTTGGGAATTACAATGTGCGGCCTAGTTAAAAAAAAATTGGCTCTATTTTTTGAGATTCTTAAAAATGTGATAAAATAATCGTACAAAATTGCGTAATTTTTTATCACATTTTTCAATATTTTTAAAAAGAAATAATCCGAAATCGAACTAATTTCGATTTAAAATTATTATTTCGTTTTGAACGTAAAAACAAAAAAAGTTTTAGGATTTGGTTTAATTTTATTTGGCGTTATTTCACGTCACCACCATAACCTAATCTAATACTACACCCCATTTACGAACATTATTTCTATAGTTTTTGGTAGAAAAGGGCTACCTAAGAAACTATACTTTTTCAAAAAATTAGTTTAAATATTGGGTGAGACATGTGAATAACATGCAAGTAGATGTTCACTTATTTTTATAGCAGGTTATTTTTATGAAAAAGAGTTGTTCTAGATGCCGGAGATCAGAGTTCGATTCCCAGCCTCGTCCATATAAAAATAAAAGAAATGTTTCTTCATGGTCCCTTTTTTTCTTGCGAGTAATTGACAAATTCTGCAAGAGTATCACTTGGTATTTTTGTTGGCACAGTGAATTGAGAAATTAGATTTTTTGATTATCTTATTATATCCCAGGAGTGGCGTTCACTTGAGGGAATTTAGAATAAATTGTTGTGGATCGAACCCACACATCCAGGGTAGCAGTCAAGCACTACCTGTACTGCGCCGGGCCATCCCCCTATTTACTAGTTGTTCTAGATTAATTAATTTGATATCAATTGAAAGATTAAAAAAACAGCTAATCCTATCCAACTACTCGAGAGAAATTTGGTTTTGCAATTGCATTTTGAAATAATAATAATTATAACATTATAAGTAATATTGTAATGCAGCTAGTTTGTAAATTCAAGTTGAATTTTGATGTTTCTTCCACAAGAACACAGAAACTAATAACAGAAAAGACCTTTAAACTATTCGATTTTAACCGTACCAAAAGAAATACATTCTTCCTTTTCTCACCAAGTCTAATTGTAAAAAAAAAATTAATAAAGAACTTTATTTTGTCCAGGGAGTCAATTTTCAATTTTAACTTTACGTACTTAACACAAGAACACCTACACACATTTTCATTCATAAAATTCAAACACTGTCTAATGACAACACTTTCACTAATATCCAACCCTTAAAGCGAGCCAAAAATTGGATAATATTTCTAAACGGTTCAACTTCAACTCTTGCCACAAAAAAAATCTTTTCTTTCTAGTCAACCATCAAGATAATCCTTCTTAAACACATCAGACCAATCTTATATATGAACAAGAAAAAAAAAAAAACGGATTGTATCACCCTGACAGACCCTTTGATCACACGTGTCATGGTTCTCAACTTACATGACCGGAGAAAATATAGCAACAGAGAGAGGTCCTGTGATTGCACACATACAATATTGTCTGTCAGACCCTTTCTGGGTTTTCCTTTTAACCCCGATTCAACAGCAAACATCTTCATACTCCAATATTGAAACTTTCGCTTTCGCGAACCATAACATTGCATTGCAGCAAAGGCAACTACATATATCCAGCTTGTTGGCTGTTGCATGCCACTTTTGCTTAAAGATGTACCCAAATGCACCCTCTCTCTCTATAACGCCAGCAAAGTCTTTCCATGCTCTGGATCCCACACCCTCAATCAACCGCCAAAGCTCTTTGTACAAGAGATGGTAGACCGCATTGAAAGCAAAAGTGGAATTCAGCCAAGATGCAAAGGACAACTGCTTGCCTCACACTTCATCCAAGATTTAAATAGAAGCATCATGCATCAGCATTAGGGGAAGAAGGAGCTGGCAGGGGCGACAGTGCCTTAAATTTCTCAACAACCATCAACTACACTCAAATCTGGAATCCTTTTCTACTCTCCCCCTGCTCTCGATTTGTATTCCCAGGCAAAACAAGATATCCTGATGTCTGTTCTTCTTTGGAGCCAACGTCGTCGTCGTCATCGTCGTCGTCATCATCATCATGGTCTTCCTCATCGTTTGGCTATAAACATTATACATATTATACGAAACGAATACAGTCATAGTAGAATCGTCCTTTTTGGGATTTCGGTGATGTATACTGTGTTGTTGCACAGAGAGAAACAGAATCAGAATCGGCAAAAGGAGCTCGGGTCGGGTCGGGTGTAGAGCGAGACTGAGACTATCTTCCTGTAATTTTACTACTTCTGGCTTAGAAAGTCAGCCAAGCATCAGGAAGGAGCAAGGAGCCAACTCAACTCAGCCATCCCATTCCCGGTGTACAAGTGAGTGTATAGCAAGCAACAATTGGTTGTTTTTAGATAACCGGCTTCCTTGTGCGACGATTCTTGGCCTGTTGGCCTGTTAAGCAAGAAAAAGGAAGGAACAGGAAGACTAAATGCGGCCTTTAATAACACAAGAGTCAATTTCACCCCGAGGGTAAATTGGTTTTTTGTGTTGACCCTTTTTAACTCCTATCTTGGTATAAATGAAACGACCGACCGACCGATGATGGCTACTTCTATGCGATATAGATGGTTATACAATTCTGCAAAGCAGGAGACAATGGGAGGCAGACCGGCTGGCTGTGGTAACGGTAAGCAGAAGTATAGAAGCAGAAGGATTCGCAGGACATTTCCCAAAGTAGATTAACACAAAGACGACAGTTTTGTTTGTTATTATAACGTCGGAGATTAACAGACATGCATGGATTTGTGGGCAAATTGAGATCAAGACCTACTATGGATACTGAGGGGAATTTGCGGTCAGCTCTGAACACTAAACAGTGGTGTGGCAGAGACGTGTGCTAATTTCTTTCGGTCAGCTGGTCAACAAATTCGTTATAATTCGTTATAAATATAAACATATCATTTTGTGTCGGAAGAAGTTAGAGGCACTTTTGGTTCGAAAATCCAAAATGTACATATACATATGTTGGTATTTTCGCATATTATTATACCTATTCTGTTTGTTTCGCAGACCGTCTGGTTCAAGTGTCAGGATGTGTTCGTCATTAAACAGGTGGATTTACAATTAAATTTTAACACTGATATAAGCACAGGTAGGTGCTCAAAAAATTGAGACTGCTTATGGTCAGCCTTCTTTAGTTAAATTGATAAATTAACGAATCATTTATGTAACTGTCAATTTCTTTATTTGAGTGAATGACAATTAAAATTAAAGTGCTTTCTTTCTGTAACCATTTTTCCAAATTATTTATAAGAGTTTGTTTTTTGTTGGAGCTGCAAAGAACGATTCAAACAGCGATCCAAGGAAAGAAAATTATTGTTCATTTACTCGATTCCCTTATTGGGGATATTCTTTTTTGTTATAAAGCTAGATTGTAGCATCCTGCCGTATTAACGTTTTAGGGTTGATTGTTTATTGTGGGAATAACTTTTCAGATTGGACTTGTAGATATCTTGCGCGATTATTTCAGAAAAATTCATTCACGTCCTTGTGAGACTACAGTATTTCCATCATCACTTTAGAAGAGGTCATAACTACAATTTTCTTTAAATAGTAAGGTGCATATGTTATTTAAAGGCTCCAGAGCGAATCATTACTTTTTTTACCTGACTCCTGCCCTGCCTATGGTTTTACTGGATAGATAAGATCCTTCGCCAAAGGAAAATAAATTATATGTTAGTTCTAACTTTCATTGATATCAAAAAAAAAAATCTTTTAAACCATTTTTTTAAGTGAGTTTTTTGAAAAAAAAACCTGCAAACCTGGGTAAAATTTTAAAAATTTAAGATCAGCAGGATGTTCGATGCTGTCTTCTACCAATCACTAAAAAAGTACTAAAATATTACAAAAAAAAGCAGTTTAATTAGCAGCACAATTTCAGCGTCAATTCAAAAAACCTAAATAATGAACATTTTTATAGACAACAGAACTTAAAAACCTTCCGACTTGAACAAAAATTGTCATCATCCTACCTTTCATTTGCGTTGAATCAACTGTAACTTCTTTTTTTGCATATAATTGTACAAAGTAATCTTATTTCATGAATTTTCAAAAAGTGAGTTTTTGAAATTCAAATTTTTCAGATTTTCACCAAGTATTCTATAATATTATTTACTCCCTCAAGATACAGTAACAATTCATACATTTAGCAAATTCTTTCGGCCTGGCTGTGCCTCCACCTACAGCCCCAAAGTTTTAAGGCGATTGCCTGGGAGGGAAATTGAAACTTTTTTTAGATCCAAAATAACAGTACATGTCCGTTAAGACAAAATTTATCTATCTGAAAAACTACTCTAACGATTTTGATAAAGTTTTTCAACTTATTTAGCTTGTTCAATTATTTTAAAGTGAGTATGTACTTCAAAACAGTCAATTGGATCCTGATTTTTAACTTTCTAGCGGGTATTCAGTTTCACGTTTTTATTTTTTTTATTAAATTTTATAAAGAGCACAAACTTAAACAGAATACGTAGACTGCAAAATCGTTGGAGCCAATTTTATGGAAATATACTTTGAATCCTCAAATCACAGTGTTGCCTAAGAATAGGGTGGATGAAATGACGTGTAAACTGCCATTTTCTGTAATCGAAAAATTCTCCCTTAGCTGAAAGGAAAACCCTACACGGCCGATACTACTGACAATGTTTTGGACAATGTACAAGAAGTATGAGATTATATTAACTGCATCAGAAATTTAAGTGCTTCGCGGAATGAAGCGTGATCGAACAAAAAGCAAAAAATTTCGAGGAAGGCTTAACGGCAAAAAATAGCCGCTAGGTCCTGTCAAGTAAAAAGTTGCGTAAGAACGGCAGGCGCCAAAACTCCTGAATCATAAGAATGCTAGACATCTACACCGACAACTGTCGGTAAAAGTAGGTGAAGATTTATTTGCATTGTTTATCTTACATAAAGGAAAAGGACCATATAAAATAGAAGAAAAACTGAAAGATTTTTCTATGCTTTTCATCCAGAAACATATAGCAACGATGAAAATCTTGACCAAATAAAAATGACGAAATATTTTATTCGTTATATTCGGCCCGGTCGGAGCGGAATTCTCTCCGAATTTCTACGAATCAGAGACATATTGCTTCGAGGCAGTTCTCCGATCAGCTGATCGGAAATTCTCTCTGACAAAATTAAACGCATGCCATTTGCATGCGACGAAGTACTTCTTTTTTTTTGTTTTTTAATATTTTCTCAAAGTCCTGCGACAAGTTCTTGTAACTTTGCGTTCGCATTTCTGTAAAATTTCTTCCGATGACAGCTACTTCGAACCGAAATTGAATCTCTGACGAAGGATGCGTTGCGGAGAAAGTTCCACTCCCACGGTTACCTCGATAGGGCCGATTATTTTTTTCAAGGTCAGTTTTTTTTTTTTTTTTTTGTTTTAACCTGTTCCCTCCCGATTCCAAGCCGAACACTCTACCCCTGTACCAATTTCCTATCCTATCTTAAAAGTTAATTCCGTCAAACCAAAGACTAAAGAAACATTTATCTGGCTGAGTCAGAACTTTGCATTTATAACTTTTTCATAATCAGGAAATTTGAATTCATACAAAACATATAAAAGAAAATATTCCAACTTTGAAATTATCTGAAACACCCAGTTCGAATTTGAAAGTTTGAAACTCTTCACTGAACTGCCAACTTTTCAGAAATGGCCTTCAAAATTGTTTGTCTTTAACGGGCATAGAATTTCAATTTCTTAACGATACTTACACTTGTAGGTTATTAAACAAAATAGAACTTCTCGTTCAGCATCTTGTTTATTTGGTGGACAAATCTTTCCAAATAGGTTCCGACCAAATATCTTGCTTTCCATTGAAAAAAAAAAAACATTTTATGATTAACTAAAAAATTGTAATAGATTTTTATTTTTTTTTAATATTTCTTAATTATATTTAAATTATACATATAGCTGGATTTTGAATTTACAATATTTACAAAGATTCATATATAAATTAATCGTTGGGTGTTTTTTCCCAAGTCTGATTTTTAAAAAATAAACCAAGGGAAACTTTTTTTTTATATATGTTAATAATATAATTAATTTATTGATTTTATTTTTGTTTATTTTTTTTTTAATATTTATGTTTATATTTATTATTTTATTTTCTTAAAACTATTTTTTAATTATATTATATAAGCCTTAATGGTAGAGTATACATTATTATATTGTAAAGTTAAGTCTAAAAACACGTTCAATAAACTAGGTTTGCTTCCAAAATTCTATAGAGAAAAGTATCTTTTACACGTACACAACTTTTTTTTATAATATAGGAAAAGATATTGTATCTAGTTTTAATATTGCGCAGACATTCTTATGATAACAATGCCTTTATGTATATTAATGTAGATTTTAAAAATCTTTTTTAACCAACTAGAATGAAAACAAAACAAACAAAAAAACAGTCTGTGATCGATTTGGAATTTATTCCTCATGGTTGTCGGAACTGTGGTGCTGTTGTTCCAGCTTAATCTTCGCTATCGGATGATCTTTGATGGGAAAACCAGCTGCCGCCTCGGAGGCTGAATTCGCCGCGAACAATTCACTCACATCAGGGCCGGGAAAGAAGTCTTCGAAACGGGGTGAGGCCTTGTGCGATTTTTGCAGCAAACCATTTGCAATGGCTTCGAAATCTATGCCGGGTGTTAGACCCTCTAGCATTCGCTTATCGGGAAACTTGTAGGGCGAGGGGTCACCTTTTGACTTGTAGTTGAGGGAGAAGGGCGAATTACTTGTCGGCTTCTGTTGGGAACTACTGCTGCTGTTAGAGCTGCCACTTCGTTGTTGGCCATAGGGAAGCTGCGGTCTTGATGCTGCTGCAACGGCGGCTGCTTGTGACATTGCATTTGACATGTGTTGCTGCATGCTCTCTTTCAGTTCTCGACTTGAGTAGGAGGAATTTTGTTGGTGATGTTGCTGTTGTTGTTGATGGGGCAGCTGATGCTGACTACGACCTTGAGGAATGACATTGAGGCCAGGAATTCCCATGAGACCGAGCGCGCTGAGATCGGGTAAATTGTCAGCCATTTTAGCGTTTGCTAAATGATGTTCGGAGGAACTCCTCTTAGACATTGGATCTTCCATTTCCGATCTTTGCAGGAAGGCTGGGGACTTATACATATTGAGTGACGGTGACGGCGATTGTTGGGACATTTGAATCTGACGACGGAGGGTTTCTGCCATGGTTGATAGAGGGCTAGCCGAATCTGAAGGATGTGATCCCAGTTTGTTGTGATAACCGTTAGAAGAGCCGTTTGAAGGAGTTCCTGGCATTCCATACTGTGACAAAGAAAAAAAAAACAAATTCAAGTGTCATAAATCGGTTTTTCAACATTTTTTGAAAGAGAAAAGTATAGAAAACAAATTCGAAAACATTTGAAACATACCGAATGAGCTGTTGCAGCTGCACCACCTCCTCCGCCATTTGCATACATTTGTACAGTTTCTTCTTTGATTTCACGATAATCACGAAAAACTACTGCCTTTATAACGGATCGAATCAACTCTTCCGGCCACATTCCCAAAAGAATTCTCTGTGGACGTCCTCGGGCTTTGGGTCGGGGATCCGTACCACCATCTAGCGATGGTCCCAGCATATTATGAACTCGATTCGCATACAAAACAAACGTCGGATAGGGGATGTCATATTTACGGGCTGCTTGGGACAGCGACAGACCTTCTTTTAAAACACTAAAAATCGCCTCAGCCATTGATTCGGGTCGCCAAGATTTCAAAGGCCCACGCTCACGAAAACGCAACTGTTGAACTAGGCTTTGTTGGTTGGTGTTCCAGCATTTCTGCCACATGGATTGCAATTGATATTGATAGCTGTCTATTGAGATGAAGGGAAAAAGAAAGCAAAAAAAAAAAAAACATTTTTATGAAACTCCTTTAACATTTTAAATTTAAAGAAGAACGAAATGAAAATATTTGCTTTTCGGAATTTTTTGTATTTGAAAAATAATATCAAAAACATATTGAAATAAAATAAACGAAGTATTGTATAAGGAATTAATTTGCTAACGAGCCTCAACTATAATTTAAAAATTTAAAAAAATATATATTTTGACTAATGGACTTACCAGCAACTGACGAGGATCCGGCTCCACTCATCCACGGATGTGCTCCTTCAATCAGCTTAGCCTGTAAAAAAAAAATGTTGGTCAAGTTATACTGTAAACTAGAACTTTAATAAAAATAAGCAACACATTTTTGAATAGTACACTACAGAGAGAGAGAGAGAGAGAGAGGAGAGCACATTCGTATGGTGTGGCTAAAGAAAAAAATTTATTCTCAAAATTACTCCCAAAATTGAGTACGTAATGAATTCTATACACAAAGCAATAAGACAATAAGACCATCCGTGAAGTACAGCTAAAGAAATTAAATCTATACTGTACCTCACAGTAGGTCCGAAATAGAGTAGGTAATCAAATATATTTAATGATTTCTGAATATAACATTAAAACTTTGGGAGGGATAGTAGAAGAAAATACAAAGTATGCATTGGTGTTGTGAGGCAAGAAAGAATTTCAAAAGAAGTTCAAAATTAAATACCAGCAAAATTTATTATCATACACATTCGTGTACAGCGATCTGATAATGAGTACGCAATTTAAGGCTTCAAAATCATACATTTTTGACTCGAAAAAATAATTGGAAGAAAAAAATTCATGTAGCATGGCTGAAGAAATTAACTCCACACTGTACTTGACCACACGTCTGAAGTAGAGTACGGAGTAAAATTCCTTTTATGATTTTCGGATACTTAAATATTAACTAATGTTTTATTATTTTTTAAAAATATTATAGAGAGAAAAAACAAAATTAAGTTTTTGTAGGAAGGAAGAAAGAGAATTATGTTAAATGCACATAATAAAATTTTATATCTTCGTGGAAATTATCCAGCCGTTTGAAATGTTTGGCCGTGCAATCAAAATCAATCAATCCTTTCTTAAGATCAGTTAGAAAATGTCTGAAAAGCGAATTTAGTTGGATAACGGATAGTTTTATAATTCAATTTTTTTTTTATTTTCTACTTTTTTTAATGTTACCCTATTTGTATGGGCAGGTGCCTACTTAAGCGAATTCTTAAGGACATGTTAAATATAATTTGTTCGGAGTGGTCATATTATTTATTCCTTTTTCTGACATTTCCTTTGCATGTCATTTAGAAAACAAAACTTCCATTTTGTGTCTCAATATGACTAAGGCTAAAAACTCTGGCTTATTTTTTAAGGCTAATAAGAGCCAACTATATCCTATACAACATCCAATCAAACCTAGAGGAGAAGTAAAAAATTTAAGAATCACTATTCCAAACAATATGACATGTCTACAAAGGAAAGCAATAAAACTGTTCTTTTTTTTTTTCTTTTCTTCTCTATTGGCTTTCTTAAAAATATCTTATTCTCTCCATAAAGACAATAATAAAGTAGAATATAAAAAAAAAATCAACAAAAAAAAAAAGAATCCAATTACATCCTGCCGCAAGCTGTTCTGTCGCCGTTTTTTTCTTAGCGCTTTTAAATTAATTTTTTGTATGCAAACTTTTTTTTTTGCTGTTTTTGTTTTATTTTGGTTGTTAATGTACAAATTAAGAATACAAAGTCCTGAAAATGGAAATTACAATGTAGGTACCTTACAGAATAGTAAGAGAGCAATAGAGTGAGTGGGGAGGGAATTTCGAAATAAAACTGTCGTAATAAGTAAATTCAAAAGTATCTGCAATCACGAAATATAATTCCATAATACTCTGATGGAGCTGCAACAAAACACAAAAAAAAACAACCAAATAAAAAAAGGGTTGCCAGAGGGTGGTAGATTTTAGTTACTTGTGGTAATGTGGGAGTGGTGAAAAATGAATAGAATCACATTTATGTGCAGTAAAAAAAATGAGTGTTGAATCTCATACTCCTTCTTGTTGTACTTATTTCTGACTTGGCATTTATATTAGAACAAGTCGGAGGTATGCCTCTGGATTGTTTTCTTTTTGTTGTTATTTTAATTTTTTGCAAAACATGCAAAACGCTATATTGAACTTAATTTTTCTCTGTCCTTTTTTTTTTTGTTTTGCAGTCTGCATATAAAAATTTTACTTACAGTATAAACAATTTGCATGATATATGGAAATTATACATTTTATTATTTTCGGATGTGTTCACGTTTAGAGACCTTAAACTATTGCTGACATTTTTGTATGAAATTAAATATACAAAAACAATAGTTAAGAGTTTTTTTTCTCTCATTTTAAATGTTTATAACTGCATGACTACCAACAAATTGAATATTGATGAGGGCGATAGCACCACCGCACATGTATGCAGATATAAATTAAAAAAAAAAGGGCTTAAGGCTGTGAAATGATAATAATTACACTTTGACACAAATGAAATTTACAAATTTACAACAACAACAACAAAAAAATATAAAGTTAAGTGTAAAGAACCTTGATATACCTCGGTATACTCGGCGTATATGTACGTTTTTGCATTGAAATTATTGCATGCAGTAATAAATTGAGTTTATAAATTTTACGCATGAACTGCTATATTCAATAAATATACATTAAGTTAATGTTTAATGAAGAAGAATAGTTTAACAATATTATGTGCAAAAACAACAACAGCAAAAAAATGCAAAGTGCACGTAGATGCGCACAAGTATAGTTTCTGCAAGTATACGACGAATTAATTGTCGCTTTTTGTTGCGTGAAGAAAATGTCATGAGGTTATTTAATTATTATATATGAATATTTTTAAGTCTATTGTTTGTGAGATTATATTGTAAGTCACGCAAGTTTTGATAGGTATATACGATATTGACGAAGGAAGGAGGCGTTGGTTTCTTTTAGGTTATTATTTAATTGTGGTTTGATTTGGTGGAAATTGATTTTGATTGAGACCTTTCTACTTCAAACGAACTTTCTGCAATAACATGCATTAGAAAAATTGGGTATCTTTACTTCCTTGCAATATTTTTGACCAAGTTTTACAGTTCCAAATAATAGAAATGATGAATTTACACGACTAAAATTTTTAAAATTTTAGTCACAAAAGTTAAAAAATATTATCTTTTTCATATTGTGGGTTTCTGTTAGATTAGATTTCGATAATGAGCGGTGACCCAGGGTCATTCAATTTTTATAAAATTCACTTTTTGCTTAAAGATACTTGTAAAAAGTTAATTAAAACAATATTATTGTTTTTTTTTTTTGTGAAAGCTATCCATAGTATGGACAAATTGTATAAGAAATACAAATACAAAATCGGCGATATGGATACTACCGATAAAAGTTAAAGTAAAATCTTACTATGTATAGAGATTTGATGTTTTTGGGGGTTTATTTTTAGATGTTGGCAACAGGTGGATGCTTTCATGAGTCTCGATTGCGAAGTTCACTGAGAAGGGTCGTAAACATATTCATTTCAAATGTCCGCCCCTTTTTTAGAGCAAAAAATTGAATTTGAAATAAATTAATCTTTCAAGGCAAGAGTCTAGATTTTTCGAAGGATTTTAAATCGGCATTTTCGTGCAATTTTCTTTATCCTACATATTTCTTTATTTGGAGATTTGAACAACAAAAAAATCTATTTTCTATTTTTCTACCACGCATGTACCACCATATGTGCATTCGTATATTATGAAGTTTGCAATAGTTGACCAATTTAGCTAAGGTCTACGAACAGACCCTTTCACTTTTGTTTTTTGAATTATGACTGAAAATATTATTTTAAATTGCAAGGAAAGATAAAATATGATTTTCTCCATTGTTTTAATACCACTTTCTTTTCTTGGATGAAAACGATACCGACTGTGTGTCGTAACGGTTTAGTTTCCAGAGGTAAAAACAAATTCAATTGCCTCTCTGCCTTTGTATCACCTAAAAATTATATCTTCAAAGCTTAAAGAAAATCGCTTCAGCAATGTCTGATTATTAACTCCAGTTCGATGCTTTGTTGATTGTTGGTAATAATTTTCAATAAAAAGATAATAATAAAATTAAAATTAGTTTGAATAACGTAGAACCTTCTTATTTACTAGTATTTGGCATTTTAGAAAAGACATAATCATAATAACTCACAGTAAAACTGGACTTTGATATTATTTCAGAATTAAATAAATAAAATATCGATTTCGACTATCGTCTCTTGCTTTATTAATTTTTTATTATTCTTATTCCGTTTTAATTACCTTCAGACTATCCAATTAAAGTCACAAAAGAAATTAAAAAAAAGCCGTGGTCTAATCAAAAATTAATCAAAGCTATACACAAATAGACAAATATCAAAAATACATACATTACATCCTATACATAAATACTCTGTAATAATAAAAAAAGTAACAACTGTTACATCCGTTCTATCGTCTCTGTCTGTCCGTCGCGTCGTAGTCGTCGTCGTCCGTCATTACTTGTCGACATTGTCGTTCATTTTTAGGGATATACAATATATGTACATATACAATATTGCAACTCTGAAGGTAATTCGTTAACCTCACCCCTTTTGTCTATTTAAGATATTTAATAACACCAACTTTATGTGGACTCGATGGACACACACAAAAAAATATAAGCATAAAAAAAATAAACAGCAGCAACTCTGGTAGAAAGGGTTGGAGTTTAAAGACATTCTCTCAAAGCAATAAAATACAATTTCATTGAGGTTTTATCGATTTCTCGCCCTGTTTTCTATCCAAACAGTAAATTCTTAATTTCTACATCAAAAAACCACACCGCACACACCACCAAGTCGCCAGCCTGCCACCTGCCATCACAATACTGACGTTGCTGCACAGTAAAGTATTTTACTTTGGAATGTAGCATTCGATATATTTCAAAACGTAAATAAAATTAAATAAAATAAAATAAAATAAAATAAAATAAAATAAAATAAAATAAAATAAAATAAAATAAAATAAAATAAAATAAAATAAAATAAAATAAAATAAAATAAAATAAGGTACACCGAAACAAAATTAAATAAAAATAAAAACAAAAATGAAACAACTGAAGGTTTTAGTATAAAATACACTGATTTTTTAACTTCAGAACTTTTGATTTATAAAAAAAAAATTAACATTGTAAGCATCCACAAAATTTAAAATTTAATCTCATGTTTGTGGATCATATATCCCACTGTTTCATCGCCAGGGTGGCCGTATTTTCATTTTATTTTATATTCTTAAGCCATAAACTACTATATAGAATAATAAAAATGAACAAAAAAATAAATAAAAGACTCTTTCACACAGAAGATATATCTATAGGTATGATTGTATGTATGTATGTATGCTGGAGCCTGACTCGTTCGTTCAATAATATTCCCTTTTTCCGTTCTCATTCCATTCATTAATTTTATAAGAATCGTAATAAATAATTAATTTAAACGGCACCGTCAAAATGAATTTCCCCACGTCTTGCTCCTTATATTCTCTGGCTCTGCAATAACTTGTCCCTCTCATTAAACATGGAACATTTACTGTGAACCAAGGAAAAATATATATATACATATCTACATAGTAGATATTTATATAAATATATATTTATGTCTATGTATGATGGTAGAAATGCACCACCCCCATCCCCCACCCTCAACACACAAAACGGGACACGGAATGTTTTTTACGTCTCGGCTGCTGCCTTTGAAGAAAGTAAGAAAAAAATTAAAATAAAAAATAAAATTATAAGTGAAGCAGGCGAAGAAAGCGCTCCTGGTATCTAGTAGCAGTACTAGTAGCATTCTGGCTGATGTAAGACGAAATCCCACCAAATAATCGTGAGAGAGTGAGGAACACAAGATGGAGAAGTGGGGTGTAGCGGAGACTATAGGGCCTGGCTTGGTTGGTGATGGGGTGGCATGAGCGGAGCGCAATTTGCAAACGTGATTAATTTATACAAAAATACATAAAATATAATTTCTCTTGTTTTGTTAGAGGGACCTGGTGTGGGGGTGCAGATGATACGGGTACGCTAGCTGCTCGCTGCTCGCTGCTCGCCGCCGCCACCGACCGTAGAGGTGATGTATACTAAACAGTAACTCGTCTTCGTTTTTACGTAGCTGATGGTTCCATACTATAGAACCCCTTTAACCCGATGCCCCCCGAACCCAGGCAACAAGAACCCTTGATATACCTACAACAACAAACAACACAACTTTATGTAGTATAATACAACTAAATATTTAATAGTATTTTATTGCACGAATTTCAAATAAAATATGCATGTCGGTCGAATGAATTATTCATAGAATAATGACTGTTAGAGCAACAGCATATACCCAGAAGTATAGTAACATTACAAGAGTACTTTGTAATCTAAATGTATCTATATGGCATTCCCGGAGTACTTGTGATGTTGTGTATAGAAAATCAAAAAAAAAAGATAGATACAGTAGCGCTAGTGCTACAAGAGCTACACAACTTTGTACGATATTTCATTGTGTTTCTTGCAACAATACATCATCGTGTTTACCTTTTTACTTCTTTCTCTATACTATTTGAGGAGGTTTTTTCTTGTCTTAATTTTTTTCTTCTGCAACTTGCTAGCTTCTTGATTTTGTGTTTTTTTTTTCTTTTTTTTATTGAAAAGTTGTTGTGCGAAGAAGGATCCAGTAGACCATGTAAATCACTGTAATTCACTGGTGGTAGATATAATAATTTTTGTTTTCAATATCTACGTCCGAGTTCAAATTGCATTGAATGTTGTTTTTTTTTTTTTTTGAAAAATGCATATATAATTTTGAAGTTGGTGTATGCTAACAGTTGGGTCAAAAATAATTGCTCCATTATGACCATGATGAACTTTGATGGTTTATTTTTTTTGCATCTGATGGGCGTGATTGCAAATACTCGTATGTATTAAATTGATGTGTAAATTCTTAGTTCACTAGCCCATTTTCATTTTCTGAATGTGCAAGTATAATATTTTGTTTTTCGTGCACGTTTTCATCGAAAATTGGACAAAAAATTTGTAAGAAAGCTTGTAAATGAGCTATTTTGTTTAATTCAATATGTATTGTATTGATTACTATATTAACGGTGAATGCACTTAAGCTGTTGACTTTTGCAGAGTTCATGAAAATTGTGGTGAAGAGGTGACAAAAATATTTCGGCGATACACGCATATTGGTGCAACAAGGTGATTTAACTCAATCTTACAAAAAAAAGAAAAATCGCTAAGTTTTCACGTTGGGCGCCATTTAAGGTGGAATAAAAAAATGGAGTTTCCAAGTTATTATCAAAACATCTGCTTGCATCTTCTAAACTGTTTTTATGACTTCAATACAATTTTTAATGGAACCCATAAATCCAGACTATGTAACTTTTTTGGGAAAACTTTTTAACTTAAAACTTATTTATATTAAGTTCTTTAGAAATTCAGTTGAGAATTTAAGTCTCAAATTGCGATGGCAAAACAAAACATCAGGTTGGACGTCATTTAAACGGAAACTAAAATAGCTTATTGGTAGTGTTAAAAAAATTTAAAAATCAATTTGAAACCTGAGGGAGTAAAAAAGAGGTTACTAACAGCTTTAAGATTTCATCATTTTGCTATCCACTTAGCTCTTAAATGATGTATAGATTCAATATAATTCCGTTCTTTAAATCTGTTCAGTCCATTTCCTTTGTATATTTCTTAGACAAAAGCTTTGAATAGAAAATAATTTGGGTTTCATGTTGGGCGCCACTTAAAGCAAAACTAAATTGAGTTGTTTAGGGGTGTTTTTAGGACAAAAAGTGCTAAATAAAAAAGGAATAGAGCAAAAGTTAAAAATAAGAATAAATGAATTGAAATTGAAAATTGATGAAGCTAGGGTCAAGTAAATGACAACAGAAAAACGAAATAAACCGTCTATCTCCTGTCTGTATGAAATCCTATCCGGCGTTGTATCACAATATCTTCTGATATAAATAAACCAAAATATACTGT
Organism: Syrphus vitripennis; assembly: GCA_958431115.1. Lineage (NCBI taxonomy): Eukaryota > Metazoa > Arthropoda > Insecta > Diptera > Syrphidae > Syrphus > Syrphus vitripennis. The sequence goes on along the minus strand of OY288110.1, from coordinate 838,303 downwards.
GCGCTGAAAATTGGATACAGTGCTCACTAAAAGAAAAACAACTTCATTGGATTAGGTACGAAATAAGCAAACTTTCTTTTCCTAACTTGCAATGATAAGTGTGCACATTCTGCTAGACGAAAAAACATAACGCCCCAGAACACATCGCATGTGATAAATTTGGTCACCATATAAGAACTTAAATCTTACGTTGGGCGCCATTTACATTTTGTGTTGAAATTTTGACGTAATACATTTTTTTGGCTCTTGTACAAAAACTCTAAATTTTTTTTGAAAAACTATGAAAGAATTGTATAATAATATTGCACGCACCTAAGAAGAATGGTTTCTATTTAAATAAAGATGATGCACATTAGGCTTTTCATTAAAATTTTGATTCTTTGAAAATTGATCTTGCTGTTCTTATATACAAAGCATTAAAAATAAAACACATGCATTCGTGATGTTTTTGCTTCTTTACAAACATCAATCGTATTTATTTATTCACCAACTCTGTCATACATTTAATATGTAAGTAGATGCAGTATCTTTATCTAACACATATTATACACATAGTTCATTGCTTAGTTTAAGCTACTAAAATTTATATAAATCTATGATGATGATGACGAACATGGTGACAAAAGGGTGCTGGTGCGGTGCTATAGCTGGAGACGATACAACAGCGACTATACGACGATGATGGTCTCATTTCCTCGAATAATATTTAATATTTAGAGTGTTATAAATATTAAATGAGTGTTACTTAGAAAATCCAAAGGTATTCATAGCGAGCCTGCCCTCCCAATTTTCTAACGCAGTGCCTGTTCCATGATGTTCTTCTACACGGCACGTTATATTCTGTGTGAGTTTGGTCGCAACAAACATCAACACCAACACCAAAAGCAACTTTATATAAAAGCAGCTGCACCAAAAACCATCATCAGTAGCATCAGCAGTAACATCCACCAAACATTTTAAGGACATATTCAGTGGATTCATGCAAAATTCACATCGGGTGTAATTTCTTATTTAAAATGCCATTAAATTTTTTTGAATAGACGCCCAGGCAGTAAACAGTCAACAACAGCCAGAGTAGCAGTGTAACATGCAGAAGTAGTAGTAAAAGCAGCCAAAAGCAAAAAGCTGCACGCTCTACTCGCTTTGCTTTTAACGCCCAACATAATGATGGCTGACACGAGTGACATCCTACCCATATGTACTCACACTGACAGAACTGAGCTGACTGATGCACTGTTGTTTACTTCTATTCAAAATTTATTTATACCCCTTCTCCTATTCCTACTGTGACTTTTTGTGTGCAACATTACTGTTTCTGTATTGTATACTGTTACGAAAATAAGACACAAAACATTGGTTCTTATAGAATAGCTTGATGCTTATTACTGCATTTGTTATGCTACCGCCCTTGGGCTCTGATCTTTGATGTCCTTCTTGCAAAACTGTAAAAAAAAATTTAAAAAAAAACATTCTTCTTGAGAAAATGCAGCAGCACCACCATTTAAAAATAAGGAGCCTATATCTAGGACTAAGACTGTCATCATCATCCCTCCCACCTACAAACACACACCAACGTACAGCTCCTCGCTGATGGTTAATGTTTACATTAACGTGCTTCATATATAAAATTGTTAAATTTTTAATTGTGTTCTGTCGCTACTTTACCCTCTGAAGAGCCTGCAGACGTTACTTTTTTTATTTTATAATATACTGGAGGCAGAAACACAATTCAAGCAACGAGAATACGAGTCTATATATGTATCTCGTCCTCCAGCCTTTCTTTTCTATAAATATCTGAATGTTTCGCCTTTTATATTGCATCCTTTATTTTTTTTTCTTCTTGTTTTTTTTTTCTGTGTAACCCCCCCACCACGTATTAAGTTAATGTAAACACACATAGCATCATCATCATCGCAGAGAGGCCCCTGCCTCAGCGATGCAACTCGTAGATCTTTTACTAGGTTTTCACTCACTTTCATATCAATAATGAACAGAGAGCTTCGCTTGAATTATTTTACTTAGTAATTGAAAATATTATTAAAAAGCCTACAGGACGATACAATGACGGAGGCGCGGCGACGACGACGACCGACGACGGCAACCAAGCTAATGCTGTCGGCTGCTGCTACTGCTGCTATTGTTGATGCAACTGCAGGACGCATTGTAGGAAATGTATCCTTACGGAATATACCTAAAAAAAACTACATATGCAGCTCAAGCTATCGCTTACTTGCTGCAGCATGAATATTAGATAAAATTTAATGAATCTTTTCCACAATATTATGTTTTAAATATAAGGACGAACCACTTTGTGGCTGTGTGTGTGCGTGTTGATGGTGTGCGTGGGTTATCGTTCGAACATAATAATGATTCAGTTTCAGACTATCATGAAAAAGTAACATATCACAGATAGTAATTTTTTCTGTATAATACGTGTATTATGTACATTTATGAAAAAATATCATACAAAACTGAAAAAAGACTTGACCCATTATAACCGACCGGCCAAACTTTTCCATGCATCGGAATAGTAGAGCCAAAGCAAAAACATAATATTGTGGAATATTGATGTGGATAATCAGCCCTTAGCTCTTTTAGGTTGCTACAGTGCTGTACGAGACCGACTCACTCCTTGGCATCCGAGACAAGAACGTTTTTTTTATACCGAAACGTACCGAAAGTCTCGGTTCCCAGCAAAGCAAAATCTTTGAGAACTCTTTTTTTTAAATATAATTTCAATGAAAATAATATTCAACTTAAAGATTCAAATCGTTGCATTTCATTGCGGTCTCGTGTCTTGGCCAACTCTGGAACAAAAGCACTGTGATTTTCATTCCAAAAAATGGCAAGACCGAGCCGTAAGATTTCAGTTCTTTTCTTCTCAAGACGATTTACTTCAGTGTAATAACGGGAAAAGGGCTTCCATCATATAAAGAACCATTATTTTAATTTAGTGGTCCAAACTGATATTCCTCTTCAAGGAAATTTTGGAAGGAAACGGTATTCACTGATATTTCAAAGAACATCGATAGAATCAGGCACCAATAAATAGCTTATTGAGTTCTCACGTTGTGCGCCATCTCCCTCGTTGGATTTCACGAAATAGAAAAATCCAATTATATTGCTACCATCTCGGTTTCCTACATTGCATAATTATACTGTGGAAATAATCAGTCAAGTTCTACCTCATTTTTTTTTGTATCTATGTGCATCTACAAAGTTTTAAAAAAAAAACTCACGTTGGGCGCCATCTAAAATGTAAAAATATATATCTAACTTTAAGCTTCACCGTTTGTTTATTTGTCGGAGTGTAAACATTAAGAATTTTATAATAAATTTTATACTCCACATTTGGTAGATAAAGTTTGGATTAACTTTAATCTCATAGAAATATTTCAGAAATTTTTCTGTAGTTCCTCTTTATCTGGACACACCAACTTTTCATAATCTGCCACCACAGTCCTATTTAACAACAACACGATTTTGGTTACATTCAGCCAGCGCGTGCAATTAACTTGTTGCATTGTGATTTTTATTCATGTTATGTATCCCTGCTCAGAGTCAGCGAATATGCTTTAATGCATGTATATTGTACATGCTTTTGGTATTTTTTTTACGAATCCTTTTTATCCTCATTTCATCACACGAGACGTTAGAGTCGTATGCTGATGCATATGTTACCATAAAAAAAAGTTGTATATGTAATTGAATTGTGGTTTAAAGGAGAGCCAAGGTTTTAACTGCATAAGCGGATATCACAATGGAAAATGACATCAAAAGAAGGATTATAAGCTATTTTCTTTTGTTGAAGTTGCATGTTTATAAGCTTACCTAAAACTCAAGTCCAAAAATAGCTTTGATTCTTTTTATTTAACCCTCTGAAATAGCTCATTACATTCTTAAATTGCTTTTGAATTAGCATAAGGGAAATAGCAGAACTAATTTTGTTAAACAATTAGACAACAAGAATTCCATAGCATATTTTATTTATTTACATATTTAATTTAAAAATGTATATTCTCATAAACTATACAACTACAAAAACCAAAAATTAAGTTCCAACCTAAATGCCCTTCACGTGGTTTGATGCAATATAATGAATGTTAGGCAAATATGTACAACATTTCCAAAATCCATTTAGGTACAAACTGTCTGCCACTAAAGCACAATTAGGAACATAAAATGACTCACCATCAACAAAAATATATTTATTTCATCAGCTACCATTGTATGTGCTTTACCTACATAAAATACTTTTATACATATACATTTACACAAACATTAGGACTTATATTTTATTAATTTATTCGATCACATGATGTTAAACATACAAAATAAGTGAAATAAAAATACTTGCACTTCCCTCCAACAACATTCTGATGGAAAGACATGACAACAAATCTACACTCCACAACACATCACGTGCTTTTTTGATTTATAAGAAAAAAAGTATGTACAAATATGTAGACTACATATTATTTTCTAAACATTTTTTTTTCAATTTGTTTATTTTTTCATTCAATCGAGACATTTTTTTTTTTAAATAACTTTAGGCCTAATTTAAGATATAAATCTTGTTTTAACTCGTGCTTCTTTACTCAAGTGTTATTTAAATAATAACCTTTGTAGGTACATCTATACAGAAATACAATAATTCAAAAAAAAAGACACGTGGGCATGGGTTTTTTATGTATATTAATTTAGATAAGACATTATGTAGAATTTTGTTTTATTAAATAAACACTATTTAAAAATTACTATACTGGCATTCTTTCTTCTTGTTTATTTTATTTGAATATACACTACAACACATGTTGCCGGATTGTAAAGCCAATCCTGAGTAAGCAGTTGTTTTTAGTTTTCTATATAATCTTTGTTTTATTACCACCAAAACTAATGGCATCATTGGGGTTACCAACCTTAGAAGAAAAAAAATCCATTTTAATTTTTTTCAAACGTGTTTTTTCAATTCGAAATCGTTTTTTGTTGTGTGTTTCTTAGAGTTTACGAAGTTTTTAAAAACTTACATTTTTTTTCCTACAAGAATACTCAAAACAAAATCATGGATATACTCTGACCTATTGGAGTAGTTGACAAAAATGTTCATTTATTTTACTGTTTTCTTTTACATACGTGTATATTCTACCAATTACCTAAATAGTTATAACTTCGACACCTTAACTCAATTCAGATTTTAAAAATATTATCCCTTCCAATGAAAAAAGCACAGTTGGTCACCCTACCCAATCATCCCTTGTAATTTTAACAAAAGAATGATGCATTTGTGCAAATAATAATAAAAACTAGCTCCGATGAAGAGAGAAAAAGAAGCCATCGAAGGCGGTGGCGGCAACAGCGATGACGATGACGGCATATGGTCGCCATAAATACAAAACAAAATTTATATTATTTTTCTTCGTAAAACAATTAAAACAAAAAAAATTTAAATGGTCTCCCTATCCCTCGCTGTATGCAGGTGCAGATGAAGATGAACAATTATACTCTTTTCGTTTTAAATAAATACAAACAAAATAAACAACATATTTATATCTCTTTGTACTTTTGCAAGCAAAGCCGTTAATAACCAAAGTAAATATTTAAAACAAAAAAAAAAAAAAAAAATACCCATATCCCTCGCACATCCATATGCTCTTATGTCCCTGCTTGCTTTTTGGGCCAAGCGGCTCAAGCATCTCAAAACAAAGGCACCAAACTGGGCGAGGTACCTTTGGTGTTAGTGGTGTTCATTTTTACTCATCATCTTATATTTACACTTTGTGCCACAAAAGTTCTTTTATTCATTTATTTTATTTATTTTTTTGTTCTTCCTCTCGTTTTTTTTTCTTGTTTTCAAGAGAAAAATGAAAAATGTTAAGAAACAAACAAAATTTTATTTAAATTGTTTTTTATATTTTTCTCCAAAGGCAATTAATAAAGTAAAGTTAACTTTTGTCGTTAATACATTTATATGTACCCAAAGAAGTATGAGTATCTACAGCAATCAATGTGTCTGAGTTTGAGTATGATTCAGTGCCGGATTTACAAGTAGTTGAGTTTAATTATGGGAAGTTCTTCGGGATTCTAGATTTCTTCGTCATTTTTTTTCTTAATAAAATCAACCAATGATTGAAAACGTTATTTTACACGTCAAATAAATAAATAAAATATAAATCTCATTCCAATCTGTTGTAGTCCTGACTTGTGATGAATTATCTTATAAAAATCTACATTTTAATTTTCAACTTTTAGACACTCATGTCTCCTTAAATATATTTATGACTTCCTTATATTTTTAATACCTATGGATATTCAACTTAATCACAACATATCTAATATATTGGTCTAAGACTGTGATGTTATATTCTACACTATCTTTGGAACCTAATTAGATCTAAAAAAATTAATGCTTCTTTAAACTTTGACATTTTAAAATATTGTGAAGGATGATCGGTCCCTCGCGAGAAGTAATGATAATTTCTAATTAAAATTTTGTTCAATTAATTTTATTCGTGCGAATACTTAAGCCAGAACAGTTACATAAATTTGTCATACAAGTATTAAATTAAGTTACAATTTTGAACAATTTTTCTTACCATGTGCAAATAATCATTTTTTGGCATAATATAGGAAAATTTATAGTGAACCAGTAATTCAAATATGTCACATAAGTAACATATTCTTCCATTTTTTTTTAAATGGTACAGAAGTTCAATATTATGGGGTAAAAAATTGCAAAAATTGATTTTTGCATCGAAAAATTTTTAACCTATTCAAATTTTAAATTGAACAAAAGAATCATCTATGGAGCCTAAAACATATAAATGAGTCCGCCACTGGTGTAAGTGCACAATAATAGTGACTAAACAGAACTTCAAAAGAAGGCGTGCCGGTACTGTCAGCGGGTGCAGAGGGGAACCAGAACCACACACTATACCTACCATACGCAGCCCACATAAAATGAATACAAAATAAACAAAACAACAAAAAAAAAACATAAAATAATAATTCAAATCAACTTGGTCTAAGGGGAGAGCCGAGCCGACCCGTAATAGCCGGAGTAGAGAAGTATAGAAGTCGAACCCGAACAGCGATCAAGGGAATGCAATTATATTTTGAATAAACAAGAAATTTTCTTCTTCTTAAAATAAAATGAAATAGGTACCTAACAACAAAAAAAAATATATGTAATTATTTTTACATTCATATTCAAAGTAAAGGCACATTACACACATGTGTTTATATGATCAATTCACATATCCGAGGGAGAGAGCAAGCGAGAGAGAGTTAATACTGGATGCAGACATTTAATTGCTTCCTCCAACAAAATAAAATAAAAAAAAAATAATAAAACAAAATTAATTCCCGCATTAAATTTATAGTTTTTTTTTTTTTTCTTTTTAAGAAATAAAAGAAATATTTTTACTGCTGCTATCTAATGTAAACTAGATTTCACATTTACTGCTATTTTAAAGTTCCATCGTTTTCGGCTGTGTGAAATGTCGATATGATTTAATTACGACATTAAAAAATCAAATTTGAATAAAATTAAGATAAAACTTTCAAGAGACATCGTAATTATGGATATAAGATAAAATTTACATTAATTATAATTCTAAAATATTTTGTCTTTTTATTTTTTTGTTTGATTTGTTTTTTTTTTTTTTTTCTTTGGTTGGTTTTGTTTTTTGGGATTAAACCCTCGAATCTTTTGTGCCTATAGTGGTTATGGGTTTGAGCTTGGGCACAGTCAGTCTCACTCACGATGCTTGCGTTGCGTGCTTATTATTTATTTATTTTTTTTTTGTATATTTTAATGATCGCACGTGTCGGACTTAAAATCTAATTTTCATCATTATTCGTAACGGATATTTATATTTTGTTCCTCTTTCTCGTTTTCAATTAAGATATTTTTAATGAAAAGATATAATATGAATAAAATAATATCTAATCATATAAACCTATAAACGGGATTACGCAAATTGCATTTAAAATGGACAAATTTAGACGAAAAAAATAAAGTTTTAATTAATTTATGTTTGTTTTTTTTTAATTTTATTTTTGTTGGTTTTTATTCAATCATTGAACTTCCTGTTAAATATATACCACGAGTTTGCTATTTTACTGCTGATTCATATTTATTATTTTTATTTACTTTGAATAAAGCAATTTCGAAATTATTACGACGATGACTCCAGCAGCAGCAACAGCAGCTATAGAGAGCTAACGAAATTACCAGCACCAATACTTTGTGTTGGCATTGAGATGAAATATTTATATTTAAATTAAACACACTTACAATCGCTTGCGATTAATTTTTATGAAGCTAAATTTATTATTAATTCAATTTATTCTTTTCGTTATTTTTTTTTTCATTTTTCATTTTTGTTTGTTTCGTTATTATTTATCTTTGTGAGTTCGGAAAGTAAGGCGGAAAAAGCTTATGATTATGATTATTATTATTTTCTTAAGTAATTTCAGCTTTGGGTTTTTTTTTTGTTCCCGGCTTGTTTTCAATTTGGAAAGTACTCGTATGAACCTACATACATATATTTATATTATTATTAAAATATTAATAAGTTTTTGGGCCTTGTGTTTCTTTTTTTACTCATTTCTGTCGTAATTAACTATTGGCATTATGGAATTTGTTGATTTTATTGTTTATTTTTTATTAGTTTATTGGCCATTGGGCAATAATTTTCGAATTTTGTTGTTGTTTTTTTTAATTGTTTTGAATTTAATTGATATTGATTTGATTTGGTGGATTTATCTATGTTTATTTAAGCATTTTGTTTTGCTGCCTATCTTTAAATTTTTGTTTGATGCTAATAAAAAAATTCTAAGAAATTAAATTTATTAGACACTAGAGGCTAATAAGTTCATTGACTATTTGGGGTTTCTAATTAGATAAATATTAAAAATCATTCATAAGTATAGTTTAACGATAAACATCAAACCTATAAAAGTTATAAAATGCTTGAATTTGATTTTATAAGACGCATTAATTTCTCATTTGACAGAATGAAGCTTTTCTTTGCAACAGTAATTCAAAGAATGTTTACTCCTGATTAGAAGGACAAAAAAAATTTATCAAAACAAAATTTCATGAAAAAATATGCACTCACTTTTAAAAATATTAATTTTTCAAAAAAAGAACTTTTTTTTCAATCCAAAAATATTTTTTGAAAACTTTGATATGGGATATTATTTAAATTATTTAGGAGCTCTTTCCTGAAAATTTGTATCGCAAATGATTCAATCAGTTTATGAGAAAAATCGAAAACCAAAAATCTGGTTCTCTGGCAGTTACTGTTTTTGAAAGCAAAATTTAACCAAATGATTTTCTCACGGAAAAAATTTCATCAAAATTGTTAGAACCGTTTTCAAGTTAAATATGTTTTGTCGTAACGGTTTTATGAGAGGTAATATTTATTTTTGGATCACATCAACCACCAGTTGTTTTGTAGATCGTAGATCGAGGTTCTAAAAGACAAACTGACAGAAAAAAAAATTGCGGGACCCACTTTTTTCCATATTCTCTATAATCGTTAGGACACGTCTGATTAATACCACGAGCATCCTAAACTTGCCTGTCAGTATATAAAATAAAATAAAGCTAAAATTGAGACTTTTTCCTGTTAATTTAATTCTCTTATTATATTTAAAATGTATTTCTTTTTTCGTTGTTAACACAAATAACTAGTATAAGAAAACGATGGATTTAATATTTACCAAAAAAATATTTAATTTGGAATTTCTCCAACTGATCAAATAAAACTTAACGGAATTTCGGTAATCTGAAATAATAACTTAATAACAATAAAGAATTTTGTTTACATAAAAAATCCATTGACGTAAGTATAGTTATTTATTTTTAATACAAGAATAAACGTTAGAAAAACAATAAATTTTTTGCGGATATAATTTTTTTTTTCTTCTGTTTTTAAATTTTGAAGTACATATTTAAGTAAGAGGGGGGAATCAACTGTCTGAACTGATCTTCTATCTGCTTTTCTATTTCTAAGATCCACAATTTATTTTTTGTTCTGAAAACCTAGAAAGACTTTAAGGTTGTCACGTAGTTTCAGTAGTGGGATGAATAAAGAAGGGAAAAAGATGTAACACAGTAGTCAGTGGGATTCATATCATTATATCTGGAATGATCTGATCAATGCTGATGATCAGGTCTCTTGATGTTTTCGGCTCAACTCCCGTACTTCCTACATTCGTAGGAATGACAGAAGTAAGTGTACACCAGTCTCTGACTGTATGTTTGAGGATACGGTGGCGAATCTAAAAATGAGTTAGTTATTCAATCCCGACATAGAGCTATGATAACTGAAGATGGTACATAGATGGGTGTTTTGTTCTGGATATCTATTTGAATTTAAACAGAGTATAAATATCTTGAATTTTTATCAATTGCATAAATCTCCTTGATCCAACAAATGCAACGAAACCTGCATTTCTGAGACCAAAACAGCGAACACTACAATTGGACAACTAAGGTGAAGCAGGAGTAGGAAACTGGCAGAGTTGTGGTCGGTCCCAGTTGAGATACTCATGACAATCTTTGGTTAAAGAACAAGAAGATTCATATTCATTTTTCAAAATCTTATTTAAAACTATTATATAAACTTAAACCTTACATTGTTTGAAAACTTTTCTTATATACCCGTTCAACTTTGTACTGTAAGCTCTAACTCATCTTTAACTATTTTGTAAATCCAAGGTCAAAAAAATATGCCATTAAAATAGAACGTTGAATAACCCCATAAGTAAAAGAAACAATGAACATTCTAAATAAAATCTACATTTTTTTAAAATAGATGTTGCATAAATGATGCAACAATAATTATATTAAAACCAAACATTTAAATGTTGTTCCATTCATTGTAACTTCCTTCCTTTTTTACCCACCTCCCAACATTGCATAAGTGCAAATATAAACTGTATTTACCTACGAACGTAGATAATGCCGTGTAAGTAATTTTTTTATTTTGCTGCATAGCTTCGCTTATACTTATTTTATTCTACGCTTCTCTAATTTCTATTCTTATAAACTCTTTAATTAAGTTCTGTGTTTTATTTTTTTTTTTCATTCATTACTTAGAGATAGAGGGTGATTGTGTGCTTGCTATTGCAAAACAACAAATTACATGCATTGCAGATGGGAACCCCTTTTATTTTAATTCATCATCAGATTCAGTCATATATACATACGTAGGAGATTAAAATCAATCCCAGTCCATGCGACCAAGTCCATGCAGCACTGCAGCAGGTACATAATATTTCGATAGACTTCTGTAGCCGAAATCAAAAATTTCATCATCAGCAAAATATGACTCGGTGAGAGAGATTGCACCTATAGTTATGGTGATACAGTGTGTATCTAGAAATCTTATGCTCGTACGCACCCTCGTCCATCACAAATAAATGCGGGATATATAATTAAAGGTCAGTTGTTGCAATCTAACAACCTGCAGTGCACAATGCACATCCTCGCATACAACTTGCCGCCAGGACGACGACCGACCGACAGTACAAAGGAGAGTTGGGTTGCTGCAAATATAGCATCCCCTTTAGTATTGTAAGGTGTTGCAAGTGTAATTGACGACGAAAAAATCGCTAAAAAATAAGGATTTTTTACACAAAGTTACTTCCTTTATATGCGCGAGGAACTCTTGGACTTGGGCTTCGGCCGGCGCGGCCACCGAGGACGTCGACGATGACGATGAAGTATGTATTACAAAACACAAAATACAACTCAATGTTCATCTGCATTTCTTATTTCCTGCCAGAAAGGACTGTTCTGATGCCTTTGCTGCAATCACATTCATGTGCATCGAGCTTGAATTTATATTCCTTTGGCTGTTGGTAGGTATGGTTGGGATTGAATTGGAACTTGGGGGATGTTAGATGATTCAAACCCTCTCTCCTACTCCTGCTCTCTCTTTATCTTTATCAATTGCTGTGCCCACCTTTCGCCATGATATTTCGCTAAATGCGCACAGTAGTGCGGAAGCTTTCATCACAAATGCATGTTATAGGTATCCCCCCATCCCCCAAAGTAGATATTATGTATGTATGTTTAGAAGAGGCACCATTGCTAGATTTAGCTCGAGAAAATGCCTCTGTGGATTTAACATGCGAGAAATAGGGAGCCATGTCATGGGAAACTACTTTCACATTGGCCATCAGTTTTTGTCCTGCCGCAATATAGGCTGAGGCTCCCCTATCCAACTATTTTTGTATAATAGGTATAGGACGACAACGATGGACGGTTGGACGCACGGACGGCGCATAGAACACAAGTCCTATAATAACGGTAGTGTGGTGCATATAGTTGAAGGGTGGATATATGGATGATGATGATGATGACATGATGGCGAGGATGATGGTGTGGCATACGATGCAGTTGTACACCGTTATTGGGGTAACTTTTGTATTATTATATGCATTTTCGTTTGCAGCGGTTAAAGGCGCACAAAAAGATGCACAAGGATCGCCAATGCCAGTGCAAAACTCGTCGGGATGCACTTGCAATATGCCTGTGCATTATTTTTGTTTCTATTTGTTTTTTTTTTTTTTGTATTTTGTTGGTTTCATCCACTTGCACGCGTTTTTCCTATTGCTGCATCAAAAACTGGTCTATCGCCTTGGCTTTTATAGACAGTTTAAACAGGGGTGGTGGGTGACAAATTGCGTGGAAATTTTTTCTAAAGATTGCTCTAAGTGGGCCAGTTGAGTGGCTAAGAGTTTTTGTTTTATATACGGACTTGAAGGAATTACTATTGCTATTTGCAATTTTAGTATGAAGAGTTCATACTTGTACCTATAGTTCAACTTGTGTTTTTTTTCTAAAATTAGAAGGTAGTAGTTCAAATTTTCTTCTTCATGTACTTCACATACCACTAGTTTCCTACAATAAACGTTAATGACCCCTTGAACAGTATGGAAGGTTCTGGTACCAAAAAGAAATTCGAAAATGTAACTTCAACTTCCAATTTGGGCGACCAGCTACAGCTTCCCATTGGCTAATATGAGAAGCAATATATGTACTTGATAAGAAAGAGAGAGACTCTTTGAGAATTTTACACTTAACAAATTTCAAAACCTTTAACGTATGCATTAAAGTAGAGAGCTACTCGACTCAAGGTGAGCTAAGTACATGAGGCATTCAAAAATTCTTTTGAGTCCATTTGTTCATTAGGAGATAATAGTTGTTTAGGAGTTAAATCTAAGTTAACTCATAAACCAAATTTACCGTCAATTAAGATCAAATTTAAAGTTAAGTAAGCTCACCAAACTTTGGTGAATTAAGTCTAAATTAACTGAAAAGTTAATTCTGACAGATTCGTATGATCTGCGGTGCTATAGGTATGTTGATTTACATAATGTCGCACGTCGAATTTTTGGCAATTCAAGTTTTAATTTTGGATTAAAAATTGGATTAATGATTGGATTACATGTGTGAAAAATACAGATTTGGATTAAATACACCTGGATTCATGTTTGACAGCTCGTTGTTGTTCTCTCTTTCTGTTTCATAGAGAAATTTTAAATTAATGAGGCTCGTTCACAGTACCTTCGCTATGTGAGTTTATCTAAATGCGTTCATCTAATTTCTGAGATAATTTCGTGCAAATTTAGTTGAACGAATACTATGTGGAAATGTGCAAGGTAATTTAAAAAATAATTTAGAAATTAGGTACCTCATTTGGCCTAATGAAAACGACTATTTATTTAGAGCAAAAACTAAACTTTACCAAGCAAAAAACTGTCCTGTTTTTTTTTGCTCAAAGCATTCAGAGCTCCAAAAGCAAATTATAAAGAAACTAGTTTTGGCTCTATTACGCTTTCAGAATATAAATAAAGCCAAATGTTTGTTTTATCAAATTTTTAAATAAATTTTGAAAAAAGAAATAAAGCCAAATTGGACATTATTTCGATTTGGTAATTAAAATGAAACCAAACTCCGAATTTGGTCTTATTTCGATTTTGAAAATTGTAACGACAGCAAGTTTTTAGGGTTTGGTCTCATTTAGTTTGGCGTTATTTCCCGTCAGCGAGAATCCGAAATGAGAATTTTCAAAATGTCAAAGTTGACAGTTGATGACTACACTTAGAATGTTCCAGTTGTATTCAGAGCTCTATTTTGAACAAATAAAGAAAAATGTCAATTGGTCGCGTTCGAATGAAAGACAGAGGTTATCTGAGATAACTTTGAATGCGAGTTGAAATAAATTAAAGTACAAGAAAATACACCATTGCAGTAAGTTTGACCCAAACATTATTTTCTTATAATTTTTTGACATTGTTAATACTCAGTAGAATAAATTGGAAAGGATTTTCACTTGCAATTAGACCGGATCAGATAGATTTTTAATTTATCTTCAGAATTAATGAATAAAACCCGACCTCACCAGCTCTTCCCTCATTTAAAAAAAAGCTTAAATTGATTAGTATATTATGATTATCTATATTCAGCCCAAGCATAATTTTTATGCTTGCTTCTTTTTTCGAAATTTTTAAGGAGCGATTTATTCTTTATATGTATTTGCCTATACTCAAGAAAAAAATAAATCAAAAACTCACCCGCTCTTCTTCACGAATCATCTCTGCAATTTCAGGTTTGATCTCCATCTCGTCCACATGATTAATACCTAAAGCTGACAGACTCATTGATTCGGCAGCAGGTGGTGTCGCGATCGGGTAGCCACCACTTCCACTGCCAGTTCCATTGCCGCCACCGCTATTACTTCCACCTCCTCCTCCGCCACTGCCACCATTTCCCCCAGATGATGAATGATTATTTGAAGCCTGTGATGATGATGACGACGAGTGAGGGGGTATAGGCGATGCGAAAGGATTTCGCACAGATGATGAAGACATGGACGGCGAAGGACATTCCTGTGGCGGCAATTGTTGTCGTGCTTGGTATTGATGTTGAGACTGTTGTTGCTGCTGTTGTTGTTGCTGTTGTTGGTGGTGTTGTTGCTGTAGCTGCTCATGCTGCATTTGTTTGTGTTTTTCCTTTTGTTGTTGTTGATGATGGTGCTCTATTATGGTAGCAGGAGATGGAGATCTACTGCGCTTGCGTCCTCCAGCCAAAGACAAATTCACCTCCAACAGCTTTTCAGTGTTTACGTGAAGACGTGGTTTTTTCGGTGATGGTGATGACCTGCGTGCAGCAATAGCTGCCTCCTCACCTCTTCCACCACTATCCGCAACCAATGTTGCACTAGCCATAGCACTGATGTCATCTGCTGTATCAGTGGTATTCACCTCAGCCAGACCACGTATCTTTAGCATTTCGGCGACTTTCAAAAGTGGATTAATCTGATCCTGACTCACGTTAATTTCACCTTTGTACATGAATTCCATGATGGCCTTTAACTCACTCCAGCCCACGTCACGCATAATCACTATCGGGTGCTGACACGGGTTGTCGTAGAAAAGCGATTGAAAATACGGGCTGCAAGCGGAGAGCACCATTTTGTGGGCCTTGATGGACTGACCCTCGCAGGCGAGTGTCACATCGACAAACGACTCACTCTGCAGGAGCTCATCGAAGACATTTGTCAAATTGGTTTGGTAATTATTCCATCGCAGGCAGAATTGCTGATGCGATTGATTTTTCGACGACGATGAAGTGGGACTTGTTGGAGCTGCTCTTGACGATGGCCTAATCTGGGTCTCACCTGATGGGGCATTTATTTTAGCTGCTGCGATAGCTGAAATGGGTTCTGGACTCTTCGATGATGAAAAGTTAATTGCTTCTTTGTTATTGTTCTCTTTGAAGGACGAAGAAACGTCCGAGATAATGCTGTGATGAGGCACACCACTCAAGTGATGCTGCGATGGGGAGGCTGGCAACGAATGTGACTTGGGCATTGGCACTTCGATTCGTTCATCGTCGAGACGTGGTGGCGAAGGTGGAATGTCACCTGTTGAAGCTGGTGACAGACTCTTTAGAAACGGTTCACTACTGAATTGTGATAAGTCTTTTATAACATCCATTTTTGTTTTTTTTTTTTAATTATTATTTTTATTTTTGTTTTGAAAGTTCACAGTTACTTTTTTTTTGTTCGTCTCTTTTTGAACAACTCCAAGCGAAAAAAAAACCTTAACAAAGTTTATTCACATCACACTCTGGCTTTCAAAAAGCATTTTTATAGATAAAATATCTACATAAGATATATACTTATACATCGATTGTATTTATTGATTTATAAAGAAAAAGCGCACTACATAGGAATATCTACCGACGGCGATGTTATATTATATTTATTTGATTTCATTTATTATTCCGTTTTATTAGCAATAAATAACATGGGGAAGCAATGTTTACTAAAAACAAACCTCGCACTCCTTTGCTTTCCCTCCAATTCGAAATATCTCATTTATAACTTTTTGTTTTGCTTGTGTTTTTGTATGGCTCTCTCTCGCTTGCTCTTTCTTATAAAAACCAAAACTCTATCACACCACACCAAAGCACTTTCTCAACCAACCCCCCAAGGATAGGATAGATAGATAGTAGGTCGAACTCGAACTGTCGGTCGGTTGGCGTTGGGCGTTGGGCGATGGGTGAGAACTGAGACTTTGACAATCAGGGTGAGGGGGTAGTAAAAACTTGTGAGAAAAACAACAAAATTAATTTAATTTTGTATCTTAGTAGAGGAGTCTCGCTCCCTAAAATCGATTTGTAATTATTATACGGGAGATGAAGATGATGGGGGGGTAAAAGACGAACCACGAAGACGAAGACGACAATGACAGCGACGACGATGACGATGACGATTACAATGAACACTCAAAGATAAATTCCATTCCACGAGAAAAGGAAAATAAAACTTTGTCGATCTGGTAGGGTACCTCTGAACCAACAAAAATGTATGTAAGTACCCAAAGTGTAAACAAAGTAAGCAATGTATAGCTATAGAAGAGACAATTTTTTATGAACACTTAGCACTCTATGTTTTTGTTTTGTTAAGGGGCGCGGTACAAACGGGGCACAGACAACAAAACGTGCTGTGGAGTTAATTTATTTTTACGCACTAAAAACACTGTTCGCAGGCCGACAGTCAGAAATGGACTGAAATGCATTGACGGAAACGAATAGTGTGTAACGGAACATTTGTAGGTGGTGGAAAGTTAATTTTGGTGGTATTAGTGTTGAGGGATGAAGATGTAGTAGTGTGAAGAGATTTGTGGTTGTGTGAGTGTTGTTATGGAAATAAGTGGAAATGGGGTGGATTTCGAAAGAGAAATGTGGAATAAAATAAAATTTGAAATTTTAAGAGACTATTTTTCAAGGGAAAGTGAAAAAATTATTCACTTTAAAGAGTCAATGTTTCAGTTTAATTTATTTTTCAGCATTTCTCTTAACGGTATCTGTCAATATTGCGATTGCGATCAATATACCTACCTACCTGTATTCAGGTAATTATTTTTTATCTGATTTTAAAAAATCCCGATAATTTAATTAATAATTTTCGGGAATTAACCTACTTTCTATTTATGTATATCACCCACTGAATGAATAAAATAACAATTTACCTGCTCGATTTTAGTTTTTTTAGTTTTGTTTTAAATTTTTGGACAGGAACAATTCATTTTCATACCCACCCAATAATAAAAAGCCACTTGCCTTGCTAGCTGTTGAGTTCATGGTACGATATATGTACCTACATAGGTATCTACTTATAAAAGATTCTTTATTATAAAGTTCCAATAAACAAATTTAATTTCAATGTTGGAAAAAGGTTGAAACCTTACTTTGAAAAAGATTTCCGATAATTTCCATTACATAAATTTTTTGCACTTTTATTCTATTTAGTTCTACAAATTAGATTCCATTGGCAGCGCTGATCTGATAAATTCATTGAAGTATGTGTGAATAGTAAATAAATATTGTATGCAGCATGTACCTATACTTAATTTATTTTTTGTTTTCTTTTAAATTTAAAATTAAATTGAACTTGGTAGTAAAAATTAAGGAATGTATGCAAAATATTTCTAAAAATATATAGGTATACCTTATAAAAACAGTTTAATATTACCATTGACTCTCAACTAAAATGTTGTACATTTTTTATGTTTTACTTTTTTGACAAAACTCAAAATATCACAATGATGTAGGTAAGTACTTAGTTGAATTATCTCTCAAACCAATCTCGATAGGTGTCATTTGACGGACTTTTTTGGCAGTTTTTAATTTCGCTACTATTTTTAGTGCTTAAAATAGTTTGATAAGCTTATTGTTACTTTGTTTTTCATTATTATTATTTGTACCTATTTTTCTTAAAATTTATTTGTTTTTGCATGCTTATAAATTTCACTCGAATTGTATTATATTTATTACATTGCTCATTGTGATAGATTTTTTTCTGATGCTGTGATAAGGTCTTTTTAAAAAGGATAATATATTAAAGAAATGTTTTTTCTGCAAATTAAGAATTTTTTGTGGCACGTAAACTTTGAATTTAACTTTAAATTTGGTATCCGACCTAAAAATTGAACTAACTTTTAAACACTTGCGTTATTATCAAAGATAAAAAATAGGTTTATTAATCGGCTTCGATAAAAGGAAATCTTTCGGAAAATATAGATATTAAAAAAAAGTATAGTATAAGTATCTACTTGTAACTTCATTTTATAAACAAAATAGCTTTAATTTTACTGCTGAATTAAGGATTCTGTCGCAACGGCAAAGTAAGCGGTAATATAAAAACACCCATTGGCTGTTTCATACAATTAACCACAAAAATTGAAAATCTGCCTTTGCAAACTGAATGAAATACCTAATACCTGGCACAAACAAAAAGGAGAAAGGGGGTCCCATGTTGGGCGCCATTCTGATCAAGCTATTTTCGTCCGTTTCGCTTTCAGTTTTATAACAAAATAGGTAGGTAGGTAGGTATCTACATTGAAATAAAGCATTTGAACATTTTTATTTTAAAAGTATAAAAAATCAACAGACTTCTAACAAGTGAAAATAATTTTCCTACAAATTCCTTTATATGAAATTTCAATTTATTTTAACCAAATAGATAAAATGTTTCTTTCAACGTTTCACAATTCTTTTCAAAAATAGGTAAGATAGTAAGTAAAATTATTCAAATAAATAAACGAGAAAAACCTCCGATTGAATAGAAAAATCATGTTAAATTCTCTTCACATCTCTTTATTTCTTCTTATTTACGAGAAAATCTTCCAATTGCACTAAAATTCTGATTCTCTTCTAAAGTAAGAGTTAAAATGAATAACTTTACTCTTATTTTTCTACAAAAAGTGCAAGCAGAGTGTGACATTTTTGTTTTTTGTTCGTATTTTAATACCACACAAAAAAAAATAATGGGATAGGAAAACAAAACACAATAAAAAAAACTGCACTTTAAAATGTCCACTATACACGAATGAGCCACTAGTTTAATTTCCAACAACACTATCAAGTAATTTTCTTGACACGCCCAATTTTCGAATGTGTACACGGAGGAGCCCCACCACTATTTCCATTGTATTGGCGTCAAGATCAAAGAAGAAACCATAGCAGGTGCATATGCATATACCGGACCATCAGAGTAAATGCGAAATAAAAAAAAAAAAAAAATTAAAAAGAAAAAAAAAAGAAACGAAATGAGAAATTCAAATTGGCAAAAAAGAGCAAGTTCATTCATTATACACAAAAATGACGTCAGAGGGCGGTGCTTCTGCCAACAAAGCCACGTGCTCTAGCAATCCAGCACTCTTGAGCAATTTGTTTACCTGTGGCCATGGTATAAATTGCATATGTTCTGTTAGATGTGGGATGCATATGCGTTTGTCGGACATTGCACACATACACTACAAACCCAAACACACACTGCTAGAACCTTAGTTTCACAGCGATTTATTGTTGGAAAAAACACAAAATATGGGAGAAACTGCCGTGTAAAAATTACTGTTATTGTTATTCATCAATTTTTATTGTGAGAATTTATTTTTTTATACCTGCATAAATAAGTTTACTTTTTTGTGTGTTCTTCAAATTTATTGCATTACGTATTGCAAGAAAGCTCAGCATTAATTTATGATAGTTTCTAACTTAAGCATATAGGTATACCTACATTTACGTTTCGTGGGAATGGATCGGTGCAGGTACTAGGTATTTCTTTTCTTCAATGGCCAAAGATTTGTTATTATTATTCCATGCTGCACTGGGATCAGGTGACGTTTATTACAAGTTTTTAACACTTTGAATCATTTTATGAAAAGCGTAAATTTATGCCTACTTACACATTTTCTTTTTGTACTCTGAAAAAAGAAATAGAATCTAAACTTCCTATATTTCTTATACATACTTATAGTTTTTTTGACATATGAGAGACATATGTATCTGCTAAGTGTTAGGTTATTCAGAATAATAACTTAACTCCTAGAAAAAGAATTTTTAACAATTCAAAACACCTTGATAACTTTTACGAACCTGGTTTCGCTTCGTCGGTTCTTACCTAATCTACTACCTTGGAGAGCTGTAAAAAAATGCAATTTTTGTGAATGTATCTAATCTTCAGTTGCACAAATACTTAAGCCGTGATTAAGCCATTTTCTATCTTTTGATTTCGGCTAGCTATTTGAAGTTTAAGGCGATCCGAAATGATCGCATCAGCTGTTTTTTGACTGATGACGACCCCAGCTCTATCTACATAACATGAATCTTTTTGTATACATATTTTTTTTTAAACGAGGCTATCGATTTCACTTTGAGACTACTGCTGTAAATATGTGCGTCATTAGAATAAATCATTTTGATCCGCAATTGTTTTACACCAATCAACTTAGAAATCTTTTGAGACTTTATTTGCATTCTTTTACAACCTTGGTAGGTATCTGTCAATTATTTGAAATCACTACATTTTACATTAGCGAATTTCAGTTTGGTGTTATTTTTCGTCTGCGTAATCTGCTGCAAAAAAAAAGTAGTTGTATCACTTGACGATAAAACATAAAAAAAAAACAAAGACGTTTGTCATGATTGCGTTAAAAGTTGTTGGAGAAAAAGACTCTAGCCATCAGTTTTATGATCCATAAGTTTAATTACTTTGCTTTATTATTTTGCTCAAATTTTCGAAACTTCTTAACATTTTTAAAATGCAAGATTTTGTAGGTATTACAAGTTTTTCTTTATTTTTAATTTTTTCTTATAACATATTTAAAATACATGCTGAATTGCTGGTATCGACTGCTAATAAATGTTTTTAAGAATAGCATAAATTAAGAGTACCTCGTATCTTCAGTCGGTTCGGTTCTAAAGAAATTTCGATTTATAGCCATTCAATATGACAGAGTCTAGGATGTGTGATTCCCCTAATTCAAATTCGACCTTAATTTTGCTCCATATGCTCCGGTCCTTGAGATATTATAAGATATTGAAACGAATTGGAGAGCTTTAGTTTAATTCTTAAAATCTATTCTTGAGAACAGAGTTAATAACAGATTTTTTTTTGTGTTTCTTTGTTTAGGTTTATAAAAAATACTAAAATGTTGCCATTCTAGCTGACGGCTGAGTCATAGCTCTAAAATTCATAACTTACCTATTTAAAATAATATAACAAATTATTTTCCAAACAAATATTTTTTTATTTACTTACTTACTTATTGCAAGTATTGTACACTTAGACGTATACGCAATTTTTTTTTAAATTTTAGTTTTTGTGCATGAAGATTTCTGCTCGGTTTTTCCAGTGAAAAATAAATTTAAGAATCTCCAAAATTACTGTTATTTAACCATTCATCCTTAAATCCATTATTTTTGGAAAAATCCATTGCTGTGTTTCGAGGAAATGTGTTTTAAGAGGTATAACTAAGAAAACTCTCATAGAGGAAATTTATAAAATTTTAATATTCGTTTTTATTGAATTTTCTTGATTTGTGTTTTGTTCTAAATGTAGTTTTGACAAGAAGATAATGTTGTAGATAAAGAAATTGGACCTTCGCAATTAAAACAAAAATTATGCTTTATGACGTGCTTTTGCGAAAAAAAAATCATATCCTTTATGGATTGTCTCTATAAGAGTGTTTTACGCCTTATTTAGAGGATGCTTGCTTAATTGGCATATAGCTAACTCAAAATATTAGCAAAGCACAAAAAAAGAAAATCTAATTTGTCACGTTTTCCAACTATCGGTGATCGGTGAAAGTTGTTTCACTTGATATTCACCTTTAAATTGACACTTTAAATTGACACTTTCAATAAACAGGTAGATTTTGAGCGATATTAAATGTTTTCTATGTTAACAATTATATTTTTTCGCAATAGGTCATTAAAAATCAAAAGGTCCAAATTTATACCTTTTGCAGTACGAATCCAGACCTCGGTTCTTTAGTTGGTGATCTCCGCCTGTTTCACAGATCCAAACTTTTTAGCTTGAACGGTATTTTGATACTTAAGTTTCCATTAACAAAATAATTTGAAACATGCCGTGTAACAAGGGGAGCAGGGAAAACCTTCTTTTGTAGCTCGGTAAGTTCATGTAATACATTAAAGTTTTAGCTGAGATAAAACGCTAAAACCAAACTTAACAATTAAGATTTTCAATAAAAATCATTTCGAACTTTTGTTTTGGCTTTTGTCATGTCTTTTGCTTTTTTGAATGTAAGTTTTTTTTTCCTGAAGGCACGACTTTGCAGCTCTTAGTATTTTTTTTTTTAATATTCAAGTTTTCCATATTTTCAGCCTTCGTTGCAAACTTAATTTCTCCTTTGACACAAAATAATTTTCTTAAGATTCTTATGTCTTGAAACTGAGTTTCTCAGGCTTGGAATTTTTCTATCACCTCATGTTTTTCAAATATTAGAATGTAAGAAGTCAAAAATATAGTTTTTAAGCTTTGTTTGAAGGTAGGCATGTTCCATAAATTGCTGTTCTCTGGGCCTTAGTTCATAAAAAAATAATGATAGGATCCAATTTGATCCAATTTGACTTGTATTCATTTTGAAGCAATCATAAGTTGAAATCTCTGCGCTTAGCAAAAGACTGATCTACAAAATATCTCACATTTTTCTTATGCAGACTTATTGGAAAAAATACCTACTTCCTTTTTTTATGCCACGATGTTCTATTTCTACAATGTTTTAATAAAACAGATCAGAAATTTTCTTTTGTTGTACTTATGTGCTTCTGAACTTTTTACTGAATGATCTTTTTTTCGTTATGTACAATAGTCAAACAAATAGTCAACAGAACCTGACTAGAAAAATTTCAAGATTGGAATTAAAATAAAAAGGGAGAATAAAAATCTTAAGAAAAGTATATTTTGATTCAAAGGAGAAAAAAGTTAAACTTTGCAGACCAATTTAATTTTTTCTTTCGTACATCTCGAAAAAGTTATCTACATTTATCGTCATTATTATTACCAGTAGAACCCGGCAGATATTGACAAGAATAAATAAATAAATTAAATTGTGTTTACTCCGAGGTTACTATCGAAAATAGATGTAAGTGATGCATTTGAACTCAGAATATTTGAAAAATCTATTTATTAAAAGAGTTTTGAAAAAAAAATTCAAACAATTAAATTTACTTTTTGCCTTAACAACTATACTTCACATATGTGTGTGCACATGTGACGTAAATGTATCTGGATAAAAATAAATTTGAATTATAAAACTCAGTCACCCTTTAAAACTTAATTAATTTTTTTCAAACTAGACATTTTTTAATAGCTTGTAAACTTGATTAAATTTCTTTAAGTTTAACCCTTAGATAATTGATTTAATTAATTTCAAGCTTTTGTTACTTTTTTTGGCATAAGTTTGGATCTGCCTCTAAAACAAAACTGTAATCATAAAAACACACATATATTCTAGTAAAGAAATGTCTCCTCCCTTTTGAGGCGCATTGGTTATTCGTAT
This sequence comes from Syrphus vitripennis, assembly GCA_958431115.1. Taxonomy (NCBI): domain Eukaryota; kingdom Metazoa; phylum Arthropoda; class Insecta; order Diptera; family Syrphidae; genus Syrphus; species Syrphus vitripennis. The sequence goes on along the minus strand of OY288110.1, from coordinate 814,408 downwards.
AGTTTGTAGGCGGAATAACGAACGAACACATTCTTCTTCAACGCAGAGAGAAATTAAAAAACAAACAAACAAAACCAAAAAAACTAGCCAATATACCTATCAAGCAATTCTGCAAGGGTTGTTTGAAATTTTTAAAAATCAAGAAAAACCAAGATCACCAGATTCAAAAGACACCCTTCCAAGTCACAAGGACACATGTAGAAAACCCGACAGAGAATTGAAAAAAGAACTATTCTGAAACAATCAAGTTGGGCCTTTTAGAATATGTAACTACCTATACGGTTATAGCTACGCTGTGCTTCTATAACTGCTTACATACCTACTTCCAACACCAACGAAAACCTATTTCGAACAATGACGATGATGAAAAAGAAACTTCAAAGTAAAAATATTGAAATTGCATAAGGACAACAACAACAACAACCTCGAACGCTGCAGAAACAGGCTCGCAAAACCAAACTAAAACAGCAAAAAAAAAATACGTCCAACAATGAAATCGGAAAATATCGCTGCTGTTCAAATATCTAAATATTAAGTGAGAGGCGACTCCCCAAAATGAACGAATTCCTGGGAATAACCCCTCCAAATATACCCAACCCAAGACCATTACCTACACCATCGCACCAGTTTTAGGTACCATTACTCAGCATCACCATCATCATCATCACCATTGCCAAGCTCGCCCAACTTCTAAGTTACGTGTATTTCAGCTATAGCCTGCCCACAAAGCATCAGGAGCGACAGGCAGTAGCGGCAGAAGTGGAAGCAATAAGAACATTAATGCTTGCACCCTTTTGGTCCTGCTATCCATGCAACAGATACATAACTAGTATAACTACGTCGTCGTCGTTTCGTAGTCGTATACTCGTAGTCGTAAGGCAAGCAAAACATTTGCCTCCTTTAACGAATGGCCACCCAAAAACATTTGTTTCTTTAGCTTGACGCTATGTTATTCTGCAGGGTTCTAGTCCGGATCTCCTTTTTAGCCAAGCTCTATACAGTGCTTCTTCCTAGTCCTGTTCCGACACAAACTTCAACCTTTTACTCTTTCTCCACTGCCACCATCGGCCACCGGCTACCGCATGTGTGCGCCATTCTCTGATGTGCGTTGTGTATCTATTGATTCTGCGAAAAAGTTTCGCCCTCGATATAAGGTTGGCTTTATTGAAGGCGAAGCTTTTCGGCCCGTTATAGGTGGCGATGGAAAGAAGAAGCAAGAATCACTTTTTTGTATATATGTACATAAGTGTATGTCACAATGTTTTAGACTGAAACACATCTTCTTTACTTCCCCACAACAATCGCAGTCGCAACGTTATTTTTCTGCCTTTGCTGCCACTATCGCTAGTTTTTAGAAAACTGAATAGGTATATCCTGTGAATTGCCATAGCAACACACTCGTATAATACAGGGTGATTCAATGGAAGATTTCGAAGGTTTCTTCGTAACGTAATCCTCGTCTTATAATAAAACGGCAACCTTTTTAATTTGTCGAACCACTTCCAAAGCAACTAATACCAAGTGTGATTGAATTAAACTCCAGGTTTTGTTACACAGATTTTATTACCAAAATTGTTTAATACAATTCAGGTTATTTTCCCCAGGCGTCACATTAAAAAAAAATGTTGAAAGCTTTCTTGTTGGAAAAGTAATCAAAATCAAGAGGCGCAAATTGATTGAAAAAAGTTGTGAACTTAAAATAATAAAATTTAAATATTTGTTGCTAAATCACACAAAATAGGTAATAAATTTAAATTGTTTATATTTAAGAATGAAAATATTAAAAACTTTGCACTTGAGAATTTTTTTTTTGTCATATTGCGACTGAATTGTTCAACAATATTTTCATTTCTATAATTAATCATTTAAATAATATTTTTTATATATATTTCCACAGAAAAAAGTTTATTCGTCGACTGCTATTAAATCTGATTTTGATTACTCTTCCAACAAGGTTTGACGTTTGTTTTATGTAACTGTAAAAAACATATAGAGAAACAACAAAGTAAAAGGCCAAATAAAGGCAACATGAAATGTGATTTTTTTTTTATATTTTAAGCGGACTTAAGTCAAAACATAATCAGTCGTTGAATGCTATACGTGAGTCCGTCTCATCAAATCAAAGCATTCAGTTGATTCGCTTTTTCGAAAATAATGTACCTTTAATAACCGGGCGATGATTTGCAGCACAGAGGAAACTATTTTACCGACGAAATTTACGTACATAGGTACAGACTATTTATTTGGAAAATTCATATTTTTTCTCGTATCAACTAATGCTAATTATTACACCATTCCAATTTTCATTAAATCATCAAAAATCTAAAATGAAATGATCAGAATCAAAAATCAACTGATAAGCTTTTTTGATGATAACTAAAACTCATAGTATGAATTTTTTGATTTCAGACTTGGTTATCGAGCTTATTCGATAGATTACCAGTTCCAATATTTTATACTCTGTGAAATAGAGTGAAAGATCAATTAACAAATTAAATCATCGATGTTTTAAATTTTGTATTTTTAAATGATCTTACAACTTGACAGAATGTCTTCAAGCCTTATATCTAGCTATTTTATATTTCTAAAGACACCCAGTTGTATTTTTAAAAGGCCCAAGCAAGTGTTGCGAATAAGTAAGCACCAAAAGCATCGTCATGCGATGGCGAACAAGCAAACGTCAGGTATCCTGTCGCTGCCGTCAGCACCATCCTACTCTTCTACGCCCAGCGCTACATTCTCGATTAAGCCCTCGTACTTTTCTTTCTGTTTTCATAGTCTTCTTTCTGCTTTCATCTTGCTTTTTCCTGAAAAACTAACCTGATTCGGCTCCTGCTCCTGCACTGCTAACGCAACGCAATCCCCCATCATGCATCGTCAAGAAGGGAATCGGTGAGGGCTCCATTGCCAAACTATTGCACCGTGTCATAGAAGACCCTACACACAGAATATTTTGCGCAAAGAATTAAAATAAGGCCAAAGATACAGTTGGACGCTACTTCAAATACCAGTTGCTATGTGCATCATCATCTGTATGTGCATATATTTGTAGGTAGGCTAGGCATGCGAATTAGTTTTTGCTTGCCATGGAGTGTAGATACCTCTATATATGTACTACATACGTAGGCACTTATACGACCATATCGAACAGAGATTATGCTCCCTGGGAGACAGACGAAAGAACGAAGGATGGCTTGCGTAGTGCTCGAAGAAGACTGCTTGTTGTTTCGTCCTGCGAAATGAAATAAAATCACTAGCGCTATAACTATGCAGTCCTTCTGATGATTACGATGCCTCTGCCTCCATTTCTCACACTTTTCATTATTATAGTTGTTGCCCGGTGCATATGGGTCTATCGATTCTTTTCGGTCATCTTTCGCCATAGTCATTTTCCCCTAATTCTAGAAATTCAAGTCGATGAAGGATACAAAAAGAGGGAGAATCTATTTCTCACTCCTTGAGCTGCATCCTAGATCCATACAAGTACATAGTACATATCTATAAAAATGGTGCGTTCAACGTCGACATCGAGGCTCTGCGGTTCTTTATCGTTGATGACTTACTGTTTTTAAGGGTGTGTGGGTGTATAAGTAGCCCAGCGATGCGATATATCCTGCTTGTCCTACCCTAAGTGTCCCACACACCAATGCAAGTTTATCCTAAGATATATAGATGGAGCCTATCAATTTTATTGATGTAGCATAGGGATAAAGGCAACATTCACTGTAAAATTGGATATCTGAATGCGTTCATTTGCGGATCTGAATTCTGAGTCAAATATTTTCAACCCACCGACACAAAGATTGATGGGGAGATGATGTCGAATTTATCAACAGCTCTTGTAAAAATTTAGATTTTTAACCAACTCAGTGGAAAAACATGGTTACAATTAAGCTAATGCTAAATTTTCGTATTGAGAACTCATTAGTTCAATTTTAAGACAAGAAAAACCTGCAAAGTTGAGGAAAAAAAAATTGAGAAACTGAAAAACATTTAACTAAGAAAAACCGATGCTCTGCAAAATGCATACATCAGCCTTCTTTCAAGTCTGTGGATTTATATCTTCCTATTACAAAAATAAAATTGTGATAATAAAATGAGTTTAAAATTTTCCGAGCTCAACGTACGAGTAAAGGCAATTTGTTTTTTTTTTTAGTTTAGTATACAGAAAAATTTTAATCCATGAAATTAACCAGAAATTGTAATTGAAAAATTGCGTAAAAATCAGTTTTTAGATAAAATGTGTAAAAAAGATTGCCTTACATACATTACGTATAAGTATATATTTTTTTGAGAACTTAATATCATTCAGAAAATCATTAGAACTTGAAAACTTTATAATTCAAGCAAAATCAATTCGATGCGAAGTGAAATTAAATTTAAAATGAAACATCACTGATTCACAAGTCAAAAAATGGAAAGTTTTTGGAATTAAAAAAAAAATAAAATTCAATGGCAATATTTTTTTTGAAATTTTTTTGAATAGGTAATCTTTTAATACAGTTAAAACAATTGAAAGATACATTAAAAATTTATATATCAAGTTCAACAACTTTATTATTTAAAAAGCACACCTATGTTTTACGAAATTGTAAGGAACTATAATCCGAACTCATAAAAATTCAATAGTGAATTTGGTTTTTGTTTGAAAGTTTATAAAACATTTTTTCGGTATATGGAGATATTACTGGTTAAACATTAAAAACAAAAAAAAAAAGATTTTCATTATTTTTGAAAATATTTTCCAATGCAGAGTTATTTTTACAACAAAATTTAATGGCTCTTAATAGTACTACTAATATTCACCTTCAAAGTTCAATTTAAATCTTTCCAGTATCTCCTTTACTCTTGAAGGAATTTCTTGTTGAAATTAATTTTTTTTTACAATAATATATGTACCATTTTTCATTATGTAGAGAAAAATGAAGATCTTTAATATCTTTATGCTCTGAGAATAAACTTCTGAATGCAAAATGGGCAATTGTCTATAACATCGCTTAAAATGGAAGGTATAGTTTTGTTTTATGTAAAAAAATCCATCTTATTCAATCCAAGCAATAAGATAATTTACTTCTTTTACTTTTATCTTCCTCAATAAATTAGTCCTTATAAAAAACTAGTTGGTACTTTGTTAGCAAAAGACACCTAAGTGGCCTGTATTGACGTATGACGTTAACTCACTTTTTGATGCACTGCCCCGTCGGGAATCTACACTGCTGCGTTTGAAATATGTTCAGTCTTCTGGCACCATCATTACCACTTCTTTTTTTATTAGAAGTATTTTTTCGGGGTCCAAGGAATCTTTGAAACAGAAATGTATTTTAAATATAAAAGAATTGCACGTTTCTAAATGTCTAAGTAAAAATTAAAAAAAAATTTATTAATTAATTTTGTCAAAGAAAATTGCCAAAAAATATTTATAAATAAGTTTGTCAGGGAAAAATCAAGTGGACATTTTTTGAACCGCCGGCCGCGCCATCCAGAATAAAAGTTGGTAAGAAAGATTTTCTGAAAAAAATTGTCGAAACAAAATTGTGTAAGAAAAAAAAATTTGTCGTCAAAAAGAGAATTGTCAAAAAAATTGAAAAAAATGTTTGTCGGAACAAACTAGTGGAAATTAAACATGTCGTCCTACCGGGCCAGCAGCTAATGAAAACATATGCTTCCCTGCTGCACATATACTGGTATTCTCTACCAGTTCCATACAGTTCAATTTTCGCTTTGTTTTCAAAATAGTAATAGTATTGTCTAAATGGACACCTAAAAAAACATTAATTTAAAAAGTTTAAATTTTTTTTTTTAAACTTACGAAAATAGTTCTGTGCCCCGCATTTTATTTTTTGAAATTTTCCAAAATCATTGATACTCAAAGAGAGCTTCGTAGATCACTAGTTTACAAAATTTTGGGTCACTGATGCTACCTAACAAAAAAAAACTTTTTTTTACTAATTTGGGGTCGCTGAAAACGAAAATGACATTAATTTTTTTTTCAAGGACCCGTTTTCGAGATATACGCAAAAAACGTTTTTTTTTTGTCTATTTTTCAAACACTGGCTGATATCTCTTAAATGATCTTTTTAATTTACATATAGTAAACATTTTTGGAAAGATTAAATTTTCAGCTTTCCAACAGTTATAATGGGATGCGAATTCATTAAGATACAAGCGATCAAAGATTATAAAAATCGATTTTTTTGAGCTTTTTTGAAAATTTATTTATCTATTTATTGAGTCCAAAAAAATATTTTTATATTTTTTTTTCTATCCACACGGTTTAATTGAAAATGATAAATTTTCAAAAAAGCTGGAAAAAATCTATTTTTATAATTTTTGATCGCTTATAACCTAGCGAATTCGCATCCGATTATAACAAACAGTATAGCGTTAGAAAGCTAAAAGTTATATCTTTACATATATTTATTTTATGTAAATTAAAAATATTACTTAAGAGATATAAGCTAGTGTTGGAATTTTGAATTTATTTTAATTTTTTTTTAAAGCCAAGGCTGTAACACGAAAACTAGACCTGAATCAAAATAAATACGGTGATAAAATGAGGGTAGGTAGGTAATTCAAAATTGGTAAGTACCTTTCTTGTTACAAAATTTTGTTGACCAGTGTATCCTATACCGTTAATTTTGATCTATCTTTCTGAGCAAAATGTTCTTAAATTCCTTTTATCCCAAGATAAACATTTTAATCTTTATTTTTTAGTACCTACCCCTTTTTTATAAATCACTTAAAAGGTTAAAAAATTACGAACCGTTAGATTTTGACTGAGAAAAGAAAGCATTTTCAATATGCATATCTACATCTACACTTATCATATATAATTATTTGGTTCCAAGGGCAAAAATTGATAGGCTGTAGAAAGTTTAAAAAGGAATAATTTTTCAAACTCGAAAGCACGTTCCCTACAAAAACTCCACGTTTAAAACCGGATACACAAAGGATATAAGACGTAGTCATGTGTTAATTTTACATTATGAAGAAATCTATGCTTTGTCTAAAGAATAAATGGGTTGGTATTTTCTGAAGACATAACTGACTATTGAAAAATTATTTCCACATATTACTATAAAGAAAGAAATTAGAAATATAAGCGAGGAGTAATAAAGTTAGGTCGCGAATGCTTTCCATTATTATAAATTTCACTATCATTTTAATTTTTCCGTCGGTAAATGTAGATATTATGGAACTAACACTACTCTTACGTTATTCCAACTTTTTGAAATACTTCTTTATTCATTACTTCTATCTAGTTTTTGACTGCAAAAAAAAAAAATCATACAGTCCATCACTCTCAATTAGACATCCAATTATGTTTTTTAAGAGTCCAAAGTAACATTTAAAAAAATATACTCAAATTCACATAAATCTGTCAATTTATGACATTTTACTTTGGTTGAGCTTTATAATATCTAGAAAACATCTAAAGTGCATACTTTGCCTGAAGGTACAAAATAAAAAAAAATAAAAAAAAACAGAGAAGACAAAATTAAAATCAGTCTCAATTTTCGATGTCGTTTTTTGGGCAATTTGATTTGAAAAGCGTTTTCCCTGAAAATATACATAAATCTGATTATGTGTCCTGCCATGCAAAGTGCATTTTGATGATACACATCCTTCTACCTGAAAACCAGCAACAAAGAAAGTAAACCAAAGGACAAAATGCAAAAAATTATCATCCGGCCGGACATCTAAAATTCTCATGTTTGGTCATTTTATATTAAAGGATATTTCTTTCTAGTTTTTTTTTTCATTTTTTTTGCTTGATTTTTATTATTTCTTTTTTTTATCATCTGCTCCTTTCATGGTTGATGCGCTTGACAGAAGAGAAATTGCTTTTAGTTCTTACGACGACCACTGACCCCGGCAGCAGGAGCAACAACAACAGTTTTCCCGTAGACTCTATACCTGAATCAAAGAATTTATGATTTTCTATTTGTCTTTTTTTTTTTGCTAATTTTTTTTTTTGGAAAATCAAAAAAATGTGATTTAAATGTCCACCCCTAATGGCACAATATGCGATGCCATAGGCACTATGAGTTTTTTTTTCTCGAGGACATATGCATCCGCATCAACATCTATGCGATTTTTTACTATAAAGTCTAGAGGAACAAACCTGGGATAACTACAAAGAAAAGACAGGACGACGATGATAAAAGGCTTTCTGCTATTGGGTGATGGTGCGAGTCTGAATTTCCTGTTTTATTTTGCATCAAAAGTCTTTCAAAATTGATGTGGCTTAATGTTATGATGACATCAGGTAATGGAAGGATATGCGTTCACTATACGAGATCAGCAAACCTATAAAAGGAACGAAAAAATATTAACAAAGTTATGTAATAGAAAGAGTGTCCAGACGTGGATTTTGCATAATTTTTCAATATTTTCTTATACGAAAAAAAAGCATCTACCAAAGGTTTTGAAATGGTGATGTTGATATTTTGATTAAATTCTTCTTTTTTTTTGTATAATATATGGTGTTGTAGAATATTTTAAGGTCGTGAAAATCATTTTATAATTACTAATAATATATTATTATATGGTTAAGGAACCAAAATAACATCAACATATCGATAAGTTTTTTGTTATTTACATTGAAAGAAATATTAATAAAGGCATGTGAACTTTATTTGGTGTAAAAAAAAACATTTTGTAAAAGTATATGATTTCAACTTTCAAATTTGTAAATTAAATTAAAAAAAAAAATTAATCAAATAGCAAAGATTGTGTTCAAAATGTATTTTTAAACTTTTTCAAGAATTTTCAAGTCAGAGATATCGGGTCAATAAGTTTACATTACAGTGAGAAACGATTATTTTAAAAATATATTATTCCTGTTATGTACCGTAATATTCTTTATTATTTTATCTACCGAAATTCTAAAAAAATGTGCGACCTGAACGAAAAACTTTTAAGATGGATATTTCATGTTTTGACAATAACCGATTCAAAAGATGAAGCAATATATCCACTAGCAGCCTATTATTTATTTATTTATCATTAATTACAAATTTTAAACAAAAATATATTCCATTCAAAGTTAAATTTTTCTGACTACTTGAAGATCGTTTAATTTTCCAAACGCTAATCATACTTCAAGTTAGCTAAGCCTACAAAAAGTACATAGAATGAAGAAATTTGTCTGAACTAATTAGCTAAAATTATTTAACCAATATGTTTGCCTCCGTAAAAGTTTCGCTCAGATTATTTCAAATAATAAACGCACACTTTTTCCTTGCGAAAAGTCGCCAATTCTCTAACAATACTTAATTTTTATCTGTCCAAATTTTGATGTCCAATGTAACAAGACATAAGCTAATGGACTCAGGGATTCTTGGGGTTTTTTTGTTTACATCTGAGTCAATTTGGCTTTTTTGGATACAGCTAAGTCCTGCTGGATCAATTCTATTGTTAAGTGGTTTGAACTACTTTTTCTGTCTAAAACATCTTTTTTGTAATGTTGTTGATTTAAATTTTAGATCTTGTTTAAAAAATTGCAACAAAACTGAACTCAGACGATGGCCACTTTGGACTCTTGCCATTTTTGTTGCACTTTGTTAAGTATTTTTTGTTTGTGTTCGGTGGTGGCTTATACTTTTAGGCACATTTTTTAACTGCAAAGAATTTAAATAGTTGCTTCAAAATAAATGTAATTTAGTTGACATATTTTTTTCAATATCTCTGCCATTTGTTGCCTTAGTTTAATATTCCTTATTATGTAAAATATATTGACATATTTTTTACCTTTGGATAACTGCACAGAAAAACTGACAGTCTTGATGCATCAAAGTTTATTTATGTTTTGCTTTCGTTACGAAAATACAGTTATTGCACTATTTTCATATAAGTTTTATTAAAATTTTACTAAACAGTTATGAAATTCAGAAATTTTCACAATAAGATCATCTCATAATTCTATTCTGCGATTCAAGGTTTTGGAATCCAGTATTCTCGGATTCTGGGACTCAGTATTATGTTTGCCTTTCGTGATTTTTGGATCCCTGATTTTACCTTTCCGAATTTTGGCATTCATTATTTTGATTTTGTTTGATTTTAGATTTCAGTAATCTAGATTCTGAAAAGTGGAGTTTTAAAAATCTTCCCCTTAAACAGTCTATGAAAGCGAATGAACATGATTTTTTTTAATTTTTATATTTAATTTTGTAAATGAAATAAGGCCACTATCGAAAAGTGAAGTTATGCTGCACCGCGCCGTTTTAAAATTATCTCATTTTCGAAATGAAATAACAACGCGATTTTGAATCATACCAAATCAATTGTTGTCCAATTTCAAGCGGACTTATTTCACTTAGCCGGTTCTGCTTCATCGATAGACTCGCAATGCGCTTGAAACCACTTACGACTTTGAATGATAGATTCAACGTTCCCTGTTCTTGTATGAAGTTCATCATACGAATGAACCAGAAAACTCTTATAATGTATCGCAGATATTCTTTTTAGGTACGTTCGTTGGCGGTCTTCTTGTGACAGTGAATGTGGCTTCCCAAGTGCAGCACCCATAAAAAAGAACGGATTCAGATTTCCACCGTTAGTATTTAGTTCGGTTCCGCTAGCGACAGTAATCGGAAAATATTAAAAATTTTCTACTATCTACTATTGAGCAGATGAGGAAGTTCCATAACTGACCCGTTTTAGACTAAGGTCACTTCGTTAAATTGATTGATTTTGAGTTTTCAAGAAAAACAAAACGGTGGAAATGATTAAAAAAAAACTCCGTAAATATAACGTAAATATGTTTGTCTAAAAAAAATAATTATTAAATCCGCCACTATGATGAAAACATCAAAAATAATTTACACAAACATGTTCTCCAACTAAAAACTTGACTACAGATTAAAAAAACATAAACTTCCATCACGTGTGTATAAAAATGTTATAAAAATAAACAAGACATCCAACAGATTATCATTGTCCTTAGGACTTAAGGATTTGTACGCCACATCGCAGATGCTTCGCACATAAGTAAAAGAGATTTAAGTGTACAAATCTAACCACACATAATATCTATAGTCGACACCGTAGGTTCATAGCTCTCATCGCTGCCAGCCAAAGGAATTTGTTTTCCAACTTTTCAAAAAGGATGCCAACCAAGAACAGTACAAGCTACGAGGCATAAGTAAGTAGGTATGTGTATTTTATTTTTAAAAAAATATTTACATATATAAACGAGTATGTCTATGGCAACAGAAAGGTCCGCATATACAAAACTTGAATATACAATGTCTCTTACCAGATGCCGGTATTAAATGTACCAGTTTTCCAGGACTACGAGTTTCTGGGTTCATTGTTTCGGCATAGTACGGTATGGTTGGTACGGCACGACCGACCTGGCGTATGGCATGCTGCCGGTTTCAGTCCTTTACGCCTTCTTCATCTTACACTCTCTGACTTGTGCCTTTTTTCTAACCATAAAAATGTGTGGGCAAACATTGTATATTGTTTTTAAAAAGGACAACTTTCCGCCGCCGCCGTACCGCGCCGCGCTGCCATCGTCGCTGTGGCATAGATTGGGTTTTTTTCCCTTGACTCCACTTCTGAGTCAGCTTTAGCTCTGGCTTGTGGTAAGTGACCGGAAAATTGGGATTCTTTCGGGCATTTAATGTCGACACCATTATGGGTGGCGTATACAATCATCAGACGACGACGAATGGACTGGACGTACGTTCAAATCCTTGTGTGAATACAGCTTTCTTGTAGGTAGGAGTGTGGCAGATAAACATTTTACATCTAGGACCAAACATGGCAGGAGGGGTCTATTGCAAAACATAGAACGAGAAGATGAAGAATTAAAGGTGGTAAGGTAAGTTCTTTGATGATGATGATGACGATGAGTATGACTTACCCTTAACACAGGATAATCCCTTGATGGGGTGTCCTTTTTAAGGACTGGAATTTGGAGAAGTTAATTTGTGTTATTTTGCTGTTTAAAAAAGGAGATGGGTTTTAGAAAGGTTGGACGAAGTCCATTAGCGTGGTCTTAAGCGCGATACTTGCACTTGCACACTTTTGGTTTTTTTTTTTTTGGTGCAGTGTATTCTTCGTCCAAAAGAATAAACGGCAAAATAATTGTACTAATTTATACAGTCACAGGAGAGGGAAAAGAAGACGACATGAAAGTGCATAAAAAAAAGCTTTTGGGATGGGATGGGTAATGCCATAACTCACATTTGCTTGATGGAAGCAAGAAACTCGAACGAAAAAGAAGGAACCTGATGAATCCTTGGTGGACGTCGTCGTCATCGTCATCGTCGGGCCCGGACGGTCAAAATGGCTCCGCCTACCATGATGGCCCCATCTACCAGTAGCTATAGATGGATACATTCACATATGTGTGTATGTTTTTCGATTCTTTGGAATAAATCAATCATTCAGCGTCCCCATCATTCTTCGCTTCGTTCAACAAAATAGAATTATAGTTTTGCAGCAGGATCCGGTGCTGCTGATGATGCACACATACACACATACACACACTTTTACTCACATAACTCCTTGCATACATGGATGAGAATAACGCAAACTTCCAAGTGGAGCTCTGTTTTCTATTCTATTTGAAAATTTTCTCTCGTTCTCCTTTTCTAGCATTGGACCACATATAGTCCCTCGTACTCCGCCTCATCGCTCAAGCCTCCCATATCGTCATTCCCAACCACCAACCCAACCATACCTACTACAACCCAACTCTCTCGAGTCCTTTCGTTCTTTTCTCATTTAAACAAATGTACGTATATGTATTGTATGTAGGCTTGACGTAGGTTTCAACATTTATCCCAGGAATGGGATGCAGCCATCTTCTCCTCCTTGATACACTTTTTGTGGCTACGCTATGGTGTACCATCTACGAGAGGGAGCCTACAGTTCTGGCGTCCCAACGTCCTGGCGATTGCGATGGCGAGTATGCGAGTGCGGAGGAAAGAGCGAAGCCGTTTGCATTGCTCTTCATATGTGCGGCTTGACCACCTTTGAATGGGGAGGCCCGACCGTTTGTCCTTCTTCGTCGTCGTCGACATCATCGGCGAGCTGCTTCTGCTACTGATGCTGCTGCTGCTGCTTCTGCTCCTACTCCTGCCGCTGTTGTTAAGGACGAAAAATAGAAGATCAGCTTGTACCTAGCATAGCAAGGCAAGGCAATTTCAGATCCCAGAAACACATGCACAAATACAAGCAACAAATCTAAAGCAAAGGATGCCGTAGCAGAAGAGTCGGAGTCGGAGTCAGAGCCCAAGCCCAAGCCAGAGAATTGGTGGTGCATTGGGTTAGTTCCTTTGAAATATACAAACATACATACGCAAGCAGATAGAAAGACAGAGAAAGACTCAATTTATCGGGGGGATTTGAATTCAACTTTCGTACTAGAGGATTTCCAGAATCTAAAATCATGTGTTGAAGTTGTGTACTGTAGATACATTTATAAAGATTGTACACCCGATATACACGTTTTAAATTTGAGTTCGTGTGAACAAGAATACGAAGAATCTCAAAATCCATTCCAAATACTTAATTTTCATTATCTTTCTAATTACTTAAAATACGCTTGGAAATTAAAAAAAAAACTTTATAACATGTTAAATTTGCAAAGAATTAATATATGCGTTGAAAGTTAAACACTAAACTGTTTTATTAAAAAAAAATACTGTAATTTTAATTCTTTATTTTAAGTTGTGCTAAACACTCTCTCAAAAATCCAGAAAATTTACTAATTAACTTCAAAATAAGAATTAAGGTTATTATTAATGAGACAGTAGATACATAATAGCAATATCAATATTGTCGATCGATTTTGTTTGCCTCAAAATGTTATAACATGAAATACAAGATTTTGGTAATTTGAAATACAATTGAAACTAAAGGAAACAAGATTAAAAAATTATCTAAAAATAGTTAAGAAACCCTTTTGGAAATCTGTTTCAGACATATGTACCTACATAGTTAAACATTTTTTTATTAATTGCAAAATTTTTAAAATCAGAATTTGAAAAAAACTAATTTTTGAAATTTTCGAATTAGAGTTTTTAAGGCAGAGTTTAACTTAGTTAGAACTTTAAAACCAACTCTTTCAAGACAGTGACGCATCGTATTTGATCCGCAAAAGTTTATTTAAATCAAATACGGTATTTTGAAGAAGAAAACATTACATAAATTGAACACTGGAGCAGTTGGGGCAGAGTAAAACCGATAACATTAACCAAAAATTAACCAATTTTTGGGGTTCTTATTTTTTAATGTTGATTGTGTTAAGTTTTCAGGAAAAGTTTTATTGCCACTTTTCAAAGAACAGTGGGGTTACTAAAAAACTCATCAAATTCCCTGGATTCTTGTATTGAAGTGTATAAAAACAAGGTATGAAAAATAGCGTCACTTGATTGTCTTAATTAAAAAAACTTCGTTCAAAATTCTTGCAAGGTGGAAACGATAAAAACATTTCCTTAGGTTGTAAAATAAATATACCTATTTCATTAAAAATAAGTGTTTGGGATATAAGGATGCTTGAAACCAAAACTTTTACATCATATTTACCGTATTTCACTTTTCAATATTTTTGGCTATATAATTCGAAACCAAATATCCAAATTTGAGAATTTTGTCTCAGATACTTAGAGAGACTAAGGTTTTCCATAAAAATAACTAAATTTCTTAAAAAAGTTTATATACATGTATAGATTGGCCGTGGCGCGATGGTATGCGTGGTCGCCTGTCAACCTCACAGGTCACAGGTTCGATCCCTGCCGTAGTTCTATGTCATGTTTTTATTCCATTATCATTGATCATTGTTGGGCCGCTGGTTTACTCATTACATGTTGTTCAGGCATAACACTAACAATATGTGATTGAGTAAATATGTACTAGTATCCCCAACAAATATGACAATGAACAAAATAATGCGAATAATAAAGGGACATTGATATAAGACACGGCATTTCTCCGCTTTAGCACAGAGATAAAATCTGAGACAACCTTCAGTCTCAGTACCTCGCGCCACATACCTTTCCATATACCTTTTCCTTCCCATCCCTATCCTTCACGACCGCGCCACGCCGCCCCGTGTTGAACAACATATATGTAAAGGGTACACCATCCCCTTGAATGCGCGCAAATTATAAAAAAGGGTACATTCATCAGGCAAAATAATAGAAAAATCATAAATTTTGAACTTTTTTACTAAATTGCTTATAATTTTTGTTTAAAAAAAATATTTAAAAAATAGGCATATAAGCAGGAAAAATTCCTTGATTGAGACATGTGGACTGGGTTAATATCACATTACATATCTGTTGCCAAGTTATTATATTAATAGTTTTTATTCTATTTGTCTCGGGTGTGTACAAAAAATATACATAAAATGCATACTCGTATATTTTAAACCAAATTAAAAAAACAAAACTATTTAACCGTTTTTAAGATATTATAACTAAACATTTTTAAGATCATTAAGGTTATCCCTCCAACCATTAATAACGCTTTTTAGTAAAAAAACATTTGACTAAATAACTTAAATTTTGTATACACGCACCCTGGTAAAAAAAATTTTATAAAAAGGATTAGTACCGTTTCCGAGATAATTTAGTGTTTGTATTTACTGTTGTGTGGTAGTAAACGTTATTTGGAATAAAGCCAGCAACACAACCTAATGTGGTTCAAAGATGTTGACAATTACGCCAAAATAAAACTGAAGGTGGAGAATAATGAATACGTGGCTCAGATTCACTTTACAGATTACGGGATGTTATGTTGACAAAATCTTGATGTTTAAAACTCAAAATTAATTAAAATCATTATTTTGTGAATCTTCCCATCTGAGGGTTATATATTTTTTCTTTTTTTGAATAATTTATAAATGCAAAGATCTAAAACCCAAGAACAAAATCAATAAGTACGAGTACATTTTTAATTAACGGAGGGACGCGGGGTTTATTCAAAGTCCTGGCATGTGTCAAATATGCATGTGTAGGTATATATTTCTTCAGCATGTATGTATTTCCACTCTTAAATGAACATATCGAAATAACCTGCAGAATATTTTTTGTATCTTATTGTGCTCCTGCGAAATTCTTCATATGCCATCCTCATGATTATTCCGGTATCGGGTAGAGAGAGGCTTCCAGTTCCTATAGCTAGCAGTATCAGACAAAATAAAAAGAACCAAGAGCGCACCCTTTAATGTCTGGGCTTTTACCTCCACACCGCGAGAATATCATGCCGCACACTTCATTGCATTCACCCCAAGTTGACCTGTCTCCCTGGTTTTTGTTTAAGTTTATTTTTTTTTCTTCCTTTTTAGAAATTCACAGTTGGTATTGTAGTAAGTCTTGGTTAGCGCAGTATACCTATCCTGGGCTGGTGGATTATTCTGTTGCATTTTTTTTCTTTTATTTTATTTTCTATTTTTATTTTCCTATTTCTGTTATTATTATATGGTCTTTCTATTTTTAAGTTTTGTTTTTTACTCTAACCTGTCATCCATTTTATTCTTTTTCTTGTTCTGCCAAAAAATATTGGAATTGCACGACGACAACGACAACGACAAGCAGGACGACCACCACACCGACTAAAGGACCATTAGATTTATTTCTCACCTCCTTTTTTTCCATAAATATCTACATTTATGTGTACAAATCCATCTGCATAACTGAAGTCGTTAAAAAAATCTGCCTTCCATTCAAAAAAGAAACCAAACATTGGTACAGTACATACTCGTGCCATGTTTTAGAAGACATGTTGTATATGCAGGAGATTAATTTTAAAATCCAACAAAAACAAATAATAAGATTCAATGACAAACAAAAAAATACGAAATTTATTCGCTTTAGTGGTGGGTTATAGAGAAGGGTTGTTTTTGAAAATACAAATATCCTTCATATATTTATTAAAAACAAAAACTCAATACTAAATGGTCTAATCAGTGTTGTTTTCAAAGGAGGGTGCACAGATTTAGAGGAATATTTCTTGGAAACCAGTGTGTAAATTTGCTCACACTTTGTATAGATTACATAATATTTAAAAACATTCACCCACATTTCGTAATTTAGTGTCAACCTTAGGGTGTTTTTTTTTAAGTCATCTGAATGGACCTTTATATATTTAAATTATACCTACACAATACATACTTTCAATCCGCATTTTTACTGAAAACTTTTCCCAAAATATTTGGTTTTTGAAAACTGGGCTTTTAAAAATGTTTTTTTGTTATTATTTTATAAAATCAGACGTTAATTAATAAATACCGCCAGCTAAATAATTATAAAAAAAATTATTGGAATGCACAAAACTGTTCGTTAAATTGAAAACGCAGGGAGGTAGATAAATTCAAAAAAAGCTCCCGAAAAGGGTTTAAAACCTCCCCACATAAACATTTCTCTTATTAAGCCCCATTCACATGGAAGCGACCGAATTTATAAATGAGCAAAAACTGGTAAAAAACTTATATTCCGGAGGCAACATAGCAATCTTTTACAGTGTTCCTGATGCTTACATTTAAGGTAATCAATTCTTCTATTCAGAAGGGAAATTTAAAAAATAAAAATTTTGAAGTAGAATTTAAAAAGCACAATTTTGAGAGCAATAATGTTCCAACCAAATTTCTGATATTATCTTTTTGTTTTGTTTTTAAATCAGATTAAGGAAGGTCACAATTTTTTACTTTTTCATTTCTCTTAGCACCTATATACAGGGTGATAAGAATAAGATGTGACAAAAGGCTATAGCGTTCGCAACATCATGTTATAGGGTTTCTTAAAGTTAGAACCCGTCAATTTATGGCTTATTTTGACTAGGTACTCTACCAATGAAAACTTTCAATAAGAACATCACGCAATGCAATAATTGTTTTGATCTTTTTTCTTGATTGAAGTGTTTATGTTTTTACTATCAAAGTTTATATGGGATGAGATAATTTTTTTTTTTCGAAGATACTTCAATCAATTTCTAATAGCCCGTTTACATTAGGTCAAATGAGGAAATTTCGTTGATTATTTTCAAATTAGCTCACAAATTTTCACACTCCCAGTAAAAACTCCAATCTTAAAATGTCCACGAAAATATGTCGGAAATATTGTTTTTTAAACTGGTAGATACTACTTTCAAATCACTAAAAAAATGAAGAAAAAACAAAAAAATAAGAAATTTTGTTTTTTTAAAACAACAGTTTTATAAAAGATTTTTAAAAAGTTTTTGACTAGATAATTTGTAACCTTAAGATATTTGAAAATGCCGAATTCCGAAAAAAACTTTTTCGTAATATTTTTTCTTCTTTTTTACTTGCTATTGGTACTATAAAGCAAAGACCAAACTCGACGATCAATGAGTTCTATAACATTTAGTTGATAAGAGAACGAGAAAATAGTTGATCCCGCAGTAAAGCATATCTCGAAAACCGCTCCAACGATGTTGGTGAATTAAAATTATTTAGGATACAAATATTTCTTACTGTACTGTACTGTACCTGAACTACACTGTGATAATTTATGTTTGTCTTTTTAATTTATTAGTCTCTTGTTTTTAATGTTAATTTATTAAATAGTTTAAATATATTTTTTTTCATTTTCATTTTCTTTTTTCAAACGAAATAAAAATAAGATAAAAAAACAAAACCAACAAAACAATGTAAAATAGAACAACAAAAAAAACAACATATCATAAACCCCTGAAGAAGTCGTGAGTAGCGACGAAACGTTGGG
This sequence comes from Syrphus vitripennis, assembly GCA_958431115.1. Lineage (NCBI taxonomy): Eukaryota > Metazoa > Arthropoda > Insecta > Diptera > Syrphidae > Syrphus > Syrphus vitripennis. The sequence goes on along the minus strand of OY288110.1, from coordinate 795,707 downwards.
TAAAAGATGAAATAAAGTTTTTTATTTGCATTTAAAATCAATTGACCAAAATAGCCTGCATTACCAAACATAAATCTACAAATATTTACAATTATTGTTTTCTCTTTTTATTACCTTAATTAAAATTAAACAAAAGAATAATACGCATATGTATGTACTTATCGTTACTTTATTAAATTTTTCAATTTATATTCTGGGCTTTGGTGACAAAAATATGGTCACCTCACCTTCTTACCTAAATAGTTGAGTCAAAAGTAATACTGCAAACTTTTGAAGAACTCCTCCCATGATGACTTTGACTTTTTTCAACTAAAGTCTTTCCCAAACCAAAACGAAATATTCGCTGACGGAAAGGAGTACAGTACTGTTCAGAAGCTCTACATAATGCCAGAAGCCCGGTTTTTATATTGTTCCAAAAATATGTATTCATTAACAGCCCTATTATTGAATCGCTTCAAAGCTAAGTTAGAATGTTTGTCAAAATTACACAACTCTTTCAACTGTATATTTCAGAAACCTACATAGTTCAATATGAAATATAAATATTTTACGTATTATCTCGTATATTGGAGTTTTTGTCTATAGTAAATTCGTATACCTTTAAGAAACATCCAATAGATCTTTTAATTCAATACAAACATCATCTAGCTACCTGGAAGATCCTACATTCCTAAGACTCTACTTTTGTGTTCTTCTTATTAATATCCATTCCACACATTATACGACTATCTAAATTCCAAGAGAACAAAAACAAAATTATTTTTCCAAACATTTTTTTAGAATTTTAAATTCTTCAAAATGTATCCGAGCATCAGAAATCCAAGAAGTTGCTCCTTACAAACGTTGCTGTACAACTTGGCAACGAAAATTGACTTCTATCCTTCCAAATAGTCCTTAGAAATCACCCTCTTTATACATATATGCTTTATACATCTACTTTCTACAATAATTACGATGTAAACACAAACGACCTTGACACAATTGTACCATTCCTAGCAAATTCTTTCCGCAAGTAGCTGTATACACGTTCGTTGGGGTTGAGTTGGAAGAGAAGAATAAGCATATACCTATGGATATGTTTGTAGATTTATATATAAACCGCCCTTACATTATCCTAACTCACCCACCATTCCCTCTTCATAAAGAGACCATCCTCTGGCTTTTTTAAACAAATGCCACAAGCTGTGGTAATCCTTTTTATTCACACATTTAGGGATGAATCCGAAAGGAAAGTCGGCCGACCCATCAAAAGCAAATTGAACCCAGGACTCTTGTCTTCCAGACATTTTCACATCCTGTATACATCCTTGCGAACAAACTAAATACAAACATACAACCCACATGGCAATATATTTATCTACATATATATAATATTAAATATATTGTCTACTGGTTTCCTCTCCATATACAGCAGACAATCCTGAAGAGCCACTTGGCTTAATTCGCTTGGGTCTGAGGCGGTATAGCATACGTACTCGTTTATATGAGTTAACCTTCTGAGCCAAAGTAAAGGTGGTGTCTTTATAGGACCGAGACCATATTCTCTGAATTTGGGGGAATGTTTTTCCTCAATCACTTCTCTACATATATTGCCTGGCATCAGGAGTATGAAGAACAAGAAGAAGCAGCAAGAGATAAACATCCTGCTATGTGAGCTTGCTAGGAATTCTCAGCAGAAAATTCTCATACCAAGTTCCACCATATACTCGTATACTCGTATAAAGCAAGCACCACTCTTCTATTATGGCCTTTGTTTTTGCAAAATTTGTGCAAAGGCCAAATTTGCGATAGCATTATGCTATTAGGAAAGGATTATCTACTTCATGTCATGGGGTATAGAAGATAACTTGCAACGGACGAAGACGAAGAAGAGGATATGACCCGATGACGAGTAATTATAGCTTATATTTCCGAGAAACAAGTAGTTGAAAGACACACTTTCACACTTCTTGTCGATGATAATTAACTTGGACAATTGAGTCAGCCCTTAAAAATGGTATAAAAACAATGCCTGATGGCATAGATTTCTTAAAAAGGCATACGTCTTCGATTGGTACTTTTATTAGTTGATGAAATAAGGTTTGTTTTGAGACGAATGGATATAAGAATACTTTATATTTATCTACTACGAATAACGATTTTTGATCTTGACTTAAGCATTCTAAAGGCAAAGCGGTGAGAAAGTTATCTTAGTTCTTGAATTTTATATTTTAATATTTCCAATTCTGCAAATTTAAGGCCGTTTTGCTGAAACGACACTTAAATATCAAAGTTAGGCATAAGTGATTGTGACTAGTTGTGGGAAATGTTGTCCATAGGAGCCTTAGCTTAAAAAATATTTGAGTTTCGCATCAGCAAACGGGCCTCATATTCAATATGTTCACATAACCGCCAACCGGGATTGGCTGATTAATTAAATCTATCATTAACAATTTAAACTACTTACTTCGGATTCCCTGAAACATTTTTTGTTTTACATGCACATTGAAGAATATAAGCGTTTTAATAATAATGGATAAAAGAAACCTTGTGAACACACTGGCCCTTAATGAAAAATTAGGAATTTCGTCTTTAATAAATATTTTGCTAAGTGAATACTAAGATTTGTTTTGTAAAGCTTTCATGACCTGAATTAGTTGAACTTTAACTACACATATTGCCTAAGGTGCCATTAAGGTTGAAAGACCCAGTGCAAGATTAAAGTTAGCCCCAAATATATTGAGTTAACCCGGGATTTAGCTTTTTTTTTGTTTCTTTTTCTTGCGAGTTTTGTAGGCCCGGCCCGGCAAAACTCGATCCGCAATGTTTCACAGTGCAATGTTCTCTTTTCTTTTCACGATAAATGAATAGGTACGAAACAGAACTCTAACTGCGGATCGAGTTTTGCGGATTCTTTAATCGACCTGATAATTTCTTATTTGATTAGAATTTATATATTTTCTGATAATGGAATACTTAGTTTCCAGCTATCTAAGACCAGATATTCAATTTGTTATGCCCTTACATTGTTTCTTTTCCGATTAAGTTTTTAAAAAATAAATCCGTGGCTTAGTGAACCTGAGAATAAAGTTTGAAATTTCAGTTTATTTTTTCTTAATGGGGCGTTTATTTTTTTTTTTAATTTAAAACAAAAATGAAATACATTTAGATGATTTACATTTTTCAAATTTTTGTTTCAAAATGAGACGTTATTTTTGTACTAGATTTCAATTTACATTTTGAGGTAAAGCTTTTACATTTTATGGTTTCTGTATTTGAATAAATGCCCCAAAAGCTTTGTATTGCAATGAGCTTTTTTCTTTTACCACCTGGGTTAGGTGGCATTTGTTTGGTTTTTAATTTTAATTTTCTTTTTTAATAAATAGTAAAGAGAGTTAAATGTTGTGGATCAGCCTAGTAGACAGTTAACTTGGAAAAAAATGTGCTCCTTATTTTGCAAAAAAAAAGCTATGGTGAATATACTTTTTTCACTTAGATTGGGTTCATACATCGATAAAAAAAATTTCAATCGTCAAAAAAAAGCTTAATGCTCAAAAATCACTCCCATTTTTTTTTCATTAAAGAACTGTATACTAATTTGAAAAATTTAAGTAATACAACATGCTGGACTGAATCTCTTTAGTTATCAGGAGTTCCGTAAATGAGAAAATGTAGTCCACTGTTAAATTTAAGTATTTTATGATAAGGGCAATGGATGTTAAGATGAAATCCAGAGCAATAAAAAAACTGTTTTAAAAATAACGGTAACTGTGACAAAAATTATTTTTACCTGTTTTGAAAGCCAGGTTTTCCTAGTTTCTGAGATTGAACCTAAATGAAATTTTACCTAAATTTTAATGCTAAAAAATATTTTAAAAAATAATTTACATACAACAACCTTATTCGTTAAAACCATGAATTAATAAAAAGCAACTATGTACATTTAATACATTTACATGTTTGCTTGTTTGCTATATAGTATGAAAACTATTTGTACTCAAAACTACAATAAAGATTGTTTTCAACAAAATTGTGGACTTTTTTTAAATCAAAAACAAGGTGCTACTAAACCATTCCAAATCTTCTGCATTTGATCACAATCTGATGAACTAAACATTTAAAAAATTGGATTCTAATTCTATCATTGATTCTAAGTATACATACATTTATTGTTACCATAAAAGAAAACAGATTTGATACGGTATTAGATATTTTTTTTTTTATTATTTATTTTTATTTAACAATATTCACCTCTTTTTGTTCCAAGTTCTATTTAAATTAATTTTAGTTAGAAAGAACTTTGTGTTACTAACAATATGAACAACCATATTTAAATATTATGTATTATGAGGTTCTAACATTTTTTGTTTGCTAAATATTTTGGTATAGTTTTTAAATTCGGAAAAATTCTAAAAAAAAGTTTGTAACTATATATGCATTTTTAAAATTACAGTATTGTTATTAACAAAAATATTATATTTAAAATAAAAAAGACTTTTTTATCCTCTAATTGTTTCTAAATGAGATACATATTTACTTTTAAATTAAATTTTTCAAAAATACATTTTCATGTTATGTAAAAATTAGTTTTAAGCGTTTTAAAAATGGCTATTCTGAAACCGTAGGAATTAATGACATTCACTTTGGCCTCACAAGAGACGAGTCTTTTTGACGCATTATTTTTTTTTGTTTTTTTCTAAAGACTTCAAAAATTTAAAAAAAAATTGTTTACCTTAATCAACCATCTCCTTCTAACCATCTAACGAGATAGAGATAAGAGAAGAGACGGCTAAATGTGTTGCCGCCTAATGTGAGGCCAGGGTGAATGTCATCATTCCTTGCATTTATGTTTTATTTGTTAACAAAAGTTAAGATTTGGTGTTTAATATTTTAATGTTTTAATATTTTGACCATTTAAAAATATCGTTCTTTTGAAGGCAACGATATTTAAAATTATGTAATTAAATTATTTTTACATTGGCTCAGAATACTTTGACAAATAATATATTAGGACAAAAGTGGACTTGTTCAAAGTAAGTCTATTATAGTTGCGAAAGTCATTTTTATATATATTTATTTTGTAGGACTTGAACATATTTTTAATCCAAAATGATTTTAATAAGTTTCGAATGTCCACTTTTTTTCAATGTTCTTCAAAATATTTTAAGTAAGAATATTATTGATATGAAAATTGAATCCCGATTTTATTATAAAAAATACATCACTACACAAAAATTATTTTTAACAAGTCTAAAGTCCCAACAAATTAATTTATATTGTTTTCTCTTTAATAAATTTATACATTTCTATATGAAGTCATCCCATAGTAATTTTGTTGGTATTCGAAGCATATAAGATGGCAGCTTAAAAATAAAAAACGGATCAAAAATCCAAAAAACTTTCCCAAATTCCAACAAATTTGTAAAAAAGTCCTTGATGTTGGTATTTAACTTCTTTAGTTTGATAGCACCTTTTATTTTCACTTCGGGCGTCAGACTTATTTTATCAACTGTTGCACAAACGTCTTCTTTTGATGTGAGTATTCCAGTTATGATATACATAAGTTTCATATACCTTTAAGAATTGAATTAACAAATAGAAGTTATTGCTTTCACTTTTTTTCTCAAATATATATAATATCCCACCTAACTGTTTTCTGCAAAACCATTTTAAGGATATGTATATATATATGTTTGTTAAATTCTATTTTAAACTGAATTCACTAGAATTTTATTTTTTATTATGTGTACTCTACGACGTATAGGAACTGATCAACCCAGCACCAGTAATTCCGATCAACTTAGCACGCATTAAAGATTGAAGATTTTCAGTTTGATTTAGAAATATGGGATTGAATAAAATAAATACTCAATTGATAAGAAACATGATTTATTTTTATAAACCGGCATTCAAGTTGAACTGGTGATAAGAAATTTTAAGAGACATTTAAAAATAATATTTGAGAGAATATGCATTCAGGTTTTCTCAGAGATTTTTTTATTGAAACTGGATCGAAATTAAAACTTGTATTTGAATATATTTTTATAGATGGGAGATAACTACATTACAATGTATGTAGTTCCATAACCTAACATTAGTTAATTGCGGCTAGTCAGCTGATTTCCCTAATTCAGAAGTTCCTACAAAAAAGTTCGTTCTAAACAGGGTGTTTCTTTGATTAGTTAAATTTGAAAAAGACTACTTTCTTAAAATCTTTTTTTAGTACAGTTAACTTCGTAGTTTTTCCGTTTGCCCCGGTTAAAAAAAAACTAATTTTATGATTTAACTGCTGGATTATTTCATGTTTAGGGAAGGAGTCAAAACTGTTTTCCGTCCCTGAATAAAAAAAAATCACACTAATATTTATTCAAACACAAGCTTTGAAGCTTGAATATTCTTTTTCTTTGCAGATAATGCTTTTAATTAACCATCGAGTAAATATACATAAATATAACAATTTTATAAATACTTATTGTTTAATAAAACTTTCTTTTGTCAATATTTTCGTCTTGCCCTAAATTGTTCCCTTAAAATGGTTCGGTTGTTTTTACATTGTTTTCCTTTCATGTTGAACTTATTTTTTGAAGCGGTCTTCAATGGAATTCTGAGAGTTATCAGAATTATCAGGACTTATAGAATTCATAGGGCTTTTATCTCCGCAAACCTGTTGAATAGTTTATTAATAATTTTATTAGAAATACATAACTTAGATTTAATAGTTACATTAAGACTTGTTTGTAACATATTGGTAACTGCTTCAAGGTCCAAATTATCATCTTGAGCAGATATTTTTCTCAAGGCTGAGAAAACGATGCTTAGGTCACCTTTCAATTCCGAAACAACAGCTGTGATTTTTTGTGCATTTGACAGAACTTCAACACTTTGGGTGTATGCATTATATCTTACTCCGAATGGACGTTGAATACTATCCGCAAAATCTCTGCACAAAATAAAACAATCAAATTTTGTTCAGTGAATTTCTTTGAATTTTAACCTCATTTTTTCCTTTGCTTCTTCGAAAGAATCTGTATAGTAGTAGGCGTTTTGATAGGAAGTGATGATGCACTCCTCCTTACAAGTTATCTCAGGATCAAACTTTTTTATTTTATCAGCTGCCTGAATGGCATGTGTGAGTTCTGCAATTGAGCTTAGTAGTCCAGCACCGTATACCTTGAATGATTTATCTGGTTGAAGGCAGAGTCCGAATTCAACAGTGAAAAAATATAGCTACAGTAAAAAGACAACAAATCATAGTTAAATTATTTATCAAATATTGAGTCATCGCTTATAATTTATAGAACCGACAGTTGCAAGTTTTTCAATATCTAGATCGGAAGCACCCAATGAAGCCAGACCAATTTCTTGTGAGAATTGTGCAAAACTTGCATTTGCCAATAATGGCATATGACCCAGAAGTTCATGACAGCAATCACTTAAAAAACAATCGAAAAAAAAATATTTTCTTATTTTATTTAAAACTTTAATTTAAAAAAAAAAGCAACTTACGGTTCTGGAGTATAAAATGGATCTGATGAATGTCGAATGTACTGAGTGCAATGAAAAACTCTGAATGCCAGCCCAGAAAGAAAATCCCTCGGCGAAAGATATCCAGCAACAGGTCGTAGTTGAAACCCAGTTTTACGTTTCAAATAAGTACTTACATCTTGAAGTTGAGGCAAATTATCTTCGCGATATCCACAAAATTTAACTAAATCTGGCCAATTTTCCAGGTATTCAGGTACGGCATGTTTGACATAAAGCCGCTGTAGCTCGACAAATACTGTACCCCTGTTGAATTGGGGCAAAGAAAAAAAAAGATTGATAAATTAATTGGTATGATTTTATACATTAAAATTATTATTCCTCAGAAAACAAATTTTAAAGTTTGAAAAATAAATTGTGCTGTTTTTTTTACCTGAAAATTATTTGAAAATTTCTTTTTTTTTTGTAATTTTAGAACCTGGCAAAAGAAAGAAAGTTCGAAAAAAGTCATATAGATATACGAATGGGATATCTTTGAAAGCCAAATTCGAAATTTCATGTAGATTTGGAGTGAAAAATCAACACAAGAAAAAATGATAATAAAATTTCGGTAACTTCGTTAGTAACGAAATAGAACAACGGAGATATGGCACCAAAAAATTAAAAAAATCGATTAAGTATAACTGCATCATTAGTTCAGTTCGTGCATAGGTAGAGCACTTCAAGCATCAGTAATTAGTTGCCTTTAATTTGAAATTCTGTGCTGTGCCTAAAAATTAGTTTTGATTTGTTTTCAGTATTTTCAGTAGGATTAAAGTTCAATTTTTTTAAATTGATTCGTCTCACAAACTTCTGGGAGACGCATTAAAAATTGCATTAAACAAAGTAGAATTCTATCTATCATAGAACTTACTAATTTGCCATTAAAACTTTTAGTTAATATTCGCATAAATGAATTGGGCCATATGAAAAAGTTCTTGCTACCCAATCCTGCATTTTATTTTTAAAATGCGAAGTATTTATCAAAAACAAGAGATTCCTAATTCGATGACATTGAAATGTAATTAGCTGCCCTATTTCATGGCCAAATGCAATAAACTCAAATTAAAAAAAATAAAAATTATTATTGAAACAAGTTAAATAACGAAATCTTATAAAAGTTTTAGGAAAAAAATCTATATTAATGTTTTCCCGTCGGCATTTTATTTTATATTTTGTCTTAGTCCAGAATTCACAGTTCAGTTTTAAAACACAAAAAAAGGTAGATTTAAAAAAATTAATCATTGACAAAATTGATTTAATTTTTCCACAAATGGAAAATGGATTGTGAATCATGTTTCCATAACATAAAAATGATGCAACTAAGCAAACAATTTAATATAAATATATACTTACCAAGTTTTAATTTCTTCAGGTGTGTACTGAACCCGTGGTATTGGATTTCCACTATAAATATATTCGCGCTGCTTTAAAACCAAGAAAAAACTTATTTTTACCATACTAGCAAGAACTTACTGTTTATACGAATTGGCAATTGCACTAAACTGTTCTCTCCTTTTTCTATAAATAGGATCCTTAAATCCTGGATGGTCTGCATCCAGCTCCGAGCCATACATCAATACATTTTGAGCCTTATCCAAATCAGAAATTTTCCTTGGGAACCAAACCATATCACCAAAATCTATTAAAATATCTCAGTTTACTGCACAAAACTTTCCACGGATAAGTTTTTTTTTTTTGATTTTTACCAAAACTGGAGCAGGCCGAAAGGGTACCTCTGCTCCCAACAACTTCATTATTTCCCTCTGACGCTGAAGTATAATTTACCGATTGAACTTCCCGATTTAACATTACCAAAACTTGATCCAATCTCTTTCGGTCACATTCAACATCCACAAGGACATCAGCTTGATTTGTGGTATTTTCCAGTGGGGACAGCTCAAGATGTAATACATTAATTCCCAGTTCCTGGAAGACTTGCAAGGCTCTTGCTAAATTTCCAACTTGATTTTTAAGAGTGAAAATTATGGATATCCTGTCTCCCGGGGAAGAATTTTTTAAACCTTCGTCGACTTTGGTTTCTTTAACTTCCTGAAGTTCAAATGAAGTGGTTTTGAAAATAAATCATATACAATTATTTATTCCATGATCGTTCTCACATTGTTAACAGGCTTTTTGTGTAAGGGGCTTCCTTGCTTAACAGACCACTCCTGTTCACCACTGCGATACAACCACAAACCCAAAAGCCCTTTTCCTGATCCACTCATTTTAACTCAATTAAGTATACTTATTTTTCAAACTATTTAATTACTATAAAGGTTTAAAGATTTCACTTTTTTACACCGTTTCTAACCGATTCGAGAGCTCAACTGGTGATGTACAGCCAAAAGTAGGTCCTTTTATAGCCGAGCCGAGCCATCGTCAGTGCTCGTTCATAGTCATTGATCGAAATCCCACATTGCAAAAAAAAAACATATTTGAAACTTTGTATGTCTTTTGAGAAAGCATGAGTCCCTGTGGTGAGTGTGTGTTGGGGGAGAAGGGTGGATTTCAATTGGAAACATTTAAAGAGTTCTCCTTCAGAGTCTTCGATTTAACTGCAGTGCGTTTGGAAGTAATATACAAATAGATAGTCACCATCACCATCACCATCACCTACACTCCATACTACAACTCTACCCTCTTGCCACATCTCGCCCTCTTCCAAGTCATCAATTAGATACCTTGACTTCTCGGCACATCTATGCCATGATGGAGAGGAAAGTGAAGAAACAACTTGTTGTAGCTTTGATTGGCCGAATCAAGCAAAATCAGGACTTTATTGTTTCGCATTCCCTCCTGACGAAGATACCAAGGACAAGAAGGACGAAAACGACGACGACGACGACGACGTTAGGAAAGGAAGTTGACGATGATGCTGGTTAAAAGGAAAACGACCAAATACATATACCTACCTACAGATAGCTCAACGAGTATAATAGTCTTGCTCCTTATCAATTGAGAAAGGATGGAATATATTACTAAATCACTGAATAAATCTTGTTGATTTTCACTTTGGTAAATGGTTATTCTAGGATCCATTCAATAGTCCTAACGTCGTCGTCGTTGTCGGGTGGTGTTTAATATAATTTGAGGAGGGTGAGGATAGTTAAGTTGGAGATGGAGTGAAGGTCCTTCTGCTTTGATATACTTAATGTGTTTGCTCTTCACCACTTAAAGTTATCATCAAACTGAACATTCTCTTATCCAATTCCAAATGGATGAGTGGACTCCTTGATGTTGGATATGTAGGTTAAACTTTAGGTCACCCGCACCCATTTGGCTTATCACACTTTTACACAAACATACATTTGAAGTAATCTACTATTTTGGTTAAATGAGTAACTGTGCATATATGTACCTACTGTGGAATAAAGTTTTTGATAGTGGCATTATTTGTCCGGTAAAAAGAGTTAGTTTCAGGAACAATTATCTTGTGCAGTTGCCCTTTGGTTGGTGAGGAGGAAAAAAGAATGTTTAAAAAGACAAAAGCTTGCAATAGGATGACTTTGCGATTGCATGAATTATGATCGCTTTATTGAAATTCATTGCCTTTTGTGGTGCGAAGAAAGAGGATTTTTTTTTGTTATTTTCTTGTGGTTCTAGAAGAATGATTGAAGAACTTTTAAAAGTTTGCTTCTTTAAGGTATCTTTGTAATTATTCACTTAAAGTTATTTAAATGTTAAATAACTGTAACGTATTGATTTTTATAAATTGGTCCCACAAGTGGTAAAGATCAATTTTTTGAAACTTTGATTTCGATTATCTGATTCATGATTCTGACATTATAAGAGCAAGAAAACCTCAATTATTCATATTCAAGAAATTGCGTCGAAATTCCTGAAAAAATTTGTAATACTGGCTCAAAGTCAAAATTTTGTATATGGTGAGGTGAGTGCACTTGAATTACTTTTTCAGGATTATTGCATCAATCTTAGGTGAGAAAAAATTTAGTTGTTTGTTTGTCTCTCTGGGATGGCTAATAATTTATAAAAGTCTTAAGTGCGTTAGAAAAATTGGTAAATTGTATGAACACTTATATAAGTGTAGATTTTACAGTTTATTTTGAAGAAAATTAACATATAATCTTGTATAATTAAAAACAATAACAATTGATAACATTCAAAGAGAAACCATAAAAAAAGTAAAGGAACAAAAAACTGTATAGAGAGTGATTCCTGTCCAAAAGTGTTGAAGGGGTGATTTAAAATCATCTTTAACACAGTTATAAATAGTTAATTATCTGATGAACATAAATGAGCCATACATTAAACAAATAATACAAACGGTTTATAAATAAATAAGTAAATAAATAAAAATAAACGGAGAAAATAAAGAAATATATATATATCTATATGAATATAAACTAGCCTTAAATTGAATTAAAGTTATTTAAAATTATTTTAATAAGTATATTTAAATGTTTGATCAATAAATTTCAATTTGTTGGCATTTACTTCAAAGTATTCATTAATATCGTGTTAAAAGTTTAAGTTTCAATCGATATAATACCAAACTAGATTCTTGTGCAGTTCTCGAAATATTGATTAAAATACGTTTCTTACAATGGTGGCCAACGCACAATCTTTAGCCGCGCCATTTAAATTTTATTCTAAGAATTAAATTGAATTCCAATAAATTCCAATTTGAGATGGGTGATTTTGCATTATGGAAATTCATTTTTAGCTCCGCTGACTGGCCTTAATAGCAAATTGTATAAAGACTGAAAGAATAAAAAAAAACATTTTGGAGCCCTATTTTGTAAAAGGGAAATGGGAGTGGACAGAATTCATAAACTTCAAGATGGACCTCTCCAAAAATAATGGAGTAACTAATATCATATGAAAGTTCATGGGTTGTATTTCATTTCGCAGTGTTCGATTAGGAACACTGATTTAAAAAAAAAAAAATCTTTTTTGTCGATGATACCGTTATTTTTAAATATTTTTGCATTCGTTTTTAACTTATCTGCCATGCAATGAAATTAAATAAAATCAAATAGAGCCCATTACGTTTCATACATAAGTTTCATCACTATTGAACAATGTTGAAAGTGGACCAAAATACGCATGGTTCTTTTAAACAAATTGAAATATACCTTGCACAGTGGATATTGCAAAACAATTTCTTATTATATTTTCATTCAAATTTTACTAAGAACACACGGCAAACGGTGAACCTCACTAGTAGAGCCTTAAGGTGAGATTGAATACTGATTAAATTTTTGACACTAAAGTTCAGTTCCAGAAGTGTACCTAGCCTTGAAGGAATAGATGCTTACCAGAAAAGAATACTTACTTTAATATTAACTGACCCCAATACAGAGCATCAACTCTCTTTTGTTCCATCTGTTATGTGTAGATGAAAACAATCGTTTGTAGCTGCAGTTTTCTCTAACGACTTAACTTACCGTTAAAATACCAAATCCCCAATTTTACATATTTTGTATTCCGTTGCTCTTTTATGCGTCTTTTTACCACTGTAAACACTGTACTAATCGAAGAATGTAGAATTAAATTTAAAGCTTGAAATGTGTGTTTCATGCTAATCGTAAATGTTCGTATGTTTATGATTCAAGGCTAATACAAAAATAATAAATGGCAATAAGCGATAGTGTTTACACGATAGGCGAAAAGTTCGCATGCAATATGGATGTCTCTCATAGGCATCCGCTTTTAAATAAATCTATGACTTATTTCTTAAGAAAGTTAAAGCAGCTTATATATGCCATTATTCATATGCATCTAAAAATAGAGAATTATTCTTAAATCGTCAATTTAAAATTCTTTATTAAATATAAAAAAACTCCCTCGCACAGAGTTAAGTTCTTGAAAGAAAATATGAAGACTTCTTATTTTATTTTTTATGCAGCAGAAACATCAAAGAAACGAAAATCCCCTTGATAAAATAAAATACCATTAAGTACGTTTAATTTTATTACAAAAAGAATGCAATTCTGCTTTGTTTATATTCTTTTCCATGATAAATAAATTTAAAAAAAAACGGCCCTGTTACATTGCGCATGACTTCCAAACGTCGATTTTTATAGCAAAACTTTTATAGTAGCGTCATAAAGTCATAACGATATACATGCAAAAACCAACCAACCACCCCTGTGCATATCCACTCGCGAATGTAAAGACTTTCCTTAAGGAAATCTTATACTCGCACGTCGCACGACCGACGACGACGTAGGGGAAGTTATCGATTTTCATTCAACATAGCCCCAATATAGTGAGTGTGAATTTGTTTTCTTTTTTGATTTCTGCCTTCAATTGAGCTGGAGTTGTGTGTTAAAATTTAGCGAGTGTAAAGTTAAATTAAATAAAAATCGAAACGGACGCGAAGGACATTTTCAATTGAATAAGTTTTATTTTGTTTTCAAAAATCCAACTATGGCTGACAGTGAATTTGAAGAATTTCGCAGACCCTTCGAGCAGATACCTACCACAAACTATACCAAAAACAATACACAATCCTTTTATTCGTAAGAGTCGTTCCATTTTCCTTTCATAATACATTGAATTATGAATTAAAAAGCTAATTTTGAATTCAAAAAGGGATAATCAATTTTTTCACTTGAAATCGATTTACCTAACCAGAATTGCGTGTGTTTTATTTTTTTTTTCAAATTTTAGTCTCATTCCAAATGACGACTTGGAGGACTCACCCTCCTCGAAGAGTGACTCCTCTGATTTGGAAGACGGATGTGACCGTTCAATACGGCCGGTGGAAAAATTGTCAAAAAACCGGAACTCCTGTCAAGTGGCTGAAGATGACGAAATTGGTGACGGTCTAAAAATTATCTCAAAAAATGACAATCTGGAAGGACCTTTTACAACAAATCAGGAGCTAAATGGATTTTTACCCCCGATTGGCACTCAGCGAAGAAGGCGAAAACTTCCAGAAATTCCGAAAAATAAAAAATGTAAGTAGCTCTATTAGAGAGATTCTATGTGTCCAATAACCCGGTCCGTTCATACACCCACCCTGCCTTGCTGTTCCATCCTGCATGTTGCACCTTTCAGCTTCCATTCTGCATCTTCTAGGGCAAATGTCATTAGCCGATGAAATGCAGTCGGAAAATCGATCTGGAGGTCAGACCACTTTGATGTCTCAGCAATTTGGGGGTGCGGCAAATCAAAGGACTTTCCTGTCACTTAAATGTGGATATTTACTGGACGAAGACTCAAGCCCAGATTCAGAACGATTGCAGAGTCTAGGAGACGTGGATAGTGGTCACAGTACAGCTCATTCTCCAAATGACTTCAAGAGCATGTCTCCACAAATGCCCTCGCCAGTGTCCCATTCTCCCTTTCCTACTCCATTCGGAGGAATTCCTTTTGGGCAGTTAGAGATGCTTGAAGCTACCCATCGAGGCCTCCACAAGTTCATCCCCCGACATCACGATGAAATTGAAGTGGAAATCGGCGATGCTATCTACGTGCAAAAGGAAGCAGATGACCTTTGGTGTGAGGGTGTAAACATTCGCACTGGACGACAGGGTATATTCCCCTCAGCTTATGCTGTTGATCTAGACTACAACGATTTCGATCCGACAGCCCAACAAGTCAAAAAGGAAAGGTACTTGCTTGGGTACTTGGGTTCAGTTGAAACTTTAGCTCACAAAGGCACAGGTGTTGTTTGCCAAGCCGTTCGTAAAATTGTTGGCGAATATGGCAATTCGCCAACCGGACAGGTTTGCATTTTGGAAGTCTCAGATCAAGGATTACGTATGGTGGATCGTTCTGGGCCAAAAGTAAGTTTTTTTTACAAAATATCTTCATAACAATTGTGTGCAAGATTTTCATGGTTTTATTTTAATTGCAGACCAAAAAGGACAAGAAACCATGTATAGATTATTTCTATTCACTGAAAAATGTTTCTTTTTGCGCCTTCCACCCTCGCGACCACCGCTTTATTGGATTCATAACAAAACATCCAACTGTGCAGAGATTTGCATGCCATGTTTTTAAGGGTTCTGAGTCTACAAGACCAGTAGCCGAAGCAGTTGGGTGAGTAAACAAATAAAAAACTCAGATAAAATCTCGTTGATATTTTAAATTATTATTTGCAATAGAGTTAGAAATTTTGAAGAAAAACATTCGCCATAAGATTCAAACAAAAGTTATATTAAAGAAACCAATTTTGCTTGTTTGACCTATTTGTTTCCGTATATACGTATATGCTAAGAAATGCTGTTGCGTTGCAATCAAAAGTTTTGCAATTTAAAAGCAAACATATTAAAGGTTATTTTTCATTGGGGAGTTATTTCATTGAGTGGGACACTCAGGCGTATACGCACTTCTATTTTTGTATTGAATTTGTAATAATTTTAAGTTTGCTTAAGTGAAATTGTTTAGGGTAAAAATAGAACTATTCAGTATTACTAAAATCTAAATCAAATTATTTATTATTATTAAACAAGGCAATACACAGTGGTCGCTGGTAGAATATATTTCCCTATATGCGAATAATATTGGATGAAAGCTTTTTTGTAATTTTTGCAAGCCTCCAACTCAGGTGAATAATGGTCGTATAAAAAAAAATAAAATCGTTTTGAAGCTTCAAATGTCTACTTTTAAAATACTGACGTTGAGAAATTGTACAGCTATCGCAGGAAGGAGAGCTCATACGAAATCTCTCCACCTGAATTTACTTGGATTTCTTATAGTCAGACTGACTCCTTTAAACAGAAGTATATTACAGTATTAATAAAAAAAAGCATTTCAGCATTTTTTGATCACACAGTAGATCTAACGACATTGTTGAAAACAGACAATATTTTTGAAGTTTAATACAAATTAAATTTTCATGTTTTTTGGGTATTAAACGTGAAAATTGATATTTAATTGAGTTTTCATATTTTTTTTATTGCTACGCTATAATAGAGTTTATTTCAGCATTCTGCTGAATAAGACGAAATCATTTTTTGTTTCGTTATCAAAAAATAACGAAAAAAAAATTAAATTTCAATTATTATCACTAATTCATCCTTAATAAGCATATACTTCGTTTTTTTTCCTTTCGTTTTTTTTACTGAACCGAGTGCGATATTTGGTAAAATTTATTATTTCCCATCATTTTTAAATCTGATTTTTATTTGTCAACAATCGACCTTCACCAAAAAGCAACTTTTCACAAATCAGTAATGCATTTCAAAAATTTCGTTGATCCCTTGCGTGAGTGTTTTTAAATATTTTTTTATATTATTTATGTGACACTAAGGAATATAAAATTATCCATATTTCTATATTTACCCCTTTTTTTATAAAAATTTCTTAAGTAACAAAATATACCTATTATTTTAAAATGTAATCAAATAATGTTTTATTAATTTCATTTCAGGAGGGCATTTCAACGATTCTATCAAAAGTTCATTGAAACAGCATATCCAATCGAAGATATTTACATTGAATAAATAAAATTTAAGCAACATCTTCGTTGTATATGAATAAAAGCTATACATAATAAATAACATTTCTGTTTAGGTAGGGGAACATACGCAAAATTGAGATTATTTCTAAAAATTAATTCTAGTATTTACATAGGTGATGCTTATTTCGTTGGGTAACGTAAAATTTTTTTACTACTTTTGCGTTAAAAAAAATTTCTTTTGGGTTGACCCAAAAAAATTTAAATCACTTTACAGAACAGCTCTCTTTTTGCTCAGGTATACCACCTATGCCAACAGTGAGGTACTTCTTCCCCAACAATGAGACAGCTCTTTTGTGAACTTTGTGAAAGGTAAATACACATTTGAAGGTATCCTGAAATCAAAGGTAAAGAATAAACCCTATTTGAATAGTAAAATAAAACCGGTTCTTGTCTAACTTTCGACGAAATGACAAAATATTACCAGAAATTGCCATCAAATTACTGATATTGTTAGTTCATAATATAGACTCCGTAAAAATTAAGGATTAAAACTGTAATTAATCCAAATGGTGTAATTATTATTCACTCCTTTCAAGACGGAAAGAAATTACTTTAGCATTCTTTTTTTACATAATCGTTTTAAACTCGCATATGCTTGGCTGGATACAAGCTTAAAGTGATTTATTCGGAATAATATTTTTTTTATGATCTATGATGAGATTACATAACATTGTCTACAAGTTGCTTCGAAGTTTTTTTCGGATATCCGGAATAGTTCACTGTTGGACCTGTCCCACTGTTGGATATGTTCCCCTACTCATGTTTTGTCTTCAATAGGTTAATTTATTAAAATCAAAAGAAACAAATGAGAGAGTTCGAAAGATTCAAAAACAAAACAAATACAAAAAAATTATTATTATTATTATTATTTTTAATCAATAACAATAATAATTTATTGAAAACAATACAATTAATTCACGCTCTGTATAAAAGCACATTATTTATTTAACTTAATTAATTTATTAACAAAATATAAAAAAAAGATTCTCTTCAAAAGTATAAATGATTTTTATTTTTTTTAAAAATTCAACACCACAGAGTATATTTCCTTATAAAAGTTAAAATTTTCTGATAAATAAATCCATATGCAATCAATAGCAAGAAACAATGAAATCCTTTGTAATTCAGCACAAAATAATAATGTTTGTTAATTTCTAAGAACATTAAGTATTAAATGTATATATATAAAATTTTAAGCCCGCAATCCGTTATCATATTATAATATGCAGAATATTACTGGGCCTGCATTTAAAAAATAAGATCGATTGGATGAACCTGCCTTTTACCACATTCTGAATAAAAAAAAAACTTACTTTATTGTGTCTGATAATTTTTAAGTTAATATTATTATGCAAACTAATATTTTACTGTTAAATTTATTACTTTATTTATGAATGAAATAACAGTTTATTTGCAAATTACCTAAAAATATAATAAAATAAATTACTAAGGCTATTTCAAATTTTAAAAAGAAACGACTAATTTATTTATTTATAATTGATTGTTAAATTTATTACTTTTTTATAAATAAAACTTAGTTTATTTGCAGAGTACCTAGAAATCTAATAAAACTTCATTATCAAGACTGTTTCAAATTTTAAAGGATATGATTTAGTTGTTTAAAGAGCATAAGACCTTCTTTTTCAATCTGTAAAAAAGAATTGCTAATAGTATCTAATAATAATACCGGATACATAAATATTGGTACAGACTCATTTTGACAAAGCTTTAAATTTTAACTTGTGAATTAATGTGGTGAATAAAATTTCGAATAGCTTTTCAGAACTTGAGAAACCAGCCCTATATCTCGAATTAAATATTTAACAAAGAACAAATGTGTTTTTTTTGCAAACTCAAATATATTGGACTAGTAAAACGATACCGAGTTAACGACGCAATCACAAATAAAACGGGGTCTCCATACAAACTAATAAACAATATGTAACTAATTTCGTTTTTTGCAGAGCATGCCCCTCAGAATTCTATGCGTTCATCTCAAGAGGATTATTTGTTATTGCATTTAGGTAATATAGAAAGTGTTCCGAAAAAAAAAAGAAAATAGATGAAAATTGTAAACCATTCCGTAACTTAAGATTTGAAATTAAAAAAAATACATGATTTACTATCCACTCAACACAATTGTGTAAAGTTAAAATTTTCCATGCAAAGTGAATTTTTAATTAATCTTAAAACTCAAAACCTGATATTCAAACTTTTTACGAATTAAATGCAACCAATTAAAAAACATTAGGGTAAAATTTATTTTTTGAAAACTTATCGATTTATTTTTCGGGTTCACTTTGCATTAAACAAAACTAGACTTTTAATAAAACAAACAAAAAATTAGATGCAAAATGTGCAACATTTTTTGTACGAAAACTTCGTCAGTTCAGAAAAGCGTTTTCAACACAGAGTTTAAAGTTTGATTAAGGCGTGGTGCTAAATATTTGATACAAAAGTTTTAATTTAAAACTGCTGCAATAAGTATCTATACATAAAAACATTATTTTTACAACTTTTATAAAATATTCTTTCGTTTACTTTTTAGGAATTTTGTTTTATGTTTCTTTAAATAAAATAATCAAAAATATATAGATTTGTATTTGTCAACCTACCTATAGATCAGGAAAGCAACAAAACAGTAAACACCATTTCCAAAGATTCCTTAAATCTATGTATGTATTTGTTTAAAAATATCCCTATAGGTAAATATAAAATAAACATCTACCTACAATTATTATTGTCTTATAAAAATCATAAAAGGCTCATTATATTTTTAAACAAATAAGAAAATAAGCAGGAGATGAAAAAGTGTACATATAGACAGATCCCCAATTTAAAAATCATGAAAATAATAAAAACAAATCCTAAAATTGAGAAAATAAAAAAGAACTAGCTACTATTTTTATAACAGAACGGCAAAGCGCATTAATATACAATAAAATTGATTTGAAAATATTATATCGTTGTACCGTTACTTACTAAAAAAATAAAACAATAATTTGGCAAATTTTAGAGTGATGATATAAGAAAGTAAGTAAGAGGATTTTTTCTTTAAATTGTTAAATAAAACAATAAATTGAACAAATAAAAATATGAAATAATATTATATACTATATTATTATATGTAATTCCCGATGTCACCGTTGAGTAAAATCAAATGTAAATGTAAACAATGTATTATTCAGTATAAAAAAATATGAAATTAAAAATTGATCTATGAATATGGAGGATGTATACAAAATTGTACTGTATTAATATTTTGATCAAACCGGTATCGGCACTAGAGAGCAATGGCTTAACATACTTAATATTCAAAGAGTTAATTTAAAAAAAAAAAAGAAATATTTATTAAAGGTTTTTGATGAAAGTCAAGTACATACTCGTATAATTATTGAATGAAATTGAAATTGTGTGGGAGGTAGAGAAGTGATTTATTAGAAAAATGAGAATGTAAAGGTAAAGAATTGAAATAATAAATTTAATGATACTATTAAAAAAAAAGTTTAAAGTAAATAATTAAAGATATTAAAATAAAAATTTAAGTCTACTGGCAAAGTATAAGTTTATGTTTTTTTCTCCTATTATTTGACATTCATTAATTTTAAGGACCAGCTCAAAGCACATAATAAGTAAGTATGTTTAAGATAAATTTAAGCTGTTAGAATTTACTTTTTAAAAATTCTTAAGATTTCGGAAATTAGATAGAAGAAAAGAATTCCATTTAATTGAATAGCTGTTTTTATTCATCATCATCTTTTCATCTTTCTTTAATTGTATTCCAAAAAAGCAAATACAACCATTTTCAAGTTTTAGACTTATTTTTTTTTAAGATTCAAGATGAAATACCATATAAATTTCAAGCCCATAGATTATTGCTACATGTCACGATTCTACCATGATTCGACGTCATGGGTGTATTCAATTAGCATACCTTTGTTTTCGGTTTATCACGCGTCAGACCTTGCGTCAAATTCTGATTTTTTGCTGAGTTGTTAACGATGTTAAGGCATTATAACTTTTTCCCTTTTACCGGCGATCGCAAAACTGATACAACATTTTGTTAAGTCCATAGCGACGTTGGTAGAAAACAACAAATCCAAGGTGTTTCCCATGAGATAAATGCTACAGCGTGTAGATTGGTTAAAAAGAAGACACAAATTGTGATGGACAGGGGTCTCCACTCTTCTTTAAGCGGAAGGGACAATTTTTAAAGACAAATAGGTCGAACATATAAAAATTAACTGTTTAAAATAGGTTTTCTTAAGCCTAGAAACTTAACCCTGATTGGTTATCTATTTTAATTTCTTTTTTTATTCAATATCCGCCGCCGTCTGTGAAAACCTTTGACAATTTTTAGAAATGTTTTTTGCATGAAAGAAAATATTATAAAAAAAATCTAGCCCGAAAAATATTCCCACTGCTTGATGGGTTAAAGGGATAAATAAACATTAACAACTTTTTACTACCCTATTTCTCTCCATTATGTCTCTGTACTTGGCGTCGTTACACCAATTTTGGTCAAATGCCTGAGTTCATTATCCAATACTTTTTTTCGTCGTCCTCTTGAGTCATATACATAATTCTTCCAAACTTCATTGAACTTCAGCATTCGGAAGTGCTTCATATAATTAATAATAAGTATGATAAAATGGGCGGATACCACGCCTCCTGAATGGAGAAACTCAATTTTTTTATTTTTTCTTTGTATGCACCACAAAAAGAAATTTTAGTACTTAACAATGTAATACATATTTCTTTATCATTATCAAAATCAGTTTGAAATATTTCGATATATTTTCTTTCATTTTTTCAAGTTTAAAAATCAATTTTTCTAAAACTAATCCATAAAATAATTTCATTTAAACCTAAGATTAATGCAAGCACTTTAACCTTTCAAAAACTGTATATAACATATTAGTTTTACCGTTTTTTTTTTTTTTGAATTACCCATCCCGACACAAAATCGATTTTTCATGCTTTGACATAACCTACAAGCTTATAAAATTTGACACCGTTTATGAAAATTCTAAATTTAAGTGTTAACTGTATGAGTATACATGTCACCAATCTCGCTGAACTAGGATATACATAAGTCGTAAGCATGAATTTGTACTTAAGATGACTAGACGAGTAAAAACTCGGGATCCTCTGAAAACATCTAGCGAATTTTGTTAAGTCCAAAAGAAAAAAAAACACGAGTTTATAGCCATAATTCTTTCTATATTTTTTGTATTTATAATACAACTTAAAAGTACATATTTTTTTTTACTTTTATTTTTTTTTTTTTTTGAAATTTTGTAAATCGTTTATCATTTACTTTCCATTTAATATAATTATTTACTGCTTAAGATTGATTTGTTTTCCTTTCATTGTTATTTTCTATAATTAACAGACAAGTTTATTTTTTTTTTTGTTCAATTACTATATATATTTATATTTTCAAACAAATTAAAGAATAATGAATAATATATAATAATAATAATAAAACAATAAAGGCGAAAAATATAATAATATTAAATATACATTTTTTTGTTGTCGTTTGTGGGTAATTAATCATTTTTGTATTATAACTACTTACTCCCTAAATATTACACAAAAGTCTGCTTTCTTTACTATATAATATTATACTTACATTATGCATATTGTGTTTACAGTACCGAAACACAAATTTTGCATGTTTCTGTTCCTATACTTAATAAAGATCTCTCGACTTCTTTTTTTTGTTTGTTTTTTTTTTTCCTGTTTATTTTGTTGTTTTTATTCACATATACATATATAAATCTGTAATGTATGCTATTGATATCAATCTTTTTTAATCTACTATTTACAGAGTAACTTTTTTGTTTTTAGAAATGAGAGTATTGTACTTACAATAAATTGTAAAAGATCTCAACATTTTGAATGTGAAGAGCACTGTTTTTGTATTTTTTGTTTAGTATTTGCTATAACATTGTGGTTTTGTTTCTGTTAAATGGTGACTTTCTTTTATCTAGTTAGTTTTTTTTTCATTTTGTAATTTAGTTTTTATTTTAAAAATTTTACTAATGACTTTATTATAATATTGTTTTGTTCTCTTTACTGTTTGTTGATAAATTAAATAAAACAAGGAATTATTTTGTTTCTTTTTTTTTGTATATATATATTTACAATTATTGGTTTTGTTTTATTAGCTATGGACAGTAATATTTTGTTTTGGGAAGAAAGGTGAATTTACAAGAAATGGATTTTGTTGGCAAAAGAAATGATTTGTATTTCCTTTGGAATAGGTATGAATTTTATACATTTCTGAAAATCGATCTAGTAAGAAAAATTGACTTCGAAAACCGCTGGTTTTGTGTTTTTTTTTTTACTTGTAAATTAAGATACTTTTTTTCAAATTCTTTTAAAAATACTTGAAGTTTCAATACTTTACTGATGATTATAAAACTGTCCAAGGTCTTAAAGGTTTGTTGAGTGAGATACTTTAGCACTGTAAATGTTTTGAACACTTGCAGGACAAGTAAATGTCTTTCTTTATTCATTTTTTTTTTCAACTTCAAAGTGATGATTATGAAATTAGTTCAAGAAAACTATAAAAACAAATAATACTTTTTTTAGTGCTAAGTATATTGTCGTTTAAAATGCAATTCCATTTTTTTTTTTTTTTGCAACAAACGAAATAAATTAAATGTATTTGGCACACTATAATTAAGGAGAGGAAAGACACATATAAACACGCATTTAATTTTGATTTAGGTTAATTTTTTGTTTCTTTATTTCATTATTTTTTCTGGCCAATCTAACAAAATGTGTTCTGATAATAATTGCATAAATGGGGTATCACATCAAAACAAACAAAAAATGCATAGCAATAATCAAAGTTAAAATTTATAAGATTAAAAGAGAATATATAATCAATCCGCAATGTAAAGTATGTATGTGAATGCACTTTCCGCCGGCCTTTGGCCAAACAAAAACAAAAGAAATAAATTAATAATAAAATAATAAATAATATCTATTCAATCTTTCTTTGAATTGTTTGTTGAATTTTGTTTTTTTTTTTTTTTTTTAAGATATTTCTGTTTTATTTCAGAAATAATACTTTTACTTTTGTTCTTAAATCGAGGAGTTAATTTACAATTTAAATTATTAAAAAAAAATATTAAATAGTAATCTAAGGCTCTAAAGCTGAGAAACAATTATATAAAAAATCTCCTATTCTAAACCTATTACGTTTAAAGACTGTTTTTAGATTCTTATTTTTAATTGTTTTTTTTTATATTTTTACTGTTATATCTAAGATGCTACTATTTTTTGTTATACTTAATATTTAAATATAAGTAAATAACCTATTTTATATAATTTTTGCAGTTTTATTTTTTTCTTACGCTAGTAAAAATTTGTTGTTGCTGATTTTGACTTATACACATAAATACATGGAAAAAATTTACAATTACAAAAAAATTTACAAACAACATTTTTCTGTTATACGCAAATACAAACATTTTCATATACACACATTCAACAGCAAAAAAAAATAGACAATATACACACACACACACCTGTTTCATAAAGCACTCTTCTTCTTATAAGTATTATTTCTTAAAAAAAACTCATTTATGATTTTCATCGTGTGGTGATGAGTTAAGTGTGCGGCCGAGAGTTCTCGATTAATGTTTTTATGTTTATCTTATTTGTTTATACATTTTACATATATAATTATAATTCCAAGCATTTGACTAAAGAAAAATTACAATTAAACGATTGCTCGCCTTCGTTATTTCTACTATACATCACTCATTCTCTTTCTACATAATATTTGTTTTGGAAGGCGTTAATTATAATATATTTTAACTCGAATATAAATTAATTAAATAAGTTTATGCATAAATATTTGAAAATAGGAAGGAGGGCAAGAAGAAAATTAGAGAAAGAAGATAAAACTTAAATGATTATTCAACAAAGTTAAGGACTTAAGTAACGTAGGATTATCATCTAACTTCACAGTCTTTGTTCAGTGGAAGTAAGCTGCAGTCGTTTTCCGTCGCCGACGCTGTTGTTGTTTCCGCCTTTGAAAGATCTGCTAAAGATGCATCAACATCTGTGTTAGCACTATCTGATACTTGTGGAGGTAAAGCCGGAGGCGGCGTCGTGATACTGCTATTGCTACTGTGGCTGTAAATATCATTAATATCGGTCACGTTTTTTTCACTATGAAAATTGGTCCTAAGTTTAAGCGGAGGAACTGGTTGATTTGATTTCAAAGCATTAATCGAGTCCCCTGACAATCTCTCACTTTCGCCTGTATTATCTGTGGATGGATCTGGATCTGAGGATCGTTTTTTATGGTTGTTGCCAATCACATAACCTCCACCATCTGAATTTCGGGCAAGCTTCAAGCGAATGGGAACAATTGGTGCGGAAGCCTCTGCGACCACCACCTTTGTACTTTCAGCATCTTCTTCCGGAGCGGTATCTTCTTCTACTTTTCGCTTGCCAAAACGAATAATGAGCTTAGGCGCAACGTCAGATGCATTGTTTTCAATCACTTGAATGTGTTTATCTTGCTTCTTTTTCTTTTTGTGCTCCTTTTTCTGTTTCGAGGATTTCTTTTTGGAAACATGGGCTGGTATTTCAAATTTTTCCGTACTCACTGTATTTGCTTTCTCCTCGTCATCGTCGTTAAAATCAGCCATCACTTTTTTCCGATAGTTCATACTTTCTCGTCTCAACATTTCAAATGAAGGAATAACATAGCTGGAGGTGTGACGTTTCTTCGGCGGACAAGAAACAATGCGCATATTTGTCGATGTCCCACAACCACTGTTTCCAGTCGATATCCCCACTGGCGAATTTTTACGAATTTTGATCTTAAGTTTGGGAGTGATTTCCTCTTCGGATTCGAGTGTTTTACTACGTCCCCGACGCTTACCAGTCGTCTTGGCACCAGTTTCATTACTCACCGATAGATTACTGCCCGTTGAACAGCCACTGCGACGCCGTTCAGGATTACCTTCTGCAAGATCGTAGCTCATATCGAGTTGTCGCAACTCCCGTGAGCCACCTTTCTTCCTCTTTGATACGGTTTCGGGGATATTGTAGCCTTTGTAATCCTCTTTTGTTGGAATCGACAACATTGAATCTATAGCCTTAGGAATCCCCACACAGCGGCTGATCATTGCGTCTGAAGAAGTCGTTTGTTTCTCAGCTGACTGCGTCAATCCAACAGTGTCGTCCAGATTGGTTTCTTTCTGACCCCAATACTGTAGTAGTTCCTTTTTCCGCATACGTCGGATTCCCGTTACACAACTTCCAACCGATGAACTTCCACTTCCGATTGCAGCTTGTGATACTGGCACATGCGCCGATGACTGTTGAACACTCAAATTCGTTGAATTGTACATGTCTGGATATGCTAACGGTCCTTTGATTTTCAACTTTAGTTGGTTTCTTGAGTCAGAAAGGGATACTTTCGTATTGGTAGTATCAGAGTCGATGGAAATCTCTTCTGATGTTGTTTCCATGGACGTTTGCAGTTCAGCAGGCATGACAACTTCAGGAGCGTTAGGGGGCTGGCTTGTTTGAGTCAAGCGAATACCAGTTCCACTTGCCTTGAGAGCAGATTGGAATTCTTTTTCAACTTCCTCGTCAATGTCAGGCAGTGTTTGATCTGCAGTTCCCGAATCAAAAGCACCCAGAAGATTATTGTTGTACGCCTCTTGACTGGCAGACGAATGTTGTGCCTCGAATTCAAGACTGTAGGTACGCATATCGACGGGTCCTGGAAGAACTGGTCTTACTATGCTATGTAGCATTGCGACATCGCTACTTGCGGTGGATATTGTGTTTGGTGTTGGAGTCTTGAGATCTCCCTGTCGATTGTTGCAGTTGTTGGATCCCGCGGTCTGCGTACTGTTTCGCATTTTGCATATGTAGGTTGGGCTAGAGAACTTCTGCTGCTCAGGAGTTGTATTTTGTTGTAGATTACCTCGGCAATCAAATGAACGTCTACGGTCTCGCAATGATTGCAGATTTTCCATGTTTGAGGAGGCCATGTCATCTTCGTAGTTGAAATCGTACGGTGTTCCAACGAGGTTATTGACGATATGAGTGTTTGTGTATTCGATGGCAGGTGCAATTTGTGTGGTGGATGATAAACGTCCTCCTCTGCCTCTACCCCGGCCACGACCCCTGCCGGTTCCAGTTCCTCGAGCCGAATTCTTTCTCTGGCGACCCGTCGTTTGTCCCTCGAACTTACCGCTAGAGCTTTTTGGACCCAATTGCTTACTAAGCAATTCCATTTGACGAGGGCTTTTGCCGGGGCTTTTGTGCATTTGGGGAGATTTTCGAGGAAGAACTTGTTGCTGTTGTTGTTGCTGCTGTTGTTGATGCTGCTGTTGTTGTTGATGCTGCTGCTGTTGACTAAATCTCGCCGATGTGCGTTTTGACGGTGATTCTTTGTTGTTCGAATTGTTGGAAGGTGGCATTAGCTCAAGAAGTGAATTAAATTGAGCTGATGCAGAATTGAATTGATTATTTTGTGGGGAATGATGATCCAAGGTGGTTCCAGAGGTTGCTACGATTGCAGCAGTGAGTGCAAGATTGTGCGAAGACGAAGTGAATGTGGCACCACCTCCACTGCCGCCATTGCCAGTTGACATTGGAGTCAGAAAAGTAGACGCAGATATGTCCTGCTGGTGATTCTGACGATTTCCTCCGAATATAGAAGAACTTTGTTGCTGCGATTGCTGTTGTGACTGCGATGCTCGACTTTGTGGAACATTTCCAGCCAGACCTGCCGAAGGAAACAACACCTGCCCGGGTGTTGGAAAGGATATTTGATTCATGTGATTGGGAACATTAGCATGCGATTGTGGGGCATGAAACAGACTCACTGGACCATTGTACTGATTTTGTGAATGAGCTATCTGTTGGTGCTGCTGCTGTTGTTGTTGTTGTTGTTGTTGTTGTTGTTGTTGTTGTTGATGTTGTTGTTGTTGTAGTTGTTGTTGTTGTTGTTGTTGTTGTTGTTGCTGTTGTTGTTGTTGTTGTTGTTGTTGTTGTTGCTGTTGTTGTTGTTGTTGTTGTTGCTGTTGTTGCTGTTGTTGCTGTTGTTGTTGTTGTTGTTGTTGTTGTTGTTGCTGCTGCTGTTGTTGTTGTTGTTGTTGTTGTTGCTGTTGATTCCCAAAGCCATACGTAGAGGCCATCACATCAATTCCATTGACCATATTTTGAGTGGAATTGCTTTGTTGGGCAATGGAATTGAACTGCGAACTTAATACATTTCCAAATGTCTCAAGTGCTCCTGTAAAGTGGGTCTTCTGATTAGTAACAACATTACAATCTTGCTGCTGTTGTTCCGGTTGCTGGTTGGACTTGTTGCCAGGCACCATCTGATGCGGAATATCATTAGATTCCGATACTGAACTTGGCGAAGTGGATACCGATCTTCTTGTCTGAATAAGGTCGTTTTCGTTCCACTTATCGCTTGCATTCATGTACGGCGACTGCATTCGGGTGTTCTCATCGTAAACGGACTCCGCATTTGTAGTAAAATCCATGGACGTCTCCTTTGAGACATGGAGGTCAACAAAATCTGGCTCCTTGAAATCGGCCAACTTTTTGAAACACTCGCTGTTGTTGATAGTAGCTTGAGGAGTTTTCTTCTTCTGATCCACCATATCTGTGTCACTTAGGAACATAGAACCTGCATCATTTGTCGTAACTGAATCTTGTAGTATATTGTGCGAATGTTGTTGTTGTTGTTGTTGTTGATCGTTGGAGGATTGTAATGAAGGAAATTGCACCAATGACGATTGGGTGCTTGATTTGTCCAAAAAATTAATGGCATTTTCGGAAAATGGCACGATTAGGCTAGAACTATTGTTGTTTGTGAGCTGTGACATGGCGGGTGTATCTGTTGCGGGTTTTTCCTCGGACAGAACACTATCGTCTTTGATTTGTGGAGCAGAGTTCTCCTTTTGCTGGAACATATCTTCTGAGTGGTGGTTGTAGGGGAATGTTGTTGGTATTGCAGGTGTGGGTGGTGGCCCGTAATCAGTGGGAACATCATCGCATTTGTTGTGGTTGCGTTTCTGTGATTGCGACTGACGGAGTTTCTTAACTAGATTCATAGTTAAAGCACTATCATCCTCTTTGTGGACTTCGTGAGTTGTCTTTGGTGCTGGTCCAGAACAATCCATATCAGATACTTGACTAAAAGAGAAGTCAGGTAGTGCAGCGGTAGCATCATCGTCATCATCTTCTTCTTCGTTATCGTCTGGCTCTTGAGTATTTTCTAGCAAGTG
This sequence comes from Syrphus vitripennis, assembly GCA_958431115.1. NCBI lineage: Eukaryota > Metazoa > Arthropoda > Insecta > Diptera > Syrphidae > Syrphus > Syrphus vitripennis. The sequence goes on along the minus strand of OY288110.1, from coordinate 766,478 downwards.
CATTTCAGAAGTTGGATCGAATGAAGACGTTCGATGATGATGGTGAGCAGCTGGAGTAGCAGGAGACTGTTCGAAGACCTTTTGAGATTCCTCACTGCTTGAAGGCTGCGGTGGAGTTTGTGGTGGTTTCTCTGATGAATTATCTTGCACTCCTTCCTCATCATCTTGTGGTTGTGGTTCGTTCGAGTCAATTTTCAGACTTTGTTCAGAGTTTGAATCAAGTTCAATTATATCAGGATCTTCAATACGTATTGAACGGCTGCATTTCTCCTCTATCGAAGGCGTTGGAATTCTCTGCTCATGCATTTGTTCATCTTCCTGAGGCTCTTTCAGTTTTTCCATGAAAGTGTCACTTTCAACGTTGCTGACGCTTTCCCCAGTCGAACTGCTAGACTTTCGCTCGTCCAATGCATTACTAGTGTTACTAATAAGTTCTTGTTCCTTCTTGTTGAGTAATTTGTCTAATGAACCAAAATTTCGATGTGATTTAATTTGGTTTGTTAACAAATTTGAGTTCGTGTTTGTGTTGTTAAATATGATAGCTGAAGAAACTAATTCGGCTTTTCTTTGAGTAATTTCTTCCTCGAGGTTTGGTGAAGCGGGTGAGGTTTTCGTGACTTCGTCATCATCTATTTCAATGGTCTGAGCTGCCAATGCATCTTCCTCTTTCTCCTTTTCTGGAGATGATTTTGCTTCAGGGATGTCTTCCTCATCATCGTCATCGTCCAAAACTATTGGTGCCGAATCAGGTTCCTTTTCTTCTGTTGGAATTCTAGGTGACCCTGATAACCGAGGAGGAGGCTCATCCTTCTGAGGAGACTCTCTATTTCCGTTGATGCTACTGGCACTGCTATGACTAGTATTCGGCACATTCGAAACTCTTGGAGATTTGACGGTTGTTGGAGATGGCGACTTCGGTAGTTCGTCTTGTGATACTTTTTTCGTCGATTTTTCCCCTATACTACCCTTGGAAAGTTTTCGAGCAGTTGCAGGTTTTCGACTTTCTTCTACTTCACTTTCGTCGGAAGAACTGCTGCTGCAAGATGACGAAGAGGAACTACTTGATTCAGACGTCGAAGTAAGATTAACATTTTGCACCGGTGATCTCCGATTTCCAGCTTTTCGAGCCAGTTCCCTACTCTTTTCTGTGAAGGAGATGGAGGGAGATGGAGGTGTTCTTGGTCTGTGCACAGTTACTTCTTCAGGTGTTAGTTTCGATATTTCAATTTGTCTAGGCTCTGGTGTTCTCTGTTTTTCTGGAGATGCTACCGGCTCAGGTACCAGTTCCACTATCGGTGATTCAGGAGCTTGTTGGTCTACAGGAGCAGATTTTAATGGTGGTGTCGTTGGCGCTGATGTTGGTTCTGGTTCTGGTCCAGGAACTGAGTCTAGAACTAGAACTCTATCTGGAACTGCATCCGGCACTGGAGCAAGAGCTGGAACTGGTGCCTGTGATGCAATCTTAACTTCAGGTTCTTTAACTTCTTTGACATTATCTGCAACTGAATCTTTGGACCTTCGTGTGCCTGTTGCTCTTGCAGTCGATGTTGATTCCTTTATTGTCTCTTTAGCAATCATTTCCTTGGACAACCTTCTAGGCTTAGCAACGTGAGGTTCATTCAATGTCGAAGGCTGTTTTTTATTGCTTTCTGGTGATTTCAATTTGCTTTCCTTATCTTTAACTTCTTTCTCTTCGGTCACCATATCAGACGTGGGATTTTTAACCATCCCTCCACTCTTTAGTTGTTCTGCAGCTTTCTTAGCTGCCTGCCTTTGAGGCACGTATGCTACTAAAATATTATTTTTAGTCATGTCTGTTGGTGGTTTTACGCTATTTGGTAACTCTGTTGTTATCTTGCTGCTACTGCTTGATTTTGATAAGCTATCTGACTTCGACTGCACTTTGTCCTGTCGTGGAGAGACAATATCCTTCGAAGTTGTTGAATCATCTTTATTTGAATTCTTTGGCGGCCTTCCCCGCTTCCCAACAGCTTTTTCTGTTGGTTTCTCCCGCTCTTTATCTTTTTCTTTCTCCTTCTCTTTGTCTTTGGAGCGCGTTTTCTCATCTAATTTACTACTGTTGCTAATTGTACTTTCCTTTGGTTTCTCCTTATCCCTTTCTCGATCTTTTTCCTTTTCACGAGGTGGTAACACCAGTGTTCGGTCGGATTCACGGTCGTCTCGAGAATCTTTCTTAGACGCAGATCCTGTTGAAACAGTAGCAGTTGTTGAGTAACTATTCGTAGAACGCATATTTTCAGAAGCTTTTTTAGCCGCCTGCCTCTGAGGAACCACCAACAAGTCGGAGGCGAACTTTTGCTTTTCAGACGATTTCGACGAATGCACTTGACTTTTATTTTTTTTACTGTTCTTTTCCTCCTTTTTATCTTTATTCGAGCTCTCCGTTCGCAAATGTTCTTTCGTAGTTTCCTTTGATTTTGCTTTCGTCTTCTCTTTTTCTTTTTCCTTCTGATCCCTTGTGCTACCAACGTCTTCCTTAGCTTTTGCAGCTGCTGCTTCCTTCTTTTGTTTTTGTATCGACTGCTGCAAAGTGAACTCTTTCATGGCCGCTTTTGTTCGTACATTTGTTTGATAGTCGCTTATATTGCTTTCGGTTTTATCTTTGTCTTCTTCTGAGGTAGACGTCGAACTATCGCTGTCGGAGTAGATCTGTGTTGTTGACTTTCGATTGGCATTTTTACTCATGTTATCCAGGTTCTTCAACGGAATCAATTCCTCGCTTTCATTGCTAGAGGATAGAGCACCTTTGTCTTTTTCCAGTTCCTTTTGCATTTGTGATAGGAAATTGTTTGGTTGCTTTTGCGATTGCTGCTTCTTATCTTCTTCATCGCTCGAACTTGACGCTGGTAGAGCAGAAGCAGCTGTAGAAGCGGCAGCGCTGCTCTTTCGGCGCTTTTGTCGCATTTCAACAGAGCACAAGTAGCTTTGCTTTTTACGCTGTTTCGCTGGCGATGTTTTCTTTTTAGCTGATTCATTTTCACTGGCCGATGAAGCAGAAGACGCTGAGGAAGCCGAAGATCCCGAAGAGGAAGATGAAGAAGAAGTTGAGTCCGAGGAACTTGTTGACGACGACGATGATTGTGAGCCGATATTTGTTGCTCTATGGCCATCGCCACCGTTGCGACGAGTTGCTTTAGCTCCATTAACATTAATTTTCTTGTACGGCGAAATTGATTTCTTTCGATTTGCTGCCGTGGAGGAAGCCCTAGAGCCTACAGCTGCCGCAGAACTTGCGGCACCCGAAGCTACCTGTGACCTGCCACTCCTACCCTCCCCTAATGCCTTTTGCCTATTATGTTCTAAACTTAAAAATGATTGGTCGCCTTGATAATTTGAGCTAGTATAAAACCTATCGTATAGAGATTGACCATCGTTTGCATAAGTCACAGCAGTTGTTAAATTTTCATCATACTCTATCGTGTTAATGATTGTTTCATCAGTAAGCACGTTTATTTGCTTATAAAATATTTGCTCACGTAACCTAAATAATGAACGCGATAGTTTTTCTCTTCGACTAACCATATAGCAGAGATTCCGAACTCTTTCCAGATCTTGACGCAGATGCACGAATAGCTTGTGATTTTCTAGATCGGCTTGCTCTTGTTTGCGGACAATCAATTCAACATCTTCTGATTTGGGTGGAATTAACTCGTGATTGTTGCGAGATTTGCGCTTTAATTTCCAGAAGTTATAAATGCTGGTTATTGCGTCTTCGTCGCACTCGAAGAGATGGCAGCTAATATCTCTGACATTAACATATTTGTCAAATTCAGCTTCCACTTCCTATAAATATGTATTTAAAAATATATGTGTAAAGAGTTTAAAAAGTTCTCAGGATCAACCAAGAAATGAAAAATTAAAAAAAAAAAAATCTTACCTGATGGCGAAGTGCTCTCACTTGATTTCGTTCTTCTGAAGTCATGTCTTTCCGACTCTTTCGTCGACGTCCATCATCATCATCGCCACCTGAACACAATCCGTTGGTGTTCACCGATTTTTGGTTTCCTTTTTTGCCTTTGCTACCCATACTGTGCTTTAAACAGTACGAACGCAGTTTAACACCGTCTTCGGCGTTACCCTCTTCTATGATTGCCCGCATTTCTAGTCCGTGCTGAAATGCACAAGTAACATGATAGGCTGTCTTGCATGTCTTCACCGAACACTGAATGCAAGCTCCCACACGTTCTTTACACAATACACATATCAAAGCCCATCGACTTTGTGGAATGCTTGAGATTTTTGTTATTGGTTCCATGCGATCCACACACCCAATACTAACTTCTGGTATCCATAGAGCACATGAGACATGTGCCCAGTTCTTACCAGATTTTGTTGATTTCATTGCGCCACCCTTGTTCGGACAGAGCACACAACCTGGCTTAATATCCATCGCACAAGTTCGGCACAGCCATTGCCCTATTTGAATAAAATAAAATTGATTTTGTAGTTTGTGTTTTAATAGCTTTTTTTCACAGCGGCAAAAATACCTGATGGGATGGCTGTAATACCATAACACGCCTGGTGCACACATATATTGCAATTATCACAGAATACCATTTCGTTTGCCTCCTCTGAATCAGGTGATCGACACACATCACATATTACATTCTCATCATATTCAATGCCGAGGCCATCTTCATTTCTTAATATGACTTGAATGTGTTCCCAACATCGAACCTTTAGAAAATCACAAATAAATTTTTAAATTTTGGATAAAAATAAAATAAAAAAAAAGAATATTTACCTCTAATTCTTCGATAACACGTTCAAATTGCTCATCTGTTATTGGAGAAGCACCGGATAAAACTCTTTCTTTATTAAGTAAATGTAACCAAACATTATCGACTTGGTCGATGTCGTAGGCACAGGTATTTTCAGCTACCGCTACCACATTTGTTAGGTAGTGTAATTCGGAATTGTAGGAGTCATCCTTAGTTATTCGTAAATATCGGTTTTTTGGACTACAAAAAGAAAACGAAACGAAATTTAAATTTATTTCTTTTGATCTAAAGAAGATAATTTCTCGATGGCAAAGAAATGTGAAGTTTTAAATCAAAAAAGTATGTGTAGCTATAATTCTACATATATTTGGATTAAAAGTGAAACTCATTAACAAACAAAATGCACTTTTGAATGAAATCGAATGATTGGGTTTAAACGATATCTATGAAGTTGCAAAAAATATCTTTCAATAGCTGGGTTTTATTATAAACATGATCTATTGCGAATTATTTTTTTTAAAACATACATAAATACAAAATGCATCTTAAAAATGGGACATTTTTTTTACGTGTAAAAGTAAATCTAAGAGAAATAAAAGCACCGTTAATATGTATATGTATCAAGCTAATTTTTGTATTAATAATGACATAACTTAAAATGTTTGTTTGAAGTTTTGTTCTAATTTTCGCGACTTTTAGTTGAAATAATTACAGTTTTGTCTAGGTTTTTATACTTTCAAATACATACCAGCAGTGGGTGGGAAAGGGTTAGAAAATGTATTGTTATAAAATATACTATGTATAGAAGGTCACATAAAAAAAAAAAAAAATTTAAATATGTTGTAGTTTATTGTTTTTTAATATTTTTTTATTATGTTTTTTAAATGTTTTTTTTTTTGTTTTTCCTTTCAATTAGTTTGAAATTAGTTTTACTTTTTTTCATTTTAATATTTGTTTCTAGACCGAAAATTTGGGCGAAGAAATAAAAAGTTCATTCAAGGGTTTTTATGATTGACAATATTTTTGTGGGAACTAAAATCGCATAAAATAAAAAATCATATAAGAATATATTTAAAATAATTTGAAAAACTTACATACAGAAACAAAATAATGTTAACAATTATAGCCATTTTTGGCCCCATTAAAATATACATATATGATTTTTCGATTTTACTTGCTCGGTATTTCAAAATTTTTTTTACTTCAATATTTTTATAAAATATTTAAATCATCAGTCGACATAGAAAATGTAATTCTTTACAAAAATTGTGTTGTTAGATTCTCAAATTGGATAATTTTCCGAGTTACACTAAAAAAAATTTAAAAGTAAGTAATGTGATCATTCCTTTCTGAAATTTTATTCAATAGTCTATTAGAAAGTTTTGCCTTTAAACCGATGATATTAAACTTTTGAAGTATGACGTCAGCTAAGAATTACATGTAAGTTTTGAAATTATGTTTTAATACACTGCTTATTCGTGATTTTCATGAAATAGTAAACATTAAGGCAATTTTTGTTGATCCCAAAGGATTTTCAAATAGAAATGCATTCTTTTGACTAACAATAAAAAGTGAGGAATATTACAAGTTCATGAGAACCTGGAAGGTGTGTTGAAACTCTATTTACTAGGGTTTTCTTTAAAAATCTCAACGATGTTTGCAAAAAATACTTGGATATTGATATGGCTTGGTGCTATTAAAGATTTTCTTCAGGAAAACGATGAAATTAAATAATATCAAAAATACTTGACCCTTTGATAATTTTAGATAGTCATACAGTTTTTTTTTTTTTGAACAAAAATAAGACTGAAATGCATTGAAAATATAAGTACCTTCTGCTAAAATGTCACAAAAACTAAATACGGGTACACGAAGTAATTAAATTTTTTAAATAGTAATTACTGTAAATAGGTTAAGAAATTAGCAATTTATATTTATCAGGATTGTTTCAGCAATGTTTTCCTCTAATGGCATCCATGTTTTTTTATACAATATTATATTTGTAAGTAACATGTATGTTGCCATGAATTTAAATTCTATTCCAGTGTGGTTCATTTCACTGATTTTTTTTTAAGTCATCACAACGATTGTATGAAGGTTTAAGGATCGTCAATGTCCGTGAATAGAGCCGCATCTAATTTTCATTGATTAAGCTCCAGGTTCATATAATCTAGACTCTAACAATAACCCTCATAGTTTATTTATCATCTTCATTATTATTAATAGTCATTAAATATTGACCCCGCTATTACGTGTTCATAAAATAAACTATATTCAGCGTCACCAGTACGCTTACTATTTATTTGGGCGTCCGACATTTTTTTTTTATCATCTATTAGTAAATTAGAAAGCAAATACACAAAATGCTTGTGCTTTGAAAAAGAAAAACAAAATGTGGATAACGTTTTTGGGAATATACAAAGTTTTCCAGGAATTCATTGTTTGTTTGTTTATGCATCCAAAGTTAGTTTCTTAAAACTAAACATTTGTTTACATACATTTTAAGCTAACTTATTGTGACAATCAATTCAAAATTCATTACATTCAAGAAAGGCATAAATATACATATCAAATTCTTCAAGTTTTTGAATTGAATGAGTTTTACTTAACGGAATTTTAAAAAAACCACTCCCGATTTTCGAAAAAGTGAAAGTTAATGCAAATGCAATTTTCTGCTTAAAAAGCTCATAGCAAAGAGTAACAACCTAGGACCTCGTTCATTCGAACATTTAAAGACCGACCGTTGTTCCGATAAAATGCATTGCAAAATCGTTTTAACTAAATAAATTTGTTTTTTCGAAAGAAAAAAAAATAGTTATTACTTTACAGAGCCTCAATTTTTCAAGTGTTCAAATTATAAAATACTTAATGCAAAACAATAGGTGTTCCAACTATCTAGGTCCTACTGACCTTTAAGGACAAATAAGTGTAGTTTAATTTAATATTTATGTAACAATCTAACTGCCTTATTTAAAAGAAAAATGTTATTTCAGCTTGTGTTCAGGGTAACTACATTATTATTCCATGGTGTTGTAACCTTGAACACTAGAGCTGAAATAACTATATTTTTAATATAAATAAGGCAGTCAAAATATGCAGGCTATTTTTGACAATTTAATATTGTGCAACTTGTAAACGGAAAAGAGATTGATCATGGGGGAGTAGTGTATGTTGCAATTTGGACAATCTCAACTCTGGCAACTCTTTTAAGTACAGTACGCAACATCATATCTGCAACAATTTTATGTTGTGAGAATGAAGAAAAAACAACTAAATTTTTCCAGATTTTTGAAAAATTTTGAGTGGGACACCATGTCTAGTTACCTCACACACTTTGTAAGAAGATTACTAAGCTAAGTCTCTTTTAACAGAAGAGTGACAAGCCTACAATTTTGAAATAGTAATAAAATGTTTCGTAATGGTGCTTTAAATTGTTGATCTCACAATGTAGAACTAAAAAAAGCGATATGAAGTTTTTTTAGGGTGATGAGAAAAATCATATAAGAGTTAGTCAAGTACTTTTACGAATTTAGACTGAAAAATCGACACTCCAGATGACCATTAAACGCGCATGAACAATGGATATGACAACACAATAAATTAAAAAATAACTTGCTGACTTAAGATAAATACTCACAGTTTAAAATCATGCGCCGGTTGAACGATGGGCTGTTGCATCACAAACACTGATGGCTCCGGCAGCGAGTCCGGATTAACCGGCACCTGTACACCCTTCTCCCATTCCTGCTTCCATTGGTCGTTGACAACTAAATACTCATGGCTGGCCAGTGGTTCGGAGTCGGGTAATTTCATTGCGCTAATGAGATCTTTTCTGTAAATATCACAAACACGAAACCAAATGTTTAGTTCCGACCATAAACAAAACCAACAACAAAACAAATTGGTATACGAGTATGAGAAAATTGAAACAGTTCGGTCTAAAAGTTAAGAACAAACCTATAAAGCTCAGCAGGTGCCTCTGTTGAACTCCGATTGTATATGCTCGAGATCTTTATGTCGGCTACTGATCTCGCCTGCCATGGCACCGACGAAGAAGTCCCACCAACTGAACCGATGCCTGTCGCCGCATTCGACGATGATGACGAAGACGGCAGCTTGGATGTTGAGGATGATGATAATTGGTGTGATGCACTTGCCGCCGATGCCATCGGCAGCGGTGGAGGCAACGTCAGCCCCGAACTCCCGCTGGCTGTTGCTGCTACTGCGCCGATAGCTCCTACGACATGGGTGTCATTGTCATTGGTATTGCTTGTTGATGGGACCGTTTTAGAGCCTGTGGCCGTCGCCACTCCTAGCAGCGCCGCCGATCCATTGGGGGGCCGCCCTTTGCGCCGCTTTGTCGGCGGCGGCTGCGGATCGCTCTCTAATCGGTGATTGTTTCCTCGTTTACCTCTTTGTGACATCTTGGTGTATGATTGAACATAAATGATGATTTTAATCGACTATTTCTGTGAAGAACTGAGTCTTCTGTTGAATTCCATATAGACATGGACTATGGGTGCCGTCGCTTAATGTGAGGAAAGGCGGACGCGGGCTTCTGCTACTAATATACCTGTTGGCAAGGGAAGAGAGATTGTCTTGTGATGAATGGTCGCGAACGGGCTTTGCTGGTCGCTTCAGACTTTTACTTACATTACATTCCTTCTTCTCTGAACAATCAGAAGAGTTTTGCGATTGCTTCTTTGGTTAATTGGGTTGCTCCTTAACAATTATTGATGCTTTTGCTTTCATTAGAAGCAAAACAACTAAGTGCTGGTTCTGCTGCTATCCCGCCGCACTCAATGTTAACACCATCCGCGCCTATAACACTCACTCACCTCTCTACACCGCGGCGGTGGAGGCGAAAGCGAAGGCGACAACGACGGAACAAGTGTACATCTATCTATATGTAGATACCAAACTATATTTTCCTTGAATGACTCTCGCGACACTGACGACTTTTATTTACAAAATTGTTTTTTTTTTTTTTTTTTTTTTTGTACGAAGAAGGAATCGGAACAAAAATGCAGAATTGTTAACAAATATTTGAGGGAATTGTTATTTTAATTAAACATTCAATGCCTCTGCATAGCACTCCTGCTGCAACAGAAAAAATATTTTTGTATTTCTGGTTCTTTTTTTTTTGTGTTTTCTGCGTTTCAATCGAGCGAGCGAGAGTTGTCAAAATAAAAAATTTGTTTTTTCGACTTTTCGAGGGAAATTTTGCTGTTTTCGCGATGGATTTATCGGGATAATGATATTTGAATGGATTCTTTAGGATATTTGCAAGCTTTTGGAATTTTATTTTATGTAAAAAAGTCAAGTAAACAACACACAACACAACATTTACAAATTCTTGTGTTCTTCGTCGCTCTCAAGTTATCCCCGCCATAGTTTAGTTTAGTCAGAGAAGAAATGCATTACGTTGATTTTGCACATTTTGCACATCGAATTGGGGGATTTGTTGAGGGGCGGCACAAGAATATTTATTGAATTACAATTCACAACAATGTTTTTAATTTCAATTCGATTGTGGTATATTGAAATAATTCGCCGTGTAAATTTTATTTAGAGTTGATTTTTAATATTTACAAGACGATAGACAGTCGCCATCATTAATTTGACTCCATTTTTCTTTACATATTCCTTTGGACTTTTGGTTAATGGTGTAGTGATGGAACTTTGACGCGAGATGTCACTGTTGTCTGTAGAAAGAAAGTATAATTTTTTTTGGGTTGAATTCGCCTTAAAATGGATGATGTATTTTTTGGGCAAAAAGAGATGCTGCGCAGCGAATTGATGTTAATTATTTTGAGGAAATGTAAAAAATTAATTGATGATGAAAGATTGGAAGGGAAAGATTAAAAAATATTGTTAAATAATGAGAAAGGGTGGGTGATGTCATGTGAAAATGTTATTTATTTGCTATTGTTTTGGTTTCATAGTGGCGCCATCTAATGTTATAGTGGAAGAAGTAAGGGTTCCTCTTGCTTGGGGTCAGGCTACACTTGGGTTTTTTTTAATTAATATGCTGTTTTTGAAAAAAATAAATTAAAATATTTTTTTTTTTGAAAAATAGCCAATATTGTCAGTTTTCAACTTAAATTTGTGTATTAAGTTTAAGCCTATATGGCCTAGTACTAGATAGCACTAAATTTTAGCTTGCATTTTACAAACATAGCCATGTTTTATTTATCGGTAATAGTGAAAAGTAAAAAGAGATGAGTTTTAACCTGCATTTATTGATTTTTCATATATTTTTTTTCCACCACTACAAGAGCCAAACAATTTTTGGGAGTATTAAACATGAACCTTATAAAGATCAAGAACTCGTGTTACTATTTTAGTGCATGAATCAAAGAATACAAGATTACGGCATACTTTTTCGATTACCTATATTTGTGCATATGTATATATTATTGTATAGTGTGAAAAGGTCTATGAATAACCACAACAACAAAAAAAACACTGGATGGTAATATGTCATTTTGACATTTGGGTTTCTTGTACTGTCTTCACTGACCTAGAAATGGTGTGATCTTGTATTCTTTTATTCATAGTTGTAATGCGTATAAAACAATGGATGTTCAATTATCTATATAGTTTAAAAGACACAGGGATTATGGTTAAAATGTCAATCTTTATTGTAGTAAAAGCTCACATAACGTATTATTTAGATTGGCTAATATAACATCAATATAACTAAAATATAGTTCCTCGAGTTAAACTTAATATAATAATTCCTCAGATGTCTACAATGAAGTAACTAATACATTGCGTTCCTCATATATTTATTGTAGTATTTGCTCCAATATAAAAGAAGCACAAAGTATTTGTCATCAAATATCGTGAAGGTTATTATCTTCGACGTCATTTTAAAGCCTTAACTAGAATCAACTACTTTTCGTCAAAAGTGGTAAAAAGTGCAAAAAGTAAGAAATAAAATTATGCGCTAGAGGTCTCTGGTTGTGGAAAAGCTCTTTGAAATGATAAGCAAACTCACTTTGCCAACAAATTTTCACGCATAGGCATCTCTATCTCATATTAATTTTTTCACTTTCACACTTTTTGCTACTTTTGGCGAAAAATAAGTGAACAGCACTATCGCCAAACAGACCTATTATTTTGTATACAAATTCACTCGGCAAATGTGTACCCACCCAAAAACCTTGCAATTTCCAAGGATTTTCGTCCACCGTAACCTAAACCTAATCTATTATTGTGAATAAATAGTCTAGACAAAAACGAACAAAAAAAAAAAAATACATCAAAGAACTTTTGCACAAAAGAAATTTTGTGAAAGAAAAAATTGTTTCAACTTTTATACTTAAAATTTTTAATAGCCCAATTTTAGTTTGCTTTTGCCTACTTAAAAAATAAAGTTTAGAATAGTTTATAATATATAGCAAAAACAACTGCCTTGAAAAAATAAAAAAAAAATTACTTGTCAGGCTGGTGAATCTAAATTGGTGTTCCTACCTTTCGTACTTTCTCATTGCAAGAAAAACTGAAAAAGGAATTTGCAATTGCAGCAGCAAGACCAAAGGCAGCAGCTCCACAACAAAAAACAATTTTAAAATGTCGACTAGCCAAAACTCGAGCAGCAATTCCAAGAACAAACAGGACGAAGCATCCTACAGCAGCAGTAGCAGTATTGAGGAGTTCAATGAAACCGAAGAACGACGACGAAGGATTCTTAAAAATCGAAATAGGTATGTGCATAATATGTATTTTTTTTAGATTTAAGTGTTAGTTTTCAATTTGAGATGAAAGTCGTAAACTGGATAGCTTCTCCTGAGACTCACGAAAAATCCTCAAAGTAGGTGTGTCTTAATATTTTTTTTACTTTCCCGGTCTGAGGGTTTGTCTTGACAGTATGAACCAGTCCTCGCGAAAAGGAAACAGTCAGCTCCTCAGCAATCCGAAAATTTCTCAGACATCTTGAAATGTTGTTGCATCAGCTGTTTCCTCACAAGGGATTACAACAGCACAAACAAATCTGGTCTGCTTTGGATAGGTCCACTGAAAAATCTTTCAGTTAGCAATTGAACAAATGTAATAAACTGCCGGCCAGGAACCGTCTGATCTAAATTCAGCGACGCTTGGCATAAGGTCTAACGAAATGGTACCCATTTGAAAAATAAAATGAATTGAAATTTCACTACACAAAAGATGGAAGATGGATTTTCCTTTTTTTCCCTTGATATGAAAATGAAAACGAAAAAAGAACCAGGAACAATCTAATTGAAACGAAGATATTGGTTCGGAAAAACCTTGACCGCATTTATAGATAGTCCCAGGGCTTCGTATGTGACTGAACTTACGACATCAGCCCAAACAGATTGAACACTATTACGTTAAACAACGATATTGACATGACGATCGAAGTCTATAATAAATCTATTGAGAAAAATAGAAATATATATTGACATCTAAGCGTTATCGTTTGATTACTTTGTGATAAGACCCCGGGCTTAACATCATGTGGTGGTTCACCCTTTTCCACTTGGTTGGTTTCCGCATATGACGCAAATAAATAAGAATACATATTTTTAAATTCTTTTTGTACTACCAAACCATGTGCAGTACGAACACCCACAGTTGCAGAAGTCGCGTCGCTTATAACGCCGTTGGAAGCTTTCCAGTATTTCTTTCCTAGATCTCAGTTGTACTGGCTTAGCACACTGATAGAATATGCAATGTTCTGGAAAACCAAGTGACTTACAGCCTGGAAAGGGAATTTACGATTTATTTTTTTGCCGAATCAATATGTATGCAGTAGCATAGGTAGCGTTGGAAATGAAGAATAGAATTATAGTCACTCTATTCTAAAATCTCAAACCTCGAAGTCCAATTAATAACAGCAATATACTCCTGAAAACTTTCCCGCAAGAGATTATGGAGAAACCCAATCCAAAACTGGTAAAGATAGATATATCTCTTTCAATTTGCGGGCTTATATCAATTTTAAAATCAAATAAGATCAATTGCGTAGTAGTTGTTTACTGAATGAGGCAAATAAGCAGGAACTCATTTTAAAGACAAAAGGCCATAGAAATAAGCATATTGGTTACGACTTGAATATTTGATTGCCCGCTCTTATGATTTAAATTTTTATTCTGCCTTACCACATACCCCGTAACTAAGAAAAAATTATCTCAAATGGGAATTTAATACGTAAATAGAAAATCAATTTCGTTGTTGCCATCATCCTAACAATGTCAATCTTATGGTAACTTAAATTCAAGTTTTCGACCATCATCCCCTTACAAGGTTGCAATAAATTTTTGAAAGATTTTTAAAAGACAACAATTGAAAATTTACAAAAAATGATCTCAATTTTAAATTCTGTAACTTATGCAAAACCTTTTTTTCTTTTTTGTTTCCAAAAATATATAAATCATAAATTTGCAACTTTCTTACATTTAAAAAGTCTATCGATAACCAAAAGATGGCCCTCGAAAAAACCAATAGCAAAACCATATATTATTTTGACTAGTTGTAGTCTGATTATGCATGTTTAGGAGTTTATCTAAATGCAAATTTGCAGTTAAGATCACAAATTCTTAACTTCAAATCAAAATTTTATAATTTTCTAATTTTACAAAAAAAAAAATAATATCTCTCCATGCTTAGGAGTACATCATATATGAACCGCAGCATAAGTAGCAAACTTCAACCACAGCTTTTGCAACAGCAAAAAGGTGGTGGAAGTGGTATTGGCAATATGCTTTGTAGTTCCGGTGGAGCCATTTCGAAAAATGATGTCAAAACTTCCCCCCAACAAGTTAATGTAGCAGCAGGAATGGCAGGTCCTTCAAAACCTGCTCCAGGCGAACGAATTACTCTACTTGTGGATAATGTTCGTTTCATTGTTGATCCAGCTCTAGTAACTGCCCATAGAAATACAATGCTCGGCACAATGTTCAGTTCAGGATTCGAATTTGTTCACCCAAATGAAAGGGGTGAGTACGAAGTCGCCGAAGGAATTACGCACACTGTGTTTCGAGCAATTTTGGATTATTACAAAAATGGAATTATTAAATGTCCACCGTCAGTTTCGGTGCCCGAGCTCAAGGAAGCTTGTGACTATTTATTGATACCTTTTGATGCCACAACAGTACGCTGCCAAAATTTAAGTAAGTTCACTGCAGTAATTTGCATGGTATTTTCATTTTTTGTGTGCATTAATCGACAGGAGGTCTTCTGCATGAGCTCAGTAATGAAGGTGCTCGTCAACAGTTTGAGGTGTTTCTTGAAGAGCTAGTGTTGCCATTGATGGTTGCATCTGCACAAAGAGGAGACAGGGAATGCCATGTTGTTGTTTTGTTGGACGACGATGTTGTCGATTGGGATGAAGAGTTTCCGCCTCAGATGGGTGAAGAATATTGTCAAAGTAAGTATATTAAAAAAAATATTAACACTAAAATTAGCATACAAATGTTTTTTTTTTTGTGTAGCCGTTCACAGCACCGCCATGCATAGATTTTTCAAATACATCGAGAATAGAGATGTGGCTAAGCAGGTAATGAAAGATCGTGGATTGAAAAAGATTCGATGTGGAATCGAAGGCTATCCCACGCATAAAGAAAAAGTTCGCAAACGCCCAGGTGGTCGCGCTGAGGTTAGTTCAAATTGAAGAAAATTTTCTAAAGCCTGTAACTTGATCAACGTTTTCATCATTACAGGTTATCTACAGTTATGTTCAGCGCCCTTTCATACATATGTCTTGGGAAAAAGAAGAAGCAAAAAGCCGCCATGTGGACTTCCAGTGTGTCAAGTCAAAATCAGTTACAAATTTAGCTGAGGCCAATGCTGATCCACCATTGGAACTCGACGGAAGTAAGTTTATAATCACCTTTCCTTCTGCGATATACAAAGTAATTTTTTAAATTTAAATTTAAAGGTGGAAATCCAATACCAATACAACATGTGGCTATAGCCCCAGTGGAAATCAGAGCATTCATTGGAGGAGATGGTGAAGAAGCAGTTGGTGGGATATTACAAGAAATTGATCAACACGGGTTGGCCGAAGAACAGCATTAGGATTCTCAAAACCCCTCATTTTCTCATATACACAATTTTTTAATATTTTAAATTTACTCGTTATTTATTTGGTTTTTTTTTAAATTTTTATTTTACAACATGAACAAAATCGTTGCACCTATAAAGACATAACCCACATAATGGAAAACAAAATCATTTTAATTGTGTTGTTATTATAATTTGCTCGATTTTCTTAGAATGACGATGAAAGATTTCGAACATCTGAATGAGCTGAATCCCAACCAAATGAACGTTCCACTGCCATTTTCCACTTTGAGTAACGAACATCTCGTTCGTTTTCACCAATCAATGGCTTATATGTGCTATTTCTGTCGACATCAGATACAGGTGCATCAATGTCGGCATCACAAATGGCTTTGTAAGCAGCCAGAGCCACCCCCTGAAAAAAAAAATATATAAAAATAAAATTAAACCAACAATTTGGCATAGACAAAATTTTTAATTATTTATTTTTAATATATTATTATTATTATTGGCAATATCGTTAAATAAAGTCCGAACCAGCTGTTTCCCGAGGTGAAGAATAAAACAAACACAAAAAAGGTAAATTTAAAAAAGTGTTTTGATGACCCAACCTGCTTGGATATAAGAAATGGAGTCTTGCTTAGCTCAGGTCATATTTAACTCGAATTTAGACTAATTACATTAATAGATACGGTTACTTTTCATTGCCATATCAGCTACAAATAAGATGCAGTTAAACTACTCAACCTCAAATCCTTGTATATATAATTACATAGTACTATTATGAAGAGGAACGAACGACGCGACCTCTGGGGAACGGGCCCGGCAACGTAGTCCTACCTTTAGTGGAGATTAGTGTAGAGTAATTAATAGGGGAAGTACAAAGAAAAAGAATAATAAATGTGAGTGTCTAGAGAATAACAGAGGATAGAGAAAGCTGTATAAAATTAGAAAAAAATTTGATGGGAGTTCGAGGGAGTCAGAAAAAGCTTTGTATATGAAAACTATAGTACTCTCATGGCGAGTTTTTTTTAGGGTTGCCCGGATCCTGGTGGTGGCGCTGCAAAATGTGAGGTTTAAAATTCGATTTGGTGAGTCTTTAAGCGTCGAAATTGGTGGTAGGAGCAAGAGGAGACTATTTTTTGGATAATTGCATCCAAAAAATATCAATAAATATCATTTAAAACCTCCATAAGCTCTCCGCAAAAAAAAAAGAGTAAGGGTTGCCGGCATATATTAGATGTCTCCCCATTCGACTTCCACCATGAGAGTACTATAGTTTTCATATACAAAGGAAAAAGAGACTCTTAACGATTTTTTTCTTCATTGTCTTTCTTGCAAAGGGGAATTATTTGAATTTTTTTTGCTAGGTAGGTAGGGAATGAGCAATGAAAATTCGTGAAGAAAAAACGATTTTGTTTTGAAATTTTTTGAGCAAAAGGCCCGTATGCACTTCGTCACTTTGCACACAGAAAAATATTTTTAAGATTATTTTAATTTTATTTTTTCTTGAAAATTGAAGTAATTATGAAAGGAATTTCTTAATATTTTATCAATTGTTTTTTAATTTTACGTAGTTGTTTATACTTACGTGATATTTTAAAATAAAAAAATATTGCTATGGAAAATTGAAGTAAATTTTTTTTTACTTTAGAACTTTAAAAATTCACGTCAAAGTCTTAATTTACTTAAGAAACATGAAAATCACCGTGAAAATTTAAAATTATTAATTTCTTTTGAAAATTCACGCGGTATTTCAAATTTGTTTAGGACTTGAAAATCCAAGAATTCTTAAAATACCCGTAAAATATAAAAACAGTGAGCAATAAAATGACGTGTTTTTGGAAAATTGATGTGAAATTTATAAAATGTTCTAATTCTTTGGAAATACACCTAGAATAGTACAATGAAGTAAGTTTTTTGAAAACTACGTGCTTTTTAAAGTTCCGTGTTTTTTTTTGAAAATTCACTTGAAATTTATAAAATAATGTAATTTCTTGAGAATTAACCTGGAATATTAAAAATACGTGTTTTTTTAAAGTTCGGTGTTTTTTTTTTTTAAACGCACGTGAAATTTCTCGAAAATTCACAAGAAATTTTAAATTTCTTTTAGAACTACGAAAAATCCACAGGAAAATTAAAAGAAAAAGGTTAAAACTATGAACTATGAAATTTTTTAAATAATTAAAACTTTTGAAATTTCACGTGAAATTTTTGGAATTAAATATGTAGGTACTTAATTTACTAAAAAACTTTTTAAAATTTAAAATTTCATTGAGAACTATCCACGTGAAATTTTTAACTTCATTTGATTTGTAACTCAAATGAAGTTAAAAATTTCACGTGAAAATTATTTAAACTTGAAAATTCAGGTTAAATTTTTCGATTTGTTAAAAATACTAAAATTCACGTGGTATCTCAAATTTACTTAAAAATTTTGAAAATTGACGTGATATTTTAAATTTACTGAAAAATGAATACACAAATACGTTTATTTTTTAAAATATGTAGGTATTTGATTTTGTTCAAGAAATTTTTTGTAAAAAAAACTTTTTTTAATTTTACTGATTGAAATTCGCACGGAAAACTTTTTTTAAGCAGTAAAATTAAAAACAAAAAACGGTTGCATAAACTATTTTTAGTGATTTTGGGTACATCAATTTTATCCTCCTTTTAATTTTCAAATGGTCATTTCTTCAGATTTGAGAAATTAAAAGGATATCATGTACCTATAAAAAAGAAATAAAAAAGATATCATAAAAATATGACTGTAAGGAAATGACAAAAATCAAATACGTATTCAATTCAATTCTATCTATCGCTTGCAAGAAAAAAAATATAAATGTTTCTGTAAAACATGAAATTTGGCAAGGTACATAGTTCACAAAAACCAAATACGTATAATAAATTCTATCACAAGCAAGAAAAAAAAAGTTTAAATGTATCTGTAAGACATGAAAATTTGCAACATAGCTCTCATAATATCTCAAATTTCACAAAATCAAATCAAATACACGAAATTATTTGAAAATTGAAAATAATGTAGCTATATCTATACTTCTACATATATGAAAAATGCAAAAAAACCGTATAATAAATCCACAGCCCAATAAATTCTTTTCATTTTCCCCTTGTTGCCTTGACAACATCAACTGGCTCACCTATCTCTCTTACTCTCTCTATTTGTTATCAGCAACTGTCAAAAAGAAAATAATAAATCCTCTCACTTTGACTACCTATTCTATATTCTTGCTGCCTATCATCATTCCGAACTCTCCAATCCTATATTTCGCTACTTCCACGCCACCAAGTGAGGCGACCCCAATAGAAAAAATCGTGTTCCATAGTAGTACTATATAAATTTATATACAAGGCTCAAATATTAACATTAGAAATGAAAAGGGGAGCAGGCTGAATTCGAACAGTGGTTACGTTGACTTTCACTTCCCAATTTCGCTTAGCTTGAAGCATAACAAAGTAAAAATTAATGATAATTTTTTTTAAATCTACAAATAAGTCGTAATGGCTACATCTATCCATTATAAAAAATTACCAGATAGCTCAATTTACTCATACAAAAAATCGAGCCGTTTTTTAAGTATTAAAATTTGTTCTATAGTACCCCTTGCGATTAAAATTAAGTTTGAAAGTGAAGAGCGATTGTTAGATTATATAATTTTAATTTACCAGTGATGTTGTTTCAGCTACTTTTGGTCGAATGACATCAATACCCACTAGATCAGCTTGAGTCTGTAGGAGCAGACTATTGGCCGTCATCCCACCATCAACTTTTAACTTTGTCAAAGGAATTCCACAATCTTTGTTCATTGCATCCAGTATGTCACGAACTTGGAAGCACACAGCTTCCAAAGTTGCACGTACAATGTGCTCGCTTGTAGTTTTTTCACTTATTCCACACATCACTCTGTTAATATAAGAACAATAAACATTAGGTACAAAACGAGATAGTATAATATAAGATGTTACCCTCTAGCTTCTTGATTCCAATAGGGAGCATATAATCCACTGAACGCCGGTACAAAATACACATCACCGCAACAGTCTACCGAACTTGCCATTTCCTCTATGTCACCAAATTCACCAACGACACCCAAGTTGTCTTTCAGCCAATTGAAAGCCGCTCCTGCAATTGCCACACTGCCTTCGAGAGCGTAAAACGGATTGGCAGTTTTACCCAACTGATAGCCTACAGTTGTGAGCAGGCCATGGGCTGAACTTACAATCGAGTTGCCGGTATTGTAGAGCAAAAAGCACCCAGTGCCATAAGTTGCTTTGGCTTGTCCTCTGTGCAAGCACTGCTGTCCTACTAGGGCAGCTTGCTGGTCTCCCAGACAAGCTGCTAAGGGGATGCCTTTAAGCGCTGGCAATGTTATATTGCCATAGATTTCAGCGCTCGACCGGATTTCCGGCAAAATACTACGCGGAAGATCGAAGAACTTGAGTAGATGTGGATCCCATTGGAGAGTCTCAATGTTCATGAGCATCGTCCGTGAAGCGTTTGTGACGTCAGTTATATGCAGACCACCAATGAGGTTCCAAATTAACCAGGAATCAACTGTGCCGAAAAGGCAACTACCATCTTTCATAGCCTTTGTCACGTCTGGTACGTTGTCTTTTAACCAACGCAATTTCAGGCCAGAAAAGTACGGAGACAGAGGCAGACCGCACAGAGGTTTTAAATAATTTTTGTTGTATGATTTGTTAGGGATGCTTTCCATCAAGTGATCAACGGTAGAAGAGGTTCGCATATCAAGCCAGATTATGGCATTATGCAGGGGTTTTCCTGTGTATTTGTCCCAGACAACTGTCGATTCTCTTTGATTAGTCAGTCCTACTGCCAATATATCCTAAAATAGTATAGGTATTTAATTTGATGTAACCTTGAGTTTGTTTTTAGAACATGAAATGAGGGCATTGACTTACTTCCACTTGTCCCCCCAGAGCTATGAGTTTTTTTAGAGCTTCCTCAATACAGGTTTTAACAATTGACAGTATCAGCAATGGATCCTGTTCTACCCATCCTTCTTGCGGGTAGATTTGGGGGACATTCATCTGATGATAGCAAACTATTTCATCTTTTCCGGCCTTGAAGATCATAAATCGAGCAGACGATGTACCTTCATCGATGGCTCCAATTAGCTGCCCGAATTTCATTTTTTCCAAACTTTAACTCTTACGTATTAAAAGAAAATAATTATTGCACTTTAAACCGCGGCCAAAAAGAAGTACCTAAAGATTTGGTAAGTAAATAAAGGGTCAATAAATAAGGTGGCGGTGATAAGAAACCGATTTAGTAGAAAGTTGTTATCAGAGTAAAAAAAACAAACATATGATCATGATGAATAAGATGGAGGTATTGCCATACTTTTTATTTTAAATTACCACACAGCGGGTATTTGTCAATGACAACAAGTCGTTTTTATTGTTGTTTGCGTTGTCGCCACAACAGAACCGCGTTGGTTTGGGATAACCTTGTAACTCATGCAAAAGTCATGCTTTTTCTAAACCCAGAGAAATATGACGCAAAAAAACACCATGGTGAGAAAACAATTTGTAAGTTAAATCCAGCATAAATTTATTGTTTAGCTGAACCCAGAGAATTCTCCGGATTTATTTAACCACTGCATTTTTTCGAAACCTCGAGGGAATATGAAGGAAAAAATGAACACTGGGTTAAACAATTCGCATGTTAAATCTAACAATAACTTATTTCGGGCTAAACCACAGAATTATCGAGGTTTAGGCTAACTGCGGAGAAAGATGTGCCACGAGCGATAATTTTATACATTCTATCGATAGTTTGTATGGAAACTTAATTTTTCTTCTGTAATGGGTTCCTTAAACCCTGAGATGGTTTTTTCGTCAATTCCCCCGGGGTATTTAGAAAAACACAACTAGAAATGGCTTGCAAGTGATAAATTTGTACATGTTTGTAAGGGAACTCAATTTCCCATCTATCATAATTATATGGTGTCCTTAAACCTTTGTATATATAAACAATAGTACTCTCATGGTGAAAGTATGCCGGCAACCCTTACTCTTTTTTTTGCGGAGAGCTTATGGAGGTTTTAATCGATATTTATTCATATTTTTGGATGCAATATTCCAAGAAATAGTCTCCTCTTGCCCCTACCACCAATTTCCGACGCTTAAAGACTCCCAATATCGAATTTTACACCTCACATTTTGCAGGGTCTGGGCAACCCTAAAAAACTCGCCATGATAGTACTATAGTTTTCATATACAAAGCTTAAACTAAGTGTTGATCCTTCTTTTCGTCAATTCACCCAGAGTTTAGAAAAATGACAACTTATTTAAACAACAACAATTTATAAAAACAACATGCGTGTAATCTGAGATATTTTTGAATACAAGTTGGAGATCAGCTGCTGTTTAAAAATCAACTTATGCAGCAATTCAAAGGAATCTGAAATTTTTTTTGGTTTTAGATACCTTTTCGATATTTTCTCGAATGCAAGGGCGCTGCGACAGAGAAGAAAAATGAGTCGGAAAATAAACTGACTGGTAAATCACAGGGCATAATGTCATTTAAAATAGGAATTCGATGAAGAATCACGACTTATAAGCAGCCGTGTAATAGAAAACTATCTAAGAAACTTTTGCATACGAGTTGATCAGCAGCTGTTAATAAATCAGTTGATGCAACAACATCATCCGATAATATTTTTGATTTTAGATACTTATCCGACATTCACGCGAATTCCGCGAAAATTTACTAATTTGAAATTTCATGTTAACTCGTACCAAGCTATACGTAACAAACTATTTTTTAACTAGTTATTTTTTGAGCTATTTTAACAATTTTTTTTTATTTTCGAGAATTTATTGCGCAACCCCCTTAATATTCGAAATTCAAGTTTTCGTCATCGATATGGTGAAAAAGAGAAAATATAGAAAACGCAAAAATGGCGTCATGTCGTCAGTGTTGTGCTGTGTCGTGGTACGTATTGGTTGAACATTTTCTAAAACTTAAATTTTTGCTCATGTTGTGTTTAATTTGCAATTAAAACTAACTGTTTTAAATAGTTGTACAAATTCAAAACCCAATTATCCCACCCAAAATTCAAAGTTGTGCATAAAACCTCAACAAAAACCCACCGAAAAAACCCATCGCGAATCGAAGCGATAGACTTTTTTTCTTACTCTTCACCAACGAAAGAGTACCTGTAAATATACACTGCTATACCCTACTTCCAAAAAAAATTTTCACAATGAATGATTTCCTATTTGATTCTTTTGCATAGAAATAAGGAAATTAAAAATTCAAAATAATTACCAGGAGTTCAATTGAATTGTTATCAAAGTGCGTTCCCGTTGGGCTCATGGATTGCTTAATTTATGATTAGAAAACACTAGCAAGACAATTTAATTTTTTTTTCTGCTCATAAGGAAGAAATCGATACTGTGCAACGTATATATTGGCCGTAGTCGTCGTCTTCTTCGTCGCTGATTGACATTTGTGGTGCTCTGGCTCTGCGGGTGCTAGAGACGGATGCTTTAGCTTTGTGTTAATTTTCTATGTACAGTACTCGTATTTTTTTACAACGAGTATTTTTAATGTTATTTTTTTGTTTTTCTTTTTCATGAATCTTGATACAGGTGAAATGGTAAAATAGATGGTTTTATGTTTTCAAGTCGAATAAGGACTAATTGCAAATTTACCCCACAGTCTGGAATTAGAAAAGGAGTTAAAACCGACCAATTATTGTATATGCGCATATGTGTATCTGGAAACCGATTAATTAGTTTGACAGTTGTGGGATTTATGTATTATAATAATCATAACAATAATAATAATTAGTAAACAAATAAAAATATGTTTTTGACAAATTTTAATACAAAAAATAAAACAAACAAAGTAGGGGGATTTGTTGACTAAGAAAAAAAAAAACAATTATGAGTTAACTTTGAATTATTCAACTATAAAACTAACCTGCAAAATCTTAGATCGTTTCTATGGCAAGACGGCGAAACACTTAAGGTAGCTTAAAATACTAATAAAAATAGAGGTCTCTTTAAATATAAGTAACTGTCTGAAATTTATGTAAAATTAGAATTAAAAAGAAACTGCCCTTAAAAAGGATGTTGTACTTAAAAAGCCAAAGGGTAGTCTTTATCTGAAAGAAAAAGATGCATTGCATTTTTTGTTCATATTTTTTAATTTTATATTATAACCGACGACCAATTTTTTCAGATTGTTTTCAAAAAAAAAATTAGTTATGTATTTTGGCTACCTATCTATTGAATGTGACGGGTATGTACATATATGTACATAGTAGTATGTTTCTGATTTTCTCAAAAATGGTTTATTTTTTTTTTGATTTGACAAAAAATCATTTTCAAATTAAAGCCGTTTTGGTGAGAATTTAGCACAGTGAAATAAAGAAAACAAAAAAAAAAAAACGAACCAAGCGACTTGCAATGAAACGATATTTTTGCCAACAAAAAAAGAGTCTAAAAAGGTTTACATATGTAGGTACAGCTGTGTTCAAAAAAATAGGAGTGCTCTTACAAAATTTGACTAAGTTTTTTTTTTAACATGTGTTTACTGGTGAACAACTCATTTCTCTTCCGATAAATATAACGGCACCTTGAGTATGATAACACAATGAACTGGTTTGCAATTCATGCACATTTGCATTCATAACCACAATTTAAGTGTTTTTTACTCCCAATTAGGCTGTTCATTAAAATAGGAGTGTGGGTAAGATTTAACGTTTTAAAAGCAATAAAATAAAAAATTTCTAAAAAAAAAAGTATGTAAGTATGAAAATTGAACTAGGAATATTTTAAAGTTGAAATATCGTTTATTTCCACACATTTGATTATTTAGTGGGCCGAGGAAGGCATTGCACCAACGAAAAGCGTCAATTAATTAAAAAACTTCGAAATGAAGGCAAAACATATAAAAAAATTAAGTTACTGTTAGGATGCTCTGACCAGATGATCGCTAATGCCATGAAATACAAAGAAAAACCCGAAACCCGAGGTAGGAAGCGAAAAACAACTGTAACGGAGGATCGTCGCATCGCTCGGTTCAGTCGAACGGATCCTTTTGCTTCCTCTCAGATGATCAGGGAAGATCTCGGACTGTCAGTTAGTAGTGTAACTATAAGAAGGCGATTGTTAGAAAATAAATTAACCGCAAGAAGTCCGCGAAAAGTGCCCATGCTGACAAAAAAGCATGTAGCAGCACGCCTACAATTCGCAAAAACACATGCCAACTGGCCTTTAGAGAAATGGCGAAACATTTTGTGGACTGATGAGACAAAAATTGTTTTGTTTGGTGGAACTGGTTCCAGGCAATATGTACGACGTCCAGAAAATTCCGCATATAAGCCCCAGTACACCGTTAAAACTGTAAAGCATGGAGGTGCTAAGGTGATGGCATGGGGCAGTTTCTCTTATAGTGGTATTGGCCCCATACATCAAATAATTGGCACAATGGATCAGCGGGTTTATGTGGATATCTTGTCCAATGTGATGCTGCCTCATGCGGAATGCAATATGCCGTTAAAATGGGTATTCCAGCAAGACAACGACCCGAAACATACGAGTAAGTCTGCTAAGGAATGGTTTCGCGTCAATGGGGTTGAGGTTATGCAGTGGCCAGCTCAGTCGCCTGACCTCAATCCCATAGAAAATTTATGGGCAGATGTGAAAAAGGGTGTTTCCCAGCGGAGACCTTCGAATTCGCGGCAATTGTGGGACGCAGTTCAGGAAGCATGGCATCAAATACCAATTGAGCGCTGTCGGACCCTAGTCGACTCAATGCCGCGTAGATGTGCAGCAATTATACAAAACAAAGGTTTTTCAACAAAGTACTAAAAAAAAAATTCTAAGTTTAATTATTTTCTTCCTTTTTATATACTTGAAATGAAATACTCCTATTATTTTGAACAGTTCCTTACTGACTAATTTTAAGAAAATTTATGTTTTTACTATCTTATTTGTGTAAAGCAAAATAGTTAATAAGCATAATTAACACATGACCGAATTTCCTACCTTGTACAAAAGAAAAAGTAAATAAAAATAACTTAGTTAACCATTGAATTGTGATTTTATGTTTAAAAAAAGTCACTCCTATTTTTTTGAACACAACTGTAGGTACCTATACAATTTTTAAAAAAAGATTAGTTCCCACTGATTTTGTGTTGAAAAAACTACTTTTTTCAAGTAAGGTTTCACTGGAGAAAATAGGTAATTAAAGTAAATGGCAGTAGATTTTTGGGTTTGTACCTATCTATGGTTAAGTTTTATTAATTTATATCTTTGCATTTAAGTACAAAATTCTTTCTTTGACTTAATGAAATAACTATAAAGTTACTTTTAACACGTAATACAAAAACAAAACATGTAATGTGAAATTCGCAAAATTATTTTTGTGTTTTGGTATTAAAAGTTGATCTGGCTCAGATCACGATTAGAGCTATTTTGAGATTCGAACGAATATTTATATTGAATAGTTCTATTCATTCGAAAGAACTTTGTCGAATGTCGATGTGAATTTAGTTCGAGACTCAAAAGATAAATTATTCAAAATCGACTCGATTCAAACGAAGGTAAATTTCAAAGTTATTATTTACCAAATAGGTATTAAATTACATATCTTTTGTCCTTTTTGGGATATTTTTTTAGAACATTTTTAAATCATGGCCTAATTCGTCTTGCGAGGTATTGCAAGTTCTCTAAGACCAGTCAAAGATTTACTCTGATTCAACTCACAAAATATGTTGAGTTAGCCCTGGACTAGCTTCAAAATTCTTTTTTGTTTCTTTATCTTACAATTTGTTTGGCGCTCGTGGAATTAGCTATCGATAATTTATTTTGCAATTAACTAACGTTCTTATCTACCTATAATTAAAATTTTGAAAGCCTTAGCAGAACTGCAGAATTTATATACCTATTATTTTTCTTTTCAGCTTTTGTAACTAAATCTCCGTTTTGACATCACACTATTTTCATCATCAAAACTTAACAAATTCATCAAATAAACAATTAAAAAATAATAAAAAAAAAAAACAAAAATAAAGAACAAATCTACAGAACCTAGAGTTAAGCTAACTTCCTCAAAAAGCGTTGTTAGATTTCCATTTCCATTGGAAATTAACTCGAAGAACTCAAAAAAAATAAAATCAAGCCAACCAAATTCATAATTTCTCAAAATTAAGTAGCAACTGCAACTGAAGCCAAAAAAAAAAACAAATTTAAAGCAAAACAAACAAAAAAAAACACCTTATTCAAACTTTAAAAGTTTAGTGTTAAAAAAATATTTTTTTTAAATTTTATTTTATTTTCTTAAGCGCAACAACAAAAGTGTCATTAAAAAGTTATCATTTACGCGTAGTTCTCCATTTTTCTGGAGCTAAGTGCTACAGAATAATAATAATAATACATTAATAATAATAATAAATAAAAACAAAAATACTTAAAAAAATTACTTAACCCCCACATAATCTCAATACTCAAAAACTAAAAAATATATAAAAAAACGTACACAAAAAATTAACAGTGATAAAAGTGTCGAATGAAAAGTACCCATTTGTTGGTCAGTAACAATAACAAACAACACACACTTTCAAACCATCTATGACCAAAAACTTTCAAATTTGAAGTCCAAAACTCTCCAATCTTTAAAAAAGAAACAAAAATACTAGTTACAAGTCACAATCCAACAGCACACATCTTTCGAAAAAAAATTAAAAAATGATATAGTAATTTTATTCAACCTCAAATAAATATATTATTAGAAATATATTACAAAGCAACAACGGATCATTGTTAATAAAAGTGTTTAGTTCAAAAGTTTTTTGCTTTTTTCAGAAAAAAAAATAACTAAATAAATAAATTGTATAAATAAACAATAATTGTAAATTAAGAAAAAAAAAAAAACATTAAATGCCAACGACGGAAAATAATAAAATTTGTAAAATTTGGTTTTCTGAAAAAATATAAACGGTGATTCTAAAAAAAACGTCTAAGGACACAGAAACAAAACACACACACCCACTGTTATCCTGAAATATTAGGTCTTAAAACATATATTTATTCAAATTCACACTGAAAAAGAAAAGAATAAAAGTACAAAGATTAAAATAAAAAAAGTAATTATCATAAGGTTTATACAAAATAATTAAAAAAAAAAATAGAAAAAAAGCAAACTAACAACACATGTGCGGACTGTTAAATATATAATTAAGTGAAAAAAAACATAAAAAATACAAAATATACTATAAAACGGAAACAATAAAAAACGGAATAATATAAGGCATTTTTACGTATTAAATAAAAACAAGAATATTAGCTATATATTCATATATATACATATATGTGAATGTATATATGTGCGTGTGAATTGCGTGAGTGAAGAAAATTAAAGTAGAAAAAAAAACAAAGTTTATGCAACATAAAAAATTAACATCACTGTGATAATTATTATAAATTTATTATTAATTAAAACTAAGAATAAATGAAGTAAAAAAAATTAAATTAAATTAAAAAAGAACATTGAAACAAATACGTGATATCTTAAAGGACTTCGATACATATATATTATATATAAAAAAAAACATAACTCTTAGGTAAATTAAAAGACTTTGCAATCTTTAAACAAATAATAGAAATACATATATATTTAATAATAGTGGTTCTCATCAAGAAAAAAATTAGAAAAGCATAATTTATATTGATAAGATATAACGAAAATTTCTCATTGTGACATCAACATTGCAACAACATGAACAATAGGTATAGATTAAACACAAAAATTACTACATTCTAAAGTCAAAATCAAAAACAAAAAAAAAAAAATAAAAACTGTAACTACAAACGATTAATATATATATGAATTTATTAAATATAAAATTAATCTCAAATTAAATTAAAAAAAAAAAAATAAAAAAGTTCTTACGTACCTTTCGACCTCCTTAAATTTGTTCTACATACATAATATAATTGTTTTAATTTTCTATGGCCTTGCTTGAAGAAGTTTAAATTAAAATACAGAAAAACTAGTTTTAACAAAATTTAATTAATAAAAAGCGATTAACTAACGAATTTCGTGTTTAAAAGCAATTAAGTAAAAATAATATTAATTCAACAAAAAAATCAGGAGCTGCTGTACCGAGTATTATTCATCTTTAAATAGCCAGTCGTTTGCAATTCAGCATTAAAAGGGTTCCTTCTAATATGAACACTCAAGCTAAAAACTATAGAGCCCTAGAAGGTATGCAATTATTCTATTCAATAGACAGCAGGTAACATATAATAATTTAATTTAATATTAGTTATAATTTAAAATTTACAAATGGTCGCATATCAGTTTTCATAATCGACCATCGGACCCTATGGTTTATTAAAAATCGATATAGCTCATCAGTGTAGGACCGCATAAGTTGGGTTATATGAATAGAATAGGTTCAAATAAAAGAATAACACGATTAAGTTTAGAGTGTCACAAAATAAGATAAAATAAACGTTATTTTGATATGCAAAAACCTTTATTGCGGTATAAAATATCCTTTTTCTGAGGAAAAGATGATTCATGTGATATATAATACTTCTTCTACGAAAATCTTCATTATTTAAGCAAACATACTTTTTATAATACAGTCGATTAAATTAAATTTTTCCTTAAGTGGATATTTTTCGCAATATTTTTGGACCTACAACAATTTAATTCACCTTATATCGAATTTTTGATATCCCGTTAAAATTCGACTAAGGAGATATAAAGCAGAAACAACAAAACAAATTCAAGTGGATTATACCCTTAAGAGTCACTATTTGGCTTAAAAGAGCAATATTGTTTTATTCATCGTGTCATTTTGATCCCTCTTTAATTTCTCGTAGGCTCAATTATTATAACAGAAAAATTCCAAAAAAAAGAGATTATTTGAATTGCTAAAATATGCTGAAAAAGCAATAAAAATGTAATCTGATCAAAAACATAACTTAAGGATCCTGTCAACTTGTGATTTTGTTTTCTTTTGATTTACAACTCTAGAATTGATCACCTTTTATTTGATTGCTCACGCAGACTTGAGAGATTATATACAAATTTTAATTGTTAATTTTTTTTTGTTAAAAGCCTGTTTGCCTCAATTGTTACAATATTAAAGAAGTTCTGCTTGTTTGATTTCTATAAATGAGGGTATTTTTTTAATCATATCGCGGTTTAAATATTTTTTTACCTAATTAATCTCCATCTTTAAAGTAATATTTTTACCCGAAATCTTGTAATTTTATTCAGTAATACAAATTTCAAACTTTAAATTTAAATAAAATTTATCTATATTACATAATATTGCCTTATAATAAACAAATGGGATATTTCTGAAAACAAAATTTGTTTGCTTAAAATGTGAATTTAAAATTAGTTTTAAACGCAAAAATGTTTATACAGTGGTGGTCTAGTATAACGAAGGCCAATATAACGAATGATCGATACTACGAACACTTTTTTCAAGTCCATTAGGTTTTCTATATAACGAACAAATAACGAATTTCAGAAAATGAAAAATAAAACATGACTAAATGTTTTAATATCTACTAACATGTATGTTCATAATAATATTGGAAGATACATACACAATTCTGCATCCAATGAGCTGAACAAAATGGTATTGAAAACTCCAAAGTCTTAGTTCTAAAAAGATTAAGGGTAGAGGCATTTAATAATAACATTCTACGCCCAATAAAAAAACATGCACATTAATGATTTTTTTTTTCTTAAATGAGTGGGTACAAATATTTGTATGTAGATACTATTTATATACATAATTTGAACAAAACTAATACATAAGTCTATTCCTTAAATGTTTCGTAATGTAAATGAATTTATTAATTTTTTTTTTTATGAATTATGAATTAAAATAATGAAAAATACCATTGTATTTTTTATTTACCTAAAGATTTGTATGAAAAAAACGTTCGATATGACGAATTTTCGATATAACGAACTGACTCTGGACATTATATCGTTCGTTATACTGGACTACCACTGTATTTGAAACTTGTCACCAATACACCATTGTTAAACAAATAAAAAAATTCTGGCCCTATTGATGCTCTAAAAAATATTTGTTGTTTAATTAACTATTCTTGGTTTCATTAAAAATATTAAATTGAAAGTCCTTTTTAAAACATTAGAAGAACTTAAAAGTTGACATAAACATAAACAAATAGATGATGTTAGGTGAGTTTACCTTGCCTGAAACGTCGCAACTGAAAGAGTAAAAAGAAATATAACTACATAGACATGTGGCCCACGCAGAAGTCGGATTTTATTTGTATTAGATACAATTTGGTGCAGTCTGATATGAGCTATTTTTTTTTTTGGGAATCGTGTGTGACAACATTTGTAGAAAATATAACTTGTTCGTGTGTTTCTATTTTCTATGAAAAACGAGGAAAAGTCCTGGAAAAGACAAACACCTGTTTTGAATCGCTGATATTTTTAACAAAAAATAAATACAAATTCACAACTGTCTCTGTTTGAAATAATTTGTTTTTATGTACATACATACATATTTATATTTTTAAAATTTGTTTTGAAAATTGCGTTTGTTTTGTGTAAAAATAAATTATCCAGTTATAGAATAATAATTATACCTACAGAAATTTACGAGAATTACGATAATGGTCCAAACGATGATGCTTTTTTTATGAGCACCATGAGAAATCTTAATATGCCAACAAGTTTCCCACCAATTGGAACCTTTACTCTTGACTCAACTTTGGGACCACCACCGCAAACCCAGAGTACAATTGGGATTTTCGATGCAAACGAGGAGCAAAATACGATTGGGGTGTTCTCTTCGAATAGCGTTCTATCCAATGGTATCAATACAACTGGCAATTCCTCTTCGTCATCATTTGGGGGGACAAGCACCACGGGTAACAATGATTCTAGTCAAACAACTCGTGAGACGGGTATCATTGAAAAACTTTTGGTATGTTCAAATGATAAACCAAAAAAGTATTTAAGATCTTAAAAAAATTAACTGAGACAAAAATCAAATTTTTAGCACTCGTATGGATTCATTCAGTGCTGCGAACGTCAGGCACGCCTATTCTTTCATTTTTCGCAATTTAGCGGCAACATTGATCATTTAAAAATCGGTGATCCCGTTGAGTTTGAAATGACTTATGATCGCCGTACTGGGAAGCCAATAGCCAGTCAAGTTTCGAAGATTGCTCCCGAAGTTGTAAGTACTTTAATCAATACATTTTTGAACGCAGATTAAAAATACATTTTGGATAAAAGGTTCTTTCGGAGGAGCGTGTCACTGGAACTGTGACAACTGAGCTGCGTACCGATTGCGTGAATAACCTTTTAGCATCGAACGAAACTACAGGTCGTATAAGTTATGAAAATCGTGGTGAATGTTTCTTTCTACCCTATACCAAAGACGATGTTGAGGGCAATGTCAATCTTAGAGCTGGTGATAAGGTCAGCTTTCAGATTGCTACAAACCAAAGGTAAAAAATTTATTTAAAGTGAACAAACTTTTTTGAAGTTCAACTATTCAAATTATTTCACTCCAGAGGAAATTTAGGTGCTTGCCATATTCGTCTAGAGAACCCAGCGCAGCCAGTTAAATATCGTGGTGTTGTTTGCTCTATGAAGGAATCCTTTGGATTTATTGAACGAGCTGATGTTGTGAAGGAAATATTCTTTCATTTTTCGGAAGCTGAAGGCAATGTTGAATTGCGCCCAGGCGATGATGTTGAGTTTACCATTCAAACTAGAAACGTAAAAATACAAAATTCAATTATAAAAACGTTTGAATGAATTAAAATTAACTATTTCAGGGGCGAGAATTCGCATGCAATATAACTCGCTTGCCACCTGGCTCAGTCATTTTCGAAGATGTTGATTCATCAATTTATAAGGGACAAGTATTGAAACCGTTGGATCGTAATAACCCAGCTCGTCAAACTAGCGATCCACTTCCCGGACGTATTCGTTTCCGAGCAGCTGATTATTCTGAAGACGAGGTACCTTTCGGAGACAAGGACCAAGTGAGAAATTTCAAAAATTGTAAAATAAGATATAATTTGAATTATATAACATTTAACTTATTTGCAGAAGGGAGATTTTACTTTGCGTCACGGTGATTGGGTACAGTTTTTGTTGGCTACCGACAGGCGTGATCAGTTGCAAAGGGCAACATCCATATCTCTACTCGATGAGACATTTAAAGTTTCTGGCGAAAAACGCGAGCAGGGAATTGTATCATCATTGAAAGATGGATTTGGCTTTTTGCGTTGCGTTGAACGCAATGTTCGTTTATTCTTCCACTTTACAGAAGTTTTGGATACTGTAAGCCAACTTGTATTCTGAAAGTAATACGAATGTATTTTATTTGTTGTGTATTTTTAGAGCCGTGAAATCGCTCTGGGAGATGAAGTGGAATTTACTTGTGTTCAAGAACCCGGTATTACTTACAACAATTCGCGTTTAAATGCAATTCGAATCAAATATCTTCCACCAAATACGGTTCAATTTGAAACCCTAATGGCAAGCAATATTGAAGGTAAACCGATTGTCGAGATCTTGACAAAAAAAAAAATAGATTCTACACAACATTTCTTTTAATAGGTTATGTTACTCGTGAAGCACCAAAAAGCCCAGTTAAGTCACAAGATCGAGTAGAAGGTGGTGTGATAACATACGACCACGGTGACAGCAAAAAGACTATTATGTATTTTCTTAAAGACTGCGAAAAACCACCAAGAATTGGCGATCGAGTTCGCTTTGACATATGTTTGGTAATATCTTGCATTGATGATAACAAAACATTTCTCATTTTCCATTTGATTTAAACATTACATTAGGTAAAACGAAACAAAGAATTCATTGCTATTAATATAACTCAACTCCAACACAATGCAACGAATCAAAACAATCAATCTGACGAAGCAGTTGCAAATGGAGGCAACCAAAACGGGTTCAGTGCTCCTAAAATTGAAGATTTTAAAACTGAAAACAATAACCTTGCCGAACCAGGCCACACTTATCGAGGATTTATTGCTGTTATTAAGGAGAATTTTGGATTCATTGAGACTCTGTCTCACGACGAAGAGGTATTTTTCCATTTCAGTAACTATGTTGGCAACCCTAATTGGCTTGAATTAGGCCAAGAAGTCGAATATACGCTTTCGCCTAACGGCAACACCTCGGCATCGGGCAATTGTTTGCCAGCAGAGAATGTTCGCACTTTGCCAAAGGGCTCAATAAAGCAACCATCAATTTTGGACCCAATTTATAATGGTGTAGTTGCTCGTCCATTGCGCTGTATTAATCCCGATCAGCAAGAATATGCGGGACTTGTAGAGATTCTAAACGACAAAGGGGTTACTGTATCACAGCATGAGTTTGGCATTACTAGTTTGACAAACCGACGTGACCTGCTGCAAAAGAACGATTTGGTTACTTTTAAAATTGACGAGACTGGACGCGCCGCAGAAATAACTGCCGTTCGCCAAAAGAAGCGTGCCACTGTTGACTCAATTAAGGGGCAATTTGGATTTTTAAACTACGAAATTGAAGAAGGCAAAAAGTTATTTTTCCACATGTCTGAAGTTCAGGGTAGTACTGCAGCCTTACATCCCGGAGATACTGTTGAATTTTCAGTGGTAACAAATCAGGTAAAAGATTTATTCCACCAAAAAAAAAATTAAATAAAAACATTTTAAATAACTTAAAATTCTAATTCACAGAGAAATGGAAAATCATCAGCTTGTAACGTTGTTAAAATAAATGACAGGCCAGATAGACTTATATCCCGCTTGAAGTTGAATAGCACAACTGATGATTCCTTGCCACGTCTTATTGTAACTCGAGCTCCCAAAGGACCACAAGGCAAAGGATTTTCTCCCCAGGCTCGTCTTTATAGAATTCCTGGTAAAATCAAAATTGAATCTTTTAAATCTTTATAAAATAACTTAATAATTTTTGTGTTACAGGAGCATTAGTTGAGTAGAACAAAACTCGACACAACACATACACGTATAGTGATGAATTAAAAAACAGCAATTTTTGGCGCCATCTTCATTAACATGCCTGATTACTGCTCGTCAACTGAAACAAAATAATTTACAAATAATAATTAAGTAAAATACACAACAAAATAATTATAAAAAATATACGAAAAAAAACTGAAGTAAAAAAAAGGAAAAAAAGAAACAAAAAATAAACAAATTATCAAAACATTGCATATATCTGCTTATAATTATACAAATATATAGCTAATTTCTCTGAAATGACTGAATCTAGGATAAAGCAACGAGGCTACAGTTCACAACATTCAATTTCCTAATCCCTTGAGATTTGTGCTTGACAGAATATTTATGTATAGCGTGCATCACATATTATAAAATTTATAGAGCAATATTCATTGTTTGACTTTCTATTTATGTTTTTATTTATTAAAAGACAACAGAACTATCGAAACACAATTACTCATAGCTTTTAAATGTGGAACAGCAATGCGAAAATTGAGGGACTCACATCCAAATAAATTGTATTTTAACATTTGAAAATATATATTTCACGAAAATAACACATTTTATCTTTTTGTTTAAAATATGGATCTCTATTTCAAAATTTTACATCAACTACCGATTATTATACTCATAGTCAAAGAAACAAATAGGTTCAAACAAAATTATAAAGATAATTCTAATAAATTTGAAACTTGTAACAGAATGTTAATGACGCTTCGAGCAGTTAGGAAAGAATTAATGAGAATACACCAATGCACATTGGTTTTAAATGTTTGAACGTTAAATGGGAAACAAAATAGAAATGTTCAACTATGTATTGAGCTCTTCCGTTTTCGAGTTTTCAAGGTGTAATCCTAATTAAACGATCATGGTTTTGCTTATTGAACATAAATTAATAAGAAATTCTCAACCTTATTTTAGCAAAATTCCAAAACGAGTGAAGTGAAAAGCTCGTCTGTGCTATGTGTCGGAAATAATAACAAAACTTCTCTTTTTTTTTCAAGTAAAAATAAGCTTAAAGGTCTTACTTGGCTCAACAAAAGGCAAAGTAGATCAAATACGGAAACTGAGAGTTTATAATATTGTAGAAAAAAAAAAACAATAGTTTCTATATATTTTAAATGAAATAAAACTCAGTGTTTTGCTATCGAAAAACATATTCTCAATTTAAACAACTTCAATGTAAATTGTAAACATAAATAGTGTGCTAGTAAAAAGACAAGCAACCAATGAGAAAAAATTGGATATTTGTATATGAAAGCTGTTTCATACAACAGGACCGAAATGAACACTGATAACGGGGACAACATCGTTTCTTTTATTCAACTAAATTCCAAAAGACTTGATCTATCTACACTTCTAGTCATGATGCTTTTGAGGTGCTGCAAACAATGCATACTTGTGCGTGATGATTTTTCGTCTCGTTTTTTTTAAATTTTTTTCGTTTAAATGGCTTTCATTGCGTTTAAACAATTAAATTAAATTTGTGAAGAGATTTAAGTTTAGAAAAATATTAACTCTGATGAAGGCCCCTATTATGACTCACGAGTCGAACGTTCGTCTTAAGTCGAACGATTTAGCGAATTACTCTAGTCAAGGTATTGCTAAAAGCGAGCTTCAACATTCGCCTTTCAAAGTCACATAGAATAAGAATTGCAGTTCGACTGATTTTGACAGATAAAGGCGAACATTCGCTAAAGATAATACAATGGGTGAGTTCAGTCGACGAAGGGACTGCAAGGCAAAGGCAATTTTCTTGTCTCTGATTGGCCAGCTGTCAAAAAGTTTCCTGCAAATGCAGGTAATGCCAAAAAGTCACATTCGACACATTTTTCGCGCGACTCGCGAGTCATAATAGGGGCCGAAGTCTAGTTATCAAAACTGTTTCTTTTTATCGTTAAATTCGGAATATCGTAGATCAGACAAAACCCGAGCTTTTTCATTAAACCTATCATTTGGATGAAATGGGGTCGCACAGAGACAACAAAAAAACAGGTTGGAGATTGAATAGTCAGGAAATTATTAAATTCGGCCCTATCGAAGTAACCGTGGCCCGTGGGAGCGGAATTCTCTCCGAAACGGAGACATTTTGCTTCGAGCTAGTTCTCCGATCATCTGATCGGAAACTCTCTCCGACGAAATTAAACGCATGCCATTTGCAAGCGATGAAGTACATCAAATCGTTTTTTCTTCTTTAATATTTTTTTCAAAGTCCTCCGACAAGTTCTTGGCGCGGTAGTTTTTTTCCCATGATAGCTACTTCGAACCGAAAATGAATCTCCGACGGTTACCTTGATAGGGCCGATTATAAAAAAATTATTTTTTTTTCATCCCATTCGATGCCCATTATTTTTTTTTTTTTTTTCATTTCAATATTTGAAAAGAAGTTTTAAAATTAGATAATTATTCAAAATCTGCTAAAAAAGCGATCCCCTGCACATTCTGGAATAGGCCTGCTAAATTCATCGTGTAACTTTTGGAAAGCACTATCATTATGGTATCCTATCCTGTCGAAACATTAATTTTTCGCTCAGTCTGTTGCTTGCAATTCTTCGTTCTTTTGTGTTCAAATGCTTATACCTTTTTATTTACATATAAAGTTCTTTAGAGATTCTATTTGAAATTTTATTTTTACCGCATTTTATATGCACGCTTTTTGTAATACTTGCTTCCTTCCGATTAATACCTAATAAATAAATAATAATAACAAAATTTTGTATTGTTTCCTTTTCCAAGGTAGGTACACAAACAAAAATTCAATTTTCCTTTTTTGCCATGATTCCTTTAAGCAAAATAAACTTTATGTAGGAAATCCAAAGTTTAACCTAAGTTTCTTAATACTTACGTTTTTCTTTTAAAATAATACAATATAATCAATAAAAATACATTAATTTAAATGATTAGAATTTTCGGTTTTATTATGTAGGTTATGATTAAATGATTGAATGAATGAATTAGGAAAATGTATGTATGCAAGAAACTCAATATTCTTCCTTTTCGACTAATATTTTGTTAAAGTTCTTAAGTATAAGCAAGTTGATTGCCTGAAATAGTACTTTGTACTTGTTGTTGTTGAAGAATATAAAACAAAGTTTTTAAAGTATTTTTTTCCACAACAAATGGGAAATAATTCTCACTAATTTTTTTTAGTTTTCTGAGGCCTTTTTTTTAGCAAATTACAATTATAGTGCATTTTTTTCAGATGTGCATTTTACCAAATTAATTGTATTAATACATTTATTTACCTCTTAACTTTTGTTATATAAATTGTATATAATAAGTATTCTTTACACGGTATGAATGTTTATATTTATTTGAGATGATTAAATATTGCGTTATGTTGATATTTTTATTGTTTTGAGTGTCTTACGGCTTTCTTACAAGTAGACCGAAAAAAATTAATTTTTTTTTAGTTTGTTTAATATTTAATTGGAGTACCAACAATTGAATAATAGCTATAAAATAACTAAACAAATTGAACAGAACTACCCAAATAGATAAAAAATAAAATAATTCGGTTAGTAAAAAGTTTTTAAAAAAATTCCTAGTTACTTGTGCTTTTACCTAGTCAAAGGACATCGATTAACTGTTTATTTTGTTAATAAAGTGGAATGTTGATCAAGTTTTTGAGATGAAAAGAGTATATTCATTATTCATGTTTAAAGTTTCAATGCATTCCGTGTTGGGCGCCATTTGTATGTGATGATTAAAGAATGATGAATTGTTTATTTTAAACAAAACTTGGTATCCGTTTATGTTCAAAAACTTGCCATTGAAACCAAAAATCTTATAAAGAGTTATAAGGGGTTTTTGTGTGCCCAGCTTTCGCACCATCATATTTAACATTGAGGTTTTGAATCAAACGACACTTGGGTAAGCTACCACCAAGATTTAATAGTTCACTGCAAGAGAATTTCATTATGAAAATTTATAGCGAATCGAAAATTCGACTCAAAGCCAAATTAGGAACCGAACATTGGCGTTCGAGTCGCAAAATGTGTGATTTCAAAAGACTCTATTCACTATTCATAGTAAATAGGCACTACCCACTAGCTTATTGCAATTGCAATTTATTTTCTTCAATTTATCAGAATAAAAACAAATACATTTGCGCAATGGCTTCTGTGATTTTTCTCTTTGATTGCATGGATATTTTTTATAGAACAAATAATATTACTTTTCGTTCATTTTTAATGTCGTTTTCCGTAGGTCCCTCCCTTCTAGCATTCTAGTGTTCTATTTTTTCATATTTCATTGGAATTGAAAAAAAAATTAAACATTGCGAAAATTCAAGGGAAAACAACATAAATATGTATGTAAGTTAAATATTATGTTCATGTGTTGTTAGGCAAACTTTTTTCTCGCCAAACCTTTTATTTTTGAGGTGAACATAAAAAGGCAAGTCGGGAAATGTGTGATTAACAAAAATTGCTTTCAATCGAACGCTCGATTCGATTTTCATAATACGGACCAACGATGTCGCAACGTTGAGTTCTATTTGCTTTTAAAATTTTCCATTACACTGACAAACTTTTCTGACAATATTGAGAAAAGAAAGTTTTTACTGTTATAGTTTCTCATTTGGCTTTGAGTTAACCCAAAATATAGGGATGATTGAATTTTGTTTGATAAAATAAAAATTTACTGCCGAAAAAAAAAATTGCAAACAAGACACTCTTGTATTTGATTCATTAAAATATGCTGGTTTAAAGTATGTAAACGAAATTCTTATTTACAAAATGTATCCTATTTCTATTCTTTGATTCCATTTCCGGCGTAATAAAAATATGATAATATTTTATGTATATATGTATGTATGTATATTTTAATATTATAGAATATATGATAAATAGTGAGAAGTGTGAATGAATGAGTATGAAGTTAACTATTAAGATATTTTGTGGTTTATGGGTCTTTTGTGTGTTTTTTTTTTAAACAATATTAACCGTAGCTCATTTAAATACTACTCTTTGAAACAAATTCGTGTAGAATATCACATGCCATTTCTATGTTGTTCCTTGATATGCCCAGGGCTGTGATGGCATTCTCTTTGGAATAACCCTCGTTCATAAGACGAGCTATGTACTCCAAATTGATGTTTTCGTATGGCACGTTACAGTCTTTGTTATTGATTGTCACATTTTCGTACAACAAAGGATTCTGCTGGGAAGAAGAATTCGAATCGTTTGATGATGACGATGATGCTATGTGTTGGCTTGAGGCTGAATTAGGAAAGGCTTGTGGATTGTAACGCACATTTTTGGTATATGGATTAGGTGTTACCGACGAAGTTTTCATATGGTAAACACTATTGCTATTTTCGGCTGAAATTTCGTTATCAACTGATGCTGAATTCGAGACTGTGACCGGAATTCTGGCTTCCAAGGGTCTAGTATCTATGATTCCCGAAATGGTTTCGGCTGGGCCAACAATATCATCGTCCGCTATAGAACGTTGTGCTAATGGGATGGCTGCAGAACCGCTGCCCGGAATTGGAGTGGAAATTCGCTGGGTTCTTAAATCATCGGCAAGGGTATCAACGTTCTTGTGAATTTGATTGTGACGAGGGATCGGTGGGGCTGTGGTTCTTGGTACTTCGACTGCTGCTGTGATGTTTTCGGAGCTTTTGCTAAGGCTACATGCCTGAAGGGGCAAGCTATTCAAATTGAGCAAACTTGATGCAACACTTGATGGCACCCCCGATGATAGAGGTTTTCCATGTTGCTGTTGTTGCTTAGTTGCGTTGTCTACGCCTGGTGATGATTTTCTCGGTGGTAAAGGTGGAGCAACGGGATTGTGATGGCCATTATTTGGGTTTTGCAACACCGCATACGACGAATTGCAATTTTCGTTGTTTTCTGTTGACATGGCTTTTGCAAATGGTTTGTTATTGTTGTTGGAAGCAGGCACTGGCGAACTTGTTCCCATTACAGGAGCACTCATACGATTTGTTGATTTTGCTGCCGATGAACCAACTGCATTAACACACGAGGAAGAAGAAGACAAATTCGAAACTTTGCCTCCATTATTAGCCTGTCCATTTACCACGTGCAAAGGAGGCGCCGATGGTTGAGGATGGGATTGGGAGGTGGGTATAGATAATGTCGGTTGGTGCCCAGAATATAGATCATTTTGAACGGCCATTAGGCTAGGGGTTGTGCTGCGTCTTGTCAAGCGAGGCGATGAATGTGGACTTGGTTTTTCCGAACGTGATGCAGTGCCCATGCTGTTGCTGAGAGCGTGCAAAGATGAAGTTGCAATATTAAACTCTCCAAAATCCTAGAGCGAAAAAAAAATAAATTGGAAAACTAAAATTGTCATAGACGGATCATTTTAGTGGTTGTATTCGGTTGTAAAAACACTTTTTTGAATCAATTAATTTAATAAAATTTAAGTGATTTGTGATTTTTTTTTCAAATGTGAATGCAATATTTGTTTTATTTAAAACTTCCCATTTTATTATATTTATTTTTTAGTATTTTTCAACAATAAAAATTTGAGAACAAGTTAACATTGTCTCTTTCAAGAAAATAAGCTAATTAGATAAAAATCATATCAGAAGGGTGTAAAATTCTATAAACTTTAGAACTATGTTTTAGAGTCAAGTTAAAATATGAATCTCATCAAGACTCAATTGCATTATTGATGTGAAAAAATGTTTTACCATATTTTAATCATAGAAAAATAAAGTTTTATCTCATTTGAAAACAAAAAAATAGAAAAATTAAAAGTATACTAATAATAATTTGATGGTTTAAAATTAAAATAAAAGC
Organism: Syrphus vitripennis; assembly: GCA_958431115.1. Taxonomy (NCBI): domain Eukaryota; kingdom Metazoa; phylum Arthropoda; class Insecta; order Diptera; family Syrphidae; genus Syrphus; species Syrphus vitripennis. The sequence continues at coordinate 724,879 of OY288110.1, read as the reverse complement.
TAACTATACGCATATCAAAAAACTAACAGATAGATTGCAAAAGAGATAGAAAAACATTCAATTCTCATCAAAAGTAAAACTCAATGGAATAGATAAAGAATTTCAGGAACGGAATGCAATAGGCATTGTTTACGGTTCATTTATTTGATAGCATCATTTTTAATATGACCTCTTAAAGTGATTATCAATTTTTGTTTCAATTGAATCCAGACAACAAAAATGTTTTCAAAAATCAGCAGGCTTGATCACTTTTGAGAGATCGAAGAATAATTGGTAATGAAAAACGACGACCAAAAAATCAAATATTGCACAAGTCCACTTTTTTCTATACATGTTTGTCTCCATTTATTATTATATTAAATTAATAAACAGTGATCTTGAAAGGAATACGAGTGAATTGATAAAAAAATAACGATTGAATGATAAAAATATGTGTGCGATCTGTTAAAAGCTAAATGAAAGGTTAGAAAACTTACATTTTGTTTTCGAAATTTTTAAAATGAAGTAGATAAATGCATGTATAGCATTAGATAACAATTCATTATAGAATGCATTCCTAAATTTTTGTACTTTTACAAATATCTCATTGTTCTCTTCAAATTAAAAACCAGTGAAACATGCCAAACACAACTCGAACAAACTTCATGCCTGCCATATCTAAAAATCAACCAAACAAAAGAAAAACTTAAAATGACGCATATGCCAAATATTATGATTAGAACAAAAAAAAAAATACACACAAACAAACCAAGGAAATAAAAAATAAATATCTTTTCAAAGTAAAATTCATTTTTATTAAATTCATTTCATTTTATGATTTTTTTTTATAGCTAAGAATAAAATAAAATATTAATATATGCATGTTCTTATATTTTGTGATATAAAAAAAAGATTTATTTTTACAACATTTTTTTTATTTTTCTATACAAGTAAATTCATGTTTGAAATAATGATTAAAATAAAGAACAAACAAAAAATTATACACAATAATTTTGTTGTTTTAATAGCACAGTCTCATTAATAATGGTATTGAATTATTTATTAAAAAAAAATTAATAATAGCATACAGAAATGTTATCCTAATGGATGTTGTAAGATTGTTGTGAACTTAATGTCTACGAGCAGCATCTTCATTTGATAATAATTATCTTTGGAAGCACAAATAGTACTACGTTGCTTTATATTTTCTTTTGTTTTTTGATCTTAATATATTTATTTTGTAGTTTTGTTAAGTGACAACGTAGCAAGGAACAACTATTTTGCCATTGTTCTAAATAGATGTTTCTGCACTACAAAAGTAGTGTTATAATAATGATATTAAGTCTATTTAGGATTTTGTGGTGAATAAACTTATAAATTACGAAAGAACTATTTACACAAAGAAAATATGAATGATTTGTTTAATAAATGACAAAAAAAACTGTTATATATATTCAGGTATATATATATATATAAATATTTATAAAGTAGATCAATAAATAATAAATTAGTGATTTAAGAAAGCGAACGAACACAATTTTAGCACAATTAAAAAAATAAACTCAATGCGCTAAAAAAATAACGAAAAAAAAAACAAAAAAAGAAAGGCTCAAGTGTAACATTACCCTTCCTCTTACTCAAGTTATTTCTTATAAATATGAGAAACTATTTTATGTGCATTATATATTTTCTAACTAATTAATTAATATACTTAACTTAAAGATTATTTGCTTTGTTTTACATACAAACGAAATAGAAGGATAAATACTAAAACTTAATAATCGAATTATGAAATTTGTTGCTAACTATACCTCTGTGTCATCGTCATCGACATTTTGATGTCGTCCATTTGTTGAATTTCGATTATGTTGTTTTCTTGGATCAAATGCATCGACGACTATTTGTTCGGTTCCTTTTATTTCTGCTCTACAGAATGGGCAACCCTGTAAAATTAATTTTGTTAAAGTAGGTTATCAGCAGACTTAACACATTACAATGACTGAAATTGAGTTTTAATGTTATGGCGTTATCGACTTCAACTTGTTATCTTTTAAGAAAGACAACCATCGGTCTAAACTAATCTTTATTAACCACTTAATATTTACCTGGCCTTCGGAATCCACTTGCCATGACGTTAGGCAGGGTGTGCATAGCAAATGACCACATGGTTCAATTCGAATGTCTTTGTCGTTTTCAGCGCATATCTTACAAAGTTGAAATGTGCTTCCTGAAATTAAAAAAAAAATATAATGTTTTCAATACAAACAACACTAACCAAGTTTTTTGAAGAATTTATATTTGTATCTGTTCTAATATTGATCAACTCTCACTTACCCATTTCACAATACAATTCATACTGCTCCTGTGTTACCGTTATATGATCTTCAGTGGGACTCTGAACCGCCGATGAAAGATCAGGATTATAAGGTTGTCCATCTGGATACAAATAAAAGCCCTCCCTAGAGAATCAAACAAAAATTTAGAAACGAGCGTCAAAAACAAACAATTTGTTGGTTCAGTATGCCAAACCTGTGTCCATCCAAAAGTGCTTGACAGAGTGATTTGTTTTGCGGGATTGTTTGCAATATTTCACCATCACTGGTAACATAACCTATCGCCCACTGTCCCAATCTTGTGCAAGATAATCTAAATATTGTTTTTTTTTTATTCGAGTTTTTTCAAAATGGCAATATTTATTTTATTTATTTACCTAAAAACATAACTGCCAGCTTTATGAATATATCTTTGTAATCTGGCTTTGACCTCATCGTATGTTAGAAATGCTACATATCCAGGATGGGTTACCGCTAAAATTTGCCAATTTCTTAGCAAAGTAACCCAAGGTTGAAATAATCGAGTAAACACATCAAATTCAAAATTTGATATGTAATCATTGCACGTTAAATCAATTGTTGTTTTCAATGCCATTGCTTCCAGACCCGATGATATGGGATGAACTTTGTTAAGTTCTTGTCGAAATATTTTCCATGGTACCAATGTGCTGTGTGAACAAAAATAAAAAATAAAATTAAATTAAATTTATGCAAACTACAATTCTTAAAATCAAATTCAATTAAAGTTCAAAATTCATATTATCTTTTTTTTCGAAACCTATTTTTTACAATATCAAAAAAATATCTGAAAAAATGTATTTCTACAATGATTTTTTTTGACAATTTTTTTTTACTGATAAGGCCGCGACCTTTGCATCACTGTGATTAAAAGTTTATAAAGCGTTTTTTGTTTCGTTCGTTTACATACTGTCACACAACATTATGTACAGCAGGGAGTAATTTCAAAATTATTTTTTTTTTTAATCATTACCAAAGTACAGATTTTCTTCTTGAAAAACAGGGTTAGTCCAAAAATTATTATTTTTTTGATAATAAAATTACACATTGGAAAGATTTAAATCGATTTTTGAAGAAGTAGACTGCTGCCTTAAGTACTGAAATACTGTAGAAAAAAAAATAAAAATTTGAAAACGTAAAGTAACGCGAGTAACCGAATATAACCGAATAACTTTAGTTACATTTCTAATTTATTTTAGGTACACAAAATATTTCCCGTAATGGAAAGATTTATAGGTTTAAATAGGCAGATTATTTTTAGTTAGTTTGGCTATTTTGATTTTGTTTTAAAGAGCAAGCCACAAAAATGGATATTCACCCGTATTGCCAATGTCAACTATCAATTTGGGCTTAAAAAATATTTCAATTTGTTACTTAAAGATCAAAAATTTATTGATTGGCTTGTTAAATATTAAATATCAGCTTTGATAAATTTCAACTTGATAGTAGACAATAACAAAAAGGGTGATTATTTTTAAGAACTAAGAATCTATTTTCAAAAAGATTAAATTCAGAATAATAAAATTCGTAGGCTTGTCCCAAGTGTATCCGTTTGATTACCCAGATTCAATCCAGTTATTGTTATACTTTAATCATGTGTGCAAAATATCACCGTATTTGAGCTTTAAATTTATTTAACAAATGGCTATAATTGTTTAACCTAATTTTATCCTTTATTTAAGTGGCCTATAAAGCGCTACATTTTTTAGTTACTTCTGTAAACGTGTACAGAGTACACATCATTTGAACCCATAATAGACACAAGGTTTACATCAAAAGGCATGAGGACATTGCCTTTAAAGTTTACTGAAAACATTAAACCAAACCGATATTTGCTTATTTATATTAAAGCTATGGTTTTAATTCAACTCAACTATCAATCAACAAGAATTCATAGCCAAATAAAAAAGCAGGTGCTATTATAGGTAATTATCACCTTGGTATACAAAAGAAAATGTCAATATCGTCGATTGCGAAATGGATATAAAAGTAGGTAGGCAGGTACCCACATACATTTCGAATGGAATTTGTTTCTCTTTTTTTAAATTGTAAACAAAATCAAATCAAACAATGAGAAGTGTAGATACCTAACATATATACAGAATACAATGTTTTGCTTACTCAAATTTTATAATTAAAACAATAATTCCAAACAAAAAATGTGACGCCCACTTTTGATAGCATACATCATATTGTTTCTTATACGAACCTATTTCCAAAGTTAAATTTCCAGAACTCGGCGGCATCCGCTTTAGTAATCCGAAACTGATCTCCAGCGAATACCCCATTGGGGAATATCGCCTTCAGCTCGGACAGCATGTGCGAAAATACCAAACTGAGCTTTGTCAAATTCCTGCGATAGTGCGAGTTCTCGTCGAACATCTTCTCCTTGCCCTCCTTGAACAACTTAATAGCCTGCTTGCATTTCCTCATTAAATTGTTAATGAAAACATTGAAATGCTCGTTCTGGTGCAAAATGTGCATCTGATCCTCGTTCTTGGAATAAATTAGTCGTAGACGCTGATACGTGTCGGGGAGGATGTCCAGAATGAATGGTGGACTGTTCTTCAGGTTCATCTTTGGCTGCTGACAGAGCTTGACCACTTTGTCCATTAGCTTCCAAGTTTTCTCGAGGGTTTTCTTATCGGTTGACATCTTCTGGGGGCCGCAGGCATCGGAGAAAGCACCTTGCAGCTTCGAGAGTATGGAACTGATGTTCTTTGATTGTTGAATTCGAGTACGACTTGTCGCCATTTTTATTTTATTTTTTTGTTTATCCCTTTGCTCTGCCCTGTTTTTTATGGCCTATGCCTTGTGCTCTTGGGCTATTGCGCGACCAAATAGAACAGAAAAATTGTTCAATTGTTTTGAGTTCGTCGTGATTTACAATACAAAAATTAATTTAATGAATGAAACAATGTTTGAAACAACAAATAAAAACAGGCAAAAGCAAACCGCACAGGAAATTATTTATCTCCGACGAACATGTGGATATGTGTGTGTGTATCTTCCGTTTATTTTATTCACTTATTTATCATATCCTCCGTTTTATTTATCTTATTCGTTCGTCGTTTTGTAGGAGAAAATCGTCCGAAATGTCACTTCACCAACCAATTAAGCACTTAAAACATGCTCTCTGGCTCTTTCTCACTCGATGTGTTCAAGGCAGACAACACTAGTCGATGTGAATTAGAACAGACGGGCGGAGAAAATAAATTTTCACAAAAAAAAAAGTAAAACGAATTCGAAGCAGCAAGATTTTGCAATTTCAATTTTCCACATTTATTTTAACATTTCGATGAAATTAATTGTTTCATTGTATTGCACAAATACTGAAGTTATTTTTAACAATATACTCATTACAATTTTGGGTAAAATTAGCTGATAAAGATGTAATTTTTCAAAAAATTTTTGCGGACCGCGTTATACTGTCAGCCAAGCTTTCGGAACACTTGCACTTTGACATTGTTGGAACAATATGGAATCAAAGATAAAACAGAATTATGGTTCGATTGCACTTAAAAGAAAATTTTTTTTAGTCCTTTCGTTTTAAGGACTGTCCCAAACCAATGCGAAGCAATCGTCGGGGACGACGAAACAACAACAAGGTGTTGTTATTCATAGCAACGTTTTAAAAATGTTGTTTTGTCGTCGTCACCGAATATTTCAGGTAATAATAGAATAATATATAATATAAAAAAAAAAGATTACTGGGACGCCATGACAGAAGAAAAATGGAGTTTCCATACAAACTATCGATAACATGCATTAAAATATCGCTTGCAGCACATTGTATTTTACTCCAAAGTTTGTGATGAGTGTCAGTCAACACTTTATAAAATTAGGCCAACTTGTAAATAAACTACGTTTGTTATGGGCATTTTGTAAACCTTGTTAACAGTGGCTTAAGATTGTTTACATTATTGATTGAGGCTAGGTATTACGTTGTATGGATTTGAAATAATATAGTTAAGAAGATTGATTTCCCCAGTATTAAATTAATAATAATAGAGTTTCAGCAACCATCTCGGCAAAAGCCAAGAGTACCTATCTCTGCATTGCAGAGATTAGGCTCTATATTTGCCCTAGATTGTAAAATAAAACTCAATTTATGAGGTCTGTAAACCTTACAAGAAAAAATGAAAATTATATTATTAAATTTAACTATTTTTTATATGTGCAATAAGTTTATATTTAAAAACATTTACTCTTGACTCAGATTTCAACTCATTTGGGAGGCTGTTAAAAACATAAAATCCCAAAAACATTAACGAATTCTGAGTACTGCTTCTTCTGCATCTATCCGGCCTTAAGTCGTCGTTGTTTCGTAAATTAAAAGGCTGCACCTCTCCAACATTCACAATAATTGATTGTAGATAATCCGGCACTAAATTATTTTTCATTTTGTATATAAACATCATAGCACTATATTTCAGTCTTTGGTCCACATTCATCCAATTCAACGCATTCAACATTAACCTTATTGGTGTGTAAATGTTCACTCTCAAAATAACTCTCATTGCTTTATTCTGAAGTAACTGGAGCCGATTCAATATTTCTCTTTGACAAGCATACAACAACGTTGAACAATAATTAAAATGAGGTAACACTATAGTATTATATAATAGTAAAGAACTTTCAAATGTTAAACTACTTCTAATTCTTTTCAAAAAACCAATCTTTTTAGCAATTTTCGCACACACATACTTTCCATGTTCTTTAAAATTTAAATTTGAATCCAATATCACACCAAGATATTTAAAACTGTCAACGCATTCAATATTGCTTCCATCCATACATAAAGTTATTGATTCAACCATTTTAAACTTCATACACTTTGTCTTTTTCACATTCAATTTCATTTTATTCATTTGAAGCCATTTGTTTATGCTGCTCAAGTCTTCATTCATACATTTATTCATACATTTTGGATCCTTTCCACTAATATAAATCAAGGCATCATCTGCAAACAACATAATTTTACAAAATTTTAATTCACTTTTTATATCATTTATATAAAGAAGGAAAAGCAACACTCCCAAAACTGAACCTTGAGGGACACCAAGGTCAATACTCAATGGACCAGAAACAGTATTGCCAACCTTTGTTCTTTGGGTTCTTCCTGTTAGGTACGATTTAAACCATTTCAGTTCTTTATCCCGTATCCCATACATTTCCAACTTTTTCACCAATATATTTCTATATCAATCGTCTCAAACGCACGCTTAAAATCTAAAAACACTGCCATTACTGAATTTTTACGATCAATTTCCTTCCTCCACTCATACAATAAACAGTTCAAAGCAGTTTCACAAGAATGACCCTTTCGGAACCCAGACTGCTCTTTTATCAAAATATTGTTTGTTTCCATATAATTTTGTAATTGTCCCGCTACAACTCGCTCTAAAATCTTTTCAAATGTTGGTAACATATTAATTGGACGAAACTCCTCGCATTTCACGGTATTCACTACTTTTTCAACCGGTATAACTGTTGATTCTTTCCAATTGCTTGGAAATATTCCCGCACTAAGCGAATTGTTGACAATTTTTAGAAGTACCGGGCCAATTTCTCCAATTGAATTTAAAACTATATTCTTATTTATCCCAATCAAATCTTTCTTTTTATTCACTTTTTCAATCAGCTTAATTAACGTTTCTGCACTTGCATACTGAAAGTTAAAAACACAATCCGTCTGTAAGTTTGGGGGAACATATTGTCGCAACGGAATAGAATTATTTATTTCATTCACGCTCTCAATAAAATAAGAATTAAACTGATCTGCTATTTGCGCCTCATCACTGAAAGATATTTGATTAAACACTACTGAAATAATATCCTTGCTCTTATTGTTTTTAATTATCAAAGATTTGATCATTTTCCACGTTCCAACTTTGTTACCACTGTTTAATTATGAAAAAACAATACAAAAACCAGCTCGAACGGTTAGCTATTTAAAAAATTGTTTTATGTACCTACACCATGTATGAATAATACCGGTTTTTTTCACATTTATCAGATAATTTGTTTAAGACTTTGTATTTGATTAACTTTGTACAATGATTAATGAAACGGTATTAAAGTAACTTCAAAATTTTCAGGATTTTCTGTCAAAAACTGTCTTTGAAAATTTAAATTTTAATATCAAATTTGTCGTGAATAATAAATTGAACTTCCACTTTTACTTAGGAGAGTATAAGTATAACTCTTAAGGGAAAATAACCGAGAATCATCCTTATGCTTTGCTATTTAATATAACCGTGGTTAGGTACTTGTTTTTCCAAATGTGGCAGATTAGTTGAGAGTAAGTTTTGGTTCAAGGTTTTACTGTGTGATAACAGCCAAGTCCATGCTTGAAGTAGTGTTGAATCACAATTAATCCGCCGAAATATTGATTCAGGCTATGTTACTGGCGTACATGTTTTAAAACGAAAAATTTAAAACACAACAGTGACATTACTATGGGAATTGAAAATCCAACAAAGAGAGTGCCCAAAAATGTATGGGCGAAAAGTCTAACGTGGATTAAAAAAAAATATATACCTTGGAGTAAAAGAGCGTTAATTGTAGATAAAACAATTTAACAAGTTACTTTATCAAAACAACTTTCTTTGCAATTAAATTATGAAAAGAAAAAACTTATTAAAATTAAAAACAAAAATTGTTTGAGTCAGACTCGGGTATACTTTTAAAGAAAGTCATTTTATATTTCTTAAATACCTATAGTTAACGATTTTTCAGTAAATGTACCACTGGCCTAAGTTTTAAAATCTGGGAGTGTAAAGGAATTGGTAAAAGAAAAATTCCATAATACATATTATGTGCATAGGTACTGATGTACATACATTATGTGATGCATTTAATTAATAACATAGATTCAACAATAATCTATAAACACATACATACATACATACATATATAACTTAGTTTTCAAAACAAAATTCTCAAGCTCAACATGCGGATAGGAGATACAAATCACAGACTTTTCAATTTTCGCTTTCATCCACATTTAATTATTTTCTTTTCAAATTCTTTAATGTGAGATCAAAAAAATCTATGGTGCGAATGACCTAAATGGAAGCTAATTATATGTGTTTAATTTGCTGATACTTATCAAATCCGCATCGACACCCTTCCTTTTTCTAGCCAAATATTTGCTCATTTCAATTTAATCTCTAACTTTTTCGGAGATATAGATCTGCATAGAAACACTATTCAATTTTGGGTTCTTCATTTAAGAGAAGAGTTTTAAGCGTGCTTTATTTCTGAAAAAATAAATAAATATTTTTTAATACGTTTTAAAATTTGAATGTTCATTTAACTTCTTTGTTTGATGCAGTAAATAACGCATATTATACTTAGGATGATAAATAGACAATTAAATATTTTTTGATCATATTCATCATTCATTAATTTTGTAGGTCAATTTAATTTTTTTTTTTTTAAGAAAATAACAATGTAAGCAAGGAAACTTAAATTAACTTTAAAATAAAATTTATTTAACAATTTTTAACTGTTAAAATGTTCTACTTTTTGTGATTATATATAAACATATGTATATATATACATATACAGGGTGATTTGCAAATTGCAATAGGTATGAGAAAAGTCAAGAGCTAGTAAATTAGTCAAAGAGTTCAAGTTTTCTAAAAAAATTACTTTAAACAGAAAAATAAAAATTAAAATCGACGGCAATACTTACAATGTTGTATAATAGTATAATAACTTTTTTAAGGTTGAACTAAGCAGGTTGATTGCATGAAGCGTGAAACAAGCAACTACTTGTAGATTGGCCGAGAAAATCGTATGGGAGGGGGCTTATACACTTTGGAAAAAAACCCTTTTTTATTCAAACTAATTTAAATATTTATACGTCCTTAGACAATCCGGTTTTCGGTGATCGACTTTCAATTTATAAAGGGTTTGATAAATAAAAAAAGGGATTGTACAAAACAAGGTCAAATTTTGAATTAAATTAGTTTGAACAAAAAAAAATTACTTTTTTTGTCACAAAATTTTATGTTTGAAAGTTTGAAGGCTAAATTTAAGAAACACATTTAACAATGTACATACTTTTGACTTCAAAAAATTACAGAACGACATTGTAAGTATATAGTCCTTTTTCTCAATATGTTTTTTTAAAGTCAATTTTTTTAGAATTTCCCCTTCCGTTGTACGATTGTATTTCCACCCATACTATTTTTATCTTGTCTTAGTCCCGCCTATACAAAAACACCACATCTGAATTGACCTGTGTAGTTCTAGACCTAAAAAGGCTCGTAATACACATTCATCAATGTTGGAAAAATAAAGATAACTTTCCGAAGAAAAGTAAAAAATTTAATTTGTATCGTTTAAATTATAGCTAGTGGGCCACATCTTTGAAATACAAATTTAACAAAAAATATACTCATACTTGTGTGACTCAATCAATTTTTTTTTATTTAAATACACTTATTTCTAAAACATACATAATGTAACAACAAAACCTTTTGAGCTGGAGAATTAATTTGATTGTGACCTATCACCTTAAGCCCACATAATTTTTTATTGTTTATCGATCTCGTCAATGATGATTACTGTCATCACATTTTTTTTATTTAATAAAATTCATTGATATGACTTTTAGATTATGTAAATATTCTTTTCTTATTCTTGTATTATTTGAATTCATTCAAAGATGTGAGTTAGAATTTAAATAATAAATTATCTTCAAGCCTAATACCGTAAATACATAGTTACTCATCTTCATAGTTAGTGATGTATTTGGACGAAATTGACAAAATGTTATGCTATTTCAGATTAGTTAAAATAAAATCATAATATATTCTTATGTATGTATGTATGTACATAATATGTCTGTTTATCTTGTCTTGTAAACAAAATTATGCGTTGGTTGTCTGAAACAGATAAAGTAATTTGCATATTGAAAAAAAAAAATCGAATCTACGAGTAGTCAGCATTGAGGCTAAAAGTAAATCTGTAAAAAATGTTTAAATGACATACAAAAACATCACTTTCCATTTTTCAGAATCTTTACGACAAATTAACTGTTGCAGCATGTTATAATAGCCACTCCGGTTTGTCTAATTAACTTCATTTTGACCTAGAAAAAAAGGAATATTACTACGAAGAAAGACGAAACTAAAAATACAGCCGATGTTAGGGTTAAAATAAGAGAATAAAAAGTTTAATTACTCATTCTAATGCAAAACATATAGCGTCTGCCGTCGTGCAGTAGTGTACTCGTACCTTCATCACTACACAGAGCCACAGCCGCACTGTTCATATTCCTGGTTTTGGGAATTGGCTTGAATATACTTGAATTTATGCAGAAAGTACCGGTTAACAGTTAAACGGTACCTGCCTTGTCAACAAAAGCCGCCTGTTTTTTACATCAACAAAGAAAATTTCTCCCAAAGAAAGTTCGTTTCTAGATGAAAACAAATTGCTTCTATTTAACAGTTTGTTTCGACAGTAAGAAATAAAACAAAATAGAAAATTTGTTAACAATTTACGAAAACTTAATATTAAAGCACTTATTTTGCATTAATTCTAGACCCATTTGAAGAGCGTAAATTACTAAAAAAGAGTCAGCCAAATGTAGTGACGATAGTGGAATGCAAAATTTTACATTGTAAAGAAAACATCCATCAGGCGCAAAATACCATTATTTGCCATCTATGTACATATATTTCTATTTCAAATCGTTTTTCTTTTTCATGCAGATACATATGTACATATATATTTTCATCTAGATATATTGCACTATAGAATAATTTAAATCAGGCTTACAAGGCTAGGAGATGCAACAATTGAAAAGAAAATTTCTTTTCACAACCATCAGCTACTTTCGAACGCAAATGTCAAACATACAACAAACAATAAGCTGGCACTCAGCACTGCTGCTAACCAACTAACCTATCTATAAGGTTGACTTGGCCTTCGCGAATTTAGCAAATTTGCACGCGTGCATTATAATTTGTGTGCAGAAATTCATTTGGCCGTTGGCCACACTCTCATTGCATCTGTATAAAGTGTCTATTGGTTGGTGATTGGAGCATGATCATGAGCTTATTTTTCATGTTTCAATTTCAATAATACAAATAATGCTTGTGGGCATTTTTTTTTTTTTTAATAATTTGTTTCATCGTGGCTGGGTAGTTCCATGCGAAACGGGCAAACAACTAGAAAATCACAAAATGTATTAATTTATTTCAATCAACGCCAACGGTTTAATGCTCTCCCAGGCTTACGTCGATGGAAGCAACAATAACAACACCTTGCAATGATTGACAACAACACATTGTTGCAATTGTTCTTTCGTCGTCACGATTTTTTCGCACTGGCTTGGGGAAGCCTTTATACTTCACAGGCTTAGAATAAAATTCAAACACATTAAATTTATGTCCTAAATAACTAAGCACAAAAATATTAGATTATCGAATGTTAAAGTTGAAACGTATTAATAAGACAGATGAAAATTCTGCAAAGCAAACCAAACAGGACAGAAACAATTGAAATTTATATTGAAATTTCATGCTATTTTTGAACTGTTTTTGAGTAATATTTGCGATATTTGTGCTGTTATATATTTTTGCATGCAATATTTGGCTAGCTAAAACATCGCTAGCAAAACATTCTCTTTTAGTTCCATCGTTTTTTGCTACTCGCGATTTTTTACTGTTATATTATATTTTTTATGGGATGTTGTGCTAGCTTAATTTTAACTTTGGCAAAAATTAATGGACATTGATGAAACTTGTGTCATAATTTTATGTTCTTTTTACGCTATTTTTGAGTGCAATTGGCAATTTTTGTGCTATTATATTCCTTGCTTTACGTGATTTTGAACCATTGTAAATTTAATCTAGCAAAACATTGCTTAACTTTGTCAAATAAAAACTGATTCTAATTTACAAAAATGTATAACCTAATTGAAAATATTACCGTTATTTTTTTTCATATTTTTCCATTTTAAGTACTTTTTTAACTGCTCCTGCAACCTAAACGGGGGGTGATAGGCATCTCTCAATTAGCAAAAATAAAAAATGAAGATTTTCGAATGTTGTAGGCCATCCATTTTAAAACTGGTATAAGTCCAGGGAGATATAGTCTTCAAAAATAAGATCTTATAAGTAAGATAAAATACACATTTACCCTTCTCCCAGAGCATGTTCTGTGAATTTTACAAATAATATTCCTGACTTATTTTTTCACATTAAAAATGATGTGATTATCTATAACCTTTTGATAAAATTATCCCAAATCCAATGTAACCTAAAGACATCATAAAAAACCTGAATAAACGATTATTTCCTTTGTTTTATTTTTCTATTTATCTATTCAGCCGTAAAATTGATTTTTAATTGTAATTTCATCGAGTGATTAGTTCAACCAATAAAACGAAGAATATTTTATTTCTCATTTGGTTTTCATCGGATTTTACAACACATAATTACACAGGATAGCTCGTTGCTCCGACAAAGACATATCAAATCAAAGCAACATTAATTCGGTTCATGTCCCCTTTGGGTTTGCTGGTCAGCATGGTTATGTTTTATTATCCGTTTCTCAACGTATGTAACTGGGGAAAGCGCGATATTTTTACTTCTTCTTTTTGTGGTACATTGTACTTTTTCCGTATCTATGTAGTATAAAAGTAAGATTCTTCCATAAAACTTAAAAAAAAAAAACAATAAACATTAAGTAGGCATTCAGTGCCAGTGCCAGTGTTCCAAGTACCAAATACCCACACAGAACCATAGAAAACAATTTCTTAGATTTACCTCAAACCCGCAATTTGTCATCAACTCTTTTCGGCTTCTTTCCTCTTTCTAATATCGTTTAAGATGGTGTTTTATTTTAATGAAACCAGAACCAGGCCCATGTCCAAAGACCCAAGCATTAAAGGCAGCCAAATGTACATAATAGAGAATACCATAGATACGGATACAGATACGAATACGAGTAAGAGTGCTATGCACCTATAGATTCAAAAGTCAAATTAAGAAGTTTATCATGTCGACCGAAGTTGGAGTTGGAACAACAACAGCAGAAGCAGAAGCAGCATCAGCATCAGTATCAGCATCCAAAAGAGAGCTACAAAAGTAAATCCAAATTTTTAATGTATGCACAAGAAGAGAATGCAATGCGCTTATTATATCATGTACTTATGTGTACTTTGCACATAGTGTAGTCACTTCTGACTCTGAGGCTAAAGAGCTGTTTTCCTATCCTATACTCACCGACGACGACGGTGACGATGACGGCCGGGATGCTGTTTCTTTTGCTTTTGCTGCATTTCCCCGAATTCAAAGTTCCCTCGTATTGCCTGCTGCCTATATAGTGCTGGTGCCCTATTAAAACTCTATCGCAGCATTAGTTGAACATCTGACGAGTTTTTATGTTTTGTACATTTAAAGTTCCTTCTTTATTCGCCTCCGCTTTCGTTCGTTGAAGTCTTGCATGCATTTTTATTTTAACTTTTATTTCTTGTTCTTATTTTATCTTTCTTTTTCGATGAGAAGAAGCAAATTCCCGATTCCCAACCCGAACACAAAACCTCATTTTTACAGCCAAGCCGCATAGTATTCTTATTTTTCTCTTCCAGCTGCACAGGCACACACTATAGAGTGTATGAGGCTATGGATCCGATTCATTTCCATCGTCTATTCTGCCTTTCTCTATAAATTAATAAACCTTGGCAATGAAATCTCATTCTGGATTAGAGCTTGAGACCTTTCTCATCGGTGGTTGCGTCGTCGGAGTCTCGGAAGAATATTATATTCCTCCTTGTCAACTTTCAAATAAACTGCATTTATTTTGTGTATGTTAATAGTCTTAAGTCGGTATTAATTGAGTAACGTACTTTTAAACTGTGAATAATTTTTACGTAAATGGTGCTAATGGTGTATTTTATTAACATTTTTATTTGAAAAAGCCGATAATATAGATTAAAGGCATTAAATTAGTGGATAAATTTAAATACAATTCTAAGTGAAATATAAAAATATGTTACAATTTTAATAAATTTTAACAATTTAAAGTGCATTTTATAGTAAAGAAAAAAACATTAAAAATTATAGCCAAATAGAAAACGTATTTACCTCACCTAAAATGCGTACTTTTAATTTCTTTGCGGTGTTGCTCTGGCTATCAACAAGCCATGTTCCTTTGTTTGCAGGTAAATATGTACCTTAATTTTATTTTAAATAAAAACTAATTCAGAAACGAACGATTTTAAAAATTAAAGAGAAATATTAATTCGTAGCTTATCATGATTAATTTGGTGTAAAATTCCTGCAAATATTTTGATTCATTTCGAAAATACTGTGCTCTAGTGTTGAAAATTAAAAAAAAAAAAAAACTATTTAATTTGGAACCAGATGAAATCTACTCGTATACTGCTTTTTAAAATTCAACCTTAAAAACTAATGCATCATCATTTTTAAATTTATTTTTTTTATTATTTAAATTTATTTTTAAATTCATAAAGTTTCTCTTAGTTTAATATGCCTTTAATTTACTACAGTTTATGTTGTCGTTAATCTCGAAGTTCCATTTTCTTGTAAGATATAAACTAAACGAAAAGATATTTTTCAATATAAATAGTTCTAATACCTATTTCGAATAATATAATTTTAGCAATTATTTATTTATTTCGAAAACTGCATTTTTTTTTTAATTCTTCTAAATAGAAAAATAAACTACAGTTAGTATTGGGCAACTTCTTTAGGTATTGGATATAAAAAAAACACGTCTCTAAACTTTACGGTAAATTGACAAATATATTTCATTTTAAAAACTAACCTACATTAAAATTTTTGCAAAAACACTTTTCTTATTGCATAGATATTCATACCTACTCTTAATAGTCAGAGAGGCAAAATCTATTTTTTATCGAATTTTATTAGAGTCCGTTGTTGAAGAAAAACTCCCAATAAACTCCCTATAAATAACTTTCACATCTAAATATCACTTTGGTCGGTTGTATATTATCAACCAAAGCATCAGCAGGAAAGCACTCAAATATAAATATGATAATAAGGGAATAGCAAAGATAGATTTTTGACTCTTAAAACTCAACAACAATTCTCCCAGTTTAAAATATTAGTAAGATTTAATTTATGTACATATATGTATATTAAAGGTGCAAGTACAAAGTACTCCATTGTCCATTCCGATAAAGTTCAAATTGTAAAATATATATAGTTACCTTTGCAGCTTAAACTTCATACCTATACTGCATACAGTAGGTATTGCGATGTTTTTCTGAGTCATAAAATTAGGTATTCTCCTCACGGCTAGGAATGTCAAGAGTTCCATAACCTCATAGACTGAATGAAGAGTATACTATACTACTATACGTGAACTCGTAAGATCTGATTTAAAGATGTCCGTGAACGTGCGAAATTTTTGTTTGTACTTTCACGTAAACCGACATTATTATGTGTTTTTGTTTTTCTTTTAATGATTTTTCCATTAAATAGAAAAAAAAGAAAGAAATATCGGTTGTTGGTTTCTTCCAATATACCTACATATATAAAAGTATAGTTTTGTGCAATTTTTCATACAGTTGAAAATTATTTTTAAGTAAATATTATAATTTATTGTCTTAGGTCAAGTGCCACAAATATTTAAACCATAAATCAGCACTTTGTTACTTGTCAATTAAACTTGTTAGTTGCGATTAACTCTGGTTCTAGGTTCTAGTTTGTGATAACAGGCAATTCTTTTTATCTATTATGTAACAAGGATTTTATATTGACTATTACTACATATAGTAGGTATACAATGCATCGGATTCAATTTGGATTCAGTTACAGAATAAGAATTTATTTTTGTTTATTTCGGAAGTATTTCTTTTTTTGCTGAGATATTCTTATTTGAACATAAAACACATACGAGTAAGCATAAAACGCAGTATTTAAAATTAAATATATTTTCTAATAGACTTGACCCAACATCTGTTTTACTCCTCCCCCTCCATCCCGCCTTCCTCAACACATCGTACAGAATACGGCCTGTTTGAACATATTTTAATAGTCCTGTGCATGGCTAATATTGCACAAGAAATACCTTTGATTCCATATTCGAAGCTCTTTCTTCTTTACTTATTAGTTTAAGATTTTGTATTAAGAGGTTTTTTTAAACAGATGGCTGGATCCTCGGGCCAAAACGATTTAATAAAAAAAAAACAAAAGTTAAATTTTTTTGTTTAGTTTTAAGTTCAGTTTTTTTTTTATTATTTTTTTATTATTAAGGCAGTTAATTCATAATTTTGTTCTCAACCGTAAGTTTTCTGTTTTGAAAACTTATATTATTCGATAGCTTTTAATTTTATTGCTATTAACAGAGATTTTTCATCTGTTGTAAGTATGTATGTATGTATATACTTTTTCTGTCTATAAAATAACCTTGAAGGTCCTCGCCAAAGTAAAAATAATGATACTGTTTACCTTTTTAAAAATCAACTTAACTAGGTTGTCTATTTAGCCTCCATGCTACTTTTGATAACATTATATTCTTACCAGTTTTGTAGTAAAATGTTTATTAAAAATATTTTATATTTATTAAAAATACCTGGTAAACATTTTTTTATGTTATTACATCAATGCATTCTTCAATAAAACAAAATTTATTAATACAATTATTGCAAACTAAATCTATTAAAATTTAATCATGTTCATTAAATATTCTATACGGGTAAACAAAAGCACAGTTTTCTATCCTCAAAAAAGCAGACACGACCGTGCATTGGTGATGCCCGCACATTTCCCTTTATTAATTATTTTGATTTGAGGTAATGTGCCTATAACAGTGATTATAAAACTCACTTATGTCGCATATAATGGTTGTGCATTCTCTGTCTGTGATGCAATACAAAACATTTTATAGGAATGCGAGTCTCTGGAGAATAGGAATACAGGGTGCAAGACATCATCATATTTTTAAAGTTTTTTTTTTATGAAATGTAAAGCTCGCAGGTTTACAAGTATGTATATGGTAAACATTTCAATCACGAGGAATCTAATATTAACAGAAAGAGAAACTAAAATATTTGATTTACTTTTACAAGATTCGGTCAGACTCGGTGCAAAATAATAGGTCTATGATGCTAAGGTTTAAATTAATGAAAGAGATATCTCAGAAGTGCTTAGAAACATCGAATTTTATTTTTATCAATGTTCAATTTGTCAATGTTACCTTCTCCCTCACATGTCTTCCGCAATCTCTTGCTTTACGAGTATAAAATGTATACTTTATAAACCTTTAACATGAAATAATGTTTATAAATCCATATGACCATCCCTTCACAGGATTAACATATCCACTCGTCTTTTATTCCATCAATTCATGCGTTCAACAATTATTCTAAAACGATTCTTATCGACGCTGTAACTTTTTACTACTATTGTTAAATAAATAATGCTGCTATTCCATTTAAAAAATCAGCAATCGTTTCAAAAAACATTATACACCCTGTAATATTGCAACAAAAACACGACACATACGGTACGTAAGATTAATCTTGTGTGTTGAATATTCTCCATCAGCATCAACATTTTGGAATCTAATTGCTTCCCATTCAGTGTGGATGGCTTTGGTCGGCTCCAGAAATGTATTCTTTTATATTGTGTTTGCAAATACGATGGAACGTCAGGGTAAACAAATGCCTCACCACTACTCGGCGCCGCCGCCGCGCCCCGCCCGCCACTTTAATTGACGGATGGATGGTATTCATCAAGTTTAGCGTGGTATAGGTGATTTGAATAGGGAACTAATTAAAGCTGACCTAAATAAATTAATAAAATGTTTTTTTTCTTCTAAATTTTGGGGAGTGTGTCACCTGCCTTTGACTCAATTTTCTCACGGTCCATTTTTGGTTGAACTCATATGATTACCACTACCTATCACTTCAATTCTTTATCAATTTCTGAACTTCATCTAATTGAAGTGCATAATTGCCTCATGTGGCAATGAACTTGCGAACTCTTTGCATAGATACAAAAAAAAGCTTATGATAGATCCAACATCTACCAGTCTAATGTACCTTAATATACCCACATATCTCTATCTTTAGTTTCTTTTACCTTTAAAATAGTATAAAAGAGAGAAAAATTCCATCTGTAGAGATCGTTCGTTCAGTATCCAGCTTCCATCTACACACAACTTCTCCCGATGTTTAATTGTTATATAGTGGGTTTTAAAATCGTCTGAAAGGTATTAGTAATTTGGCGGTCTAAAGTTCCTTAGGCGTTAGCAATTTAATACATGTGTAGTCTTTTTGTTTTATACCCTTTTTACTGAAGTTTTTAGGCAAGCATTATACATATATGGATATATACTGTTTATATATTATATGAGTGATGAACTTTCTTTATGGTTCCTACTTTACAATACAGGAAGGCAAAAGAAGGAAATGCAGAGGCACTATATGCCAACGAGCTATTGTATTATTGTTGTTTGTGTTTTTGGATATGTTTAGTTGAATTTCCGTTGTAATTAAAATGTTGAACTATTATGCAAAATGAAATGTTTAGAATAATAGGATTTCCAAAGTAAAAGAGCATAACTGAATTTATAGACTTTTGTTTTATAAAATAAAAAGAATAAGGGTGCTGTTGTATAATATTTTGTTTTTACAATTTGCCTTTTTTGATGTGAATGTAAGAAAAAATTTAAGTTAAGTTAAGGCTGTTAAGACAGATTGCATTGAATTTAGCTCAATTAAAAACATAAGGATTTCATTTAAATTCATTGCACCTGTCGCTTCAAAAAATGTTGCTTCAGCACGTTACTTACATATATGTATGTGCAATACAAACATTGCTCTACCTTTTTAACACAACAACAACACAAAACACAACGCTTCCTTAAGATCTCAAAAACTAAGTTTTGATGAAATATGAAGAATTCATTCTTTCAGTCGCTTTTTAATCTAATGTTTTTTTTTCATGTTTCAAGATTGTATGAACAAAACAATATGTGAAAGAACAAAAATGAGGATTAATTTGGTGAACATTTTTGTAGACGGGATGAACAAATAGAAACACATTCACATTCTTTTTTTTTTGTATTCGTTAAAAAAAAGTTAATGTTTTGTTGTATAAAATTAAAATAGAGATTCGTTCGCCAGATTTTGAATCAATTTTCAATTCACTGTGAACCAAGATCAGTGTTTGGACTTATAAATGATCTTTCAAACCTCATTCTTCATTGTATGAAGAAAAATTTACTATTTAAAGAAATATCAGAAGTTACCAATGACTTTTGGGGCTCTGTTAACGTTTGAAAATCTTTTAAAAAAAAATTAAAAACTTTTTTTTCCATTTTTCTATTTCGTTTTATTATTTAAATGACTTCATTTTTGATTAAGAAAATTAACGTGCAAAGTAAATTAAACATATTCCTTAGATTCTCCTTGAAAAAAGAAAAAAGCAAATTTCCGGGGTCTTTAGTTAAGGTAGGTACTCAAAAAAAATTGAGGGTGTATTATTTTGTTTATTATTTTTTTAAGGTGGCCATCAGGCCAATCCGCATTTTATGTTAATTTAATTAAATTTTTTTGATGACTTTTTCGAGAATCGAATCTTGTATATTCGTACCTACATGAACCATCATAAACTTATTTGATGGTAGTGTACGTATTTACATCGCATCACCATAATCACTTCCAAATAAATTCTCAAGATCTCTTATTTACCAATTAAATTATTTAAATGTTGCTTGTTTAAACATCAACTTTATTTGTACTAGTCGCACGTGTGCAAAGTTTAAGCGAAATTCTATTATTCACTTTTTATACATTCTTAATGCAAGTGTTATTAAAACTTCGAATTTCGTTTGCTATAAAGCTAACACTACTTCAGCTTTCATTGTTCCATTGTCTTCCATTGCTTCATTGATTATCCGAACATACATATGTACATATAAATCTGACCAATTTTCGTAAATTATACAGATTTCTCAGGCACACTTTCCATTTGGTTTTGAATGCAAATGGAAACTATACCAACGAAATTATTCCGTATTAGGAACTTTACATGAACCAATTCATAATTCATTCAATTGAAGTTAACAAATTCTGACATAATATATTTTTATGCATAAAGATTTTTATTAATTAATTTTTTTTTATTTCACATGTCATAACACAACTTTTTTTTCAATTTTAGATTCGAGAATTAAAATAATCACAGCTACAGATAGTCTTAAAGAAACCAGACTTAATAATTTGTATTCAGATCATATGAATATCCTAACCGAGCATTCGGCTACCACTTCAAATATTTCTTCGTCAGATGATCTGCCAACAAAAAACACAGGAAACGGATTAGCGATGGTGCAGCGACAAAACCGTGCATCATCAGCCAACTGCCCACGATCTTGTCCACCAACTGCCACCATTCAAGCAGAACCAGTTTGTGGCTCAGACGGTCTGATCTACGCTAACATCTGCGAAATGAAAAAGAAAACATGCTCTAGAAATGGAGCGAATGGAGTGTTGAAGGTAAATTCTTAAAAGATCTAAGGATAACAGCTTGATTGAAAAAAGTATACCTTTTATAAGTTTTATAGAACAAAGATAACTCTTCCACTATCATGCGGATTTTATTTTATTGATGTATGGGAAAAGTACAGATCTTAAATTATTGTCATAGATTATGTTGATCTAAAATGTGTTAAAACAAAAATTTAAATTCAAAGATCAGACGGAGAGCATAACTTTTTTTTGTGATATCTCAATGAAATATCTTCCACTTCACAACTAATACCTTAAGATTCTAATGCTTACCTACCCTACATATATAATTGTATCTGATGGGTGATGAACCCAATTCTGGTAGCAAGAATGACCCAAATAATTTAACAACTTTTCTTGCATTGGGAACACAGTATCTCATCGCAGCACTAAGAGACTATAAAAGACAATGTTAAGACCTCTATGCCTCCATGTGATAAGTCACAAAAACAAGATTGCTGGCATTCAAAAAGAACACCTTCAATATATGACAGCTCTTGCATTGCGGTTTTCACATCTCATCGAACATGTGTGAAGGAAAAGTCGTCAAACCTCATAGCATCAGTTACGAACACGGCTAATTGAAAGGTGGTGTGGTTGTGGTTTCCCTTTCTGACCGGGCAAGCTTTTTGTAAGATTTCACCGCTAGCTATGGTCTCTTAGAGAGATGCTGCATATAAGAAAGAGGCAGTTATCCTATAGGCAACAACTGAACTGATGCCTATGCTACCGCATTGCTGCGCATAAATGTATGTTTATGCATATATCTATAGATACCTACATATTATTATTTTCCTCGCCTCTGGCACACTAACACATATTTTGATCAAATGCATTTTGAACCTGATCTAGAGATAAAATTATTTAATACGATATGAGAGTAGTGTTTAGCTATATACCTGTACAAGTGGGTCATTTCACTATGTTAATTTTATTATTTCACTATGTTATTTTTTCCAGGAGGTCAAGGAAGGCTGTGAACGGGCAAAGGGGTCTGATTGCAAACATAGGTGCCCGTCTGAAAAGGACCCTATATGTGGCACAGATGGAAGGACATATCTAAATAGGTGAGGGTCATTTAAGTTTTATTTTAACAATTTGTATACAAATGTATGGGATCAAATTATTTATTGAATTATAATTAATAACGCCTTATAGTTTTGTATCATGTTCGATCTTTAACAACATAATATTTTTGAATGATTTGCATATGAACTGCATATGGTGGAACAGCGGAAGTAACATTTGAGCAACCGTGAGAGGTTACTTACACAAGTAATAATATTTCAATTGATAGAAACCAACGTAATGATAATCAACAAAAATGGTGACAAATTAACAGTAGAAAAAGTAAAGGGTGTTTTTTTTAGAGGTATATAACTTTGAAAGGGAATAAAACAAAGTCGAATTTTTCAAATTGTCATCAAAATGACATAAAAGGCAGAGATCAGAAATAAATCTCAACCTTTTGAAAGGTTCTCTAACAACTGATATTTGATGAGCTTTTCAAAAATGCTCACTCAATAACCTTTATTTACAATCAAAAAATATGGGTTAAGGACTGAGAGTAACCTTTATTTTTTTTAGGTTACGGTTAACCACTGAGTTTTATTTTTGAGAGAGAAAAATAAATCTCATGTGCAATTTTATCAATCAGAATCCAGAATGCCAGTTGGTATAACCGTCAGTAATTTGTAAGCTATAATAATTCATGCGGATGGGCATAATGTGTTTATTTTCAAAAATAAACACGTTCTCATCAATCGAATTTGTTTTTGCATTAACCAGTTGCAATAATTTACATAAATAATTTATTTTCCGCGAAAGAGATTTAAGGTTCCATTAATCCATTAATTTCAATTAATTTTTTCGTTAAAAACTCAACCATTGAGATATATTTTTGAAAATAAAAAATAAGTGTCAACTTAAATTTTTTTTAAAATAAATCTCAGACTTTAACAAAATTCTTTGTTGCGTAGTCTTGGATCCACAGCTCCTGTACATCATGGTTGTTAAGTATAGGAGCGAAAAAGATTTTGTCGCCACCGTTAGGAAACTATATAAATATATATGGGTTGCCACAATCATGAATATGTAACTTTTCTTTTCTCTATTTTCAAATCTGAATGATTTAGATAATTTTTTATTTTTCTAATCAATAGATTTTGGAAATATAAGAAAGGAGATGGACCACTTTTGGGCCAAGTGCGTTAACTAATGAAAGTGATATCAAATGAAAGGTGAGATCAAGCACGTTATGTTTGGTGCAATATTTCCAAAATTTTAAATAGGGTATTGCACCCACATAACGTGCTTGATCTCACCTTTTCATTAGTAAACGCACTGGGCCCAAAAGTGGTCCATCTCTTTTGTTAATATGTAGGTATAACAAAAAACTAACTCAAAATATTTTTTTTTTTAATTTTTACGACAAAAAACAATAAGTAGATGTATTAAAAATTGATTAACCATGACCTTAACTTTTTTTAAACTTTTTAAAAATTTAAAATTTAATTTTTGTTTTCGACTCTCAGACGTTCATAGATTTTCTGGATTGTTTGCCACCTACAAAACTTTCTTATATTTATTTATTTACATATGTATTGATTACAAAAAGAAAAAAATTATCCAACACATCCCGCTCAGAAAATAGCAAAACTTTAGTTCACTCTTTAAATCGAAATAGTGGCATCCCTGCAAAGGGTTGATGTAGAAATCTTGGATTCAACCTTCCTATTTATTAACTTCAATTATTCTCTGTGTGTATTTGAACGTTTGATAAATTGAGTTATTAATATAATCAAAAACAAATAAAAAATTTCAAAAAAGTTACCAATTAAAAATATTTTGTGAAGCTAATAAAATTCATACATACCTTACATACATTTATTGTTTCGTTAGCTAAGTAATTTATAATAGTCCAGCAAATCACTATTATATTCTTTAAAATCCAAGTTAATTACTTTCACTTCTCTAAAGAACAACAGTTAATATGAAATTTTGTATGCCATGGCCATAACGCTTATTTCTTTTATAACTTCACTTAAGGCAGTTAACAATAATCGTAAAGCTAACTAGCGCGTGATCTTTCTAAAGATTTTTCTTTTATTTTCATTGTTCTGATAAAGTCATTGTATTGCTTATTTTTTTTTTATTTTATTTTGTTTTGGTTTCTTTCTAAAAAATTAATGGCCATCAAGTCTTTTCCCTTGCTTACAGACATACTTATAATTTAAATTTGTGGTCGAGGAAGTTAATTGGTGCAGAGTTGAATGGTTAAAGCCAATACAAACATTAGTAATAATTATACTCGTGTTTTTCAATTATTGTTTTGTTCTTGTTAAGATTTTTTTAACCAACGCATGAAGCGTTGAACATTTTTTTATAGATGTTTCGCCTAGTTTGTTATTCAATTACTTTAATTAAGAATTAAATGATTTTTTATTGCAGGTGTATGTTAAGAGTCCAAGCATGCCGGGTGGGTATAGCTGCGGTGTCTATTGCTCATGTGGGACCATGCAGCAACACAAGTGCCATTCGTGAATCTTGTCCAGTTGACTGCAAGAGTGCCCCAAAGGATGGTCCCGTTTGTGCTTCTGATGGAAATGTGTACAATTCGACTTGCGAAATGAAGCTTCACACCTGTGGCCAAGGTGTGGTAAAAACGTCTCGCAAACATTGTCAGTCAACTAGAATGTGTCGGGAATCGTGTTGGCGTGTTGCCAGACCAACTTGCGGTTCAGATGGCCGCCTCTATGCTAGCCCTTGTAAAATGCGATCATCGAACTGTGGAAAACACATTTTCGAAGTGCCACTTTCATTTTGTATGTCACAAGAAAGAAATGGCAATCAAATTGATAACTGCCCCACAGAATGTCCAAAAACTGAATCACCTTCTCAGTATGTGTGCGGAAGCGATGGAAGTATATACTCATCTCTTTGTGAACTCAAGATGTTAAATTGTGGGTGAGTTGGCTGTTTTTGATTTTTAATCATTTTTATTTTCAATTTTTTCTTTCAAATGAAAGACCCCAAAGGAAGTCAATCCAGAAGATAAGCATGGATAAATGTAAAAACCGTTTGAATCGATGCAAGCAATTGCCGCCTTGCAAAGACTTTAACAACTTATACGGATCGATTTTCTCTTCAAAACAAAATGATAAGCTTTGTGGCACAGATGCTAAGACTTATAACAACGAGTGCGAACTTGCACATGCAACTTGTTTGTAAGTGTGTATTTTTTTTAAGATGAAAATAGCTACTCACTGTTTGCATTACAGACGCGGAGTTCAACTGGCTCATATTGGTCAATGTACTGATTTAAAAATACCTCCTAGGGACTGCGGCGAGCGATGCACTTATGAAGACGTTGAAAGTGGACCTGTTTGCGGTTCAGATGGCAACACATTTCCATCGATGTGCGAATTCAAACGAAGAACCTGCCATTTGCGCGTAGTTCCCGTCTCTCTAAAGAACTGTCCTCTAACCGAACATTGCGATTCAGACTGTGATGCTCAGCCACCGAACTTTGTTTGTGGATCAGACAATAAATTCTATAAATCAGAGTGCCATATGCGCAAAGAAAACTGTGGAAAACATGTTTTTGTTGTGCCAATAAAACGTTGTCTATCATCGTTCCAATTCAAAGGATGTGCTAAAATATGTCCAAAAGAGTTTGAACCTGTTTGTGGCACAGATGGTATGACCTATTCAAATGAATGTTTCCTCAGTATAGAGAATTGCCGACAAACAGCTGCTCCTGTGAAAATTAAGCACTTTGGGGCTTGCGGCAGACCCGAAGCTCCTTCTACCAATTATCTTTATTAAAATATGTATCAACAAAAATGTAAGTTAAAAAACGATTAGTGTAAATAAATATAGTTATTTTGACTGGAAAACAAATTCAAATATCTGTGGTTCGTTTTATTTTTGTAACGATTCGAAGATAATTATTGTATTTGTGAAATATAAAATAATATTTATAATACCATTAATAATATATATATACATGAATAAATTTTAATATACAAAAACATAACTCTACATTACAACGAAATTATATTGAAATTGAATTTATATTTATTAATATTATGTGTTTCATATAAATATTATAAGCATACATTTATGACCAAATAAAGATTAATTAAAAAAATGGAATTGTTTCTTGTTTATCAATATGCGGCAGTATTTAGTTTTGTTTTCTAGGCGGAGTCATCAAATAATTTACTCAACATTGCATTGACTTCATGTGGCCTGTATTTGATGTATTTCTCGGGATTTTTACTAAATTGGACCGAAACATACCTGAAAGTAAATAAATAATCGAAAAATAAATTATTTTCAAACCGCGTTTTTTATTTTGAATTCGTCTTAATAAGTTTAAAATAATAAAAGTAAAAAATATTTTTGGTAGAAATCTTTAAAACTTTGTTGTAAACAACAAACGACTAATAAGTCTGCTATTACAGGACGGTTTTGAGTCGTTACTCTTTTAGAATTTTTCTTCAGGATGTCATCAAAGAGCAGTTAATGTTCGAAAAAATTTATGAATCAAAAATCGCTGTATAAAAGCAGGCTAACAAATTTATTTCTCTGAAGCTTTTAATTTATATAAGATGGTTCTTTTCATCAAAGTTAAACTTACATTTCATAAAACTTGTTGTATTTGGGTAGAATGTGTTCAGCATTATCGCGTTTAATTCCTTCCCTTAATATAACGTCCGGTATGGAAATACCCCTTTGTATTTTGCAAGCTTCTTCGAAATCTTTATTGAATGTCTAAGGCAATAAATCACAATAATAAGTACTCCATTTCAAAGTAATCAAAAAAAAAAAACTTACCGAAAATCTTTCCTTCAAAATGGCTCTATCTTTGTCTTTAATTTTGCCATGAACGGGTTTTGGTAATTCATCCATTGATGAAATACTTCCCAGCATTTTAGACCAAGTTTTTTGATAGGAGAATTTTAATTCACGAATCATATCGTTGTAACTACGTTCACATTCCGGCTCAGCCAATGTTACTAAATCAATAAGATTTGACCTCTGAAGGGATTTAAGAATGTAATGAATGTTATTCAAGCGAAATAGGTGCTTAGTTGCTTGATCACTATACTGCTCACATTTGCTCATAATAGTTAAATTCAGCTCTGCCAGTGCTTTTTCTAAAATTGTGAAAAAAATAAACAAAATGAGAATACATTCTACTTTATATAAAATCTGACTATAATAGTACTTATATAGATAGCCAGAAGCGCTTTATTTTTATCTTCAGGCATGAGAGACTTTTTCATTAAAATAGTGTCTAGTTGGGTTGAATAGAGCACGTCATGTTGAAGTATTTCTCCTATAACATCGAAATGTTCAAACAAATGTTCAACAAACCAAATGGTGTTGGAAGTAAGCTCATGTACTGTAGCATCTTTAGGAACTGTCGAATAGCCAAGTGTGCTCGAACTCATTCCTACTAGATTCGTACCAGATTCGCCTTTTACCACCTCTAGGAAATGTTCAAGTGCTTTAGAACCCTAAACATTTAAAATTTTTGTAAGTCTAAATATAGCTGAGTGATTAGCATAAATTTAAATTTAGTTTACTGTTTGCTGAAGTCGATTCAAAACTTTTGTAAGTTGATCTTTTTGATGAGGATCACAAGTACGTTCGATGTCTGGTTGAAGTAAAATAACACGCTTCAGAGCTGAGAATATTCCCAAAGCAGATGTCCATTCTTTACGCGAAATACAACGAAGTATTCTGCCTGTAATAGCCTGACAAAAAAGAAATATAATTTAAATATTATCAATACCGAGAATTTTGTTCAAATAAAAACTACCTCAGCATCCTTTACAACTAGTTCAATAGAGTTTTGGGCTAGCCTTGAAAAGACTTCAGTGTGCTTAGATGATGGAATTATATCATTCATCAGATTTCTTTCCCAAACGAGTAAACGTTGTAGACCCAATAGTAACACAATATACTTGTCCAATTCCTGATCACCATCTAAGTAATCTTCAGAAGAAAGGTGATCTGAATGTGATACCGTCTTTTTTATAGAAAATCCAGTTGATTGCTCGATAGTTTGAGTTGCACGTAGATAAAGTTTGTTTGCCTTCTTTTCAAATCTGTAAGTTTTTTTATTTAAATTTGAATACCTTTGTTCAATTATGGTCACAAAAAAAATATATTACATTTGTTGCAACCGAGCTGATGTTGTTTTCTTAGGTTCAACGCGGCTGCTGTGACGAGTTCGCTATAGAAAATAAATTAAACAGCATGTTAGCTATTTAAAACTTTCTCTGGCCATAATCTTATTTAGGGTTAGTTTGTTCAAAGTGGGTTAAGTTGAATTAATAATCCATGATTATATCAACTTGTATTTTCTCATATTATATACATTTTAACCAACATTTTATTAAAGAAATGCATAGTTTGAGTTACTAAGCATTGATTTAAATCGATTTCAGTTGACTAATGCCGCTATTTAGCAGGAACCTCTAAAAGCTATGTTTAAATCCTAAACCACTTTGAACAAACTTAAGCTTTTATGTTAGCAATTTCATCATTAGATTACCAAAGGTTCATTTCCCCAACTTCCACTTTTTTGGTGATCTTTAAGATTTTGCAAAGACCTATAAATGATTTCGCTTCTCTCCGATGCATAAATCACCGTAAATTCTTTTCGTAAATTCTGATCGAGCCAAAGTGATATAGTTGTCAATTCATCGCGTGTGCTTTGTGAGAGTTGCTTCAGCGAAATATAATCCTCGTTTGAGGAATCATCTTCAATGTAAATTAAATCAAGCAAATCTACCGGCTTCAGGACATAACTATGCTTTTTCAGAAGCATTCTGTAGTGATTGCAAAGGCTTTCGCAGCCAGTGTTGAATAAACTGCTTACATTTTCTAACTCAACGCTTTGAGAGTTATTGTTTTTAAAATAGTCAATTGCAGCTCGTAATTTGTCAAGTGCTTCGAGGAACACACCGATGTTACCTTCGGTCGGGCCTTGATGGATAAGATTACAAACCAATTGCGAAACTTCATAGTGCGACAAAACAAGGTCAAGACATTGAAGTGTTGCATCTAAATCTAAAAAAAAAATATTTAAGTGCTAAAGGACAACAGAAATCTGATATTTATAACGTAAATACTTTGTTGCCGTTTTTGAAGATGCTCTGTTGTATTGTAGACAGGAAGAACCGTCTGCTCTAGCTTTCCTAATCTTTGTTCAAAAGTTGTAAGAATAGTAGACATTGAAGAGGTCAGCTCATTGTATTTTTTAACTCGTTCTTTAAGAAGGGATAGATTTGCAGTTTCCTTAAAATAGGTTTGAATATTATAAATGAAAAAAAAAATGATTTAAGGTATTACTTTCTCAAGTTTATCGCCAAATTGAAGAGAATTTTCAAAATTATTCATTTTATATGATGAAAAACACTTCCTTGCGAGAAAAAAACAAAATAAATTTTCTGAAAAAATTCAAGTGACAAAATTGACAACTGACATTTTTGTGTTGTGATAAGACAAACGTGTTTATATTTCTGTGATATTCCTTCTCGGAACATAAGTTATGGGCAACAATTGCAAACCCGTTGCCAAAATTTCAGATTGATATGATATCACATCACATCCTGAAGAAAGTCTTTTTGGCTTAATCGTAGGTGAAAATAGGATCAAGAAAAAACAGAACAAAGGCAAACTTTTTGGTTGAATCCAAAAGTTCATTATTTGTTGAACAATCCTTTAAGAATGTTTTTCTCTTTTTGTGTCACATTTTATGGATGGTCCAGTTAAAGACAGTTGAAAGTTAATTTCCGACTAATATTTGACATTCTGTGCAAAGAAAATCAAATTAAATTTGTTGCGTGTAATGGCGTTTTCAATTGGGAATCTGGAAGCATTCTGATTGCGTTCAATTGGGCAAATGTGACAGTTCTGATTCTGAAAAGAAGGAAATTTCTCTTCTGGATTTGAAATCAGAAGCAAAAACAGAATCACTCATACATTCAAAGATTTAAATGTCACACTTGATAAATGTCATATTTTTTAAGTTTACAAATTAAGCGAACTGTGAAGTTATTGCTTGAAATACTAATACAATCATACCAAACTTCAAGTTTTTCAGAATCGAAAAAAAACTGTTCAATTGGGATTCCGAATCTAAAACCAATTCCGATTGCCAATTAAAAATGCCATAAGAAATTTAAAACACCCTGTAAATTAGACCAATCAAAGAACAGAAGTTTTCGTCGACCAAACGTCAAATTTGAAAAGAAACAGAATTGTTTGTTTTTATTTGCATAAATTTTGCGTCGCTCTCATTTGAACGAAATAACAATAAATTATTGAAAATATAAATATGAACCAAGAAGTGAAACAACGTTTTATTCAAGTTTGTGCTTCATTTGGTAGTTTAACCAAAGCTGATGCCATCGAAGTTCTCAAACCAATATGTTTGAAATGTGAGTTAACAAAAACAAACCCAAAACTAGCAACTTGCAATTTCCTTAACCTTCCAGATGAAGTTAATTTGCCCGAAGATTCTTTCTTCAAAGAATTTATCCAGGAGATAAACGAAGAATTAAATCGTTACGACCACGACATTGCATTTGTAAAGTATCCCATATCAAAGGAAGAATACCTAGTGTTTCGTACTGTTAACTCGAAGGTCATTCGTTTTTTAAACCATCTATCCGAACAAGATCGCTATTACTTTCGCCTTCTTTTAACAACAATTGCCTCAGCAGAAAACTATGGAATACCTGATATGCGAGCAATAAATATATCAACTCAACTTAAAGAAAAGCCCTTGGCCAAAAATCGTGCCGAAGAATTGCTACAGAACTGGAAACAAGTCGGCTACTTCTATCAATCGGATAATACTCTGTTTTTAGGTCCGCGTATGATGGTTGAATTCGAGAGCTTACTATTGAGTGCTTTCCCAGATGATGTAAAGGAGTGTTCACTGTGCAAAAAAATTGTTCTCTGGGTAAGGTAGATTTGAATATTTGTATATACCTCCGTACCATCAAAAGAGTTTTATTTATTTTTACAACAGGATCCATCTTGCAATGAGTGTGAAACTAAATTTCATTCGGAATGCATTCGAAAGTATTTAATTAAGTCTTCTAATTGTCCAGCTTGCCAGAAAATCTGGAACACTTCATTTGTTTGAATTTTTATTCTTTCCATCGATGTTAATTCCATCGATGATAATGTTAAGAGAGAATTTTCTTATGTTATATTAAAATAAGTTCTTTTAGATTTTGTTTTCATTTTTTTCGATAATTTGTTTATATATTTAAAATAATTTTCTATCTCAAACATTTAAAAGAAAACGGTCCTACTATTCTGTATTTTTATAGCTTTCTGCTTTGCAAACTTTGGTAAAGGAATTCGAACTTTGTTTGCCCCAGAATCGTTGTTCTATATACAATGCGTCCAGTTAAACTCGTCTAAAGTGCAATACATACCTATTAATTATTTCTTCGTGACTTCGATTATATTCGGTTAAATCCTCAGTTTAGTGCACAATAATTTGGCTCTTCTTATTACACATTGCCATTGCCGCCATTCAGATTATAGCTTTGTTTATTTTGTAAATAAAAGTTTTCGGTGTTTTGTAACAGAATTTTATAAAAGATCGAAAACCCGAATACCAATTATAAAAGATCCTTTATGGTGAGAATATTTTAACATTTCATAACAGAAAATTGATAGTAGAACAACAGATTTCGCTAAATACCTTTAATTTCTTAATATAAATTGTATTATATTTTAATATAATAATAAATATATGGTCGTGCTGAGCTGATGCAACAACAATTTCAAGTTGTACAAATATTTTTGGATTTCGATATAATATCCTCGAGAAAATGTCGTATGGGTATCTGAAATCAAACACTTTGCTGACCAGTGAGAGTGGCCACCAACTTGAATGCAAATTATCTCAGATAACCTATCTCCCTATCATTCACACGCGGCCTATAAACTCACCATATTTCATTTACAATTTAGACCATTTATTTATTAAACGATTTTAAAAACAAACAGTTATTTACCGTTTTTGTTTTTGGGTGTCCCAACAAGAACGCAAGATTTAAATTTGGCGCCATTCGAAGGGTCATTGTTTGACATTTGAACAATTATTATTGTTTGTAAGTAGAACGTAAGGTATAAGGTTAATAAAAATGGAGCGCTACACGAATGAACAACGCATTCTCATTGTGAAATTGTTTTGCCAAAATGGTAAAAGTTTTGCGGCTACAGTTCGCAAATTGCAATCAATTTGGGGTTACAATAATGCTCCAAAAGAGTCAACTATAAAGCGATTAATGGAAAAATTTGCTGAAACTGGGTCTGTCACTGATGTAAAGACAACAACGCACCTTCGACCAGGTCGATCGACCGAAAATATCGCAGCAGTACGTGATGATGTCGCTCAAACTCCATCCATTTCAATTCGACACCGAGCTCAACAAATTGGTGTTTCCACTATGCAGCGAATTTTAGCGAAAGATTTGCATCTCCTTGAATGATTCACTAGAAGCAAATGCATTCTCAACGTGTCACTGTGTGGTGTGGATTTTGGGCTTTAGGAATCATTGGACCTTTTTTTTTGAAAATGAGTCCGGTCAAGCACAAACAGTCAATGGTGTTCGGGATCGTGAAATGATAACCAATTTTTTCGTGCCTAGAATTGAAGAAATGAATGTGGAGGGGATGTTGTTTCAAAAAGACGACGCGACATCTCATACAGCCAGAGAAACAATTCAATTGCTGCATCAGTCATTTCCCGGTCGTGTTGTTTCGCGTTTTGGAGACCAGAATTGACCGCCTAGATCGTGCGATTTAACACCATTGGACTTTTTTCTTTGGGATTTTTTGAAGTCGATGGTTTATGCGAATAAGCCGACGTTTTTTTTGTTTTTTTTTTTTATAAAATGCAGCAAAAGCAAATACCTACCTGTTATCCATGTCAAATAGATATGGAAATAAATTTAGACTAGTTAAACCGGAAAAAAAACTCAAGCTAAAAAACAAAGAAACAATTAAATTGAATAGCTACTTGCTGGTATTCATCGACGCTTCTTAAGCTTAAGAGCCTTTTAAGTCAAAATCAAATTTTGTATGACCGAAAGAGGAAGGGCTCTTAAATTCGACGCTCGGTGAATACCAAACTTAATTTTCTTTGTCATAGAATCCATTAAAAATATCGCTCATAGTAAAGACCTTCATAATTCAAAAAATTGAGAAAAGACAATATTACAATGATATATTTTCCCAATTCCTAACACGATTAAAGACTTATCAATCGCATATGAACAATAAATCAGCTAATAAGTTCGTGCCCCATAACTCAAAAAATCTTCTTTTTTTTCATTACCTATTTCAAATCTATGCCATGGGGTAATTATTTAAAATGTTGGTTAGATAAGTTTCTGATAAAAAATATTATCTTTTTTATTAAATCCAAAACTAATTTATTAGTCATTTGTTTGAGATTCAGTCAATTTATTAAATAGTTTTTCTTCAAAAATAGCTTGTATTTAACATACATACATATACCTTACCTACATACTATGCACCATAGAGAAAAGACTTACTAAAGTAATTTTTCTATGCTATACACAAAGAAGCTATTTGAGCTGGATAATACACCCTACTCAAATATCATTGCATTTTTTAAGAACGAAAAATAAATGGATGGTCAGTTTTAGTTTCTCATACTTGGTCAATCTTGTGAAACAGTTTTGGTCTTTAATGGATTTTGTTTTTTAATTTGAAGAAATAAAATAATATAATGACAATATTTAAAAATTCAAAATAATAGTTCTATGAAATAAAAATTTTACAAAATTACATTCGCACATATTTCAGAATCAGTTTCGTCAGTGACAAGTTTGGCTTCCACGATTAAACCTCTATCGTATTTCCCAACATCTGGCTCTCCTGTTTTGGGTCCTTTTTTGGCACTGCTTTTGATAAATTCAACAACAACTGACACATCCACCACAGACATTTCAAGACTTTTGCCCCACACAAGTAGTGCTAATGGGCGTTTGGGTAAAAGTGTTGTCGACGGAGTTATGATGTGGCGATAAAGGCAAGCGTTCAATATGCCTCTTAGCTTTTCAATTTGCATTTGATTGGCACAAGGGTGATAAAGCATAACAACAGCGCCGAATTCAAGATTATGGATCCATCTTTGTGGGGGCAAAAATAAATACTCTCCATATATTGGATAGAGATGTCGATGAGCACCGCTATAAATAAGAACAGCTTTAAATGTTTCATTTCATTATGAGTCATATTCAGTTCTTACAATGTGGGTAGTCGCTCTTCATACTCAATCGTCTCGTTTTGACAATACGAATGAGCCTGGATTGAAAATAAATTATTTAAACGCAAATCAATAAATTAAAGTGGCTTATTCAATTAACCTTGAAAGCGGGTGGAACAATGAATCCTGTCTGAATTGGAAACGTGGCATAGCTTGGGTCATACTTATCTTTGTGGTCCAAGCACAGATATTTGTAGTTATGTGTTTTGTTTTTCGGATCGAAATCAATATTGATGTTTGTCTAAAATATAAAAGTTTCATTAAAAAAAAAAAAAAAAAAGAGAACTAGTGCGACTATACCTTTCCGTCGTCACAATCCGGTTGACCAGAAGTCATTGTTGGAATATGAGGAAACCAATTTCCCTTCCATGATTCTTTGGTATTTGTTTTTATGGTTGTTGTATCGAACAATTCTTGAAGCTCAGTTTTCTTAGCTGGGATTTCTTTGTAGGGTATTCTAGGAAACCAATTTCCATTCCATGTTTCGTTGTCATTTACTTGCTCTGGAGTTGCTTGAATTCCAATAAACACCATGAGAAAAGTAAAACCAAATGAAAACATTGTAAATAATATTGACAATATTTTATAATAAAAAAATAAAATAAATAACTTAAAACGTGGAATAAAAATAAATCTTTACAAAACAAAACAAAATCAACACAACATAAGTGTTTCCAATTTTTGTTCTGTCATAATTTGTTGAGAGAAAATGAACGCGTTCAGATTAGTACTTGATGTATTTGCTAGAAGATATAACATAATAAGTCTGTTTGGTTACTTCTGTAGCACGAAGTGTTTAATCTGTCAAATTCTTGAAAAGAGGGGAAAATTATCTCAGAGAGAGTACAACTTGTCGCAAAGTAACCAAACGCTTTTGTTTCATTTTGTGCATGAACGTCAGTATGATATCTCAGTATGAATCTTTTTTGTGAAATTTTGATTTATTTATAAAACCGAAATGTCTTGAAAGTATTTTAATCGTGGTGTTGGAAATTTTGAATTCGTCGACATCCAGTGAATCAGAAAATGATTCAATAATAACCGAGTAAATTTTGAAAATGATGGATAATTCAGCCGTGGATTCATTTGTAATAGACGAGGCAATGCAAGAAAGCAGTGCAAAAAGAAATTGCATCAAAACTACCTTCCCTTTCCATTTTTAAATTTCAAATTTTCAAATCGCAAAAATCCACAAAGGCACAAAAGAAACAAGTGACAATGACACAAATGGCAGTTGCTAATTTTGACAGTTGTTAAACTTCTTGCACTCGTAAATTCTTGTAGCAGAAAGTTGCAAGTTTTTTCATGGAGGGGAAATTTTTTACTCTCTCATTGTGCTCTCTTGTTGCAACTTTCTTGAGTTAACAAACAGGAATTTGTGAAACGTTGTGCGACGTCGTACGACGTTGTACGAAGTTTGTGTAACCAAACAGACCTAATGAGTAGAACACGTTAAGGTGCTCCAAAAATTAAATCATTTTTGGAAGTGTGTACGAGTAGTGCTAATAAAATTAAAAAAAATAAAAAATAAATGCAATTAATATTTTAAAATAACACATATTTCTTAATAATTTCATGAATATTAATATTACTGTGCAAGGTATATTTTAAACGGAAATAAACTTTTTTTTTTAGGAAATAAAACCGTACCTTTTATATTGGATGAATTTGAATTTAATATTTGGTAGTAATAAATCCGTTTATGGAATCCTTAACCTCTGAGAGTGAATGACTTCACACATTTGTTTATAGATTCAATGCTTTCAGGGGCTTATGAATTTTAATTAGGCCCATTTATTGTATATAGATTTGCATAGTACTCTCATGAACACGTTCCACACGTCGGCCACCTACCGATCACACCACTTACTAATTTTTTGGTTGCTGTTTCTGTGTATATAAAAGTGCACCCTCAAACGACCAGACCACACAACACAAAAACCATCTTGATGATAGTACTGTAGGTTCGATACACAATGCCCATTGTATATAAATATTTCTATATACAATGATTAGGCCTATAGTACTCTCATCAGCACGTTCCACACAGCTTTGTGATGTGGTCGTTTGAGGGCGCACTTGTTTATAAACGTGCTGATGATAGTACTATGCAAATTTATATACAATGGTCTGTGTCGATATTTACGTACTTTCCAGCTCATCTCACTTCAGTCGCAAACCAATTTAGGTATAGTATTTAGTATTTTTTGTAGAAAGAAAAATTAAATAATCTTAATATATGACGTAAGGGAATTTGTATTACCTTAATGTTTATCATCAGTAGATGTTGAGAAATAATCTGAGGCCCTTTAATTTGCCACGCAAAGTTAATGTATGCTGTCTATACGTCCGTTACATATGTTTGTTTTTTTTTTTAGACAATATGGAGGAAGTACGATGATAAGCGAAGTACCTATATTAAAGGTAATATCATTAGCGTTTTCATTTTGATTCTGTTCTTTGCATCCATCAAAATTGGTGTAAATATCGAATCCTGTGAATCTTCACTTGTTCTGTTTTTATATTTATTATTTATTTTTATATTTATTTTGAACGTGAAACAGCAATTTTTTGTTTTCGCAAACTTGCGCAATATGATACCTTAGATACGTGTGAACTGGTGAGTATCTTGCGATTACATTACAAAATTTGAGGCGCCTCAAAATGTAACGAAACAACAACATTTCACTGACTGCTGAGTCTTTTTTAAAGTTTTCTTTCCACATACGAACAGACTCATTCGGTATTGAACCTTCCGAATTTAAGTAGAGTCTATGTAGATATGTGTGTTTTTATTTCGTTGTTCCTTTGAAAAATGTTTCGTTGCAATTATCTTATTTTTTAGAAGAAAACAAAGAAAATATAGTGCTAGGAGTGATGAAAGGAAAACGACACAAAGAGCTCAACTAGCAGAGTTTCCTCCCTTCGTAAAAGCCCAGTGTGGACGAACCATTAAACATAAAAAAGCGACCATAAACTTCAAAATGACAAGTTATAGAACAAGTTTTCTGTTCTTAAATGGCAACCACTTTTCTGATACCTATTATAAAAAAAATAAAAACAAATTCCTCCTAAAAACATTGATTATTTATCCAGATAAACAATCTAATGGAAAATAATTTTTATTTCAAAACAACATAATTCTATAGTAAACAGGAAACTTCTTGTCTTCAAAAAGAATGAAAGTCCACACACAAAACTTTATGTAATATTGTAATCGAAGATTGTTTTCCCTCAAAATTGTTTAGATGACGTCAAAAGGGGGCTCGTCTCGTGGTGCTGCATAAAATACTGTGTAAATATAGAACAAATTAATTTATTATTGTATGTATGTATGTTGAATTAGAACGCAATTTCGTCAAGTTCACGTGATGTGTGTAGTTCTTTTGGCAAAACAATATAATTTTCTGTTGTGGTCCGACTTGTCGCTGACAAGGAAGCAGGTATACATAGTTACGTAATATTTTATAGAAAAGAACTATAATTTTTTTTTTTAAATATCTTCGGGCTGCTGGGATTTGGGATATTTGCAGTCGACTAAAATTTGTATTTTTCTTAACGCGCATTTTCTGATCAACAAATAAAGAAAGATAGATTGTCTTTGCATACACGTATTTATATGTTTTGCAACAACAAATATTACTGTGATAGGAAATATACTGACACTACGAGTAAGTACGTAAGCATAAATATAAATTGAAAATAAAAGT
Source organism: Syrphus vitripennis (assembly GCA_958431115.1). Lineage (NCBI taxonomy): Eukaryota > Metazoa > Arthropoda > Insecta > Diptera > Syrphidae > Syrphus > Syrphus vitripennis. The sequence goes on along the minus strand of OY288110.1, from coordinate 685,969 downwards.
AAACTAAAGAAACAAAATATCTTCTCCATTTCAACACGCTACATTCAAGTCTATTGATCCCAATCGAAACAAATTTGATAAAAGACATTCCTTTTTTGGAATACCAAGCTAATGACAAATGAGGATTGTGCGTACACATGACAATACCACAACGATAAGAAGCTTTGCAAATACTCTACTAACTTCATTTTGTTGTTGATAAAATAAAAGCAATGATGACGGGCGGTTGACCCACGTTTTTGTCGTTTGTATTGAAATTTCTGTGTGTGATTCAACAGCCCGAACGAGAGGGCCTGGCCTATCCGTACGTGTTGGCGAAATGGCTGCCAGAATATTTTTTAGTGTTTATTCGTGTTTTAGCCGTAGAACATTGCGGACGTTTATTTAAGAGCGATTTTCAAACTTCCAATAATCAACAATAGATTTTTTTTTCGTAAGTACCTTATTTCGATTTAATTTGTTGTAATAAAATGTGTAAATGTGCTGATAGTGCGGCTTTGTAGATTTCCAATAAAAGATTAAAAGCAATTGCATTGCCACGAAAGCAACGCAAATACCACATAAGTTGATGAAAATAAATTTGCTAAGTGCTAAAAATAACATGTTAATGAGAAAAATTGTAAAAACTAATTTGTTTATTTATGTTGTACATAATGCTGTTGATGTATGATATAACTGTAGATTCAGTTGCATCCAACAAGATTTTACGTTAATTTTTTGATTGAAATTAAAAAAAAAAGAGTCGAACTTGAAATTAGTTGAAAATACAGTGATATAAGAATTCTTTTAAAATTTAACTAAACAAGCTCAAAGGTATATTTTAATGTTAATTGTAACTTAACTTTCTTTCGGAACCCGTTGGTGCAGTCATGTACATTTCTGTGAGATAATGCAAAATAATTAATTAAAACTGGTTAAAAAAAAATAAAAAAAGGAACTCGTTTTCTGAGCTTTTAATTATGAAAGTGCATAATGATTAAATTGCATAGGCGCTTCAGGTGTTTATTTTTTTTCGTATTTTTCATTACTGTATAGAATGATACATGTAATTGTGCCAATAAAACGATGGATTCTTTAAATTAGAATTTCCTTTCCACACTTGATGCATTTGAGCAATTATAATATTTTATCTATCTAGAGTAGGTAGGTACTATTGTGATGGGAAATAAATTTAATATGATGATTATGATAGGAAATAAATTTAATATGATCTTAAGTGGGTAGGTATTTGTTTTTAGAATCGTTATTATTATTGCAATTAATTTTTGCCTGTTCAAATCATGAAGTTTTTCAAAATGAAACGTTTTAAATTTGTATGTTTGCATAGCTAAAAGAAGAATTTTTTATAACAAAGTTCAAATTCTTCACAATTTTAAGATAAATATAAATTTCAAGATACAAATTAAAATTTTAAAATTGCAAAAAATTGTAGTCAGCCTTTGCATCATAAAAATGCATAAAATTTATTACTTGAATTGCTGAAATAAGTTTGAGTTGAAAAGTGAAGCCAACATCTGGTGTATGACAAAAGTACATAAATTTGATTTTTTTTTTAAATTCGTAGGAATCTTGGGTTTTCAAAAAAAAAAAAATATATATAAAATTAAGTAAATATTTTTAACGCAGAAAAATTGCTATGCAAGCTTATAGTATTTGATAATACAGTGGTGGTCCAGTATAACAAATGCCGATATAACGAATTATCGATATTACGAACAATTTTTTCAAGTCCATTAGGTATTCTATATGTTGCATCCAATGGGCAGAACAAAATGGCATTGAAAACTCCAAAGTCTTAGTTCTAAAAAGTTTAAGAGCAGAGGCATTCAATAATAACATTCAACGCCCAAAAAAATGCATATTAACGAATTTTTTTCTTAAATGAGTAGGTACAAATATTTGATGTAAGTAGATACTATTTATATACATAATTTGAACAAAACTAATAACTTTATTCCTTAAATGTTTTGTTAAAGAAATGTAAATAAAATTAAATATATTTTTTTTTTTATTCTATTAAGTGTTTATTTGTTTTTTGAAGTATGAAATAAAGTAATAAAAAATTAAATAGTACTTTCTATTTACCTTAAGATTTGTATGAAAAAAACGTTTCGATAAAACAAATTGACTCTGGACATTATATCGTTCATTATACTGGACCACCACTATATTTATGTACATTTAAAAACTAGCTGTCAAAATAATATTTTACCCGTTTTCACAGAAAAAAAAAACAGAATAAACAAAAAAACCACAACATAGCATTAGTTTTCATTGCAAGAATAGCAGTCATCACATCCACCTTTCTTGTTAAAGATATTAAAAATGTTGATTCATTTTATGAACTATAATATGACGATCACAAGGTGAAAAGTTTACAGTACTTTCCTATGAACTTAAATTACCACATTAAGTTTAAAATTCATTTTAAATTATTTGTTTGTAAGATATGAAGTTATCTAAGTTTTATTGCATCAATATTCCGCTTGTATAAATACTTGTCAACATTTTGTGGTCACGAGCGTTTTTTTAAATATCATTTTTACTGAATCTTCGCTACATTATTTGCACATCTTCGTTGTGTTTTTTTTTTTTTTTTTTTACTCTAATTTCTAAGCAATCACATAATTTCCTTTTGTTTTGCAGAAAAATGTCAGAACTTAAACATGAACGCCTTGTTGGCGTTATAGATGAAGGAACAAGTACTATTGCCTTTTCCATATACACCACGCCCGATTTTAAGGAAGTAGCATCGAGTAAATTTGATCTGGAATGTATTCATCCACGAGATGGCTGGATGGAGCAGAATCCTATGGAGATTATAAGAAATATTCACATTTGTGCAGCCGAAGCAATTGGAAAACTGAGAAATTTAGGATACGATAAGAAAGATTTGGTAACAATTGGAGTGACAAATCAACGTGAAACAACAGTTGTGTGGGACAAGTACACGGGAGAGCCCCTATATAATGCCATTATCTGGAATGATATCCGAACAACCGAAACAGTTGAGAAAATTCTTGCAAGAATACCCGATGAAAATAAGAATTATTTCAAAGCAATATCTGGTCTTCCGATCTCACCGTATTTCTCAGCATTCAAAATTAAGTGGCTAAAGGATAATGTGCCGGCTGTGAAAAAAGCCTGTCGCGAACGACGTTGTTTGGCAGGAACTGTTGACAGTTGGATTGTTTGGAATCTTACAAAGGGGCTACACATTACAGATGTCACAAATGCTTCACGTACAATGTTGATGAACATCGAAACAATGCACTGGGATCCGATTTTGCTAAAAACTTTTAGTATCCACTCTGATATGCTTCCTGCGATTCGAAGTTGTTCGGAAATATTTGGAAAGGTAATGGATCACAGTGTACTTGATGGGATTCCAATAAGTGGGATCATAGGAAATCAGCAGGCTTCGTTGATGGGCCAGATGTGTTTCAAACCGGGTCAAGCGAAAAACACTTACCGGTCGGGATGTTTTCTACTCTGCAACACTGGCGAGAAGCATGTTATCTCATCGCATGGTCTACTGACGACAGTCGCCTATAAATTGGGAAAAAATGGTCCCGTGACCTATGCCCTAGAGGGAGCAGTTGCAATTGGTGGGGAAGCTCTTAACTGGTTGAAAAATAACATGAAGATCATTTCGAATGCCGATGACCCTGAAAAAATGGCAGAAAGTGTTTCTTCAACGGGGGACGTTTATTTTGTACCGGCATTTACTGGTTTGTATGCACCTTATTGGAGAAGGGATGCCCGCGGTATAATTTGTGGTCTTACGCAGTTTACAACGAAAAATCATATAGTTAGAGCAACACTAGAATCGATATGTTTTCAAACGCGTGATATACTCGACTGCATGCATCAAGAATGTGGCTATAGTCTCAATAAACTACATGCTGATGGTATATTAACAAAAAATAATCTTCTCATGCAACTTCAAGCAGATATTGCTGGTATTCCGGTGTTCCGTTCGCAACTAATAGATACTACTGCTTTTGGGGCGGCAATGGTTGCAGCGCTAGCAGAGGGTATCAACAAATGTGAATTTGATCCTTACAAAAGATATTATGACAATGTGTTCTATGACACATTTTTGCCAACTACAACGGACGATGAACGAGAATTGCGATGCAGTAAATGGAAAAAAGCTGTTCAACGCAGTATGGGGTGGGTGGTTAAGAAGAAGAGCGCAATCATGACCGATGAACGTTATAAGCTTATATCTTCTATTCCAGCCGGTATATATCTTATAACTGTTTTTGCAATGCTGGTGCATTCTAACAGCAGATTTGCTTCATAGAAGCCTTCATTTCAATATATAAATATTAGAATGTAGATAAAAGCTTTCCAGAAAGTATACAGAAAACGAGTGAGCAGAAAAATAATCTGTTGAACAAATAGTTTATTGAACTTTCGACGTTGTATTTTTGAGATAAAATTCAATTGAGTCATTCATAATTCGTTTCCCATTCATTATTCTCAATAACATCTACTATTTGTACGACTATAAAGAGATTCAATTAATTCTTGTTGCTATGTTGAACTTTAAATTCTGCCCAAAAAGTTGATCGCGTGTGTTGTACTTTGTGATTTGATTAGTTTATACCGATCGACGTATATATTGATAAGAGAAGATATATTTTTGGAATATACATTCCTAACAGGTTTTTGTTTAACACACTCATTATTGCCTCGTGCCGAAATTTAGCTTATCACCAAAAAAAAAAAACAACTGATAATTTTTTAAGAGTTTATTGATGATTTTGCTTTAATGGTACTTTTAACAACTTATATTTAATGAACCACAAAGTGATATAAAAAGTATAACCCCATATAATTGTATATAGTTATAAATATGAAATTTCATATAATTTATGTTTGTAGTTAGAATATTGTTGTATTTAAAATTTAATTATGTGTACATAATAATTGAAACATCTTTCTATTTTGTTATACAAAAACTAAATATTCATTCTATTGTTATTTTTTTAGTTTTAGAAACTAATATTTGTTACATTTGGTTAAATTAAGTATGTACTTAAGTTTTTTTTTTTAATAAATAAAGATAAGACGAAATATTTTTCCTTGGAATTTAATTTATTTTCTTTTGTCCTTATTAGCTGTTCTTGGTTGTGTTATTCGGAAAATATTTTTCTATTTTTACAACAAATGATTCAATGTTAAACTTATATGTTCTACTATTTCCTCGTTTTAAAATTTCGCATAAGCTTTTATTTCCCACTTAAATACCTATTGAAGTTTCATTGCAGCAAATGATATTTCGAAAATGCTCGCCTTTCTTCAATATTTCGTATAAATTATAATAAAATATGTCAATTTAATAATCCCAATGGCACAGACACAAAATTGTACAAATATTAACAAAAATAATATGAAATAAACGAACAGAAACAAGCAAACCTATAAAGTTACACAAAATTGTTATTTATATTGATTTTAATTTTGTTTAATTTATAAGTTTTTCTTGATTCTTTTTTCTTATTTCATATTCTTTTTGTAAAATTATTTTCATTTTTGTGTTAGTGCCAGCGTTGGAATGATGCAATAGGGGTACTTCAAATTAATAAAGAAGGAGAAACCCCTGAAGAACCCCTTTTATCGCTTCCCCATCCCTATTTTAACTCAATTAACAGCGGTATTTGCTTTTTGCCTTACTCTAAACAATACACATAGCACAGGCAGTCGAACTTCAGGCAAAATATATCAAGAACTGACTACCGAAAATTTTGTATACATTATGTACATACATTGTTTCTCTCCACCAAAAAACAGTTTAAAATATAAATTTGTTAGTATGGGGAGAGGCGAATACGCAAAATTTTCCATATGCGTAAAGCTTTCAGGAACAATAAAATGTTAATGGTGAAATTTAGGAGAAAGTTCTAGAATTTTTTCAGTTACTTTGGTAAGTTTTTTTTCTATGTAACCGCTTTGGAAGTTCCAAATCCTTATGTAGTACCTATAAATGTATTCTTGAAACTCAAATATTCCAAAAATACATTTTATTAAAAGTACAAAATAAATCATGAAAAGAAAACATTTCTAGATTTTTTCGGGTTTTTACAGTAACAAATACAGATGCACTAGATCAGATTATCTCGAAAATCATCAGCCCGGTCCAGCTTCGACAGTTTCGATGATTGGCTAGAAGAATATGCTGATTAAGACTCATTAAGAATTTCATCATCGAATCAATGAACCTTGCAATATGCTTAAATTTTTGATGTTAATAATTTAAATTTATTATCTGTTTAAGGAGTCACAACCGCTTATCAGCTTCTCAGATTCTATAAAATCAACTTAAATGTCAGGTTATTTTCGATTGAAGTCATATCTATAAAAACAAAAAAAAATTAAATGAATGAAATTTGTTTTTCTAAAAATGTTCCAAATATAGATTGATTCTTTGGACAATAGACATCCTCAAAAATATAAAAATAAAAAAAATATTTTAGTTATCACATTTTTATTTTAGTACTTTACAATTATTTTTATTTTTTCATTTTAAACAAACAAATAAATTATTCTGAACACGATAAAAATTTAAAAACGTTGAAGTAGGGGTGTTGGCTTATTGTTCACTGAGTCGGTGGACTCTAATTTGACCACCAAACGACCATATACCCCATAAAAAGGGCACAACTCGCGGATAGTAGCTAGATAGACGCTGTAACCTGCCATTATGATTTGTCTTTAGTGACTGATTAAAGACAATATTTTCACACAAAGTAAAATATACCATATGGCCGTCACGAGCTGCCAAAATTAACACGTCCCTTTTGGAAAACCCTTTATAACCACCCTTATTTTTGTCTTGAATATCTCTGTTTATGCATAGGTATCTAGTGTGTTACTACTTGTACCTAACAATATTTTATTTTAAAATTTAATATTATCTAACACACTTTTAACATTACGTCATAATTCCTGTAAAAAGCTAACAAACAAACCTTTTTAAATTTTAAAGTCAACTAGTTTCGAATTATCAGTTTCATATCCAAAAAAAAAAAAAATTTGAGATAGCTATGTACAATTATGATCAGCTGTATTTTATACTTATAAACTTCTCCAAGTGGGTATGTATTTTTTAAAAAATTTATTTTTAAATGCAGTACGTACACATTTGTTTGACGACCTCTATCTGTAGAATTTGATTGACGTATATATGCTGGTCGGCAACACAAGCCTTCGCCCACTATATAGTCTTTGAGTTTATCTACATATGTATTAATGCGGCACGTGTGACATAAAGTGCAAATACGACATTGATAAACTTTTTTTTGGCTCAAAGGCTAATTTTACGCGAAAACAACAAATCTAGGGACTATCAGCTGATCATAATCACAATTTTCTGTCGTAGTTGGTTACGATGACTTAATTTTTTAAATGTAGTCCATTGGAGAGGAAAGTTTTATGGAATATTTTTATTTTTTTTTTTCGAATTCAGTTATTTTTTTTTGTCTAAATGGCCTTCGCAAAAGTTCACACGTGTGTCATTGGTCCTTCATTATTTTGGCACATTGAGTGAGATGTATCGGGCAGCGGTAAAATTAAAGATTAAAAATGGAATGGAAATTTTAAGAGTTTTTTCTTGGGCGTTTTTCGTTCGACAACCCCAATACAGAAAGAGCTTGTGGAATTAAAAATATTAAATTATTGTGAGATTGTTATCTTATCTTGGTACACCGGCATATTTTATGTAACTGAAAAATGGACTAGTATTTGTATTATGAGGAAAGGTTTAGTCAGCATTGAACATTGAGTGAAACTGTGAAACACCCAAGTGGTGTGATCGATCTGTTATTTATAATATAACGCAGTAGGAAAGTTGGCAGACATAAAAAAATTCTTTCATTTTGCCCCAATTTTATGACTGCAATTTGTGAGTCATTTTGGGGTAGGTACCTATTTGAAAACGAATCTTAGCAAACAATTTACCAAACTTCTTAATAGATGCCTATGCTGGTGTGTTTATGTTGAAAGGGAAATTATTTTACCTTATTATTTTTTGCCTTAGGTAACATCTAATATAAGCGCTTAGGTTGAACATAAATATCTGTGGCGTTAGGTATAAATGAAAATCCATTACCTATCTGAGTTTTGCAGAAAACGCATTTGAATGTTTATTTAAGCATTGTAAAAAGTGTTTGGAAATACAGTACAGCCTCGCTAGTCCGGACACATAAGGTTTCTACCATGTCCGGAATAGCGAAATATCCGGACTATAGAGAAAAAATTAAATACAATGGACAACCGAAAACTTTTCCAAACCTTTTTATTACAAATAGAAGTACATATACATATACACACAATTTAAATCAAAGTAACATGCTTTCTTTTCTTTGTAAAAGCCATAATAAGTAAAAACTTGTGTTTTACAAAATTCTCAATAAGAAATTCAATTTACACCAAAAAATATGCCTTATCCTTAAAGAAAGCTCACGATGAAATGAAACAGAGCATGAAAAATTAACGACCACAAATATAAGCTTCCAATGAGTAAATTTGCAACGATTTACATGTCTACATAGATTCCAGAGCCAACTACAAGGGACAAAACTAGTAGGGAATTCCCCGTAATTGTATGAACAAACGTATTTTCCAAGAAACAGAGTCAAATAATATGTGTATGCACATTGTACATACGCATTTTAATACGCTGTCCGGACTGTAGAGATAAAATTTTGAAATTGTCCGAAACATAGTGGTGTCCGGACTACTGAAGTGTCCGGGCTAGCGAGTGTCCGGACTAGCGAGGCTGTACTGTAATGGAATTATTTTTCTAAGTTTATGCATATATGGATCTGCACTTCAAATGCACAAAAAAAATTTTCAAAAAAAAAGGTTCGATTTTATTTCTAAATTTATAAAACAGAATAAAAGCTAATTCAAAGTTAAGAACACATTATCTTTCATTAACGGAATTCAATGTTAAGAACACTTATCTTAAACTATTTTTTTCTTTAAATTAAAGAAAAAGTTTATTCATCGTAATTAAGGTTAATAAAAGTAAAGAAAAAATAACAGAATTCATCTTAAATGAAATAAAAAAGTTTATTGTTCATTATTTTCATCGCTATCACTCATAAAGGAATACGCTTCTTGCGACTGAGAAAGAGTATGTTTTAAAGTTTTGTAAAAAAATATGATGAATCGGGTCGATAAATGACAGCAGATCTTGGATATCATTCTGCTCTATCCGATGAGAACCGTAATTTCTCCGACTCATATTTTTTTTATGCATAAAAGAAAAAAATTTAAGGCATAATTCAATATCAAACTTACATTTTTAGATTGATTGGAACAGTGTGTTTTTGTTCATATCTGGATTTTTTTTTTGTATTTGAAAACCACGAATCTAGCTATTTGTTTTTATATTTTTAATTGTTGGAAAATCAAAAGATTGAGAATAGGGAATAGAAAAAAAAAATTGTAAAACAAATTAGTAAAAAACGGAAGTGTACTTACCACTTATTTAACGTTGTCTTTAATAGAAATAAAACTACGGCATGTTGAGGAAATCATTTATACGAGTAGGTATATCCCTTACCGCTTTAAACTTTTTAGACCTAGATTTTCACTCTAACACCCTTTAAAACAATAAAAGATCTTTCTAAGAAAAAAGTACCTACATATGTAATTTACAATTTTGTCAAAATTTTCAAGACAAAAAGACATCCCTCTTCCTTAGAATTAAATAAAAAATTTAAAGAATTATAGAATTTGAAAATAAAAAATTGAATTACCTATGTACTATTTTTTCAAAATCCTTTTTGAAAAAAAAAGGATTGAAAACATTTTTTTTTTTTCAAAATTTATTTTTCATTAACTATTTGTGGTAGTATGTATTGTAAATTTTAAGCTACTTCCCATTGTATAATAGAAATAGAGTAATAGAGGTGTAGGGTTCAAGACAGCAAAGAATAAAGTTTTAAGAGAGTTTTACTTCTTGCTGGCAAATAATATAAACCTATGTTTTACATAATTATCTTAGACGAAACCACCCGCTTTTTAAAGAACGAAACATACATACATTGATAAAATTTGATTTTTAAAAACCTTCAAGAGAAAAAACTCAAATAAGTTGCAACAAATATTGAGTTAGTCAAAATATGGCAGATATTTATTTCATTCAAAGTGAGCCAACATTTATAATCGGATCTTCCAAAAAGGCAAAAAAAAAATGTACATGACATGTACAATGTATATTGTGCGCATAAGCTCTTATGCTTTTTTAAGAAACTTAAATTTGACTACCCGTTATACTAGTTATATACTAAAAAAAATTTTGTGGTATTCTTTATTTTATCAATATATATTCCTTTAAAAGGGAGCAAATACGTCAAGTCTTACATTAAAAAAAAGTAAAAACTATTTAATATTTATATAAAACAATATTTATCAAAACGCTGGCTTGCTTGTACCGAGTCCTCTAGCTGGAAGACTATTTGTTTTCACAGTTGGATTATCTCGTGCTTGAGAATGTGCCACTACTATACTTAGATATTGAACCCATTCTTCTGCGTTCTTACCATCCTTGGGTTTGAGTATTAATGTTTGATCAGCGGTGAAAATTTCAAATGCTTTAGGTATATTCCGAGCTCCTCGTGATACTTTAACAGAGCGTATTTGATTTACATCAATGCTTTCTCCTCCACTCTAAATTAAAAAAAAAAATAACAATAAATATTTGTTTTTTATATTTCATTAAACAAAACAAATATTTACTGATCCCTTGCACGAAAGATGAGCTCCCGACAGTGTAAAATAACGAGTCCTCCATCTTCGAAACAACCGCCATTTTCCTTTTTTTTCCTTAAGTTGGCCCTCTATAACAGGTTGATTGCTGCCGCTGAAAAATCCAACGGCTTTGTCAGGATGATTGCATAGAAAACATCCCCATTGGTATTCTAATTCATTGCAATTCGGATTGGATTGATCGGTCTTGGATACTTCGAAAACATCAAGAAAACCAGAATGACGAAGTTCATTAACTAAAATTTCTCTTTCCTGCAATTAAAAGAAGACAAGTGAATTCAAAAAGTAAAACAAAAATATTATTTAATGAAAATTAACCTTTGCATTTGGAAATTGACTGGTAACCAATTCTGTAAATGTTCTACTCTCGCATTTAAGTATCTGCCAAATATTCTTCAAGTTGCTAATTCCAGGCTCTCTGGTACTTAACACACATTTTTCTTTGACCTTTAAGAAAGAATAATTTTAGATAAAGTCTGTTTTCATATTTTTTATTTCAACTTACAAAATGTCGAACTTGAAAATCTAAAAACATCAAATGTATCCAAGTTTTTGGATTTCGCGTTCGCATTGTAAAGCATGTTTTTGAATAAAGGCAGTGTTGTCCACGAATTTGACAGGCAAAATGCAGCTTAGCTACTTTTTTCGTGCGTCTTTCTAAAATTGATATTTCTTATTTAATTTCAATTAATAAATTAGTATAATTTTTATAATAAAAGTTTAATAAACAAAAACATAAACAACATTTACTAAAAAGGAGAAACAAGTAAACAGTTCTACTGTTACTAGTACCTATACAATAGTTTATCTGTGGCAGTACGACAGAGTAACTTATGCTAAAAAAATTTTTTTTTTTTAAATTTAGATTTTTGTCAAAAATTTTTATTAATGGTGGTTATTGTTTTTTCGAAGTCGAATTATTAAACAAGATAAATACATCATGTTTTATGGGAGTGAGACAGAATTGTAGGGCTCCATCTGTAGAGTATTACCTATGTACTAGTAAAAAAAAAAGGAAAAAACACTAATGACGACTTGAGCTACTCTGTCATACTGCCACAGTTATAATACATTGAACTTTGCATTTACTTGTTCAACAATGTTTTAGGCCGTTTTCTTCACACGCACTTCTCTTCTCTTAAATTCTTAAATTTCAAATCAATTTTTACTTATTTATCAATATGTATATTTATTTTTTGACTTCGGTCAATGGAAGAGGAAGATATCTAGAACGATCGACTTTTCCTTTCCCAACGTCATTAAATTTAACTGAAAGTAAATAGTATGGGCCTCAATCAGACAAAACAATTTTTTGGTTTTTAAAAAATATTAAAAGCGGAAGAGCTTAAACATTTTATTTAAACTTGCAAAGCTTCCAATGATGAGCCCAGAATTTTAGCCATTATTTTGAATTTTTTTAACAGTTGGTTTGGTATTAACGTATATTTTAAAAAATTTAATTTGGAAATTAAATTGAAAGGGATTTTGTTGTCTACAAACAATATTTTTTTTAGGTGTAGTAGTTTGGATTTGATGTTCATCGCTTTAATACATACAACTTCAATACAAAATATGAATTTTGAAAAATTTGCAGTCCTTTATCTTTTGGGCACCAAAACACCACATATAAATAAAATTTTAAAAATTACAAGTTCAATAAGAGTCGAAATAGTAATGAAATACTTAAGGGTAAACGGATACGCAGAGGGAGGAGGTGTGAGAAGTATAGTTTGACTGTACAAACAAATTAAGCTTTTAAAATAATAGAAATATGGTTAGATCTTAATAATTCCCGATGTTAGTCATTAATACTAAGAACTTAAAAAATATTTACCTTCTATACTACATCTTGTAGGGGGTGGCAAAAAGTTTGAAACTTCATCCATATAACTTTTGATGGAGGGAAAATGTTTTTCACAAAATTGCTGCACCGGATCCCGCATATACTGATATGGCTCAAAAGTGCTCATACGCTGATCCAAAATGCTATTGTTCGCATTTAGAAGAGTTCTACTTGTATTGTCATTACGACGTGGTGTAACATTTGTTGTCGGACCTGACACCACTACTTCATGGTTGCTCTATATATATATTAAATTAATGCAAAATCTACAGAGAAGAAGAATTTTACAAACCGATCCATTGACAGGCAGTTTCATCACAGATTTCTGATTTCCATTCAATGGTGGTAAAGCTGGTGAAGCATGATGTACCGAAACTGTATTTTGTGGGATTGAAATTGATCCTGTAAAAATATAAAAATTAAAACTTTAAGAAGATTAAATTCAATCTTTTTTTCTCACCGATCGATTGATTCAGTGCATCAGTGCTGTATTTAAGTAAAGCACTACTCGAACTAAGTAAAGTTGTTGGACCCTGGGAGTGTGGTCGACACTTATTTGGAGAAGTAGTGACAGTAACACCACCGGAAGTGACTTGCGTCGAAGGAATTCCCCATTTGTTATGACCAGTAATGATGACGTTATTACTTAACGGGGGAACTGGTGTTATGTAAGTTGGGTTATGTGCTACAGGAGAGTTTATTTGTTTTTGATGGGAAGATGCCATTTGAACGATTACATTTCCACTAGACTGACTGTTGGCTGCTGAACTGGGTGCTGCATTGTTGGAGCTTGATCCATTCTGGTTAATGTGCTGCGAAGAGCTTAAACGAGTCATACTTTTGTGAAGGCCTCCGACAGATCCTCCTAGAAAAATATTTAATAATTTGTGTTCTCAAATTTTAGAGTGTTAAATATACCAGTGACATTGAGGCGAGTCATGCTCCTATGTGTGTTGCTAGACGGATGAAGTCGTCCTGTGCTTCTTGAGTCACCCAATTTTGCACGCCGAGTGTACCCCGTATGAGGCGGTGTTGGTGGTACTGTAGGTGCAGTATTTGGCGCTGTTGTCACCGGTGGCAAATGCATAGGTGGACTTGCAGGCGTGTTAACAGTTGCTAACAATTTGGTTATTGCTGATAAAATTAAGATTACGACAAACAATACTCACAGATTTTTACATTACTTGGTAATGCAATTGATTTCCTTACATCCTTTGGACTACTTGGGCTACTTCGACTCTTTTTACTTATCACAGTGCTGCTACTACTCACAATATGACGGCTCCGTGAAATATCAGTGGATATTGTGGTAGCGGTTGGCTGAGCGCTGGGGCCCATTGTTACCGGTGTTGAATTCAAATTGACAATTGTTACACCGCCCGAAATCTTATTACCATCAGCACTAACTTCAGTTGAGACCGAAAGTTTTTGCTGACTATAGTCACATAATTAAAAAGATCAAATTAGTATTTGGAGTTAACATAGTTAATACAACAAAAAAAATTAAGCAACCTTATAATGTTTTTTTGTCGAACACATGCCAGTACTTTGTCGTTAAATAGAATTGGAAACGTTGAGCATAACATTGTTGCTTCATGCAGTAATATTGTTTGTGCAGTACGATCAGCATGCGGTAAATGTTCAAGCACGAAGTCAAGAGCATATTTTGCTGTATCCTAGCGTAATTAAATATTTAAATAAAATTATTTTTGTATTATTGTGTAAAAAGAATGTTAGGTGATTTTTGAGCATTTTTAATATACAGTGTGATTTGCAATATGTGTGACAAAAATATAGGGCGTGACAAGACAAAAAAAAATGTTTTTGACAATTTGAAAATAGGGAACCCTCCCACACAATTTTTTCTTCACTTGCTTCAACGCCCTAGCCTTTGCCACACCTTATGCAAATCGCAAAACACTTGCTGTATAGTATAGGTATAATGGCCATTGTTTAATGGACTTACTACCTAATTTCTCTGTTTTATTCCATTTCAAAGTTCTACACATCTAAAATAAACACATTATATAATGTTCTATAGGATGCATTGAAAATATTAAAATTTGTTTAATGTATGTACATACTTCCAGAGAGTATTTTTTTTCAATTTTAAGTCTGAAAATAACTGAAGTCTAATGCGGACTGGCTTAACATTAAAAATTAAATTTTGTAAAGTTATTTTAGTTATTTTTGTCAAAAAAGCTTTAAAATATTTTTCTTATAGTGATCATTTAATAAATATTAAAAGTTTTAAAATGGTATTTTACTCTTTGTTCTTAAGTGTAAAAGTTTTTGGACAATAGTTTATTTTCACTACTTTTTTGTTTTAGATTTGTATTAATAAATACTTAAAACTTGAAAAAAATTGTTTTTCTTATTTTAAACCGCTAGGTATAACGATTTCTTTAAATTATAAACACCCCTTTAAGAATTTTGTTTTTAATTTTAAGTTTCTTTAAAATAGAAGGGTGTACGTGCGATCAGTCGTGCATTTTCTTTTTAGAAATAATTTGCATTGCTACTTAATTTGCTTAAGGAGGACCACTTAAGATTTAAGTCGAACTTTTCTAATCGTTGTCGCGTACTATCAAAATTAAAAGAAGAAGTGCACCGCGATGATAACAACTTTTTTTGTTGAGTTGATCTTAGCTTACTTTTATTTTGATAAATGTAGTTCATTTATATGCCATATTCTATTTGTCACTTAATATTCATTAATAGGCCCTTTATATTTAAAATTATATTTCAAGTCCCTTTAAAATTAATCAAGTAGTTAATAAAAACATTAGATTGTCTCAATTTAACGGTATCTTATCTTTTGTTATTATAATATTATTAACTTATTTTTTTTTCTTCAGAAAACTCATAAATCTACTCGATGATTTAAACATAGCTCATTTGTCATTTAAAGTAATTTTTGATACGAGACAAGTTTACTACAATATTGATCTTATAATTAGTATTCATGCTTCACGTGATTATACTTCTATGATAGTTAGGCCAAATATATATATGCATATCTAAAATTGTACCTTATTGTTCCTACCAGCTGTTGCAAGAACCTGTGCAGCCAATGAAATTGTTGTGGGATTATTTTTTGCTGTCGATTTGATTTTATCAAAATGTTCAATTATCAATTTTGGAGAAGACTCCGCGATTTTCAAAAGTATTTGCATAGTAGCTGTTGCAGTTTCAGAATTAAAAAGAAATTCACACAATTCTGGAACACTATTTTCAAGGACCTATAAAAGCAATATGAACAAAATAAAAATCAAGGCAAAAAACATATTGAAATTGTTATGTACGGTTGGTGTTTTTTGGGCAATCAGTATATAGAGTTGTAGAAGAGCAAGCTTTTCTTGTAAATCACATTGTGGCAAAAGCCCTATAAGCACTGGAGCATGTGGCGAAACTTGTTGTGGCGATACTTCGTAGATTTGCGAAAGAACACGACATAATCCATAGTTACCTGCATCAAATGAAAAGATTTGTGAATATTTAAAAAATGTAGTTAAAAAAAAAACACTGACCGGCAAGTATTGAATCCATAATAGAGTCCACATGAGGACTCAATAGATAAGCATAGTCAATAGCAGCAAGTGACAAGTAACTTGCCAAGTTCCTTGATAGCTCTTTATTGCCTTTTGGAAGGAATTGAACAGCTACAGGTAGAGATATATTCATTAATTCCTTCTTGTCATAATTCTAAAATGTTGAAAGAATTATTAAAAATGTATACATAATTGCGCAACTATCATAACATTAATGTTTTTATATTTTACCAGAAAAATACTGGATATAATATCGGCAGCGATTTTGGCATGAGGAGGATCCTCTTTCATAGGTCCATGTGGTTGCAGTGGCCAAAGTAGACATGTTTTCAGCAAATCTACCAAAGCCGAACAATATCGTTCGGCAGTTTTGGTTTCTCGAATACATGAAAGAATTCGAGTTACACAAATTTCCACTACGGATTGGTCATTGTTGTTCTTTAAGTAGTCTGGTTGTGAGATGATGGGTCCGATTTCTAAAAGCTTAGCAAAAAAATGGCAGAATTTTTTTTTTTCATTTCACAGAAATATCCAAACTATTTATATACTTACCACTTGTGTTATATCATTAACAATTTCCGAATCCGATACAGAGAAAAGATCACCTGCCCGAGAGAGATCACGTTTTGAAAGCACTGTTGTGAAAAGTTCATGCATTTTTTTATCTTTTTTCTAGTTGTTTCTAACTGTAAGTTGTCAAATATAATTTGGATATGTTAAGTACATCCCGGCAGCATCTTGTAGTTTCTAAAAAAAATTAATTTTACTATTTACTATTCAAAACTTATCAAACACGCTTTTTTGGAACTGTGAGAAATATCAATCAATCACCCAATAATTCCAAGTTGGAAATGTAAAGAACAAAATAAAATGAACCTGTTGTTGGGGTTGGACAAGAGAAGGAATTTTTAAATCTCATGTAACCCTTGGCAAAGAGAATTCTACGCTGGATTATCCATTCTATAACTAGTGGGTAGGGTCAGAAAAGAAGAATACATATGTATGTATAATTAATGGCTTAGCGGAATTGGATTAGCTTGAATACCTTTTCAAAGAATGTGTTGTTTGTGAATGGCAATGCAAAATCTTTTATTATATACAAAAGTATAAAAGCTAATTCTACACCAATTCATTGCATGCATTCCTTTTTGCAGGAACGAAAAGAGGGATGTAAACTTTACAGTAAATATGGTTTTAAATAAAAGATATTGTTGCAATTATAATACAAAAAATTTTGAACACAAAATAAGTCCCCAGAGTTTAAAATGAAAACAAACCAAAGCTCAATTCATGCGAGTACAATTTTATCTTTGAAATAGTTGTTCAAATTTTGTTTCATTGTTTAACAGTGATGAAGCTAACGTCACATGAAAGGTTAAGAATGAACAAAATTATTATTATAAATAAACAGGATGCTTTTACTCTCTATGGAAGATTTCTCAAAGAAAAAACGATGGTTATGATTCTCACCCCAAGCTTATCTGCGTTTACATCAGTTTAAGCAAAGTTGCCTTTGCATTGTTTTAGTTTTATGACAATAGTCGGTTAATACAGAAAATTTCAAGATTTAGTATAACTATAACCTAAATTCTAAAGTTCTTTCCATTTTTACCCATATAATTTGTATACAATTACTTTAAATTTCCTTAAAAATAAAATAAGGACAAGTACTTATACGCCCCAGTGTTTCGTTATAATTAAGTTATTTATTTAAAAAAAAAATATAATACTTTCAGATGCCGTTACATGAACTTTAATGTTCTTGGTTTGAAATTCAGACACGAGTACGATAATTTTGGCGACAAAAATTGATAACGGTTTTTTGTAGAGGCGTCAAGCATTTTTTACTACTGTCTATCTCACCCCCTTTGGGCGGGAGGGGCAATTTCATGAAAAAAGTACTAAAAGTCGAAAAAAATCATAAAAAAAATAACGGTAATACTTACAATTAACTTATGCATGCTGCCCCCCTGCTTAGCCTCACTGTAGGAGTTGAGGTTCGATGTATGCAAAGTTTGATATTTAAATAAAATGCTGCACTCAGTGCGGCTTATAAACAGTTAAGGTATGTATGGGGGCAGCATGCTACCCATTAAATACCAAAAAACTAAAAATATATTTCTAGTAGTTTTCAATTTTCGAAAACTAGATGTCAAAAAGTAATCTAGTTTTCAGTTTTTGAATTAATAAAAGCACCGAAGTCTATAAAAAAAGAATATATACCTATTAAATAGTATGGTTTTGCGAAATCACACTTTAAACATTTTTTTTGTTTTTTTTTCTCGAATTTTTTCAAAAACTGTGCATATATTTTACCCGATTTAAAAAGTGGCTAATAGTAAAAAAGTATTTTTCTTAATTTTAAGTAGGTATTCCTTATTTTTTAATGAAATTTTTATTTTCACTTTTAGTACGTTTTTCATGAAATTATCCCTCCCGCCCAAACGGCGCAAGATAGACCCCCCTACCATTGTAAAAAATACTTGTTTTGATGCCTTTACAAAAATCCAAAGGCGCCAAAGTTATCGTACTCTCTCCGAAATGCATTTTTTTTAATTATCTTTAAATCCAAAAAAATCAATGTTGGCACAAATTCCAAACGGCGTTTTATAGGTATAGAGAGAGTGAAAATTTAGTAAACGGCTTCGGGACTCGGGTACATAATTTTGGGACGTCGTCCCTATGAATTTTTAATTTTAGAAAAGATTTGACTGTTTCCAAAGTAATTTATGTAGAATCAAAAAGCTAGAGGTTTCTCTTTCATTTCTAGCTTTTTTCCACAAATAACGTAAACGTTGAGTTTCTTAATAGGTATACCATAGCAGTGTTCATTTTTGAGCATTAATAAATATGTAGTACCTACAAGAAAGCCACTTTGGTATAGGAGTTACATATTTTTATCTCTAAACAAGACTTCAATAGATGACTTATTTGGACATAATATGTAAGTTTTATTTTTAATAATTGTCGGATTTTATATTTTAATTTTTAAAATCACAATTTTCGAATGCACTATCTATGTATAAATAAACTTCAGTAAGTACTAAAATAATTGAACTGAACAAACATGAAATCAAAATTTTGCAAAGCTATTTTTTCCGTCTAGTTGTTTTTATTTTTTTATTTTTTTCTCAAAATAAACATGAATATTGCAAGATTTTCATTCGCACACCGATCCGATCGCATTGTGATGTCAACCGTCACCATATAATTCGATTTTTAGCTTCATATTAATAAACAAAAAATGTGCACCATCGAGTCGAGGAGGTCTAATTTAAATTTCCATACTAAAATTAGCGAACAAGAACAACAATAATAACGACAGAAAATAAATTTTAATTATAACAAAATAATAAACATTTTCTTTTGATCCACATCAACAAAATTCAACAAACTAAAACAAAAACAAAAACTATTTCTCAAGATATAAAATGTATACATATTTCTGGAAATGATTTCGATCACACTTTTCTATTGCTTCCACCGCCCAAACCGGTGTAGCAGGTTCACTACGTGTAAAGTGATATGGAAGTCTTGTAGACCCGCTGCTGGTCCTCCAAAAGCTAAAACCAACGACTAGACCAATTCATTCCTATTAGAAAGTTTTCTTTGATATTTTTAACTTCCTTGAACTGAATTAGCCACAAATGCAAAAACAAAAAAATACAAATTGTAAATGGATAAAACAACAATTGTTGCAATACTTCAATCTATAATTCCAGGCCAAAAACTAAATTTGCATGCTTAGCATTTTTTTAAAGAACCAACCTTTACGTAAGCACAGACAAAATTTATTTATTTTTCACTTTTTGGAACAATATTCACATTTTTAGATTAAAAGAAATTCTTGTATAGAAAAATAATATTGAAAAAAAAAACACTCAAAATGTAGTTGGTGCAATAAATTTGCACACAATGCTTCAAGCAGTTTATCTCGACAGGGAAGCGCACAGAATGTAATCATACAACCATAAACACAACAAAAACTATTTTCAAAATACACACACCTACATTTTGTATTTCTTGCAATAATTGACAAAAAATAATACTTTTTCAGGTGAAAATAACGCAACCGGCCCGACAACGACAACAGTAATTATCACGGTGCAGAAAAGAGATAGACGATCGATTTTTAGTTTACTTATTTAAGCCAAAAATGAAATATAAATTGCAAAACAATGCATGATCACTCATTCGTAACGGGTCTCAGGTCTTTTATCAACTATTTCTACGATAAAACCTTATTTATGCTTCTACCATTTTGTTTTGCCTCATTTGTGGAGTTTTTGAAAACTTGTTTCTTTTTTAAGCTTTACCTTTTGCGCAAAGTTAAAATGTTAATATTAAGAAAAGTCCAGTCGTTTTCTAATACAATTCAACACAACCGACCATAATTGTGGGTATGAAAGAAACAAACAAACTGCTGGTTTATCTTGATCATCATGAATGCTGAACTTGTTTCTGTTTCTACTGATCGCCACTCTTGAGTAGCGAATGTTTGGAATCTTACATTTGTCCTTCTCTGTCGTTATCGAATGCTTCGGAAGGTGCACCAGCTATATGTCGCTTTTATTGTTGTGTTGAGGCAAGTGTCATCGGTCAGCTGGTGTTAATAGTTCTATAGTTATCTTTTTTCTATTATTATGTATCCGTCTCATTTTGGTTTGTTTATTTATCGTTAGGCTTCTAGCAATATGTTGCGATCGCTGGAAAAAGATGTTGCCCTCCGGGTAGAAACATTATTATACTTCTGTTAAATATACAGTTGTTAAAAAGTGAAAACAGATATTTTGTAAAACCTCATGTTCTTTATTATGTATTTCAAATTGAAAATAACAAATCATTTTTAATGTTTGTTATCTTGGCGTTGGGCGCCACTTTGAATTGGAGGAAAGTTAATTTTTGATTATTAACCCGCTCAACTTAAATCTAAAAAAGACAAATTTGTTTATGCGCTGAGCGAAAAAAGGAAAGTTTCATCAATTGAATCAAATATTTTCATTAATAAGTTATTTAAACATTTTTATTAAAGATAATTCGAAAAATTACAACATTGATATTCTTAATTTTTTTCCACTACAAAACTGTAAAAAAAATAAAAACAAAAACTCTATATTTTGAATCTACGTTGAGCACTTTAAAATGTGGGTTCAATTTAAAAGTAAAAATTAATTCGCTTTGCTTTGAATTTTTAAATTCAATTATTCAGCTAGAAGTTTTATTCATTTTATGTCCGACTCCTTGTAATTTACACACAATTTTTACGTAGATTGAACTATCTCGAGAAAATATTTATATAGTTTTGTTTTTATGAATTCAATTTTTTATGAATGCAATAACTGAAAGTAAACATTTTTTTAAAAACTTTTTTATTCAAAATTGTACGGTTTTAACGGCTAACATCTTCACAGAAGTACTAGTACACAGTCTAGCTAGACCAGGTACTAGCTTCGTTACCCGGTTCAAACGAAAAATAGTACCTGAGCATTCAAATCAGCTTTTTTTTCAGAAATTTAAAAAAAAAAACATTTTTCCTGCAAACTCAATATTTTGAAAACGGGTAAATATTTTATTTGAAATTTATGTTATTGTATATTATTAAATACTAATAACTTATTTTGTAATTTTTTTTTTATTCTAAAGCACTTTGACACAGGAGCAAGATCGTGCGATTTAGTCGTGTATTTTATTTTGTAAGTGCTTTTTTATTTTAACCATTTTATTTATAAAATTGCCCGTTCAGCCTAAACAGAATACAGAAATCCAAATCATATAGGTAAATGTTACTTAACTTAAGCACCATTAATTTGTATCGACATTGCGTGCAAATTTTCCTATTTGAGCTTTTTTGCAAATACAAGAATTACATAAAATTAATAACATGATATTTTCTTCCTGTTTAACTCACAAGATATTGTTAAGCAATAAATTGAATTTGTCGTTTTCTTCGACTTCTCTTTTGCTTCGTAATAGAGTGGAAAATTACTTGTTTATAAAATCATCATTCACCTAAACAGGAAACCGAAAGTATAAAGTATTTATTTGAATTTATTTTCCTTAAAGATTCATTTTAAGAGCTATTTAATTATTGAACTAACTAATTGAAATGTAATCATTATGTAGTACATATGTATTATGTATGTATGTATGTAGTTTTAATAGAAATGTAATTGTTACCCTTCATGTTTGCTGTAGGTAAATTTATCTTCAGGAAAATATATACATACATATATGTGCATACACAACTAATTTACATACATATACCTAGATCGATAAAATATTTACTTACATTATGCCTATTTAGGTGTTCGGACCTATTACATTCGTCAGTTTCTCTCTGCGGGGGATATGTACTATACTCTTACGTACCATCGTGTATGTATTTCAACATCCTCCAACTATATTCTTCAGTTGTGCTGATTGCACTTCGATTGTTCTTCGCAAAGTTCTTCAAGGTCAACTGACTCGTCTGTCTGCCTAAGTAACGCAATGTATAAGCAATAAGTATATATTAAGGCTGTAATCAACATTGCGTAAATCCTTAAAAATCTAATGAAGTACAAAAAAGATAAATCTACTACCTTTATTCGGTGGCCACTAATTAACGCTAAAACACTTTTAACTTAAAATGCTCTATATAACATCACGTAATATTTATGAATTAAATGTTTGCGTAACAAGCTCCATAATGCGTTTATAAATACGTGTTCAGCTATGACCATTATTCAAGAAGTTGCAGCCTTTAAAAAATCATTAAAAAGTCCAAAAAATGCTTGATCTTTTCATTTTTTGTCCGAGTGCACTCGTATTACATACTATAATCAATACCGCTTTAGTCGGTCTTCGAGAAAATAAAATTCATTCGACTCAATACTACACACAGTCTACAAACTCCCTGTTTCATTTCTTTTTCATATTTATATTTTCCAGCTGCATACGAATATTTCCTTTCTCAAATGCACTAACAGTCTATTTTATTTAGTTGATATACCTATGTACATATATCAAAAATGCATTTGTATAATCAAAATTTACTAAAAAGGCTCATGTTCTTGTATAGAGTTTATCAAAACAGCTACTTTCTCAACTCAACAAAACAAGAATTAAGGCAAGTAAGTTTATGCGTGCGGATTCATTTAAGAAATAATTAAAAATTCAAATAGAATCAACCTTTTTGATGGAAAATTAAAAAAAAAAACAAAACTCATGTTTATTGATTAATTTAAGGGAAGTCTATGAAACATTCAAAGCTGAAAAAATCTACATAAAATAAAGAAAACTAACAGTGAAATGACTTTTTGAAAAAAAACTTAATTATTACAAAAAAAAGAGAAAAACTGGTTTAGTTTTTGTATAATTATATATGTTATTACAATTTATTATTTATATTGCAAAAATTCAGAAGCAACTACAAAAATAATAATTAAATTTATAGTACAATTTCATGCAACTAAATTAATGGATATAAAAGCAAAAAGACAAAAAATATGTAAATCTTTATTTGGTTATTCAGTCAAATTACAAGTACTTTTGGCTAAGATTCTCAACCAAAACAATGTATTCTTCTTTAGCGGCATCTTGGCTCTTGCCGGTTAAGTCATTCCATGATTCCCATTTTGCTCGACCTTTCAGGTCAAGCATACCTGGTTTACTTGTTTTATTATCCCCAAAAGATGCCTGCTTGAAAAGAGCATACAGTTGCAAGAGTTCGCTGTCTGTTGGACGTTTTGTGAATGTCTTTACTTTAACAGCGGCAGCACTGAATCTCTGAATGTAAAAAAAGTTATTATCGTATGTTCATCGTTCGTTAATTGAAGTATTTTTTTTTTGTTATAAAACATTTGTTAATATTTACCTCATCGAGTGACATGATGTTTAGTTTGAGAAATTATCTGAAAACAAAATTTTAAAAAAATATATGATTTAGGCTTTTTTTTGTATTTTACATAAATATACACATTTATATAAAATGATTTAGATTTTGCAGTATACATTTTGTTCATCAAGCATACGATCAAGGTTGAGTACCTGCACATTGCCCTCTTATTAAATTTGGTTAGAAAAGTAATTTTGTTTCAGTCTTTATTTTGTATAATTGCTATAAAAGTTATTAAAAATTAACCCGAGCATAAAATTAACTATCAAAAACTTTTAGGTAATTATTGTTAAAAAATATTTGTTTGTATTATAAGAAAGTAAATAAAAGTAAATGTATTTATAAATCGTTGTCGTGTGAATGAGTTTTACAACAAAATCAATTAAAGCTATAGATGTGAACAAATGACTGATATCTAGAGCAAAATAAATTTATTAAAACAAAAGTATTACAATTTCAAATAGGTATTTTTTTTGTGAAAATAAATCTTTCCTCTACTGCATTCTCTGCAGTAGAAGATGCATGCATATCCTTTGAAAATTTTCAGTAAAACACTAGCTGCCCGATTAATAAACTAGAAACTGTAACTTTATTCTCAAAGTGAACGCAATTGTATGTTTCAGTTGAGTTCAATAATTTGTAATCAATTTCCCTTAAAAATTAATACTATCCATCACGTATTAATTTTTAAACTTTTGTTAAGATTACATAGTTCGGTGGGTGTATGAATATTACAGGTCCATTTGGAGAAAAACTTGAAAAAAAAACTGATATTTTGTTTGAAAATAAAATATAATTATTTAGCAAATTCCTCAATTTGATATGTACTATAATAGCTGTCAAAGGTTTCATTACTCATTGCAATTAAATCTTGCATTTCAAGTTTTTATTTTGGTTTGGTTTTGGTTTTCATCCAAGAAGAACGTCGTATTATGTATTCAAACAATGGAAAAAAATTTATTGAACATTAAAAAAAATCGCAGCTATAAAATCAATTCAACGACATTATGTAGTTTTCTGGTGCGTTTCAGTTGCATTACAATTTCTAAGTGTCACTTCTTTCTTCTTTTTTTTCTGCGTATTGAACCTGGGACCTTCCGATCCCCAGGCTAACAATCTCCTTTTTTGCCAATAAGCAAGAGGATGTTAGAAGTTAATCACAAAACAACAGAAAAAAAATCCTTTTTTGTGTCTGTGTCTGGAGTTTCCATTAGTGGGAATTGAATTTTAATGAGTTTTTTTTTGTATCATTGATGTTTTTTTAGGGGATATTCTTCTTAAAATAATAGGAAATCTTATTAAATTTATATAAGTTCATTTAAATACTGCACTAAATCAATCCGATACTCTGTTGAAATATTTGTTGCTTTTAAAGAAAATTAAAGTAAAATAACATTATGTGAATCTTTTAATTTTTAATAGATGTTTTTCTCTGTGCATTAGTAAATTCATTTAAAAAATATTCTTCTTTTGATTTTTATCAAGAACTTCTGATTGATTTTTTTGGAATCAACTTTTGGAATACAGCCCTAAATAATTAATCCTTACTTCACTATTTCAAATTAAGATATTTGATCGAATTGAAATATGCGAGATTAGAAATGTTATAACAATTTATTCCTAGTGCGTAAAGACAAAATTATTTAAATTTAAATTTTCGACAGTTTGAATAGTTTTGGTGCTTTAAAGCTATTTCGTGTTGATAAACGTGAGGATCATTCAAATTACAGTCTTTAATTTTTTTTTCAATGCAAATGTTAAGAATTATATTTTTAATTATATGTTTGGGTGACTTTGTTTAAACTTCCGTAACTCTTTTAATTGTTTTTTTTTTACGTCAATAGTCACAAAATGTTTACATTCACAAGCAATATACTTTAAAATAATATTACTTACTTGAAGAGGGTTAAATAAAACACAAAACTGCCAATTAGCGAAACAACTGAAACGATCGGTCTTTTCAACTAAACTAACTCGTTATTAAAAGTCAGGGTGATATAAATTGAGTCTACTTTAAAATAAAATATATACTTCTTTGAGCTACATTTCAGTGTGATATACAGAAAGCTTAGAGCTTTTAACACTCATACATTTAAAAACGCAAGTACTTAGAGTTTTCATTATCGTTTGCATTTCTATACAAAACAGTATCAGCTGCCAATGCAGAAAGATAATCATTATTTTTATTTTTCTTTTGATGGTAACAAAAGATGAATTTGATATAATTAATGCTTTTTATTTTTTATCAGAATGGTTATGTGTCATATAAACTTGATGATTGCAAGGGTTTTAGTCTTAAACATGGACTTTGATATAATGATTTTTATCTTCATAAGCTAATTTCAACTAACTTTGCATTACATACTTAATAGTTCAAGGTTTATTGCATTTCCTTGACATTCACATAAATTAAAACAAAAAACTGTGGCATTCAATTAAATTCAGTGTTATTTTTTTGTCCTAAAGTGGTATTTGGAGTAAATACTATTTTATTATATTTATTTGTACATATGTACATATTGAAAAAGTTTTCTTTTCATTTTCTTAATTATAATTAAAATTTTCTAAAAATCTACATTATTTTTGGCGATTTTTTTTTTTACTACAAAATAATGTATTTTATATTTGTTGAATGTGACGACTTGGACTTAAGTTATAGCTTACTCAAATGTAAATATGCGCATTATGGAGATACACGTTTAACGAGTTTGCAAAAAAAAAAGAAATCAAAAATTACACACGATTTAAAGTTTTGAATACATTGTACCAATTAAAATCTTTATTTAATAACAAAACTTGAACGATACTTGTACTAAAAAGTTAAGGAGTTTTGTAGTAAAAATAAAATGTATGGCTAGGTAGTATTTACTTGCTCTTAGAGCATTCCATGGTCACGTATAGAAAAAATCAAATACTTTTATGTTACAATGAGGCGTGTTGGTTTAAGCGAGTGAGCTTCTCCCAAACTGACATAATTCTGACGTGGAGACAACAAAACAATAACAACAATGTATTGCTTTGTTGTGTTGTTATTGTCGTCTCGGCGACAGAATCGCGCCAGTCTGGCAGAGCCTTAAGTGGGGCAATGACCTATACTAGATTTGTTTAACTTTTAAGGCACAAGTCTTTTACTAAATGCAAAGTCTGCACGAACTTTCTTATTTTAATTTTTTTGCGTTTTTAAGTTTAAATGTACAAAATGTTTAATATTATGTTGTTGTACCAGACATAAAAATATTCTAGATTTTTTCAGCAACGTTGATAAAGTTTTTTTTGTATTTAAAGTAAATTTACCAAAAGCATATGGTGGTGAATTTACCAACATTTTTGAAATATTAAAGTTTACCGGTAAATATTACAATGTTTTTAATTCGGATTTTTAAAGTACCTTTAACATATTTATAACCAATTTAGGGAGTTAAGAAAATATTTTTATTTCTTTAATTTCTACATCCATATGTATTGTACATACATATACATATGTACATATTATGTACATTACATATGTATGTTCGCATAAAGAGTTCACAAGGCACATGAGCAATCCCATAGTAAGAACCCATGGTGATAATAAACTTTTTTAACTGAATTGTTTTCTAAAAAGTGACTCCTATTTTTCCTATTGATATTGGAAAATAAAAACAAAAAAATTTCCCTCCACCTCAACACGCATAAAATTTCAAAGGAGTTGTTGAAATTTCTGTGCACTCTCTTGTTTCCTAATGGCACCAATCCATGCTATGCATAAGAAAAAGTATAAATTACATATAACAATTACACCAGCTTACAAACACAATGTACATTCAATGCCACTGTTTTGTTCTAATTAAAATAAACTCAAAAATCACACGAAACTAAATTTGGGTGGAATCATTTTGGAGATATGAATTTTTGACTTTGCTGTTTGCTATGTTCTTGTAAATGGACTTGAGTGAATACCAAATTTAATTAAGTTATGGCTGTAATCACCGAAGTATCACTTTTTCTTCGTCGATTAAAATGCTTGGCCTTGAACTTTCGCTAGGAGAAAATTTTTGTTTGATATGTGTAGAAGTTCAGTTCTTTATTTTGTGATGTTAAGTGTTTTAATCAAAGTTTTAGCAAATACATTTATTATATTATATATTTATATTTAGTACCATATTTATTTGATGAACTAGTATGTATTATAAAATCATTTTAAAAAAATAAACAGCATCCTTTATCAGATCTGCCAAATTAATTTGTAATGAAACCATAAACTTTTTTCCGATAGGAATTCCAAAACTAATAAATAAATATTTTTGAAGATTTCAATCCAAATAAATATTTTTTTACTAGGTTTTAGTACTGCATCATATGATGATTATTTTTGACATTCAAACTAAAAACCTAATTTAGTTTTTTTTAAAAAAATAGTTTTTATAGAATAATTGTTCTCTTTCAACAGCCTAAAAACGTCAAGGTTATGCTCTGAAGAAATATTTACAAATAAATGTCCAATCAGTCATTGACTTTTTTTTTAATTTTTATTCGATATTTTTGTAGCTCTTTACAACAAAATCATTACCATCAAAACGGAATAATGAACTTGCATTGTTTAATTAGTATGGTGCGCAATTTTTAAATGATATGGTAAGTACATTCTTATCACTTATAAAATTTCCTAACTGTTTTACAAGTATTGCATTGTTGTTGAAGATATTATATCAAGTCAATGTTAAATCTTTTTAAAAAATATAGGTATGTTGATATATTTAAGAAAACAAACCTGCGACAGATTAAACCGAGATTATATTTGATTCACTTTAATTTATACAGTATTTAATAGCAATTATTATCTTATAAACTGAAATCTTGAAGTGAGCTACACTTCAATAATATTTATTTTATATTTTTGAAATCTCGGTTCTCAATTTTTAAAAGACACACTGAAATCGATAACAAACTGTATTTATAAAAAATAATTTATTTCAGTCAAAATATGTAAGTATCCCATTGACAATAATTATTCAACACTTGCTTCTGATTCCGGCATTGCAATTATAGCAGCTATCAGTGGCTTGGATTGATTGAGCTTGGTTATTATAATTCGTACTATTGCGCTCTCCTTGGTTAGTGTTAGCGGCGGCAAACCATTTTCAGGAGAGAGAATAGAAATTACTTCAAAATCGACTTTTAATGGTGATCCTGGCAAAATGGCTGGCAGCTGCAAAATAATGTATTTTAATAAAAAAATTGTTTTGTTTCTATAAAATGAAATTTTGTTTTAAAATAATTCTTTTTATTGTTCGTTCCTAAGAACAGTTGTGGTTTTATTTAAATTAAGCTTATTTTTTGAAACTTTTTAACGGATTTTTCAAACTTTTTAAAAGCATTAAAAAGCTGTCAAAGCTTAAGTGAATTATTGATGTGTGGAACAAGCTTTTTTATTTAAAGCTTGCACTTTTAAACTACAGGAGCGATAAAAAGTAAACAAATTATAAATATGTACTAAGAAATTATAAAAAAAATACAAAAATATTTTTATTTTTTCGAAATGTATGTATACAAATTTTTAAATATTAAATTGGTAAGTAGGTACTGCCATTTTAGGGATCCACTCTTTTTTAAGAAGATTTGGCCGCTATCTTGAGTTTTTAGATCAATTACATTTATTGGCTTTTGTAAGGGAAAAGTATATGCAAAATTTTTACATTTTCTATTACTCTTTTCTCACTGTAGCTCCTAAATATCAAAAAAGTAATGAATAACCGCATTTTATTATCTCTGATAATCCATAGATAATATGTCTATCATTTCATGAAAATGAAATGATATGCATCCCACTGGAAAGTGTGTTATACACCTGTCTCTTTTTTAATTCTCCTATTTTTATTTCAAGTACAACTAATGAAACTAAATATTGGGTTTTTGGAATGGAACCAGTTAGAAAGCAGAAAAAAAATGTTCGCTAATCAAAAAAGTATAATTGAAAAATCAGTGATTTTTATTCATTAAAATAGAATTTTGGTCTTAATGATCCCTCTTTATTAAAATTAAATATAATACTCACTTTTTTTCATGTTCATGAAAAACCCTCGAAAAGTCATGAATAATACTTACCATTGCCATCGATTTTGCAATTTTATAATGTCTTCGATCGGCGTGCAGCAAAAGTCTCAAATTCGTGGCCACTTTGTATGATGACAAATTTTGAATTGTTAAAAACAAACGAAATACAGGCCCTGCACCGCACACCTCAGCTGCCACTTTTATTGGTGCGTGCGCTAAATCACCCGATATCATACTTTCCGCAGAGTTTATTGCTTCGACAGTTGCTCGAGCAGCTGTATGACGTAAACGCCATAGCTCAACTTGAAAACTTCCATATGTAGCTAAATTAGAAATATAAATAAAAAAAGAGTAAAATATAACATTCTTAGACTTTACCTTTTGCATTGAGTTTCTCACGTAGCGATTGCTCTATAAATATTGAGCTTTTCTTAGGCTTTTCCAGCAAAGAAACTCTATTTCCATTGACATCTTTGTTTTTGTCCGAAATAATAGCTGCTGCAGCAACAGCATCAAATGTTGCGCTTCGTTTGAGAATTTTCACAAACATGTTTCCACTTTCAGTAATGAGAGTAAGGACATACTCCTCCTGACCCAAACGACCAAAAATCATTGCCATTATTGTTTCTTCCATTTTGAATTGATCGACAATGGTTTTTTGTATGAATAGCTGAACTAGACCCCCAACCATCGAAACACAAACCATTGTCAACCCCAAATGTGGCAAGCAAATTGGTATCAGACAAATAGGAATTGCCTCAAGTGAATGTCCATAGAGTTGTTTGCCTTTCTTTGAATAACATGTCAATTGTTTATCCATGCCAGCTACCGCTATAGTTTCATCAATCGGAACCAATACTAGCCCAGCTAGGGGATAGTTTAATTTAAATATTTCTTTTCCCTCTAGCCAAGATTTTCGTAGCAAATGAACAGCGCCATTACGTGTAGCTACTACAATGCGAAAGTCTGATTCGTATTGGCCATGGACGCTCATTAAACTTGGTGTTGTATCATAAGAACATGTTCTAGCCTGCAATAAGTTGAATGGATATAAAAACAGAACTTTAAATTAATGGCCGACTTCGTTATCAATTTCCCAACATTTAACATCTGAGATTTTTAACTGAAGAGCGTTTTAAGAAGATTGTTAACAAAGCATGGGCTAAGGATGAGTAGAGTTTTCGAATAATTCGAGTAATCATCTTTTGATGAATTTTATTCAAGTAGAAGAAATCTCCTTGCATTAAATATTTTTGGACTTATGTAAATTCAAGTTAAGTTAAAATTTCATAAAGAAATCGACCATAAGACTGAAAAGGAAATATTTATGACACCTAATGAACGCGGATTTTTTGAGTTAAATGTCTCTTAAACTTACGAGCGTTCAGTTAATACGAGCCTAAGAGATGGTGGCGATCACGATAACAAAATCGATGACAGTAGATAAATGACTACTAAGAAACTTTTAAAACGATGTGTGGATTGCTATCACGTTCTAAAATAAAAGTCCCGTGACTAAAGGTAGCATGCCCGCCACCGTACCGCGGGAGTTTTTTAAAAATATCTCCACCGCGACCACTTAGGTTAGCACCTGGCTTTAGTTATTACCTGATATAAAATACTAAATCCTTGTGTGTCCAAAATATAAATTTCTCCATGCTCGGTTGCTAGAACTAAACACGAAGGTGGATAAGTATCGCTCGACACTCGCTGTAAGCAAGCCATTGCGACAATTGTTGAAAACTTCTGCAGTGGTATGTCAGTATGTTCCACAATAAAGTTCTAATAGGAGAAAAGAAAAAGAAAAACAGCAAATTTAAAAGAAGATTGAAATTGAAATAGGTGTGTTTACTACGCGTTTACTGTTTGGTAGAAATAACTCACTCACATGACGGTCTTGAGTCGGTAGCTGAAGTAATTTTTGCGAAACTCTAGTTAATTGATTCCTATCCAAAAGCTTAAGATTTTCAATTAGTATTTCTTGATTCTCAACTCGCTCGACGGGTAATTTTCTCCAAATTTCCTTTTCTTTTTCATCAACTTCCATTGGGGGTAGAGAATATTTGAAGTATGGTTTCATATTTCGATAAAATAGAATCGATTCTCCAATTGCAACTGCAACAACTGACAAATTGAGAAGAATTTGCATTCAGGTCTGTTTATTGCAATAATTAAATCCATTTTAAAAATTACTTGGAGTTTTAGGTTCTGGTTCATCAATATACAAACTTTCAATAGCTGATGGAATACCAGGCAGACCCTGCTCACTTACTAATTGTGTGCCTTTGAAAACCATTAATTTTGAGACTTTTGTTTTATCCTGGGAAATATCAGCAGCAACTAATTTCATATAACTATCACACTTTAAATCACAAAGTGTAAGGCAGGATTGTAAAGTGTTTATTTGAACTGGACGTTCTGATTGAACTTCTAGCCACTTAGATTTTTCCATTATTATTATTTGTTGGGATAAAATTTAAAAGTGAACTGTACGGACAAAAATAAATTCAAGGACTACCTACTTGTTGGGTTTGTTTTACATAGCAACCAGTTTTGTATTGTGAGCTATCAATGTATTTCATTGTGAGTGAATCAATAAAATTGAAATGGTTCTATTCACAATAGGATTTGGCTTCTTGTGTACGAAAATATTTCAACTTAATAGAAAATCTTTGTAGATTTGCAGTTCATGCATTTTAAACTAAGACTTATTATTATTAAACCAATCAAAACATTAGACGGAACAAGAGAAGCCAAGTCATTTACAAAATTTGATTGACTCAAAAGCCAAAGCAGTCTAAAATTCCAACTTGTGCAACTTTCCGCAACTCATGGTAATCAGTTGGGTTACCCAATATACAAAACAACAAAACATTTATGAATAGATTTCATGTCTACAGAATTTGAATATTTTGCGTGCGTACATTATTCTTAAAGAGTTTGCGCATATACAGAATACTAATATTTTCTTTTTTCATAAACTAATAAATACCCATAGAACTAACCACTAGATGTTTACATAACCATAACCAATAATATCCTGCCAAATATTTATAAATTATCACAAAAATAAGTAATTAGTAGAAAAAATTATTAGTTAACCTTAAAACCAGTTACTAACCATACTTATTGTCTACATACAAATTGACTACTTCTTCTTAAAATCAGTAAAGTTATTACTGATTATAACAGAAATTAATAAAATAAGTAATGAACAAAAAAATGAAAAATACAACTTATTTTTAAACAAATGATTAGGTTACAATCACAAAATAAGACTAATTATTTTTTTCTAGCACAGAATTAGAAAAAAAATCGAATTGTTGTTTTTCAAATTATCAGAAAATTATTGATTAATAAGTAACTTTTTTTTTGCTCTAAATATTTTTTTTTTTTGTAATTACCAGTTATGTATTCTAATAATAAATACATAATTACTTTTTTTACAACTATGTACTAGTTTCTCTAACAATTAGAAATTGTTGTTTCTCTAAATATTTATTTATTGGTATTATTGCCTGTTTCAAAAGATATGATAACATTTCAAAAATAAATATTGTTGTTACTTTATTATCAGAAATTATATTAAAGTAAATTTAAGGAAACAACAAAAAAAAATATTCATTTGATTTATACTTCTTATACCATTTTAAACATTAAACAAATGTGTTATCATGCAGTTTCTGATGTTGGTATGTTTTAAATTTGAGATCACTAATTCTTCGGAAATTTAATATTAAGTTGACTGCTTAATTTTGAGCAACCAAATAAACAAAAAGATAAGCAGAAGGCGATGAATAACGATTAACTGATAAAGTCTTAAAACTTTACTCAAAATTATCTTCCAAACATGGGCACGGCTATTCAGTTTAATTGATTTCAAAATTACATATGTACCTACGCGAGTTTATAAAATGTTCTTAAAAACGTTTAACATATTTTATTTTAAGAATTGCTTAAACACATTTATCAAAATAAAAATCCAAGAGATTTTTTTTTTTGTAAAAATCCAAGAGATTTTTTTTTGTCACAAAATAAAAATAAACTTTCTTACGCATTTCAGTTTTACTTGCAAAGTAAAAACAAATGGCTCGGATGATTCACTTTTATGCGTAACGCTATCCAGATATCCATCCTTGCATCCTAATAAGGTTGTATTTAAAAGGTCTCCATAATGTCCACTTCATGTCTACTTTCACTTCGAATTGAATCAAAACATAACATCAACAAGTTTTTTTTTTTAACTTTCTGAGCTACCTTAGGCCAAAACCTTGCACAAAATAATTTACTTTATATTAATAAAAATAAACTAAAAAACAACCTGCTTGCTTTTGACGAAGAGATGAAAACCCCATGAAAAATAATATACATAGTAGTTGAAAATTCCTCGGACATGCATCATCGGCCGGCGGCGGCACGTAATATCTTCTGCCTGCAAACCTACTATAAAGATGTGTGTATTCTCTTTACTTTACTGACCGCTTCCGTACCACATTTTACCTGACCATGCATACACAAAAAATTATAATCCCATGTAAGGTATAACAAAAATTCTATCGAAAAGTAAATAAGAATACCAAAAAGTTGCGCGTCCTATTTTCGAAAGCATACAATAAAGTCGACGAATCAATATTTTTATTTCTGCAATGCAAAACTCTCATAAAACTTTTATTATAAAAATAAATAAAAGATTCAAACATTTTTATCTAAGTTGATAGGAAACTGGTTGATACGTCATGTGTACCTTACCGTTAAAAATATAAGTACATATTCAGTACATACATAGGTATGCCATTCCACTTAAGTTTCAAAGCATCTGTAACTTTTCTTCTCCAGTGTTTCACGTCTTTCCCCATCGGTATAGAGTATGTTTAAAGTGTGCGTCTTTTCGGAGACTCAGACAGAAAGTAATTTTCTCAAATCTGCTACAAACACAAGTAATTTAAGTTCATTGAATTGCGCGCGCGGCTTTTCAGAATAATACGACTTTTGTTGTACTAGTATCTGTTTTTTTTTTGTTTGATTTGTTTTTATCAAACAAACTACTACCATATTCGACTCTCCATTGTAAAAATGCTGCAGTGCTGGTCGTTCAGCAGCAAAAGCAAAAGTTGCCACATTACAAATACAAAATAAGCTCCTATCGCATGTCCATGCTTGCCAACTGTAGACAATAATAATAATTGTATTAGATTTTTAATAAAATATGAAGATAATGCAGCTATGTTATCTTGACCCTGAAAAGTGTGGAAAGGTTTTCTAAAAATCGTTTAAAAAAAAAAATTGGATGCCAAAAGAACACCCCATTAAAAGTTATTTTTCAATTTTTAAATGATATCGATATCATTTAAACATCAGGAACCTTTTTCTTATTTTGAAGTTAGTCAAAAACCAAAAATTTAATTTTATTCTTTTATTTCTGTATTTTCAAGTTTTTTTCAAAAACCAAAAAAAGTTTAAGCTAGAGCAATTTAAAGAATATTATTGTGTTGTTAATAGAGGTCATTTCTGAAAAACGTGAACAACAACTAAAATAAAACAACAACATAGAACAAAAGAATGAAAAGATGTTTTTTTTACAAATAAAAGAAATATATTTTTAATTCACAAAAAAAAATATAGTTTTTTCTTAGGGGGTCAAAAAGTTAGAGGGTGGCCAATGATGGAGGTCAAAAGAATAAGCAAAATTTTATTCCTCGAAAGCAAAATGTTCTGAAAATAAAATGAAAATGACTTAAAAGGCAGTGAGTCGAATTTCTGTATTCTCAATTTTGCTTTTCTGTATTAAAAATATGTACATACCATGACGTTGGAATTTTCGTTCACGCATCTACGTCGCTGGGTGACAAAAACGCATACAGGCAAAATTAAAAAAAAAAAAACGATATACCCAATATTTTATTACATATTGGCGCCCACACAACAAAAACTTTGTTTTTTTTTTAATTTTGTTTTTCAAAATTCAAAATGACATTATTTTTCCAAAATTAGCTTAAAATTGCTTTATAAAATTCTCAAAATAATGAAAGAAATGTTTCGACAGTAAAATCAAATTTTGACAAGCAATATTTAAAAATAAAAAGAATTTCGACCCCATTCCAACTTAAAACTGTTAAATTCAATATACATATAATATATTTATCATTTTGATCGAAATCTCAAAAATTTCATATCCATTTAAACAAAGTGGTAACCAAGTTCCTATCTCCTTTGGTTTGCTTTATTTCAAAGACAGACTTAGCCAGTCTCAGATTGATCGCGCTCGTGTGTGCTTGAAGTATTACCATGTACCTACTTCATTGTCGAATATAGAAGAAAAAAAACAACAAACTTAAGTTATATTTTTGTTGAACGGTTTTAATTGTACTTGGTGTTCTTAATCGATGTCAATTAATGTTTCCTTATATAAGTTCATAATTTTTCCGGTTTATATGTCCCTCTTCTGATTGAAGTGCTGATTCAAACTGATCAACAAAATTAAAAAATGAAGAAATATATAGATACCCATACAAAATAAATCAGAATACCTTTGTGCAACGATAAGTGGAACAAAGTGATATTGTTTATTGGATAGCAGTCACGCTTTTTTTGGAATTTAGCAGATAAACACGCATTTGAAGATTATCAAAATGTAAGTTGATAATTGACGTGACAGTGGTCGAATTTAAGTTTTTTTCTTAAAGATGCAATTATTCAGATTAGTTAAAAAAAAGAAAGTAAGAAAATTGCTATAAGTCATAGGGACAAACCAACATGTTGTTTTAATAATATGATTCATACACTGGGCTCGGTATTGTGTTTCCAGATTTATATATTTTTTTTATTTTCTCAGAAAAGTAAGAAATCTGAGGCTCCTTACTTGTGCGAATGATTTATCAGCATAATATTTATTTAGCTGCACAATATCTATTGTCGTGAAAGAAATCAAGATACGACATTAATTGCACTGGAATTAGTTTTTAATGACATTGAGATTGAGAGTATGTGATGTAAGAAATTTACATATCAGTTTCTTGTGTAGAACAAAATATTACGTGGCGGGAATATCTCAAAAAGAGGTCATTGATACCGGATTCTTAACAATGACTTGGGTGCGGGTGTGACGAATGCAGTCTTATACTATGAGAATATGAATATGGATACAATAAGTCCATTTAATTTATTTTCATATCCATTTAATTATTGGGGGTTAGTATAATTGCAACTCCAAGTATCGTCTCAATTTAATTCAAGTGCTGAAAAGAGTTTGGTGCATAGTTGTGCAGCCTGGTGGTAGGCTATTAATTAAACACAGCGCAAAGTCTTTAGATTTGATCTTTTTGTTTTTAAAGAAGAGTGACCATATTAAATGAACATTAACACCACAGTTTCTATTCTTGAAACTCCTTAGATCTAGATAAATATATTTGTAGTTTCGACAAAACATTTTTATAATTTATGTATGGTTCTTATTTTTTAATCCTAGTCTTTTTTAAAATTTTCGATTTAAATTGATTGTAGTCCTACGGTTTCATCGATTTCGATCAAAATAAGCAACTATCGATTGATATAGTATTATATATATACATTTTTATTTAATTTAGTTAAAAAAAAATACCCAACTCCGTGAAACGGGTAGATATTTTTTAAATATGCTATTTTCGTGCCGTTTTTATTTGGGAGTTTTAGTTACTCGTTTTTGACTGCTATTATTTCAAAATCCTTCGATTGGTTTCCAATTTTAAGAAAATGTAAACATGGAACACACATATAAATATATGTATCCCATTCTGTTGTTATTTACTTTGCTAACGTCCAAATTTCATTTTATTCACTAATTTTTTCTCTAAGTGAAGATATAGTATGCAGAACAGCAGAATATTACATTGCTTAAATTTTTTTAATATAAAGCACAGTAGAGTACATAAGAAAATTTCAAAAAAATTGAAATTAAATTAACATTTTTTTAAAGACGCTCCCGTCACGCGTGTATGGCCCGATGCAACACAACATGAATTTTTGTAAGAAATCGATTGAAACACGCATATATTGATATCGTAATACAACTTAGTCTGACGCGAGCGTCATAAAAAAAACTCGTGTCTCATTGTTGAAATAGAGTTTTATCTCGCATGCACGTATTTTGTGTTTACTTCCTGTCAAAAAATGGAAATAATGCCTTTTAAGAAAAAAAAAAACAATGTTTAAGATTCTTAATTTAATATAATTATGCTTGAGATCAATATAGTAATTGATAATTTTATAAATTCGTCATCTATGAATACCTAATTTTTATGTAATTTAGAATTGTAATTTTTTCCTTTTGGATAAATATTTTTCGCGTTTTAACACTTACCAAATTTCTATTACAACATCCCGAATTTCAGCAAAATGTGTTTGTTTTACCTTTAGTGGGATATTATAAACTTCCAATTCCCAAGTTAGGCTTACGTCAAAAAAGATAATATTGAAAATCTTTGACCTAAAAATTTCAATCCTTCATCAGATCTATCCAAGATCAATTTAAGAACCATGACATTAAAACCCAGTATTAACCAAGTTCTAATACACATTAGATTATGTCTATTCACAAAATAAATTGTGCGACATTGAAGATATGATGATATATTGGTATCTCATTCTGGTTTTGTATTTTGTGCACAAATTTATATGATTCAATGCCAATGAGAGTACACAAAGTTGCTTATTTGATGTTAAACAGCTTACAATTACAAATTAGAGTTCAAATAAGCATTGTTGTTTTAGTTTTGTTATATTTTTTTTTTATACATACAAAAAAATATTTATACAAATAATATTATAAAAAAATGATTTTAATTATGAAGAAGCCATAATACTGAAAAAAATTTCTTCTACACAGCTAGTTCACGAGTTAACAAAAAATTAAAATTTGTATAGATTCACGAAATGCGTCACAAGTATGTACTAGGCTATACATAAGTCTAATAAATTAATTTCATTATTTTTAAAAGGTTTATAAGCTTTCAAACATTTAGAATACAGAGTGATTTGCAATTAGTGTGATCAAATGCTATTAGGACGTATAGGTTGGCTCAAGATTAATAAAAATCGTTTGGGGGTTCCCCATCAATATTTAATTCAATTTATCAAACTAAAAAAACAAAGGCAATATCTAAAATATCATTCTATGTTTTTATATTTTTTATAAAAACAAAAATCCAGGAGGTTTTGATTGATAAACAATCAATGACAATGCCTACTCAGTAAATAAAGTGCGCTAAGTAAACGTAAACAAAATTAACATTGAACATTTTTCATTTAAGTTTTTAGTCTGGTGCGGGGGCGTTCGTCTACATTGTATTAAAATAAAAATGTTTTTTTCCAACGAAATAGTTATTTCCTTTTCTGTGAGTTTGTGTGCTGGCACAGCTGTAATGGCAAATCCTCCAATTCTATTTTCATATACAATACATGCTTTAACTCATATTTACAATACATATTTACATTATATACATACAAACGACTATCTCCAAACTGGTGTTTCGAGTATAGGAAATACCCGTAAACGGTATGGCGCAAAGAATTCAACACAAGGTTATATCTTATACTAATATAATGGGTCGAACCATTTTGAATTGTTTTCTAAAACCTTATCTTTATTTTAGGTAAATATTTTGACTGAAAGTAATTTTTGTAAGCGAAATAAAATATGGAAATATCACATCAGTGGGTGTTAAACATTTGTATAGGTCAAAAACGATTTAATTAAAAAAAAACTACGTTTTCAGTGTGGAACTAAATGAAACATGAATACGATTAATCTGTTCTGTTATAATACCATCGAGTTGATTAACTTACTGACAAAATTAAAAAAAGAAAATTTTACAGTTTTTTTTTCAAAATTGTTTAAAAGTCGTAATTTGACTCGTATGGGCACCGCCGGATTTTTTTTTTAGGATTGAGTTAATATCGGCGTGGGAATTGCGTGGAAACTGCTTGGAAATTGCTCAAAAGTAAATTTACCGTTAATATTTCTCATACTACTTTTTATCACTCCTGATAATTTCGTTAAAATCGATTAACTGGCTTGAATTTTATTGAATTATGACATGGAGTAGGACATGTCCAAATAGAGGAAGCCACTGTGCACTGTGGCGTATACGTACTTTTTATTTTATTAATAGGTATCAGTTTATTATAATGTATAATTTAAATAAGTTCTAACGGACGGCAGTTCGTGTCTCCTAATTTTTATGAATAAAAACAAAATTTTATTTTCTAATAGTTGATATGTGTGTGTATGATTATGAATTGTTCTAAAATTGAAATTTTTATTTCATTTTAAACATGGACCAAGAAGTCATAAATTGAATACTTAAACCTATATTTTGTACCAAATTTCACAATTTTGGAAACCGGTATACCTACTATCATACATTTTATAGTGTTGATTATCATCTCAAGAAAACTTATCAGTTTTTCATGATCACATAATTTTATTTATTTGATTTCAATTTAAAATTTTTTTAAATTAATACTTTATTAAAAAACACAAAAAACCCTTTCCCATCTGATTAAAAAAATGCATGCATTGTGTTTGTTTGCCAAAATACTCGTCCCCCAATATGGACTAGAATTTTTTTAAACAAAATATTCAACTTTTTTATATTATAGGTACAGTATCAAAATCAACCATTATGTCTGTACATATGTTCCTTTGTTATTATTA
This sequence comes from Syrphus vitripennis, assembly GCA_958431115.1. NCBI lineage: Eukaryota > Metazoa > Arthropoda > Insecta > Diptera > Syrphidae > Syrphus > Syrphus vitripennis. The sequence goes on along the minus strand of OY288110.1, from coordinate 645,188 downwards.
AAACACGGTTCTCAAAAACAAAACTTTTATTGAAAAACAATAAAATTATCCAATAATTTTGGTTAAATAAATTAATAAAAAATTCAAAGCGATATTACAATAAGACATATACACTGTGCATCAAGTTGGCACAAAACAAAAATAACTCGAATCTATAAACAAAATCAAGAGGCAAGTAACTCACTCATTCAGCTGCTATTTACGAAAACTTGCCAGCGAAAGTGATAACAAAAACAACTTCAAAGAATTTTTTACACGCTCTTCTCATATATGCCAAGTGCTCTGACTGCCAAGCCATAGGTACGTTTTTTTTATACTACGTATCAACCAGGTTTGTGGTATCACTGGCACTGGTTGGTATCTCAATTCTCAACAAACAAAACAGTCAGAAAACTGGGCAAGTTCACTGTTTTGAACGTCTCCAGCGTTGTGGAATGTCAGTTTCGTGTTAACACTCGTTGGGTGACCGTGGTGTTTGTAATAGACTAGTAGGAGCTTACGAAGAGAAAAGAAGTCACCTCCGTGAATATTTTGAATTAGAAATGATGTCAAACTACTCTGGCACAAATATGATTGTTATTTAAGTGCAAAATAAAAACATTCCAAGGAAGTGCGTTAGTTTATCTGTGAGATTAAAGGATAATTCAATATGTGTATTTATCCTTTCAGTGTGTCATATCAGTGGTAATGATGAAATGATCTCGATATCATTCAGAAGTGAAATAATTCCCGAATAGATGTAAATTAAAAAAAAAAAAATCGAACACGGAAAATAATTCAAGGTGTGTGCCTGTTGTTAATACCTTAAAGCCCAATTTATAGAACAAGGCTTTTGTATTTGTTTTGTTTTTGTTGAGTATCGATGGTCGCTATAATACAAGTAATTCAACCAGTAGGGGTTGCTATGTCCGTCCCTTAGTCTTTGGGGTGTGCTAGTGCTAGCTGCTATAGCCTGGCGTACTGTTGTGTGATATTCATTAATATCAACCCTTATGGCACATTTTTTACTGTCTACACCTGTATTCAAACATGATTATTTGATTCGACTAGAGTTTTGTTTTGGACAAAAATCACCACTTAAGTTAGTTCAGTGCGAGGTTTTTACTTACGTGGTTGATTTCAAACATAAAAAAATGCAAATAAACCTGAAATTAATATAAGCCATTGAAACGGAAGAATTCATATGATAACTCTATATTCAAATTGATTTGGATTAAAAAAAAATCAAAGTATTTAAAGATAATATCCATATCAACGGTAGATACAAAAAATATGGTTTTAGGATTACTAACATCTATCTTTGAAAATACAGGTATGTACTCGTTTGTGTTAAAAAAAAAGTGGAAGCCATAAATACAATGAATTTTTTAAGAATACATACTAGATTGACCTTAATAACGCATAGGGATATATTTGTCATTCTTACTATACAGCAGCTATGTATATTGCTTTTTCTAATTCAACGAACGAACAAACGAGCGTTATTTTGAGGTGTGACAGTCAAAGTTAGTTATTATAGTTGTACGCGATTTTCTCAATTGTAAATAAAACAACATTTATTGCTTTTTATGGAAAGAGGTCAATAACTTTGATGTTAATTTGCATACTTGTCATATATATGTGCTAGCTAGAATAAACATAGTTTTCTCTTTGTATAAGAAACACAATTCCAACCAGGTACCCATATTGTAATTTAAATACGTTTAAATAACTTTGAAAATATGTATCTACCAAATTCCTTAAATTTTAATTTTTATTGTGAGTTGAAAATAAAAAAGACACTTCCTAAAAAGTTGTGCATTGTACAGTAATGTGTGAAAATTGCTAAAGTGATTTTAATTCAATGTTATTTGTTTTGTTTTTTAAGCCAACAGTTCCTACCAAATGGCCATCCTTTAAATGATGATAATAATAAAAAATAGCTAAAAAAATTGGAAAAACAAAATATCTATTGATTTTCGTTATCAAAACCCAAAAATTTTAAAAACGCTCAGAAGGATTTGAGATTTTGAGCTGAGTCAAAAATAAAAACTAATTTGGATATTATTTTTCGTGGTCAAAGATTTTTAAGCTTTAATGAAAAAGCAATTATGTATATTATAGTTGCCATAATTTAAAAATATGCAGAAACACTCATTTGATTTTTAATAATTTTTTTTGTGATTTGCAAATATTGATCAAAATCCTAATGTCGTTGTATTGTATTACAAAAAAATAAATCATCAATTTTCTAATGATCTGTTTTTTAAATTCAATTTGAGTAACGAATACCCTTAACTGAAGTTTTTTTTTGCCCCTATAGTTTTATTTTATATTTAATTTCACATTTATCAACCAATTCATGGCAATAAATAATAATTTTTTTATTGCAGTAAGAATTTGAATCATTTGTTACAAATTGCGTCAAAAACTAAAAAAAAGTCTGTAAGACAGCTGGATTCGTGAAGGTATCAGTCTAAGCTTTCATTGATACCCTATTCATAAAAATCACTTGTGGGATAAGTATATGTACTTAGCCAAAAATGCAACCGAAAATGTGAATTTTCTTCTGTTCTTATATTAATTCATCAAAAGTTATCTTTTACACCATTTCTAATGCTTAAATATCTAAGCTTTACAAAAATATAATTTAATCCTTCTAAATCCTTATCTATGTAAATAAAATTTTCAATGGGAGAAATATGTTTAGAAAGTAGTAGTTTCATCGATTCTCATTAATAATCCAATAATATTGGCATATATGAAACCATGGAACTTTTGTGTTTGGGTTATATCTAGCATTATGATATGTAAATCTATCTTCAACAATTTTGTGAAAATAGATTAGATTCCTAATGTGAATTGCTCCTCCTTTTACTATTTTTAATGATAAACACGCACGCATGAGTAACGTTTTATTTATTTAACGTCTATTTATTTAATTTTTTTCTGCCTATACGACATCAAAGTCGTTCTTTAATTTTAGTGTCTCGAAATACATTTTTAAAAATCCTGAAACTCTGATATTTATTTTCATCATAGAAAAGTTATTCTTTCAAACTCCTACATAAAATCATTCAAATTATTTTTCTGACCATCAATAAGTTCAATAATTCAGAATTCTTCAAATGAACGGTAATATCAGCAATTACTGTATAATTCCACAGTAAATTCGATTACGGCCTCGTCATGTCCGGCCCAGTAGCTATTTACTCAATCGATCTGGTAGAAATAATGTCGAATAAATTTACTTACTAGGCTGAAAAAAAAACAACAGAAAGCAGAACTAACTAATAGACACAAATGGAACACATTTTACTTTTTTAATGCGATTAAGCTTTAAGTCAGCAGACCTCCATGTGTCGAACTTTCAATAAATCGATAAATTTATTTTTCACGCGATATTTTCTCTTTGAATGGGCAAGTTTTTCCGTCAAAAACCTACTTTTTGTAATACCTTACAAAACAAACATTGTGACACCTGTTGAACTTTGTTCTTACTTTTTTTTTATGCAAAATATGTTTGAAATCGATAGAGGCTACAGGTTGCATTTAAAATTCTGCTTTAAAACCAAAACTTTAAGCTTAACAGAAACATTCAACTCGCTTTAAACTTCGACTGACCTTCATTGGTTTTTTTCATTATCATTCCCATGACTTGTATTCTGCGAAGTTGGCTTTTTTTATTTTTATTTTTATAACAGTTAAGCTATAATAGTAATTTTTTGGTTCATTAAAAATATGCTTTGAATTGTTTTATTCTTAATCAAAACATAATTTCACTTTTCTTTTTCTTTCTTTTGAAAACGTGATGACAATGACCTAAAGTTTTTACAGTTAGATATTTAAAAAAAAAAGAAAAATGTTTTTGTTTGTTCAACGGATAGCCGAATTGAATTATGTAGTTATTATCAGTCGTATAATTATTAGAATTAACAACACCTTTTAATGGGTGAATAATAACGCATTGCATTTATTAAGGCTCTATTTAGCGTTGCTTAAATCCTTATTCATAAAAATATATAAATTTATAATACCCTTGTGTCATATTGTATGAAAAAGAGAAAACTATTACATTTTTTATCCGGGCACCAAACGCAGTTAGCTTAAAATGTCTCTATTCAACGTCACATAATTTTTATAAATAACATTTTTGCATTTAGTGGAATTATAACTTCACGCAGCGCCAGTACTTGTTCTATTGTTTCAAATAAATTTATGCTGAAAATAAAAAAACTTAAATGGCGCTTAAATGGTCGCTGAGACTGAAACACATCATTTTTATATTTAATATTCCCGAGAAAGTGAATCTTTTTTAATTTTATATGGGCTCAGATAATCCCATTTATTTTAGAGTCTATATTCTAATCCATAATAAAATAATAATGTTATCGCCAACATTTCTTTGTGTTTTCAAATCATACAAAAATAATTACGTAATTTAAAAATTAAATAAATATGATTTCATGTTTTTATTTAAACTTATAATGTTTGAAATATTTTTGCTTTTATAGCTGAAGTAATATAGTAATGCCATTTTAATTGATGATGGCGGCTTTGGTGAACCTTTTTTTCAAATCCCATATTGTTGATAATCTGTGAGTACGAGAACAAGAAAACCTATAACCGATTTGGAAAATAGTCAATTTAAATTTTTAGAACTTTAGTTTATAAATTCAAAAGAAATCATAATGCACTTATGATGCATTGAAATTTAAGTTCTTTATTTTTTTATTTAAAATAAACTTAAATTTTTTGTATAAAATAAAAAAAATGTATAAACTACCGTCATTTAAAAATACTCGTAAAATTTTATTTATAACAAATTAATAAGAAAATCAAATTTGCAAAATCTTTCATAAATGACGTATTTCTACACTACCCACTTATGTTTATACTGAAAGCAAATAGCGACCGGAACTGTGCAAATTTTCAATTAAGACAGATTACTTTTATCTCTCAAAGTACTTCTGAGAAATAAAACAGATTTAATTTAAAGGTACATATAGATATGCATTTTTTTTTCTATTTCTGTTACTTGTATAGAAATCTTTATTATTTATATTAATGTTTTTTTTTATATTTATCTTTTTTTCGATAACAATCTGTGATAAGACACTACCATCTGAAGTAGGTACTTGGTAGACTGTATATATTGAAAATGACTAAGTTTGTTAAAATAAATATTGTTTACATAGCTTTATTAAGTTTATTTTTCTTTTTTTTCTGCTAAACGTACATATTCGTACGTAGATTTGCAACACTTTACATTCAAATAGAGAAATGATGCTTGAGTATAATACTGGTCTGCAAAATTGTACTTATTTTTTATCCTTCGAACCAAAATGTACCTGAGAATGAATCAGATCTCGGAATCACTACATGTGATGTTTCCGGTTGTGAAGATATTTAAAAGTTAAAAATCCAAAACACAATTATGTTACAAACAAATAACGGAATCTAAAAGTACTACATGTTTTGTTTAAAATCCATTTAGATTTATTTCAATAGCTGCACTCTACTTTTTCGAAATATTTATCTACAAAATTTCTCAAATTTTTAGTTTGTTCTTGTACTCGTAGCTAGTTTTTTGAAAACAAATTAAAAAAAAAAAAAAAAACTAAAACGGCTGTCTTTGACATTTTACACTCGAGTAATTCTGAGACCATATTCAGTTTCAAAAGATCAAAAACCTTGAGAAAAGAATTTAGCCCAAAGGAGAAAAATTTTACAATTGGGAATTCAAATACTTATTTAAAGCATAAAATCCCCGAAAACAAGTTTGGCTTGATGTTTATTTATATTGCTCTAGCAAGTACTCGTATTTTGACTTGTACTTATTTTGACTTGTAGCTAAATAAGCCCCGTCTCGCCACTCCGAGATAAATTTTGATATTTTAAAATTCTGCAATGATTTATTTTTTCGTTCATAATAATTCAAACGAGATTAAGGACTGATTTTTTTTTCATACTATCAAATACATATTGAAAAAATGAAAAAAAATGATGCGAAGAAAATTTAGTTTTAGGTATCTAAATAATGGAGTCTATAGATATATGTCAGAAGTTTTTAATTTGGCGCTCATTTATCTCTATATTTTCTCTTGCCAATGTTGACATTTCGGAAAACACCGGTCTATTCAGAAAAAGAAATCAGCTATGATAAAATAACTTATGGATGTATGTATGTACGTCTGCTAGCCATGGATCAAATTGCTCATAACTAAACATAAAGATTGAAGAGATTTACAATTATTTTAAAAGTATATATATTTCAAAAATATAATCCATGACACTCACCACAGCGTAAATAAACACATAAAAGTAACATAAATTCCCAGAACTTCACATCTGTGAATATAAAGCACTCTAAGGTCTTATAAATTCCCATAAAACACAAAGCAAGCGCAATGGTAAAACAAAGTTCAGTTTTTTGTTTTCATATAAGACGATATTCTGGTTTTTGGGCATGTGAATCTTTTCACGTAAGCCCATGCTGTTTCTAAATCAGCATTTTTGAATGTATATATGTACATATATCAATAAGTACACTAAGTTCATTACTATTGACTATGCTATATGTATGCTTCCAAAAACAAAAATATTTAATCGCTATTTACTGGTAAGTGAAAAAAGATTGAAATTAATCTCGAAATTCAGCCACAAAAAATATTTATTTATTAAAACATAAACCACAGAACAACCCAAGGGAAATCACACAAAAGTTCTGCGAAGCAATAATTATTGCAGTTTAGAAAATACATATATATTTTTAACTTTTTAAACTGAATGAAAAAATGCAGAACAGCTTTATGAACCAAGAATTGATTAAATTTACCAACTGGCATTAATCAATTGATATATTTGTGCTCAATAACAATTAAATCTTTTATCATTTCAATTTTTTTAAATTTGTTTTTAAATTGTAATTGATATGAACATTTTAGGTACCAGTAGAGTAGTGTAAGTTAATTTTTTTCTTCTTTTTATAAAGAAGTTTAAGTCCTAGAACTATCCGGTTTTCAATGTTTGACGTTCATTTGATTATTTTGTATATGCTTTCATTGTTCAAAACAATAAATCTATTAATTTTGCATTAAATAAAAAAAAAAAAAAAACTTTATCATTATAATTGTAGTTTCGTTTTTTGCCAGTTATCACAAAGGAAATCCAATAAAACAATTCACCAGCTTCACAAAACCCACTTGCATGCGAACAATGTGTCATTGTAAAAAACTGAATTTATATAATATCCGATAATATCGCTGAGTTTTTTTTTAATTTACTCATTTAGCTTGTATGTAGTGTTTATCAAATTGGTATTCCAAGAAGACTGGTACGTTATTGAGCCAAAAAAAAAATTTATTTGCTTGTCGCCAGTTAGACGACCTTTCCGAAGGTGATCAATTAATATTCAAAGATCGTAATTCTTCACCCATCCAAAACTCACTTTCACCTTCACTATTAATAATAGTGTCTGATATAAGTTTAATAATGTATTTTTCTTTTATTTCTTCTCATTACAGGGGTTCATTAACTATTTTTAATCAGCAAATATTTGTGACCGCATCGTCAATCAAAATCCCCAAACATGTTCAAGAATACAAAAGCAGTACCAGCGACGATTGCTGATGATGGCGACGATATTAAAAACACCAAAACTAGGTTACTACATTCCAGAGGAAACCCCATTTTAAGTTGGATAAAAAACTCTTACAACAACAACAACGATAGCACACCAAACATCAAGCCAAATATAATCTTATCTACTGACCAAGCTATTAATACAAATTCTACAAATAATAACAAGGAGAATAATACGAGTCAGCCTGAATTAAGAGGTGTTCAAAATTTAAGACATCTCTGGAATTCAAGAATCACAAAAGCTGCCAAAGCTCTAAGTCCTGCCAAAAGCTACGGTTGTCTGTTGCAAGAAGAAAAACCACCACCTGATATTACACGTGCGTTGAGTGTTCATAATATTATAGAAAATCTTGAGTATTCAACTTCGGTCAGGTCGGCGAAAGATAATTTCTACAAGTACAAAACTGCAGCTACAATTGAGAAAAATCGATGTCAAAGCGCAAGTCCTGCTATCACACCTACTCACAGTTTATCGAGTCGTTTAAGTTTCAATAGTTGTCACATAATAGGATCCACTAAGAGTGGAGAAAAATTACATTGGATGCGTCGAGACGACATAATGGTGTCCAAAAATACGAAATCTCTACTATTCCAACAGGAAACCGACGACGACACCAAAATTAATACAATGAAAGCGCCTCATATGGTAGAGGCAATACCTGCCACCCCTCCTGAAGTGCCATCATTGCAGGCTGTTGTTATCGACTGCGATAACAAAAGCAGCGAGCACAATCATTCCGGTAGTGGGACGCAAGACGCTATAGATTCACAATGCTCTTTGGATTTGCTGCGTAGTGCAAAAACGACAGCGGTGCAAACGACGGTCTCAACAACGGCGACAACGACAACGCGAAGAAAAAGTGCTGGTTCCACTCGTAGATATAGTTTTAAGACTCAAGTGAAAAGCTACCATTCTCCCCGCAAAATGCCTAATTACAATGGCAGCAACACAAGCAATAAGGTTGCCAAACTAACCCAGCAATTCAATGAAATTATCCAAAAGGATAAAAAAATATTGGACGAAGTGAAGCGAAACAATGGAATTCTTATTGCTCGCGGCGGTCACGTTTACAAAATTATTGACAATACAGATGCAATGACTACAACAGAACCTACACCGTTGTCAACAGTGTTGCCGACTTGTGATAAAGAAACACCATCTAGTCCAATAAAAACAATTTCAACAGTTCAGCGCGGAATAGAGACTTTTGAATGTCGAACGAGTGAAAAACCTAAATTGCCATTGAAGAGTGCCCAAGTTCTACGAAAAAAGAATGAACTCGTTGCGAGGAAAGAAATCAAAAACGAACTGAAGTCTATAGTCTTGGCAGAAATACGGGAAGAGACACCAATTTCTGATGAACAAAAAATCCAACCAGAATCCAAAAGATTAGAAAATGAATTTAGTTTAAAAGTTAGTAATGTAGTTGAATTATTAGAAAGTAGTAATAAATTAAAATTTAAGACTGAACACAAATCAAAATCAAGTGATTTTCTGCCGTCATCTGATGTAAGTGCAAAGGAATCCAAATTAGCGAAAAAAACTAAAGATCCAAAGGACAGCGAAAAATTTAGCTTCCTAGGAATTTTCTGCAAAACATATAGCAATAAAGAAGATGCTGTTAATACAAAGGTGCAAAAAAGTTTTCAAGAAAAGTATTCAAAAATATCAGAAGATGTGGCTCATAATATTTCGATGCCGAAATCAAACGAATGTGAAGAACAGCATGTTTCTGAAAGCAACTTGAATAGAAATCCGGAACTCCAACAAGACCTTTCAGGCACTCTGGGTGAGGAGAAGATTTTGAATGCGCTAGAAGACGTCAACCATAAAATTGAATCACTTTCTTCAAAGCAACCTGAATTGCCACCTAGTAATTTATTTTTTAATCCAGATGAAGCCAACGCAAAGAATTTAGAGAACACACTTAATGAGGCTATCAACTCTAGCTTAATCGATCAAATCCAACCTATTAAGGTTGCTCAGCACGATGTTGAAATAACAGAGGAAGCGAGTGCTGAAAACAGTGATACCAAAATTCAAAATAGTAATAATGATGAAAGTATTTACGAGTTCATAGCCACAGAGACAAAAACTTACACAATATCTAACTCAAGCTCTTCCATAGTACAACCCCAGAAATCATTTCTCTTTTCAAAATTGGCACTTCGAAATGATGAGGAAAAACGGAATCTCGAGTCCTGTGAAAATTACGAATCTATAAATGGCTATGAAATATGTGAGACTCCCAAAGAAATAATTACACCACCACCTAGACCAAGAAAGGGATCAGCAGAATCGCAGCGAAATACTAGAGACAAATTGCCCGAACTGCCAAATCCAAAACGAATTATCACAAAAAAAATATTCACTACTGTTGTCACATCAAATAACATATCATCACGGACCAGTGATTCGGGCAGCATTAATGACGACGATAGCATATACGATACTATTAAAAGTACTCCCCATTGTTATGAATCACTTAAGTCATCAAGAGAAAAGGAGGACAAGTGTGCTGATACAATTTCACTTGCATCGAATGGCTATGAAAGCATTAACAACTATCGAAGACGATCAATGCTGGGCAATACTGATTCAAGTTCCACTATTTCATCTGAACATAAAACTAACAGTCTTTATGAGGTATCCGTGGTGAATGGAATGCTTGCCGGCAACGTTGGTAGTCAGAACTATTCACATTCATATATCGCATCCAGTGAGAATAGTGATGATTGGGTAGACATTTCTGATAGTGAAGTTAATGGATACGATCTTGGAAAGCAACAGTTTATTGTGTGAGTATGATTTAAACTGTACTATACGATTATTTTGTATTATGTATATTTATTAAGCCCCAGAGTGACAGATAGAAAACCCCGAAATTCAGCCCAGGACTGCATTTTTTCATCTTTAGGGCTTGGCTATGCCCTGCTGTTTTCTCAAAAATATCTATAAAAGTTATTTATTTATAAATTTTTTGTTTTATAGATAAAATTATATGTTAAGGTTTTATTGCACCAATTTCAATAGCAGAATTTATTTATAACAAACAGTAGGCGGTTTTATATTCTTCTTCTTCATTTACCGGCGATTGTCATGACCTCAAGTGGGACCACAACTCTCCTACTCTAGTGTTCAACTTAAGGCTCGCCAAGTTTAGGAGGGGGCTTTGCATTAAAACTTTGAGAATATTTTTGAATGAAACAACTAACACTAGCGTTGTGAAATTCTTTACATTGACTTATTTTTTATTCACTATTCGTTATTTTTTTCTTCACGCAAGTACTCCTCGCAATCCAATCATTCGTTATATTTCTCAAAGAGTCAAATATTATTTTTTCTGATTCCTGATTTCAAAATTATTGCAGACAAAGATAAAGGATGTAAAAAATTGTGTAACTCATTTTCAAATTTTCATTTCAGCGTAAGAGAAAGAGCGAAATCACATAGAAGTCCTGACTGGTCAAAACGCGTGAGAGATAAAAGACTGCATCAACCAACAAGTGATGATGGTAAGTAAACAGTAATGAAATTAACAATCTATTGTCTAAGCACCTCTGCACATGTAACCGGAAATGTTTCAAAGTGAATATTTGACCTTGACATTAAAAAAATATCGTTTTCATTTGTTCCTCTTTTTGTATTAAAAAAAAACTACTTTTAGGCAGAGATCAGAAATAAATCTCAACCTTATGAAGGGTTCTCTAATAACTGTTATTTGATGTGCTTTTCAAAAATGCTCACTCAATAACCTTTATTTTCAACCAAAAAAAGTATCGATCAAGGTCTGAGAGTAACCATTATTTGTTTTTTTTTTTATTTTTTAGGTTACGGTTAACCATTGAGTTTTATTTTTGAGAGAAAAACATAAATTCTCATCTGCAATTTTATCAATCAGAATGCCCGTTAGTATAACCGTTAGTATTTTGTAAGCCATGATTCATGCGGATATGCAGGTTATTAGTCTTTTTATTGTTAGTCATTGGTTTATACATATAATAATAAATAAACACGATCTCATCAAATTCGAATTTGTTTTTGCATTAACCATTTTTGATTTATTTTCAGCGAAAAAGGTTAAGGGTTGACCTTTTTCATTAATTTGTTCATTAAAAAACTCAACCATTGAGAGATATTTTTAAAAATAAAAAATAAGTGTCAAGCGATAACCTATTTTTTTTAAAATAAATCTCAAACCGTAACCAAATTTTTTCTAAAGAAATGTAGTTACTGTCTGAGAAAACCCAATTGAAAATATATGTTGGCAATTATTTCTGATCTCTACTTGTAGGTATTTTTTTATCAGGTAATCTCAATATCTATATAAAAGAGCATTTAAAGTTTAAATAATAAATTAATAAAGTATCAACGAATAAATACATATACCTACTGAGAATATTTTATTGATTCATAATAGGTATCCGCCCGTAAAACTGACGTCATAAAAAATATTTCAAATCCACCTTTTCAATAAAACAGTGTCACTAAGGTCAAATTAGTTATACATATGGACATATATACATGCTCAAAGGGTTTATATACATATATACATAGACTATACACACAAAAACCAGACTCGATTTTTTTCTCTTTATTAAACAAAATTAAAATCCTATTGATAGTGTGAGTTTATGACGTTTTAAAACTGCAGTGTGCGATCACATAATAAATAGAAAAGAGGAAACTTGGCATACACTCTCTGATTTCTGATTAAAAATAAATTATTTGTTCACCAGTGTTGATGGTGAATGCAGAAAACCTGTTCTCAGTTCTCACTATAGCTGCCATCCCACTACCACTACTTTTCATCGCAAGCTTCTCCAAATTCCATTGCAAATATCTATCTATATAGGAGGAACATAATAATTGTCCATAAGCTAAGCATGAACATATAAAGAGATCTTAAAAAAAAACCTGAGGTAATCAACCACCAACCAGGGCAATAATTATGCATCCCCCCAATCTCTTTTTCCACATAACGACCAGCAAACCGTGCAACAGCAGAACAAACAAAACCATAAGAGTTGCGTTAGCGTTACCAATTAACTGCAATTGGAAGAATTTAATTATTTGATACTAAAAGTTGTTGAAAAGTATGTTTTACTAAAAAAATCGTAAATAAGGCATTGTGTTGGGTTCATGTTACCTACATAATATGTACTTCATTCTTGATTAGTATACGGCTCACAGCTGTACCGGCCAAAGTCATAAAAACAAATTTTGTAAATATTTTTAAATAAACTTAAGAATTAGCCTTTTAAAGATTAAAACATTCGTTTTAGTAACAGTTGACCAAAAATCAATTTAATTAGATTAATTTAAAAATTTTAATTAGGTCATTTTAAAATAAATACCTACAGTTTTTATTTCTTTAAACTTAAATCACACCACTATTTGTGTGGAAAGAAATATTTGTATAAAACTCCAAACTTATTTAAATCTCTATTATTGATCCGCTTCGAAATTAGTTTAACAACAATGGTTCTAAAGGTTTTCAAGATATGATATGACTTCTTGCTTATTGAATAACGAGTTTTATACTTGTTTTTAGATTTTAAATTTTGGATATCAAAATAATTTTCCTTAATACCAATTTAAGCAAAACCTAAAACTCAAATATGTACCTATTAGAACTAATTTTGTCATAATTCTAGTTTTGAAACGAGGCAATAATAGGGCTGTTCGAAATCTTCAAGAATTTTTGCGCCAAATGTACAAAATTTTAAATTTTTCATCAATTGTTACAAATTTTTTTTTCTTTTAATATTTAAAAAAAATTATGGAGTGTCTACGTCGTTATGGAGTGTCTCTACGCGAAAAGTTAAGATAGCTTGAGTTAGGGGTCATCAAATGTTAAAAAAAAAACCAACAGATGCTACTGCAATCTAAACCTATACGAAAGTATAGGTTGATTATTCTTTGGGTTTGATTTGTAAAAAATGTTTTTTTAGTATGGATGCACCTACAAAAAAAAAAACAATTCTCAATATATTCTTGCACTATGGCAACGCTGAATCCGTGGCCAATAAACAAAGCTCCAGCCAGAATCGTTCGGGGCTTCGGGGCCAGTGTATGGAAAATCAACAATCTGTGTGTTTGCTCTTGCAATAGTTGTCTCTCCTCAGTGCTCAGTCTCTCGAGCTTATTTCATTAGTTTGGACGTGTATCTAACGCTAACCGTAACTTATTTCGAAGATACTCTCTATTGATCGCATATACTTTTTTTGATCGCACATCACAACGTTAGCGCGAACGTTAAGTGCCAAAGTAATTAAGTATTTAAAATTAACGACATCGAATACCTACAAAACCAACAATAGCAACAACAAAAAACAGCCTTGAAACTATTTCCATCATTCTGTATCAAAGGCATTGTTTAAAAATTACAAGTTCAGTGATCGCGGTTGGAAATTTCGCGTTGATCATTTTTATGCAGTGCATTACCTATATATGTAAAGCTCTTTGCTTTGTAAAACAAAGAGAATAATAATAATATTATATAAGAGAAAGAAATTGAAAACCTCTGTTCATCAATTTTATTGTTAAAAGAATTCCTTATTATTGTATGTTGTTGCTTAAAAAAAAAATAATAAATCAATCTTAAGTGCATGCTGTATATCATATCTTTTGTGTTCATCTTCGCTTAAAAGTGAAAGTCGTAGAAGCTCATGCAACTTTTTTGTTTTGTTTTGTTTTGTTTTATGCTTACTCAAATAGCTACTTTTGGCTTTGCATTTTTTTATTTCTATTAAATCACATTCATTCAAAGAAATAAGCATATTGTTTAATGCTACCATGTTCTTTACAAAAAAAAATGTTAAATTCTATCCACATAATAATTGTGATTAAAGTCTATCTTTAACCTTGTGATAATTAAATTAACTGACCAAAGTTTAAAGGCCTAATTTTGCCCATCTAACTAAACAAGTTATGGTTCTAATAAGTACCACGCATACCTACACTGACAAATTAAAAACATATAACGAATACTATAACATTCTACTTTAACCGGTCTATTGCTCACCGTCACCATCAGTGTGTACATTTGCCAGAAAGAAGCATTTTGAATGATTTTTTTTGCTCGGAAACGAAAATATCAACTAGTTTTATTTCCAAAACATGTTCCATTAAGAATTTGTGATTTTCTTTTAAAAGACTTTTTTGTTTTAATTTGCATTTTTATTTTAGTTTATTTTAAAGTGCAAAGGACGATTTAGTTTGAATTATTTTTTCATTTGGAGGCTGTCTGTTTTTTGTTTAATTATCGTTCTATTCGAGTTGGGGTCGAAATCTGTCTGTGTCCAAAATTTGCATGTTAAAAATTCAACATTTCAAAATTCTATATCGCAAAATTTTAGAAACACTTGTTATATTATTTTTGGAATTTTGTATAATAGAATTGTGTTTAAAAAAAATCGATTATTTATTTGTTATTTATTCGTTAAAGCATAAAATATTGCGAAAATTGGATCATGGAAACTGAAATATTATAATTGTTACGGTGCGAAAGAATATTATCATTATCATTATTAAAGACAAATTTTAACTAACGCTTGATTTAAACGGCTTACGTTTGTTGGGTCTAAAAGCGACAATAGAAGTACATATCTTTTTCAATTTTGATTTTTGATTAGCAAAGTAATGTATTTTTTAACAATGAAAAACTCAAAAACTTGCCGCAAGTAGTGATTGCATGGTCATAAAAACTCCAAACGTCGCCGCCGCCGCCGTGGGGCTTCAAAATAAAAATCTAGAAAAATTAAGGAACTTTTCAAAACTATACATAGGTACTAACATATAAAAATAATTCTTCCGCCTGATCATTAACATTAAATAACGAACGTTCTAATATATCCATCCAGCCGTTGGAGCGTGATAAAAAGAAAATTATCCTAAATCTACTTTCACATTTACATATACATATAAGCAGGTATAATATTAGCAAACGATTTATTCACATTGCTCCCCACTTCCACGCATTTTAATCTTCAAGCAAAACTGTTTTTTTAACATTCCAAAAAATAAGTTATTTGCAAATTCAAATTTAACACAAATACAATTTAACTCAAAAGTTTACATTGATTGCACTTTTAAGAATTAAAAAGTTATAGGTTATAGTTAAACACACAGTTAAAATTTTAATTTATAAAACATCACACATTATTTAGCTTTTTGTTTTTATTTTTATGTTTATATATATATAGAAACTAAATGACGGCAAATATTACCTCAAAACCATTTACCAACTCTGCAAATTTAATTTAAAATCGAGTATGCTCAAAATATGATATTAGAAATAGCATTGAAATGGATTTACCCGACACCGGGACCATTAAGACCATGCCCCGTCGGCGTAGAGCGCGGGCGGTCGGTGAAGTTTACATTACTTCACCATCGAGCAGCGTATATTTGAATAGTGAATTCAGGGAAAACAATGAAATAAACGAACCAATATACCAAAACACAGAAATAGAACAACTCAACCGCAAAATTAGCCGTCAGCGTGATAAGTTTTCTGCCCTACGCCTGGAATCAAATCTCTTTAATGAAACTGAAACAACTTTGGTTACATTTGTAGGTTGGTGTGGACAATTTTTTGTATAAAGCTCATTAATTTTGTTTTTATGAGCCGGGAAAAAGTCTCAGTAATTAACTTTTATTGATTTCAGATGACGTTGACCATTTTTATGAGCCTTTGTTCCCTGTGGGTAATCCTCATTGTTCAAAAACAAATGGTAACTCAAGTTCACCAATTATACCTAAAAGCGAACACAGTGATGATTATGACTCTTTTGAAACCGATGATGATATATATGAGGATAACGAATCAACCAAGAAGGTTTTTCTATTTGCATTATAAGCTTACATTTGTTATTTTAAACCTTCTTCTATTATTAGGATGATAGCGGAGTAGATATTTGTAATGTCAAGCTTCCTGATCCACCTCAAAACAAAAGACAGATCTACAATGTTATGAAAAAATTAAAGAACTTAATTAAAAAAAAGTCTCCAGGTGATCCAAACAAAAATCTTGCTGATTCTTTCCATTCAAAAATATATGAGAACACACAAAATCATACGGAAGGTAATGAGTACCAAACAACTCTTAAACCTACTCGAAGAGCACCAGACAAACCTTATATCAACAAAGATAGTGACCCTAAGGGCGATAACATCTACGAGAACACAGACTTTCAAAATTCAAACTTGATTTCTAGTCGTTGTACTCCAGAAAACGGACTAAAACAAAGCACCTCTGAAAGAAGTTTAAATTCCACTAATGAAATTGTTAACCGACCTAAATCCAATAATGGAAGAAGTTTTAAGTCAAAATTGAAAATTCTCGGAGCCACAAGCATTGATAACAAACATACATCGACGATGACGATTGCAAGAAGCATATTTTACGTATCAGAGACTAGCAACGAGCAAGACTCAGGAATATTTGAAAAGGTATCATCTGGAGATCTGAATTCTGAAAAAACACAAGTTGAACAGACCGATCAGCAGCCAGTTTTTATACGAAAAAATAAAAAACCAACAAATTCACTTAACGCCTATCGCAGACAAACTTCAATTGGGTTAAGACCAAATGATCCTCCTCCACCACCTCCAAATTCAGATAACAAAGCCTCTAAACATCGGCCTTCTACAACTTCGTGGTACGCAGAATGTGGAGTATTCAAACTTCAAAACAGCGTTAGTGTTGATGATGCAAACTACGAAAAACAACAAACTAACCTGAACAAAAGTTCGTCTCATACATCATGGTATGCTGAAGCTGGTCTCTATCAGACAAGTGGCGTTTCAGTGGCAAGTTCCAGTGGAAGTTCTGGAGTTTCTATGGGAAATGATGGAGCTACTGGAGAAGACATTGGACATCATATGTTCTTAAATGAACCCTTATACCAAATTTATAGTGCGGAAAAATTGGAGGTGAGTCCGCTTATGGCTAAATAATTTTCTTGAAACCTGTAATATTTTATTTTTCAGTCAATATCTCGCGATATGGACGAGCACGAAACTGATGGTTATGAAGAAATCGGAAGGAATTCTACAGTCGAAAGACCCAAACGAACAAGACCTACAGCACTACAATTAGTAGGCCCCAAATCAGGACCATCCCGGACACTTTGGAGTGAAATTCCAGAAGTTATATCTTCAGAGATATTATGTAATTAAATGTATATATCCAAATTCTTCCTTTTATTTAATCGTTAAATTACTTTTTCAGCAACATTGAGTCCTCGAGAACGAAGTCTTCAAGAAGCCAAATTCGAAATAATCACATCTGAGGCAAGTTACCTCAAATCTCTTAACCTTTTACGTAGCCATTTTATGAGCCATCACACCTTTCATGACACAACGATTCTCAGTTCGCGAGATCGTAAAGCTCTATTCTCATACATCACACCCGTTCATGAATGTTCTGAAAAATTACTCAGTGAATTGGAAGCCTGCTGGCAAGACAATATAATGTTACTGGGTCTGAGTAAAAGTATTTATACATGTGCAGAGAAACATTTTCAAGTGTATGTGGCTTACTGCGAGCATCAGGGTAAAATGGATCGTTCGTTGCGAAGACTTAAAGAAGCTAAAGGCACGTTCTGCCAAAAGCTAGAACAATTGGAATCAGATTCAGTCTGTTGTGGTTTGACACTTCACTCATTCCTAATGCTCCCCATGCAGCGAATAACTCGTCTCCCGTTGCTTATCGATGCAGTTTTCAGTAAAGTCCATCGCGATGATGATGAATACGATAATTGGAAATTAACTTTAGCCATATTAAATAAGATCGTAGCACAGTGTAACGAAGCGGCAAATCGTTGTGAACAAGCCTATGAAATTGAACGAATCTCAAAGCAGTTAGAGTTTCCATCTCATATAAGAGCTCTTGCAATAGCACCAGCAGGAGTTGCTGCCACGGGTGCTAAACCTCGTTTTTTGGTTAAAAAAGGTGAATTAGTTCACTTGATTTGGAGGGGGGATGATGCCAAGTTAACATTTGGAAAGAAATTCACAAAATCAAATATTTACGCATTTTTGTTTTCCGACCTCATGGTCTTAACTAAACGAAAAGGAGAAGAACAATTTACAGTCTTCGATTACTGTCCGCGAAATATGTTAAATATTTCGTCTGGAGACTCAATTCCCCAATTGCCAACCAAAGATGCCAATCAGACGGGAAAAAATTTAATGTTAATGACTCTTCTGGAAAACAACGAGAGGAAGACTGTTGAATTGGTAAGAACAGAATGATTTTTTTTTTCTATTTTGTATAATAAAATAATAATAATTTTTTAAGGTTCTCTCGTGTCCTTCTGTTTCGGAAATGGAACGATGGCTTCAGGCAACAAGACCACCAGAAGCAGAAAATCCAGGGGAAAAGCTTTACGAACAATGGGATTGCCCACAAGTTACTGCCACACATGAATTCATAGCAACCGAACCAGATCTTCTTACCCTAGAAGTTGGTGACGTAGTTAACGTTTCACGAAAACTTCCAGATGGTAGTAAATTATTTCCAAAAATAAACAAAATAAATAAGTATTGTATTTTTAGGTTGGTTTTACGGTGAACGAATAAGAGATGGTATTACTGGCTGGTTTCCTGGCAGTTTTACTGAAGAAGTCAATTCTGCCCATGTAAGAGCTCGAAATCTGAAACAGAGACACCGTTTACTTACCTTTACTGGAACTTATTTAGAAATGCAAAAGCGAAAATAATGCCATTTAATATTAAATTTGATCTATTGTTAAGACAAAAAAAATTTAAATGTTACTGTTTGTATATAAATAAGAAAATAATGTGAATAGCATTTGTACATAATAGCGTAAACCAATTTGAATTGCAATTCGATTCAATACAATGTGATAAGATGCATTCTATAAAGATTAATTTAATGTTAAATATTAATGTATAGATGTTTTTGTTTCTCAATTTCAAATAAAATTACTGAAATATTATTTAAGGTAACGATTTCTTTTTCATTTAATTTTAAAGAAATATTTGTAGTGTAGTTTGCAATTAAAACAAGTATTCTAATGTTACATTTCAATATCAGAAAATGAATGTTTAAAAATTACTGTAAATAATTGACAATTTAATTGCCTTCTCCGTCCGAAAAAAAATATAGGGCCGTTAAGCTTATTTTTTTTGGCACCCGTTTTGTAAAGTTAAAAACTATATTAAAAAAGAACCAAGTTATTATATAAATCAAAGCCCTGCTATAAAATGAAAACAAGTAATCCTTCCAAATTTAAGTCAGTGATCATTGAATAACAAATAAGAACTTGCAGTCCAGTAAAAGCACCATTTGACCCAGACGCAAAGGCATGTTTTTTTTCATTGATCAATAGGAACTTACGTCGGGGTAGAAATCCAAATGTAAAACATGAGATACCGAATTATTGGTGAAAAAAATAATCCATTAAATTATTGGAATTTTTTTTAGTTATATGTAGTAATTTTAACCAAATTTTTGAAGTTTAATTTTTATTATTCATTTTTTTAGCCCTTGTAATCAGCTAAACTTAAAAAATTCTGCTTTCTATGACCACCGGTTACTATGCAATAGGTTAATGAACATACATTAATCGGTAAGTCAGCGCCCTCACGTAAAAATAATTTCTTTGTTTCTCCGAATATCTCCCCTCCGATATATTGCACAGTAAGTAATATAAAATATTATTACTTCTTTTCATATCAATTTACCTACATATATTATTAAATAAATGTTTGTCTGTATGTCATCGATGAACTCAAAAACTACTGCACAAATTATAATGAAAATTGGTATATTCATATATGTATTTTTCCACGGCTCACTAATGCCACTTGCCACCAGGTGGTGTAGCAACGCGCGCCGGGTACAGCTAGTTACCTATAATTTTCAGGCATATGATTTTTGTTTAAGCGAATGAATAAAAAAATTGACTATTGAATAAAAAGATAATGTAAGGTAACTTTTTAAAAAAGCTTTAATTTTTGTTTGAAGGTCCTCTTAATTCTCTATATTGTTTAAATATAACGGTGGCCTAGAAATTCGCGAAAACCCGTCGGTTTATCGTTGCACGCATATAAACATTTTTTTTTTCTTTTCTCTAAATGTCTCGATTTAAAATATTTAAATAAATATTTGGACGTATCAAAGCTTTGATTTTTAAGATAGTTCTTTTTTTCTAAATAAATTAATAATTTTATTTTAGTCTTTTAATTTTCTACAAATTATTAGAAAAAATAAGCGTTTGACGTTAGACGAGTATTAATTTTATGAATAAAGATGCCTCGCGTCATTGGGGTATCGTATTGGTTTTGGGGAACCTCAAAACTTCATTTTGTAAAACCTGGGGCCGAATTACCGCATGAGTTCACGAGTAATAAGTGACTGAATTGTGCGAGTTTGGCATTACCACTCACGTTATTGAGCAATCTAGTACAGTAATTTGACATTTCCTCATCAGTTATCGAGCAAAATTTCATTCGATAACTAAAGAGCTCACTGATTAGAACAAAACTGAAGGAAAATGCAAGTATTTTTCGATCACTGATGGCACTCACTCACTCGTTCACTGATGCGGTAATTCGGCCCCTGACTTTAATACACATGATTTTTGTTTTTGTAAATAGGTCTAGGAAACTTTATTTGATTTTGAAAACGTTGGAAAGACATTTACCTTAAATATATGTACTCTGGCTACTGAAATCATTTGCGGATCCAAAACTAGGCCTCTTTTTCTTGAAGGGCCATTGTGCAAATTCGTTAAGATATTTCAAGTTGCCAAGCACATCTATTTAATTGTGAAATGGCCGCTTTCGACAATTGCTACGATTAAAGTGAAATGTATAATTTTATAAAAAAGCTCGGCGGTCAAAAGTCAATAATATCTATATAAAAAAAATAGTTTTACTTGCTATTGAACAACGTGCTATTAAACAAAAAACAAAAAAATTTTAAGTGCATACTTTACTTTGTTTTTGCTTCCATTTTGTTTTTTGACAGCCATTTTTATTTTTCTATTCATCAGCTGTTTTTTCTAGAAACCTACCCGGAAAGCTTTGGTTATGTACCCGAACGCTCCTAATATATAGATACATTTGGCCAGTTTATATTTCTAAGATCTCTGAGAATATTCTCAGTGGACAGAGATTGAGAAAGAAATATAAGCAACAATTCTCAAAGAAATAAAAATTGACGCTTTTAAAAATACAAAAGCAAATAAAATTAAATTATTTTCAAAAGTCAAAGCTATCACTTTGTAAAATTGAGAAATCGAATCCAAAAATTTTCATTCTCAGAGTTTTGACAGTAGAATTAAGAAATTTGTATATGAATTTTTGTTTATATTTCTGAGAATACGAAGATCTCTGAGATCTTAGAAATATAAACTGGCCAATTATTATTATAACAAATTTCAGATTGCAAAACAGACCTAGGCGAGCTGTCACGAAACTTCAGATTCGCAATACGCATTGAACGCGGGAAATGTCAAGGAAGAAATAATAAAAACCAACAAAAAATTTAACTATTGTTTATTTTTACTACACAAAAAACTACAAATTCCTTATCGAATGTTACAAACATAAAATAATGAATGCACAGTTCCATACGCCTTCTTTCGGGGATGAAGAATTCAATTTAAATGATGTAGAGATAGAGAACGAGCCAGAAGTAAGTTGTTCAGAAAAATATTTATCCAATTTGTGTTGTTTTTTTATAAAGAAAACATTTAGATACAAGTATCAAACGCCAACAGATTCAATGTAATCAGCCAGCAAGTCTCTACAAACGTTGATGCACCGGAACCAGAGAAACCATACTCAGCATATGCTCTCTTCTTTCGCGACACAGTCAGTGCAATCAAAGTCCAAAATCCCAATACGTCTTTCGACGAAATTTCCAGAATTGTAAGTTCTATGTGGCAAGTGCTCGATCCAAACCACATAAGCGTTTATAATAAAAAAAGTGACTTGGCCAAAAAAGAATACATACAGAAGATGGCAGCCTATAGAAGCTCCCAATTGCGTCAAGTTGTTCAAGACGAGTCCGGTCAAGCAGACATTATCCAGCCCAATATTTCTCCAAAACCCGTGCAAATTACTTCGAGACCAGTTGTCTTTACTATTTCCCCCAGACAATCAGCGAGCGAATCCCAACCATTAACGCTAAATGACCAACAGGCACCAGTTGCTTCACAAAACAATATTGTTTACTGTAACAATGTTAATCCACAACAACAACCGATGAATAATGAACCTCAAAATGTAAAGCTCTTTAGCGAGGCTGGTTCAGGACAGATTTGTCTACGCGAAAACTGCAATAAACGAGCCATTATAAATCCAGATTGGGAAGATGAGTACTGTAGTAATGAATGTGTCGTCATACACTGTCGCAATGTATTCAATCAGTGGGTAAAGTCAAATGCGGAAGATTAAGTGTAATTGGAAAAAATCAATTTTTTTATTCAAAATGGAATAAAACAAAAATAAAAACATAAAAATAGCATTTTTAATTAATTTTTGGCAAAGCTAAACATTTATGTTAAACATCAATCAAATATAAAATTTTTAGGTGTGGTAAAGTGGTTTAGAAAGAAATAATAACTTGAACAAAAGTAGAGCCGGACAAACCCATGCCAACAAACCGGATATTCGTAAGAGTGCTCACAACTCAAAAATCCTTTCATTTCTAAAATGAAAAAAGGTCACGCGGTCAACATCTTAAGTTACCAAAATATTTATTAATTAATCAAGGCTTCTGTTACAATAATTGTTAATTTAAATAGACACTTCGTTGTTATCTTTTTAATCAATTACTTCTTAGCTTGAATTTAAGCTCCCACTCCAAAAGCACGTTTCTTCTGGGGTTTTAATTCATTTAAATTAAATACTTTAATTTTGAATTGAACCAACTTTGCTACACATTTCCGATTTGAATTGCAAGACCAAAGTCCTCTCTTTTTTTGATCTTGATTTGATTATTTTTGAAAAGACCTTTTAGTTAAAACGCAAATACATCTTATTTAAATTAAACTTAAAAGCCGTTGTCAGTAATATTCGTTTAAATGCTTCAGGCGTACTTTTTAATTGGTAGTCTTTTTGTCATTTAACAAACTTTGCGCTTTTAAAATTTAACTTTTAAATCTTAAAATGTCGTTTTTTACATTTTAAAACTTAAAACCTGTTTAAAACGGCTACCGAAAATTTTATTGATTTAAAAAAAATTTAATAGCGGTAAACAAAACAAAAATGTATGTATGGGGTTTTCAAGTACAAACAAATTTATTTCCCACTCTACTGCTTCACCTTAAGGCTCCATTTGTGTTTCACAAATTTCATTGATATAAACATCATCAGATAACGACAAATATTAAAGACGTGTTATTCTTACCATTTAATCGATACGGACGGTGATAGTTAAAAAATACACAAGTTTTTATTTCTTAGATTTATTTTATTTTGTATCATAAAAAAAAAAATTATTTAAAGTAGGCTAAAATTTAATAAATTTATTTGGAAATTTTGATTTATACAAACAAAAATTTACATAATTAATTTTTTTCGCTTGGTGAGAGACTTTACCATCATAAAAAAAAACATATTTTCAACCACTCGTAAATTTCATTTTTAGTAGTTCAAGAAATAAACTAATAATAAACCCCATCATATATTTTAAAATACTCTATCACAAACAAAAAATTCTCAATATTTTTTTTTTTGAAAACAAAATAAATAATATATTATATATATTTTTTTGTTTAAAAAATTAAAGTAAAAATTGAAACGATACCAGAAATTAAATCGTCATCGATTATA
Source organism: Syrphus vitripennis (assembly GCA_958431115.1). NCBI lineage: Eukaryota > Metazoa > Arthropoda > Insecta > Diptera > Syrphidae > Syrphus > Syrphus vitripennis. The sequence continues at coordinate 620,746 of OY288110.1, read as the reverse complement.
TTTCTTCATGATCAAAACTTAATATAAACTTAAAAAGAACTTAAAGTTAAAATTGCAAGTTAAAACGGACGCAAATCAAGCATGTAAATACTTTTGGAGTTATATAAAAAAGAAGTAAATGTAGTACAAGCATAAATTATTGTTGTAACCACAGCATAAAAATATTTAGATAAAATAATAATATCAAAACATTTACAAAATAATAAATATAAAAAAATGTATTTTAAGTTTTTTTTTTCGAAGATAGCAGCGCTTTTTTATATTATATCACGATATTTTAATTATATATGTCGTTATGATTAACAAATAATAGTTTGATTTTTTAATTAAGTAATTTGTATATCGTATGCGCATATATATATTTTTTGGTTAAAACATTTTTCCAATACATTATGGTTTATGCTTCAAAATAACATATTGTATAAGAGTAATACTTATACATACAGTAAATATGTGCATGCTCCGATGGGCAAGTTCTTCACTTAATACCAAAATATTTCTTAAATGAAATAGAAGTTGTTAAATCGGTTTTGCATTCTAAACAAATTTATAGATTAAAAAAAAACTATAGTAAAACTATTTAAAAAATGCATTGTCTACGATGTTTTTTTTTTCATTTATCTCTAGGTTATCTCAATTTTGTGTGTAAACTACTACTTGTTAAAAAAAGAACAATTGTGGGTGCCAATAATCATATTGGTCCAAATTTTCAAAAATAATTTTTTTGTGTTCTTATCAGACAATTTTTTTTTTCAAAGGCAGCAGTCTTCAATAAATTCATGCAAAAGTATTGTTGCCAAGAATAAAATATTGTCACAATAAAATAAACAAAGAAGAAAAATGTACTAAGCAAAAAGCTAAATTTGAGATAAGTGACACGTTTTTCCCATTATACAATTTTTTCTTCTTCTTGATGCAATATTAATATGTGAATCATGCGTTCTAAAATTTCATACACTATTTTGACTAGAGCAGTATTGTTCTTCAATAAGTCTATTAATTGTTTTTTAAGAGACCAGGCCATGTGCAAAACACTCCAAATCCTTGAACCGTTCCTTTTGGTCAATCCCGTTAGTTTCATAAATTGTATGTGGTACGAAGAAAAGGAATGAATTGTGTTTCTGATTAGTTTCAGGTTTTGCTAGAAAATGAGAAAAAATTAACGCCAAGTTGTTGGAAGAAAATTTAACGCCTTCAGAAATAATTTGAAAAAAAACTACCAACCTTTATTCTATTATCTGCAGCTCATCCATCAGTAAATCCGAAGACTCTTTGCAAAATGTACTGGATCGCTCTAGCTTCGTCTCGATGAGGTTAAATTTATTTGTTTCATTGGGCGGAGGTGAACTTTCGATGTGTAGTTCGATTGTATTGCTACTACCATTTGTGATTGGATTTTTGAATTTAAATTTAGATTTTTGCGAATCGTGGTATTGGTTGTTTTGGGTCTTTTGGTCGCCCAAGTATGTTTTTTTCAAATGCAAAGAATTTGGTCTTCGAGTAGGGATGTTCGAATGAGAGTTTCGGTTAGACAGAGGTATCGATTCCCGACCGATGCCGCCTCTTAACAGTGGTTGAGGTTTATACGATGCTGATACCGTACTATGACTCTTTTCTTCAGCACTGCTCGATTGTTGTTGTTGCTGTTGTTTATTTTTTTCCGCACGCCTTGCAAGTATTTCTCTCGATTTTGCACTAAGGAAACTTTTGCGTGCAACTGTTGGTGTTGGTTGTCCGGTAGATGTGGCACTTTGATTGCCTGGGACGGAGATTGAACGATTTTTGAATGCGTCTCGGGGTGAGTTTACTGAACTTACACTGGAGAGTCTACTGCCAGACTTATTTGTCAGAGATGAGGGGCTCGATCCAGCCGAGGTGGTGTTGTGTGATGAAATTTGTCTCCCTTTTGCCAGTGGACGGTTCGGAGCGATTTTGGGCACTGGTTGATTTTTCACCTGCCTGACTGCAACTTTATTGCTTATCACTGGGTTTGAACGAGAGAGTTTGCCACCGGCCAAGGATTCCTGTGAAACCGTTTTATCGGTTATCATCGAACTTTTCAGGCTATCAGCCAAAGAGTCAACACATACGTCGGGATATTGATTCGATGATTTACCTTTAGGTTTGACCTTCCGAGACGGTGAAGCCAAGCTGTCTAATGACATGTTAATAGACTTTGTTCCAATTTGTCTATCTGAATTTGCATTGTTTCTGCGAATGGCAGGGCTAGAATTACGAGAGCTATCACTTGAGGAAATATGTTTTCCTTTTGCCAAAGTAGAAGGAATGCTGGAACTAGTTTGACTTCGAACGGGCCCGTTGGTAATAGTTGTACCTCGTGGTTTCCTCGGTTCAAGGTAGCGAGGACGAACTTCTGTTAGACGTGGAACAATCGGCTTTTCTATTGCTGGTTCAGGGATATTTTTGATCTGTTTTTGACTTGAAATACGAACAGCAGACGCTTCTGATTGTGTACGTCGGTGAGAGGAAGACTTCTCAATTGATTTTTGATGTGATTGCTGTTTTGCTATGAGCGGAACATGTACTCTCGAATTTGTTTTCAAAACTTTAACTTAAATTAAAAAATGTATACAAAAATACAAGATTTAAATGGGAAAATAAATTTGATTTTAAAAGTTTTACCTTTGTTTTCGTTGACATCGTTATTGGCTTGAACACCTCTTTCTGTAGTTTGAATACTATGATCCTGGGCGTGCGTTTGAGTGTGCGTAGTGGCTTTAAAAAGTTGTGAGTCATTAGCCAGCGAACGTTTTGAATGTGCTTGAATGGCCAACTTGACTTGGTAGAGATCTTGATTTCTATTGCTACTACCTCCGAACGAAAAGGCCTTTGTAACTGCTTTTCCCCGCCTCAAATCTACAGGCTCAGTGAGCCGAGCTAGAGTTTGTATTTTCTTTCGTAGCTCCAAATCCATTCTCTGCCAGGCATTTACACGCATAGCTCGTGAGCATTGGCGTGTAAGACACTGTTCTACTGTAGATAGAATGGCACTTATCAATCTGATAAATTCATCATTCCAATCCAATTCTTCTTCATGCAATCCTTGCAATTCTTTTGCCAACTCTCCCAAGTTTGGCATTTTAAGTATTTTTGCCGAGAGAACAGTGTTTAGGCGTGTAATCCTTTGGTAGCTGCGACATGCTTGATCTGGTGTAAGCGATGCAGCAGTTCTTAATAAGAGACTTTCTAATCGCGGAATATGACAACTTTTATCATGACCTAACGAAAGGAAACTATCGCTTGCGATTAGGCTCGAAAAGTGATCAGCAATGTAGCCGTATGCAACATCTAGAATATCTCGAACCAGATTTTCTATCACTGAAGCCCATCTGAATGGAGCCAACTGAGCCAGAAGGTCGTCACAATCCAGAACCGAGTCCAGAACTGTTTCAGATGTCTTAAAATTTAAATGGATCACTTATTTATCTTTATTTCGAGTAAACAAGAAATATATCTGTGGTGTTTGGTATAAACATGATAACCCATTTTACATCGATGATGAGATTTGTTTGAATTGAAAATAAATGTTTGCATTATTTTTACTTTGTTAAAATTTGAAATAATAATGTATTTCATATAAAAAAACAACATTGGATTTATCATATTTATACCAAAGACCACAGATATTTTTAAAATCTAACATAACTTACCAAATAAGCCACAATTTGTTGACGACATCTATATAAAATATCCGATGGTAACTGAGCAAATGATCTGGTTGGCCACACTTTCAAATAATGTCGGCATGCCCACTTTAGACATTTTCTATATAAATCGTCTAAAGCATGGTTTAGAGCCACTGGTAGAACTTGGAGTATTCCATCGATACATCCTGAGCAAGGTTTATGAAAGTTGTGACAGTAGTTGCTTTTAAGTGCATGTGCTGTTACCTCCTTCAATCCTTCCAATCCAAGCAAATCAGCCAAAGCAGCTAATTCCATCAGACTAATTCCATCTGGAGGATGCGATGCACCCGAATAGATGTGGCACAATGCAAAATGAACTGCACTGTAAGAATAACCCGGAAGAGAAACGACATTCCCGGAGCTCTGTGCCCATCCACCAGCTAACATTGCTGCAAAATATTGACACCTCGATCGGAGAATACACTTGTGAGCTTTGATGCGTCGACCGTTGACTTCAACGGTCATATCTGTGGCGAGCTCCTGTAGGAACATCTTAAGTAAATCTTCACCAAGTCTTCGCGGTTGTCGACACGAAATGGATGATTCGTCCATTCCCGAACGACTAAAACTTGACGCAAGACTAGAATTAATCGAAAAGTCCGATGAGTTAACATAATCCAGATGTTCGACATTACCTACAAAGTCATTTGGCAAGCTGCAGCTGAGCTCTTTGGAGAATTGTGGAAAAAGCCGCGAAAGACTTTTCAAATTATCCACAGAATTCGTTATATTTAAAATACTGGGACCTGTGGATCGAGACATTGTCCAGGAATGTGGTCGAGCGCGAGAGGTTTCATGAAATAGTCTATTTATTTGACGATGATTTCCAACCGACTTTGACATGGTTTCACTTGGCGAATGAAGCTCGAATTTAGCTAGAGGCTTATCCATATCTGACAGCTTAACAAAAGACCTTGATTCAGTTACAGCGTTTTCAGTTACCGTTTCTAGAAGTTGCTTTTGCTTTTCAATTGTGGCATTTAGCGACTCCATAGTGTGTGTAGATGAATAGTTTGTAGCCGATTTCTTGGGAGATGATGTTTCCTTGGCTTCTATGATGGTCTCCATAACTAATGACCTGGATGTAAGGTCTTTAATTTGTTGAAGTGAAGGAGGTTCATTTTTATCATGCGAAATTACTTCCTCCTCTTGTTGGAATGTGAGATCTTCTGTATCGGTGCCAGTTGAAATGGGCGAAAGGTCCTTGGAAAGAACTCCATCTGTTAGAGATGCAACGCTACTTTTATCAAAAGTTTCGTTCAATTGCACATCCCTTCGATGTTTTTTCACCTTCACAGCGGCAGGAATGTGGTTGGCATTTTCTGCTCCTACTACACCATCGGCCCCCGAACCTGATGTTGTAGAAGTATTTGAGTAAGTGCTACCGAGTTCACTTTTAGATGAAGTTAGATCATCGAAAGGTGAAAGAGAGGAATCTACCGACAAGCTAGAAGTTTTTGAGATCAAAGGAATTTTATCAATGATATTCATAAGTCCTTTGTCGCCGGTCAAAGACATGGATCGCTTATAGTCTGTACTAGGAGCTGTATTACTTGAGTTATTTGCCCACGAATGCCGTTTTGGATCACTTGATGATGCGAAATTTTTAGATATTCTACGTATTGCTGCAACAGTTGTTGGCAAAGGTTCGCTTACATTCTTTTTTAATTCTTCCTCGCCCTTGGGGTCAGAATCGGAGGGCGGTTGCTGACTACTTCTTGACATAAGAGTTTCAGTAGAGCTTGTGCTAGATTTCATGAGATCGTCATTGGTGCTCCGTTTCAAGTTAAATGAACTAGACAATCTGGCGGCCAATGATAGTGGCTCTTTTTTAGATACCAGTTTTTTTTCTCCAAAGTCTATAAACATGGAGAATATATTTTTCTTATCGTTTGAGTCCTTTGTTCCTGCAGTTGGATTTTTAAGCGATGGGGGCGGAGTAGCGTTGCGAGAATCATCGTCTTCTGACAGATCTACGTAGAAGCCTTGGGGTTTTTTAGTACTGTCGCATAAGGACTTTTTTCGTTCTGCAACAATGGGTTTTTCTTCGTTGGCTGAATAATTTTCCAATGAAACAAAAAAACCACTCTTTGACATGGTATCGCCGCTGGACGAGGAACTTGAATCTTTCCTATTTTTACAGTCACTCATGTCAACTACCCAAGATGAAACTCCCGGAGCCTGTGATTTTCTTAACTTGGGCTTAATTTTAAACTCTTCGTCATCGTTGTTAGCACGTTCGAAATCGAGAGACATAAAACCACCCGAAACAATTGGACATGATTCAGTTTTTCTGCGCACTGGTGGACTTTCGCATTGCTTAACATTAAAGTCTTTGATCGATGCTCCTCCCGATATAATTGGATTTGCCTCGTCAAATTTGGAAAATCGTTTTGGTGTTCTTGGTGCTGGAATCGGGCTGTCTGTTGCATCACTGCAATATGCACCTGAGTCCCGATAATCCACCCTAGCATGCACTTGTACAATTGAATTGTGTGGAGTATCCGGCAGCATGCATGACGACTTTTGATTGCGCTCTATTTCAGATGACCACACAAGACTCGCTGCCGGACTTGAGGAGGAGTAGTCAGTTGTGTAGCTTATATCATTGGTGAAAGGAATTTTTGGACTGATCATATGACCCGAAAATTGCTGAATATTATGCTGGAATACAAATTGACCTTGTTTTCTTTCCTTTGCCTTTCGCATAATAACTGCCTCATTGCTATCCGACGAAGAAGATGACGAATCACGTTCTTCGTGTTTATCATCTGCAGAAAATTCATACAATCGAGTGGAAGACCTTGGTCCAAAAGGATCATTGTGCTTGGTTTTGTCACGCTTTCTTGATAGCTTCTCTTCGTCTGAAAGGTTATTTATTTGATCATTATCATCGACTTTCTGAGGAGATTCGTCGCTGGAACTACTGCTCTTTAAGTTTTCCTCTTTCTTTTCATCCAACTTTGCTCGATTCCCTTTACAAAACTTAAAACCCTGTTGAAAGCTTTCCAGAGGTTCAGAAACAATATTGTTTATAAGAGCAGTCGATTCTTGGCTCGCGAATGCTAATTGTTCTTCCTCTTCATCACGCAAAGAAGAGGCGTCTATGAAGCATGCAGTTACATTTGCCGGCTTTTCGATTCCACAACAATAGTTTTGTCTCTCATTTTGCAGAAAATCATTGCAGCATTTGCGCACGTCCGCCTCAGATATCTTACCATGGTTTGGAAATATGGATTCCCAAGAACCAGTTTCCGAAGACACCGACGATGTCTCCATTATGACAATCTCTTCGTTCTGTCTTTGCTTCTCCTCTTTTGTCGTTGAGATTGCGGAAGGTGCTGGATGCTTGATTTTATTTTCAAACAATTTATTGTCTACATCAATGTTTCCATTGATCTTATGAATTTCCGCTTCATCTGGTAGTCTTGGGTGTTCACTAGGACTGCTGTTAGTGCTTATAGGGGAAAAAGTATCCCTCTCCTCTCCACAATCAGCTTCGCAAGTTTTTGTCGATGAACCACTTCCCTGTCGATGGGCAATATCCAATGGAGGTGGTTTTGTTCTTGGTCTTTCGCAACTACTGCCACTTGCATTAACTATTTCAAAGGCGGAACCAGCCGATTCATCTGTCGAAAGTTGGGGTGCGCAATGATGCACCTCACTGTATCCGATTTCATCCTCTATGTCATTACCATCACTCAGTGATTGAATATGGCCGTCTACCACGGCTTCCGGACAATTTTGAATGCCAGTGTCATCACAATTCATTTTGGAATTTATATTGCTTTTAAATTATAATGCACATAATTTCACTTGCCCAAAATGGAATATTTGATTTATTGCCTATCAATAAAGAGTTTGCACTGCGTCCCAATCCCAAGTATTTTTAAGCGTGGCAAGTCTCGCATTAACAGATGCCTTGAATTCGGTTTATTGCATAAGAGGTATTATCCATAGAATGCTTGAGGTATGCATTGGCAAGTGACTGTTGTTATTATTGGCTTATCTCAAGCCTTTGTTTGATATCGTTTTTGTCATTTTTTTTTTTGCTTTAAAAGCAAGCTGTGTTTTCTCTATGGAGTATTTATTTGCATAAATTTCGTTGCTACAGGCGATCGCTCGAAAAAAATCTGCTGTAAATAGAGAGAAGAAAAAATATATGTATATAGCTATTTGTTTTATTGTATTGTTAACTATAGAAGCAAAAGGCATCTTAACATTATTGGTACATCATAAAGATTGTGTAACCGTATAATTTTTATTAAACAAACAATAATATTTGAATAATAAAATCGTGAATAATTGCTTACACATACACGTTTTTTTATTTTAGCAGTCGTGGGTAAATTAATTTACCTGATTTAATAGCGAGAGAAGATAGTTCTCTGCTAAGAGCACATCAAAGTGAAAACGCGAAATAGGAGTATGTTCCCAAAAACGAATTGGGGGTTATAGAAAATAAATTTTCCCTGTAAACTAGAAGTGTGAAAATTTATCGTAATCGGGAGTTTGACTATTATACCCCTGTTCGGTATTTTTTTTTTTTTGACATACACAGGTCCAACACAATTTATATGATACATATGCTATGTACATCGGTTTTGAGTTGATAGCTTATTGTGACAATTTTCACAGGAAATATCAAGTTACATCTTATATTTCAAGCCAATTTTAGGAAGTTCAGCATTGAAAATATAAATTATATTCATCTTTTCAGAAGTGTTTCAAATTTTAAAAAATTACGTAATAATTGAGAATACGGGAAAAAGAAACAATTTTGATATTGCAATTTTTAGTTTTAACAATAACGTGAAATACTTTTTAAAAATAATTTAATATCATTATTTCAAAATAAAGGATAATTGAATCTTTTATTTATTAATTTCATCCATTCCAATAAAGCATTTTGCTTTTGGGTTAGTTTAAAATCCGTGTTTTGCTTCGTTTTCAGAAAGAAGGATTCAAGTTTTCAAGTATTTTTCCTTTATTGTGAGCAAAAGTTGGACGGTGACGAACAAAAATAAACGAAAGTGAAAAATTTGTGTGGTGGTACTTAAAAAAAAAACATATCAATAATATTATAATTATGTAGTCTCTTTCATGATGTTGCAATTTATCGTAATGTATATGATAGTGATAGGTAACGTTATTTTTGGAATTACCAAAATTAGGGAATCATTTAAAAAACTTAAATTCCAAGTTTAAAGAAAAACATTATGCGGAGGTACGAACAAACAGAGCGATGAATAGATAAACAAACCGATAAACAAACAAAAATCGAATCGAACGGCCCTAAAATCCAAAAATCTTATTTTTCACCCAAATACACAAAACACAATTTGTTTGCCTTCACGGTGCTCGGTGCTATAAAATAAATATTGTAATACTTATAGATTTTAGAAAGCTAATTTTTTTCATAGAAACTTAACAATAAATTTGTCCAACATTGATGATTAGTAAACAAAAAAAAAAAACAGCATCACAGAAAATCCGTTTCTTTATGTTAAATAATTTATGCAGAGTCATGAATACATAAATCATAAATATCAAAGCCACTTAAATCTTTACATTAATAAATAATTGGTTGCTCAGCAAAAAAAATACATATAATAAAACTAAATGATAGCTAAATGTATCTGATCCGCCCATGAATTAAGGAAAAGGAAAAATTTGTGTAATAAATGTTAACGCTGCCTCTGCGAAAAAATTACCTTTTTTTTATTTACCTATATGTGTGTCATGTAAGATGGGCAATTCATTGTATCTGTTCAGAACCTGCCCCAATCCCTAATACAATGTTTCTGATGATGTCATACACTAAAAAGTATAAATTCAAAGCCAACATACATAATACCTACAAGCTTAGGGAACACGTTTACTGGAAGTTGATTTATTATCACTTTAAATTCGTCTGTTTTTTTTTTAACCGGACACGTAGTAAAGTAGTAAAAAAAAATAATTAGGTGAAGAGCTTGAGCTTGGAAAACGAAAATACTCTTCGTAACAAAATAAAATTACTATGCCGCAGATAACGCATTCGTCTATGAAATGCTTTATTTTATGATCTCACAGTAACGTTTTTGTAATTACTATAAAAGATGATCTATCAAAATTGTTGGCACCTAAAACTAATAAAAAAAAAAAAAACAGTTTTATGATATGTATTTAACAGGTTCTGCGGAAGAGGTATTAAAAATCGAATTTATATTTACTGATGTTTTTAGTTTTTTGTTTTTGTAAATTAAAAGTTATGACGTAGATTAGCAGATATTTCGTTTGTAGTCCAGCAAAGCGGCTTTTTATTATAAAAATGACTTTAGTCACACTTCAAGGTTATATTTATTTATTATTATACATAAGTGAGTTCCATTATTATTATTGTTAGAAAATATTACTCGCTTCTAACGCCCACAACCATTAAGTTTCCTCAGTGAGATACTCGAACGTTCAAATACAATGAGTTTATATGAATATTTATAAGCTTTTGAATCATCATCAATGTAATAAAGATTCATTCAAAAACCTAAGCATGTGTAGCGTATAGTGTAGTCATACTAGCAAGTTAATTATTATGTTTTACATCATTTTATTTATAAAAAACGGGTGTGCTCTTAAGAACAAGCTTTTTCAAACTTAAATAGGAAATAATAATAGCAATCATATATCATTTTATTTCGCTAATATTGACATCAATATTTATGTCATGATTTTTAGTCACCATATTATGATGACCGTCAAAATATTTAAAGTTTTCAGCTTGCTATTACGCATTAATGTACATATGTCTGAAGATGAACAGAATACATAAGCTTTAAATAGCTTAAAATATCTTATTTTATAAATATACAAGAAATTTTTTAAATTAATGTTATTGGTTTTTGAATTCATATCAAAATTAACAATTTCTACAAATAACATTGGTCAACAAAATTTGGGTAGTAACAATACTGTAACTTGAAAACGTCAGTTTTTTTCTGTGTAAACATCAAATTTTACAGGTCCGGAAGAGTGAGATACACCATGAAAGACATGGTATTTGAAGGTGAAAATAGATTGCTTGAAAATTGTTAGACACTTGCAAAATTGTTAGAGACAAGGTTTTAAAAACACAAAACTAATTATTACAAAAATTACATGCCACTTCGTTTAAATTGCTAAAAAAAATTATTAAACTAAGTACTTTTTTAAATTAAAAACAAAAAATTATTCAAAATTTTTGAGGTTATGTTTAAACAATTTTTTTTTTTCAAAAAAGGTAGGAAGCACTTAAGCTTAAGAACACTCGGTGAATACCAGCTTAATGTTTTACGTTTGTATTACTATTGTTAATCTATGTTTAAAAAATTCACGAAGAGTAGGTCATCTTGCTGTCTGTGTTGTGTTTTTACTTATCTCAATGTTTAAATAAAACTAAGAAGTAAAGCAAAAAAAAAAACAAATATTCAATTTCAAACCAAATAAGCGATCATTTTTTTCTATTAAATACATTCTTGTTGTTGTTGTTCACAAATCCAATGAAGTTATCGGAATAAAGAATGGTCAAGTCTAATAAAACTTACATTCTATGTATGAATAGTACAGTAAAAATAATAATAAATATTGTTGTTTAATGAAATATCCACAAAAAAAAAAAAAAAAAAAAAACAGACAAACAGTATAAAAGCATCAATTAGAGTATCGTTTTTTGTATGCTTTGAACAAAAATATCACTTTAAATTTCGGATATCACACCTAATCTATTTGCGTATACAGACATCATGAACATACATTAATATTGAATTTAGATTCAATGGAAAAATTTATTTAAAAAATGCAAACAGCTTGATAGCTGCGCCGACGGCGGCGGGCGCGATTGCGTTGCTGTGCTGCGCGATAAGCTGTTCTTGTTTACAAATGTCTTTTTTAATACAATTTAACGTTTCAACAAGCAATAAAGCTTGATTAGGAATACATTGTTCAATTATTATTATCAATACAGAGGAGTACATAGGTACAAATATAACTTATCGGTTCTGTGTTGATCAATTTATTTCATAAAATTAAATACAATAATGTATATACCTATGTCTATTAGAAAAAAAAACAATAAACAATGTATATTCGTAAGCATGGAATAACATTAAAGAATACAAAGGAATGCAAATAAAATAGAAAACAAGTTAAAGAAACATATAACAATAAAGTATGAGATATTTGTTGTACACTGCATATCATTTGATTGATCTTATAGATTATTTTTAATAAATCTTATTGCACAACCAGATAAACGGCATTGGAAGTTTGTGCTCTTCTCAGTTTCTACTCCCAAAACTACCGGATGTATTTATTATTTGTTGAATTTTATTGATCGATAATTCCATTCAAAAAAACATATTCTGTTTGTTCTCTTCAAAGAATTTAGGTATATAAAAACTTTCAATTTTTAAAATAATTTATTTCTGTATGGAATTTTTTTATAGGTACCACATATAAATTTTTATTAATTAACTTTTTTAAAGTTATTATTATTTTATTTTTTACTGAATGCATTTAATTGCTATTTTGAATGTTTGTTTTACGATTAATGTGTTGTGAATAACATATTTCTACAAAATAAGTAGATGAGCACTTAAATACAACTAAAGTGGAGGTAGGTAGTCCCCATAAAAACACTATAAAAATCCTTATAACGTGTCAGGCGTATTTATTGCAGTAAATGCAATCTTGGCAATACTTTTTGTTGGGGATTACTGGTCAGGTTTGTTTTTTTTTAACGGACAAGCATTCAATAACATTATTTTAGGTAAAAACTGTGTTTTATGGGAATTTCTTTTTTCTTTCTTTAACTTTAGTTTATAATATGACATTAGAAGGAAGACGATTACAAATCAGTCTTTATAAAAAAAATTTAACTTATTAATGCATTCAAAATAACATTTTGGGCAAGATAACGATAACTTAGGCGCTATGATTTAATAATGGATTTTTGTAGAACAATTAAAAGAACCATTTTTTGGAGTAGGCGCAGTTAAAAAAAAACTTAAAATGGATAAAAATTGTTAAAAAATAATGGTAATATGTACTTACTTAAGCATTTATTTATATTTTTTAAAGCTCATAGCCAGTTCCATTAGGCTGTTTTTAAATTAAGTAAAATCAATGCATAATTAAAAAAAAGCTAGTTTTAAATTCATTAGAAGACTTGGTGACGCGAACATTTTTTTTCAGTCCATAAGTTTTCTCAAAGACATACACTTTTGATCAGAGAGCGACTCCTCTTAGCTAGAGCACTCAAATTGTATGAAAATTTATTCAGCTAAGCGGAGTTCTAATTTAAACGGACTTCAAAAAACATAATCTTTTTCCACATAAGAGTAATTTTATAAAAAAAATATAACAAAATTAAACAAAAAATGAGTTTACAATTTAATCATATTGATATTTAAAATTGTTGGATTAAAAATTTATTGGAGTTAAATAATAGAAAAATTTAATTTTGGTCAATCAGTTTTTACTTGACCGCAGTTCAATTATCCGAAGTAGGTATGTAAAAAAAAACCACTAAGTAAATTTTTTGTTTCAGATAACCGATATTTTTGCTAAGAAGGACACAGGAGTGAGCACAGTTGACTGTACTTAATTTTAATTTTTCGAGTTTAGTGAAATAGTTTTAATTTTGTTTCTGTTTATTTTACAGACAAACATTTGCAATCGTGCCATTAGCACGACCATTAATTTAACTATAAATAAGTCATTTTTACGATTGCCTAATTTAATTTAATATTTATTTATTGAGTGAACAAATCAATTATGTATTAATATTTATCTCGCTGAGAAAGTGGCCAATAACATTTCCTCAAATAGAAGAGCTTTTGTATTGTCTTATTTATTAGTTTAAATTTGAAAAATAAAAATTAATTAGTGACCAAGCAAGTGAACCGCACTGTATTATTCTTATTCTTTTTATAACCTCGATACGATGTGCATGGTGTACATAGAAAAGTGAACCATTTAGCACCCCTTCAATTATGCATACTCGCAGCACGAGTACTGGTAACGAACGTGTTTAACATTTTACCATCACAGGACCAAGGACAGGTACAGCAGCAGGTTAAGAAAATTAAATCAAAAAAAAAATACACTAAGTTGTGGTTTCCTTCTAGGGATGATTCATTTAATATTTTTTTATTTTTTTTATTTTTATAAAAAACAAGTCTTTTACAGTCAGACGGAACGCTTTGGTTGGTGTGGTGACCGCACAGCACTCGATAGTCGACACTCCTACAAAAACACAAAAGAATTGCCATCCAAAAACATATTTGCAAATACCGATTGTTTATTTTCAATTTGACAAAATGCGGGTGTGGTTTATCAATATATGTATATGTCTATATTAGAAAAACAGAAATAAACAACATTTTTCTATAACTTTAATTGATAAGCGATAGACTAGACCTATAATAAAATGATAAGAAATCAAAATTGCTACGATAGACTTTCATGATAAAATCGATATGATTTGATTTTTGCTTCGGGCAATCATCAAATATTCCTTTTTCTTCCACGGCAAAGCAAAAAAAACTTGTGCAACCACAATTTTGCAGAGACAAGTGCTTCGCCTTTTTTTCGGCCAGCAGTACCGTCTTCACTTTCTACCACTTTTTTCACATATTTTTCACTGCATTTTGTCGAAGATGAAGAAAAAACCACTCACCAACAAATAATAAAACCACAATCTTACAAATTTATTAAATTTACAGCCACTTCGGGTTTATTTAACATGTTTTAATAATTTTCTTCTGCAATATTGATACACATCGCACTTTAATTTTTATTTTACCTTCTTCACAGATTTTATTGATCGCGGATGCAGTTTTGTTTTTTTTTTTTGTATATACCTATATTAGTAGTATACTAGTAAATGTGATGTGATATCATGGATATTTTTTTTTGTAGTTTTATTCAACAAATTTAGTGTAATTAAACATCAAATTTGTTTTTATTTTTGAAATTTTTTTGAAAATTGATTTATTTTCACCAAAATACATCCGAGCTTCGAGAAATAAGATGAGACGAGAAGAAAACTTGCTTCGATTTTTCCCAGTTCACACAATGCAACTGACAGGAGAGGAGATGTCAAATCAGACAATAACAAGAAGTGTACATGAGCTCTTTAGTTAATTTTTAAGACGGACTCACATCAGGCTAGGTTTACACAAGAAATCTTCTCAATTAAAAGCTTGCCCAGACAAGTGCGAAACAATTGGATAGGACGATAAATAACAATATTGTTATTTCGTCTCTTCCTGTAAGGATGTCCGAGATGAGTTCAATACAATACAATACAATATTAACAACGCGTGGTTGTCAATGTCTCGGGTCGGTTTAAGGGTGGCTTTACTGTTTTCGTAGTTGCAGCGACAGAATCACATCGGTTTGGGAGAGGGTTTACCCTTCAAAAGCTTGTTCAATAGGAATATAGATACTTGTGACGTTGACGTCAAAAAACTTACTTACTTTTCCCCAAAGGTAGCACTTGTTTTTGCACTTTTCCCCAAAGTGCAAAACAAAAACATGCGCTGGAGATCTTTGGGTGCGGATAAGCTGTTTGAGCTGTTAAATCAATTTGAAATGATCAATAAAGCGTTAATCTTATAAAACAAAAGAAAAAAAAACAACAACGTGTTGTTGTCAATCGAAGTAACTTGTTGCTATTGTTGTTTTACCCGTTTACCGTCGCTAGTTAACTTCTTCTTTTAAAAGATAATTGTATTATTTCCAAGAACTTTTTTCATGATTTGAAGTGAATTCACTCTGATTCCTCAACTTCAATTATAATTTCTAATCCATAAGACTCACAAAAAAATTAAATTTTTAAAAGCAATTGGTGCAATTGGCCATTAAAGTAAGTAAATATTTTTCTATTATTTTTGTTGAAAATTGTGTGAATAATAAGACCAGAAAAGATGTGTCTGATATTTCATTTTTTAAATGTTTTTTTTTTGTTCTTTGACGATTAAAACAAAAATATAAATTAAAAAATTTCCCTGTTCAAATTTATTTATTTTAAGAATGCAAAACATGATAAATTGATAAATAATCATGTCAATCTCGCACGTTAGGCACCTATAATGATTTTTTTTTTCGATTTTGACACTTCGTTTTCTTGACGTATGTAGTAGTAGTACATAGTGTTATTTCCATAATATGATTATATAAAAACAATTTTGCTGGTTTTAAAATTAATTTGACAATAACTTATATAAGTTGCCTGTCAGGTTAAAAAGGCTTTACTAAATTTATACATAGTGAGTTAACGTTTTTAAAAAAATTCATTCATTAATTGAAAGCGATATTTAAGTGCGGATTTTAAAAAAGGATACAAATTAGAATAGCTTTGGCCGTTTAAGTAGTCGAAGAACTGGGATCTGGTTACATAACTGATGTCTTCCAAGAAATTGCTTCCTGTATCCACTGAATATGGGGCAAACTCCAACAAAGTAGTATGTATTTTCGGATGCATCGAGGTTACAAATCGTACATAATCCAATGGTGTGATTTTGGAAAGCCCTTGCATTCAAATTGAGCAATCCACTTCATGTTTTGAGTAAGATGTATGCAGAAGTGTCTTAATTTCGTATTCTTTATTTAAAACTGCGTACCGAACTAATATTTAAACAAATGTTCTCCGTTATTGAACACATCCTTAAAAATTTAATATTGAACTTGAAAAGGAGAAACATACCAACATATCTTTCTCACTCGTATGCACGAAAATTTGGAAAACTACTTTGTTTTTTTTTTATCAAAAAGTAGAAAAACGTACGACACCCATAGAAAAATATAGCGTATCTCCTCTTTTCAGTTTATCAGTATACTTTTGAAAAAAGAAAACACGCGCAAAATCATCAAATTTCTCTTTCCAACACCCGTTTAAAAAGGAAATCTGCCAAGTGCGCCTCGAAAAAAAAACATCAGCCTTTTCTGTTCCTCTCAATATCGTCATAGTAGTTAAACGAGGATGGCCATATTAACAATTGACCATCTTCTTCAGAGTTTAGAAGACGTTTAGTGTGCCAGCACCTCTAAGGAATTCGATTAATGGCAAAATATTTTTCGTCGGATTCTACCCGCAAAATAGAAATCAAATCTATCTGCAGAAGAATTAAAATCAGTGTAAATACATTCAATTTTTTATAAATTATAAAGAAACTCTTTTATTTATGCATTACGCTGTCCCAATACCAGAATCCATCTAAAATATCATAGCGAAAAAAGTTGCCCTTTTGATTTGTAGTTTTTTTTTTCTTTCTTCAAAATGTTGGAACTTTTGCGCAAGTGAAAATTTTTTTCTTAGTGGGAGTGCAGTAATATTTTCTGTGTCGATTTAAATGGAAACATTAAAAATCTATAGAGTGATTTTTGCTAAATGCGATTCTGATATTTTGCCGAAAATCCCTCCGTTTGTGTATTCGCACATGTAATAAAAACATTAAATTTAAATGGGGAATTGGGAACAATCAATAAGAGCCAAAGAAAAGCAAGAACATTGGAAAGAAAAAAAAACTTTCCTCAAAACGAAGAAAGGAAAAGCTAGAAAATTTTTGTCGTACATTTTCTTCACTGCCACTCCACTCCAGAGCAGCCCATATGGTGCTGTTTGGATAAATCGTGCTAGTGCTAGTCAAATGATGCCCCCTTCCTCTGCCCTTCTAACACGTTCTTCGTCTGTTCGTTCGATCACCCATATGTGGTTATTCAAAGAAAATAAGAAATAAATAAGCGCGGCATGAATATTTTTTTCATTTTTTTCTTTCGAAAACCTTTCCTACATTATAGTCAACGTAGAATTGAAACTAGGTTTTTTTTTTTTTTAATTTTCCATCTACATATTTTAATTAAACTATAACTCTTATTTGCAGTGTAGTTTTTATGCAGTGTCCTGTCCATTGGATGCAATGCAGTAAAACTATAAAAGGCATCGATCAGCCCAAATCAAAATACACAAATTATGGTGAAGGATTATATACACACCAATTGGAAATAGCATAACACTATACCCGAACTTAACCTGAGTGTGATAAAGAAAATTTTGTATACAGTGTATCTATTCATAAATGGTTTCTACTTTCATTGGCCTCCTTGGTAAGTAAAATTGAAACTTAAAATTTTTAAGAAATATATTGTATATTTTTCTAAACTTATGATTTGACGGTAATTAATTTTAAAATAGTTTTTTTTGTAAGCGATGGAACTACTGAAGTCTCCTTTTTAAAATCTGACTATTCTTGGAAGGCATGGGTTTTAAATATTAGGGACTGCATTGCAGTCAACTTTATGAATTTAACACAAATTTGTAAAATGTAGTTTCTCTTTGAAAAAACTTTCTAAGTATTCTGCAAATAATTATTCTGTTTAATTATTTATCAAAGAACTCTTTTGTAGAAAAGTAAGGTTTTCCTTAGTAATTAAGTATGGCTGAGTAAAATATTGCCGCTAAAGTATGGACCAAACATTAACTTATTTCACATTGAAAGTGAATGAAGACAATAATCATTAGGTCTGTTCAGTGAGGCTGTTTCTGATTTGTTGTCTGAAGTGACTGTCTGGAACAGTTTAGACATTTTTTGTTCTTAACTATTCAGATTTGTTGTCTGAAGTGACTGTCTGGAACAGTTTAGACATTTTTTGTTCTTAACTATTCTGATTTGTTGTCTGATGTGACTGTCTGGAACAATTTAGAAAAGTATTTCTTGCTTTAGAGTAGAACAGATTCTTCAGTGCTGTCAAAATCAGCTGTAATTTTGCCATCATTATCAGTAATTGTTAACTTTTTTTGATTGATTGCTTTTCGAATCTCTCTATAACTCATTTAAAATTGCCATAAACAAATATTTGTGGATATAAAATAGCAATTTTCTCTTCTAACAAGCTCTGACTGTTTTCATGAATCTGTCCTGTTCTGTTTTGTTCTAATGTGTTCTAATAATTAAATAATCCATCATTTGATTGAAATATTTGAAGTTTTTGCGACATTTTTTTTAATGCAGCCGACTCCCCCTTAATCGAGGCTCCTCCTGGTCAACTATTCCTTCTAACTGGAACTCTATCGCCGTGCATTCCTCATTTATTCTTACAAAAAGATCCTTTAATAGCTCTCCGTATTATAATGGCGATTTTTAAAGTAAGATTTTGAAGCGTCTGCTTGTCCGATCATAACGATCAAGGTGTCTATGAAGAGAAATCAATATTCTGCAGACAATTATTGAATTAAATATATACATTTGTATTTAATTAATATCTCATGTTACTTGGTAAAATGCCTTAGAATATTTTTTTTTTGCCAAAAGTTGCTATTTTGCAAAGCTAATGTAGCTTAAATAATTGTCATTATTACTAAAATTTTACGAAGAACGTAGCACAAAAATCTTATTTTTTTTTAATTAAATAAAAACATTAATATTATTTCATAAAAAATATTATTAAATAAAATATTATTTGCAATAAGTTGAATTTAATTTTTAAAATAAAATAAGAACTGTAAAAAAACTAACATTGTATTTTTAAATATTACATAAATATTACATACTTTGTAAACATGAAGTTTATTTAATGTTGTTGTAAATTTATGATATTTTGGGATTTTGTAAATCTTAAAGAACATATTCATATTGCAAGGTCAAATTTTAAAATACATTTTGAGTTCGTGACGCTTTTTAAAATGCAATTTTTTCTTAAATTCTTTTAAAGTACCTACATAGACTATATTCCTAATCACGAAAAAAATCGTTTAAAGCTTTTTTTAATCCAGAATTCAACAAGTCGAACTGAACAGTGCTAAGGGTTCTACTTGGCTGATTTATTTTAGTAGACTATAAAATTTGTATTATAAAAAAGCCCTTCGAAAAGAATTTTATTATCATTAAGTACTAATACATATTTAAATAAAATAATGTATTCCATTTTTAACTTGCGAATATTACGTTTAAAAAAATACTTCTAACCCAGCAGGGGTTCGGTGCGCCCTGGAGCGATTAGAATGATGACGGTTATTGCATCTGGACAGCTGTAGTATTCTTTAAAATCAATTCCTTATGCTCCTAAATTTCTCAGAAATATTTTCTTATTTTAATTTCAGTGATATTTTTGTTGCTAAAAAAGCACTTCTAAAATCAATTTATTCGTTTCTAGTAATTGGTTAAGATATTTTATTCAGCATAGCAAAAAATGTTTATAGCTTATTTATTATCGATATAAATACTCTTAAGTCTCCTGTAAAGAAAATTAAAAATATTAATTTATCAGATTAAGTAGTAGCACCAGCGGAATTACCCAACTTTTTTTCTTTTTGGAGGTTTTTACAGATGAAATGAAAGTACAAAAAGTTGAAATTAATATAATTATAATCACATTTATAATTATACCTACGAGTATTTCATAAATATTTTTTATATCAAATATAACGATTTTTGAGTAGTTATTGAAAACTTTTTATAATGTTCAAAAAGAAAAATGAAATACAAACTTTCTGTCCACCAACATTAGTTTATAGTTTTTTTTCGAAGCCCAGATTCCGAACCCAATTTTACTAGCCTGTAGACATTTTTTGGGCTTTGATTTATAATAATGAACTGTTATTCAGGATACATAATATAATGATTTACATATATATATTTTTAATTTATTTTTGACATATGTATTATGTTGCAAATTACTGTGTTATTTTTGACAAGTTATGTTGCAAAAAAAAAAAATAAATAAATAAAGAATAAGACAATAATAATTGCAATAAAACGTTCAAAATAGTATTTAATTTTGATTTTGCATTAAAATTAAGAGTTTAAAAATTGCAAGACATTTCTTTTAATGTACACACATATTTTCTTGTAAAACAAACAAATGTCAACCATTTTATTTCAAAGTGTAACTGATTTTTGTTTATGATTTAATTTTTTAGATATTCAATCATGGTGGGAGATACCGTGCATATCTCACTTTTGTTCGTTGTTTAGTTCAGCATTTGATTTACCAGATATTGATATAGAAGTAAGTTAAAACAAAAAAGAACATAAACCATTCACATAATCAAAATACCTTTTTCTAAATTAGGATTTAGAGTCAGCTCTTTTATGCGATGGCACGGACTACCAAGTCGGCTTAGTACCTGAGCTTATTGTTCGTCTCCTTAAAGGTTGCGATGCTCTCAAGTGTGTTGCAAATGACATCACCACGAGCAATTATCAGATGTTCTTAAGGCGTTACTTACGCCAACAGTGTCGCACACATAATATAGAAAATCATTTTGATACTGATATCGATTTTCAATCATTAGCCGTTCGCAAACGTTTACTCATTTTACATGCACTCTGTCATTTTCGTCTGGAATCACGAGATGTTGAAGTGATACTTAGTAACCTAGAAGCAGACAGTCTTCGGGTGGAGCCGTTGGGATATGATTCAAAAAATTCCGGCTATTGGTATTTCTATGGAACGCGACTCTACCGCGAAGACACAAAACAAAATAATAAAACTAAAATTTGGCAAGTGATTTGTTTCACTGAAGAAGATTGGCAGAATTTGGCAGGCAAATTTAAGTCGGCTACAAATGTTAAAGAAAAAGCCCTGTATAATATACTAAATGAAAACTTCCTACCGAAACTTCCACAGCTGTTTCGTGAACGTGAAAAACTTCGAAGAAAAAAGTAAGGTATTAAAGTTTTATAGTGAATTGTTAAAAAGATATTCTTTGCCTATAGATTACTTCAAACTCGGAACTCAAGTCGAATCCGAAATTTAGTAGAAGTAAAAGCGCGTCAGGAACAAGAGCGAGTTAAAGCAGAACGCCTTGAGAGAGCTCGATTAGAACAACGTATGCTCCTTGAGCCACCACGAATAGCGTCATCAAAAAGCCGAAGAAGACGGTTAGACTCTTAAGACTTCTACCGAATACAGAAATAAGTAGTACAAAAAAATACAATCTTCGGTGAAATATTTTTTCATACTACCAACAAAATCAACTATAACTAACTTTTAGAGCGCTTTGTTTTTCTTTTTTTATTATTATTATTTACCATAAAATCGACAGAGACGTAAGCGACTTGTTTGACACTGAAAATTGCAATATTTTGGAAACTCTTATCAAAAACAAAGCGCAACAGCAGTATAATCAAAATTGGTGTCAGACAATTCGAGAGAACGTGCTTTTTATGGGCTTGATTTTATTCTCTCTTGCTTTGGACATTTATGTTATATGTAAGCATGCATTGTTTATTTAATATTCATTTTCGTTTCCTTGTACCATAATGTCCGTCCTAATCATTTTTATTGCATATTCATATATTCATTCATTCAAACAAAATATATATCTTATCTATAGAAGTTTTGGTTCCAATCCCTGATCCCAGACGTTTCATTAAATGTACATGTACATTAACAGGTTTATAATATTTCTTATGCACAGCTCCCAGTCTACTTCAACTGCTAGTGGTATATCAACATATGCAAGTTCAATAAGACCAACAACTAATTCCAGTGATTTTTTATATCAGAGAGAAACATTTTGCCTTACTCCAGACGATGTAGGCGCTGAATCGACATCGACTAATACAGCAAACCAGGTCGATCAAACATCACAGGAAAATCAAGACGAAATTCAAACTTTTGAAGAAAACCAGTACCAAGACTCGAATACAACACAAAAGCAACATAAAACAAGGAAACCGAATTTATTGACAAAAAAGACCCGAAAAAACAGAGAGAGTGGTGATTGTTCTTCCTCTACAACTGAGGACAAGGAGAACTATCGCTACATATCCGATTCAGAAACTGAGTCGGATAATAATATGGCACCAACTACAAATATAAAGTTGCCAGGCAGGCAAACTAACAATTCTCTATCGTCCTTACCAGGAAATATCTTTATTCCGCCTTTAAGCGAAGGTAAAGAGCAAGAACCACCTCCAACTCGCAGAGCAAGCAATTCTGGCAGCAAGACAACTGGAAAAAAGCAGAAGAATCCGCCAACAACGGTATCAGTTGCGTCGACATCGTCGGCCTCAACAGTACGAGCTGGTACATCAGCTGTTAATGCTGAGCAACCAGTGAAGAATAAAAAGAAAAACTCATCTAAGTCCTCATCAGAAGAGTAAGTTATTTGTTTGTTGTAACTCTGTTGATAATATTCTGCACTTTGTTAGTAGTTGAGTAGCACACTTTCTCTAAATTGCATGGATTCGTGTAGAATAATGCGTAAAAGTGCTTATAATCTAAAACTTGCATGCATAATAAATGTAGGGCAATTCTTAGAGCAACACTAAAATACTTTTTGAGAATTTTCGGTAATACTGCCGATAAAAAAAGAATGATAAAACCAATTACTACCAATCTCTGACAAAATATCCGTTGATTTCTCTTCCGGTAGTATGTAATAAAATTAATCAATTTTTAGAATTAGTTATTACAAATTTTCTGTTGAAATTTAGTGAAGTAATTTAATGTGTTTGGTCATAGGTGTAATTTTGTAGCGAAAAAAATATATTGGAAATTGGAGACTTATCTATGGTAAAATTATAAATTCAAAGTTTTGGGCAAAAACATTTTTCGTCGCCAGGACTAGTTCAATAATGCCGAGATGAGCATGCAAATTTAAATACTAATTTCAAATTCAGTCTAATCTGAGATCCAGGATATGGTCTTAAGATTGTATGCAAATGTCTTTAAACTTCCCAACAAAAGACTTAGCTTGTTCATTCACTCTTATTACTATGATCGCTAAACTAAAATTACACTAAATAAACTAAGGTCTAAAAGCCAAAATTTAGGTAGAAACAAAACAAAAGCTTCAGGATTTCCTCAATATTAAAACCCTCTCACGTCTATCGTAATAGGAGTGATTAATATATTGGTAGTGTGTGTTTTGTCGTTTTAGTAAAACGTCTATCGTAATAGGAGTGATTAATTATTCGTAGTGTGTGTTTTGATCGTAAACCAATTTTTCAATTGAAATAATGTATATCCTTGTGTTTCAAAATTAATTTCATAATATACTAGCTTTTACATTCAAATGAAGTACAATTTAATAAGTCTGAATTTGCGTCACGTTACTTACTCGCAAGAATTGATTAGAAAAGGATGTGGTAAAAATTAAAAAAAAAAGAATATTTGTGTATATTTTTCTTATAAATTCTTTTAATTTCTATAAAAACTATCATGTAACTTTGCTGCTATCCAAAATTTTGAAAGTGCTGTTTTAAACGTTGGCTTCTCAATATGCTTCTGTGTTCATATATTTCTATAAGTTTGTTGGAGTATTTGTTTATATCGCACTCATCCTTTAATGCTTGAAAATAATAAAATGATTTCCATCTTTTGTGCGCTTTCCTTCCCCTAAAAATAAAAAAATACCCATTCATCATCGACCATTTTGTAAATAATACGAAACATCACAATAATAGCGTAACGTCGTCATCGAACAGCGGTACGAATAAATATTTCTATAGCACAACCAATATTAGTCAAACAAATCCAACCATTCTGATAAACAACAAAAACTTCAACAAAAATCCTCCGAATTTTCTTAGTTTTACGGAAACCGACGAAGTACTTCAAATCGGCATGCATAAGGTACTAGTTTATGTAAAGAATCACCGAGACGCTTGGCCATTTATGGATCCCGTCGAGGAAGATATCGCTCCCAGATATTATACCATAATCAGAAGGTAAGAAATTATTCAAATAATATCTTTGATCGGATTTAAATTTGCATTTATTTTAGACCTATGGACCTTTTAAAAATGGAAGATAAACTTGATAATGGAGAGTACAACAAGTTTAGCGAATTTAGAAATGATTTCAAACTTATAGTTAACAATTGTAGACTTTACAATGGACAAAATAATGGTAAAGCTTATAATAAACCCAAAATTCAAGTTTAAAATTTTTACTTAATTTTTGCCAACAGAATACACAGAAATGGTCAATAATCTGCAGGAGGCGTTTGACAAGGCAACTAAAAAATATTTCGACCACATGTCGGATGATGATGATGACTCTGCAAATTTGAACTATCCGGATTCCAAAATGAATGTCTTCCGAGAGAAGTATTTTAACAAAGAAAACTCTGAAGGTGATGAAGAAAACAATGCAGTGGGAGCGCTAAATAAGAAATCACAAACAAAGTTAGAAAAACATAATTCTAAAAAGTCCGATAAAAACGATGAAGAAACAGAAGAGGATGAGAAAATAGAAAGTGAAGTGATTCCAGAAACTGCAAGTCGATCGAATAAGAGAAAAAGAAAAGATAAAGACAAACGAAGGAAGAAGAAATCAAAGAGTAAAACTGTGGAAGAAATTCCAGAAGAAGATAATTGTAGTTCGCATGAAGAAGAAGTTAAGTCTCGCAAAAAGAAAGACGATTCGGGTACTTCGTGCGGTAGAAAAACAAAGAAAAAGCTAAGCACGAAGCAAAACGGCGAGAGTAAAAAGAAGCAAAAGAACAATGCTGCGTTTCTTTCGAAACGAGCAACTAAAAGTGGTGAAACTGAAGATGAATTAGAATCAGACGAAGAAAAACCAAGTGAAATAAGCAAACAACCTGTGAAGGTACAAGGAAAAACCTCTGCTATTAGCCAGAAATCTAAAAAGGGGACAACAGAAGTTTCAAAAAAGAGAAAAAGTAGGGCGAAACGAACAACATCAAGTAACACAACTGCTCGATCTAAGACCCTTGTTTCTAGAAATAAAAGCGAAGCAGGTCGGACCGAATATCTAGAAGCTGCCAAATTCAAAGAATTAGATGAAGCAGATGCTAATGAAGAGGAAGATGAAGAGGAGAAGGAGGAATCTAGATCTCGCAGTGTCTCTCCATTTAAAGTCGACTTGCATAAAAAATATGCCAAAAGTGCACTTATTGATGATTCCAAGGAGGAATACGACGAAGATGATTTTAGATCAGTTTCCACACGAAGTAGTTCAAGGCAATCGTCTGTCGAACGTCCACCTACACCGCCAGTGGAAATTCCAAAGCCATCTACATCAAAGCAACAGACCAAAAAGCCAGAGTACCGAAAAGAAAATTCAACAGGAAGTTCCTCCGACCTATCAACGGCAAAGAGTGAAAAAATATCAACAAGTATACTCGAAGTACCGCTATTTTTAGACAAATACGACTTGATTAAACAAAGGCGTAGTCGAACGACCAATAACGAAGAAAAATTGAGCACAACAACTGCGGCTAAAAAAGAGCCAAAAAGGATGACATCCACTGCTTCAACTTCTGCACCCACAACACCATCGGCGGGAAGATCAAGAGTTCAAAGGGAGTCCACAGATAAATCCAAATCTAAGGTCAAAGAAATTGCAGAGGAAAAACAACCTGCAATAAAAGAACAAAAATTGGAAGAACTGGAGAAGAAGTTACCACCAGAGAAAGCGATTAAAGTTGAAGAAAACCAGTTTCCATTCAAAGAAAGTGAACCACCAAAGACAAGTACTAGCAAAGCACCAAAGAAGTCAGCAACAAATACCGCTGCGGTAAAAAAGCCCGTGAAGGACACTGATAAGTTACCAACAAAGAAGCCACCTACAAGAAAAGCGGCTTCTTCTAGTGCTGCTTCCACCCCTTTGACGGTTCCGCCACCAAAAGAAAGCCCAACAAAGACAACACCCACTCCTGCTACCGGAAAAGCAACCAACTTGGAAGCACTTGAGTTGGAAACAGAGCAGACTCTAAAAGATATTAATCGCTGGCTAGAGCATACACCAAGATTTCCTGAATTTAGTTCGGCAAGTAATTCACCTTCGCGTTACAACGCTCTCTTGGATGATTTTGATTCTGTATCAACTAAACTTGATCCTGCTGATTTTCGACGCCCAGTGCCTATTGCAACCCCCAAAATTGACTTAGTTCCGAAGCTGGCGGAGTCTTTGGACGATTTAGTAGCCGAAGCAGAAGTACCGAGTTGTAAAAAGGACTTGATAGCGGAACTGATACCAACAATTGGGCCAAGTAGTGTTAGTTCCAGTTGTGGAACTCCGCCGCATTCGAGCAATTCGAATAACTCGGGTGGAAGTACAAGTGTGAACGCTTCATCCACTTCGTCAACTGCAATGATTCCACCAGTTGTACCCCCGAAGCCCAAAGAACCCTCTACAATTCAACTTTTAGTCAACCCTCCTCCACCACCACACATAAAAAATCAAATGCAAAAAGAAGCCAAGCGAAAGTCGCTTAAAGAAAAACTTGCTGCAGGCGCGAATCCGCGGCGAAAAGACTTGGTGGGCACAATTGACCGCTTGAAGCCAGGCAAAGCAAAAGGAAATCTTATTCAAAATGTTGCCAAACCTGATGAACTCTTTCCGCCAGGAGTCCAGCAAAAAGTCAAAGAGATCAAAAATGCTCTTGTCGTTAAGACTGACGATAGTGTACCTAAGCTAAGCTTAGGTAGTGTTTTGGATAATGATGGCTTTGGCCTTGGACATTCCCACAGCTTTGTTGATAGAGACAAATCGGAAGCTATCACGGACAAAAGTGATGATCCTGACATGCCTAAAGCAAGTGATAAATCGCCTGAAAATGAGACTGACAAGTCCTCCTTAAGTTTGAATGAGACTCCGTTTGAGGTTAAAAAAGTGAGTAACCCTGATCCTAAAGCAGATACATCATCAGCTACACCGAATCTAAGCGCATGGCTTAAGGCGTTTGGAGTTCCAAAAAAAGCTAAAAAAATCGAGGAGGAGGAAAACAAACAACAGCTTTTAAAGCCAACCGAGACAACTGTAGCTGATAAACCACCTGAAACAACAGCAACTACTTCTTTAAACGTTGTTAAGTCTCCATCAGATAATAACAATTTTTCGCAACCACCACCTCGTACCCGAAAGGCTAGCACTGGAAGCACAATATCCGAAAGGTCCTCTTTCAGTCAAGATCCTGATAGTCCACGCATTGCAATCGACGAGCGTTTTGGGTCTTATTCAGGAAATTATACTTCACCTATTGGTGCGTCGCCTATTGGAGCCTCACCAATCATGGTTTCTCCAAAGCC